>CM028677.1:39187945-43987945 GCA_016760335.1 Gastrodia elata
AAAATACAAAATTAGGTCGATGATTTGTTCATTTTAACCAAATAGACATTTTTTAATTAAGTTATAATTAGGACTTGGCCAGTCCTAATTATCTTCAACTAGTATGATTCGTGATTCTAAGTTACAGAATGTGTAAGAATTGATGATTCTGAAACTTATGTAACTTAGAGTAGATAGAATAAATAAAGTATATAATAACGGATATCACCTGTGTTTTAGATAGAGTTTCTTGCTCACTTTGATTTTGATACTTCGCATTCCTTGAAATTGAACTTTATAACTTGAACATGTATTATGTACTTAAGATATTTGATAAATATCTTATGTCAACCTTGAACATTCATAAGCAGCATTATGTTTTCATAAGTGATTTGTAAGGTGTAGCTTGATTAGTATACCTCTTCGATCAACCCGTTCGGGTCGGCAACCTTTCGAGGGTTTAATGTCTGACAGTCTATGGCCATGCCTAGTCCGAGTGATAGGATGGATAGACTCTTGCCATACTGACTATAGAGTTAGGATTCTGATATGGTTATACTAATTCAAGTACACTTACATTTAGTTCTGTCTTAGCTCATCAGGCTAAGAGTTTTCAGTGATGTTCAGTTTAGAGTTTCTTAGCTCATCAGGCTAAGATTTGCTGAGTTTGTGTTCAGTTCAAGTGACTTATATAGTCACTGTAGTTTCAGTTTACAGTTACTATTTTACTTATATATATTCTGCATTGTAGCACTGTTTTACTTAGAATTTTCCTGCACTATATAGGATGCTAGTTCTACTTGCTGTTTTCTTATATTTTTAGGATGTTAGTTTGTTTCAATTTCACACTGTTAAATGTTATATGTCACTTAGCATATTTTTGTTTGATTATATGCATATTTAGGTTGTATTTTCTTACAGTTTTACTTTTCTTTTACTTACCTGTCTTTATTGCAGTTGCTTGGATGAGGTATGTATTACTTCCTATTTTTGCTTAGTTATAAACTATAGTTTATAACTTATCACTATTCTTTTGTACGCTTTTTTGCAGCTATTTTGCTCAGTTCTATTTTTATAGTGATATCTATTTAACTTAATAAAATTGTTTGCCCTAAAATATACTTAGACATATTGTCTAATCAGTTTTTCTTTTCTTGGCTGGGGCCCTACTATTATGAAACTGATAATGGTAGGTTCTGAGTTTGTTGGCGCAGCAGATCCAGTGGAGAGCTTACCATTGGAAGAGGAGCCCATTCTTGAAGATTTATAGATTTAGTTTTCTTTCTTTCAGTGAGATTGAGAGTTCCTTTCAGTTCTTTTAAACTTATTAATTATTTTAATAATAGAAGTTTATATTTCTCTTTCAGCACTTTACTTATTCTGTATTGTTGTATTTATACTGTATTGGATGGATGTTATATTTTATGCTTCCGCACTCTGAGTTCATGTATAGTCATTTAGTGATAGTTCTTATGGATTGAATGGTAAAGTTCTTATTTAAGTTGAATTAGAACACGTGTCTAATTCAACTCTAAGTGGGGACTTTGTCATTTGGTGACCCCTCCACCGTAATCATGTTAACTTAAGGGTTAACAGGACCACGGTGGGGCAGGACCGCCACATGTATATACTTGATAGTTCATACCTTTTTTTGGTAGTACTAATACTGGAGCAGTAGAAAGGGCATCTTTTAAGGTTTGAAATGCCTTTTCACATTCTGGAGCCCAAATAAATGGAACAGCTTTCTGAGTTAGCTTGGCTAATGGAGCAGCTATCTGAGAAAATCCTTTGACAAATTTTCTTTAATAGCCAACGAGACATAAGAAATTTCTTATATCGGTTACTGTTTTTGGCTGGTTCCACTTTTGAATAGCACAGATCTTCTGCTGAACAACCCGGATTCCTTGAGCATCTACAATATGACCCAAGAATGCTACTGATTTCAACCAGAATTCAGATTTTGAAAATTTGGCATATAATTTATGTTCTCGTAAAGTCTCTAATACTATTCTTAAATTGTTTTCATGATCTTTCATAGTCTTTGAATAAATGAATATATCATCAATGAATACAATTACAAATTTGTTTAAGAATGACTTTAGGACTCGCTGCATTAAGTCCATGAAAATAGAAGGTGCATTTGTGAGTCCAAAGGACATCACAAGAAATTCGTAGTGTCCATACTGGGTTCTAAATGGGGTCTTTTCCATGTCAGAATCCTTTACTTGAAGTTGATGATATCCCGATCTTAAATCAATCTTCGAGAATACTATCGCCCCTGATAACTGATCGAATAAATCATCGATTCTGGGAAGTGGGTATTTATTTTTAATGATGACTTTATTTAATTCTCCGTAGTCTATACACATTCGTATAGACCCATCTTTCTTCTTAACAAATAGTACTAGGGCACCCCATGATGACATACTTGGTTTAATAAAACCTTTGTCCAACAGTTCTTTTAGTTGCTTGCTAAGCTCATGAAGTTCCTTAGGAGCCATTCTGTAAGGAGCCTTTGAAATTGGTTGGGTACCCAGAACTAAGTTGATTGCCATTTCAACTTCTCTTGATGGAGGCAACCCAGGCAACTCATCAGGAAAAACATCAGCAAATTCATTAACCACCTTAATCTCAGAAAGTGGTATGTCTTCTTTACTATCCTCCAGCATGGTAACTAGGTTTGCTGAACAACCCTTGTTCATTAATTTAATTGCTATCATTACATTAATTAATGAACATAAGGTACTAAACCTTCCTACAAAGGTTTCTGAGGTATTCATTGATTTGATGGTTATCTTCTTTTTTGACAATTTATGATTGCATTGTGGGTACTAAGCCAGTTCATTCCCAAAATAATATCAAAGTTTACTATAGGTAGAACTATGAGTTTGGCTTGAAATGCTTATTTATTCAAAGGTATTTGAAGATTGCAAAACTGAGTGGTATTGAGTTGAGTTCCAGATGGAAGCCCAACAGATAAGGTCCTTGCCATTTTGTAGCATGGCAAATTTAAACTCTTGGTAAAATCCTCAGATATAAATGAATGGCTATCTCCCGTATCAAATAGTATCTTACATGAGCGATCGTTAATACATATGGTACCTAATATTTAAGCGAAATTACTTGAAAGCTTAAAGAGTGTAATATGAACTATGCACACTTAACTACGATTATTCAAATTTAGTAATACTTAGAATATAATTAAATATACGTACCTATTATGACATTGTTATCTTCAGCAGCCTCCACTGGAGTAAGAGTATAAATTCTAGCAGAACCAAATGATCTTCTAAGGATTGTTGCTGAGGAGGCTTGGAGGTACTAGGTTGTGTGATATTACTTCCAATCCTCCTTTGAGTGGAGGCCGTAGGTTGCTGGGATGACACCATAGTAAGAGGTTGACTGCTTCGACTGAATCGAGTAGTATTAAGGACTTGAGTTTCATTAGGACGATCAATACGTGCACCGTCAATTGTCGTATTGAAATTAAACTATCGATAGAAATGTCCTTCTCTTCCACATGTATAGCAATATTGTTGATTATGATAACATTTCCCAAAGGGATGAGGTCTGGTACATCCATTATACATTTCTGTGGGTGTAGGATCTGCTTCAATTTGGTAGACTTTCCCTGAAGGAGCTCTAGCCTTTTTGGGATTATTATCCCTGTATGAAGTCGAGCTGAAAGTCCTTTTAGATTCTTTTTGAGATTGATGCTGATCAATCACACGGGCTGTTTCAATCAGTTCAGTAAAGTTGGATAGCCTTAGTGGCACTACATGATCTTTTATTGAATCATGAAGCCCACTTATAAACCTATGGCAGCGTGCTTCTTCCGTTCGTATCATGTCAGGAGCAAAACGATCTAATCACCTGAATTTAATTAATCTATGTTTAAATAACATGTCCTAATTAATGATTTTATGAATCCCAAACCAATCTTGATTATTATGAATCAAAATTGGGGGATTAAGATGTTAAAATCCAAGTATTGGATTTTAACTTCTTAATCCAATAGGTTTTAATCCTAATGGTATTAAGTTAAACCAAATCTCACGAACTATAATTAAGGCTATCTTATTTAGCAAAATCAAGCCTAATAAGATTGATCTCTAATCTTGAGTTTAAATACAAAATAATCATAAATAAAGGATGAAATTTAGAAAGCTATAAAGCCAAGGTTCATCTATTAAGTACCCAATTACTTAATAGATGAATTCTAACCTAATTCCTAAGCTAGATCCTAAGGAATTAAGATCCTAAAGTTTGAAGGAAGATTTTAGGAGAATAATTGAACTTTAGGTTTGATATTATTTAACCATTAAAATAATGAATTTAATTTAAAGGAGGCATAAGGTAAACTGTATTGACCTTATGAGACTTAATTTAGGACTTAGAGAATTTTATGTCATTTTTAGGGTTTTTCCTACAATGTCATTTTAATGAGTTTAAATGTTATAAAAAAGTTCAAATCAAGTTATTTTACTGATTTTAGAAGTTTAGGAATGTTTTTAAGGTTTTAAGATATTTAAACCTAAATTTGGGCAAAATGACCATTTTGCCTTTTACTCGAGGCTCTAATTTTCATCTTTATGAATTAGGGCTCAAATTTGAAATTTCTTAAAGTTGAATGATTACTTACTATCTAATATGAGTTTAGACAGTAAGTTTATTAATTTTGTTTAAGGATAAGCCTTATGAGGTCAAATTAAGGAATTTGACCTATAAGGGAAAATTGGTAATTTTACCTAATAAAATCTAAATTTCCATTAGTTTATAAAAGGCCAAGTCCTAAGCTTTCCATTGAACCTAAAATCATTGAATTCTGATATGTATTGGCTAAGTTATAGCTAATACAAGTTCTATGGTTTAAATGATAATTAAGGGTTTTTAATTAAGATCAAATTTTCTAACTTCTCTAATTGATGTCCAAATTGAATAAAATCAGTGGATATGATTCACAAATAATCCACTAATTTCATTTACTAGTGGCAGGTTCAATTTGGAATTTAATTGGCTATATTATGGCATAATTAGGGTTTAGGGTGATTAATGACTGATTAGTGAAATTAATCACCAAATCACTAATCCAGCTACACCATTAGGTTCTAATGAACTCAAGGAGTTCTCTAAAACTTGAATTATTCAATTTGGATCATTAGATTTGCTAATTATCACTAATTAAGATTTAGAGTAATTAGGGTTGATTAGTAAATCTAACTATTGGATCTTAATTATTTTTTATAGATTATTGTTAATTAAGATCTTCTGATCTAAAATGATATTTGGATTACTTAATTTGGAGCTCAATTGACCAACTTATGGTCAATTGAAGTTCTAGGGTTAATTATTCTTATTAGGGTTAGGTCCTAAAAGTCATTAGGCAAATACTAATCTAAACAGCAAAATAAACCCTAATAGATTAATCCTTAGGGTTTTCTGAGTACTTTGAGACCCATTTTCAATAGGTTTGGATAAGTGTGTGCAAAGTTATGGTGATTTGAAGTTTTGTGACTTTTAGGGTTCCATTTAGGGATCCTAACTGTCACTATATTAAATATAGCTCTAATTGAACATTTAACAGTGCCAATTTATTCCTTATGATTTTCTGAATCCAATGATATATTAATTTGCTATTTTTCGATGAGTGGTTCTAAAGTTATGGATAGTTGAATGTTTGTTATTAATTGATTTAATTAATCTACTCATTTAATTAATCTATGTTTTAATTCTTTATCTTATGCAGCTTAATAATATGGCGGGTCCCACCACTTAACAAAAGGCCACGTGGAGGGCTATTCGCCCGGGCCGCTGCATCGGGTCGAGAAGACCCGTAGGAGATCGGGCTTCTCCTTCTCCTCCAGAGGCGCAAGAAAAGGATTTAGGGCATCTCCCTACTCGACAATTGCGGCCTCTTTAGAGATCGCACACACACTAATTGCAAGCCCTCGATTCCTTCTTCCCACCGAGCCATGAATCTCTAATCACAATCGTTTTTAACATCTATTTCAACGTTGCCCTAAAATTTAGGGTTAGAGGTCGCGCAAGCTGTTCGAATGGCAATCGATCTAATTTGAAATCGATTGAACAATTGACGATAGCTCAGTTAGTATTTGAACAATTTGAAGTAATTGAAATGAAATATAAGATCAAATGCATGCAAGTTTGGGGTTGTGAAGTACCTCGAATGGCCGAACCTTCGGGGAATTTGGATGAATCGAAACCAATATGCCGAGATTTGTGAGAGCAGGATTAGGAAGGGTCAGGGAGTAGTGATCGCAAGAATGAGTTAGGATAGAGCTTAATTGATCCCTAAGAAGCGGTGGATGGCATTTGGTGATCAGGAAGGAGGACGCGCGTCCTCCATTCGACACGCGCCGAGCCTGCGTGCGAGATCAGGGAAGACAGCCACAGACCGTTCGATCATCCGATCGAATGGTCAGCGAATACTGTTTGATCCAACGGGAAAAAGGATGGCGTCAAAAGACTTAACGGGCACCATTAAGTCAAATTAAAATATATTAATATTATAATTATTATTTACTTATTTTATTATTTAAATTAATTAATTAAACATATCTCAAAAATTTTCAATAAATCACTCCTAGCTAATTGATGGGTGAGGGACGCAACGGCATACTCAGATTTTCGATTTGACGAGTATTAATTTATTTGAATTTTCAGGTATTTAAATATTATTAAAATATTTGACAAAAATTTAATGACTTCCAAATGCTTCCAAAACTTCACCCCTAGCTAATTTGGGGGTGATGAATGCAATGGCGAAGTCAGATTTTTAATTCGAGATCAAAATAAAAACAGTTAATTTCTAGGGTTTTAGGATTTTTCTAGAAATTAGGTTTTGATTCATTTGATTCCGGATTTGACATAGATCTTAAAGGTAGGTTCTAAATAATTTAATTAATGTACTAGAACTACAATTAAGACTTAAATTAGTCTTAAGTAATTTAAGTAACAACCTGGGTTGTTACAACTTACTTTTTGCATTCGAGAGAATGAGAGACTTTATCTTATATTTTAGTCTTTAAACTTTAATGTTTGTAATAATACATGATTAAATTGTACTTTACTTTTCCTGCATTATATATTATGAGCTGAATGTTTTACTTTGTAATATGGATGAATGGATGATTACTTCAATTTTTACTTTTCTTCCGCACTCTGATATCTTAGGGCATCTCCCAACTCGATGATTGCGGCCTCTTTAGAGATCGCACGCACACTAATTGCAAGCCCTCGATTCTTTCTTCCCACCGAGCCATGAATCCCTAATCACAATCGTTTTTAACATCTAATTCAACGTTGCCCTAAAAATTTAGGGTTAGAGGTCGCGCAAGCTGTTCGAATGGCAATCAATCTAATTTTAAATCGATTGAACAATTAACGATAGCTCAGTTAGTATTTGAACAATTTGAAGTAATTGAAATGAAATATAAGATCAAATGTATGCGATTTGGGCTTGTGAAGTAGCTCGAATGGCTGAACCTTCGGGGAATTTCGATGAATCGAAACCAATATGCTGAGATTTGTGAGAGCAGGATTAGGAAGGGTCAGGGAGTAGTGATCACAAGAATGAGTTAGGATAGAGCTTAATCGATCCCTAAGAAGCGGTGGATGGCATTTGGTGATCAGGAAGGAGGACGCGCATCCTCCATTCGACAAGCGCCGAGCTTGCGTGTGAGATCGGAAAAGACAGCCACCGACCGTTCGATCATCCGATCGAACGGTCATCGAATACTGTCTGATCCAACGGGAAAAAGGATGGCGTCAAAAGACTTAACGGGCACCGTTAAGTCAAATTAAAATATATTAATATTATAATTATTATTTACTTATTTTATTATTTAAATTAATTAATTAAACATATCTCAAATATTTTCAATAAATCACTCCTAGTTAATTGAGGGGTGAGGGACGCAACAGCGTACTCAGATTTTCGATTTGACGAGTATTTATTTATTTGAATTTTCAGGTATTTAAATATTATTAAAATATTTGACAAAAATTTAATGACTTCCAAATGCTTCCAAAACTTCACCCCTAGCTAATTTGGGGGTGATGAACGCAATGGCGAAGTCAGATTTTTGATTCGAGGTCAAAATAAAAATAGTTAATTTCTAGGGTTTCAGGATTTTTCTAGAAATTAGATTTTGATTCATTTGATTCCGGATTTGACATAGATCTTATAGGTAGGTTCTAAATAATTTAATTAACGTACTATAACTACAATTAAGACTTAAATTAGTCTTAAATAATTTAAGTAACAACATGGGTTGTTACAACTTACTTTTTGCATTTGAGAGAATGAGAGACTTTATCTTATATTTCTGTCTTTAAACTTTAATGTTTGTAATAATACATGATTAAATTATACTTTACTTTTCCTGCATTATATATTATGAGCTGAATGTTTTACTTTGTAATATGGATGAATTGATGATTACTTCAATTTGTACTTTTCTTCCGCACTCTGATTTCATAGTATACTCATTAAGTGATTGATATTCTTTGCTTTATTATGAAAAGCACATCTTTCTCTTAAGATTGGATTGGATTCTTAAATTCCGTAAGGGATGTGCTTAGTGACGACCACACCCTAATCCTTTTGATTAAAGGGGGCGGCCACCACAGTCCAGCTGCAAACCAACTCCCACACCCGAAACTATAGTTGGCAGCTCCACCACCACCTCTGAATCATTATCCGATCCATATACCTTAAGACAACTAGTTGGACGCCTTCAATTCCTCACAATCACCCATCCGGATATCTACTTAGCTGTCAACCGCATATGTCATGCACCAGCCTCTACAACATCATTTCACTCAACCAAAATGCATTCTCCTCTACATCCAAGGACCACCCAACTCAGAATACTCATCACTCCTACATCAATGGAACTTCAAGCATACTCTAATGCAAACTAGGCATGAGACTCCTCAAATCAAAAGTCCACCAAATTTTGTGCATTCCTCAAAACTACCATTATCACCATATACAATAGCAAGATCATCTACAAAAGCTGAATATCGAGCACTCGCATAAGCAGTCACAGAAATCCTATTATGACAACCAATCTGCAAACTCCATAGCAACCACCATCTACTGTGACAACCAATTTGCAAACTCCATAGCAACCACCATCTACTGTGACAACCAATTTGCAAACTCCATAGCAAACAATCCACTATTCCATGCTCATACAAAATATGTAGAAGTGGACTGTTATTTCATCAGGGACAACGTCAAGACTAATAAATTTACAATCAACTACATACAAACAAATAAACAAACAACGAATATAATCTACAAACCGCTTCCTATCTTAAAATTCAATTATCTATGAGATAAGATGACGGTTCAAAATCTCAACCATCATCTTATAGGGGGATATTAGTATATAATTACCTGGTCATTGTGATTCACATGTAACCATCTATCCTAAGTAATAATCGCCCATCCTAAGTAACTATATGCTATCCATTGTAACTGCATACCTTTATATATATATAGATTTCCTCTTTTCCTCTCACCTCTTGCTAACTTCACAAACACCTATAAGGTCATCTTTAGCTTTCCATACAAACAAGATCGAAAGTTCGTTGATTTTAAGAAATGCAGCAATAACGACTCACCAAGACAAGCTTCAAATAAATCATGAAATAGAAGAAAGTTTATTTGCAAATGAAATGGCAGAAATCAAAAATAACAAAAAGGGCAGTAATATTTAAAATAGTTTATTATGATCTTTATTCAATCAAAAAATCAATTGAAAATATTGATATCCTATTATTTTTCTGAACCACAACCCTGCATTAAAAAGCTTTTACCCGTCTTTGGAAAATAGCAAAAGCAAAGACTACAGTAAGTGATAAGAAAATACAACACAATCATTCAGAAGCTAAAAAAGTTACGTGGAATAATACAACACCTTACTTTCATTTCAGATGCCTCACAATCGATCTTAACTCCAACTCCCAAAGATTCTGCTAGACTGATCGCTGATGGCCAAAGTGATCCAATCATTGGTGATATAAAATAAAGATTATTGATATCATTTTTTAGTAATTAACCCCGAATGTTACTGATATCATTTTCCAGTAATTAACCCCGAATGTTACCGATGTCATTTTCCAGTAACAACTCCGAATGTTACTGATGTCATTTTTCAATAACAACCCCGAATGTTATTGATGTTATTTTTCAATAACAACGCTGAATGTTGATGATGTCATTTTTCCAGCAATAAACCCGAATGTAAATTATTGATTTTATACAAATTCTTAAGAAAACAGACAACTTAAGTAATCATTAAGAAGAAATTCTATTTATACATTTTCAATTTTTATAAGACGTACAAGTAGTAATATTCTTACTTTCATAACTAAAAGTATGAATAAACTGTTTAAATAATTTAAATTATATTCTCAAATCCAAGCAAAAAAGATAAACTATAAATTCAAAAAGTAGAAATTTTGTTTTAACCCGAACAAGCTCTAAAGATCCATTTGAAATAACAAACCATTATCAAATTACAACATTAAACCTTTCAAATACATAATTTCAATTTATGTGTGAATATACATAAGTACACTCATGGATGTGCAACATGTACACAATATATACAAATAAATATTTCTACATATATTGATTAGTACATGCAAAGACACACAACTATATATATATATATATATATACTACATTTTAATATCAACAAACACGAGAAAAGACGCACAACTATCCAAGCTAAATGACAAATTCATCAATTCTAAAAATAAGTTCAGCAAAAAAAAAAATTATTAAAAGATAAAAGATAAAAGTATCTCAAAAAGAGATTGTTGCTAAAAGATAAAAGTATCTCAAATTCATGAATGTTTATTTCTTATTATGCTAAAAGATAAAAGTATTTCAAAAAGAGATTGTTGTTTTGAGATATTGAATATTATTCATAAGCAAACTTAAAATGCATATTATATTCCCTTTATTTTATATAAGTGTTGCAAAATGTGGTCGTTAAAATGCCTTAGAATTCCTAAAGATCTATTATTGAATTTAATTATATTTATGATTCAAATATCATCTTTGTAGATGGTGGGAGGCAATTGGGGTCACCAAAAATTTTAGTTTTCCTCGAGATCAATCAGTGGAATCCTACTTTTGGGTCTCGCAATATCATTCGAACTCCAATACTCAATAGCAAGAATTATTCTCGCAAAATTAACAGCTATAATGACAATCACTAATGATTTATTTGACAATTATGGAAGTTTAAATAAGCTCGTCCTCCTTATTGACAACTTCTTGAGGTTTGTATTGTTGATTTAATTAGATTTTTCTTATTAATAAATGTTTTTTTGCAACTAAGAAAATTAATTAATTTTATTTTAAAATTCAATATTTAACTAACAATTCTATTTATTCATATTTTGAAGGAGGGATGTCAAAGCACCAGAACAACTACCAGATTGTATGAAACATTTTTCTTATATAATTGATGAATTTTTTCAAGAACTCGAAAGCATATTAAATGCCTGTGGATATTTTCATCATGAAGATTAACTCGAGAAAATGGTATGATTTATAATATCATTTAGATTAACTTTTATTTTTCTATTATTACTCTTAAGAAATGGGGGATAACAAATAGTGTATAAATTACATAATTTTACTTAAATACTAATATCTTACACATATGCATTGCATGTGCATTAAATTAACATCTATTTTAGATAATTTTTCGACACTTTGCGATTACTAAATTTTTTTTTTCACTTAAAAATACTTATGATCGATTTTCATTAAAGTCAAATGATGAATAAATCATATTTCTATTTTGTATATTAATAATCATACTAAGTCTAAGGATAACATATAACGTCTTTGATTCAGTTTCAAGAATTCGCAGAGGCTTATATTGCAGAAATAAAATGGAGGGATGAAGAATACACTCCAAAATTATCAGAGCACCTACAAGTGTCAACAATTTATGATGCTTGCACTCTAATGAGTTGTGCACTATTGTTGGAATGGGTGATTTAGCTACAAAAGAAGTGCTTCGATGGATTGTTGCATTCCTAATGGGATGTTTTTAATATAAAAATTATTATTTAGATCAAAAGATATCTAATTATGTATATGTTTTGCCCTAATTTATAATATTATAATATAAGACTTGTAATAGTCAAAGCACCTTTTCGAAATAAATGATTCTTACACACTTAGTCCTGTTATAAAAATTAAAATCAATTGCTCAAATACACTATTTTTATTTTTGAAGTTAGAGCAAAAGAGAATTCATGTGGCTTCTACGGTTTAGTGCTACATGCAAGAATATAACTGCACAAAGGAAGCAGATTCTCAAGAACTTGATAAAATTGTAGAAAATGAATGGAAAAGCTTTAACCAGGAGTATCTCATTCTCAACAGCACTGTTTCAGAGAATATATTAGAGAGAGTAATCAACTTAACACGTTTCACATAAATGACATAATATTATGAATCGACTCACTAATTCAGCAGGGTTAAGAGACTACATATCATCTGTTTTGATCGACCCATTTTAATCATTGCTTCTTGTTCTCCTCTTAATCACATAAATAAGTAATATTGTGTTCATCAAGTTTGAATAATAATATTTTGTTTGATGTTCTATTTTTAATGTGTATTAGGTTTTTGAAAGTATAATAATTTATGTTTAGTGTGTGTTGGGGTATTTGAAGTTCTTATACATTAATTTGTTTTATAATTATAATGTAATTTAATTAAAATAAAAAATAAAAAATATAATTTTAATTATTTAATTAAAGATAATAACTCCATATAATTTTGGCAAGTACTTTAGACACGACGTTATTACCTTGTTTTAAATAAAGAAACTTTTCATTTTAGGTAAAATATAAGATTGTTATAAGTTAATAAAGAATACTAATGATTAGTCTCGATAAATTCATACATCATTTAATGCTCCTATGGTAAAATAACCAAATTTATTAAAAAAATTTGATCGATTTGCATCATTTTCATCATTTATGCACAAACAAGGAAGAAAGATTAGAAATTGTGTCATTTATCAAATGATTACAACCAAGGGCTAGATTTGGGCTTGCTATGTTTGGGCTTATGTTAAACTAGATAAAATGAACTTTTAGGTTGGTGGGGTTTGAACTGATGAGAAATATAATTTATGATGGGGTTTGTTTAGAGTAGAGTCAAATTGCCCTTGAGCTTTAAATTTTCGAATATATCTAACTTGAACTAAAATTCAATGTGCTAAAACCCGGCTCAACTTGAAATAATTCAAATTTGAACCAACTCGAAATTATTTCTAACAAGCTTAGAAAGTACTTATAAATTTTTAAAAGAATGTCAGAGGGTAAATTCAAATATGTGTGAGTGGTTTGCATACAATGCGGCCCAACCATTGTACCCCACATGATTCTCTTGCACATATAGTATGCAAAAATAATTTATAATAATTTATTAGTAAACTCAAATCATTATTTAATCAAGTGAACCAGAATTCAAAATCAATTAGAAGAATAACTCTTCTAGGCTTTGACTCAAAGCTCGACTTAAAAACCTGTAGTTATGTGTTTTAGTTGAATCAAAATACGAAAAATAAAGTTTTGAACAAAAATGCCAATTCTAATTTTGAGCTATTTAGTTAAAGGTTAGATTATTCCTTTATGCGGTATAAAGTCATGACAAAATACGACTACAAATATCAAATAAACAGAAGGGAAAGTGTGAAAGGGATTACCTTAATCCATAGTGATGGGAAGAGGAACTGCAAGAAAACGATGGAGGTGGATGATAATTGACAACAGAAATGACGACAAAATGGGAGAGAAGCGTGAGAGATGAGTGAGTGTCTTGGGCTTTTTGATGCTCTATAAGCTTGTTAGGACCACCATGGCTCTTGTCTGAAATATGAGTGAGCGGGAGACTTGGGAGTGCATGGCATGAAATGACTTGAGGATTGCATTACATGAATAGAACAAAAAAGAGGAACATATGACATGAGATCAACAAATAATGTGGTTGATCTTTTTCTAATTTTGCTCTTCAGCTCGTTGAATCCAGATGTTCTTGGGAGCATATCAGGCTCTGCATTGCTTAGGAAAGCAGCCTCAATTTCTTTTGAGAGGAACAAAAGATCAACCCTTGCCACTGATATCATTGAATGTCTGGGAAAAAGGTGCATTTGTCTCTTCATCTATCATCTTTATTTTCAGCAAATTCATCGTTTCACAGATCATGAAAATCGAAATCATTGAATGATTTGAGGTGGCTATTTCGAAGGATGCATGGAATAATCTATAATATTATTTATCTTATTCTGATCTTTTTATTATTGTTTGGAGGATATATGCACTGCTGATTGATCTGCAGTTATATAATGAATGGAGCTTGTGCAATTGAAGTACTTTTGCTATATAGGCATTAACACTATATATATATCAGTAAACGATGTCAACCAAGTGTTGTCATACAATAGAATAATGACCCATTGCCTCCACGTAGCTTGAGGCTATAATTAGTTTTTGTCTCCTTAAGTAGTGTGCCATTAATGTGCAAGGTATTTTTATCTATGGCCTTACATCAATAGCTAGCTAGCATGTGATTCTTCTTTATTAAACAAGTTAAACCAAAAGTGTTTATGATAAAAGGTGTAGCATTGGACATAATGTTTGATATTATTTGACATACTAAGACAATGTGTATTAGATGACCACATGAAGGCAATAATTGCATTATTGTTCACCACACCAAACTCCAAAGAGCTGTCGATGAAGAGCAGTATTAGAAGTACGCCGTCGTGCGCCACCGCGCGAGGTCACCCGAGAGGCGGGTGCTTATTTCTTATTATGCTAAAAAATAAAGGTATCTCAAGAAAAAAATATTTATTTGAGATAGTAAATAATTTAATTGTAAATAGATTATAAATAAATTTTATATATGCAACACTTAAAATAAATTCAAATATTTAAGTTATATATAATAAAATACAAATGTTATCGGTATTACTATTAATAATATATTGTTATAAAAATTATCAAAAAAAAATAAACCATTTAAAATAAAATTATATTAATTCAAAATTTTAAGTTATCATAAATAATACTTAATAATACTTCCTCGGATAGTTTCAAATATAAAGCGGGTGAAAATGAAATAGTGCAAAAGTATTAGCGGATGAAACGGGGCTTTCCAAATATAAAATAAAGACCCTCCCGCCTGATGAAACGGGGCTTTCCAAAAATAAGAAACGGGGCTTTCCAAATATAAAATAAGGCGGATGAAATAAATTGAGATCGAAGCCGAGCTTCGAGCAACCTCCGCCTCAGTCGTCATCTGGATTTCTCGGATTTCCCTTCCCCTTTCTCTCGCAAATCAAGCGGAGGCTGAGGATTCATGATCGGCGGGCGAGTTTCTTTTCCTTCGTCATTATCTCGCCGGTAAGTTTCCTATCTCTCTCTCATTCTCTCTATCAAATCTTTCTGTTGCCGCATTTTGTTGTTGTTAATGTAGTGATTTGATCTATGCTTCAAATTTAGATGTTTATTTCTTAGTATTTTGCTTGCATATGATGCGAATGCACCATTATTTTGTTTGAAGGTTATCTTGCCCAAAGCTTCGATCGGCCTCAGTTTAAATCTGCGTCTATCTCTCGCTTTCCCTTCGACACTATCCTCGCTCTCGTGAAGGGTTTTATCTTTTAGTGCATTATCGGAGGCTGAGGATTCATCATGCGCCGCCAATCCAGGTTGTTTATTTTCGTTTTATACAATCGGGTAACTTTCCTCAGCTCGCTCCCTCAGAAATCACTATTATTGGTGCATTTTTTTTATGACACAGTAATTTATTCGTTTATTTATTGTATGCTTCTATTTTATACTCGTTTAATATTGTGATTACTTATGAAGGATGCTACTGTGCTTTTGTTTTGCTTGGTCATTTTCTTGCTTCATTGGTAGTTGCAATTTGATTGGTAGCAACAAAGTAGTTGAAACTAGTGTTTGTTGCATTTGTGTTTTTTTTTTGAAAGTTGTTTTGTTTCATTGCTACGACAACTTGATTACATGTCATTAATAGGGTGATTGATTCTCTTGAAATAGCTTTCTTATAAATTGTGTTATATGTGATGATACATTTCCATTGTGTAGCTTGAAAATAATATTTTATGTGTGTGATGCTAATATGTGTTATTTTGTTTTATTCTTGGTTTTGAGGTTGTCTTGATTTATTGTTATTTAAAACTTAATTGGGGGTTTATAGTAAGCTGATTGTTCTCTTGAAATGTTTCTTTCATATAATTATATGTTGAGTGATGCAAATTTTGTTTGTAAAGTTTGGATGTTTTGATTTGTATATTTGATGCTAATGTGAATTTTGCTTGTTCTTTGTGTGGAGGCTGTTTTTGCTTCATTGTTATGTGCAACTTGATTGGGGATTAGTAATAAGATGGCTAAGTCTCTTGTAAGTGAAGTTTGTGTATTGTTGGTATTGTGTGTTGTTTGTGTTGTTCTTAGATTTTTTGATTATCTTGTTTCATCCCTATTTGTAATTTGATTGGGGTCTAGTGATATGGTGGTTGATGTTTTGAAATAATTGTTTGTGTACTAATACTGAAGTTTGTTGTTTGTTTGCTCTTTGTTTGGGGGTTGCCTTGCTTCATTGCTATTTATAACTTAATTGTGGATTAGTAATAAGTTGGTTAACACTCTTGAAGCATCTCTATTATATATTGTATTGTGTAATGTAGGATTTTTGTGTTTTTTGGAGGTTATGATTTGTGAATAGATGTTGTGTTGCTTGTGTTCTTTGATTTTTGAATTATCTTATTTCATTGTTATTTGAAATTTGATTAGGGTTTAGTAATATGGTGGTTGATTCTCTTGAATTATTTCTCTTCTAGGTACAACCATTTCTCTCTCAAAATCTATTATTGGTGCATTATTTTTATTCGCAGAATTGTTATGTGCTTCAATTTTAGACTTGTTTAATATTGTGCTTAATTATGAATGATGCTACCATGCATTTGCTTTGCTTAGCCATTTTCTTGCTTCATTGCTAAATGCAATTTGATTGGTAGCTAATAATGTCTCTCTTATGACAAGATAGTTGAAACTAATATGTTGCTTTTTAGTTTTGTTTTGAAAGATATTTTGTTTCATTGCAATTCACAACTTGATTACATGTTAGTAATAAGGTGGTTGATTGTGTTGAAGTGGTGTTCTTATAAATTGTGTTATATTGATGCTATATTTCTATTGTGTAATTTGAAAATGTTATTTTGTGTGTGATGCTAATATGTGTTATTTGTATTGTTCTTGATTTTGAGGTTTTCTTGGTTTACTGTTAGTTTAAACTTAATTGGGGTTTTATATTAAGATTGTTATTCTCTTGTAGTGTTTCTTTCATTTATTTATATGCTGTGTGTGATGCGAATTTTGTTTGTCAAGTTTGGATGTATTGATTTGTGTATTTTATGCTAATGTGTGTTTTGCTTGTTTATTGTTTGGAGTCTGTTTTTGCTTCATTGTTAAGTGCTTAAGCTTTAGAAATTATTTTTTGTATTGTGATTGATTTTAATGCATTTGAATGATGCTTAATTTGATTGCAGTTTAGAGGTTATGTTGCTTCATTTTCTTGCAATTTGCTTGAAGGTTATGATTTGTGAATAGATGTTGTGTTGCTTGTGTTCTTTGATTTTTGGATTATCTTATTTCATTGTTATTTGAAATTTGATTAGGGTTTAGTAATATGGTGGTTGATTCTTTTGAATTATTTCTCTTCTAGGTACAGCCATTTCTCTCTCAAATATTATTATTGGTGCATTCTTTTGATTCAAAAATTTGTTCTGTGCTTCAATTTTAGACTTTTTTAATATTGTGCTTAATTATGAATGATGCTACTGAGCATTTCGTTTGCTTAGTAATTTTCTTGCGTGATTGCTAGATGCAATTTGATTGGTAGTTAATAATGTATCTCTTATGACAAGATAGTTGAAATTAATGTGTTGCTTTTTTATTTTTCTTTTGAAAGTTGTTTCGTTTCATTGGTATTCATAACTTGATTACATGTTAGTAATAAGGTGGTTGATTGTGTTGAAGTGTTTTTATAAATTGTGTTATATTGATGCTATATTTCCATTGTGTAATTTGAAAATGTTGTTTTGTGTGTGATGCTAATATGTGTTGTTTGTTTTGTTCTTGATTTTGAGGATGTCTTGATTTATTGTTAGTTTAAACTTAATTGGGGGTTTATAATAAGATGATTATTCTCTTGCAGTGTTTCTTTCATTTATATATATGCTGTGTGTGATGCGAATTTTGGTTGTCAAGTTTGGATGTGTTGATTTGTGTATTTGATGCTAATGTGTATTATGCTTGTTTATTGTTTAGAGTCTGTTTTTGCTTCATTGTTAAGTGCTTAAGCTTTAGAAATTATTTTTGGTATTGTGATTGATTTTAATGCATTTGAATGATGCTTAATTTGATTGCAATTTAGAGGTTATGTTGCTTCATTTTCTTGCAATTTGCTTGAAGGTTATGATTTGTGAATAGATGTTGTGTTGCTTGTGTTCTTTGATTTTTGGATTATCTTATTTCATTGTTATTTGAAATTTGATTAGGGTTTAGTAATATGGTAGTTGATTCTTTTGAATTATTTCTCTTCTAGGTACAACCATTTCTCTCTCAAATGCTATTATTGGTGCATTCTTTTGATTCACAAATTTGTTATGTGCTTCAATTTTAGACTTGTTTAATATTGTGCTTAATTATGAATGATGCTACCGAGCATTTGGTTTGCTTAGTCATTTTCTTGCGTGATTGCTAGATGCAATTTGATTGGTAGTTAATAATGTCTCTCTTAGATAGTTGAAATTAATGTGTTGTTTTTTTTTTGTTTTGAAAGTTGTTTCGTTTCATTGATATTCACAACTTGATTACATGTTAGTAATAAGGCGGTTGATTGTGTTGAAGTGTTCTTATAAATTGTGTTATATTGATGCTATATTTCCATTGTGTAATTTGAAAATGTTGTTTTGTGTGTGATGCTAATATGTGTTATTTGTTTTGTTCTTGATTTTGAGGATGTCTTGATTTATTGTTAGTTTAAACTTAATTGGGGTTTTATAATAAGATGATTATTCTCTTGTAGTGTTTCTTTCATTTATTTATATGCTGTGTGTGATGCGAATTTTGTTTGTCAAGTTTGGATGTATTGATTTGTGTATTTTATGCTAATGTGTGTTTTGCTTGTTTATTGTTTGGAGTCTGTTTTTGCTTCATTGTTAAGTGCTTAAGTTTTAGAAATTATTTTTTGTATTGTGATTGATTTTAATGCATTTGAATGATGCTTAATTTGATTGCAGTTTAGAGGTTATGTTACTTCATTTTCTTGCAATTTGCTTGAAGGTTATGATTTGTGAATAGATGTTGTGTTGCTTGTGTTCTTTGATTTTTGGATTATCTTATTTCATTGTTATTTGAAATTTGATTAGGGTTTAGTAATATGGTGGTTGATTCTTTTAAATTATTTCTCTTCTAGGTACAGCCATTTCTCTCCCAAATGCTATTATTGGTGCATTCTTTTGATTCACAAATTTGTTATGTGCTTCAATTTTAGACTTGCTTAATATTGTGCTTAATTATGAATGATGCTACCGAGCATTTGGTTTGCTTAGTCATTTTCTTGCGTCATTGCTAGATGCAATTTGATTGGTAGTTTAATAATGTCTCTCTTATGACAAGATAGTTGAAATTAATGATTTGGTTTTTTATTTTTGTTTTGAAAGTTGTTTTGTTTCATTGGTATTCACAACTTGATTACATGTTAGTAATAAGGTGGTTGATTGTGTTGAAGTGTTCTTATAAATTGTGTTATATTGATGCTATATTTCCATTGTGTAATTTGAAAATATTGTTTTGTGTGTGATGCTAATATGTGTTATTTGTTTTGTTCTTGATTTTGAGGATGTTTTGATTTATTGTTATTTTAAACTTAATTGGGGGTTCCTAATAAGATGATTATTCTCTTCTAATGTTTCTTTCATTTATTTATATGCTGTGTGTGATGCGAATTTTGTTTGTCAAGTTTGGATGTATTGATTTGTGTATTAGATGCTAATGTGTGTTATGCTTGTTTATTGTTTGGAGTCTATTTTTGCTTCATTGTTAAGTGCTTAAGCTTTAGAAATTATTTTTGGTATTATGATTGATTTTAATGCATTTGAATGATGCTTAATTTGATTGCAGTTTAGAGGTTATGTTGCTTCATTTTTTTGCAATTTGCTTGAAGGTTATGATTTGTGAATAGATGTTGTGTTGCTTGTGTTTTTTGATTTTTGGATTATCTTATTTCATTGTTATTTGAAATTTGATTAGGGTTTAGTAATATGGTGGTTGATTCTTTTAAATTATTTCTCTTCTAGGTACAGCCATTTCTCTCCCAAATGTTATTATTGGTGCATTCTTTTGATTCACAAATTTGTTATGTGCTTCCATTTTAGACTTGCTTAATATTGTGCTTAATTATGAATGATGCTACCGAGCATTTGGTCTGCTTAGTCAGTTTCTTGCGTCATTGCTAGATGCAATTTGATTGGTAGTTAATAATGTCTCTCTTAGATAGTTGAAATTAATGTGTTGTTTTTCTTTTGTTTTGAAAGTTGTTTCGTTTCATTGATATTCACAACTTGATTACATGTTAGTAATAAGGTGGTTGATAGTGTTGAAGTGTTCTTATAAATTGTGTTATATTGATGCTATATTTCCATTGTGTAATTTGAAAATGTTGTTTTGTGTGTTATGCTAATATGTGTTATTTGTTTTGTTCTTGATTTTGAGGATGTCTTGATTTATTGTTAGTTTAAACTTAATTGGGGTTTTATAATAAGATGATTATTCTCTTGTAGTGTTTCTTTCATTTATTTATATGCTGTGTGTGATGCGAATTTTGTTTGTCAAGTTTGGATGTATTGATTTGTGTATTTTATGCTAATGTGTGTTTTGCTTGTTTATTGTTTGGAGTCTGTTTTTGCTTCATTGTTAAGTGCTTAAGCTTTAGAAATTATTTTTTGTATTGTGGTTGATTTTAATGCATTTGAATGATGCTTAATTTGATTGCAGTTTAGAGGTTATGTTGCTTCATTTTCTTGCAATTTGCTTAAAGGTTATGATTTGTGAATAGATGTTGTGTTGCTTGTGTTCTTTGATTTTTGGATTATCTTATTTCATTGTTATTTGAAATTTGATTAGGGTTTAGTAATATGGTGGTTGATTCTTTTAAATTATTTCTCTTCTAGGTACAGCCATTTCTCTCCCAAATGTTATTATTGGTGCATTCTTTTGATTCACAAATTTATTATGTGCTTCAATTTTAGACTTGCTTAATATTGTGCTTAATTATGAATGATGCTACCGAGCATTTGGTTTGCTTAGTCATTTTCTTGCGTCATTGCTAGATGCAATTTGATTGGTAGTTAATAATGTCTCTCTTATGACAAGATAGTTGAAATTAATGTGTTGCTTTTTTATTTTTGTTTTGAAAGTTGTTTCGTTTCATTGGTATTCACAACTTGATTACATGTTAGTAATAAGGTGGTTGATTGTGTTGTAATGTTCGTATAAATTGTGTTATATTGATGCTATATTTCCATTGTGTAATTTGAAAATATTGTTTTGTGTGTGATGCTAATGTGTTATTTGTTTTGTTCTTGATTTTGAGGATGTCTTGATTTATTGTTAGTTTAAATTTAATTGGGGGTTTATAATAAGATGATTATTCTCATGTAGTGTTTCTTTCATTTATTTATATGTTGTGTGTGATGCGAATTTTGTTTGTCAAGTTTGGATGTATTGATTTGTGTATTTGATGCTAATGTGTGTTTTGCTTGTTTATTGTTTGGAGTCTGTTTTTGCTTCATTGTTAAGTGCTTAAGTTTTAGAAATTATTTTTTGTATTGTGATTGATTTTAATGCATTTGAATGATGCTTAATATGATTGCAGTTTAGAGGTTATGTTGCTTCATTGTCTTGCAATTTGCTTGAAGGTTATGATTTGTGAATAGATGTTGTGTTGCTTGTGTTCTTTGATTTTTGGATTATCTTATTTCATTGTTATTTAAAATTTGATTAGGGTTTAGTAATATGGTGGTTGATTCTTTTAAATTATTTCTCTTCTAGGTACAGCCATTTCTCTCCCAAATGCTATTATTGGTGCATTCTATTGATTCACAAATTTGTTATGTGCTTCAATTTTAGACTTGCTTAATATTGTGCTTATTTATGAATGATGCTACCGAGCATTTGGTTTGCTTAGTCATTTTCTTGCGTCATTGCTAGATGCAATTTGGTTGGTAGTTAATAATGTCTCTCTTATGACAAGATAGTTGAAAATAATGTGTTGCTTTTTTATTTTTCTTTTGAAAGTTTTTTCGTTTCTTTGGTATTCTCAACTTGATTACATGTTAGTAATAAGGTGGTTGCTTGTGTTGAAGTGTTCTTATAAATTGTGTTATATCGATGCTATATTTGCATTGCGTAATTTGAAAATGTTGTTTTGTGTGTGATGCTAATATGTGTTATTTGTTTTGTTCTTGATTTTGTGGATGTCTTGATTTATTGTTAGTTTAAACTTAATTGGGGGTTTATAATAAGATGATTATTCTCTTGTAGTGTTTCTTACATTTATTTATATGTTGTGTGATGCGAATTTTGTTTGTCAAGTTTGGATGTATTGATTTGTGTATTTGATGCTAATGTGTGTTATGCTTATTTATTGTCTAGAGTCTGTTTTTGCTTCATTGTTAAGTGCTTAAGCTTTAGAAATTATTTTTGGTATTGTGATTGATTTTAATGCATTTGAATGATGCTTAATTTGATTGCAGTTTAGAGGTTATGTTGCTTCATTGTCTTGCAATTTGCTTGAAGGTTATGATTTGTGAATAGATGTTGTGTTGCTTGTGTTCTTTGATTTTTGGATTATCTTATTTCATTGTTATTTGAAATTTGATTAAGATTTAGTAGTATGGTGGTTGATTCTTTTGAATTATTTCTCTTCTAGGTACAGCTATTTCTCTCTCAAATGCTATTATTGGTGCATTCTTTTGATTCACAAATTTGTTATGTGCTTCAATTTTAGACTTGTTTAATATTGTGCTTAATTATGAATGATGCTACCGAGCATTTGGTTTGCTTAGTCATTTTCTTGCGTCATTGCTAGATGCAATTTGATTGGTAGTTAATAATGTATCTCTTATGACAAGATAGTTGAAATTAATGTGTTGCTTTTTTATTTTTGTTTTGAATGTTGTTTCGTTTCATTGGTATCCATAACTTGATTACATGTTAGTAATAAGGTGGTTGATTGTGTTGAAGTGTTTTTATAAATTGTGTTATATTGATGCTATATTTCCATTGTGTAATTTAAAAATGTTGTTTTGTGTGTGATGCTAATATGTGTTTTTTGTTTTGTTCTTGATTTTGAGGATTATTGTTAGTTTAAACTTAATTGGGGGTTTATAATAAGATGATTATTCTCTTGTAGTGTTTTTTTCATTTATTTATATGTTGTGTGTGATGCGAATTTTGTTTGTCAAGTTTGGATGTTTTGATTTGTGTATTTGATGCTAATGTGTGTTTTGCTTGTTTATTGTTGGAGTCTGTTTTTGCTTCATTGTTATGTGCTTAAGCTTTAGAAATTATTTTTTGTATTGTGATTGATTTTAATGCATTTGAATGATGCTTAATTTGATTGCAGTTTAGAGGTTATGTTGCTTCATTTTCTTGCAATTTGCTTGAAGGTTATGATTTGTGAATAGATGTTGTGTTGCTTGTGTTCTTTGATTTTTGGATTATCTTATTTCATTGTTATTTGAAATTTGATTAGGGTTTAGTAATATGGTGGTTGATTCTTTTGGATTATTTCTCTTGTAGGTACATCCATTTCTCTCTCAAATGATATTATTGGTGCATTCTTTTGATTCACAAATTTGTTATGTGCTTCAATTTTAGACTTGTTTAATATTGTTCTTAATTATGAATGATGCTACCGAGCATTTGGTTTGCTTAGTCATTTTCTTGCGTCATTGCTAGATGCAATTTGATTGGTAGTTAATAATGTCTCTCTTATGACGAGATAGTTGAAATTAATGTGTTGCTTTTTTATTTTTGTTTTGAAAGTTGTTTCGTTTCATTGGTATTCACAACTTGATTACATGTTAGTAATAAGGTGGTTGATTGTGTTGAAGTGTTCGTATAAATTGTGGTATATTGATGCTATATTTCCATTTTGTAATTTGAAAATGTTGTTTTGTGTGTGATGCTAATATATATTATTTGTTTTGTTCTTGATTTTGAGGATGTCTTGATTTATTGTTAGTTTAAGCTTAATTGGGGGTTTATAATAAGATGATTATTCTCTTGTAATGTTTCTTTCATTTATTTATATGTTGTGTGTTATGCGAATTTTGTTTGTCAAGTTTGGATGTATTGATTTGTGTTTTTGATGCTAATATGGGTTTTGCTTGTTTATTGTTTGTAGTCTATTTTTGCTTCATTGTTCAGTGCTTAAGCTTTTGAATTTATTTTTTGTATTGTGATTGATTTTAATGCATTTGAATGATGCTTAATTTGATTGCAGTTTAGAGGTTATGTAGCTTCATTTTCTTGCAATTTGCTTGAATGTCAGAAATATGATATTGATTTTATTATAGAGGTATATTGGTTTGTGTATTTGATGCTAATCTGTTTTTGCTTGTTGTTTGTTTGGAGTTTTGCTTCATTGCTATGTGCAACTTGATTTTGGATTAGAGATAAAGTGGTTAAGTCTCTTTAAGTATTTTAATATAGATTATATTGTGATATGGTGGTTGATTCTTTTGAATTATTTCTCTTCTTGGTACTACCATTTATCTCTTAAATTCTATTATTTGTGCATTATTTTTATTCGCAAATTTGTTATGTGCTTCAATTTTAGACTTGTTTTATATTGTGCTTAATTATGAATGATGCTATAGTGCATTTGGTTTGCTTAGTCATTTTCTTGCTTCATTGCTAGATTCAATTTGATTGGTAGTTAATAATGTCTCTCTTATGACTAGATAGTTGAAATTTTTGAAAGTTGTTTTGTTTCATATTCACAACTTGATTGCATGTTAGTAATAAGGTGGTTGATTGTGCTAAAGTGGTGTTCTTATAAATTGTGTTATATTGATGCTATATTTCCATTGTGTAATTTGAAAATGTTGTTTTGTGTATGATGCTAATATGTGTTATTTGTTTTGTTATTGATTTTGAGGTTGTCTTGATATATTGTTAGTTTAAACTTAATTGGGTGTTCGTAATAAGATGATTATTCTTTTGTAGTGTTTCTTTCATTTATTTATATGTTTGTTTATATGATTTATGCTTCAAATTTAGACTCATGTAATATTGTGCTTATTTATAATGCTATAGTGCCTATGTTTTTTGACTTGGGGGTTGTTTTTCTTTGTTTTTATTTGCATCATGATTGTAATTGATTTCTTTGTTTAAGTGTTCCTCTTACAATAAGGTAGTTAGTCTTCAATAAAGTTTTTTTTTAGCAAAATTTGTGTTGTAGATGATGCAAATTTTTATAGCTTAGTGTATCTTATACTAAAATGTGTTTCTTATTTTGTTTTTGGCTTGTAAGTTGTCGCTTCATTGCTATTTGCAACTTGTTTTGGGGTTTGTAATAAGATAGTTAATTCTCTTTTTCTTATAAGTTGTGTTATTTCATGCAATTTTTTTCTTACTTGTGTAATTTGAAAATGATATTTTAAGCTTTTGTTGTTAATATACGTTATGTTTTTGCTTTAGAGATTCTTTGATTCATTGTTTTTGCAACTTAATTGGGAATTTTTAATAAGGTAGTTGATTCTCTTGAATTAGTTTTCTTATAATTTATATAATGTGTGATGCAATTTTATGATTGTGTAACTTTGAAATAATTGCTTGTGTATTAATGCTAAAGTGTGTTTTTTGTTTGCTCTTGATTTGGAGGTTGCCTTGCTTCATTGTTATGTATAACTTAATTGAGGATTAGTAATAAGGTGGTTAACACTCATTAAGTGTTTTTATTATATATTATGTTATGTAATGCATTTTTTAATTTCTTTTTTGGAAGTGAGGGTTTGTGTATTGGTGTTATTATCTATTGTTTGTGCTTTGCTTTGATTTATGGATCATCTTGTTTCATTGTTATTTGAGATTTGATTGGTGGGTCTAGTGATATAGCAGCTGATTCTCTTAAAATAATTTTCTTCTAGGTACAATTCTCTCAAATGCTATTAACTGGTGCAATATTTTTATTATCGCTATAATTTGTTCAGTGATTTAACTTTCATCATCTTTACTATTGTTGTATTGTGATTGTATTTGGTGTTTGATGAATTTTGTTAAATTATTTATTATAGGATTTATTATTATGATAGATGTACTGAGTATGAATCAACGGAAAATAAATGATTTGATTGAAAATTGTAGAAATTCCTTATTGCATTATCATAAAACTCACGGTTTCTTGATATAATCTACTATATAAAATATTGCATCATAGAAAGGTTGCAGAATGCATTAGTTATTAAAGCATCTTGACCAAACTTCACGTCTATTTATGAATTCTGCGATGGAGAAAGGCATGAGTTTATGGAGAGACATTGACTGCCTATGACCATATGGTTTGGACCAAAAGTAAAAATGACTCTGTTGATTGATTTTTTTCTATAACATTCCAAGTGACCAGTAATCTGCTACCAATTCTCATTTTCTCATGATTTTGAAACACTGTAGAATATGGTTCTGCGGATAACCCATTACCTGAAACGATCAAGCCAATGGTAGATGGTGGGACGGAAGGTTTTAAAGGCCATGCTAGAGTTACTTTGCCAGGGTTGACACCTTGTTTTGAGTGCAACGTTTGGCTTTTCCCTCCACAAGTCAAGTTTCCATTATGCACTCTTGCAGAAATTCCAAGGACCCCTGCACATTGTATTGAATATGCTCATTTGATCAAATGGGTTTTTCTTCATTTTCTTATGTGTTCTGTTTTGTTGTTCAGATTTTCTTAAATTCAGGTACACAGCGGGAAAATATTTGACCCTGATGATCCAGTAGACATGCAATGGGTTTACACAGAAGTTTGCCTCTTTAATGTTCTCTTTTCTCTGTTTTTCTTGTATAGAGATTCTGATATATCACTGTGAAACAGGTTGTCAAGAGAGCTGAGCTTTTTGGCATTGCTGGTATTAGTTATTCCTTAACTCAGGTATCTAAACTTTGCGTTAATTCTGCAAGATCTCAATTTTCTTTGTTGGTTTCATTTTCACTGCACATATACTGATGCTTTTGTTAAAAGTGCATTATGTTCGTGTTGATGCCATGCTTTAATATATTTGTTTGAATGCACTAATCTCAACACATGTATTTGCTGGGGTGCTTCTAATTTCAGCACACAACAATTTCTTCAGCAGCTGTTCCAGATATACCCACCACCTGCTCGACCGTACCAATTTACACCGCCTTGCTCTCTTTCTTTATTGGAATTCCTTCTGGTGCTTTCTTAACATTAAAGATAATTGGTGGAGAAACATATATATTAAAAAGAATGATTTTAATATAAATATGATGACAATTGAAAGAAATATAAATTAATTTATCATGAATTCAAAATAGAGGGTTGTGATTTAAGATTGTATCATTCAATGATTTATATGATAATTTAGAAACTGTTGAGGAAGAGATTCCCATATATAAGCTAGTCAAATTAAAAATTAAAAGAATTAAGGGATTTAACTCAAATTAAATATATCCAAGTTAATAATTCGAATTTTTTTTGGAATGAAGATGTTTAATTTTGATGGAAGGATTAATTTACCAAGCTTTTCTAATGAAGATTGTACCATATAATTAATATGAGTGTGTAATGGCTATAAATATATTAATTGCACTTTCATTCGATGAGTTATTAAAATTGAAATTTGGGATGCTTTAAATTGAACAAAGAGTGGAAGATTAGGTGGCATCCCTATTAATGTATAGAAATGTTGGGTGAAATTTTTTGCTTTAATTATGAATGATCTTACTAAGCACATTCAAGAGGGGGTTCTTGGGTGTATGCTATTTGGACATGAAGTTCTCTTAATTGGTAAGACTAGGGAAGGAGTTAAGCAAAACTCGAATTTTGGAATGATGCTACCATGCATTTGGTTTGCTTAGTCATTTTCTTGCATCATTGCTAGATGCAATTTGATTGGTAGTTAATAATGTCTCTCTTATGACAAGATAGTTGAAATTATTGCAAAACTCGAATTTTGTTCTTAATTTTAGATGTATCTATTCTCAGACTTTTTTTCTCTTAAATCTTATGTTGTGCGATTCAATTTTTTGATTGTATAAATTTGAAATAATTCATGGTGTATTAATGATGATGTTTACAGTTTGTTTGCTCCTTGTTTGGAGGTTGCCTTGCTTCATTGCTATTTATAAATTAATTGCAGATTAGTAATAAGGTGGTTAACACTCTTGAAGTGTTTCCATTATATATTATATTGTGCAATGCATGATGTTTGTGCTTTTTGGAGGTGATGATTTGTGTGTAGATGTTGTGTTGTTTATGTTCATTGATTTTTGGATTATCTTATTTCATTGTTATTTGAAATTTGATTAGGACTTGGTGATATGGTGGTTGATTCTCTTGAATTATTTCTCTTCTAGGTACAACCATTTCTCTCTCAAAATCTATTATTGGTGCATTATTTTTATTCGCAAAATTGTTATGTGCTTCAATTTTAGACTTATTTAATATTGTGCTTAATTATGAATGATGCTACCGTGCATTTGCTTTGCTTAGTCATTTTCTTGCTTCATTGCTAAATGCAATTTGATTGGTAGCTAATAATGTCTCTCTTATGACAAGATAGTTGAAACTAATATGTTGCTTTTTAGTTTTGTTTTGAAAGATATTTTGTTTCATTGCTATTCACAACTTGATTACATGTTAGTAATAAGGTGGTTGATTGTGTTGAAGTGGTGTTCTTATAAATTGTGTTATATTGATGCTATATTTCTATTGTGTAACTTGAAAATGTTATTTTGTGTGTGATGCTAATATGTGTTATTTGTATTGTTCTTGATTTTGAGGTTTTCTTGGTTTACTGTTAGTTTAAACTTAATTGGGGGTTTATATTAAGATTATTATTCTCTTGTAGTGTTTCTTTCATTTATTTATATGTTGTGTGTGATGCAAATTTTGTTTGTTAAGTTTGGATGTATTGATTTGTGTATTTGATGCTAATGTGTGGTTTGCTTGTTTATTGTTTGGAGTCTGTTTTTGCTTCATTATTAAGTGCTTAAGCTTTAGAATTTCTTTTTTGTATTGTGATTGATTTTAATGCATTTGATTGATGCTTAATTTGATTGCATTTTAGAGGTTATGTTGATTCATATTCTTGCAATTTGCTTGAATGTTAGAAATACGTTATTGATTTTATTATAGAAGTATATTGGTTTATGTATTTGATGCTAATCTGTGTTATTTGCTTGTTGTTTGTTTGGAGATTGTTTTGCTTCATTGCTATGTGCAACTTGATTTTGTATTAGAGATAAAGTGGTTAAGTCTCTTGAAGTGTTTTTAATATAAATTATATTGTGATATGGTGGTTGATTCTTTTGAATTATTTCGCTTCTTACTACTACCATTTATCTCTTAAATGCTATAATTGGTGCATTATTTTTATTCGCAAATTTGTTATGTGCTTCAATTTTAGACTTGTTTTATATTGTGCTTAATTATGAATGATGCTACTGTGCATTTGGTTTGCTTAGTCATTTTCTTGCTTCATTGCTAGATGCAATTTGATTGGTAGTTAATA
This sequence comes from Gastrodia elata, assembly GCA_016760335.1. NCBI lineage: Eukaryota > Viridiplantae > Streptophyta > Magnoliopsida > Asparagales > Orchidaceae > Gastrodia > Gastrodia elata. The sequence goes on from CM028677.1 coordinate 39,217,846, forward strand.
ATATCTCTCTTATAACTAGATAGTTGAAATTAATGTGTTGCTTTTTTGTTTTTTGTTTTGAAAGTTATTTTCTTTCATTGATATTCATAACTTGATTACATGTTAGTAATAAGGTGGTTAATTGTGCTGAAGTAGTGTTCTTATAAACTATATTATATTGATGCTATATTTCCATGGTGTAATCTGAAAATGTTGTTTTGTGTGTGATGGTAATGTGTTATTTATTTTGTTATTGATTTTGAGGTTGTCTTGATATATTGTTAGTTTAAACTTAATTGGGGGTTTATAATAAGATGATTATTCTCTTATAGTGTTTCTTTCATTTATTTATATGTTTGTTTATATGGTTTATGCTTCAAATTTAGACTCATGTAATATTGTGCTTATTTATAATGCTATAGTGCCTTCGTTTTTATGACTTGGGGGTTGTTTTTCTTTGTTTCTATTTGCATCATTATTGTAATTGATTTCTTTGTTTAAGTGTTCCTCTTACAATAAGGTAGTTAGTCTTTAATAAAGTGTTTTTTTTAATAAACTTTGTGTTGTGGATGATGCAATTTTTTATAGCTTTGTGTATCTTATACTAAAATGTGTTTCTTATTTTGTTTTTGGCTTGTAAGTTGTCACTTCATTGCTATTTGCAACTTGTTTTGGGGTTTGTAATAATATAGTTAATTCCCTTTTTCTTATAAGCTGTGTTATGCGATGCAATTTTTTTTTTACTTGTGTGATTTGAAAATGATATTTTAAGCTTTTGTTGTTAATATACGTAATGTTTTTGCTTTAGAGATTCTTTGATTCATTGTTTTTGCAACTTAATTGGGACTTTTTAATAAGGTAGTTAATTCTCTCGAATTATTTTTCTTATAATTTATATAATGTGTGATGCAATTTTATGATTGTATAACTTTGAAATAATTGCTTGTGTATTAATGCTAAACTGTGTTTTTTGTTTGCTCTTGATTTGGAGGTTGCATTGCTTCATTGTTATGTATAACTTAATTGAGGATTAGTAATAAGTTGGTTAACACTCATGAAGTGTTTTTATTATAGATTATATTATGTAATGCATTTTTTAATTTCTTTTTTGGAAGTGAGGGTTTGTGTTTTGGTGTTATTATCTGTTGTTTGTGTTTTGCTTTGATTTATGGATCATCTTGTTTCATTGTTATTTGAGATTTGATTGGTGGGTCTAGTGATATAGCAGCTGATTCTCTTAAAATAGTTTTCTTCTAGGTACAACTCTCTCAAATGCTATTAACGGTGCATTATTTTTATTATCGCTACAATTTGTTCAGTGATTTAACTTTCATCATCTTTACTATTGTTGTATTGTGATTGTATTTGGTGTTTGATGAGTTTTGTTTAGTTTATTCTTATTTTAAGAACTTTTCTTTATTGTTATTGCAATTTGATTGGGGGTTGGTAATAAGATGTTGATTTTTTTATAAAGATATCTTTTTGTTGATTTTGTGGTGTGCAACACTATTTTCTCTTACTATATAGTTTGGAAATGATAAATTCTTATATTAGTTTGTTATAGTGTATAGGTAGAATGACTTTTAGTAAATGATGATTGTACTTAAATGTCGTTCTTTTTGTTCCAATTAATGTTGATAAATAAAAACTTTTCTAGTATTTAAAGCTTTAGAAAACTTTTTTTGTATTGTTATTGAATTTAATGTTTGTGCTGTGATGTTTAGTTATATTTCTTTTTGGATGTTATTTTGCTTCATTCTTATTTGCTATTTGTTTATTTAAGAAAAGTTAAGTATCAACAAAATTTGTTATAAATAAACTTTGATATACATACTTAAATATAAAGTGAAATATTTATTTATTAACTATGTTACGGAAATATGTCTGCATCGAACACCCTCTATTTCCAAGTAACATTGATAACATTACAAAGCATCGATTTGTTGCTAACAAATTAGTCCCTTAAAGTAAATTACCTGAGGACAAACAATAAGTCTACATTTACATTGTTAAATTATTTATTCAAGGATTTATTATTATGAAAGATGTACTGAGTATTAATCAACGGAAAATAAAGGATTTGACTGAAAATTGTAGAAATTCCTTATTGCATTATCATAAAACTCACCGTTTCTTGATATAATCTGCTATATAAAACATTGCATCATAGAAAGGTTGTAGAATGCATTAGTTATTAAAGCATCTTGACCAAACTTCACGTCTATTTATGAATTCTGCAATAGTGAAAGGCATGAGTTTATGGAGAGACATTGGCTGCCTATGACCATATGGATTTGCGCCAAAAGTAAAAATGACTCTGTTGATTGATTTTTTTCTATAACATTCCAAGTGACCAGTAATCTGCTACCAATTTTCTCATTTTCTCATGATTTTGAAACACTGTAGAATATGGTTCTGCGGATAACCCATTACCTGAAACGATCAAGCCAATGGTAGATGGTGGAACGGAAGGTTTTAAAGGCCATGCTAGAGTTATTTTTCCAGGGTTGACACCTTGTTTTGAGTGCAACATTTGGCTTTTCCCTCCACAAGTCAAGTTTCCATTATGCACTCTTGCAGAAATTCCAAGGACCCCTGCACATTGTATTGAATATGCTCATTTGATCAAATGGGTTTTTCTTCATTTTCTTATGTGTTCTGTTTTGTTGTTCAGATTTTCTTAAATTCAGGTACACAGCGGGAAAATATTTGACCCTGATGATCCAGTAGACATGCAATGGGTTTACACAGAAGTTTGCCTCTTTAATGTTCTCTTTTCTCTGTTTTTCTTGTATAGAGATTCTGATATATCACTGTGAAACAGGTTGTCAAGAGAGCTGAGCTTTTTGGCATTGCTGGTATTAGTTATTCCTTAACTCAGGTATCTAAACTTTGCGTTAATTCTGCAAGATCTCAATTTTCTTTGTTGGTTTCATTTTCACTGCACATATACTGATGCTTTTGTTAAAAGTGCATTATGTTCGTGTTGATGCCATGCTTTAATATATTTGTTTGAATGCTCTAATCTCAACACATGTATTTGCTGGGGTGCTTCTAATTTCAGCACACAACAATTTCTTCTGCAGCTGTTCCAGATATAACCACCACCTGCTCGACCGTACCAATTTACACCGCCTTGCTCTCTTTCTTTATTGGAATTCCTTCTGGTGCTTTCTTAACATTAAAGATAATTGGTGGAGAAACATATATATTAGAAAGAATGATTTTAATATAAGTATGATGACAATTGGAAGAAATATAAATTAATTTATCATGAATTCAAAATAGAGGATTGTGATTTAAGATTGTATCATTCAATGATTTATATGATAATTTAGAAACTGTTGAGGAAGAGATTCCCATATATAAGCTAGTCAAATTAAAAATTAAAAGAATTAAGGGATTTAACTCAAATTAAATATATCCAAGTTAATAATTCGAATTTTTTTTGGAATGAAGATGTTTAATTTAGATGGAAGGATTAATTTACCAAGCTTATTAATGAAGATTGTACCATATAATTAATATGAGTGAGTAATGGCTATAAATATATTAATTGCACTTTCATTTGATGAGTTATTAAAATTGAAATTTGGGATGCTTTAAATTGAACAAAGAGTGGAAGATTAGGTGGCATCCCTATTAATGTATAGAAATGTTGGGTGAAATTTTTTGCTTTAATTATGAATGATCTTACTAAGCACATTCAAGAGGGGGTTCTTGGGTGTATGCTATTTGGACATGAAGTTCTCTTAATTGGTAAGACTAGGGAAGGAGTTAAGCAAAACTCGAATTTTGGAATGATGCTACCATGCATTTGGTTTGCTTAGTCATTTTCTTGCATCATTGCTAGATGCAATTTGATTGGTAGTTAATAATGTCTCTCTTATGACAAGATAGTTGAAATTATTGCAAAACTCGAATTTTGTTCTTAATTTTAGATGTATCTATTCTCAGACTTTTTTTCTCTTAAATCTTATGTTGTGCGATTCAATTTTTTGATTGTATAAATTTGAAATAATTCATGGTGTATTAATGATGATGTTTACAGTTTGTTTGCTCCTTGTTTGGAGGTTGCCTTGCTTCATTGCTATTTATAAATTAATTGCAGATTAGTAATAAGGTGGTTAACACTCTTGAAGTGTTTCCATTATATATTATATTGTGCAATGCATGATGTTTGTGCTTTTTGGAGGTGATGATTTGTGTGTAGATGTTGTGTTGTTTATGTTCATTGATTTTTGGATTATCTTATTTCATTGTTATTTGAAATTTGATTAGGACTTGGTGATATGGTGGTTGATTCTCTTGAATTATTTCTCTTCTAGGTACAACCATTTCTCTCTCAAAATCTATTATTGGTGCATTATTTTTATTCGCAAAATTGTTATGTGCTTCAATTTTAGACTTATTTAATATTGTGCTTAATTATGAATGATGCTACCGTGCATTTGCTTTGCTTAGTCATTTTCTTGCTTCATTGCTAAATGCAATTTGATTGGTAGCTAATAATGTCTCTCTTATGACAAGATAGTTGAAACTAATATGTTGCTTTTTAGTTTTGTTTTGAAAGATATTTTGTTTCATTGCTATTCACAACTTGATTACATGTTAGTAATAAGGTGGTTGATTGTGTTGAAGTGGTGTTCTTATAAATTGTGTTATATTGATGCTATATTTCTATTGTGTAACTTGAAAATGTTATTTTGTGTGTGATGCTAATATGTGTTATTTGTATTGTTCTTGATTTTGAGGTTTTCTTGGTTTACTGTTAGTTTAAACTTAATTGGGGGTTTATATTAAGATTATTATTCTCTTGTAGTGTTTCTTTCATTTATTTATATGTTGTGTGTGATGCAAATTTTGTTTGTTAAGTTTGGATGTATTGATTTGTGTATTTGATGCTAATGTGTGGTTTGCTTGTTTATTGTTTGGAGTCTGTTTTTGCTTCATTATTAAGTGCTTAAGCTTTAGAATTTCTTTTTTGTATTGTGATTGATTTTAATGCATTTGATTGATGCTTAATTTGATTGCATTTTAGAGGTTATGTTGATTCATATTCTTGCAATTTGCTTGAATGTTAGAAATACGTTATTGATTTTATTATAGAAGTATATTGGTTTATGTATTTGATGCTAATCTGTGTTATTTGCTTGTTGTTTGTTTGGAGATTGTTTTGCTTCATTGCTATGTGCAACTTGATTTTGTATTAGAGATAAAGTGGTTAAGTCTCTTGAAGTGTTTTTAATATAAATTATATTGTGATATGGTGGTTGATTCTTTTGAATTATTTCGCTTCTTACTACTACCATTTATCTCTTAAATGCTATAATTGGTGCATTATTTTTATTCGCAAATTTGTTATGTGCTTCAATTTTAGACTTGTTTTATATTGTGCTTAATTATGAATGATGCTACTGTGCATTTGGTTTGCTTAGTCATTTTCTTGCTTCATTGCTAGATGCAATTTGATTGGTAGTTAATAATATCTCTCTTATAACTAGATAGTTGAAATTAATGTGTTGCTTTTTTGTTTTTTGTTTTGAAAGTTATTTTCTTTCATTGATATTCATAACTTGATTACATGTTAGTAATAAGGTGGTTAATTGTGCTGAAGTAGTGTTCTTATAAACTATATTATATTGATGCTATATTTCCATGGTGTAATCTGAAAATGTTGTTTTGTGTGTGATGGTAATGTGTTATTTATTTTGTTATTGATTTTGAGGTTGTCTTGATATATTGTTAGTTTAAACTTAATTGGGGGTTTATAATAAGATGATTATTCTCTTATAGTGTTTCTTTCATTTATTTATATGTTTGTTTATATGGTTTATGCTTCAAATTTAGACTCATGTAATATTGTGCTTATTTATAATGCTATAGTGCCTTCGTTTTTATGACTTGGGGGTTGTTTTTCTTTGTTTCTATTTGCATCATTATTGTAATTGATTTCTTTGTTTAAGTGTTCCTCTTACAATAAGGTAGTTAGTCTTTAATAAAGTGTTTTTTTTAATAAACTTTGTGTTGTGGATGATGCAATTTTTTATAGCTTTGTGTATCTTATACTAAAATGTGTTTCTTATTTTGTTTTTGGCTTGTAAGTTGTCACTTCATTGCTATTTGCAACTTGTTTTGGGGTTTGTAATAATATAGTTAATTCCCTTTTTCTTATAAGCTGTGTTATGCGATGCAATTTTTTTTTTACTTGTGTGATTTGAAAATGATATTTTAAGCTTTTGTTGTTAATATACGTAATGTTTTTGCTTTAGAGATTCTTTGATTCATTGTTTTTGCAACTTAATTGGGACTTTTTAATAAGGTAGTTAATTCTCTCGAATTATTTTTCTTATAATTTATATAATGTGTGATGCAATTTTATGATTGTATAACTTTGAAATAATTGCTTGTGTATTAATGCTAAACTGTGTTTTTTGTTTGCTCTTGATTTGGAGGTTGCATTGCTTCATTGTTATGTATAACTTAATTGAGGATTAGTAATAAGTTGGTTAACACTCATGAAGTGTTTTTATTATAGATTATATTATGTAATGCATTTTTTAATTTCTTTTTTGGAAGTGAGGGTTTGTGTTTTGGTGTTATTATCTGTTGTTTGTGTTTTGCTTTGATTTATGGATCATCTTGTTTCATTGTTATTTGAGATTTGATTGGTGGGTCTAGTGATATAGCAGCTGATTCTCTTAAAATAGTTTTCTTCTAGGTACAACTCTCTCAAATGCTATTAACGGTGCATTATTTTTATTATCGCTACAATTTGTTCAGTGATTTAACTTTCATCATCTTTACTATTGTTGTATTGTGATTGTATTTGGTGTTTGATGAGTTTTGTTTAGTTTATTCTTATTTTAAGAACTTTTCTTTATTGTTATTGCAATTTGATTGGGGGTTGGTAATAAGATGTTGATTTTTTTATAAAGATATCTTTTTGTTGATTTTGTGGTGTGCAACACTATTTTCTCTTACTATATAGTTTGGAAATGATAAATTCTTATATTAGTTTGTTATAGTGTATAGGTAGAATGACTTTTAGTAAATGATGATTGTACTTAAATGTCGTTCTTTTTGTTCCAATTAATGTTGATAAATAAAAACTTTTCTAGTATTTAAAGCTTTAGAAAACTTTTTTTGTATTGTTATTGAATTTAATGTTTGTGCTGTGATGTTTAGTTATATTTCTTTTTGGATGTTATTTTGCTTCATTCTTATTTGCTATTTGTTTATTTAAGAAAAGTTAAGTATCAACAAAATTTGTTATAAATAAACTTTGATATACATACTTAAATATAAAGTGAAATATTTATTTATTAACTATGTTACGGAAATATGTCTGCATCGAACACCCTCTATTTCCAAGTAACATTGATAACATTACAAAGCATCGATTTGTTGCTAACAAATTAGTCCCTTAAAGTAAATTACCTGAGGACAAACAATAAGTCTACATTTACATTGTTAAATTATTTATTCAAGGATTTATTATTATGAAAGATGTACTGAGTATTAATCAACGGAAAATAAAGGATTTGACTGAAAATTGTAGAAATTCCTTATTGCATTATCATAAAACTCACCGTTTCTTGATATAATCTGCTATATAAAACATTGCATCATAGAAAGGTTGTAGAATGCATTAGTTATTAAAGCATCTTGACCAAACTTCACGTCTATTTATGAATTCTGCAATAGTGAAAGGCATGAGTTTATGGAGAGACATTGGCTGCCTATGACCATATGGATTTGCGCCAAAAGTAAAAATGACTCTGTTGATTGATTTTTTTCTATAACATTCCAAGTGACCAGTAATCTGCTACCAATTTTCTCATTTTCTCATGATTTTGAAACACTGTAGAATATGGTTCTGCGGATAACCCATTACCTGAAACGATCAAGCCAATGGTAGATGGTGGAACGGAAGGTTTTAAAGGCCATGCTAGAGTTATTTTTCCAGGGTTGACACCTTGTTTTGAGTGCAACATTTGGCTTTTCCCTCCACAAGTCAAGTTTCCATTATGCACTCTTGCAGAAATTCCAAGGACCCCTGCACATTGTATTGAATATGCTCATTTGATCAAATGGGTTTTTCTTCATTTTCTTATGTGTTCTGTTTTGTTGTTCAGATTTTCTTAAATTCAGGTACACAGCGGGAAAATATTTGACCCTGATGATCCAGTAGACATGCAATGGGTTTACACAGAAGTTTGCCTCTTTAATGTTCTCTTTTCTCTGTTTTTCTTGTATAGAGATTCTGATATATCACTGTGAAACAGGTTGTCAAGAGAGCTGAGCTTTTTGGCATTGCTGGTATTAGTTATTCCTTAACTCAGGTATCTAAACTTTGCGTTAATTCTGCAAGATCTCAATTTTCTTTGTTGGTTTCATTTTCACTGCACATATACTGATGCTTTTGTTAAAAGTGCATTATGTTCGTGTTGATGCCATGCTTTAATATATTTGTTTGAATGCTCTAATCTCAACACATGTATTTGCTGGGGTGCTTCTAATTTCAGCACACAACAATTTCTTCTGCAGCTGTTCCAGATATAACCACCACCTGCTCGACCGTACCAATTTACACCGCCTTGCTCTCTTTCTTTATTGGAATTCCTTCTGGTGCTTTCTTAACATTAAAGATAATTGGTGGAGAAACATATATATTAGAAAGAATGATTTTAATATAAGTATGATGACAATTGGAAGAAATATAAATTAATTTATCATGAATTCAAAATAGAGGATTGTGATTTAAGATTGTATCATTCAATGATTTATATGATAATTTAGAAACTGTTGAGGAAGAGATTCCCATATATAAGCTAGTCAAATTAAAAATTAAAAGAATTAAGGGATTTAACTCAAATTAAATATATCCAAGTTAATAATTCGAATTTTTTTTGGAATGAAGATGTTTAATTTAGATGGAAGGATTAATTTACCAAGCTTATTAATGAAGATTGTACCATATAATTAATATGAGTGAGTAATGGCTATAAATATATTAATTGCACTTTCATTTGATGAGTTATTAAAATTGAAATTTGGGATGCTTTAAATTGAACAAAGAGTGGAAGATTAGGTGGCATCCCTATTAATGTATAGAAATGTTGGGTGAAATTTTTTGCTTTAATTATGAATGATCTTACTAAGCACATTCAAGAGGGGGTTCTTGGGTGTATGCTATTTGGACATGAAGTTCTCTTAATTGGTAAGACTAGGGAAGGAGTTAAGCAAAACTCGAATTTTGGAATGATGCTACCATGCATTTGGTTTGCTTAGTCATTTTCTTGCATCATTGCTAGATGCAATTTGATTGGTAGTTAATAATGTCTCTCTTATGACAAGATAGTTGAAATTAATGTGTTGCTTTTTTATTTTTGTTTTGAAAGTTGTTTCGTTTCATTGCTATTCACAACTTGATTGCATGTTAGTAATAAGGCTGTTGATTGTGTTGAAGTCTTCTAATAAATTGTGTTATATTGATGCTATATTTTCATTGTGTAATTTGAAAATGTTGTTTTGTGTGTTATTTGTTTTGTTCTTGATTTTGAGGTTGTCTTGATTTATTGTTAGTTTAATCTTAATTGGGGGTTTATAATAAGATGATTATTCTCTTGTAGTGTTTCTCTTATATGCTGTGTGATGAAATTTTATGATTGTATAACTTTGAAGTAATTGTTTGTGTATTAATGCTAGTGTGTTTTTTGTTTGCTCTTGGTTTGGGGGTTGCCTACTTCATTGCTATTTATAACTTAATTGAGGATTAGTATAAGTTGCTTTACACTCATGAAGTTCTTCTATTATAGGCTATATTATGTTATGCATTTTTTTATTTATTTTCTTTGAGGTGATGGTTTGTGTATTGATGCTATTGTGTGATGTTTGTATTGTTCATTGATTTATTGATTATCTTGTTTCATTATTTTTTGTAATTTTAATGGGGTTTAGTGATATCGTTGTTATTCTTTTGAAACATTTCTCTTTTGCATACAACTGTCTCTCTCAAATGCTATTATTATTGCAATATTTTTTTTTGTTGAGTTATTTAACTTTCATCATCTTTTCTTTTATTTTATTGTGATTGCATTTTGTGTTTGATGAGTTTTGTTTGTTTATTCTTGCTTTAGACTTTTTTTTCTTTATTGTTATTGAAATTTGATTTGGGTTTGTAATAAGGTGGTTGATTCTCTTATAAAAGCACTTTTTTATTACTTTTGTGGTGTAATGAAGTTCTTACTTACCTTATAGTTTGGAAATGATGATTTTTTATATTAGTTTGCTTTATTGTATAGATAGAATGACGTTTTGTAATGACTTTTTGAACTTTTCGAGTCGGGCAATTTTCCTTCTCTAACTACCTCTCATGTCATTATTGTTGGCGTGTTTGTTGTTGTTGATATAATACTTTGTGGATATGTTCTATGATTCAATTTTGGATGCATTTAATATTTTGCTTATTGCAATTTGATTGGGGGTTGGCAATAATGTGGATAGATCTTTTATAAAATTATAGATTTTCTGCTGTTTAATCAAACTTTTTGTATTTTATAATTTGAAAATGATAATTTTTATCTAAGTTTACAATAGTGTATAGTTAGAATGCTTTGGTGAAAGATATTTGCACATAAATTTCTAGCTTTTGTAGTAGTTAATGTTCATGCAACTATTTTTTGGTGTTTAAGCCTTAGAAAAATTTTCATGCATTGTGATTGATTTTAATGATTTTGAATGATGTTTTGTTTGATTACAATTTAGAGGTTATGTTGCTTCATTTTTTTGTAATTTGTTTGAATGTTAGAAATACAAACTTTTTATATTTAGCTAATTAATGTGCTAAAATAATATTTGTTGAATGATTTTTAGTGTATATTACTGTTTTTTTGGATTTTATTTATAATTCTATAAATGATCAATTTATAAATAGTATGGCTTTATGCATTAAATTTTTGACAAAATTACCACATTTAATTTTTATATATAAGAAATTACTTTGATATATATTTATGCTACCATGCCTTTGTTTTGGTTGATTGTTTTCTTATTTCATTGCTATTTGCAATTGGATTAGTAGTTGATAATTTGCCTCTTTGTCTGCATGTCTATTTAACCTCCCATTTATCTTGTAAATCAAGCCAGAGCTGAGGATTCATGATCAGACAACAATTCATTGCTGGTTTCTTTCATCGTAATCTTGCAGGTGAGTTTCTATATTTGTCTCTCTCCAATCGTTTAGGTTGGTGTTTTTTTATTAATGTAATGATATGTTATTTTCTTCAAATTTAGTTTATTTTATTTCATTAATATTATGCTTGCATATGTTATTAAAGCACTTTTTGTTTGTTTTGAGTTTGTTTTGTCTTCAGTTTTGTTCCACCTCTATTTTTCTGTCTCTTTCCCTTTATAACAAGCCTCTCTCCAGTCGGAGGGTTTCATCTTTTTTCGTGTCGAGGATTCATAATTAGTCGACAATCCATGGTTGATTATTTTCGCCCTTATCTAGTCGAGTAATATTCCTCATTTCTCTCTCTCTCAAGACGCTATTGTTGGCAACTATCTTTTTATTTATGATGCTACTGTACCTTTGTTTTGCTTACTCAGTTTCTTGGTTCATTTTTATTTGCAAGTGGATTGATAGTTGATAATGTGTCTCTCTTACAGCAAGGTGGTAGAAACTAACGTTTATTGCTTATTTTATTTTTGTTTTGTAAATTCATTGCTTATTGCAACTTGATTAGAGGTTAACAATAAGATGGTTGGTTCTCTTAAATTGGCTTTCTTATAAATAGTGCCATATGGGAGGCAATTTTTTCCATTTAGTAGTTTGAAAGTCATGTGTTACTTGCTTTGTTCTTGGTTTTGAGATTTCCTTGACTAAATTTGGGGGTTTATAATAAGCTGGTTGATTCTTTTGAATTGTTTGCTTCATTAATTATATGTTGTGTGATGCAATTTTTTTATTATAAACTTTGGATATATTGGTTTGTGTATTTGATGCTAATTTACTTATTGTTTGTATGGACATTGTTTTGCTTCACTGTAATGTGCAACTTGATTTGGGATTAATAATAAAGTGGTTGTCTCTTGAATTATTTTTAATATATATTAGATTGTGTTATGTAGTTTTCTTTTCATATAGTTTGGAAGCGATGGTTTGTGTATTGTTGTTATTGTGTGATGTCTGTGCTGTTTTTTGGTTTATAAATTAATTTGTTTCATCACTATATGAAATTTGATTGGGTTTAGTGATATTGTGGTTGGTCTCTTTTAAATATTTTTTTTCTTATATATACAATCATCTCTCTCTTAAATGTTGTTATTGGTGAAATATTTTTATTATTGCTTGATTTATTTAGAGATTCAACTTTCATCCTTTTTACTTTTTTAGTATTGTGATTGCATTTGATGTTGATGAGTTTCCTTATTTTGTTATTAATTTAGATGTTTCCATTTTTGAATTATTATTCTTATAAATTATATGTTGTGATGCAATTTTTTTATTGTATAACTTTGAAGTAGCTATTTGTGCATTAATGCTAAAGTGTGTTGTTTGATTGCTCTTGGTTTGGATATTGCTTTGCTTCATTGCTATTTATAACTTACTTGAGTTTTAGTAATAAGATTGTTAACAGTTTTGAAGTGTTAATATTATAGCTTATAATGTATGCAAGTTTTTTCTGTTTTGGAGGTGATGATTTGTGTATAGATGCTGTGTTGTTTGTGTTGTTCTTTGATTTTTGAATTATATAATTTCATTGTTAGTTGAAATTTGATTAGGTTTTAGTGATATGGTGGTTGATTCTTTTTTAATTATATCTCTTTTAGGTACAATCATCTCTCTCAAATGCTATTAATGGTGTAATATTTTTATTTAATCAAAATATAATTTGTTTAGTGATTTAACTTTCATCCTCTTTTCTATTTTGGTGTTGATGAGTTTTTTGTTCTTGATTTAAATATTTCTTACTTTATTGTTATTACAATTTGATTGTGGGTGGGTAATAAGGTGGTTGATATAAAAATATCTATTTTGTTGACTTTTTGCTGTGTAATTCATTGTTTTTTACTATATGGTTTAGAAATGATAATTTTTTATATTAGCTTGCTATAGTGTATAAGTACAATGATTTTTGGTGAATGATAATTGTACTTAAAATATACTTTTTGTACTAGTTAGTATTGATCCAATTAATTATTCAGTGTTCAAGTTTTAGACAACTTCTTTTCTATATTATGATTGAATTTAAATTTTTTGCATTAAGTTTAGTTTGATGGCTGTTTAGAGATTATTTTTCTTCATTCTTATTTTCAAATTGTTCATATGTTTGAAGTATGGTGACTAATTTTATTATAGGAGTGTTCTCTAGACTTCTTTTTATATTTAGCTTTTTAATGTGCTAAAATAATATTTGTTGAATGATCTTTAGAATATATATTTTTGTTATTTTATGTATATTTAATTTTTAGAGTTTATTTAAAGTGGTTGGTTTTCTTTTAAAAATATATGATTTGTTGATTTTGTGCTGTGTAATGCATTATGTTTTTGACTATTTAGTTTTGCAATGATAATTTTTTAAATTAGTTTGCTATAGTGTATAAATAGAATGATTTTTGGTGAATAATAATTGTACACTGACATTCTTGTTGGGATCCTAGATATTCATAAATTAATTATCTAAGTTTTAACTTTATAAATTAATAAAAAATAAAATATAAATTAAAATTTAAAATTTTTTGCATATATATACAATCTTCATGTAAATAGTGATTTAGAATTTTTACTTAATTATCTATATTTTCATTTTTTGTAATCATATCATATTGTGCTAACTGTAGTGTAGTTAGAATTTTAATTTAGTTTATTTGTTGTGCTTATTAGAATTGTAATTGTATTGCTTATTTACTTTTTTGGAGTGATTGAATTACTAAATTGTTCATTGTGATTGCTGTAATCATTTTTGTCTAGCTGAATTTAAGAACTGCATGAATAGGAGAGCACCGATATTTTATTTGATCCTAAAATTGAGCGAGCATACTTGAGAGCTAGAAGAGAACTAGCAATCCTTAATCAACATCACTTTGAAATTGATAATTTAGAAGTAAATCATTTGGGAGAACATCGGGGAAGGGCACAAAGAGTTAACATAGAAGAAAATTTGAGAGAATTGTTAGGAGAACTTAGGGGTAGAGCTTTAAGAAATTATGTGTTGCTTACTGTTAGAGGCATCCCTCATGCGATTGTGAAACCGAACACAGAGGTTAATAACTTTGAGATCAAACACTCAACACTTAGCATGATTCAAATTAACTAATTCAGTGGACTAGCCAAAAAGGATCTTGATTCACATATTTCAAATTTCCTCGAAATTTGTGATACATTCAGATTTAACGACGTTTCTGAAGACGTCGTTAAACTCTGGCTTTTCCCATTCTCACTTAAAGATAGAGCCAAGAGTTGGCTCAGTTCACTTCCGGGAGCTTTTATTCGCACTTGGGATGATTTAGCTGGGAAATTCCTAGCCAAATATTTCCCGCCTGCAAAAATAGCCCGGTTGAGGATTGAGATAACTAATTTCAATCAATCCGAGAGGAAGACTTTTTATGATAATTGAGAAATATTTAAGGAATATTTAAGGCGATGCCCACATCATGGGTTTCCTGAATTGATGCAGGTTCAAACCTTTTACAATGGTTTGAATGCTCCAACAAAGACATTTATTGATGTAGTCGCTGTAGGGTTTCTCAGTAGTAAGACCCAGGAAGAAGCCTTTGATCTATTAGAAGAGATGGCCAACTATGCCTACCAATGGCCCATTGAGAGAATCAACCATAACAAGAGGGGAAGCTAACTAAATAAATGAAACAAATCAAATCTTAGCCCTTTAAAATGAGATAAATGCACTGAACAACAAGATAGAGAGTATGAATGTCAACTATGTTCAAGAAGCATATTGTGAGTTGTGCGGAGGGAAACCTGTGAGCGAAAACTGCAACTTAAACAATCCTTTTGCACCCTCTGACACTGAACAAGTTAATTATTTAAGAAACAATAATGTTGGCAAAATAATGCGCACAATCCTTACTCAAATACCTACAACCCTGGCTGGAAGCAACATCCTAATTTTTCTTGGAGTAACAATAACAATAATAATGGAAATTTTAATGTAGGAACTAATATAAATAAACATGGGTACAATCAAGTTAACAACAATTCAACCCAACAGTCCAACCTTGAGGGAGTATTTAATTCCTTTAAGGTGGAAACCCTTTAGTTCATGAGGAGAATTTAAGTAACACTCAATAAGCATGAAGCCTTTATCCCTTGGATAGAGGCATCTCTCAGGAATATTGAAGTCCAACAAGGACAAATTTCTCAGCAGCTGTCCACAAGGCAGCAAAGAATGTTGCCCAGCTCGATTGAAATTAATCCAAGGGAAACTGTGAGTGTCATTCATTTAGATGAAAATGAAGAAGACCACCTTAATGTCAAAATCAAAGTAAAGAAATCTAAATGGGGGTTAGAAAGAGAATTATGAAACAAAACAATTGAGAGATTAGTTGAAGAAAGGAGGATTCGGGAAGGTTGAATGTCCCTTGCGTGATAGGGGACGAGGTTTTTCTAGATCATTTATGTGATCTTGGAGCCTTGGTCAATATCATGCCATACCATGTTTACAAGGAATTGAACTTAGGAGGGATGGAGATCACCTTAATGATCTTAGAATTTGCAAATCTTAATTCCAGGATTCCTTTCAGAATAATTCGAAATATACCCGTTGGTTTAGGAAAGTTCTATATTCACATTGATTTTACTATTTGCGAATGGCATACATGGAATGAAAATTCCACTATCATTTTTGGGTGACCTTTCCTAGCTAACACCAATGCCATAATCGATGTAGTCATTGGTATAATGAGCCTCAAGGTTGCTGTCATCGATCTAAAACCTACCCTATTTAAAAAGAAAATAATTGAATTTGCTTGGAGGGATGGAGATCACCTTAATGATCTTAGAATTTGCAAATCTTAATTCCAGGATTCCTTTCGGAATAATTCGAAATATACCCGTTGGTTTAGGAAAGTTCTATATTCACATTGATTTTACTATTTGCGAATGGCATACATGGAATGAAAATTCCACTATCATTTTGGGTGACCTTTCCTAGCTAACACCAATGCCATAATCGATGTAGTCATTGGTATAATGAGCCTCAAGGTTGCTGTCATCGATCTAAAACCTAACATATTTAAAAAGAAAATGATTGAATTTGCTTGGAAAAGGAATTTGAGTTAAGAAGAAATGTGCAAGGTGTTGCATATTAAAAGCCTGGTCTTGAGTGAGGAAAATATTGAGAATGGTACAAGCTCCCCATCTGGCGAGGAAGTTGAGGAAAAAACGATTAAAAGAAAGAAAAAGACTAGGAGAGGAAAAAAGAAAAAGAAAGAAATTTCCAATCAAAATACTCAGAATGGGGGAGATGATAAGGAGACTAGTGATTCTATGAGTTAGAGCACAACAATTGCTGACTCTTATAATTCTAAAGTATGGAAAAGAAAACTCCCAATTAAGGAAGCCCCTTAGAATGATCCTAAGCGTGTCGGGCTGACGACATTAAATCAAGTGCTTTTTGGGAAGTAATCCAAAATTCTGTTTTGTTAGATTTTGCACTTAGGAGTAGTTCTAGATTAATAAACAACCAAAAATCATAAGTGCGAAAAAAGAGCCTGAACTAATTTTAAATTTTGGAAAAATATATGTTCATAAGCCGCTGCAGCGCGCTATAGCGGAAATTGTCGCTATCGCGCGCTATAGCGGACGAATCACAGCAGAAAATGTTCAAAGCGTCACAGTGCGCTGCAGCGCAAAGGGCCCAGTTGAAGCCAAAATTTACTACCTTGGATTTCCAAGACAATCAAAGACGCTACAACGTGCCTTGGGGACTTAAATATGAAAATTAGGTGCTGTAAGTGCTGTGTTTTTTCATCTTTTTGACCAAATTTTAAATCACACTTATGGCATGAATTAAGACCAATTTTGACCATGAATTAAAGTGCAATAAAGTGTGATTAATCCAAATATCCAGAATCTTCTTTTCCTATTGCTATAAAAAGCTGTTAGAAGGGAGTATGAGGCTGCACCTCCTTAAGAACTACTAACGGAGTCAAGCAATGCTTGGCATGTGTTCGTCTCCAGCTTTGTCATGCCCTCCGGGCATCTAAGCGAGGTGATCAGGTCATGGGCGCTGCTCTTTTGTGCGTTGCAAAGAGATGGAGATATTCATATCTCCAGCATTATAAGGGAGCAGCTCTAGAACGCTCTGACCGGACCTTGCGCCGCTCTTGCTTTTGGGTCACTCATTTCAGGTATATGCGAGGAGTAATGGGTGAAAATCCTCTCCTCTTGCGTTGTGATTCCGCCCCGTGCTCCTCTAGAACTGACAAACTTGAGCTCCCGCACTTAAGGGGGGTTGTGAGCTAAGAAGTGGAGGGGAGAACAAGGCGAAGCTTCAACTTCCGCTGGTCAGACCACGGCGGACAAATTGATGATGCGAATGTACGCGCATCAACGGGGCTTGGGAATCTCCCTAGCACACAACATATGTTTCATCTATGGAGAAGTCGCCAGGCAGCACGAGTTCCAAAAGGAATTCCACGATGCTCTCGAAACCGTGTTCCAAGAGTGGAGCTTGCGTGGAGGACCAGACGGGCCTAGGCTGTCGCGCCCTCCTGTAGTAGAACCATTCCCGGACGACGACTGGCCAGCGAATTACACTTACCAGGATGTGGACCTGGAAGATGAAAATAATGATTAATAAGGTTGTGTTCTTCTATTTTACAGTTTTTTGTTTTAATTTTTATTTTGATTATTTTATTCAATAAAGTAAATTTTGGATTGATGGCACTCTTATCATTGCTATGATTGAGTTTAAAAGTTAAAATTTTTTTGAACATAATTATTTCTTGAATTTAATACTGAACTCAAATGTGTGATAATAAAGACACTAATATGCTTGAAATCAAGATGATAAATTCATATTTCAAATCTTGCACCTCTTGATCAAGTTCAAGGCTCTAGTGAGATTTAATTTCCAACAAATTGAAATGAACATATGCTTAGATTTAAGTGTGGGGGTGAAGAACTTAAGGAATTAAAACCAAAATGGCAAAATGTGAGTGAATGAATAAGTGTGTTAGACTCCTGCAGGACTTAATGACCACAATAAACTAAATTAAGGGATGAAGAAAAATGTCTTTCTTTTAAGCTGAATTCAAAAAGAGAAAATAAGGATAATGAAAAATATATCTCTCATATTTAAAAATTGAGAACTTAGAATGAAGAAAAATATTTCTCTTAAAAATATAAAAATGTTCCTTGTGAATCATGAGAAGGGCACACATGGCACAATACACTTGTCACTCACCAAATGCTTAATTAAGGTGTGAAATTCCTAAGGGTGATTATCCCCATAATAAGGACATAAGCATGAACATTTGAGATAGGAACTAGATTGTAACTTGAATTTGGAGCTTGATTGAAGAGCATAGTAGAGATGGGAAATCTGAAGTCATCTTAACTTAGAAGCAACACGTAGTGATTAATTATTTTCACAGTGACATCCTATATTGAATCCATTATTTAAGAAATTCAGAAAATTAATTGTGAGCTTACTCGAGGACAAGATAGATTTTAAGTGTGCGGGTGTGATATATCTGAAATTTATAGCAAAAATGTAGTGATGTAATATTCAAATCATCATATATATCAATATACTTTGAGTGAAAATTACAATTTTTTAGGAAAAATGAAGAAAATGGGAAGCATGAGCTGTGAATCATTGAATTCTGGGTCAAAATCGTTGTGGCACGCCACAGCGCGCCAAGGCGGTCCATCAAATTCCCCCACCTAGAAGTATACTTGAGGACTTGGAAGCAAGACCGCTGCAGCGCGCCACTGTGGGCCGCATCGTCATTTCTCAGGAGAAAAATTAGAACCTTGTGCGGAATAATTGAACAGTGCCAATTCGCTTTCTCGTAAAATAAACCGCTGTAGCGCGCTCAAAGCATTCACGAAGGATTTACCGCCGCAGCGCGTCCCGGTGGAATTTCTTATTGTTTATACAAACTTTATGTGAACTAATTTAAAAGTCACTATTCGGCGTTCACGAACGATGTACCGCCGCAGGGCGCTGCAACGCGCCATAACGGAATTTTTGATTATTTATGCAAACCATCTGTAATTTAATGGAACAGTATTTATTCTGCTTTCTCGAAAATTCAACCGTCGTAGCACGCTACAACATATGTGCTGCGACCTAAAGGAAATCATCAAAATACATAGCGGAACAATATTTGAACTCCGGTTGCCGCAGCGCGCCACTGCGGAACAGTGTTTGGATCAATATAGCTACAGCGCGCTGCGACGCAATACTGCCCCCGCTACAGAAATTTTCAGAAATTTAATTAAATGCACCATGGGAAAAGTAACAAAATAAATCCCTTAGCTTCCCCCTACCTCTTGAAACCAAAAAAAACATTAAGGCTGGGGAAGCCAAGGAGACTTTGCAGGACAAATTAAAAGGATTGTATTTAAAAGGAAGAGAATGAAGGGTTATATGTAATTAATGCTTAGGGGATGAAAAACTCTCCTATTTAAAGGTCAATTTTAGGCTAAACAATGGTAGCAATTTTCTAACATTCAAAGGACTAAAAGAAAAGTTGCAGCAAAGGAAAAAGGATGAGAACTCTCCAAGAGGCCAACAACAATCCGTGAAGAAAGAAGAGAAGTAGATAGCAAGGGAAACATAGGAGAAATCAAGGAGAAGTGCAGGAAGAAGTTCAAGAGAATCCCAGAAAACCTTTGGGTGCTTCCGGGTGTTTTTTCCTAAACTTCCTTTAGATTATTTTCTGTTGTAAATCGATGTCAAGGTTTACTTCCTTTGGCATGTATGCTCATATTTATTTTTTATTGAAAAGCTAAATTCTCTTGGAGAGGGTTGTGATGTAATTGTAGAAAAATGTAAGAATATTATGGTGTTGTAATGGACATGTTTTAATGAATGAAATTGATTTCTATGTGAACTGTCTATAATTATTAATGTGAATGGAATGCTTGGATGAACTCTTGTCAATATATTTTGCTAAAACTAAAATTGAAATGAATTATTAATTAAAGAATTGAGATCTATGTGACAAGTTCTCAAGGCTCACTTGCACCATTTTCCTTAGGAGTTTTATCAAGAGATTTGATGCTTGTGAACCAAGTTCTCATCAATTCATGCTCTGTGGTTCTGCAAAGTAGAAGGGATGAGAGGCGTTGGGAACCCAATGGATGATATGACATAATCCATTGGATCCAACACATCCTCTCATCTAGCTAAATTGTGTGTGTAAGCGCATGATGCATTGTTGATGGAGATCATGTTTGTGAGATCTAACAAGTAAAAGAAGATATTTGGTTACATAGACGTAGGAAATCAAAGGTAAATTAAACCACTATCTCATAAGGTTAAAAGCGCTGAGGTAGAACCCTCAAAGAGAGTTCTCCTTATTACACTAATTCTGACCCTGATGTAATTGGAGGAATTCCTCCAATTCCAACAGTGATCACATGATTTAATTAGGTATAAATAAATTAATTTATACATTTAAATAAAGAAGTAACAATACTAAGTACTTACAAGTACTACAATGAAATCCCAACTCTCTCTCTCTTTGAATAAATTGTATCTTATCTTAAGGTCATTTGCATTGATAATTTAAGAACCAAATAAAATGAAAAATCAATCTTCTAAACATTATTGAAAGAAGATATAACTTAGTATAAAAACCACCGTTCCTAAAGAACGATGAATCTCGGAATTAACTTCCACTTATTATTTCAGATCACGTACACTTGCGTGCAAGATCAAATGTGTATTTTTCGTCTGTCAAAAATCTAATCTAATGATAAATGTGGGATTGCACAGTGACAAACACCCCGCCTTTCGGGAGCTGGTGCCACATAGTTGTTGGTTGTCGACTGGAACAATAGGGAGGAATGCGTGATGGCAGAAGCAAACAAAGGTAGTTGGACTTCAGAATGAGAAACACAGTGAGCAAAGAGCACAGTGTGGAATATTTAGGGCTATTTATAGCCCCCTTAAGTTGGCAGTTGAAACTTGGGTTGTGTGGCGCTCCACCCCACCGTGGTCCTATTAACGCGCATGTTAACATGATTACAGTGGGGTGGTCGTCACGACAGCTCCCTCACGTTATCATTAGATTAATTTTCACCATACTTCAATAATAAGGGAAGGACATGCCATATGTTGAGCTAAGATTTTACTATATGCAAATACAATAATTTTAGAGTGCAGAAGCAAATAAAAACTAATATCTATTCAACCATAATATAGAAAGAAAATATAATCCAACTTAGAATAAAATGTGCTATAAAAGAAAATACAATATATAGCATATATTATTACAACATTGAAATAAAGTTTACTGAAAGCAAATAAAGTCTCAGTCTCTTTAAATATAAAAGAGCATCCAAACTTAGGGTCCTCGGCAACATGGCGATCATCCTCTTGATCTGGCTCCTCTCTTGGTGCTACCACCTCGAATGGCTCAGAATCTGATATTGTCGATTTCACAATGCCATGGCCCCAATCAAAAAAAGAGAGAAATTGGTTAAATAATTATCTATGTATATTTTATGATGATATATTCTTGTATTTTATGATATCACAAACTATACTTAGCAGATAGGAGCTACAAATCATCAAATGAATGGATTAAAGCTATAAACTATGCATTTATAACTTAATCAAAATGTGAAGTAAAAAGATATTCCTCAAACTAAAGTTGCAAGAAAGATTATAAACAAATATGATTAAATTTACTTGTGCTGATTTTTTGAATAAAATGCAATATAAGCAGTTGAACTGAAATCTAGCATCCTAACATGCTTGCACATAAAACCAAAAAAGTTGCAGAAAATACAAAAACATTATAAATGCTATAATACTGAATGTACTAAAAATATTAAAAATACTAAATTGAAAATAACTGAAATTATTTTTAATTAGACATGTGCCTAGATAGCCCTGCCATAACAAAAGATTGGCTTAACTAGCCACCGAATCCAAAATTGAAGCATCTATGACACTACTGCCTAGATCAACATGCATATAAATCCATCCAGGACATTAATGCTTGGGAACTAAATTGAATTGCATTGTATTGTATCTCAATATCAGAACTGTTATATTATTTACTAATTTATCTGATTTATCTAACATAGAGTATTCATCAAATATTATATGTTTCATTTAATATGCCAAAATACCAAAGGTTCAAAAATAAGAGAAGCAGTACGTACAAAATAAGGTATAAGCAGTACTACACAAAAATTTGTGCACTTGTTTTTTAATTTAATCATTATAATTAATCTGAGATTATAAAAACTCAGGATCTCCAACATCCTACTATCCAAGTATAATCTCAGAACTAGGATCCTATAAAGATTAAATAATTAGAATTAATTTTGTTTTAATTTAGATCAATCGATAACGCTTACATAAGTTATGTAATAAATCAATTGCTTTAATTTATGATTTTAATAACCTAAACCAATTTTGATTAAGATAAATTAAGATTAAGGGATTAAAAGAAACTCCAAGATATTGGGGTTTAAATCTCTTAATGCAAATGTACTAAGGACTAAGGATTTATGGTTATTCCTAACTCTCACGGACTAAAGGCTAAAGCAATCTTATTAAGTATAATCAAACTCAATAATATGGATCTCTAATCTTAAACTAAGCTTAACATATAAAATAATCACAATTAAAAGATAATTTAGAAATGTAAAACTAAGGCTCCATTCCATTGAGTAACACATTTACCAATGGAATTAAATTTAGCCTAAGTCTACTACTAATTCTTAAGGAGGAACGTCATAAGAGTGTAAGATAAGGAAACTACTTAAAAAAAATTACTTATGAAAAGACTTTGAAAAAGATTCAATAGTTAAACATTGGTGTTATTTAATCTTAATTATAATTATTTAATGATGTAGTGAATATAGGAAAGGCATAGTGTGGGCTTAATTCCACATTATAAAACTTGTGATTTACTTAGGAATTTCTTAAAGGAAAATTAGGAGTTGCCTTGAAACTATTTTAATGAGACTAAATGATCTAAATTTAATTCTTAATCACTTACTTTACTGATTTTAATAAATATCTTAGGTTTCTAAGGCTTAAGAATACTTAAACCTATTTTTGGGCAATATGACCAAAATGCCACTACATAAGAGTTAAAATTGAAAATCTTAGAATTAGTGCTCCAAATTGAATTTTATTGATGTCAATTGGTTTCTTACTGTCATATATGAAGATAGACACTAAGAATGCCTAATCTGGCTAAGAATTAAGGCTAATTAGCTCAAATTATAGTTTAAGCTCATTATGGATTGATTAACAAATTTATTTAGGAAAATTTGAATTTTTTGCTATACCTATGTTCAATTTTGTTTAAAGATTCCATAGAATATAAAATTATTAAATTTTGAGATCAATTGGCTAAGTTATGGACAAATTAGGTTTTGGCTCTGAATGTCTAATTAAGGCAGTTTAGGAATAGGTCCAAAAACTTAACTTATTCATTTTATGTCAAAATTGAGTAAATTCATTAGCTATGGTTCTCCGATAGCACACTGATCACAATGAAATTGAGTTTGGTTAATTTTGATTTCAAATGATTAATTTAGGCCTTAATTAGGGTTTAGGGAGAATAGTGGGTGATTAGTGAAATAAATTATAGAAATAAAAAATTAACTTTCCCATTATGTTCTACCCTACACTAGGAGTCATCAGCAGCCTGAATTTCTCAATTTGGATAAATAATGAGACAAATACTCACTAATCCATTTTTAGATTGATTAAGATTAATTAAGCAACATAATTATTGAAATTATAATTTTATTGCATGTTAATGATCCTTGGATTCTCCTAATCAATATGATATATTGGTTTGCATAATTTGGAGCTAAATTGGTCAACATATGAGCTAATGAATTTTTTAAGGTTTAATGGAGGATTATGGGAGGGTACTAAATATCATTAAGAAAAGTAATATAACAACAAAACTAATACTACCATGATAATCCTGGAATTTTTCAGATTAAAATAAGATATAACTTTAATATGTTTGGATTTATAGATTTGCAATTATGAGTATTTAAAGTTTAGGTAATTAATTGATTTCATTATTTAAATCAAATCAATTAACCTTACTAATTTTAAGGTTAATGATTGATTAAAATAGCGGGTCCCGCTGACAGCCGCATCGTAGGGTGGGCCCCACGGACAGAGAGGCGGCAGAACGACATGGGACCCATGAGCGCGATAGACAATGCGCCACACATTGGCTCTGACAGGTGACAGCACGACGATGTGGGCCCCACAATGGTTGTTCCTTTCATTTGGGAGTATTGAGTGTGAGGAGGCATTCTGTGCTCTGAAGGATGCACTCTCGTCAGCTCCCATGCTCATTCCACCAAAAGGTGTGAATTATCAGGTTTACATAAATGCTTCTGGATCTTGATTAGGTTGCGTCTTAATGCAAGATGGTAACGTAATTGCTTACGCCTCTCGTCAATTGAAACCTTAGGAAAAAAACTACCCCGTTCATGATCTTGAACTTGCTGTCATAATCTTTACCTTAAAATATGGCGTCACTACTTATATGGAGTTCAATATTCCATTTTCATTTATCACTAAAGTCTGAAATATATCTTCACTCAGCAAGACTTAAATTGTTGACAGGGAAGATGGTTGTAACTCATCAGCAATTACAATTTAAATAGTCAATACCAATCCATCAGAAGAAGAATACTGCAAATTAGAAATCACCTCTGTTCATGGAGATATGCTAAGCTTGATGCTAGCTAACATTAATGTGGAACCCACATTCTATCAAGAAGTCCCCATAGCACAAACTAAAGATGATGAATACTTAAATTTTAAGGTAGATATTGAAGGTGGTCACCGTTAAGATTTGCAGTTGCATGTGACAATCATTTATCTCGGTAATCGTTTATGGATCCCTAAGAATATGCAACAAGAGGTCTTTATTGAAGGTTACAATTTTGGATATAAGGTCCATCCAGGAGGTTCAAAAATGTATCAAGATATGAAATAGTAATTCTGGTGGCCTGGCATGAAGAAAAGTGTTGCAGAATTTGTTGCCAAGTGCCATGCATGTAGTCTAGTCAAGGTTGAACATCAAAAGCCTGACGGATTACTTCACCCGTTAGAGATTCCTGAGTGGAAGTGGTCTGACATCTCGATGACTTCGCGATGGGGTTGCCTCGCACAAGATCTGGTGCGGATGCAATTTGTGTCATCATGGGGTTGCCTCGTCACATTGATTTAATAGAAAAGCTTGCGAAGTTGTATATTAAATAGATAGTCAGGCTGCACGGTATCCCCAAGTTAATTGTATCTGACAGAGATGGTCGATTTACTTCGAAGTTTTGGCAAGTAGTGCATCAAAATCTAGGAACAATCCTAGCAATGAGCATGACATTTCATCCATAAATAGATGGTCAAATTGAAAGAGTGAATCAAATTTTAGAAGATGTGCTCCATCTCTATATTTTGGATTTTTCTGGTTCTTGGGAGGATCACATTCCCCTAGTAGAATTTGTGTATAACAACAGTTTCAAGTCAAACATCAAGATGGCTCCATATTAAGTATTGTATAGGATACGATGCTCAATTCCGTTGTCATGGTCCGAAACTGGAGATGTTCAATTATTGGGCCTGATTTAATAGAATAAACCAGCATGAAAGTAAAACTCATTTAGTAAAGGATTTAGACAGCACAGGACCGACAGAGTAAATACCATGATTCTCTTTATCGTCCTCTTGAATTCTAGAAAAATGATCTAGTATATGTGATGGTATGTCCAATGAAAGGTATCTACCATTTTGGTGTGGCCGAAAAGCTCAGCCCAAGATATGTTGGACCCTTCAAAATCATATATATGATTGGATCTTCAGCTTACAAGTTGGAATTGCTCGATGACCTCTCTGCATTGCACAAGGTGTTTCATGTGTCATCACTCATGAAGAGCTTAAGAAAATCTCATCACCTAATTTCAATTCTCCCAATAGAAATTCAACGAGATGTAACATTCTTCGAAGAACCTCTAAGGATTCTGGGAAAAGAACAGAAACCGTTAAGGAGCTATTCAATTATAATGGTCAAAGTTCAGTGGAGGAATCGCCAATTTGTTGAAGCCAGTTGGGAGAATGAGTCAGATATGTGGTCGAAGTACCCAATGCTATTTGAGAATTCTGGTACTTCCTCATCTTTCTTATTTCTGTTTATTAATTTCATTCATGCTTTGTTCTTCACATTCAAATGATGTTGAGAATGACATCGTTCTTAAGTGAGAGAGTCTGTAAAAACTCAGGTTTCTACCATAGTCAATTATAACTAAACTAAGTCATAATTTTGATTATAACACTCTTAAATAGTCATTAGGACCTCACCATAAAGTTTAGATCCAAATCAGGAGTTAAATGGATTAAACCATGATTTTGGGAATTTTAGTAACCCAGGAAATTGACCTAATTAATTTGACGTCACAACAAAAAATCGGACTTCGCCATTGCGCTCATTACCCATAAATAAGCTAGATGTGAAGTTTTGGAGGCATTTGGAAGTCATTTGATTTTCGTCGAGTATTTTAATATATTTAAATACCTTGAAAATATGAAATTTAAATACTCGTCGAAATCAAAATCCGACTTCGCTGCTGCGTTCCACACCCCTCAATTAGCTAGGGATGAAAATTTGGGAATTTTTGAAAGCCATTTATTATTTAATTTTAATTAAGAAATTGATTTAACTAAATATTATTTTTAATTGATCATAACTGCGTTGTTCTCCCACATCGCCTACTCCTCGATTGCCGTCAACCCTGCCGTTCGATCAAACGACAGGATCTGGTCGTTCGATCGGATCGATCGAACAATCCTCAGCTTTCCTTCCTCGATCCCTTCACGTGCGCTCCGCGTGTCTTTGTGCCGCGGACCGCAGCCAACCACCGCTCGCGGCAGCCTAAGAGCCTCTGCCGCAACCCCCTTATCCTCCCAATCCTTGCCTAGGGGTCCTCGTTTTCACAATCGGAGAGTCCGGAGCTCGTGAGTCGAACCCTAGAAGCCGATCGCTCTTCCTAAACCCGCGAGCCGTCCACTGCCAAGTACCTTGATCTCCCATATCTTGCTTTAGATTTATAATACCTTCAATTTGCATTGTTATTCCCCATTCCTGATTGAATATTGAACGGATCTGATCGTTATTTAATCAGTTCGATCGATCAAATTAGGCTTTCCTTTCTCGCCGAGACCTAAATCTAGGGTTAACCTCTGTATGCACATCCGTCCACTTCAAGCTGTGATTCAACTAGTGGTAGCTAGCCCTCGTCGAGACCTATTTATCGGCGAGTGGGTCAGACCCCGGCGAGAGCGGGAGGGCCACCGATTTGGATGCTTTTGGTCCAGTCATCGTGAGTCTGCTGGGAAACTCTCGGGTTCATCCCAGGTCAGGACGGGGCAGACCTGACCCGCGCATCAGTGCTCGGGCCTCGTTGATGCCACAGCTGCGAGCACTCGCCCCGTTGTCCATCCGTGGCAGCGTCTGGTGGGCCTCGCTTCTTTCCTACCTCGCTGCCATCGCGCAGCATATCGCGTGGGTCCCGCCGTGTCGGGTCAGTCGCCATCCCGTGGGTTTTGCTGCTCTGCTCGGCGCATCATAGTCTGACGCGTGTACTAGTGGGCCCGCTGTCAGTAGTTTGAATAGATATATTTAATTTGAATAAAACAGTAGTTAAATTAATTATGTTTGGATAACTGTGATTAATATAATTACATAAACTTTAAACTTTAATATATACTAATTCATAAGTCCAAATATATTAAATATATATCTCATTTTAATCAAGAAAAATTTGAGGAATATTATTGCAGTGTCAAATTTCTAGTATGAGGAGTATTTAATAGTGATATATTAAGTCCTCCCACTTAACTCAAAACCCTAAAAAACTTCAAATCTTCATAATTTTGTACCCACTTATCCAAACATATTCAATATAAGTTTTATTTTAATTAGAAAAATGTCATGAATGTAGTGATAGTATTAGTTTTACTGCTGGACTTGAAATTTGACTAATGATTTTTGGGTACCCTCCATAATTACCTTATTTAACCTAAAAATACAATTAATCATACTTAGTCATTTTAGCTCTAAATTATATCTTTTAATATACCATATTGATCAGGAGAACCTAATTAACAGTAAACTGCAAGAAAATTTAGATTTTGATAATTAGATTTCCTAATTTTCTCAAATAATGTTAGAACTTAATTAGTTTATAACTTAATCAAATGAATTCTAATTTAGTTCTACTCCTAATCATTGCACTCAGTATGTTATAGTAAAATTATAACTACTGAGTTTACTGAATTTGGACATTATTTATGAAAGTTGATTTTTGAACATTTCCTAAAACCCTTATATTATATTTTTGAACCACAAATTTGTTTTGGCTATAATATGACCAATAGACCTCATAATTTAGTGTTTTTAGACGTTATATAATTCTTTGACATTAAACTATAATAAACTGCCTAAATTTTTAGACTTCGCTAGGTAAAATTATCAAATTGCCCTTATGAGCTAAAAATCTTAATTTGAGCTCATAAGACTTAATTCTTGTCCGAATTGAGAATATTTAATGTTTATCTTTATATTAGACAGTAAATAATCATTTGGCATGAATGAATTTCAATTTAAAATTCTAAATTAAAAAGTAGCATTTTAGACCCTTAAATAGAGGCAAAATAGTTATTTAAGTGTCCTTAAACCTTTGAATCTTAATGAAATCACTAAAATTAGTAATAGAATTGATTTATAATCAATTTAGAAGGTTTAGACTAATTAAACTGATATTTAAGGTAAGCTCAAAAATCCCTAAGTAAATTAATAAGTTTCATAATATGGATTTAGGTCCACATTATGCCCTCCTTAAGTCATCTAGATTAGAACAATGATGATAGTTAAAATTAATTAACATCATTACTTGAACTATTCAATCTAACCTTAAGTCATTTTTTAGGAATTTTTTTAAGACTGTCCTTTAACCTCAGGATCTCTTCCTTAGAATTTAGAGTTAAAAAATATGTTAGAATTCATTCATTAAATAAATGAGTTACTCAATAGATGAAATATTAGTTTTTAATAGTTTCTAAATTTTATCATTTATTTATGATTATTTTGTATTCTAACTTTAGTCTAAGTTTAGAGATCTATATTATTAAGCTTGACTTTGCTTAATAGGATAGCCTAACTTGTAGTATTAGGAAAGTTTGGGATTTAAACCTTAGCCTTTAGGATCACCCTTGTATTAAGAGATTAAATCCTAATATTTGGAGTTTAATTCTTAATCCCATAATCTTAATTTATCTTAATCAAGATTTGTTTGGATCGTCTAAATTTTTTAATTAGAATGAGTTGATTAATTATTTAACTTATAAGCGTCATTGATTGAATTATATTATGACCTGATTAGTTCTAATTATTTTAAGCTTATAAGGCCGTGGATCTAAGTTTATACTTAATAGTAGGGTGTTAGAGATCATGAGCTTGTATAAACTTAAAATAACTAGAATGGATAAATTAGACAACAACAGATATCACATGTGTTTAGTAGAGTCTCTTGCTTACTATTGAACTTTGTGATTTATATTTCTTGCATTTTGAGCCATTTTATATTGAACATGTCATATAAGATATACTTTGATGCTTGAAATGAAAGCATAGAAAATTAGGATAACACCTACATTAGGTTCATGTTTTGGACTGGAGACTATGTATACACTTTACTGCCAATGAATAGACGATAAGGAGAAACAAAGATACCTGGCACATGCTCATTGGGGAGAGATGTGTCTGGTTCGGGACTCCTCAGCTACTTCTGGACGTGTCCACAAAAGTAAAGTAAAATAACTAAAAATTTATTGCATATGTATTTTCTGCCTCTTCAGTTTAGTGGCTTGTTTAGCCAATTTTTCTGATATGATAGTTTTTACATAATTTGTTCTGTTTCTTATTTTACTTTTACTACAGTTCAGCTTTAGTTTAGTACTTACTTACAAATATGTTAGGATGCTAAATATTGATTCAGTTTACTTATATGTATCACACTAAATTATAGTTTACTTTCTGTTAATTTGCATAACTCAATATGATCATTAGCACATTATTATGAGTCTTTCTTTTTTGTATTTATAATTTATTTTACATATATATATTGCCTAACATTGATGCAGCTTTAGGGATGAGGTATATCTTGTTACATCACTGTTTGTTAAGTTATAAATTTATTATCCATAGTTTTTCTAATTCTTTCTTAGCTTGTTACACCCATTTGTTTGCTTAGTTGTTTTAAGTAAATGATGATATCATTTAATACATAAAATTAATCCACCTAAAATGTACTTAGATAATATGTCTAGTCAGATTTTCTTTTATTTTGGCTGGGGCCTTATCATTTTGAAACTGACAATGGCAGAACTTGAGCTGTTTGAGGTGATTGAGCCAGGGTAGAGCTAGATCAAGGGGAAGAGCGCTCTGCTGCTGAAGACCTTTAGTTGCTTATCTGCTTGTGAGGCTGAGAGTTAATTTATTTTCAGTTCTAAATTTTTAAAATGCTGTAATAATATATGTACACTGTATATTTTTTTTTTCTCTGCATTACTTTATTCTGAGCTGCATATTTTTCTTATATTCTGTATTATGATATAATAGATGTAAATTCGTTCTTTACTTGCTTTTGCATTCTGAATGATATGTATGTATTTAGTGAATGGTTCTGCTGCTATTCTTCACATCCCACCCTTATTAGTGGGTTGGGGTCATACCGTAATCTAATGATAAGTGAGGGGTTTGCCGACTGCCCTCCTCTTAAGAGCGGGCTGCAACAGCTACTACATGTGTTGTTGGTGTTGTTGTGTTTTTCTGTCGGATGCTACAACTACATTTAAATTATTGTGGTGGTGGTCTTGGGTGCTGCAGCTACAGCTCCTAGTAGCAGTGGTGTTTGGTGTTGTTGTATTGTGGTGGAATTGGGTGTTGCTGTGTTTTTCTGTTGGGTGCTACAATTGCATTTTCAGTGCTGTGGCGTGGTGGAATTGGGTGCTGCAGTTGCAGCTCCATGTGGTGGTGTGTTGGGTCATGCACCTACAGGTGCTATTACCTGTTTTGTTGGTGGCTTGGTGCTGTTGTGTTTTTCTATCGATTGCATCTGCATTTTAATTACTTGTGGTGGTGGTGTTGGGTGGTGCAATACATCTCCTAGTAGCCGTGGTGTTAGGTGTTGTCATGGTGGAATTGAGTACTGCTATGTTTTTTTGTCGGGTGCTATAATTGCATTTTCAGTGTTGTTGTGGTGGAATTGTCTGGTACAACTGCAGCTTTCATACTGTAGCATTACTTGTTGGTTTATAATGATCATTTTATTTAAGAAATTATTTTTACTCTCTTGTTACTCGAGAGTTCGAAGAAGCGAATGCAAGAAAATGTATCGCACTCTGAATTATTTTTACTCTTCCAATAAAATTTGGATATTATTTTATTAGTGTTTTCTTATTTATATTAAAATAATAAAATATTATTTTTAAATTTTGCATTGAAATAATGTATAAATTTTATTGAATAAGTTGTTTTAGGTGTCATAATAATGGATCTAAATAGCATTTTTTAAAAATAAAACAAAATGGCATTAGTTGTAACAATTCAAAAAAAATGGAAAAAAAATTAATCAAGTGAAATTTTGTAAATTTTGTAATTATTTTGGGTAAAAATGTAAAATTGGAATGCCGTTTCACTGGTTTCCGAAATACCGCAGCGCTATTGCGAAGCCAGCTGATTTGCAATTGAAAACCGGCGACTCACCCTTTTCGCTCTTTCTCTCTCTCCAGTGTCTACTTCATTTATATTCCTTCCAATCCCTAACAGCAGCAAACCTCAAGGAAAAAAAATAAGCGGGGACGGGAACAAATCGATTAAGAAATAATGGGCGAATCCAATCTCTCCTCCATATCTTCCCTTTCCCCGAGCTCTTCTATCACCCCCACACCCAGCCTAGAAGCAGCCAAAGGCCCGCGAATCCCTCCGTCGCAGGTGGAATTTTGTTACGGCGATGAAGACGAAGAAGAAGAGAGGGGGTTTGGGGCAGATTTCTTAGAGGCATGCGGAGTGTGCAGGCGGGGGTTGGGGGAAGGGAGGGACGTTTACATCTGCGGAGGTGATGCGGCGTTTTGCAGTGAGGAGTGCAGATCGGAGTGGATGGAGGCGGAGGAGCGTTTCTCCGTTGTGAGAGAGAGGAAGGCGACGGGATTTCTCCAGAATCGATGTTATTCCATTAGGATGAATCCCCCGGCGGCAGCCGAGATTTCTAGGGTTTGGAGTCTTGCTGCCCGATAATTTTTTCAGCTGCGTATATTGTAAAAATCCTTTTATATATATTTAAGAGTTTTTTTTCGATTTTCGATTGATTTTGCGGGCAATGAAAGGGGAATAGTCCTCTGTTGTATATATTTTTGGAATAATTTTGCTAAGTACTTTTGGATTTAGGACATAAAATCCCAGTTTTTGCGTAAAAAATGGAACATTTGAGTGAATGGTGCCTCTGCCCGGGTGGAAAGAGGCTCCATGAACGGATATATGCCAATCAGAATGGTTTTAAATTATATTTTGATATCTCCCCGTATTCCAAAAAAAGAAGGGGAGAGATCAAGTTTTGTTCTTAAAAAATATTGATTCTAGCCGCCATTTAATTCTAGTTATATTCTCAAAATGGTCGTTGCATGATACAGGTAATTTGTGCACGGAATACGCCTTGTTAATCGCCTCAGTCCTGGATAATTTTCCAAGCGTTTGTGCATGAACTTGGGATCGCAGTAGTTTTTTTATAATTTTCATGTTTAACGTGCACTAATATTTAAAATTTTATTACGATAATTTAGGTCTTAAATATCGTAGAGGCAAAGATTGTGAAGGCTAAATTTGATTCATTTATGATAGTTGAAATAGAACTCAGTCATAGACTCTTCTTAAATAGTGTTAACGGGATCACTATTTAGTTATAGTAGAGATATTTTTCAAAGTGCATTATGATTATCATGTTATTTTAGTTGTATGGATTCTGATTCGAGTAAAGCTTAGGATGAGGGTTGGAAAGGGTTAGAAGTTGTTCAAAAGCATCAACATTAACTAAGGATTTGAAAGCCTTTCTATGAGAGTGCTAAGCAATTCATTTTTTGCTTAGATCAATATCTAAAAAAATAAAAAATAAAATAAGAAATAAAATTTTTATTAGCAGTGGATATTGTATACGATAAGATATAGAGAAAGAAACTAAAAGAGAAGGCCATTAAAAAAATGATGTAATAGTGCGCTTAAAATGATGTATTTTTAATAATAAAAAAACCCATTATCCACTTCAGCAGTTCAGTAAATATATTAAAGAAAAGGCCATTCATCAGCACCATAGAACTTAATATTCCAACAAAAAGTCGCTTCATTGCCAAACTAAGCTCTTGCTTCACTTCCTCTTCCATGTTCTCAGAACGCCAACCGACTGTTCCTCGCAGCCTCAGACTTATGAACGGCTTGCTTCAAAACCTCGACTATCTCACTCATTTTAGGCTGTTCTTTCGCCAGTTTTGCGAGGCATCTGTTGGCCGGTATCAATGTAATCCGGTGCCGCGTAGCCGTAAGTCCCTACAACCTAATGAAAGCAAAACACAATCTTCAGATTGGTAGTGAAACTTTATGGAAAAGGAATACAAAAAGTATAAATATATTATATGGAATATAACTAGGACAATCAAGAGTTTTTTTGTTTAACTGGTTGGACTGCGAACTGGCTGCATAATCGGAATGGTATGAACTTAAAAAGACAACCGTTATTAACCAGTTCTGACGATCTAGCTAGTTCGCACCTAATTCGAAGGGATTTCAATGAAAACTTCGCAAATATGCTGCTAGGCATCGCATTGCTCCGACGAAAGTTATGGGTTTGCATTTCAGCTTTTGATAAAGTGTTCTAATTTAGTTCGGTTCAGCAAACCAGGTCATTAGACCGGTTCGACTTGATGAACCAATCCATCATTACCCAATAGTTGGACTGGTTTGGCAATGTACCATATATTACAAGAAGGCATACTTTTATCATGATGATAAGCAATTTATGCTTGCAAGCGTTTCTCTTTAGCAGATATTGTTGGTTTTATAAAGAGCAGTCAGAAGGCATACTTTTACCATATGTCCCAACAAATAAATTAAAAATTAGACAAAAAATTAGGAAATAATTTTAAAAATAAAGAGAGATATATGCTTTAGCCCATATTGAAAATTGCATCACAATTCACACACCAATCACTACTTTATACTTGAATAATCCACTAATCAATCATTATTTTTTTTATGATTTGGTTTGTGGCAGCACTTATAATAAACAAGAATGAAAATAGATATCGAAGTTTAAAGGACATTCATACGGGTTAAGTTCATTTCATCATATGCTCCCTAAGAAAACATATGAAAGTCTCACATAATATACAATTCAGCACCTACCCCCTATCAACTCACATGAACTATATGGAAATCCATATATACTTGTAATTAAGAAAGCTTTTACTACGATAGGTGAGATGATAGTACTGGATATATATATATATATATATATATATATATATATATATATATATATATGTTCAATGCATACTTTGCATACACATCTTTACAATATATATATATAGCAAAATTTAGCAGAAAAGGCATCATTTCCTTTATATTTTTAAGCATATGCTCTCTACGGCCAAAAGCTAATAAGGAAAAGCAAAAAATCACGCTAAAATTTTGCACTTACTGAAGTGGACACATGAGTTCGGTCTCCAGTTGGACCTTCTCGGGCTAGTCCAAAATCTGACAATTTTGGCTTGAACTCATTATCTAATAAAACATTTGATGATTTAAAGTCCCTGTAAATGATCTGTTCAAAGATATTGTAAATAAAAATCCATATTGAATGCGGAAGATAGAAATAGTTATGCTGCTCAAAAGGGCGATCAGTAAGAGAGAGACCTGAACTTCAAAACCTTCATGTAGATATGCCAATCCTTCCGCTGCTCCAAAAACTATTTTCAGTCTAATATTCCAGGATAGGGCGGGATACACTTTGTTGAAAAGATGGTCATCTAAGCTTTTATTCTGCACATGTGCTCATATACTAGCAGCCTTTGGATCCCATTTTGACCATCTTCTGAGCAGTATCCAATGAGTTTTACAAGATCAGGGTGCTGAAGGACACCCAGGACTAGAACTTCAGCCTGCCATTGCTTATGCCCCTGACAGAAAAAGATGCCGTAGGTTATAGAGTAACAATGAATATAAAAGGGTTCAATAGCAACATAAAGGCCTAAAAATAACTATATGCATCACTGCATGTTATATGGATCAACTATGACCAACTGAATGAAGATTTTACTAGAAATCTGAAGGTTTTGAAAAAGCATAAAAGAGGCAACAAAAGAAGAAAATGAAGGGTATTGCAAAATCTTTCATTCATTAAAAATCCTGTTAGCCAAATAAAACAATAATAACTAAAATTAAGTCGAACCAGCAGTAATGCTACTACTAGAAGAGTCAATATGGATCACGGGTTGGCTTCGGGTCAAATCTGAATTTGACCCAACCCAAATTTAAAACAAGGCGGAATATTCAACCAAAGCCAAACCTGCCCCCAATCAGCCTAATTAGATATTATTAAGGATAAACTTCCATCGGTTTAATCTCAGCCGTTCATTTGTCTTCTTTATGATTATATCTTTATTAGGCTTTACTTTTGTCTATATATATATATGTACTCGTGACATCCCTATCATAATACAAATATGAATAAGATCGTTTTTTGAATTCTCGGGTATTCTAAACGATTGTTTAAAGCAAAACTAACAATTTCAAGTCATTTAAAGTTAGAACGTGTCATTTTTAGTTAAGATGAGTCATTTCAAGCCACTTTTAAGTCATTTAAAGTTTCGGCTCCCGAATGATATATATTAGTTGAACCGAGCCCGGGTTGAAATAGAAATGGATCAATTTCTTTAACCCGAACTTAACCCTCAATTTAAATGGGTCAACACAAGCCCACTTTTTCAAGTTAGGTTTGGGCCAAGTTGGCATATCATCTCAATTTTTGACACCCCTAATTACTACTTGTAAGATGGGTTGGGAAAAAGGAGACTAAACTTGGTAATGCTACACAAATGTTCAAACCTTTTAATCATTTAAAACCTTGAGCTTATGGGTAATACAGCAAATAGTATTAACAAGATAAACAAAAAATTCAAGAGAGATATCCATGTGGTCATGCCCAAAGAGACCTGGTATGCAATTTAGACTAAACACTCAAGGATATAATATTATATGAGAGCGTTTGGGATTAATCCTACATTGCGCAGTTAAAACAATATGGTGACGTTCTTCCACTAAAACAGCCTCCCATTTCCTCTTTTATTTAAATATATTTTATTTTCTCTTGGAATCAATAATTGTAATTGCGCTCAGATTTTTGTGCCTCTTTTGCCTATGATGGGTGTTTTACTTTATATCATGGGAATTCTACTCCCAATGGTTTTTTGAGTATACTTAGAAAGGATATTAAGGTGGATTATACTTATGAGCTGCTCTTTATTTTGTTTTGGTATATGATATGGATGGGCACACCAACCAAATTTTCACCAAATATATGGCGCAAAATATCAAATGTTTGTCTATAACCTAAGAGCTTATGCTTTTACGTTAAATACAAATTTACTATGGAATATCATGCCAAACATTGGTTTCCTAAAAATTCGCACAAACACATGGTTTATGAGTTGATGGCTAGCATAAGATAAAGTGGTCATGCAACTTCCAACTACCACGAGTCATAGCCAATTCAGTATGAATAAGCAATGGCGAAGAATAACTTACACATTCAATAAATTTAGGTGCTCGAGTGTCAAATTCCGACATCGGGTGTTCACTTATCGCAGGATCATATTGAGTAACTTGAGAGAAAAAGTAACACACATATAAAAGCTAAAGATATTATTCATTTATTTTAATAGTTCATATTACAAGATCTTTCATTGTATTCCACGTACGAAAGTGAAAAAAAAAAAAAGATAAACAAAACAGCGCCGTTGATCTATTAGCAATTTGAACATTTTAAGCATTAGGGTTATTGCGTGTATTCCCCCAGGAGCACCTGACCTGGAATTGTACAAAAAATAATACCGGGATTGGAATTCTCAGTAATTAGATAATACTTTAAGTACTGCAGTACACAATAATATTTACATTTTAAAAGATGCGATTAGCGGAAGTAAGGCAGAAATAAAATGCAGGAAAAGTAAAGCAATAGCGCGAAATAAATAAACAATTTTCTGCAATAAGTATTATCACAAAATAAATGTTACTGATGTCATTTTCTAGTAACTAACCCCAAATGTTACTGATGTTATTTTTCCAGTAACAACCCCGAATGTTACTGATATCATTTTTCCAGTAACAACCCCGAATGTTACTGATGTTATTTTCCAGTAACAACCTCGAATATTACTGATGTCATTTTCCAGTAACAACCCCGAATGTTACTGATGTTATTTTCCAGTAACAACCTCGAATATTACTGATGTCATTTTCCAGTAACAACCCCGAATGTTACTGATGTCATTTTCCAGTAACAACCCTTAATATTAGTTTCGAACAACTAACTAACATACAACATGAATTTGGCTCGAATGCGAGGCTAAGCAGCAATGAAAATTGCAAAAATATAATATTCGTCATGTACTGGGTACTTTTGTTTCTTAAGTTCAGATGAGTTCACTTAATCTGTATTTAAGTTCCCGATATTTCTTTGAATTAGCCATTTTTAAAAGTGATGTGATATATTTTTAAGAATTATTACATTCTTCTTTTCTATTCTGTCTTTTCTTTCATATTTTCATAAAGATAGAAGTCTGTATTTTATTAAGTCACTTGATATAATAATATAATATTATCATTATGATAATATTACTGTATAAAAGAATGAAGACAAAAAAATGAAAAAATTACTTAAATGGAAATAATAGTCCTTTTATAACATTTGAATTGTTCTAATTATTAATTAATGAGAATGATAAAATGGGTAGCCGGATGGTTGGCCAAGGTGGAAGCAGCAAGAGGCTGGCTGGCAACGGCTACTGAGTGGTCGGCGGCTTGTTGGCTGGCTGGCAGGGGCAGCTGGGTGGCCGGCGGCTGGCTGGCTGGCGAGGGCTGCTGCTGGCTGCTAGCAGGGCTAAGGAGGAGGGCTGCTGCTATGCCTAGCTGGGAGAGAAGGGAGAAGGCCGCTGTTGTGGGCTGGCTAGGAGAGAAGGAATGGGGGAGTTTAAATAGAGGAGGGAAAGGGAGAGGGCGTAAGGAACATTCCCTGCGCAAGTCGAGCATGCTTCGCCTTGTGCGGAAGCTTCTTCCGCCAGAAGGCGGAAGAAATCGCACTGGACCGATCGCAAGCGGGGGGGGGTGTAAGAACTCCTTAAGGAAATTCTTAAAACTACTTAAACTTAAACTAATCGTATTTTTCCACCATTTGGGTGTCCAAATGCAACGAAACTTGACACCGATGTGTGTTATGACATAACGAACACCCTCACACCAAAATTTTT
The DNA here is from genome assembly GCA_016760335.1 of Gastrodia elata. NCBI lineage: Eukaryota > Viridiplantae > Streptophyta > Magnoliopsida > Asparagales > Orchidaceae > Gastrodia > Gastrodia elata. The sequence continues at coordinate 39,256,653 of CM028677.1, forward strand.
CGATTCGGAGTAATATTTTATTTTATATTAATTTTTGAGATTTAAAACTTCAAAAATTAACTACGATCAAACCGGCGCTCAGAATTTGATGAAACTTTTTTGAGCAACCCTTAAAAAATATACTTAACACAATGACACTGAAAATGATGAATTCGGACATGTATTTCAATGTTCTTGATTTACATAATTTAAATAATTCAGAAAATAAGGCGTGAGCTTCCGTTATTCAGATTTCTCCTAAATTATGGCACTTTGATCTTTAAGATTATTCTTATTTATGGTATCTTTGTTTGCCCTAATTTAAAATTTCCTGGGGTCCTAATGTTAGAGTCGGGATTTTGACCTAATCGCAAAATAATGACATCAGGTCATTACATTGAGTAAGCTCTTAAGCATATAATACTCGTTAAGACTTTTATTTGAGAGGGAGTAAATAAATAATGTGGCAAACTCTCAAGTGAGGGAATATTATTAGGACGCATCATGCCTTTGGGTTTATTCCTATTGCATATGGTTGTAAAATGCATTATTGTAAAAAAATTGAGGAGTTGTTTGTAAGATTATGCTTTGTAAGCTAAACATGGGTTTAGTGGCAGGTTACATCAGAACCAGCTTTAATCCCCTTTTTGTTTTTCAACTAATAGTATCCAAGTATAAAAAAGGCTTATTAGAGAAGTAGAAAATTGGTATGAATTTCATTCATCATCATTGGTGTCATCATTTACCTTATTGTTGTTACAATCAAATATTCGATTCCACCAATATGGATAGATTTTACAAATTTAAATTTACCAAACCATTCTTGGCCTTCATTAGATCCCTTATTCTAATACTTAAGTTTTTACCAATATAAATTAGAACTCTTCAAGAAATAGAGTGAAACTCTTAGATATTGAGGTTTGAGTTCTAACAAAATTCTCAAGTTAATAGTGCTAGAACAATTTTAGGATGGGTAAATGAAATATATTAAAATATAACCATTACAATATAACCGTAGGCTGAATGCGCTCGATATAAATTGAAACGTAACGCTCGGTATTAATTGGGATTAGAATATAACCGCAGCTATATCATGGTTCAACATTTAAATATATATATGTATAAGTTGAACCAATCTATGCAATAAGAGTTTTCAAGTTTCAATTTCCCGTGAATACATTTCTTTCCTTTTCTTGCCTTTCATCTTCTCAACATGGTATCAAGGCATCTCACAATCCCCTTCTTCATCGGCAACATCTGAAGCACGAACGTAGCATCGGTGTTTCCAATCCTCGTCCTCTCCGCTGCCAATTCGAAAGGCTTGGCTGTAGAATCGACGTGCTTTTGCTGAAAAGTCCCAGTCTCCGTCCATGTCTGACCCTCCCATAGGATCTTACCTGACGAAATCACCTGTCTGGCGCATCAGAAACCCATCAGTAAACCCTACCTAATCTCAATTATGTTTATTATCTCCACTTTTACTACCGTCCAATGGCAGCATCACCCTCCAGCACGGGAAGCAGCACCGACACATCATAAAGCCAAGAAGCACCAAACTCATTGACTCTTCCCTCTAACATTGCATTCTTGATCAACAACATCAATATTTTAAGTCGTATACCATATTTATTTGTTATTTACAAATAAGTTGTGCATCTTTATTGAAATATTAAATTACTCATAAAAATTCTTAAATCCTAAAAGTCTACAGCCAAACAAAATCTTAAGATTTACCAAAATTTTACCCAATGTTAAACCAAGCAGTTTCCAAATTTTAAAGATTTTATGATTTATTAAATCCTAGATTTCAAGATTTGTTAAATCCTTAAATCTTGATTGCAAAACAGCCCCATAAGTGGGGAAGGTGATAGATCTCTTAAATATCAATGTTACTTGAGTTCATTAATTTAATACACACTAAAATCAAGCATCCTAATTAAGTAAACTAGTACTCACGGGAAGCTGCACCAAATGGGTAAGATTAGCAGAGAAAATAGATAACAAAAGATTACTTTGGTTAATTATAAGAAGTTAACCATAACAGATTCTGCTTTAATATCATTATATAAATTTTAAACATAAGTTTTGAGGTGTATGCAGAGAAACTTCAGCCTCCACTGCAATAAAAGGCAAAAAAAAAAAAACAAGGTGCCAACAATTCTTCAAGCAAACAAAAATTTGTTTGACACCGTCAACATAACAAATATAATTTTTAACTCTACACTACGTTTTATAAAACTTGCCCGCAGTTCAAAATTTTCATTCTGCTATGATACGATATCTCTTCTTTTAAACTTCCTCTCCCATAGCTTTTTTCTAAAACAAAACAACAAAATGGGAAGCATAATCAATACCTGCAAGCCCTTCTGGTTAAGAACCTGATGCGACAGTAACCCTATCCCACACACCTTTCTCCTCCAACATGCAAGGGGTAACTTGCACTGCAGTTTTTTTAGGGTTCAACATAAGGATTTTCTCCTTACAGCAGCTTCCAACCTCTAATTTGAAATGCCTAATACACTTTTTCTCCTCCAACTTATCAGCTTTAAGTACCCAACTGAAAAACGGACCCTGAAAGGTCCCAAAATGCCCTCAATTTGCTTTGGGCGTAACCCGGACAAAGCAGTTTTCTGTCAGGCGCTACGGCGTAGCGGCCCAGTTCTCGGGTTGAGACCCGCTGCGGCGCGTTGTAGCGCCCGTGTCTTGGGTTAAAAACCCGTTGTAGCGCGTTGCAGCGCCCGCGTCTCGGATTGAGACCTCCTGGGGCGCGCTGCGACGCCGGTTTCCCTCTACGGTGCGCTGTAGCACCTGCTTCTCGGTTGCTGACCACTGAGGCGCGCGATAGCGCCTCAGTCTCGGGTTGGGACCGCCTGGACGCGCTGCAAACGCTTGTGATGTTCCTGGGCACTAAGAGGTCTCCACAACACAACAGATTATGGGTATAATCACATAATTTATTAGGAATTGATCATTTGCAAATCATCATCATTTTATAATTTAGTTTATGCTAGTAGTCTTTCTTAAGAGAAAATTAAAGATCTAAAGGTTAAATTCAGATGATCAATCATATGAGTTTGTTGTAATTCTAATACATCTAAATTACTAGTTTAAGATCAATGTCAATCAATAAGTATTAATGAGATAATGCAAGTTCTTTATTTCTTCAAATCAGATGGCTTGTTTAAGATGATTAAGATTTAGGTCCTAGTCCAACAGTATTTTTAGTTTTCCCTAATTTTGAAGTCACTCGGGATCCTGAATTTTAAGTTTCGTTTAGTCATAATTATCATAGTAACGACGAGTTATTACACCAAAGGCCCGTCATTCTTTCGCGGCCCAAGCCAGACGGGTTCGAACCTGGGCCGTGATATCGGGCCCAAGGTCCATCTCTCTTATGCCTGGGTGCGAACGAATCCTAAAATCAATCGAGGGTTTTGCGATAAGAATGCATGCAGACGAATTTGAAATGAAGAAAAAGAATTCTGTCAAAGTTTTGATGTTACATAATAATATGAACAAGTTAGCCAGGATACACCTTTAATCATTGGATTAATTAGTGAGTATATGCAGAGGCATATATTTTCTGTTTCGCATTTTCTTGAGCTCGATCTGGCTCTATCGAGCACGATCAGCTCAATCAGAGTTAATGATATGTAACAATAATATCGTAAAAAAATATTTAAGGATTCTCTGAATGGATTAACAGGAGATTTGAACATATACCAAAAACAGTGGGATCGAGCGTTTTCTAGGCTCAATTAGGCCATCAAAATTATCTTAATACTTTAGGAAAGGATTTTGAAATATTGAATGCAAAGGATTAATAAGGGAAAAATGAAGGTAGTACCCGGCTCCTTTGTTCCCATCGGCCGATTTAGGGCAAGACGCAAATACTTGAATCGAAATCCCGCAGCTCCCAGCACACCCTAACTCCACGGTAGCAAAGGAGAAAAATGGAGAAAATGCTTTGCTTGGAAGAGAGTAGAAAGGCTAAAAACCTCAGCAGAGACAGATGGAGGGCGAGGACCTTCCTTGCCTGTCGCGGATGATCATGGCTGAGACGATTGGGACGATGTACAGTCTCCTAATCTGGACCGTCGGATCAGGTATTCGATCCGACGGTCCGATCTCGCAGAAAGAATTTTTGCCGTTTGATCGAATCCTATGCTAAGGACGGCTCTGATCGAATGAATTGCTGTTTGGTGTTTAGCAAAATTTTGGTTTATTTTTAATATATATGTTAATTTAATTTAAAATGTTATTTAATTAAATAAATTAAACTCAATTATTTACTCAAAATTAAATACTCAAATGGATTTTGACAAAAATCCCAAAATTTTACCTTTACCTAATTGAGGGGTGGGGAACTCAAAATTACAATCGGATTCTCAATCGGATGTCAATTAATTACGTAATTTTTTGAGTATTTAAATAATATTAAAATAATCGAGAAAATTTTGACAACTTCCAAACCACCACCCATAACTAATTTTGGGGTGATGAGTCCAAAGGCGAACTCCATTTTTTATTCTGATGTCTAAATAAAATAAGCATTCTCAGAATTATTAGAAAAATTATGAAATATTAAAAAGTCTCAAATGATCTACAAATCGCACAAAATTCGAGTGGGGGATACTCTTAACACTATTATAAGAGTATTGGAAAAAGGAATGGAGTTGATTAGATTACTAATTAATGGGTAACAACACTATGGTTGTTACAATTAATTTTGAATGCATAAATCATATTCATGATAATTCAGTAAGTCCAGTATTTCAGTATTTTGATTTAGGCATCTAATCAGTTTTATAAAGTGTGTTCTAGTTAGTTTGGCCTCTTCGGTTCAGGTTTTCTTTGGCAGAAAATTCTCGGGTCTAACTTGTGGTTGGTTAGATGGTAGATGTATTTTATGGAGAATCAACTTAGATCTAGCTCTATGGTTGGTTATATGTCGTACGTTTGATTCTTTAGTCTGACCTGAATCTAGCTCTATGGCTGGCTAAATGGTTCTATGGGAACTAGTTTTGCTTCTGTGGATATGTTAGCCAGTCGTTATTAAGGCAGTACTAATCTAGGCATATGTCTTATTCAATTCACTATTTTTATTGGTCAATTCACTGCTTTACACCTTCGTGGTTACTTTCTGTTTTCTTCACATTTCTTAGTTCAGCTCAATTTTATGATACTTGTTTTACTTATGCATGCTAGGTTACTAGATGTTATTTTTGTTTCAATACTCATATGCATCAATTTTATTATTTTATATGAATTAGTACATATTCAGATAATCATAAGCATGTTATGGTGTAATTTACTTTTAGTCATTCAGTACTTTCAATCTTACAAACTTTTATAGTGCCTGACTCTTATTACAACTTCTGATTTGAGATATATTGCCTTGCATACTATTTTTTGATAAGTTATAATCTATGATTTATAACTTTCTAGTCTACTTATAGCTTGCTGCTTCTCATTTTCTATTGTGTAAATTTTATTAAATCAGTCTAAAATGTACTTTGACAATTGTTTAACTAAGATTTTCTTTTCTTGGCTGGGGCTCTGATATTGTGATACTGACAATGTCAAATTTAGAATTATTTGTTGAGCTTGCTTCTGGTAAAGATCTTGGGATAGGATGAGGAACTTCCTGTTGTTGCCACTTAGTCATTTTCTTAAGTTTTGAGAGGATGAACGTTTATTTCCTCTTTCTGCGGAATTCTCATTTAAGTTGTAATAATTATGAAAGTACTTTTCTTTACTGCACTTGTATTCTGGGATGGCTAAATGTTTACTTTACTACATTTTATGATTTAATGGATGTCTCATTTCTTGCTTTCGCACTGTCTTCTGTATGATCATTTAATGATACTCAGTTCAGATGGGTCACATCTTTCAGTTATTAACAAGTTAGGTAGAAACCTAATCTGACTTTAAATGAAAAATATGTCTTAGTAATCTTTCCACCATAATCATGTTATTATATTAGTGTTAACATGACCACGGCAGGGATGGGGCACCACGCATTGTGTGCTTCTCTTAAAAATGGTAGATCTAAGTTTGGGTTCATTTAGTTTCCAAAGTTTAGATTCACACAATACATAAGCAACTATATCTAGGCACAATTCTAGTTGATCTCCATCTCATATGGCTATAGTTAAGTAAAGCATATTGTGCACTCCTCTTTTGTACTAACCTGATTTGGTCCAAAATGTGTAGACTCCATGATCATCTCATATAATGAAACATCAGTAGGTAGTATGCTTATAATTGGAGCTTTCTAACTCTTGGAGTATTGATGGAGTAGTTGTAAGCATTTAAAAATTAATAACTAACTTCCAATTAAGAGCATCCGCTACCACATTCACCTTGTGGTATTAGATAACTAAAATGTTCTTAACTAGCTCTAGCCATCTATAATGTCTCAATTCAACTCAGAGTGAAAATATACTGAAACTTTTATAATCTAGAAAAATGTCATATTTTGCACCTTATAATAATCTCTTCATTTTTTCTAATATAAATACTATGGTTGTCAATTTTAAATAATAATATCGTCTAGTTTCTCATGTATCTTCGACTATCTAGATGCAAAAGCTATTGCACGACCTCTTACATAAGTACACGACCTAATACATTCAAAGATGCATTGTTATAGAGTTGAATAGGTCCTTGTCTTTATGAGTAAGACTAGAATTATGAACACAATTAAGCAAGCCTTCAATTTCTAGAATAGTTCCTTGCAAGTGGAACTCTACACATATGATACATTTTTGGGTGAGATAAGTGCGAGGAACAATGATTTGAGTGAAGTGAAGTTCTTAACAAACTTATGATAATAACCCACCAAGCCCTAAATAACATGCAAACTCATTACTTATATAGGTGTGGTCAATATTGATATAATCATACCTTCTTAGGATTAAAATATATGACATCCTTTTTCATTATATGTCTTAAAAATGTCATTAATAGAGTCAAAAACTCACACTTAGAAAATAGACTTACAATTAATTAAGATATTGTGCTTTTCATGCTTTAGCAATGCTCTTAGAGCATATAACATATAATTTATAAAGACTATAATATATGTATCTAGTTTATTGTCTTCAATCACTCTATGCATAAGATACATGAAACATAAATGTGTATTTGTTAGACCAAAATAAATGACCAGAATTCATAATACTTACCTGGTCTTTAAATAATTGCAAAAAATTATGATATAGTTATAATTAAAATGATGATAATGAAACATAATATTTTTATGATAGAAAATGTAATGCCTATATTTGTTTTATAGTATTTATGATTGATCTAAAATTTTAATAAAAAAGTATACATAAAATTTTCTTCATGTCTTGTTTCGGTCATATAGATTCTTAATAATAAAAAAGGTTGCACAAAATTTTTCGTCAAATTTTAAGAGCTGGATTGTTCGTAATTAATGTTTGAAGTTTAAACTTTAAAAATTAATTAAAAATCAATATAAGTCTAAATTGAGAAATATTTGATCGAGGATGTTCATCTCGTTAATACGAACCTCCTAGTCATGTTTCGTTAAATTTGGAAATTGGATGGCGAAAAAATTCAATTAATATTTTATATTTAATTTTTTCCCTAAAATATTCTCTCTCCTCCTCTTTTCTCTCTTCCACCCCCGTAGAGCTTCCTCCTCCTACCCCCCTCGGTAACACCAAAGCCTTCCCGCTCCTTGCCCCCCTCTTCTTCTTCCTCCCTGGCCAACGACCTCCCCTCGCTTCCGTCACCTCGCCGTGCTGACGCGTCGACACCCTGACAAACTTCTCCCGACCCATCCCCCATCTCCTGGCGAGTCATCGTCTCCTCTCAGCAAGACCCCTTTGAACGGGGAGAATGGCCACAAAGACTGAAAAAAAAATGTGATAAAATTTTATTAAAATATAAAAATTTCAAATAAGAGATATTAAAAGTTAATTTGATTCCTTACATCATGAACCACTAATTTTTATTTTTGCTCCTAATATCTTTTTAGTAATTTTTATGTTCTCTATTTTTTTATTTAATTTATTTATATATATATATATATATATATATATATATAGTATAATTAATAATTTTGCTATTATTATTATTATTATTATTATCATTGAAGAAATGATAATAATAATAATCCATAAATACTATTATTATTATCATTATATAACTAAGGATAATGACAGTAATAATAAGTATATAAATTATTATACTTATTATTATATAATAATAATATCAATAATACTATTATTATATTATTTCTCATATTATATTATTATATTATTCTCTCTATATTATTATCTTCTTCTAATAATAATAATAATAATAATAATAAATAATAATTTTACTTATTATATATTATATCTATATTAAACATAATACTAATATATTATTATAATATTATAATATTCTCTCAATATTTTCATTTACAATAATAATAATAATAATGTATACTATTATACTTATTATTATTATCATCACATAAAAAATAATGATAATAGTAAGATCATAATAATTATTATTATCATCTTATTATCTTAATATTCTATTTCTAAAATAATCATGTGTACAAAATTATCATAAAATTAACAACATTATTTCTTTCCTATTATTATATTTTACACTAGGATAAAAAATAATAATACACTTTAAGTGTAAATTATCGTATAAATGATGATGATAATTTATTATCTCTACTTTTCTAAATATATATATATATATATATATATATATATATATTATTCTCTAGCTAACATTCCTATTTTCATCCTTTAAATAATAATAATAATAACATGTTATTATTATAATTATTATCACGATTTCTATTATCATCATTTTACTATTATCTACATCATTTCAATTATTCTCTTCTCTTTCTAATTTTACTAATATTGAAATACACAGAGAGCGAGAGACGATAATAAAAATTTGTATTCGTTTTACTAATTAAAGAAGAATTTGTATGTATCGTGAACCTAATATTAATGAGTTAAAACTTGTCAACAGTACCCCATTTCAATATTCATTACTTCACTAATTTTCCAGCAAAACTTCACGAATATAGTATCAATAGCACCAATTCAATTTTGTTTTCCTCAATTTTGCTGAGCGCACTAACATTGATCTTTCCCTTTGCTGAAGTGCTGACTCATTTTATATTTGATTTTACTGTTGTAATTGTATGGTTTTTGTTTGTCGGTCAGACAAACCAATATCTATGCAATGAAATACATGGGTTTTGCCTGTTGTGTATTATTTGTATCTTATTCCATATGTGAGCGGGCTGTATTCTAGAATGAAATGTTAATTGGTATGCTGCAGACCTTTGAGTTTGAATAGAAATGGAGGTTGAAATTAGCATATAAGAGAAAAAGATGTTGCCTAGTCTATAAGATCGAAGCATGAGTCAAAAAGAAACACTAGAAAGAATTGGTGAATGGCTTTGTGCACTGTTTAGAATCTAAAATCATCTGGGGTTCTGGCTGAAATGGCTTTGTGCCTTCAATATTAAACTCAGTGACCTTCAACATTCAATGTCATTGGGACCATGGTATCATCTTTATCAATGATGACAAAAAATTAAATTGACAAATATTACCAAAATTAATCAAATTTCACATTTTATAATCATAATGGAAGAACTAGGGAGTCAAACCTTGAATTTTTCACTTGCTAAACGAGTGCTCTACCATTTGAGCTGCATCTTCAAATACCTAATTAATTGTCTTAATAGGTTAATTTCTAAATATTTAATGCTCACAAAGCCTTCCAAATGCCAACCAAAGATGGTTCGTCAAGGAGAATTTTACCACTAAAGAGAACTATAAATATTTTGCTACAGCCCGCAGAAATCGCATTGGATGCTTTCAAGAAGGTTTTAAGAAGATAAATTTCTGCCATTCAACAAGAAAATATATGCATAATCGACATCTATGACTTAATTAAAGGTGATAGTTTGTTTTTTTAGTACAAAGCAGAATTTGTTATATTAACCTGTTATGCTTCACAATTAATTCTAGGTGAGGTAAAAACTAAAATATATTTTCCAATCAATTGAAGGATGAGATCATGCATCCTTTAATTCCATTTAAGATTCAAGATTTCTCAGTGTCAGATGATTTCAAGACAGTTGTATTTACCAATGTTAAGCTTGAAAAAACAACCCTTAGCTTATAAACAATGAGCAATAGACTTGTCAAATAAACTACCATATACCAAAGAAATTAGATAGCCATTGCACGTTTTATTCAAAAAATCAAGCAATTTTCATCTAAATCGTTAACCACTGCCCGCTTTAGTAAAGTTATATTTTACAAAACAAAGTATAGGTCATAAATACAGTTAAGAGAAAAAAAAAATGAATTACTTCTATAACCGTTCTATGAAAGACTATCCAAGAAAAGGAAGCGAAGAACAGAGACAAACCTCTATTACACACTCCTCCCCAGGAATTATTTCAGGATGGTGATCAGCATCAGCAAGAGTTATCTTTCAATTCACTAACCAAGGATCCTTTCATAACAGCAACAAACTGAGGCTTGAATGTTATTACCTGTTCCAAGATAAAACATGACAAAAAAACAGTGTAAGGAAGACTAAAAATATAAGCAAATCTTGATATAAGTTTGTTTTAGAAACTCTAGAGGAAAATATATATACAAGAATAGCCAAAGAAGTCACATTCGATCTTGCCGCGAGAGCAACTACTCTGAACTTATTTGAATTCTAAGTATGATGACTTAATGTCTGCGGAAAAAAAAAATAAAAAATTAAGTTGACTAAATATGAACGGGGATTAATTATGTTTTTCCAGATAAAGAATTAGTAAACAATATACAGAGCAAGCTAGAAGATAAAATTGAAGTGGATGCCAAATCGACCAAATTAATAGATCAAAAGATATCAAGCATTTATATATCATCCTAAATATCTCATATATGTTATTTGAAAACACTATAAAGATTGGCATTAATAATTTAAGCTTCGCATGCAAGGAATCTTAAGCTCCAGTAAATGTAAATGATTTAATGTTAACCAGTAATATTTTCTATTTGTGCTTCATTAGCTACCTACAGTTGGAAATTTTAAATAAAAAATGCAAAGGAGCAAAAATCTTGAAATGTGATGAGTGAAAAAATAAAATTGATCAGGGGAAGAAGAATAGAAGAGAAAGAGAGAGAGTCTTGATATGTAACAAAATCTCTCATTAAAATTAGCCAAGCCAAAAAACCATTTTCTTCATAAAGAAAGAATCCACCAAAAGAGTAAAAGAGAGATATGCCAAGCTCTAACTATAAAGTTCAAGAAAATATCTCGAATGTTCTAATAAAGCATAATTATTTGTCTTTTTCAAAGCAAGTGAACTATTATAGTGTTCTGTCTTGAAAGAACAAAAATATAAGTTCATCAAGCACAAAACCCTTGAATTTTAAACCTTTAAGAAAACATTGAGAAAAACAGACTGCTAAAATAACGGTTGTCTTTAAAGATTCATAAACAAACTGCTAAAATAACGGTTGTCTTTAAAGATTCATGCCACTCACTCAATGATAACACTCCTCCCATAAAGCAAGACCTATAATACTCAAATAAAAACCTCTGTTCAATAGACATCCAGTATTTACAGAGCAAATAAACCCCATGAAAAATTGTGTTCGATTTACAGCACATTAACATGTACTGTCACGTATCATTGCATACAACGCAATCACAATAACATTATTCAAAAGGAACACACAATAGTACTTTGTAAAATATACATAGAAAAAAGCACACCAAACTTTAAATGAGATTAGCACAACTAATAATCTCCCTTAAAGAACATATGACAGTTCTGAGACTGTAGTCTCATTGTATCTGAGCTCCAATTGATCCAGTTGGCCCAACAATGGCTATGGGCTTTGGGCCTTCCCATGGCCTCCGGCCTTCTTCAACAATGGCGCAACCAGGCCAAGCTGGTGGAGCCACCTCTGCATTGAAACAGCATATCCTCCTAGACCGTCCCCTCCCCTTCCCCCACCCTCTTCAAAGGGAATCCTATCTCAATAAAAGCCATAAATCAGTAAAATCCCAATAATTTATTAGTCCTAAGATTCCAACTCAAATTATTCAAACGCAACTTTACATATTAAAAGAAAAAAAAAAAAGGTAAATCAAATATGAATTAAAGGGACTGGATGCAGGTTCACATAACATAAATCATTAACCACAAGATTTCTAAAGTAGCATCAGAAGCTGAATAAAACACAGAAAGGTGCCTTAATTAATTAAAGTGCTGGTGTAATATAAACTATTCAGCAGACAAAGAAAGCCTTTAGAAAATTCTTCTACTTTATTAAAAAGATTGGAAAGAAAATGAAAAAAACGCAAAGTCAATCTGGTTTAGTGCACTAAAAATTGCCTACTTTTGATACAAAGCAAACAAAAAACCCAAAAAAAAAACAATTTATCCGGCATATTCCGAAGAGGAAAACCTCCTAATTCCTCCATTGACGATAATTTCAGAGCCATTTCACAAGTTCAACAACTGTAAATAGCAGAGGATTTACAAATAAACAAAGTAGCTTCGCATAACTTCACTCTACAAAATCAGAACTAAAGATGCGCTAAAGCACCAGATACTTTTGGCCGGCGAGAAAGCCCCTACGACGGATTCAAAAAAAAAGAGACCTCCAAATTCCCGCCGATAAATGTAGTTTCAAAGCCATTTCCAAATCCGAACTAGGCAGAAGAAGGGACACAGAAGATTTTTATAATTTTAGAGGAATTACAGAGGATACGAAACCAGTAGATGAGGCTAACAGCAGAAGAAAAGAGCATCCCGGTGGAACGTGATGCAGCTCTGCGAAATGCTGTTCAAGCTGATCGCACGGCGAGTGTGCTCTTCTCCCTCTCACGCAGTCGCAAATGACGTGGCCACAGTTTTGTTTTTCTTTTTCAACCTTGTGCGGAATTTCTTGCTTTTATATAGTTTTATCTCTCTGATGAGATAAGCAAATAAATATTTGACTCTAAACAACCTGTTAAAGAAATTATATTTAATTAAAATTAATTTATATATATATACATATATTTATATTTATTTATTTATTTATGAGTTTTGCTATACAGCTCCCATATATTTTTTGGAAAAACTACAAATGATTATGATTTAGAAAACTTAATAAAATAAAAAATTATCATTAAATCTAATTTTATTTATAAGCTCATAAAAATTACATATTTAAATCTTAAATTTTAATTATTCATATTTTTTGAATAATATTTAAGAGTCAAGTAATATTTTTCTTTATTTATTTATTTCTTTATTTATTTAGTAAATATATATTTAATTTTAAAATATTTAGTTTTATGATTGGATTTAATAATTATTTTTTATTATGCTTAACTCGTTAAATCCTAATTATCTATATTTTTTAGAAGATATAATGAGAAAAATTATGTAGCAAAACTCAAATTTAAATCTAATGAATGAATGAAAATAGTTAAAATTATAAATATTTATTAGGAAATTAGAAAAGTGATCATAATTAATATATATATATAATATATAGATATATATATATATATATATATATTTCATGAATACTATTTAGACATTTAAGATATGGCATAAATTTTGAAATAAGAGCATCCCCAAATACATCTGATTTTGCAATCCTGATCGAACATATCAATGATTTAAAAACTGAACAAATCAAAATACACACAGATAGAGACAGAGGGAAATTGAGAAAGGAGAGTTCAGCGGGGATGGGGGCGGCAGGCGTGGTGGCAGGTGAAGCCGATCCGATGGAGGAGGAGCCTCAGAAGCCTTCGATGGAAGCTGCGATGACAGCCGCAGGCGGCGCAGTTGAGGCCGTCTTCTCCGCCGGCCATGAACTCGCTGCAGCCATCCACCGCGTAGCCCCCTGCCCTCGCCGCATGGTTCTTCCTGCACTCTCCGTACGTCTCCCAGGAACTCCACCCCCGGTAATTGCACCTTCGAAGCACCACATGCCACTTCTTCATTCTCTCTCTCTCTCTCTTCAAATATAGGAGGAACGCAGCCTCACTTCCTTCCTAATATAATGACTTCTTAATTTCAATAAATATATATATATATATATATATATATATATATAATTTAATTTATTTTTCAAAAAACAATATATATATATATATATATATATTAATTCATATATATATATATATTTTTTTTTTTTGAGATAAAATTTAAAAATATTTTAAGAATAATATTATACATACTTATGCATTAGAGGAAAAACCAGTTAAACCCTAATTCAATTTGAGCAATTAAACCGTTAAATCGCAACGGTAAAATTAGACGCCCGCACAGCACCAACAAGAAGTGATAGTACGAAGCCGATGATTGCTTATATCCCCAAAAAAGATGCATACTTTTCCAATGTGAGACTAAATAAATGAATGAGAAGATACTTAAATGATACAAATAGCTCTAATTGAGACTAAGTAAGAGTACAATGATTAAGAAAAATATTTTCATTTTATTAATTATATATAGCTCTAATCTTTATGTTTTAACTTATTATATATTTATTGATTATGACTTAATTGATCATTTATTAATTAAGTATTAATTATTTATGTAATAAGAATTTTTAATATATTTTTTATATATTTAATTAATTTATAATTTATTATGTCATCAGGTTCGACTTTCAATTTAACCCTGATTTGACATTATCACTATGAAATTTTAAATTTTGATAAAATTTCAATTTAATTTAAAAACAAGAAAATTATTATTGAAATATAATTATATTTTTGTATATAAAAAATAGAGAAATGCTATTTAGACTTGTCGACGTGTCACCCAAAAAATTCATCCAATAGAATTTGGACATCATTTCATTGGTGTTTATTTATTTATATTAAAATAATACAAATATTATTTTTGAAGTTTATATTGAAATAAAGTTCAAATCTCATTGAATGAGTTTTTTGAGTACCACATCAATGAATTCAAATAGCATTTCTCTAAAAAATATCACTTTATGTGTGTGGGTGATCTATTTGCTTAAAGAGATGAGCTATAGAAAAAGATTTATGATTTTCCCCAAACAAAATAAAGAAGCATAATAAAATAGAGGTGCCTTGAGACTCATCTAGAGCTAACCTAAGCCCATTGAGAGAGTAAGCATACGTAAGAGTTATATGAATGTATATAATGCCTATGAGCAGAAGTAGAGGTTTTTTCATGCAATGAGAGTTTTATAAGTTGCTAAAGGCCAACAAACGAACACAAGGGAGATAGGACATAGGTGTTAGAGATGTTGAATTCTCTTAGAATAATAACAAAGCACAACAAAAGTATAAATGTTGAAGGGATTCTCTATCTTGATAGTAGTAAGAACATTAGAACTGTAAACAACACCCCTCTTAGTTAGATTATTCACAATATACATGCAAAACAAAATAAGAAGCAAGTGCACTCAAGCTCATATCATTTAAACCAATTCAACTCAATCAAATTGTTGTTATATGTTGTAGAGAGCGTACTAGTGTTAAGCTAAATAGTATAAATAGAGTTTCTAATAAAGTGCAATATCTATCTAGCTTTTCTAAATGATGAAACATTTTTTCCTTCTCTATGATATATATATATAGGATCTTATTAAAAATATAATTAAATAAAAATAAAAATAGAACCCCATTAATTTAACTTCTTGCTTCTCCACAATATTTAAATAAAGAAGATAATGCTTATTAATGAATGCTCACAAGTATACTAATTAAAATATAAACAAAATTTAATAAATGACAACAATTAAATAACATTTTCATGTTATTTTCACAACTCAACATTATGAGCTTAGTTAACTTATCTCAATATCACTTATGATACTTTTATAGTTAAATCTATGAGTAAGAATCTTATCAATTCATTTCTCATGTGACATATTTATCATATGAATATCCTATTGCATCTTACTACCCACCGCCTCACTAGGAATCTAAGTCTAAATCATAGGCATATTATGCAAGAAGTTATGCCATCCACCCATCAATAGTTCTTGAATAATCATAATAATACATTGAGTCATGACTATTTTTATATGCCCCTTCATGTAATAAGTATACCCCATATTATCTCTCTAGGGTTTGGTGGAATATGTCTATATAAAATTAAAAGAGAATCATTAAATTTGATGTAGGACAACATCACTTAGTTAAAGCATTATATCATTTCTTAACTTTTTTTGTTTTACCTACTTATTACATAATAGATGTTTATTTTAATGCAAATTGATAAATTAAAATCATACTATTCATTTCATATGAACAAATCAAATGTATAAGAAATAATATTAATTTAGATAAAATTTGGGCTACAAATCTACAATAATATAGAATTTAAACGACCTGCAGTATTAATGAAATCTTGTTAATATAGTGTATCCAATCTATTCAACATATATTTTTAAAATAATATTTTGATCGCAAATGAGACTTACTATTTCATACAATATTATGAGAAATAATATTTAGACCCGCTGACGTGGTACCCAAAAATATTCATCCAATAGGATTTGGACATGAAATCTAAATCCATATTGGATAGATATTTTTGGGTGCCACGTCAGCGGGTCTAAATAGCATTTCTCCAATATTATAACTAATACTATTCAACTACAATTTTCAAACAATTATTGCAATAATAATAATCATTAAAATCAAACGGTAGCACAATGTAATATAAATTAGCATAATTTAAATGATAAATTTAAATTTTAGATTTTTATGTACCTCACATGAAGTGACAAAATGAACAGCACATTGGCCTCCTTGCACTTCTACCAGTAAGTTTGACTGGCCACTAATGCGTCCCCGAGTTCCTAATAAACTTCGCTGGCTGCTGGTAACACTGCATTGTATTTTGAAATCTAAAATTTTATTTTTCCAAGAGGGGGTATTTATAAACCCTCGACATGCTCCTAGGCACACCTATTTTGCGTCCTGGCACAGTACTGCTGATAAAGCTTAGTACAACTTATTTAATGATAATTTGGCTGATGTTAATGTGATTCGCATCTCGACACAATTTTATCATGTACGAGTATGGCACAACTACACAATGTTTGCTCGTTTGAACTCATTGCGCCTAAGCTCGCCCGTAGCACATTTGGGCTTGTCGCGTCTTAACCCACATAAGTCACGTCCAAATTTATGACGAATAAAATAATAACATTATTTATAAAATATTAATGAAAATAATAAAAATAATAATTATGATAATACTAATAGTTATACTTGGCAATAATATAATAAATTAAATTTTACTTTTAATTAAGTGAGATGTTACAATCTCTCCTACATTGAGAAATGTTGTCTCTGATTGGCATATATCTGATTTCTTTTCTCATGTAACTTCTTTTTTCTTACAATTCTTCCATTGTGATGTCTCATGTTAGGTTGGTAATAACCAATTTAACATCGAATGCATCTTTTCGCAGGATTATATTGGTGGTTAGGTAAAATAATAGTTAAACATATACAAAGTCATTCAAGTATAAAAAATAACATTCATTCAATTTAAAGTAAACAATATTCAGAATTTATTATATAACTTTCATTATACAGAAAATAATTATCCCTTGAAGGGGTAATTAAAATTCATTAATTTCTCGCGCCATGACTTTAAACTATATCAGCTTCCTCTAATTGTAGCTGATCTGGCATTATAAAAATAATGTCTTAGTGTACATTCTAAATACAAATGATATTAAAAATATATTTTAAGCAAAAGCGGAAGGCAAAATGATAATAATTACAGAGAAATATAGTTTATAGCAAAAAGATAATCATAACTCCTACAAAATAAATATTTGTGTCGCATGCCAAATTTTTAAACGGAAAAAAAAATAATAGCATAAAAATTCATGTTTATATTTATGTCTATGTTATTATGAAGCAATGATAGCATTTATGATGGGTAAAGCCAGAACCATAAAGCTGAGTTCATATGCATTTAAGCATAACTTTCACCTAGGCCCCTTTAAGGGCTCCAAATGAAAATAAACATGCATTTAAACATAACCTTCACCTAGGCCTCCTTAAGGGCTCTAAATGGCAATAAACATGCATTTAAGCATAACATTCACTTGAGCCCCCTCAAAGGCTCCAGATGGCACCCTTATAGCTCCCGAGGATTAGCCCCATCCCTAACTTATTCATGCTCCGGTTCGGAACCCTTCTTGCAATATTCATAAGATACATAAACATCATTTTTTTCTCTTATATCATTAGTAGTAAGAATAACACATTAAGTAGCAGTACAAAACAGACTCAAAGCGATGCTTAAACAGCAAATGATAGTAAAAAGCATAAAAGTAATATCCAGTGTACTTTTTGTATTTTGACTTAACATAACGATTCACTAACAATCTTAATGTATCTGCAAAAATTATAATTGAAACTCTATTAAATTTTGAAAGTCCTTGCTTGCTCTATGAACGCTTAATATTTTTATTCCTAAACTTTTGGTTAATTACGAACCTTGTGGTTATTTGTTCTCCTTAACTTATGATGCATATAAGTTATCTTTGGTTAAGAGATTATATGAATTAATTTAGAATAATATAGAGAAAATCAATATTAAAATTTGTGTATTCTTAACCCTAAGCGAGCTTTCTCTATATATTTGATATGCAACATAGATTATTCTAAAGTGTTTAATAGCATTGAAACCTTCCTATACCAATTTGCACACCTATTGCAAATTGATTACGATAGAAAATTTTCGATTTCATCATTAATAATTAAGTACAAATTTAATAAAATTATATATCAATTATAAATCTTTAGCTTACAAATTTTGATTATATACTGAAACACTTGTATCTTATTATTGAACAAGCTTTGACTCAATTCAATTAATCTTTCGATCTTCTAACTATTATAAACTCCAAGATTACATCAACATACTAATTTAACTGTAATTAGATCTTAAATCCCAATAATACTAATATGAAAGATTGATTGAATTCACGAACAACTCTCCATAATACTCAAACAAATAACTGAAACTTATCACAATATTCAAAAATAAATTTCATTTTAATTCTTAAAAAGTTTAACCCATTATAAAAGATTTTGATATAACAAATAAATAAAGGACAACGTGAAATAGTATGCCAAAGCAAATCCCTAGCTATTTGAATTTGATTATTATATTATTATTATTATTATTATTATTATTATTGTTATTATATATATATATATATATACTTTTTATCCTTTTAAAAGAATCGAACAGAGGAGAGGAGAGGAGAGGAGAGGAGGGTTCGCACCTTAACTCTCGGTCGAACGCACAGAAGGAGTCAGTGCACATAGAGTAGAGCAGTCGAGCGATCGAGTGCGGAATCGAGTGGAAGAGGCGATCGGGCTGAAGAGAGATCGAGCGGAGAAGGAAGCCATGCGGAAGGAGGAGATCAAGCGGAGAAGACTCGGGAGTTGCGCGGAAGCAGAAGTCGAGCGGAGGAAGCCGCACGCTACCCGTCTCTCAGGTGTAAGGGTTACGATGGAAGGAGGGGTCGATCCTTCCTGCTCGGTCGGCCACCAGGTACACTTACTGCCACGTCTTATGGGAGAGAGTCGAGCGACTGAGAGGGAGAGAAGGCTTGTTCGAGTGGTGAGAATCGTTCGATCCTTTGCGATTAAATAGGGCATGCGTATGTGACGCACGTCCGTTTCATTCGGGTTGATTAGCCGGTGAGTTACAGGTAATTAGCTCTATTATTCTCTGCATACCTTTCTAATAGAGCCGAAGATTTAATTGCTTAACAGTTTCAAAAAGGGCAGCCAATTCTTATCTTGAATATGGATCTTAATGAGGTAATTTATGCTTTACTAATTAAAGTATGCGTTAATGACGGGTCTTAATTTCTATTTCAGCTTTAAACGAATTTGAAAACTTTTTAAATTAAGGATTGTAACTGAAAAATTGAAATTTAGCAGGAGTTTAACGAAAAACTGAAATTTGCGGGAGAATTAATGAAATCCAAATATTATGGGACAGTAATATTTTTCTTATAAATGACCTAGGGTCATTACATCCATTAAATTCAAGCTATGGGAATATTCCTATTATGTAATCCTCACATCAAAATTTAAAATCTTCTCAATTCTAAAATGCTATTTTCAAGTTTGACTAGGAATAAGCATCTTCAAAGAGAGGAAACGTGAAATATATTGTAAATTTTACTCACATGAAGTGAAAGTTTTAATCTATAAGTTAGTTATCCAACCAACTCATGTCAGAACTTCAAATGAACCCACATACCTCAAATTGAGTTTTCCTAAAATTTCAAATTGATGGATCTCTTTCAAAGGATTGATCTTCACATTGGATGTGATCCATTCATCCAATATTTGAATAAATGTAAACACCTATTGTCGGGAGTAGTGAGGCTAATTCAACACCAAATGTTTATAAGCCAAAGTTTGGTGGCGCAAAGTCGAATAAGGCGATTACACGTGCGTAAGTGACCGCTTAACTTCCGGAAGTCGTTTAATGAGTCAAATGAAGTCATAATTGAACAAAACTTTTATGATGGTATTTATGGGGATGTTATGGATGAAATATGTATATATAATTTTTTGTTACTATTTGGGAGAGTTATGAAAAATGAAGTGGGAGATCATCAGATTTGCATAGGTTTCATTGGGGAATTAAATTACTATTGCAAACTGTGTGTTTTGTGATCTATGTACTTTGGAACGAGCGTAATAATAAACGATTTAAAATTGTTTCCGTTGCCCTAGAATTCTTGCTTCTTGCTTGTTGCTTGTTGCCACAATCTTAAGACTATTGCTTCTTCTTGGAGATGGAACTCAGCTACAGTGATTCCAAACTATAATTCATTCTTGACTTGATTAATGCATAGATGTAGAGATCTTTATGCTCACATCTGGTGATATTGTTCACTTTGTCGAGGTTCTCGAATTACTTTTATCTTTGTTGGTGAGACTTGTAGTTGCAATATTACCTCTCTTTTATATACTAATGCCTTTTAAGTATAAAAGGCGAGAAGTTTTTGTAAGTCATTCCGAGGTTAAATTCTGTGAATTTGAGCTTGCTTGGTGTTTCTTTAAAGTTTGGAGTTTTGTCATTGCTTGTTGGGTGAAGATATGATGGAACTTCTATTCTAGACAGAATTTTTTTACTGTCTTTGGTCTCGAGAAAATTTGGCTATGATTAGAATAATTTTCAAAGATGATTTTATGGCATTTGTTGTTCATATTCAACTCTGCTTTGAATCATTGCAGCTTTTTAACTTTTATTTGGAGGAGTTTTTGGGACCAAGAAGAAAGATGATAATTTTGTTGTCATACCCTTTGAAACGGATGGGTCACTGATCTTATTAGCCAATTTGACAGATATTAACTTCAGATTCTATTTGAGTGAGCAAGCAACCCTGAAGGAAGACTCTGTCCGCCTCGCTCCTTCGAGAGACCTGATTCCCGAATCTCTTTCGGTGTCGCATTATCATTAAAGCACTTAAAATTAGTATTTAACTCATAATAATTGAAATTTACTAGTTAAAATCATAATTAATAATTAATAATTATCTATGAAAAAAATAATAATTAAACATTTCTATATTTTATTTATTATTCTAATTTACTTTCTAACTTTTTTTTTTCTAAATCTACGGCTAACGCCTTTCAATTTTGTAAGAAAATAGTATATATATTCTGCAAATCAACCTCTAGAACATTATTATTTTCAACAAAAGTTGACATGAATATATAATTTTTATTTTTCAGGAGATTTGTCTACATAAAATAAATAATGAAGATGGGAGTGGTGTGCATGGAATGTCCAGATCTTCATTTAATTCACTTTGTTGTCGTGCATAAAACTTTGGAATGGGACATATTGGGAACACTTTAGTGAGGGCTGCACTTAAAGGGTTGGCTGAGTTAACTGCTCAACCAATTCCATTGGCTTATTCTCAAGATTGTTAGGAGGAACGTTTTTGAAATTGTGGTCCAAGAAACTTTATTTGCTTTTTGCTATATGTCTTGGAGTGGTGTAGGGGCCATTGAAAGATATGAATGCCGCTAACATGTTTGTCTTGCCTGCTCTTTTGATTGATAGGATGGATTGCTAAAATGAAAGAAAAAAGACAGCCACCTTTGCTGCCTTTCCCTTTATTTTCTAGTAGTACATTTACTTGAGCGAGGCAAGAGAGGTGCAAGAGAGGCGTAAGAGTGGAGAGAGCTCCTATTCCGTCTCAACAGCACGGATTTGCGCTCGAATCTGGTATGCCTTGGCAAACTCTTTTTGCTTCGGCTAGATCTGCGGAAAAATCGTTCAATCTCTTATAAATCCGTCCTACATCGGATGTTGTTGACATCACGGATAAAGACGTAGCTAAAGGAGAGAAACAGTGAATAAAATGCTGAGTAGGTTTTAGTTTGGGAAAAAAACATACATTTAAGGCCTTATAACTCTATGCATAAATCGTGGAAGCTTAGAGGATCTTTTTCACTCTTCTCTTTGTCGGATAATCATTGCCTTGTTAAGCTGACATGCAAGGAAGAAGTGCAGTTCATATTGCAGAGAGGTCCATGATTTTTCTTCAACACTTGTGAAGCCCTGGTCGAAGGACTTCCTTCCCTCTGCTTCAAATTTCTCTACTTTACTAGTATGAATCAAATTCTCTAAGCTGCCTATGTATTTATGGACTAATGTTGTTATTTTTAAACTTGCTAGTGTTATTGGACCCCATTCATGGCTATTTCTTTAACGATTAGTCTATCTCGACTCTCTTTTGCTCGTGTTTGTATAAAAATTTCAACTTCAACCTCTTTGCCAAATATTGTTCATGTCAAGCATAATGGAAATATGATTTCTCAAAAGATTGAATATGACTGGATTCCCAATGTATGTTTCTTATGCAACATGCTTCTCAATGCTACATGTAGTTGTAATAATTCCAAAACTTCTGCTGTCAACAATGCAAGGGGAAGGAGTAGATCTCATCGGCCAAGGAGGAGACCGACTAGATTTGCCCCTTCAACTACATCATCTGTTAGAATTGTGGAGGCCCCTCCTCTCCCTACAATTATCAAAGCTTCTCCTGCTCCCTCACCGCCTTCTTTGCCAATTGCTCTCTCCCCCATATCTCCTATCAGGGTTGAACCTTCTTCTCCGCTTATTGCTAATACCACTGATTTGAATGCCTCGTCGGAGCAAGTTTCTTCTTCTTCCTATGGGCCGCATTTTTCGCTGAAATCTATCTTGCTTGTGGCAGACCTTCCTACTTCTTATCTGATCCATATTTTGACAGCTAATGTGAATCACTGATGCAAACACAACCAAGACGTTGGGAAGTTTATTGAGGTCTCCGAGTGGTCGGAGTCGCTCTTTTGGAGCCCGACCAAGATAATGGTGCGCTATCTTGTATTTTGTAACCTTCTGTGCTTGTTTTACATACGATATCTCTATTTTATTTGTTATTTTGTCATACGACGCTCCTTCTTTATTAGTTTGGAATGTCAGGGGACTTTATTTTGACACTATACTTCATGATTTATTTCATCTAGTTAATACGGTGAAACCATATATTGTGGGGATTCTCGAACCAAAACTTACAGTAATGGATCTCAATAACATTTCTCATGCTAATAAATATAAACTCTCTGATGATGAAGGTGAATGTCACAGCTTCAATTATATATTGTTGGCATAATTTGGATCAAATGGATTTTGGCTAAACTAAAATTTGAGCCTTTGTTTTTTCAATCTGGATATTGATAGGCTCAATCTTTGGAATTTTCTTAAAAATGTTCAAACTTAAGTCAAAGGTCCATGGCTCATTGATGGGGATTTTAATTGCATCAATTATGTCAAAGAAAATTATGTTGGTCCAGCCCCTTAGTATAAATAACTTGCTGCTTTTAATGATTTTATTGCTGGTACCATGAATGACTATACTTTGGGGTAACCACCGAATTGATTCCCCTATTAAGACAAAACTTGATGTAATGATTTTTGGCTTGTTAATTTTTCAAATTCAGTAAACAAAGTCTTACCCCCTTCTGATCACTCACCTTTTTTTATTCATGGCCTATTGGATCTTTGTAACGTCCCGTCCCATTGCCGCGCGCTAATGAAAAATTTTTAAGAATATTAACAATTGGCGGTGAAACGACGCATTACTCAGGAAGGACTGCTGAACCTCTCCGAATATCTGCTGACTGAACTGCTAAGACACAACCCTAAAAGAGAGATGAGTAATAATTCTTAAGATAAGTGTTAGGTCCTTATTTTAAGTATTAGATAGAGTACTTATATACATTGGATTATGAAAGGAATTTTAATAAATATATAATATACATGAGTATTAGCATTTCAACATGTTGATCACATCAAGTACAAGTAGTAGTAGATATAGAGTGCGGAAGCTTAAGTATACATCCAGAATATTCAACACAGAAGGTAAGTAAGAAATTTATCTCAGAAAAAAAAAATTACATCCAAAATTTAATTATTACAAACAGTTTACTTAAATAAAAAGGCAGAAAATAGACTATCGACTCAACTGAAAATAAACTAATGCAAAATAGTATATGCTAATGCTGAAACCACTAGTGCTCCGCAAATTCCTCCTGGATCTTCTAAGAAGCCTTTTGACCTTGCTCCACAAGCTTCTTTGGATCAGGCAAATTGCAGGATCCAAAAGTACCACATGTTAGACAATGAGTGTAACAATCATAATATTGTTACCCATTAATTAGTGACCTAATTGACTATAATCTTTTTCTATTAGTTTTATAATAGTATTAGGAGCTTCTATTTCAAATTTCGTGTGATTTGAAGATCGTTTGATAATTTCCAATATTTCCTAATTTTTGATAATTCTGAGAATGTTTAATTTATTTAGACCTCAAAATAAAAAACAAAGTCTACCATTGGACTCATCACACCCAAATTAGTTATGAGTGATATTTTGGAAGTGTTTGAAAGTCATCGAATTTTCCTGAATATTTTAATAATATTTATTTACTCAGAAAATTAAGATAATAAAATTGACCTCTAATCAAAAATCCGATTACATTTTTGAGTTTCTCACATCTTAATTAGATAAGGGTGAATTTTTGGAATTTTTCAGAGTGCATTTGGTTATTTAATTTTGATTAATAAAATCTATTTAATTAATTAATTAAATAAATTAAATAATAAAATTATAATTTAATTAATATTCCAACGGTAAAATCTAGACCGCGCAGATCCCGTGCACGAGTCCAACGCACGGGACAGTCACGCGGCTAGATCTGGTCTGTCACGCTATTTTAAGTAAAATCATACGGCTAGCGTGCGATCCAATGATCAGATCGTCAGATCCATCGCTCGATCCGACGATCAGGATCGTTTCCCTGTACATCTCCCTCTCACAGCAGCTGCAACCGTACTCTGTAGATAGAGGTAGGCGTACGTCAGTCCTCAACTCCAGCTGGCCTCTCCTTTTCGCGGTTTAGCCTCATAGAATCCTCATTCTAAGCTTTACACCTCCTGAAAGCTCTAGCGGAACTCCAACGCAGCGAGAACCTTCGAAAATTTCTATAAGTAACTCTAGCTGCCGGGAGCTTAGTTATTCCTAAGGTGCAAGGTACTCTACCCCTCGATTCTTCTTAATTATTGTTTCATAGTATTGCTATTACAATTAGCAATCTTTCTTTTTAACCAATTCGAATTGTGCTGATTAAGGTTGTATAATTATTATCGTTATCTCTTTTTTTTCCAAGTCCCAATTTTCTCTGTCAAACTATTAGGGCATCGCTTAGTGAGCTCTTGAGTTATCATCGAAGGTTAAACTTTGTTCCTTAGAGTCGACCTCGACAAGAGCTTCCCTTGGGCATGCGAGTAGGGTCTGGGGCCCCCCGGATTCGATCGGAGGTTCGAAGCCTAGCTGCGCCCTTTGCAGATTGCAGTGGGGACGACACGGTTTAGACCGGTGCTTCCGCGGTTCGGGGTTACTTATCGAACTGGTCCGGTCCATTAAATAAAAACCCTACCGCCTCTCGTAACGAGGTTATACATGTGTCGACCCCTCTGGTTGCCACGTCTTTGCTCAATTAATTACACAACGTTGATTTCAGCGCTGCTTAATTAAATGCGTTGGCTCTAATTTCCTCGCTGACAGTCATTTTTCAATCATTTAATCTTGTTTATTTCCATGCCCTAATGGTTTGCCGTGGGAATTATAATAAGGAAATCATTTATAAATTAAAAATAGATAATAAAGTAATATTTAATTTACTTAATTTCATTTAATAATAACTTAAATATACTCGTCCAAATGGTACAAAATTATATACCATTTTGATCACAAAATGAGTAGATTGATAATATGCAATTTAATTTCTATTTTGATAAATATTTTAATTACTTAATATTTAAGATGAATTAATTAATTATAATTTAATTTCATCATTTCATGTGTCCTAATTTGATCATTTAATATCCAAATTAAATAATCAAATAGTCTATTTCACTCACAAAAATATGAGAAATATTAATATGAAATTAAATTCAACATTTGAACCATAGTTTTCTTAATCACTTTTTAACCCTAATTAGGAGTCCCGAAAACCCTAAAATTCAAATGTTGTCCAAATTTGACCTACTTAGTATCATTTTTCTCATTATATTATAAGAATTCCAATTATATGTATATTATTTACATTGGACAACAATTAATGATTTTAGGTTATTAACTTTTAATTAGTATTATTGTGATGAATTATAATTTCTTAAAGTGCATACTTTATGTATTTTAAAACCTTAGGATAGCTAATATATCATATTTATTAGTCCCATTGTCAATTTCAATTATATGTTTATAAACTTAGTTTTCTTAAATTACTTACTTGAATCAATTGCAAAGTACTTGATTCACCTTTTAACCCTAAGATAGAAACCCTAGGATTGATTTATAACATGAATTGTAGTTAATCCATAGATCTATTAGTTACATCCATTAAGAATAGTTAGCATTAATACTTTTGTAGTTGTAGATTATTGAATTAACTAGGAACAACCTTTAGTGAATAGACTAAAGATTAGTTTATTCATCCTAATCCTTAAAGAATTCTCTTAAATTCCTTAAGAGATAGTAATAAGAGTTCTAAATTTATTTAGGGTAGTTTAGGAATCCTATTGATTTTCTTAACATTTAATTATTATAAAATATAGAACTTGTTATTCTTAATCCTTTCATTTATTTACTTTAAACCTTTCATTTTACTATAACCTAGCTATATTAGTATTCCATTTGGGTAGATACTCTAAACTACCACCTAGCTAGAGAATTTTAGTGAATTAAACCTTAACTTCTATTTCCTTTAAGTATGTTAATTTTATAATCTCAATCCTTCCATACTAGTCATCTAAACCCTGATTTAGTTAACCTATTTAAATCATATGGTTTAAGACTAGAATAGAACAAATTTCTAATCATATTGTTATACATATAAACTAAATTGTCATCTCATAAGAATGAAATGAAACTATTATTTTTAAAACCCTAACTATTATTATTATTTATAACTAACTTGAGATTAATATCTCAAAGTTAATTAGGAGCTCAATTAACTTTAATTATTAAGTAGATCATTAAAATTAGATAATTTTGGATATCATTTAGTTACAAATATTGAATTTTTCTTGAATGCTTGCTTAGCTTTGAGCCTTATTCATTTGAATCATTTATATAAGATATTGTGCATGAATAAAACTTTCACATTACATTGATGGTTAAGCTAAGGGCATGCTAATAAGGAATAATAAGGATACATCATATTCTCAGAGGATGAATGTGAGTGTTATTTTGTTTGACCCCTCTTTCCTTTACTTGTTAAACAGACGTGTTTGACTCCTCGCTTCATTCTGTAATTGTCTGCAGAATAAATACTTTCTTAAAATAACTTTAATTATTTAAATATGAGATCTTCTTCAATCTTATTGATTATTAAGACTTATCATAGCTTTTAGATATGTTACTTTCCTTAGTTTTAGACTATGTGAATCTTAGACTAATAGTCTAAGATCTTCCTTCAATTTTCATACTATGCATTTTCTATATTTTAGTACTGTAATTTACTTGTTTATAGTTTACTTAGATTGTAATGAATATTGTTATAATTATATTTAAGCTTCACTATCTATTTTCTTTACTTAGCATAAGTTCATTAAACATATACATGCTTTATTTTCTTTACTTTCATATGCACTTTAGTACTTTTCTAGCCTATTTAGAATGCTTTACCCTTATTTTACTTGCAGGCTAGAATGTTAATCTATGTGAGTATTTTTGCTCACATTACTTCTTCTTACTCTTACTTACTTCCTTTTTCCATAATTCTATGCTTACACTTTGCACCACTACTTATGCTTAGGTTGTAACTAGTAGTGATATCCAAATGAATAATAAAATGCTTAGCATAATCTTAATTTGTACTTAAACTATTTAGTCTAACCATGTTTTCTCTTTCTTGGCTTTGCCCTATCATATTAAATGCCCAAATATGATAGATCAAGTGCATTTGGAGGCTAGTGGAGCTGGACCAAGTGTATAAACTAGCTGCTTCCACTTATAAAAACTTAATTTAGCTTAATATTTATGCAAGTATGAACTTTACTTCTGTCTTTTACTATTGGCTTAATAATTAAAGTCATTCCTTTTGTATTTAATATGCTTGTATTGGAGTTTAAATTTTTATACTTAAGTGCTTGATTTGGAATGAATGGATGTATATGAATAAATGTTAAATAAATGTTGATCTGTAGATTAGTTATATACTTATTTGTATATTAAATTTGAGAATTATTGTTATTCCTTATTCTCTTGTATGTAGTAAGTAATGTGGAATGTGCATACCATAGGATAGATAATTGCTACATATGTATATTCTCACTTCAAAATATTAGAATTAGAAACAAGCAATCCCATGTAACAGATTGACTTTGTATAAGAATTGGAAATACATAATCTCATATAACAGATTGACTTTATATTAGTTTTAGGTTGCTATCTTTTTAATTATTCTTCCATTGGAATGGAAAACTTATGTGTTGATAATGTAGGTGTACTTTTGATCAAATACAGTAGAAGTCATGCCAAAATTTTTAAGATCTGCTTAGGAGAGTTCATAAGGTCGAATTAATTTATACATGTGTTGTATAATATACACTCATATCTCATATGCTAATCATTTGTAATTCTCATATCAAAAATTGCAAGTACTCAAATCATATGTTCTTAAATTTACATTTTCATACGTATTTCATGTAATGTTTTTTCATAAAATTCCTTTTATCTTAACTTAAGACTCTCTTTTGCCAAACACAGTATCTAATGATTTAGATTAGCTTCATTCTAATATAGTATTAGATATTGTGGTGATGTATCAATGTTGAGTTTAGTGGTTACTCAGTATTGAGGTTGTCACAATAAGTCTAATACATCTAAAGCTACCATAAGCAATCATAATTATCTAAGGTTTAATATTTAAGCAATTAAACAAAACTGTAGTAAAAGACATTAAAACAACTGAAAATCTAAAATAGCATAAGACTGAAAGTAAAGTAAAGCAAGAGCTAAAAATTGAGCACTAGAAATAGGAAAATAGTAAGAAAACTAAAACGAAATAAATGATGAAACAAAAATTTGATGTATGCCACTGAATATGTGCAAATGCATCTGATTATGTCACATATATATATGCCTTAAGTATGCCAGACTCAATGTCACATGGCATACCATAGAATCATAGGCGAGCGAACGCTCCGCTAACAGATCCTATGTGAGCACATCGCTCCGCTAATAGATCCTAGGTGAGCACATTGCTTCGTTAATGCTGATATGACTCATGCATTTGATGATATGTCAAGGCTTTTAATAACTATATGCTTTAAACCATTAAAATCCAAAAATTGATTAAAAATCAAGTAATAAATCCATTTGTGTAATAACCTAGGTTGTTACTTAAGTCATTTAGGACTAATCCAATTTCTAATTATTATTCTTGTTCATCAATTAATTCATTAAAAACTCACCACTAAGACCTAGTCCAAATCAGTAATCAAATATATCAAATCTTAATTTTAGGAAATTCCAGATACCTTAAGAGTTTACCTATTTAAATTGACTTCAAATCAAAAATCAGACTTTGCTGTTGTGCTCCTCACCCCCAAATTAGCTAGGAGTAATGTTTTGGAGGAATTTGGAAGTTGTTGGATTTTTGGCAAATATTTTATTAATTTTTAAATACCCAAGAAAATATGAAAATTAAATACTCGTTGAAACGAAAATTTGTCGTCACCGTTGCGTTCCTCACCCTTCAATTAGCTAGGAGTGATTTATTAAAATTTTTTGGAGTATAATTAATTGATTAATTTTAATTTATAAAATTGGTTTTAATTATTTAAATAATATTAAAAAAAATAACTAAGTTAACGATGTCAGACGCGTGTTCGTCTTTCCTTGAAACACCATGAGTAATTGACATTAGTTCAGGCATTGGATCCTGACCGTTCGATCAAGGATCGAACGGTCCTCCCCTATCTTCTCCACGAAAGGCATAGAATCTGTGTGTGACGATCCCCCTTGCACGTGGCAAGCTTCCTCCTCCGCATGTAACTCCCTTATTTTCCATCAATTCCATCCCAGTCTAAATTAATTTCCATTGCTACTCTATCTGCAAGGATCCTCGTTGTGAATTGGAGGAGCTCTACATCAGTTCTTACTCTCGATCAATCCTCGCCATAAATCCTAATTTAAGTACTGCGACTCCCTTTGACTCCTAATTCTATCTTCATCATGTCATTGCAATGTATTCATATCCATCCTGTGTTTTTTATTAGTCAATTGTGTTCAAGCTTGAGGCAAGGATATTTTTCTTCTATTGATTAGCTGCACATGTTGGCGTAACCCTAGGCGCTAGGGCATCATGATACCTGGTGTTAGAATGAAGTTGGGGCTAGAATCTTAGGTTCAATAGATTAGTGAGGATATGTCCTTCCATTCGGCATGCTAATCTAGCTATTTGAAGCTCTACCCATCGATTAGGATCCTGCCCTAATTCTTCTCCTGCGAAGAAGGAGCAGGCAAGTATAGCTTGTGTGGCTCTTTTGGCTGAGAGGTGGACCCCACCATCCACTGACTGTGCTCCGTATCATTAAATTAAATCAAATATAACAATATATACATATATATATATATATATTCAAATATGATAAATATGGTTATATAGTGATTAATTTAATTGATCAAAAATTTTTAAATCCTCATAACTCTCAAACTAGTAATGCAATCACATTGAAATTATAGCTCATTTTAATCAGGAAAATGAGAAAAATAATTTGATGCTATCCAATTTCCAATAGGGTTCATATTTCACATAGTGACATTTAGGACCCACATAATTTGCCCTAAATGTCCCAAATGTTTAATCTACCATAACTTTGCACTCACACACCCAAACATATCCAATAGGGTCTCATTTTGATCAGGAGACTCTCAAGATTATTTTAGTAGTGTTAATTTTTCAATTTGAAGTGTAGTTTGCTTAATCACTTTATGACCTAACCCTAATTACCTTAATCTTCAATTGGCCATAACTTGGTCAATTGAGATTCAATTTAGGTCTTCTAATATGCCATTTTGATCAGGGAGACCTAATAAATAGTAAACTACAAAAATATTTAGGATTTGATAGCTAAATTTCTTAATCAACTATAATGAACCTAAACTTGATTAGTGAATAATAGCAATATTAGTGATCCAAATTAAGTGATTCAATTTTTTGATAACTCATAGAGTAGAGTAGAACCTAGTAGTGTGGTTGGTTTTGTGATTTTGTGATTAATTTCACCAATCACTCACTAATCACCTAAACCCTAATTAGGTCATAACTTGAGCAAATGAAGTCCAATTTGGGTATACTCCCAGTTAAAGTACTTATTGTGTTATAGTGAAGCTATATCCACTGAGTTTATTGAATTTGTATTTCAAATGAAAAAGTTAGGTTTTTGACCCCATTTAAGAAACCCTAATTTATATTTTTGAACCCTTAGCTTGTTTTGGCTATAACTTAGCCAAAACATATCAGAATTTAGTAATTTTAGGTTTTATGGAAACCTTAAATAGTAAGATTTAATAAACTGACAGAAAATTTAAATTCAATTATGACAAATTATCAAATTGCCCTTATGAGTCAATTTTCTTAAATTGAGCTCATAAAGCTTAATATTTATCCAAATTTGATGTACTTACTATCTATCTTCATATTAGACAGTAAGTAATCATTATCCACTGAAAATTTTTAATTTAAAGCCCTAAATCAAAAGATATATTCTTAGATCCTTAAGTAGGGGCGAAATAACCATTTTGCCCAAATTTAAGGTTAAGTGCTTTAAAGCTTTAGAATCATAAATTAATCACTAGAATTAGTAAATAAAGTAATTCTAAACTCAATTCATGTGATTTTAGGTCATAAATTATGTTCTAAAATAAAACCTTACTCATTCATCCTAATTAAGTTATAAGTAAATTATTAGTTGTATGATGTGAGATTCATCTCACATCATACCTCTTCTTTGAACATTACTAATCTTTTTTCAATCTTTCTAATAACATTAGTTAGGATTTGTGTGTTTGAGTATTAATCTTAGTGCTTAAGAGTTATTTCCTTAGAAATTAAGAATATATCTTATGTTAAAATTTATCTATTAAGTAAATTGGGTTACTCAATAGGTGAAGACTTGGTTTTGATAATTTATAGATTTTTATAATTTGTTAATGATTATTTGATCTTTCAACTTTAAACTTAATATTAGAGATTCATCCTATTAGGTCTGATTCTTGCTTAATAGGATTTGTCTTAATTTTATTTCGTGAGATTTAGGTTTCAAACTTAGTCTTTTAGGATCACCTTTGAACTAAACAATTAAACCCTAATATTTAGAGTCTAATCCATAGTCCTTCCATCTTGATTTGTCTTAATTAAGATGGGTCTGGGTTACTTAAATCATTAAAGTAGGTCAATTGATTTATTTACTTAACTTTTAGTCAACAGTGATTTAATCAAATTAGGACTTGGCTAGTTCTAATTATTTTCAACTCATAAGGTTATGAATCTAAGTTACACTCGATAGTAAGAATTGAAGGTCTTGAACTTGTGTAACTTATAGTAGATAGAACGAATAAATTAGATAATAATGGATATCACATGTGTCTTAGTAGAGTCTCTTGCTCACTTTGATACTTGATGCTTTGCTTACCTTGTAATTGAGCTTTATATCTTAGCATATGTTATGGACACAAGGTATTTGACGAGTATCGCAAGTCAACTTTGAAATTGTATAACTAGCATTTGCATTTTTATTAGTGTATTCAATTTTACTGCTTTTAGTTTAATAGAGTGTAACTTAATGTAGTTTGCCTCTTCAGTTCATTCGATCGGGATTGGCCTAAACCTCGTTGTTAGTCCGATAGTTTATACCATGCCTAGCCCTAAATAGCAGTCTAGGATGGTGCATAATAGACACTTGCCCCACTGACTTTATCAGTCGGGATTTGATATGACATTACTAATTTAAGTGTACTTCTACTATGTGTTTTCTGCCTTAGCTT
Organism: Gastrodia elata; assembly: GCA_016760335.1. Classification (NCBI taxonomy): domain Eukaryota; kingdom Viridiplantae; phylum Streptophyta; class Magnoliopsida; order Asparagales; family Orchidaceae; genus Gastrodia; species Gastrodia elata. Next base: position 39,290,312 of record CM028677.1, read on the forward strand.
AGCAGGCTAAGTGTGTTCGTGCTTTTAGTTCAGAGCTTCTGCCTTAGCCTAGCAGGCTAAGTGGTGTTTTAAGGATTTTTAGTTGAATGACTTATTTAGCCATTTCAATTTTTAATTTTATACTTACTATTTCTAGTTTACTTTTAAGTACTTTTGCACTTCTTTTACTATCTTACTACATTTTTAGTAGGCATATTTATAGGATGCTAGTTGCTTATAATAGGATGCTTAGTTTGTTTATTTATTTAATTAAATATTAAGATGCTAGCTTTATTTATTTATAGGATGTTAGATGAGTATATTTGATAGGATATTAGATATGTTTCTAAATTGTTCATTTCATGTTCATTATATTATGTAAATTCACTTTGATCATAAGCATGTTTTTAGGATGAGTTTCCTTTCAGTTATTAGTATTTATATCTCCTTTTATTACCTAATTGTGTTGTAGCTATGATTGGAGGCATATACTTACTTCCTCTTTTGTTCAAGTTATAAACTTATTGTTTATAACTATCTTTTCTTTTCATATATATTAATGCTTCTATACTTGCTTGTATGTTGAGTTTAATGGTGATATTTAAATAACTTAATAAAATTTCAGCTTAAATTATACTTAGACATTGTCGTCTAACTAGATTTTTTGTTGTTGGCTGAGGCCCTATCATTATGAAACCGATAATGATAAACTCTGAGCTTTTTGAAGACCAGAGTCAAGAGGAAGATCGGGCTGCTGAAGACTCTTAGTTTCTTTACTTCTCTTGCTTATGAGGATGAGTATTTTCTTTATTCAGCTTTTATCTCTTTTAATATATTATAATAATACAGGTCTGCTGTGTATTTTTTCTTTTACTGCTTTTATTCTGAGTTGTATATGTCTTTTTACTGTATTATGATGGAATGGATGTTGAATGTTGCTTCCGCACTCTATTTACATTTCTTATATTTTCCATTTAGTAAAATAATTATTATAAATGGCAAACTCCTTAATTATAATGGGCTAGGATGTGTTCTTAATCTATTCATAAGTAAGGATCTTGTCATTTAGTGACCACTCCACCATAATCATATTAACTTAAGAGTTAACAATACCACTACGGGGCTGGGGTGCCACAATTTATCTCAATTGTGTAGAATTCATCTAAGAGAATTCTGACTTCTGATCCAATTCTACTTAATTTTTATGATTCTCACTATAACTATACTGTAAATCATCATATGAAGAGGTTGTATATACATGATTTGGCATGTCCTAGAAAGGGTGATTTTAACACTTAATTTGTTGAACTACACTTATCGATGTGCACAAGGATAAGGGACAAAATCTTCTTACAGTTTATTCTCTCAAATTAAGTTACTAAACTCTCAAACTATGACATAGTTTGGACTTGGGATATTTATCCTGAACTAAACTATACTTATCTAGTTATATAAGATAAGACCATGACTCTACAGTTCTATTCAAGGAAAATTAACCAATCCCATCTTGTGCTGAATAATTCAGCTCTATGGATATGCACTATTATCTCTATCTGATAATACTACTAAATTCACCATAGCAATTCTATTTATAGATCAAGGAATACGAACTATTGAATCCACACTCCATTATGGTGAGTTATACACAAAGGTTCCAAGAATGTGACTTAGAAGCCACACAACATAGGATACTACCACAAGGGATAATTTCAAGTTAGAATCTTTAGGATATTCTACAATAAGGATTTAAGATCAAAAATCTCTAAGATCATAGGGTTCATCTAAGCTTCTACCTCAAAATCAGACAATAAGCTCCTCCTACCTCAATAGTTTACATATTTAAGTGGCCTGATAATTTGATTGAGATTTACATTATTTTTTATTTTTAAGGTTTAAGTATGAAAAGATTCACCTAAACTCAGGTTATAATCCAAGATACTTAAAGTTTATTTAAACTTATCATTTTCAATCACATAATTTAGATCCTTATATTAAGTATGCAAATCTAATATTTACAACTTAATCAATTATATTGATTATGGGATAAAATCATATAAGTTTCTTGAGAATTAAGTGTTGTATTAATCAATCTTAATTAATAGATTTAGTTATGCTAATGATCTTACTTAAGAGAAAATCAATGATCTTAAGCTTAAGTTCAGATAGTAAATGTGACGACCCCAATATTGAGAATCATTTAACTCAACATTGATATGTCACCACAATACCTAATACTAGATTAGAAGAAAACTAATCCAAATCATTAGATATTATGTTTGGCCAAGGATTCAGAAGAGGGTCTTAAATTAAGATGGAAGGGAAATTTTGAATGGTGTTAAGTAATTTATATATGAAGGTAAAATAAAATTAAACATATAATACTTGTAAAGAGACATGAGAATGTAATTCAAAACAATTGAAGTGAATACTTGAAATCTTAGACTTGAAATTCTAGATATTTAATGAGTATTTAACATGTGAATTATAAGTCTACATTTTTGCCAAATTATTATAAGTCCTAAAATTCTTAAAAGATTAGGCAGAGTTTTCTTTGTAAATGGCTAAAGAAACACATGCAATGTAGACATATAAGACTTCCATTCCAATGAAAGTTATAATTTGAAAGAAAGACAACCTAAACTAACATGTAATCAATCCATTACATAGGATTGTTTAGTTCTAATTCTAGTATAAAGTTCAATCCATTACATAGGATTGCTCATTTCCAATTCTATAGTAAAGTCAATCCGTTACATGGGATTGCTTATTTCCAGTTCTAAAATAGAGTTCAATCCATTATATAGGATTACTCATTTACAATTCTAAAAGTTTAAATGAAAAAATCACATGTGTAATAATTATCTATCCTAAGGTATGCTTAATTCACAAGCATTCATTACATATATGTAGATAAAGAAAAACTTCTCAATTTAAATAAGAAACTAGTTTCCAATTCTATAAGTAATGTAATATACAACTAATTCCAATTAACATCCTAAGTACATATGCAACTAATAACTTAGTTCATATTCATTTTTATACATTTGTAATCATCCATCCATTAATTACATTCATATATTCATTTAAATATAAACTAAGCTCCAATATAAGTGTCGTAAAAGTAAGATAAATAACATTAATTACAAATTAACAGTAAACTTAAATGAATGAAAGAAAATGAAATCTCACTTGTAATTTATATCAAGCTATTTATTTTTAGTATATGATAAGCGGAAGCAGTTAATTTTTAGCACTTGGTCCAGCTCCACTAGCCTCCAAATGCACCTGATCCATCACATTTTAGCATTTAAATATGATAGGGCAAAGCCAAGAAATAGAAAATCTTGTTAGACTAAACAGTCTAAGTACATTTTAAGATTGGCTAAGCATGTTCTTTGTTTTAATTGGATATCACTACTAGTTACAAAATAAGCACAAGCATAGTGCAATATAGAAGCATATAAGTGAGGAAAAGTAAATAAGAAAAATAGAGTGAATTAGAATACTCACTTAAGTATACATCCTAGCCTGCAAATATAAAAAGGGTAAAAGCATCCTAAATAGGCTAGAAATAAACTAGAAATAAACTAATATGCATATAAAAGTAAATAAAGTAAAGCATGTATATGTTCAAATGAACTTATGCTAAATAAGGAAAATAAATAATAAAGCATTTAAATATAATTTTACAATATTCACTGTAATCTAAGTAAACTGTAAACAAGTAAAGTATAGTACTAAATCATAAAAAATGCATCATAAGGAAATTGAAGGAAGATCTTAGATTATCAGTCTTATTAATCTGTACTATGGAAAGTAACATAACTAAAAGCTATAATGAGTCTTATTAATCTATACTCATTCTGTGGGCATATTCAAAATGAAGAAAAGAGTTAAACACGTCTGTTTAATAACTAAAGAAAAGCGGGGTCAAATCCTAAAATACTCACAGTTACCCTCTGAGAATGTGAGGTCTCCTTATTACTCCTTTTTAGCCTGCCCTAGGCTAATCCACCAATATAAACCCTTATTAATTTTTAATGTGAAAGTATTATTCATGCATAATGTATTATATGAATGATTCAAGTGAATAAGGCTCAAAGCTAAGCAAGCATTCAAGGGAAATTCAATAATTACAACTAAGTGATATCTAAAGTTATCTAATTTTAATAATCTACTTAATGATTGAAACTAATTGAGCTTTTAGTTAACTTTAAGATATTGATCTCAAGTTAATTGTAAGTATAGTAGTAGTTGGGGTTTTAAAAGTAATAGATTCAATTCAATTTGTATATTATGACAAAATAATTTATAAGTATAATTGGTACAATTATAAATTAACTCTTATTCATATCCTAAACTATAAGATTCAATTATATAATTAAATCAAGGTTTAAGTGTCTAGTAGGAAGAGATTAAGATAAAGAAAATATCTAACTTAAAAAATTAGAAGTTAATGTAAGTTCACTAAAGTTTACTAGAGTTTACTAGCTAGGTTATAGTTTGAAGAATCTAATCAATCAAGTACTAATCTAGTTAAGTTATAAGAAAGTGAAAGGCTTAAAGTAAACAATTGATAGGACTTAAGAACTACAAGTTCTAAGTATTCTAATAATTGATGTTTAAGGAATTCAATAGGATTTCTAAGCTAATTTAAGTAAGTTAGAGATTCTTATTACTAGATCTTAAAATATTCAAGAGAAGGCTTTAGGAATTATGATGAATGAGCCAAGTTCTAATCTAATCAATAAAGCTAGATCTAATTGATTCAATAATTTATAATTACAAAGGCATTAAGACTAACTACTCTTAATGGGTGTAACTACATAGATCTAAGGATCAACTATAATTAAATTTATAAATCAATCCTAGGGTTTCTACCTTATGGTTGAAAGGTGAATTAAGCACTTGGCAATTGATTCACATAACTAGAAAATGAGAACTAAGCTCAAATAAAAGTAATCTAATTTGATATGAGGAGTAATAAATGTGACATGTTATATATCCTAGGATTTTATAATACCTAAAGCATACCATCTAAGAAGTTTGAATTATCACAATAACATTAAGTAAGAGTCAAAAACCTAAAATCATAAGTTATTGTCCAATGGAAATAATTTACATATTATTGAAATTCTTATATCATAAGAAGAAAAATGACACTAAGTAGGTCAAATTTGGACAACGTTGGAAAATTACGATTTTAATGTGTAATAGCTCAAACTCTTAAGCACCAAGGTATTGTCCGCTTTGGCCTGAAAGGTCTCACAGTTTTTCCCTCAGAAGATAACTTCTCAGTAGGAACTCTACAGTTATCTGAAAAGGTGCCTCGATATTTAAGAATTTAACTTATTACTACTTAAGTGGGTCTTCACATAATGACTCCTAATTAGGTTTAAAAAGTGATTAAGAAATTAGGATTCAAATGTTAAATTTGATTTCATATTATTATTCCTCACATTTTTGTGAGTAAAATAGACTATTTGATCATTTAATTTGGACATTAAATGATTAAATTAGGTCATATAAAATGATGAAATTAATTTGTAATTAATTAATTGATCTTAAATATTAACTAATTCAAAATATTTATCAAAATAAAAATTAAATTATATATTATTAATCTACTCATTTTTGTGTTCAAAATAGCATATAATTTTGTATTTATTGAATTATTATTTTAGAAGTTATACTTAAATGAAATTTCAATAATTAATCATTGAAAAACTAAATTATAAATCATTAAATCAATACATCACAGAATTAATAACATAATACTAAATTAATTGGCATTGAAATTTAAGTTATAACAACCCAAGTTGTTACCTTGGTTAATTAAGACTAATTTAAGTCTTAATTAAGGTTCTAGTACACTAATTAAAACATTTAGAACTCATCTCTAAGATTTAGATCAAATCAGCAATCAACTAGATCAAATTTTGATTTCTGGAAAATCTCAAAATCCTAGAAATTGACTTTTTATATTGACCTCAACTCAAAAATCTGACTTCGTTATTGCGTTCACCACCCCCAAATTAGCTAGGGGTGAAATTTTGGATGCATTTGGAAGTCGTTGAATTTTCATCAAATAATTTATTATTATTTAAATACTTAGAAAATTCAACTAATTAAATACTCGTCAGATCAAAAATCCGAGTACGCCATTGCGTTCCTCACCCCTCATTTAGCTAAGGGTGATTTATTGGGAATTTTCTAGATATGTTTAAATGTACAATTTTTAATTAATAAAATTAGTATAATTTAATTAATTAATAATATTATTTGTTATAGCAAACGGCATCGTTTCTATCATCCTCCATTACTCTAACGCCATCTGATCATTTGACGTTTGTTCTGGATCGTCAGATCTGATCGTTGATCCGATCAAACGGTCGATCGATCGTCTCGTTCGCTGGCACGCTCGCGCAGAGCACGTAGCGAACACGCGGCAAGAACCGCAGCGTGTTGTTCGATCACTACCGCTCTTTGACATCATAAACTCCATTCTTATCCATTCTAACCTATTAAGCTTGAAGAGGGATCAATCTGAATGGGGTGGAATCACAAAACCTGGGCGAATCCGCTATCTTTCGAACTTCGTCTCGGCGAATTCCTCTATCGAGGTACTCCACTTTTATACCCCAATATACCTAAAATCTTTGTTTAAAATTATGCAATTCGTTTTCATTTCTTAATTCCAATATATGGATTAGGTCATGAATGGTTTCGATAGAGTCAAACTGGACCTGATCGAGCTGAGCATATAATTGGTTTATAAATGTTCGAATGGATGTATGTGAAGTCTCTGTTCTGCGATTAGGGCATCATAGTTATCGATGATAGGATCGCCCAAATGTGTCAATCTTAATGTTAATCGAAAGGTCTTGTTAAGACCTTTCGAATGGTATATTGATCTCCTCGGATGGAGCCTGGTGCTGCGAGGGATCAGAAGCCCTAATGCCCTCTGTCGCGGTAGGGAATGTTCGGGGAAGACCGCTCTAGGTTGGGTCAGGCCTGACCCGACCCGCTCGCTTGTGTTGAGCATAAGGCGTGGCACTGATGGGGCCCGCACGAAACTCGTGTTAACCGCCCGTGGTGCCATGTGGCGTATGTTTCAGCCACTGCAGTAGGTAGGACCCACCGATCCTATCTCAACCATTGCATAGCCTCTGATGGCGATTTAACATTGTGGGGCCTGCTGTTGATTATATTGAAAAGTTAAATGCAATTTTAATTTTTAAACAGCCAATTAGTTTAATTAAATTAGCATATTAAATATAATAATCTTTAAACCTCAATATCTTGATAAATACACATCCAAGTTATACAATTGAATATACTAAATTTATCAGCAAAAATTAAAGAATGATCTAAAATTATCAAATTTCAATTTGGATAAATATTTAATATATAGTGAAATTAAGGGATATTAAATAATTCAAATAATGTTACAAAAACTTCATTTAAATCATAACTTTTAATTTATTAATCCAAACATACCCAATATGGGTCTCAAAATATTCAGAAAACCCTAAAAAATATCTTAGTAGGGTTAACCTTGCTGTTTGGATTAATTTGAGACTAATAATATTTAGGACATAACCCTAATTAGCCTAATTAATCCTATAACTTCAATTGACCATAACTTGGTCAATTGAGCTCCAAATCAAGTGATCCAAATATCCATTTAGATCAAAACCTAAATTACAATAATATATAAAAATATTTAGGATCTAACGGTTAGATTTGCTAGTCAACCCTAATTACTCTAAAACTTGATTAGTGAATATTAGCAAATCTAATAATTCAAATTGTACAATTTAAGTTTCAGAGAACTCCTTAAGTATATTAGAACCTAATAGTGTGGTTGGATTAGTGATTTGGTGATTAATTTCACTAATCACTCACTAATCACATAAACCCTAATTACGTCATAACTTAGCCAATTAAGTTCCAAATTGAACCTACAACTAGTCAATAAAATTAGTGGATCATTTATTAATCATAGCCACTAATTTTACTCAATTTGGACATCAATTGGAGAAGTTAGAAAAATTTGATCTTAATTAGGAACCCATAATTATCATTTAAACCCTAGAATTTGTATTGGCTATAACTTAGCCAATACATATCAAAATTAGATTATTTTAGGTTCTATGGAAAGCTTAGGACTTAACATTTAATAAACTGATAGAAAATTTAGGTATCATTAGGGTAAAATTACCAATTTTCTCTTATAGGTCAAATTTCTTAAATTGACCTTATAAGGCTTAATACTTAAACCAAAATTAATGAACCTACTATCTAAACTTATATTAGATAGTAAGTAATCATTCCACTTTATTAAAATCTAGAATTTAATCCTAATTCATAAAGATGAGTTTTAGACCCTTAAGTAAGGGGCAGAACGGTCTTTTTGCCCAAAATTAGGTTTAATGAATTTAAGACCTAATTTTATCTTTAAATCATAATATATAGTAATTAAAATGATTTAGGCCTTGACTTAAATAATTCTAAGTCTCAAATTATAAATTTGACGAAAACTCTAAGTTAAGTCTTAAGTAAAACTTAAGTGAATTATGAGAGACCTTCCTTTCTCTTTGAACTTCTTAGATTATCCTTTAGGTCTTATAACCTTAGTTAGAATGTGTGTTTGAGTGACACTCTTAGTACTTAAGAGCTTAAATTCCTAAGATTAGGAATAGAACTTAGGTTAGAATTCATCTAATGAGTAAAGTGAGTTACTCATTAAGGTGAAACCTTGATTTTACTAGTTTATTAGATTTTTCATAGTTTATTAATTGATTATTTGATCTTTTAACATTAGAGTTAATATTATAAATCTATCCTATTGAATTTAACTTAATTCAATAAGATTTGCCTTAACATTTAATTAGTAAGATGGGATTAAACCTTAGTCCTTAAGATGACCCTGTGATTAAGTAATTGAACTTCATTCTTTAGAGTTTGATTCTTAATCCTTTCAATCTTGATTTGGCTAATCAAGATTTGATTTGGGATTTATAAAATAACAAACTATGATGATTGATTTATTTATTTAATCTTGTAGATGACTTTGATTCAGTTATAATTAGGATGTGACCAATCCTAATTATATTTAACTTATAGGTTCGTGATTCTAAGTTATAGACAGTGTAGGAATTGATAATTCTGAATCTTATGTAACTTAGAATAGATAGAATAATTAAATTAGAAAACAAGTGATATCACAAAGTTTGTGTAGTGCTAATTATTTCCTTGAATTTGAAATGCTATGCTTTCCTTATTGTTTGAGCCTTTTATACTTTTGGACATGCTTAACATAAATACTTGATACATACTTTATAATATACTTTGAATTACATTTATATAATATTTGCATATAAATAAAACAAACAATATTATACTTGTGGTTTATATTTTACTTAGCCTGCCATTTAGTATAACTTTATTTTAGGACAGCTTTTGCCTAGGAAATTTCCCCTATGGTATGTTACTTTGGCATTGGGATGTTTCTCCTATATGCTTATTAGGTACTTTGTAGTTTTTACTTTAATCTGGGATGTTTCTTCTATATTATTTAGGTGGATATTACTTTAGGATCTGAGATGTTTCTCCTAGATACCTTTTTGGTGGATATTACTTTAGGATCTAAGATGTTTCTCCTAGATGCCTTTTTGGTGGATATTACTTTAGGATCTGGGATGTTTCTCCTAGATGCCTTTTTGGTAGATATTACTTTAATCTGGGATGTTTCTCCTAGATGAGCAGATGGATTTTACTTTTTGGCAGACTAAATAAGAATATCTCATATCGTACAGTTACTTTAATTTACCTTTCCTTTTCAATTATTGTACAGTTACTTTATAGTCTCTTTACAGTTACTTTACATATTTACTTTATAGTTCAGACTTACTTCACTTACAGTTCAGTATATTTTCTGCCATATTTTTCATTTTCTGCAGTTCCTTTACATTTCAGAACTTTTTGTATGTCAGTCGTTTTACTTATTTGAGAGCATGTTAGAGTGATAGATTTATTTTTAGTACAATACTTTTATTTATATTATAAACTAGCATGTTTAGTTTGATCATATTTCTTATGACTTTTCTTTGTACTTAGTAAGTTTATATTTGTACTTTACTTACCTTTTTATGCAGCCTGAGTTGAGGCATATTTCTACCTCATAACTTGTTTAAGTTATAATTTCTTATTATAACTTACTTTCCTTTCTTTGTTGTCTTACCGTTATGCTTTGCTTAAATTTCAATTGTGATATCATTAAAATACATTAAAATTCATTACCTTAAAATGTACTTAGACATTTTGTCTAACTAGATTTTTCTTTTGTTGACTAGGGCCCTACAATTATGAAACCGATAATGGTAGATTCTGAGCTTTTTGAGGATGTTGAGCCTTTAGAGGAATAGGTCTAGGAAGAAGTGTAGGTTGATGAAGATCATTAAATTATGCTTCCTAGTTCATTTTATTTATATATATCTGAGAGGATGAGAGCTTTTATTTTGATATTTTAGTCTTTAAACTTTAATGTTTGTAATAATACAAGATTAAATTGTACTTTACTTTTCCTGCATTGTATATTTTGAGATGGATGTTTTACTTTGTAATATGGATGCATGGATGATTACTTCAGTTTGTACTTTTCTTCCGCACTCTAATTTCATAGTATACTCATTAGTGATTATTATCATTTGTTTTATTATGAAAAGCACATCTCTTTCTTAAGATTAGATTGGAGTCTTAAATTTCCAATCTAATGTTAAGTAAGGTATGTGCTTAGTGATGACCACACTCTAATCCTTATGATTAAAGGGGGCGGCCGCCACATAAGTAAAGAATTTGCACTGAATTCAGGATGGGTCAGCGTCACCGAAAAATGAGACGGCATAGAGTTTAGCACCAGCACACACAGCGATCTCTGGGAATGACACACGTCTTCCTCGAATCCAGGAAAGACTACGCTGACCCGTTGATAAGTGCGGGTCCCACGAGTGCCGACAGACACTATCCAGATGACATGTATGTGTGCATTGAATCTGGCATGAACCGGGCTGGAAGGTAAGAACCGGGCAGTTCAAACAACGGAAGCGAGTCTACCGGTTCTCTGAACCGTCTTCTTCTTCACGAAAAAGGGATACACAGAGGGATAACTAGGGTTAGCAAATTCTTTGCAATTAGGAGGTCTCATAGAACCTAAGACCCATCGATGGAAAGCCATTAACGTGCTCTTACCAAAGAATTCAAAAACCCTAATTCTCAGATCCTCTTTACGCATTGAATCATTGTAAGAAATAAGGATATTTCGGCTAGGTTTAGGGATTAAATTAGCTCAATTAACACATAGTTAACTTCTTAAATCAAACCTTATATATCTAACAATTTATTAAAGATTTAAACTATTGGGATTGAGCAAGATAGATGGAAGGTAGGTACCTGAGGTAGGATCGGCCGATTAGGGTTTTCTTCCCGGTCGCATACCAAGGATTTCGCTCGCAGAACCTCTCGCTCCTTTGCAGCTCTAGCAGGTAGATAGGAAGAAAAAAAAAATGCCAACCCTTCTTCGGATTAGGGTAGGCCTCTACTCTAAGGGAGAAGCAGCTGCCAGCGCTCTGCGCTTCGTATGCATGCGCCCAGTTGTGCGAAAAGGAGAAGGATTGGGGTTCATCCGGATCGTTCGTTCCGTGACTTCATCCGACGGTCGGATGTCAAGAAGGGATCGAGCGCCGTTGGATTAATCCAAATAACATGGAACGGCCATGATCTTCTGATCTAGCTATTCTGTGTTTGGAGCAGCGCATAGGATCTCCACCTTCTTTAATTAGTCGTTTAATTAAATTAAAATATATAATACATATTAATTTAATTAAATATTATATTATATTAGTTAAACTATACTTATTTATTTATTTAATTTTAAATATCCAAACATACTCCAAAAAATCCAAAAAATTCACCATTATCTAATTGGGGTGTGGGGAACTCAAAAATATAATTGAATTTTTGATCGGAGGTCAATTTAATTATCTTAATTTTCTGTGTATTTAAATTATTATTAAAATATTCTGGAAAAATTTGACGACTTCCAAACGCTTCCAAAATATCACCTATAACTAATTTGGGTGTGGTGAGTCCAATGGTGGACTCCATTTTTGATTCTGAGGTCTAAATAAATTAGGCATTCTCAGAATTATCAGAAAACCAGAAAATATTGGAAATTGCTAAACGATTTCCAAATCGCATGAAAATTGAAATGAAGATTCTTAATACTATTATAAGACTAATGAAAAAGAATTAGAGTCAATTAGGTCACTAATTGATGAGTAACAATACTAGAGTTGTTATAATAAATCACATGAATTTGTTTAGATCCTTATTCTTCCAATTTACTAGTCTAAGATCAATGACAAATAAGCAAGAATTAATTAAATTATGCAAGTCTTTTAAATGTCCAAATCAAATTCTTCTGTTCAAATTAATTAAGTTTGAGACTTAATCTAATCACGTTAGGGTTTGAACCCAAATTTAACCTAAACAAATTTATTTTCATGGAGATTGGTTTATAAGAAAATCAGTAAGTTCTTTACCAATTATTGAGGTTCAATTCAGTATTAATTCATTATTGACCTTCTTAATATTTCACTAAGATTATTAAGGTTAAATTCTTGATTAATGCCAATTAAAAGAGTTAAATGCCCAATTCATAAATTAAGTTTTCTAACATGCATACTACTGTTATTAAAGCATATCATCATCACATTAATCAAAATATAGGATAATTAAGGCTAATCAGACCCTAAACAAGCCCAACAATGGATTAACACAAATTAAGGATTTTTATCGAAGCGTTGGGCTCATTTGTATTAGAGTGTTTGGCTCATTTATTTTGATGCATTGGGCACATTCCTTTGATTCGGTGCGTTGGGCACAATTTGCTTATATGGGTGCCGTTGGGCACATTTCTGTTGGGTGCTGTTGAAGCACATTTCAGTTATATATTATGACATATGTAATTAATTTGACATATGTATCAGAGTCCGTATTGCATATTATGGATTATGGCTTTTTGTTTACTGTACATGTTTTCAATACTTTATGCAGTTCAGATTCTTGTTTTATAATGGACACTTATCGCACAGCTATTTTTTCTTTATTTTAAAATTTCAAAAATTATTTTATACAATCCAGTGCTCCAACTTTGACAAAATTTAAACATAATGTCCTCTTTTTATTCTTAATCCAATGACATTAAAATATATGTATTTACATATATTTTAATTTCTATAATTTTAAAATTTTATTTTTAAAAATTAATATATGAGCATCCATTATATTTATATTGCTTACAAATTTGTGCATTCAAATCACAAAGATATACTTTGTTCAACAATTTTTTTTACCTAATTTAGAATTAATCGGGAGTACTAACTTAATCGACTCAAATTAGTTATAATCAGTCTGGTAGCAACTTTGGATTGTTATAAGTAGTGTTACATATTTTATGGTAGCACCATCTCAAATTGATCTTGTCAACTCATTAAATGTGAGATGTACTATTTTTGTAATTTATTATTTGAATCCACTAAGATGTATCTAAATCTTCATTTAAATTTTTGGTGGCCCTATTTAAAATTTTAGTGGCTAAAGAGCAAGTGGGAAAATACTCCTTTGGATTTTGTTAATGGATACCACCTTTCTTATCATTGCTACAATATTGTTTAGTTTATTATGAATAATTTTGACCAACTCTAATTATTTTCTATCAATCCTAGGTTTTAATTATATTAAGAAGCTTAGTGTAACAACCCAGGTTGTTACTTTGCTCAATGAAGACTAATCTAAGTCTTAATTAAGGTTCTAAGTCACTAATTAAGTGATTTGAAAATCATCTCTGAAACCTAGGTCAAACCAGAAGTCAACAAAGTCAAAAACAAGAATTCTGGAAAGTCCCAAAACCTGGAAATTTGACTTTTTATCTAGACCTCAGATTGAAAATCTGACTTCGCCATTGCATTCAGAACACCCAAATTAGCTAAGGGTGAAATTTTGGAGGCATTTGGAAGTCGTTGATTTTTTCGTCGAATATTTTAATATTATTTGAATACCCTAAATAATCAAATAATTAAATACTCGTCGAAACAAAAATCTGAGTGCGCCGTTGCATTCCTCACCCTTCATTTAGCTAAGGGTGATTTATTGGAAATTTTTGGGATGCATTTAATAGGTTAAATTTAATTAATTAAATCTGAATAATTTAATTAAAATATTATTATTTAAAATTAGCATTTAACGGCGCCGTCAGCTATTCCTAATGCCGTCGCTCCATAATTTAAGGCGGCCGTCTGGTCTAACGATCCATTCGCGCCGTCTGATCAATCGATCAGACGGCTGTGGTTCATCGTCTACATGAGCTAGACGCGTGGAAGCGAAGGCAGCACGTGGCAGAGGTATCGAGCAATTGAAGATCCAGCGAGTAGGTCACCGCCTTTGAAACCATTAAAGACTCCATTTTCTTGTATCTGTGGTTTATCATCTTCTAGATCAAGAGGAAGCGTCGATCGAGTCCGGAATCGGATGCCCTAATTTTCTCTGCAAACCCTAAGGTACTTCACAACCCATCCTATTTCCTATGTGATTGTCCATCTGAGTATTCGAAACTCTATTTCAAGTCTTCAATTGATCGTTATCAATGCCTGATCAAACAATGGATGGTTTGATCTCTTTAATTTTGCAGCATATCCACAGTACATACCGTTATAAACCGCGACTAGAGCATTTAGGGTTTAGATTTGCGCTCTACCTCGATCACCTCAGCTGCAGAACCTTATACCATTAGATAGCTAAGCACCTTCTCTTTTCATAGTCATGTGGGTTGTGAGGTTTGGATGCCAGAAAGGACCTCCATTCGCGTGCCCTAACTCGCCCCTCCTCGGGAGATAGAGGAAGCTGCCGAAGCTGCCGGGCGGGCCGGGCTGGCTCGAACCCGGTTCGCGCTGCCTTCGAGGTTCAGTTTTCGGGAAAGGCATGTGGCATGCATCCAGGCAACCCGCGGCTGTGGTGGGACCCACAGTCAAACAGCCGCGTCAGGTTGTCTTATTCAAGTCACCGGTGGGGCCCGCAGCAGTCAGTCCAGCCAGTGTCTATGCGCCACGTGTCCTGATTTTTTTTAATTATAAAAGTTGTATATTTAACAGTATTAATAATAACTGAAATTATATATATATAAATCAAATCAGAATAATTAAATAAATTAAACAGAATTTAATTAATCAATTAAATCAAATTTTTAAACCTAAATAACTCCTAAAATATGCATCCAAAATATGCAAATAAATATATTAAATTAATCAGCAAAAATAGAGGAATATTATGGTGATATTAATTTTGCATTTGGACCTGTATTTAATAAAGTGATTTTTTTTTAGGATTTAAATTAAATGTCACAAACCTTATTTAGCTCATAACTTTGTACCCAATGATCCAAACATATTGAATATGAGTCTTAAAGTGATCAGAAAATTCTAAGGATCATTTTAGTAGAGTTAACTTGGCTATTTGGATTAGTTTGAGCCTAATCACTTTTAGGTCCTAACCCTAATTACCCTAATTAGGTTAACTAACCTTAGAACTTCAATTGACCATAGCTTGGTCAATTGAGCTCCAAATTGGATGATCCAAATATCAATTTAGATCAGAAAAACTTAATCTATAGAAATCTATAAAAATATTTTAGATCCAACAGTTAGATTTGCTAATCACCCTTAATTACTCTAAATCTTAATTTGTGAATATTAGCAATCTAGTAACCCAAATTGAGTGATTTAAGTTTCAAAGGACTCCTAGAACTATTTAGAATCAATCTTTAAGGTTGGATTATAGTTTGAGTGATTAATTTTGCTAATCACTCATTAATCACCCTAATCCTTAATTAGGTCTTAACTTAGTCAAATTAGGTCCAAATTGAGCCTATTATATGTCATTATGATCAGTGAACTAAATGTAATTCATAGCCATAGATTTTGCTTAATTTGGATACTAATTGGCAAAGTTAGGATTTTTGACCTATAATTAACAAATTCCTTAATTAACCTCAAACCCTAGAATCTTGTATTGGCCATAACTTGGCTAATACTTATCAGATTTCAGCAAATTTAGATTCTATGGAAAGATTAGGCAGTAAAGATCAATAATCTAAAAGAAAATTTAGCTTTCACTTAGTCAAAATTACTAAATTGCCCTTATGAATTAAATTCACTAATTTGATCTCATATGGCTTAATAATCACCCAAAATTAATTTAGTTGTTGTCTAAACTTATATTAAAAAGTAAGAATCACTTTCTAAAAGAAAATTTCAAAATTTAAGTCCTAGATCAAAATTTGATCTTTTGAACCCTTAAAGAGGGGCAAAATAGTCATTTTGCCCAAATTTAGGGTTTAGCCTTTTAAAACCCTAAATTTCAGTTTCTAATCACTAAAATCAGTAAATAGAATAATTTATAGTTGAAATTAATCAAAACTAAGTTTAAATTAGACTTTGATTAAAATCTTAAATCTTAGCTTCTTTAGGAAAATTTCTAAGTCCTAAGTGAAGTTCTCCTTCTTTAATCATTCTTAGACCCATCCTTAGTTCTTATAACATTAGTTAGGATGTGTGTCTTGAGAGATACTCTTATTAATTAAGAGCCTTATTTCTTAAGATTAGGAATAGATCTTAAGTTAGAATTCATCTATTGAGTAAATTGGGTTACTTAATTAGATGAAACCTTGAGTTTACTAGTTTCTAGATTTTACTTAGTTTATTAAATGATTATTTGATCTTTAAATATTAGAACTAAGAATAGAGATCTATTTTAATGAATTTGATTTATTATTAGGATTTGCCTTAACCTAATCTGTAAGTTTTGGGTTCTAAACTTAGACCCTTGGATTATACCTTTAGATTTAGTGATTAGACCCCATCATCTGGAGTCTAATTCTTAATCTTCTCATCTTGATTTGGCTAATCAAGATGAGGTTGGGATGAATTAAATTACAAAACTAGGTCATTGATTTATTCATTTTTAATCAAATAGTCGTCTTTTGATTAAGTTATAATTAGTACTTGGCCAGTCCTAATTATCTTCAATAAGTAGGATTCATGATTCTAAGTTACAGAATGTGTAAGAGATGATGAATTCTGAAACTTATGTAACTTAGAGTAGATAGAATGAATAAAGTAGATAACAATGGATATCACCTGTATTTAGATAGAGTATCTTGCACTTTGATTTTGATGCTTCGCATTCCTTGATTTTGAGCCTTATACCTTGAACATATATTATGTACTTAAGATATTTGATAAATATCTTATGTCAATTTTGAACATTCATAAATAGCATTGTGTTTTTGTTTCACAAGTGATATGTAAGGTGTTGCTTGATTAGTATACCTCTTCGATCAACCCGTTCGGGGTCTGCAACCTTTCGAGGGTTTAATGTCCGACAGTCTATTGGCCATGCCTAGTCCGAGTGATAGGATGGATAGACTCTCGCCCTACTGACTACAGAGTCAGGATTCTGATATGGATATACTAATTCATGTACACCTACATTCAGTTCTGTTTTAGCTCATCAGGCTAAGAGTTTCAGAGATGTTCAGTTCAGAGTTTCTTAGCTCATCAGGCTAAGATTTGCTATTTTCATGTTCAGTTCAGATGACTTTTATAGTTACTGTAGTTTCAGTTTGCAGTTACTGTTTTACTAGCATATTTTGCATTTCAGCACTGTTTTACTTACAGCTTTCCTGCACGTATTTTTATATAGGATACTAGTTTTACTTACTGTTTTCACATGCTTACTTAGGATGATAATTGTTTTCAATTTCATACTGTTATGTTTGTCACCTAGCATATTCTGTTTGATCATATGCATATTTAGGTAGTATTTTCTTACAGTTTTACTTTTCTTTTACTTACCTGTTTGTGTTGTAGTTGCTTGGAGGAGGTATGTATTACTTCCTATTTGATTAGTTATAAACTGTAATTTATAACTATACACTGTTTCTTTTGATACGCTTTTCTGCACCTATTATGCTTAGTTCTGTTTTTATGGTGATATTCAGTTAACTTAAATAAAATTGTTTGCCCTAAAATGTACTTAGACATATTGTCTAACCAGTTTTTCTTTTGTTGGCTGGGGCCCTACCATTATGAAACTGATAATGGTAGGTTCTGAGTTTGTTGGTTTAGCAGATCCAATGGAGAGTTTGCCTTTAGAGAAGGAGCCCGTTCCTGAAGATCTGTAGCCTAGTTTTCTATTTTCAGTGAGAATGAGAGTTTTCTTTCAGTTCTTTTAAGCTTATTAAATGTTGTAATAATGCAGGTTTATTTTTCTCTTTCAGCGTTTTACTTATTCTGTATTGTTGTATTTATACTGTATTGGATGGATGTTATGTTTTATGCTTCCGCACTCTGAGTTCATGTATGATCATTTAGTGATAGTATTTCTGGATTGAATGGCAAAGTCCTTATTTAAATTGGATTAGAATGTGTGTCTAATCCAATCTTAAGTGGGGATCTTGTCATTTGGTGACCCCTCCATCGTGATCATGTTAACTTAAGGGTTAACAGGACCACGGCGGGGCAGGGCCGCCACACTTAGTCTCCAATTTATTTGAGGTAATCTTTTTCATGGCATTTTAAAGGTTATAATCATTAAATATTTCACTTATTTTCTCTGAAAGATGATTCATTAGTTCTTGGTATCTTCTGCATATCGTTACAATTATTCACATATTGAAAAATGATCAGGTTGAGAAAATCATTCATTTGTTAAATCACGAGAAGACCATATCTTTTTATTGAGTTCTCCAATAACAACAACTTTAAATTGAGTGTATATCTCTCCGATTGCATGCATGCTATGATGATCGCCAAAAACATTATTGTAATTGATGCAATGCTTGTTGATGTTGATTTTTTTCTTATGTTCATACATATAAGCCCTATAAAATACGTGCATCATTTGGTCAAGAAGAAAAGCTTAGTCCTCATTTCAGATGCAATGTATTGTATCTTTAGATTATCATCTAATTTTGATTATCTCACAATCAAAATATTTTTATCAAGAGATTTTTACATCAATAAATCACTAAAAATACCAAATTATAAATCTACCAAATATTATTGTATTTTTTCTTACAAATAATATGTTATGAGATAATTCAAGAGTATTGAATACCAGTACTTATTATTTTATAAAGTATAATTTAATTTATTATATATTTATAAGCATTTTCGAAAATCTTTTTGTTACAGTATTAAATAATAATTAATTTTAATATGTACTAATGATATATATAATCATAATCTTATTTATTTAAATAAAATAAACAATTTTTTGCTTTTAAAAATTTATATTTTTTATTAATAAAATAGAAATAATAGAATATTGCATTAATCTTATAGATAATAAGAATGAGAAATTTTATAAGAAAATTAAATATTTATTAAAAACTTAAAAAGAAATTAATAATAGCCTACAAATAAAAATATATTATAATAATCTTATTTTTACACATAAATTGTTATATATTATAATATAAGTTATATTTTAAGCAGCTGCAACTAACAAGGAATCTTAATGGTATTTTTTAATTTATTTTGAGTTTTTTTGGAATGCTTGATGCTATGGCCTTCGAAAAGTTATTGGACGCATGCTCTTGTATCCTGTGGCGGCAAAACATAAGCGAGATAAAATATAGATCGTTGGATCGTATTAATAGAGTCCGTCCGATTTAGGTCATCCTGAAAAGCTAGGATGGCTTTTAAGCTCTAGAATCGCATTGCCTCCACCGTTTTTCTGCAGCCGCTCACAAGAAAAATAACGAACGTCGAACGGAGACCAAATGGTGCAGCGTTTAACCTACCGGAGGCGGCATAGCTATGCCACTAAATCAAACCAGACTAGGGTTGTGAAAACGCCAGGTAAAATTTTTTCTACGTTTATCTTCTGCCAGTCTTTTCAATGGTTTCTTTTCTTTCTTCTGTTGAGTAGACCGTTTCTGCTTGATCAAGATCGATCCCTGATGCTCTAGTTTGTGAATTTTATTCTTTCTTACCTTTTTTTTCAAGGTTTTCTTTTAATTTAATCGCTTTTATGAGGATCAAGTATTCGTCTAGTTACGTTATCATTGGGCGTTAATTTTACTGTTAAGTAATTTATTGTTTTCGATTCGATGAAGGTGGCAGACTTGTTTACCAGTACACCAAGAAAAGGGCGAGTGGGCCAAAATGCCCTGTTACTGGCAAGAGGATTATGGGTGTAAGTTGCTCAGTCATCTTTTATTTTTGGTATTTTTTAATCTCTATGGTTGTTTTGTTCAATGGTATTAAACTGTCAATGCTATTGAGATGTCGATGCTGTTTGTTTGTTTCAGATATATCAGCTATAATTATTGAAATTGTTTGCTCATATACAGATCATTAGATTAAATTTAAGTATTTTTCTTTTGTATAAAACTTATCTTCCTTGTCATGAATAGGATAGAATGAAGTAATCTCTGTATCAGGTTAACCATCGGTGTGGATGTGGTGAAAGAATTAGGGCTGCTTGAATTCTAGATGCAGTGCTGATGGTTTCAGCATTTAACTGTTCAGTACTTGACTTAAAATTCTTTCTTACCTTTTTTTTGCAAGATGTTGCTAAACCCTAGCTGGTAATCACAGCAGTTTTTGTGAACAACCCCTCCCTATATGCATTATGAATACTAGATTTTGTGCTCATTCACCAAGTGCTTTGTCTATAATGTATAAAATTTGTCGTATATATACGACAAATTTTATACATTATAGACAAAGCACTTGGTGAATGAGCACAAAATCTAGTATTCATAATGCAATTAGGGAGAGGTAATGCAATTACTTTTTTTTTATTATTTATTTAAACAATATATAATTTACATGGAAGTTACATTAATATTTTTAATATATGTGATTTTATTATAAAATTTAAAGGCATCTTGTATAAAATATGGATTGTTTATTAATTACTTTAATTATTTATCATTTTCTATTTTATTTTATTACATGTGATTTTTTCAGATTCACATGGAAATATCTTGTCATTTGCATCTAATGTATTTGAAATCAAATTATTGCTGAATATAGTTAGCTAATAAAAATTCTCTTTAGTTGGCAATTTAAATGCCAAATTATATTTAACTAGAGCATTTTTATAAATGAATTTCCATATTTTTGATTGTTAAGTAAAAATTAAGACATTTAATTTGGTAAATTTTTTGGTTCATTTTCTTTTTCATAAAAATGAATTTAAATATTTTTTTCATTAACCGTTTTGCTATTTACATTTCATTGCCTTGAGGGGCTGTTTGGTTCACCGATACCTTTCGTAATGCTATGCCATTTAAAGATGTCAGTGAGATTGGAGCTGTTTGGTTCAATGCTATCTCTTTAAAGATATCTTAAAAATCACCAAAATGCCAATAGTTAATGTTATATGAACGTCTGCCGAAATCGGCCAACATTCTGATAACATCATCCAACACTATCGCTAGTGATAGAGTTCTTTGCGTTCGTTGTCCTAAAGCTTGCCTCGGTCAAACACAGTGCTGGTGCTCTGCCTTCACTTCGCCTCGCTGGCATGCTCGTCTTGCTGATGCCTTACCCAATGCCTTGCCTGACGTGCTCGCTTCGCTTTCGTTTTTACGCGAAGCAGCCGACGCAGCTCACCAGATGCAGAGGTAAAACTGCACAAATACATGATATTGCCTGACGCAGGTGCTTTTGTTCCCATTAGCTTTGCTTTTTAAATGGATGTTTTTTTCTAAATATTTCCTATATATTACCATTTGATTATGAATAATTTAGGGTTATATTTGTTTTGTGATTATTAGTATTTATTACAGTTATTTGTTGTGAGTTTTTAATTTATATTTAAATCTGTGTTGGGGGGGGAGGTAATCTTATCCCAAACAGCATATATTTGAATAATGCTGACAACTATTTTAAATAACATTGTTCCAAACAGCTCTTGTTATTTGGATAACACTGTTATCTGAATAACATGCTATCTTAATAACCTTTCACCTAACATTGAACCAAACAACCCTCGAGTATATATATATATATATATATATATATATATATATGTATATATATATGTATATATATATAGAATATCAAGGCGTATGAGATTGCTATATTAAGTATTAATGTGTTTATAATAATGTTAGTAGCTAACATTTGAACTGATGTTTGTTGTTTTGAGTTGCATATTGATAAATGCGCAAGTTTTATTTTATTAGTATTATTGATAACACAATCTTTGACAATTGTGCAGTTAGCGTTGTTCTACTTATTTTTATATTAGACATTGGATTCTTTGCTATGATCGTCCTTAAAGATAAAAAAACTTTGGTAGGATTTTCACATAAGAATTTTTGTGTTAAACATAATTTTCCCATCGATATTTGGTTGGCATTTATCGTGCCATTGTGTCACTGTTTGCTGGAGTTTCTAGTTTTTTTTTCTTAGTTCTAACTTTTGTGTATTAGAGTGAATGGAAATTTTGCTGTGTATAATTCTTAATTTACTATTGACCTGACTAATTCACGGTTATTGCATATTTTCCTGATTTGCCCAATGCAATAACTCATGCCATGAATTCATTGTTAAGTTTGAATTCCTAGGTGAAAGTTCATTAAAGATACTCTGAAGAACTTGCATTTTCTTTAAAATTTTATGCTGTTGTACACTTGATAATCTCTTGCATTTTGAGAAATCATGAATAAACAGCTTTCTGGATGTGGTTTATTTATGGGATTTGTTTCAAATTTAGGAATTAAACATAATTTACAGGTACTTTATATTATGCTATTGCTTTAAATTTACTTGGAAATACTAGTTTTAAAGGCATCCTAAAAAACCTAATAATGTTTAAACATATGTTAATTTGATAAGTACTGCTCATATTCTGAACATTATTTGTGTTTTTAGCGGTCATTTATTTTTATATAAATGTAAGCAGGTTTTGTCTTTAAGATATGTTTCAAAGTTTGTGAGTGAAAATTGCATAATTAACAATTAGCCTAATATGTTGTTATGCATTTAGCTTAAATAACAACCCCTCCATATGCTACAAGTATGTGACATCCTTTCTTACAGTTACTTAGCAATTCCTTTTTTGATCTACTTCTTCCTCATTTAACATGGGATAATCATAAAATGAACTAGAGCATTGGATGAAAACTTGTAATTTTAGAGTCACTCGTGATGACTTTTCTTCAAGAGTTTGTTTGTGCTGAGGTAAAAAGAGTTTTGGGGTAAAATTATTTCAGTGTAAAAAAAATACAGGTAAAGTAAATGCTGTGTAAAGGGAATGCTGTGAAGTTCGGCTGATGCAGATGGAGGCTTTAAAAGTGGCGGTGAAGGCGTTGGTTTGTCTGACTGAAGGAAAGACCTGATTTGGCCAAGGCAGGGCTGGCAAAGACCTCAGCGAAGGGCGATGGAGCTCGGCAAAGACTAGAGATGGCCTTGCGGTTGCCAACAAAGCCTGGCTAAGGGTGTTGAATGCCCATTGTGGTCAGGGAAGGGCGTTGCTGGCTCGCTTAGGGAGGGATAATGGCGATGAGAAAAAGAATTTTTTTTCATTTGCACAAGAAAACTTTTCTGCCCATATTGAGAGAAAAAAGTTTTGTCCTAAAATCACGTGTTTTATGAGCGTGCGCATAAAATAAATCTTCTTAAAGCTTGACTTAAAATCAAATATATCAAAATCAACTTTATAAATGTACTTACTCTGCATCTAAAAAGCTGCCGTTCAAACAGCCCTTAAGCTTATTTTGAGTTGATGCTATTCAAATCTTACTATGGGTGAACTCATTTCTTGTCATATTCTTTTTGTGTTTACTAACTCATTTACCTTAGCATCTTTATTGATATGCCATTTGTCTGTCATTCAACATTCCACTCAAGTAACATCATTGATTTTATAGATTTTCTATGGTTAAATTTGAGTGTGAATTTGTTTCACATTACACATTAGTTCTCTTTTCATTTGTCTGGTAAAAAAGCTTGTTGACATTTCACTTTTTTGCTATTATTTTGTATTATTGAATCAATATATTTAATATTTATCATTTTTTACCAAGGCTTCTTTAGTTTTTAAATAGTTTTCCGTGACTTGACTTTTGATTTAACCTTATCTTTAATTGTATTAATAAGAAGAATATCATCTCTAATTAATATGCACCAAGGCACATCTTCTCAATTGTGTAGTCAGAATGTCTATTACCTACTAAAGAGCAAAACCTTGATGCCATCTAATTGAAATAGGGAAATCACCATTACAAACCTTTTTTTTTCAAATACATGTAACTATTTCAATTTGTATGCCTTTAATAAACATGTGATTAAACAATGTGGATTTAATATTATGCTTGTTAGATGCACTTGGCGTATTTGTAATGTTAATTGTGGATTCAATTTTTTGCTTGTTAGGCACGTCATCTCAATTGTGTATTGATGCACTTGTTGCATGCACTTGGCCGTGGCCTCGTAGACTTCGGCAGATTTTTTCTTTGATGTTACTTCCTAGGCTTATGGCATGGATGAGTACATTGGGTGTGTTGATTTAATCATTTCCAAGGCTTATGTGTCTTCTACTACCCTACTAGTCTTGGTTCAGTTCATTAAATTCACTAATAACATATTTGGTGAATTTAAAATGATTTTAAATTTTAGTCTGTTTCTCCAAAATTTGCATAAATTAATTCATGTTGATATATATGTTTATATAAACAAAAATACAGAATGAGCCTACCTATTAGGATTCCTTTGCGAAGTGCCGGTCATCACCGTGGTTTATTGGGCTTTTTTGCGACTTTCTATGGCTTGTATCTGTGCGAAGTTGGCTGCTCAATCCTCTTGAGTCCGAGTTGGTCTGGGAACTTTGGCTGCTTGCAATATATGCAAGTTTTGGAGATATTATTCATCTTGCTGTACTGCTGGGCACAAATTTGATAATTCGTTTTAAGCTTCATCTTGATTGATCTAAAGGCCTTCTCGGGACTTCAATTGATCTTTTAGCTTTCATGCGCTCAAATTTTTGTTGCTACATAACTTTCCTGGCTGTTTCATAAAGTTCAGAGGCTCGAACTTTCTGTTGCTAATGGGCCCATTGGGCGCCCAAAGCGAGCCTTTCTTGTGATTGATTTTGAAACTATTTCCAGCCTCCGTGTGTTCGCTCCAACGTAATCGAGACTCTGTTACACAACAATATTTACAAAACAAACACCTAATTATTGTTCGCTATCATTATTATTTTAAAGCAGTTAAATTTGCTGTTTATTAATTAATTTTAATGGCATCTGCTGATTATGAATGACTGAATGGGACGAACAGATTCCCAGGCTGAGGCCTCCGGGGTACGGAAGAACAAGGCTGCCCAGAAACAAGAGGACCGTCCATCGTGCCTATGGAGGTGTTCTTTCCGGCGGTGCTGTCAGGGAAAGGTCAGTCACTGTGCCTCAAACTCTGTTTATAAATATTTTCCTTTTCTATTCTAAAATCCTTGAATTTTTTTTTACTAAAGGATTATTCGAGCGTTTCTTGTTGAGGAGCAGAAGATTGTTAAGAAGGTTCTGAAGATGCAGAAGGCCAAGGACAAGCTGGCGGGAAAGAGCTGAACAAACGAAACCTAAAAAACATGAAATTTTGGCATTTTCACCTCTAGTAATTCTTTTTTTGCAGAAAGACTCCAATTTTTTAGGGAAGAAAATTTGTTTTGGTCTCTGCTTTATGGTTCTGAAAATATTTGAAACTTATTATTAAAGAGAAATTTTTATATATATCTTGAAATTCTTTTTTTTTTCTTACATTTTGAATATCTATATCAACTACTATAAAATTGTTGCTTAGTTTTTTCTTATATTTAATAATTAAAATGATTAGTTGTTATATTTTTAAATGAATAAAAATCTGTCATCTAAAACCATTTAAATCAACCGATCGATTTTTAAATGTTAGCAAGTGCTCATCAATTTTTCTTTATTTTTTAAAAAAATGTGTGCTGATTGTTTCTGTTCAATGGAAGTTTTGCTTCAAATTACGAGACAAGTATACAGTGGGGTTTGGCAAATTTATTAAATATGACAGATCCATTGTCCAACGACTTGGATTTGTTCAGGCATAAATCCATCGTCATTGAACGGCGCAGATTTAGCCGATCCGTTGTCCTATGTTCCGGCCAGGACATTAGATCCCTGCTGTTCTAAAATTCAGAATTTCCGAATTAAAAATTGAAATAATTTATTAAATTCAATTTAAATAAAAATTACAATTGTATTTTGTATATTTTTTGTTTTAAGCTTAAAAATTATGAAATTTTTATTTATAGCATATTTTGATATGAGAAATTTAAATTTACAGTTAGATTTGAGTTTTGAGGTTAGAATAATTTTTGTATTTTTTTGGGTACTAGTTTAATATTAAATTATTTCAAATTTCAATGTTTGATTTGACTTTGGATTTCACCATTAGACTCCTAATAATATTTTGAATCTAATGAAATTATTTTTATGTTTTAATTTTGCATGACATAGTGGGGTAAGTTTTGGGGTGTTACACATATAGCACTAGTTATCTGCTTAGCACCTAGTGTACCTAATTTATGACATGAACTTATCTAATCTCTTGTACCATTGCTTAATCACTTGTTTTAAGCTATAAATGCTCTCCTTGAGCTTGCACACAAGCTTTGTACCCCTGCGATTGTTGCATATATAATTCCTCGTTTGGCTCTCCATGAAGAAACACATTCTTTACATATATTTGCTCCAAGTGCAAATCTTCAATTGCGATGATATTCAGTACTACCCTGATGGTAATCATCTTCACAATTAGAATGAAGATCTCACTATAGTCAACCTCATGCTGCTGCTCAAAGCCCTTTACTACAAGCCTCATCTTGTAGCGTTAGCTCCCATCTGATATTTCCTTCAATCGGTAAACCCATTTATTCTGAATGACCATTTTTTTTAGCTTGTAGTGCTACCACTCCCATGTCCCATTTGACACGAGTGATGTCATTTCATCGCTCATGAAAGCCTCATGCTTGAATCATCCACTTAAGTGCATCTTCAAAGCTTTTTGGTTCACTACCATCCATTAGTAGTAGATAAAACAAAGATGGATAGTACATTTGTGGTGGTCTAGTGACTCTTGCGGATCTCCACAGCATATGTGTTTATGCTTCAATCTCTCTATCACCTTCATGAGCATCTTCCTATTCATGCTCCTCTGACTCAATGTTATCATCAACTTTCATGTGCTAGGGCTCACTATTTAAAGCAACCTTGGAATCAGTCATGACTCCATAAAAAGCCTTGTGCATGTCACTTTCATTAAAATGACATCTGATTCTGATAATCTTCTGATTCTGATTGTTCTAGAATCTATAGCCGAACTCACCTATGCCATATCCAACAAATGTGCATTTGATGGCCTTTTCATTAAGCTTTCTCCTGGATCCTGCATCAATATGCACATACAATGAACAACCAAATACCTTGAGGTGGTTCAATTTCACATCATTTCCACCCCATGCCTCCTCGAAAATCCCTTCATTTAGGGTACATAGGGTCCCCGATTGATCAAATATATTGCTGTGTTAAAAGCCTCGACCCAAAATTGCTTTTAGATACTTGCATGTATTCTCATGCTCCTGACTCATTTTGTGATCGTCCTGTTTATCCGTTCTGCAACACCATTTTATTATTATATTATTGGGACTGTAATTTCTCACTCGATTTTATTCAAGGCACAAAACTCCTTGTCACAGTACTTGCTTCCATTATCAAATCTCAAGAATTTAAGCTTTAGCACCGTCTCATTCTCAACTAAAGCAAGCCATTTCCTAAACATAACAAATATGTCAGATTTGTGCTTTAACAAATATACCCATAATTTTCTTGTATGATCATTGATGAAGGTAATATAGTATGTGGCTCCACCTATGGAAGAAGTCGGAGCAGGACCCCATACATTTATATGCACCAACTTAAGCTTTCGACCTTTCACCTCTCTTTCACCTTTAGAGAATGTAATACTTTCTTACTTAATTGATACACAGTCCTCATAAAAATCCAAGGCCACTAAATTTAGTCCTGGAAGCTTTCCCTTTGACCATAGGGATTTCAAATCATTCTCACTCATATAGCAAGCCTCCAGTGCTATTGTAACGCCCCGTTCTATCGCCGCACGCAATAGAAAGATTAACGATAACATGGTTGGCAGTGGAATGGTGTGTTACTTGGGAAGGCTGAATTTCCCCCAATCTGACATATTATTAGATATTAATTTTTAAGATAAGTGTAATATTCTTATCTTAAGTATTATCTAAGGTACTGATAGACAGAAATTGTACATCTACGCTTACATGCGAGTGCACGTGGTCTGAAGTAATATTTGAGATGATAAGATCCTGAGATTTATCGTCCTCTGGGAACGGTGTGTTTCTTTAATAAAGTATATATGAGTTTACTGATGTTTAAATGATGATTAATTGGTTGATGTTGGTTCTAATTTACCAAATCAGAGTTTCTTGGATAAGAAACTACTTGTTGGGAAAGTAGGGAGAGTTGGGTTTAGCTGTAATTCATTAAGGGTTTGTGTAAGTACTCTTCTTTATCAACTTTTAGTGTCAAATAACTTAGATATTTTTATTATAATCAAGAAACATAGTCTTCTCGAGGGTGTCCCCTAAATGTTAAGTAATATTTTGTTTAGTAGTCAGATATGGACACAGGAAGGTTCAATCTCAGCACATAGACCATCACAGGATCAGTATTAGTTGAATTCGATGCTTACGTCTAAGTTATCAAATCTATAGTCTTAGTTGTGCATCACATGAGCTTGATTCAACTAATTTCTATCTAAGATCTGATCAAGATCTACCAAGCTATAGATTATGAATTAAATACCACGAGATTGGGCTTAATCACATAATCCAAAAGGATAAGACAACAGATCTAGGATTTATTCTAAAAGTGATCTATTGATTAAGGCAAATCCTATTAAGCAAATCAAACTTAATATGATGAATCTCCTATCCTGAATCTAGTGTTAAAAGATAAAATAATTAAAATAAGTTGTAAAATCTAGAAACTAACAAAACTAAAGATTCATTCATTGAAAGATCCTGTTTTTCAATAAATGAAATCTAACTTATGATCTAATCCTAATCTCAGAAGTAGTCCTAATGTGAGGTGAAAGTTCCTAAGGAAAATACTTAGAAAGGTTTAGAGAATTTTACTAAGTAGATTGAATTATTGATTTTGATCACTTAACTAATCTTTTTATAGTTCTAACATTGGCTTAACTCACTTAGAAGCTAATTTCAGAGTAAAAGACGCTTAACCTAAATTTTGGGCAAAATGGTCAGTTTGCCCCTACTTAAAGTCTCAAAAAGCTACTTTTTGAATTAGGATTCCAAATTGTAAATTTTTACTACCAAATGATTCCTTACTGTCTAACTAAAGATAAACAGTAAGTACGCTCAATTTGGACAAGAAACAGATTATATTGGTCCAAACTAAAGTTTTTGACCTAAGGGAAAATCTTAAAATTTACACCTAATAGAATCTAAATTTTTATGTAGTTTATTATTGGTTACTATTCAAGAATTCCATAGAGTCCAAGAACACTGCATTCTGAGGTCAAACGACTAAGTTATGACTATTTCTATCTTTAAGGGCAATTCAGTAATTTTGTCGGTTGACGAGGACAAAACTGCATTTTTCTGTTTGAAGTCCAATTTCAACAAACTCAGTTTCTATAACTTTCCTATAATATACTGAGTTTATTGACCGGAAGTAAACCCAATTTGGACCTCAAATGGCCAAGTTATGACCTAACTAAAGTTAGGGATATTTTAGTCATTTTCTAATTTTCTAGGGCTCAGATCCTAAATATTATTTCAATTTATTGATGATATTGAAATTCTAAACTAGTTAGCACTTTAAATTTCTGAATTTAGGGTTGAATTGACCAAGTTATGGTGAATTGAAGTGTGGGGGCATTTTGGTCATTTTTAGGATATGATCTTAAATGTTACTTTTCAAACTAAGCTCCAAATAGAGAAATAAATACTTCTATAGTATTGGAGCTATTCTCCTGAGTATTTTAAAACCAATATTGCATATATTTGGATAACTATGTTAAAAGTTATGCGGGTTTAATTATGTCCTAAAATATCACCATATTATACGTACCCCGAAACTAACTTTTGAATTATGTCATTTGAGTAAAATGAGACCTATATTGACTATGTTTGGGTCATTGTATAAGAATTAAAGATTTTGAATTAAATAATTTAAATAATTAAAATTATTATTTATTTATTCAAATTGTATTATTTTACTAGTCATTCCTAAAGTTATAATAATTTTACTGTATTTATTATTTAATTAATATATATTTAAATATTAATTAATGATTAATCCTAATCAATTATAATTAATTTAATAATTAACCTATTGTTTAATTAATTTAATTAATTACCTTTAAATCTAATTAATTAATTATTATATTTCTGTTAACTAATTAACAATTATCAATAATTTCTTTTATCTTATATTTTACTGTATTCAATAGGTTAATTAAACTATAATTAATTATTATCAAATTAACAGTAATTTAGCTATGCTATTATTCTCATTTTTGTTTAAATATTTAAATACTAAATTGATTAAATCAATTATTAATTATTAAGCTAATTAACGGGTTAATTAATATAGTAGATTGTTAAATTTTTATCATAATTAATCTGCTGTTAATAATTAATTAATCATTTAATTATTTAATTATTAATAACTATTAAGTGAAATTAATAATATTTATTGATTTTATTTAATTACTATTTAATGTTAATTATTTAAATTGATTTCAATTGATTAACTCCTAATTTAAGTATTGACATTAATCTAACTGTTATTTAATTTATATTTAATCATAACTATATAAACTCTGACATATATATATATATATATACACTTGACCGTTAAAATTTTTTGTTTAATGGCTTAAACAAAATTAAGCAGCCACTAATCACTCTCAGGTTAATTACTGAACTAACTGTGAATATCTAATTATTTGAATACTAAAGTCTTAACTATACTCATTTATATATACATCTATCTAATTACTCGTGTTTAAATCTGTATATATATATATATATATATTTATCTAATATATATATATGTTTTGTTTTTGTATAATCATATTTTTATAAATTGTTCATCATGACGGATGGGACCTGCCAGAGCCACGTGGCAAGCCATCAGTGGCTGCGGCAGAGGGTGCGGGACCCGCCAGAACACGCGACGCGCTTTGACTCGTCGGGTCAGAGCCGTGGGTCCCGCAACCGACGGTGCGACAGACGAGAGCTGGACCCACCTGCACACGCGGACACCCGCGATTCGTAGCAGAGCTGCGACGTGGGCCCAGGCGCTGTCGCGCTGCTGCCAGTGGGGTCCACCCCGTGGAGTACGTGACACGTGGCTAGCCCACACATCACGGGCCGGGCCCGAGCCGACCCGGCCCAAATCCGAGAGCTTCGTCTTCCTCGCGCCGCACCGACCTAGGGTTAGGTCAACTCGGCTCCAAGTGACCGGACCGATCGATTCCTGATCAGGTCCGATCGAAAGCTCTAACTATGCATGCGATAATTGCTCACGAATTGGATTGAGTAGATGGACTGAAGAAGGGAGCGTCGAGGAGTACTTGGTTCGACGGTCACGACGAGTTAAGCTTCGGTTGTAGTCTCCTGAGGTCCAGTTTGCGCAAAACGCTTAACCTAAGAGCTGACGGGGGTTTAAAGGGGGCTAGACGGAGGGCTCGAAGTCTGGCAGGCTGCGGATTGGAGCGACGAGCGGCAGATCGCTGCATGGAGGGCGGCAGAGGCTTCGATGGAGAAGATGGAGCCGGAGCCGTCGGATCAGATCCGATTCGACGGAAGGGTGGGGGCACCGTCTGATCAGACGGCGCCGTTAGGGAAACTGATGGTGGGGTTAGGATTTTTAACGACGCCGTTATGTATTATTTGAATAATATATAAAATTCCAAATTTTCAATTATCCTTTCCTAGCTAATTAGGAGGTGAGGAACGCAACGACGAGATCGGATTTTTGATCCGACAAGTATTTTAATTTCCCAATTTTTGGGGTATTTAAATATTATTAAAATATTCGTCAAAATTTTGACGACTTCCGATTGACACGAAAACATCACCCCTAGCTAATTTATGGTCAATGAACGCAATGGCGATGTCTGTTTTTCTATCGGTGGTCAATTCAAATAGGTTAATTCTAGGGTTTCTAGATTTTATAGAAATCAGGATTCGATCCATTTCTCCTGATTTGGACTGGGTCTTAGGAATTAACTTCTAATAGCTTAATTAATACTTAGGATCAAGATTAAGATTGAGATTAGTCATAATTGACTAAGGTAACGACTTGGGTTGTTACAGGTGGTATTTTGGAGGTGTTTGGAAGTCGTCAAATTTTTTCAAAATATTTTATTAATATTTTAAATACCTAGAAAATTAAGATAATTAAATTTACCTCCGATCAAAAATTCGATTGCATTTTTGAGTTCCCCACACCTCAATTAGGTAAGGGTGAATTTTTGAGAATTTTTGGAGTGCGTTTAGTTATTTTATTTTGAGTGATAAATTATGTTTAAATAAATAATTAAATAAAGATTTTTTAAAATAAATAATTAAATATGTATATTTTAATTTTAACAGCTTAATTTTGATTCTACGCCGATCTCGTGTGTGAGACCAGCACACGGGACAACGAGCTGCCGAGGTCTGGACTGTAAAGCGTTTTAGGGTCAAGATCCAGCGGTCTTAAACCCACCTGAGCAGTAAATCCAATCTAGCCGTTCAATCGACTTCTCAAATGGACGGCTAGATCTCGTGCTACTGTACATCTCTCCCACCTAGTCTGCTGCCATACCTTTGCCGAGGGAAGTGGAGGTACAGGCACGCCGATGATTCCTTCTTGCCCTCTATCTTTAGCATTTCCTTCATTATTTTCTTTGGTGTAACTCCCTAAAGCTCTAGCGGAAGCCCTTCGCAGCATAAACGACTCCTAAGGGATTACCGTGAGCTTCGCAAGAACTCCATCATTTTTAGTCGACGCATCCAGGTACCCATTTTCCTTTTACGATTCATTACAGTAAATCACCTTATTAATTCTTTTTGACTTATTTATTGATATTGAGGATTCAATTGAACCCTAAATAAGATGGATTAAGCTTAATCTTAACGAATCATTCAAAAAAATATAACAAAATTTAGGGTTCTCCCTTTTTGAAATCTAGGGTTGATTTCAGTATGTCGATGGCTCATCGCCGATGTAAGATTTAATGTGTTTATAATCAGCTTCAATAAGGGCTTCCTATCAATCTACGGGTCGAGATGGGAGATTGTCGGAGTCGACTAGGGTTCCGAACCCTAGTTTTCATCTCCCAGATTTTATTCGGGGACGAAGCAACTTTGCTTCTTATTTAGATCTCTTCGAATATAATATCGGAACCGGGTCGAACCGATCCTTCAGAACCAGGATCTCACGCAGTCAGCGGCGGGTCCCAGTTTGACACGTAGCTCCTATCACAGAGTGACGCATGTCTTTACTGCGAACATAGTTTTATGCACAACAATTATTGCACCATAATTCCCTATTTTCTGTGCCGCCTTTCTTTTCATCAGTTTCTGATTTTGTGCTGTCTTAATTATTGAACTGTCTCATATAAATGATTAATACTTTTATTTCAATTGATTAATTAATACAATCTCATTTAATTGTATTTTTATTAATACTCATCCAAATAATGCAAAATTATATACCATTTTGATCACGAAAATGAGTAGATCAATAATATGCAATTTGATTTCTATTTTGATGAGTATTTTAGTTAGTCAATATTTATGATTAATTAATTAAATATAAATTAATTTTATCATTTCATAAGACTTAATTTGATCATTTAATGTTCAAATTAAATGATCAAATAGTCTATTTTTTCACTCACAAAAATGTGAGGAACAATAATATGAAATCAAATTTAATATTTGAAACGTGATTTTCATAATCACTTCTTAACCCTAATTAAGAGTCACAAAAACCCTAATTTCCCAAAGTTCTTCAAAATTGACATACTTAGTGTTATTTTTCTTCTTATGATATAAAGATTTCAATAATATGTAAATCATTTTTATTGGATAAAAATTAATGATTTTAGGTTGTTGACTCTTAATTAAGTGTTATTATGATAATTCTAAATTCCTAGATGGCATGCTTTATGTATTATAAAACCCTATGATAGCTAACATGTCATATTTATTATTTTCCATGTCAAAATAGATTATATTTGTTTGAGCTTAGTTCTCACTTTCTAGATATATGAATTAATTGCAAGATGCTTAATTCACCTTTCAACCATATAGTAGAAATCCTAGGATTTGATTTATAATACGAATTGTAGTTGATTCTTAAATATATTAGTTACACCCATTAAGGGTAATTAGTCTTAATGCCTTTGTAATTATAGATTATTGAATCAACTAAATCTAGCTTTAGTAACTAGATTAAAACTTATTTCATTCATCCTAACACGTAAAGTCTTCATTTGATTTCTTTAAGAGCTAGTAATAGAAATTCCTATTTTACTTAGAGTTGTGTAAGAATCTTATTGAATTCCTTAAACTTTAGTTATTAGGATTCTTAGAACTTATAGTTCTTAAGTTTTATCAATTGCTTATTTTAAACCTTTCACTTTATTATAACCTAGCTAGATTAGTACTTGATTGGTTAGATCCTTCAAACTATAACCTAGCTAGTAAACTTTAGTGAATTTACTTTAACTTCCAATTTCTTAAGTTAGATATTTTTTTTATCTTAATCTCTTCTTACTAGACACATAAACCTTGATTTAATTATATAATTGAATCTTATAGTTTAGGATGTGAATAAGAATTAGTTTCTAATTGTATCAATTATACTTACAAATTATTTGGTTATATCATATTAATTGAATTAAAACTACTATTTTAACCCCAACTATTACTATAATTACAATTAACTTGAGATCAATATCTCAAAGTTAATTGGGAGCTCAATTAGCTCCAATCATCAAGTAGATCATTAAAATTAGATAACTTTGGATATCACTTAGTTACAATTATTGAAGTTCCCTTAAATGTTTGCTTAGCTTTGAGCTTTATTCATTGAATCATTCATATAAGATATTGTGCATGAATAAAACTTTCATATTAAAATTAATAGGGGTTTATATTGCTGGATCAACCAAGGACAGACTAAAAAGGAGTAATAAGGAGACCTCACATTCTCAGAGGGTGAATGTGAGTGTTACTTGTTTCGACCCCACTTTTCTTCACTTGTTAAACAAACGTGTTTAACTCCTCTTTTCATTCTGTACATGCTCGCAGAATGAGTACTGTTTAAAATAACTTTAATCAATTAACATATGAGATCTTCTTTAATCTTATAGATTGTTAAGACTCATTATAGATTTTAGCTATGTTACTTTCTATAGTTCTAGACTATGTGAATTTTAGACTAATAGTCTAAGATCTTCTCTCAATTTCTATACTATGCATTTTCTATGTTTTAGTACTGTACCTTACTTGTTTACAGTTTACTTAGATTACAGTGAATGTTGTTAAAATTACATTTAAATGCTTCACTATTTCTTTTCGTTACTTAACATAAGTTTATTTGAACATATACATGCTTTACTTCAATTACTTTCGTATGTACTTTAGTTTTTTTCTAGCCTATTTAGGATGCTTTTACCCTTATTTTAATTGCAGGCTAGGATATTCATTTAAGTGAGTATAACTCACTTTATCTTTTTCTTACTTACTTTTTCACACTTGTATGCTTACCTTTTTGCACCTATGCTTGTGCTTATCTTGTAACTAGTCGTGATATCCAATTAAATAATAAAATGCTTATCCCAAATCTTAAAATATACTTAGATTGTTTATTTAACTAGATTTTTTATTTTCTTGGCTTTACCCTATCACATTTAAATACCAAAATATGATAGATCAGGTGCATTTGGAAGCTAGTGGAGCTGGATTAAGTGCTAAAAGCTAGCTGCTTTCGCTTATAATATCATAAAAATATAGCTTATAATTAATTGCAAGTGAGCTTTAATTCTTACTTTCCTTTAAATTTACTGTTGGTTTAGAATTAATACCATTTACTTTACTTTTATTATACTTGTATTGGAGCTTAGTTTTATATTTAAATGCTTATGATGAATGAATGGATGGATGTAAATGAATGGATGTAATTGAATATTAACTAAGTTATTGGTTGCATATCTATTTTGAATATTGATTAGAATTAGTTGTATACTAAATTGCTATTATGATTGAAAAATAGTTTCATATCTAAGTTGAGAATCTTTTCTTATCTTCATGTATGTATTAAATATTATGAATTGAGCATACTTTAGGATAGATAATTGTTACACATATATTTTCTCACTTTAAACCTTTAGAATTGGAAATAAGCAATCTCATGTAACGGATTGACTTTACTTTAGAATTAGAAATAAGCAATCCCATGTAACGGATTGACTTTATATTAGAATTGTAAATAAGCAAATCTTATGTAATTGATCGACTCTATATTAGAATTGGAATTAAACAATCCTAATGGATTAATTTCATATTAGTTTTAAGTTGTCATTTCTTTCAATTATAACTTTCATTGGAATGGAAGTCTTGTATGTCTATCTTGCAGGTGTTTTTTAGTCAAATTATAATAAAAACTCTACCGAAATTTTTAAGAAATTTACGACTTAAAATAATTTGGAAAATTGTAGACTCATATTTCACATGTTAAATACTTAGAATTTTCATATCTAGAATTGCAAGTATTGTAACAATCCTAGTTATTACTTAGGTTAATTAGGATTAATCCTAGTCCTAATAATGGTTCTAATATCTTAATTAAGATATTTAGAACCTACCTTTAAGAGCTAGATCAAATCAGGGATCAAATAGAGTAATCCTTGATTTCTAGAAAATCTCAAAACCCTAGAAATTGACTTTCTATTTTGACCTCAAATCAAAAATCTGACTTTGTCATTACGCACACCACCCCAAAATTAGCTAGGGGTAAAGTTTTGGAGGCATTTGGAAGTCGTTGGATTTTCGTCAAAAATTTTAATATTATTTAAATACCTCGAAAAAATCAAATACAAAAATATTCGTCGGATCGAAAATCCAATTGCGCCGTTGCGTTCCTCACCCCTTAATTAGTTAAGGGTGAATTATTGGGAATTTTTGGAATGCGTTTAATTACCTAATTTTGATCGATAAAAATCTAAATAAATTATAATAATATTAATATTATTTAAAAAGGAATAAACGGCGCCATCGTAAAGCGTTAACGTCGTTTCATAAAAACTAATCCGCATTGTCTATCTTGACGAGCCATCCGTGCTGTCTGATCGCGAGATCAGACGACTGTGGCTCGTCGTCCCCGCGGCACGACGCGTGGGTGCGATGACTCGATGCGTGGCGAATGCTTCAACAGATGGCGATTACCACTGCTTAATGCCTCAATTTAGAACATAAATCCTTCACTTCGACATCATTTTTGCATCTTCTGAGTGATATTGAATCTGGATCCGGACGCAGGCTGAAGAGACGTTCGAGACCATCGGCTAAGGTACCCTCTGATCCATCCTATCTCATTCGGCAATTCATATCGCTTGATTTTAAACTCTTATTTCATTGGATGGATTAAGTATTGTGCGGTTTGATTGGGCTTAGGTGATCGTATTAGTCCCAATTTGTCATCAAGGATACAATCCTTATCGTTAAATTAGGTTAGCCAAAACCTAGAACTAGGGTTGAAATTCTCCCGAAGCTCCAGTCACCTCATGACCAGATTAAGTAGTCAATGGGAATCCCTAAATGTGCTCTGTCCATTGATATGTAAACCAGGACCAACCGTCGCCGTTATAGCCCCGAATCCTTGTGCCCTAGAGCTCCAGACTCGGGCAGCTCTGCGAAGGGAAGAAAAGGATTTTGGCTCGGGCCGGGTCGACCCGGGCCCGACCCGCGCAGTCCGAGTCGCATGTTCAGAGTGGGACCTACTTTGCGCTGATGTCTCTACTGCGGGTTCAGCATGTGGGGCGGGTCTTCCACTCAGCCAATGGTCGCTCGACACGTTGCTGCTGCGGGGCCCGCCGTTGCATCCGTCTGTTGAAGTGGCCCCCACCTGCAGCGTTTTAATTAATATAAATAAACATATATATATATATATATATATATATATATATATATATAATCTATATATTAAACAAACTTATAACATATATGTATACTATATGTATACTTATATTAAATATCTAAAGAAAACAGAACAAAAAAAACTTAGATTAATATTAAATGAAGAAGAAATATAATTAATTAAATAAGTATACTATTGTATTTAGTATTTTTGATAATTAAATAATAGAGAATTAATTTTAAACAGGAATATTAAATGGACATATATACTCATTTAATTAAATTAAAATTCAAACTTTAGAAAATCATAACTTGCAAAATACTTATCCAAATTATATAATTAAATATACCAAATTAATCAGAAAAATTCAAGGAATTTATTGATACTGTCAATTAATTATTTTGACTAATATTTCACCTAGTGACATTTAGGAGTATTAATTAAATGCAAATAATTTCACAAATATTCAAATCACCATAATTTTGTACTCGCTAATCCAAACATACCCAATATGGGTCTCAAAGTGATCAAAAAATCCTAATAATTAACCTAGTAGTGTTTATATATCTGTTTGGATTAGTTTTAGACTAATGATTTTTAGGACCTAACCCTAATTAGGTCAATTAACCTTAGCACTTCAATTGACCATAAGTTGGTCAATAGAGCTCCAAATTAGGTGATCCAAATATCTATTTAGATTAGAAAAACTTAACTAACAATAATCTGTAAAAATAATTAAGATCTAACGGTTAGATTTACTAATCAACCATAATTACTCTAAATCTTAATTAGTGAAGATTAGCAAATCTAATGATCCAAATTGAATAATTCAAGTTTCAGAGAACTCTTAGAGTAAATTAAAATCTAGCTGTGTAATTGGTTAATTGATCTTGTGATTAATTTCACTAATCACTCAATAATTACACTAAACCCTAATTATTAACCCTAAAGATTATATTGGCTATAACTTAGCCAATACTTATCAGAATTTAATAATTTTAGATTCTATGGAAATCTTAGGACATAACCTATAGTAAACTTACAAAAACTTTAGGTTTTATTAGGGTAAAAGTACCAATTTACCCTTATAGGTTAAATTCCTTAATTTGACCTTATAAGACTTTATTCTTAACCAAAATTAATGAACTTACTGTCTAAACTCATATTAGACAGTAAGTAATCATTCTACTTCAATAAATTTCAGATTTGAGTGCTAATTCATAAAGATGAAATTTAGACCCTTAAGTAAGGGGTAAGATGGTCATTTTGCCCAAATTTAGGTTTAAAACATCTTAAAACTTTAAATACATTCCTAAACTCCTAAAATCAGTAATATAATTGATTTAAACTCATTTTATAATATTTAAACTCATTAAAATGATATTTTAGGAAAAATCCTAAAAGTGACCTAAAATTAATCTAAATCCTAAATTAAGTATCATAAGGTAAATTTAGTTCACCTTATGCCTCCTTTAAGTTATACTCATTAAATAATATCAAATTTAAGATTTAATTACTCTCTAAAGATTTTCCTTCAAACTTTAGGATCTTAATTCCTTAGGATTTAGATTAAAACTCAGGTTAGAGTTCATCTATTAAGTAATTAGGTACTTAATAGATGAAACCTTAGTTTTATAGTTTTCTAGATTTTATCCTTTATTTATGATTATTTTGTATTTAAACTTTAGATTTAAGATTAGAGATCCATCTTACTAGGCTTGATTTGCTTAATAAGATAACCTTAAAAATAGCTCCTGAGATGCGGGTTTAGCTTTATACCATTAGGATTAGAACCTATTGGATTAAGAAGTTAAAATCCAATACTTAGATTTTAACATCTTAATCCCCCAATTTTGATTCATATTAATCAAGATTGGTTTGGGATTCATAAAATCATTAATTAGGACGTTTGATTTATTATTTTAACTTAATTAAGCGACATGCAATTTATAAGTGTTAGAACTTGATTAATTCTAACATTCTCTTGACTTGTAGGCTCGATATTCTGGATTTATACTCGATAGCTGGATATTGGAAATCCTAAACTTGTATAAGTTCAGATTAGTTAGAACATCTTACTTAGAAAACAAAGTGATATCACAAATATTGTTTAGTGCTATTTTTTATACATTGAATATTATACATATAATATTAGATGATTATTTTTATGTTGATCTTTGAATTACATTCATATGGCATTTCATATTCTTAGAAGGAAATTTGATGGAAAATAGTCTTGAGGAGGTATGTCTTTTTAGTCTGCCATATAGTATGACTTTACTTTAGAATAGTTTTAGGCTATGACTACTTTCTTAGTGCCTGTAGGATAGCTTTTGGGCTAGGACTACTTTCCTAGTGCCTATTGTATTTGGACTAGGACTACTTTCCTAGTGCATGTGGTTTTGGACTAGGACTACTTTCCTAGTGCCTATTGTTTCTGATTAGGACTACTTTCCTAGTGAATCTGGGACTACTTTTCTAAATATTTTGTAGTACTTTTCAGATAGAATTAACTTTAATCTGGGACTACTTTTCTAGATGAGCAGATAGACTTTACTTGTGGCGGGACTAAGTAGGAATATCTCATATTTTGCAGTTACCTTTTAGTTACTTCATTTGCATTACAGTCACTTTGCAATTGTCTTTTTGTTACTTTATAGTTTTGGCTCACTTTTACATTACAATTCAGTTCATTTCTTGTTATATTTTCATTTTATGCAGTTCTTACTTTGTCTTATAGTTTAGTGCGCCTTCTGCTATATTTTTTTATTTTCTGCAGTTCTTTTGTACTCACAGCTTTAAATATTCATTTTTACCTTTCAGTAGTTCCCTTTTACTTTTGGTATATTAGGATGTTAGAGTTTTACTTTCAGTTCTGTACTTTTAGCTTAATTGTAATTCAACATATTTTATATTGATCATATACTTAGAAGTTTCACTTATGTTTAGTAGATTTCTTTATGTATTACTTAACCTTTTCTGCAGCTTGAGTTGAGGTATATTTTTACCTCATATTTTATTTAAGTTATAATTATGTTAATTATAACTTTGTTACTTTTCTTTGATGCTTACTTATAACAACTCAAGTTGTTACTTAGGTCAATTAGGACTAATTGAAATCCTAGTTGTAATTTTAGTTCCTTAATTAGGTCATTTGGAACTCAGCTCTAAGATTCAGTCCAAACCTGAAGTCAAATGGATCAAAACCTGATTTCTGGGAAATTCAAAAAACCCTAGAAATTGACTTTTTATTTTGACCTCAAATTAAAAATTTGACTTCGCCATTGCGTTCATCACCCCCAAAATAGGTAGGGGTGAAGTTTTGGATGCATTTGGAAGATATTGCATTTTCATCGAATATTTTAATATTATTTAATACCTGAAAAAATCAAATAATTAAATACATGTCGAATAAAAAATCTGATCGCGCCATTGCGTTCCTCACCCCTCAATTAGCTAGGGGTGATTTATCTGAATTTTTTTCTTACACATTTAGTTAATTATTTTAATTAATAAAATAGGAAGTAAAAATTATTTAAATCAATATTTAAATCATTAATTTTCTTAACCGTGGGCCCTGCTGTTTAAACATCTCTGCTGTGAACCTTAACGGGCTCAGCCCGTCAAATGGGACGGCTTGCAATTGCATCCGTTCGATCGGGGCGTCCGATCGGACGGCCCCGATCTCATCTTTGCCGAAATAGGGCATGCGTCCTACCTATGCGAGACACGCGGCTGCCATCACTGCTTCCAAAACCTAGATTCAAATCTCCTTATCTTGAAGGCCTGCGGCTGTGAACGAAAGGCTGGGAGAGGATCTTCAAGTTTCAATCTCCATCTTTTTCTTCCGGCACTTATCAGGTACCATCCAAACTCCCAATTTCCTCAGTCGATCATCGCATATATAGTTCTTATATCATATTATACTGATTTTTCCTACTCTTTTTCTGCATCTATCGAACTCCCAACGTTCGATCGAGCAATAAGAAGCTCGATTGGATGCTGAAATCGACTAACCATAGAAGTCTTTTTCGCCGAACCTCAAGGAAGACAAAGGGTCCCCGAAATTTCGGGCGGGCCCGATTTGCCGTGCAGCCCATTTAGGTTGTCTATGCAATTGGGTCTACGACCCGTCCATTGGGATGAACGGGCTCCTATGCCCATTCGCTTTCTTCACCCGCGGGTCCGGGTGGGGCCCGCACCAAACCGATGTCATCCTTCTGCCGCTCATCTTGGCAGGGCCTGCACGGTCAATTATGCAGAAATCGCTTGTGGGCCCCACAAGGATTGATTAGCTGATTAATATAAAATCATTAGAGTTAGTTATGATAGTTAAAATAATTTAAATAGTTGCAAACTTTAGGCCCTCATAATTTGGAAAATATAAATCCAAAATATTAAAATTATATATCATTGAAATCAAAAAATTATGAGGAGCACTTTGGTCCTATTAAAAGTTCATTTGGA
This sequence comes from Gastrodia elata, assembly GCA_016760335.1. Taxonomy (NCBI): domain Eukaryota; kingdom Viridiplantae; phylum Streptophyta; class Magnoliopsida; order Asparagales; family Orchidaceae; genus Gastrodia; species Gastrodia elata. The sequence goes on from CM028677.1 coordinate 39,333,114, forward strand.
GCTGAATATCACCTAGTGACATTTAGGACTCCTAATTAAGCTCTAAATATCTCAAATTTTCATTTAATCATAATTTTAAACACACTAACCCAAACATACCCAATATGGGTGTCAAAATACTCAGAAAACCCTAAGAAATATTTTAGTAGTATTAACTTTGCTGTTTTGATTAGATTTAGACTAATCACATTTAGGACCTAACCATAATTAGATCAATTAACCTTAGAACTTCAATTGACTATAAGTTGGTCAATAGAGCTCCAAATTAAGTGATCCAAATATCAATTTAGATAAGAAAAAACTAATTTATAGTAATCTATAATAATATTTAGGATCCAACGGTTAGATTTCTTAATCAACCCTAATTACCCTAAAACTTGATTAGTGAAGATTAGCAAAATTATGATCCAAATTAGACAATTTAAGTTTCAGAGAACTCCTTGAGTTCATTAAAACCTAATGGTGTAGTTAGATTAGTGATTTGGTGATTAATTTCACTAACCAGTCGCTAACCACCCTAAACCCTAATTAGGCCATAACTTAGCCAATTAAGTTCCAAATTGAACCTACAACTAGTCAATGAAATTAGTGGATCATTTGTGAATCATAGCCACTGATTTTGCTCAATTTTGACATCAATTCGAGAAGTTAGAAAAATTTGATCTTAATTAAAAATCCTAAATTATCATTTAAATCCTAGAACTTGTATTGGCTATAATTTAGCTAATACATATCAGAATTTGATAATTTTAGATTCAATGGAAAGCTTAGGACTTAACCTTTAATAAACTGATAGAAACTTTAGGTATCATTAGGGTAAAAGTTCCAATTTTCCCTTATAGGTCAAATTTCTTAATTTGGTCTTATAAGGCTTAATACTTAACCAAAATTAGTGAACTTACTATCTAAACTCATATTAGATAGTAAGTAATCACTCCATTTTATTAAAATCCAAAATTTAATTTTAATTTATAAAGATGAAATTTCAAATCCTTAAGTAGGGGTAAAACAGTCTTTTTGCCCAAAATTAGGGTTTAATAAATTTAAGACCTGATTTCATCTCTAAATTATAATATATAGTAATTAAAATGATTTAGGCCTTAATTTAAAGTCTAAAATTAGAAATTTGACAAAAACCCTAAGTTAAGTCTTAAGTAAAACCTAAGTGACATATGAGAGATCTTTCATTTCCTTTAAACTTCTTAGATCATCCTTTAGGTCTTATAATCTTAGTTAAGATGTGTATTTGAGTGATACTCTTAGATTTAAGAACTTTAATTCCTAAGATTAGGAATAGATCTTAGGTTAGAATTCATCTAATGAGTAAAGTGGGTTACTCATTAAGGTGAAACTTTAATTTTATTAGTTTATTAGATTTTCATAGTTTATTAAATGATTATTTGATCTTTTAATCTTAGAATTAAGATTAGAAATCTATCCTATTGAGTTTGACTTAATTCAATAGGATTTGCCTTAAACATTTAATTAGTAAGATGGGATTAAGCTCTAGTCCTTAGGCTAATCTTGTGATTAAGAATTAAACCTCATTGTTGGGAGTTTAGTTCTGAATCCTTTAAGTCTTGATTTTGCTAATCAAGATTTGGATGGGATTATATAAAACAATAACTTAAGATGATTGATTTACTTATTTAACCCTGTAGACGATATTGATTCAGTTATAATTAGGACGTAGCTAATTCTAATTATGTTCAATTTATAGGTTCGTGATTCTAAGTTACAGACAGTGTAAGAATTTATGATTCTGAATCTTATGTAACTTAGATTAGTTAGAACGATTAAATTAGAAAAATAAGTTATATCACAAAGTTTGTGTAGTGCTATTATTCCTTGAATTTGAATTGCCATGCTTTCCTTGTTGTTTGAGCCTTTTATACTTTTGGACATGCTTAACATAAATACTTGATACATACTTTATAATATACTTTGAATTATATTCATATAACATTTGCATATAAATAAAACAAATAACATTATACTTGTGGTTTATAGTTTACTTAGCCTGCCATTTAATATAACTTTACTTTATGACAGCTTTTGCCTAGGGAATTTCTCCTATGGTATGTTACTTTGGCATTGGGATGTTTCTCCTATATGCTCACTAAGTAATTTTTAGCTTTTACTTTAATTTGGAATGTTTCTCATAGATTATTTAGATTGGATTTTACTTTAGGATCTGGGATGTTTCTCCTAGATGCCTTTTTGGTGGATATTACTTTAATTTAAGATATTTCTCCTAGATGAGCAGATGGACTTTACTTTTTGGCAGACTAAGTAATAATATCTCACATCGTACAGTTACTTTAATTTATTTTACTTTACAATTACTTACTTTTTCTTTTCAGTTATGATACACTTACTTTACAGTCTCTTTATTATTACTTTACAATTTTTGTACAGTTCTGACTCACCCTTATCTTACAGTTTAGTTCTATTTCTGTTATATTTTCATTTTCTACAGTTCTTCAGTATTACAGAATTTTCTGTAATATTATTTTATTTCAATCATTTCACTTTATTTAAAAGCATGTTAGGATGCTAAATTTACTTTCATTACAGTACTTTTATTTTATAATATAAATTAACATATTTAGTTTGATCATATTACTTAGGACTTTTTTTGTACTTAGTAGATTTATGTATGTACTTTACTTACCTTTTATGCAGTTTGAGTTGAGGTATGTGTTTACCTCACTTTTTGTTTAAGTTATAACTTGCCTTTCTTTTTTCATTTGCTTTATCGCTAATTTCTTGCTTAAGTTAGTTTGTGATATCTTAAAAATACATAAAAATGATTACCTTAAAATGTACTTAGACACTTTGTTTAATACAGATTTTTCTTTTATTGGCTGGGGCCCTACCATTATGAAACCGATAATGGTAGATTCTGAGCTTTTCGAGAATATTGAGCCTTTAGAAGAACAGATCCAGGAAGAAGTGCAGGTTGATGAAGATCATTAGATTATGCTTCTTAATTCACTTTATTTATATATCTGAGAGGATGAGAGTCTTTATTTTAATATTTCAGTCTTTAAACTTTAATATTTGTAATAATACATGATTAAATTGTACTTTACTTTTCCTGCATTGTATATTCTGAGATGGATGTTTTACTTTGTAATATGGATGAATGGATGATTATTTCAGTTTGTACTTTTCTTCCGCACTCTGATTTCATAGTATACTCATTAAGTGATTGTTATCATTTGCTTTATTATGAAAAGCACATATTTCTCTTAAGATTGGATTGGAGTCTTAAATTCCAATCTAATGTTAAGTAAGGTATGTGCTTAGTGATGACCATACCATAATCCTTATGATTAAAGGGGGTGGCCGCCACATTACTGCTCCTATGTTGCTTAGTATTGTGATATCATTAAAATTTAATAAATTACAGCCTAAAATGTACTTAGACATTTTGTCTAACTAGATTTTTCTTTTGTTGGCTGGGGCTATACCATTGTGAAATCGACAATGGTAGATTCTGAGCTATTTGAAGTTGTGAGTCATTCTGGAGATCCGATTCAGGAGGAGGAGCATACAGGAGAAGATCATTAGTTACTTTCTGATATTTGTGAGGATATGAGAGACTTTACTTTCATTATTGCATAAACTTTAACATCGTTTTGTAATAATACAGGATTTAACTGCTTTACTTTTCATGCTTATGTATTCCAAGTTGTACAGTTTTTATCTAAATTGTATGGATATTATATTTGTCTTTCTTCTGCACTCTGATAAATTATAGTATATTCATTTATGTGATTGTTCCCTTTGCTGATCTTTACTTATTAAGGTACATCCTCCCTTGGCATTTGATTAAGAAGGCCCATTCCTTAATCTAAATGCTAAGTGAGGGTTTGCTACGTGATGACCACCTCCTAATCTAGATGATTAGGGGGCGGCCGCCACAAGTATTCACATAAATTGCTTTTAAATTATATTCTCACATGTTCTTGTATGAATTGCATCTTTATATGTATTATACATTACACTTTTCATAAAATGCTCTTCCATCTTAACTTAAGACCCTCTTTTAAATCTTTGGCCAAACACAATATCTAATGATTTAGATTAGCTTCCTTCTAATCTAGTATTAGTTATTGTGGTGACGTATCAATACTTTTCATCAATTGATCCAAGAAAATCATTCTGAGCTTGTTCTCGTGGCATATACAATGTCATGTATGATAAGGATATGCCATGTTTTTTCTCGACCCTTTCTTTTAAGTGTTTTGGTTGAATGTTGGATTCTTCTTCGTAACCTTTTTTATTTGCTCAACGATCCATGCGTGTGTTATCTGTTTATTTTCATTTCTATTTACTCCTGTGCATGTGTGCATACCAACAAACTTCTTAACATCAAAGGTTTGATTCAGCTGACATCTAGATGCTCTAATGCGTCATGAACAATCTCAATAAGAGCAAACTGTGATAAATCGGTTTTTATCACTTGCTTTAATTCAACGCTAATTTTTTTGGATATACAATTACCTTGTGAAGCATTCTTTAATGATTCAACATCATTAAATTTTGAACCAATATGTAATGGGAACAATCTTCAATCTTCATTAGAGTTTTGGAATAAAGCACTTTTCGATGCAGCACCTTCATCAATACTCTCACAATTACTATTATAAATTGGAGAATGATAAACTATCATCCCAATTTCCAATGAAATCTCTATAAGCTAAATCAACATAATTATATTTGTTTAATTGACTGTTATTTGCATGTTCACCATCACTCCCACACACCAAGGAGGTATGTTCAAGATGTGCATCTTGCGAATGCTCTGATAGTGCTACAATAATCTTGTTTGAACGACACGCAATTATAGCTGATTCCATAATGTCATGATCAATATTAATGTGTTTATATTTTTAGGAGTTGTTCCAATAATATAAAAATACATATGATAGGAGTGCTCTTTCCGCTAAGGGCAAATAAACTCTACGAGAAGATGAAACTTAGAGACCTGCACACGGGAAGAAACCCCTGCAGGATTTAAAAATGACGAATATGAAGATTTCAAAATGCTGACTACCAGTTAATACAGTTTAATGCCTAAATGTTAAAATTAAACGGTATTTGAATATTAGGTGTTTAATGTGTTAGTTATAAGCTGTATATTTGTTTTTTTTTTTATATTTAGAGTGGCATGTGGTCAAAATTTTATAAATAGGTATTTGATAGATAAATTATAAATTTTGTATGTTACACTAATAAATTTCCATTATTAAAACCTATAACCTCTTCAGTTTGCTTACAAAAAAAATATAAAACCAAAACGAATTATGCAGATAATATTATGTGTTAATAGCATATGTTTAAACTTATATCTATAGCAAATAATATATATATATACATTATATGTTTATTGGTTTATATATATGTTTTGAATAGTCTATTATTTTGTTTCGATCCAATGGGAGCTTGTTTTTAGCAAAATCAGTGGATGGGGATTGAATCTTATAAACTTGTTCTTTTAGGAAGTAGTGCTTTGGGTCAATCCGATGGCTCATTTGCGCCAATGGAGGAAACGTAGAAGGAAGCTCGATACTTAATGATTGAGGGCTTCGCTGGAAAATGGTGGAATGGCTCTTAGCTTTATGTTGATACTAGTGACTAGACTCCGATTCAGGTTTGTACTAATTTGCAGTATTATTCATCTATATAAGAATCATCGTGGTCTCCTGCGACTCTTCCTCTCCTTAAGATCGGTGAAGGAAGCTTTGCGGTTGGCGCTCTGCTGCTGTTTATGGTGGGGAAACTTCGATCCTCTTTGAGAAGTAAACTCTGCAGTCGGCACCTCCAGAGATTGGTGAAGGCAACGAGGTCCTCTCCGCAATCGGCGTCTGGCAGCAACTCTGATTTCTGTTCTTAAGATTTAAGATTTTCATGATTTTGTTGCTGGAATGGAGTAAATGATGTTAGTAGGGTGATAAATTTGTATTTTCTGAAGATTAAAGTAGTACGTGGGTAATCTTTAAAAAATAGGTGTTTAATGGATACAGTGATTTCTATTTTTTTTGAAAGATTTTTGTGGTACGACAATAAAATCCCCAAATAAAAAACAGAAAAATAACAGACTAAGCAAAAGTGAAACCAATCAAACCATCAAAGTTCATTCACACGAAATCCTATAACTGATGCAAAGATGCAAATTGACATCGCATCTTCGAAGCTTCTTATTTAGAGATCATCCTAGGTGGCAATCATAGAAAATCCTCAAAGTTCTTTTGTCAGTATGCAAGTTGTCTTCCTCAGAACTAGAGTTTTCTTTCTTTAGTCTTCAAATGGAGCATAAGAAACTTGAGCAATGGCTTTTTTGGTAACTAAGTCTTCAGTAATTCCCATGTGAGTATTATGAAGCCAATTGCAGATGCTTCCGAAATCGTCGCTGAATTTGCAAGCTTGAGAAAAAATAAAAATACACAGGAGCCAAATGGAGGAAAGAGAGGGCTGATCTTCCATATAAAGGAGGAGAAGAGGATGACTTTGGATGGGATGAGCATGTCATCCCATCAAAAGCATGGAGAGGGAGGGCTTGGGCAGAAAATGGAGAGGGGAGAAGGCTGGGAAATGTGACAAAGAGGAAGAATTGAGGATAGTGTGAGAGTTTAGCATCAGTAGTTGGGTTGAGTTGTATAGCAGGGTATACTACCGCTGCATTTTTCTCTAATAAATAGAGATAGAAACCAGCAACAAACGATACTAACCACTCAAATAAGCTACTACTATGCTAAACTATAGTAGAACAAAAGTGATGACGAAACAAGCAAGAAGAATATACACAAACTAGAGAAAGATGACATCAAGAAGAATATACACAAATCAGAGAAAGTTGACATCAAAAGGAGTAAACACAAACTAGAGAAAGATTCCCAGACCAACAGAAAGAGCAGCAAGAGATAAAAGGTTCAGCAGAAAGAGCAGGAACAGATAATCCATAATTGTTTTAGCAATAAGCTTGAATTCAAGCTGGGCTTTAATTTCTTTATTAAAATATAAGCTTTATTTAAATGACAAACATATCCTATTATTTAAATTTTAGGTGTATGGAATTCACTGTTTTAGCAAAAATTTTGAATTCAATTTGAGCTTTAAACAAGCCTGCTTGTTATTCATGAAAGGATTTCATAATTAAATGTTGTTCAAATTTGAAGGTCAAATTAAATGAAGTATTTAGTTCTCATTGAATTTTATTACTTAGGTTTTAAATTCCATGTTAAATGACATAAGAGGTGTTCTATCGGGAGGTGCTGTCTAGGAAAGGTCAGGCCTCAAATTTTGCGTACTTATTTGCAAACATTTAATTTAGGTGCTGGATTTGTATATATCCCTCCTAAAATTTATACTTTCTTAGGATTTCAGCAGCTACCGAACGATGTAACAACGATGCGCCTCCGGAGGATCGTTCTACAATCAATGAAAGCTCCTCCATTGAGGAAATGGGATATTCGAATCTCTCCTTCAGTTCTGTTGATCGGAACTCTTTCCTCAGATTATTCACCCTCTCTCTTCACAATAAAATATCCGCACCAATCCCTAATATCAGATCTCACACAAGTGTCACACTGTCCGAATTCCAACTTCCTCACAAGCCCAATACTTGTTTGCGCAAATTCCGAACCTCAAATTATCAGTCGACTTTTATCCAAAATTCAGGTTCACACTTCAATTCCCGCCAACTTCAAGATGCCCTGTTTTTGTTCAACGAAAGTTTCCCTGCAAATTCTCCCAAAAACTCCTGCCAAAGCTCATATCTTGATCTATTCAAAAAAATGCGTAGCAAAGCCTTTCCTTCCAATCAATTTGCTTATGTGAATGTAATCTCTGCCTGCACTGCAGCACAAAATTTTAATTTTGGTAACTGTTTGCTCTCTCTTGTTTTAAAAGTCGGGTTCCTTTCTAATGGATATGTTCTCAGTGCTCTCGTAGATTTGTTTTCCAAAGGCAGCCATTTTGCTGAAGCACTTGATGTATTCTCATATAGTTATAGTGATAATGTTGTTTGTTGGAATGCTATCATTGCTGGCGCAGTTCGAAATGGAGAGAATTTGATTGCTTTGAAGCTTTTTTGCCAAATGGTAGATGGTTTCTGTATGCCAAATGGTTTTACTTTCTCTAGTGTTTTGGGCGCTTGTGCTGGTTCCAGGAAGCTTGATGTCGGAAGGGGTATGCATGCGTGGGTTGTTAAGTTTGATCAACAAAATGACATCTTTGTCGGGACGGCCGCCATAGATCTATATGCAAAGTGTGGTGATATGGATGCTGCGGCGAAAGTGTTTTTATCAATGCCGGCAAGGAATGTTGTTTCTTGGACTACCCTCATTTCTGGATACGTGCAGGAGGAGAATGGTGCTTTTGCATATAAATATTTCATACAAATGATGAGAAACAACATTGATATTAATGTATATACTATCACAAGTGTAGTATCAGCATGTTCTAAGTGTTTAACAGGGAACACGTTGTATCAGATCCATGGTTGGATTCTCAAGTTTGGTTTGTATAGTGACCTGGCGGTGAAAGCTGCTTTGATGGGAGCATATGGCAGAATTGGAAGTGTTCAGATGTGCGAGAAGGTATTTGAGGACGAAGGTACCAGAATGCATCTTAGTAATTGGTCTGCAATGATTTCTTGCCTTGTACAAAATCAATATTTCAGTAAATCTGTAGAACTTTTTTTGCAAATGCTATGCGAGGATCTAAAGCCTGACAACTCATGCATCTCCAGCATTCTCAGCACTGTAGACTGTGTGATATTTGGAGAGCAGTTGCATAGTTATGTTGTTAAAATAGGATTAATAGATAATTTGCTTGTCTGTAGTTCTCTTTTCACCATGTACTCTAAATGCGGAAGCATTGGAGATAGTTATGAGCTCTTTGGGCAGATGCCCGACCGAGATAGAGTGTCATGGACTTCGATGATAACTGGTTTTGCTAGGCATGGCAATGCAAAGGAAGCATTTCAATTGCTCAGGGAAATGATCCTCAAGTGCGTTGAGCCAGATGATATGACACTTTTTGGTGTGCTTATAGCATGCAACAGCCGGCCATTTATAGATAAAGGGAAGGAGATCCATTGTTATTCCATTCATCGTGGATATATCAATAATAGTCATGTAGGTAGCTCCATCATATCAATGTATTCAAGATGTGAAAATATTGATTCTGCTCGTAATGTGTTTTCTCTAATCGAATGCAAGGATCAGATTCTGTGGTCCTCTTTGATTTGTGGTTATTTTACAAACAACAAGAATGATGAGGCACTTGTAACTTTCTTTCAGATGGCTACAACTGGAATGCAGATTGATCCTATTACAAGTTCATCTGTCATTGGGGCATGCGCGCAATTGTCAATGCCTGTTTTGGGGAGGCAACTGCATGGTCAGACAATTAAGGCTGGATTAATCCTTCATAATTCGGTAGCTAGCACACTAGTAACTTTGTATGCTAACTGCGGAATTATTAATGACTCCCGTAAGATGTTTAATGGGATACAAAATCCTGATATGGTGACTTATTCAGCAATGATTGAAGGATATGCTCAGCATGGGGAAGCTAAAGAAGCCCTTGAAACCGTTGAATTGATGAAGAATGCTGGTATGAAACCAGATTCAATTACATTCCTCAACATACTCTATGCATGCAGCCATAAAGGTTTGGTAGATGAAGGTTTTTTCTATTTTAAATCTATGAAGAGCGACTATGGAATAGAGCCGGAGATGCGTCATTATTCTTGTATGGTTGATTTACTTGGAAGAGCTGGAAGACTGAAGGAAACCGCTGATCTTATTGATAGCATGCCTGCTAATTCCGGTTTACTGGTTTGGAGCATATTACTTGGTGCTTGCAGGGTTTATGGAGATATTGAAATAGGTAGCTTGGCAAGAAAGAGAGTGCTTGAACTTGAATCTCATAACTTTGGAGCTCTTATTGCTGCCTCAAATATGTCTGCTGCCATGGGTGATTGGGAGCAAGTTCTGGAGATAAGAAGTTCAATGAAGGGATTAGGTATGAAGAAGGAGCCCGGCTGGAGTGCTTTATAGAGGTTTAAATCGCTTATCCTCTCTTATTTATGTGAATGCTGCTTATTAATTTATCTTATGGTTTTCTACTTTTTTTTGTTTCTCGCTTCTCTGCCTTAGAAATTGAAAGACTTTTGAAATTTGTAGGCATTATTGACAAATATGATTCAGAAGTATAGAGGCTTCCTCTTTCTATTATATCAGAGCTAGCCCAGTTAATCACATTCCTGTCAGGACTATTCCAAACATCTGACAACCCTAGATGAATTACCTTAGAAGTGAATATTTCATATATATCTTAAGAAGGGAGTGAAAATCTCTCCTGAGGCGTTGGGATGGCTATTGACTGATGTAAGTCAATCCCTTGTTTCTGTCAAGGTTTCTTCATTTTCAGTAAGCAAACTTTTCTTTTTCTAAGCCAACAATCAGCCAACTAAGGTTCAGTAATTCATGAAAAATTGTCATATTTGGTAACAAGCATGTATTTACTTAGCGAAGCAAAATTACTGCAGTTTTCCTGCTCATTCTATCATCTTTGCTATTAGCATGCATTTCTACAGATGAAGGATACTAAAACAACTTTTCAATTAATCATGTATTTCTTAATCAATTTATCATTGAGCAGATTTAATGCGCAGTCAGCATGCATTTTAAGAGAAAACCCAGTCCTAAAGCTCTCCAACTTATTATTTCCAAGAATGTCACTGTAGAGGTTTATTCTGATGCTATACAGACTTTTTTGCCATTATTCCTCCCTTTTCCCAATTTTTTTTTTTCAACAGAAATGCAACTGATAACCCATTTAAATTTTTCGGTTGTCGAGGTTTGAATAGGATTGAAGGTGAGAGGCTTGAGATGTGTTGAGAATTGAACATGTTGATTGCGTAAGTAAAAGAGAAAAAAACAAACAACAAAACAATGCAGACACATGACATGAAGGCTATCAGGATGCTTATGTGTGCATTTGCACTAAGGTTTCTTAGAGAATGAACTTTTCCTTTCCACATTTTTCGATTATTTAATTTTAATGATAAAAATGATTTGAATTTTTATTTTTTGTTATTTAATTTTGATCCATTTATGGAAGTAATGACTGAGTACAACACTGCATTCAATGGAGACTCGTTGAAAGCTTACAAAGGAGTGCTAGTGACAGTGAAAGGAATATCGAAGGGATGCTTAACCTGATCAATGAAATGTGTTAGATATTGATATCACCAAATTGCATCCAAAAAATTATGATCAACATCAAATATAAGAAGTATTTGCTAAAATTATTGCTGTTCATGAGTATTCTTTTTATAATGGTTAAGCACTTGTGGGTTAACATTTTGCTAAAGGTTATAAATCTCAATTTTTAGAGTATTCTAAGGAATACTATTAAAATGACTCTGAAACTATTTGTTTTTGAAAACAGAAGTTGAAGCCATATCATAAGAAGTTAAACTGCATTTCATTGATCGCTAATTGCTGAACTTCTAATCAAATGATTGGCTATTTGTGCTTGACAATTCATTTTATTAATGATAACTAGAAGTTGCAAAAGCATTTCATTAATTTTATTGAGTTGGAGCCCCGTACAATAGGTCATATTGAGTTGTGAATGTTTACTAGAATGGAACATTCAAGATAAATTATCATCAATAACACTAGATAATGATAGCAATAATAATGTAGAACCAAACTACTTGAATCTAAATTGAGTCATGTGGAAAGGTGCATTTTTTGAGTTTATTTTTTCATATTCGGTGTTGTGTACACATTTTTAATATTATGGTACAAGATAGTTTGAGAGCTTAGGTATAATATTCAAGAATGAATGAATTAGATAAAAATTTTCCATCCTAGCCGCAGAAGTTTCATGAAATAGTAAAATAATAGGGCTTTCTACATCAAGTGGTTTGTATATTGATGTGCAAACTAGATGGAATTCAACCTACTTGGTGTTGAAGTATGCCTTTTTGTATAGGCTAGAATTCAGCCAATATACTGTGAAGGAATTATAAGTGGCTACCTTGAGAGTTCGATTGAGTTTGTTATTAAAAATCTAGTTTTTTGAAGTATTGATGTGACAAATGTTATAATTTGAATGTAGCGTCCCACTCCAAATTTTGTCTTCCAATTTTCATGTACACCAAAAATTTGTTGATTGAAGAGTCTTTACCAAACATGAGTTTGCATGAGAAACATGACTTTAACAATGTAACAAAAATTTGATAAAAATTAAATGACTGTAAATTACTTGTGGTTATTGCTGCAGTTTTGGATCCACACTTAAAGATGAAGCTCATAAAGTGTATATATCCCATTATTTATCTTCATGACGAGGTTGAGAGCAACATAAAGATGGCTCAAACTACCATATATGATATTTATGCTTCCTGTTCGATTTCAGTTGATGCTTCAACTGAAGATTCAGTTATTGAGCAGCACACCACACAATTGTAAGTTCAATATTTAATTGCATGCTTGGGTTTAGCGATTTTATTGGGTCCTTTAGTTCCATACAACCAAATAACCTGATTTTATTTGGAAGATGGTTTGTTTGTGCACTGATAACAAATTTGATATATTTTAGCGGTGAAAGATGAACATCTTGAAGTATTCACATCTGTCAAGAATGACCAAATATATTTTGTGTATACCTAACACAACTGTTGTATCATAATGTGCATTTAAGTGCTGATGGGAGAATGCTTGATGATAATAGTTTCTACTATCTCCAGAAACGGTAGAAGTTTTAGTGTGTATGGCTAGTGGATGAGAGCATTACCAAAAATTATGAAAGCGCATGTAGTAATTAGTGACTTAAATTTGAATCTAATACATGTTTGTATGAGTAATTAATATGTAGCTGTAACCAACCCTTATATGCAAGCAATTTATGATTGTTGTGTATTAATAAAAATGTTATGCAGGTTTAACCAACCCTTATATATGCAGTTTTGTGATTGACAGTTTAGTGATGACATTAGTATTAACATTTATGATTCATGTGTATTTTGAAAATTCTTAAAAACATGCAAATGTGATGGTGAACGTGACGGCTCATTGAACTTTGAAGTACTGCAATCAAATTTAGATTATTTTTGTCTTTTTTCTATTTGCTTTATAAATTTGTTTAGTTGTTACATTCTAATTTGTCTTCTTTTAACTGCAGGTTTTGTATAGAGGCTATGATGAATTTCATTGATACCAGTAAAATAATTGCTGGTTGTAACTGGATAGCTAATTGCAACTACAATATAGATCGCATTAGGCATGATAAGTTCTTTGCAGTCTACAATTTTGTGTAGGATGACATTAGCACTACCAGAACTGGTGGTAGCTCTCTATGCAGTGACATAATATAGATTGCACAAGGCTTGGTAAATCCTTTGCAGATCTAATAAATCTTATGTAGGACAACATTAGCATCTATTCTGAGACTCGTTCGAAGTTTTTTTTTCCCAATTTTCAGAACCAATAATTTTGCTGAATAAATTTCAGCAAGAGAGCAAATTCTCTATTATAATCCACAATTTATTCATTGTCAGAACATTATATCCATCCAGTTTATCCTCAGAATCAACTCATTTCTTTCACCTTAACTATTATTTATGATTTACTTAAATTTAACTTACTTTTAGCTCAAATTAGTAAGCTGAAGTTGTAAATTAAATTTGAATAATGTTAGCATAAAGTTACGCTGCAGCATTCCAGAGTTTGTGCCTGTTTTTATGGAAAGATGGTATGCAGCGTACATTCACTGTAGGCTTCAGTTTTGATTACATATATCCACTAATATCTAGTTTATTTCTTATGCATTTTTTAAGTTGACGATTTTGTGCTTGTTTTGCAGTAAATGTTGGCTGGCGCAAGTGTTTTTTTTGTTTAGGTGTTCGTGTTGGCGTTATGTTAGATTTTGGTGATACTTTATTTATAAATTATCATAACTAATGTTTGCAACTTGCAAATAAAATCCCTTTATTTTTTGTATTAGCTTTATTCTTGCATTTTATTTGAAGTGCATAATACTATTTATTGTTATGGGTTCTGATTTTTTGGATCTGGTTCATACTATTGTTCAAATTTTAAATGGTTCATTGGTACAAAAAGGGTTTGAATTGAGTTCAAAATGAGCTCAAAATAAGCTTATTAGGCAGAGTTTGAGTCAAGTATGAGCTCAACGAACTTGAACTAGCACAATTTGAACTTGATATGAAATCATGCCGAGCTCTTGCAAATTAGGCTTGCTCAAGTTAAGCTCATTTACACCAATAGTGGTATCTCTGCCCACTCGCAGCTAGTAACGCATGCCTGTAGTGCTTTGTACCCAATCGCAGACAGCGCGCGCGCATGCCATTGCCCTGAATTTGTCCTTGTTAACTCCTGCGTGGGATTCATTGGGCCAATGCTGTCCGCTTGTGGTCCATCAGACTCCATTACAAAAAAAAGGGAAATGCCACAGTGCCAACTTAGATTGCTGACATTGTAGCAGCTATGGAAAAATAAATTTCTTGGAAGATTGTGATGTACTTTTGTGAGTGCCATTAGAGAAATCTGAGTCTGCATGTGTTTTGGGGTGAAAGTTAAAAAAAAGGCATACCATTGTATAAAAGAGGGGGAAAAAGATAGGCTAAAAAAATTCAGTTGAGCTCTAAAAAAAAAACCTCAAAAATAAGAAAACATAAAATCTCTTATTATTCATTAACAATATTTATAATTATTATTATATTATTAATTTTAGAGTTAATGTTATATTATTATTATTATTATTACTATAAAAGATGGATTCCAAACATTGTAGATTAGCATTAAGAGCAACACTTTAAGAAACACATTCATTTTATCAAAACATGCATATAGTGTTGATTGTTAGCAACCATATACTTTGTAATTTGGAAAATTTTGTTCAATGGATCAATCAACTTTGAGCATCATCATAAAAATATTATCTCATCTTTAGTTGGTTGGCATTGTACATCACATAGCTTCCCTCATAAGATATGCCTATTTCTCTACTACCATCGATTTGTGATTAATCGTTATCCTACCTCTGTAGCAAGAGCATTACAAGCATATCCTACCTCCAATGATCATAAGTTTGGGCAATTAAGTATACATTGACATTCTCATAATAGTATAGATTAATCTGACTTCATTTGTAGCAATCATAATGAATTATCTCAAATTATTCAAGCATCTTTGCATGTACAAATACTTATAGGTAGTTGGACTCTTATTGATTACACTGTATGATTAATTCTTGTCCTATCTACATCAACAACAAACTCTTCAAAGAAGAGTCCCTTTGGGAAGATGGAAATTGATGCAATACTCACTTATAATTAGACTCATTAGTAGTGTCATTACCAATTCATTGCAACTTCGCAACATGATTTATGTATTTAAATGCTTAAATAGTATTGACATATAATTTGTGACTTTTTTATAAGTGAGTATAAGAGTAGTTTTATTATATTTTAACCTTAAAAGTTATGATAATCTTCATATAGGATGAATAGATAGAAATCCTGTATGTTCTCTATATCTACAATTGCTTGGAATGAAGAAAGTAGCTTTTGAAACTCTAAGATCATCGCAATAGGAGAGGACTTAGCGGCTAAAGGTTATCTTCTTCACTTTCCTGTCCTCTTTCCTCCATTGCTTGTTTCGCTTAGATCTTAGTCTTAAGCTTTGAACACCTTTAATTAATGTAGCAATAAAAATGAAAATATATAGGAAAATATAATCACAAAACATACTATATAAACAATTTAGTGAGATTTGCTTACATCTATGGGTGCATACAGGTACAATATTCCACTGAAGAGACATATTAAAAATTATATTTTATAATAAGTTATGAGAATAAAGATACTTATATCTACATCAAAACAAATAGTCAACTGCAATATTTTGCTATAAAGCATGGGCTCTTGAAGAATATTTATGGGTCTTTTTCTCTTAAAAGTTCTCTTGTTGAAGCACTATCATTTTTCATTTTTCAAAGAGGTCAAAATTTCTCCTCTTATCTCTCTTTTTTCTTTTGCTTTTGAGTCTGGTTGTAATTGTGTCTCATATCTTCATTTACTTACACTCTTTTATGGTCATTTGAAGAACATGCGGACAAAATAAGTGAGCTTGTGGGAGGGGCAGGTTTTGAGTATGCCATGAATTTGAAAACTTGTGGATTTGGATATATATTATTAGGTTGGTTGGTTTTGATTGTAAATATTTTAAATGAGAGAAATTTTAGTAACTTTAACTCAATACTTTAGATACACATTAAGAAAATTATTCTCCATTCTTATCATAAACGTACCTTATGTTCCTCTTTGCCCACTCATTTATACTTGCTTCTCTTTTTTTTTTCATTTAGAAGCATTAAGTTCTCATGTGTTGCCTTTCTCAAGTGGCCACTTTAATGAATACTAAACTACTTGAAATGCTTTCATTAAAAATTGCCTCTAAATAAATGATGTCAAATGATCATAAGCAGTGATACACATAAAGTTGTTGATGCGATAATCTTTCATTTTATTTATATTTTATTTTATTATAATTTGTCACGAATAAAAAAATGATCAAAGGATATTTATGTCATAAGGGTGATAAATAAGATTTGACTTGATTTTTTATGAGTAAAAGACATTTTAATCATTCATGCATGAGATGGTTGGTTTAGATAAATTTATGATTTTTATTGTAATTTGACAAGCCCTTATGTGACTATAAATAAAACTCCAAATATATTGTATAAACACACATTTGATTGAAGTATTCTTGCAGAAGTTTGACTTGCAAGTTCTTGGTTTTAGTGTGGATAACCTAAAATTCCATCGGTGTACATAATCGACGGGCTTTAGGGCGTGTATAATCTTGAAGAGATCAATGTATGTAAAATCTTAATCAAACATACTTTTCTTTTATAGTTTTCTCTATTTTCTTGTTGTTCAAACTATCATCTTTTATCTTCATTTTATTTTGCCAAAATTTGCTTCTGTCTCATCTACAAAACACCGCTCTAACGAAATTTACGCAAATCTCGACACCATTAAACAACTATAAAAAAATATAAAATAATATTTTTTTGATCCATAACACCCCCATAAATATACTCCCAAAGTTTCGTTCAATTCTAACTTCATTCGACCTACAAAATGACTTCCGGAGGTTGAACGACCGTTTACGCACACGTAATCGTCTTCTTCAACTTAACTTTGCGCCATAATCTTTGGTATAAGAGCTGATTTTGATTTTCAAATATTAGTGTAGAAGGAAATACTATTGTACTCATCAATATTTCTACCAAAAATTTTCAAAATTTTTTTATTTTTATTTTTCTAGAAACTCTCGCCATCAAACTTCCAAAAAAAAAAAATATCTGAAAGTAAAAAGAAAAGACTACAATATTTTCATATTAATAAAATTGATTAGTTTTCTTGATTTTTATTGCAAAAAAGATGAGGTTGCATTATTATTATTATTATTATTATTTTTGTTATTAATGTTATTATTATTATAGTTAAAAAAGATTAAATAAACAAAGGGTTACATAAATTTTAGTGTACGAGTGCACGATCACGACGATTTCCAACACTCCGTTTTTCACCGTCCAAACTCCATTTTCATTATGATTTACAATGTTAAAAGCTATGATTCGGAAGTACACTACAAAGCAACCAAGCAAAAGTTTTTGTACTCAATTGAGAAGAAAGAATACTGGAAGTTTTAACATGTTAGCGGTGAGCCGTTTTCCCTCGCGCAAGTTTTGCAAATTTCTTGCATTTAAAGCTTTTTATAGTTTTGAATTTACTAATAATATTAATTTAAGAAAAATTTATATATCAATTGCAAGACATGTGCAAATCTGTGTTCTTGCTTGATTATAGTAAGTTCCACCAAAATTAGTTAGCCATTCTAACCTCAAAATATAACTCAAACTCTTGAGTGAATCATTGTGAGCTTGTGTGCCCATTTAAATAGTTATTATAGACTGTGTTTCTTTTGATTCATGCAAATTTAAAGAACTAATCAATTTATTTTCTTGCAGCTCAATCCATATTGGAAGTACCAACTTATCAAGCTAGCAGTGACTAAAGTTTCTAAAGAACTTTCCAACATATAGACATGCACTAATGAAGGTTTGTACCTTAGTCATATAATGGCATGCACGTCTGGGTACTGTGCATCTAAGCACATATTTTGGGCTCTTGGCTAAATAAAATAATATTTTATTATTATTACTTTTTTGTAATAATGATAATAATAATTATAATAATATGCAAATTATGATCACTCTTGATTAATAAAATTTTTAGATGTCACAATATTAGAATGATTTTTTATCAAAATGAACCACAATATTCTTATCAAATATATAATGTTGCTAATATTTGGTAGCTTTGTGAGGATTAAGAAAACTTTAACATATGTGATGTAATTTTATTATGATTCATGCAAATTTGAAGAAGCAATCAATTTACTTTCTTGCATCTGCTTCCACTTCAAATGACTTCTAAGGTCTAATAATGCTAGACTCTAGCTTGACTTACCTTTTCCACAATACTTGGGAAGCCTTCATTTAACTCAACCCACATTGGAATTGCCAACTTGTATCTAACAATGACTATAAAGTTTCTACAGAACTTTCCAACATAGTAACTTGCTCTAATGAAGGTTTGAACCTAAGTCACATTATTAAATTTTAACTATACACAAATTGCGTGATCTTAATAAGATCAATCTTGACCACTCCACCAATATCAAATCTAATGTATAATTAGTTTTTTCATAAACTCATACTTCTTTGGATTGAGCTGCAATTTGTGTTGCCTCGACAATTTGAACGACATATCAAAATGCTCAACAAGAGCTTCTTCGTTGGGCTAAAAGATGCATATGTAATCAAGGTAAATGAGGCTGAAGTCTTCTAAGTTTTGTAATAGAGTGCTATTCATTAGCCTCATGAAGGTTATCAGTGCATTGTATAGCATGAGTAAAATAACTAGCTACTCCTATAATCCATATCGAGTCTTGAAGGCGTCTTGATGTATTATTGTACTCATGTGCATATGATGGTATGTCAATTTCAAAGTAAGCTTTAGTTGAATTTCTTTAGCTAATTTATACATGGTCCCAACGAATCAGGTCTAGAAAAAGAGAGTGCAAAATCAAGAATATAAAAGTTTAACTCATTAGCATCAACGAGAAAGGTTCATTGGATTTCATCCAACCAACCATGTCCAATAAAGTGTAGATATAGAGTCATACTAAAAATACATGCAAAATTCTAAATTTCCATTTAACACATACTACATATGATCCCAAAACATAAATAATCATAATTGTCTCATCATATTGACAAAGCTTAACATAAATACACCCAAGCATCTCCACTAAGATACTACTGTCAAAGGCTTAATTATTAGATTTAAAAATTATAACTAAAGCTATTAGGTGAAAACATATATTAATAAGTAGTACATAATAATATAATTAAACTCTATGTCACATTTATGCTAGTTTTTATTGTAAATCATGTAAGCAACATGTGTTTGTGAGCATTATCTCAACTTCTTAGTAAAAATACATGATAGATACAAGAAGATGAATAAATCAAAATAAGTTAAGCAATTTCAAGTATATGCATTTAGATATGACATAAAAATAATAGAATATTAATAGCACTTGTTATTAAGCCAATTGGATAACAAAATGATATGATTAAAATTATTAAATGTATCAAATATATATGCAGATAAATATATGCATCATTTTAATAATATAAATGTTAATACAATATTCACTTTAACAAGATAAATCATCACAATAATAATGACAAAATATTCATCTAGGAACTCATATCAAGAGATTTAATATTAAATATGATTAACTCATTGCAACCACCACTACTATGTTAATGAACAAATGTTGTTTATCAATCCACACTTGTGACTTCCCATGGTGATATTGAAACCCTAGTTACCTCTCAGGGAGTTTCATTAGGTCTCAAGATTACTTAGGAAGATTTGTGGTGGCCCACCCCTCCGCTAGCACAAACAAAGTATAATTAGCGACAGGATGGGTCATCACAAAATGATAACCCCGAATTAGTACTAAAAAAATAAATATCTGCTGAGAGACACTTACGCTGCCCGCACTAATCTTGCTGGAATGTCTAAGTAACTAAGTGCTCGGACATATGATTGTACCCGAATTATCAAGTAAAAATAATAATAATTCAAAGTACAATACTAATATATGCAAACATTCATCATATAGTGTAGAAGCTATAAGAAAGTATATGTAGACATCTATCCATCACATTCAAATAATATAAAAGGAAATTATATAAAATATGCATCTTAGATAATACAATACTAAAATAAAAAACATAAAATATTGAATTTAATTATTATAGACCAAAGTGCAATGAAAATAAAGAGAATGAAAAAAATTAAAGATCACTCTCTTCCAAATAAAAGAATAATTAATTTTAAGCATTTGTAGTAGAATCATCATCTTGCTCTTGTTCCTCACCTAGTGCACTCCTCAAAAAGCTCTAGATCTGACATATTAGTTTTTACATGCCAGATCCCTAGCCAAGAAAAGCAAAAGATATTGAGTTAGATAAAATTGTTTAAGTACATTTTAGACTGATAAATTATTACTGAATTTAAGTTATCACAAATTATCATAAGCAATATATGAGCAAAAAGCATTCAAAGAAAACTACAAATAAATCATTTTTAACTGTAACAAAATGAGGCAAGTAAAATAACATACCTCCAATTCAACTGCTGCAGAAAAGGTTAAGCATGTGCATATAAAAACTAATACAGTACAAAAGGAAATCCTAAAACAAAGATGATCAATTTGTACATACTGAATATACTAATAAAATACTAATATATATAACAAAACTAAAATTAGAATCCTATCATGCATATATTTGCATAAAGCCAAAAAATATGTTGAAAATATACAAACACAGAAAGTACTGAAAAACTATGACTGAA
The DNA here is from genome assembly GCA_016760335.1 of Gastrodia elata. Lineage (NCBI taxonomy): Eukaryota > Viridiplantae > Streptophyta > Magnoliopsida > Asparagales > Orchidaceae > Gastrodia > Gastrodia elata. The sequence goes on from CM028677.1 coordinate 39,354,175, forward strand.
CTGAGAGCTGGGCAGCATGCAAACTAAATTGAAATCATCATTATTTAATTGGACATACGCCTAGACTAGCCTGCCATAACACTAACTGGCTAAACATAGCCACTGAATAGAAAGCCCCACATGTATCATCTAGATCACTCATGGCTAGATCCGAGCCGGACTGTATAATCGTACATGTATCATCCAGACCACTTATGGCTGGATCCGAGTTGATTCTACCACACTAGGAACTGAAGACATACTAATTATGACACAGTCCACTGAATTGTTATCTGATTTATTGAGTTTAATTTAATTGATGCAATAATGTCATGTTTTGCAAGGCTAATATGGAATATTCATCAAATACTCCATTTCATCTATTTATGCACAATGTAGCAAAGCTCAAACAACAGCCAGGCAAAGCCCCTCTCTTAATCTTGAATTCTTCTTTTTATAGACTAAATAAGATCTATGATATCTTTTGTTTTCTAGTTAATTCGTTATAGCTATACTGAGAATATGCAAGCTCAAGATCTTTAATATCCTAATATCCAATATAATCCTAAAGTCACAATCCTACAAGGTCAAACATTAAAACTAATCAAGTTATAATCCAAAATCAGATAATATCACATACACAAGTTAAACAAATAAATAAATTGTCCTAACTGATGTATTTATTATCCCAAAGCCAATCTTAATCGAATAAATCAAGATCCAAAGATTATGAGTTGAAAACCTCAAAATATGAAGTTTAAACCTCTTAATTCAAGGTTAGTAATTCATATCTTATTGAGTTTGATTACACTCAATAAGATCTCTTTAACTCATAGTGCTTGAGAGTTGCGTTGAGAAAACTTAAGCCTTAGATGCTAGTACCTTGGATTAAGAGGTTTAAACATCATATTTTAGCTTTATAATGTTTAAGGAGGGATAATCAACTAAGATCAAAAGGTAAAATAAACTTAGTTGATTCATAAGGATTAAACTTAACTATCATTACTTAATATAGTTGAACTTAAGGAAGTGGTGACTGAGTGTCTAAGGCTAAGATTTAGGAGGTTCAATCATTTATAACACTTATAAGGTTATATAAGGATTAATTATGTCTTAAATAAATTTAATTTAGGAAAACATTTAAAGGTCTAAAATTGAATCTATTATGATTAGAGCTGATATGATGAGACTCATTAAACATTACGGAAAAAAAGGTGGATTTTTAAATCACACTTAAGCATCATAAAGTTAAGCTAATTAACTTAAAGCAAAAATTAGGGTTGGGTCATTAAAACACGATCAATATATTAAATGTTTCTTAACAAATAAATTAAATATAGAAACTTATGTAACAAATATAAAAGAAAAATTAAATGAAAAAACATAAGAATTATGTTGAATAAAATAATGTGTTAACAACTATTGTAGAGCCAAATTGAAAATGTTGGCCAAGGCGGGAGACTTTACCACAAGTAAAGGTGCGTTTACTGGCTTTGGAGGTGTGACGGCCGCCCCTTCTAATCATAAGGCTTAAGGAGTGGTCGTCACTAAGCACATCTCATACTTAACATTAGATTGGAATTTAAGACTCCAATCCAATCTTAAGGAAAAGATGTGCTTTTCTAAATAAGGTAAAGATTAACAATCACTTAATGAGTATCAGAGTGCGGAAGAAAATTATCAACTGAAGTAAACATCCATACTATAAAATAAAGACATCCAGCTCAGAATATATACAATGCAAGAAAGTAAAGCACAAATAGTTCTGTATTATTATAAACATTTAAAGTTAAGAACTGAAATGAAAAGAGTCAACTCATCCTCATAATATAAAAGTAAAGTAAAGCAATCTAATAAGTAGACTAAGGTCCCTCAGTAGTCTGGACCTCCTCCTGGATTTGCTCCTCAATAGGCTCAATCTCCTCAAAAAGCTCAGAATCTACCATTATCAGTTTCATAATGGTAGGGCCCCAGCCAACAAAATAAAAAACTTATTAGACAAAATGTCTAAGTACATTTTAAGGTAATGAATTTTAATGTATTTTAATGATATCACAATTGAAATTTAAACAAGCATAGCAGTAAAGCAACAAAGAAAGGAAGAACAAGTATTGAGGTAGAAATATACCTCAACTTAGGCTGCAAAATAAGATAAGTAAAGTACAAGGGCAAATCTACTAAGTACAAAGAAAAGTCATAAGTAATATGATCAATTAACATGCCAGTTATAGTATAAGTAAAAGTACTGTACTGAAAGTATAAGACTAGCATCCTAACATGCTCTCAAGTAAGTAAAACGGCTGACATAAAAATTTCTAAAATATAAAGGAACTGCAGAAAATGAAAAATATGAAAGAAAGAAAAGTGTACTGAAACGGTAAAGTAAAGTAAGTCTGAAGTGTAAAAAAATATGTAAAGTAACTGTAAAGAGTCTGAAAAGTAAATGTAAGTAATGTAGATTAAAGTACTATACGCGTGAGATATTCTTACTTAGTCTGCCAAAAAGTAAAGTCCATCTGGTAATCTAGGAGAAACATCCCAGATTAAAGTAAAGTTCATCAAAAGAGACATCTAGGAGAAACAGCCCATATCCTAAAGTAAAATCCACAAAGTATCTAAAGAGCATATATGAGAAACATCCCAATGCCAAAGTAAAGTACCATAGGGGAAATTCCCTAGGCAAAAGCAGTCCTAAAGTAAAGTTATACTAAGTGGCAGGCTAAGTAAAACATAAACCACAAGTATAATGTTGTTTATTAATGTTTCTTTTAAAATTATGCATATGATATGTGAATAAAATTTAAAGTATATTATAAAGTATGTATCAAGTATTTAAGTATGTCCAAAGGTGTAAAAAGACTCAAATGACAAGGAAAGCATAGCATTTCAAATTCAAAGTAATAATTTAGCACTACACAAACTTTATGATATCACATGTTTTCTAATTTAAACGTTATAACTACTTTAAGTTACATAAGATTCAGAATCATAAATTCTTACACTGTCTGTAACTTAGAATCACGAACCTATAAGTTAAACATAATTAAGATTGGCCACATCCTAATTATAAATAAATCTAAGCCGCCTACAAGGTTAAATAAGTAAATTAATCGTCCTAAGTTATTATTTTATAAATCCCAAACCAAATCTTGATTAGCCAAATCAAGATTGAAAGGATTAAGAATTAAACTCCAAATAATGAAGTTCAATTACTTAATCACAAGGCTATCATAAAGGACTAAGGTTTAATCCCATCTCACAGATTAAATGTTAAGGCAAATCCTATTGAATTAAGTCATATTCAATAGGATAGATCTCTAATCCTAATTCTAATGTTAAAAGACCAAATAAAAAAAGTACTCCCGAATAATGACCGTCATAGTTTTTAAAACCTTACCAGAGTACTATGAAACCAACCAAACCCCAAAAAGTAAGGAAACCAACACTAGCTCCTTAATAAATCAATTATCCAAAAAAGTTCCAACTGAAAGAAAATATTGGAAATATTATATTGGAACTTTTTTGGATAATTAATTTATTAAGGAGCTAGGGTTGGTTTCTAATCAATTAATAAACTATGAAAAAATCTAATAAACTATTAAGATCAAAGTTTCACCTTAATGAGTAACCCACTTTACCCATTAGATGAATTCTAACATAAAATCTAATCCTAATCTTAGGAATTTAAAGCTCTTAAGTACTAGGAGTATCACTCAGACATACATCCTAACTAAGGTTATAAGACCTAAAAGATGATTTAAGAAGTTCAAAGAAAATAAAATTTCTTTTATAATTTACTTAAATTTTAGTTAAGACTTAACTTAGGGTTTTCTTTAATTTTCTAATTTAAAACTTAAAATTATTTAAATCAAGGTCTAAATCACTTTAATTACTATTTGCTATAATTTAAAGATAAAATTAGGACTTAGACATATTAAACCCTAAATATTGGTGCAATCTATCTCTCATCCCAAGAATTAATTTAGGAAAACATTTTCCCCTCCTTAGCCAATGTTTATCTCATTACTATTTTAAACAAAAAGTATTATATACCATTTGGGAGAATTTAAATTTACTTGATTTGCTCTAAGGTCACCAACTCAACTAAGAAATTTATCTACTTTCCTTCCATGCATACTTCTTATATTATCATATATATATATATATACATACACACAAATTTTCATCAATGGAACACATCTTTGCTCTACAAGTGCTTTCAAGTATAACTCATTGATTTGCACCTACTTTTTTGATGAATGATTAGGCAATAACAAATGTTACCATACATTACTAATTATGGTCATGTAAACATATTTTTGTATCCACCCCAGCATATAAAGATTTAGATGAGTTGTCTCAAGGCTTGTTGAGATCAAATTCTTTTAATAGCTCAAGTCATAGATGTTTGTTATTTCTTCCAATTGAATAAGAATATTAATTACTTTATCTTGATTATTTAAGTCATTAAACATCATCGTCTCTTGTCCCTTCGGTATTGCCATCAAGAAAAGACTTCTATCACCATCCACAACTAGGCTAAGCTTCTGGCTCCCTCCAACAGTTGTTTCCACCATTCCCATAAGATCATTCGTGAAGAATGTTCACATTCACTTTAAAACACTTTTTAATACTATAGCATATGATCTTTCAATGTTTTTAGAAGACACTTTTTCAACAATTAATGAGGATAATGAAGAAGTAGCAGCAATAAGTGCTTACCATTAATTTGTACAATATATCTCTTTTGGGAATGGCTTCCTCTTCTCACTTGATGGTAGGCTTACAACTGCCATGACAACTGTATTTGCTTAGCCAATATCATTAACGGGAGACATTCATTAAATATTTTATATAGAAGATAGGAAATAGATTTGGTAAGGACGTTATCATATGTTGAGACAACCATCAAGAAAGCTGAACACCAATATTACCATGCATGTTTAGGTTCAGTTCAATAGCAGATCAATCATAAAATAAATTATTATTTAATAACTTAAATACGTAAAATTATTATTATATTCCATCATACTGCATATCAATCACCAAACTATTAATACTTTAAAATAAATATTATTATTTTACCAATCTAAAAATACTTCCTTCAGGTGCTGTATACAAAAATAAAAAATTTAAATATGAATATTATTTATTTAAATTCATATGTAATATTTAAGAGTTCAAGTTTAGATCAATAAAAGCCATAAATAATAAGGTGTATTTAAGCTTGAGCTCAGCTCAAATACAAACTTGAGCTCGAGCATATCTCAAACCAAACAAATCGAACACAAAAAAATAGCAATGCTCGCTTAAGCCTGGCCTATTCACACCCATATTTCCAAATATATACTACTATGATAAAACTAAGCTAGTATGCACTAAATGCACAAGTTCTCTTATTAAGCATTTCTAGTCCCTACTTGATAATTTCTAACCTGGTTTGCAGCAATCAATATGAAACCTTTTGTACATACAAGTTGGTTTTGGTCGATCTTCAGCAGCACTTAAGCATCATTTGACATCTTAAGTACTCCACCTTTACAAATATATTAAAAACTCATCATTTAGGTTGCTAACAAAAATAACTCTTCAAATATTGAGTTTAATAAATCCTTCAAATGTGATGATCATCATTGTGCCAATCCATGCAATAATGCTACACTCATTCCTTAAGAATACATCTTAACAATTAGTAGATTTAAAAGTGGAGAGCAAATCCCTATTGAACATCAAATGAAATAAATATATTGTACTAAAAATTACTTTGATATAAACTTCTGTCTTTACTAACAAACAAAATATTATCTAGATACAATTTCATGCTTCTTTCAATCTGATTTCTCAAATTATTTGTTCTTTATTATTTAGCTTTGGGCTATCTTATTCTAATATGACATTTTTTCTTACAATAATTATAAGTTGAAATCTTCCTCAACGATTTGAGTATTAATCTTTGCCTATTATTTGACTCTCGGGTCAAACTTTTTCCATGTGAATAACCTATCAATTTGTCATTTAAGTTGAGTATATGTGAATGGTTCAGTGGTTAAGCTCTTAAGTTTGAAATCTAGACAGGTCAAAAAGTTCAAATCTCACCAGTAACAAAAAAATAGACTGCCTCCTTTCTAGAACAAGTCCTTGAACAAAATGACTTGCACAACACCCTACTGAAATAATTTCACTAATAAACACTCCAATTAACTCTAAATCGATGAAGATGCACTTCAAAATCCTTCATCATACAGCAATAATACATCCTATGTTTCAAATAAAATTGCATCATCAAGCTCTCCATCATATAAGGCAATCCCAATTTCAATCACAAAATCACATTGGTTTTTACCTTTAAATAATCTTATAAGATCTCATTATTTAACAAAAGCAATAAGATCAAAGGATTTTGTGAGTTATCTTTCATAAGAAAAATTTGTTCCCCAAGTAGGGCTGACAATTTGATTCGAAAATCGAAAATCGAAACTCAAACTCGAACTCAAAACATTTTGACTCAACTCAAAATTTTCGAGTCGAGTTTAAGTTGAATGGCTTGACTCAAACTATAATGACTCGACTTGAAATGACTCGAGCTCGACTCGAAGCCAGCCCAATCTCCAAGGCAATGGCCTGAGAAACCCTAACATAAAACACTAACCCCTTTATTGGGCAAGCCAATCTCGGTCAGGACATAGTCCCCACAAGGCTTCTATAAACATGTCCACAAAATAATTAAATTAAATTTTAGACAGCTAAAACATATTATAAAAAGGAAAAAAATACACCAAAATTCTTATTTAGATTATATCAGCGTGCAAGTTTCCATCAATGTTCATTTTAAGGGTTAAAAGTTGTAAGTACAACATCACCTCAAATATTATTAAGTCAAACAGCATGAACACAAAATTAAAGACATAAATTCAGATGCTAAGAAGTTTGATGAGATGAGCTTAGAAACTAATGCCATACCAACATCTTTCAAGCTGCCCGTAAGAATTCTTTGAGATCATATCCTTGGAGCTGCAAAGTGAAAAAAAAAAAAAAAACAGAAAGCATTTATTTGAATTTAGATTGAAAAAAAATGAAATATATATTTGCCACATTTATGAAAATATTATTCTGTCTATATAAACATACAACAAGAAGTCTGATATAGTCCTCACCTGAAGAAGTGTCAGCAGCAATATCACTCCAGAATTCCAAAATGCATGTATGGTGATGGGAGTGAGAAGATTGCGCGTTTGGGCATAAGAAAACCCCAAAACAGTCCCTGGTTTTAATTATAATATAAAAGAGAGTGGAAGTGACCTTTTAAGTCCAATAATGAAGCATGAAGTTCTCCGTATCTTTTTTTTAGAAATTTCAAACAACAAATTCATGTTAAGAGATTAAATATATTCTAAACTTGCATAAGCATATTAAATCATAATTTTGGTACCAAAATTATGATTATATTTAATGGGATACAATAAACTATATTAACACATAATCATAATTAAGTATAACTAATAAGCTTAACATAATCAAAAAACTTAATACAAATAATCTAATTGTTTAATAAATTTATTTATTATAACAAATAATATAGTTACTACACAATCATGGCTTGGAAGGAAAAAAAGTATGTACAATTAAGATAAAAAAAAATAAGTATTATAACTAAATGAGACACCAAAACATGACTTGGAAGCCAAAAAAACGCACCCAACAAACAGAAGTTGACTATTAAATCTACTATTTTTTAAATCATTCCAAATTAGACAACAAAAGAGTATCACTTGTTTTTGAAACGTATAAATCTTCAAAAACACTAGAAAATGCTGATTATTCCATCACATGTCGCTAATATGCTACCTTGTTCCAAAATTGAAAGAAATCTGAACTCATTGATGTAAGTGATTTCTTATATTCATTACCTCTTATTACATTAAGCTAATTATATCTATACAATGCCTTGAGCAAGGCCCAGGCAATGAAGACACGAGACAGTGAACAAAAAAGATAATAACAATTGTGACAACTTGTAACTGTAACAAATTGACAGTTGTTTTTTTGCTGCACGATGTTTTCTGTAACAGAACATATGCTGTATTATCTTTTTGTTCTTTTGCCAGGTGTTGTAGATCCTTTGTTGAACATATGCAGAATATCAACTATTTAGCTTGGACAACAAGCTTGCAAACACAGGCGTAGCCAATGTTATTGTAAAGAGTTCAGCTATTTGTTGTTTGCTAGGAATATGCTAAAGTGAAATGAACCCTTGCTTGTATTGGTTTTTAGGTGAATCAATAACCAGGTGCTTTGTTCTTTCATAAAATATCAGATTAGCTGTAATGTAGATTGGCTTGATGACCACAATAAAATGGGATAGTGCTTGCAATGGTACTTAAAATCATGAAGAAAATATGATACAAACAATAGATGTCATACTGTGATACTCTATTTATGCTGAAGACCAAGAGGCAGTAGATTGTTGTTTCAGTTTTCTAAGAAGCTAGGGCACAACTGATGAAAGATGAAATAACCAGTAAGTGATCTTCTCATGTCAATGCATGAGACAATCGGTATCTGAGTAAGAAGTAATTTGGTAAATGTTTTCTGAAAGAAATAGTCCTTTTAAAGGGATTCCTTCAAGGTATTTGATCAAATGAATAGCAGCGCTTCAATGTTATTGACATTAAAAATGTATGAACTAGCTTAATTGTTAAACACCATAAGAATATTACATATAATAATCCACGTGCGAGTCTTCTGTATAATTACAAATCATTAAATAAATGTCCTTTTTCAGAAGTGACTTTGATGTCTTTTGAAAGAGGGGTAGAGGTAGCCTTTGAATTGCGTGAACCAACATCTTTAATAACATCTAATGCATACTTTTCTCATGTTTATAGAGATACTACATTCAGGTCATGCAATCTTTATCACCAATAATTTGCTTGTTTAAGTCATTAATAAAGAATTTGTCGTGCAAGAATTTTAACTTCACGTATTTCCTGTTCTGATGTCCCAGTGATAATAAGGGCATCATCTACGTAAATACAATGAGTAATAAAAAGCTCTTTTGAGAATTTAGTAAACAGATAATAGTCATTTTTGATTGTGAAAAACTGAGTATTCTTAGTTGTGGTGTTAACACTTCATTCCATTATCTTGAGACTTGCTTAAGCCCATATAAATATTTTTTAGATTTTACATGCTTGTCCCAGTTGAGATACTGTCTAACCTTCTGGAGGGTTTACAAAAACATCTGCATTTAGAGAACAGCAAAAAAAGGCATTATTGATGTCTAGTTGATGTTTTCCCAAGAGTTTGAAGAAGCGTCAATGAAGAATACTCTTTATTATTATCAATTTTTCCATTGGCAAAAAGCTGTCAGTATAATCCTGTAACAATCCGAACTCTTAATCACCAAAATATTATCCGCTTTGACCTTCTTACAATTTTATCCTCAGAAGATAACTTTTAAACAGATTACTCATCTTGAGAGTGCTCCCAACTTGAGCACGCTTAACTTTGAAGTTCTTATCACAAACTCCACAGTTATCTGAAAAGACGCTTCGATATTTAAGAGTTAAGCTTAATTATACTTGAGGAAATTTCACAAATCCATTACTTTCAATTTACTATATCCTTTTGATACAAGCCTCACTTTGTATCTATCAATGCTCCCATCATGTTAGAGTTAGTTTGTATATCAGCTTGGTTATGATGGCTTTCTTTCCATCATGTAATTTGGTTTATTCTCATGCACTATTAATTCCAATGCTTTTAGTTCTTGCATTGCTTGTCTATTTAATATAAGGTTTTGCTTGTTTATATGATTTGTGCTACTTAGATTATTAATATATTAGCAAGGAATGCCGAAGTCAGAGAATAATCATTAACGTAGAATTTCATTTGATACTGAAGATCACAGATAGCAATATTTGAAGATGGTTGCGTGACTGCTTTATGGCATACAAAGTCCTATAATCAGACAGGCTTACTCTTGATTCTGTTGATTTTTTGTATCTCATTATTCTGCACAGTTTCATTTTGTAAGAGATGCTCTGGACATTTATTCTCCTATCACAGCTTCAATGGGATAGGAGAAACAGTGGTTCTGTTTCTAAATTATCAGTTGTTAGTTGATAAACTTCATCTGGGTTCTGGGAGTAGGGGGGCTATTGGTGATGTTATTTTTAGATCCTTTCTTTTATGTTTTTGCAGGAAAAAAAATCTTCAAGAAAAAATACCATCTCAGGAGAAGAATATAGCCTTTGCATTAAGCTCAAAGAGCTTAAATCCCTTTTTCCTTGGCTATATCCAATACATATACATTTGTGAGCTCATTACTTCAATTTATCCTTATATGGTGATACACCAGTGGCAAAGCAAAGAGATCCAAATACTTTCAGAGATTCATATGAAGGAATCCACCTATATAAAATCTCATATGGTCTTTTTTCATTATAAAAAGGGTGTTAGAAATTTATTGATACGTGTGGCAGTAAGAAAGGAATCACCCCTACATTTTCTAGGTAAGCAAGCTTGAAGCATTAGGGCCCTTGCAATTGGTAATAAATGCTTGTGTTTTCTATGATGTAAGATACCAAGCCCCTTTAAGGTGTTTTGACAATCTTTGCTTAAGAATTTACTTTCAAAAATTGTTCTAATAGATTAGACAATTGTTTCAAATTGATTGGTCACCATTATAACAAAATTTGGTAAAGACTGAAATTTTCTATAGCATCAAATAAGCCCAGATTGCTCTGATTGTAATCACATAAATAGGATGTAATTTTCCTCAAGTATGACGTGACACTATGATCCGTCATTCAGCTGACTGACAAATGCGGAATTTCAAGTGATACAGAAACTCTTCTACAGATGCTTGCTACCTCTCCAGGAAAACCCGGTAATGCCAAAAAGACTGGAGCATGCACAACTCTTCAGTACCTAGACTCGGCGGCCAACTTGCAGATAGTATTGCAAGAACTCATGAACGGCAATTTGCACCCCTTGTATGTGCAATAACAGAAAAAAGTATAACAAGAACTCACCTAGTAAAAAAACCCCATGGCACTGCAAATAGACTCCAAAAAATTCTGTAAAATGATTGGATGAAAGATTACAATACAAGGAAAGATTATAGAAGTATGAGGGGAAGGACTTACAAGAATTACACACGAAGACCTAGTAGGTAACAGATAAAAACTGCTTTCCACACGGATCATTGACTGCCCGCTATAAAGTGATCAATGCCATTAATGTTCTACGGTTGTTTATGCCTATGCTTGGCCTACCTGCATATATCACGTGTCCTTTTTATGCCCAAAAACTAGGGGGTGCGACCCAAGTGTCTGAACTAAGAAGGTAGACTCCCAATAACTCAAGAAAAAAGACATCATAGCATACTTATATGTAGGCTCGAGAGTTCAATACTTGGATAGTCAGTGAGAGAGATCGGTTAATAGTAGGGATCACTCAACTAGTGTTTGGTTCTTCAGAGATGATCTCTAGAGCACGCACCTATTGATAAAAAAGAGCACACTTCTGTGAGGGATCATCCCTGGAAATTCATGCTTAGCCTTTTCTGTGTATCACTGCGCCTTGGCAATAGGTTCGTCTGCCTGACCTATTCTGTAAGTTGGCTTTGACTCGCGTCAAGTATTTGGCATCCGCATTTTGAGGAATGGTCTATACCTGAGTGACTTTAGCTTCCGATGAACTTTCTTTAATCAGTCTTCACTGATCTGTAGCCAAAACAAGTCCCGATTGGGAAAAATTTATCAACTCTTACTTTTCATGACTATGCTTATACTTCTATTGCATCCTCAGTAATTGCTCATCGACTTGACAGTGGATTTTTAAGTCAATCCAGAAACTTTGCCGACTAGCTTAAATCAGTTGGGGATCTCATATATAATAGGTTCTTTGGTAGGAAGCTTAAACATGCCTCAAATGGGCTGGTGGTCGTGAAGTTGTGCATTACCTTATTGAAAGCAAACTGGATGTAAAGCAAGCTCTCATTCCACATTCTCGGCTTCTTACTGTGGAGCCCTCTCAGAAGGTATCTACCACCGTCCGATTGAGCACCACAGTCCGCCTGAGGGTGGAATGTCGTGCTGTGCTTGAGAGTATAGTGCCCATCATGCCTCCACAAGATCTACCAAATTTGCACAGAAATCGAGTGTATGTATAAGATGATCGAATTTGAGAGGCCAAAATCACCTAGACGTGCTGAAAAAAAACTTGATCACTTCCTCCCCATTGCCATTGTTGTGAAAGAAGGAATGCTGTAGAAATATCTCTTTCAACCGGAGTGAGCTTGAACAAATACTATTGCAGAAATCAAACACGCACAAACAAGCAACAAATGAACACAAGAATTTATGTGGAAAACATTTTGCGGAGAAAAATCATAGAGCTATATCACATGAAAAGTTCCACTATGAATTAGGAAGAATAATACAATAGACAAGCTTCACAGCCTTAGCCTATTCTACATCACCTCACACAGCCTTGGATAGGCATAAACCCAAGCATTTTACAATTGCGCTTGGGCGCACATTATGGATCACCTGGGCATGTCTACATGATAACACATGCACACGCTTGAATCAATCTCGAAGGAGGGAAGTGGGAGGCTGTGGTGTAGAAGAAATGAAGGGGGAGGACGACCGACCAACGTTAGGTGGCGTCCAGATTGACACCGCTCTCATGGTTGACGAGGCACAGTTGGCTTGTGTGCAAAGCCTCGTCGGGTGCAGGGAGAAGAGGAAAAAGGGTTTACTGTAGCAAATAGATATTGTGGTAATTAGATTAAAAATAATTAATTTATTAAACTTCATAAATAATAATTCAATATAAATTTTGATCATTTTTTCGTCATTTGGATTCCAAATTTATAAAATTTGACAAGGTTTGTAATTTAACGAGACGAACACACTCGCGTTAAAATTTTTTAAGTTTGGACATATTATTTTGTATTAATTTTTAAATATTAAAACATCTAAAATTTATTTCGATATAAGGCTCCTAATATTTTATAGTAGTGTAGTGTCAACAATTCATTTTCATAAGTCGGGGTAGTTTGGTTGAGCACATGGTAGAGTCTCAAAAAAGTAGGGCATCGGTCTCCTTGTTTGCGCACGGCTCCAATAGCATAGCTAAATGCACACTGATCTCAAATAGCTTCCTTAAGTCTAATAGCACTAATGCTCATACATCATTGATCATCTTCTTTAGTTGTTCTTGAAATGTTGAATCATGTCTACATCCTACTAGATTTGATTATCACTCTTTGTCAAAAAGCAAAATGGTTCTTGTAGTCAAATATTTTTGATAAACTTTCTCACATATTGACAAACCCCCACAATTCTTCTTAAATTGATCAAATTAGTTGACATAAACCACTCCTTAATGGCTTTGATTTTAGTTGGGTCAATCTTAAGTTACTAGACTTGTCTCAAATCCAAGGTATAGTGATCATTTTCAAAACTTGCACTTCTTTAGGTTAAGCAATAAGACGAAAGTCGGGAAGGCCATAATTAAGTTAAAAACGATAAGACTTTCTTGATGTGCTTGCTATATGAACAATAAATTAGTACATTGTCAAGTATATTAGGACAAACCCTTCCAAAAATGACCCGAGGATGTGATTCATTAGTCTCATAAATATGAATGCTTAATTACATAAGCCTTCTCAACAGTTGAATCCGAGCTGAATCCGAGCTGGGATCAAGCTTTACATAGCTTGATCAAACTCCTTGTTTAGTTGCAAATAACAACAAAGTATCGATTAACTTCAACCTCCCGACTTTCGCCATCCACATTGATGACATTTGACAAATAGCAGGCAACCTCGGAAGTGATTTAGGTTGACTGGAGGTCAATCGACTGAAATTTCAAGGTTATTTTCGATCTCCTGATCACTAGGCTTCTTGGTTTCAAACCTACCAGTTCATGTAGCCGTAGTAAATGTAATCGCACTATGACTGAATTCTTGCGCTAGTTTCCCCGGATTGGGCTCTGAAAGTCAAAAACAAAAGGTAGGGTATTTAGAAGTGGAGCGGAAGATACATTTTGACTAACAAAGAATAACAAAACTCTCGTCTCACTTTCTGACTTCCAGTAGTCCTTCCGACCTCCCAACTGGTGTTTTAGTGAAATTCCCGTCGCCGCTTTTCATCTTCTTGTCGAGAACTGCGAGGAGCCAACCCTAGTACGAGAGGACTGGGTTGGGTCAACCTCCGAATCAATTAGAAATTAGAAGCCGAAGCTGAACCTAGCGTTCGTTGTTCGGTTCTTATACTCTTGGGAATTTGAAGCATCAAAAGTAAAGTCATCAGTCCATTATTTCTTTTTCTATTAAAGAAAGAAGAACATTTTGCACGGGGTCTTACCGTCTAGCCGTTGGTACTCCGCACTGGAAAGATGTCTTCCTTCTTTTTTAGAAGGCTTTCTATAGGCAGATGCCTCTCCAACCCGCCCGGATCAGTCTATTAAGAACCTCAGAAGGAGATTGGAGATATAAAGAAATTCATTCTTTACATGGGCCTAAGAAATCCTTAGGGATCTTTGTTTTCAAGGTACGAAGTAAGGGAATAGTATTTTTGGGAAATCTTCTCGATGAGGTGTTCATCTTTGTAAACTTCCAACCAGTCTTTGTATGTAGTTAGTTTGTCTATTAATTCCTTAGAATTAGATATCAATTTCTTCTTCTTGTTTGTTGTCTTTGCAATATCGAGAATTTCCAATAGATTCGCCTACCCGGAGGGTGGATAGGGCCGCGGTTAATAAACTAAACGAAATCTCGAACGGGCTCTTACCACCCTTAGCCGTGAAGCAGATTACTTCAAGTAAAGGCTCTTGGAGATTCCTGAAAGGTGGAGTTCTTTTTTGGGGTTGGCCTTAGGTCAGGACCGGCTCTAGTGCTACCGCCGAGCTCCGTAGGCTATTGCGTGCGAAGGTGACCTCCTAACTCGGCTCGGAACTGACTGCGTTCTCAGTTGAGTAAACTCATGAGTTTGTCGCGTAGCCAAAAATCAACCCTTTCTCTTTTATGTTATGGGCTTGGCGCGAAGGCTGCTGGTTCGGGTACGGTACTAAAGGTCCTCGGACTTCCAGGCAGTTTTTCTTTTGGGGCAGCCCGTTGGATGCGTAGCGGAAGGCGATTATCCGAGCGAGCGTCTGCCAAAGAAAGCGACAGATTTAGATTGGGATGAGAGAATCTTCAATAGCATCATTCGTTATCAGATGCCTATTATTTCCATTGAGAAATAAGTACTAAATTTACATATGCAAAATTTAAGAATAATAGTTTTTTAAAAAAAGAATCTGTGCATCAATATCTAATCATTTATGAATTAAAGAGATGCTAGTTGTTGAATGCTAAAATTCACATCAAGATAATATGATTTTTTCTGGTGGAAATCTTACTTCATGGAGTTAAATGCAAAATATTGTGACTAGAAAAAATATGACAAACTCATCTTATGAGATGATGTGGACTATCTTAATGAGCATTTGTTTATCCTACGACTCAATCAATAGCACTCAAGTCTGGTAATCAGGCGGCCATTCTGATTAATACTTATCTCATTTTTCATGAAAGAACAAAACAGGGGGACAAAACAGGGGGAAGTTAATTGTCACTGTATTAGAGACGTTGTGCTATTAAAGAAAAGTATCACTTATGTCTCATGGGGGAAGAATACGAAGATAATTTTACAATAGCATCAATAGTGGATAAGATTAGAGAATGATGTTTTTAAATAGTTTGGGCATATTAAGCATCATTGACTGTGCAATGCCCCTACTAGAAAAATTGAGTTCATAAATTTTGCTCATATTAAAAAAGAAAGAGTATAGCTTAAAAAAGATATTGGAAGAAATTATTAGGAAAGATCTTCTCTATTTTGAACTTAGGGAGAGGCTTCTATTTGTTCATGCACAATGAAAACAAATGATTCATATATCCGACCCCAGGATCAAGGCTTATTGTTGTGGTTGTTGTTGTTGTTGTTCATCATCAATTCGATTTTAAATACTAGCACAAGTTGAGCTTCCATAACAAATACATTCCATTAAGAGTATTATAAGTATAAATTCATAAACTCCTACGCTGCTAATATGGGGTTGCATTAATTTGGAAAGATGTTAGGTACGCTATCATTTTCTTAATTGAGAGATAACTTTCCTTGTGATATTTGCCTACTTTGTGGTTGTGGTGCGTATATTTTTAAACTAATGCGAAAAACAAAAAATCTCTTTCCTGCTGGACAACTATTTAATAATTTTAACTAAACCTTGAAAAATTGGAAAATTACACAACGCCCAAAAATTGTGTATTTATGGAATCGTCACCCTCTTAAAAAAAAACTAACAACTTAGTAAATTTATGTGTGCTACTATCAAACCGTTGTGTATTTTACAAAAGTAATACAGGTTGAAAATTTTTTATGTGCTCTTTGAAATGAGGATAGTTTTGTTGGAAAAGATGGTGATATGGTGCTAATTCAGTAACTATGCAAGTTTCAAGTGCTATGTATGTATAGATCCCAAAAAAAATTACCAAGAACAAATAGCTGAGGAAACTCTCCAGGGGTAAGGTGTGCAAAAGCGAAAACTGCAGCACTGAGAAGAATTGAAACTGGTGTTGGAAACCTGCATTACAAAATTAATCCACAGACTATTCAAGTGATTTTATGATTTTATGAAATGGAAGTCAACTAGATGGAATGAAAAACAATGAATTAGTATCATCATTAGTCCTATTCCAACTATTTGGGATTGGCAAACAAAAGAAATAATAATAAAACTCCTAAAATCCCATGAACAATGATTAGTATAAATAAGCGTGACGTTTACTTATGCTATCTCATAATCATGTAGAAGAGCAGGAGGCATCATTAGTTTTCAGCTTCAATAATGTGTCAATTTGTATGTGCTAACTACCAAGTGTGAGGAGGCTGTAAGAAAAAATATTAATTTTCAAAAAAATTATGGAGGGCGATAACTTCCAAGATGTTACCAGTGAAGATAAGATAAAGGATGCTAAATAGAACATTAGTAAGATAGCAGTCAATTAAAATATCACTGAAAACCTGCCAAAAAATTCCAAATTTTAAAACATATGAAAAGCATCAAAAAGACAAATAATCTCCGCTTGAGTTTGTTTACATGGAACAAAAATAATGCCTGAAAACAGTATCATCCTTAGGTAAAGTTTGGAAATTTTATTATATGTAACTTCATGTGCAACAAGTTTTAACTTAGCCAATATCCAGTAACAATTTAGTATGCTTCAGAAAATAAAATTGACTCTAATCTTTCCAAAAGCTTAATATAAATTCGCTATACATTACAAGCACCACCAAATGATATTTTTTATCCAAGCATAGACAAAGGTAACAGAAGCATATATTAACTTTTTCAAGTGATAAATCATAAACTGATGACCTCTTAGAAAGCACCGAAAACCAAAACTTCAGGAAGGGCAAACGCATACTGCCAAGTTAAATATAATGGGAGTAGCGCCTGAAATTTTACCACTTCGTCAAGGATGTCATCAAAAAACCTCGAAACACAGTCTCCTCTAGCAGAGGTGCTAAAACACTTGTGATGCAAATTAGACAGCAAGTACTAGCATGGAGAAGAATACTTAGTAAGGTCAATATAGAAGATGAGAAGAGGTTGCTTTAGGTACTCTTCAAATTTGTAATAAAAGTATACCAAGGGCCTTACCTAATACCTGAGGAGCCAACAAATGGCAATAAACGCATTAGAGCATCAGCCTGAAAAAAAATGCAAAGAAAAAAAAATGTTTTAAGGAAAAAAAAAAAGAACAGCTAATGTTTTATGTAACATTAAACTCATCATCAACATACCAGAAACCTGCAAACAAGAAATTACAGGTTAAAGAATGTGAACAAAAAGAAATCTAAGCTGAGCCATACTAATTCAACCATAAAACTTAAGTCTATAGAAAATAACTAATCACATGGTATTTTTACTCAAACATATATTTAAACTACCCGATATGAGGCCAAAAGAAATCTTAAAACTCAAACTTGTCTTAATAATAACTTTCCAATATAAAGCCCACAACAGGAGCATCACTCATTCTCAAATGGAAAATTTTCAACCTCATCAAACATCAACTATTCTACAGCAAATCATGGTAGTCACCTGCTATTATACCATGGTCAACTAAAGGAGCCAAGGACCAATGTGAGCTTCAAATAACATGAAGTACTAAAAACTAATCAAATCATTAGCTTTAATAGGGGAGAGTGAAATCAAATGAGGACCAAATTTGGCTAAATACAATAGTGGTAACAACCATTCTTACTCAATTGCTCAAGCCTATTGGTGAGACAACACGTTTTTATGCAATCCGACATGTGATTAAACCCAATACTCACATGTGTAACATTGCAAAAACAAATGAAAGCAACCACAAAAAGGTATATAAAAGAATATCATGATGTTAAAATATTAAAAGAGCGTTTTCTAAAAAAAGTCTTGGGAAGCATATTTAAGGAATTATAAAGGTGATTTGAATGCAGTAATAGCAGCAGGTGTCATTTTTACCTTTTGTATTACAGTCAAATATTTCAGCCAAAATGCATAAACTCATATCGATGCTTAAATGTCATTTTAAAAAATGTAAAAAAAATAAAAAAAATCAACTGACACAATATGTAAAAGTTGTCTGCGGTTTTGGGGATTGTTGCTTTATCAGTTTTCCATTATTCAAACAATCAAGATTAAAAGTAATTATGTAAGCCTCCTAAACTATCTTACAGTGGTTTGTCAAAATTGTCTCATGCTGACTTAATGGGGATCAATTTAGTCTCAATCTTCTCAAAGAAGTCAAATAGTCAATTATCAAAAAAATGCATTTGAACATTTTATTAAATCAGAAATCAACTCTGACAAAATATTTGTTTTATATCATAAAAATAATTAAAAACAATTATAAACTAGTTATGATAAAAAACAAATTAATTAACTACACAGAATAATAAAAATATCACTTTAAGAAAAATTCAGCTAAAAAGATTATAAAATTTATTAAATATCTTATAATAAGTTATACTTGTGCTTTAAAAATTGTTTTCACGGAAATACTCTAAATACCTGCCATCCTAAATCAATGGGAAAAACTAACAAAATGGTCAAAATTAAATACAATTTTAAGAGTTGGTGGACAATTTTGAATATTTCAATATGTTAATTTAAAATTGGGGATGTTAAAAAACTATGTGACCACTTTGAACTGTACCCCATTTGCACTTACTAAATCAAGCTAAAAATAACTAAAGACAATTGCTGTGAAATTATGATGACTATACTATCAATTTTACAATACAATTGTGCTAGAGGAATATTGGGATATATCAAGGATTATATTAAGATTATTAGAATGAAAGCAGAATAAAATTTCATTCACAAAAATTGAATATTCTGAAACAATTATTGATCATCAAATTATTACATAGAACTTCAATAAATTTACATCAAAATTTTGCAATCAACATTATTCATTGATTTCACCAGAACTTATTGAAATCCTAGAAGATTTTCTCATGTGAACTAAAAATTTTAAAGTTTCAAAACATTATTTAACGAGTATTCTTAAGAAATTATAGAAATGTTATATTTAATCAAAATAATTTTACTTAATCAATAGTCTGACACCACCCTATATAAGGATATACATCTGCAAGTCTGCAATGTATTGAATAATCATAAACGGTGAGCATTCTTTTTTTCATAAATATATTGTTGCTTACTCACTCTCTAGGAAGCAAACAGTTTATCTAATATCCCCAAAGGGGGCACAGTATTGAGCCCAAAATAGATAATTGTACAAACTCCCAAAATATTCACCACAAACCAAAACACCAACACTCAGATGATAAAAAGACTTCTCAATTAACATCCTCAAGTTTTGATTATTTAAAAAGATTTAAGATTTAATAATTATTCATGTATGAAGTAATTTGAATATTAAGTATAAGAATAGCTATATAAAATTGTATTTAAATCATTTTATTATTATATAGTGAATTATGAGAGCAATTAAGAATAAGCAATTTGACCTATTTATTCCAATGAGTAATCTAAAAGAGATTAATGCATGTCTATTAGTATAACATTAATAAATTGTATACCCATACAAGTATTTTTAATCTTACTGATAAGCCTAAAATTGTGTCTGTGAAAACACGCAAGCGCATGTGATCTGGAATAAAATAGGACGGGAGGACTAAAGGAGAAGATAAAAAGAGAGACGCTTGCCTCGTTTACGCTCCTCACTGACGCTTGCTCACCTCAATCACTCGTTTCGCAGAGAGTAAGGCTCCTGTCCGCTTGACAAGAATGGATAGTCGGGTTATGTGAATCAAATGTATATGAGGAAAAGAGGGAAGGAAAAGGAAGGAGGAAATGAGCCCCCCATGCTCTAGGGGTGCGGCGGCGACCATGGAAGGGGCGCCGAACCTAGTGACGTGCGACCTCCAAACTGAGCGCGGTCCGAACTCCGGCTCGGCACGAGACTCGCCAAACCGTTTAACTATGGCCGCTGCTTCATCACGCGCCAACAGCGCCCTAGCCCGAGCTGCGATGGCTCGGAAAATGAAGAAGCCGAGCCTCTTGGCTTCGGAGTCGTCTCCCCAAAGGGGAGCAACCTGCTCCTTTGACCCCGCGTCAAGCTCCATAGATCCGACTTACATGGAGGGTGGAAGCCCAACCTCTTTAGGGCTGGTTGTGGCTTCTCCTCCTCACATAGAGATTGGAAAAAACTGCAGGAGGTTTGTTAAGATTCATGGAAATTTCAGCTACTTCGCGAGCTTTGTTAGGAAAATCGTCTTCAAAAACCCAAGAGGGAGAAGAAGGTACAGATTCTGTTAAAGACTGCACACAAGATGTCCGACTTAATGCCTCAACAGAACTGCAGCCACATACGTTAAAAAAAAAAAACCTAGACACAACCAAAAGCCATCTCGTGTGTCCAAGTTGGTAATACTGCGAGCTTCAGAGGGGAACATGGGGAAGTAATCATGAACTTCGACGCATAAGCCAAACTCTGGGTGAAGTTCGAAGGCTCCCTCATCGTGCGTCTCTTTGGGCGGCGTATCCCATATCAAATTATTGTCAATGAATTGAAGCTAAGGTGGAACAAGTTCAGCACTTACACCGTGCATATGCTTGAGCCGGACTGTTTCTTAGTTCAGTTTGAAGATAAACAGGCAAATGAGAAAGTCCTTACCGGAGGTCCCTGGTTCATAGGGGGCCAGGTTCTTGGCCTTGCCAATTGGGTGCCGAGATTCACCCCGAGCACGAACCTCTGATGGATGACGCCAATTTGGATCCGCCTGTTGGGTCTCTTGCTTGACCTTCGGAGTGATGTTAATATCAGTATTATAGCCGCAATTATAGGAAGGCCAATTTGTTTGGATGCAATGACGGCCAATGGAGATAGAAGCGAGTTCGCTCGTGTTTGCGTGGAAGTAAACCTCCTGAACAAACTTACAACATCAGTGCAAGTTCGAGGAATGGATGGAGTCTTTATGCAATGAATTTCTTGGGAAGGTATCTCCTTTTTCTGTAAAACTTGTGGCAAGGTGAGGCACAAAAGCTGCAAGGAAAAGGAAGCTCTCCTTATGAGAACGGGGGCTCCTATGATCATTGGAAATACGGAATTACAATGCTTGGAGAGAACAAATGTTGAAGATGATTGGGTGTTGGTTCGGCGACGAAAGGGTCCTCGATCTCGAACCCTGGGACCCCTTGAGGGGTCGTCCTACCTTACGGCGAAACAAGTCTAAGCCCGCTGCCCCGCCTCGCCAACCTCAAAACTGTCATGTCCGAACCTATGCCCCGTCGGGCTCGGGGTTCAATCGAACCCGAGCAGCTCCCAGCCTGCAAGCAGCTCTGTAGCCCAGGCTCCCATCCAAGCTCAGGCTCAACCGCAGATCTTGGAGCCCACCAACCCTACGCGCCAGAGCCCACCCTGCCTTTCCCTTGGTGGACAGGCCCTCTCTCGGCACAGCCAGTCGACGAACTAGTAGACCCTGGCACATGCTGCGCTGCTGCAACCATCGGTCCAGCCCATGCAGTCTACTGGCTCAATCTCAATGGGCCCGAAACTCTCAGGTTTGGTTTACCCTGCCCCACGCGCTGCCATGGGGCCTCCCACGGGTCCAGCTCCTCTAAATCAACCTGCTAGCCCATTAGCCCAGCAGTCTGCGCTCCCGCCAGCACAGCCCGCAACCCACCTCCAGCCCATACAAGCTCAGTGCACCACCCCAGCCCAGCCCATGTTCATGCCCACCGGCCACTTAGCCCGCGGTCTAGCTACAAGCCCACCGCCTTCCCCTGAAAAGCCCACAACAGCTAGGCAGTAGCCCACCATTGCTATACCACCACCTAGGAGTCTAAGCTCTAGGAGTAGGGAGCACCCCCTGACTCCCCAATGAATGACATCATGACTTGGTAATGTCGCGGCGCGCAGACACCACCTTCCGCCGCTTATCTCGGAGCGCCGACCGGGACTAATTGCTTTATTGGAGACGCGTGTGGAGTCCTTCACTTCACTGCGATGCTGATTGCCTTTTTGGGCGGCACTGGAGCTTCATTGTCTAGCCTTCTACAGGGCACTCGGGAGGTATTAATATTGCCTGACAGGCAAACTTTTTGAAATGCGAGATTCACTTCTATTGCAGTCAAATGATCTTGACCACCATCACCTTGCGCTCGAGGACCTGCTTCCAATTTGGCGTCGTCTACGCGTCTACTGATCTACATACGAGGAGAAAGTTGTGGCGGAAGATCCATGTTGTGAGGGTGGAGGGGTGCCCGCTAGTACTTGGCGGAGACTTCAACTGCGGTCTCTCTAAGAAGGAAAAGCGCGGCGGGAAGCTGTTCAGAGTCACCACTGCTTAGACTGACTTTCAGGAGGTTCTGGATGCGGGCCACTTTAACGACCTAGGGTTTGTTAGTCCATCTTACACATGGATTAACAACAGGAGTGGAGGCCGCCACATTTGGGAGCACTTGGACCGGTTCCTTCTCAGCACGGAGGCGATGGCCTTCTGCTAGTGCAATTGTGCACCACCTCCCCCGGGTGGCTTTTGATCACTGCCCGATCTTCTTGGTTATGCTTGTCTTAGGTTCAAGAGTATCGTGCACAATGCAAATTCGAGGACACGTGGCTACAGTACCCGGAGGCCTTCTCTGTGGTGGAGAGGACTTGGGGGCGGCCGTCTCACGGCTCACCGTCCCTCGATTCTTAACGACAAGTTGGCTCGCACTCTCCGGGCGCTGTGGAGATGGGGACGAGACACGCTCCCGAACCTGAGGTGGAGGTCAATGGAGCTCACGATAACTTTGACGCAGCTCCAGGAGGAAGACATGGTCACGGCTAGGCACAGTGACCTGGAGCTTGTTCAGCTGCTTCTAATCGCTATGCAGAAACTCTCTCAAGTGGAGGTGAGGTTGGCGAGCTGGTGGCAGCAGCGAGCTAAGGCACGGTGGCTGACTTAGGGTGACTGGTGCACTACGGTGTTTCAGCGGCTTGCGATGCAGCATCGTAGGTCGAATACCGTGCTCGCACTACAGGAAGAGTCTGGGAAGTTCACTTTCGACCTGTTGCGGATTCACCAGGTATTTCTTGAGTTTTTTTCAAGGGAAGTGGGGCGCCTCTCGTCCCATAGGGGATTGCTCAGATGATATGATTCCAGATCGTACACTTGGTGAAGCAGACTCTGCCTCTCTCCAATGTGCGATCACGGACGCAGAAATCTTGGCACACCTGAGGGACCTTGGCCCCAACCGTTCCCCTGGGATTGATGGCATCACTCCCTCTTTCTTTACGGGCTACTGGAGGATTATCCGGGCTGATACTCTAGCAGCCGTTCACCACTTCTTTGGTAGTGGCCAGATGCCACAGCACTGGCATGATACTCTAGTTGTCCTCATTCCAAAGGAGGAGAGGGCCTCAACTTCGAGGTAGTTCTGCCCTATTATTCTATGCAATACTGTCTATAAAGTGGTGGCCAAAATTTTGGTCATGCGCCTTAAGATAATACTGCCTTCTTTGATCTCCCGAGAACATGGTGCCTTTGTTCCCATGAGAGACATTAGCGAGAACTGTCTCACGATCCATAAGATCCTCATTTGTCTCTCATACTCCACTATGATGGCAGGTCATATGGCCATCAAGATGGATATGGAGCAAGCTTGCAACAGAATGGAGTGATTTCCGCAGTGTTGGACGGATTGGGCCATGCACTGCATGGAGTCCCCCAAGTTCTCTGTCCTGGTTGGCGAGCATCGACTTCCCTGGATAGTGGGGCGGAGAGGCGTTCGGCAGGGATGTCCCCTCTCACATTACTTATTCATTTTGTGCTCGTAGCTCTTCTCCCTCCCAGTCAGGCGGTAGCTGCAAATTGGTCGTCCGATCGGCATCCAGCTGAATAGAGGTGGGCCTACCTTCTCTCACCTCATGTACGCCGATAACTTGATTTTGTTTGCACTGGCTTCAGTGGCAGCAGGTCGTGAGGTCCAGCGGATTCTGGCAGAGTATAGGAGTTAAATCGGGCTGTCTGTGAACTCGTGTAAGTCATATATCATCTTTAACATCCAACTAGGTTTCCCCAGAGAAGCGTCCCTTAGATACATTGGGGTTACAGTTATTGGCCGACCCCGCGGAGATCAGATTTTTTAGCTGTCACAGAGCAGGTTCGTGGCAGGCCTCTCCCTTTCAGGCAGATTGTGCTTGATTAGATCAGTACTTGCTATGATTCCTAGCTACCAGATGTTGGTGGCGTTGATACCGGACTCTTGCTTCTCTGACATTGAGGTATCCTCCGTAGGTTCCTTTGGGAAAGAGCAAGGGGTAGCAGTCTACACTATGCGAGGTGGCAGGAGATCTGTCAACTGCTCGAGTCAGGAGGTCTGTCGACATAGTTAAGAAGCTTTCAAAATAAATTTTTAATGGGAATATTAAGACTTAGGAGTGATAATTTATATTTCATTATTATATGGGTCATTTTCAAAGCCTAATAATATTGCAAATATTACATTTGCAAACATAGCAGATTTTGAGTGTTATTTTCAGCATATTCAAATATCAAGGCACATAAAATATTATTGTTTGCACTTAAATTGCTTTTATTGTCACTTTAACATCGCATTGAAGCTTTATCCATGTTGATGTAAAATGAAATGCTTACTTACAACTAGAATAATGTCAGAAAACGGAATGTATTTATGATGTCTTGTAAATGGTTGCAATGCTTCCAAAATGGTGATTAATTTAGGTTAACGACAGGGCTAGTCCATTGAGAATTATAAAGGTTCCATCTGGAGCCTTTGAGGGGGCCCAAATGAAGGATATACTTTTATTGAACCCAGCCTCGATGTTCTGGATTTACCCAACAGAACTGCTAATATTGCTTCATGTAAACAAGACATACTTTTATATATTTGTGAAAATTTCTTATATTTTAAATGAAATGGCATGTAACATAATTATGGCAAACTGTTTTAATTGCAAAAAAATTTCAACTTACTTTTGCTCTCGAACTTTGACGTCCTGCAATATTAGGACATGCTTTTGCTTGCGACTTTTCTTTTTGCTAAGTGCAATATTTAATATCTCTTGACTTAAGATGTGTATTAAGACATTATTCTTATAATGCCAAATCAGGTGCAGTTGAAAGAGATTGACATAGCTTGAGATTATCTAAGAAAATCATGGTGCTGAGTTGTCGCATAGAGATTTAGTTTTTATTCATTTTAAAAAGTGAACATTTATTTTCATATGCTGTTAACTTGTAATAATTTAGATAATGTATTATTTGAATTGAATGAATGATAAATTTTATATGTTGTATGTCTCTATTATTATTTGATTTATGTTTGAACGTCATTTTCTTTTAATTATCAATGCGATCCTGCGGAGATGTACCCAATGGTAGTTTGGTTGATACCTAACTTAATATTGGGTCATCACAGTTGGTATCACAGCATGTCATAGGGTGTCAGATAAGAGCTAAGTGCCATACAAAGCAAAACAATATTTCATGTGAGCAACCGCTTGAACCCATGATGGTTAAGGTGCTACATGATTGTGGTTGAGCCTGTAGGTGCCACCTTTAGTCCTATCTACCCAATGAATGGTTCTTGGATCTGTGTGTGGATACTGACGAAGACGTCAGTTACTTAGGTTGGGAAGATTGTAAAGACCCACTTAAGTAATAATAAGTGAAACTCTTAAATATCAAGATGCCTTTTTAGATAACGATGGAGTTCCTGATAAGAACCCCAAAATTAAGCGTGCTCATGTGGGAGCACTCTCAGGATGGGTGCCTGCTGGAAAATTATCTTCTGAGGGCAAAACTATGAAGCTTATCAGGTCAAAGCGGATAATACCTTAGTGCTTAAGAGTTTGGGATATTACAAATAGTATCAGAGAGGGCCATAGGATGTTAAATAAAAGCTAAATGCCATACAGGATAAAGTTCCACTTCATGTGAGCAAGCCTTTTGAACTCATGATGGTTAAGGTGCTACATAGTTGTGGGTATCTCTTGAGCCTGTATGGGCCACCTCTAGTCTTATCTACCCAATAGATGATTCTTGGATCTGTTTGTGGATACTGATGATAACATCAATTACTTAAGTGGGTCTTTATATTGTGCTCTCGCACAGTATGCAAAGCGCCGGAGAGACTTCGTTAGCTGGAAAGAAGCGCCAAATGCTCGAAATCGAAGCTTCGCGTGAAGCATCAGTCGATAACCAGATGACACTTGTTCCTACAACGCGCCCCCCGGTGGAATAAGCCGAGTCACACAAGATGACATGTCGTTAGATCAACTAACAGTACGTTTCGAAAGACTCGCCACACTAATGAACCCAGTGTTTCAACAGTTTCTCAATGTTTCTGACTCTTTAGGCTATGAACACCCTCCTGAAGATAAGATTCTTGGAGCTAAATTCTTTGAAATTGAGCTCACGAATTTACAATTTGCGATGTCACAAACAATTAGCGATTATCTTATATTTAAGATTAATGCTAAAAGTCTTGATGATACCCCTGAAGTCGCACTCCATGTCGAAGCGATGGTCCCACTAATTGTGAATGCTTGTACAACTGCGCTTTATGCTAAGTTGTGTAACATACACAAACAGTACAGAAAGTACAGTAGTAGATTCCTGACTCCTCCTACGTACAACAAAGAGATATAATTCCCACTACCCTTTGCTGATGCGATTCAAAATTTTGGAATTTTTGAAACTCGCTATTTGGAGAACTTTTTAGCAATTCCTGTTTACAAGGAAGATATCTGTCATGAAGGAAAAAATTCCGAAGATTGGCCGCTTTATAAGTATGAATCTATCGTACCTGTTTTGAAGCAATACAATATCAATTTTAAGTTTGTTGACCCAAGGGTGAAGTTTGGTTCACCGTGATGGACATTGCAATATAAGTATGTCAGCGCAAATGAAACGATTGACATTGATTGCCCGTTACAGCCCGTTATTTATTCCATCTACTATCATCTCAAGCATGTTTGTTTATCTGAATGAACAAGGCGAAGAAGCTCTGATACTATTTGTAATAACTCAAACTCTTAAGCACCAAGATATTATCTGCTTTGGCCTGAAAGGCATCATAATTTTGCCCTCATAAGATAACTTCCCAGCAGGTTACCCATCCTGAGGCGCCTTTTCAGATAATTATGGAATTCCTGATAAGAACTCTAAAGTTAAGCGTGCTCAAGTAGGAGCACTCCCAGGACAGTAGAGTGACTGGAATACATAACGGGCAATCATTTGCGTTGACATACTTAAATTATAGAGTCCACCACAATGAATCAAACTTCACTCGTGGGTCAACAGACTTAAAATTGATATTGTATTGCTTCAAAACAGGTACGATAGATTCATACTTATAAAGCCGTCAATCTTCGGAATCTCTTCCTTCATGACGGATACCTTCCTTGTAAACAGGAATTGCTAAAAAGTTCTCCAAACAGCGAGTTTCGAAAATTCCAAAATTTTGAATCGCATCAGCAAAGGGTAGTGGGAGTTATATCTCTTTGTTGTACGTAGGAGGAGTCAGGAATCTACTTCCGTACTTTCTGTACTGTTTGTGTATGTTACGCAACTTAGCATAAAGCGCAGTTGTACAAGCATTCACAATTAATGGGACCATCGCTTCGACATGGAGTGCGACTTCAGGGGTATCACCAAGACCTTTAGCATTAATCTTAAATATAAGATAATCGCTAATTGTTTGTGACATCGCAAATTGTAAATTTATGAGCTCAATTTCAAAGAATTTAGCTTTAAGAATCTTATCTTCAGGAGGGTGTTCATAGCCTAAAGAGTCAGAAACATTGAGGAACCGTTGAAACACTGGGTTCATTAGTGTGGCGAGTCTTTCGAAACGTACTGTTAGTTGATCTAACGACATGTCCTCTTGTGTGACTCGGCTTATTCCACCGGGGGGCGGGTTGTAGGAACAAGTGTCATCTGGTCATCGACTCATGCTTCACGCGAAGCTTTGATTTCGAGCATTTGGCTCTTCTTTCCAGCTAACGAAGTCTCTCCGGCGCTTTGCATACTGTGCGAGAACACGAAGTAAAGACCCACTTAAGTAATTGATGTCTTCATCAGTATCCACACACAGATCCAAGAATCATCTATTAGGCAGATAAGACTAGAGCGTTGCAGGAACAAGTGTCATCTGGTCATCGACTGATGCTTCACGCGAAACTTTGATTTCGAGCATTTGGCGCTTATTTCCAGCTAGCGAAGTCTCTCCGACGCTTTGCATACTGTGTGAGAGCACGATGTAAAGACCCACTCAAGTAACTGACATCCTCGTCAGTATCCACACACAGATTCAAGAACCATTCATTGGGTAGATAGGACTAAAGATGGCCCCTACAGACTCAAGAGATACCCACAACAACTATGTAGCACCTTAACCATCATGGGTTCAAGAGGCTTGCTTACATGAAGTGGTACTTTGCCCTGTATGGCACTTAGCTCTTATCTGATACCCTATGGCCATCCCAAACTCTTAAACATCAAGATATTGTCCGCTTTGACATGATAAGCCTCACAATTTTGCCATCAGAAGATAACTTTCGAGCAAATCACCCATCCTAGGAGTGCTTCCACACGAGCACACTTAACTTTGGAGTTCTTATCAGGAACTCCACCGTTATATGAAAAGGAGCCTCAATATTTAAGAGTTTTACTTAAGTGGGTCTTTACAATCTCCCCAACTTAAGTAACTGACACCCTCGTCAATATCCACACACAGATCCAAGAACAATCCATTGGGTAGATAGGATTAAAGGTGGCCCCTACAGGCTCAACCACAACCATATCGCAGCTTAACCATCATAGGTTCAAGAGATTGCTCACATGAAGTGGTACTTTGCCCTGTATGACACTTAGCTCCATTTGACACCTTATGACACGCTATAATACAAACTATGATGACCCACTATTAAGTTAGGCATCAACCAAACTATCATTTGGTACATCTTCACAAGATCATAGTGGATTAAAAAAAATAGCGTTTAGACATAAATTAAATAATAATAGAGACATGCAACATATAAAATTTGTCATTCATTCAATTTAAAAAATATATTATCCAAGTTATTACAAGTTAACATCATATATAAATAAATGTTCACTTTATAAATGAATAAAAATAAAAGCTCTAAGCGGCAACTCAGCACCACGATTTTTTTGGAAAACCTCAAGCTATGTCAACCTCTTCCAACTGCACCTGATCTGACATTATAAGAATAAGCCTTAATACACATCTTAAGTACAAGAGATAATAAATATTGCACTTAGCAAAAAGAAAAACCGCAAGCAAAAGCATGTAACAATATTGCAGGAAGTCAAAGTTCTAGAGCAAAAGTAAGTTGAAATTTTCTTGCAATTAAAACAATTTGCCATAATTATGTCACATGCAATTTCATTTAAAATATAAGAAACTTCCACAAATATATAAAAGTATGTCTTCTTTATATGAAATAACGTTAGCAGTTCTGTTGGGCAAATCTAGAATCTCGAGGCTGAGTTCAATAAAAGTATACCCTTCATCTAAGCCCCCTCAAAGGCTCCAGATAGCACCCTTATAACTCCTGATGGACTAGCCCCGTTCCTAACCTAAATCAACCACTATTTTGGAATCCTTGCAACCATTCACAAGACGTAACAAATACATTTCATTTTATGACATTATTATGGCTGTAAGTAAGCATTTCATTTTACATCAACATGGATAAAGATTCAAAGCGAAGCTAAAGCCGCAATAAGAGCAATTAAGTGCAAACAGTAATATCTTATATACCTTGGTAATTGAATATGTAGAAAATAGCACTTAAAAATCTGCTATGTGTGCAAAAGTTATATTTGTAATATTATTAGGGTTTGAAAATGACCCATATAATAATGAAATATAAATTCTTACTTCTAAGTCTTAATATTCCCATTAAAAATTTCTTTGAAAGCTTCTAAACTTATGTAAACATTCCCTAAAATTTCCAATCTTCTTTTATTAAGTTCTAATGATTTATAAGGAAATGAGTCTCCACATTAATCTATACTTAGTATACAAAACCATGATTATAAATAAAATAGTAGGAGAGTATTTTAATTGAAGTGATTAAATCATTCCACTAAAGAACCAAAAGCTTACCATCATGGATGTATCATAGAAAATTATCTAGCTCAATCCTACTATCTTAATTTGTTCAGCTTATCCTAATCTTATTCTAGCATTCCTTTCCCAAAACATTTTACATTTTACTTAGTATTACTGAAATTTGATATAAATTTAATCACAAGGTTTAAAATGTTCATACTGTCCAATTCAATAACTCCATCTGAAGTTGCATTGCATAGATGAATAGATGTGAATGATTTTGAGATCCTTAATTCTCTAATTGAGCTATTAATTAACTTCACTGCATGGGTTAACAATCAACACCATAAGAACTTGACCCAACTAATTTGTTGATCTATATAGCAATTTAGAATACTAGAAATTTGTAGAGTTCTACCATCATCCCTAGTCCTTAAAAGTATAATATACACCTTTCAGGGCAGTAAACACAGCTAGTGCAGATTTTATAATTGCACTAAAGTTGATCCCTATAGTGAAGGAATGTATACTAGTACATATTTTAACTTATGAATGTAATAAGATTCTCCTCCCCACCTCCAGCTAGATTCAAGTATTATAAATAAAAAGATTCATACCTCTGTGTCGTGAGTCTCGGCAATAGAGCAAGGCAGGACTAGGAAAGAAATCGAAAGGCACTAGAGATAAGTCGAAGGAATGAACTTTCTGTTACTTGAGAATCGTACTGACGGGAAGTCGACAAAGGGTTGAAAGTGTCGAAGAGGGCCCAACCGTCCTCACTTGCGTCGTAGACACCCGAGTGCTGTGGTTGGCTTTGTCAGCTAGGAAGGGAGCTTACGGGATCGGCAAAGGCTCGGTCAACTGGATACGGAAGGGTCGACGAAGGATCGAAGGCGTCAAAGACTTCTGTGGGCTGCGACTGCGTCCTTGCTTGCGTCGAGGATTTCCGTGAGCTTTGGCTGCGACGGTTAAGGCTCAGGCGTCGTAAGGCGCCTCTGCCTATATACACTCTATCAGACTTGTTGAAGCGCCACGCCTCTCCCGCAGAAAACACCGCACCCAATGGAGACATCCTTCGATTCGGCAGCAAGGAAATAAGAAAAATAAAAAATGTTTGCTTTGTTGGCTTCTCATTCCTTTATATTACTTCCCTTATATATATATATATACATATTGTGATGACCCATGTTAGATTGGTAATAATCACTCTAATATCAGGTGTATTTTTTCGCAGGATCATATTGGTAGTTAAGTAAAATAACAGTTAAATAATATCCATAGCCACAGAGGAATTAAGGAATATTTCATTCATTCAATTTAAAATAAATAAATCCCGATTATTACATAAATTGACAAACTACAGAATATAAATGTTTGCATCTCGTAAAGAAAATAAAATCTAAAAATATATTCCATGCCATGATTCTTTAATACATCTTTAGACTACATCAACTTCCTCCAGCATGATCTGGCCTGGCATTATAAAAATAATACCTTAGTGCACATTATAAGTACAAATAATATTAAATAATATACTTTAAAGAAAAAAGCGGACGTCAAAAATGAGATAATAATCACTGCAGGAAAATATGGTAAAAAACAATTAAAAGATAATCATTACTTCTGCAAATAAATATTTCTTTGTCATATGCCAAATTTTCAAATAGTAATCGCGTAAAAATTTATGTTTATGTCTATGACTTGATATTATGAAATGACGGTAATAGTTCTGATGGGCAAAGTCAGAACCTTGAGGCTGGGTTCAATAAATGCATAAAAGCATAACCTTCAGTCGAGCCCCTCAAAGGCTCCAAATATCACCCTTATGTCTCCCGAGAACTAGCCCCGCCCCTAACTTATTCATGCTCCATTTCGGAACCCTTAGCAGCATTCACAAAATACACAAACATCATTTTGTTTCTCTTACATCATTAGTAGTAAGAATAACGCATTTAGTGACAATACGAAACAGGCTCAAAGCGATGTTTAAGCAGCATTAAAAAAAATAAGAGTATATGAAGTGATATCCAGTGTACTTTTTGTATTTGACTTAACAAGACAAATCACTCACAAACTTGATGTGTCTGCAAAAGTTATAATTGAAATTCTATTAAACTTTAAAAGTATTTGCTTGCTCTATGAAAATTAATATTTTTATTCATAAGCTTTTGGTTAATTATGAATCTTGTGATTCTTTGTTCCTCTTGATTTATGACGCATATAAACTAACTTTGGTTAAAAGATTATCTGAATTAATTTAAAAAAATATAGAAAAATCAGTATTAAATATCATGTATTCTTAAACCCTAAGTGAGCTTGCATGGGTTGAATTATAAGTTATGTGAGAATCATAACAATATGCCAAGGTTTTTAGAAACATCCATAGATTTAATGGATACTAGAGTCATAACAGATCTTTGGTGGCTTCAGTTATTAATAGTCGTACAAAGAAAACATTATCATGGAACATAAATATCCTTTTTGTTGGATCCAAGAAGTAACCCTAACAGCTATAACTCAATAATTCCCATCGGTGAAGCAGGTTTCACTAACAATAAGTAGTTTTGAATAGACTAACTTGATTATTACTAAGATTCATTTAAGTGAACCCATACTAAACTCTCAATAGCCTCATAAAGTCATTTAAAAACTATTTCTTTATCAATAATCATAAGACTCACTATGATTTTGGAAGATCTTTGCTCTAAGTGATGTAAGGTACAAAATCAAGTAAGACGAATGGTTGCAGATTTTAAGATCTTGACTAAGGTAAAAGTTCATTATCATTAAACGTTAAAATGAAGTTTCCAGCATCACCAAAGTATTAGTTACATTGTATTAAAATCAAATTTCATAAACAAGCAGACGACTACGATCTAAGGAAATACTTATCAATAGTTAATAGTTTATAAATCTTGCAATTCAAATACTAAAATTACAAGCAGTGAACTAGAATGTCCTTAATACAAATCCCCATTATAGTTTTCTTAATTTGTTACACAACTTAAGCACTGGAGTGCTTAAATAATATCCAAATAATATTGTAGGTTATATTTGATAATATCCATATTTTAATTTATGAGAATTTGGTTAACAACTTGTTTTGATATCGAAATGAGTCACTTAATCTATTTATAACGACTACTTGCATACATGAACAATTCGAATAATTGCAATGTTATTGATGTTAGTTAATAGTAATTATTTATACCCTACTTACAACTCTCCTATTGGCTGAAAAAAAGGGTAAGGAAGATCATACATGCTGAAGAGATCGGGCGCACTGAAGGGTTGGGCGCAGAAAAGAAAACCGAGCGGAGAAGAATCGTGCAAATCCCTGAGACGTCGATGGCAAGATTCGTCTCTTCTTTTGTCTGTGTCTCTGTTGAGCGGAAAGAGGAGAAGATCGAGTTGGTTCGGCTGCCAGGTACGTTGCGTCGGGCGGAAGGAAGAGTAGAGCGGATGGAGCGAGTCTGTGATCGTTATCGACGTCAAATGGTTCTGTGAGCGTCTTCGCCTTTGGCTTCGGTGTCGAACGAGTCTTCGTCTCCGTCGACGGGTTGGATCGAGGGGCTCGATCGGCTGAGGAGAGCGAGGGTCAAGAGCAAGAAACGATCGAGTGGGGAAGAGTGAGCGGCATGCGCTTGATTAAATAGGGTGTGCGTGCGTAACACACACCCATTTTATACTGCTGGGAAGTCGATCAACACCCGTATGTTACGGGAAATAAAACCTGGGAATAGCATAATTTCCTGCAGTTTCTGCAAGGGTAGCCGATTCTACTTTAAAGAGGTAATTTATGCTTTACTAAATTAAGTATGGGTTAGGGATGAATCAGAAAATTTTTGACGAAAACGGATTTAGCGAGAATTTTAACTGAAGACTGAAATTTGCGGGTAAATAACGAAATCTAGATATTGCGAGAAATTAACGTCTTCCTTATATAATGACCTAGGGTCATTACACATATACAAGTACATAAGTACATACACATATACAAGTACATAAGTACATATATATATATATATATAAAAACTTAAACAGAGGGTAAAGAAAAAGAAAACTAACAAAAAAGGTTTACAGTTTAAATCAAGATTGGCAGAATGTCAACGTGCAACGAAGTTCGGCGGAAAAATCAACAGAAAAACAGAAATTCGCGGGTAACAATGCAGAATAAACTATAGTGGGCAATTAACGAATATTTAGGATTGGCGGGGATGTTAACGCGCTTCTTAGTAACGATCAAGGGTTGTTACAGAAGCTCCCTCCTTCTGGTCTCAAAATTCTCTTCTTTTTGTAAAAACTCTCAGTAATATTTGCTTTGGTGGCTAGGGTTTTCTCCTCTTCTGAACTCTCTAAAAGATCCTTCTTTTAGAAAGTTCTTTTCCTTTAAATATCTTCTTTTTAATTATGTCTTAGAGGACAAATCAGCTAATTCCCCATCAGATTCCATAACTATTTTCCTCTTTAGTCATCGTGGGAGTTGAATGAATTAATTAATTAGGTCATATGAATATTCCCCCTTTAATCAATCTTGGGAGTTGAAGGGGTTAATTAATTCGGTCTTTTGAATATTTCCATCTTATAACCGCTCTAGACTATTGTGTTTTCGGAACAGCGGGCACCACAGCGCACTGGGCGCCCGTGGTTCGGTCTGCATTGAATGCTGCAAGTTTTGTTTTGTCCGAAAGCACGCTGTAGCGCTCCGTAGCACTTCGCCTTGAGCTCTGTAGCGTCTGGCCTTCGCAAATGTGTGTCAGGGCGCACCGTGGCGCCTGGCCTTCGCAAATGCGTGCCAGGGCACGTCGTGCCATCTGGCCTAAGCAAATGTGTGTCAGGGCGCGTCGTGGCACCTGCCTTTGCAAATGCGTGTTAGGGTGCACTGTAGAGCCTGACCTTCTATATCTTTGGAATTACAATTTTATCATTTTTGTTAAATTTTCTCTCCAATGCTACAAAAACATAAAAACATGCAAAAGTAACTTAAAATAGACTCTGATCTAATCAAAACACACATAAATTAATGTACAAAATTACTATAAATATCAGGTTCATCACTTACATTAAGTGAAGTAATACATGTCATATCATCACACAAATCAAATAAGATCATCTAAAAATATTTCCCATGCCTTTTAAATCAATTTAATAATATGATTTAAATTTAATAGTGTGATTATTTATTGATTCTCAATTTCTATACTTTAAATTAAGAAAGAGACCATTTAAAATAATACAAATTTATTTAACAAAATAAGGTGGATGGGCCCCATCGAAAAGCTTAGCATGTCTCCGCTAACACAAGCATGAGTATCATATGAATTCACCCTCTTTTGCTTTTAACCCATCGCATGCAGAGGTTTGGAAACACAAGATCAAAAAGTGGTTTAATGTGACACAATTATAGAGATAAAAAAGTGTATTGGAATGTTTTCAGCTCAGAAAATGAGATAGATTCTTGGTGAGAACTCCAGTTTTTGTTCACTTTGTCCAGTGTGACTGTCTAGAATTCCTTGTATACTTTCATCCGTAAAATCAAAATTAGTTTGTTCCTACTTTCACTCAAGTGTTAGGCACGACAATGAGTTGATTTCAAATCGGATTAACCTTGATCCAAATCTAATCCAAGTAATTCTTAGGTCGTATTAAATTTCAAATTGTGTTGAGGTCAATCCCTATCCTTATCTACAGCCAAGGTTTGATCAGCTTACTTGACCAGGCTTTCAAGTTGACAAATTATCCTTAATATCACAAATAATCTGACATTAAAGATGTCTTAATAACATTTGTGAGTTTTAGAAATACTTACATGCCCAATCAAGAAAACAGAAAAATAAATTTCCATGTTTGCATATGCATGCATAATTTACGAAGGTAAAATTCACAAAAATTTGCACTAGTGAATGATTAGCAAAAAAACAAATTTTAAATGCAGTCATGATGCATAAAATGAATTTGACCTCTCTTTGTGGCTGTTCTGAGTTGATGATGTTCAAGAAAAATCCTACCAAGGCGATGGTAGTTGCAGCTCCTAACAATCCAACCCCTGCCCAGAGAAGCCAACCATTGTGAGGATCAGACGGTTCCTTAAGATCTGGAATATGCAATGGCAACAGATGTTATTACACAACGTCCTCCTATAAAAATGCATCATTGTAAATTCAAGAATGCCA
Organism: Gastrodia elata; assembly: GCA_016760335.1. Classification (NCBI taxonomy): domain Eukaryota; kingdom Viridiplantae; phylum Streptophyta; class Magnoliopsida; order Asparagales; family Orchidaceae; genus Gastrodia; species Gastrodia elata. The sequence continues at coordinate 39,390,999 of CM028677.1, forward strand.
ACATCTCAAGTAGCAAAATGAGTTTATTTATACATTAATGTAGTGCTTGATAATTGTGATCACACACCGTAGCGAAAAATATCATTTGGAAATGGCCGAAAATCATTTGTTATTCCATGCAGAACACCTAAAACACCTGCTGTCATAGCACTGCACAATCAAGGGAAATATAAAAAGTAAACAACCTAGGATTTTTATAGACCCAAATCAGCTGTTCTTAAGAATATTCAAAAGATAAATCACAAAATGGAACCTACAATTGTCCAGCAAAAAGTATCACTGCTTTCTGATCTAAACTCAATTCACTTTGAAAGCCAAAATATGGCAATGCAATTGCTTTAAACAATCCTGTCAAAGTAACACTGTCTGCAAAATTTTCAATTTTATTTGATCATTCAAATATCAACTCTAAACCAAATTAGCTCACAGAAAAGAATATAGATGAAGAAAAATAAAATAAAAGAAACATCAAACTTTCCAAGTTTTTCTTGTAATCTTATATTTAATATTTCATCCGCATGAGACTTAGTGGTTTTATGAACTACCTTGATCCACAAGTAATCATAAAGAACAGAACTGTTGGCCAGTCCCAAGGAATTTCCCATCGCAAGAGAATGGGCCAATTTTCTCCAAATTGCTGCATGGATTGCAACATTAATGTCCAAATTCAAATTAGAAATCACCAAAATAGTAAACTACTAGCATTAAAAAAAAAACAGTTACTGCAAGTTGACATTGTTCATGAGTTAATTCTACTGGTAGCTACTCAATGAAAAAAAAAATGGATCAGGCTATCCTGGGTAAGTTTGGGTCTAGATATCCCAAGCAATAGGTCAGGATATACTAAGTAACTTCAAATAAGATATCCAAAAACTAACGCCTCATGATATCTAATCATGTGAAACGTTATAACACTAGAATTTTTTTTTTTTAAGAACTCATAAGAAATTAAGGAATTGTGTTATCATAGTCTCCTACTGTAGAAAATTGGAGAGGAGAAAGAAGATGCCGTTAGTACATAGGAAAAGCGTCAGCTGTAAGAAGAAAAATTGTAGTTCTATATAATATTATAATGGGGTACCATACATCACTTATACATAGATACAAGGTATGAATAGCATGGAGCCTTATTCAGGCCGTGATTAGATCAGCGGCTAGGATGGTACGTAGCTGTTATTATCCCCTGCAAATGAGCCTTCATGCTTTGAAGTGGTGAGTGTGGAGCGGTGTTTGTTGAACCGAGCCGTTGGCAGGGGTTTTGTAAGGATGTCCGCAACCTATTCTTATGTAGGAATGTCTTGTAGCTCAATTTCTCGTTTCTAGATGCTGTCCCGTACGTTGTCATAGTCAACTTCGACATATATTGTCCAGCATGGAAGACGGGATTGTGCAAGGGCAATGGCCAAGAAGTTGTCACATAATAATAATGTTGGGTTGTCTTGTGGAATGTTTAACTCTTAAAGCAGTTGACGGAGCCAGGTGATGTTCGTGGCTGCAGTTGCTAAGGCCCAGTACTCAACTTCTGTGGAGGAGCGAGAGATAGTGCTTTGTTCCAGAGATTGAAGTGTTGCCTAGTATGATGCAGTAGACGGTAATAGAGTTACGATCCGCAGTATCTCCAGCCCAATCTATGTCTGCATAAGCCCGAAGGTGCATATTTTTGGGAATGATGGGAAGCCCAATGTGTCTGGAACCTTAGATTCTCAAAATGTGTTTATGTTGGTGCATTCATGTGATGACCCATGTTAAGTTGGTAAGAACCAAACTAACATCGGATGCATCTTTCCGCAGGATCATATTGGCAGTTAGATAAAATAGTAGTTAACGAACATATAAGCCATTCACATAAAAGAAACGATATTTATTCAATTTAAAATAAAAATAACATCCAGAATTTATTACATGAAATTCCATATACATCAAACTATTAATCCTGGAAGGGGCAGTTATTTTCCCGGGCTACGCCTCTAGACTATATCAACCACCTCCAACTGTATCTGATCTGGCATTATAAAAATAATGCCTTAGTGCACATTCTAAATACAAAAGATATTAAAAATATACTTAAAGCATGCGGAAGGCAAAGAAAATAAGATAACATTTGCAGGAAAATACAGTGTGTTTCAAATAAAAGATAATCAAGTCACCTGCAACAATAAATATTTTGTTCACATGCCAAATGTCAAAAGGAAAAACAATAATTGTGTAAAAAATTTATGTTTATGTTTATGTCTATGATATCATGAAGCAATAATAGTAGTTCTGTTGGGCAAAGCCAGAACCATGAGGCTGGGTTCATATGCATTTAAGCATAAACTTTCACTTGGACCCACTTAAGGACCTCAGATGGCAACGTGCATTTAAGCAACCTTCACCTGTGCCTCCCTCAAAGGCTCCAGATGACACCCTTATGGCTCCCGAGGACTAGCCCCGTCCCTAACCTAATCATGCTCCGTTTCGGAACCCTTCTTGCAACATTCACAAGACACATAAACATCGTTCAATTTCTCTTACATCATTAGTAGTAAGAATAACATATCAAGTAGTAATAAGCTCAAAGCGATGCATAAGCAGCAATTGAAAGTAAAAGCATATAAAATAATATCCAGTGTACCTTTGTGTTTGACTTAATTAGACGTTTCACTCACAATTTTGATGAATCTGCAAAAGTTATAATTGAGATTTTTATTAATCTATGAAACTATTTATTTACAAGATTTAGATCTAGTATTCGTGTTCTTTAGTTTACCTTTAGAAGGTTACTTAGATCTAAATTTTATAAGAGTAGATTATACAATGAAAATGTTCATAATTCTAATTTATTATATTTTACTAAACCTTTCTTTTATCAATGCCGAACTCATCTATTATGTTAGGGTAGAACAACATGCTTCATTCAAGCAATATTTCAAACACTCTTGAGCTATAATTTATGATCTATTTTGGTATGAACTCAATGCTATAATCTAAGATATGGGGTTGATAATACTTGATTAAAATTTAACTGACTCCAAAATTTATCAAATAGTTGATTTGGACTAATTAGAGGTCTTCCTAATATTGGCTAGTAAGATCAAATCATAGTGCTGTAATACTATTATTAATCATTTAAATTCTTCATAATGTAAAATAAAAAACCTAGTCTTAAGTTAAGTGGTTAAATATGTCTCATTGTTGCTAATTCTTAAGTTCAGATTATTATAATATTAAAACTATCAAAATAAGTTATTTAATCTATTTATAACAATTATTTATTATTAATATTAATATTAATATTAATATTATTATTATTATTATTATTATTATTATGATTTATTATATATGTATATATATACATATATATATATATGTGTATATATATGTATATATATAGATTTATATATATATATATACATATATATACACGTATTTCATTCTCTTCTATTCGACATGTCGAAGGGCTTACCTTACGGACGAGCCGAATGCTTCGAGCCAGTCGAGCGAGAGAGCCAAGCGATACGTAGAGGGGAGTCGACGCAAAGGACCGAGCGGAGAGGGTTCGGCGCAGAGGCAGGTGCCCTAGCAGAGGGGAATTGGCGCCAAGAGAGGTTGAGCGGAGAAGGATCGGGTCTCGGAGTACGAGCGGAAGGAAGATCGATCGATCGGTTTCCAGGTACGCTCGATCGGAGGAAGGATTGCTTCTTAGGGTGATATCCAAGCGACTAAGAGGAGAGGAGAGGGGTTTGGTCGAGTGGTGAGAGCCCTCTGCCTTCTCCGAATAAATAGGACGTGCGTATGTAACGCACGTCCGATTTATTCGGCTTAATAACCGTAAGCTACGGTAATTACATTAAGTATTGCGTCTTAATACAACGGTGCTTTTATTTGTTTTCGGTTTCAAAGAGGACAGCCTTAAATATTAATCTTAATGGGGAGGTTATGCTTTACCGATTTGAATACGTGTTAATGACGAATTTTAAATTTCAAATTGCAGCTTTTAAACGAATTCTAAACTTCATAAATTAAGAATTGAAACTGAAAAATCAAATTTTTGCAGAAGTTCTAACGGGAAACTGATAATTGCGGGATAATTGGCGAATCGGGAATTTCAGCGTTTTCCTTATAATGACCTAGGGTCATTACAATTCATGTGTTGACATTTTTTATTGACAGCAAGGCTGAGATCGGAGCGCGGGTAATGGTGAAATATTGGAGGGAGTCGACAAGTTGTTTGTAGAGCGTGGGTTGGTCGAAAGAAGTGGATGGCATTGGATTTTGATTTGAGATAGCTACGGGAGTTAGAGTTGGGTTGCACTGCTCCATGCCGGGAAAGGTAGATGGCTTGCCAAGATGTTTCATTAAAAATTGTTTAGTAAGTTTCTGAGTAAAGAAGTTGAGTGCTATTTGGTTTGGCCCGAGGACTAGGATGCCATTTGCATAGATTAGTATATAGGTGCGGTTGGGTTTAGTTGTGTGGATGAGGAGGGATGGATCTGCATGGCTAGTTTCGAAACAGTTGGAGTGTAGAAAATCGGTTGGTGTGGAATACTATTGATGAAGTGATTGTTCGAGACCGTAAATAGTTTTGTTGAGTTTGCACACGTGTTGTGGATGATTTGGATCCTCAAATCCTTGAGGTTGTTTCATATAGAGTGTTTCATTTAGTTGCCCGTGCAAGAAGGCATTGGACAAATCTAATTGAGTGATGGACCATTTGTAATGTGCAGCAATTGTGAATAGTACCCGGAAGGTTGTCATCTTAGCTGTGGGACTAAATGTTTCAAAGTAGTCGGTGTTGTAGTTCTGGTTGAAGCTTTGGGCTACTAGGCGAGCTTTGTGATGGGCCAGTGTGCCATCTTCATAGAGCTTTGTGTGAAATGTCCATTGCAGTCGAGAACATTTTGATGTGGCTGAGGAGGTTACAAGAAACCAGGTGTTTTGGTCAGTCTAGGCACAATATTCATCATTCATGGCTAGCTTCCAATCTCATCATTATAAAGGTAACAATAAATATAACTTTCGCATAATTACTTAGGGGTTGTTTAGTTCACCGACATCTTGCAGTAATGCGATGTTATTTAAAGATGTCGGTGAGATGAAGGTTGTTTGGTTTAATGTTATCTAATTAATGGCATCTCAAAAATTACCTAAATGCCATTGTCTAATGTTATCTAAATGTCGGCCGATATTCAGATAACATTGCCAACAATCTATCCGAGAGGATAGGGTACTTCGCGCAAACTCAGGGAGATCTCGCTTCCGCCAGACGCCGAGGCTCGCCCGACTATCCTGTAGATCTCTTCCACCATCTCCTGCCGTACGCATTCGCCTCGCTACGTCCGGCCTCATTTCCGCTTCCGCAGAGTCTCGCCCGACTGTCCTTCTCGCCTCTCACAAGCAGCAGCCGACTCTTCTGACATCGAATAAATAAATGTTTTTATTTTTTTATAGGATTTTCTTGATATTATTATTTGATTATGAACTATTTAGGGTAATTTATTTTGTGATTTGTTATTTTTTTTAATTTGCTAAGGTTGATTTAGAACAAATTTAAAATGGAGTGAGTTGTGTGATCATTAATGTCAATAAATAATGATTCTTTCTTAGTTATTTGTATGATAATTTTATGCTATTTTGATAAGTTAAAATATTATCTGATTGGTTTGAATGTGGATATATTATTCTAGCAAATTTTATGATAATATATAATGTTCTTGTAAATGAAAGCGACAAAACAAAAAGTAATTATTGTCGTATGTGCAGCTATATTGAGTGTACTAGAGAATAACAATACTAATGATCAGTTGGTCAATGCAAAACAAAGCTGTTACAGCTTGTGTGCGCGGCGCAGCATACAACGTAAATATTACTTACGTGATCTTTATGAAGGCAATGATTATGTTTCAGTGTTTATGGTCCGCATGAAGAATGAACTTTTCTTTTGATTGTATGATACATTAAAATCTATGAATCTTTTAATGCCAACTCATGTTACGGTTGAAGAGCAAGTTGTAATATTTTTATATATAATAAGGCAAAGTGCACTCATAAGGTCAATTAGCTTCATATTCAAAAGATCCTGTGAAACTGTTAGATGATACTTCAATCAAGTTTTGCACGCAATTGGAACATTGCATAATGAATTAATTACTCCTCTTAAAGGCGAAATACATTCAAGGATAGCATCAAGAGCTCGATATATGCCATGGTTTAAGGTAGTATTCGATTTATATGTGTTTATGATTTAACTTGATTGTGGCACAACAATAAATAATAGCTTCATTTATCCATAACTGTATTGGGGCTCTTGATGGTACTCATATTAAAGCATCCGTGCCAATGGACCAAGTTGTAGCATTTCGTGGCCAAAAAAGAGATCCAACACAAAATGTCCTGGCCGCTGTGAACTTTGATTTGAATTTTGTATACGTTTTGGCATGATGGAAGGGTCTACCCATGATGCAACGGTGTTGCAGAGTGCTTTTGAGAGACCAAATAGCTCTAAGTGCCTAATGGAAAGTATTACCTTGTAGATGCTGGATACTTTACAAAGTCTAGATTTATAGGTCCAAGTTAATATTGGCATTGCTTCTTGTATAATCCATAAGTGGATAATGAAAAACGAGATCAATTAGTTTGCAGTGATGAATCTTGCATTAGTGAAACCATATCAGTTGATCACCAACTAGCTATTGATGACAACATGGAATTGGTGCAACATATGAATGATTTATGCGAGCAAATGTGGGATCGCAAAACTCATTTGAGCTACTAGTGATTTGTAAAAAGTTGTTCGTACAATAGTTCCTACGGAAGAATCCAACATGAGATATCTTTTCAACGATGTTGCTTCTTTCTTAATTTATATTTGTAGTGTTTTAAATTATTTAGATCCATATTTTGTAGTTTGGTGCTTGATTTAAATAAGAATATATATACAAATACAAATAAAATATTGATGTGCAGATTTTGTAATTTTATGATCTTTTGATTCGTTAATGAATCATTATTTGGTTAGTTGAATGATTTATGCGAGCACATGTGGGATCGTCAAACTCATTTGGGCTACTAGTGATTTGTAAAATAGTTTTGATGTTGACATTACAAATTATATTATTGCAATCGTACTTGAAATTTAAATGTAATATTTTTGATCTTGATGTGCAAATTATATGGCCTCCAAGCTTCCCATTTATAAGCAATCCAACATAACAAATAACTCTAAAAATATCTTGCATGAGAGATCCAAAGTAGCTATGGGAATGGCTGAAATTATTTTCTATGGCAGCCTATATGGATAAATGAACTTCTTAAGATAATGGCTGAGATGAGCATTGATTATAGTTTCAAGTCTAATGGTCAATAAAAAATAATTGTATATGCTCAAGTTGCAAGAAAATTAAATGATACGTTCAACAATCCAAGTGTAACGACAAATCATGTTATTCGACAAGTTAGGAGCCAAAGGCGTAGATGAGACATCATTCAGAAGATGAAGGGTTTGTCGGGTGCTAGTTGGAATGAAAGTGAAAAGATTATTAAGATTGGTCAGTTGGAGGCATTCCAAGTTCAACAGATATTTTATTATAATACGTTACTCCGAATATATTTTTTATTAGAATTATTAACTCATAAATTACTTATATGCAGGAGATGGCTCGATTTTTGAATACGTCAATACTTGATTATGATCTTCTTGAAATGGTGTGCAGTGAAAGGTATGCAATAAGATGTTGGGCACATGACAGCAACAAGTCATTCATAAATACAAACAATGTCACTATTCTTGAAGAAGAACACGATTTCTCAGGTGATTTTCAGCATTCACAACTATATCACACTGAAGACAACCTTCAGGACAATGACTACACACAAAAATAAACCGAGAAAAACAAATCTGCTAGGGCTGCTTCAACTTCAGAAAACTTCATTAAGAAGTGTAAAAGAATCGTGATAAGCTCTACCGCGACACAAATGTTAAGGCATTGAAATACATAGCTATTGTTGTGCTAAAAATGGCTGATGCGTTAGATATGGCAGGCCATCGAGATAATATTTTGAGAAATGAATATTCTAAAGTTGTTTTCCTCAGTTTGTTTTTGCGTGTAGTCATCGTCCTAAAGTTTTTTGAAGTTGAAACAACCCTAACAAATTTATTTTTCTCAATTTATTTTTATGTGTAGTCATCGTCCTGAAGGTTGTCTTCAGTGTAATATGGTTGTGAATACTAAAAATCACTTGAGAAATCGTATTCTTCTTCAAAAATAATAACATTATTCGTATTTATGAAAGAGTCATCGCTGTCCTGCGCCCAATGTCCAGTTGCATGCCCTTCACTGCACACCATTTCATGAAGATCATAATCAAGTATTAACGTATTCAAAAATCGAGCTGCATCCTACATATAAGTAATTTATGAGTTAAAAATTCCAATAAAAAATGTATTCGGAGTAAAGTGTTATAATAAAATATCTAAGGAACTTGGAATGCCTCCAACTGATCAATCTTAATAATCTTTTCACTTTTATCCCAACTAGTACTGGACAAACCCCTCATCTTCTGAATGATGTTCCCATCTACGTCTTTGGCTCCTAACTTGTCGAATAACATGATCTGTCATTATACTTAGATTGTTGAGCATATCATTTAATTTTCTTAAAATTTGAGCATATGCAATTGTTTTCCATTGACCATTAAACTTGAAATTATAATCAGTGCTCATCTCGGCTATTATCCTAAGAAGTTCATTTATTCATATAGGTTGCCACATAAAATATGTTTGGTCATTCCCATAGCTACTTTCAGATCTCTCGTGCAAGAAATTTTCAATATTATTTGTTTTGTAGGATTGCTTATGAATGGGAAGCTTGGAGACCATACAATCTGCACATCGATATCAAAAATATTAACATTTAAATTTCAAGTACCATTGCAATAATATAATTTGTTATGCCAACATCAAAACTATTTTACAAATCACTAGTAGCCCAATGAGTTTTACGATCCCATAATTGCTCGCATAAATCATTCAACTAACCAACTAATGATTCATTAACTAACCAAAAAATCATAAAACTACAAAATTTGCACATCAAACATTTTATTTGTACTTATATATATTCTTATTTAAATCAAGCACCAAAACTATAAAACGTGGATCTAAATAATTCAAAACCTTGCAAATTTAAATTAACAAAAAAATAACAGCATCAAAAAAACATCTCATATTAGATTCTTCCATGGGAACTATTGCACGAACAACTTTTTATAAATCACTAATAGCCAAAATAAGTTTTGTGATCCCACTTGCTCGCATAAATCATTCCTATGTTGCACCCATTCCATGTTATCATCAATAGTTGGTTGGTGATCAACTGATATGGTTTCACTAATGCAAGATTCATCACTGCAAACTAATTGATCTTCACCGTATTTCATTATCCAATTATAGATTATACAAGAAACAATGCCAATATTAACTTGGTTGGATATGGGAAAAAAGGTCGCAATGATCCAGATAATATTTTAAAACGGTTCTTTAAAGTGCCAAAAGCTCGCTCAGCTGTAGTCCGTAATGATGAATGTCGTAGGTTAAAGAGTTCTTTAGCAGTTGTAGGCTCATGATTTGTACACTCTTTCAAGTGATACCGTGTCCCACAATATGGACCTATAAATCCAGACTTTGTAGAGTATCCAGCATATACAAGATAATACTTTCCATCAGGCACCTTAAGGCTATTTGTTCTATCCAAAGCAGTCCGCAACACCGTTGCATCATGTGCATACCCTTCCATCCTGCCAAAACATATACAAAATTCAAATCAAAGTCCACAGCGGCCAGGACATTTTGTGTTGGATCTCCTTTTAGCCATGAAATGCTGCAACTTGGTCCATTGGCACGGATGTTTTAATATGAGTACCATCAAGAGCCCCAATACAGTTCTGGATAAACGAAGCTATTACTTATTATTGTGCCACAATCAAGTTATATTATTAACACATAAATCGAGTACTACCTTAAACAATGGCATATATCAAGCCCTTAAGGCTATTTTTAAATATGTTTCGACTTTAAGAGTAATCATTTCATTATGCAATGTTTCAATTGCGTGCAAAACTTGATTGAAATATCACATAACAATTTCACAGGATCTCTTGGATATGAAGCTAATTGACCATGTGCGTGCACTTTGCCCTATTATATATAAAAATATTACAACTTGCTCTTCAACCGTAACATGAGTTGTTGGCCTTAAAAGATTCCTAGATTTTAATATATCACACAATCGAAAAAAAAGTTCCTTCTTCAAGCAGACCATAAATACTGAAACAGAATCATTGCCTTCATAAAGATCACGCAAGTAATCTTTACATTGTATGTTGCGCACACAAAGGCTGTAACAGCTTTGTTTTGCATTGACCAACTCATCATCACTACTGTTATTCTCTAGTATACTCAATATAGCTGCACATACGGGAGCAATTGCTTTTTGTTGTCACTTTCATCTACAAGAACATTATATATTATTATAAAATTTGCTAGAATAATGTATTCAAATTCAACTAATCAAATAATGTTTTAACTTATCAAAATATCATAAAATTATTATACAAATAACTAAGAAAGAATCATTATTTACTGTCATTAATGATCACATTACCCTAAATTATTCATAATCAATTGACAATATCAAGCAAATCCTAAAAAAATAAAAGCATTCATTTACCTAATGTCAAACGAGCCAGTTGCTGCTTGCGAGAGGCGAGAAGGACAGTCGGGCAAGGCTCTGAGGAAGCGGAAGTGAGGCCGGATGGAGCGAGGCGAGTGTGTACAACAGATGATGGCGGAAGAGATCCAGGACAGTCGGGCGAGCCTCGGCGTCTAGCGGAAGCAAGATCTCCAAAAGTTCAAGTGAAGTACCCTATCCTCTCGGATGGATTGTTGTCAATGCTATCTGAATGTCGGCCGAAATCGGCCGACATGTGGCATTTAGGTGATTTTTGGAATGTCATTAATTATATAACATTGAACCAAACAACTTTCATCTCACCAACATCTTTAAATAACATCACATTACCGTAAGATGTTGGTGAACCAAACAACCCCCAAGTAATTATCCTTTTAGTTATTTGTTGCGTTTTGTTAACATATATTTGAATCTCAGTTTTTGGGAGTAATCTTATCTCATGTGTAATATAATATGAATGACAATAAACCAAACATCATACATCTAAATAATACTAACATATGTTCTTTAAATAACACTACACCAAATAGCAACACTGTTATCTAAATAACATGCTATCCAAATAACATGCTGTCTTAATAACTTTTCAACTGACATTCAACCAAATAGCCCCTTAATAAAATTTGGACAAAAGCAATACTAAGGAGCTGTTTGGTTGAATGGCAGTTGAAAAATTATTAAGAAAGCAGATTATTCAGATAGCAGTGTTATTCAAATAACAGAGGCAGTTTGGTTCAGTGTTATTTAAATAACAGATGTTAATATTCTTCAAATATATGTTGTTTGGTTCATTGTCAATTATGTTATATTATATATGATGTAAGATTACCACCAACGCTGAGATTTACATATAAGTTAAAAAAGCACAACAAATAACTAAGAAAATAATTACGTAAACAGTTTTGATAAAACCATCATAAAATTTTTATACAAACAACTAAGAAAAAATCATTATTTGCTCACATTAATGACCACATATACTCACTCCAACAATAAATATGTTATAAATCAAACCTATAAAACATTAAAAATCACAAAGCAAATATAACCCTAAATTATTAATAATAAATTGGCAATATCAAGTAAATAAACAGAAAAAAAAAATCCATATAAAAATCGCATTTCTATCTCTTAGTCGGCCGATCCTCCGCTAAGCGAGTGAGGCGTCGAGCCTCTGCACCTGCGCTGCGTCAGGCGAAGAGAAGGCGTGGACTCTGCACCGGCGTTGCGTCAGGCAAAGCAAAGGCGGGGGACTCTGCACCGGAGCTGCGTCTAGCAAAGGTGAGCTTCAACCCCATCCCTGCGATAGATTGTCGAGCGATGTTATCTCTGAATGTCGGCCGATTTCGGAAATCGGCCTAAAATTATCAGGTGGCATTTTGGTGATTTTTGAGATGTTATCAATGAGATAGCGTTCAACCAAACAGCTCTAATCTCACCGACATCTTTAAATAACATAGCATGACAGAAAATGTCGGTGAACCAAACAGCCCCTAAAACCATAAAGAACTACATTTCTCCCAATGAAGGTTTTATTTGGTAACAATGCTACTGTACCTGTATATTATATTCTAAGAAAGAAGATACCTTCTTAGTTAGACCATTCTCCGATCTTTCCTTCGTGTTACGGAAACAGGCGAAGGGGAGTTCTCTGGATTTGATTAGGGTATAAAATCCTTTAGATTCTGAGAGCAGAGAGTGACGAGTGAAAAGAACAGCTCCCCCGCCTTCTCTACTTAAAGGAAAAGCTTTTCTCCTGCAGGCGAAATGGCCGGCTTTAGACGATAAAACGACGGCCGGTGGCCGGAGATGGATGTGTACGGAAGACAGCATCAATGCTGTTTGTCTCCGTATGACTTGAGAGCCTCTTTGAAAGTAACATTTTCCAGATTCCCGCAAACTAATTTATTTAAGAGCACTGTTACACACTAGAAATAAAATATACATTTAGATGTGCAAGTAAATTTTTTATAGGATTTATGTGTAAGAAAAAAAAAAAACTTATTGATGTTAAATATTTTCTTATAAATATTGGATGCCCAAATACTTTTTATAAATATTATTATGTAAATATAGTATTTTATCTTATTTATAAATAGAGTAGGTTATCACTCTTAAAGTATATATATATATATATATATATATATATAATTTTTTTTTTCTTATATGTAGCAGATAGAATTTAAACTCATGATCTGGGATAATAAATTATGAACCTCAATTACTGGGCTACAATACTATTTACATCACTCTTAAAATATATGTGTAAGTACTTCTAACATCAATTTAAAACTCTCCTAAAAAGATCTAAGGGGCTCTCTCAATATATTTGAGATTGAGAGCATCATATCAAATTTAAAAGTATCTTGTTTGTAGAATTTATTGCGGTAAAAGAGTCATTATAGGAGCATCTCCGGTAAGTGTAATACTACTGAGTCAACTCTTTTATGATAGAATCTTCAAGATTAGTCGATGTACAAGCTGTCATTATGATTAACTCTTTTATATAAAACAAAACCATGTTTTAAATTTCATTAGTTATTTTATACTTTAAATAAATGATGAAATTTAAACTCATTAATTCATTAATTATATTTTATGAGCCTATCATATAAAGGAAATAGCAAAATAGAGCTAAAAAGAATATTGAAAAAAATTATTGGTGCTTGTTATTCATAAGTATTAAGAAAGATGCCATAATCCTTAAGAATATCCCATTTTCTCTTAAAAACCATGAGAATGCTCTTTCGAAAAGGAAAATAATTTCACAACCTCAAAATGCTTTCAATTTTGATTATAAGGTTCAAATTGCATTTTGATTTTGCAAAACAGGGCAGCAATTCCATACTAACCATTGCAAATAACAGTTTCAAATGAAAAAGGCAAAATTTGCTAAATTGCTTGCATTAGGGTGAAATTAAAAGACTTTACTATACTCAAACCAATTTATACATGTTTAAATAAAGATGACGTAACAATTATATGTATAAATATATAATTAGTGCAATTCATTTTTTGCTTTGACCAATAAAAAATAAAACTTTTGATTGGTGTGATTATAAAAAGTTATTTAGAAAAAATAAAACATAAAGAAAACCCAATTTTAGATTTTATTAATTTTTTATAATTAAAATAAATATAGCAATTTAAAACTCATTAATTGAATTGTTTATTTTTATGAGCTTATTATTTAAAAAAGGAATAGCAAAATAAAGTAAAAAAAAAAAAATGAAAATTTATTGGTGCTAAAGCATTCAATGTATAAAAAAAACACTATAATCCTAAAAAATGTCTTATAATTTTAAAAAAATCCCCCAAAAAATTAGAGTGCTGTAAAAGCAGTGCTAGTGTATAAAATATGTACTAAAAACCACAAAATACGTTCAATTTCAATTTCAAACGTTACAAATAACAATTACTCTATGTACCGAACTCATTTTTCAAACCATAAAAAAGACAAATTCTACTCCTTAAATTGAGTATTTGAAAAGAATATCCTATTTTAATTTCTTTATTTATTTTATAATTATAATGTCATGAAATTTAAAACTCTTTAATTATATTATTTTTTTATTATGACTTATTTAAAAAAAAAAGTGAAAAATTTATTGATATTGAGTATTTATATGTATTAAAAATAATACTATAATCCTCAAAAATATCCCAAATTTTCTAAAATGTCATAAGAATGTTCTTAAAAAGAATTTCAGTGGCGAAATCAAAGTTTTTGGAGGGCGCTCTCATGTATAAATAATTGCTAAAAATACATTTAATATGGCAAGCTGATTTTGCTAAATATGGCAGCAATTTCATGATTTAGCCGTTGCAAACAACAGTTACACCGAACTCATTTAGAGAAAAAATCCGCTCCCTAAATTGAGCATTCGCATCAAATAAATTGCCGAAGGCAGAATTCACGCAAATCCATTCCATCATTTTCTCTTCTCTTTCTCCTGCCGTCGATGGCAAAGGCCAGCGTTATTTGCATAAAGTCACTGAGACAGAAGATCGGACGGCTGTTGAGCTGCTGGATGGCTCTGGAGGCCGGCGAGCAGGCGCTATTCGCCGTCGATCACACCCCGAGCAAGCTGAGATTCCACAGCCGAACCTCAGCCGTTGATCGGGATGAGAGGGTTCGAGAGGCGATCAAGTATTGCAAGGGCACAATGACGACGACGGAGGACTCTTAGCAGGCAGAGACAGAGAGAGAACCAGCAATGTCTGCTTATTTTATTTTAGTTCTTCTTCTTCTTCTTCTTCAAATCTGTGTGTTTCAGCTTTAAGATTCGAAATATATCACCATAATGTATGACTTAAAAAAAAAATTAATTATAGTGATGAATTAGAGCAATAAATCTAGGTTTTTCTTGGAAAAAGTGTTGAGGTCACATGGCATTATTATATCATTGATCGAGGGATGAAATGAAATGGCAGAATTTGGCATTATCACATTTGGTTTTAAGTAGGGTCGGAGGTTTCAATAGAGACAGTCCTATGAATGTGAGTATTGGGAATATTAATAAGAAGAGAGGGAGAAAATAGGGGGAAGGGGCGATCATGGTAATAAAATTGATCAAGTCTGAATGATGGCTTGCTGCAGCTTCTTCTTCTTCTTCTCCTCCTTTTTTCTGCATGATGAAAGCTCCCATTGCCCAGTCTAGCGGAACTTTCCCCACCTGGTTTGCAAATGAAACCCTGCACCCAGAAGGGAAAGATGAGTTGTATTAGTTGAGAACTAAACTCAAATTAGATACTTTTAATTTTAAATATATACATACATATATGGTTATTTCATATTTAGGCAGCTTAGTCATGGACTATGTAAATGTCAAATTCAATCTCTAATCCTAACTTTTCAATTTCATTACCATAAGGATGACTCAAATTCAGTAGTTAAAGGACTAAATCAATTCATACATAGTTTGGGACTAGAATGCTAAATTGAAATATGCTAGGGACTATATTGAAATATTTCCATATATATAAATGAATCAATTCAATAGGCTGAGTCACTCTGAGCTCAAGCTTGACTCATCCGCGAGCCAGGCTTGCGAACATAAAATTTGGCTGGTGCTAACACAATTACTCTTTTGAGCTCAAATATTTAAAAATAAAAAGAAAATAATCCCAAATTGGTGAAAATAAGAGTTGAGTGATTGATATGCTAGCAGTCACCACTGCTCTTTAGCTTACTCTTTCATTTTAATGTTTTCCATCTATTTACCACTTTGTTCCCAGTATTCAGCCTTCAGAAAAGTTTACATTTTTGCATTGAAAAAGAAAAGGCACTACCTGCTGTCATTCATGGCAATGCCAAGACTGTCGTGTAGCAAGGCTACAATGTATGCCGAAGAGAAGCAATAACGCAACAAATCATCCTCCCCTACGGCATGATATTTCCTTCTCAATGTTGCCCAGTCTTCTTCACAGAATTGTTCCCCAGCCAGCTTAAAGTCAGAAAGAACTGCTGAAGGGCTCAATCCAAAGAACTGTGAGGCAGCACAGTGAGAAACACTACTAGTTTCTAGAGATGAATATATAAGAATAATAACTCAATATCACCTCATTAAAGGTAGCAACAGCAAAATATTATTAGTGAAATAATAATAAAAATAAGATGCAACCTTTGATGTATGGAAGAAATTCTCTGTTGCTATGAATTTCCCTTGCAGCTTTGGAACAAAAGTTGAGCCAATGTCGCAGCTCTTGTATGGGCACCTATCTAGATAGGAGAAAAAACTAAATTAGTTTTTTAGCCATTTTGTTGAGAAGAGCACCTAAAAACATGTTTACTATCAATTACAGGCAAACTAAATTCAAATATTACACACGATCAGCTCCTATTCTCGAAACAAGCTTGATCCTATAGACCTCCCACTCTTGATAGCTGCTTTAGTTCTTCCTATCCTTAGTGTAGTAGCTCTCCTCTACTCTGGCACTATGGCTAATTTCTGATGAGTTTACGTCTTACAACTTACATCTAGCCCAATTTCAAATTTTGTTTCTTCTTTATATACTTATTTAATTGTTGAGTAAAATACTTTGAATTCTTTGATGAATTAAACAAAATAATCATTGATGAAACTACTAATTTGAAGTTTATATTATGATATTAAATTTTTTTAATACTAGTAAGCTCATAAGTGAACTACATACTACAACACTTCATTTTATGATGCTTTAAATATAAAAATATTAGAATTAGAATTTTAAACATTGAATTATACAGCTTTATATTGTAATATATAAAGGGGCCCTCGTGTGCTTAGCTTGTTATGTCTACAAATTTATCGTGACATCATATCCTTATCATGTTCGTAATTAAAAAAAACAAAAGAAAGCAAAAAATCTGCTTGAGTGAGAGTCTAATCCTTGCCTAACATATATTTCACAAACAAAGTTAGATTACAAAAGAAAAACATGCTGAATTGAATATCAAATCGCTAAATAAAAAAAATTTGTACAAAAATTAGATAAAATTCAATCACTATATATCCTATCATTAAAATTAGAAAACAACAAAACATTATCTAAGGCTACAAGAAATTACATCAAAAAATTCATTCAAACAAAAGCTGAAACCTTAATTCTTATTTGGCATGGCATCGCACTTATAATCACAAGGCCTCTCCTCAGATGCAAGAATTAGAATATAAATTAGCAATCACCTAATCTAATAATATATTGCATAGATAATAGTTTGTTATAAAAATTATGCACTGTGAAAAGAAATTGAAATAAACTGAAATTCTCAGTTCTCAATTCTTGATTCTATGCTTTGCAGAGAGATCAATCCCTTTTTATAATGCATGTAGAGTAAAATATTGGAAACATAATATACGAATTGTTGAAGGGTGTATCTTTATCTGGAAGCTTTTGAGCCACATAATGGAGAAAATGGCTATTAGTTGGAGAAGCAATCAATGGTTGGGATTTTATTTCCATACTTCCTCTCAACCTAGTACATATATCTCCTTCATTCCCAATTAAATATAATTAGCTGAAATGCAAGTAGTATGTTTTTTTATAAATACGTCAGTAAGCTGAGGTTTGGCTAAAATGAAAAGAGTGCAAATGAGACCACTATCATGCTTTTCATTGATAAAATATCAACGTACCTCAACGTATTTGGTTTTTCCAGGTTGTTCGGTTATGAGTGAATTTAATGGCACAATTGTCAGACATTAAAAATGAGGTCTCAATTAAATTTTGCAATGATGCTTGGCAGTTTAATATTACTTTTGAAAATAACTATTTAACTTCAGTTGGAACAATGATCGCACTATTTCCTCGCACTTTCTAAAAATGGCATTTCGAATGTGCAGTGAAAACAAACAGTGTCGTCAAATCTTGGTCCTGAACTATGCAGCATGTAATATGAGCCTAAAAACACTTTTCTCAACTCCGGTGATTGCTTCCCTATTTGGATCTCACCACCAACAGCATACTTGTTTTAAATTTTTTTTATTCATTGGTGTATCCTTTCACACTACAGTAATCGGATCTAGAAAGAAGACTTCAATATGTCAGAAAATATCCAGAAGATTTTTGAAATATATCTTGCTAAGAAATATCTAAATACATTAAGCATCATTGCTGTCCGCAAGTTTGATAAAGAGCACTATATCTATCTCTTTTCTCTCACTGGATAAAAGTTTGGATAAAAGTTTTTTATATTAGCAGAAATTCTTTGGCTATAATAACTTTGCAGTCAATTTTGTAATTAGAGTATATCTTTCATCAAAAAAGCTAAAGACTTCTGGGCCTTCTTTCTAAATCTATTTGGCACATTTAAAAACAAAATAGGAGTCTTTTTCATAAATAATGGCAAAGATCATTTCTTGTAGCTCAGCATACTCAACCAAGCAACTTCTAGATGGACAATCAGAATAGGAAAAAAAAGCTACAGATCTTGCATCAATTGAGAATGACTCTTTCCTAGTTGATGCCGGCAGTATTTATTTATCTACTGTTTATACGATGCATTTGGCTCTTCATTTCCTTTTGTAGTTACTTTCTTTTCATTGTAACCCTTTTTCTTATGCTTAAAATCAAGAAAAGAGCTTATCTCAGTTTTACGCAAAAAAAAATTACATAGTTGTACCTAATTTTCATAAATAATTGATTAATTAAAAAACTAACATTCGCACTGCACCAAATTCGATTTGGACCAAGCACTCTACGGATGCAGAGTTACGGGAGTAAGGCCCTTGGCATTAGTCAATTTTGTGGGGGCATAGTTACAATTATCCTTTTTTTCCACTAATCTTCCTCAATATATATGCTTGCTTAAAAGGATTAGCGCAGTCGATTATTGTATTTGTTTTTCCTCAATATCTCGTGGTTCTCGCTCTCTCCCACCTTCTACAATTTTATGCTGTGGGAATTAATGGACTTAACTCTTAGGTCGACATATTTTAGAGTATATATTTACAGTTATATATATATATATATATATATATATATATATATATTTATTTATATATATATAATGAAATATGAGTAATATATATATCTTATACATATTTTCATGTGAAATTTCAATTTTTGTGACATTCATTTTGCAGGGGCAAAGTGACAATTATCTTTTTTTTCCCACTAATCTCCTCAATATATAACTAATCTCCTCAATATATATGCTTGCTTAAAAGGATTAGGGCAGTCGATTATTGTATTTGTTTTCTTTTATCTTTTATTTTTTTCTTGGTGCAGCCATTTTCTCTCATTCCACTTAAAATAGTGTCTTGCATTGTGATTATTGTGTAGTACTTTCTCTATTATGATTACTCTCTGACCTTAACAAATACTAAAATAGAAAAGCATAATCAACCACCTTAAGCATAAGAATCGCAATAAGAAAAGGTTTACAGCTGCAGAAAACTGATAGTACCATGAAGAAAACAGTTGAAAAAACGGCAAAGACAAAGACTTTAATTTTACTTTACATTCTAAGGAGAATACCAGATACCTTTTTCTTTCTGTAGTAGCACCAATGCAGCCGAACGGCACTCAAAGAAGTTCCCAAATGCAAGAGGGATTCTATTGTGCTCTTTATTAATGATGAGTGCATCAGCGGAGTCCGTTAGTTGTTTAGTGCCATACAGATATCCTTTGGGAGTACAAGGATCAATATACAAATCCTCAAGTAAGTCTTCAGAAGCTGATAATAGAACAATGTTCATTGCGACTAATTTTAAAGCACAAGAGATAGCATAAGCAAAGTTACCCATAAATGCAAAAATAATCTTCACATGAAAGTTTGAAGTGTGTAGTGGCAAAAATTTTCAAATGGAGCAATCATACTGTATTCTAGTAAAATGGCTCTCAGAAAAATACAAAAAAAAAAAAAGATAACTTCACAATTTTATTACCAGAAATACAAATCAAGTTAATGTCACTGCTAGGTGAATAACATTAAGTACTAAAAAGAACCATGATCGTTGCGTGCAAGCACATATAAAGTCAAGCAAAAATGTAATTTTAATTTCCCAAGCATGTATGTGCAGACAAGGAAGAACCCAAACCTCAAAAACTTTATATCTTTTGCCCTAGAATCAACTATATGGTTCCGATGGATGCTACTTTCCAACTGCAAATCAAATTTTACACAAAGTACTCTATCATATTGCATGATGTTGGACAACTGGAATTTTGAGTTATAAATGCTACTAATTGTACAATAAATAAAATAAATGAGCAGCATTTGTACTATGTATTTAGGTTGGTGAGTAATAAAAAATTACACTTCAGAAAATTGGGTTCCAAATTCCAACTGGTTGCGGTGATGGTAAAATTTAGCAAAAAGAGATGCACATGAAGTTTAAAAATTTACTATATTAGAGAGCATTCTTCTATAAATTTCTGCTAATAATACACAAGCACATCCTCACAAAAATATCCGGCCATGAGCGGCAAGCACAAAGTGGAATAACTTCATTATGTTGAGAAAAGTCAATAAAAACCTTAATTGTTGTGTGCAGGAGAATTTGTGGAGGCAAAGTTAAAAGTAGGTGGTCTTACAAATATCTACATGCATAAAAAAAAGAGAAGAGATTTAAGTGGAAACCCATGAAAGAAAAAAATTGCAAAGTTTGAGATAGATGAGAACATTCCACTGCAAAAAGCAAAAGTTAATTCACCACCACCACCATGTTGGAATATGGGATAAGAGTATAAAGGATTGTAGTAGAAGTTGTTGACAGAGGTCGATGGTTGCAGTCAGTGCTAGAGGCAGATATCGGAAGTAGCACTGGAGGCCTGACAACAGAGGTTGACAGTCAGAGATGGCATCAAAGGTTGATGTCTGTGGTCAACTCTAAAGTTGGATGATGTAGGTCAGTTCGAGGTTAGTCATGTGATTGATGACGATGGTGTGGTGGCCGTCAGTAATAGTGATCGATGACAAAATGTGGAGGGCCCTAAAGCTTTGCATTCTCCCCAAGTTTTGCAATTCTTTAGAGCTATAACTTCCTCAACAAATGTGAAAGATTGTGGCTCTAATTATAGATTTCTTAAAGGGCATATTCAAGGCCATTTGATTAATTAAATGGAATATTACATCAAACAATCCGCATTTTCTCCTTTGACCGAGCATTTGAGCTAAAATGGGCCAATACTCTAGAAATTGGACTCATTAGATTTGTCATGTTGAGATGCTTGTTTTGATCGAAAATTTGCTAAGTTTGAAAAACATTTGAAACCAAAAATTCCCTTAAGAAGCATCCAAAAATGTCAATTTGTCTTGAACTTGGTTGCCTGGGGTTTATATAACTATGTGGTTGGCATCATTGTGCCACCTCATCAAATAGTATATAGTTTAGATTCAAAGTTTGTAAATATTGAACTTCCTAAATTCACAATTAATCATTGATGTATTAGTAGTCGCTTCAATATTCATGTGATCTGAAACAGATTTTTTAGGGTGCAACTGTTAACATTCAAATGTCTGTAAACCATTAGATATTAACCAACTTATCCAAGCCTTTCCAACTAACCGCCTATAAACACCCTGCTGTGTATACTATTTTGAATCTAATTTTCCAAAATTCTGAATTGATATTTGCTTCTTGCACAAGCCCTCTTCCCTTTCTGGTCTTACAAATCCTCTCCCAAAGAAAATGTGATTCCCCCCTCTGCTCCATGATCTTCCCCTTCGAACTCACGGAGAAATCCTATTCTTCCCAAGAAATCGTGATTCTCGCCTCAGTTCACAGATTTCTCCTCTTCTCACCCTCAAATGGTCGGAATAGAGAGCCACGATTTCTGACGAAATGTCATCCCCTCCAACCTCAAATTTCTCATGCTCAACATCAAGAACATGGTAATGAATCAACTTACTACAGACAACTACTCCATTTAGCACACGTAGATCTACAACTCTTCTTGGCAAATGAACTCTTCGAACATCTTGATGGATCATCATCTTCTCCGCCTCCGACTCTCACCCCAAAACAAGGAACTTGCAACAAGAACTCTTCTCATTCAACCTGAATTCAAGCAGAACTAAACTTAGAGGCGGGCACTGTACGCAACAATCTCTCCCTCTATCCTCCCGCACATTCTCAACATCAACCGCTGCTACGACATATGGAGCACTATGAAAAAACGATTCCAATCTTCGAACCGCTCAATAGTCACACAATTGAAAAATGAACTTCACAACATCAAGATGGGTGCACGCTCTGTTCCTTCCTATTTGACCAAAATAAAGGCAATTGTGGACAAAATTACAGTAGTCGGAGGCAACGTGGAAACAGAAGACATCATCCATTATGCTCTCAACGACCTTCCATCCACATATCAAACCTTCAAGACCTCGATCCGCACCATGCTCCATCCAATAAGCCTCGATGACTTGTATTCGCTCCTTTGCAGCAAAGAAACAAACATCACTAGAGATTACCATTTTCCAATTCAATAAATCACCACTATGATGGGTTACAATTGTTACATTCTGGCGTACGGGGACCTTCCCCCATTGTATCCACTGACGGTTGTAAATACTATGTTTCGTTTGTGGATCATTTTCCCGCTTTTGTTGGGTGTTCTCTTGCACTCTAAATCTGGAACCGCACACCTCACCATACAACTCATTACATTCTTAGAAAAAAATTCGAAAAAAAATCAAAATCCTTTGTACCAATGGTGGGGGGGGGGGGGGGAATATGTGAATACCATGCTTAAAACCTTCCTACTCAATAACGGCACCCACACCAATTATTGTGCCCGTACACACCTCAACAAAACAGTGTTGCCGAAAGGAAACATGCCACCTTATAGAAACCACTCGATCCCTTCTTCAAACATCTAAGCTACCCACTTCCTACCGGACAGACGCCCTCCTCACTTCCACTTACCTCATAAATAGACAACCTTCTCACACAGCAAACAACCCATCCCCATATGAACATCTCTTCAAACAAAAACCAACTTACCATTACCTCAAAACATTTGGATGCCTATGTTTCCCCTTCTCCCTCCCCACAAACAAACCAAACTTAACCCCAAATCTACTCCCCATATATTCCTAGGTTACTCGGACAATACCAAAGATTACATTTGAGCCAACACACAAACATGACAACTTGCATCTCGCCATGTTCAGTTCCTGTAAAACACTTTCTACCAACTTACTACTACAACCATCTCTCCCTCCATAGTTGAAACCCACCCCTCACCACCTATTCTTCTCATACCCCATACCACCAATCTCCACACACCACTAGAGACCGAATATTGCACCTTCTATCCACAAATTCCAGTCACAAACCTATCACCACTCTCGGCTGCCAACCAACCTAACTCCTCACTGACTGAACTCAACACGAACCCCCAACCATATTCATCCTCACATCCCGACCATCCAATCCACTTCATTGACCTACAAATCAACCTCCTTAATCCCACTCCATTCCACTCTATACCCTCAAGATAAAAAATAGAACATCTCCAACCTCGTCAAATCCTAAATATCACCGCTCAGATCCTACCACATATACCTCAGCCTAAAAACATCCTCATTGGCAATCCGCAATGCAAGAGGAATTCCAAGCCTTCAGGCTCAAGACACATGGGATCTTGTTCCCAAACCAACAAATCAATAGGTTCTTGGATGTAGGTGGACATACAAAACAAAAAGAAATCAAGATGGCACCATAGGTCGATACAAAGCAAGACTTGTCGCTCAAGGCTACAAACAACAATACAGAATGAACTACACCGAGAACTTCAGTCCCATCGCAAAGATGACCACGATGAGGGTTCCATTTACAATTGCTACTTATCACAAATGGAGCATCACTCAACTAGATATATCCAATGCCTTCCTCCATGGCTCCCTCAATAAGAAAGTCTACATGTCTCAACCAAAAAGCTTCATAGATCAATCTCATCCAACCTGCGTAGGAAAATTTAACAAATCCATATACAGTCTCAAGCAATCACCACGGCAATGGTTATCCGCACTCACTAGTCACCTACATCAACTTCAATTCTGACAAAGTGGAGCTGACCCATCCCTCTTCATATGCCACAAAGCAACTAATCATAATTAACGACATCTTGATCACCGACAACAATCCTACAATTATTCAATCCACCACAACAGCTCTGTCCACTCAATTCAACACCAAAATCATAGGCGATCCCACTCTATTCTTAGGAATTCAGGTTTAGAAAAATAGCAATGACAGCTTTCTCCATCAAACCTCCAACATTTGGCAACTACTGCAACAAATCGGCTTACAAAATTGTTCCAGCCCCTACTCCCTTCTCTGTAACCAAGCCTCACCATCTTCATACAACTATTGTAGCATTCCACAACCCCACGCTCTACCACAAACTTGCAGGATCCCTCCAATACCTCACAATAACGAGACCATAAATAGCATTTGCCGTGAACAGAGCTTGCCAATCAATGCAGTAGCTAACCGAAGCAGACTTCACCGCCCTCAAAAGGATCCTACGCTATATCAAAGGTACTATCGAACTTGGCATTCTAGTCCAGCCAGATCACCTCACTCTAACAGCTTTCTCGGACTCCGGCTGGGCATGCGATACATTCGATCGGAAATCTACCACGGGGTTTCGCATATTCCTGGGAAACACTCTTATATCTTAGAGCGAAAAAAACAAGCATCTGTCACACGCTCTTCAACTGCGGCAGAATACCACGCCCTTTCTTCAACTACGATATAAATCATTTGGCTATGTCAATTACTAAAAGACCTAGCAACCATTCCAACTCAGTCGATAGATCTCTACTGTGACAACGTCTCCGCCATTGTGCTATCCAACAATCCCATCTTCCATTCTTGCACCAAACACATCGAAATCGATTTCCACTCCATTCGCGATCATATTAAACAAGGAGACATTGTGGTTCATCATATTCCTACCTCTGATCAGCAAGTGGATATGTTCACCAAGAAGCACAAAACCAACAGATTCAACCACCTTCGGAATAAGCAAATTATCCGGCCTCCTCTTACTTAACTTTTAAGGGGGCATGTTAACACTCAAATGTCTACAAGCCATTGGATATTAACTAACTCATCCAAGCCTTTCCAACTAATGGCCCAAGTCTATAAATACTCCTACTGTGTATACTACTTTGAATCTAGTTTTCCAAAATACTAAATTGATATTTGCTTCTTGCACAAGTCCTCTTCTCTTTCTGCAACAACTTCCATTTTTTCAAGTATCAAATTAGGGTAAAAGATACTGTGCTGAAACAATTGCATGGAGTATTACGATTTCTAAAAAATCTCAAGGAGCAATTACTCTCATGATGTTCATGGGTAAGAAATTTCCCTTGAATTATAGTTTCATATTTTGGCCGATTTGGAACTTCATTTAACTAGAAAAATAAGTAAAAAATGAGCCAAGTTATTTAAAATGTGCTCTTAGAGTGTTCACCAAAACTAAGTGCAAGAACTCAAACTAAAATATTAAAATTTTACAATAAAAAAATTTAAATAATTAAAATAGTATAATAAATGAAAGCTTTGTTAAAAATCTAAACTAGTTTACATATAGATAAAAACATAATATTAATACGCACATACACATACATTTATATATATATATATATATATGTGAATGATGCTGTAGCCCAGAGGTTAAGGCTTAGAATTTATTATCCCAGGTCATAGGTTCAAATCTTACCAGCCACACATAAGCAAAAAAAAAAAAAAAAAAAATATATATATATATATATGCATATCAACACTAGTTTAAGTTTTTGTACAATAAATTTCAACTGCTTGTATCGGAATTGTAATAAGAGCACAGTTTTCGCCTTCAACGACATCATTATCGTTACTTCTTTAAATTTCTTTAGTGTAAACCCTATTGAAGAAAGTACTTATTAGTAGATTGAAAATCTTTAAGAGACCCCACCCAATCCCAAAGTTTTTGTCATTCGAAGAAGTAGATTGTTCATTCAAAAAAAATGTGATATTATTCCTACCTCTAGGCTTTGACATCCTTTCGTAAGAGGTTGGATGTCCTGCTGGAACAAAATTCAATAGCACAGTCGATTCCACTCAAATTGAGGTGTTGGAGATATTTGGCAGATGATAATCAATGGGAGGCATAACAACAAGAGTTACATATTCCACAAAAAAGTCATCAATTAGTAAATTTTTACAATTTTCAAATTTTTTTAATAACTTGGCATGCATTTCTCATTGTATTGATATGATTTTTTAGCACACATTGTTCAATATATGCAATCCTCTCAAAATTTTATTACATGGTTTTCTAGTTTGTTGCTCAAAAAAGATTTTCTTTATTAAACTCTACAGTTGAAATGGTGAAATTATCATCCATATTATCAACTTCAATACGAACCGAGTAGGTCGAAGGCTAGGAGGATTCAAATGCTTCTTTCTCAGTAGCCGGAACCGGCCATAACTAGTAAACTCTACCAAAATCGGTTGAATTGATTGGAGCTGATCATATCCATTTAAAACTTAATCAAGAGAAATTTTGATTTATTTACCTCTTGGGCATTTCATAATTTATTCACAAGTATCTCAGAATTTAAGAAGTTAGGAATAAATTATAGATAAGTTTAAATCATGTATAAAAGATTATGAGAAGAGCACACAACTTCAGCAGTACATGCATTAAACTACACCAAATGATTTCTCTTTATGTCAGCTTCCTGTCATTAGATCAAATCGCTTGCCAAATTAGTTAACTCATGAGCCAATAAATGAGTCTATTCGATCATAACACCGAGTTTGAAAACATTGGTTATCATACTACGTGACTTCTATGATATAACCATGCACCTAAAAACATCGATATTTTTGTGTGATTACACATAAAAATTCTCTGAATTTTTACATACAAAATATCATTTTCAAAAGTAAATAATTTTATGACTAAGGAATTGTTAGAACTGTCATGTGGCTTGATTTCAGCTTTTAAAAATTGCAAATAATTATTTACGTACTTAAATCACTTGTGAACAGTTAATCACAAAATTACTTATTTTCTCTTAAGATTAGTTCTATCAGTTAATTAGTTAAAAATATTTTATTTTGTGCTTAATTAATCTATTGATTTTTTTCACTTTTTAAACTTGAATACCAACATTACTAATACAATATTTATTGTTTAAAGTAATGGCTTTACACACTTAAGCAAACAATGTATATTCAATTCATGGACATCCAATTTACCATTAGTTTGAATGAATGAACCAAGATAACCGAATTAGACACTCTTTTTGATAACACGATCTTCAATTATATATTTTTAACATCATAGCTTCAAACATGATTAAGCTTACACTCCATATACATCATTTTTTATCTATTAAGAAGGACTTCCTTAGGTTTCTAAGATAATTCCCAATAATGCTAGTTTTGCTTTAATCAAAGCTTTGGCTTTAACAATAAGCACCAAGGTACCTACTCTTGAATGCACTAAAAAAGAACATCCATAATCAAAACAAGAAAAAAAAAGTGGTATAGAAAAATGAAAAGCCAGCTTGTAATTATCACAATAAATTTCTCCATTTTACATTGATCGCTCGGAAAAGTGCAAGTATCTCCAATGCTTAGGTTTGGTAAACATTTCGTAAGGTCGATTTGAGTTATAGCTATACTTTCTCTTGATAGATAGATCGAGGTTTGATATTATGACTGCTTCTTTTAACTATTCAACTTGAAAAGATAGAGTGCACATCCATACAATAAGCTTTCTCATTCAGTCCAAAATATGAAATTTAAGTATAAGGAAATTAGTAAAACAATTTTAGTTTGTAAAATTGTTAATAGATTAGAGAATACAATTCAAATTTCGAACAAGAACAAGTTCAAAGGCTATACCATTGAAATTATAGCCAAATTGATGCCAACAAGTTCTAAGAGGCATACATCTATAGAGAAATTCATTTAAAATTCAAAAAACGAATTTCCAAAGCAAGGTTTGCATTCATGAAAGATTGACACATTGCAAAACATGAGAGAAGTTTGAAAGTCAACAATTAACGATTTTAAATTATTAGAAATGAAAGCGCCTTTAAAGGGTTGCCGTTTTTGCACACTATTGGGGAAGAGTTCACAACTATGGTCACTTGAATAGATTGATTACTAAGTGTTTGCTTCACATAATAGGTCTATCAAAAAAATGCCTAGAAATAAATCTGAGTACATCTATCCATATGCAAAAATGAGATAACCAGGTTGGAAATAACAAAAAATACACAGCAACAGTTCTATAAATGATTGAAAAAACATACTAAAGTATGCTACAATTGATTATAAAATTTTTACAAAGATGGAATGATATTGATTATGGAAGAAAATGAGCATACAAAACTTTTTTCTATGCTCAAAGACAGAGATGGGGCAATATGAAACAACAAAGTATAGAAGTGACAAGTCAAGATCTGTATATTATAAGTCTTATAGGTGGGTCAAAACCAGTTAAGATGTAGACAAGGATCAACATACAAAGATAAGTTGAAAGCATCAATATAAGAGATAGATTTCTTCCAATGATCATTGGATCAAAGTGCAAAGATGAGGATGAAGCCAATAATAAAAATAGTCAATGATTATATGGACAATAACAACAAACAAAGATAAAATAGAGGATAGAATATATAAAAGAAAAGTATGGGATAAGAAGCTTGTATTAAGATGAGCCATTCTAATCAACACCTTTAGGAAAAACAACAACTTTCTATTGATATTAAAAATGAACAATAATACTAGGAAACTAATAGATAAGGTCAAGCTCCTACCATGTAGAAAAGTGCAAGACACACTATTGATTCAGTTTCTTTACATTATTCTCAAGTGCAAGATGAGTTCAATTGAGGAAAAAGCAAATGACTAAGTATTTTTTGTAACTTAAGATCGTACATAATTAATAATACACTAATATGAAAGAAGTTCTTTTGAGGGTTAATGAGAATTGAGAATCTCCATATAAATAAGTTTGATGTGGTTCAAGTGCTAGAGCAACAATCTTTAAGAGTTTCTATAGAATTTAGTTCTTATCTTCATTGTAAGTTTACATCAAATCTCCAACCAAATACCACTATGCAACTTATTCTTACAACTATTCTAGATAATGAGATTGTAGCCATTGCTGATAATAAATATCATAGTGACCCCATTTCCTAGCAAGGTAGGCCAAATTAAGATGATTAGTAAATTTTTTGATATGAAGTGGCCTGAAATTTGTCAGAATTTGAATGATGATTATCAAATGATCATCAAAGATGACTTTGTTCAAACTGGATAACTTTATTTGAACTCTTCATGTTTATTATCATCAAAAGAATTACAGAGCATAAATTTCCTTATTTGAGAGTTTTCAATTTGTTTCATTGAATCTGTAAACATTCCAATGATGATAACTGAAAATTTTGTATTGTATTTCTTAACTTCAGTTAACTTTTTTGGTTGACATAAATTGAAATTAACTTCCACAAAAATTGGGTTGTTCAATTCATATAAGTTCTCTTACAAGCCAGTCGGGTTGATGCTAACCTACTTGCTCAATTGTATTGAAAATATTCATTAAATTAGTAAAAAATTTGCATTGTTCAAAGCCATATCTGTGGTTTATTGTAGTTGAAGAAATTAACCGGATATTTAGTGATTAATGCAGGCTTGTTGCAGTTTTAATTAAGATTTTCTTTGGCAATGGAGAGCGAACAGGTTTGCCTGAGTTTGGAGATGATAAGTTAAATAAAAAATATTCTTATTCAATAAATTTAAATTTAAATAAATTGAGACAAATCACGTGCTAATTTTATATATTCTCCAAAAGTATTAGTTCATAGAGAGGTTTCCTAAAATACGTTATAACTTTAAATTTGAATAATATTTCTATTCCAATTTTTTGATTTAACGAGTGTATGGGTTTATTTCTTCGTTTGTGGTGCAATCACGATTACTTCATCAGAAAACATAATGTCCTTGCAAAGGCATGCCACCTAGTTTTACATGGTAATACTGTTTCATGACTACTTTTCTATCTAATTTGTTAGTTAGTGCTTTCAATTTTGGTTCATAACAAATAACGTTGAATCAAAATCAAAATTTGCAAAACCAATTTGGTTATTTATTGACTTTAGGTGTTCCTACATTATTGCTAAAAGTTCCCCATATTTAAGAGCATTTTCTATCAGTTAAGGTTAAAACCAGGCATTGACTGTTTCATTTAAAGAGAACAGATAAATTACTATATTATTAGTGATTTCTTAATTCACCACTGTCTTCATGAAAGCAAATTGTGCATAATATTAGCTGTATTAAATATCATCTAGAATCACAATACTAAACAGTTGCTTGTTAGCCTCCTAAGTGAAAGCTTTGATTGAACTAAGCAAATATAAAATTCTTTGCAGAAGCGCCAATCACTAATTCAATGTCAGCACATCCGAATGATATGATTACTAACCTTTATTAATGCATTGAACTAGATATAAATGTGCACAAATACGGCAATTTTCACTTTAAGTAGTGTCTTTTTTAATGAAGGAAACTTTAAGTAGTATCTTTATTGATGAAGAACGCATTTTTCTCACAATAAAGATTTCTGTTATCACGCAAATAAAAATGAAATAAAAAGGAAGAACAAATAAAGAAGAACACTAGGACAAAAGATTAGAAATCTACAACAGATTGTTAATATAGAAATCACAATCAAAAGCAAAAAACCACATTGTTTTGCATTTAACTGCTTGGGAAACGAATTAACCAGGTTCTGGAAATGAGTTTACCATAATGTTTAAAAGAGATTTCTAAAAATAATAATCTAAGAAAATATTCCAATCTAAAATTGTCCTAATACAAATCAATACACATGGTTATGCCGTTTCAACCAATGAATGCCATACCTAGATGTCCTTTGAACACAAGTTACTCAAACAGTTCATTTAACAAACAAAGAAGGCTACTGGAGAAAGAAGGCACATCATGAGTCATTAATATTATATGAAAGTAAGGAAAATGACAAATATTCACTCATTCAATTGTTTTGCTGTCAACATGTAGGTAAGATATACCTCAATTTCTTTAACAAAAATCCAAAGCCAAAAAATACAAAAGACATGATCTATTACATAGAAAACTTACATATTTTAAAGTCTCTTGAATTAAGCAGTTGATGCAAGTGTTCATACGCCAAGTTCTGGAAGATGCTACTGGTTAAGCATTAGTTTAGCACGAAACTTTCAAAATATGCAAGCCACTATAGACTACAAAATCAACGAGTAATACTTGACAACCCATGACTATATAGACATTTAATGTGCAAAAAAAATAAACATTTTATCTGAACAAGTTTATAAAAGAAAATTTCAATAATGCTATGAATTTTAAAGAGTAATTGATATAAGCTCATAATTTTGCAATTGCTTGAGGTTCATATATTATAAGTTTGATGAGGAACACTCCAATGATTGGGTCATTAAATGAAAGCCAAATGCTGAGAGTACTACCTATTTGTGGATAAAATGCTAAAAAGAAAAATGCTATGACATCATTTTAAGAATAAATAGAAAAAATCAATTCATATTCCCTCAGCCCTACGAATGATTGGCTGCAATCCTTGACCCCTCAGCAAAGCAATTTTCTCCCCTTTCCTTTCTCATTCCTCTCTTTTCCAAGTTGCCAACTTCACATGTGACAACAAGGATTAAACCAAGAATTCTCCGTTTCATGAGCCGCAAACCCTAGCCTCTTCTACTAAATCCTAGCTATCAAGAAACTAAAGAGTCTCACTCCAAAATGTAACCTAAAGTTTGCAAGTACCTTATACACATGAGCCATATTATAAGACGCTACCTCAAAATAATGCTAATGATAAGTGTGTGTATATTCAGTGCACAAGGATATGGTAGTCCAAGAGCAATCAAATCCCTAAAAAAAATAAAGAAAAATAATGGATCACTAACTACTGATGACAACCTACTTTTAATCGGAAAGAATAAAATCTAAACAAGTTGGTATAACTGCAATAGATAAATTTCAATCTAAATTTTAAGAAACTCCACTCCGATGATGACAATAAGAACCAAGTTACGATAACTTTGTGGCTTGTTCCTAAGGTCATCAGCTGAATCTTTAATCAGTTCGCTCTATCCAACATTTCATTAGCTTGATGCCTAACTAGGAAGGGTTAACAGCAAACCAGTCTCGTTGTATGTGCTTATAATATATGTAATAATTAATTAGTGGTTGGTACACAGAAAAGACAAAGAAATGGATAAAGATTAAGTGTAGATTATGTCATCTAGAATTATGCATAAAAATCAAGTTGAGTTTACATGGGAAGTCATATATGGCATTGCAAACAAAATTCTCCTTTTACAGTTGTATGAGTGTTACCTAAAAATAAGCATATATAGCTCTCGAGAGTGTTGTAAACAGCATGGGAATGTTGATGTATTGAATTTTTAGCTTGTCTTGAGTGAAACCCCATTTCTAGATGACCAAGCTTAAGACTCAAGGCCTAAGTATATACAAAGTCATCTGGACATCTATTTACGTTTTTGTCGCACTAGTAGAATCCATAGTGCTAAGCTATTAGAAAATAGCCAGGACAAAAATGTTATGGCCATCATAGCCAGCAAAACGCTGTAGTCAACTTGTGCCAATGCCCAAGCTATTACATAAATGATGGTGATAAAATGGCTAAGTAATATTTTGCATTCAAAAAGTAATATATACAAATATAGCTCAATTGGCAATTCTACAAATGTAGTATACAACAACACCCCAAACCTTAGTCCCACCAAATGGGGTCAACTACATGTGAACGATCAAACAACAAATGTTTACAATATACAATGAGTTTGCTAATGAATAAGAGCACCATAATATAAAATCACCATACAAAATAGAATAAAACAAAAACTTAATCTACAATTTTTAAGCGCCAGCAACTACTATCTAGACTTCGATTGAATTGTTTTCATAACTCGTAGAAGTTTGCAAAACGAAGATGGATTATATGTGAATAGCATTAAATGCAAGCAACCAAAATAAAATCATCCATAGTTAATATTAGTAATGTTCAATATAGTATTAGGCCTCCATGGGCATTAATAAAATTAAAGTGTTCATATTTGCAGCATGGGTGATAATTATTAATAAGAATCTAGCACATAGAGAGAATGTGAGATGGTATTCTTTCCTCAATCGAATTGTAGTTATTTTCAAACCATTCATGTCTATAATGTTTGTGCTTCCTTTCAATTAGACAACATTACTATTATTGGATGTGTTTGCTCTCGCTGGTATCTACATGATGTTATCCTACATCATAAGCTAATCAAGTAGGGCATGAAAATATAAATAGATTTATGTGATAAACTAGAAGTTACACATCAAAAATAAAAAGCTTTAAAGGTAAGAAGCATTAATTTGGTGAAGTAATTCATCTTTTAGCTTGTTTGTAAGTTGCATGCAAAGTTTCCTGCCCAAGACTCTACTATAAACAAGCATTCCTAGTTAGGTGGCAACTTATAGAAACAAGATTGGCAAGGGAAAACCTTTGATTAACATGCATTCCGTGTTTGGTGCTACAAGAAATTTTTAATCAATGAAAATATAATCATAACTCTGATTTCATCTAGCAGAGAGAATAATAGCCCAATTTAAGAGTTTGTGAAAGACCAATTTGAATGCTAGCACATAATACGCCCCACTTAATGCAAATCTCTATGAAACACTAAACAATACATTTTATATCATAGAGAGGTAGAGTGAGTCATTAAAAAGTAAGACAGATGCAAGAGCAGCAAGCTATTGAAAAAATGAGTAAGACCTTGGCATCCGAAAGAATTCAACTATAAGAATCTTATTATTCTCTTCCCAAAGTAGTATAGAGCTAATAGTGGCATACTAAGCTCCAAAGTAAGGGTAGAAAGCTTCACACAGCAGAGGGAAACGAGTCACCTGTGGGCAAGCCAAATAGTCTTTTGAACATGGAAGCCTTTGATGCATTCTTCAATTTGGGTGGAACTAATTTAACTTTTTTTGTCCCTTGCAGTAGTGTGCACCTCAACCCAAGTGAAAACAAAAATTGCTTAGGCTAGAAAGCAAACTGACAAATTTATGCATCATGATGATGTTACATGTGCACATCTTTATGAAATACTAAATACATCTTGCATCATAGAGAGGTAGGATGAGTCTTTAAAAAGTTAATACCAATGCAAGGGCAAGCTTTTGAATAAATGAGCAAGAGATCTTGGCACCCGTGAGGGCCTGCTTATTGTTCCCTTCCCAAAGTAGTACAGAGTTAACGATGGCATACTAAGCTCCAAAGTAAAGGTAGAAAACTTCACTAGACAAGGGGCAACTGATCACCTAAGGGAAAGTTAGATAGTCCTTAAGAACATGAAGACCTCCGATGCATTCTTCAATTTGGGTGAACAAGCTTAAGCATTTTTTTTGTCTCTTGCAGAGTAGTGTACTCTTCTCCCCAAAATAAAACCAAATTGGCTTCGGCTGAAAAGCTAGCCGACAAATTTAAGCATTTTGATGATGTTACATGGTGCATATCTCTATGAAATACTATACTTCTTACATCTTGCATCATAGTAAGGTAGAGCGAGTCATTAAAAATTTATGACCAATGCAAAAGCAAGTTTTTGAATAAATAAGTAAGAGATATTGGTGTCCAAGAGGATTCAACTATAACAATGGATTGGAGTTCCTTATTGTTCTATTCCCAAAGTAGTATAGAACCAAGTCAGCCTGGCAATTTGACCCGAAACTCGAAACTCAAACTCGAAATATTTTGACTCAATTCGAAATTTTCGAGTCAAGTTCGAGTCAAACGACTTGACTTGAGCCCTATTTGAATCGACTTGAAATGACTCGAACTCAACTCAAACTCAAACCAAACTAGTTCGAGTCTGGGCTGACTTGGCTTGAACTCAACTCGAAGCCAGACCTAGAACCAACAGTGGCATACTAAGCTCCAATATAAAGGTAGAAAACATCACACAACAAGGGCAAATCAGATAATCTTTGAGTACATGGAGACCTTAGATGCATTATACAATTTGGGCGAACTAAACTTTTTTTGTCCTTTGCAGAGTAGTGTGCTCCTCTCCCCATGTGAAAACTAAATGAGCTTAGGTTGGAAAGCTAATAGGTGAATTTGAGCATCTTGATGATGTTACATGGTGCATATCTCTATGAAATACTAAACTTAATACATCTTGCATCAAAGAGAGGTAGGGTGAGTCATTAAGAAGTTAAAGCTAATGCAAGAGCAAGCTTTTGAATAAATGAGTAAGAGATCTCGACAACAGAAGGGTTCAACTATAATAATGGATTGGGAGTTGCTTATTGTTATCTTCCCAAAGTGGTATAGAGCTAACAGTAGCATACTAAGCTTCAAAGTAAAGGTAGAAAACTTAACATGATAGGGGCAACTAATCACTTATGGGAAAGTCAGGTAGTATTTGAGAACATGGAGACCTTCGATGCATTCTTCAATTTGAGCTGAACTAACTTAACTTTTGTAACCCTTGGAGAATAACGTGCTCCTCTCCGCAAGTGAAAACCAAATTGACTTAGGTTAGAAAGCTAATCGACAAATTTAGGTGAGTTGGGCGGATGTTTTGTAGGAGGTGGGATCTTGTTGGGGTTTGATCTTGTGGATCAGATATTTGAGTGATTTTGTTGACTGGTTCACGTTTTTAGACGGTTTGCATAGGGTGTGTTGAGAGAGGTGACTGTTTGAGTTTGGGTATTATTTTTGGGTTACGATTCGGCGTAGGGGGTTGGATTTCTTGTGTTGAGGAGATTAGGGAATTCAATAAGAAGAGGTTGTTGTGGGGGTAGGCTTTGGTGGGTGGGTGGTGGTGGGTATTAGTGAGAGTGGTAAATTTGATGTAAGTGGTGAGGTGTGTGGTAATGATGGTTCTGTGAGAGATGATGGGAATAGGATGATTGGAGTTGAAGTAGATTGATACGAGGGAGCAGATTTGATTGATTCGGTTGGGTGGGGTGAGACCGAATATGGGAATTGGGTTTCGATGAATTTTACGTGATGAGAGATTAGAGAGGAGGAGATGTTTGGGTTGTAGCATATGTAGCCTTTGTGATTAGAAGAATAGCCTAGGAAAACACAAGGTAAAAATTTTGGGCTGAGTTTAGATGTTTTTGTAAGTGGGAGAAGAGGGAAGCAAAGACTCTAAAAACTCATAGATGATTGTAGGTTGGTGGTTTTGGAAGAGAATTTGGAAGGGAGAGAGGTTGTGAGCGTTTGGAGAAGGAAAATGTTGATGAGATAGGTTACAGTTAGGGTAGCTTGAGCCCAAAATTTTTTGGATAAGTTGGCGATTTGTAGAAGGGCTCAAGTTACTTTGATGTATGTGTCAATGTTTGCGTTCTACTACTCCATTTTGTTGAGTAATGTATGGGCATGAAATTTGATGTTAAATTGTGTTGCGATAAATTTTAAAGATGGATAAAGCTTGTATATTTATTATTTATGTTTGAGTGGAAAGATTCAAGTATGTCGAGAGTAGTAATCAATGAAGATAACATAAAATTTGTAACCATCTTAAGAAATTGTGGGGTTAGGCCCCCATACATCGAAATGAAAAAATTTAAAAGCGTTGTACATTCTAGATGACTTAGTAGGAAAGGGTAATTTGTGCGGTGATACGGATGAAGCATGGGAAGGAAGAGTTGCGGTACTGAGCCCTGGTTGATGCTTGGAAAGGAGACGATGGATGTCTTTGCTCGGGTGTCCCAGACAAAGATGTCCAAGTTGTGTTGCAGATTTTGTGATGCTCTGTGGAGGAGAGTCGGCCGATTGTGCTGCGGATTTCAAGATGATTTGTGGAGGGGGAGGTTCAAGAGATGGTAGGATGGTGTAGAGACCGTTAATGTAGCGGCCTTTAAGGAGAGGGTTGCTCGAGTGAAGATCCTTTATGACAAACCCGATTGGATCAAAAGAAATAGAGCAGGAATTGTTAGAAATTAGTTTGTGTATAGATAAGAGATTGTATTGGCATTGAGAGACGTGTAGAATATTGTTTAAGTGAAGCATACGATGGGAAGTGGGGAGAATGCCTTTGTCGGTGTTGGAGATTTGGAGTGTTTGACCATTGCCCACGGTAACTTGATCAATGCCTTGATAAGGTTCAACTAAGGACAGTTTGTTGACGTCATTAGTGATGTGGCTTAAGGCTCCAAAGTCGAGATACCAATTGTGGTTGCTTAGGCCGTTGATTCGAAGAGCAATTGAGTGATGGGAGGGCTGATTATAGGTGTGATCCATTCGATACCAGCACTCATTTGTTGTGTGTCCTGTTTTTTGACAGATTTGACATTCGACGAAGGTTGATCTAAAGGTTCTTTGTGTTGACATTGTTCTTGTGTAGGTTGTTGTGGAGCGGCCTCTTCCTCTGAATGGTTGTGTTTGATGGTCCCTTCCACACCCTCTATTTCAATTGCTGAAGAGTGAGAGATTGTTATGGTTGGCCAATGGTTGTTGGTGTTGTAGTTCTTTATGGAGATCTTGGTGCACGTTGATTTTCTCACTGCAATAAAAATCATGTAGACTGATAAGATTGAGTATTGTACAAATTGTTGTTTTAAATGCTTGATAGGTGGGTGGGAGACGGTTGAGGGTGTAAAGGATGATGTCTTCATTGTTAACATTAAAGTCGGCTGCAACAATCTTGTCCACTAGTGTTTTGATTTCAAATAAGTATTCATACATGGATTTATCTTTGAGAGAAACATTGTGGAGTTCGTTTTTGAGTTGAAGAACTCTTGAACGATTTGTGGATTGAAGCCTTTTTGCAAGAATGTGCCACACATCGGCACAAGAGTCAGCCTCCAAGATATATGGTAGATGGAAAGATGGTAGAGTAGAGTGCTGCAATGAGATTGCAGTCAGTCAAGAGCCAAGAGGTATAGTTTGGGTCTGTGGGTTGTGGTGGATGATCTGACCCGTCAAGATATCCTTGTTGATTGTTGACTTTGAATTGTTGAAGAATTTGAGTTCTTTTGAGTCGGAGATGATGGAAGCTGAGGTGCAATAGCTTGAATTGTTGCTGGATTGGGATTTAAATGGGAGGTTATGGTTTTCTTGCGGGTGGGAGAGATTCTTGAAGTCCTTGGAGTGGGTGGGTTGCTGAAAGATTAAGTAGTCGATGAGTTGTGGGCTGGTTCTTGAGCATTCTTGAGTGTTCTGACTTTATGGGTAGTGGTTCTTGATTGATCTTGAAGGTTGGGAACAAGTGGCTAGAGAATACTTGTTTCTTTTGAGAATCAAGATGGAATGGCAGAATGTTTATTTGGCTCGAGAGATGACAGATTTGGTGTTGTTATCAAGGCTTGGGGAAAGAAGATGTAGAGGAGAAACCGTGCTCTGACACAATGTAGAAAGAGAGGAATAGAGAGGGAGATTTGTGCATTCACGATGAGAATTAGAATGAATTCATTTCATACATTTGTGGTTACATGATTACATATATATAGATGCTTAGGTACATGAATAACGGTCTCGATTGAGGCGTGTTTGAATGGAGGACTAATGTGTAATTTGTTGGTTATTACATGGTGTTTAGATATCAAAGATGGGCTTGTTCTTAGTGAGGATTAATGCTTATCCCATAGCTCACAGCCAGTGCTTGCAGGCTTTTTTGATCAAGAATCAAAGAAAAGTATTTCAACATTGAATTTTCCTTGTATAGCCTTATAGATTCTAAAAGGTTTTGATAATTCCTTGGAGATGATCATCCTCTGTCCTGCTATTGATTAAGGCGTCATCAATGTATGCTATAATGTTGTTGCCCAAATAGTTAAATCCTTTTTCATGCGCAACCAGAACCATCCACGTATTCTCAATCTCCACTAAAAACCTTAATCATTCGCTTAACTCACTTTTTCATTCGGTTGTTTTTTACTCATAAATTACAGATCCCTCCATGTCTGAGTCATACATGTTACTGCCAAGTGATAATCCTATCTCAAAACTCCAAAATTAGTGATTTTCTTTAATCGACTACTCCGAGTATTTAGCCCAGTTGTACCTCCAGTTAGCTGTCTCAATACAAATGTGACATGCCTATTTTCGAAGGTGTCAAAAGCCGTTATATCCAACGCTGATAACTCTTAATGCAGATATCAACACATCCTCGACATGTTTTCCGCAGCCAATCAATCTCTGTACAACATGTTAGTGCCTCTAGATGCCTAGATTCACTCAAAACACTTAAATGTAGCACCCTTCTTTTCCTTGTAAATGATTAGACTCCATGCACTTCTATGATACTCTGTTCAAGTATACTCTAAAGCCCAGATTACTCATGTGCTTCCTTCAAGCTCTTAACAACTACAACCCTTAGCACCCCACCCTTTGCTCTTTCTTTTTCTTCAATTCTTATGTTTTATTATCATTACGAGTGATACTACACAAAAAGGACCACACTCTTATCAATAAATATTGAGACCCTTTTCATCTTATTACATAACACAAACACCTGAAGAGCCAATCTCAGTAGTGGACATAGGTCTTCAACAGATCAAACACTATAAATCTTTAAACTTGTTTTTTAACTTTCTTGCACACTTGGTTTTGTAAATGAAAAATGGTGGTATAATAGATACAAACTCATTATCAAAATAACTTCTAAATCAATTAACTAAATCCTAGTTGAATGATTTACCAACTCAGTTTATTCTCACAAAAGTACTGCTGGCACATTTAATCATCAATTTTTAATAAGTTCCCCCATGTCCTTCTACCTGAACGATGTAGGAAAATGTGCCTTGCAATATTATAAATGATTTTTTCTCATCATTAGGAAGATACATCTTGATTGGAGGTAACCAAAGAAAGCATTTAAGAACAAAAAAATTGAATGGATGATTTTGAGGTTAACATGAGATACAATATCTAGTAGAGTAAAAGTACTTTGAACAAACATTATTCACCTTCTAGAAATTAACACATATATTCCATATTTCCTTAGGCTTTTTAACCATAATGACACTTGACAGCAAATCCAAGAACTTAACATCTTAGATGAACTTGGCGTTAGCAGCTTAGAAACTTTCCAATCACTTTCTTAGTATTGTCAAAACAATTTTTGAAAATTTGTTTGATGGGTGGCCTATTAAGAACAAGGTATAGTTGGCTGCATGTCACACTCAACCTGGCCACTTCAAAGGTGAACCGCACAAAACATCAAGGTGAAAACAAAGTAAATGAACATGCTTAATTAGAAATATACCTTAAGCAAATAAATTGATTTGAAGCATGACTAGTAATTTGCTATTCCTTGTTTGGAATCTCTTTAACAGCATCCACAATAACTCAAGGAGGTTCGCACAGGGTAGCAAATTCCTTGAATGTAATGATGCAGCAACATAGGGACTAGCTGAAATTGCAATGAATGGAGATAATTCCATCCCAAAGGGGAAATTGACTAACAATTGCCTTGTATATGTCACTGTTTTGAGCATGTTGTTAAGTGTTAATTACCCAAAGATGTAGTTGATGGAGGCTAGAGCTCAAACAACAAGAAAATACATGAGTATGATAATCAGCAATGTGGAGGGATTTGTCACTATAATCAACACTAGATGACATGGCAATATTGGTTATACGATTTTGTTGAATACCCTTTATACTTCTTGCTATAATTCTGAGTAAATAGCCTGATCCACTCTTTGAAAAATTTATGGTCAAAATATCCCTAAAATGTATTGTCCTAATATTTCATGCTTGTTAACAATAGAGTTATGATTATATTAGGGTATTTCAATCAAATTGAATTGATATATTTCACGGTAGGTTAGTTTTCAAAATGGAGACTAAGTGGTAAGAGAGTAAATGAAGCAAGCGCACAAGAGAAGACAAAGAATTTATAAGAATTTATAAGTGGTTTGGCTCTGTGGTCAATTTGATCATTGACTATGGTGAGTTGCTTAACTATGGTAAATATGAAAAAGTGAAAGTGACTAAAATATTTGTTCTATTGTCACTACTACAAATAAGTAACGTAAGAGTTGTAGAGCTTGAAGAACTTCATAAATTCAAGTAAAAGTCTAGAGAGTTGAAAAAAAGTCCTCAGTCCCTTCTCGCTATGTTGAAAGAATATTTAGACTGTTTGGATTTGTATCTTTGTTGGATACAGTCATTGTTATGGCTTGGTGTCATTGGTAGAAAAAGGGAAGCATCATTTTCATTAAAGAACCTGTCAAATACTGAAAAGGATGCGATGATTGATCTAGTAACTATATATCAGGTAATTGTATGTGATCTATTGGTTGGGAACTTGTATTAGGTCAATAACCTTGGTAGGATCAAGTGAATCCATGGTAGGTTTGCTTATATGCAAGTCAAAAGCCTAGTAATTTTTGATGTTCCAAACTTAGCACAATTAAGTTTTTTAACAACCTCCTCAGGGTGACGAGAAAGGCTAATAATGATCGTATGAAAAATACTATTAAGAGTATAGAAGACATATTACCAAAACAGATATCATTTATTATTATGAGAAGATTTGATGAAACACTTTTTTTCTTGCATATGTAATCACATGGATCCAAAAGTGCAAATGTAAATTTTATCTTTGAGCTTAAATAAAAGAATCACACTAATGATAAAACATGTTTTCCAACTTTGAAATGTAGTAGGACATTTTGAATACCAACAATCCTGAGAAATAGGTTCAAAATTAAGCAACAAGTACAATGAGATAAAAACGCTAGGTCAAAATTTGCTGGGAACAAAGTTTTTATATTATGCATAATTTTAGAGAATTTTAAAATAAAAAATGATGTTATATACAACAACACAAGACATTTCTCAAATCTAGAAGAATCGAGTTCTCGCTACACCCCCACACTCATCACACTCACTTGGCCATAACAATAATTCAAATATAAATTTAAGTCTAGACTGTAAGAATATTATGCATACACTCATAACAAAAAATAAAAAATAAAACAAGCATGAAAGACAAGTCACCTGACCAAGTTGAAGAAAACTGTGGCTATAGAGATTATATGTGGTCT
Source organism: Gastrodia elata (assembly GCA_016760335.1). NCBI lineage: Eukaryota > Viridiplantae > Streptophyta > Magnoliopsida > Asparagales > Orchidaceae > Gastrodia > Gastrodia elata. The sequence goes on from CM028677.1 coordinate 39,433,264, forward strand.
GCCCAAATTTAAGCACAGCAGAGAACTCTGAAGGCATTGGTTCACTAGGAACAAATGTTATCTGAGATCATATAAATGAATCAAACAAATCAAAATAGATCATAAACCGTTATGTTTTATTTGAAAGTTCTACATTTAAAAAAAAATTAATAGCTAATATAGATGATAATGACTGCATTAATGGGTAAAATTGTTGGAAATTAATCCTATGCTGAGAGAAAGAACATTCAAAGATGCAATCTTTTAAATGGATCATTGAAAATTAGTTACATATAACAGCACATCAAGAAAAAATAATCTCAAAGCTTTTCATTTCTGAAGAAAATGACATGTATATTAACTTGATTGTTGTACTCTTTTTAAAATATCAGATGTTCTACTCAAAAATAAAAAGAGAAAAAGAAAATTATAGAGCATTGGCTAAAAACTCCTGTAAATAGTTTGGGTTTGCAAATGAGAATTTAAGAAATAAAATATATATGAAAACATATTCATTCTTTTAAGAAAAAAAAACAAAAATTAAAAGAAATTTTAAAAAAGCACCAAAGATTTTGGCATATTAGATAAGCAAACATAATCATACAAAGATATTTAATAATATTCAAAATAAATGATGAAAAAGTTAGAATCTGTCTAATAAACCTTGAAAATTGATGACTATATATAGATGTTAGCTAACAAGTTTGGGTTTAAAACTTTATAGTTACATTTGCAATGGTATACAATATTACTTTACAAGGAAATAAAAGAGCATCCTTCAAGTAAACTACGAACTGGTTAAAAAGAGAAAAAAATAGAACCTGAGCAGAGGCACCACCAAGCTCAACTATCCCAATGGTATCTTGAGGTGCTTTCCCAAGAGTACCGAGAACATAATTAGCAGCAACCCATGCAAAAATACCCTCATGAGTCCCTACAATAGTTGAAACAAGTAATCTACTTGGAATTAAATTTACAGTTAAGCCAAAAAAACAACAAGAAAAAGTGGACGCTCTAGAAATCACAAAATCATCAAATTCTTGACTCCTTTCTTGTCATACATAATTATTTTTAAAATGAGGCGTAAAACCAATCCTAGAAAAGAAGCATAACACAAGAAGCTTTTTTCTCCGGAAACAAATGTTATCACAGAAAGATTTAAGATGAATTGTGCAATTGATAATGGCACAACACAGTGATGCAACAGATCCTAAGCAAGAAGTTTATGAGATGCGCCAGAGAAGCAATTCCACTATGTTATTGAAGAATCAAATTTTGAATTCAAATAAAATCTTGAAAAGAGGTTAGCTTAACAGCTAAAAAGAAGTATCCTGTTTATGAAATCATCCAAAGAGGATATGATGAAAATCTCACAACAAGGCACCTAATGTAAGAGTTTGTCTTTCAAGAAAATTTGAATGATGCGGTAACCAAGTAAATACTAAAATATTCTAACCATAACAATGATGAAACAACTTACCCTAGATTATTATACTGTTCAACATAGTGGCATTACACATCAAATTGTTGTGATGAATGTATGACCATATATGTTTTGTACCACTAGATATAAATTCAAACTCAGGCCATATTTTCCCAATTTGAAATTTTCAGCAGAACAAAAATATCTAGGTATATTGAAATACATGAATGATATGACAATTCTCATATAATACAATTCTCATATAATACAATTCTCATAGAATATATGCATAAAAAGACATGTTCATCATATTTTTGAAATTAAGCAATGCAAAAAAGTGAGAATTTTACCACAATAAGTTAGAGGATGGATGATACCAGGGAAGATGCTACTCCAAATCTAAAACAAATTTTTATAATCTTAGAGATGCCTCTAAATCAATAAAAACAAATAAGGTGAATCAAAGTCATACTAACTAAGCCAAGAGTATTACTATAATAGCTAAACTATAAATGTATAAAACTAGCTCTACATCTTTAGATTACTATAATTATCCATAGCCAACCTCTTCAAAAAATGTAATTCTGCTATCATCAGAAAATATTTTAAAGGAAATGCTAATAAATATTAAGTGTTAGTTTGTGTTTCCGACAAAATTGGAGGTGAGCACAATATTCAAGCCCCAATCCTTGAAGAATTTTGTGGCCATTGCTCCATTTATAACATTTATTATATAAGATTGATGTAAAAGAATCATGTATAAGTTTGCACCACATTTTATAAGCCATATTTACAGGCGGAAAGAAATGTACAGCAAAGAAGTGATTTCACTACTTTCTGGCTCTATGGGCCTAGGCTTCAAGACATCTTTAGTGGTGCTTAGTAAATCAAGCTAGTGGCATTCCTACCCTATGATGTACAACTACATCCTCACCATCATTAGTGTGACTCTCTTGTAGACCCCAAGCAATCATAAAATAGATTACTTAACCATTAATAATACTCTTCAAAGTAAAAAAAAAATATAAACATTATGATTGAGCTAAACATATAGACATTCTTCGTGGATGTTCCTAATTTCTTCCCGTATATCATCCAAATTTGATAATTGATCCCTCTCCAAATGGGATCTATTTCTCATCCTTTTCTTTGTCCTTCCACATGATTCTCATAATGAGTTAAAACTTCCTTCTAAAGCCATACAAGAGTTTTTAACAGGGTAGCCTTCTGAATATAATAATTTGCAATAGCTTTCATAGTTCTTAATGAATTGTATGGTGAATTAAATGCAAACTAGACATGGTCCTTCAATTTTGATTTGTTTGCACTTATAAGGCATTCAATTTCATCTTTTCACCATAACAACATGAACAATCATATTTGTTTTGACACTTTGAAGATGTAGATATATGTACTCGATCAAGCTTCTCAATAGTTACTAAGTTATTCAGTCCTTGTTATCCCCCTTAGCAGATTCAACATGTTCGCTGTCTCAAATGTTGTCCCAAATGGGGCAGGCTTGAAAATGAGAGTCGTATATTTTTCTCTAAATAGTAATAGACTGCTCTATGAAGAATAGTTTAAAAAGGATCGTAATACTATCCAAACAGAATCAAAATAAGCTTAAAATGAAATGTTCCCTAGTCACTTCATCACCCAATGTGAAAAAGCACAAACATATTGAAAAGGAGAGAAAATTCACCTGCCTGAGATCACGCTCGCCCAATCATCCTGAAACCTGAATCCAGCTTCTCTAAGAGCGGTCCTGCAAGAATTTAAAATCACCTCCGTCAACTCTCCATCAAGTAACCGCAAACCCGCGGTGGCCATAAGCCTGACATCTGTTTCGCCCCACCGATCCTTTGGCACTCTATCCTTCACGAAATCTAACAGCTCCTTCAACGATTCAGCGGCCATCTCTGGATTGTCAAAAAAAGTAGAAAGCCCTGGAATCACCTTCATCGAAGCGGTGGTTCCAAGATCGATCGCCGGCATCCCTCCCCGCCAGTTTCTATACCCGAACAAGTGAATACGCGTACCAGTGCTTCCGCCATCAATAATGACACTAAATTTAAGAGAAGATGGGAAGACCAAGAAATGAAGTAGAAAAAGACCCGATGCTACCGCAAAGAAGGAGATAGCGGCGGCATGGATGCCGCAGCAGAGACTGCAATCGAATCGGTTAGGGTAAAGTGCGGAGCTTCCCTGATGGGGCATTTCGATGGGAGAATTTCGGCAAGATGCCTGAAGCTTGGCATTTGGCTGCCGCATGAAAACGAGGCAGAAAAGATAATTGGAAGAGCTAAGAAATGATTTGACGTTCCGTCGACAGTCCGCCTCCGGCCATGCGCCGCCTGTTGGACAGGAATCGCGAAGCTTCAGCTCCCGTAGTTCGTGTGAGAATGCTCGCACTAACAGTCTGACCCAGCACTTTATTTTATGTTACATATTGAGTACAACTTGGAGAATGCTACAGTGCCACGTCAGTACCCCAATTTTTTCGGATGATTTGGCAATAGCTGCCACTCATCTTAATAACCTAACCTAAATCCCGAAACCGAGTCGTGGAACGAAGAGTCCATAGACTTCAACGGCTGCCCTTCTTCATGGAACGGCGTCGTTTGCAACGGGGAGAATGTGGCGGGCGTCGTGCTAGACGGCCTCGGCGTTTCCGGCTCAGTGGACGTCTCCGTCTTTGGCAATCTCTCCATGCTCGTCAAGCTCTCCATAGCCGGTAACAACCTCCGGAAACTTGCCGGAAAATCTGGGAAGCTTTAAGAGCTTGAAGTACCTGGATATCTGTTGCAACGCCTTCTCCGGGAAGATTCCAACGGATATCGGGAGGCTTCGGAGCATCCATAACCTGTCTTTTGCCGGGAACAACTTCTCCGGTCCTCTTCCGGACTAAATCAGAGATGTCTATTCATTGAGATCTCTCGATTTGAGTCACAACCATCTCTCCGGCGCCTTGCTTTCGTCCTTGAAGGGCCTCAGTTCGTTGGTCTCTTTGAATCTCTCCTTCAACGAGTTCGAGAAGGGGATTTCGACTGGCTTGGGCTTGATTTCGACTTTGGAGTCGATTAATTTGAGCTGGAACAGATTGGGCGGTGATGTGGATTGGGAGTTTCTCACTCAGTGTGGAGTGGTGAATGTTGATTTCAGTGGGAATCTGCTGACGAGTTCTAACTCGAATGAGATGAAGTTTTTGTCGCAGGTGTCGGATTCGGTCAAGTATCTCAATCTTAGCCATAATCGGCTGACCGGATCACTGATTGATGGAGGAGAGCTCTCTACTTTTGGGAGCTTGAGAGCGTTGGATTTGAGTTACAATAAGCTGTCGGGGCCATTGCCCGGTTTTGATTATGTGTATGATCTTGAGATTCTCAGACTTGGAAACAATGATTTTAGTGGATTTCTGCCGAATGGGCTTCTTAAAGATGATACTTTGGTTCTGACTGAATTAGATTTGAGTTCAAACAATCTCTCAGGTATGCAGTTAATTGAAAGCAGTGCATTTTCTTCCTTCAACATGCTTTTTTGTGTGTTTGTCCAATGCGATCTTTATGCTGTGAATAGTGGCATTGCTTGATGCATATTTTTCAGCTATGTTACCGCGGTCAATATCTATCTATAGGAACATGCTTAGCTTTTTCATGAAATGCTTGAAAATCTGTCACCTTCTCCAAGTTGTACTCAATATGTAACATAAGCATCCATGTTAAAAAAAAAATTGATTTTTAAATGAGACAACCTTTCCGCTCAACTATAATGCCTATACGAATCACACAACATTGCTTTTCTTATGGCAAGACACGTCGGCTTAATCACATCGACCACATTACGGATACTTAATCTGTATGCGATGGAACCTAATGTGAAGCATTATGGGTGCTGGTGGATATGCTTGGTCGCGCAGGGAGGTTGAAAGTTGCTTTTGAGTTGGTTGAGGAGATGAAGAGTGTTTGTGGGTTGGAACCTAATGCTGTGATTTGGAGGGCACTTCTGGGGGCATGCAGGACATATGGGGATGTGGAGTTAGCAGAGAGAGCTAATTTTGAGCTTCTAAAAGTGTCAAGGGATGAGTGCGCAAGCGGAAACTATGTTCTGCTGTCCAACATATATGCTTCAACTGGGGAGTGGGATGGTGCAGAGAAGATGCGCGCATTGATGGATGGTGCCGGAGTGATGAAGGCGACTAGCTGTGCCCTCGAGAATGGCCGTGGAAAATATTTGAATAAAAATTGAAATTTCAACATGTTGAAATCAAGTTTGATGGTTGGTTGCATGCTGTTTTGCACTTCTTTGATCTGAAGACAGCTTGAGAATTTTGATTATGGATTTCTGATGCATCTTTGGGAAGCCTGCCGCTTCCTCTCCAAACTCTGGCTTTATTGTTCTCTTCTTTGGGTAAACACTTCTTGGGTTATTCTTATATTTTGTTTCACACTTTCAATTTTGAGATTGTTATGACTTGAATGAATCTTTCATTAACATTATATTTATGTTCTTTTTATTGCAGTAGATTTTTGCTTTTGTAACCTTAGTGGGAATTTAACAACTCCACAATCTGTGTTATTCTCAGTTTTGTAACTCCACACTTTTAGTGTTGATTATGGTTTGCTTGCCTTTTTTACTAGTGAGTTTTTTGTCAAAATAAAGATTTAAGAATTCCAAGAGATGAATTTCAAAGTTTTTCATCAGCAATTCTTGCAATTGTGCCTTCAAAAACAACAAAATTTCATTTAGGCAATTGATGTTCCTTGGCAAACTTTAAACCAAAATAAAGGCTTGCGATCTCGAAAAAATAAATAAAACTCAAGATTTTGGTGGTTTCATGAACTCTGGTGGGCGCCTATCCTGGCCGTGCTTTTAGCTTTGTTTGCAACAAAAATAATATCGACTCTCCAAAGGTATGTTTTGGCTGCAGTTTTATTGTAAGTAGATACGAGATCTCATGCGCTTTAAAAATATAGCGGTGAAAATTCATGCTCTTTAATATATTGGTCATTTTATAGGTATCCGATTCCAATGGTGAAGACTTAGAAGGCTATGCCGGTGCAGGCTTGGTGATAAAAAGAACAAGAACGAAATGTGGGACGACTTATCTCAATTTAAAGCGGTACTTTTTGGAGAATCATTTTTTACTATGAATTGAATGTGATGTAGCTCAAATGGTAGAGCGCTCGTATGGTATACGAGAAGATCAGGATTCGATCCCCTGCATCACCAAATTTTGGCATTGAATATAAAATATATGGGACTTTACATTGCTGATTTCTGGATTATTAATTAGAGATTTTCACTCTCTCTTTTTTCTCAAAGAATGTGGATTCTATGATTTTTCTTATGAAAACACTCGCTCTTTGTTTATGCTTCCATAGTTCCAGCTAATATCGCTTCAATTCATTGTGATATGAGATTATACGGGCAACCAATGATTCATTGTTAGAACTTTTAACATAAAGTGCTATAGTTATATCACTTGAAGTCAACCAATTCATGAAGCTATTTGAAGTTGTTTGAGACTTATTGAATAGCTTTAATGAGCGAGACCTGCTAAGTAGCATTGAATTTTTTTTGTATTTGTATTTTATGATATCCCTGTATTAGATGATGCATATAAAGTCTATCATTTACATATTTAAAAAAATGAATGATGTTGATTTATCATTACAAAAGTACATGGTATGCAACATTGCAAAAACAATCCATTGAAATCATACATTTTGCATATATTCTGGACATACTACATGAACCAGCACTCGAAGCCAGTATACTAAAACTTCAGCTCAATTTCATTTCATTTTAACATGAAAAAAATACATTGTCTGAATTAATATATTTACTTCTCAAACAATAAATAAAATTTGATACAACTCAAATTAAAACAAAATTTGCAGCCATCGAAAGAGAGTTTCTAGGATTGTTTAAATGCTGCTGTCTAAGCTCCATTGTATTCTGCTTTAGCTTTTTTCTGTAATAAGAGCAAAAGAAAATTTTAGCAGTTAAATGAAAAAAAATTATAACTTTTTTTAAATTGAAGTTTTTAAGTAGTTAAATAGAAAAAAATCACAATTTTTTTTCATTAATCACTGTTAAAATTGAAAAAAGATAAAAGTGAAAGAATTAACTAAGTCCCAAGAATTATGAGAACAAGGAAAACTAACCAGATACCGGATGCCTCGAATTGAGATTTCCACTTGGATTCATATACTTCCTGGAATATATCTTTGAATCTAAAGCAGCATATATATCAAAGCCTATACATACTTAAAAATAAAATAAAAATCTGACTCTCAATCTCCCACAGACATTACAAATGCTCAAACACCTTCCATCATACTTCTTCAGAATTGTTTCAAAATCAATATCGATTGTTATATGCTGAATTTAGAAAATGCTTATTTAAGTTCTCATGGAGGCGAAGACGAGAACGGGGTTGAACCTGTTCATTGAGAAGCCAAGTGTCGGACTATATAATGCAATGTATTTTTCAACATAAAGGTGAGTTTTTTATGAGAACACCACAATTAAACATGTTCATTGAGAAGCACTTCTAACATGGAGACCACAGGAACGTTTTTATTTAATGAGAAAATCAAGAGCTCAATGGATACAATAGCAGCATTCATTTTTAGATCCGCTAGCCATATGTGCCAACAAGAAAATTTTTAGAACCAGAGAAACTCAATCCAAGATATGAGACTCATCATTCATTTCAATAGGGCCAACATCAATAGCAGCATTTGTGTCATTAATCAACTATAGTTTAGATAGGTATTTGCTTCACTAATCAAAATAGAAAACTAAAGAAACAATAATGGAATGGTGACATCGGTTGCTTGAGGGTATCAAACCATCCTTGATGCCATTGAAATCTTAAATTAAATTTTCACATCTTATAAATGTGTACCCACGGTATTTCTTCCACAAAAATCAAATGATATCTCTCTGGAAGCATATTTTCATGATTTTGAATTCACCAGTTATTTGCTTAAAATGAGAAAATTAATGTGAAAAGAGAAAATAAAGCACTAAACAAAACAAAGATGTGGAAAATATAATGGATTCAGGATTCTCTAATCTTTCATTGTGATCATATTTCTTATAGTATGAGAAGCAGTCTTAAAATTAAACCAATTTCTTACATGATTGAAATTGAATAATCAGCAGCAGCAGTCTTAAAGAATGATCAATGCAACTAAAAAATGTATGAGCAGCAGCAGCAGCAGTCTTAAAGGTATGAGCAGCAGTAAAGAAAATTGTTATAATGCAGGTGTTTGTTAAATTTCAGAATTTCAGTATTGGCAAGCTCATGTATAGTTATTGACTAGATTTTGAAGATATCCAAATCTTCAGTTGCAAAGCAATCATTTAACAGCAATTTTTCAAATTAATCTTAGAATAAAAAAGGGATAAAAATGGCCTAGAGATACCAGTTATCAAACTCATTTTCAACCCAAAAGCTAAAGCCAACAAAAACAGTTAAACCCAAAGATTATCAAAAGGGATTAACAATCTATACCAACAAAATTTGGCATTTCTATACCAACAAAATTCTTTAAGTATCCAAGATTAAACCCAAAGTTTGATGGGTATTGGCAATCTCTCCTCATGTGCAAGTTATCTGCACAACATTATCAAGTATCATGCACTAATAGCCCACTCAGCTACATGAGAGCAGCATAAGAGAACCACTATTGAATCTTAAGCAATCATAATAGTAACCATAAAAGACCAATAGGAACGACAATGTATAAACCATTCACTGAAAGCTTAAATATTGGCATCAATGAAACTAGGAGAACGAATGAATCAAAGGGATCAAAGTTTGGATAAATAAATAAAGGGCCAGGTTTAATATCAACAAAAGAACTTGTGTTTACAAATGAGGCCCAAATACTTGGCATTTCTATACTAGCATATCTTTCAGCTATCTAATATGGGATTAAAACCAAAGCCTCGCTTTCCTTGACATTGATGCCTATAGAAATTAAAAATGCAAGCAAAGCAATTAGATTAATGTTATTATGTGAAGTAAAGCAAGCAATATAGATTAATTTGCTAAAACAATTGTTAACCTTGTAATAATAAACTCAATGAAAATTGAAATTTAGCAATGAATGTAGATTTGAATTTAGCAATGAATGTAGATTTACTTCCAAGTGACAATTTTGTAATAATTGTAAAGAAGACTAAGTGAAATTCATCAAAAAGAAAAGCAAACTAGAACTCCTATCATAAGGAATGGGCAATGAAAGAATATTCATCTTGTTTTTCTCTCGTATTACATCTCTCACCAATGTTTTCAAAAAACAATAATAATACTAATTGGAGCTCTTCAATTAAGGAAAAAAAACCAAAAATCTATGTGGGATAACTTTTTTATAGCAGACACTATCTAGATCTTGATTTCAAAGAAACCGACAGAAGACAGTAATATGCACAGACAGGGCAAGCAGTTGGAGCATATAATATTCCACATAAAGCCATAAATGAATGCTGAGGAGTATTTAACAATATCAAACAATGATTTCAGTTTGGTAACGTAAAAAGTCATGTAAGAATGAAAAATGGATTACAAAAGAATAGTGCATCATCCATTTTGAACACGTAAACTTTAATTGCAAGTCTTTTGGGATAACAATCACCTTATACCAATCTATGGAGAGGCAAGAAATGCTTATAAGTGTTTAGTTCAAAATAAAAGACATCTCCTATATGTAGATGGCAAAGTAACCTTCAAAATTCCACCTTTTTTTTAAGAACCATAGTAACCACAACAATCACTAGGGTTCCCTACTGCAGCACTGAATGGATGTCTCGTTTTGGCATCTAGATGTCCATAAAATTTGACAACATCATAACTATATTTAAGTTTAAGATAACGTGTCAGTGAACCAAAAAGCTCAATCACCCAATAGCATGCATAACCTGACACTGTATAAAGATGTCGGCAACTTCAGAAATTTCTTCGCGAACAAAACCCACATCCAAAATTATTAAGCATGATTATAATCATTTGGTGAATATACTATACCTCAAATTAAACGTCTAGCATCCCACAGATTTATTAGGATCATATTATAAAGCATTAAAACATAAAATTCGAACAAATAAATGAAATAAAAAGAAATAACATAACAAAGATTTACCAATCCGAATTTAAACACCCTATTTCACAAGAAAGTAGTTGGCAGCAACCCCTAGAAATCAAACCTAAGAAATATTACACAGACCAAGATCCTGATAACTTGCAGCTTGACCGTCTCCGCTCAAAGCCCTAGTGCTTCTCCGATTTTGAGGAAACGATGAAATCTATATTCGGACAAAGCGACGAAGCAACAATAGCACCGATTAGATGCCTGAGGTTGGCTAAGATTTTACGGACGAAGCGACGAAACGACGAGAGGAAGCGACGAAGCGACAAGAGGAAGCGACGAAGCGACAAGAGGAAGCGACGAAGCGAGCAGTGAAGAGATTTTGGGATGCCCGAAGCTTCGAAGATGACCTAAGCGCGAGCGACCGGCGGAGAAAATGCCCGAAGCGAGCAGCGAAGAGATTTTGGGATGCCCGAAGCGAGCAGCGAAGAGATTTTGGGATGCCCGAAGCTTCGAAGATGACTTAAGCGCGAGCAACCGGCGGAGAAACTGCCCGAGCGAGCAGCGAAGAAAATGCGGAGAAAGAGGGGAGAACGAACACGGTGCTGTGCTGCTATTATTAGGTTACGGGATTTAGGTTATTAAGATGACGTGGCAGCTATGCCACATCATCTGCCACATCATCATAAAAGTTGTGGGGTATTGATGGGGGTACAGTAGCAGCGCCCTTATTTTATATTTGAAAATAAATTTAACTTAATATATATATATATAGTAATGCTAGTGTCAAGTTGAATATAATTTCTTAGATTTATTTTTCAATTCTTACCCTATTTTATAAAAAAATTATGAATGCTCGAATAAATGCGAAAAATATCATTTTATATTGTTAACTATATTTTATATCATATTACTAATATATTAATAAGTCATTTGATTTGTGTTTATCTTGCCATTATGTTATCCACTCCACTTCATTAAGGACCCAAAGTTAATTATTTTGTACTAGTAATTTGAATTTTTTTGCTAAAGTACCTTTGATCTTTGTTTCTTCATAATTTCACTTATTTGACACAAAATCTTCCTTTGCTGAGGCTCAATTGAGAAAAGCCCAAGTGCTAATTGCTTAATATTCATTAAGAAAGCCAATTTGACACTCTTCATCATTGGTTTAACCAATTTGTGCTTATGTGTGTATCTTTAGCTTGGCTAATTATTCTATATTTTGATTGTTTGAGGAGTGGTTTTCCTTTATTTAAGCCATAAGTGAAGTCTAGTGTATGCTACTATATAAAAGTTGTTAAATAAAGAAACTCTCAAGAAACTTCGATCAACAAAACTTATTAAATAAGAATCAAGACCTCGTTATCATGAAGATGCTTTCAAAGCTTTTGCTCAAGTAAGTATGATAAATGAGCCAATAAAAGGTTGTCGAAGAACAAGAACTCGATCTCATGTGAGTGAAATATTGGTCATGTCATGTTCTGGAACGTAATTTTAAAATGAAGCTTTGTTATATTTTGCGTGGGAATTAAGATTTATTCCCCACCACTTACATCAAACAAGCTTGACAATGTTTGGCAAGTCCAATGAAACTCCTTAAACAAACTAGTTCACTTGATAATACAAATGAAAATTATGAACAAAGCAATAGACTAAATTAAATATAGTGCCCAATACTTTGGCACTTGTATCATGTAAAATGATCAGTAAAATTGGGCAAGGGTTATGCAAATGAAAACTATGTTACTTGTATAGCAAACTTAGTTTTAAAATACTTAACCCAATATTTGAAAAAAAGAATAAAGAAATAAGTATATTGTGCATTTTAGAATAACCAACAATGAAAAATTTCTAGTACTAGACTTTAAATTTAGTGTGATGTATCTTTCTATTAGGGAGTTTTTGAGTTCTATTTAGTAGCAGCCTTGGAAAATTTCTTCATTTTGGTTTTTATTTCATTACCTTAAATGAGAGGAGTTCTTTGAATTGGTGGTAACTTAGTCCAAACTATAGCTATAAAGGGCTACTAATTTTCATAAATGCTAATCTTCTTGAAGTGCACATGAGTTGTCTGATTGTGATTAGTTGAGCTGTCCACACAATGATATTTTCTATATCGGAATTGCTACATTACTACCCACACAATGATATTAATGTTATAAGAATCGAATTACCCACCTATGGTTCAAGGCTTTACACCATCAACTACTCTGCCTCCTCCAGTGGCTGCCATTGGCTTCCACTCAGCTAAGAGGAAGGGCATTCCGCATAGAGCTCCTTCCAGCAATCTCATAGTCGAGTTTTAGCTTAACAAGGTACTGACAGTTCGAGGGCTGAAATTATTAATGAAAAGTGAGATCTCAAATCAACTATTGAACTATCTGAAATTTTGAAAATTCATCTTGTCAAGGATTCTGGAGAGATAAAGGGGCAACATAAGGAGTTGAAGTCAAAGTTAAAATCGGATACAGTGCACATTCAACAACGGCAAAACAAAGTTGCCCCTTCAGCTCCATATGGTGATGGAAATAAAATTGAAATGTATGCGAAGAAGTATCGTATAATCAACATTTAGTCTCTTAAGCATAACAATTTTACACTTTATCATTCTTATTTATACATCACAACATCTATAAGTTCATAATTTTTAGAATAAATAATCAACCTGACGACGTCGCAATCCGGGTCGACCCCATCAGGTTGTTCCTCAAGCCTGGGCACGATGTTGATGCTGTAAAATCAATGAAGGTGCAATCATCATATATCAACGATAAAATGCAGAATAAATAATCAAAGAAAAAAGAAGTATCTTTGTACCTTACAAGTGTGCTAAATCCACAATTAAACCTGTTCATTGAGAAGCCAAGTGTCGAACTATATAATGCAATGTATTTTTCAACATAAAGGTGAGTTTTTTTATGAGAACTCCACAATTAAACCTGTTCATTGAGAAGCACTTCTAACATGGAGACCTCAGGAACATTTTTATTTAATGAGAAAATCAAGAGCTCAGTGGATACAAGATGGGTTAAGCAAAGTGAAAAATATCATGTATAGTATTAGATTAGAAGAAATTAAGCTTTTGGGGTAAATAGGGTTCTATTTAGATTAGATGAAAGTTCGGATCATGTTATTCATGTAAATGATCTATTAAAGCTAATCATAATTAACAAAATAAGCAACACAACTTGTACTAATTCCAACGTCACTAGCGAAAGCTTTTCAGCAAGTCAACGGTAACACGATTGCAATTTGTGCTCTGTGAATTTAAACATGAAATTTAATGTTTTATTCTGCCTGCATAAACATAAAAGCAATGAGCAAGTGTGTTCCTATGTGCATGTAAAAGAGGATTCAAAGCAATAACCGAAAACAAATCTCATTAAAATAATTCACAATCTTGCCTCTCCATTGGCCAGCCAAGTATTGAACAGCTCTTCACTGTCTCCCCTAAAAGATTGTGTTATGTTCTTAAGCCCTAGCATCTCCATGCTTGAGCCGTAATCCCAATGGGGTTCTCCATCATGGACTTCAGAAAGATTTCTCCCCTAAAAGATTGTGTTATGTTCTTAATCCCCTAGCTTCCATCTCCATAAAACAGTTTTGTAATATCTCGCCAGTGTTAGCCAAAATTACTAAATTAATGCACAATAATTAGCAACAATCTTCCGGACAACAGTTCGCCTGGCTATCCTCACAGAAAAATAAGTCTGCAAAGACTTAAAAGAACAACTTTGACAAAACAGCAAATGTTTCGGTTGAATCGGTTATTCCAAAACTACGAAAAATCCCAAAGTGGTACCTAAAAATAGACAGAACTATTCAAATCCATATGTGTAGCGCTAACAATCGAATAGGAAGAAACTTGGAAAGAACAGTGGGATTCTTTTATACATTGCATTATATAGTCCGACACTTGGCTATTGGCAACAGTACAACTGCACATAACGACAAGAAATGCTAGGATTTGGCAACATATGAAACTTACTGCAATAGTAGTTATAAGTTAATGAAACAACAGCCCCAATTTGACAGCATACTTTGTTCCAGCAGTCAAATGACAAAAACTTCAAGACAAAAAACAAAAAGCCTCAAAATAATAAAAAGTTGTAGATATTATATAGAAAAAAATATAAGACTAGGATTCAGCTCCTCCAAATGAGGCCCGCAGAAGATCAAAGACTCGACGGGGCATCAATCCTTATAATCAGTGTAGAATCTGTTTAAGTGTAGAATCTGTTCAATGGGTATGGCCAAAGGAAATCACCAAACCGTCGAATGGGGTCAAAAATAGCATCACAATCCATCTTTGTCTCAAATAAAAAATCCGGCCAATAATTTAAAGTCACTTAAATACTGACTACAGATTGCAAGAAGCATAAATGAAACTTAATGAAACAGCAAGAAGCACTTGATTGCATAGTAATGTTAAATTCAATAAGGAGATGATTCAATTCAATAGGCACCCAAAAAATAACAAAGCAGATTTGATTTAATTCCCGGTGACAATTTTATAACAATTGTAAAGAAGACTAAGTGAAATTCATCAAAAAGAAAAGCAAACTAGAAGTCGTATCATAAGGAATGGGCAATGAAAGAATATTCAACCCAAACAAAAAGGCAAAGCAGCTGAGCATCAACATCATCTCCAATATTAACATATATTCTCACATTAAATCTTTGTCAACATCCTTATACTTTAGAAAGACGCCCACGATCATTTTTGTAAGCAAATAATAATTCAAGCTGATTCAATCTAACTCCAAGCATGGATTTCTAATAACAAAAATAGCATAAGGAATGGGCAATGAAAGAATATTCAACCCAAACAAAAAGGCAAAGCAGCTGAGCATCAACATCATCTAATATTAACATATATTCTCACATTAAATCTTTGTCAACATCCTCATACTTTAGAAAGACGTCCACGATCATTTTTGTAAACAAATAATAATTCAAGGCTGATTCAATCTAACTCCAAGCATGGATTTCTAATAACAAAAATAGCATTAACAAATTCTTCTACCTTGATGATTTCACCTCAAATCAAACAAGAAAACCCGACAAATTGCAAGACTGTTAAAATAAATAAATAAATGAATTTGCTCATTTTTTATGTATGTAAGATCATTTTTCAAGTAATCAAGCTATTCAATGCAAGTTAAGCCAAAGTTTACATTTTGCTGGTTCTCACTAAAATTTTCCAAAACTTAAGCAAATAAAAAAACTAAAAGCACTACAGTAATATGGATTACTACTGATGACTTTTTCTTGATACCTCCATTTTAATAAACAATATCAAATAATGATTTCAGTTTGATAACGTATGAAATTTAATGAAACAGTAGTTTTAAGTAAATGAAACAGCAACATCAATTTAACAACATATTTTGTTCCATGAGAAAGCAAATTCGAGCTGACTAATCAAATGCTTACATGAAAAATAAGTATAAAGTGTTTAGGTCTTAAGCTTTTTCTTCCTTTTTCTATCATGATGATTTGTAAGTCTCTTGGTTGGCGAGCGTCCCTTTGGGTGTGTGCGAGCAGGATCTTTTATTACATTTGGCACTCCATGACCACAAAATCTTTAAGCTTTTCTTTAAGCTCCTGAAAAGCAATTAATATATATCCACGAGCCTCATCATTTACTCCCCCAATGTTAATAATCTCATTGGCATGTTGTATGCTTTCAACATAATAGTCATCAGATCTTCTTCTGATGTTGGTAGTCTGAGTTGAAGAGTCTAATAAATGAGTTAATTGTCTATTATCCTTTCTCCATCGTGAGCTCATTAATTTTTCAGGAATTCTGGCATTCCCTTCTTGACGCAAAACATAGAGTATGTGTGAACAAACAATCCAACTAAACTGAAAAGAGCGACAAATGCACCACATATCCTCTTCGATGAGATTATAAACAACTCTAAAATCAAGTCTTCTCATTCCATCCCACACAGTCACCATATATATTTTAAACGATCCATTAAGTTGTGCATCTGAGATAATACAATTCATCAATTTCTTTACTTCTTCCTGGAATTTGTAAAATATATTTAGAGTATATATTTTAGATAACTGTTTTTCGTATACTAGATCTGAAATAAGTTGTGGTTGGGAAATATATGATCTAAAATTAGCTTGCGCTTGCTTTTCCAACTTGTCTCTAAGAGCATTTTCATATTGCTTAGCAAATAAACGTAGACTCATCTTTGAATTCACGTACCCATCAAAGAAAGCATTTACTCCTTCACTTCGTTGTGTAGTTGACATTCCAACCCAAAAGAAATCTTTCAAGAAAATGGGTACCCAGTTCGCCCTTTTCTCATAAAGAGACGTGAACCAGTCATTCTCAATAAGCTGATATTTGACCATCACTGCCAACCAACAGTGTTCAAACTCATACACAGACAAAGAGTCATAAACTACCGATGAAAACTCAGACATTAACGTTTGTTTATCTTGTCTACTGCCTACTTTTTTTGGCAATTTTTGCATGATACGCCACAAACAAAGACGGTGCTTTGTAGATGAAAACACCTCTAAAATTGCAGATTCCATAGCTCGGCATTGATCAGTTATTATTCCGTTTGGATGTTTACCATGCATGCAGACTAACATCCGCTAAAATAACCATGAAAATATTTCACTGGTTCCATCACATAATAATGCACAACCGAAAAGAATAGAGTTTCTATGATGATTGACACCCACAAAAGGTGCAAAGGACATGGCATACCGATTTGTGAGATACGTGGTATCAAACGTCACAACATCGCCAAAATGATCATGTCATTTGGCACCGCGAATCAGCCCAAAAAATATTCTTCTGTCGATTATCATCTGTCACATCAACACTGTAAAAAAATTTAGAGTCCTCATTTTGCAATCTTTCAAAATATTAAACTAAAGCAGCTGCATCCCCAGCAACTAAATCCAATGCTCTATGCTTTGCCACAAAATTTCTACAATCCTTTTCAGTAAACAAATAATTATCAAATCCCCCGTCTTCTGTAAACATTGCATTAATAGATTTATTTAGTAAAACTCCAGCCTTACCATTAACTATCAATTATCTTTGGACATTCAAAGGTAGCTCACGATAGCATCGCATAAATTGAATCATTTGAGGCTCCAAGTCATGATTATGTTCCAAGAAAATATCATCAACTACCCAATTAGAGTTTAAATAACGATCTACAATAACAAATTTTGCCTTGCAACCTGTTCTTATTATCAGTTTCCTACGTAATTTTGTTGCTTTTGTTATTTCATGTGACTTCCCCTCTTTACAACAAGTAAACACATATCGAGTTTTTTGCCTATAAAAATTATGATTTGAACGCTTTCTAACTCTAAAACTGTTGTAGTACCCATAAGTTTTGTAAAACCTAAATGCTTCTTCAAGAACCAAAGGTCATTTCAATCTCAGGGACCTTAAGAATAATTTCATTAGTTTCAAATAGAAGATCACTTTCATTTGCACATTTATTTAAAATCTCTAAGCCTGCATTAAAATAATTAACACAATTCAATGCTATAACAATGTAATCATATAATATTTTGGTATAACAAAATAATTACACTGCACAATAATTAACCTGAGTTGTTATCTACTAGCATTTCTTTTTCTGATTGCGAGCAATATTCCAAGTCCAATTCGGTCATCATTGGAAATGTTTGGTCTTCAAAATTGCTAACATCATCAATTAAATGGGGCGTGATATTTGTAGCATCCATGTGTATGTATTTACAAACTAAGATAAAAATTAGACAAATTAAACATAATAAATTTAAATATAAAATAACATATACGTTTATAAATCAATGATAAAACTGCAGATATTATATAAAAAAAATTAGAAAACTAGGATTCAGCTCCTCCAAATGAGGCCCACAGAAGACCAAAGACCCGACGGGGCATCAATTCTTATAATCAGTGTAGAATCTGTTCAAGTGTAGAATATGTTCAATGGGTATGGCCAAAGGAAGTCACCAACCCGTCGAATGGGGTCTAAAATAGCATCACAATCCATCATTGTCTCAAATAAAAAACATGCCAATATATACCTCCCCAAACATAGTTGAAAACAAAAGCTCTCATCACTTCATATGATAATTTACAGAAAGTACCATCACAAATGAAGTATCTCTACAAATTATGAATGAAGTATCTCTAATAAAAAATCAAGCCTTGCCTCTCTTGTTAAGTAAAGTACACCTCCTTTAAAAATGTAGATTATTTCAGCATACAAAAATATGATTATAGACATTTAACTCAACACACAACTGTCTATTGATCAAGTACAAGACAAAGCTTACGATGCCTGGAGCTTTGGTGTCAATTAAGGATTAATACGACCACAACATTATAAGCTTCAAATGTCGTTGAATGGAAATAATTTTAAGGACAGACAAACCCATCAAACATTATAAAAAATAAATGTGTGGCCCATGCTCAAACAAAACAACTTACTATGCTCTGCACCACATAAATGAACGATACGGGGAGAATCACAAGATTTCCAAAATGGCAAAATTGACAATTGTTACATTGCACCTCTTTTATTTTGAAATTGCTGCTTCAATACCTTTCAGAAAGCAACACAATTCAAAAGAAATTAAACATTGCTTTCTTTTATGCTGTATGCTATAATTTTTACTATTTATATTAAGTTAATAAAAGCACAACTTCTTGCAAAAAAACAAGAACTTAATGATAGGCTTCAATATTAGAGTATCACTATTAAGGCTTGTAGCATTTAATAAGATAAAGAAAGGCTGACTTCTAGGTCCACATGAAAGGAAATTTCATAACAATTATGTTTACCTAAAAGAATAGCTTTATGAATATGTTTTTTCAATCTTTCTAGTGTGTAGTACACAAGTAATATTCTTAATCCTTTTGAACTCCAAGATATGTTATTTGAAGTTTATTTTTTAGCCTAGTCCTTCCGCACAAATACTATTTACACATTTAATAGGTGCATATGATTGAACACGTCAAAATAGAACGAGACTATTTTCAACAACCTTAAATGTAATAAATGTTACTGCAGCCATCCATTTACTAAATTTATCCTCAATTAATCATTCCTAATTTTGCACAGGTAGCATTTAAATTCTCATTTCTCGAATGCTTAATTTGATTTTTTGGCCTACATTTTGACATCTGAAACTCATACAAATTACACATTTAATTATAGTATTTGCAATTAAGTTTCCATAACATCTTGTGCCATATAACTCTTGAGAATTTCTCCATTTTAAGCTTCCATCATTACCTCTAGAAATTATATTCAAAATTTTTAAATAATATACCAAAATACTTAGACACCCTGATCTATATTCCCAAATCAGGATACAATAGACAATAAACAGCCAACTAGATCAGATGAGCAACAAGATCCCAGCAACCAGACAATAAAACAGCTAGAATAAAGCAGAAAACTTCAGTGCAACCATTATATTAATAGTAATTAATACAGAATAACAACAGTTAAGGCAGCACCACAATCACATATGTTAAGCTTTTCTTCATCATACACGAATCAGTCACCACAGTAATGCATATTAGGTTAGCGGAAGGAATAACGACTTATTATATCATAATTCTTTAGGCATCTCTTCATCAAAAATATAAAACAACAATAATACTTACAAGAATCACAAACAAAAAGCGAAGCGTAAGAAGAGGAGAAAAGACGAGCAACGATCGGTCACCGCAGATGAGTTGCTGTCAGAAGAAGCCGCCAAGAACGGTAATTGCAAATGCGTTGAAGATGCAAGGCTTCTGAGAGATTACGGGGTCGGCTCGAAAGAGAGAAGAGAATATTAGGTTACAGGGTCGGCTCGAAAGAGAGAAGCGAATATTAGGTTACGGGGTCGGTTACAGGATTTAGGTTAGGTTATTAAGATGACGTGGCAGCTATTGCCACGTCATCCAAAAAAATTGGGGGTATTGACGGGGAGCACTGTAGCATTTTTCTTATTTTATATTATTCATTATTGCATGTTCTTAAAAATTTCAAATGCAGTAATAGGATTAATGATAATATTATTGTCATCAAATAATTAGTAAATTATAAAAAACATTCAATTTATTTGTTAAGAAATTATTATTATTAAAAATAGATAAAGATAAATATAATTAAGATTATAATACTATATCAAGCACAATTTAAGTAAAAATTAAATTATTTTTAATAAAAACAAATGATAATATAATTACTATTAAATGTTTAAGCAAATACAATAACTAGACACATGCTTATAATCATAAATTATAAAACTTAATGACTAAATAATACACAATAAATACATAAGAAAATTATTATTATTACTAAATTTTATAAATTAAATTAAATTAAATTAAATATTATAGTTAATAATAAGTAAAGATATTGATTGGATTATTAACAGAAAACTACATCATAATTAATAAATATTTGTATTATAATGGTATTAAAATTATTATTCTAATATTATGTAAACTTATAATCATTATAAAATAGTTAACCTAGTATTATACTTAATAAATTAATTACAATATTACATAAAAATAATTAAATCAAGCAAAGATTAAAAAAAATATTTTAAAAAAATAAAGATGATTTTATTACTAGTACTAATATTATTATTCTATTATTATTAAACAATGGAATAATAAATAAATATATGCACAAATTAACTATAGTGATTTGGGAGATGCGAGAAATTTTTGCAATATTTAATATTTAGGAGTTAAATATGTAAATTAGCAAGATTTTATGGAAGGTATAAAATCCCCCCTTTTAAAGTGTTATAAACATTATGTTATTTATATATTACTTGCAAATATTCTAATTTTGTATATCATCATTTTATTTATATAATATTAGTATGGTAAATAACAAAAATGGTATTATTTGTGAAAGATATGTGAGAACATATCATATGACTGTTAAGCATGTAACAATCAATAAATAAGTTGCCTTTCCATCATCACAATTGTTTGCTTTCTTGCATCCTAGCCATTCCTCTTAGGCTCCAGTCTCCCATTTCTGCATGATGCTTTTCATTGGCAATAGAAATTTTCTCCCACTCACTCATCTCCCTGAGTTCATTGTCATGGCTTCAGCGAAGAGATCAGATCTTCACGACCAGAACGCAAGCGACTCTGCAAATTCTCATGGAGACACGAACGTTTATGCAATCATCCGCCTCTACCACGTAATCAACCTAATCCTCTGTCACACAAACCCATTCACTCTTGCCCTGGCCGATCTTCATCATCTCATTTTAGTAAAGCTTGACGAAACTAATTAAACATTATGGAGGTTCCAATTTCTTTCTATCGTCAGATCTCACAGTCATATGCGGTCTGCGGACGGATCCTCCTCTCCGTCTGAAGATGATGATGCCAATCCTGAAGCAATTTCGTGCTATAAGCAAGATCAACTAATCTTAAGTTGGTTGATCTCCTCCCTCTTTGAAAAGGCCTTTGCTTAGTAGTTTCTTGCGAAACCATTGCGTCCATGTGGTCGGCTCTCACCGCAATATGCGCGTCTTCATCCCAAGTTTGCATGCAACATCTATAACAACAGCTGCGAAGCATAAAAAAGATTTGATAAAGATGGTCGACTTCATACAACAAACCAAGGACCTAGTGCATCAACTCACCATCACAAGATCCCCTATAACATAATAGCAGCTTATCCTCAGAATACTTATAGACTTGGGAGTCCAATTTTCTTCTATTATTGCAGCCATTACATCTTGGATCATTCCAATCAAGCTAGATGAACTCATTAGTATTCTTCTCAACCACGAACTCATGTACATTGAATGCTCCACCGAACCTCTTCCTATTCCAGTTCTAGTCAACACATCACACATGGATCACACAACCTCCAATCACTTTCACGGCTACACCTCATTTTGTGGACAAGGCAGAATCATGCATGGTCATGGACGCTACAGTGGCAAAGGTCGTTCAATCATTCAATGCCAACTTTGAAACAAGTTTGGTCATATAGATGTCAACTAATTTCATAGAAAGAATTTCTCCTTGTACCCAACTGAACAGACAATCATACACCAAGCACCCCTTCCTCCCATGTTGCTTCAGCAGCCGAACCTCGGTTCCTGGATTCAAGAGTAACACATAATGTCCAAACCTCGTTCGCCAACCTATAAAACCTTCAACCATATAATGGCACATAGAGGTTCAAGTTGGCGATTGGAGCGCTCTTTATATACAGCAAACATGTTCACTTTTTCTTTCATCACTTCCACATACATTTAAATTAAACCATGTGCTCCATGTTCCTAATATTTCAAAGAAGCTTGTCTCTATCAAACATTTTTCGCTTGACAACAATGTTTACATTAAATGTCAAGGATCTCTGAACAAAACAAGAACTCCAACGAGGCGCACTCATTAATGGCCTCTACACTCTATCGGTCCCTCCCAGTCCATCTTCCAACCTCAACAATATGGATTCGTCCAATCTTTGCATCGTCATCTCAACCATCCTAGTCTTGATAAGCTTCAGCAACTTGCCGCATCTCTACAAATAACACCAAAGCCTCTCTCCACTAGTGTTGCTTGTTACATGTCCAAGCAACATTGTTTGCATTTACCTAATAATTATTCATGTTCCCCAACATCTCTACATATTATTATTTCTGATATTTGGGGGCCTGCTCCTACCAAGTTATTGTTTTATTATAGATAATTTATCATTTTTGTTGATAATTTTCAAGTTTTACGCGGATGTATCCACTCTATAACAAGTCTGACGCCCTTGATGTTTTTTTGTTTTTCAAAATAATGGTTGAAAATAGCATTTCTTCTAAGAGTATAGCATTTCAATCTAATGGAAATGGTGAGTATAAAAAGTTTACCACCACACTTGCTACTCTTGGCATTCAACATCATTTTTCAGCCGCATATACACCTATGAAAAATGACAAAGCTAAACGAAAACACTGTCACATTGTTGATACTAGTCGTGCTCTGCTCTTGCACTCCAACCTTCTGAACTTGTGCTTTCCAAACAGCTGCGCACCTCATCAACCGGCAACCCTACCATTAGTTACATCAGAAGTCCCCATACAAACACTTATTTATTTCACCATCCACATGACTATTATTTTTAAAAAGTATTTGTGTCTGTGTTTCCATGGTTGACACCATATGCAACAAATAATTGGAACCCGGATCTGTGCCTTGTGTTTTGTGTTATTCTTGGCAATAGAGGTCAACACAAGGCTTACATGTGTTATCATATTGGCTCCAACAGGTTCTACATATTGCAGCATGCCACTTCTGCTGAATTAATTTCCATAAAATAACCTTTCAGTTGCAGCCAGCAGCACCTCAGTTCGCAGCCCTAGACCACATCTCACTGTTTCTAATTATGTTGGGAACAGCTCGCAGTCAACAGCACCTACCTTCACTGAATCCACCGACCACTGCAATGCCGGCTCTCTCCAAGCACCTCTTCAACAGCTACTGCTCCTGCCTCCTCTAATCCAATACAGCCACCTCAACCAGTCCATAACACTCATCATATGCTCACTCCATCTAAAACTGGTAACCTGAAGCCCAAAGTCTACATTGTGACTGTCAGTGCCATCCACATATCACAAATCACTTAAAAATCCGCATTGGGTTCAAGCTATGCTTGATGAGCTCTCAGCTCTTCACAAAAAAGTATCTGAACTTTAGTTCCACGAACAACATACACTAATATTGTTAGCGACAAATCGCTTTTCAAGCTCAAATACAACTGTGATGGTTCAATTGCTAGACACAGCTCGCTTGGTTGCCCATGGCTTCACTCAAAAAATAGGGTATCGATTATCCTAAAACATTCAGTCATGTTGTCAAATAAGTTACCATCCAGTTGATACTTACTATTGATCTTATCTTCAAGTGGCAAATCAAACAACTTGACTTCTACAACGCGCTCCTAAATGGTGACCTTCATGATACTGTCTTCAAGGAGGAGCCCCCTGGCATCACTTGAGCCGCACATCCAGATTACATTTTTCTTCTTCACCGTGCTCTCTATGGATTAAAAAAAGTACCCCGGAGCCTGGCATCACAAGTTATCCTCAACCCTCGAATCTTTTGGTTTTCGCAACGCGGTGAATGATACCTTTATGTTTATCTATCACAGCGGCTCCGACATCTCGGTATTTCTTATCTATGCCGACGATGTCCTCCTCACAGGAAACAACGACTTGCTTTTACAACGGTTGATAGCCTTCTTTGCCGATTGCTTCTCTCTCAAAGACATGGGATTTGCTCACCACCTCCTCACATCAACATCACCCGTGCAGCTGATCATTTGGTGCTATCCCAAACACACTATGTTCAGGATATCCTACACAGTGTGGGTTTGGAGCACTCCAACCTTGTACCCACTCTAATGGTTGTACAGGGCCATTTAAGCGATGCTCCTACTAAAACCTTCTCAGATCCAACACTTTTCCGTAGCATCGTTGGCACTTTCAATACCTCCAACACACCCAGCCAAACATCACCTTCAATCCACCACTGACTAGCAAGCCATTAAATGCCTTCTCCGGTACCTCTGTATCACTGCCACCACCGTCATTAACCTTCTCTGATACCGCTGCATCACTGCCACCGCCATCATTCGCCTTCAACCCACTTCAGCATCTCTCCCTCTAGATTTATTGTGATGCAGATTGAGCTGGCAGCCCAAATGATCGAAAGTCTACCTTCAATTGCTACATATATCTTGGTCAGAACCTTATCTCGTGGTCTTCAAAAAAACCAAATTGTTACTTGCTCTAGCACTGAAGACAAATACAAAGCAATTTCCAATGCTGCTAGCAAGGTCATGTGGCTCATGTTTGTCTTCAAAAAAATAGGAATTTAATCGTTCATGTTGCCGAAGAGAACCCCTTTTGGTATTTAAGAAACTAATTCTCACACAGCATAATTCCTACATAATTGATAGTTTTACAATTCACAAATTTGCTTTATCTCAAAATAGAAAGCCTTAAAAATCACTCGCAGTAAACAACTAATTAATAGCTGTAAACAATAAGCAATCCATTCCAAATTCATAAACAGTACACAATATACATGCCAACTTTAAGTCTTTCTCCATTCCGAACCCTAATCCACAATAACATTACTGCACAAATACATGAACAACGAACAATCTTTTATTCTTTGGGAAGTAAAATCGCACAAAAACATAGTTCAAATCCCTAAATTATATTTTGGCATAGGGAAATCATCCCCACACATAGATCAGATCACGAGCAGGCGCACGAATTGTTCAAGGAAATGAGATCATCCTCCGCTGCACTTCGGAATACCAAGTATCCCAGTGCCAGCCCGATCACCACACAGAGAAAGACGCCGCCATTGAAGGACATAACGGAGAGCATAAGAAGATAGCCTATCGCTGAGCTCACACCGAACAGCGCCGCCGACGAAACCCTAGCCACCGATCGTCCGCCGGCGAGGAGGGGAGCTTCGATGGAAGAATATTTGGATCTGGAAAGAAACTTGAGGCGGACACGGCGATTCTCGGTGTACTGGTAGAAGACAGATGCAAGAAAGAGGGCGAAAAGGGAGAGAAGGTAGGAGAGCCAGGACTCGGTGCGCCACGAATCTACGAGGATCGTTACGGTTTTTCCCCAATAGAAGGTCATGTGCATCATCTTCGCAGGTGGTGAAGGGGAAGATGGCGATTTTTGGGCGAAGGAGAGAAGGAAGAGGCGTTCTTCAACGAGAGATAGGAACGGCGAATCGCTATAGACCGTCTCTTTAACGAGAGAAGGAAGAGGCGTTCTTCAGCTACAAATGTTATTTAGATCAGCTCAGTATTTTTGGATATAAGTAAATTTGTCTAAATAGTATTTTTCTAATCTTAATTATATTTATCTTTATCTATTTTTAACAATAATAATTTCTTAACAAATAAATTGAATGTTTATTATAAATTACTAATTATTTGATGATAATAATATTATCATTAATCCTATTACTGCAATAATGAATACTATAAAATAAGGAAAATGCTACATCGCCCTGTCAATACCCCCAATTTTTCGGATGACGTGGCAATAGCTGTCATGTAATCTTAATAACCTAACCTAAATCCCGTAACCGACCCCGTAATCTAATATTCGCTTCTCTCTTTCGAGCCGACCCCATAACCTAATATTCGCTTCTCTCTTTCGAACCGACCCCGTAATCTCTCAGAAGCCTTGCATCTTCAACGCATTTGCCATTACCGTTCTCGGCGGCTTCTTCTGACAGCAACTCATCAGCGGTGACCGATCGTTGCTCGTCTTTTCTCCTCTTCTTCTGTTTCGCTTTTTGTTTGTGATTCTTGTAAGTATTATTGTTGTTTTATATTTTTGATGAAGAGATGCCTAAAGTATTATGATCTGATCGATCGTTGTTCTTTCCGCTCGTTGTTCCTTCCGCAAACCTAATAATACTATTTTTTTAGGGTTTAGGATTATTGCGGTGACCGATTCTTAGGTTTATATAATACTTTTTGTTTTCGTTATTCCTTCTGCTAACATGCATTACTGCGGTGACTGATTCGTGTATGATGAAGAAAAAGCTTAACAGATGTGATTGTGGTGCTGCCTTAACTGTTGTTATTCTGCATTAACTACTGTTAATATAATGGTTGCACTAAAGTTTTCTGCTTTATTCTAGCTGTTTTGTTGTCAAGTTGCTGGGATCTTGTTGCTCATCTGATCTAGTTGGATGTTTATTGTCTATTGTATTCTGATTTGGGAATTCTAGATCATGGTATCTAAGTATTTTGGTATATTATTTAAAAAATTCGGACATAATTTCTAGAGGTAATGATGGATGGTTAAAATGGAGAACTTCTCAAGAGTTATATGGCACAAGATGTTATGGAAACTTAATTGCAAATACTATAATTAAATGTGTAATTTGTATGAGTTTCATATGTCAAAATGTAGGCCAAAAAATCAAATTAAGCATTCGAGAAATGAGAATTTAAATGCAACCTGTGCAAAATTAGGAAGGGTTAATTGAGGATAAATTTAGTAAATAGATGACTGCAGTAACATTTATTACATTTAAGGTTGTTGAAAATAGACTCGTTCTATTTTGACGTGTTCAATCATATGCACCTATTAAATGTGTAAATAGTATTTGTGCGGAAGGACTAGGCAGAAAAATAAACTTCAAATAATATATCTTGGAGTTCAAAAGGATTAAGAATATTACTTGTGTACTACACACTAGAAAGATTGAAAAAACAGATTCATAAAGTTATTCTTTCAGGAAAACATAATCGTTAATGAAATTGAAACTTTGGCTTAACTTATGGAGAACTTCTCAAATCGAAGGGAGGTATTAAGAAAAAGTCATCAGCAGTAATCCATATTACTGTAGTGCTTTTAGTTTCTTTATTTGCTTAAGTTTTAGAAAATTTTAGTGAGAGCCAGCAAAATGGAAACTTTGGCTTAACTTGCATTGAATAGCTTGATTACTTGAAAAAGGATCTTACATACATAAAAAATGAGCAAATTCATTTATTTATTTATTTTAACAGTCTTGCAACTTGTCGAATTTTCTTGTTTGATTTGAGGTGAAATCATCAAGGTAGAAGAATTTGTTAATGCTATTTTTGTTATTAGAAATCCATGCTTGGAGTTAGATTGAATCAACCTTGAATTATTATTTGTTTACAAAAATGATCGTGGACGTCTTTCTAAAGTATGAGGATGTTAACAAAGATTTAATGTGAGAATATATGTTAATATTATATGATGTTGATGCTCAGCTGCTTTGCCTTTTTGTTTGGGTTGAATATTCTTTCATTGCCCATTCCTTATGCTATTTTTGTTATTAGAAATTCATGCTTGGAGTTAGATTAAATCAGCTTGAATTATTATTTGTTTACAAAAATGATCGTGGACGCCTTTCTAAAGTATGAGGATGTTGACAAAGATTTAATGTGAGAATATATGTTAATATTGGAGATGATGTTGATGCTCAGCTGCTTTGCCTTTTTGTTTGGGTTGAATATTCTTTCATTGCCCATTCTTTATGATACGACTTCTAGTTTGCTTTTCTTTTTGATGAATTTCACTTGGTCTTTTTTACAATTGTTACAAAATTGTCACCTGGAATTAAATCAAATCTGCTTTGTTATTTTTTGGGTGCCTACTGAATTGAATCATCTCCTTTTTGAATTTAACATTACTATGCAATCAAGTGCTTCTTGTTGTTTCATTAAGTTTCATTTATGCTTCTTGCAATCTATAGTCAATATTTAAGTGACTTTAAATTATTTGCCAGATTTTTTATTTGAGACAAGGATGGATTGAAATGTTATTTTAGACCCCATTCGACGGTTTGATGACTTCCTTTGGTCATACCCATTGAACAAATTCTACACTTAAACAGATTCTACACTTATTATAAGGATTGATGCCCCGTCGGATCATTGGTCTTCTGCGGGCCTCATTTAGAGAAGCTGAATCCTAATCTTCTATTTTTTCTATATAATATCTACAACTTTTTATCATTTTGAGGCTTTTTGTTTTTTGTGTTGAAGTTTTTGTCATTTGGCTGCTGGAACAAAGTATGTTGTCAAATTGGGGTCGTTGTTTCATTAACTTATAACTACTAATGCAGTAAGTTTCATATGTTGTCAAATCCTAACATTTCTTGTTATTCTGTGCAATTGTACTGTTGCCAATAGCCAAGTGTCGGACTATATAATGCAATGTATAATAGAATCCCACTGTTCTTTCCAAGTTTCTTCCTATTCAATTGTTAGATTGGCTACACATATGGATTAGAATAGTTCTGTCTATTTTTAGGTACCACATTGGAATTTTTTGTAGTTTTGGAACAACCGATTCAACCGAAACATTTGCTGTTTTGTCAAAGTTGTTCTTTTAAGTCTTTGCATAATTATTTTTCTATGAGGATAGCCAGGCGAATTATTGCCCGGAAGATTGTTGCTAATTATTGTGCATTAATTTAGTAATTTTGGCTAACACTGGCGAGATATCGCAAAACTGTTTTATGGAGATGGAAGCCAGGGGCTTTTCAGATTTGCTTAGAAATACAAGTGAAGAAATCTTTCTGAAGTCCATGATGGAGAACCCCATTAGGATTACGACTCCAAGCATGGAGATGCTAGGGCTTAAGAACATAATACAATCTTTAGGGGAGACAGTGAAGAGCTGTTCAATACTTGGCTGGCCAATGGAGAGGCAAGATTGTGTATTATTTTTATGAGATTTTGTTTTTGGTTATTGCTTTGAATCCTCTTTTACATGCACATAGGAACCCACTTGCTCATTGCTTTTATGTTTATGCAGGCAGAATAAAACATTAAATTTTATGTTTAAATTCACAGAGCACAAATTGCAATCGTGTTACCGTTGACTTGCTGAAAAGCTTTCGCTAGTGGCGTTGGAATTAGTACAAGTTGTGTTGCTTATTTTGTTAATTATGATTAGCTTTAATAGATCATTTACATGAATAACATGATCCGAACTTTCATCTAATCTAAATAGAACCTTGTTTACCCCAAAAGCTTAATTTCTTCTAATCTAATACTATGCATGATAGTTTTCACTTTGCTTAACCCATCTTGTATCCACTGAGCTCTTGATTTTCTCATTAAATAAAAATGTTCTTGTGGTCTCCATGTTAGAAGTGCTTCTCAATGAACAGGTTTAATTGTGGAGTTCTCATAAAAAACTCACCTTTATGTTGAAAAATACATTGCATTATATAGCCCGACACTTGGCTTCTCAATGAACATGTTTAATTGTGGATTTAGCACACTTGTAAGGTACAAAGATACTTCTTTTTCTTTGATTATTTATTCTGCATTTTATCGTTGATATATGATGATTGCATCTTCATTGATTTTACAGCATCGACATCGTGCCCAGGCTTGAGGGACAACCTGATGGGGTCGACCCGGATTGCGACGTCGTCGTTCGTGATATGCTGTGCGCTGCTGGCCTTCACGAGTACCATATCGGACGAGAAGCAGCTTGAGAATGGGATACTCCTAAGCACCGTCGGCAACCGCATCTTCTTCATGGGCCTCCAACTCATCCTCTGGATCTTCAACCACGTTCTCGTCTTCGCCTCTAGCTGCATCATCGTGGATTTTAGTCTATTGATTAGAAAGCTGATTTTGTTTGATTAGAAACCTGATGGGTTTGTCTTTTTTATTATAAAGTTGCTATTGTGTCTTGTTAAGTAAAAATAATTATTTGGTGTATTGATATTATTAATGCAGTTTTTTAATTTAGAATTTTGATGTTTTTTTATTATTCTATGTCCTTTTTAGCTACTCAAAAATTCTGTATGCATACTTAAATCTCTACTGAAATTGATATTTAATTTGCAAAATGTATTACTTAAATGCATTACTCAAGACAAGGGAATGAATTGTTGGTTCTATAGGCACTGTTGTTGATAAACAAGTTTGCCATCCTAAAAATTATGACTTTTATATGTGCTCGCATGCTGGAATGATTGTAAGCATTTTCAGTCTTGTACAGATTTTCTGTTACATCTTAGTGAATGGTTTAAATTGCTTAATTAGCATGTGATTTTTATTTTTATTAATCATTTTATATTTCAAGTGCGTAGACAGTGCATGCAAGCCAACATTTATTTATTTTTCTTAATTTATTGTTCCCAAAGGGAACTAGCAGGCCGACCCATTATCACATTCTGTTTGATGAAAAAGAAGAAAAATTGCATCAAACTAAATAACAATGTGATTAGAATAATGCTGGGGAATGTAGAAGTAGAAGGGCTACGACTGACTTGGGCATGTGTTTTGTATGGGGAATTGCTTGGCATCTAAAGCTTGTTCAATCTGGGTTTAAAAAAAGTGTTTTAGCAAGCATGAGTCCATATAGTTATTCTTAGTAGTTTTTCTCTTCTCATATTTTGGGATATTGAAATTTTTTTAGATGCAATGATTCTTTAAGTAACTGTATCTTGCTACTCCTAGCAATTAATATCCTTGCTACTATTGTAACACAACAAAGTTTTGTGTCTCAAGCTTTATTTTAACTATTAGGAATGACATTGTTGGTATATGCTTCGATACCAGTTGATGCAACAGTATTAAGCTATTTCTCTTGTTAAGCTAAAGAAAAGTAACATCTCTAACAATAGAAAAGAGTGCTTAGTGCTTACAGACCTCGTAACCATCAATGCATGCAAAAGATGTATGTGATTGAATAAGGGAAAAGATTAAAAATTGATCTTTTCCTCTCAAAATATTCTTTAGATCACGCATTCTTGTGGCTTGACGATTTACTTACAATCCTTCCCAACATTACTCTAATCACAATGTTATTTCCTGTATCATTTTGATGTCTAAAATGTAAGGCAAGCTTGGAAAAAATGGCAATAATTATATTTATTTCATTTGATGCAAAAGTTTTGAAATATCTAATCATTTCATTTGATTTATACCTAATTTAGAATACTAGAAAATAATTTTTAATGAATAATCTATGTACTCCTATCTAACTAGTAATTATTGTATAATATTTCATAATCTGAAAATTAAGAAAAATGATGATCAAATTGTGAAAAAGAAAATAAATCTCACAAGTATCTTAAAAGTGAGCTATGAAGTTGATTATGTTTTAAAATACTTTTACATAAATAATTATGTAATAATACACTTTGTAATATATTAAACATTACATGTTTAATCTCGACATTGTATTTATATGATGTCAGATCAGGTACAATTAGAGGAGAGAGAGCAAGCTTGACGATAAGGCGTCTGAGGAAATAACTATTCAAAATTTAAATAAAAGACTCTAACTTTTATTTCATTTTATGTTTAAGTATATTGTAATGATTATTGTATCAAACTCTAAGTGTGTGGATAATATTATTTTGAATGTTTTCATATATTAAATTAAGTGGAAGATTTTTGAATTGAATCTATTATGGCTCTGGATGTTTAATTATTATATTAAATGCTATTTACTTGGTCGTCCAATAGGAACTTGAGGAAATGAATCTAATAATGGATTAGCTTTAAGATTGGATGTGTTTAAATAAAATAGCATTATGCAGAGCCATAAAAGAATTCATTTAATTTAATTTGAAAATATCAGAATGTTAGTAGTTACAACTATCAAACTTAACAAGTACTAATATAGAAAGGGTAGATGACATTTGGCAACCATCACATGAATATGTAACAAGTATGTAACCTTCTTCAACCATTTGATTTGAATTGAGAGTGTTAGAATATGAGAAACAGACAACAAAGAAACCAATGTTTAGTAAAACGAATGACATGGGCAAATAATTGTAGGACAATGGCATCAATATAGATTAATAACAATTGTAAATAGTAATACAAACTTAAGATGCGATGTTTTGAGGACTTAGATGTCGCTAAAGTTTTTGTTATTCTGTACTTTAGAACAAGGTTCCATCTGGTCTTTTAATTCTCAATATAAGATACGACAGCTTATTAATTGATCTACATATTATGTTTAAGCTAGTATTAAGTAAGAATGATGACTTCAGTGAATTTAACTAGTCACAATTGTTTTCTGAATTATATTGATTCTGCCACACTTAAAGATCAAATCAACGCAGATTTAAACTAAAGGTACCATGTAGATCTTCTTATGAGGGCTAGTTAATCTAAGTATCTTTGCAATAGATACCTAACTAACGTGAATATTTTAAATTCATCATAAATTTGAAATCCATGGATCAGATGTAAAGAGTGTAGTTTTTAAATTTCTGCATTTTAACCATGGATATGTTGGATGATTCTAGAACTGGAAGACAACCCCTGAGTATTGTGATTTGATTTAATTTTGAGGTAAAACTGCAGTCACCGTTGTCATGTGTTCTTCATTTTTATAGTTATTTTAGTGGAAGGTTTGAATACATCTGTGTGGTCATATGAAGCTCTTGTTTTAGGATCTTTGTACGCATTACTCCATCAAGGTATGATAGCCATTCTCCATACTCATTGTGTTTATTAATAAAATCGTAGTAATCAAATGGTTTCTTAGCTAAGTAATTTAATGAATCATATTGAACCTGTAATTCTTATAGTGGTAAATCTAATTCCATGCTTAAAGGGTCTATTGAAAGTTGTCTGAAAAGAAATCAAGATTTCTACCTACATGTAAATACCATCGAAGTTCTTCTGTATCCTAATGTCATTCCGATTGTATTCTGGAATACATTAAGCTCCATTAAATTACCGAAGGTTTTGTTTTTTTTATATGTAAGGAGAAGGTTAATGACGATTGTTAAGATCGTAACTAGAATATTATGCACCTGTACGATGGAAATGATTTTGATATTTATAGGATGAGTAGTAATAAAATTTTGAAGTTCTGAAATAAATTTTGTGATAGGATTGTGGTTGAAGATACTGAATGAATCAATCAAGAATTGAATATGATTCTGATTTAGCAAGCACTTACCATATTGGAACATTCTCCCCATTAATGTGTTTTAAGGTATAATATCAAAGCCATAAATTAGATGTTAATTACGATGTATTCGACAACATCAATGCCCTCATTTCTGTGTGCACACTTAACATACTTTTCAGAAGCAAGCTTAAATTAAATTTGATGTCTATCCATGATATGCTTGGGACAATGGCAATGTCTTAAGATGTTCATGAAATAACTCACTTCCACTGTGAAAAATGCATTTTCTGTAAACTACACATTGATCAGATCAAAATTCTTAAACATGTGAAATCCTAGCCCAGGCTTGAGTTGTCACTATATGTGAATAATCTTCAAGAAAATGTTAATAATAAACATCCATTTAAAATTGAGAGAGGCTTCTTTTGGCAGAAGAGCCGACGACTCGTTTCCTGCGAGTCGTCAATGGAGTGGCAACCCGTGAGATCGCGGGCGTTTAGAGGGCGATTAGAACCCCTAAGACTGCTCCCCACCCCTTTGAAACTCCCAGAAACCTCCTGAGGCTCTCCCTTTTATCTTCTCCAACCTCCCGACATTTCCGTCAAAACTTTCTCCTCACCCGACGGATCCGTCGACCGCTGGCAACTTAAGGCGAGAGAAAGGAAAGCCTTAGCATTCCTGCGTCAACTGTCGACCACTGCCACACCATCTTGAACTTCCTTCTTCCTACGCTGATTTCTGAAGCTTTGCACGATCGCATAATGTATGTTCTTCATTCTTAAATCAATTAGGGCTAAGTATAGTGCTAATATACATCATTATGGCATATAGATTAATCCATTCTAATAAAGTTCATAAACTTAAGCATTTAATTTAAAAAAATTAAATTTAAGAGCCAAAGTATATAATTTAATGCAAACCATCATTCTTAAAAATTAACAAAGATTATAAATTTAATTTTTACAAAAGCATCAGTTTTATGAGTACTTTTCAATATACTCAAATACCAAAGTACCCATATAGTACCTTTTGCACTTAATTATTTTTATTACTGCTTTAGCATCACTTAGCTTTATCCATATCGATGTTGAAAGAAATATTTATTTATTATCAAAACAATATCATAAAATGAAATTTATTTATTATGTCTTATGAATATTTGCAAGAGTTTCGAAACAGTGGTAGAATTAGGTTATGGACGGAGCTAGTCCACCGGGAGTTATAATGGCGCCATTTGGAGCCTTTGAGAGAGCCCAGGTGATAAACATGCTTTATTGAACCCAGTCTCAAGATTCTAAAATTGTCTAACATAACTGCTAATATTGCTTCATTTAATCAACAAATATACTTACAAAAAAGTTCTCACATGTTGGTTTATTTAATGAAAATGGCTTGTGACATAATATAATGGCATGGAACATATATTAGCATGAATTTATATCATTCTTGTGCTTTATTTAAATTTCCTGCAAATTTTATCACTTATATCTTTATATATTGCACACAACATTTGCAATTCGAAAATGTGTAAGACTTGATATCCTTTGGTACTTAGTATTCTTTAATTAGTGGTAATTCAAATCCCGACATTGTATTTATATGATGCAAGATCAAGTACAATTGTAGGAGACTGAGCAGGTTTGACGATAAGGCGTACGAGAAAATCACTATTTATAATTTAAAGAAAAGACTTTAAATTTTATTTCATTTTATCTTTAAATATATTGTAATGATTATTATTTCAAACTATGTGTGTGGACAATATTTTTGAATGTTTTCATATATTAAATTGAGCATCTATTATTGGTCTGGATGTTAATTTATTATATTAAATGTTATTTACTTAGTCCAATAGGATCCTGCGGGAATGTAGGATTAGTTTTACTAACAAAGCATCGGGTCATTACAGTAACCAATAGCTTGTCGCGATGAAATTTCTGAAGTCTCCACATAAAACAGTCCTTCCTCGGACTGCGATGGGGTTCCCTAAGTATGTTGAACTCCCACTACTGGCCTTCTATCTCAACATGGTAGAGCTAACTCGCAACGCTCTTAGTGATGCCGTCATACTGCCATTGCAAGGTGTTTTGCTCCATTCATGTATGCCTCTATACAATCGGCTATCCCATGCAGAGGATCCTCCAGACAGTCGAATATGCTCTCCTCATTGTGAAGTTATCTCCCCTACTCCGGCAGAGGACCTCCATGGCTCTCACACACTGAAGGTCCTCCTGACGACAAAGTTGAGGGTGTGTCGTGCCACCATAACGCTTCTCCACAACCTCAAATCGCAGATCCCAAGGCCCCCTGCAGATGGCGAACGACAGACCTCCTGCCACCTAATGTAGCAGAAATCGTCACCCTCCGCTCCTTCCCAAAGGAACTTGTGAATAATAGCCTCAATATCCATAAGGCAAGAGTTTGCAATTGGGGATATCATCATGATGCAATTGGGAATGGTGACAATGACTGACCTGATCAGGCAAAAGTGCCCTGCCAAAGAAAGGAAGTGACTGCTCCAGGAGCCAACTTAAGCTTTGATCTGCTCCACAAGGCCCTCAAAATCTGCTCCTCTCAGGATCTGCCAGTAATTGCAACGCCCATGCATCTCAGAGTAGAGCCTCTCCTGAATCTCAATTGGGTGGCTATTCAATGCCGGCGGTATGCTAGGGTATTCTCGCTGAAGATAATATGTGACATTTTTGCGTGCGTAGACTGTCTAGTTACTTGCATTCACACAGTAGAAAAAGGGAGCATGGCATCTGAAGCTGTTTTTGATTTTCAAATACAGGTTTATAAGGTTCCACAAGACTATTGGATTCTATCAAGAAACACTTGCTTCATCATGTTCAAGTGCATCCCATGTATCAGTTGATATACTCCCTCGGTGTCAATAGAAGAATCATATCCAGACAAAAACCTGTAATTCAACCCACTAATCTCAATGCAGCTCTCTCCAGCCATCTTCTTCAGCCCCTCTTCTCTCATAATCCTTCGAACCTTGGCGGCCTCTTCCCAGTACCCTAGCTCGGAGTACATGTTGGCAACAATAACATAGTTTCCACATCTGCTCGGCTCAAGTGAAAACAACATCTTTTTCATAGTCTCTCCAATGCCATGACTATCTCCACCACTGTGTAACTGGCAAGCATTGAGCAGTGTTCTCCAAACCACAGCATCTGGATCAATGGGCATGTTTTGAATGAAATCGTGTGCTTCAAAAAGGAGACCTTTCCGCCCGAGCACATCAACCATGGCGCTGTAATGCGACATCTCGGGATTGATCCCCCAAACATGAACCATTTCATGGAAGTATCGGTAGCCATCGTCTACTAATCCTGCGTGACTGCAAGCGCATAACACTCCCAGAAACGTCACATAATTAGGCTCTGCCAAAGAGTTCTTCATCCGCTCGAACAGAGCGAGCGCTTCATGAGCACGCCCATGTTGAGCAAACCCGAGGATCATCGCACTCCAAGTCCATACGTTCTTCGCTGGAACTCTTTCAAATTCCTGAGCAGCGAAATCTAAAGCTCCGCATTTCGCATACATGTTCACCAGTGCCGTTCCTAACTTCAGCCCAACCTCAATCTCTCTGCATATGATTTGGCTATGCACCCATCTCCCGAGCCCAAACCTCCCCATTAAAGCTGACGCCGAAAGCAAAGTAAGGTACGTGGTTGGATCCAACCCTAAGCCACTCCTCATCATCTTTCCAAAGAGTTCCATCGCATCCCGCTCCATCAAACTATCAATACACACTTTTAAAATGGAGTTCCACGAAATCACTGTTCTCCTAGGCATTTCATCGAACATCTTCCGTGCATCATCAACTGCTCCACACAATCCATATAAACGGACCAACGTGTTTCCAACATATACAACGGATCCGACGGCATTCTTGATGGCATCGGCATGAACCTGCATTCCAACACAAAGGCTCGGCAATTCAGCGCACGACTTGATCACAAACGGATAGGTGAACTCATTCGGGGGTGCTTCTCTCCGGCGCATCTCGATAAAAACAAAAATGGCGTCAGCCGAGGATGAATTAAGGCAGAGCCCTCGAATGACGTGGTTCCAAGAAGAAGAAGGCGGGCACGGGAAGTGGAGAAGGAGGGCTCGGGCGTGGGAGAGATCGCCAGAGGATTGAAGGGAGCAGAAGCGGAGCGCTTCGCCGAATAAAAAATTATCAACGAAGAGCAGGCCCGAGGAGAGGAGCAAGGCATGGATTTGGAGGAGTTGCCGCATTGAGGAGATGGACTTGAGGAGCGTCAGACATCGTCGCTTCAGCCACAAATCGGGAATTTCGCTAATGCTCGCGAATTTGTTCATAGGCGACTCTCACTGCTTTGCGCCTTATTCTTCTTGCTTCTACTTTCTTTTCAATATTGACTGCCCCAACTTTGTCCCAAAGCATAAGCAAATTTGAATGCGTGCTCAACAATCATATAAGCATGTTGAAAAGGTTTATATATATGATAAATTTTTTTAAATAATTATAAAAGTATGAATTAAATTTTCCCATTGCCTAAAAGGTAATATCCAATGGACAAATTGAGTATTCTATCTTAAAACATGATATGTACAATGGCTGTTATGTGGTGGAGTACGAGTGCTTTTGGAGTGAGCATAGATTTTGAACCTTTTTAGGATATGTTGTTTGAGCAATGCCAAGCGATTATGAGAAAATACAAATACAATATAAAATTAGAAAACTCCCAAGCAAATGAACACAGAGAAATTACGTGAAAAACTCAATAATAAAAAAAACTACAGCCACACAACCAAGAGAAAAATTATACTATGAAGATTGCAAGATTTTTTAGAGTACCTGAGAAACTGACAAACCGAAAATATGTAGTATGCGCTTGCACGCAAGTGTATATGGTCTGAAGTAAAGACCCACTTAAGTAGTAATAAGTAAAACTCTTAAACATCGATGCGTCTTTTCAGATAATGGTGGAGTTCCTGATAAGAACTCCAAAGTTAAGCGTGCTCGGGTGGGAGCACTCCAAGGATGGGTGGCTTACTGGAAGTTATCTTTTGAGGCCAAAACCGTGAGATCTTTCAAGTCAAAGCAGACAATACCTTGGTGCTTAAGAGCTTGGGCTATTACAAATGGTATTAGAGCAGACCATTAGGTGTTTGATAGGAGCTAAGTGTCATATAGGGCAAAGTACCACTTCATGTGAGCAGCCTCTTGAACCCATGATGGTTAAGGCGTTACATGGTTGTGGGTACCTTTTGAGACTGTATGGGTCATCTCTAGTCCTATCTATCGAATGGATGGTTCTTGGATCTGTGTGTGGATACTGACGAGAACGCCAATTACTTAAGTTGGAGAGATTGTAAAGACCCACTTAAATAGTAATAAGTGAAACTATTAAACATCGATGTGTCTTTTCAGATAACGGTAGAGTTCCTGATAAGAACTCCAAAGTTAAGCGTGCTCAGGTTAAAGCACTCCCAGGGTGGGTGTAACAACCCAGGTTGTTACTTTGCTCAATTAAGACTAATCTAAGTCTTAATTAAGGTTCTAAGTCACTGATCAAGTAATCTAGAACTCACCTCTGAAACCTAGGTCAAACCAGAAGTCAACAAAGTCAAATCTGGAATTCTGGAAAAAAATCCCAAACCCTAGAAATTGACTTTTTATTTAGACCTCAGATTGAAAATCTGACTTCACCATTACGTTCAGAACACCCAAATTAGCTAGGAGTGCAATTTTGGAGGCATTTGGAAGTCGTTGATTTTTCGTCAAATATTTTAATAATATTTAAATACCCTAAATAAATCAAATAAATAAATACTCGTCAAAATGAAAATCTGAGTACGTCGTTGCGTTCCTCACCCTTCAATTAGCTAAGGGTGATTTATTGAAAATTTTTGGAATGCATTTAATAAGTTAAAATTTGATTAATTAAAACTATGAAATTTAATTTAAATAATTATTTAAACCTAACGGCGCCGTCCACTTAGGAGTAATGCCGTCGTCCTAATTCTAACTCCGCCGTTCGATCAGACGGGCGCTGAGATCCGTTCGATCGAAAGATCGAACGGACGAAGGCTATCGTCTTCGCGTGTCGACCGCGTGTCGCGAGCGCCGACGCGCGGCACGCCAGAGCACCTCCACGCCCCCGTCGCCGCTCTAGCATCGATTAAGAGCTCAATTAAAGGCTCGGATCTCTTCCTCGTGAGTCTGCGCAATCGAGGACCTGTGAAAAATCGAAGAAGCTCTCGTTCGAGGATTGTCGTAGCCCGAGCCGTTCGATTTGAGGTATACCGTATACCTTCGATCTCCATTAATTGCTATCATACTTGTTTCGATTATCTATTCCATGTGTTAGATTGAAAAATCAACGGATCTGATCAACCTTAAATGGATTCGATCGGCGTGAATTTAGTCCGGCTATACAGTACAAACCGTTAACAAACTCACGAGTTTCGATAGGGTTCCCTAGGGTTAGTTTTTGCCGGAGATATAGGTTATCTCCGGCGACGTTTAGAGTACCAATCGAAAGGTCTCTTCCAGACCTTTCGATCGGTATATGATTCGACCTCCGGTGGCGGCGAATTCGCCGCCGTTTTTGATGCCCTAGGACGCCGCTGCCGAGCCGATCGCGTGAAGACGAAGAACCTATTTTGGGCCGGTCGGGTCGGCCCGAGCCCGGCCTGTGGCCCGTGCCCGCGGTGCTTCAGCTGCCGCAGCGGGACCCACCGCGTGACGCAAGACCAGTCGGGGCGCGACACGTGGATCTGCGATGTCGGCGGCCTGGCCGTGGGACCCGCCGACGTCTGCCGCGCCAGTAAGGAGCTGCCACGTGTACCTGCAGAATGATTATAAAAACATTTATGTAATTATAACGTTAAATTAATAAATGATAATTATATTAATAATAATATCAGAATTATTAATATAATTAAACAGAATTTATTTAATTAAATTAAATCAAAACTTTAAACACTAATATCTTACAAAATACACATCCAAATGTAGCAAAATTATATTCCATTGGATTCAGCAAAAAATAAAAGAATAATTTGGCACTGTTAATTTTGCTGTAGGACCTGTATTTAGCAAAGTGATATTTAGGGTATTAAATTAAGTCCAAATAATATCATAAATTTTATTTAGCTCATAACTTTGTACCCAATGATCTAAACATATTGAATATAGGTCTTAAAATGATCAGAAAATCCTAAGGATTAATTTGATAGTGTTCATTTTGCTGTTTGGATTAGTAATTGTTTAATGACATTTAAGACCTAACCATAATTACCCTAATTAGACCTAGAACTTCAATTGACCATAACTTGGTCAATTAAGCTCCAAATTGGATGATCCAAATATCCATTTAGATCAAAAAAACTTAATTAACAATAATCTATAAAAATATTTAGGATCCAACGGTTAGATTTGCTAATCACCCTTAATTACTCTAAATCTTGATTAGTGATTATTAGCAAATCTAGTAATCCAAATTAAATAATTTAAGTTTCAGAAAACTCATAGAACCATTTAGAATTAATCTATAAGGTTGGATTAATGTTTGACTGATTAATTTTGCTAATCACTCACTAATCATCCTAAACCCTAAATAGGTCATAACTTAGTCAAATTAGATCCAAATTGAGTCTACTTCATGTCATTGTGATCAGTGGATTATTTGTAAATCATAGCCACTGATTTTGTTTAATTTGGACACTAATTGACAAAGTTAAGATTTTTGACCCATAATTAAGAATCCCTTAATTACCCTTAAACCCTAGATCTTGTATTGGCCATAACTTGGCCAATACTTATCAGAATTTAGTAAATTTAGATTCTATGAAAAGCTTAGACAGTAAAAAACAATAATCTGAAAGAAAATTTAAGTTTGACTTAGTCAAATTACTAATTTGCCCTTATGAGTCAAATTCACTAATTTGATCTCATTTGGCATAATAATAACTCAGAATTAATTTAGTTGCTATCTAAATCTTGCATTAGATAGTAAGAATTGCTTTCCAAAAGAAAATTTTAGAATTTAAGTCTTAGATCAAAATTTGATCTTTTGGACCCTTGAGAAGGGGCAAAATGGTCATTTTGTCCAAATTTAGGGTTTAGCCTTTAAAAGCCCTAAATTCAGTTTTTAATCACTAAAATCAGTAAATAGAATGATTTAGAACTGAAATTAATCAAATTTAA
This sequence comes from Gastrodia elata, assembly GCA_016760335.1. Classification (NCBI taxonomy): domain Eukaryota; kingdom Viridiplantae; phylum Streptophyta; class Magnoliopsida; order Asparagales; family Orchidaceae; genus Gastrodia; species Gastrodia elata. The sequence goes on from CM028677.1 coordinate 39,475,406, forward strand.
GTCTAAATTAGATTTTGTTTAAAATCTCAAAATTTGTTCCTTAAGAAAATTCCTAAGTAAATCGTGAGTGTTCTTCTTTCCTTAATCACTCTTAGATCATACCTTAGGTCTTATAACATTAGTTAGGATGTGTGTCTTGAGAGATACTCTTAGTAATTAAGAGCCTTATTTCCTAAGATTAGGAATAGATCTTAAGTTAGAATTCATCTATTGAGTAAATTGGGTTACTCAATTAGGTGAAACCTTGAGTTTTCTAGTTTATAGATTTTCTTAGTTTATTAAATGATTATTTGATCTTTAACTTTAGAACTAAGAATAGAGATCCATCCTAATGAAATTAATTTATCATTAGGATTTGCCTTAACTTAATCTATGAGATTTGGGTTCTAAACCTTAGACCCTTAGATTATACCTTTAGATTAAGTAATTAGACCCCATCATCTGGAGTCTAATTCTTAATCTTTTCATCTTGATTTGGCTAATCAAGATGAGGTTGGGATGAATTAAAATTACAAAACTAGGTCGATGATTTATTCACTTTAACCAAATAGTCATCTTTTGATTAAGTTATAATTAGGACTTGGCCAGTCCTAATTATCTTTAACTAGTAGGATTCGTGATTCTAAGTTACAGAATGTGTAAAAATTGATGAATTCTGAAACTTATGTAACTTAGAGTAGATAGAATGAATAAAGTAGAAAACAATGGATATCACTTGTGTTTTAGATAGAGTTTTCTTGCACTTTGATTTTGATGCTTCGCATTCCTTAAGTTTGATCCTTATATCTTGAACATGTATTTTGTACATAAGATATTTTGATAAATATCTTATATTAATTTGGAACATTATTTATAAGTAGTATTATGTTCATTTCACAAGTGGTTTGTAAGGTGTAGCTTGATTAGTATACATCTTCGATCAACTCGTTCGGGGTCGGCAACCTTTCGAGGGTTTAATGTCCGACAGTCTATTGGCCATGCCTAGTCCGAGTGATAGGATGGATAGACTCTCGCCCTACTGACTATAGAGTCAGGATTCTGATATGGATATACTAATTCAAGTATACTTACATTCAGTTTTGTATTAGCTCATCAGGCTAAGAGTTTTCAGTGATGTTCAGTTCAGAGTTTCTTAGCTCATCAGGCTAAGATTTGCTGTATGTGTTCAGTTTGGGTGACTTAGATAGTCACTACAGTTTTAGTTTACAGTTATTATTTTATTAGCGTATTTTGCATCTCAGCATTATTTTACTTACAGTTTTCCTGTACTATATAGGATGCTAGTTTTACTTACTATTTTCATATGCTCACATAGTATGTTAGTGTTTTTAGTTTTATACTGTTCAAAATTATGTATGTCACCTAGCATTTTCTGTTTGATCATAAGCATGATTAGGTTGTACTTTTCTTACAGTTTTACTTTTCTTTTACTTACCTGTTTTTGTTGCAGTTGCTTGGAGGAGGTATGTATTACTTTTTATTTATTTAGTTATAAACTATAGTTTATAACTTATTACTGTTCTTTTTGATACACTTTTCTGCACTTATTTTGCTCAGTTCTGTTCTTAAGGTGATATCTATTTAACTTAATAAAATTGTTTGCCCTAAAATGTACTTAGACATATTATCTAACCAGTTTTTCTTTTTGTTGGCTGGGGCCCTACCATTATGAAACTGATAATGGTAGGTTCTGAGTTTGTTGGAATAGCAGATCCAGTAGAGAGCTTGCCATTGGAGGAGGAGCCCGTTCTTGAAGATTTATAGCTTTAGTTTTATTTCTTTCAGTGAGCTTGAGAGTCCTTTCAGTTCTTTTAAACTTATTAAATTGTCTTAATAATACAGGTTTATATTTCTCTTTCAGCACTTTACTTATTCTGAATTATTGTATTTATACTGTATTGGATGGATGTTATATCTTTTATTGCTTCCGCACTCTAAGTTCATGTATAATCATTTAGTGATAGTATTTTTGGATGAATGACAAAGTCCTTATTTAAATTGAATTAGAACACGTATCTAATCCAATCTTAAGTGGGGACCTTGTCATTTGGTGACCCCTCCACCGTAATCATGTTAACTTAAGGGTTAATAGGACCACGGTGGGGCAGGGCCGCCACAGTGGGTGACCTATTGGAAAGTTATCTTCTGAGGGTAAAACAGTGAGGCCTTTCTGGCTAAAGCGGATAATACCTTGATAAAGAGTTTTGGATTTTACACTTATGGTTTTGATTGTCCTAGAACATATAGCCAAACTCACCTGTGCATTATACAACAAATGTGTACTTATGGCGGCCGCCCCCTAATCATACGGATTAAAAGGTGGTCGTCACTTAGCAAACCCTCACTTAGCATTTAAATTAAGGAATGGGCCTTCTTAATCAAATGTCAAGGGAGAATGTGCCTTAATAAGGAAAGAACATCAAATGAAACAATCACATAAATGAGTATACTATATATATATATATATATATATATATCAGAGTGCTGAAGAAAGACATGTGTAACATCCATACAATCCAGATAAAAACTGTACAACTCAGAATACATAAGCATGAAAGTAAAGTAATTAAATCTTGTATTATTACAAAATGATATTAATGTTTATGCAGTAATGAAAGTAAAGTCTCTGATATTCTCACGAATATCAAAAAGTGACTAATGATCTTCTCTTGTATGCTCTTCCTCCTAAACCGAATCTCCAGAAAGTCCTACAACTTGAACAGCTCAGAATTTACTATTGTCAGTTTCATAATGGTAGGGCCCCAGCCCACAAAAGAAAAATCTAGTTAGACAAAATATCTAAGTACATTTTAGGCTGTAAATTGTTAAATTTTAATGATATCACAATACTAAGCAACATAAGAGCAGTAAGCATCAAAGAAAGGTAACAAAGTTATAATTAACATAGTTATAACTTAAACAAGATATGTTATAAACACATATCTCAACTCAAACTGCAGAAAAGGTTAAGTAATACATAAAGAAATCTACTAAATACAAGTGAAACTTCTAAGTATATGATCAATATAAAATATGCTGATTTACGACTAAGCTGAAAATACAGAACTGAAAGCAAAATTCTAACATCCTAATATGCCAAAAGTAAAAGTGAATTGCTGAAGGGTAAAAATGAATATTCAAAGCTGTGAGTACAAATGAACTGTAGAAAATAAAAATATAGCAGGAGACATACTGAACTATAAGACAAAGTAAGAACTGCAGAAAATGAAAATATAGCAGAAGGCGTACTAAACTATAAGACAAAGTAAGAACTGCAAAAAATGAAAATATAGCAGAAGGCGTACTGAGCTATAAGACAAAGTAAGAACTGCAGAAAATGAAAATATAACAAGAAGTGAACGGAACTGTAAGGTAAAAGTGAGCCAAAACTGTAAAGTAACAAAAAGGCAACTGCAAAGTAAATGTAATACAAATGACATAACTGAAAAGTAACTGCCAGAAATGAGATATTCCTACTTAGTCCTATCACAAGTAAAGTCCATCTGCTCATCTGGAAAAGTAGTCCCAGATTCCATCCGAAATGTAACTGCTAAACATCTGGAAAAGTAATCCCAGATACACTAGGAAAGTAGTTCTAGTCAAAATAACAAGTATCTGGAAAAGTAGTCCCAGATGCACTAGGAAAGTAGTCCTAGTCAAAAATAACAAGTATCTGGAAAAGTAGTCCTAGTCAGAAACAACATGCACTAGGAAAATAGTCATAGTCCAAAAATAACAGGCACTAGGAAAGTAGTCCTAGCCCAAAAGCTATCCTACAGGCACTAGGAAAGTAGTCCTAGCCCAAAACCATTCTAAAGTAAAGTCATACTTCATGACAGACTAAAAAGACATATCTCCTTAAGTTTAGTAAAGCTATATTTTTCCATCAAATTTCCTTCTAACAATATGAAATGCCAAATAAATATAATCCTCCAATATTCTATGTTTAATGTAATGTATCCAAATGTAAAGAAGTCTAAAAATAAAGGAAAGCATAGAATACAATATTCAGTGTATATAAAATAGCACTAAACAACATTTGTGATATCACTTTGTTTTCTATTTAAGACGTTCTAACTAATCTGAACTTATACAAGTTTAGGATCTCCAATATCTAGTTATCGAGTATAAATCCAGAATATTGTGCCTACAAGTCAAAAGAATATTAGAACTAATAAAGTTCTAACACTTATAAATCACACGATGCTTAATTAAATTAAAATAATAAATCAAACATTATAATTAATGATTTTACGAATCCCAAACCAATCTTGATTAGTATGGATCAAAATTGGGGGATTAAGATGTTAAAATCCAAGTATTGGATTTTAACTTCTTAATCCAATAGATTATAATCCTAATGATATAAAATTAAAACCCACATCTCTCGAGCTATAATTCAGGTTATCTTATTAAGCAATTCAAGCCTAATAAGATTGATCTCTAATCTTAAATTTAGAGTTTAAATATAAAATAATCATAAATAAATGATGAAATCTAGAAAACTATAAAACTAAGGTTTCATCTATTAAGTACCCAATTACTTAATAAATGAACTCTAACCTAATTTCTAAACTAGATCATAAGGAATTAAGATCCTAAAGTTTGAAGGAAAAACCTTAATAGAATAATTAAACTTTAGATTTGATCTTTCTTAACAATTATTATGATGAATTTGACTTAAAGGAGGCATAAGGTGAACTAAATTCACCTTATGAGACCTATTTTAAGACTTAGAGAAATTTAGGTTATTTTTAGAGTTTTTCCTAAATTGTCATTTAAGGAGCTTAAATATTATTCAATGAGTTCAAATCAGTTATATTACTAATTTTAGGGTTTAGGAATGTATTTAAGATTTTAAGATGTTTAAACCTAAATTTGAGCAAAATGACTATTTTGCTCATTTCTTAAGGTCTAAATTTCATTTTTATGATTTAGGGCTTAAATCTAAAATTTCTTAATGTGGAATGATTACTTACTGTCTAATATGAGTTTAGACAGGAAGTTCATTAATTTTGGTTAAGGATTAATCCTTATGAGGTCAAATTAAGGAATTTGACCTATAAGGGTAAATTGGTAATTTTATCTTAATAAAACCTAAATTTTCTATTAGTTTATTGTATTTTATGTCCTAAGGTTTCCATAGAACCTAAAATTATCAAATTCTGATATGTATTGGCTGAGTTATAGCCAATACAAATTCTAGGGTTAATAATTAGGGTTTAGTGTAATTAGTAAGTGATCAATGAAATTAATCACTGAATCACTAAACCAATTATACAGCTAGGTTCTAATCTACTTTATGAGTAATTAGAAATTGAAATTACTCAATTTGGATCATTAATTTTGCCAATCTTCACTAATCAAGTTTAGGGTAATTATGGTTAATTAAGAAATCTAACTGTTGGATCCTAAATATTTTTATATATTACTGTAAATTAGGTTTTTTTAATCTAAATGGATATTTGGATCACTTAATTTGGAGCTAAATTGACCAACTTATGGTCAATTGAAGTTCTAGGGCTAATTGACCTAATTAGGGTTAGGTCCTAAATGTGATTAGTCCAAAACTAATCCAAACAGCAAAAGGAATATTACTAGATTAATCCTTAGGGTTTTTTGAGCACTTTGAGTCCCATATTGGGTATGTTTGGATTAAAGATTGCAAGGTTATGATTAATTGAATTACTTGTAACAATAATTTGAATTATTCAATACCCTTAAATTTCACTATATTAAATATTTATCCAAATTGAGATTTGATAGTTTCAGATTGTTCCTTAAATTTTGTTGATAACTTTAGTGTATTTATTTGTATTATTTGGACTTATATTTATCAAGATATTGAGGCTTAAAGTTTAAGTTTTAATTGAACTAATTAATTTTAAATCTACTGATTTTAATTAACTTTTCAATTATTACTTATAATGTAATTATATATATATATATATAATTAGGTATTATTTTTCTACAGACGGTGGGCAGCGCAGCAAGTCGGTGGGTCGTACTGCCAATTGGCGACTCTCCGTGTGACAAGGAAGAGACAACACTACACGGTGGGGCCCACTCCATTGCGCCAATGATTGACGTGTGGACGGTTCGCAATTTGCCGTTCAGACCCATGGGGCGGACCCGGTCCGGCCCAGACACGCCTTCTTCTTCAACAGGGCGTCGAGGGAGAAGCTAGGGCAGCACACAACTCCGCACACCCAAATCCTTAGAGCTCGAAACGCATGCAGATCGAAAGCTCATTAGAGGACCTTTCGATTGAGCTAAAGATCCAGCTTTGGATCTTCCTCTACCGCCTTAAAAGATCATGCCCTAATGTTCTAGGGTTCGGCACTTGTGGCCCTAAGAATTGCTGAAACTGGAACTTAGCATATGCGACTAAAGTAACCTAATTTGATCAAAAGAACGTAGGAGATTATAACTGAACACAATTGCTAGTGATTTCTATGCAATGGATAATTGAAATAAGGAGTACCTTTATTTTATCAATCTGAAATGCTCAAGGTTCAATATTGGGTCCCCTCGTTTTCTTTAGGTTTTGATTTTTGTCCCACCCCCGAGCAAGCTGAGACGATCGAGGGTTTTAATTAAGTCTAAGGTGGTGCTTAGCGTCGGTGGAAGCCCATCTGAAAGGTTGTGTTGATGCGTGGGGAGCTCGGTTTGTTGTGCATGTCCTTCATGACGCGCGATAGGGTGATTGAGGAAGATGCAGGCCCGCCGCTCGATCCAGATCGGGGATTTGATCAGACGGTGCAGAATGTTGCTGTCTGATCAAACATTAACGCTTATGCAAAGTAACGGCGCCAGAATTTATTTAAATGGAACCATTACAATGTTAGATATAATATTTATTTAATTTAATTTGAATCAATTTTATTAATTAAAATAATTGGTTAAATATGTTCTAAATTTTTTTTTTCCAATAATTAGCTCCTAATTAAATGAAGGGTGGGGAACGCAACAGCGCACTTGGATTTTCGATCCGACGAGTATTTAATTATTTGAATTTTCAGGTATTTAAATAATATTAAAATATTCGACGAAAATCCAACGACTTCCAAATGCATCCAAAACTTCACCACTAGTTAATTTGGCGGTGGTGAACGCAATGGCGAAGTCAAATTTTTAATTTGAGGTCTAGATAAAAAGTCAATTTCTAAGGTGTTGGGATTTTCCAGAAATCCAAATTTGATCCAACTGATTCCTGATTTGACCTAAATCTTAGAGATAGGTTCTAAATGACTTAGTTAGTATACTAGAATCTTAATTAAGACTTAGATTAGTTTTAATTAACCTAAGTAACAACCTGGGTTGTTATAGTACTTGATAGCTTTTGTATCAAGTTTGCTCCTAGATCCTACATTAATATACATATATGATGAACAACTAAATACCTTAAGATGATTCAGTTTCACCTCCTTTTCACTCCAAGCCTCCTCAATAATTCATTTATTTATGAGTACAAAAGGTCACCGATTGATCAAATATACCACTGTGTTAACAACCTTGACCCAAAACTATTTTGGGAGACTTGCATGCAGTCTCATGCTTATGGCTCATTTTGTTATCATCGTGTTCATATGTTCTACAACACTATTTTGTTATGGTGTTCTTGGAACTACAAGTTCTCTTTTGATTGCTCTCAAGTCATAGAACTTCTTGAACTCTTTGTCACAATAGTCACCTCTATTATTAGATCTCGGGTATTTAAGCTTCAGCCCTATCTCATTCTCAACAAAAACAAGCAATTTCCTAAACACATCAAATACATTAAATTTTTTCTTTAAGAAATAAACACATACTTTCTTTATATGATCATCGATGAAGGTAACAAAGTATCTGACTCCATCTATGGAAGAGGTTGGAGTTGGCCCCCATAAATCTATATGCACCAAATCAAGCTTCTTACCTTTCAGCTCTCTTCCAACTTTAATGAATGTAACCTTTTTCTACTTTTCTACTACATAGTCTTCACAGAAATTTAAATCCACTAACCTCAGTCCTGGAAGCCTTCCCTTTGACTGTAGTGATTTCAACCCCTGTTGCTCATATGGCCAAGCCTTCGGTGCCATAGACCCGTGTCTATCTGTTATGTAGTTCCAATAGAATCTAACACTTTATTGATCAAGTAAAGTGTACATTTCATGTTGCCTCATGCAATTATAAGTTCACCATTGGTGACCTTCCATGAGTCCCCTGCAAATCTTGTACTATAGTCCTCTCTTGCTAACTAGCTAATTGATATAAGGTGCCTCCTTAGACATGGAACATGCCTAACTTTTCTTGGATTCTAAACAGCATCACTTGATAGATAGATTTCCACATCACCATTGCATATAATATCGCATACATTGTCATCTCCTAGATACACTTTCCTCAAGTCACCCTTCGTGTAATTCTTGAAGGCGCCTTTTGTAGGAGTACATGAAAGGATGTGTCCAAGTCCACCATCTAGGACTCTGTAATGAAAAGTGACATAATCAATGCATATTGATCCTCTTTTGCTGAAATATTTATGGTGGGAGCACCACTTATCTTTTTCATAATATGGCAGTCCTTCTTGAAGTATCTCGCTTTTCCATAGTTCCAGCAATCTAGCTTTGCTTTTATGAGTCTTGACTTTCCTCGCCTCGACATAGACATGTTTTTATTGTGTCTCCGATCTACCATTTTCCATAGGTTTCTATTGTCATAAATTCTAATTTCCTAGATTGTATTTATTAGGTATTATAAAACCCTGGGATAGCTAATATGTCATATTTATTATTCCCCATGTCAATTTATATTACTTAAATTTGAGCTTAGTTCTCATTATTCTAAATATGTGAATCAATTGCAAACTGCTTGATTCACCTTTTAACCCTAAGGTAGAAATTCTAGGATTGATTTAAATATGAATTGTAGTTGATCCATAAATCTATTAATTATATCTAGTAAGAGTAGTTAGCCTTAATACCTTTGTAATTGTAAATTTTTGAATCAACTAGGACTAGCCTTTAGCGACTAGACTAGAGCCTAGTGTATTCATCTTAACCCTTAAAGCTTCACTTGAATTTTTTAAGAGCTAATAATAGGAGTCATAATTCACTTAGAATAGTTTATGAATTCTATTAATTTCCTTAACCTTTAACTAGTAGAAAATATATAACTTATAGTTCTTAATCCTTTCATTCTTATATTTTAAACCTTTCATTTTTACATTTAACCTAGCTAGCTTAGTATTTGATTTAGATAGAACCTTCAAACTACAACCTAGCTAGAGAGCTTTAATGAATTAAACCTTAACTTCTAATTCCTTAAGTTTGATAATTTCTTAATCTTAATCCTTTCTTACTAATTACCTAAGCTTTAATTTAATTATCATAATTGAATATTATTGTTTATGACCAGAATAGAACTAATTTCTATTTATATTAATTATACTTATAAATTATTTTATCATATCAAAATAAATGAAATAAAACTATTATTTTAAAACCCTAATTATTATTATTATTATTTTCAATTGACTTGAGATCAATATCTCAAAGTCAACTGGGAGCTCAATTAGCTCTAATCATTAAGTAGATCATTAAAATTAGATAACTTTGGATATCACTTAGTTGCAATTATTAAATTTTCTTTGAATGCTTTCTTAGTTTTGAGCCTTATTCATTTGAATCATTCATATAAGACATTGTGCATAAATAAAACTTTCACATTAAAAACTATAGGGGTTTATATTGTTGGTTAAGCTAAGGGCAGGCTAATAAGGAGTAATATGAAGATCTCACATTCTCAGAAGGTGAATGTGAGTGTTATTTTATTTGACCTCACTTTGTTTTACTTGTTAAACAAACATATTTAACTCCTCGCTTCATTCTGTATTTGCCCACAGAATAAGTACATTCTTAAAACAATTTTAATCATTTAAAATATGAGATCTTCTTCAATCTTATTGATTGTTAAGACTCATTATAGCTTTTAGCTATGTTACTTTCTATAGTTCTAGATTATGTGAATCTTAAACTAATAGTCTAAAATCTTCTTTTAATTTTTATACTATGCTACATTTTTTATATTTTAGTATTGTACTTTACCTTTTTACAGTTTACTTAGATTACAGTGAATGTTATTAAAATTATATTTAAATATTTAATTGTCTCTTTTCCTTACTTAGCATAAGTTCATTTGAATATATACATACTTTACTTCATTTATTTTTATATGCACTTTAGTTCTTTTCTAGCCTATTTAGGATGTTTTTACTCTTATTTTAATTGCAGGCTATGATTTATAATTATATGAGTATTCTAACTCACTTTGCCTTTTTATTTACTTTCATTTTTCCAAACTTATATACTTACCTTCTTGTACCCTTGCTTATGCTTAAATTGTAACTAGTAGTGATATCCAATTGAATAATAAAATGCTTAGCCAATTTTAAATTGTATTTAGACTATTTATGTAATAACCCAGATATTGTTACCTATCAATTAATGAATCTAATTGACTATAAATCTCTTTCATTACTCTTATAATAGGGTTAAAAGTCTTCACCTCAAATTTCGTGCAAATTGGAGATCGTTTGTCGATTTCCAGCGTTTCCTAGTTTTTAGATAATTTTGAAGATACCTAAAATTATTTAATTATCAGAATTAAAAATGGAGTCTGCCATTGGACTCAGTAGCTTCAATTAGCTAAGAATATTATTCTGGGAATTTTTGAAAATCGTTGATTTTCTCAGATTTTCTGCTGAATTTCGATCGCTCAAAAATTTTTATTAAAATTAGGATCCCAATTTAATTCAAATAAAAATATGATAAAAATATTTTATTATAATGCCTATTGAAAAGATCCTACTGCGAAGATTTGAGCGCGTTTGGGATCCCGGATTGTCCTAAATAAATTCATGAAGTTTAAACTTCAAAGGCTAATAATATGAAAAATATAAATTGGAATTTGGAAATTTTTGTATATCTAAGTCAAGCATCATATGAGGATGCTATGTTTTAAGTTTCGTTAATTTTTGAGTTTTTGATTTATCATAATTAATTTTCTAAGTTTTCACTTAAAAATTAATATAAAATACAATACTTATCCAAATTTAATAATTTTTAGACGCGTGCGTTCACCTCATCGAGACGGTCGTTTCAATACCAAGTTTGTAATTTTTGGAGCTCAAATGACTCTAGATCTTGGCTCATAAATTTTAGTCGTTTATTTTGATCCAACGGCTAATACAGATCTTAGGGTTTACTTATATATCTCCTTAAAAACCTAATTCATTCGGATATGCACTTCTCCTGAGCCGAAAATCTTTCCCTTCTACGCAAGCCGATTCCTATCCGCAACTTAATCTTATCCTCTACGCACGCTCGGCACCTCTCCATCCCTCCCTTCGAGCGAACGAGAGAAGGACAGTGGACGCGTGGCTTCCACCTCTCGCGAGGTCCAATGATCGATCGCCGAAGTCTCATCTCCTCGCAAGTCGTGGAGTCGCCTCGATCGTCTCCAGGTAAGCTTATAATACCCATCTCCTTGTTTTTCCACTAAGAACTAGAAAAGCCTTGCTTTAGCCGAATCCTCCTGCGAGTCGAGCACCTCATTCAGCCAAGTGCCTCACTAGCCGAACCCCCTCCACTCGCCAAACCCTCCTCTTGCCGAGAGCCTTCCAAGCCGAACCCTCTTCAACCGCAGGATTTTTCTTTTAGCCGCAAAGAAGCAAAGGTACTTTATTCGACTTTTCATCCGATATAATTTATATGAAATCATCTTAAAGGATCTATAGAAATCATAATATACTCTATGATGGATTCTTTTTATTATGTAAGTTTTAATATTGTTTAAATTATAAACTTTCATCTATAACTTAACAAAAATATAATAGGAGATATGAGTAAATTTTTGGTCTTGAATTACAATATTAGACTCATAGTTCTGTACTCCTAAAATAACATACTTCGCATGTATAATTATTTAAACTAACCTAAAACTAGAAACTTGAAATTTCTTAGATTGAATAGCTTTGTTAATCATAACTTTAGGTTGGTGATTTAACTATTTTGATTTCACTTATTTTCAATATTGCTGTTTCATTTGAAATTAATTGATTAGTAAAATGGAAGAGCTTGATGTCATTATACTCTCGACGCATGATTTTATGCAAGTATATTGGAACTTATTTTATTTATCGTTGTTTACACCCTTTGTTATGATTTTCATTATGGTACTATCCTTGATTGTTGAAGGCAAAACATGATTTAGTTTTAGTCCTTACTTTATAAGTTGCTTACATATTCTTGAGTAATAAAATTTACTTAAAGAAGTTCTTGAAATATTCTCATTATCTCCTACATGCTTAGAATTTTTCTAAATGGACTTTGTATTCCTTGCAAGTCAATAATATCAATGATCAGCGAATTTTATACCTTTTATAAGTCAATACCATAAATGATCATAGAACTTTGTTCTTAAATGATGAAAGTTTCTTTTATAAAATGCTGGATTCATTTAACAATTAAGGATTTTATTACTAATCAATTCATAATTAGTTGTTGGTTTTGATTATAGCAAAGTAACGATAATAATTCATTTATGATTAATACATGCCATATGTTAATACAAAGTTTTGAGCTGCTGAATTTCTTCTCATCAACTATTCTTCTGCAAATATGACAATCAATTAGTCTTCTTAGTATATTATTCTATGATTTCTTGTAGAATTTCTATGAGTTGTACAAAGGGCATATGAAATTCTTATTTGAATTGTGTCAACACCTGACTATGGAGAAATGAAGAAGAAATTTAATATATTCGCTAGCTTCATTGAATTGTTTATCTATCATGCAGGTTTTTGATTGTGATTCTTGTATGCACTTCTTATTTAAATATTGTTTTCCACTAATAATATGGGCCGATTTATGAAATATAATTTTCGTTCTATGCATGACCTTCTACGAGTTATAAGAAATAAATATGACTTGGAATGTCATTCAAGTAATTGCCACCATTGATGATGAGTTTACAGAATTTTTTTTTTTTCATTATGCTCAAGTCATATTTTGATAATTAAATCTTCAGCTAGGTTTGAGTTTTTTTTTAAGGGATGTGCAGCTAGCTCCACACCATTGTATGTAACGATGTAGTTTTACATATGCGAAGTTCTATATTATTTGCATGTTAGGTTACATATTGTTGTCCTCTACAGAACTAATCTAAACAATTATTGTTCTTTCAATAAATATTAGTTCTTTAATGATCATCTTTTCATTTGAATCTTGTAGTATGTTAACTTTACATCTAGTTTCATATAGAGAATTTAGTAGGACTAATGTCCAAATTCATTAGATCTGAATCAAAATACTGCCATCTTCTTTATGAAATCAAAATGTTATCATCTACTTTAAGAAATCAAAAATGCTGCCATGTAATAAGGAATTGAATGATATCATGTTCTTTCATTAGAATCATAAGTTACCATGAGATCAAGTGTTTAATGCTACAATTATTTTAATGAGATTCAAATTGCTGTCATTTAATTTTAAATAAAGTCAATTGCTGCCATCAATTGTAAAGGTGAATCAAATGCTGCCACGAGATCTAAGTGATGCCATGTATCATGTAAATAAATACAAATGCTGCCTTTTTGACACATACATGATTAAATTGCTGCCTTTTTATCCAAAAGTTGCATATGTTTTATGAGATCGAACAAAATGCTGTTATAAGTTCTACATAAGATTCTGAATTACCATTTTTCTTATTAGTATTGCAAACTACCATTTTCTTTCGACTACAAATGTTGTCATATATTTGCAAAAATGTTGTCATCATATGCTGCCATCACTCAATTTATGAAATCAATTACATGTTGCCTTTATTTTAGAAGAGCTAAAATAAAATGACGCCATCTCATGTTGCATTTCCTCCCAAAATAAGTGGGATAAAATACTGCCATTATTATCGAATGAAATGGGAAATATGAGCTACCATTTTCTAAAAAGAGATCTTATGAGTTCAAATGCTTCTATATATGATTAAAAGCTGTTATCTTCTTATATTATAAATGATGCCAATTCTTTTTAGTATCTAAATGTTATGAGATTTACATGCTCTCAATCTCTTATTAGAATTCTATACTACCAAGCAATTATAAAATCAAATGTTGAATCAAATTTAATTGTTCTTAGCATGTTAAGTTATAAATTGTGGTACTTTGTAAAATTAGTCTAAATAACCATTGCTCTTTTATAATTGTTAAGTTTAAGGCAATTCTTCCTTGTATATTAAATCAAATATTGATGTCCTTTATATTTACTCATATTCCTTTATAATTCTAAAATTATGGTTGCTGTCCTAGAAGATATTAAATCAAATGTTGATTTTAAAAGAACTAAAATTTATAATTAAGATTAGATTAATTTAAAATTAATCTTAATTGAATTTGCAAATATATAATTGATATGAAAACCATTAATGTTAAATCAAAAATAAATTGTAAATCAAATGTTAAATTCTTTATTAAATAATTTCATATGTTGTTAAATTCTATTTTTCTTTGCAGGGTAAAAATAAAATGTTAAATTCTCATTTTCTTTGCAGGTTGAGTTCTGAAAAATCAATACAGGAATGTTAAATTAAATGCTATATGCAAAAAGTCACATATTATTGATTTTAGTCATCATCTCTTTTTAATTGATGTTTAATACAGGAAGTAGAGATTAAACTGCTTAGTTTGATTTTATGTATTTGAAATTACTGTAGAATTAGAAAGAGCAATCCTGTAAAAAGGATTGAACTCTATTTTAGAACTTGAATTAAACTCTATTTTAGAACTAGAAATGAGCAATCCTGTAAAAAAGAATTGAACTCTATTTTAGAATTGAAAATGAGCAATCCTATAAAAGGGATTGAACTCTAATTTAGAACTGGAGATTGATTGTGAAAATTGTATATTTGAACAAAAATAAAGGAGATTTTGCCAAAATTTTTAAGAATTTTAAGACTTGGAAAAATTTTGAAAAATTTTAATATTCAATTCTAAACATTCATTTCAATGGTTCATTTTTAATTTTAACTCTCAATCAACTTGATTGAAATTAATAGTTTCTTTTCTTTTTACATTTTAGATAAGCTTTCCTTTTATTTCAAATTGTATTATCTTTCAAATTTCATGAAAATAAAAATTGTAATTCATTCTACTTTTACTTAAAATTGACTTAAGATCAAATATCTATAAGTCAATTTGGAGTTTAATTAACTTCAATTATAAAGTAGATTATTAAAAATTTAGATAACAAGGAGGTATCACATACTTTATAATTTTTGTAATCCATTGAATGCTTGCATAACTTTGAGCCTCATATCCTTGAACATGTATTCGAGACCCTTGTGCATAAATAAAGATTTTCTTAAAACTTTAAAGGGGAAATGCCTTAAAGCAATTATAGTACAAATGAAAGTGTTTATATTAGAACTTCACATTTTAGAGAGGGTAAATGTGAATGTTCAACTTCCCCACTGTATCTGGTTAAACATACGTGCTTAACTCTTCGTCCATTCTGTTGTGTACTCCTATAGAATGATGTATTTCTAAATGTAACTTTAACTAAAGATATAAAAAAGTGTAAGATCTCTTCATAACTGTTAAGTTATGCTTTCATATCATAGTTCTAAACTATGATTATCTTAGATTCATAATCTAAAATATCTCCTTATTTCCTTTAGCTTTACATTTTTTATTTTCAGTATAGTGTATTGCTTGCTTAAGTTTAATTTGAATACAGTGTATATTGCTTAACTTCAATTAATGCTTCATTGTATGTCAATTGCTTACTTAGCATACTTTCCATTTGATCATATATATTGCTTACATTTCATGCACATATTAGTTCCTAGCCTTTAAAATGCTTTTCTTTACCAATTTTCAGTAATATGCTAGAACTTTAAATAAAAGTGAGTATTTTTACTCAATGATTTTCATATTGTTTTCCTTGCAATTGTGCTCTTTACTTTCCCATACTATATAGCTTTTACTGCACCACTGTATACTTAAATTGTAAATCATAATTGTAATATCTTATTAATCTAAAAATATAGTCAATTTTAAAATGTGCTTAGACTGTTTAGTCTAACTATTCTTTTCTTTTTCTTGGCTTTGCCCTATCATATTTAAATACCAAAATATGATAGATCAAGAGCTTTTTTATTCAGGTGATGCAGGTCCAAGTACTTGAAAAACTTTTAAGAAAATATGCTTCTGCTTAATCATATATAGTTCATTGGTATTTGCCATATATATTAAAAAGCCTTGTAATAATTAGATTGTTTAAGTTACTTTTACTTTCAGTTATTGATCTGTGTTGTATCTTTTATATATTTAAAATTGCTTGGGATGATTATGTGGATTAATCAATTTCTAGTATTGTAAATACTTGAAACATTGTATTTACTTATATCTTCATTTTCATTCATTTAACTTAACACATGCTCAAAAGTGACTTGGCCACTTAGCATCAACACTTGATTTGTTTTCTTCTAATCAAGTGTTGGGTGCTAAGGTAACACCCCAATATCTGAATTAGTCTTCTACCCAATTATTGGGGCTGTTACAATTTAGTCTAACCATATTTTCTATTTCTTGACCTTGCCCTATCATATTTAAATGCTAAAATATGATAAATCAGGTGTATTTGGAGGCTAGTGGAGCTGCACCAAGTGCATAAGCTAGCTGCTTCTGCTTAAAATTATAAAAATATAGCTTATTAATACTGCAAGTGTGAACTTTACTTTCTTTACTTTCTCTTAATTACTAATGGTTTGTAATAATTTAAGTCATTTACTTTATATTTACTATGCTTGTGTTGGAGGTTAATTTCATACTTAAATGCTTGTGATATGATGAATGGATGAATATATGTAATTGAATATTAAAATAAATCATTAGTTGTATAATTATCTTGCATATTTACTTTGCATATAAAATGGATTTTAGTTGCATATCTACTTATATGTTAAATTAGAAATTAGTTGTATACTTAATTGTATATAGAATTAGAAGATAGTCAAATGTTGAAGTTGAGAAATATTCCTCATCCTTTGTTTGTATTAAGTGATATGTGAATTGTACATACTCTATGATAGATAATTGTTACATATGTGTTTTCTCACTTCAAACTATTAGAATTGTAAATAAGCAATCCCATATAATAGATTAACTTTACTTTAGAATTGGAAATAAGCAATTCCATGTAATGGATTGACTTTATATTAGAATTATAAATGAGCAAATCTCATGTAACGGATTGACTTTATATTAGAACTAGAACTAAACGATCCTATGTAATAGATTGATTTCATGTTAGTTTTAGGTTGCTTTCTTTCAATTTAATCTTCTATTGGAATGGAAGACTTGTATGCTTAAATTTATAGGTGTACCCTTAGCTTAATATAGTAGAAGTCATTCCAAAATTTTTAAGAATTTAATGACTTATAATTAGATTGCAAATTGTATACTCATATTTCATATGTCAAATTTTTAAAATTTTCATATCTAATTTTGTATGTATTCATTTCATATGCTTTTAAATTATATTCTCATATGTATTTCATATCATATTTTCATAAAAATCCTTCTACCTTAACTTAAGACCCTCCTCTAAATTCTTGGCCAAATACGGTATCTAATGATTTGGATTAGTTTCCTTCTAATCTAGTATTAGATATTATGGTGACGTATCAATATTGAGTTTAATGATTATCAATATTGGGGTCATCACATTGACATGATTTGGCCCATACTAGGTGAGAACTAAAGTTGTGTATTAGCACAGATTCCAGAGTTGTCTAAGAGAGTTCATTTAATATCATGTTCTTCCCTTGTGTCTCACTAACTTCTCCCAATTAGTGAAAACTGCCAGAGTAGTGGAGCAAAATCAAGTTGAGAAGGGCTTGAAAAGGAAAATGCATGTTGTGCCCAACCAACATGATGCTTTCAAAAGGCATAAACTGTCTGCTAAAGTCTACCAGTTGGAAGAAACTTCTTCATCTGATTCGATCAAGTGATGTAGCAACATGACCCGAAGTGTTTGTATCAGGTGAGGAGCAGGAGCAAGATGATGATCCTTCTGCGTCTGCTTAGTTATAGTTGTTTTTTATTTGGAAGAGAGTGATATTTAGCTTTTCATTCTCTTTATTTTTAATATATTTTGACTTATAATAATTAAATTTAGTACTTATATGTTTCTTATTTCAACAATGTTATATATGAGATGTTTACCTTTTTCTACCCTTTTTCATACTGCATGAATAGATGTAGCTTTTTATTAGCGCTTCCGCACTCTGTGATGAATGTTTGCTTATTGCAAGATTGTACTCTGAATTATCATTATTATCACATAATAATTTGAGGCACAATTACTCCCATTTCAGATATCTAAGTACTTAACTACTTAAATATTCCAATTAAATTAGTGTAGGCAATATAAGTGCCTCTCAGTCAGCATTTATAGTGTTGGTACTAATCAAGGGTTTCAGTTAGTGGCAATCCATTCTGCCTCTAATAATTTTTCATTTTCACAAGCGGCGGTGCGGGGTACCACACTACTACTAATAATAGTTATTATTATTATAATAAAAGTAGTAAAAATAACATAAAGAAAATGATAGAATTAAAAATGATTGAAATATAAATTGCAAAAACTAATAATAATAATAATAATAATAATAATAATAATAATAATAGCAATATTAATAATATTGACATAAAGAAAATAAAAAATTAAAAATGACTAAAATGAAAATTATAAAACTTAATATTAATAGCAAATATAATAATAATAAGAATAATAATAATAATAATAATAATAATATTAATATTAATATTAATATTATTAATATTAATATTATTAATATTATTAATATTAATATTAATATTAATATTAATATTAATATTGATATAAAGAAAGTAACATAATTAAAACTGTCTGAAATAGAAATTGTATAAATTAATAATAATAGTAATAATAATAATAATAATATTATTATTATTATTATTATTATTAATTATTACATTATTATTATTATTATTAAATAATAAATAATACTAATATAAGTAATAAATAATAATAATAATATCATTAATACTATTATTATCATAAGAATATTTTTGATATAATGATTATAAAGTATTTTCACTATTTTTATTTAAAATCAAAATTAAAATAATTAAATAATTAAAAAAATTACTCCTCTCTAACTCAATGTTCATGCAAGTGGTTAGGGCGGCGATGACAGTGACAGCGGCTCAGGGAGTAGTTGGCCGATAGTTGAATTGAAGGAGGAGAAGTCTTGATGTGTGGAGTAATTGAGAGATGTTATGGGGGTATTTATAAGAAAATTGGGTGGGGAAGGGGGTGCTAAACCCATTCGAGCCGAGCCAGCTCGTGGGGTCCATCAGTGGATATTAGTTGCAGGGAAGGGGACCAGAGGACTTGTAGGGGCAGCGGTAGCATGCATTGCACACATTCTCTAGAGCACACATGAGGGAGACTGGGGAAACGCGTACTGTAGCAATTTAGTGAAAAATCAATTTAAAATACATTTTAAATTTTGTGTATCTTTTGCTGTTTGGTTTTCAAAATTAATTAAACTTGATACGAATGTGTATTTCGATGAGATGAACACATTTGTACCAAAAATTTTCAATTTGGACTTATATTTTATTTTATATCAATTTCTGAAAATTAAAACTTCAAGAAATTAATTACAATCAATTTAGATCTTCAAATTCGACGAAACTTTTTATGTTTCATTTTCATAATATTTTTAATTTAACGACAATAAAATCACTCAATTTGGATTTGTATTTAATTTTCTCAAATTTTGAATTTTGAATATTCAAAAATTAATTCAGGAGTATCCATTTTTTAGATTGCCCCCAAACCTGGGCAATACAATCACAAAAAGAAACTCTACCTAATAATATTTTTGGTTTGATTTAATTTTAAAGTTGCTCGGGATCCTAATTTTTTAGCCAAGTTTAGTCATTATTAGTCCTATTAACGACTTGAAACAACAAATTTCTGATTTTTCTTACATGTTTGCACTAGGGTTCATTCGGTTCATAAACCGTCGATGAAATTTGGCATGTACCTATATTAGGAACAACTTCTATTTAGATACCAGAAGCTAATAATAATTTTTGGAGTTTCATTTTAATTCTTAAAATTTCAACAAAATTTGCATTTATTACTTTTCAAATTTTAGAATTTTCTCAAAATTTTTATATGAATGCCAAATTATAATATATTGCACCCTAGTCATTATAATGGATAATAAACATAAATCAATGAATAAGCATTCTAAATTTCAAATAATCAAGTACATGAAGTTATTTGAATATTTATTTCTTGTATTTATTTGAGCTTATTTCTATTTACTTATTGAATTATAAAATTTTTCATAAAACTCATGACAAATATTTATGGTAAATAGTCTTTCAATAGAGAAATAAAAACAAACTTGTACAGGTAGCTCCGGCTAAATGCCCATTGTGAAATAAGGAGGAATTTAGCCTTTTATGAAGTGGTAGGAGATTCAGAGGAAAGACTGATGATAATTCAAATATATAGTTAAACTACTGACAGATAGTTGTTAAGTTTCCTATCTACATGACCATATAATACATAGTTTTTCAGTGAAACTTGGAGGTCCTAGGCCCAAAAAGAAGAAATTACTATCACACAATTATTTATGATAAGCTTTATATATCAAAGTTTTAATTATTTATTTTTATCTTAGTTAAGAAAATGCAATGATTATAGCAACTTTGAAATAATGCACATTTAATAATTCCTTTTATATAATGCAAATTTCAACTTATTTATTTCTAATTTGCAAGTTTTCATTGAAATAATATTATTGCTGAATTTTAGCTAAAAGTTGACTCTTATTGAACACTCAAAGTGACTCTTATTAAAGAAAGATATACATATTTTGAAGTTAGAGGGGCTTGGGCATCAAAAGTGAGGCTTGAACTTATGTTGTATTATTAATCAAACAAAGCTTATAATATATTATATATTGTTTGGCTCTCTGTTTAATATGACAATATCATGTTATTTTAAAATATTTAATGTGGATCATTGATTTAAAATCTCAACCTTAATCATCGGATTGTCACAAATAGACGTATAATGGACATAGAGTTTGACGAAGACGCGAGTTAGATGAAGTCACGGATGTAGGAGCTGCGCTGACGTAGACGTTGGTCTTCATTTTCACACTTCGACGCAACCATGGAGTTCACTGGCGCCGACGAGAGCGCTCACCGACGCTAATGCCAACACTGACACTAAAGTTGACAATGACGCATGAGCTTGTCGACGGAGATGTTCGTCTTCACAATTCAACGCAACATTAGAGCTCACCGAAGACCCACTTGCATTGCATCCATTCTATTATGACATACTATTGATTAAAACCTAAGAAATTAAAAACTAAATTCAAGAGATAACTTCCTTACAAATTATTCATAGCACTGCATTTCGTTCAGACAACCAAATAACTTTAAAATAATCATATTATAATGTAATAAATTATAGTTTAATCAAATCATACTATAAATTGTATGATTTATAGTTATTTATAAAAAAAAGTTGTTATTTAATGAGATCATACCTTACAAATTTCTTAAAAATGTGATCTCTCTTAGATTCCAGGAGGTTTGAAATTTATATTAAATAAAATTATAAATATTATTTAATGATTATACTATTATGCTAAGCAAAATCTAAATTAAGAAATTCTTAGATGAATTTTTCTTAAATCCTTGGACTAATTTCCCAGCATTCCTTAAATTGTTCATAATAAATATCATATTCTGGTTGTTTAATCAAATGCTTACATAAATCAAATTAGTATGATGGAAAGAGCCGCCGGCCTTTGTAGATGTAAGTGCCGACGGATAGCTATGGGCTGCGTTGGTTCAGAGCACAATGGTTCATCGAGATGCCGAAAGTTCTTCAATCTTGATCGGCTCCAATCGAGCCGTACTCGCAGCGGTTAAAAGGTAGAGTAATCAGGTCCCAGTGTGAGTACTAGTTGTGATTCGGCGCGCATGTTGAACAGATTTTTGGGGGAGGTCCATCAACAGTAGCCGCTAGGGCGGTCGTTGGGTCTTTTCGTCGCAGGTCGCTCCACTATGTGCTTCAGATTGGCGTCGGTGAAGTTGAACAGTTAATCAACAGTCGCCTTCTTCTTGTCCAGCGACCGCATCTCCTCTCTCTCTCTCGATCGATCGAGATTGTTATCCCTAATGCAAGGGCTGAAGTTATAGAGAAAGCAGAGCACAAAGAGAGAAGATTTTTTTTTGTCCTTTGAAATTCTTAAAATTATTCTTTTTTTTTGTCCTTTGAATTTTTGCTAAGAGAATTATTATTTGAGTATTGTTAATTAAGATTTAGGAAATTAAATTAAA
The DNA here is from genome assembly GCA_016760335.1 of Gastrodia elata. NCBI lineage: Eukaryota > Viridiplantae > Streptophyta > Magnoliopsida > Asparagales > Orchidaceae > Gastrodia > Gastrodia elata. The sequence goes on from CM028677.1 coordinate 39,497,874, forward strand.
TAAAAAATTTTTATTAAATTTATTTTTATTTGTGGAGCTCATAGAATTCTAGTCAAATATTATTTTTCTTGTGATTCATAATATATTTTTAAAAAAATTTATCTAATTAAATTTTCACATCATTTCAATACATATTTTAAAAATAATATTTATATTATTTTAATATAAATAAATAAATAATTTTCTTAAGTGTATTTGTTTGTAAATTAAGATTTAAAATATTTTTATATTTTATAATAAATTAAGATTAAATTTATTTTTATTTAAATAATTATAAAAATTATTATGATTATATAAGAATATATATTAAAAAATAAATAGTTATTATTAATAGAATTTTTTTTTTTTAATTATAATATATAACTTCTATAAAAAAAAATATTCAATCAATAATTTATTTATATATTTATAAATTTTAATATATATTAATATGTAAGTGTATACTATTATAAAAATAAATAGGCTATTTTTGGAATTATTTAAGGCAAAATAATATTTTTCTATAATATATATATATATATATATTTATGTGATAGAAGAGTAGTGAAAAGAATGGTGCAGCAGACGATTTAGGCGGCTCCGCTGAAGGCAGGCATTGTTGCGCCTGAAGCATCTGGTAATCAACTTCCTTCCATACAACATGAATGCATTTATGTCCATACATCCTCTTATCTTTTCTCCCCTTTCAGAATGTTTTCTTACTTTTACTAGAGCATGAATCGTGCATGCAGCATGTGCAGCATGCAGCATGTGCAGCATGTGCAGCATGCAGCATGCAGAGGCATGCATGATTAAACCTCTAATTTACTTTTTACTTTTTATAAAATTCCAAAATTTAATAATTATATTTATATTAATGATTAAAAATAAAGATTTTTTAAAATTTAGGTGCTGTTAATATTCATATATTATATGGAGAGTTGTGTTTAAATCTCTAAGATGGATTTTTCTCATGAATTTTGATGATTTTATATCGTTGCCAAATAAAATAATTAATATAAGAATAAATTCTAACCTCAAAAAAAACAAGAACAAAATATATTTTTCATATTAAAATTGCTTTTAAATTAAAAACAAATACTCTAAATCATTACACTCGAATCCCATTTATTATAATCATGATTTGACTGTACTTTTATATTATAAAAGAGTATTGCTAGACTTATGCACTTGTATACATCAAAATATATAGATTATATATTAATTTAATATGTAAATAAATTATTAGTTGAATATATTTTTTGATAAGATCTATATATAAAAATTATAAAAAAAACAATTTTAATTAATCTTGAATAATTTTTAATGTATATTATTACGTAACTTATAAGCATTTTACTTTAAATTAAAATAATATTCAAATTTTAATGCACTGGAAACACTCTAAATATAACTTTATATATATATATTTTCTAATGGCAGCTGACAGCAGTGAAATAATCCATGAAATGATGTTTTTCTTAAAGTATTTTTTAGTTCTAAAACCTGCAAAATAATATGAATAAACAAACATAAATATATTTTGTAATTTATTATAAGTAAAATTGAGTTCGAGAATCAGCTCACATTTTAACTCAAAATTTTTAAGTTGAGTCCTGACTCTAATTTGAACTCGAATTGAGTTCGTCAGTTCGAATTGAATCAAATAAGGTTCCAAATGCTTGCTGTTAAATTATGTGAAATCTCGAGATTTAGGGAAAAAAAACAATAACTTAAGTTATTGTTAAACGAATAGTAATTAAGATTTATTAATTAAAATAATAATTATAATTATATTCCAAATATTTAATTACTTTAAAATAAATGACGTACCCAAAGAAGCATCTAAGTATCTTCTTTTAGGATATAGAGATTTTGTATTTGTAGTTTTCATCATAAGAAAATAAAAAATGAATATTTAATGAATAAATCTTGAGGCATATATGAATGAATATTTAATGTCTCATTCTAGATTTTCTAATATAAATCCCAATACACCGCACTTGAGGCATATATGAATCATTTTAATGAATTGCAAGTTGAAAGGAGAGCAATCGGCTCGGCGAAGGACAGAACTTGATGAAGAACTCCTCAAAAGCAAGCAACTGCCCTCAAAGATCCAAGGTTCTAGGTGGAGCTTATTAAGCATGAACGAGAACCACGCCATTACTCCAGCAATTCTAGCAATATTTGAGAATGTTCTCGTAAAGCACTAGTTGCTGCTGGTGTTATTCCATTTCAAATATGGCAAGCCATCGCAATGCCTTGCTCTACTAAAGAAGAGAGCATCTCTATCATTATGAAAGAACAATAGTCTCACTTGTAAATTTTGTCAAGTTTATGATCCTATATATTTCAGGTAAATAGGTTGCTTGAGATGGAGAATAATCCAGAAATGTATCTCTCAGAGTTTAGGTAAAACTAAGATTTATCATATTGAATAATGGTTGTTCGGCTGCACACAAAAATGCATCTATTGTATATGTTGTCTGCAGCGAGTCTCCATTATGGGAATGGGTCCAATGGGATGCTGATTTCCTATTGAAAGAAGATGATGTAATTAGTCCTAAAATATCATACGAAAACTATTCTTACCCTATATTCGAAGGTATGCAAATATCATAACAAATATTTGGTACAAAAAAGACCATTTATCATTGATGATTTATTTTGATCTTGAAGGTGCAGCAGATGAGGCCTTATTTGATGGAGAAATAGCTGAATTATGGAGCGAGGAGACGGCTTCAGTAGAGACAGAAAATACACAGAGTCAAAAGGTAAAGGAAAAGGACAGCAAAGAAAGAAGAAAGAAAGAAGATATTACGTTCGAAATGCTTTCAAAATATTTTCGGATGACAATAAATGAAGCTGCTAAAGAGCTTAACATTGGAATTACTCTACTCAAAAAAAGATGCAGGGAGCTGAACATTAATCGCTGGCCACATCGAAAGATCAGCAGCCTTGACAATCTCATTGAAAATATTAAGGTTTGTATATATTCATTCATGTCCTAAAAGAAAAAACCCATAACATTTGAAATATATATTAGATAATATGATATGCATGATTGTGATTTCTATTAACATGCATGCTCTACTCGATTCTCATCAAGCATGTCAAAGGAACCATTGATCTCACATTCTCCATACTTCAAGGTGATCTACAACTCCTCTCTTAATGCGGCTCTGATTGGGCAAGCGATACTACCATCAGGCGCTCTACATCTAGCTACTGCTCACTCCTCGATTCTACGCTCGTATCTCGGTATGTAAAAAAACAAACCATCATTTCTCGCTCTTCCACCGAAGCCGAATACCTCGATCTCGCCACAGCAGCCACTGACATTATTTGGCTTTGACATTTACTCTCGGACTTTAGCATTCATCCCACTCAACCGACCACAGTCTATTGTGACAGCATCTCTGCTATAGCTCTAGCCAACAACCCAATCTTCCATGAGCTGACGAACAACATCAAAATTGACTATCATTTCATTCGGAACCGTATCAAGAGTCAAGACATTATCTTACATCGCATCCATCTGACAGACCAACTCGCCAACCTCTTCACTAAAGCCTTCTCGTTCACCAGGATACGTCACCAAAATGATTCTCCGTTCACCGAGCTTCAGTTTGAAGGGTGGTATTAACACTCCTACCCCTAAAACGCTTGCAGTTGCGGTTTCATATACCATATATTGTTCCTCAAACTGCATGCAACAGCATGCGGTTCCTCTAATCGCAAGTAGTTCCTTCTCTATGATATTTATAATTTGCTATATATACATATTGAAATCTCATTATTTTGTCTTGATGAAAATCAAGTGCTTATTCCCTAATTATCCCTCTTGTTCTATTAGCATGCAATAATGTAATTTTCAACAATTTCATGATTGAAGCATTATATTATAAAATAGACCTTTTATTTTATCTGTATACTCTCAATTTATCTTTTGTATCTTTAAAATGAAATTTATGATACATTTTGAGATGGATTCGCCATAATAATCCCCAAATTCCGCATCTTAAACACCATTAACGACTGTTGCCCTGTTTTACTTCGTAATACTGTATATACAGAATCACAACCAAAATCTTGCCGCTTGATTGAGCAATTTGTTGACACATTAATCCATCCCACCCAAACAACTTTCATAAAAGGCCGTCAGCGTCATCCTTGCCGGAGCACGGGAGATTCTCTTATACTAAAATGAATCATCATAAAGCCTTTGACTTCATCAATCGTGATTATATGCAATATTCAATTCTCCATAGCACATCAAAGAAGGGCTTTGGGCTTCAAATCAGCCAACAATCTACACTCCACTAAATCATTTTGTTAGTTTTTTGAGACAGTTAATAGGATCTCACTCCTAATATGAGTTCACAATATGCATGCAGGAATTAAAAAAAGGAGATGGGATAATGGCTGACGCAGAAGAGATGTTAGGCATGCTCGAAATGCAAAGAACATCGATAGAAAATGAGCCGAGATTAGAGATAGATGAAAAGTTTAAGAGGTTGCGGCAATTTTATTTCAAAGCCACCTATAAAAAGAGAAGGATAACTTCTGATAATATTAAAGGAAACGGCCCAATTGAGCAGCAGCCTTAAATATGATGAACATGCTTTTTGGGATACATTAAATAGATGGCCACTCTCTGTTTTGTTTATAAATTACAAGGTTATAAAGTAACAGCCTCTCTTATTTTTCTTATTTAATATGTGGCTTGGCCCGGGCCCATTTAGTCTGCACAGTAAATACTTTGAGAGCAGCAGTTAATTTATACAGAAATCAGTATGAAATTAAAAAAAATATATATGACAAACTGAATTGAATGATTTTAACAGAGTGAGAGAGATGCCGTATTTTTTTTCCATTTTGAATATCCAAATTTAGAAGTAATGTGTTGTTTCTTTTCTAAATCTCTTCAAATATCGATCTCTCTTACTTTTCCCCCATAAGTGCATCACAACTGTCCAATTTTTTTATTTTGTGAGTTGCTACCTTACCATGCACACATTTTGAGCAGCCCCTGTTGCAATACTTCAGATACATATAGAGCTAAAGAATTAGTTTAAATTATAATCCTAACTTTTAAAAGTGAGATTTTATACTACAATCTTAACACTGAACATAGGACACTTGAGATTATTCAAGCTGTGATACTATTCATTCGGATATAGCAATAATATTTTGAGGGAAAAAAGATAATGTGAGGGCATAATCACAAAAAACACAAACATTTAAAGCAAAATATACTTAATTCGATAAAATCTGCCTACGATTGTAGCCGCACAAAATTTATTTCATCGATTCAAATTAGCCATACATCAAAAATACCTTCATATCAAAGATAAAAGATTGGAATATAGATATTAAAACATTATATCTGATTCAATATATATATATATATACAAGTAAGAAATAGGCAACTAGTTTTGGTGGATGAACACTTTTCAAATAGTCAGATTAGTTGCTTTCAATTACACAAGAGCCCCCCTTATAGAGACAATCTTCTCATTCTGTTACCCATTTTCAACTTTTTGCACTATGAATCGCTGGTCTCTCGGGTGGTGTGGCTTGCATTTTACTATTACCCTCATATTTAACATTGTCAAAGCACTATAAACTAAACTGTTTCTAACAAAAATTTTAAAGCCAATGCAATGCTTCTTCAGGCGATAAGACAAGAAGATGCATAATTGATGAATTTTACTTGAGAAATTACACATAACAATCATTCCAATCAAATGAATCACAAAGATACCACCGCATTTATGAGCGTCACAATCAAACAATAGGATACGTCTTCTCAAACATGAATAAAAGGGCCACGATTTCATTGCGCAATTCAAGACAGGGTGGTATCTGTAGTGTGCGCAAATATGCAATGGTGCTATGCATGAAAATGACCCATTCATGAATGTTCAGGCTTAAGTTAAGAAATACAGAAGAACTTCATAAAACACAAGACAGCGCTCCTGGCCAAAAGACACCAGGCTCAGGTTCAGTTAACAATGATATTGCAGGTCTTTCATTAACAAACAGCTCAAGATTCAAAACATGGCAATAAAAAATAAATACAACAAAGCTGCATGGAATTAAAAATACCTTTCTTAATGAAAATCTACCCTCAGAAAAGAGTGTTTACTCTTGTTAAGCTCATTCATCAATACTGTGATCAAAAGAGAATGAATATGTCCCGCCCATTCTTTAGCTAGATGCGGTCGCCGTTGCCGATTGTTTCTGCGCAAAAGAAACACCCTTCTCAATACTACTGACCTTTAGTTCTGGTTTCAATGCATTCAAAGCTTCTTCCTCGAATTCCGTTAGTCCCTGAATATCAGATGATATAAAGGACGCAATGCCGTTCCTCCCGAGCTTAACCCTCGAGGAAAAAAAAGGTATCTCGGTGAGTTGGGATTGCACGTAGGAGCATTCGTACACATCGTCGTCCCCATCCAATGCTCGCAAAGAAGATTCCACGAACCTGGCCGCTGCATATGCCATGGACAAAGTAGCCGAGCCAGCTCCGGCTTTTGCCTCAACCACCTCCGTTCCCGCATTCTGGATCCTGGCAGTGAGCTCCAGCACTTCTTCATCCGAAAATGATACAGACGGCCTTACCTTCGACAGGAGCGGCAAAATAGTGATCCCAGAGTGTCCACCAATGACCGGAACGTCCACATCAATCAGCTTGAGGCCCTTCTTTTGTGCGACAAATGTATTGGCCCTAACAATGTCGAGTGTCGTAACACCGAAAAGCTTCTTCGGATTGTAAACACCCTTCTTCTTGAGCACCTCAGCGGCAATCGGAACGGTGGAATTAACCGGATTGCTGATGATGTGGATGAAGGCGTCTGAACAATAATCGGCGACGGCCTCAACCAAATTCTTCACGATGTTTGCATTTATGTTAAACAGGTCATCTCGAGTCATTCCTGGTTTTCTCGGAACCCCGGCAGGGATCACTACCACATCAACATCATTCAAGCAATAAGGCAATTCTGAAGGGCCGGTGAAATCGAGCACTTGAGAGGGAGTGTTGCAGTGGCTGAGATCAGCTGCAACTCCCTTCACATTGGCTATATCGTAGAGATGTAAGGATGATACGAGGGGAGACATTTTGACAAGAAGGGCCAAAGGTTGGCCAATCCCGCCAGCTGCTCCTAGAATGGCCACCTTGAAAGTGGAGGAGGCGTGCGGCTGGAAATGGTTTGCAGGCATCTGCTTTGGTTTGAGCTTTGGAAGGCATGATAATGCCCACAGCGCACGACTACTTTCCTTTCCTATAAAAGATGACGGTGATTTAATTCCTTCAGTTGAAGGCAATGCCTTCAAACCGGTAAAGCACTTAAGGGAATTTGAGGAATTAGGACACATGACGACTGGCTTGTGGTTTGCCGACAAGATGGTTTGAGGGCTGTAGGAACCAAAACTGAAAGATAATGTTGTCATTGTTGTCATCTCTTATAGCATCACAGGATCTGTTTTCAAGAAAGAAAAAACTTCAATTACTTGTACCAAGCATGCCAATATATAAAAATAAGTTAATATATCTAGATTAATCGCACCTGCAAAAAAAAAAAAAAAGGAATACTTTTATGGAAATGAAATGAATTGAAATCACAATAGTTTACAAGTAATTATCAAACAACATCATCACCAAGTCTTAGTTGCACTAAGTGTGATAGGCTACGCATCCTTTATTTTCATAGGTCACGATCAAATAGAAGGCACACCTTAAGTTTCATATAAAAAATATACTTTCTAATATTTCCTTCTCATTCCCATGCCTGTTTTGTCCTTCCTCTTTCTACTGTTCTCTTTTTAGTATGAGCAAAATTCGCACACTCAATATAAAACCTTGATGCAATTCAAATGAAACAAGAAATTTTATAGACAAGCCACGGTGCAATCAAACCCATTTTACAACACGATGATACATAACTTTAATATAATCAATACAAGTCACACAAATTCTTTGTTTCCAAAAGTCTTCAAAGAACTTCTCCTAACACTTTATTATATGCCTTTTCCAAGTTCGACAAAATATTAAGGGGCTGTTTAGTTCACTGACATCTCCCGTAGTGCTATGTCATTTAAAGATGTTGGTGTGATTGAGGTTGTTTGGTTCAATGCTATCTCTTTAATGACATCTAAAAAATTACAAAAAAGCCAATGATTGATGTTATCTGAATGTCGGCCAACATTCAGATAACATCGCCTGACAATCTATCGCAAGCGATAGGGTTCTTTGTGTTCGTTCTCCCGAAGCTCGCCTCCGCCAGACGCAGCGCCGGTGCTCCGCCTTCACTTTGCCTCGTCGACGGCTCGTCTCGCTGATGCCTCGCCCAACGCCATCGCTGTGCTAACGCACTCGCTACGCCGGCATAGCTCGTTAGACGCAACTTCGGTACTCCTCCTTCGCTCCACCTCTCATTTCCATTCACTTTGTTTTTTAAATGAATGTTTTTTTTGAAGATTTGCATGATATTGCCAATTGATTATGATTAATTTAGAATTTGCATGATATTTGCTTTGTGGTTTTTAACATTTATTAATGCTGTGATTTAGAATAAATTTCTGATAAGTGGGTATGTGTGATCATTGATATCATTAAATAATGACCTAAGGAGCTTGCAATAAAATTTGTATGTTTTTTTTTGTTTTAGTATTGTTTACCTAATTATATTTTTAGTTATTTGTTGTGGGTTTTCAATTTATATTTAAATCTCTGTATTGGGGTAATCTTACCTCATGTGTAATATAGCATGAATGACAATGAACCAAACAATATACATATTTGAATAACACTAACATTTGTTATTTAAATAACACTGAACCAAACGGCCCATGTTATCTGAATAAACTACTATCTGAATAACATGCTATCTTAATAACTTTTCACCCGAACATTCAACCAAACAGCCCCTAAATGAGATATTTTCTTTCTCTAAATTTTATTATTAAAACTCTTAGTAAATGTACTTCCATAGTATATCTACCTAGCATAAAATCAAATTGAATGTCTGAGATTCAGATATCCCATGGTAATTTGTATTTAATGTTTGGGTGCCTTATGTTAATTAGAAGCTTGTGTTACACTTTGACTAATTTTAATGTCATTTGGAGTGTTTATGATGTTGTTGGTATGCATACGTTTAAAGCTCTGAGTTGATTGAGTATCATGATTCCAAATGTGAGTCAATTATGATTAAAGCCTGTGGGAGTCGTTTATTCATGCATGGGAAGTTTCATTGTATTGGCCAACAGCACTACCAAGAGTATCAGGTTATTGGAACAGCCGTCCATAAGAGGAGTGGTTCTCACTATGTATATATTTTTGTTGATTGAATGAAATAATTGATGTATGGATTGTTCATTTTAGCCTTAGTTGTTGCAGGAGGTTTGGTGTCCTCGATTTTCTTTGGTGACAAAGATCAACCTCTTGCTAGAGCAAGAGTACTTTGCAAGTCTCTCTTCCACTCTCCCTCCCACATCCTCCGCCATCTATCAATCATCCAAACCACTATCTCACTCATTCAAATAAATACAACCTCTTCTAAAACATCCCCAACACTTCCCCACAGCCCTAACATCAATTCAGTATCAAAGCAAGTAACTCCTCAACACCATAACCACCACCTAGCCAAGTAACCATCCAATAGACCACCCTCACCTCCACCACTTTGAACGACCACCACCACCTTTCCAAACACTAACATATTGTCACGACACTTTCAACATAATCTCTTAAATGAGTTGGAGATGTCAAATCATCATTTGGAAAGATATCTACTAGCCACCTCCAAGATACCTACCCATAACCACTCATAACCATGCAACAATTATCTCTTGAGTTCAATTTCTTTCACCAACCTTTAGTCACCATCCCAACCCCACCAACTCCATCCAAACTCCCATACCATCTTCAACTACTTACGGTCATGGTAGAGATGTCAAATATAAATTTTGAACCACACCTAGTCAACAATGTTCACCACATCTACCCATAACTACCTTTCAGCCAATTCATTATATCCCTTAAATCTGGCCAACCAGTCTCTTCCACAATATTCCCAATACTTTTCATAGCCTTTACATTACATATTCAAAAAAGACTACAAAAGCTCGTTTTCTACTTTATAAGAACTTCCTAAACTTGCAAATATACTCACTATGAGTAGAATTAAAAACCAAGCCAACTGCTACATGTAAATCTCCTAATCAGAATCACAATATCAAAAAAACTCATTATAGTAGTTTTTGTTAAGGATAGAAACTTAGTCCAAACATTTAAATAACGCTGCTATACGTACGGCATTTAAGAATTAGTAGAACAAGTGACCAAAATGCTGATAAAATTACAGATTTTTAGTTTAAAGAGGGCCGCAGATCAGACTAAAATACTTCTCCGGTAAACAATTTGAAAGTGGTTGGTTTAACAGCAAATAAAGCTCATAAAAGTAAATACAATACTTTTGGAAACAAAGACATGCCATAAGATGAGTTTCGAATCATTCAATGAATTCAATCCCTCTCTTTACTATAAAAGCACACTTGTGAGAACAAACTTGATCAAAAAGGGAAAACCAAGATCCATTCTTGCTCTTCCTAAGAGAGATTATCTGCATCATCAGAGTATCTTACTGGACACTAACGCCTTTGACCTCATTAAAATAACCAGTTCTTGTTTAATTAAAAATATAGCAATATATCAATAAGCATTAGGCAAACAATTACGATCACCATACCCATGACTAGGCATAGTGTTATTGATCGTGCACAATGAAAACAAAGGATTCACGTAGCAGATCCCACCTAATGGGAATAAGGCTTGTGCTATTGTTGTTGTTGCACCATATTCATGAATAGGACATTCTTTTCCTTAACAAAATAATCCTTAGTGAATGAACTCTGTTCATAATTCTAATTTAACAAAGAAACAAGTTAATAAAGTTTAAAAATAAGTCTTCCCTATATCTTCCTCCCAAATCTTTATAAAAAAGAATTCTCTGCATCCATCTCTATATAACGTATTTTTGATTTTATTATGCTTTTATAATATAAAAATGAGATGCCTAATCCAAGTGGTAATTAAAAAAAATTCATTAAAAGGTTTAAAATTTTTGATTCTCTGATGCCCCATTCCTCTATGCAGCTTTGAATTTTTCGCTTCACCATGCACGCAAGTTAATGCATTGCTTTACACTGTTGGTTTTATTATGTTTTCTTTATAAGCACACGCATATATTCTAATTGGCATAAAAAGTTTCTTTTATGAGGCTATATCATAAAACAAATTTTATTTCAGATATTTTGTGTTCATAGACAATGTTAAATGTTTTTTTTTGAGAATGGACATGAAATCTTCATAAAGATAATAACTGTAATAGTAAGGTCAAGTGCTATTTATGTGTTTCTGGTAGTTCCTATGAATCTTTATTGCTTCACAATAACCAAGAAAAGTTTGGTAGCGACTCTTACACAGTCATAAGTATTTACTCAAAAATTATAGGACTTGATGCAAAAATGTTACAACAAATGAGCAATAGCTGTATGAATGAATATCATGTGGGGGAAGATTCCTATCATCCAAGAGAAAATTGTGGCAGACTACCAGCTGCATCATCATCTATCAAACTAATTCCTTAACAAATCTTTAATGGTGTGCTTTGGAGCCCCAAACATGTGTGCACATTGAAGGAACCATAACACACAAGGAAAGAGAGGTCATTTTCATAGATGGGCTACATATTTAATGGAGCCTTGCTGGAAAAAAAAGAATATTTTGCAAGGTAAGCTTAATAATTTGCGCTCCACAGCAACAAGAACTTTTTCTGAATAATTCGCCCAATGAAAAAAGTCTCTGCCCTTTCCATCTAAATGCAGGACCTAGATTTACAAATCAGAACCATCTCCAATTGGCTAGATTTGCATGCAACTTTGTATTTAATATTTGTGGTTCTTTCCTAATTAGCGTATCTATCCTAGGCATTCATAGAGTTCAAATGTATAAATTACACACATAATAACTGTGACTTTCTTCCATTTCCCAGTTCTATCTTCATACATTCATTATCAATCAAAAGTTTCACAGTCCTAACCGACCATTGCCATCAAACTCCATCATTGGCTATGTTGCCGGCAAACCAATTGAAAAATCTGAGCAAATGACCGATTGGTAAAGTCAAATGCTGCTGTAAATTAAATAAACTTATAAATGAAGTTATTTCATGCTAACTAAATATATCATGGAAACTAAATATTAAATTAGCATGATATATTTTGTTATTCAATTTTTTTTTTGGGTAGTTTGCTATTTTTTCATAACTTTGTCATCATTACATATTATATATGTTATTTCTTTTCAGTTCACTATCTAGTGATCATTACCTAATTATGAATGTTAAGTGTGGCTTTTTAATAATATTATAATGTTACTAAATAGGATTCACTTGGTCTTATACTATTGATTATTATTATTATTACATCTGTGTTACTACCTTGCGGGGGTTGGTTTACAATGTTTTTTTTATGTATATTTTAGAATCAAATTAATATGCAAAAGTGCTTATATATACTCACTCGTATGTGTGCCTTATCAAAAAATCACATTAACAATATATTCAAGAGTTCAGCTACAGTTACACAAAAAATATACATAATAATATGCAAATAACGTGATAATCATATGTATAAGCACTTGATTGGTGCAATACACTTTTTGCTTAAACTGATATATATGAATAAAAAAGAAAGAAAATTTTATTTATCCCGAATACATTTTTATAGACATTCTTGTGTAACTCTAATATTTTCCTATATTCAATATAATATAACCATTTGAAAAAAAAAAACTTCATTTATGAAAGCCTTTTTGCAACAAGTTTTATTTTTATTTGCATTATTGCCTTTTTTATAAGTAGCCATTAACCTTTCCATATCTAACATATTTTAATAAATATTTTTATAATGTTTCACATACTTAGATCATGCTAACTATTATATGACATGTTTCATATGCTTGGTTTTGAAGGTTTGCTAAGGATCTTGCTTCTTGGAATTAAGAGTTTGGAGGCTTGTCCTTATCATATAATGTTATCATCACTAAATTTGTTTATGTTAATTATATAAACATTTGTTTTAGTTACTTGTGAGTCTGGAATGGTAACTTTACAATGTATTTATATTTATTTGTGATTGCATATTAAATATGCCATAATAGATATTGTACCAACTACACATATTATCACGATTCCATTTTAATATCTTAATATTCTTATTGATATCTAAATTCCGATTGTTTACTGTTCTTTGACAAAATTCAAGATTGGCTTTCTAGTATTGCATATAATTTTATATCTTTTACAGAGAGACTTCAATTAAAGTGTTTGTTTGGAATCTCCTTACATAGTGGGAAGATTTTTCCACTTTTCTACTTCCAACATGAAAGATGTAGCTAGGTGTCGTTCTCTATTAGAGGATATATTTTACCCAGTCTATGTTAAATGCATTATGAAAATCTAAAAATTTCTCAATTTGGGGTGTTCATGAAAGGCGTACTTCTTAGTATAACATAATAACTTTATGACAAATGCAATCTTTAGCAACAAAAGCGTCTTCACCTTAAATAAGCATTGTTCAAGTGGTTTTCAATCTCAAATTTTTTAATCGAAAGTATTTTGATATAAAGGATAATAATTAAAATTTGTTTGCTTTCTATGAATTTGTATGGCAGTATGCAATCAAACAATAGAATGCATAAGAATGCATTATAATTTTTATAAAAAATAAATAATTATTAACTTTTATCATAAGAAAGCATTATAAAAACTTTATTTATATTTTATTCCATTTTCGCTCCCTGCGTTCTTGCTACTTCCGCCGACGAAACGAAACCCTAAAATTTCGGGAAGGGAAAACTGCGGCTTCTCGACGGTTTTCCTTCCTTCCACAAAATGCTGATCTCCGAACGCTAACACTGATCGACTTTTATCTTCTTTTTATGCACTTCCTATTTCTTTTCGTCTCTCGCACGTCTCTTTGATTCCCAGTTTTCTCGTTCCTCTTGTCACCGATACGATTGTGCACCATCGCTGGCGTAGCGCTACGACGCCGCCCGAATAGCTTCCTATCTTCCCTCCCACCGCCGTCTTCAGTAGATATCGTTTTGTGTAAAGCTTTTTTAGTGTAAAAACATGTCTTGTGTACACCAACGATATTCTTAACTGTTGGTCTTTCATTAACATATGATTTCATATGGCAGTTTATGATCTTTTATATGAAATTATTGTTGAAACGTGTTATTTTTCATTTTTTTTTTGTTGCATTGTGGCACGTTCAATTTTCATTTGTATTGATGTCAATAATTGTAATGAAGGCCACACTTTAATAATATAGGATGTTTATAACTCGATTAAAAAATTGGAAGAGAGAACCAAGAAAGTACACTGGGAACACAATTTGTGATCTAGTGGACCAACGTATATCTGCAATTTCTGGGGGAAAGTTAAAAGTGCAGTTGAGATTTTAAAATGCTGTTACTGCATCCCCAGAATAATAAAAAGATAAATTTGTCGTAAAATATAAGGCATTACAAAGCTAACTCAGAAATATTATTTGATGATTTAATTACTAGCTAAGTTGCTGCAAATTTACCAAAAGGAGTGCATAAAAGAGGTTCGATTAGTTTCTTTTTTCATATTTCGAATATGCAAAAGTAACATTTATACTATATGACCTTTTGAGGTCAATTAGGGAATATAAGCGTAGGAGGGGGGAGGTCAAACATGTAATTAAAATGCACTGATGGTCGAAATAAAAGGAAATTATGCTAGAATTCTTTCAAACGTTTATGATTGACAAATAATATGATAGTGTGGTGATGCGGGTAATATGGAATTGTTATAGCCTACTTTCTTAAGCTAGTGTGGACTGAGATACATTGCTCACCTTGCACAAAAGTGTTGTTTCTAGTGATGTAAGTTACATCAAAAGAAGTTACTTTTCAAATTGTATTTGAAATGCTTTTGTCTATAAAGCTACGAATGATTCTCGCTTGCAATTTACTGGGTTAAATATTCAATGATAAAAATCATGCTTACCAGAAGATTGACAAAAAAACTGGTGTTCTCAATCAACAATGAAGCCTTGTGATCTCGTCAAGGGGTGGTTTGCTATGCTTGCAATGGTAGTAATAACTTTGAAAGTCATATCAGGAGAAGCTATTTTACAAAACGGTTTCAAAATGCTTTGATGTACAAAATCAAGTGTGCATCTCCTTAGGGTTGGCTGGGATAAGGTATTCAATGATATAAATCATGCTTACCAGATAATTAACAATGAAGCCAGTTTTTTCAATCAACAATAAGCTGTGTGATCATATCAACAAAAATGCTGTATTGTAAATTTATTTTAACTGACATTATTATAAATGACTTGATAAATATTTTTTAGTAGAAAAATATATGTGAAACTGTTAGGGTAATATTAAGACTGGAGAATAGTTGGAACAATTGTTTTCGGGTGGGCACTTAGTTTACTAAAACTGTGTACTTTTACATACTAATGCAAGAACTTTTGTGCTCACATTGTGTTTTTTCCAGTTCAATGGATTACATGAGGAGATGAAAGTTTGCCTCCTTAAGCTGGTTTAAAGTAAAAAGAAATGACAAAGCTTGTTCAAAATATTTTTTTTCCTAGTGTGTGACCACACCCCCTTCAAGTGGCACATGATCTTCCTCTAGTCTAAGGAATTGCATGAGGAGATGATATTACCTATTCCATTACATTTGAAAATACATTATTCAGTTATAATATTTGATAGCACATAAGCCATGTTTAAAAATTTGTGTTTGTACATAAGATGACTCAGTGACAATCTGATTTAGCACACTTTGATCTCATGGAATATAGATCTGGAAGTAATGGGATTCACTGCTTTTTATTGCAATAAAGATAAATTTGTTACTACAATTATCATTTCTTTCAATTAACTTTTGAGCTCAACCATTTCTTTCATTGTAGCCATTGACCATTCGGAAGAAAAATTTTGTAGGTGATAAGAAGATGTTGAAAAATTTAATTTGCCAAGGTCATATACTGTCTTATTGGATTCTACAAACGTTATATCAAAGGATTGAAAATGTGTTGTCTGGTCTTATGAGAGTCAAGTAGGACAATCACCCAATGATATATCTATAAGAAATGTATCATTGAGGGGTTTGCCTTTCAGCTAAAATAATATGTTGCTGAACTGAAATGGCAACAACGTTAACATTCTTTGGTAACCTTTTCAATTACAGCTCTCCCTTAGTCTTGTTGTTTATAGAAGATGTAACTTGAGGTTCTATTAATTTTCAAATTTATGGAGTGTAACTTTTCAAAATCAACATCTTCAATAACATATCTATAAGTTTATGTTATTTATTGGAAATTTGATGCGCTTGTGTTTGTCTAATTTACAAAGTTCACATTGCAATTGTTTGGTTACTACCCTTTTAATTAAGTAACATCATACTTAAAGTCCTAAAAGACCAATGACCCACGGGCCAATGTTGCCTCTAGATTTGGGTCTATTTAGGTACATTTGTTTCAATGATAATGAAAATGGTATTTTGTTGATTTTTTAATTTTCTTGTATTTTTGTATTTCAGGATGATAAAGATCATCCATTATTTTTCCCACATCCCATTATCATTCCCAACACTTATCCTGGGAAGTACTCAAGTTGTTGGAAAAAATAACTTTATAATTTTTTTGTTTCGATGGGTTAATAGAATTATATTGGTGTTTAGTTTTGGGATACATTTGACATCTCTTAGAATTATAGAGGTACTTAAAAGGTAGTTTTAAGGGATTTTCTTACCAGCATACTAGCAAAAACCTCAATATTTACATATTAAACTTCAAAAACTTCATGTTTACTAAATAATCACAGAAACTTTTAAAACCTTTCTATCTCCCTATTGCCATCCAGAAAACCTTGAGAGGGTTAACTCCGGCTGATTGTCAACTCAGCAAACAGAAAGAGCTGCTGGCAAGAGCTGTCAACAAGTGCTGCTAACAAGCTATAGCAATGTGGAGCACGTGCCAGGGTTAGCAAAAAAAGGTAAGTGCAAGTTTGCCAATAAAGAGCTCCGTGGTAGAATGTTCGTTGGGAACATTGTCACAGCTGGGGAATTCAAGGGCTGCTAGTTGCCTAGTCTCATTTAAACTCACATAAAAGCATTTGTGAATTTGGACAACAATCTTGCTTGCAACCTTCATTAGTGATCATCTTTACCTATTCCCTTGCCAGCATCCCTCGATGGTGCCTCTCATTAGCAGCCCTTGCCAAGGCACCTTGATATAGCCCCTCCACATCAGTGTTTATAAAGGGTTTTGGAAGGAACTAATATTTTCTCATGCTTTTGTGGTTATTTAGTAAAAAATTGAAGTATTGGTGTTTAATGTATTAACATTGGAAAAGCGTTTCCATGTAAAAATCTGTCTATTTTGTAGTAGGTACATTTCTGCATGACCGAATTGAAATTTGTAAAGTTAGAGTGGGCATAGAAATATTAGATGTGTTATTATTTATATTTTTGTTATATGGTTTATAATTTTGTAGTCCAAGTATCCAAAAGTTCGGTTGGAAATCTTCAAGGTACTAAGAACTTGTGCTGAATAAAACTTGCATTGCTTATAATTTGATGAACCTTGTAATGTCCAAGCATGGTTCAAAATTACTAATTCATTTTCTGGTCTGAACACTGTTTGATATGAGTTCAAACACTGCTGGGCTTGAAGGAAGCTCTTCAATAATGAAGGCTTGAACAAATGTAATCGATTGAGTCTCTTTGATTGTCGACCCGACTCTAAAAGTTGCAAAAGTTTCTTCACTTGTTGCTGATCCAACAATTTATTTAGGCTACCAACTTTATCTATAACAATGGTTGAAGTTTATCTAATTTACAGCAGTATTTGACTTTACCAATTGGTCATTTGCTCAGATTTTTCAATTGGTTTGCTGGCGGCATAGCCAATGATGGAGCTTGATGGCAATGGTCGGTTAGGACTGTGAATCTTTTGATTGATAATGAATGTATGAAGATAGAACTGGGAAATGGAAGAAAGTCAGTTATTATGTGTGTTATTTATACATTTGAACTCTATGAATGCCTAGGATAGATATGCTAATTAGGAAAGAACCACAAATATTAAATACAAAATTGCATGCAAATCTAGCCAATTGGAGACAGTTCTGATTTGTAAATATGGGTCCTGCATTTAGATGGAAAGGGGGCGAATTATTCAGAAAAATCTCTTGTTGCTGTGGAGAGCAAATTGTTGAGCTTACCTTGCAAAATATTCTTTTTTTCCCAGCAAGGCTCCGTTGAATAAGCACATACCAAAGAAGGATGATATCAAGGAGAAAAAGTTATAGTAAGAACAATAATGTATAATTCTGCTGAAAAAATGTAAAATACATTGCAAAATATAGCCGGTCAAATTTCTTAATGCGCACGAGCACATGGCAGTATCATGATTCTTGCATATGAGATGAAATAATTGAATGCAATTAATATGCTAGAATCATTGTAGGATTAGATTAAACACCATATTTATGAATAATATGAATCAAGAGCAACAACAAATTTATCTGATATGAAATTAGTTTTCAAATACAATTTAATTGAATTAAAATGTAGCACACTGTTGATAGAGGTTATTACAAAACTTCAGAGTACACTCCTTAGTGTAAATAGAATTTGACACGTGTATCTCATCCTATCATGCGGCAGGATTAAATCATTTCTTATCGATAATGTAATATATAAAATCAACAATGCAATTAAAACAAAAACTTTATGAATCTCAACTAGGATTTCTTTCACAAGTTTATGGTGCACGGAAGTTGAAGAGATTTAAAGACTTCTACAATTGCAGTTAATTTGAACACAAGGACTTTACAATTAAAATCCTAATATCAGATTGAGATTATGATCCCATTACATATATATATGCTCTAATTAAGACTTGCATACTAGAATATCTCGGAACCCAAAATTTCTAGGAACAATGGATTAAATTAAGAAGCAATGAATATACATCACTAAAAACTCTCTTTTTTTTCTTTTCTTTTTTTTCTTTTTTTTAAAACAACATGAGAAGCGAGAGGAAAACAGTGAGCAGCGATCACATGGCTACTCACAACGAACACCATTAAGCCGCAACATTCCATATTTACAAATCTAAGCTAACTAAAAAAATGAATAACCAAGTCATTGCATTTGGCGAGTCATAAATAAAAAAAAATAGTAATAAAGGAGAGAAGAGAAAATAAATAAATAAGGTAGGTGTATTATAGTGCTTTTTGAGATGTCAAAGGTAATGTAAGGAAGTAATATAACAATGGTTAGCTTTCACAAATAGACATGAATTAAATGGTTGAACTTATGCCAATTAAAATTTTTTAATATAGCACTCTCGACTAAATAATCAGCCAAATAAAGGTAAATCATATGTACTCCAAATTGATCAACAGTGATGATGTTTATGAAAAAAAGAGCATAATAAAGCTAAGTCATAGCCCACCTATAACGCTTGAACATCTGTGCTTGGCATTAGATAAAAGCAAATAGAAGAGGAGATAGCATGCAAAACACACCTTGGAGATTATCGAAAAGAGATAAAATAGCCTTTGATCAATTTAGATTTATTAGTAATGAAATTAACAAGGTTAAAATGAAAATGAAATAATTAAGACAATGGACCATTACTAAGACTATGTATACTCTTATAGAAATGCACAAAATCGTTATATGCTAACTAGTTGGAAATAATAGCATTTCAATCCCATAACCAAAGACTACAAGGGCAGACATTGTACAGTATT
The DNA here is from genome assembly GCA_016760335.1 of Gastrodia elata. Lineage (NCBI taxonomy): Eukaryota > Viridiplantae > Streptophyta > Magnoliopsida > Asparagales > Orchidaceae > Gastrodia > Gastrodia elata. Next base: position 39,517,741 of record CM028677.1, read on the forward strand.
TGTTATTGAGCTTAATTAAGAACGCACCTTGACAAAATGATAGCATTTTTATAGACAAGGAAAGCCAGAGTTTTATAAACTCAATAATAATAATAATAAATGATACTTAAGTAATTATTGTCTTTATATAATTCCATTTGTCAAGTGTAGGGTATGCGAGCTTAATTTGATAAAATGAAGCGATTACAAAACAACCAAAGGAAATGAATTAGAGGGAAATGTAATAAAGTTTTAGGCAATTATGACAATCCATATTTACAAAAAAAATGACTAATTAATTAAATAAGCATACATCTATGTATATGAGAAAAACTTATAATATCCCATTATATAAGTGCATGCTTCATTACATAAACTTGTGCATTGACTATATTGCCGGCGTACAAGTGAAAATTTGGATAATGACGTCTGCTAGTGCGTAAAAGTTTTAAGTACCCAACCTAAAGTATAAAACGATTTAACTTAGAACAATGAATATTATATTACTTGCAAAACTCAAGCACTTGATAGATTATTCTAACATTTTAGTTAATGACTAATGGACTCATAAACAACAACAACAACAAAAAACAAATTTCATTTTATTTAGTTCCATGGACATTCATTTGATGATAAAAGAAGGGGTATTACGAAAAGCTAGTTTTGTATCATGATAACTTCTAAAACCAATCATAGGCATGGCCAGCTAAAGGAGATGATTTATCGGACCAAGCACCTTGCCGGCAGCAAACGAAAAGTTGGCAAGTGAAGGAGAAGTAAGAGTTGAAGGCCATGCAACAACACTTGCGTCAGCTGCCAATGGTTTATAGGATTTTGAATTTACTAAACTATTACAAACTTGAAATATTAAATTCTCTACACAAACATCCAATATTGATTTACCTAATAACATTAGTCTTTGTACTCGGCAATAAAAAAAAAATCGTATTTGAACTTGGCAATTGGAACTTGAGACTACTTATCAACTGAAGCTTCAGATTTCATAAGGAAATAATGAGTAAAAGAGTATCATAGATACGATTAAGGCAACAAGGGATCATTTAACAATTTGCACAATATAAATGAAAATAGATAATGAATGATTTGCAGTTTGAAAATGAAACAATTGCATAAAAATAAATAATTTGTCATTGTTGTATTAAAAAGTTCTTAAATGTGAGTGCTTTTAAACAGATGCATCCAAATGCAAGTGTGTTTGGTTGAGGCACTAAGAAAGTGATGCATGATTCCCAGGTTGTTGAGACTAAATTGAGCATCTAGTAAACTCACGACAAAATAACGTAGGAGTAATTAATTGCAAAGAACATATATCCATATAAAGATCGAACAAGTAGTACGCGGGAGTTTTATTTATAATGAAACCATGACTAATTTTTTGACTACTTCAAAAATTGAATAAAATAAAATGAGGGTTTGGGAAAACCAAGCATAAGGCGACTGCATTTTGATTATATTGTTTAGATGCCATAGATAAATCTGATAAGTGAGATCTATAAATATTGGCATTTGAATCATGTAGATGGTTTCTTGAGGATTTTAATCTATGAATGCATTATTTAAATCTAGTTGACACTTGCCAATAGCAAGCAGCAACAATAGAGAGAATAAAACGAATGTTATAAAGTTCAAAAATAAACTAAATTTTGTATAATGAATGAGCCCAAGTGTTGATCAAACCTACAAGCAATAGAATAAGCTCTATGAATGTATATTTTAAACTATGTGAAAAATAAAAGGGGAAAAATTCATTTGTATAAATTCAATACGGCCTAGATGAAATACTCCTAATTTAACTAAAGACCAGATGACAAATTGATTATGAAAGATAGTTTTACCAAATTATCAAACAATATCAAAGAATGGACACAAATGCAATTTCTGTAAATTCGTCTGTAGCCGAACCTACAAATTCTGTATTTGTCGCTTTCTTTTCTATTGTCAGTGATATAATCGTTGATTTGAAAATACTCTCATGTTCATTTTGTAACTTTTGGTTTACTAAGGGTAGTGGAATAATAATCTCGTGACATTGGGTCGAATCAATGTTTTTATTTCAAACTCCTATTCATATTCCAAAATTTAATACTATTTCTCCAACTAATTAGGTTAATATGTTTGTCGCCATAATGTTCACATATAGCATGTTCCTAACATCATTAAGTCGACTCATTTTCCATAATCCTCTATGGTTTCTATATCTTTCTCTCAAGATGAATTTCCTACTATTCTGATCTTTCAGTTTGTGCTGAATGGACTGTGGATCCACACACTACTATACTAGTGTTTGCCTATTCTTGCTCAACATAAGATCGAGCCATCGAGTAGATATGAACATAGCTCTTATCTGACACCCCATGGATTTCTCTGATACCAACTGTAACGGCCGGCCCTTAACCATCGTCGAGTAACACTAACTCAACTACGATTAAGTGATGGTCGTCACTAATACCACAAATAATAAACGAGATATCCATGATATTAATCCTAAGGTGAGCAAGATCTTGATATAAACATAAGTAAAGTAGTACAAAAGATAAGGAACAAGGCATACAGACATTATCCACATTTATCCATTCACATACATTACAAAAAATGCAAAATAATAATAAAAAAAACTTATCTATTATATTTAAATTAAATATTAGCAAAAGAAATTTTGAATCAACAATTTCCCCTTTTTGCAGGCCACATACTTCATTTGACCTTCTATCATAAGCTCACCCTCAAACACAGGGTTTGATCTATAACTTGATACTGTCATATGTACATATATGACAGAGCCAACCAAATAAAGAAAAATATTGTTAAACTTATAAAGTCCAAGTACAATTTAAGCTAAAAATTGTATATTTTTACATTTAAGAGATATTATTCAGCATAACAGTAAAACAAAAATAAAACTACAGAAAATTGAAAGGAAACTAAACTGTAAATCTAGCACTGAAATTAAAAGCTAGAAAAATTATAACTAAAACAAAGTACTGAAAAAAAATCAACTGAAACAAAACTGCAATTGAAATAACTGAAAATAAAACTATGTAAAACTGAAAGTAGAGAAAATAGTAAATGATCTAAATCTGAGTAAATAATGCTGTAAAATTGTGTTGTATGCCACTGAGATTATAATTATGCATCTGAATATGCCACTGAATTGTATACCACTAATATGCTGACTTAGTCACATGACATCCCACAGATCTTAGGTGAGCGAACACTCTGCTAACAGAGTCCTTAGGTGAGCCAAATCGCTCCGCTAATGCTGATAAAACTTATGCATTTATGATATGTCAAGGATTTCATGACTATATGCTTAAATCATCGAAACCCATAAAACTGCTTTAAAATCAAGTATAATTCAATTATCTCCACTATGCAGAATTCATCTAAATGAGTTATGACTCCTAGTTCTAATTCAAGAAATGATAATAAATTAAGACTATTTAGAATTATCAACTGAAGAGGTTGTATACACATAGTTGGTATATTTCCAAGAAAGGTGAATTTAACACTTAGTTTGTTTAAATGCACTTATCGAAGCACACGACGATAAGGGGCAGAACTCGGTCACAATTTATTCTCTCAAACTAAGCTGTTAAATACCCTAATTACAAGCATACTTAGTGTTCCATAAAGGGTGACTTGAGATACTTAGTTTGTTTTAAACTGCACTTATCGAAATATATGACAATAAGGGGCAGAACCCGGCCACGGTTTATTCTCTCAAACTAAGGATTTCATTTCCCTAATTACAACATACTAATAGTGTCCCAAGAAGGGTGACTTGAGATAGTTAGTTTGTTTAACTGCACTTATTGAAACACATGACGATAAGGGGCAGAACCCGATCACAGTTTATTCTCTCAAACTAAATATTCCATTTCCTTAATTATAATACTCTTAAGTTTTGAAGATTTACTCTAAGTTGGATTGTACTTATCCAATCAAATAGAATAAGACCTACACTCTCCAATCTTACTTAGAGTGACTCAACCAATTCTGGGTTTTACTGAAATGATTCGGCACTATGGATATACACTAGCATATCCAACTGACAATCTACTGATTCAGCAAATCTATTTAATAAGCAAGGATTATCAAACTAATGAATCCTTATTCCATTGGGATAGATCCTACATAAGGTTCCAAGGATGTGACCCAAAGATCACTCAACTTTGGATACTACCACAAGGGAAATCCTCAAACTAAGATCTTAGAATATTCTACCATAAGGTTCTGAGATCAAACATCTAAAGGTAATATGATTCATCTAAGCTCCTACCTCAAAATCAATCAATAAGTTCTTCCTATCTCAATAGTTCACCTATTAAAAAGGTATGATAATTTAATTGATCAAAACACTATCTTATATTTAAAGATCTAAGTACTAATTGATATAATTAACTTCCAAGTCAAATTCTAAGTTTAGAGTTCACACTGATTTAAATCACTTAAATTGAGTTATACAAGTCAGATGAGTAAACTCATCCCATTACAATATATTCTAACACTACAATTATGGGATAAAATCATGTGAGTTCTTGAAAATTTATTGATTCACAATCCATTTCATTTTATAAGTTATAATATGTTGATATCCTTACTTCGAAGAAAATCAATAATCTTAAGTTTAGATTCAGATAATAAATCACATGAGTTTGTTATAGCTCTTAACTCTTCTAATTTACTAGTCTAAGATCGATGACAAACCAGCAAGAGTTGTTAGACTTATGCAGGTTATTAAGTATCCAAATCAAATGTTCAATTAATTCAATTCATGAGATAAGTTATTATATTCTTAGAATTGGGTTATTTGATAAATAAATATCTCTTATTAGTTAATTAAAGATCATTACATGCTAATTCACTTATTTAAGAGAAAAATCAAGAAAGTGTAAGCTTAAGTTCAAGATAAAATCAAAACACCTTAATCTTTTATAAGACTTAATGATCTAACATGCAAAAGTTAATTCAAGAAATAAATTACATATTATTGATTTGTTCATTATTGATAAATACAAATGTGAAATAATAGTCAATGTAATTCCTCCTAAACTCTCACATTTTAACAAGATAGTAATCCTAACATACTGTTTATAATATTTTCTTCAAAACATTTTATAAAATAAGATGTAAACTAATATAGGATTCAAGAAAATAAAAACACAATAGCAGCAATAAGAACTATGCAAGTGATGTACTCACTTAACATAGAACTAAATAAAATGATTTAATTTATTAGAACTCAATACAAATTTTAAGTATTTACGTACCTTTAAGGCGATTCAAACTTGAAGCTCGACAATTGATTGGAATAAGACGTTAAGCACAACACCTGCAATAAATGGGCAAAGAACAACTAAATTATACTTTTTGGTAACTTTGCTTACTCCTAGACAAACATGGGTTTCATCTAATTCCTCCTCCAGCACATATGATAGGAGATTAAGCTACAATAATCTAGAGATGGAATCTACAAGATGAAACATAATAGCTTAATAAGATTGATAGTAATCATTCCTATAGAGGGTTTAAGAGAATGTACTAGACATAAACCTTTAAAATCTAATTGAGACGAAATCATTCTCATGCTAACTTACATTCTTCATGCATTTATTAATGATGATACAAACAATGGATTAGAGATTGACTAGGCATTGCAAGGATAAACAAGGATGATGTTAACATAAATCATTCTTACATGATCAATTAGCAAGGAAAAGAGGGATGCATGCAGATAGAAGATAGAAATGGCGATACAAAACAATAATTACATGTATAAATAAATATTTCAATGAATTTGAATTATATTTGACGTTTGAAGATTTTGAGTTAATTTATTGGGGGTGATTTGATCTAAAAAAGAAAGATTTCAATGTATTATTTGTATTCGATTTCTCCATGCTCTACTTTCATATTTTATGGAGTTGAATCGCTATTGATCAAGCTAGCTTTTGCGGTTAAAACCTTGCCAATACTGCTGAACTCTATGATGTAGAGTTCATATGAAAAGCAATATTTCAAGTATATCCAATTTAATTAAATCTGAGAAGCATCAACTTATCTTTAATGACACTATGATCTGTGTTGGATCAAATTAATTATTTTCATGCTTATCCTGATTTAAGCTCAACTTCCTCATTAGAGCATCATGGAACTGAAGTTTATTATTCTAATATAATACTCTATCATGAAACTAATATTTGCACTGCCAATTTCCAGAATTTCAATGAGAAGTCAAAGGCAGCCCCATAGTGCAATCTCTTAAGAAATTAAAGGATATTCGTGGTTTATTATTGAAGTAGTTAAATATTTGTGGCGGACTGCTCTTTAGCAAATGGGTTAAATGCATGGCATTGTTCCAATTAACTTTATTATGAAGTTCCATCAACCAGGATATAAGCAAGATATCTAGCATAATTGAATGTCGAGTCTACACCTCATATTTTTATCTAGCATATTGACATGCCTAAAACAAGCATCGCGTGAGAATTGATAATCAAATTGTTGTTAATTAGTTAAAATAATATTAAATTTCTGAAATTGTTGCAAACAATGAGACCACTGCCAACAATTAAAACAGGTCACTGGTTATATGAATAGTGATGAATTTTCCTTCTTTTTTTTTTTGGCTTGCAAGAGAATATATATAGAGCTTATAAACATGCGATATAAATCTAAAACTGTACTTTGAATATTTTGTTTTAAAACAAATGTTTTAAGGCAGTTACAAAACTGCTCCCAAATAGCACAATAATAAAAAAAAAATGAAGGTTAGTACCTTAAACGGAGATCAGAGAAGGCTGCTGCCGCTCGACGAAGGGCTGCTTCCGCTCAGCCGAGGAGATGGAGAGGGCTCGGCCATGGAGGTGAAGGAGGAGGCGGACGAATCGGCTCAGTTGGAAGGAAGATCTGCTCGTCGCCTAGCCGAGCGGGAGGAAGTGCCGGAGCTCGGTCGAGAAGGAGGAAGCTCGGTAGCTTCTCGGTCGAGGGTGGAGATGGTTCGATTAAGCGAATGGAGGGAGGTTAGAGCGGCTGCAATGGAGAGAAATAGGAAGTATTCGGCTGGAGGAAAGAAATAGATTAGGTTTAAAAAGTTTAGGGTGAGACAAAGATATATAAACCAAAATCTTAAATCTAATGAAGTTATTAGATTTAAATCGCATGGTAAAAAATTTTTGAGTTAAGATTTATAACTATTTGAACTCCAATAATTACAAATGTAGTATAGAAATAAGCGTCTCGACGAGACGAACGTACTCATTTAAAAATCATCGAATTTTGGACGAGTATTTTATTTATATTAATTTTTAAGTGCAAAACTTTAAAATTCGTTACGATTAATCCGAAGCTCATAAATTTGCGAAATTTAAAACATAGCATCCTCAAATGATGTCTAACTTAAATATCCCTAAAAGGAGAAGGAGATCCTAATACTATCCCGGAACCCGGAAAGTCTTAGCGCGCCAGGGTTCTTGTTATTCCGTCATTGTAGCGAGATGAATAATAACGACCAAAGGTTTTGTTTCTTTGTGAGACGCTAGTCGAAGGAGATCGAGAGACTAGATCCTACCCGGAGTTTGGATTCGACTAGCGTCTCATATATTATATCCTTTCTCTTTCTGTAGGTAGGCTCACATAAACCTAACGCCATCTCACAACTCCTCAATAGGGGGACACCCCTCCCCTGGTCTTTTTGTCATAAACTTTCCAAATCCATTGCATCCTACAGTAGCATCATGGCCATTTTCAAGTTGGGGAACTCGGGTTGAGGCCTCCCTATTCTTATTATTCGAATCTAAGAATAGACTGAATGACTTTCGGAAAGTCTGAGTCATTGACTCCTCAGGCTTGCCGGAGTTGCCCAGAGACTCCAGATCTTTTTGCTCAAATGAAAAAGAAAGCACCTGACTATTACTATAACGTCAAAGCAGACGCTAGTCGAATCCACCCGGAGGGTAGGTTGCTATCTGTAGGATCTAAGAAGGACAAGTCCAGCTTCGAAGGAAAAAGGTCTACCTCTCTTTCTTACTGTCTTTCCAGATTGATAGAGAGAGGGGAGGCTTACTGACCACGAAGTTACTCGTTCCGGGTCGGCCGAGCTCTGAAAAGTCTGCTTTTGCAGTCGGATCTCACAAGCTTATCTTGCAGCGTAGCGTATAAACAGCTCATGTTGCCGCTGTGGTATAGTGCCTCTAGATCAAGGAATTTATCGCTCGCCTCGCGCAAAATGAGAGATCTTTTCGCTTGGATCCGTGTAATCTAACGAAGGTCCCTCCGAAGCGGATATCGGGACTGCGGGATGAGTGTAGCGGCTGGTCTCCGGGTAGGGCTATCGCTTTACTCTTCCAGTGAGCAAGTATACTAGGTGTCTTACGAGATGGTGTAAAGGAGGCAGTTAGAGCCGGTTTAGTTTTTGCCAATTCACGCTTTAATTGAACCTTATCTCTACCCAAGGCCGTCTACCTGGTAAATGTTTGGCTCAACGGCGAGGTCGACATTTTACTCGCTCAAATTCTTCTTTAGAAATAGAAAAGCATCTTCGTCAGTAAAGTCTACTTGACTTATGGTAGAAATCGAATTCAAGTCAAGACTAATGAGTTGAGGTATCCTAAGTCAGGGCGATTTGGAGGACTAAACCTGCTCGACCGGGTGTTTGGAGCTTTCCTACTTGTGAGTTACTCTGACCCTAAACTAATTGTGAAAGGGGCTGCAAAGCAGGCTTAGGCTGCCTCCAGGTAGAGATTCTTAGGATGCCGGCCGGTAGGCTGCCGGAAGCCCACGGAGCGGTAGAGGCCGCGTAGCGGATAGTTCATTGTGAGCTTATAGATCAATCGAAAGAAAGTCGAAATGAAGGCTGCTAATAAACCCACGGGGCGGTAATTTACTCTACAAGAATGTAATGATTATCCGCTACGCGGCCTGGATCCCTTCAAACACTTTATTTGAGGATATTTTTACTTAACTTTTATTTGACTTAAATCAGGATCTTAATTTTTTATTTAGTTTGATCAAATTTAGGCCAAATCGACTTGGTAACAACCTTGGGTTGCTACATTTGATGACTTTGATATTGAAGACATTATGTAGGATTCGTTTGTCGAAGCCTTTAAAGATGAATTCATTCATTCATATGCTCAAAATATTTTAAAAGACACCATGTTGCGAATGAAACAAGGTGATCATCCTTTATCAAAGTATGAGATGGAATTTAGAAGGTTGACACGATTTGACGCATACTTGGTGAGAACTAAAGTTGTGCATTGCCACAGATTCCAGAGTTGTCTAAGAGAGTTCATTAAAGATCATGGTTTTTCCTTGTATCTCATTAACTTCTCCCAATTGAAGAAAACTGCCAGAGTAGTGGGGCACCAAGTTGAGAAGGGCTTGAAAAGGAAAATGCATGTTGTGCCCAACCAACACGATGCTTTCAAAAGGCATAAGTCGTAGTCTGCTAAAGTCTACCAGATGGAAGCAACTTCTTCATCTGATTTGATCAAGGGATGTAGCAACATGACTCAAAGTGTTTGTGTCAGGTGAGGAGCAGGAGCAATATGATGATCCTTCTACACCTGCTTAGTTATAGTTGTTATTTTATTTGGAAGAGAGTGATATTTAGCTTTTCATTCTCTTTATTTGTGATTCAATTTGGCTTATAATTATTAAATTTAGTACTTATATGTTTCTTATTCCAGCAATGTTATATCTGAGATGTTTACCTTTTTTGCCATTTTTCATACTGTATGAATAGATGTACCTTTTTATTAGTGCTTCCGCACTTCGTGATGAATGTTTGCATATTGCAAGATTGTACTATGAATTATCATTATTATCACATAATAATTCGAGGCACAACTACTCCCATTTCAGATATTTAAGTACTTAGCTACTTAAATATCCCAGTTGAATTAGTATGGGTAATATAAGTGCCTCTCAGTAAGCATTTGTAATGTTGGTACTAATCAAGGGTTTCAGTTAGTGGTAACCCATCCAGCCTTTAATAATATTTCGTTTGCGCAAGCGGCGGGGTGGGGCTCCTCACTACTAATAATAATAATTATTATTGTTATAATAAAAGTAGTAAAAATAACATAAAGAAAATGATATAATTATAAATGATTGAAATATAAATTGCTAAAACTAATAATAATAAGAATAATAATAGTAATAATAATAATAAAAATAATAATAATATTGATATAAGGAAAAAAAAATTAAAAATGATTAAAATAAAATTTTCAAAATTTAATATTAATAGTAAATGTAATAATAATGATAATAATAATAATAATAATAATAATATTGACATAAAGAAAGTAAAATAATTAAAAATGACTAAAATGGAAATTATAAAAATTAATAATAGTCATAATAATAATAATAATAATAATTATTATTATTATTATTATTATTAAATAATAAATAATAATAATAATATCATTAATATTATTATTATCATAATAATATTTTTGATATAATGATTATAAATTATTTTTACTATTTTTATTAAAAAAAGAAATTAGAATAATTAAAAAAAGTTCACTCCTCTCTAACTCGTTGTTCATGCATAGAGGAGGGGGGCACTGTTTAGGAGGGTACAGGCTAGTGGTTAGGGTGTCGATGACAGTGACAATAACTTGGAGAGAAATTGGCCGACGTGGAGCAGAAGGAGGAGAGGTCTCGATGTGTGGAGTAATTGAGAGATCTTAGGGGGGTATTTATAGGAAAATTGGGTGGGGAAGGGGGTGTTAAACTCGATCAAGCCAAGGCAGCTCGTGGGGCCTATCGGTGGCTGTTAGTTGCAGGGAAGGGGATCAGAGGACTTGTAGGGGCAGCGACAGCAAGCATTGCACGCATTCTCAAGAGCACGCATGAGGAAGACTGGGGAAACGGGTACTATAGCAATTTAGTGAAAAAATCAATTTAAAATATACAATTTGAATTTTGTGTATCTTTCGCCATTTGGTTTTCAAAATTAACTAAACTTGATTCGAATGTGTATTTCAATGAGATGAACGCACTTGTACCAACATTTTTCAATTTAGAGTTATATTTGATTTTATATTAATTTCTGAAAATTAAAACTTCAAGAAATTAATTACGGCCAATTCATAGCTTCAAATTCGACGAAACTTTTTGTGTTTCATTTTCATAATGTTATTAATTCAACAACAAAAAAATTACTCAATTTTGATTTGTATTTAATTTCTTCAATTTTTTGAATTTTAAATATTCATAAATTAATTCAGGAGTATCTCTTATCTAGATTGATCCTAAATATGGGCACTATAATTACAAAAATAAACTCTACCTAATGTAATTTTTGGTTTGAACTAATTTTAAAGACGCTCGGGATCCTGATTTTTGAGTCGGATTTAGTCATGATTAGCCTATTAACGACTCGAATCGTTACTGCAAATTTCTGGTTTTTCTTACATATTTGCATTAGTGTAACTTTCATTCCGTTCATAAATCGTTGATGAAATTTGGCACGTACCTATATTAGGAACAACTTCTATTTAGATACTAGAAGCTAATAACAGTTTTTGGAGTTTCATTTTAATTCTTAAAATTTCAACAAAATTTGCATTTATTACTTTTCAAATTTTAGAATTTCTCAAAATTTTTATATGAATGCCAAATTATAATATATTGCACCCTAGTCATTATAATGGATAATAAACATAAATCAATGAATAAGCATTCTAAATTTCAAATAATCAAGTACATGAAGTTATTTGAATATTTATTTCTTGTATTTATTTGAGCTTATTTCTATTTACTTATTGAATTATAAAATTTTTCATAAAACTCATGACAAATATTTATGGTAAATAGTCTTTCAATAGAGAAATAAAAACAAACTTGTACAGGTAGCTCCGGCTAAATGCCCATTGTGAAATAAGGAGGAATTTAGCTTTTATGAAGTGGTAGGAGATTCAGAGGAAAGACTGATGATAATTCAAATATATAGTTAAACTACTGACAGATAGTTGTTAAGTTTCCTATCTACATGACCATATAATACATAGTTTTTCAGTGAAACTTGGAGGTCCTAGGCCCAAAAAGAAGAAATTACTATCACACAATTATTTATGATAAGCTTTATATATCAAAGTTTTAATTATTTATTTTTATCTTAGTTAAGAAAATGCAATGATTATAGCAACTTTGAAATAATGCACATTTAATAATTCCTTTTATATAATGCAAATTTCAACTTATTTATTTCTAATTTGCAAGTTTTCATTGAAATAATATTATTGCTGAATTTTAGCTAAAAGTTGACTCTTATTGAACACTCAAAGTGACTCTTATTAAAGAAAGATATACATATTTTGAAGTTAGAGGGGCTTGGGCATCAAAAGTGAGGCTTGAACTTATGTTGTATTATTAATCAAACAAAGCTTATAATATATTATATATTGTTTGGCTCTCTGTTTAATATGACAATATCATGTTATTTTAAAATATTTAATGTGGATCATTGATTTAAAATCTCAACCTTAATCATCGGATTGTCACAAATAGACGTATAATGGACATAGAGTTTGACGAAGACGCGAGTTAGATGAAGACATAGATGTAGGAGCTGCGTTGACGTAGACGTTGGTCTTCATTTTCACACTTCGACACAACCATGGAGTTCACTGGCGCCGACGAGAGCGCTCACCGACGCTAATGCCAACACTGACACTAAAGTTGACAATGACGCATGAGCTTGTCGTCAGTGACACTGACCGAGATGTTCGTCTTCACAATTCAACGCAACATTAGAGCTCACCGACGACCCACTTGCATCGCATCCATTCTATTACTGACATACTATTGATTAAAACCTAAGAAATTAAAAACTAAATTCAAGAGATAACTTCCTTACAAATTATTCGGAGCACTGTACTTATGAATAACTGCATTCCAATCAAACAACCAAATAGCTTTAACATAATCATATTATAATGTAATAAATTGTAAATTAATCAAATCATATTATAAATTATATGATTTATAGTTATTTTTAATAAAAAATGATACACCTCATAATGATCATTGTTATTTAATCAAATTATACCTCATAAATTTCTTTAAAATGTTCTCTAAGATTAATTTTATTTTTATTTATATAGTAAAATATACATATTATAAAAATAAATATTAATCATCGCTATTTTTGGAATTGTTTAAGGCAAAAGAATTTTTTTCTGTAATATATATTTATATCTATGTATCTATCTATTATCTATTATCTATTATCTATTAGTATATATATATATATATATATATATATATATATATATATATATATATATATATATATATATATATATATATATATATATATATATATATATATGCATATTGGTGAGAGAAGTAGAGAGTGCATGTGAGGCTTCCATTTCATGAGATTAAGGGAGTAGAGATAAAAAAAAAGTAAAAAGGAATTCCAAGAGACAAATTCCTAAAAAGTAAAAAAAGTAAAAAAAAAGTTTAGCTGCTCGCTGATGAGGACGAAGAGAGCGAGTGGAGTGAAACGATGGAGAAGGTGATGTCGGCTCCGCCTTCTTCTGTGAGCGATGCAACCAAGCCTCGCCCTCTTTTCCTTCCTCCTCCTCCGGCTCTTCGTCCTTCGGCGTGCCGACGTCCACATCCCCGTCAAGGCAGCTGCTTCTGGACAACACCCCACCTTCAGTTGCTTCTCAGTCTCTCCCCAGGGTCTTTTTTTCCTGAACTAAAGCAATAAGAAGAATGAATAGTTTTTTTTTCATGATTTTGATCAGCTGACCCGTATTTTGCGTTTTTCTGAGCTCAAGTTTGTTTTTTGTTTTTCTCTCATGCTTTCTTTGAATTCTTTTAATTTTTGCTATTAATTTATACTTGCAAAATGCATTATTTCAATTTTAAAGGATAAAATTTGCTTATATTTGTGTGTTTTTATGGTTCTTTGTGAAAATATTGGTTGATTCGTTGGAATGTGAATCATGTGAATTGCTATAGTTCATCATTAAGTTTTAGATTACGCCAATTGAAGCCATTCAATCCCCACAATGAACTTTCGGCTATGGACGAGCCAGTCCAAGCAAGGTGAATTGGAGCATAGGACACAGTATAGACGAAATAGAAAGCAGAAAGAAATTTTTTTTCTACATTTCAGGGTACAACAAATATATATATTTTGCCTCCATTAATTCTTATTCTGAAAATTTGGAAGAAGATTTTTATCATTAATTTGAGGGCAAGTGAGTCTATCTCTATTCTATTCTTAAATTTATTGCAAAATGAGTTTATATTGTCTCATAAAACACGATCTAATATTGCATCTTAACTACACAAAAGTATATTATTAGACAAATTTGTCTATAGATATTAATTAATTAAAACTCATAAGTATATACAAGCATGAACCCCGCACAATGTGTGGAGGCGGCGGCAACACATCGACCGAAAAAATGAAAAAATAACAAAAGTTCGTAGCATAGAACTCGCACAATATGCGAATGTTCTAAACTGTGCAAAAAAATTTAAAGATCACAAACCGCAATGAATGAGAAATATTCTAGTTTTGTATACTCCTTAGATATGCATGTACCAAATAACACCTAGTAAGTGGTATATTCTTGTGGATTAGGTACAATTAAAAAAAAAATCTCAACTCAAATCAATGCTAAGAAAGAAATATTAAAATTTTAAAATACATGATAAGACTACCTACAATTAGTCGAGAATATTTTGCGCATTAGCCATGTTGCTCTATCCCTTTATAAATCCTGCAACATTGTGTATGGGATAATTTCTTCTGACAAATGCTTAAAAATCTCCAATAATTTCCTTAAATCCCCATATGAAAAATAAACATATAGAGTTAAAATAGATGAAAATCTATATGGAGACAACATTGTTGCTTCTGGACAACACCCCACCTTCAGTTGCTTCTCAGTCTCTCCCCAGGGTCTTTTTTTCCTGAACTAAAGCAATAAGAAGAATGAATAGCTTTTTTTTCATGATTTTGATCAGCTGACCCGTATTTTGCGTTTCTGAGCTCAAGTTTGTTTTTTGTTTTTCTCTCATGCTTTCTTTGAATTCTTTTACTTTTTGCTATTAATTTATACTTGCAAAATGCATTATTTCAATTTTAAAGGATAAAATTTGCTTATATTTGTGTGCTTTTATGGTTCTTTGTGAAAATATTGGTTGATTCGTTGGAATGTGAATCATGTGAATTGCTCACAATGTTAAAATAAGTCCTCACAATGTTGTCCTCATATAGAATCATGTGAGGACTTATTTTAACTCTATATGTTTATTTTTCCCTTTATAAGTCCTCACAAAGACTTTGGATTGCACTAATATTTTTTTATACTCGAGTTTGCAAGCTCGCAATTGAGTTGAATTTTGTGAGAATTTGGGAAAACTTGATAACAACCACATATTAAATAGTTTGAAAAAAGTAAACATAATTTAAGATTATTGACTTGCGAATTATATGTAAATGAACTATCTTAAAATGTACACCCATCTTGTGAGAATTTGAATGGTGTTGTAGTTCAGTAGTTGAAGTTCAGGATTTGTTATCCCAAGTTATGAGTTCAAATTCTATCGGCCACACATAAGTAATATATTAATTTTTCTCCTAGTTTTAGTGTTACACCGCAAATGCATAAATAGTTAAATATCATCTTTTCAACGTATCATAAATTCTATATACAATAACAAAATGATAAAGATAATTAAGTGATGATAGTATATACCAAATGTATTATTTAATTCATGAAATTAGTACAATTATTCGTTTTGTTTATTTTGCAACACTTCAAAAATTCAAGAGCCTATCTGTCAACTCTAACTTCTTTAAAAAGAAGATGAGTGAGGTATGAAACAATATAAATGTAATAATCCAGATGTTGTTACCTGTTAATTAGAAACCTAATTGATTTCAAATATTTTTCATTACTCTTAAAATAGAGTTATGAGTCTCCACCTCAAATTTCGTGTGATTTGGAGACTGTTTAATAATTTCCAATATTTTCTAGTTTTTTGATAATTTTGAAAATACCTAATTTAATTAGACTTTAGAATAAAAAACGGAGTCCGCCATTAGACTCACCACACCCAAATTAGCTATGGGTGATATTTTGGAAGTGTCTGAGAGTCGTCAAATTTTTCGCAAATATTTTGATAATGCTATTTAAATACCCAGAAAATTAAGTAAATTAAACATACCTCCGATAAAAAATCCAATTATGTTTTTGAGTTCCTCACCCCTCAAATAACTAAGAGTGAAAATATGGGATTTTTAGGAGTGTGATTAAATGCTCGACTTAAAGAAATAAAATTGTAATATATATATTAATTAAATATTAGATTATAGTTAATTCTTTTTTTTTACATAATATATTTCAGCTGAATTAAGATCAGTGGAAATCCGCTATAATCTTCATAACACGGAACAACAAAATATTAAATCGAAATCATCCATTTATTTTTATTTCGATCTAACGGCTTGAGCTTTTATAAGTAGACCTTGTCGTTGGATCAACACTTGATCCAACGGCTCGTAGGGATCCTAGTATGCCTCTAAAAGAGGGTGATCATGCCCTGCGTTCGGGCAGGGCATATGCACGACAGCTGCCCCCCCCCCCCCCCCCCCCCGCCTCCCCATTCAGCCTTATCTGCCTAACCCTCCAAAAACTCTTACCCTTTTTTTTTCTGCTGCAGCATTATCCTTGCGGGGAAAAAGGTGGGCTGCGGAGGAGTGGGAAGAAAGGAATGAGGCCAAGCCTTTCTTAAAGGATCGACCATAAAACACCCTAGCCATAAATCGACAAAACGAGAAGGAAGGTTGAAGTGCTAAGCTTGATCTCATTCACTTTGGAGTTTAAGATACAATCTCTTGATTTTACTCCATTCGACATCCCATTATTTATGAAATCAGTTAACTTGGCACTACTTTATAATCTTCTGCTCGATATAATCTGGCTCAAAAGAGCCCGTTCAAACTTAGGGAATCCATTGGAGAGAGTAAATTAAGCTTCATACTCATTGCTTTATTTTCAGTTCTTTGATTATATTTTTATTTGGCTGTTTGTAGAATTTTGGCGCTGAGTTTTGAAGGTAAGTTAAATATCTTCTTATTTTGATGAGTTCTAATAAATAGTGCTAAAATTGATTAATTCCGTTTCTTTTAGATGTAGTTGTATCAATCCTTACTTCTCTTGCTGTTAATTCCTAAAGCATAGCCTTATGATCTATTAATTTGCCAATATTAAATAAATTATTGTCTAACATTTTAAAAGTTAGAGAAAATTGTGTCCAATAAAGATTGATTTAACTTGAATAATTTCATAGGAAGGAAAGAAATAATGTATTCTACCTCTCCTTCCATTCTGTAAAGAAAAGAGCATCTTGTATATGCTGCTCATCTCGATTCCATTTCTTTTTCTTTATCTCACTATGAATGCAATTTTTATATGAAGAAAAAGAAATGTTTATGTGTATTCTTCATTTCTATAAGAACATGGTTATTGTATAGCATATTAGCTTCATTGAGCATAGAACTTTGTCCTTAACAAAGGCTGAATATTTCTTTTATATCTGTGGCGGCCCTGCCCCGCCGTGGTCCTGTTAACCCTTAAGTTAACATGATTACGGTGGAGGGGTCACCAAATGACAAGGTCCCCACCTAGAATTGGATTAGACACGTGTTCTAATCTAACTTAAATAAGGACTTTGCCATTCAATCCAGAAATACTATCACTAAATGATCATACATGAACTCAGAGTGCGGAAGCATAAAACATAACATCCATCCAATACAGTATAAATACAGCAATACAGAATAAGTAAAGTACTGAAAAAGAAAAATAAACCTGTATTATTACAACATTTAATGAGTTTAAAAGCACTGAAAGAAAACTCTCAATCTCACTGGAAGAAAACTAAGGCTACAGATCTTCAGAAATGGGCTCCTCCTCCAATGGCAAACTCTCCACTGGATCTGCTAAACCAACAAACTCAGAACCTACCATTATCAGTTTCATAATGGTAGGGCCCCAGCCAACAAAAGAAAAACTGGTTAGACAATGAGTCTAAGTACATTTTAGGGCAGTATTTTTATTAAATTAAGAAGATATCACCATATAAACAGAACTAAGCAAAATAGGTGCAGAAACGCGTATCAAAAGAACAGTAATAAGCTATAAACAAACAATTTATAACTAAGCAAATAGGAAGTAATACATACCTCCTCCAAGCAACTGCAACAAAGACAGGTAAGTAAAAGAAAAGTAAAACGGTAAGAAAGTACAACCTAAATGTGCATATGGTCAAACGGATTATGCTAAGTGGCATATAAAATTTAAACAGTGTAACACTGAAAATACTAACATCCTATGTAAGCATATGAAAATAGTAAATAAATCTAACATCCTATATAAAAACACGTGCAGGAAAAACTGTAAGTAAAATAGTGCTGAAATGCAGAATATGCTAGTAAAACAGTAACTACAAACTGAAACAATAGCAACTATACGAACTCAACAAATTTTAGCCTGATGAGCTAAGAAACTCTGAATGTAAGTGTACTTGAATTAGTATAACCATATCAAATCCTGATTATATAGTCAGTAGAGCAAGAGTCTATCCATCCTATCTCATGGACTAGGCATGGTATAGACTATCGGACTGAAACCCCCTACAAGAAGCCGACCCCGAACGAGTTGATCGAAGAGGTATACTAATCAAGCTACACTTTACAAACCACTTGTGAAACAAAACACAATGCTATTTATGAATGTTCAAAATTGACATAAGATATTTACCAAATATCTTAAGTACATAATATATGTTCAAGGTATAAGGCTCAAAATCAAGGAATGCGAAGCATCAAAATTAAAGTACAAGAAACTCTATCTAAAACACAGGTGATATCCTTTGTTATCTACTTTATTCGTTCTATCTACTCTAAGTTACATAAGTTTCAGAATTATCAATTCTTACACATTCTGTAACTTAGAATCATGAATCCTACTTGTTGAAGATAATTAGGACTAGCCAAGTCCTAATTATAACTTAATCAAAAGATGACTATTTGGTTAAAATGAATAAATCATCGACCAAGTTTTGAAATTTAATTCATCCCAACCTCATCTTGATTAGCCAAATCAAGATGAAATAGATTAAGAATTAGACTCCAGATGATGGGGTCTAATCACTTAATCTAAAGGTATAACTAAGGGTCTAAGGTTTAGAACCCAAATCTCACAGATTAGGTTAAGGCAAATCCTAATGATAAATCAAATTCATTAGGATAGATTTCTATTCTTAGTTCTAAAGTTTAAAGATCAAATAATCATTTAATAAACTAAGAAAAATCTAGAAACTAGAAAACCCAAGGTTTCATCTAATTAAGTAACCCAATTTACTTAATAGATGAATTCTAACTTAAGATCTATTCATAATCTTAGGAAATAAGGCTTTTAATTACTAAGAGTATCTCTCAAGACACACATCCTAACTAATGTTATAAGACCTAAGGATGGGTCTAAGAATAATTAAGGAAGGAGAACACTCACTTAGGACTTATGAATTTTCTAAATGAGCAAATTCTGAGATTTTAATCAAAACTTAATTTAGACTTAAATTTGATTAATTTCAACTATGAATCATTCTATTTACTGAATTTAGTGATTTGAAATTGAAATTAGGGCTTTTAAAGGCTAAACCCTAAATTTGGACAAAATGACCATTTTGCCCATACTTAAGGGTTCAAAAGATCAACTTTTAATCTAGGACTTAATTTCTAAAATTTTCTTTTGGAAAGTGTTTCTTACTGTCTAATATAAGATTAGACAGTAACTAAATCAATTTTGGGTGATTAATAAGCCATATGAGATCAAATTAGTGAATTTGACTCATAAGGGCAATTTAGTAATTTGATTAAGTGGAAGTTAAATTTTCTTTCAGTTTAATGTTCTTTACTGTCTAAGCTTTCCATAGAACCTAAATTTGCTGAAATCTGATAAGTATTGGTCAAGTTATGGCCAATACAAGATTTAGGGTTTTAAGGGTGATTAAGAATGCTTAATTAAGGGTCAAAAATTCTAACTTTGCCAATTAGTATCCAAATTAAGCAAAATCAGTGGCTATGAATTACAAATAGCACACTGATCATAATGACATGTGGTAGACTCAATTTGGACCTAATTTGATTAAGTTAAGACCTAATTAGGGTTTAGGGTGATTAGTGAGTGTTTAACAAAATTAATTACTCAAACACTAATCCAATCTTAAAGATTGATGCTAAATGTTTTTAGGAGTCCTTTGAAACTTAAATCACTCAATTTGGATTACTAGATTTGCTAATATTCACTAATCAAAATTTAGAGCAATTAAGGGAGATTAGCAAATCTAACCGTTGGATCTAAAATATTTTTGTAGATTACTGTTAATTAAGATTTTTTGATCTAAATGGACCTTTGGATCATTAAATTTAGAGCTCAATTGACCAAGTTATGGTCAATTGAATTCTAGGTCTAATTAGGGTAATTAGGGTTAGGACTTAAATGTGATTAGGCAAACACTAATCCAAACAGCAAAATAAATACTATCAAATTAATCTTTAGGGTTTTCTGATCACTTTAAGACCCATATTGGATATGTTTGGATCATTGGGTACAAAGTTATGGTTATTTGTATATTTGAGACATAAATTTGAATTTTAATTAAACCCTAAATATCATTTTTCTAAATACTAGACCAAATGCAAAATTATTGACATTAATAAATTCCTTATATTTTTCTGATTAATTTGGTATATTTAATTGCTATGATTGGACTTATATTTTGCAAGATATTAGGGTTTAAAGATTTGATTTAATTATTTAAAATAATTCTGTTAATATTTTAATTAATCTGATTCTTATTTATATATATAATTTTGCTTTAAATTAATTAAACGCTATAAATATATAAACGTTTATATAACATCTGCAGGACACGTGGCGTGAAGGTACTGGGCGAGCGGCAGATGGCGGGCCCCACAGGTCAGACGGTCAGCATGACCAGGCCACGTGGCGCGCCGCGATACGCTGGCGCGCTGCACGGCGGGCCCCACGGCACTTAAAGCGTGGAACACGCGGCGCGCGCAGAGCCTTCGGCCCGGCTCACGCGGCCCGGCCTGCCTCAATCCGGAGGCAAACCGGTCCAGACTTGGACCGGTTTAATCTTTACCCGATCCTACGGTTAAAATCAACTCAATTAAATCCAATGGATTGAGATTGATTCAGATCCAATGGTTGGATCTGAATCCTGATCTGACGGTAGATCTGAGGCGACGTTTCGCCTTCCTCTTCGAACCGGACCGGCGCAGACAGAAAAATTGAACCGGTCCAGAGATGCCGGTTCACTCGGGGCGTCGATTCATCTTCGCGCATTAGGGTTTCGTGAGGAGATCTTCGATCGAAGATCCCGTTCGATTGAAGACTCCTTAGCTTAATCAAACTGCATGGATTAATTATCTAGATATAGATTGCATATAGAAACAATACTATTTGGAATCAACTAAGATTTGGGTGAGATCGAGTACCTTAGATGGATGACAGGGATTTGCCCGAGCTTCGATTGCCAATACAGGACTTCAGAGATGGAAACGAGAGGAGAAAAGAGTCTTAGATGTTTTATAATTACCTAAAGCGGTGACTTTACCCCGGTAGAAGCCAACTGGAGCAAGATGCGGCGCTGCGACTGCCGCGCGTCCGCGAGCGAGAGCTCAGCGCGACACGCGCTAAGCAACGAGGGAGATGAAGTCTGAGCCGTCTGATCTCGCGCCGAGATCAGATCAGACAACTCAGATGTTTCCTGATTGGCTGGATGGAGATCTTAGCGATGTTAAGATAAGGAAACGGCAGATTAAATAATCTAACGGAAGTCCGTTAAGTTTTAATATTTAAATAATTATTTAAATTAAGTTATACAGATTTAATTAATTAATTTTAACCTATTAAATGCATCCCAAAAATTTCCAATAAATCACCCTTAACTAAATGAAGGGTGAGGAACACAATGGCGCACTCGGATTTTTATTTCGACGAGTGTTTAATTATTTAATTATTTAGGGTATTTAAATAATATTAAAATATTCGATGAAAAATCAACGACTTCCAAATGCCTCCAAAATTTCACTCCTAGCTAATTTGGGTGTTCTGAACGCAATGGCAGAGTCAGATTTTCAATCTGAGATCCAGATAAAAAGTCAAATTTCCAGGTTTAGGGATTTTCCAGAATTCTTATTTTGACTTTGTTGACTTCTGGTTTTGACCTAGGTTTCAGAGATTAGTTTCAAATCACTTAATTAGTGACTTAGAACCTTAATTAAGACTTAGATTAGTCTTAATTGAGCAAAGTAACAACCTGGGTTGTTACAATATCTAATGCTGGATATTAATGTTTGTGCTGTAGTTTCATATGTAATGATGGATTTTATTTTAATATATGTTGATGTACCTTACAGTGTTGAATCCATGTTGCTGTATCTTACAATGCTGGTAAAGCTAATCCCAAATAATTATTCAAGAATTAATAATTTTATTGTTATTTTCCAAGAGTTTAGCTTATTGTAATATTCTGAAAATGAAAAAAAGCAAATGCTTACAAAGACTTTGGGAAACTTCTTTGAAAATTTGTTAGATAAATGCAATATTATCCAGCATCTTTTGATAGAAAAAATGACAGATTTTCCTTTAACCTGTACTGATCCCTTTATACCTTACATTCACTAAATACTTAATGATAAAGGTTGCATACTCATAATAATTGTATATCCTCTATGAAGTCGTTTAAATGCAAATCAATTCTAATGAAATTTCAAAATTTTACGTATCACCTTTAGTTAGGTTCGAGTAAGTTAAGATGTTATTGAAGTACGTTCTCTTATAATCTAGTTAATGCTAGATTTACAAATGTATACTTCTCAAATAAGATTTTTCTAGTGGATGAAATTTGAAGGAGGCTGATTTTACTTTTCATTTTCATTAATAGTATGTTATTTCTCTGCTTAATATTTAGTGGTGTTATGCTATCACAATCTAATCAAGTATCATTCCACCTTTCCTAAATTTTTATCCACGCAATGAAACGTTACTTTATTCATCTTGTCCATACGTTTAGATTTAAAGTACGAATTCTCGAATGAGAAAGTTGGCATATCTGTGAAGGTAAAAGTGGCTCCCTGGTTACTTCTCCAATGATAGTTGGAGAGTTAGTTTTCTCAAGATTTTCTAAATTGAGAAATATTTGATGTTATTGGCGTATCGTCAATGCTGCAGTTGTTTAACACTAGTACATATTTTGTTTACTCTTCTATGCTACACAAAATTATGTTAATGCTAATATTTTAAACTTTCTTTCCCTTGAATTCCAATTCAAAATTTTGTGGACTTTATATCAAAATGCATAGTAACCAATGATCTTATTATCATAAAAATTAATTCATGTATTGAATCTTTAATATTTAAAACCATTAAGTTTAATATTGTTGAATTTAATGTAGTCATTCTTTGCATGTTATGTATTATTATTTCTTAATAATATTGTAATAATTGTTGTTTTGTTGAATGCTAAATAACAATGAGTATTATTTATAAATACTATTGTTCCTTGCATATCAAGTTAAATAATGCTGCCATTTAAATTAAGATTCAAATTACTGCCATTTAAATTGAGATCCAATTGCTGCCACCTTTGTATATGAGGTCAAATGAGATCAAATGATGTCCATTCATTTAATATGGTCAAATGCTATTAGTTCATTTAATATGATCAAGTGCTATTAGTTCATTTAATATGATCAAATACCATTAGTTCATTTAATATGATCAAATGCTATTAGTTCATTTAATATGATCAAATGATATTAGTTCATTTAATGTGATCAAATGTTATTAGTTCATTTAATATGATCAAATGCTATTAGTTCATTTAATGTGATCAAATGTTATTAATTCATTTAATGTGATCAAATGCTATTAGTTTAAGTAATGTGATCAAATACTGCCATCTTTTTAATATGAGATCAAATGTGATCTAATGTTGCCTTTTATTCTAAAATAAAATCAAATGATCAAATGATGTCACCTCTCTTATTACGATCATATGTGGTCAATTATATAAATAAAAGAATCAATGGATCATGTGGGATATAATATTGTCTTTTACATTGTTTGAATTAAATTAATTTTTATCATTAAATGCATTGTAAGAAATAAATGTTGTGTTAGAATTCAGTTTAAATGATTATTGTTCATTTTATATATAAATATCAAACTAAATACTATTATTCTTTGCAGGTTAAGTTATAAACCAATGACAATTAAAATGCTAAACTAAATATCATTACCTTATGCATATTAAGTCAAATGATGTTGCCCCTTAAATTGCTAATTTAATTACTGCACCTTTTATTAATTTTCATAAATGTTTGATTTAAGAGGTGTGAATCTTAGGTTAGCAAATTGCTTCATTTGATTTTCTCACATAAAATTATTAGATTTGGAAGTAGCCAATCCTATGTAACATATTAACTTATAAATTTATGCTCTTTACAATTATTGAAATTATGAGAACCAGAAATAGCCAATCCCATGTAACGGATTGACTTTATTTTAGAACTAGAAGTAAGCAATCCCAAGTAACAAATTGACTTTATTTTAGAATTAGAAATGAGCAATCATATGTAATGGATTGACTCTATACTAGAACTGGAACTAAATAATCCTATATAATGGATTGATTATATATTAGTTTTAGTTGTTTTTTTTTCAATTATAACTTCCGTTGGAATGGAAGTCTTGTATGTCTACCTTGTAGGTGTTTCTTTAGTTATTTACAGCAAAAACTCTGTCAAAATTTTTAAGAATTTAATAACTTAGAAATTTTATGGAAAATTGTAGACTTATGTTTCATATGTTAAATACTTATTAAATATCTAGAATTTCATATCTAGGATTATAAGTATTCACTTTGATTATAAGTATTCACTTCAATTATAAGTATTCACTTTAATTATTTATTTTAGAACATTAATTCTCAATCAATTAGATTGAGAGTAATAGTTTTCTTTTATGCTTTAAATAAGTTTTTAGATTTCTAATTTCTTATATTCTTAAAATGAATTATTTCATGTAGGGTGTAATCTATCTCTTTTATTAATTTTAAATATTCAATATCAATTAATCTTAGATAACTTCATGATTAAATTGAGTTGATATTTTTTGTTTATAAGTTAAATAAGTGAAGCTACTAGAATATCCTTTATAACTTATGCTTTCATTAACTTAGTAATCTATAAACATTATTCATTCTTACTAGTTTCCTTAAACTTTAATCATAAATCTATTTAATTTGATTAGTTTAAGATTAGTATAAAATGAACTTCAATTACAAGAAAATACTAATATTCAAACTTATATTCCATCTACTTTTATCAAAATTAACTTAAATATCAATATCTATAAGTCAATTTGGAGCTCAATTAGCTCCAATCATTAAGTAGATAATTAAAGTTTAAATAACAAAAATATATCACATAGTTTACAATTATTGAAAATTATTGAATGCTTGCTTAGCTTTGAGTCTTTTTTCTTGAACATTCATTCAAGATCATTGTGCATAAATAAAAATTTTCATAAAACTTTAAGGGGAATACCTTATGGCAAATTTGAATAAGAAAGATAATGCTTATAATAAGACTTCACATTTTAGAGAGGGTAAATGTGAATGTTCGACCTCCCCACTGTATCTAGTTAGGCAGACGTGCTTAACTCATCGCCCCATTCTCTTGAGTACTCCCGCAAAATGAGGTAGCTTCTAAATATAACTTCAACTAATGATATAAGAGTCCTTTTACGATCTGATTGATTATAAGATATCTTCATAACTGTTTTACTTTTCATAGTCTTAGGCTATGTTTGTCTTAGATTAAGAGTCTAAGATACTTGTAGTTCTTATGCTTTACACCCTCTATTTCCAGTATTGTGTATTGCTTATTTCGGTTACATTTAAATATAGTGTATGTTGCTTAATTTCATTTAATGCTTCACTGTATTTCATTTCTTATTTAGCATAAATTTTATTGAATATATATTACTTTCAATTCATTTTACTTTAATGCACATAGTAGTTTCTAGTATTTTAGGATACTTTTTCTTACTAATTTTGGATGCAGGCTAGAACTTTTATATAAGTGAGTATTTTTACTCAACTTATTTCATAATGTCTCCTTTACAATTATGCTTGATTTCTTTTTCCATACTTGATAGCTTTTATAGCTCCGCTGCTTAGTTTAAATTGCAAATTATGTTTGTGATATCTTATTAATTTAAAAATATAGCTAATCTTAAAATATACTTAGACTGTTTAGTCTAACTATATTTTTTCTTTTTTTGGCTTTATCCTATCATATTTAAATACTAAAATATGATAGATTAAGAGCCATTTGATTCAGGTAATGCAGGTTCAAGTGCTTGAAGGGCTTATAAAGAATTTTGCTTCCAATTAATTTAGAATTATTTACTTGTATTTTATTACAAGTGAGAGAGTGACCTACTTACGGTCTTTTACTCTTACTTTTAAAAGGTTTGTAATAATTACATTATAAACTGTTTAAATTTGCTTAAGTTACTTTTACTAATTCTTAAATATCTGTGTTATGTTTACTATTTTATAACTGTTTGGAATGAATGAGTGGACTATTCTAATTGCTTGTATTAAAAATACTTGTAATGTTATATTTATGTATCTCCTTATCATGTATCTTTTATTACATTCAATTGTATAATTTTATTTTAACTTAACAACTACTCACAAAATGACTTGGCTATTTAACATCTATATTTGATTTGTTTTCTTCTAATCGACTATTGGTACTAAGATAACATCCCAATATTTGGATTAATCTTCTATTCAATTATTGAGGTCGTTACAATAAATAACAAAATTAACTCTAAAATATGCAAAAGAGCATAAATTAGGGAAGAAGAAGAAGAATTGTAATTACCGTCCATTGAATTTCAGTGATTCCAATTTGGCCAATGTGGAAATTCGAACATCTTTATTAAGCATCGTTAGATTTCAGAGATTTATATTTGTAAAACACTTCTCAAATAAAATATAAAAATATAATGAACTAAAAATCTCAAAAAACACATACCGCAAAGTTTTCATCCTCATCTGAGTCCACCTTGCTGCAGCGTGCGAGGCTCGGCATTTGTGCTTCGCTCAATCGCTTTACGATCATCTTTCTCATCATGGGTGCAATCTCAATTTCATAACCTTCGAATCAGCAAAATATTATGCAGAGCATTTTATTACAAAATCGATTGGGCTTCAGCAAAGACAGGTCGGGAGAATGAAACTCTAGTCTCTCGAAGATAGAACTACTCTGTGGACCCTGCGCAAGAAGAGCCGAGGCTATAAGTCTAGACCTTGAGTCGGAAGGTGAAGAAACGCTTCTATTTTTTTCATAACTTTTATTAAAAAAAATGAGAGCAACGAATTGCAGGATTGGAGATGCTCGCTTGTGCAGGCTGTGCTCAATTGAGGAAGTGCTGCTAATAGCGTCTTTTCAAGCAGGAGCGATGAAGGCGTAAACGCATAAAACCTGGGTGGGACGCATTGCCGCTTCAAGTGAAGATAGACGACGATCAAATGAGTCGAGAATTGAAATAATGCTCTCTGTGATATCCTGGTTCTTATGCAATGATTCTCTCAGAAAGGTCACTTTTTCCGATAAAGCTTCTATGGCCTGCATACCCCTCTTACCTCATTCCTTGCCTTCTTCGCTATCGCTTTCCTCTCCTCGACCGAACTATGCTAAAGGAGATCATATGAGGGCGCAGTTTGAAAGAAAAGAGAATATTCATGTCTCTTCAAATTCTATACTTTTTTTTTCTTTCTAAAATTCATTTTTTTTCTGCTTCTTTGGTTTATTAACAAGCTGTGAGAGCCTTTGCATTCATGTAGCTCATATTTCTCTGACCTATACACATATAATATACTTATAAAAGATATGTGAAAGAATCCTGGACAACAGTAATTCGGTTTAAAAAAGTTTACAAAAAAAAATTTACCAGCTCACAAAAAAAAAGTCGTTGCACCAGACCAAATTGAAATTTCTCTGAATGAAGCTTTGATTCTGCACCCAAGGTATTCAAGAAGATTTTCTCATTAAACACAGCAATGTAATTTTTATTTATCAAGCCAAGATACGAAGGTTAATTTTCTTAAGCATATATATGTTTGTCAACCCAATTTAATTAAAGAAATTAGAAATATTAAGAGCGGAAATTTAAAAAAAAAAAATATCATACCACATAATCAAATCACATAATTAAAATAAAATTTGCAAAAAAAGAACTTAATTTCAAGAAAACACAAATAATATACTTCTTATAAATCATTTTCAAAATCCTTTTCAGAAATGTAAAGATGAATTCAATAACCCATCAATAAAGTATTGATTGCTCAAATACATTAACACAACAAATAATCTTTATTTTAGTAAAAACTTTACTTATTTTGAGGCTTTTAATTGGGCAACTTAGAACAAATATTTGAACTAAAAAAAAATAATCTCTAACAATACCTCTTATATATACTTTGCAAAAATGTAAAGATGTAGCAACACGACAACAAAGCATTGTTTGCTCAAATATATTAATACAATAAATAATCTTTATCTTAGCAAGAAATTTCTTTGCTTTGTTGCTTCAAATTGGTCATTGAAGAATAAATATCTGGAGCTAAAAATTAAAAAAAACAATTAATCTCTAATTTGAGTAAGAACTTCCATACATTGAGGCTTCATATACACAATTTTGTAAGAAAATTAATAATATAAATATAAACACATACAACAAACCCTTTAGAGTTGCTATCAATGTATATGTTCAATTGACCAAAATCAAAAGAAAAGCTATCCGAAATAGACATTGTTTCATTCACATTAAAAATTTAAATGCTCATACAAAATAAATCAATAAGAAACCATCCAACACAACTAATAAAACATCGAACACAGCACAAACAAATCGAACAATTTTAATAAGAATTTTATCATATTAACAAAAAATGTATTGCCTAAGAAAAAAAATTTATATCAAAAAAGAATTATTTCTATTCATACAATTTGAGGTTCCAAAATTAAATACAAATAATAAAATTTTATAACTCCAAAATTCAAGAATATCTTATTTTGTAGAAAAATCTTTTTTTTTTTTACTTGAAATCGGACAACAAAGAACAAATATTTGGAGCAAGATCGGAGTGAATAAATCAAATATGGAGAGATTAAGAGAGGGGTTTCCTCATGTCAGAGAGCTGGCGCGTAAAGTCGGAGGCCGCTACTAAGGAAGGGGCTGATGAGCCTGCGGCAGATAAGAGAGATTTAGGCGCCGACTCTCTGATTGAATGAATGCTTTTAATTGAGAATAAGTTTGAAAATCACATATCTTAGAAAATTTAGTTGACGATACATAAGAATTTATTGTGTTGTTAGCCATCAAAAGCCTGAAATAATAGATCCAATGCAATGCACAGGAAAAAATTAAAAAGATTTAAATTATGTGAATTCTCGATAATAATTAGAAGGCTCATTAAAATTTGAATGCTCTGAATTCAAATCTCCCTTTTTAATGGTGATTTTACAATTTAAAATTATAAACAAAACTTTAATTAACATTCATTTTAAACATTATTCTATTTTTTTGGAGATCATAAAATTCTTAATAATCCATAAATTTAATAATTATGCATAAAATCCCAGCCTAATACAAATTAAAAAAGATTCAAGGTGATAATTCTGATAACTTTAAGAAAATGATTTAATATCTCATTAAAAATAAATTACTATTGGCAAATATAAATAAGATTATATGTATTTATTGTGGGTATAGAATTTCTCTTTTATAAATCTTAAGAAAAAATTAAAGTTGTTATGAAGCATAAATATTAAAAGCAATTTATTGAGCTCACATCTTATTTAAGAAAAGACATTATCTAGATGAAGATGAGCTCCTCCTTTGAATGAAGGTCTGATCCTACTCTAAATAGATTTAACTGCTCTAATTGAAGGTCCAATCCAGCACCAAAGAGATTTGCTTGTTTAAAAAATCAATAAATTAGAGGAGATGTTGCGACTAAAGAAATTGAATTTAATGGCATTCTATCTTATCATAAACCCCTCAACTTTAAATGTTATTAAGATCTTTAATTTCATAATTTCATAATTTTATTTTGATTTCAAATTATGTGCTTCTCCCGTGATTATTATTTTTAATATTATTAAAGTTGTTTAAAAAGAACATGCTGATTCCAATGTTGTGAATAATGTTGGAGCCCAGTTATTATTATTACAGAGCACATATTTGCTTCATATTTGAAACTTACCTAATTACAAAAAAAGGAACATATTCATTTTTATGATTTGATTAAATGCCACTCGAAATTGAATAAATTTAGAATACCTGATTTCAATGAAATGAAAAAATATTAATATCTTTTATATTTCAATGCATTTGGTAATATTAATATAACTTTTATATTAAAATCTTAAATGTCTTAAGATTTGAGTGACAAAAAATATTAAATCTTTTTTTTTGACACTTAATATTATATTTTGCAGAATATTAAATTTATATTAATAAAGCTTATGTAATATTTTTGTTATAATTGTTTTTGAAATAGAGAGCATTCAATTTGTTCACATTTCGAGCCAAATTGTTAATGAAAATTACACAGAAACCAGGTAATTAAATATGATTAATTGAAATTCAAAGCTTCAAAGTAGTATAAATATGATTATGGCAACATCATAAACAAAAATACTCAAAGTAAGATTTATTTAAAAATAATGGGATGAACTAAAACTCACCAAAGAGATTCACTTGATTAAAAAATCTAAATAAACTAAAACTCAACAAATCTAAAACTCTAACATATAAAATCAATAAATTGAATTAAAATTAATAAAGTAGATGGGAATATTTTTTCTTTGAAAAAAAAAAAATCAACAAATAAGAAGCTTCGTATAGTAGCTGGGAGGCAGCCTAGTTCTCAAAGACGCACGGATCGGAGGCTGCGACTATCATTGCCGTGAGCCGCTGCTCAGGATCGCCGAGAGGGTTCGCCAATCGCTTCAGAATGGCTATTTTTGTTACTGATACTTCCTGAATTCCTTCGTTGAAGGCGACGGCGGTGTCCAGAAGCACCTGCCTCGACGGGGCCATGGACGCCGGCGCGCCGGAGGAAGAAGAGCCGAAGGAGGAGGAAGGGGAATGAGGGTGAGACTTTGTTGCATCGTTCACGGGAGAAGGCGCCGACATCAGCTTCTCCATCGTTTCACTCCACTCGCGACAGTAGTTGTCGCTCGATTTCTTTGGATCTCTTTAAATTCCTCTTTTTTTTTCACTGTGGTTATTTTAATTATATCTCTCTTCACCTAATCTAACTATTTCTAAATGTTAGCTGCACATGCACTCATTATATTCCCTCATCTATATGAATATATATATATATATATATATATATATATATATATGTACTTATAGATTTTTGGAGCACATTAATATTTCTAATGCATTTTTTTAGTATATATTTTTTTATATTATGATTTATAGTTTTTGTAAAATTAAATGCATCTTTTTGGATCATATGATATAAATATTATTTTTGGTCGGTGATTCAGTGTAAATTAGATTTTTTTTTCCGTGATTGAAGTGCAAATGCTTATCTCTTTTAATGTGGTAGTGACTGTGCTGTAAGTTTCATGAGATTATTAGGAATTGTCTTGGTGATTCACTTTTTATTAGTAAGCCTATTAGTAGCTTAATTTGTTTAAATTGTTTTAATACATGAGTTTCAAGAGTTTGTCTTCTCTTTAAGGGTGTCATTTTGTACTTTTCCCCTGAAAATGGAAGGTGGATTTTGTCTAAAAGTAGTGGATTCGAGGTAGAAATGGAGAAAGGAGATGAAGGTGGGTAGTTCTTCGGAGCCGAAAAGGCTGCAACGTCGCTAGAGAAACAGAGCCACAGCTCGTCTGCTTCAAAGTATGTTTGCGATTCAGAAAAGGTGATTAAAAAAAATAAAGTTGTAGTTATGCTCGCGTCGCGGTATTCGATCAGAAAATTTTATCACGGGTTGAGAATTAGAGGAACTTAATTATGGTAGCACTAAGTTTACTTGTCCAACGAGCACAAGTTTGCTAAATATTTTAGCAACATTCACATTAGTAGTGTTATTTTTGATTCATAACAATATCAATTTTTTCTTAAAATTTATAGAAGAAAAATTTTATATCCATGATAAATACATAGAATCTTATTTATATTTTCCAATAGTAATTTATTTTTAATGAGATATTAGAATATTTTTTTTAAACTATCAAAATTTCACAACTCTTTTCTTAATTTGTATTAGGCTAAGATTTTATGCATAATTGTTAAATTTATAGATTATTGAGAATTTTGTGATATACATTCAATAATTCATCACAAAATAAAATGGAATAATGTTTAAAATGCATGTTAATTAAGGTTTTGTTTATATTTTCAAATTGTAAAATCACCATTAAAAAGGGAAATTTAAATTTAGAGCATTCAAATCCTAACCAGTTTCCTAATTACTATTAAGGAATTCATATATTTTAAATATTTATTATTTATTGATGGCATTGTGATTGACAAGATTTATGTGTATTGGTTGAAATGGACTTCTATATGAATGGACCTCTATATTGTAATAATATTAGGCTATAATAACAATAGCAATAATAAAAACAATCCAAAGTCTTAATCCTACTTAGATGAAGTCAACTATAATAATTTTTTTAGTTCTTTATTTTTATTGTGCATGATCCAAACTCACTCTCAAGTTTCCATTTTTATGTAAATTTATTTCTATATATTTTTAAATTCTGTATTTTTTATCATGTTAACACTTGCTCAATGGTAAAAATCATGAGAATTTATCATTATGCTTTGCTTTTTTATTGCAAGTGGTAGAAATATAGGTGGGGATTCGATGATAACTACCCATCATCATGCGCTTCTTCTTCATTATGGTTATTGCAAAGTGCTTTCTATTCTTTTTTACCTCTATCGGCGTAAGCTTCATCTTCTCCATAGACGCAATTCTATTTTGCTTCTCACACACATTGTGTGGGTTGCATGCTAATATATAATATGGACACTATAAAAGGACATTGCACATGTAAAAAAGTTAAGATAAGTCTAATAATTTAAGCTAAAATAACAAAAGAAACATGTCCAGTGGTTGTTATAAGGAATATAGAAGATGATAATTTTGTAAATATCACATATTGTCTGTTAGATGTGTAAACACCAAATCCGAGTGTCATGCAAGTAATTACCACATACAAACAAAACAAGGCTTCAAAAGAAAAGAAAAATCTACATTTAATAAAAAAAACATGCTTGAGATTGTTTTATAAATTCTTGAAGAGCAAATCAATTTTTTTTTTATTTTTATTAGAGACTATTGTAGTAAAATTTAAAAAGGAAGCAAATGAGAGCTCTCAAAACACACATATGTGGGCTCACTTAATTTTTTTCAATTGCTTTTTATTTTCTTATGACAAACATCACAAAGATTTAAATTGGATTCTGGAAATTTCTGTAAATACATTGATTAACAAAATTACAAAAAATTTCAATAAATTTGTAAAAAAAACTGTTCATCTTGAAGAAGAAGAAAAAAGAAGAAGAGGCCTTACAAAATTTAAATCAATTAAGTAAAACTGCTCATCTTACCAAATTTCTTTTTTCTTCTCTCTTCGCAGAAAAGTGGGAGGGGGGTGAGTTCGAGCAGACAAAAGTTTTTTTGAAGTTACTACGAAGCGACAACACACAGAAAGAATAATAATATTAATACTTTAAATTTTAATAGAATAAAATAAGACTATCAGTTGGAACTTCTTGTGATAATTCTAGTGTTGTTATCTATTAATTTGTAACTTAATTGATTATAATCTTCTTTTATTAGTCTTATAATAGTATTAAGAACCTCCGTTTCAAATTTCGTGCGATTTGGAGATTGTTTGACAATTTTAGTGTTTTCTGGTTTTCTGATAATTCTGAGAATGTCTATTTTATTTATACCTCAGAATAAAAAATGGAGTCCGCCATTGATCTCACCACACCCAAATTAACTAGGGGCAGTATTTTGGAAGTGTTTGGAAGTCGTCGAATTTTTTCTTAAATATTTTAATATTATTTAAGTATTCAGAAAATTAAGATAATTAAATTGACCTCCGATCAAAAATCTGTTTGTATTTTTGAGCTCCTCACCCCTCAATTAGATAAAGATGAATTTTTGGGATATTTCAGAGTCCATTTTATTATTTAAATTTGAGTATTAAATTAAGTATAATTAATTAATTAAATATTATTTATTTAATATTGATTCCAACAGCTTTTGAACTGTGGGAATCCACTGCAATAGGCCGAACAACGTGCAACAGATCCCTGCAATATGAGCCTTAGATCCTAGCTTAGAAAGATCAAACGACTTGGATCAAAACTAATAGATCTGACCGTTGATCCAGCGGCCATGGATGGTGAACTGTACGTCCCTGTCCCAGCCCTTGGTCGTGCGCCTGTGAACGCAAACAGGCGTACGTTTGGACGCTGCCGAGCTCCCTCTTATCCTCCTCTAGCTTTAGGAATTTCATTTTTTTTTTCTTTTTCTTCCTCCCATTTTTGTTTTCCTCCCTAAGCCTACTAGGAGCTCGTGGTTGGTCTAATCTTTCCTCAGTGGTCCTCTGAAGCTCGTTTCTGCAACCCTAAGCTTCTTCCCGATGCATTCCATCCAGGCACCGATCCTTATCCTCCTATTCTTAATTTATGCATTAAATTCTGCATCTCTATGAAACCTTTAGATCCAAAGGATCTTATTAAATGTAGTCTGAGTTTAATTTGAGCTTGGACTCAGCTTGATCTCCCCTGAAATCGATGGCAGAAGCATACCTAACCCTAGCCGATCTATCGTATCTAGGGCATTGTCCACTTTTCTCCAAACACTGCAATCAAACTCAAATCTTAGCTTGTTACGGCAGACATGAAGTTGACTCCACACTGACGTTCGGGCTAGCCTGATAGGAGGCCGAAGTCGAACTAGGGACTAAACCCTAAATTTTTGCTCTTTCGTTTTTGGCAGGGATAACGGCCCAACCCTGAACTGATTTTACTTTGGTCTAATGCACTTCCTTGGACCGGCCAGGCTTAGCGCCTTTATGTCGTGCTGTTTCTGGTGTTATGAGAAGGACGCGTGTTGACTCGTGGAGACGCCGCGTCAGCCCAAGGGTTTTTGTGCAGCGCTGATTTCAGCGCCGCTCTGTCTTCTGTGCTGCCACCGCCAGCCGTCTTATTTCAAATTCCCACGCCATTTTAAAATATCGTGCTGTGATTAAATTCTGTGCAGTCCCAGTTAATGATTAACAGAGTAGTTTAATAATTAATATGTATTTAATTAATGTTTAATTATTCAGATTTCATTTAATTATATCTTTAATTATACACATCCAAATAATGCAATATTATATGTCATTTTGATCATAAAAATACATAGATTAACAATATGACATTTAATTTATATTTGAGTGATTATTTTTTTTAATCATTAATCTAGATTAATAAATTAATTATAAATTAATTACAATCTTATTTGTGTCATAACTTGATTAATAGGTATCCAAATTTGATGTTTAAATAGTTCATTTCACTCACAAAACTGTGAGGAATAATAGTATGAAATAAAATTTAGGATTTAAAACCTAATTTTTTTAATGACTATTTAACCCTATTTAGGACTCCCAAAAACCCTAAAAATCCAATGTTATCCAATTTTAACCTACTTAGTGTCATTCATCTCCTTATACTATAAGGATTTCACATTATTACATACTATTTAATTTGGATAATGTTTAGTAATTTTAGGTTTTTGGCTCCTAACTTAGAGTAATTTTATAATTTCAAGTTTCCATAAATTGTATGTTTAGATAATTAAACCTTAGGACTGCAAATATGTCATATTATTTTCTTCCCATGTCAATTTCAATTGCATGTTATGAGTTTAGTTCTTTTAAATTAATTGCTTGAATCATTAGAAAATTGCTTGATTCATCTTTCAACCTTAGGATAGAAGCTATAGGATTAATTTATAAGTTGAATTATAGATGATCCTTAGAGCTATTTATTTTATCCATTAAGTGTAGTTAACTTTAATGCTTATATCGCAATAGATTATGAATCAATTAGGACTAGCCTTAAGTAACTAGATTGAATCCTAGTTCACTTCACCTTGGTTTATAAGTCCCCACTTAAGAATTTTAAGGACTTGTAATAGGAGTCCTAAATTCATTTAAATAGTTTAGGAATCCTGTTGATTTCTTTAACCTTCAACTTATAGAAAATATAGAGTTTATAGTTTATAAATCCTTCTTTCCTATTCCTTTAGACTTTTTCTTTTTTATTAACCCAGCTAGATTAGTAGTTGATTGTTAAATAAGATCCTTCTAATTCAACCTAGTTAGATAAGTTTAGTGTATAGAACCTTAACTCTTAACTTCCTCAATTGTAATGTTTAATTAACCTCACTTTACTTAACTAGTTTCCTAAGCCTTGATTTTACTTAACATATTTAAATCTTATAATTTAAGATAAGAATATAACTAGTTTCTATTAGTGTTATTATACTTATAAATTATTTTGTCATCTCATAAAATGATATAAAACTACTATTTTCAAAACTCCATTTACTTATATTACTTACAATTGACTTGAGATTAATATCTCTAAGTCAATTAGGAGTTTAGTTAACTCTAATCATTAAGTAGATCATTAAAAATTAGATAACTTTGGATATCATATAGTTTATAATTATTGAATTTCCTTGAATGCTTGCTTAGCTTTGATTCTACTTCATTTGACACATTCATATAAGACATTGTGCATAAATAAAACTTTAACTTTTAAAAATATAGGGGTTGATTATTGATGTAGCCAAGGGCAGGCTAATTAGGAGAAATAAGGAGACCTCATATTCTCAGAGGGTGAATATGAGTGTTTGTTGTATTTAAAACTCCACTTTCCTTTACTTGTTAAATAGACATGTTTAACTAATTGCTTCATTCTGTAAGTCCCTGTAGAATAAATACTTTTATAAAATAACTTCAATAAAATAAAATATGAGTTCTTTCACAATCTTATTGATTGTGAAATCTCATTATAGGTTTTAAGTTATATTACGTTCCATAGTTCTAGACTATGTGAATCTTAGACTAATAGTCTAAGATCTTACTTCAATTACTATGCTTTGTACTTTCCATATTTTTATTATTGTACTTTACTTATTTATAGTTTATTTATATTACAGTAAATGTTGTTATAATTCCATTTAAATGCTTCACTGTTTATTATTCTTACTTAACATAAGTTCATTGAACATAAACATACTTCATTTTATTTACTTTTATATACACACTTTAGTATTTTTCTAGCCTATTTAGGATGCTTTAACCTTACTTTATTTATAGGTTAGAATGTCTATACTTGTGAGTACTCTTACTCACTCTTTTACTTCAATTATCTTTCTTTTTACTTGTTTATTTCTTTTCATATTCATATGCTTTGTATGCTCCACTGCTTTTGCTTATTGTAAACTAGTTTTGATAAATGTGCTTAAATAGTTTAGTCTAATTACACTTTTTTCTTTTTATTGGCTTTGCCCTATCATATTTAAATGCCAAAAATATGATAGATCAGGTGCATTTGGAGGCTAGTGGAGTTGGACCAAGTGCTTAAGCTAATAACTGTTTCCACTTTATAAATGTTAATTACTTACCTTTAGTTAAATTGTGTGAGAGAGATTTTATTTCTTTATTCTCCATTTTAATTAGCATGTAATAATTAAAGTTAATTATGTTGTCCTTATTACTCTTATATTAAAATTAGAACTTACTTAAATGCTTAGTTTGGATAAATGAATGGGTGAATTGCATAATTTTATCATGTTCATAAAACTATTATTGCATATAATTAATTGTATCTATCCTTATTGTAGCATATCATAATTTCCATATGTGATTAAATTGCATTCATTCCTACATGTAGCATAATTGTACATACATCACATAATATTAAACTCATATTGCATCATGTGAATGTTCACCTCTTTTTCTACTTGTAATTTTTACTTATATGTGTGTATTTGCAATCATGATAAATTTCTATTATTGATATTTAATTGCAATTACTAATCTTACATGTAATTTGCAAGAACTTCATTCACACATTTTATTCCTTTTACTTCATGCAAATTACAAGTATGTCACTTCTTTTATTTATAATCATAACTGTATTCTTCTTAATTGTAACCTATTATTGATTCATGTTACTCTTTCCCTTTATTCACATATTTTGATCTCAATTACTTTTATCAATATGTGATTACTTGCTTCTGCATATTTCTATACAATTATTATTTTCAAACATACATTTGAATTCATATGTATCTTATGCATTTTCCTCTTCCACTTTCTCATCTTAACTTAAGACCCTCATCATGACTCTTGGTCCAAACACAACACCTAGTGATTTGGGTTAGCTTTCTTCTAATCCAGTATTAGATGCTGTGGTGACATGCCAACGTTCAGTTTTGTAACAACCCTAGGTTGTTATCCTGCTAATCTATAGTCTAAGTAATCATTAATTTCAATACCATTACCTTTATAATATCAAATTAAGTCTATCTTGAAAAATTTGAAGTCAATTAGATTTCTCTAAGTCCAAGATGATACTTTGATCAGTCTAGATGCCCTAGATTAGACCTAAAATATTTTGATCTCAGAATTAAAATCTGATTGTATTTTTGAATTCCTCAACCCCAAATTAGTTAGGGATGAAAGTTTGGTGCAATTTGGAGATCACTTAGGCTATAATTCACATTTAATTAAAATGGGTTAATTGCACTTTAGGGTCTCTAACTTTTCAAATTTGCATTTATAACCCTTAAACTAATTAAAGGGCTGGGATTTGCTGTGCTGACCGCGGGCGATCCGCTGCGGAGCCGAGTCGCACGACAGCGTACTTCCATCATATCCACTATTCACCCAATCAATTAGACAGCTAGGATTAGATTCCACAGAACTGCGGATCTGCTGTTGGATGCGTCCTGTGAATCCTACGGCGCAGATTCAATCAGATCCGGCCGTTATGATCCGAAGGATCAGGACCGTCGCACCTTTCTGATTGATCAATCAGACGGCTTCGGACCCTCCAGCGACCGAGGCAATCCCCCATACTGCCAGTATAACAACCCAAACTCTTAAGCACCAAAGTATTGTCCGCTTTGGCCAGAAAGGCCTCACGGTTTTGCCCTCAGAAGATAACTTCCCAGCAGGTCACCCATCATAGGAGTGCTCCCACCTGAGCACGCTTAACTTTAAAGTTCTTACCAAAAAATCCACCATTATCTGAAAAGGCACCTCGATGTTTAAGAGTTTCACTTATTACTACTTAAGTGGGTCATCACAATCTCCCCAACTTAAGTAACTGATGTCCTCGTCAGTATCCACATACAGATCCAAGAACCATCCATTGGGTAGATAGGACTATAGGTGACCCCTACCGGCACAAGAGGTACCCACAACCATGTAGCACCTTAACCATCATGGGTTCAAGAGGCTGCTCACATGAAGTAGTACTTTGTCCTATATGGCAGTTAGCTCCTATCAGAAAACCTATGGTTTGCTCTGATACCATTTATAATAGCCCAAACTCTTAAGCACCAAGGTATTGTCTGTTTTGGCTAGAAAGGCCTCACGATTTTTCCCTCAGAAGATAACTTCCCAGCAGGTCACCCATCCTGGGAGTGCTCCCACCTGAGCATGCTTAAATTTGAAGTTCTTATCAGGAACTCCACCATTATCTGAAAAGGCGCCTCAATGTTTAAGAGTTTCACTTATTACTATTTAAGTGGGTCATCACAGCCAGCTTCCTAGCCTGTCCCCCACTCGTGCCTCTAGCTCAACTAGCCGTTGGGGATCCTCCCGTTATGGCTAGGTGCCCCAATCGGGCCTCGTGGCCCAGCCGAGCTCGAATTAGAAATTCGAGAGCTCGACCATGGCCCGCTCGCTTGGGTCACCCCAGCTGAGCCAAACACTCTAGAAACTTCTCCCATTCCCTGCCGAGGCTAGAAATAACCTCAGCATTGCTCCATTTGATCCTTGCTAATTAATTGAGCTTGGTTGCCCCATCGCTATTGCCGTCTATTCGAGATTCCTTAGGCGATCCCAGGAGCTCTTGAACTGCTCATAGTAGGCTCTCCTGATGTTTAGGGTCCTTTGCAGCATCTGGAAGCCCAGCTAGAGCCAGCATTGCCTTCTGCCAACAGCCCCGAGCTCAACCATCGAACCAGGTACCCCCCGTTTCCAAGCCTTGAGTCAATGAGGCTCGGGCTCCTTTCCATTTGATTTGTCTTGATGCTTATTGTCATTTCAAACTTATTGCTATCGTAATTAGGCCATGAGCTAGTCTCGATCGATCGAATCGATCAATCGGGCTAAGTCCTTAAGGAACACCTCGGGTCGAGTAAGGCCCTAGCGTTCTAGCCCACCTCAGGCCCTCAGACAAGGGGTTTCGATCTATCTTACCTCCCTGATGGTGTAGGGATCGAGCCCTGGGTATGGCATGGCCTATGTGGGGAGAATTGTCTCCCCACAGTAGCTCTATTAAGGGAGTCCTCGGGCGAGTAAGGTCCGGCCGATCCGGACCACCTCACAGGGGGCTTCGAATGTCAATCGGTGCATTTTGGCTAGGGGATCGATTCTCGATTGATCAGAGGACTGGGCGTGCACCATAAACAGAGAATTTTGCTGTCTAGGATTTCCCGGATCGGTCTCTGCCGAGAGGGGTCAAGGCGGGGACGATGGCACTGCGTGGGTCGGGTCAGCTCGTGACCTGCGCTACGCGATAGTGCCGGGTTCCTTGGGCCCCGGTCGACCCGCGCAAATTGGCTAATGGGTCGAGCCCGTTAATTAATATATGATTAATTGGAATTATTTTCCTTAAGGAAAATAATCCAATTAATCCAATCATAAGGAATTATTTAAATAAAAATATAGAATGTATTAATTGAATAACTTTTAATCCACTAATCCAAATCCTATAATATTATATATTAATTTGATCAGAAAATCTTCAGGAATAAGAATATAAAATAATATGGAATATCTAATGATTAGATTTTCCATTTTTACCTAATCATTTTAGATCTTAATTAGGGTTGATTAGCATTTATACTTATCCAAATTATATGTTTAGGGTGCCATTAGTTTTCTTTTGATCAGTAGAATAAATGTGCTAAGTAGTCTAATTTTTTGATTTATATATTTCAACTTATGTCATAATCTTGTTAAATCATGATTAGTGAAAATTAAATTTTTTGATCATTGGATCTTAACAAACTTGATCTTTAATTAATTATATGATTGAATAGAACTTATGTGCCAAGTTGTATGAAATTCTGATAGCTAGATTTGTGATTATGTGCTAATCCTTTTGAATTGGTTTAGGGTTTAGATTAGTATTAATTACTTACTATTTTTCTGAATTTTTCTGTTAATATGCTCCATAATAGTGAGGTAAATGTATTCAAACTATGTATGCTAATTCATGATGTATAAATTGAATAAACCTAAATTTGAAGAACTTAAACATCTTAATTAAATTTAAGAAATCTTAAGACTTTGATCAAGCTA
The DNA here is from genome assembly GCA_016760335.1 of Gastrodia elata. NCBI lineage: Eukaryota > Viridiplantae > Streptophyta > Magnoliopsida > Asparagales > Orchidaceae > Gastrodia > Gastrodia elata. The sequence goes on from CM028677.1 coordinate 39,559,559, forward strand.
TTAAGACTTGTTCTAGGTCTTAGATTGCCACCAATAATACCTCTTTAATCCATTGATCTGACACTTGACCTATAACTAAACACTTGATCTTAATTAAGTAAGAGTGGGGGAGGTTAAACCCTATTTCACTTGATTAAGATCCAAACTCTTAAACCTTAATTAAATGGCTTGATTATAAGATAATGCAATTGACATTATTCCAATAAAGCACCTGCTTTGGTATTGATCTTAACCCATTGAACTAGTAATGATAAGGATAATAAATAAGCCATGTGATTGAATAATCTGAATATGAGCTTTGGATCCTTAATTTTCTCCTAAATAAGATTATATTAGCATAAGATGATTAATAAAACTATATTGATTTAATAAACTGATCTAACTCTAACAATATCCTAGATTTGTCCTCATGATTTTAGAATAGCATATGATCAGGTGATCTAATCATCTGATATGACCACTCTAAGCCTAAATAATAAGTAAAACCTATAATTAGAAGTGAGAGTGTGGGATCTCAAGTATCTCACTATTAAGCTCGTATCTGAAATATTTAAGCGCCTTAATTAATCATATATTGAGGTAGGAAGAACCTTTGCAAATTTATCGAGGTAGAATCTTAGATGAACCTTTAACCTTAGAAGTTGATCTTAACCTCTTGTGATAGGAATCACTTAAGATACTTAGAACAACACCTTTCCTTGTGATAGAATCTATATTGAGTGATACTTGATTACATCCTTTGGAGCCTTGTGTAGGACTCACCCATTTAGCATAAGAATTGATAGTATTGATAAATCCTTGTGGAATAAATAGAATTATTGAACCTTAATTATTGTATGGTATAGTAGGGTATACCCATAATACTGGGTTATCCCAATATTAACCAGGATTAGTTGATTCATCTTGGTATAGATTATGTCTGTGTTCTATCCTACGAGTTTAGTCAGGCATAATCTCACTTAGACTAAATTATTCAATCCTAAGAGTGTTATGCTTAACGAATTTAGATAATTAGCTTGTTTAAATAAAAATCACCATCGGGTGCTATCGAAGATCGCTTTTGTAACAACCCAAGGTTCTTACCCAGCTTGAATTTAGCCTAATCGTATTGTAATTATCATTCCATTAAGTTCATCTATTTATTAGAACTAAACCCTAAAGGTTTGGAGCAATTCGGAGTCCAATCGATTATTTTGGAATATTTTAATATTTAATTAATTAGAAAATTGAGGTATTTATTTTAACCTCAAAATTAAAATCTGACTTCGCTGTTGTAATCGACACCCCCAAATTAGCTAGGGGTGATGTTTTGGACGTATTTGAAAGTCGTCGGATTTTCGCGAATATTTTAATATAATTAAATACCCCGAAAACTAGCATAATTAAATAATCGTCGGAATCAAAATCCGACTTCGCCGTTGAATTCCTCACCCCCAAATTAGCTAGGGGTGAATTTTTGAAAATTTTCGGAGCACGTTTCAAAAATCCAAATTTTTGAATAATTAGAGAAAATAAATAAGGGACTATCTAGTCCTAAATTTACAATTTCCCCTATTTTTTATTACCTTGGCTGACAGCCCCCTTGCAAATTTTGGTTGACCATCCCTTAGCCATGCCACCCATAGCTCAAGCATAATGGCCTCTCTCCCTAGGGTCATGATGACTCTCTACTCCCCTACTCTATTCTCCCCCTTCTCCTTTATTAAGGAGGAGCACAGCCCATTTTTTGGCTTGCTGATGCTTTCTCATTCTTTCTTTCATTGATGCTCTTGTGTTGAAGAAGAAGAAGTTCAGCTCACCTCCAAGCTTTTTAAGTCTTCCTCCTCCTTCTCTCGCAAGATTAAAGGTACTCATTTGCTCCTCTCCTTTGTCTTATTCATATTACTGCTATGCTTGTTTGTAGTTCTAAAAACTCATAATGGAGCAAGGAAGCCATTAAGGCTCATTGAGGCATCTTATTTCCTTGAAAAATACATGCTCTATTTTCGTTTATTTTGTATACTCTGTCCTTTATCCATATTTTTTGTATAGCTAGAATACTTTGTTTATGCCGATTTTGGTGTCGATGGAAAGGTATCGGAAAGACCTTTCCATTGATATATGACACCGCTCATGGAATGCTTTGGAGTAGGTCTTACAGGTTTCGTCCAGGTGAAAAATACCGTCAGGCATTGCAAAATGGACCGCTGCAATGTGCTACGATGCGCTGCAACGGGTTGCAGTGGTATTTCGGTAGAAACCATATAAAATTAATTATTAAATAGTAAATCGCAAGCTGGACCACTACAGCGTCCCATAGCGCGCTGTAGCGGGCTGTAGCGGTTTTTTCAGGGAAACTTTAGGAAATGTTAAAAATAAATTAATTAAACAGTTATTTCACGAGTTGGACCGCTGCAGCGTGTCATAGCGTGCCATAGCGGGCCACAGCGCTAAAAGCGACACAGCGGGCCGCAGCACTAAAACTGCCACAGCGCGCTGCAGCGGCAGAAGTGACACAGCGTGCTGCAGCACCTGAATTTGCAAAATGCCCAGAATTTCTTGAAAACTGACTAGTTTTGGCTGAAATGGCCAAAACATCACTATTTTTGTATTTTAAGATCTCTAGGACCCTAGTAGGACTAAATAATATTAAATTTGAACATTACATAAAATTCTATAGGAAAATTAAGTTTGAAACTTTGTTATTTTTATCAAGCGCTCAAAACCTACAATGTACTTGAAATGTATGTTATGTCAAATGCCAAGTAATAGATGCTTAAGTGCTTGTAACGAATATGTATATTTTAATAACTTAATGGAATGAAACCTAAGTCTTTTAGAATTATAATCAAGTGCTAACCCCTTTGCTTTGATTTAGAATTTGGTTAGCCTTAGTTACCTTTTTATTCTATGTCATCTTTATATTTAGATGCTTTCATGATATTAGGATATATATTAGAAAACTCTAAATATCTATTTGGACATGTAATCATGTATAAATGACATTAAACTATAATTAAATATAAGAATCTTGCTAACTTGATTAAGTAGATGATATTTAATCTAAAACCAAAGTTTGACATCAATAATACGCTAATAACACATTGATTTGTCATTGACCTATACATTAACCTTGGTCTTAATGGTAGAAAGGTTAGGGGTTAAACTGTAACAACCCGAGTTGTTACCATGGTTGATTAGAACTAACCCTAAGTATTAAATACAATTATAAGCGCTAATTAGGACAAGTGGAGTCAACCTTTGAGACCTAGTCCAAATTAGGAGTCAAACGGATCGAATCCTGATTTCTAGAAATCCAAAAACCCTAAAATTGACCTATTTAAATTGATCTCCGATCAAAAAACGGACACCGCCATTGCATTTCTTGACCCCAAATTAGCTCGGGGTGAAGTTTTCGTGTCAATCGGAAGTCGTCGAAATTTCGACGAATATTTTAATAATAATAATATTACGAAAATCGAGGTATCAAATACTCGTCGGATCGAAAATCCGACTGCGCCATTGAATTCCTTGACCCCAATTTAGCTAGGAAAAACATGTTCAAAATTTTTTGGGAATTTTTCAAAAAAAAAAAAAAAAATTTTAATACATAACGGCATGCCGTTAAGTATTTAACAGACCCGTCACTGTAGCTGATGACGCCATCTCAGCCGTTGGATCGGCCCAGATCCAACGGCTGCGGAGTCGTCTTCCTCGACGACTCCGCCCGCGTGACACGCGGCGGCCCGTCGCGGATGCTGGCCAATCCGGCCGCATCCAGACCTCGGCGAGGTCGCCGTCCGGTCTATAAGACCTCGGCCGACCCTTAGGCTCCAAGTTTGCACAAATTGGAGCCCGGATCGAACCGAAATCAAGCCCCGAAGTCAGCCCTATTTTTTCACCGATTTCCTTCGCCGATCCGACCTTCAGGTACCCCGATCTCCCTCGTTTACCGTTCGATCATTACAATATTTGTAGGATAGGTGATTAGGATGCCATCTACACATCCACAGTTCCGATCGGGCTTAAACCAACCCGATTGGGCGCACCAGATCCGTGAAGAGGTCGGGGTTCGGTCCGCCGAACCCCCGGAAGACGAACAGACGCGCCTTCGGGCCGGCCCGGGTCGGTCCGTGCCCGACCCGCCCGGGTCTGGTCCGCGTCAGCGTGGGTGGGGCCAACTAGGCCACGTGGCAGCCTACGGGCCCGCCACGTGTCATGTGGGGCCCACACGCGAGCCCCGCGCCTCTTCGGCTTCGGCCGTGGGCCCCCCGTGCCACGTGGCAGCCTCTGGGCACGCCACGTGTCAGTGGGGCCCACTGCCCGGGTTTACCCGCGGCGGTTCGTCTTCCAGTGGGGCCCACAACGCCATGTGGCAGCCGCTGGCACTGCCACGTGTCAAGTGGGGGCCCACAGCCCCGTCACCCGAGCTGAGTCAGCAGCCATGGGACCCACAGTGCCACGTGGCAACCTCTGGCGGTGCCACGTGTCAGGTGGGCCCACTGACCAGTCACCCGAGCTGAGTCAGCAGCCCGTGGGGCCCACAGTGCCACGTGGCAGCCTCTGGCAGTGCCACGTGTCAGGTGGGCCCACTGACCAGTCAGCCGAGCTGAGTCAGCAGCCCGTGGGGTCCACAGTGCCACGTAGCAGTCTCTGGATGTGCCACATGTCAGTGGGGCCCACTGTCTGTTAATTAAAATTTAATTACTATTAGTTATTGTTTAGCCCTAATTAATTACTCTTAGTGGTTAATTAAATTAGGATTAGTATTAATTACTTTTGAACAGTAACCATAATTTAATAATTATAATTAGAGATTAATTAAGGATTAATTAACTATTAATTTAATCCTAAATAGTAATTAGGATAATTAATTACTTTTGAACAGTAAAACATAATTAATAAAATTTAATTTAATATTAACAGATAATTAAGACTAATTAAAAAGTAATTAGCACTAATTACTTTGCTACAATAAATTAATATAATTAATTTAATTTCAGAAATTTTATATAAAAACTTTAGGAATGAATAGTAAAATAATACAATTTGAATAAATGAATAGTAATATAATTCAAATTGCATTTTTGAATAGTAAATCTTAAAAGTTTAATAACTTTTTGTAGGATGATCCAAACATAGCTAATATAGGTCTTAAAATACTCAGAAAAATATTTAGGATCGAATGGCGTAATGTAAAATTTCATTTCGGGGTACGTATAACGAGGTAGCATTTTAGAGCCTCTTTAAGACCCCATAACTTTTTACCCGATTATCGAAACATAGTCAATATGGGTCTTAAAATGCTCAGGAGAGCGGCTCCATCATCGTGGTAGTATTAGTTTTCTCATTCAGACATCAGGATAAAAAGTCAACCATAGAATTTAGAGTTGACTTTGGTGAAAAATAACCAAAATGCCCCTAGAATTCAAATGAACTCCAAATTGGAAAATTCAAGATGCTAACCAGCCTAGAATTTCAATGTCATCATTATAGCAAAATAATATTTAGGGTCTGAACCCTATAAATTTAGATAAATGACCAAATTACCCCTAGCCTTATTTTAGTAATAACTTGATCGTTTCTCGCCCGATTTAGGCGTACTTACTGTCTATTTTTAAGTTAAACAGTAAGGAATCAATTGGAACTAAGAGAATTCAATTTTGACCCGTAAGTCAAAAGTTGACTTTTGACCCTTAAAGTAGGGGTAAAATAGTCATTTTTCCCTAAGATTGAGTTAAGTGTCCCTACCCCTTTAGATAACATTCCAGAACCCTAATAAAATATTAAAATCTCCTTAATATCAATCAAGTGAGTAAAATCAACCCTTAAATTAGATTCCAATAATCTCTGTTAAGTCTAAAGCACTACACCTTAGGAACCTTTCCTGAGACTAGGACTAGATCATAGGTTAGTATTCATTCATTGGGTAAATTGGGTTACCCAATGAGTGAAACCTTGGTTTATTAGTTTCTAAACTTTTTTTTATTTTACAACTCGTTCTGATTATTTTGTCTTTTAACTTTAGATTTAAGATAGGAGATTCATCCTATTAAGTTTGATTACTTAATAGGATTTGCCTTAACTAGTAGCTCACTAATAGAATAAAACCTAGAACTTAGGTCTCATCCTTTAGATTATGTGATTAAACCTAAAATCTCGTAGTGTTTAATCCATAATCTGTTAGCTTAGAAGATCTTGATCAGATCTTAGTTAGAACATCTAAATTTACAAAACTAGGATGTATGATTCATTTATTTAACTTATAGTCATCTATCTGATTGAGCTAGATTGGAACCTGATTAGTTCCAATCCTTTTTAACTTATAAAGACGAACTTCTGGGTTACACTCGATAGTAGGAAAATGTGATCCTGAACTTGTGTAACTTGGAATAGTTAGATGGTTAAGTAGAAAATAAATGATATCACCATATTTAGTAGAGTCCCTTGCTTTGATACTTTGTTGCTTATGCATTCCTTGTATTTCTATGCCATATTTCCTTGAGCATATCATATAAGATATTTGATGCATGAATAAAATGTTAGGAAAATATGGAGACTCCTTAGATTCCTTGTGAAAATATTAAAGTGATTTATGAAAAGATAATGATTTTATGAACTGCCTCTCAGTTATATCCTTATTGCCTAGCCTCCTTATGTTGCTAGGGGAAGGATCTGTTTTGTTGTGTACCTAGTTTACTAGCCTCCTTATGTCGCTAGGGGTACACCGTTGGTGCCTTAGCCGTATTGGCGTTAAGGTTGCCTTGTATGCTTAGTTTACTAGCCTCCTTATGTCGCTAGGGGCATACAGTTGGGCCTTAACCGTACTGGTGCTAAGTCCCTTCGCTAGCTTTGTGTGCTTATATGCTGAGCCTTCTTATGTCGCTAGGAGTACACAGTTTTATGTCTTAGCCGTGATGGTGCTAAGCTTCTTTGGTATTCGATGGGCTTGAGTAGCTCTTTTTTGTATGGCAGTCGATGCACGTGTGGCTTTATATGCAGTTATTGTAGTTTACCTTTCAGTATTCTATTCCGTCAGCTATTTCCTTGTACTGCTTTTATATACATGCTTAGGATGTTAGATTCTTGCTGCTATTTATATGTACCACTGCTGAGTTATTTATTTTAATTAGCATGTTTTCTGTTGATCAACAGCATGTTTAGGGTGTAGAATTTTTCTTACCGCACTTATTTAGTTATGTATATTTATACGCCCTTCATTGTTTAGTTTGTATGCGAGGCATGTCTCAGCCTCTTCCCTTTTTTTTTGCTTAAGTTATAAATAATGATTTATAGCTTCCCTATTTCTTTGTATTGCTTGCTGCTCCTTTCATATATATATATATATATATATATTGCTTAGATGTTGTCAAATGGTGATATTACTTAACACTTATAATAGTTCATCAGCTTAAAATGTACTTAGACAATTGTCTAACCAAATTTTTGTTTTCTTTGGTTGGGGATCTACATTGTGAAACCGACAATGGAAGACTCCTTTCAGTTAGACGAACAGGAGTTAGGTGTGGAGCCTTACCCAGAGGATGAACCCGTAGAAGAAGCTGCCGTCTAGTTCCTTTATATTTCGAGTGAGAATGAGTGGTTTTCATTCTATCTTTATTTAAACATTTTAAATGATATAATAATACAGGTACCATTGACTATATATTTGGATTATATGCTTATGTTATGAGTTCTATTTTTCTTTCCTATTTGTCTTGTGATACTTGGATGATTTATATTTCCTTAAATTGCTTCCGCACTCTGTTTGTTTACTTATATAGTGACTGTTAGTTTGATTCTGTGTTAATCCTTCCATAATCAGGTGGATTATGGAGTCTATCCTAATCCAATGATAAGTGAGGGGTTAGCCAGAGTGACACCCCACCCTTAACCTAATCCTTTGGCGGGATTAAGGGTGTGGGGTGCCACATAAACTGTAACTTATCTTGATTAAGATCTAAACCTTAATCACTTAATCAATTAATTTGATTAAAAGATAATTTAATTGACATTGTTCCAATAATACATATGATTTGATATTGATCTTAAATCATTGAATTAGAAGTGCTAAGGCTAATATTAAATTTGTGTGATTGAACCATTTAAATCTAAACTTTAAATCTTTGATTTTTTCTTATATAAGACTATTAATATAGAATATATAATAAAATTATAATGATTTACGAAATGATCTAACTCTAATAAGATATTTGATTTTCATCCCATGATTGTAGAATAAAAAAAGTCAGATGAATGGTATTCATCTGATCTGATCACTTCAATCCAAAACTAATAAGTAAACCTTGAATGTTAGCTTAAGAAGTAGAAAAGTGAGATCTTAAGGGTCTTGCTTTAGGATCATTCTTGAAATATTTAAAGACCTTAAATATTGATACCTTGAGGTAGGAAGAACTTTTGTAATTTATTGAGGTAGAAACTTAGATGATCCTTCATGACTTTAAAAGTTGAACTTGATACCTTATGGTAGGAACCACCTAAAGCAGTTTGAATGGAACTTATGCCTTGTGGTAGCAACCTACATCGAGTGATCTTTTGATCATACCCTTGGAGCCTTGTGTAGGACTCACCCATTTAGAGTGAAGATCAATAGCTTTGATAAACCCTTGTCAATTAAATAGAATCTTCTGAACCCAGATTATTGGTTGGGGTAGTATAGTATACTAATAGTACTGGATTCCTTCAGTAGTATTCAGGATTGTTTGATTCACTCTAATATGAACTTATGATCAGGTGCTATCCAGAGGGATTAGACGAATATAGTCCCGTTGGAGTATATCTTCCAAGACTAAGAGTGTTATAAATAAGGACTCATCCCTTAGTTTGATTAAAATACAAATCGTCATCGGGTGATACCTCATAGCAAAGATTGCTTCAATAGGTGTGGCTTAAATAAACTAAGTAATTCGAGTCACCTTATTTAGGACACTAAGTGTGATTGTGAGTTGGGCATCTTAATAGCTTAGCTTGAGATACAAATCGCTATCGGGTGATGCCTTTTATCGAAGATCGCTTCGTTAGGGTGGCTTAATCAAACTAAGTGTTAAGAACCACCTTTCTTGCAAACGTGCTAAATATGTGTATACAATCATCTCATATAATAATTTTTAAGTAAATTCTCAACTTTAACCAATTATCAAATTAGAATTTAGAAGTCAGAAATCTTTTAGCAGGATTCTACACAATGGAGACATTGAATTTATTATCAGATTTCTAAGCATATTTCTGGATTTACCTCATGTAGATTAGAAGAATGAGCATGAGCATAAGTATGATATTGAGTATCGGTGATGACATATGAGTATTAGTAATGATTTATGGGTTACGAAATGTTGCATACATTGACTAGGGAATTTTAGGATGCATCGGCATCGCAGTTCTCAACTGGATGTATGTATACATTGGACCGTATGACTCATAACAGTTCAGTGATATTTTTGGTTGCATATCAGTGGCATACATTATTGTGGCATATTCCGATACACAGATTCAATGTCATACGGCATAATTTTGCAGATCACTACTCACTTTCAGATTCATTACTATTTTTAGTTTACTTTCAGTATTCAGTTTATAGTTCAGTTTTACTTTACTTTACCTTACTTTAGTTTTGTACAGTTTTATACAGTTTTATACTTTCAATTACCTTTACAGTATCCCTGCATATTTAATTATGTTATGTAAATATTAAATGAATAACTAGAACTGTTTAGATCAGTTGCAATATGTTAGCTTATTGTCTAACATGGGGTACTTTTAGGATCCGACAATTTACTAGATCTTGAGCATTATATTGAGCCAGATCAGGAGGCTACCCAGAAGATTCAGGAGGAGCCAGTGGAGCACTAGTGGACTCTCCTCCAATTTCACTACTTTTCTACTTAGTTTATTTTTAGTTCAATACTTAGCTCTATGTCTGTTATTCAGTAAACATTTGTAATAATTCTGGATGTATTTTCTTTTCTATTATGAGATGAATGTTTTCATATAGCTTCTGTGATGAATATTTATGGATGTTTGCTTTAAGCTTTCACACTCTATAATAAACTACTTATACTTAGTATTGTGATGTGATCAGTATACTAAAAATGCTGATATCTTATACCTATATTAGATTCCTATTATATTCTAAATCCAATGTATGTATTTATCTAATATTTAGGATAATGATACTACTCTTATCTTAAGTATTAGCTCTCAACCATCATTGAAGTTGAGTCAGCAGCCCTTCAGATGAGCTTGGTTTTCAGCTATTTCGGGGAGATGGGATATTCCTCCCAGAGTGGCGCGCCGCTCCGCCGCCGAATTATGATTTTTACCCCTTTGCGCGCGGCGACGGGGCGGGATGCTACAGCTTCCATAGGTGTGCTTTAAGCAAACTACGTGATCCTAGACACCCTCTTTAGAACACTAAGTGTGCTTGTGAATCGAGTATTTTAATAGTTTAGCTTGAGATACAAGTCACCATCGGGTGATGCCTCCTATCAAAGATCGCTTCGTTAGGGTGGGTTAATCAAACTAAGAGTTATAAACTACCTTTCTTGGAAGTATGCTATATATATATATATATATATATATATATATATATATATATATATATATATATATATATATATATACCATCTCCCCATCTAATGATTTATAAGTAAATTCTCAACTTTAACTAATCACCATTCTAGAAGCTAGGAGTCAGAATCCTTTTAGCAAGATTCTGCACAATGAAGGCTTTGAATTCAATATTAGTATTTCAAGCATTTATGGATTTCTGGATTTTACTCATATAGAATAGAAGCATGGGCATGAGTATGAGGAATGATTCATGTGGTAATATATGAGTATTAGTGATGAATTATAGGTTACAGAATATTGCATACATTGATTGAGGAATTTCATGATGCATCAGCATCATAGTAAGCTGTATTCCCAACTGGATGTATGTGTATATTGGACCGTATGACTCATAGCCTTTTAGTAATAGTTCTATTACATAATTGTGGCTTACTACGTTGTGGCATATAGTACAGCATTAGACATTTTTACATTAGTTTCAAGTATTTGATGTTTTCTCTTACTTTCAGTATTTAGATCTCGGTTCAGCTTTACATTGTTCAATCATTACAGTTCAATTACTCAGTGCCTTTACCGTTATTTTCTATAGTTTTGTTTACTTTACAATTTACTTGCATTTATTTTAGTACTGCTTAGTTTAGTTGCGATGTGTTAGACAAGACACGGGGTACTTTTGGGATCCGGCAATTTGTTAGATCCTGAGCAGCTTGTTGAGACAGGATAAGAGGACTTGCAGGAGATCCAGGAGGAGTACGTGGAGCCTTAGTGGATCCATCTTCCACCTTTTACTTTACTGTTTCTGCTTTTAGTATTTTAGATAGACTTTATTTTTGCCTTATTTTAAACCAGTCTGTAATAATTATAGATGTATTTTACTTTTCTTTTCTGAGATAAATGTTAGTACTATTTTGTAAGGAATATATTTTGAATATTTTGATTTAGCTTCTGCACTCTATCATACTACTACTATACTTAGTATTGTGATGTAATCAGCATACTGGAAATGCTAATATATTGATAACATATATTGGACTCATATTTATCTTTTTAAATCCAATGCACATATTATTCTAATACTTAAGTTAAGTATTCTACTCCTATCTTAAGTATTGGCTCTCGACCTTACTCTTGGGTTCGAGTCAGTAGCCTTCAGTGCGGCTAATTTTAGTTAGCCTATTCGGGAAGATGAGTTATGTCTTCTCCCAAGTAGCGCACCGCTCCGCCGCTGATCTGATTGTACTTGTTTATTGCGCATAGTGACAGGGCGGGGCGCTATAGGTTTAGTTACTACTTAATGTTGGGGTCGTCACACTTCTAGATGAGGAAGTGGTAAGGACGAATGGTGAAAAATTATAAAATTTCTCTTTTGAAGTTAAGAAATCGCATACTTTCAGTACAAAAAAAATATCTTACCATGAAGGAGAACTTTGTAAATATACTTTTAATAGAGAATAAGTCTGAAAACTGCATACCTTAACAAATTTAGTTAATGATACATAAGAAATTAGTGTGTTGCTAGCTATCAAAAGCATGAAAAAAAATTACAAATCTATGTAGTCAGCGAACTTAAAAAAAGGAAAATTGTATATATTAAATGAATATCTAAATATGTTAAAAAATAAATTAAATAAAATACTTTAAAAATTTGTTTTACTTACAATAGGAGTTATGTCATTGAATATTTCTTTGTACACAATATTTTTAGTATACTTAATTGATTGACCAAATTTATCAAAACACAATATTCGCAATCCATTTCAATTTGTGACTCTAGAAAATGCAATATAAAGTTGACCATAAGTAAAAATTGGTTTTGGCAAAAAGATTCCAACAGTACTCAATGTCTGACATTGACTTTTATTTATTGTTACAACGAATGCAATCTTGACAGGAAATTGACGATGATATAACTGAAATGGAAAATCTTGGTTCTGTGACGTCTTTGAAATTATAGGTATAATAACTGTCTGACTAATATTTATTCATGTTAGAATTTTTGCTTGAAGAACCTTGGTCCCAATCTTTTCAATGAGGAGGCGTTATTCTATTGGATTTTTGTTTTCTGTTTTTATTGTTCGGTAAAGAATCATAATTAGTATTTTTCCTTGGAAGAAGTTTTCCTATTAAATACTATCAATTTGTTCTTTTGAAGAGTTTAAATTTAATGATCGTTACACAAAAAAATGTTATTTTCTTGTTTGAATTAGGCTTTTCTATTCTTTTGAAAAAATGTGAGCTTAGCATGAATTAGATATGTAACCGAATAGAAATTGAAGAGAGTTTTTGAAAGAAAGTAATTTTAAGACTCTAGAAAAAGAATGCTATGTTGCCTCCAAAACTTCTCAATTTATTTTAAATAATACATAGACTATTTTAAAAATAGATAAATGAACACAAGTTCATTAAGTAAATACTGAATTTACTTGATAAAATTGAGAGTTCTTAAATAATGTGGGATAAAAGAAAAAATGGGTGTATGACTTTTGAGGTGGTTTTCATACATGGTCTCAAAACTTTTTATTATTAGATTTAACACTCGGAATTTAATAATTACATAACTAAAAGTGACTCAAAAAAATTTATATTTACGGAACACATAAGCACATAAGCTGGCCTCAACACTTTTTAATAAATTAATTAAGAATTAAATAAAAATGTATGCATTTAACACAATTATATATAAAGAGAGAGGGAGAGAAAGAGTCTATTATCCATTAAAAGGACACTATTGCTTGCATATTATACAACTTTTGCCATATAATGCATCTTTATACTTTCATAAAGAATGAGTTTAACTGAATATGCACAAAGCTCAATAACATTTAATTAAGTGTTTTGAATTACTTTAGTGTGTTAGTATTACACTTCTTATAGGCATTGGATCGGGTAGATGCCCCTTCTCTCATAAGGCAATTTGTTATTCATTAAGTCGGGTTCATGCTCAATTTGAATATATGCAACTCAGCTACTTGATAGAATTTCTTATTGCTCGAAACATTGTTGTCCACTGAGGCTTTCCATCATTTTCTTAACCACTCGCACAAACTAAAGGAAAAAACTAGAGCTCTGTCTGTCAATAATAACATAAGATATTACAAGCTTTTGCTGCATGAAAACTATAAAGCAAAATAATTATGACTATAAAAATAGACTCATCTATTACAATAGCTGATAAAGCAAACTTTGATATGTGTATTCAATAACTAAGAGGTTTCATATGAGCTTTCACCGTAGCATACACACTATATGAGCTGCACCGTAACACAATCTATATTATTGATTTTTCTAATTTTCTCCGGGATTGGATTGCTGCCATTGTTTTATGTTTAAAGAAAAATGCTTCTTTAAATTATTCCCTAGTGTTTTAGATTAACATGATAATACTATTTTAGATTAATGTGATAGCTTATATTCAAGTGAATGCTTTCAAGTGTTTGCTTGAACACTTAGAGGAAATTGAATAAAACCACATAATGTATTTTCTTAGGAAATAAAAGAATTAAACAAACTGCTTGACTATCATTGACCCCTTGCTTGCCATGAAGATACCTTAATGTATTATAATAAACTAATTCTCCTATGATGTTTGTTTGTGTAACATTGCATCGCACGATTTATTAGATCACCTCCTTATTTCTTTTCTTACAATTACTGCAAGTCAGCAAAAAGAAAAAGAAAAAGAAAAGAAAGACAAGTTTAGGCGTTTTTTTATATAATTGATTGATTTGGGTTTTTAATCGCCCGAATGAATCTTAGATGCGTATTACACACACACATGAATGTGACATTCAATGCAACAATCTTAGATCTGGGTAGTTAATTCATCCAAGAGCTCTCTTTAGCTTTTATTTTGACAGCAGTCATACAACTCAGTTCTAATTAAAATTGCTTTTAATTTAAATTCATTCTGTTGCGTTAGTCTTCCAAAATTTGATTAGTCAGATCTGTTTGTTCAAATTCAAAATATTATAAGCAAGTACTTTATAATTTTCATTGTCCAATATCATTTGAAGTGCATGATAAAATATCAATTCATAGTTTTGAACAATTTATTCAACGCTTGAACAATTTTTTCTTTCAAATCATATTTGAATATTCTTAGGTTATAGAGCTGAAATTGCTGAATAAATTTTTAATCATTATTGTCCCTAAATTTTTCAGAGAACATTATTTTACAAAGTTGCAGTTCTAAGACTAAATTCTTAATAATTAAAATGTTAGTTTTTACCTATGATTTTATATCTTTGTTGTTAAACTAATACCCAAAATAAGTGTTCTAACTTATGGCATATCAAGTTTTTGTTTGATAGGAGAAAAATGTTTTTTATATAAGAGTGACACATTTAAATATGGATATATTAGAGATGACTAAGAGCACGTTTGATGAGATTAACCCATACGTTAGTATTTTTAGGTCAGCACATGATTTCTTAAGAAATATTGAAAATATTGACCTAAAAATAAAAATTAATCATTCAAAAGGAAGGCAATATATATTAGACCAACATCTAATGAGGTTGAAGCATTGTTGATTGGAGATGATTCACATGAAAGCAGGTGTCATGATATAATTTTATATCCTAAATGTGGTCTTTTGCAACATATTTTTGAAATAGAACCATGCTATATGCCTCTTCAATATATATTGTTATTTCCTTACGGTGAAGATGAATGGACAACAAACATCAAATATAATTTGTTGATCTGAATTAGATATCAGGCAAAGTGTGACAATGAGAGAATTTTATTATTTTCATATTCAATTTCAATGAGGATATAGAAACACTTTACTATCTACAGGTCGTTTGTTCCAACAATATATAGTAGACTCATTTGCAGCAATACAAGAAAATAGATTGTGATTCATAAGAAAAAATTAGCCAAATTTTTTTACTAAGTTATACCAAGGTCTAAAAGATGCAATTGATTCTGGTGAAAATAATGCAGCAAATATTGGAAGGAGATATGTTCTCCCTTCTTCATTTTATTATGGCCCACATCATATATTTCAAATTTATCAGGATGCAATAGCTATTTTTTGGTATATGGGCTCTCCGGATCTTTTCATTACTTTCACTTGCAATCTCAATTGGAGTGAAATTCAAGATTTTTTGCTTCAAATTTCTAGCCAAAAGGTTGAGGATCGACTTAATATTGTAGCTAGAATATTTAATATTAAAATGAAGCAATTCTTGAAAGATGTGCAACAAATATTTGAAAAAGTTATTGCAGGCACTAACTTGTTTAATTCTCAAATATGTAATGGTTTGCATATACATTTTAATTAATATTTAATATGAATTTATTTTTATGCAAATTTGCATATTGTAGAATTCCAAATATATGATCTCCCACATATACATCTTTTGATAATTATTGCAAAAGAGTATATAGAATATAATAATTCTTTAATTATGGCTGAGTTGCCAAACAAGATATCAGAATCATATTTACATGAATTAGTTCTTACTTATATGATTCACAGTCCTTGCTGTATAAACCCTAACTCTCCCTACATTGTGGATGGAAAATGTATGAAAATGTATCCTAAAAAATTTGTTTCTTCAACAATATAGGATCAAAATGGCTTTGTTACATACAGACGAAGGGATAATAGGATAATAACTTAAGAAATGGACAAATTGTTGATAATTGTTGGGTGGTTCCGTATAATCAGGATCTTTTGTTATTATATGAAGCTCATATAAATGTGAAAATTGTGGCAAGATCCAAAGTTATCAAGTATCTTTATAAACATATTAATAAGGGCCCTGACAAAATGACAATTTTATTGCAAAATTAAATGCTAAAAAATGGTGGCAACTTCCCTTCAAATAATAGAAATTATGATGAGATTAAACAATATCTTGATTGTTTAATATATCTTGCCAATAGAAGCGTGCTGGAGAATATTTGCATTTAAGCTGCATGCTCAACATCCGTTTATTGAATGTTTACCGTACCATCTTGAGGATGAACATAATTTTATATTTAATGATAACAATATTTTGCAAGATGTTATATATAAACCTAACATTGAGAAAATAAAACTTCTGCAATGGTTTGCTGCAAATCAAAGGTATCAAGATGTTCATTATTTTACTTATGTTGAGTTTCTGTTATATTGGGTTTGGAAAAATACATCAAAATAATGGTTACGTAGGAAGTCTAAATGCAAGATAGGCCATCTTTATTATGCACATCCTAGTTCTAGTGAGATATTTTATCTTTGCATGCTGTTAAAGGTGCTTAATGTTTTAATAATTAAAAATAGGTCAATGATGTTATACACTCAACATTCCGAGCAGTGTGTTCTGCGTTGGGGCTAATTGGTGAGGATACCAAATAGGATGATGCTTTAACTAAGGCATCAACAAGGGCAATTGCTACTCAATTAAGAAATATGTTTGCAACTATTCTTATATATTGCGAGATTAACCATCCTATTGAATTATGACATAAACATTCTGACAAATTAGTTGAAGATATATATTTTTTCATTCATATGCATTCTCTATATGCTAATTCTACTATTATTGATTCAAATAAATTAAATTATGCACTATAATAAATTGAAAAAATTTTAAATACCAATGGAAAGTCATTTCGTAATTTTGAGTCAATGCCTTACTTAGCCTTCATAGCTCTGTGAATTTTCATAATCAACTGATTTTAGAGGAATTCGACTATGACGCCAATTTATCATATGACCAATTTCAAAATTATAATTAACAATTGAATTTAGAACGACGTTATATTTATAAAGCTAATATTTAATCATGCATCTCAAATAAAGGTGGGTTTTTCTTTGTATATGGCAGTGGCAGAATATGAAAGACATTTTTTTGGAAAATAATTATAACTAAGATACGATCTGAGAGAAAGATTGTTAAAATAGTTGCATCATCTATGATTGCAGTATTGCTATTATCCAGTGAACGTACAACACATTCAAAGTTTAAAATTCCTATATCTCTCACAGAATTATCAACATGTGCTAGCAATCTGAGATTTTAGAGATACTACAGATTGCTGATTTATAAATATGGGATGAAGCATCTATGATACATTATTTTACTTTTGAAGCATTAAATCATACTTTAAGAGATATAATGAAATTTAAAATACATAATTCTAAAAATAAAGTATTTGGTGGAAAGACTTTGGCCTTTAGTAGAGATTTTAGTCAAATTATCCCAATTATAAGAAAATGTACTCGATAAGATATTGTTGCTGCGGGATTACATGGATCTTATATTTAAAAATTTTGTAAATTATATGAGCTTAGAACAAACATGTGTTTCCATAAAAATGTTGATATCAAATCTGCGGAATTATTACTAACACGTCAATTTGCTGATTAGCTCTTAAATATTGGTGAAGGCAAAATTGGTGGAGATATTTTTGAAGATCCTTTATTAAATAATTGGATGATAATACCTGATGATCTTTTAATTCATAATATAAATGATCCTCTCAAATCTTTGATACAATTTGTTTATCCATATCTCAATGATTTTTATTATACTCATGCCTATTTGTAAGCACGTTGTATTCTAGCTCCTACAAATGATGCTGTTGACCTAATCAATCATATGATCCCTGATCAATTACTAAGAAAATTAATAAATCTTTATAGTGCCGACCATATTTCATACAAAGATGGAATAACAACTGAAGCTTTTGGTTACAATCACAAGTTAATAAATAGCATTAAGTTTAGCGATTTAGCTGATCATTGCATTCAATTGAAAGTTGGGGTCCATGTAATCTTATTATGTAATTTGAATCAAGCCATAGGTTTATGTAATAGTACACACATCATCATTAAAAAGATTGGGACCAAGGTTTTTCAAGCAAAAATTCTAACAGGAACAAATATTTGCCATACAGTTATTATACATAGAATTTCAATGACATCACAAAACCATGATTTTCCATTTCAGTTATATCGTCGTCAATTTTCTGTCAATGTTGCATTTGCTGTAACAATAAATAAAAGTATAGGTCAGACACTGAGTATTGTTGGAATATTTTTGCCAAAATTAGTTTTTACGCATGGTCAACTTTATGTGCATTTTCTAGAGTGACAAATCAAAATGGATTGTGAATATTATGTTTTGATAAATTTGATTAGCCAATTAATTATACTAAAAATATTTGTATAAGGAAATATTCAATGACATAACTCTGTTGTAAGTAAAACAAATTTTTAAAGTATTTTATTTAGTTTATTTTTTAACATATTTAGATATCCATTTAAGATATATAATTTTCTTTTCTTAAGTTTGCTGACTACATAGATTTGTGATTTTTTTTCAGGCTTTTGATAGCTAGCAACACACTAATTTCTTAGGTATCATCAATTAAATTTGCTAAAGTATGTAGTTTTCAAATTTATTCTTTATTAAAAGTATATTTACAAAATTCTCTTTCATGGTAAGATATTTTTTTGTACTGAAAGTATACGATTTCTTAACTTCAAAAGCGAAATTTTATAATTTTTCACCATTCAGCCTTACCACTTCCTCATCTAGAAGTTCCAATTGATAGTTATATTTTATTCTATTAAAATTCAAAGTAATAAATTTTTTTTGTGTGTTGTTGCTCCGTAGTAACTTCAAAAAAACTTTTGTTTGCTTGAACTCTCCCCCCTCCCACTTTTCCGCGAAGAGAGAAGAAAAGAGAAATTTAGTAAGATGAGCAGTTTTACTTAATTGATTTAAATTTCGTAAGATCTCTCCTTCATTCATTCTTCTTCTTCTTCAAGATGAGCAGATTTTTTTATAAATTTTTTAATCAATATATTTATAGAAATTTATAGAGTCCAATTTAAATCTTTGTGATGTTTGTCATAAGAAAATCAAAACCGATTGAAAAATATTAAGTGAGCCCAAATAGGTGTGTTTCCAGAGCTCTCATTTGCTTCATTTCTAAATATTACTACAACAGCCTCTACTAAAAACAAAAAAAAATGATTTGCTTTTCAAGAAAGGAATATAAAATAATTTGAAGCATGCTTTTTTTATTAAATGTAGAATTTCTTTTCTTATGGAGCATTGCTTTGTTTGTATGAGGTAATTACTTGCATTCTCTATAACAGTCAATGGACAGGTTTCTTCTATTATTTTAGCTTAAATTATTAGACTTATCTCAATTTAAGCAATACATTTGTCTGAATATGCTAATAATATTTAGAAATACATCACCTACAATTATTTTGGCCAATTTTATAATGTAGGTAAACTATAAGAGTTAATTTTTTATTCATTTGGGTTGGCAATGTAACATTACTTTCTTTGAATTGAAAAATAAAATAAGAAAAATACATTATAAACTAGATAAACTATGGGAGTTATTTCTTTATCCATTTGAGATGGGAATATATCTATACAAAGCTTTGAATCCAATAAAGAGATCAAACCTACTTCTTCTTCTAGGCAATATTCCAAATTCTCCAGCACATATTTTCTAACCTTGTATTCGCACATATTTTCTAACCTTGTATTCCTCTCCAGTGGGCTTGCAGCCGCCCAATGAGCATCCATCCATTGCAGCCCACTTTGACACCACAAAAAGAACAAGGTAATATATCCCTCACCAAAATCCGTCAATCCATTGCAGCCACTTTAACACCACAGAAAGATCAAGAGCAAGAGATCCCTCACTTAAATCTAGTGATGACTTCCTCCACAAAGTACCACGTGGGGCTAAAGCTCCATCTCTCACGTAACAACAGCGATGACTTGGAAGCGTCAATTGTAGGCATAAAGTTCATAATTGCTTCTAGGTAGTTATTGCAGAGAAGACCTGGAAAAGAGCAGGAAATTAAATGGCAGGAGACGGGTTGCTCTTCCCTCGCTGAGTTATTCCCTCTTGATGCTAAGAAAAATCTACAAAGAGGAGATGGCGTAAGAAATTGAAGAAGAAAAAGGGCCTTACGTGCTTTAGAGAAGGTATTGTCTGCTTCTTTAGCGAGAGAATTGGGAAGACGAAAGGACTTTTCTCTCCTCACAAAATCGAAAGATTTAGGCACCAAATTCACTCTTCATTTTCTCTCTCCCATATGCACATGTATATACAAGCATGAATCCCGCACAATGTGCGAAGGCGGCGACAACACACCGAAAAGAAAAAAATAAAAGTTAGTCGCATAAAACTTGCACAATATGCAGATGTGCTAACCCATTAAGATTAAAATTTGCACTATAATCACATGGAGAAAAATTTATATATAATCACTCAACAAAAATAATAATCATATTATATAATCAATATAAAATGTATTTAATTATACAAAAACTATAAATCATTAAAAAAAAAAAAAGTTAAATCATATATATATATATATATATATGTATATGCATGAAACTCGCACAATATATGGAGTTGATAAAAAAAAATTGCATTTTAATCACACAAACAAAAGTCAAAATGATATAAAGAATCAAAATCACATGCTAGTTGTTTGAATAAAGTTAAACATCTCTTTGCAAATCTTGCTCGGTAATTCTGGAACCAAACTTTTGCTAGCCGAGGCCGGAGGTTCTGGGTTTGGCAAGACATGCTTCTTTCTCTAAAACCATCACACAAAAAGAAAAGTGAAAAAAAAAACTCAAAATATGCTTCTTATTTTAATCAAAAACATTAAAACTTTGAAAGAAGAGTAAAGTGCTAGCTATCAAGAAGGCCGATTGCTTTTTGGACAGCCGAAGCTTCCCTTTTATTGCCGACAAAATCAAAACTGTTCTTAGAAAGTAGAGTAATTTGACCTGGCAAACCTTTTTGAAAGAAAAGAAAAACAACAAACTTGTGATATTTTTTGTCATTGTGATATTTTTTTGTGATATTTTTCCTGGTCAAAACTTCCTTTCGTCATTGTGATATTTTTTGTCCGCAAACTTATGGTTTTCAATACTCATACCATTATCTAAGTCTTAAACAAGAGGTAGAGATCTGTAACGGTTGGAGATCGAAAACTTTGCCTTGGATTTGTAATCTTTTTTTTCTGGTTTATATTTCAAAGAACTCTTTGGTTTGATAAAAGTGTTGAGTTTTGTATATTGTTCCTCTAGAGATTGCAATGATCTCCAAGAGTCCTTCGACTCTTTGAGTTCGTCCTCTTTCCAGATTCAAACTTGTACTAGCTTATCATTAACTTTACTGTCAAACTCTCCATGATGAGCATTAATCTCAATACAACCGAGATGTTAGTACTAGCAGTTTCTAAATCAAAATCAATGTTATTAATAATTGAACTAGAGATAAGAGTAGAGATGTTACCATTCAGGCTGTCCCCAAAATTAGGGTTTAGGTCCATATACCGCCACCTTTCATCAGAGATTGATTGCCCATGGTATGAGGGGTTACCTGTTGTTGTATGGTCAAGCACTATTGTTTCCAAGGAAGCTTTGTTGGGATGATTCGATTCTCTTCTATGATCTGCAATTGTATTCTTCAAATAAACAATTCTAGCAGTACTTATGGAAATGTCATTGGCTCTAGGCATTATCAGTTTATGGAGCCAAATTAATTTTGTTAATAATATAAGTGTTATTGGAAGCATCATTTCTTATAAGTGTCATTGGAAACATCATTAATCTTATCGATATCATTACCAGCTTTATTGACAATGACACTTATATCAAGAGGGGTGTTATGATTTATAGAACTCATTATAATCATATTGTCAACAGAATTAGCATCAAAATTAGCATTAAAAGTAACATATTGGACCTTCTCGTAAACAGCATCAGGATTAGCTTCAATCTCAACATTATAGTTAAACTTTCCAGTGATATTTGAACCCAGTGTTTCTGGCCCAACCATAATATTGATTTCTAAGGCACTAGATTCAATAACGGTGTGACAAGTTTCTTCCATAATATATTTTCCATGATACTAGAAATATCTTTCCTATTTTGATTATCAGCATGAGCAACATTAACCAAAATAGATTTACCAATTTCAGCTTCAATTATAATGTTTGTATTATTATTTTGTGTGGCAACTTCATCTTGATTAATCGAAACCTCACCAATAAATCCTCTAGCATTGTTAAATAAAGGATTAGTATCATTATATTCAATAATAGCATTTAAATTGTTAGGGGACATATCCTCTAACCTCTATTTGGGGCCGAAGGGCTCTTTTATTTTCTAAAAGAGCAATTATTTGAGGTGTGCTCAAGAGAGCAGCACCAATTGCAATACATAGGCATATTCTCATATTATATTTCTTGAGAATATCCATTTTTTTAGATACCAGCCAAATTGCAGCAGGTGGGGGGGGGGAGGTGTTCATTTCAATCATCATTCTCGAGGCCGCAGTATTTCGAAATAAGGCCGCGTTTCTATTGAGTTTCATTTGCCAATAGCTAAGCCGATATTAAATAGAATATCTTTAGTGATAAAATGAAGTTTTAGCCCAGGTAAGTTGATCCACATCGGAACAATTGGGACATCATATTTCACATATAAGAAGGAATCCCACTTGCAAAACCGCATAGTGTTTCCTTTGAGATCAAAGGATCCTTTTGAAAACAAATGAGCATAGTCTAAATCTGATTCAAAGGAAAAGAATACCTGGTGAGAGTCAAAGGATCAAATCTTCACTGGGGTCACTAATTTTAATCTAGCAATAAAACCATTGACCAAAGAAAAGCTAGGTTTTACACAAGCAAATTTACCAACAAGAGTTAGGGCATGCAGATTAGCCAAGGTAGAAACCTCCTCCTTTGAAAAAAAAATTGCAGGACCTCCATTAAACTTACATATGGGATTTGAAACCACAGGCTAGAAATTTGAAACAATATCCCAAAACGAGAGAATGATCAGTGGATCTTCCATCACCTATAACATAAACGACAAAACCATAATACAAAAGCAAGAAAGGAGGTTTTAGAAGTCACCCGGGAGAACAACTCCAGATATATCCACTATTCATCGGCAGAGCCAACGGGTAGAAACCCTAGTGGAGCGCTTCCAGAGTTGCCAGACGGAACCTTAGAGGCACAACAATGATATATGCATGATATATATATATATATATATATATATATATATATATATATATATATATATATATATATTCATAAAGTCATCTTGGCAAGGAATTTTATTGCAAGCAAAAATGAAGATATAGAGAGGGCTGGGAGGTTACAAAAATTCTAAACACTAAAAGCCTAAAGCCAATCCCAAAAAATTAGGTCCGAAGGTATAGCCTAAAAGGACCCAGTGGAAATAAAAAATAGCCTAAATGGACCTAGTGGAAATAAAAAAAGGTACCAAAATAGAGAAAGGCCAAGAAATAACTGAAACAAAACTAAACGAGAAACGAAAGAACAAGCAAGATAAGAGAGAATACCGAACCTAAACGAGAACAAAACAAGCTGCAGAGCCAGAGCGAAACTAACCTACCTACAAAGCTAAACTGAACCAAAACCCAGCCAAGCAGGGCCACGCCACGTAACCAAACAGCAGCCCACAGCAGACCAAACAACAGTCCAGAAGGAGCAAACTTGCCAAGGAGTAAACCCGCATAACAAAAAAAATAGCCCAGAAGGAGCAAACCTGCAAGGAGCAAACATGCCACCGGAGGAATACCTGCAAATAAAAACTTGCAAGGAGCAAACCTGCCAGCAAGGACAAAAAGCACGACAGCCAAGCAGAATAGTTTACGAATGCCAAGAAGGTCCAGGAAACTGACCCAAGCTCGACTAGAGATGAATAAACAACAACCAAGCAAGTTAACCGAGACATACAACAGCCCACAAACGCCAATCAGAAAAGCCAATACATGCAACAGCCCACAACAACCAAGAAGAAAAACCCACAAACACCAAAGCAGCACCAAAACTTGCAAAATTTGCTCATAAAAGCAAATGAAAAAGCTGCAGCACCTTATATTTATGTCTTGCAAAACCTTCTCATAATTATCAGTCGTTAGTAATTGAAAAAGCCAAAACTACAGTCCCAACAGAGGATGGGGAGCAAGTGGATAGCCCCAGTTAGAGACCACTTCCAGGAACTAACCATCACAGCCAAGGAGACCATAATAAACCATAAATAATAGAAATAATGTTACCCACAGCATCACATAATTGAAATACCCACAGCAAACAAAGTCCCACAGATCACAGCACCACATCTTGCAAAACACCAGAGTATGCATAGTTCCACAGTAAAAGAAAAGGTAGCACAGATCTATAGCACCACAATAAGCAAAACCCCACAAATTGCAGAGATTCATGGTAGCACAGAAAAACATCCACAAAATCACATAATTAAAGTTCCACAGTAGCAGAGAAAACTGAAATAGAGCTTAACGCCCACAGCAACATGAGAATAGATAAAACACAACCAGCCAAGTTAAAATAAACATTGTCCTCAATGCAACGAGCAACCCACAATAATGCCAAAGATGCAAACCCAAAAGATGTGAGGGAGCAAATGGACATCCCCAGTGAGAGACAACTTCCAAAAGAAAAAATCGACAGGTTTGAGAGAGAATCTAAAGCCAAGCCATCAATCCAACATGAGTCTATTCTTGATATTAATTGTATTAAGAGTTTTCCAGCTGAAATTTTTTTTTCATAATTGCTAAAATAGTTTTTAGCATCTTCGATAATGGTCGAAATAGAGGCAGCTGAATTAAGCAAAGCATTTGTGTATTTAGCTTTGTTCCTTGCATTCCATATGTGCTAAAGAGTGAATGCATCAAAAAGGTTGCCAATGTAGATTTTAGCCTTCTTTACTTTAGGCCAACGGAAAAAAAAATATTTTCAGTATTATCAACTGAGGGAGGAGAAATAAAGCATATATCGTTCCAAATCGATTTACTGAAATCACTATCAATGAAGACATGATTTAGAGATTCAATTTTATTGCAATAATGGCAGCGGGAAGGAAGGCAATACCCCAAACTTTGCATTTTAGTGTCAACATTGATGAGGTTTTTGTAAAGTCTCCAAAGAAAAACACTGATTCAGTTGGGAATACATTTATGCCAAATCCAGCTTGGGAATGAGGGAACAACATGAGTTCTGTAGCAATTCCAAATGATGGAGAGATTAATTTTTTTATTGATACTAAACACAGAGTTGGCAGATTTAGACCAGATGAATGGCAGTAATGCTATTAAAATCCTCTCCCGAGAACAAATCTTGAAGGAGGGGTAAATTCTAGCCATAATTGTTGGAGTAACAATAAACAAGTTTCAATTTTGGGTATTTAATTTGCCTGTAATTAGTGAATAAAACTTTATTTTTTATTCTAGCAATCGAACCAGAAGGATATAGAAGTGTTAAGATTTTCCCACATTATAGTTTCCTCTACAGTGTCTTTTAAAGAAAGCATTCTCCTAAAATTAGAAGAATCAGTGATTTGGTTTCTAACCGCACCTGGACGAGAGTTAGCGTAATATTTAGCAAGCAAAATTTTGGACCATATGGAGGGGGATGTTCTAAACTTCTACCAAAGTTTAAGGGATAAAGCATTGTGAATGTCGGAGAGTTTTCTAATCCCAATCCCTCCTTCAGCATAAGAAAAAGTAATTTGATTCCAAGAGCACCAGATGATTTTGCTTATATTAGGATGGATCCATAATAATTTATTGAAAATAGTGGTGATTTTTTTCAAAATAAAAGTAGTAGGAGAGCAAACCTCTAGCCAATAGGAAGGAATAACATTCAACAAATCCTTGATTAGGATAAGCCTACCTCCTTGAAAAGGATATTTGTTTTCCCAACATTAAAGCTTTTTGAAAATGTTGTCAAGAAGACCTTTATAGCTTATGTTTTTCTTGTGCCCAATATTTATAGGGATTTTGAGATAGGTAAAGAGGAATTTCCCTTTCTTGAAGTTAAAAGTATTTTCAATTTTAGTGCAATTCTTTTGGGGGCTTTTATTATTCACAAAATAGTTGAATTTGAGTCTATTGATATTAAGCCCAGATTTAATTTCAAGATCAGAGAGGAGAGCCGCTAATTTTTTCAGGAAGTTGCTGCTACAGTTTGAGAAGATAATCAGATCATTAGCATAAGCAAGATGGGACACCATCATTTTGCCTCCAATATTAAATTGCATATTTGGGTTTTGTTGGAATAAGAGGTTTATATTGTGAGACCAAAAGTTTATGGCTAAAATAAAAAAGAAGGGGAGAAAGGGGATCCCCTTGTCTAAGCTCTCTCTCAGAAGGAAAGAAACCAGTAGGGTTGCCATTGAGAATAACAGAGAACCAATTGTGGTGCATTAATCTTTGTAATAAATTTGTCATTGAAATCATAGGCTTTAAGGATATTAATGAGGAAATTCCAGTTTAATTTATCCAAGACCTTTTCAAGATCAATTTTTAGGATAAGATTATGGCCCAAAAATTTCTTTTTTAAACTGTGAAAAAGCTCTTGAGTAGCAAGAATATTATTTTGAATAAGTCTACTGGGGACAAATCCAGATTGATTTAGATCAACTAGGGAGGGGAGAAAGGTTTGAAGCCTTTTGGTTAAAATTTTAGAGATTATTTGTTCAAAGTGGTGCAAAGACTAATAGATCTAAAGTTATTCCACCAAAAGGCTTTATCAATTTTTGGGATCAAAGTAATCATAGTGTGAGTGAAAAATTTGAGAAGAGGAACATCACAGAAGAATTCCTTTACCCCATTGCAAACATCCAACTTTAAAATGTCCCAAAATTTTCTAAAAAGCTCCCAAAGAAGCTATCAGATCCAGGGCATGAGTTTTCTTTAAGATTTTTAATAATTTCCTAAATTTCATCATCACTAAACATCTAATTTAATATATAATTAATGTCAATAGTGATTTGAACAACACCGATTATAAGGCTACTTTTGTGGGGAGTGTGAATGGAGTTTTTGAATTTTTCTTTGAAATAGTTGGTGACAGAACTTTGCAAATCAATCAGGTTGGAAATTTTTTAGCTTTAGACGAAGTGACTTCATTGATATGATTTATGCTTTTTCTTTTCATCCAATTATGATAAAAAAATAATGTTACACTCTCCTTTTATTTTTGAATTAATAGAGCATTTTTATTGTGGTAAATATGCAAGATTTAAATGTTACAATTTATTAAATCTAGTCAGCCCTAATTTGGTTTTCCAAACAATTTAATTTATCTAATTAATTAACTTAAATTTAAAAAAATATGCATAAGGAAATTAAGAAAAACAAATAAACCACCGCTGAATCAGTCGAAAGGGGATTCAGCGATTCTGAAGACTCACACTAGCAAATTTAAAGCGGACAAAAGATCGATTTACAAAAAGGGGGCGTTCGGGAAGCGCAAAAAATCAGTTGCCAGACGCGCCCACAGCCGGCGGATTGAACAGACGAGAAATTGATAAAAGAATCTAAACTTTCACTTCTTAATTCAGAATCGGCTCACTATACATGCAATATGGAAAGAAAGACAAATAAATATCGCAAGCAAACGAAAAAAAAAATCATAATCAAGCAGTATTTTCATCCACAGTTTGTTCTCCTATCTGCTGCTGATCCAGCGCCTGATTCCTGTCTCCTGTTCCCGCACTTCCGAATGTAATCTCGAACCAAATCGCCCTTTCTCTCAGCTGTCCTTCCGCATCGCCATCCGCCTTCTTAGCTGTATTCTCCTCCGCAGGCATACAGTACCGACATACCGGGCACGTGCCGTGAAACCCTAACCACTTGTCGATGCAATCCCCGTGAAATCGGTGCTTGCAAGGCATCTCCTTACAGATCTCCGTTTGCCCTAACTCTTCCAAACATACCACGCACTCTTCCCTTGCATCGGAGATCTCGGCCCTCGGCAGCGCCTCAATAGACGCCACGGACGCAGGCGGCGGCCCTTTCCTCTCAGTACCGTCTGCGAACATCTCGGCCAGGAGGGACGGATCGCCTCTCAGCAAGGCAACGCGGCGCGAAATCGGGTGGAAGAGCATGACGCGATCGGACGGCGATCCTTCGTCGGCGGAAATCGGACCGCCGAGAAAGCCGATGATGATCGGCTGGAAGATCTGCGTCTGTTCCGAAGCTTCATCGGCGGATATCGCGGCTCTGAAGAAGCGCGTGAAGAACGCAGCTGCTTCTGTTCCCGATTCCATCGCCATGGTAGATCGGAGGGGGGGAAAGGAGGGAGAAACCTAGGAGATGTGCCTGCGAATTCAATCGGAAATGCTTGTTAGTGGGAATTGAGTTTTGGAAATTGGGGGAGGGAAATTAAAAGGGAAGGGGCGGACTCTATCAGAAGAATCTAGAATTTGACACCTTAAACGAACACGGCAGCCGACGGGCTCCCTATTTTATTTTTATTTTTAAATCGGAAAATAATATCTTTGTTCATGAAATTACCTTTATACCCTTTCATGGCGCCTTCGTCTTCTTAAACGTGCGATTCAGGCTACCACCATATGCATGTAATGTGCGCGCGGGGAAAGAGCGTTTATGTTGAATTTCATTGCAGTTGGAATGTTTTTTTACACGTTTACTTTTTAAATTAAATTTGTTGATTACTTGTTTAATTATACTTAATACTTTTCTTAAGCATACTTATTAGCTCCGTAGAAGAATCTAGAACGGAGTTTTGGTGCTTCAACCTTTGCATTTGCTTTGGGTTGTTGGCATTATCTTTTAAGTTCTGCTGATTTAATTCTCTTAAAAATAAACATACTTAATAATTAATTATTTCTTCATTAAATATACTTAATTTGTAACGATCATTCTAATTTCTTAACTAATTAATTCTGTTATATAATATTAAGAACATTAATTATATAATTTTATGATTAATTTTGTTAATTTACTAATTAATTATTTTATTTTAAAATATATAATAAAATGCTTTTTTCTATTGCGCAAAGTTAGTACTTTAAAAATAATATAATTAAATATATAAGTAATTTTTGAAATGAACTTTTTCTACGCGAATGTCAAATAATTTTTATAAAATGCTTCTAATTTCAAACTAAAAAATATATAACCATACAATTACTTTTGAAGCACGTGATTTCTTTTAAGAGTATATAAGAAAATGCAGATTCTCATAAATACTAACTACCATAGGAAGATGCTCCAATGAAGAAGAATAATAAACAAAGTGATGTATGATGAGCTCAATAATTATAATTAATTTTTTGCTTAAAATGCAAGTTTTTTTATGTAAGATTAGTTGTTGGTTTAGTGTATTTTATATAATTTAAGCTCCAGAATGATCAAACAACGAAAAGAAGAAAATTTGTACAAAGAAGAGTGTTGCAATGCGCTTTAGCACACACCACAACGCCAGACTACTCGAGGCAAGCTGTTGTAGCGCGCCTCAGCACCAGGTTGCTCGAGACTAAGGCGTCACCGCGTGCTACGGCGCCAGGCTGCTTGGGACCTAGGCGCCACAGCGCGCCGCAACGCCAAACTTATTATTATTATTTTTTTCAGACACTACAGCGCGTCATAGGCTTAGTTTGTCTTGAACTATGCCAACATCCCAAGAGCCTTGCTCACTGCAGTAAGTAACACATTTCCAGCAAAATAATGTCATATGGGCATTTGAGCGAAGTGATCCAAGATGGGCTATCCTGATCTATTCCATTCAATGTTTAGGAGCTTCAACTTCAACAAGCCAGCATGTAGCAACCTAAAGTTGTTAATCGTCATTTACTAGTCTAATCAGTCAGAAACCCCCATTAGTCTCCAAACATCATTAGGAATCAACCTCTAAAATTTGGTTTAAATTGGAGCTCATTTGAATTTTTTTATTGTTTTAATGCTATTAATTAATAAAAAATTTAAGATTATTAAATTGACATCCGATTAAAAATTTAACATCATTAAAAAAGTTGTTAATAATCATGTTCTTCACCTCTAGTAGGGGGAAATTTTAAAATTTTTCTGAGCTCATTTGATAGCTTACTTTTAATTAGATTAAAAGTAATTAGTTATTAATTAAATTAATTAATCACTCATTATACTTAACAGGATCTATCCGTTTAATCGAACGACGCACAATCTCTGTCGTTCCATCAAACCAACCATCTAGATCAGACAATTGGTGGCCTTTGTCCCGTGCGGGCTGGAGAGCTTGCGCGTAGCAGTTGCCCGTCTATGCTGCCCGCGCAGGCCACGGCAGTTGCCATTCTGCCGCTCTTGAATGCCTCAGCTCCAATTTAATCATCCATTAAAATCCTTAGCCTCTACCCGATCGTTTGAGACCTTTGTTTTAAACTGGGAATCATAGTTGTGCCCTCCCAAGCTTGCCGAACATCCTCCATCATGAACTCCAAGTATACCGTTCCACCCTTTATCTCTTTGCACTTCCTTCCTTTGATTGTTGAGCTCCAATCAAGTTCGATCGAGTTCAATTGGAGCTCGACAGCTAATTGTTGAACAATGTTCAACAGTAAACCGTAACGCCCGACTTAGGGTAGCCAAAATTAGGACATTAAGTTCGTCGATTGATGGGGCTTTATACGCATTAGGTAGGCCACGACCTTAGCTTCATTTTGGTATGCGATATATTAGCTAGCATCAATAGAGCAGAGAGATTTTGCGAACCATAGATTGCATATTTTGGTCCATGACAGATCAAAATTACGTAGTCTGCGCTTATATGCAATTGTATGTGGTCTGAAGTAATATGAGATGGTAAGTGTAAGGAGCCAATTAAGTAGTAATAAGTGAAACTCTTAAACATCGAGACGCCTTTTTAGATAACGGTGGAGTTCTTGATAAGAAATCCAAAGTTAAGCGTGCTTATGTGGGAGCACTCCCAGGATGGGGGTGACCTACTGGGAAGTTATCTTCTAAGGGCAAAACTGTGAAGCCTTTCAAGTCAAAACAGACAATACCTTGGTGTTAAGAGTATGGGCTATTACAAATGGTATCAGAGCAAACCATAGGGTGTCAGATAGGAGTTAAGTTTCATATAGGACAAAGTACCACTTCATGTGAGCAGCCTCTTGAACTCATTATAGTTAAGGTGCTACATGGTTGTGGGTATCTCTTGAGCATGTAGTGGTCACCTCTAGTCCTATCTACACAATGGATGGTTCTTGGATCTGTGTGTGGATACTGATGAGGACGTCAGTTACTTAAGTTAGGGAGATTGTAAAGACCCACTTAAGTAGTAATAAGTGAGACTCTTAAACATCGACATGCCTTTTCAGATAACGGTGGAGTTCCTAATAAAAACTCTAAAGTTAAGTGTGTTTATATGGGAGCACTCCTAGGATGGGTGACCTGCTGGAAAGTTATCTTCTGAGGGCAAAATCATGAGGCTTTTCAGGCCAAAGTGGATAATACCTTGGTGTTAAGAGTTTGAGATGTTACAGTAAAATCCAAAGATTTATTGTCCGTTGGAAACAGTGTTCTGTTTTGTTACTAGAGTATACTTAATTTTACTAATGTTTAAGTATTAAATTGGTTTATTATTTTGGTCTGAAATGATAATTTAAGTTTCTTGATTTGAAACTACTTTTGGAAAAATTAGGGAGAGTTGGGATTTTAATATGCAAGCACTCTTCTTCTCAACCTTATATTAATTAAATTGAATTAATTTTATATTTCATATTCAAGAGACTTAGTCTTCTCTAATGAATTTACTAAATGTGCTAAGCCTTGTCTAATGCTCTAAAATGAACACTAGAAAGTTCAATTTTAGCTCATAGACATTCATGTGATCATTATCTTATGAGTTAATTTCTCACATCTAAGTTATGAAAGCTATATTTTAGTTTGAGTATCACATGAACTTGAATCCACTAATAGCATCACATGTATCATCTCTTGATTCAGTTAAGGAAATGAGCTCCTAGGATAAATGGGTTTATCTCACATTACCCATGGCATTTAGCGCTTCAAGAACCTCGCTTAAACCTAGAGTGAGTTGTGGAGCTCAATGCAACAACCCAAGGTTGTTACCCAGTCAATTTGACATAAATTGATCAAATTAAGTCAAAAATCAAGATCTTAATTTTAAGTCAAATAAAAATTAAATAAAATATTCTCAAATAAAATGTATCAAGGAGATCCTCCTGCAAAAATTTGACACAATTAGGATCCCGAATTGTCCTAAATAAATTTATGAAATTTTAATTTCCAGAGTTGATAATAGATAAAATATAAATCAAAATTTAGAAAATTTGTATATTTAAGTTAAGCATCATAAGAGGACGCTATGGTTTAAGTTTCACAAATTTTTGAGCTCCGGATTAAATTGTAGAGAATTTTTGAAGTTTTTCACTTAAAAACTAATATAAAATAAAATACTCATCCAAAATTAATGATTTTTAGATGTGTGCGTTCGTCTCGTCAAGATGCTCATTTCGATACCAAATTTGTAATATTTGGGGTTCTTATGGCTATAGATGATGGCTCGAGAAATTTCAGTCATTCGATTTTAATCTAATGGCTGTCTTGATTTAGGTTATGGCTTTAAATAGATGTTAAATAGTTTCTAAACTTAATAAGCTGCCACAACCTAACTATTTATTTTCCTCTCAACCAAAATTCTCTTCCCATTCTTCTCCTGTAATGCACACAATTAAAGAAGAAAAAAAAGACTCATGACCTTCCCTCTTCTCTCTTATAATTGATAGGAGAATTCAAGGGAGAGCCATACTCTCCTTCTCCTTTAAATGGAGGCTCGGCCCTCTCCTCATCTCTATTTAGATATTAGCTGAGTTCCTCTCCTTCTCATACTGTGCTATTATTGAAAGATCCTTCAAGCCCTCAAGCTCTCAAAGAACTAGCCGAGTCTTCTTCTTCCATTCCTAAGGCCAAGGTACCCTTTTGCTAAAATTTTCCTTGTGCTATTCTCTTCTTATGTAGCAAAGTGTTGTGAATGATATTTCCATTAAGTTACTGTTTGGATTCCATGCATGATCATAACGCCTTAATCGGGCTCAAATGAGTTCGATCGAAGCCCATTCCTTCAAAAATTGCATGATTTTTGTATACCCGTAGCGAGAACTTTAATTTCTGTTTATTAAAATAACTTGTTCGTGCCGATTTTGGTATCAATGAAAAGATCTTTTCATCAGTATATGACACCGCACGTGAAGTGTTTAAGATTGAGAGTATTTTAGTGTGAAAGGTGACTAGTTACGATTTTCGCACAAACAAAATCACCGTCGGGCACTACTGCGCACCGTAGCGTCTGAAGTTTCAAAAATGCATCCGTCGTAGCACGCCGTATCGTGCTACAATGCGTCACAGCAACATATAGATATTAATAAAATTAAATTAAATGCGCTGCAGTATTAAAACCCGCCGTAGCGCGCCGCAACATTCCGATCACGTAAGGTCCTGGCATCGTAGCGCACCACAGCACCGAAAGCGTTGCAGAGCGCCACAATGTTGATATCCTCTGTAGCGCTTGACTCTTGGCCAGAAAGCGCTACAGCGTGCCTTAGAGTCCAGAATCGTCCGGAATGGTCAAAATTTTATATTTTTGTATTCTAATGGTCCTAGAACCCTAACGGGGTCAAATCATACTAAAATTAAAACTAGATTTAGTAAAAATGAGCATTGTATGAATGTGTAGGTAAATTTTAATGTGAAATCCACTCTTTTAGCATGTATAGTATGTTCTAGACATCATAAAGAAATTGCTTGAATACTTTATGCTGAATAAAAATATTAAGTTTTTTATTACTTGTATGGTCAATATAGAACTTAATAATCAAATTGTATGAAACTTAATTATTTTATATTTATAATCAAATGATAATTCTTTTTTTTATTTAATTTAAGATTTAATTAGCCTTAATTACTCATTATTTTAATTAATGTGATGTTTATGCATGTAGAGAACTTTAACTTTAAATTGGATATATTGATTTACTTAATTTGATATTAAATTATATTTGAATATAAGAATCTTAAGAAATTGATTAAGCAATTGATACTTAATTTAAATCTGAAATTTATCATCAATAATTTATTAATAATATATTGATTTGTCATTGATCTTTAAATTAACTATTGATCTTAAGTTGAAAAGGCTAGGAGTTAAACCCTATCTTATCTGATTAAGATCTAAACCCTAATCACTAAATCAATCAAATTGATTGAAAAATAATTCAATTGACATGATTCCAATAATGCATCTGATTTGACATTGATTATAAATTATTGAATTAGAAGTGCTAAGACTATTAAAAGAAATTATGTGATTAAATATCTGGACTTAAGCTTAAGATCTTTGATTTTCTCTTATATAAGACTCTTAGCATGAAGATAATTATAAGACTATATTAATTTATTACAAGATCAAATCCCAATAATATTCTTAATATCATCCCATAATTATAGTATAGGATGTGATCAGATGGGCTTAACCATCTGATCTGATATAATCAATTCAAGTCAATAAATAAAACTTATAAATTTAGGGTAAATGTTAGATGTGTAAGATCTTGATGATCTTACCATAGGATTTATAATGTAATTGAAAAGTCTTATTAATTGATAATACATTGAGGTAGGAAGATCTTTTGTTAAACTTTGGGGTAGGAACTTAAATATTTTCCCTTAACCATAGAGGTTGATCTTCAACCCTTGTGGTATAACCACCTAAAGTAATTAGCTTGAAATTCCTCCCATGCGGTAGTAGCCTATATTGGGTGACCTTTTGGTCACATCCTTGGAACCTTATATAAAATTCATCCCAATAAAGTCTAAATTCATAGCTTTGGTGATTCTTGTTGATTAAATATCATTCACTAAACCCAAATTATTAGTTGAGTATAGTAGTGTATATCCATAGTATTGGACTCTAAGTAAGACTTATTTTTGTGCTATCCTGTGGGCTTAGACGGATACAATTCACTTAGAATAAATCTTCCAATCCTAAGAGTGTTATAATTAGGGACTTAAATCCTTAGTTTGAGTGAAAAAAAATTACCAATGGGTGATGCCTTTTATCGAATAACACTTTGATAGTGGTGGCCTCAAACAAACTAAGTATTTCAAGTTACCCTCCTTAGGACACTAAGTAACCTTGTAGTTAAGGTATTTAATAGCTTAGTTTGAGTGAAATAAAAATTATTAACAGGTGATGCCTCCTATCAAAGAGCGCTTTAATAGGGGTGGCTTCAAACAAACTAAGTGTTAAATTCACTTTTCTTGGAAACATACTAAATATGTGTATACAACCTTTCCAAGTAAAATCTCATGTAAAACAAATTTATCGAAATTAGAACTATGAGTCAAAATCCATTTAGATGGATTCTGCACAATGGAAAAATTTGATTCATTATCTAATTTTACATCAATTTTTGGATTTTTGGATTTTAAGCATATAGTGCAGAGAATTGAGTATCAGTGATGATTAATAGATTACAGAATGTTACATATATCAATCGAAGAATTTGCAGGATGACTAGTATTAGATTCCCAACCGGATATATGTAGGCATGATGACGATTCATACCATTCAGTGATATTTATGTTGCATGTTAGTTGCATTTCATATCGTGGCATATACAGATGCATGACTTCAGTGAAATACCACATAGTCTTACATGTTATTTACTCAGTTTCTATCATTTTTAGTATTCAGTATATAATCAAATTTACTTTACTTCAGTTTTATACAGTTTTAAATTTTCAGTTACTTTTATAGTTTTTCTGCAGCTTGGTTTAGATTATTTAAATATTAAGTAAATAATTAGAACTATTAGATTAGTTTCGATGTGTTAGACTTATTGTCTAACATGTGGTACTTTTGGGATCCAACAATTTGCTAGATTATGAGTAGTTTGTTGAGCCAGATCAGGAAGATGTGAGGGAGGTTCAGTAAGAGTTTATGGAGCCTTAGCAGATCTCTCGTCTAGCTTTACTACTTTTGATTAGTTATTTCAATTCAATGCTTCAACTTTATTTCAGTATCATTTCAATAAACCATTTATAATAATTCAGGACATATTTACTTTTCTATTCTGAGATGAATGTTTTTATTCCATTTGTGTGATGAATATTTCTGGATGTATACTTAGCTTCCATACTTTATTTTTATATTACTTAAACTTAGTTTTGTGATGTGATTAGCATACTGGAAATGCTGATATCTTATACATATGTTGAATTCTTCATTTCATATGTAAATCTAATATATGCATTTGTTTAGTACTTGGGATAAAGATACTTACTTAACTCTCAACCCTTCTCTTTGGGGTATGAGTCAGCAATCCTTTGTATGGGTTTATTTTTAGTCTATTCGGCGAGATGGGTAATGCCTTCCCAAGTGGCGCACTGCTCCACTGCCAACTATTTTGTTATTATATACTTCAGTTGCATGCGGCAACGGGGCGGGGCGCTACACTCAATTAGTGGCTCTCGACTCACATGCATATACTCTTGACTTAGCCAAGATAATGTTCTATGAAACCAAATAAGCTTATCACATGGCTCAAAGCTTACCATGCAACAATCATCTCGCGTAAATTAGGAGTGAGCTATGGAGCTTAGAGAGTATTAACAATTTTCATGGCTCGAATGATCAAGCATTTTAAAACTAGGTAAGCCATTGAGCTAATTGATCTCTTAGAACTAAGGCTATGCATGTTGAGCATCCTCGCCATGAATGTCTGTGACAACATTCGCTATGTGAATATGACCAATGTAAATCCCTATATTTAAAATGATAAATTGAGCCATGGAATATTCAGTAATCTCTGAGCTCCACTGCTCACCATTAGCTTATGCGAGGAATTGATGCGCAATAGCCTAGAGCCTTGTGACAAGCTCTATGAGCATCATTGCATAATTTCTTTGCTAAGTTGAGAAGTTGATGCGTATGAGCCGAGAGCCACTGGTTGAGCTCCATGCCTCATCCTAAGTTTATGTGAGGATTAAGACGCATTGTGTGCTATGGGTGATGTGAGATTACCCACTTAGCCCAATGGCTCTTTTCCTTAGCTTAGCCTTGAACTGATGCATATGAGCCATCGGTGGAATCATTCTCATGTGATTTCATGACTTAAACATAAACATTGAATTCTATTCTGATCACATGAGTGTCTAAGTGCCGAGGTTAAACCTTGGTGAGTTCATCTCTGAGCATTATGTAAGACTTAGCTCACATAGGGGGGCACTCCTAGAGAAAGATACATCTTTTGATTAATAATTAAGCAACCTAATTCATTAGATGCTAAGTTAATAAAGAAGAGTACTTACATGAAAACTCAAGAATTTGCATTGCTAAACCCAACTCTACCTACTTTTTCTAAATGTAGTTTTAAACCCAAGAAACTTTGATTGCCTGATTTGGACCAAAAACAACAACTTATTAAACACTTGAACAATAGCTAAATCAAACATACTCTAGTAATAGAAGGAAACTGTTCCCAGAGGATGATAAATCTTGGGACTTCACAATCCCTTTTTACTTCAGACCACATGCACTTGCATGTGAGCGCAGACGTGTATTTCTAGTATATCATCTAATACAAGATCTTTTAATTTTATTGGTTGGGGTCATGACATGTAAAAACCAACATGTCAGATTTAGAGTTGTTTGACGATTTAGTTCCATGTGAGGAGCAAGAGCGTGGAGATGATCCTACTATGTTTGCTTATTTTTAGTTGTCATTTTATTTAGAAGGAGTGATTTTCAATTTTTCATTCTTTTTGCTCTCATTGCATTTTGGTATGTAATAATTAAATTAACTTTTGTATGTTTTTACTTTCAACACTTATAGTTCTTTTTTTAATGTATAAATGTGATGAATAGATGTATTTTCTTATTGTTTCCACACTCTTTGATGAGGTTTAATTGACTCAATTTAGTACTATGAATTATATTATTATTATTTGATAATTCGGGGCATTAAAATTATCTCATCACGAATATCTAAGTACTTTGCTACTTAGATATCATATCAAGATTAGTGTGAATAGCATAAATATCTCTTTGCATGCATTTATGACATTAATACTAATCCAGAGATTTGGTAAGTGATGACACATACATCCCATTGCTAATAAATATCATGTTGTTCAAGCGACGGGGTGGGGCTCCACATCTTATATCACCAAATAATATTTATTGGGATTTAATGATCCACTTAAAAATTGAAAAAAAAAAAGTCAAAACAAAGATAATGAGAAGGCTACTCATTCCTAGCTAGGGCTGGCTTCGAGTAGAGTTTGAACGAGTCAAGAAGAGCAAATTTTCTAAGAGATTGGCGTTGGTGAGCAAGTACATGAAAATAGTTAGGGTTTCAGAAGCACTGGTGATTGTAAAAAAAAAGCAGTGGGCACTATAGCGGGAGTACAATAAAAAATAAGGACAAGACAAGATTGATTTGGGAAAATTTGGAGATTTTTGAGGGTGATGTAGCTTTTCTCGGAGTCCAATTTATATTCCACACTAAAAAATAAAT
Organism: Gastrodia elata; assembly: GCA_016760335.1. Lineage (NCBI taxonomy): Eukaryota > Viridiplantae > Streptophyta > Magnoliopsida > Asparagales > Orchidaceae > Gastrodia > Gastrodia elata. The sequence continues at coordinate 39,598,501 of CM028677.1, forward strand.
ACAAAATCACATATACATTTTGCAATAACATAAATAACCTAGAAATTATTATCCCAATTCTAAGATCGAGCATGATATAAGATATGAACGGAAACAAAAACTATTAGAAAAGAAAGACAAATACTACATCCTAATATAATCTAATAATGACCAACTTCAAATAGAGAGCATTGCATCCACTCCAAAAAAGACATCCTTAAGAAAATCTTTGTAATATCAAGAAGAGAAACACCAATAACTCCATATTTTCAAGCATAAGTTCCTGGTGCTGAGATCATCTTGGCAACAATGTCAATTTATCGATAGAGAAGAAAACATTAAGGAAGTCAAACTCTTAATTTGAGAAGCCAAAGCTAAAAGTTGTAGAATCAATCATGAAGGAATCATTAGTAGATTAATAAAATCATAGGATCAACCCCAGTTTCTAATCGCCTTAGTGCCCAGGTAAATTTAATGCCTTCAAACTGAAATAAAATAGTTCTCTTTAGAGTTGTGCTGTAGTGGTACAATTCTGAAAAATTGTAACATTTCTTAGCATTTGCATGAAATTTACAATTTTAAATTTCCTTTTGCATTTATCATTCCTAGCATTTTCATGAAATTCTAACAGCTGCTCCAATGTTGGATGGAAAAGAAAGTTTCCCCAAATATTCAATTCTTGAAAAAGAAAAATGACGTTCAAAAAAATGAGGGACATAGTCGTTGGGCCTGTCCCAAATAATTTATTTTTCTCTTTTTCTCTATGCTGCTGCATTTTACTCTTTAATGATTAAGCATAATATTTTTGTTTGGAATGTCAGAGGGCTTCATTCTGACACTCGTATCTTTGATCTTAAGTTTCATATTCGATCCTTCCAACCTGACATTGTTGGGATCCTGGAGCCAAAAATTAATAACACGGACATCTCTTCTATGTTCATGATGAATAAATATGCCTTATTCAATACTGAAGGCAATTGTAACAATTTTGATTCTATTTCCGTTAGCAGAATTTGGATTAAATGAAATTCCAATAATATCTCTTTCATCCCAAGTGTTATAAATCATCCGTTTATTCATGATAAACTTCTTCAAAATTGTTCGGCTTGCTGGGCAACATTTCTCTATGCCTCAAATTAAGAGAATGACAGACTAAAACTTTGGGACGATTTAATCTAAATTAAGGACAACATCAGTGGTCCATGGTTGGTTGATGGTGATTTCAATTGCATTCGGTATTCTCATGAAAAAGTAGAAGGGACCCCTATTTCTCTTACTTGACTCATCACGCTCAATAAATGTGTTAATGAAGCGGGTCTTATTGTGGCGCCCCCCACCCTTAATCCGCCAAAGGATTTGGTTAAGGGTGGAGTGTCACTCTGGCTAACCTCTCACTTACAATTGGATTTGAATAGACTCCATAATCCACCTGATTAGGGAAGGATTAACCCAGAATCAATCTAACAGTCACTATATAAGTAAACATACAGAGTGCGGAAGCAATTTAAGGAAATGTAAATCATCCAAGTATCACAATATAAATAGCAAAAGTAGAACTAAGAACATAAGTGTACAATCCAAATACGCAGTCAATGTACCTGTATTATTACAACAATTAACACTTTAAATAAAGAAGTGCAAATACTCTCATCCTCACATATAAAATAAAAGCTAAACAGCGGCTTCTTCTACGAGCTCCTCCTCTGGGATGGCTCCACTCCTAACTCCTGCTCATCTAACTGAAGAGGATTTACCATTGTCGGTTTCACAATGTAGGGCCCCAGCCAAAGAAAAGGAAAATCTGGTTAGACAATTGTCTAAGTACATTTTAAATGGATAAATTATTATATGTGTTAAGTAATATCACCATTCTACAACATCTAAGCAACATATATATATGTAAAGGAGCAGCAATCAGTACAAAAGAAAAGGGAAAGCTATAAACCATCATTTATAACTTAAACAAAAAAAAGGAAAGAGGCTGAGACATGCCTCGCATACAAACTAAACAAGGAAGGACATATAAATATACGTAACTAAACAAGTGCTATAAGAAAAGTTCTACACCCTAAACATGCTGGTGATCAATAGAAAATATGCTAATTAAAATAAACAACTCAGTAGTGGTACATATAAATAGCAGCAAGGTTCTAACATCCTAAATATATATAAAGCAGTACAAGGAAATAACTGACTAAATAAGAATACTAAAAAAAGTAAACAATAACAACTGCATATAAAACTATACGTGTACAATCTGCCATACAGAAAAGAGCTACTTAGCTCACCAAAAAGGGCTAAAGATCTTAGCACCAGTACGGCTAGGGCGGTTCCTAGCACGATACGGCTAAGGCAACAACAGTCAACATAGAAGGCCCTAACACAGTACAACTAAGGCAGTTCCTAGCACGATACGATTAGGTCACCAACAGTCATACCCGAAAGATCTTAGCACCAGTACGGCTAAGGCGGTTCCTAGCACGATACGGCTAGGGCAACAATCGGTATGAGCAAAAGAATACTGAGAAGTAGCTCAAACACATCAAATCATTATCTTTTAATTAATTACTTTAATATTTTCACAAGGAATCTAAGGAGTCTCCATATTTTCCTAACATTTTATTCATGCATCAAATGTCTTATATGATATGCTCAAGGAAATATGGCACAAAAATCAAAGAATGCGTAAGCAACAAAGTATCAAATAGAAGCAAGGGACTCTACTAACATGGTGATATCATTTATTTTCTACTTAACCATACTAACTATTCCAAGTTACACAAGTTCGGGATCACCATTTTCTTACTATCGAGTGTAACTTAGAAATTCATCCTTATAAGTTAAAAATGATTAGAACTGATCAGATTCTAATATAGTTTAATCAGATAGATGACTATGACTTGAAGCAATAAATCATACGTCCTAGTTTTGTGAATTTAGACGTTCTATCTAAGATTTGATCAAGATCTTCTAAACATATAGATTATGGATTAAATATTACGAGATTTAGGTTTAATCTCATAATCCAAAAGGATAAGACCTAAGTTCTAGGTTTTATTCTATAAGTGATCTACTAGTTAAGGTAAATCCTATTAAGTAATCAAACTTAATAGGATAAATCTCCTATTTTAAATCTAAAGTTTAAAAGACAAAATAATCAGAACGAGTTGTAAAATAAAAGAAAGTCTAGAAACTAATAAAACCAAAGTTTCACCAATTGGGTAACCCAATTTACTCAATGAATGAACTCTAACCTATGATCTAGTCATAGTCTCAGGAAAGGTCCTTAAAGTATAGTGTTAAGACTTAGAGAGATTACTGGAATCTAACTTAATAGTTGATTTCACTCACATAAATGTCACTAATACAATTATAATATTAGTTTTAATGTTTTGGAATGTTAAATTAGAGGTTATGGGTGCTTAATCCAATCTTAGGACAAAATGACTATTTTGCCCCTACTTTAAGGATCAAAAGTCAACCTTTGATTTGTAGGTTAAAACTGAGGTTTCTCATTTCCAACTAATTTCTTACTGTCTAACTTGAAGATAGACAGTAAGTACGTCCAAATTGGACCTAAAACGGTCAAGTTGTGACTAAAATAAGGCTATGGGTAATTTGGTCATTTACCTAAATTTCTAAGGTTCAAATCCTAAATATTATTTCAGCATTTGATGACATTGGAATTCTAGGTTTGATAACTTCTTGAATTTTTGAATTTGGAGTTGATTTGACCAAGTTATGACCATTTGAATTCCAAGGGCATTATGGTCATTTTTCACTAAAGTCAACTCTAAGTTCTAGGGTTGACTTTTTGTCCTGATGTCCAAATGGAAAAACTAATACTGCTACAGTGATGGGGCCGCTCTCCTGAGCATTTTAAAACCCATATTGACTATGTTTCGATAACTGGGTAAAAAGTTATGAGGCTCTAAATATGTCATAAAATGTTATCTCGCTATACGTACCCTGAAATAAATTTTTACATAACGTTATTTGATTCCTTATATTTTTCTGAGTATTTTAAGATATATATTGGCTATGCTTGGATCATCTTACAAAAAGTTATTAAACTTTTAAGATTTAATATTCAAAAATACAATTTGAATTATTTTACTGTTCATTAATTCAAATTGAATTATTTTACTGTTCATTCCTAAAGTTTTTATATAGGATTTCTGAAATTATTAATCCTTAATTAATTTGTGATTAATTAGGCTTAATTATTAATTAACATTAATTAATATATTATTAAATTATATTTATTTTACTGTAACAAAGTAATTAGTGCTAATCACTATTTAATTAGTCTTAATTACCAATTAATATCTAATTAAGAATAATTAATTATACTTTAATGTTTAATAATAATTAATTATCCTAATTATTGTTTAAGGTTTAATTAACCTTTAATTAACCCTAATTAATCTCTAATTATACTTAATTAATTAAGGTTACTGTTCAAAAGTAATTATCACTAATCCTAATTTAATTAACCACTAACTGTAATTAATTAATCATTAATAGTAATTAATTAACACTAACAGTAATTTAATTAATAATTTAATTAACAGACAGTGGGCCCCACTAGACACGTGGCACTGCTAGAGGCTGCAACGTGGCACTATGGCCCCCACAGGGGTTGAGTCAGCTCGGGTGACTGGGCAGTGGGCCCCACCTGACGCGTGGCACTGCTAGAGGCTGTCACGTGGCAGTGTGGCCCCATGGGAAGCCGAACCGCCGCGGTTGACCGGGCAGTGGGTCCCACTTGCCACGTGGCGGGCCCAGAGGCTGCCACGTGGTGCTGTGGGCTACACTGGGGAGCTGAACCGTCCCGCGGGCTCGGGCTGTGGGCCCCACGTGACACGTGGCGTGCCAGCTGGCTGCCACGTGGCACTGTGGGCCCCACGGCCGAAGCCGAAAGGTCACGGCTTCGGCTGATGGGTCCCACTGGACACGTGGCAGGCTCAGAAAGCGCCACGTGGCATGGTGGGCCCCACCCGGCTAACGCGGACCCGGCTCGGGGAGACCCGGCCAGACCCGGACTTCGTCTCCTTCGCGGAGACGGGCCGAGGGCGCCGGGCTAGGGCACGGCTTTTGCCGGCGCCGGACCACCTCGGCCCGCACGGCCAACGGTAGCCCTTGACGAGGGCTACACGCCGGTGGGCGGACCTTCGCCGGAGGTGGCCGGGATCGCCGGCAAATCGAAACCCTAATTTCTAGGGTTTCGGCGGCTGCGAAAAATTGGCCCAAGGCTTTAAGCCTTGATCTGAGCTAGCCAGACCTGATCGAGGCCGATCAGGTGCGGTTGATTGTCGATCTAAGTCCTAACCTACAATTCTAAGGTTAGGCGACGGCGAAAGGAGAACGGGAGAGGGAGATCGAGGGTACATGAAGTAGACGGCTGTGGGTGGCTGGACTTCGGGGCTCTGATCTGGCTCGATCTGGGCTCGGATTTTCGCAAACCTGGAGCCCAGAGGTCGGCCAAGGTCTTATAGACCCGCCGTCGACCTCGCCGAGGTCGGGGAAGGCCAGGATTGGCCGGAAACGGCGGCGGCCCGCCGCATGTCACGCGCGGGGGACTGGGCCGAGGGAGATGGCCCCGTAGCCGTTGGATTTGGATCAGACCCAACGGCTGCGATGGCGCCGTCCAATCTAACGGCACCGTTAGCTACAATTGACGGTAACTTTAAATACTTAACGGCACGCCGTTAAATATTAAAATAATATTTTTTTTTCCAGAAAATTTTGAACATGTTTTTCCAAGCTAATTTGGGGTCTAGAAATTCAATGGCGAAGTCGAATTTTCGATCCGACGAGTATTTTGATACCTCAATTTCTGGGGTATTTTTTATTATTAAAATATTCGTCGAAATTTCGACGACTTCCGATTGACACGAAAACTTCACTCCAAGCTAATTTGGGGTCAAGGAACGTAATGGTGGTGTCCGTTTTTTGATCAGAGGTCAATTTTCTAAGGTTTCTAGATTTTCAGAAATCAGGATTCGATCCGTTTGACTCCTGATTTGGACTAGGTCTCAGAGGTTGACTCCACTTGACCTAATTAGCAGTTATAATTGTGTTTAAGACTCAGGGTTAGTCCTAATTAACTATGGTAATAACTCGGGTTGTTACACTTATGGATTTGCATTACACTTGCAACCACTTTGCTTGGGACAATCATCGTCCTGACTCTCCGATTAGTGCCAAGCTGGATCATTATCTCTGTAACTCAGAGTGGATCATGTCCTTCCTTGAGGTTTCTTGCAGAGTTCTTCCTCTAGCTACTTTTGATTATTCTCCTCTTATTATTGCTGGCCCCTCTTTAATCAGAATGCCCACTCATTATTGTTTCAAATTTTTTTGGGCTAACAGACCAGATTTCACTAGTGTTGTATTCGCCAGATGAAAGGAGTCATACGAGGGTGATCCTCTCTTTGAGCTGCATAAGAAATTGGTTCAGACCAAAACGATCTTCAAAATTATAAATCACACTTAGGCCTTAAACCCTTCTGAAGTTAAAAGAATTCGACAAGCCCAATTAAAGGCCTTTAACAATAAAGATCCACAAAGTCATAATGATATTCACCGTCTTAGACTTTTACAAATTAATCAGCACCTTAAAGATGCCATAAATATGCTCTAAAGTTCACTGGCTCTCTCTTGGAGAAGACAATCTTAAGTTTTTCTATACTCATATGGCAATCAGAAGAAATCGCTCAAGTTCCTTTACTCCCCAACTAAATAATTCGATAATCTTCTCAATGATAAGAAGGGGCATGTCAACATATGCTCTCACACTTATGCTATTTTTTATATTTCTTTACATGATGATATTTGTAGAACCATTTCAGATGAAAACATTAAGCGTAGTTTATTTTCAATCAAGAACAATGCTAGTCCCGGCCCTGATGATTTCACATTATTGTTTTTAAGAAAGCATGGAACAACACTCAAAGATATATTTGTCAAGGAATTGTTTTTTTTTCTCAAAATGTCATTTTGCCTTGGTGGCTAAATCACACTATTATTATGTTGGTTCCTAAAGTTAAAGGCGACTTAACTTTTGATAATTATAGACCGATTGCCTTATGCAACACAATGAACAAAGCCATATCCAAAATTATTGCGAACTGCATTTCTTCCCATCTTTTGGGCATCATTCATCCAACCAAAGCTGCTTTTATAAAAGGGAAATAAATATCTCACCATATTTTTCTAGCTAATGAGATTATCAGGACATTCAATTGGCATTCAAATAGCTTTTTCTGTGCAAAGATTGATTTAAAGAAAGCTTTTAACAACATTAACTAGAATTTCATTATCAATTCTCTCATTAGTGTCGATCTCCTAGCAAAAATTATTGAATGGATCTTTGCCTGTATTTCAAACATTCACTTCTCTATTAACTTGCTGGGGACTATTAATGGCTATTTTGGCTCCTAGACTGGGCTAAAACAGGGATGTTCTCTCTCCCCTCTCTTATTCATTATTTCTATGAACTTCCTCTCAACCGCCATAGATGAAGACGTTCAAAATAAATTTATTATCCCATATAATATGGGGGATTTCAACTATTCTCACCTTTTATTTGCGAACGATGCTCTTGTTTTTGGGGAAGCTTCCAAGCCTCATATGTATGCCTTAAAAAAGTGTCATGTATATTTTTTTGCAGCTTCAGGTCTATGCCAAAATAAGGATAAATCGTTCCTCTATTTATCCAAATCGGTGTTGAATGTGAGTGAGCTTTATGGAATCTGGAACTTCTATACTTTGCAATTTTATATGAAATACCTGGGGCTTCTTGTCATGCCTTCTAAACCCAACAATAAAATTTTTTTCCTGCTCATTTCTAAACTTCATATTTGTATTTCTGGATGGGCCCTACGATCCCTTTGTTTGCAGACCATTTGCAACTTCTAAAATTTTCAGTTTGGCCCATCCTTCTACATTGGTTTAAGGCAACTCACATTCCCATAAGTGTTATTAACTCTATAAAACGTCTTTGTGCGAAATTTCTTGATCACAGCTCTATGGTGAACAAATTGCATATAATTGCTTGGGGGAAAATTGCCTCTCAAATTGGTAGGGGAGGTATTGGTATTATATGTCCCTCTAAACTAATTCTCAGCTGCAAACTATTCTTATGTTGGTTTGTGCTCTGCAATACCTCTCTTCTAACAATTTGGTGGAAAGGTAACCAGTTAAAGCTATTTACCTCCTTATTTTAATAAGATGACCTTACCTCAATGGACGAATCTGGCTAAAATTTCCTGCATTTTTGCTCCACACATTAGTTTTGATGCAAGTAGGAATATTACTATTTTTAATAATAGTCCAAATTTTACTTTCAAATATGCTCATAACCTAATATTTACATATCTGCCTGATGTCTCGTTGGCTGGCACTTTGTGGAGTAAAGGCATTAAGCTTCACATTAAATGCATTATTTGAAAAGCCTTAAATTATGGTTTAAGAACTGCAGACATTCTTAATAATACGGGAATTCATTGTCCTTTTTTATGTCAGTTTTGTCTTCTTAATGATGAATCACACTAGCATTTATTCTTCAACAGTGACTTCTCATTTTATATGTTGAAAGTGCTACTCCCGAATAATCTCAATTATTTATTTCCTCCATCACTGACCTAGATCTTGAGTGACATTCACTACTTTGATAAATGTTATAAACATGCTTATATCATAGTTATTGGTTTGATCATAGACATTATTTGGAAGGAAAAAAATGCCTGCATATTCAAAAAAATAATCTTAAGTGTTCACTATAATATTTTGAATATAAAGTCTAGACTTATTGGAATCATTAGCAATTGATGACAATCCAATTCTTCTTAAATCCTCAAGAAGTGGAAAGCTGTGCTGCTATTAATTTAATTCCTCCTGAATTTTATCTTCTACTGGATGACTTGTTCTGCAACAATATGGATGGTGTTTGCTGCAATATGGATGGTGGTGCTGATATTATATTTGGATTGGATTTTATTATGCGTGTTGCTTGCAGTTTTTTTCTACTGGATGGGTTTGTGGGACTTACTAATTGATTTGGTTTTGCGGGGCTGGATCCTTATTACGCTTGGCATCTACGGTTTTCTTTCTTTCCCGTACTGAAATGAGATTTATGCGTGACCTATGCATGATCTATGTGTGATTCTTGCTTCTTGCGATTTATGCAAAAAGGGACTTATGCGTGATTTACTAGTTGATCTGCTGCGGATTCATTTACTGTGGTAAAGACAATGATGGATTATGATGCTTTTTAAGACCCCTTCTGACGGTTTGGTGGCTTCCTTTTTAGCCTTAAACTGATACTACTCTGATCTCAATGATTGATGCCACGACAGATCATCGGTCTTGGGTAGACCTCACTGTGGAGGGGCTGAATCATAGTCTTCATCTTCTCTAATATTTAATTTTGCTATGAATCTCACTTTTTGTCTCTAATTTTTCATGTGTTTTTCTCTCCATTTTTGTTTTTGCTGCAGTTGCTTGGTTGCATATTTTTTCCCTCTATTGGCCTTGGTATCGGCTTTGTCTATACTTCGTACAAAATTTCTCTTTGCAATATACGGACATCGCCCTCAAAATTTTCAAACAAAAGAAAAAAAACCAAATAATAATGCTGCACTTGATAGCTCTGCAAAGCTTGATAGCCCAGCAAAGTAGCTTATCTAATGTTTAATCAAAGTTATGAGAGAAATTGGGGTTGAAAAAAAAGGATGGAGCTATTTTTCAGCTATAAGTGATGAGCTAGTTTTGGAATTATCCAATTTTGGATAGAGATATTAGATATAAAGATCTTAAATTTTTTTTTAATGTTCAATTAGCAAATAAAGAGCTTAAAATTCTATCAAAAACTTATTTTGTTCAAATTTCATTAGAATCTTGACATTTAAGCATGCAATATAAAGCCAATATGGTGATAAAGTTTAGTAATTGTGATTCTAACATTGTTATAATGATATTAATAAGTTCTGAAATAGCGAGCTCCAAAAAATTCATCAAATCGTTCACTCAAAGTCCATTTTTCTTAGAACTGCTATTTCGATTATCACTCAAATTAAGCTCACTTTGATTGTAATTAAGACAATGAAAGTGGTCTCTTTACATTACAAGATCACGTATGAAAGAGGAAATACATCGGACTTTTGCTATCCTGCAGAAATTTACGAGGTCTTACGGAGCCTTGCTTTTATACATGATTTAGTATTGCTGGGTAATACCAGATGGGCAAGTGAAGCCTCCGATCATTTACGTTACTCATGACCTGCAAACTTTTGTCGAGTTTTCATTCATGGCAGGCTATGCATTAGATTTGCTCTTACCATTATATATATATAATATAGAAATAAGGAATATGCTACAGTGCCCCTATCATTGTCCTAGAAATAATTATATGACGCCATCCAACAAACCTGAACGAAAAGGACGAATCCTTTACACGTCAGACTATTCAACCCCATTAAGATGTATTATTGATTTATTTTTTGAGTATTGCTATATTAGTATACATTAAAATATATATATGATGTGTCAATCTAATATGTAAGTAGTTTATTGATTGAATGCATTTTTTTATAAGATCTATATAAAAAAATTACAAAAAAAAAAAATTTTTAATTGATCCTGAAAATTTTTTGGTGTATATTCTTATGTAATCATAACATTTTTCCTTATTTTTTATTTTGACAAACCAGTCATGTAACACAAAATTCGGTGATTGCAATAAAACATCAATTATTATCTACCCGATTCATATGAAAGATAACAAATGGAATATATTGGACTAAAAATGTACACTTTATATTAAAATAATATAAATGTTAAATTAAAAAAATTAAATCTAATATTATCATGGATTTAAATGCCAAGAGGAAATCAATTATGTACTAAGACTAACAAGGTGTTGTGTAATATATCAATTGCAAGAAAGTAAATACATCCAAAATGCCTGAAAATGAGAGATAAGATTTATATCAATCTTTACCTATTCCTAGTCGTTCATGGAGAGCATACATATGAATTTTCTTGAAAGACTGTTGGTCACTTGAAGATGAAATGAAATAAGTTCAATAAAATATCAACTCTCGTATCCTACAAAAATCTTATTACTGGAGGAGCAACCAAGCTTTTCCTTGAACATGAGTGGGTACATTGATTGTTTCAAAATTTAATTACCTCAAATCATGCTAGCCACTCTTGATTAATTTTTGGAAGAGTATAAAGACCTTGATAGATATTATTTTGATTGAGTAGAACATTTCACCAACAAATCAATGTCCAATTGAAGTGAAAAATTGGATACTCATTCCTACAATTTAAAGCAAAATAGACATTGAATAAGAGTCTACTTACAATTAGTTAACCATCAATAAAGCAATGTGTGGATTTACTAATAATATCACATTTAAATCTTACTTGAGCTACATATGTTCAAACCCCTTTGGTCAATAACTGTCAAGTGAGAGTTCTTGGTCAATAATTGAATTCCGGGGAGTTAAGAAGTTCTTTGAAGGAATAAAGGCTAATCACTTCCAAATGGAGCAATAGTGGAGGATTTATCTGAAGCATTGTATAGGGTGTAACGACCCAAGTCGTTACTATGACCATTAGGACTAAACTCGACTCTAAAATCAGAACCCCGAGTGACTTCAAAATTAGGGCTAACCAAAAATATCGTTGGATATAGCATATATTTTATGATCATAATGCCCAATTTTGGGAGCAATCTGGATAGTAGATACTCATAAATTTATTTTTGGATTATTTAAATTCAAAAAACAAGGAAAATTAAATGCAAGTCCAAATTCAGTAATTTTAATGTCGTTAGATTAAGAATATTATAAAAAGGTTGCAGAAAAAGTTTTGTTGAATTTAGATATTTGGATTGACCATAATTAATTATTTAAGTTTTTATCTTTAGAAATTAATAAAATAGTGCTCCAAATAAAAAAATTTGCATGAGTGTGTTTATCCATCAAGATACACCTTTGTGTTAAATTTCATTATTTTTTAGAAAAAATGAAAGAGAGAGAAAGTAGAGAGAGAAATAAGAGATAAGAAAGAGGAAGAGAAAGCTAATTTAAACACTCAAAATAATTATAAAAAAGATGACAAATTTATTCACATTCAAATAATGGAGGAGGGAAAATTTAATTAATAAATCAATTAATTAAAAAAAAGTTTATAAATACACACCACCGCTCACCTCCTCTAACCTTCCCACACCTCTCTTCTTCCCCCATTTCCCCCTCCTTTTCCTCATACACTAGTAATCTCTCCCACAAACCTCCAGTAAAATCTCATCAATGCCAATATAAAGTAAAAAATAAGAAAGAGATGAAAAAGTTTTTATTATTTCATTTCTTCTTCTTAATAATAATAATTACATTATTATTATTATTATTATTATTATTATTATTATTATTATTATTATATTTTCATTTATGCAATTTTTTCTTATATATGTATATATTTCTTAATTTCTGAACTTTTTTCTGTCATTTTTTTTTCTATATATGTATATATTTCTTTATTTTTGTAACTTTTATTTTTGTCATTTTTTTTTCAATAATGTATATATTTCTTAATTTCTACAATTTTCATTTTTGTCATTTATATATATATATATATATTTCTTATATTTTGCAACTTTTATTTCAGTCATTTTCCTTTTCTCTATATATGCATATATTTTCTAATTTCTGCAACTTTAATTTCAGTTATTTTCTTTATACACACACACACACACATACACACACACACACACATATATATATATATATATTATTTTTTAATTTATACAACTTTCAATTTAGTAATTTTTCTTTCATTTAATATATATATATTACTTATAAAATTAAATTTTTTTATTTTTAATATCGAAAGATAAATAACCAAGATAATATTAATATTGATATTCTTACCAAAATAAAATAAAGAATATTATTATTTTTATTTAATTATTTTATTTGTAGCTTTTGCATTGTTATTAAGCTTTGACCTACTTTGATATATTTATATGAGATTTTGTACTCAGAACATAAAATAAATGATCAGAAATCAGTACTCAGGGTTTATTTAGGTTGATCTCAGGTCTGTACAGATAATAATTAGGCCAGGCCAAGCTGATATCTAGAGAAATAGAGAGACTGCACTGTAACAATCCTAGTATTGTTACCCATCAATTAGTGACTTAATTAGCTATAATCTTCTTTCATTAGTTTTATTAGTATTAAGAGCATCTATTTCAATTTTTGCATGATTTGGAAATTGTTTGGAAATTTCCAATATTTTTTGGTTTCTAAAATTCTGAGAATGCCTATTTTATTTAGATTTTAGAATAAAAAATAAAGTCCACCATTGGACTCACCACACCCAAATTAGTAAGGGGGTGGTATTTTGGAAGTGTTTGGAAGTTGTCAAAATTTTCCTGAATATTTAATAATATTTAATTATTTAAAAAATTAGGACAATTAAATTGATCTCCAATCAAAAATCTGTTTGCAGTTTTTGAGTTCCTCACCCCTCAATTAGAAAAGGGTGATTTTTTGGAGTGCATTTGGGTATTTTATTTTGAGTAATATTAAGTGTTTAATTAATTAATTAAATAAATTAAATAAATTAAATAAATTAAATAAATTAAATAAATTAAATAAATTAAATAATATAAATATATGTTAAATAATTTTCAATGAGATTTTTCCGTACCGTGGAAATACGCTGTGCTAGGATCGAACATGGGACATCAATCTTGCGCAATCGCAGCCGTCCCATGTTTTGATTGAATGATCTAGCGGCTAGGAGAATCCCAGTTTATGCCTAACAATCTGACCGTCCTATCATTGTTTGGTTTGAATGGTTGCGATATTTATTCCTGTACGCCTTTGCCGCTGGAGAGGGAGTGTGCATCAGAGGAGGACCGTCCAGCCATTCCAGCTGGAATGCCGAGCCATTAACCCCCATTCCATTCTCCAAATCAAAAGTTTGAGCATTTCCCTTGATGCCCTGCTACCGTTGGAAGGGTCTGGAGAGTTTGGAGACGCAGCTGGCAAGGAGGAGTCGAACCCTAATCTCCATCTTCCTGCTGTCAGTGAAGAACTACCAGGTACTTATCCTTATCCCCATTAATTAGTATATCCTAAATACTATTCTAATGCTTGAACCCATCTATCGAAGCTCTATCGAGCTCATCGGAGCCTGATTGAGTTTGGGTTTATCGAATCATCTGCAAGGAGCATCCGGGTCCAACATTAAGGACCTAGGGCATCACCTTGTCGATGGCTCAGCCACCTCCTAGCCCTGATCTTAGTCTCAGATGATCGGTCTTCTCGTGGGCTAACCGGCGGTATGCGGGCAGTATCGTGATTCTCCCGGGTTCGACCGGGAGGTCGAACCCTAAGGCACCCCAATCGGGCTTCATTTGGGGACGATGCTGTTCAGACCACGAGTAACAGTTCGAGCATACCTCTCGAATCGGGCCGGCTTGACCGATCAGACGCATTTTTCTGCTCCGATCTTTTGATTGACACGCGTCGCCCTCTCGGGCCGACGCGTGTCGCTGCGGCGCATGTAATCTTATGCACTGTTGCTTGTAAGACAACTTCCCATGCTTTCCGCACCGAGGGTTGCATCGGTCAGCGTTGTGGATTTCTGTGTTGTCGGGATTTTTGAGCCGACTGATTTAATTAATCACTGCAAATGCTTAATTAACATTAATTAAAGGTTCATTTTTATTTTAATCATAACTTTGTTAATACACATCCAAATAATACAAACTTATATGCCATTTTGATTGCAAAAATGTGTAGATTATTAATATACTATTTAATTTCAATTTTAGTGAATGTTTAATTTAATCATTTATTTAGATTAATTAATTAATTGTTATTTAATTTCATCATTTAATGTGACCTAATTTAATCATTTAATATCCAAATTAAATGATCAGATAGTTTATTTCACTCACAAAAATATGAAGAATAATAATATGAAATCAAAATTTAAATTGGAATGCTAATTTTCTTAATCACATTTTAACCATATTTAGGACTCCAAAAACTCTAAAAATCCAACGTTGTCCGATTTTGACCTACTTAGTATCGTTCTTCTCCTTATACTATAAGGATTTCATATTAATGCATATTATTTCATTTGGACAAGGTTTAGTGATTTTAGATATTTGGCTCTTAACTTAGAGTAATTTTCATAATTTTCAAATTTCATAACTTTATGTTTTAGGTATTTAAAATCTTAGGATAGCAAATATGTTACATTTATTATTTTCTATGTCAATTTCAATTGCATGTGTTTGAGTTTACTTCTCATAATTTAGATGTTTGAATGATAAGCAAAATGCTTGATTCACCTTTCAACTTTAAGATGGAAACTATATGATTGATTTATAACTTGATTTGCAAATGATCCTTAGAGCTAATTTATCTCATCAATTAAATATAGTTAACCTTAATGCTTTTGTAGTTATAGATTATGAATTATTTAAGACTAGCTTTAAGTATCTAGATTAGATCCTAGTTCACTTCATCTTTGTCCTTAAGTCCTCACTCAAGTTCTTTAAGAATTAGTAATAGGAGTCCTAAATTCAATTAGAATAGTTTAGGAATCCTATTAATTTTCTTAACCTTCAACTTATAGGAAACATAGAGTTTATGATTTACAAATCCTTCTTTTCTACACCTATGCACCTTTCCTTTAATATTAACTTAGCTAGATTAGTAGTTATTTTTAAATAAGATCCTTCTAATTTAATATAGTTAGATGAGTTTAGTGAATAGAACCTTAATTCTTAATTTCCATAATAGTAGTGTTTACTTAAACCTACCTTTCCTAACTAATTTCCTAAGACTTGATTTAGTTAACTTACTTAAATCTCATGGCTTAAGATGAAAATAGAATTAGTTTCATTTTAGTATTGTTATACTTATGAATTATTTTATTATTTCATAGAATGAAATGAAATTACAATTTTCAAAACCCTAATTACTACTCTTACTTATAATTAACTTGAGATCAATATCTCAAAGTTAATTGGGAGCTAAATTAGCTTCAATTATTAAGGAGATCATTAAAATTAGATAACTTTGGATATTATATAGTTTTACAATTATTAAATTCTTCCTTGAATACTTGCTTAGCTTTGAGTCTTATTCATTTGAATCATTCATATAAGATATTATGCATGAATAAAACTTTTACATTTAAAAGCTATAGAGGTTTACATTGTTGGTTAAGCCAAGGGCACACTAATTAGGAGTAATAAGGAGACTTCACATTCTCAGAGGATGAATGTGAGTGTTATTTGTTTTGACCCCGCTTTCCTTTACATATTAAATAGACGTGTTTAACTCCTCGCTTTATTCTATATTTGCCCTAGAATGAATACTTTCATTAAACAACTATAATTAATTAAAATATGAGATCTTCTACAATCTTATTGATTGTTAAGACTCATCAAAGCTCTTAGCTATGTTACTTTTTATAGTTCTAGACTATGAGCTTCTTAGATTGATAATCTAAGATCTTCCCTTATTTACTATAATTTGCATTTTCTATGTTTCTAGTACATTACTTTACTTGTTTCCAATTTATTTAGATTGCGTTGAATATTATTATAATTACATTTAATTACTTCACTATTTTTTTTTTACTTAGCATAATTTTATCGAACATATACATGATCCTTTCATTTATTTTCATATGCACATTAGTAATTTTTTAGCCTATTTAGGATGCTCTTACCCTTACATTATATGCAGGCTAGAATAGCTCTACTTGTGAGTATTCTTATTCACTCTTTTATTTCAATTGTCTTTCCTTACAATTATCTATTTCATTTCCATACTTATATGCTTCCATTTTGCACTGCTGCTTATACTTATATTGTAACTAGTTGTGATATCCAAATTGAATAATAAAATATTTAGCCAAATCTTAAAATGTACTTAGACTATTTAGTCTAACTATATATTTTTTTATTAGCTTTGCCATATCACATTTAAATGCTAAAATGTGATAGATCAGGTGCATTTGGAGGCTAGTAGAGCTGGACCAAGAGCTTAAGTTTAAAAATTTATTTACTTTCACATTTGCTTGCTTTTGTATTAAATATAAGAGAGAGATTTACTTTCTTTAATTTCTTATTATTTAATTTTGGCATGTAATAATTTAAGTTAATTTGTTTTATCCTTACAATTCTTATATTGGAATTAGAACTTACTTAAATGCTTCGTTTGGATGAATGGATACTTAAATAAAATTTGGTTGCATACTTAAATAAAATTTAGTTGCATACTTAAATAGAATTTAGTTACATACTAAAATAGAATTTAGTTACATACTTTTTAATACACTGTTATTAATTTGTCATTAATCTATAAATCAACCATTGGTCTTAATTTTGATAAGGCTTGGGGTTAAACCCTAACTTGTCTTGATTAAGAGCTAAACCTTAATCATCTTAATCAAGTAACTTTGATGGAAAGATTATTCAACTTGCATGATTCCAATAATACATTTAATTTGACATTGATCCTAAATACATTGTATTAGAAGTGCTAAGATTATTAAAAAAATTTATATAATTAACTATCTGGACTTAAACTTTAGATATTTGATTTTCTCTTATATAAGACCCTTAGCATAAAGCTAATTATAAAACTAAGTTAATTTATCATAAGATCAAATCTTAATAATACTCTTGATTATACCCCATAGCTGTAGTAGAGGATGTGATCAGATAAGTCTAACTATCTAATTTGATCAAACCAATTCAGACTTAATAAATGCAACTTATGATCTTAGTGCAAATTATTAAGTTAAATGTTAGATGTGTAAGATTTTGATGATCTTACAATAGAATTTTCTTTATGTAATTAAAAGCCTTAGCAAAATGTTAACACAATGAGGTAGGATGAACTTATTGTTATATCATGAGGTAGGAACTTAGATGATCATTCTTAGCCTTAGAAGATTGATCTTAAACTTTTGTGGTAGGATCACCCAAAGTCCTTAAAATGAGATGCCTCCCATGTGGTAGTAACTTATATTGAGTGATATCTTGGTCACACTCTTGGAATCTTGTGTATGATTCACCCAATTAGAGTCAGTATTCATAGCTTTGGCAAATCCTTAGTTGCTAAATAGAATTGCTAGAACCCAAATTATTAGTTGGATATGATTATGCATCTCCATGGTGATGAGTCACTTCCGCAATATTTAGGATTGGTTGAGTCACTCCAATGTGAACTTATGATCAGGTGCTATCCTGAGGGATTAGACGAATACAATCCTGTTAGAGTAAAGCTTCTAAAACTAAGAGTATTACAATTAGTGAATTAGATCCTTAGTTTGAGATATAAATTGCGACTGAGTTCTGCCTCTTATCGAAGTGTGCTTCGATAAGTGCAGTTTTAAATAAGCTAAGTGTTAAATTCACATTTCTTGGAAACATATAACCATGTGTATACAATCTTTCCAACTAATAATTTTAAATAAAATTATAAGCAAAGCTAGTTATTAAAATTAAAACTAGGAGTCAGAATTCATTTGGATGGATTCTGAATAATGGAGATACTTAATTTATTATCTAATTTTAAATTATTCTCTAGATTTTTTAATTTTAAGACATGTAGCATAGAGACATGAGCATGAGAATAAGTATGATATATGAGTATCAGTGATGATTTATGAGTTATAGAATATTGTATATATCAATAGGGGAAACTCAGGATGTTTAGACATCACAATAAACTATATTTCCCAACATAATATATGTAGTTATTATACCATATAGCTCATAGCAGTTCAGTGATAGTTCAATTTAATATCAGTGGTATAATTTAGTTTTGGCATGTAATAATTTAAGTTAATTTGTTTTGTCCTTATAATTCTTATGTTGGAATTAGAACTTACTTAAATGCTTCATTTGGATGAATGGATACTTAAATAGAATTTAGTTGCATACTTAAATAAAATTTTGTTACATATGTAAATAGAATTTAGTTGCATACTTAAATAGAATTTAGTTGCATACTTTAAATACATTATCATTAATTTGTTATTAATCTATAAATGAACCATTGGTCTTAATTTTGGTAAGGCTAGGGGTTAAATCCTAACTTATCTTGATTAAGAGCTAAACCTTAATCACCTTAATCAAGTAACTTTGATTGAAAGATAATTCAACTTGCATAATTCTAATAATACATCTAATTTGACATTGATCTTAAATACATTGTATTAGAAGTGCTAAGATTATTAAAATAATTTATATGATTAACCATCTTGACTTAAATTTTAGATCTTTGATTTTCTCTTATATAAGACCCTTAGCATAAAGCTAATTATAAAACTAAGTTAATTTATCACAAGATCAAATCTTAATAATACTCTTGATTATACCTCATAATTGTAGTATAGGATGTGATCAGATGAGTCTAACCATCTGATCTGATCAAACCAATTCAGACTTAACAAATGCAACTTATGATATTAGTGCAAATTATTAAGTTAAATGTTAGATGTGTAAGACCTTGATGATCTTACAATAGAATTTTATTTATGTAATTGAAAGCCTTAGCAAAATATTAACATATTGAGGTAGGAAGAACTTATTGTTATATCATGAGGTAAGAATTTAGATGATCCTTCTTAGCTTTAGAAGATTGATCTTAAACCCTTATCATAGGATCACCCAAAGTCCTTAGAATGAGATGCCTCTCATGTGGTAGTAACCTATATTGAGCGACATCTTAGTCACACTCTTGGAACCTTGTGTAGGATTCACCCAATTAGAGTCAGTATTCATATCTTTGGCAAATTCTTAGTTGCTATATAGAATTGCTAGAACCCAAATTATTAGTTGGATATGATTATGCATATCCATGGTGTTGAGTCACTTCAGTAATATTCAGGATTGGTTGAGTCACTCCAATATGGACTTATGATCAGGTGCTATCCTGAGGGATTAGATGAATACAATCCTATTAGAGTAAATTTTTCATGACTAAGAGTGTTAAACTTAGTGGATTAGATCTTTAGTTTGAGATATAAACTGTGACTGGGTTCTGCTTCCTATCGAAGTGTGCTTTGATAAGTGCAGTCTTAAACAAGCAAAGTGTTAAATTTACTTTTCTTGGAAATATATAACCATGTGTATACAATATTTCCAACTAATAATTTTAAATTAAAATCCTAAGCAAAGCTAGTTATTGAAATTAAAACTAGGAGTCATAATCCATTTGGATAGATTCTGCACAATGGAGACACTTAATTCATTATCTGATTTTAAATTATTTTCTAGATTTTTTAATTTTAAGGCATGTAGTGTAGAGATATGAGCATGAGCATAAGCATGATGTATAAGTATCAGCGATGATTTATGAGTTATGGAATATTGTATACATCAATAGGGGAAACTTAAGATGTTCAGATATCATAATAAACTATATTTCCCAACATGATATATGTAGATATTAGACCGTATAGCTCATAGTAGTTTAGTGATAGTTCAATTACATATCAGTGGCATACAGTATTGTGGCATATTTAGATGCATAATTTAAGTAGCATATAACACAGTTTTACATGCTATTTATTAAGTTTTGGATCATACCATATTTTAATTTGCTTTCATATATTCAGTATATAATCAGCTTTACTTTACTAGTTTTATATAGTTTTAGCTATTCAGTTTTTTTTACAGTCTTTCTGTAGCTTTGTTTACTTTACTATTAAATGTACATAATTAGAACTGTTTATATTAGTTTCGATATATTAGACTTATTGTCTAACAAGTGATACTTTTAGGATCCGATAATTTGCTAGATCTTGAGCAACTTATTGAGCCAGGGCAGGATGACTCTCAAAAGATTCAGTAGGAGTTTGTGGAGCCTTAGTGGACCCTTCTTCAGCCTTGCCATTTTCTTTCCGTGTTTATTTCAGTTCAGTAGTTAGACTTTATTTCAATACTATTTTAGTTAACAATTTGTTATAATTCTGGATGCATTTTTTTTTCTTTTCTGAGATGAATGTTTCATTCAGCTTCTGTGATGAATATTTCTAGATGTTTGCTTTAGCTTCCGCCCTCTATTTATATCTTACTTATTCTTAGTATTGTGATGTGATCAGCATACTGGAAATACTGATATTTTATACATATATTGGATTCTCAATATTGTATTTTAAATCCAATGTATGTATTTACCTAATACTCAGGATAAGAATATTACTCTTATCATAAGTATTAGTTCTCCACCCTTCTTTGAGGTTGAGTCAGCAGCCCTTCAGATGGGTTTCTTTTCAGTGTTAGTTTTTAGCTATTCGGGGAGATGAGATATCCCTTCCCGAGTGGCGCACCGCTCCGCCGCCGAATTGATTATGTTACCTTTTTTTACGGGTGGCGACGGGGCGGGGCGTTGCACACATTGACTTCATATTTCATGTTTTAATCCAAGTTTAATAGTCAACAACTTAGAAAAATCATCTAAGTATTTGTCAATGGAAACAACTCATCTCATATGAATCTACACAACTTCATATTCATGCACAACTGATTCACAGACTCTTTGTCAAACACTTATTCTCTAGCATTTTCCATGGTTCAATCATCGAAGCCATAGTGTATTTGATGTCTTGCATCACTTTGCTTTGCCATACCCTAAAGTAGTTCCTTTCATCAAATTTGATAGTGTTAATCTTTGTCAAATGTATTGTGATATGATGCACAGATCTCTCAATTATAGTAGTAGTAGATAAAGATTCTCCTCATTCCGCCATAGTACAATATTTGAACCTTAATTGGATCACATAACAATAACCGTCGGCTATGATTCCAATTGTAAGATTGAGCCAATGAACAACACAAATCATCACGTTGCCATAGAACACAACTACAAATGTAAATTCACACAAGCATAAGAAAATACAAATATTTATGTGTATCAATGAGATTCATATACGTCCAAGAGGAGGTGGAGAGGAGTGTTTTACTAATGGAAGAAGAGGAAGAAGATAATTCAAACTTTTAAGGTTCTCAACCCTTAACATTGGCTACTTTTCAAGAAAAAATAACAGCCCCTAAAGATGAAAAAATACAATCACAACCCATTACACACCCTAAAGCATCTTAAGATCATGTTGAGGTTCAAAATTTTATAGACTACCAAATTAAAGCGGTTATACATTAATGGAGGGAATGGATGTGTTGTAACGCCGTCCTAGCGCTTGAGCGCAACTAAATGCAAATTCATCGGCCAAAAAACCCAAAAAATAATTTGTCGGGTGCACTTTTCCGGTTTGCAGCCCCCAAATGGCTCTAAACCACGTGTCAAGCCCTTGGGTAAGCTTTTCTTCCGGAGCTCTGTTGCACTTCCAATTGGCTCGTAACCCTTCCAAATGCATTCTCAAGCTTCTAAAAAGCTCCTACATTTATCAAAATTTGAATGCCAAATCCATCTTCTTTGATCAAAACAATTCCACAAAGGCTTTTGTTTCAGCATCGAAGAGTCGCACGGTTAGACAAAAAAAAAAGGGGTTCACCCAAGTGCTACAAGATTAGACATCGAGGAGCATCAAATTGTTGGGACTGGTGACTCGCCCAGGTGGAAGAACAAGAGCGTCCAAACATGTTTTACCAGGTCGGGTTGGACGTGCACACAAAAATCTTTTGAAGGATCAAATAGTTTACGGACATATACTCCCACCAGATGTGAACGAACAAACCATATTGAACACGAAGCATGCAACATTCATGAATACGTTAGTTGGATTGTTGCGAATTTCGCATGCTAAAAACTCCATAAAACAACTTTTTAATTTTACATTTTTTTCACAATATTTTATTTTAATTGTATAATCATGCATGCTTATGTTAACTATAATCTAATTCCCACGTTAGAATATATAAAAGTACTTAAATCATAGAGACAAACGGGAATTATACATTTACCAAACATAATAAGAAATTGAGTGTGTGCCAGCAACGTCCTTAAAATAGTTGGCAACATCTCCAAGATTCCTCCAATGTCAGAAATATTAATAAGCATCAATTGCAACAGTTTTATCTTTTTGGACTAAAATTCTTCAAGGCATAATAATCCATCTTACAAACAGAAACTACAAATAATCAAGTAAGAGTGTTCATCACACCACCGGCCAACACTTTTTCTACAGGCACACAGAAGAAACCCCCTTTCGACAACATAAGAGAATATATAATTGAAGGGCTGAATCACTTAGTTCCCATCTGTAGGCGGACTATGGCGAGTATTAGGTCCAGATCCCGGGTAGTCTTCAATGTCTTCTATTCCAGTTCCAATCCCTGCCGCTTTACCTTCTATTAGTTCTCTTCTGCCCTGTTCATTATGTTTATGTTTCGTAAAAACTATGTAAAACGAACTGATCTGCAAAAAATAAAGGGAAAATTTTGTATCACTACCTGAACAGCTTCATTGTGTAAAGGAATCTCTTTTGCTCCTTCCATTGTTCCTCTTATCCCTGAAACAGAAATAAGGATAAAAGACTGAGGGAACGAAGGGCAGATTGAAGGCAACGAAGAAATTTTACTCTGTGAAGTAAGTGCAGTGGAGGAGACGATGAGGTGAGTGAATGCGAAGAGAAGAAGCAGCTTTGGAAGATGTAGGGATCTGCTTTCCATCTCTCTCTCTTGAAGATAATAAAAAATGTCAAATTGTTGCTTCTAAATTCCTTTGAATCTAAAGCTAGTTTCAGTGCTCTGCAGTTCTGATCTCCACAGAGAGCAACATTATTGCGCATCACATGATCCAATGGGCTATTCGTATATATATATTGAATTTTTTTTGAAGGGCTCCCCTTGTTTGTCCTCATTGCTTTTAAGTCAAAATTGGATGGAAGAGATTGTCCTTGTTTCAATTGGATGTCTACCTAACTTGAGCACTTCCACAACTTGTGTGATGTTATCTTTTTTATTGCAAGTCAAACGTAGTGCTTTTACCTTTTTTTATTTTATTAACTTTATTGATTTGTTCGCTTAAGCTTTTGATTAGCAGGGATTTACTCGAAATCCATCCTTTTAGCACAGGTTTTCCTGATAATGTGAAGGGAGGCTTTTGCTCTCATGTATTTGGTGTTATGTTTCGCAGCTTGAGTGTTGTGGAGTTTTGACGGATTGGTCATAGGAAGCTAAATCAGCGCTCCAAATGCACGCCTAGGGCCACGGCGCCAGATCGCATCTCACCACACGCCTAGGCGCAGCTCCCGGGAGCCGAAACAGCGCACCTTGAAGAATGCCCATGAGAGAGCAAAAATGATGTCCCAAGTGTGACCAAGGGCAGGCAGGATCAGAAGTGGCACGCAAGGCAATACCAAGCATGGAGCTGGATTTGATGACTAATATATCACCGGATGGTTACGCGTAGGAGCCCATTGAGTTATTTGAGTGCAATATACACATCCAAACATTCCAATCTACACATTCAATAAATATACAGCCATCCAAATAAAATTAAATTATTCATTCATCTCAACTAAAAAAATATAATATATATATATTTTATGGATAATATATATATTTTATGGATCAAGCTTGAAAATATGCATCTTATGGGAAATTGTTGTTATGTTGTGGAGATCATTTAAATCATCATGGAGATGTTAATGGAGCTCCAGTGAACTTCTTGGAGGTTCAGAGGCGATACTGAATAAGTTGGGAAAAAAGCAACTACAGTAGGCGCGACAACCCGCCATGACGCGTCGTTGCCGCCATGACGCCTAGCACCCGAAAGAGGCACGGTAGTGCTTCGTAATGCGCCATAGCGCTTCGTAACGCGCCATAGCGCACCATAGCACGAAGAACCCGAGGCCGAGGGGCAGTAGCGCTCCCTGACGCTAGTTTGCCTGAGACTGAAGCGTTGTAGCACGCCGTGGCGCGCTATGGCGCACGCAAGTTACCCGAGGCCAGGGCACTGCAGCACGCTCTAGTGCCTGGCTACCCGAGGCCTGGGCGTTACGGCGCGCCGTAGCGCTTGGCGAAAAATAGCTCCGGTCTAGGTTATGCCCTAAGCTATTTGGGGGGGGGGGTATTTTGGACCATTTGTTGTCCAAAGAGCAACTGTGTACTTAAGGGAATTTATAATAGGAGTTCCTTAAGCTGACAAAAGGTTGGAAAGGGCATTTAGCTGTTATTGGAGACAACCCTAAGAAAAGTAGCTGCTGCTCTCCTTCTTATTTCTAGAGTAAAAGTTGGTGTTCTCTGTTAGAAAAGAAATCAATCAGGAGGCTTTGCAAGCGATAAATTTTTCTTTTCCTTGTGAATGTGAAACTCTTTGTAACTCTGTAATCTTGTTCATACATAGTTGAATTTCTATGTGGTGTGACTCCGTAATTTTTTTTATCATTTGGGTTTTCCAAGTAAAATACTTGTTTGTATGCTTATGTGTGGATGCATATGCATGTGCTGTGATATAGATTTTTTGCCATGTTTGTGATTTTGTTAATTACTTGGTAACTGTTAACGCAACCCCGATCATTGAGCACAATTTACTTCCACTGCGGTGCTCTAGGCGATTTCCAACACTTGTGGGCGGATTCGGGTGATTTCGAGCTTATTTTAAAGCATGTTGGAGTCCCTAATTCATTAAAAAAATTTGTGAGTGCCTCTTGAGATTAACAAAGAGCCATTGGGAGAAGACTTTTTAGAGTTTTTGAGAGGGTGTTTGAAGTGAGACAAGGCTTGGCGTGTTATCAAGTGGAGTCTATCATCTTAATTGTTCCTTCAAAGGTTCATATCGTGGTTTGTATTCTTCATTTAGTGGATTGTTGTGGTGGTGTGGCTCCATGCTTTTTCTTTAGTTTTGGGTTTTCCACATAAATCCTTGTGTTTGGACGTTTGTGACTTATGCATGTGAAACCTGTATGAATTTCTAAGTTTTACTTTGGCAACCTTAACTCAAAGCCACCGTATAATCCTAATAAGTGCTATTAGAGCATGACTTCACATGTAACAACCCCGGTTGTTACTTAGGTCAATTAAAATTAATCTAAGTCTTAATTATGGATCTAGTACACTAAATAAGTCATTTAGAAATCATCTCTAAGATTTAGGTCAAATCAGGAATCAATTGAATCAAATCCTGATTTCTGGAAAATCCTGAAATCGTAGAAATTGACTTTTTATTTTGACCTCAAATCAAAAACCTGACTCCGACATTGCGCTCAGCACCCCCAAATTAGCTATGGGTGACATTTTGGAAGCATTTGGAAGTCATTGGATTTTCAGCGAATATTTTAATATTAATTAAATACCTCAAAAATTCGAATAAATAATTACTCGTCAAATCAAAAATCTGATCGCGTCGTTGCGTTCCTCACCTTTCAAATAGTTAGGAGTGATTTATTAGGAATTTTTGGAATACATTTAATAGGATAAATTTATTTAATTAAATCTGTATAATATAAATTAAATAATAATATTATTAATTAAGCGTTAAAAGACGCCGTCCAAAGCAGCTAACCGCCGTCCATCCCTTCTATTTCCGTGCCGTCTGATGCAACGACGAATGCGGACTGTTCGATCTTTCGATGGAACAGTCCAGGTGCTTCTTCCCCGAGAACCCTGCGCGTGGCGTTGGGGCTCGCACGCGACACTCTTCACATGCCAGCTGCTCTTTATCGCTTTGAATGGCTTCTCTAACAGCAAAAATTACATCCTGATGGCTGTATTTGATACATCCTAAAGAGTCGGGCATTATCGAAGAATCTCGTAATCCATTCCAGAAACCTTGATCTCTCCTCACCATTCGTTCAAGGTACGCATCAATCTTCCCCTCGTGCATTTGAATTGCTATGTTTAGATTTGAATGTTTATTTCATAACATTGATTGAAGAATAAACGAACTAGATCTAGTCTTAATGCACGAAATTGATCGAATTTTAGGTTTTGCATACAGTACTTTTCGTTAACTCTTCCCGTTCGCCTTCGTCAGTGTTTAGTGATCTAGGGTTAGAGTTTTCAGCCACGTTTGTTCACCTCCATCTGTAACTCAATCGGCATCGGCTAGCTCTTCTTGTTATCTTTCCGTTAGCATGCGTTCCGAGCCCTAAGGACGTCGGGAGGCCGCCTGATTTCCGTGCCCTAGCGGCGTCGTCGCGGGACATGTCGAGCGAAGGAGGAGATGTTTCCGAGTCGGGTCGGGTCAGACCAGACCCACGTCGTCGCGTATGACGAGGGCGTGAGCCCCGTTGGCAGTCATGCTGACAATTGTGGGCCCTGCTAGCTCCGTCTTCTCCTGTCCCGGAGTGCCATGTGTATTTGTGGGCTCCACTACTGTAAATCTGCCCGCCGATGTGGGGCCCGCCGTTGTTCTGTGTCCAATTGCGCCATACCACGTGGACAACCCACCGCTGTCTAAACCCTGCAGAAATTAAATCAAAATAAATTCTATAATATACATAGATCTATATACTTATATATATATATATATATATATATATATATATATATATATATATATATATATAGAAAAGGAATATTCTAAATTAATAGATGTATCAATTAATCAAATAGATTAATTAATTTAAATAGTAAAGGTAATATTTAGTTAATTTATTAAATCCAATTAAATCCAAACTTTAGGCAACCACCACTTACGAAATACATGTCCAATTTGCACAAATAAATATACCATTGTGACCCTTAAAATTAGAAGAATATTATGGAGCTATTAAAATTTCATTTGGAGCTGTATTTTTCTTAGTGACATTTAGGGTATTTAAAAAATTCCAAAATGTCACAAAACTTCACATAGTCATAACTTTGCATACACTCACCCAAACACACTTAATATGGGTCTCAAAGTGATCAGCAAACCCCAAGGATTAATCTAGTAATATTTATTTTACTGTTTGGATTAGTTTGAGCTTAATCACTCTTAGGACCTAACCCTAATTTGGTTAATTAATCCTAGAGCTTCAATTGACTTTAAGTTGGTCAATTGAACTCTAAATAAGGTCATCCATATTTCTATTTTGATTAAGAAAACTTAATTAACAGTAAACTGCAAAAATATTTAATTATCAACAGTTAGATTTCTTAATCAACCCTAATTACTCTAAAACTTGATTAGTGAAGATTAATAAATTTAATAATCCAAATTGAACAAATCAAGTTTCAGATAACTCCTAGAGTATATTAGAACCTAATGGTATGGTTGGTTTAGTAATTTATTTCACTAATCACTCACTAATCACCATAAACCATAATTAGGCCATAACTTAGCCAATTATAGTCCAAATTAAATATACTACTAGTCAATATAATCAGTGGATCATTTGTGAACCATAGCCACTAATTTGCCCAAATTGGACACCAATTAGAGAAGTTAGGATTTTGACCCTTAATAAAAAAACCATAAATTATCCCTTTTACCTCTAAGCTCGTATTGCCTATAACTTAGCCAATACTTATCAGAAATTAATAAATTTTGGTTCTATGGAAACCTTAGACGCTAAGCAACAATAAACTGATAGAAAATTTAGATCCCATTAGCCCAAATTACCAAAATTCTTCTATGAGTCAAAGTCATTAAATTGACATCATGATGCTTAAAAGTTACCCAAAATTAGTGTAATTGCTGTCTAACCTTATATTAGACAACAAGAAACACTTTTCCACTAAGAATTTTAGATTTGGAACCCTAGATCAAAGTTGATCTTTTAGACCCTTAAGTAGGGGCAAAATGGTCATTTTACCCAAATTTAGAGTTTAGCATTTTTAAAGCCCAAAAATCATATTTTAAAGATTATAAATAATAAGAATAATGATTTAGATCATAATTTATATGAATATAAGGCTTAGTATGAACTTTGATTAAAATCTCACTTTAAATCCTTAAGAAAACCCTTAAGTAAAATTGTAAATCCTTCTTCTCCTTTAACTTCTTAGAACTTTCCATATGTCTTAATAACATTAATTAGGTTGTGTGTTTGAGAGATACTCAAAGTAGTTAAGAACTTAAATTCCTTGGATTAGGAATAGATCTTAAGTTAGAGTTCATCTATTAAGTAAATTAAGTTACTCAATAGGTGAAGCCTTGAGTTTACTAGTTTATAGATTTTCTTATTTTATTAAATAATTATTTGATCTTTAAATCATAGATCTAAGAATAGAGATCTATTCTAATAAGTTGATTACTGTGGGGCCCCCCGTACTGGTAATAAGGAAGTACGGTGCTCCAACTGTGGCAAATCCCCAACTTAAATAAAGTTAGGCGAACCCATCCTTCATTAAGGCAAGGACTTGTCACCAAGAGCTATAACTTTCATCAATATAAATATCAAAGTGGTGGAAGTAATATAAAATAGAGTAACATCCACAAGCTTACATAGTAGGGAAAGAAAGTGCAATATAGTAACTCATCACAATGCAGAAGTAAAGTACATCCAGAAAGTTTAATTATTACAAACTGAAATGAATAACTGAAAATGAAAGACTCGTCCCCGCTAGAATTAACAAGACAAAACTAGCTATACAGCAGCTGGATGGTCCTCCTCCTAAACTGGCTCCTCCTCTGCGACACTGCCCACGAACACGTCTGAATCTGACATTTGTCGGTATCACAAATGCTAGGGCCCCAGCCAACAAAATAAAAAGGTTATAGTTTGACAATTGTCTAAGTACATTTTAGGCTATTTAAAGTGAACTGAATATTAAAGGATATCACATTTAATTTAAATACACATGCAGCAGTGAAGGAAAGAAAGGCCACTGAGACATGTGGTAAAAGCAAAGCAATGTATAACATATAAAGCCACTGGGACATGTGGCAAAGCGAGCAAATAGTGAAAATAAGGCCACTAAAGCATGTGGCAAAGCAAATCAGAAAAAACAATATAATACAGTTAAAGTAGTAATAAGCCTAAGTTCTAGTACTGCCATACCAGCCAATAGGCCATACAGGGCCTCCAATAATAATCAATCAATCAATCCCCAGCCTAGCCATCCAAATATGCTAGGTCTGAGTCCAGTATATATAATACTACTACTGAAGAGGCAGACTAAACTAGGTCATATTCTACCAACTGTGACAAGACAAAACTGAATGATATGTAAATTCAATACTAGCTTAGGATACATCATCCTAAGTTTGTCCTATTATGCTCAAGGGCTAAAGCTCAAAATCCAAGGTATGCAAAGTAATTTAGTCAAAGTAAGCAAGAGACTCAATCTAACTTATGTGATATCTGTTGTTGTCTAATTACCAAATCTAACTACTCTGAGAAGGTACAAGCTTAGGATCTCCAATATCCAGCTATCGAGTAGAATCTCAGATTTACGTCCTTAAAGTCAAATATTAGAACTTAACAAATTCTAATCCAAAATTGTGCGATGACTATATAGTTTAAGTAAGCAAATCAATGACCTAATTTTATGAATATTTCACTCTCTTACCCAAATCTTGATCAAATGAATCAAGATTTAAGAATTTAGAACTTAAACCCTATGTTGAGTTCAAATTCCAAATCCAAGGTGATAATCTAAAGAGGATCTAGATTTCTCACTTAAACCCAATTTTAAAGGTAAAGAATCCTATAAGTTGAAAGATTCAGGAACTAAGATCTTAGTGAAAGGCTATTCTACTAATTATAAGATAAAATAATCAATTAAGAACTTGAGAATCTAAGATCTATATTCAATCTTTAAGATAACTTTATTATCTTATTGATTGAATCATCCTATACCCACATGGAAGGTTTTAAGAGATTAAATAATCAATCATTAAAGAAATTCAATTGGAGGTGGTTTGATTCAAATTGAAAATCTAAATATAAGATCTTAAGATCTAAAGATTTGAGTTTGATCACCTTAGACTTCTAATTAAAGTTTTGACTTAAGGGTTTCTATTCATGATTTTCTTTTAGATCTGATTTCATAATTAACTATAAGGAGCTTATTAAGGCTAAGAATTGACAATTCCAAGTATTAGATTAACATTAAACCCATTTTGACCTTCTTAGGCTACTTAAGATCTAAGGGTCTGAGTTTTGATCACTTTAGATCTTAAGCTAAGATTCTACTTAGACATTTCTAGTTCCTTTTTCTTTTAACACTTAACTCTAATATTATCTTAACTGAACTTAATAATAAGATAACTGACCATTTCAATTTTTAAACTTAATTAAGTTAAGGTCCATTGATCTTTATAAGGAATGCTTAGATTTAAGTATATTAATTAAGGAATTAATGAGACCTTATGGATTGGTGATTATTATTGTTCTAGGATTTCAGAGAACATTTCCAATCTATGTTATAGTGGTTTACTGAAATTTTCAATCCTTAAAGAACACTAAATCACATTTTGGCCAAAATGACCAAAATGCCCCTCTTGAGGCTAAAATTAGGATTTTAAGGTTTTATTGTCTAAATTTGTTCTAATCTATTTTAAAGAATTTCATATGACTAAATAAAGTGAGAAACACCATTGTCTTAGGTTTTGATGACCTAAATAATCTTGATTAGCACTAATCACCTAATTAAGGCACTTAGGGTGATTAGTGAAATTAAAGCATCTTAGGGCAATCTGTAACAACCCATGTTGTTACTTTAGATAATTAGGATCAATACTAAGTCTTAAACATAATTAGATGTGCTAATTAGGTCGATGAAGTCAACCTCCTAAACCTAGCCCAAATCAGGAGTCAATTTGGATTAAATCCTGATTTCTAGAAATCCGGAAACTTTAGAAATTGACCAATTTAAATTGACCTCCGATCTAAAAACGGACACCACCATTACGTTCATTGACCCCAAATTAGCTTGGGGTGAAGTTTTCGTATCAATCGGAAGTCGTCAAAATTTTGACGAATATTTTAATAATAAAAATATCACGAAAATCGAGGTATCAAAATACTCGTAGGATCAAAAATTCAACTGCGCCATTGAATTCCTTGGCCCCAATTTAGCTAGGAAAAATATGTTCAAAATTTTCTGGGAATTTTTTTCAAAAAAAAAAAAAAAATAATAATAATATTTTAATACTTAACGTTGTGTCGTTAAGTATTTAACGGACCCGTCACTGTAGCTGACGGCGCTGTCAATCTGGACGGCGCCATCTCAGCAGTTGGATCGGCCCAGATCCAACGGCTGCAGAGTCGTCTTTCTCGACGACTCCGCCCGCGTGACACGCGGCGGTCCGTCGCGGATGCTGTCCAATCCGGCCGCATCCAGACCTCGGCGAGGTCGCCGTCCGGTCTATAAGACCTCGGCCGACCCTTAGGCTCCGAGTTTGCACAAATTGGAGCCCGGATTGAACCGAAATCAAGCCCCGAAGTCAGCCCGATTTAGGCGTACTTACTGTCTATTTTTAAGTTCGATAATAAGGAATCAAATGGAACTAAGAAAATTTAATTCTAACCCCTAAGTCAAAAATTGACTTTTTGACTCTTAAGGTTGGGGCAAAATAGTTATTTTGTCCTAAGATTTGATTAAGCACCCTTAACCTCTAATTAACATTCCAAAATGCTAAAACTAATATTATACTCATCTTAGTGACAATCAAGTGAGTGAAATCAACCCTTAAGTCAGATTCTAATAATTTCTGCTAAGTCTTAAGCACTACACTTTAAGGACCTTTCCTGAGACTAGGACTAGATCATAGGTTAGTATTCATTCATTGGGTAAATTGGGTTACCCTATGGGTGAAACCTTGGTTTTAATAGTTTCTAGATATTATTTTGTTTTACAACCTATTTTGATTAGTTTATCTTTTAACTTTAGATTTAAGATAGGAGATTCATCCTATTAAGTTTGATTACTTAATAGGATTTGCCTTAACTAGTAGATCACTTATAGTATAAAACCTAGAACTTAGGTCTTATTCAATTTGGATTATGTGATTAAACCTAAAATCCCGTAGTGTTTAATCCATAATCTATAGATGTAGAAGATCTTGATCAGATCTTAGTTAGAACGTCTAAATTCACAAAATTAGGACGTATGATTTATTTGTTTAATTCGTAGTCGTCTATCTGATTGAACTAGATTGGAACCTGATCAGTTCCAATCCTTTTTAACTTATAAGGACGAATTTTTGAGTTACACTCGATAGTAGGAAAACGGTGATTCTGAACTTGTGTAACTTGGAAAAGTTAGATGGTTAAGTAGAAAATAAATGATATCACCATGTTTAGTAGAGTCCCTTGCTTATTTGATACTTTGTTGCTTACGCATTCCTTGATTTTTGTGCCATATTTCCTTGAGCATATCATACAAAATTTTTGATGCATAAATAAAATGTTAGGAAAATATGGAGATTCCTTAGATTCATTGTGAAAATATTAAAGTAATTAATGAGAAGATAATGATTTGATATGTTTGAGCTGCCTCTCAGTGTTCTTTTGCTCATACCGATTGTTGCCCTAGTCGTATCGTGCTAGGAACCGCCCTAGCTGTATTGTGCTAGGATATTTCAGGTATGACTGTGGGTGACCTAACCGTATCGTGCTAGGAACCGCCCTAGTCGTACTGTGTTAGGGCCTTCTAGTTGGTGACCTAACCATATCGTGCTAGGAACCGCCATAGCCGTACGGTGTTAGGGCCTTCTATGTTGATTGTTATTGCCTTAGCCGTATCGTACTAGGAACCGCCCTAGCCGTACTGGTGCTAAGATCTTCAGCCCTGTTTGGTGAGATTGTGTAGCTCTTTTCTGTATGACAGATTGTGCACTTATGGTTTTATATGCAGTTGTTGTTATTTGCTTTTCAGTATTATTTTTCAGCCAGCTATTTTCTTGTATTGCTTGATATACCTATTTAGGATGTTAGAATCTTGCTGCTATATGTACTTACCACTGCTGAGTTGTTTATTTTTAATTAGCATATTTTTGTTGATCACCAGCATATTTAGGATGTAGTACTTTTCTTACAATACATGTTTAGTTATGTATATTATATGCCCATCCTTGTTTAGTTTGTATGCGAGGCATGCCTTAGCCTCTTTCATTTTTTTTGCTTAAGTTATAAATGATGATTTATAGCTTCCCTGTTTCCTTTGTATTGCTTGCTGCTCCTTTCATATATATATATATATATATATATATATATATATATATATGTTACTTAGATGTTATCAAATGGTGATATTACTTAACACTTATAATAATTCATCAGCTTAAAATGCACTTAGAAAATTGCTAACCATATTTTTTCTTTTCTTTGGCTGGGGCCCTACATTGTGAAACCGACAATGGCAGACTCCTTTCAGTTAGACGAGCAGGAGTTAGGTGTGGAGCCTTACCCAGAGGAGGAGCCCGTGGAAGAAGTTGCCGTCTAGTTCCCTTATATTTCAAGTGAGGATGAGTGATTTTCATTATATTTAAACATTTTAAATCATGTAATAATACAAGTACTATTGACTGTGATTTTTGGATTGTATACTTATATTCTGAGTTCTATTTTTCTTTCCTATTTGCCTTGTAATACTTGAATGGTTTACAATTCCTTAAATTATTTCCTTACTCTGTTTGTTTACTTATACAGTGACTGTTAGTTTGATTCTGTGTTAATCTTTCCCTAATCAGGTGGATTATGGAGTCTTTCCTAATCCAATGATAAGTGAGAGGTTAGCCAGAGTGACACCCCACCCTTAACCTAATCCTTCGGCGGGATTAAGGGTGCGGGGCGCCACACAATCAAACCTTACACTTAGGTTTTACTAGGTTTAATATGATCTTAGGAACCATTCCCACCCAAATTTGAGGCTCAATTAGGGTTTGATTTACTAATCCATGATTAGGGTGATTAAGGAGTGATTAAGAAAATTAATTATCCAAAATTAATTTTAAGGGTCTGGAATTATTCCTTAGGGTACAAGGAGCAATCAGAGCTCTTAAACTCATAGATTGGATGTTTAGATGTTTTTATATGATTTATTTAAGAACAGAGAAGTTTTGGCCAATATTTTTAAATTCAACCATTGGATCTAAAATTTTATTTTATATTCAGATTCCTTGGATTTTTCTGATTCAAATGGTATATTGGATCATACCATTTGGATCTGAATAACTGAAAGTTATTTAATTAATTCATTCTGTATTTTTATTTAAATCAGAACTTTAGGTTTTGATTTATTAAATTCAAAACTGTTAAAAATGTTATTTAATAATTCGATAATAATCAGCGGCCCAAATTAAAAAGACGCGGGTCGGGGGTCGACCCGGCCCAAATTCGTCTTCGTCTTCCTCCCCGACGCGCCCGCGGTCCGAACCCTAGAGGTGACTTCCAGCGCTGAATTCTATGCACTCCGGTCACGTCACGCCGCGATTTCAATGGCTACACGCTCAGGCTTCGAAGGCGCGTCGATTAAACCCAGAAGCCCTCACTGGGACGCTCTGGTTCGCTGGATGCCTATTCGGCTGAAATCCCTCAGCTGGCGCACCTGTGAGGAGATAATTCTCCTCATAGAGTCCACGAGCCGCCGATGTCTTGATCCCTACACGTTCAGGGATCGAAGATGGAGCGATAGGGTGCAACGAGAGATCCTGAGGTGGTCTAGATCATCGGGGTGCTACTCGGCGTTTTCTGCCGCTCAGAGCTTCGACTGGATCGATCAAGTTCAGTCGAATTGATCGATTTGGTCGAGCCTAACCCTCGATACCAGTTACAATTATTGCTCTGAGGGTTTCGATACTAATCAGAGGGCTAAAATGGCTCGGGAGCACGCCGCATTTGCGCGAGTTGGCCCGACTGGCAGTGCATCCTCAGACGGTGCTTAGGCCGTCTGGCGCACGGCCAAGGCTCACTAGAGGTCCAGGACGACCACTAGGAGCTAAGGAAAGGTCCTAGCACAGCACCTAAGCTTAATTGAGAGCAGAACGAGCTGAAAACCAGCTCTACTGAGAATGGGAGAGGCTATACCTGGTTTGCTGTGATGAAGACGATGTAGACTGCCCTGAGGCTCCAAGTGATCGTAGGAACAAGCTGGGGGTTTGAACGTCAGATGCACACCCACTATCAGATGAAGCCGTAGGTCCAGTCACCGGGATATCTGGGAGCGCCGAAAACAGAGGGCAGAGGGGAAGGAGAGCTTCACATTGAGCAAAGGAGCTCACTGTGTGATCTGGAGAGGTACTTATAGGCTCAGGGAGCTATGGGGGGAGGAAACCACATCTGAGGCTCGGGAATTAGGCTCGGGCCGAGGGGCTCACTCAGGTTCCTTTAATTGGACTAGCTCGGCCACACTACCCAGCTCCCTAGGTTCGGCCACTACGGGAAGGATCCTAACGGTCTAGCTGACCTGGCGGGAAGATGGCAAACAGGTCCGACGTGGCTTGATTCGGCGAATTTCCTTCTGTCGGGATGGGATCCTCCGGAGACGAAGATCTATAGTGACCGGGGTCTCAGGGCCGTATGATCTGCGAATCCGTTGTGTTTGGATGGCATGATGGAGATTTTAAGCAATGGCCGCGCAGATTAAATCCCGGACGTTAGATTTAATATGTCGATCGCACAGCTGAGATTCGATCGTGGGACGGAGCGATGCGAGCCCTTGGATCCTGCGCTGAGATCCGTGCTCAAGATCCCATTGGCTCGAAACTGTGCGCCGCTATCGGGACCCCACAGCGGATCTGCCGCGGTCCCGACAGCAAATCCCACAGAATTAAAAATTAAATAAAATTTAATTTTAATTAATTAAAACTATTTAATTAATTCTTAATTATTATAAAATTTCCCAAATTCAATTTAGAACCAAATGAGCTCCAAAAATTCCCAAAAATTCACCCTTAGCTAATTTGGGTATGAGGAATTCAAGAATAAAATCATATTTCAATTTGGAGATCAAACTAATTTAGGTATTTTTCAGGGCTTAAAAATAGCCAAAAATATCAAATTTTCTAATTTAGCTTCAATTGATTTCAAATTTCTAGGTTTAGGTTTAAATGACCCATTGAATATAATGAAATCAAAATCAAACCTTAGTTTAACTTAATTAATTTAGTTTTAACTAGGATAATAACTTAGGGTTGTTACAGACTCCCCCACATAAGTAAAATTGTAAATCCTTCTTCTTCCTTAACTTCTTAGAACTTTCCATATGTGTTAATAACATTAATTAGGTTGTGTGTTTGAGAGATACTCATAGTAATTAAGAATCTAAATTCCTAGATTAGGAATAGATCTTAGGTTAGAGTTCATCTATTGAGTAAATTGGGTTACTCAATTGGTGAAGCCTTGAGTTTACTAGTTTATAAATTTTCTTATTTTATTAAATGATTATTTGATCTTTAAATCCTAGATCTAAGAATAGAGATCTATCCTAATAAGTTGATTACTCATTAGGATTTGCCTTAACCTAATCTATCAGACTTAGGTTCTAAACCTTAGACCCTTAGATATACCTTTGGATTAAGTGATTTAAACCCCGATATTTGGAGTTTAATTCTTAATCCTTTCATCTTAATTTGGCTAATCAAGATGGGTTTGGGATTCTTAAAATTATTAAAATAGGTCGATTGATTTATCATTTAACTTATATAGTCGACATCGATTTATTTATAATTACGACCTAGCTAGTCTTAATTATTTTTAACTTATAAGGTCATGAATTTGAGTTACACTCGATAGTATAACTTAGAGATCCTAAATTTGTGCAACTTAGAGTAGATAGAATGAATAAATTAGATAATAATGGATATCACATGTGTTTTAGTAGAGTCTCTTGCTTACTTTGACTTTGATGCTTTGCTTACCTTATAATTGAGCTTTATGCCATTAACATATATGGTGTACACAGGCTATTTGATGAGTATCCCATGTTAGCATTGAAAATGCATAAGTAGTATTTTCTCTTTTTACTCGTATTTTTGATAGAGTGTAGCTTAATTAGTATACCTCTTCACTTCTTCCGTATGGGATCGGTTAGACCTTAGAGTTAGTCCGATAGTCTATGCCATGCCTAGTCCATCAGATAGCATGGATTGTAGTAGACTCTTGCCCCACTAACTGATTAGCCTAGATTTGATATAGTTATACTAATTTAAGTACTCTTCTACTTGGTGTTCCTATTATAGCCCATCAGGCTAAGTACATTGGTACTTTCCGTTCAGAGCTTCTGTCTTAGCCCATCAGGCTAAGTGAGACTATGTTTACTTCCTATTTGAGTGGCTTGAGTAGCCAAGACAGCTTTCAGTTTTGGATTTGCTATTTTACTTTACACTCTTTTTCTGCATTTTAGCACTACTTTTACTTATAGTCTTTATTACATTTTCTAGCTTTGTTTACATATAGGGTATTAGTCTTACTCCCTGCTTATACACTTGTAGGATGTTAGTCTTACTTATTATTTACACATGCATAGGATGTTAGCTTTTCTTTTAGTTCTATAATGTTTTATATGTTCAATAACTTTTATATCAATTAGCATAATTCTATATTGATCATAAGCATGTCTAGGATGTATTTTCTTTATAGTCATTTGCTTTAGTCTTTTCTTACTTACCTGACCTTATTGCAGTCACTGTGGAGGAGGTATGTGCTTACTTCCTAGTTGTTTAAGTTATAAACTAGTTGTTTATAACTTTACCCTGTTCTTTCTTACGCGTTTTTGCTCATACTTATATGCTTTTGTGCTTAATTGTTAATGGTGATATCTAATGAACATAAAAAATTGTTTACCCTAAAATATACTTAGACAATTTGTCTAATTAAGAATTTTCTTTTGTTGGCTGGAGCCCTATCATTATGAAATCGATAATGATAGGTTCAGAGTTGTTTGAAGCAGTTGATTTAGTGGAAGACTTTCCATTGGAGGAGGAGCATGCACCTGAAGATCCTTAGACTTAGTCATCTTTAATTATTGCATTGTGAGGCAGAGTGTTTATTTTTTAGTTCTTATAAACTATTTAAATGTTGTAATAATACATGTTAAATCTTTATTTTCTGCACTTTACTTATTCTGAGATGTTGTATTTACAAATGATGGATAGATGTTTTTACTTTATACTTTTGCACTCTGTTATCCTTGTATTTACATTTAGTAATGATTTCTTTGGGTAATGACAAAGTCGTTGATTATAACGAGTTGATATTAGTCACTAACCTAATCATAAGCAAGAACTTTGTCATTTGGTGACCGCCTCACCGTATCAAGTTAACTTAAGAGTTAATAGGACCACGGTGAGGAGCGGGACACTGAATTACACCTTATTAATTTGATTGGGAGCAATAACAGATGATGGAAAATAAAAGATAGAGAAGTTCAATGGAATGAGGTGCGAGCATTATGGACATCAAGTTTGATAACAAGGTGCATGCTTTGTTGCTTATATCTTCACTACTAGATAGTTGGGATAGATTAGTTACTACGATTAGTAACTCATCAAGAAATGTGAGTTTGAAACTCGATGATATTGTGGGGTTTGTGCTGAATGAAGAAATTCAAAAGAAAGCATGTAGTGAAACTTCAAGTTAAGCCCTAAGTACTAAAAGCAAAATAAAAGGAAAATAAAAATTAAAAAAAGGTAATTTTGAGTGCTGGAACTGTGGAAAAAGAGGGCACTTGAAGAAAGATTATTTCTCTCTGAAGAGTTCAAGAGGAGGAAATCAAAATGTGCATCATTCTACAAATGTTATAACCAATAATCATTCTGCAAATGTTGAGCTTGGGACTAGTTTACTGCCATCCGGTATCAAATATAATATTGCAGGGTTTATTGCTTATCATTAAGGTGCCTATGATTACCACAATAATAAGATATCAATATATAAAATATTTAGAAAAGCTGAACTGGAAATGACTGAAATTAAATAAATTTAATACATACCTGAGACAATATCATTATCCTCAGGCGCTAAAGCAGGAGTTAACATAAATAACAACTGGGGAGAACACTTTATAATAGTCGATCCCTTCCTTCTGAACAAAGCCCTTGGCCACTAATCATGCATTGTAGTGCACACAGCTTCTAAGGATCCTTCTTTCTTTGCATACACCCACTTGCAACCAATAGCTTTTCTTCCTGGAAAAGTTTCTCCAATCTCCATACCTCATTTTATGAAGCGACTCAATCTCTTCATCCATTGCCTGCTTCCATAAGTTTTCTTCTAAGCCGGTCATCACTTATTTGTAATGAAAGAGAACCTTATCCTCCAATCAGACCATGCATATGTGACGTTATCTCTAAGCCAAGCTGGCTGTTAAGTTATATTTCTTATGAGTCTGTTTATAGCAATCAACTCTTGAACTAGAGTATCACCATCAATATTAATTTGCTTTTCATTATCATTAATGCGGTCTTCATTTGTAGGAGTATCCTTGATGAGATGTAAGGACTTATGTGGAGCAAAAGGGGTAGCATCAAGCCCACTCTCTTCCTAGTTATAAGAGTCTCTGTATTATCATCTACATGATGAGAACTCCTTAACCTTAAGAAAAATTCTTTATCAAATGTGACATCTCTACTCACCACAATCCTCTCGTCAATTGGATTAAACAATTTGTAGCCTTTCACTCCACGTCGAAAGCTTATGAAAATTGCTTTCCTAGTCTGCAGTTCTAGCTTATCTTTTTTGACATGATAATAAGCTAGGCTGTCAAAGATCTTCAGTTGATCATAGTCTGTAGCAGAATGCTCAGACCATAATTCCATAGAGTTTTCTTATTGAGTGCTGTA
Organism: Gastrodia elata; assembly: GCA_016760335.1. Taxonomy (NCBI): domain Eukaryota; kingdom Viridiplantae; phylum Streptophyta; class Magnoliopsida; order Asparagales; family Orchidaceae; genus Gastrodia; species Gastrodia elata. The sequence goes on from CM028677.1 coordinate 39,639,159, forward strand.
GATGGAAAATAGTTCACCAAGTGGCATACATAGTCTAGGGCATCCACCGTTAAGTTCTCTCCAACCCAGTATTGGATAACATATATTGCACCTTTTCCACCAAAGTACAGTTCATGCATTCTACTACCCCATTCTGCTGCGGTGTTTCTCTTAACATGAATTGTCATTCAATCTCTGAATTCTCACATTCTTTTACAAAAGAATCATATGTAAATTCTCTGTCATTGTTTGATCGGATCATTTTGATTCTCTTGCTCATTTGATTTTCCACCATCTTCTTTCAGTTTATGAAAACTTCTAGTACATTTGCTTTGCTTTTCAAAATGCACACCCATACAAATCTGGAATAATCATCTATAAAAGAAACAAAATACTTATGATCATCGAATGATGTAGCCCTCGTTGGTCCCCAAACATCTTTATGTATATACTATAATGTATCTTTGGTGTTGTTTAGGCCAACACCAAAGGGCTTGCGTGTTTTCTTGCCAAAAATATAGTGCTCACAAATATGTAGTTTGCAAGAATTTATATCTTTAATGAGTCATTCCTTCTCCATTGCTCTTATTGAATTTTCCCCTACTTGTGCTAGCCTCATAAGACACAATATCATGGCATCTTAAGAGTTTTCTGCCATAGCTATTAAACTTATCACTACACTTCCCTACAAGTAATAGATGTTTTGTTGTTTGACTCCTCTTAGATAAGGCATATCACCCATACTGATCTTCAAAACTCCTACCTCGATCACCACCTTAAAGCCCTTAGCTTCTAAGGCCCTAATAAACAATAGGTTATCCTTGATCTTTGGCACATGCTTAACTTCTTTTAGTTCTTGCACTATTCCTGCATGTGTTCTGATCAGTACACTTCTAACTCCTTTAATTCAACACGTGGCATCGTTCCCCATTTTGACAGTACTGATGTATATTTCTCTATACGAACTAAACCAGTCCCTTTGAGAACATATGTGATACGTCATGCGGTATCCATAATCCAACCAGAGTTATCATCTACTAGTACCATTGAAATGGTAACAAGAGATACATCGGAGTCTGAATCTTCCACCACATTCTGAATCACATTAGCCTTCGCCTCAGAAGATCCACTTGCCCGCTATTTGATTTTCAACTTTGGGCAGTCATTCTTTCAATGTTCTGTTTCTAAATAGAATGCCTACTAATTATGCCCAATGCTTCGACATCTGTATTTCACTCTTTTCTGGAAGTGTGTATTTTTCTGGACCTCTCCATCACCGACGACGACGAAGTTCCAGCAATCTCTTCTCCTCTTTCTGCCATGTCTTTCTCCTTGCCTTAGAAAACTTAAACACAAAATAATGAACAGCTCAAGCAAATCCTATCCCTCAAGAACAAAACAAGGAAACCTCTCTTTGATACTACTTGTTGAGATCTTTGGGGTTATGAATCAATACGGAACTTGAGATGATGAGCAAACCGAAATAAAGCAAGAAACAACACAAGCAAACAATCACAGCCACAAGATAAAAATATTTACGTGGTTCGGTGCTAACACCTACGTCCATGGGGAAAAGTGCAAAAGATTTTACTATTGAGAAAGGGGATTACAATGAGTTTTAGGGCTTACAAACCCATTCAAGACATCTATGAGCTTTCCTTCTTCTTTGCAATGGAGCAGCCACCACACAAAATCATTGGAGGCTGATAGGTTTCAAATTGTTGGCCTCCTTAACCCTAAAAACGTAGTTAAGAATATACATAGGCAGAATTTATAGACCACGGGCTATAGCAACCGTCTCTCGGGCCCAAGATGCTGCGGCGCGCTGAGCACCCGCCTCTCAGGCGCTAGACGCTAAGCATGCTATGGCGCCCGTTTCTTGGTGCCAGCTGCTGCGGCGCGCTGTAGCGCCCTCCTCTCGGGTGCCTGTCGTTGCGGCACGCCTCTAAGCTGCTCTTTGTCAACAAGTTTTATAGTATGATTTCCTTTTCTTCCCCATTAACATACTTTCAGATTTCTGCTATAAGATAAATCTAGGTTTGCGCATAGCATTTGTTTTGGAGGTTGGTCTAAACAACTACACTTATTATGAATCTGTTTTTAACGACCTGAGAATTTACTACTGTGCGGTTATTCTCTTAGCTGCTGTCATGTTTGTATTACAGCTCTGTTAGATGCCTTGAATGATTTATTCTCTTAGCTACTCGACCGAAGGAAAACATTCCAAGAAACGAACGAGACAAGCCTTGCGACCAATCTTTAAAAACTATAGATAAGAAGCGAGTCAAAAATATATAAGAATAAAGAATTTTCGGTAAACTCCGAATCTAAAAGTTGATGTAAGATGTTTCCATGATTTAAAAGTAGATGAGCTCTTTATGATAATAATTATCAATCTATTTTAGAGATGAGCTCACTACCCTACAAATTTATTGCGTATAAAAACTAATTAAACAAAATAAATGAGAGTGAACCTGATTCTTGGAGGGTTCAAGGCACTAACATTTGATTTTTTTTGTAGGCATGCATTCAAGTTGGGGGTATGCAGCATGTGATTACTTGGACAAAGGATGCTTAAAAGATATCGCGGGGATTAAAGCAAGTTTGGATGATTTTCCTTCGCAGTGTAGATCTCCTTAAGAAATTCCCAAAGACCTCACTTGAGGATCTTCCAGATAAGTTGCCACCCCCGCAAAAAATTCAACACACTATTAATATAGAATTGGCGTGTAGAAGTCATACTCTAAAAAGATTTCTTATGGAAGTATTTGAATCCACAATGGTTAATGGGTACACTAAGCTTTCTATCATCATTAAATCACAAGCGAATGGTCAAATTGAAGTGGCAAATAAGTTATTAATAAATCTAGTAAATAGCCTAGTGAGGAAGAGCTTCTCACTTGGGATTTGCATCTTCCTACAACATAACTTGCCTGCAAAAGTAGTATTTCTAGAGTAACAATGAGGCTGCCATTTGACATTAGTTATGAGAACAATCTTAGGAAACCACTTGACCTAGTTAGCTTACCTTTCCACCCATATTTAGATGCTACCTTCACTTTTGCTAGGTATTTTCAAGAACTTTATCTTGATGTTAATACCAAAATTAAGAAATCTAATAAAAATTATGTATCCAAAATCTAACACTTTGGTCTAGTATGAACTTTAATGAAAGTGGTCATTTGCTCATTCGTATTCACCCTAAGAGGTATATTATAACATAATATAAACAACTACAAGCTAGAGAGGCAAGACCTTTCAAGGTACTTCAAAAATTATGGTAGAATGCTTAATTGATTGATTTACCTCATGTTATATTTATGTCATATTTTCAACATTATAGATTTAGTTCCATTTTCAAAGGAGCTTTTTCAAAAAATGAGGTAGAAAAATGAGGTACTTCTACAAAGGAGCAGAATGCTAAACTTTTTTTTGGAAACTCTCCAACCTTTCCTTTTTGAGATTAATGTCGTCACTTCTGATGTGGTTATTGTAGAAAAGCTGGCTGAGCACAAGCTCCTAGATTGATGGAAGGACAAATCACCATCAAAAGTTACTTGGTTGACATATGAGGAGTTACAGATGCTCAACCACAAGAAACTTGATCAAATTACATGAGAGCTTATAAGGATGCTTAAGGTTTGGGCTACTATATATATGTTTGTTGTAAGACATTAGGGATATGGAATGATATTTTCTTACATAAAAATTATTTGAGAGCTCTTTTTTAATATTGATGTTGTTATTTCTATTGAGTTTATTATAGAAAAGTGGGCTAAGCACAAGTTCCTAGCTTTATGGAAGGACAAATAGTCATCAAAAGATACTTGGTTGACATATGAAGGGTTACATATGCTCAACCCTTACAAACTTGATCAAATTACATGAGAGCTTATAAGGATGCTTAAGGTTTGGGCTACTATATATGTGTTTGTTGTAATCTATTAAGAATATGGAATGATATCTTCTTACATAAAAACTGCTTAAGAGCTCTTGATTTTGGTGTGGATAGCTTAAAACCTCCATTATTATGTATAATCAATGGGCTTCAGGGTGTGTATAATTCTAAATGAATTAAGGTGTACATAATATTGAACAAATATATCTTTAATTTTTTGTTTCCTCTGTTTTCTATTTGTTTTAGCTTTCATCTTTCATTCCCATCTTATTTCACCAAAATTCACTTCCGTTTCGGCCATCAAACACCCCTCCAACAAACCATATGCAAAATATGAAACCCTTTCACTCCACCATCCATAAACCTCTTATACAGCCACCAAAAAATATAAGAAAATAATATCTAGATTAATAACATCCCTATAAACTTGCTCCCAAAGTTTCATCCAAATCTTACTTTATTTGACCCCTAACCCAACGACTTACAGAAGTTGAACGATCACTTATACACGTAATCGTCTTCAACTTGGTGCCACAATTATTATTTTGTGTATTTGAGGTTCTTTAATTTTCTATCCTAGGCACATAGTTTAATGCCCTATATAGATCTCAGTCATTCCACCATTTTGAAATCAGATCGGGCGGCGAATACAAACAACAATTCGAGTTAATTCACAATGGATGGCGTTAACTGTTCGTCAGAGATCGAATGGTGCAGGCCGTTTCCCGCCCCAGTAGATGGAGCAGATAATGCCAGGCTTTTGATGCTGTCTCCTTGATAATGACGTGTTACACCCATTAGTACAACTGACAGAACCAACTGAAGCCTGTTGAAATCGGTCCGTTCCAGTTCAAGCGATGAAACCCAAACTAGGTCATATTCAAATATAAAATTAGACTCAACCACTTGTCCAAATTAGCAAATTTTGGTGTATATGATTTTCTCTAACTGAGGCCTATCACCAGCACCCCTCAAATTATATTTTGGTTGTGTATATATGATTAATTTTAAGGAATACTTAATTTTTTATTTTAGCTCAATTTGGACAATTTAGATTAAAATTATCGGGGAAATCTATGTAAATTTATTTTTTTGGTTACCCCCTTAAGGTTTTCACAAAAAGTTGCTTAATTTAAAGATAAATTTTCATCATTTCATTTATAACCATTCAATTTCCTCCATGAGAAAACCTCAACAAATAGATCTATCGTAATGCCATAAAAACTTTCATATCACCCTAAAAACAATTTGATTTTCCTGCTACTTTGGAGCATTATAACTTCTTATCGACTTGTAATCGGTTGTTGTAACTTGGCATGTAGATTCTCCTATGTTTAGGGAACAACTTCATAGAATCATACAAGAAAATACAAAATTCTTCTTAGAATCATTTAGCTATTTTGTAAGTTTTTGTCCATACTTTACATTATCTTAACTTTTAGTTTTACTCATATTTAATTGTTGTAGCTTGACACACGTTTCTCTATATATTGTTAGCAAATCACTAGAAGAAATTACACCCTAATTATGTCTATAAGGTATTCAAAAATAACTCCAAAGAAAAAACAATTTGATTTTCCTGCTACTTTGGAGCATTATAACTTCTTATCCACTTGTAATCGGTTGTTGTAACTTGGCATGTAGATTCTCCTATGTTTAGGGAACAACTTCATAGAAAACCTTACAAATTCATTTGGACTCTAAATCTTTTATTTAGGCACTCAAACTTCAGCAAAACCCGATTTTCATTTTAGAATATATTTTGACAGATTTCATAAATTTATCATTCTACATTTGTAATTACTTAACTTTTGATTTAATTATGGTTAATAGCTGAAACTATGCATGCTTATTCCCAATTATATTAGAATTAAGTTTGTTGTTGATCATAGAAGTCAAAAATGTCAAAGTTTCTGGAAAATATTAAATTTTCTTAGAAAAATAAGTGTATTTAGGAATTTTCATCATTTTTGCTTGTTTATAACTTTCAATATATTGAAATTAGAATATAAAAATTTGCATGTATTTTCTTTGATATATTGAGAACATTTTGTCTTTAAACACCCTATGTATACCTTTTTTATGCACTCTATGAATACCTTTTTTATGTTCTAAGTTTTGCAATAAAAGTTGAAATTTTATTTAATCAAACATAACTGTGGTATGAAAATTATTATTTGAGCATTAAATATTGATCTATTGAAACCTAAGCCATAAAGATTATTAAATATCAAATGGATATTTTAATATTAATTTTTAGCATATTAAAGTAGGTGAATGTTTTTTGATAGTTTTAATTCTAATATTATGTTAAACTTCAATACAAATACGCATCACACTTATTTTCAATAGTAAATCTTTTCATAATTATTTGTGACAAATATCTATAGTTAAAGTCTTTGGAGGGATAAACAAATATAAACTTGTATATGTAAGGTTTGCTAGTAACTCATTGCAACATAATGAGGGATCTAGTCCACTAGGAAAGGATAAAATATCTAAAAGAAAGAGTCACCAAATTAAAATGAAAAAATGTGAGCAATTATTGATGTGTAATTGTATAAATTCATAGAATATTTATGCCAATATCTGAATCTCCCAATGAAGCTTGGGAGTCCCAGGCATAAATAGGAGATATTGCTATCACATTGTGTTTATGTTAAGTTTATTAACTTGTTAAGTTTATTAACTTTAATTACATTGCTTTATTTATTACTTTTATCTCAGTTGAGATTGGAGTGCTTATGATAATTTTCAAATAATATAAGTTTTAGATTATTTGTTTCATATATTGAAAATCGTAGTTCATGTAACTCATTGATACAATCTCCAATTGAATTATTGTTGGTATTAATTGTCACCCTACATAAAGGATCTTAGAAATTAATTCTTTGTGAATACTCTATGTACTTCTGTCTGATTGGCAATTATTGAAATATTTCAGGTTGTGATAACTAAAATGAAGAATGTTCATATTTGGAAGCTAGTGCGAGCTTGAGCATAAGTGTGAGATGGGGTTGAATTATTTAGTCTTTTTCTTTGAAATCATGTTATTTTAATCGAACAATCTATGTAACTTTTATTTTTATTTGGCTCTATATTTTGATGGATAATTTTATTTTTGCTAAGCATAATTTTTTAAATCATTTATTGTAAATTATTACTTGATAATTCTCGACCTGGATCATCAGGTAGTCACAAAATATCTTAGCATGACCTGCCAATTACAACCTTGCAAATATCAAATTCTGATAATCATCAAAGTCATGTCACTTAAAAAACTCTTAAGTTGTGTCACTAAATCAAAGAATCAATCTAGATTCTGTGTTTCATCATAAGTAGTTGCCTCAACTCTTATACCTCTTAGTTGGTCATACTCTGAATCTTTTCTCTCTCTACATCATCTTCCAATAGTTCTTCTAAGGTATGGCTTCACTCTAGGTCATCAAAATCATCAAAGTTAAGTTCATAAATGTGGATGTGATGTCTCATATAATTAGGATTCCCCCTAATATTAAAGTCTTGTAATCTTCTCTAAGGTGGTCGTGGGTTTCATGTGATTTTAAAACAAAATATGCAAAAATTAAGCATGCATGAAGGACTAACGAATCACCAATCACAATGATGCTCCAATGCACGCCTCTTGAGGTGAAACTGAATATATTCCACTTTTGAACTGAAGGTGGTCATCTTGGGAAAACACGACGTTAACAACATCGAAATCAGAGGTCGAACAGTGGAGAACAGGCCATCAGAAGCTTGTGTGACAAAGGGCTGCTCGTGGGTGCATGGGCAGGCTTGTGCATGCGCTGGCAGGTGGGCGACTTGCGTTGGGCCAGTCCGGTTCAGGCTTTATCGGGTAGAATTGGTTCGGTTGCATTATTCACATGGGTCAACTCAGGTTGCCATTCTTTCCGCGGCTCGACTTTGGTCAACGTGGGACTGATCGGGCCGATGTTTCACACAACATTGGTTGGATTGAGCCGACTCTTCGCACGAACCGTCACTCATTTGAGGGTGCGGAGACTCGCGGGCGTGTGTCGTTGAGTGTGCAGACGTGCGCTAGTGTGCACGTGGGTGGGCGGCAGCACGCATGTGGTTTGGTAGGTGGCTGTTGGTGGTGGAAGTCGATGAAATAGTGGAGAATAAAAAAAATTCAAATTATTTCAAAAACATTTCGGTAGAAAGTTTTTAAAGACTAGATCAATTTTTCCTTCTGCACCAAAGTGTGCAAACACCTACTACCATACCAAAATTGGTGGCACAAAGCTGAAGTGACTTCCTCTTGTGTAAGTTACTATTCAACTTTGGAAAGATGATTGGTTGGGCAAACATGACTTGCAATTTTAATAGGAAGTTTGTGGAGATGTTAGTAAAGTGAAGGAATGTCTGAGTTTGTGTAGGTTTCGTTGGAGGGGTGTTTGGTGGCCAAAATGGAAGCGGAATTTGGTGAAATAAAGTGGAGATGAATCATTCATAAGGTACTTTGGAAACTAACTGAAAAAGAAGAAAAAATACAAAAAGAATATCAAGATTATCCACATTTTGGTTTTTGAAGGTTTTCAAACCCTTGGATTATGGAATAGAAGGAAATGATTGCTATCTACACTACCAAGAATTCTCATGTACCTCTTTTTTCAGAAAATATCATTCATTCAACCTTCCTCCAAATGGCCTGCAAGGTTTATATATAGAAGTTGGCCAAAAGCTTTAGGCGACGAAAATGCACCAACGACAGCCTCAAAAAATAAAACTAAAAGTGATAAAAAAAATATCGAATATATAATGATACATAATAATTAGGTCACGGCATCACCTAGAACAACAAATAATATGACTCGATAATAAATAATAATCAATCACCAACATGTATTCTTTGTGCAAAGGCTCGAGTCATTGGTCTCCTCCACACATGCGCCTGCTCTCCTGCATCATTTTATTTTTCTAAAAGAACTCCAACTTAGAAAAGGCTCCATGATGAATCTCTATACTTACTAAAGAAGGATCATTCATTTGCTTGCTTTCATTATTAAAAACATTACTTTTCTTTGTGCTAGATTCATATATAATTGTAATAAGAGAAAGAAAATGTGCATTATGAGTTGGGACTACTACTTTACCTAAGGAAAAAGGGAATTCTTGGTTTTGTATACTTTAGTACTCTTCTTAGAGATTGCTTAGTAAATGGGTAAATAACCACCTCTTGTTTTCAACTGCCATCATTCTTTTGCTCTTCTTAAGAAGTGCACACCTATTCACTACAAATACTTCAATGATAACAAAAGAAAATTGCTCTCACTAGTAAGCATTCTTTGCTATTTAGCAACTATACAGGAATAATAGTGGTTTAGCACCAATTGACTTGAATTAATACCCCTAAAAGAAGAGTTGAATCGTCGTAAGATGTGATGGTTTTGTTCTACTGTGAAGGTTATCAGTATTGGAGCATTGTTTGGGGCTTTTCATCTCTTCCTTACAATTTACTGCATGTGATGAGGTTACTTAGCATCATTATGAGGGGCTCTTATTCGCCTCCACTTTCTTCTTGCTACACTTGCTATAGATTTGAACTGCTATCTTCTATGGAATCGGACTTCACCAAAATTGGAGTGCTTTACTGCCAAGAAAAAAGTATGCCTCATCAGCACATGTAGGCCGCCGGCATTAAAGCTAACCATTACGCTAATCATCGCTTAAAAAGAATGATTAGTCATATTTTATGTTTAATAAACCAAAGCAGCACAAAGTGCCTATTTTGAAAGGTGAAATAGAGAATAATGCGCGGCGACATGATGAAATGCAAAAGGAAAATCTATGCACAAAAAACTCAGCTTATAAGTCAAATTGAGTTCCAGAATGTTCCTCTGTGGTACCCATTTGCAGTTGCATCTCTTTTAGAGAAGAGAGACTGCAGTTGGCATTCCATTATTCGTTCTTATGGGAGTCCACGTCTGCTTTGTTCAGCCATATGCGCAATATTATATTGATTATTATATTCCTTTAATAAAAACATATTCATCCTCATTATTATACTGGCACACTAATATAACTTAATATATATATATATATATATATCAATCTAATATAAGTAGATTATTGGTTGAATATACTATTTTATGGGAACTATATAAAAAAATTAAAAATAAAAAAATTTTAATTGATTCATAATATTTTTTGATATATATTCTTGTATAAGCATAACATTTTTCATTCATCATATAACCAATGTTATAGCTCCAGCCTTCTCGTAAACTAATTTTTTTTATATTCAAATCCTATCTTCTTTAAGACTCCCTCTAGCTTAGACCCTAATTTGTAACAAAACACTTCAAGTTTATTTAAGCATGAATTAGGTAATCCTTTAACTTCTAAAGATAATTAGGAGTCTAAAGTCGTAATAAATAAGAAATAGAATAATTTCTAACACTCGTTGATGTAGCACCCAAAAAAGCTCATCCAATTATGTTCTAAAGATAATTATTTAAGCTTTGCGGTTCAGTCTTATGCGGAACATTTGGGAGATATCATTATGGCTTGGCAAAGTGACTTTTTGCAATACGAGATCCATCTTTTCTGCAACCAGGTGATCCTTACCACCATCACTTGAGGTCGGGGAGCTGCTTTCAATTCGACGCCATCTATGCGTTAACTGATCTGTACATGAGGATGGAGCTTTGGCAGATGATCCTAATAGTCTGAGTAGAGGGGTGTCCGCTAGTTTTGGTGGAAAACTCAACTGCATTCTCTCTCAAGCAAAGAAAAGCAGTGGAAGGCATTCATAGTGACTATTGTTCAGACGAACTTCCGGGAGGTCTTGGATATATGACATCTTTATGACCCATGCTTTGCTGGTTCACCTTTCACATGGATCAACAACAAAGAGGAAGCTCAGCGTATTTGGGTGCACTTAGATAGCTTTCTTCTCAACACAGAGGGGATGGGCCTTCTGTCAGGTGCAGACGTGCACCACCACCTCCTTTATGTAGCTTCTAATCACTGCTCGATTTTCTTGATAGATGCTTTTCTCAGGTTCTAGAGTACCAGAGAGCAGTACAAGTTCAAGGACACTTGGCTGCAGTATCCGGAGGCTTTCTCTGTGTTTGAGAGGAATTGGGGGTGGTCGTCTCATGGCTTATCATCATTAATCCTCAACCATAAGATGGCACACACTCTTCGGGCACTGTGAAAGTGGGGCAGAGATACACTTCTTGATCTATGGAGGAGAGAGGTGGAGCTCACTTCGACTCTGGCGCAACTCTAAATGAAGGTGTAACAACCCAAACTAGTACCCTAGCCAATTATGACTAATCATAGTCCTAATTTTAATATTAGTACACTAATTAAGTCATTAGGAGTTCACCACCAAGACCTAGTCCAAATTGAAGTTCAAATGAATCAAACCCTTATTTGGGGAAATCTAGAAACTCTGAAAATTGTTATAATTATTTTGACCTCATATTGAAAATTTGACTTCGCCATTGAGCTCATTGCCCCCAAATTAGCTAGGAAAAATATTTTGGTGGCAATCGAAAGTCGTCGAAAATACGTTGAATATTTTAATAATATTTAAATACCCTAAAAATTTGGAAAATAAAATACTCTTCAAACTAAAATCTGACATCGCCGTTGCGTTCCTCACCCCTTAATTAGCTAGGGGTGAATATTTGAAAAATTTTGGGAGTCATTTAATTAATTAAAACTAATTAATAAAAGTGAGAATTAAATTATTAAATTCATTAAATAAATAATTAAATTATTTAAATATGCTGCACCGTTAACTATCCAATGCCATCCACTGTTTACGCCCGCGCCATTTGGGCGGCCTATCAGATCAGACGACTGATCCAAGCCGTCTGATCGAGGATCAGACACCTCCCGCATCCCCGTCCCCTACTCCGAACCCTAGGGTTCCACGCGGCACCCCCGCCGCTCGCGCAACCTACCCGCGCTCCATAGGCCTCAGCCGCTCCGTCCCATAGCCATTAAGGCCCTTCGCCACGCCTATTGAGGTCTGTTTTGTGCAAACGAGACCTGTCGTAGCTGTTCGAGCCTCTGCAACCAAAGTCAATCCCGGAGGCGTTAATCACGGTACCCCTAAACTTACTCCTTTTCTTATGCTTTCAATATCGCATACTTTTGAAAAGTTATTGCACTATCTGGATTGAGGTGTGGGAAACTCAAAAATGCAATCGAATTTTTAATCGGAGGTCAATTTAATCATCTTAATTTTCTGAGTATTTAAATATTATTAAAATATTCGGGGAAAATTCAACGACTTCCAAACACTTCCAAAATACCACCCCTAGCTAATTTGGGTGTGGTGAATCCAATGGAGAACTCCATTTTCAATTCTAATGTCTAAATAAATTAGGCATTCTTAGAATTATCAGAAAATCATGAAATATTGGAAATTGTCAAACGATCTCTAAATCGCACAAAAATTAAAATGGAAGCTCCTAATACTATTATAAAACTAATGAAAAAGATTATAGCCAATTAAGTCACTAATTGATGGGTAACAATACTAGGGTTGTTACAATCTTAAAAGGCTATGTACTACTTTGTGCATTTAAAGTAAATGAAATGAAAGTAATACATGTTCAATGAAACTTATGCTAAATAAATAATGAAATACAGTGAAGCATTAAATGAAATTAAGCAACATATACTGTATTTTAAGTGAATTGCAAGTAAATAATACACAATATTGGAAATAGATAATGTAAAGCATAGAAAGTAAAGAAGTATCTTAGACTCTTGGTCTAAGACAAACATAGCTTAGAACTATGAAAACAATCATAACTAAGTAATTATAAAGAGATCTTACAATCAATAATATTATAAAATAATTCTTATATTATTAGTTGAAGTTATATTTAGAAGTTATCTCATTCTGTGGGAGCACTCAACAGAATGGGACGAGGAGTTAAGCACGTCTACTTAACTATATACAGTGGAGGGTCAAACATTCACATTTATCCTCTCTAAAATATGAAGTCCTATTATAAGCACTATCTTTCTTATTCAAATTGCCATAAGGCATTCCCCATAAAATTTTATGAAAGTCTTAATGATGCACAATAATCTTATATGAGTATTCAAGAAAAATGGCTCAAACCTAAGCAAGCATTCAATCAATTTCAATAATTATAAACTATGTGATATCCTTTTATTATCTAAATTTTAATGATATACTTAATAATTTGAGCTAATTGAGCTCCTAATTGACTTATAGATATTAATATTTAAGTTAATTATAGTTAATAGTAGAAGAAATAAAAGCTTAGAAAATAGTATTTTCAAGTAAATAAAGTTCATCCTATACTAGTCCTAAATTAATCAAATCAAATAGATTATTGATTAAAGTTTAAGGAAACTAGTAACGAAGAGTAAAATTTATAGTTTGCTATGCTAGTGAAAGAATAAGCTAAGAGAAATTCTATTAACTTCATCTAGTTAGCTTACAAACTAGAAAATATCAAATTAATTTAATCATGAAGTTATCTAAAATTAATTGATGTTGAGTATTTAAAAGTAAGGAAAGAAGTATATTATATCATACAAGTAATAATTCATTTGTAGCTGTAGGAAATTAGAAATATATTAGCTTATTTAAAGTATAAAAGGGAGCTATTGTTCTTTAAATTAATTAATTGAGAACTAAATTTGGAAGGTTAAAGACTATGGAAATATATGCTAATCATCCAAGTGAATGTTTGAGCACTAGTCATATCATTAGTTCTTTCTAAGAACTTTAACTTAGTAATTGAAAGTGTTAAGCTAAAATAGAATACAAAAGAACTTGAAAGATTCTTAGTTAATTCTAACATGCAACTAAAGAAGAAGTAAAACAAGTAGGAACATAAAAATTTTGTTCCAATTCTAATAATTTTGGCATGAACTCTACTGTAATTAATCAAAATGAACATATAGTACCTTAAAATGCTAGTATTCCATTCATTTGGAAGATTAATTGGGAAGATCAATAATATAAATCTAACTTTAAGTCAATCCATTATATAGGATTGCTTATTCTAATTTAGTTCTAGCATGAAATAAGAAATTAAAATTACCTTCCACAATTAAGCATATAATATTCACAAATAAAATAAAACATTATATGTTTGTATAATTCTCAACTTGCTAGAATAAAGAATGAAAGAACAATTCATTAAAGTGTTATCATTAACTTAATTTGAAATATAAGATATTAATTCTAATTATATTCCAACTTAAGCAAATTACATGTAAGCCTTACATTCCAGTTATATAAAATTTGACAATATAATCAAGTCAAGAAAACTAAATTCCATATGAGATATATATGACATAGAAGAATCAAACTCAACATATATTATGCAAGTATTCTATTTAATTCATTCATGTACTAATTATATATATGAAAATAATCAATTATAGAAGTTCCTAAATATTTCCAATTTATAATTTACATTAATATAATAGCTAGCAACTATGATTTGAATAATCAATTTAAAAATATACACACAGTTCATCAATTTAATCCAATCCTAGGTAATTCTACAATAGAAGAAATTCAACTTGTGAACTTTAAATAATTCCAAATAACATATCAATAGAAAATGAGACTTAAACATACAAATTAAGACTATATGGGAGATAATAAATGAAACAAGTTTGCTATTCTAAATTTCACACATCCTAAAATAAGCATTTATGAAAAATAAGAAATTAACATTTATCATAAATTAAGGAGTAAAATACCTAAAATGTCCAATATTGTCCAAAAGGATTGCTATTCATGTCAATGAGATCCTTAAATCCTAAGGAGTAAAATGACACTAACTATGTTGAATTTAGACAATATTAATTTTTGGGGTTAGTGTCATTTTACTATTTTAGTATTTAATTAATTAGAAAATTGAGATCAAACTTATTCCGATACATAGTTAGTGTCATTTATTATCTCCGATACATAGTTAGTGTTAATGAGATCAAACTTAGGATTTGAACTATTTTAATATTTAATTAATTAGAAAATTGAAGTATTTATTTTGACCTCGAAATCAAAATCCGACTTCGTCGTTGCAATTGTCACCCCCAAATTAGCTAGGGGCGATGTTTTGGACGCATTTGGAAGTCGTCGAATTTTCACGAATATTTTAATATAATTAAATGTACCGAAAAATTAGAATAATTAAATAGTCATCAAAATCAAAATCCAACTTTGCCATTGTATTCCTCACCTCCAAATTAGTTATGGATGAATTTTTGGGATTTTTCGGAGCACGTTTCAAAACTCAGAATTTTTAAATAATTAAGGAAAACAAATAAAATAATCAAATGAGATAAATAGGGGATTGTCTAATCCTAAGCTTGTAATTTCTCCTATTTTCCATTGTATTGGCTGTCAGCCCTCTTGAAGTGTTCGGCTAGCCATCCATCCCCATGCCTCATTAAGGCTCAAGCATGATGGCTCTCTACCGCCCCTAGCTTCCCTAGCCTCATAATGGCTCCCTACTCTCCCCCTTTTCCTTTAAAGGAGAAGCACAACCTTCCTTCTCCTCTTTGCTATCAAGTTAGAATTCTAGAGCTCCCTCTCCCTTATCTCATTGCTGCTCTATTGTTGCACCTTGAAGAAGCTTCCTCCAAATCTATTAAAGGAAACAAAGGTCCTCTTCTTCCTCTCCTTCCAAGGATAAAAAGGTACCCCTTTGCTCATCTCCTTATCTCTCTTATGTTGTTACAAAGCTTGAATGTATATTTATAAGTCTATAAGCATGTATGGAAGCCATTAAGGCTCTTAAAAGCTTCATAGAAAAATACTCTGTTTTCATTTATTCTGCATACCCTTATATTCATTACTATTTTTCATATAGCTATGATGCTCCGTTTGTGCCAATTTTAGTGTCGATGGAAAGGTATCGGAAAGACTTTTCCATTAATATATGGCATCGCTCATAGAATGCTCTGTATTGGGAGTAATTGAGCTAAAAAATGGGCCTTCCAGTTTTCATCCCGGTGAAAAAGCACCGTCTGGCGCTGCAGCGCCCGAATTTGCAAATCAGGCGGCGCGTTGCAGCGGGCTGCAGTGGGATTTCAGCAAAAAACATATAAAAATATTTAATAAAAGTAATTAAACAGTAAAAATGCAAAATGGACCGCTATAGTGCGCTGTAGTGCCCTGCAGCAGACTCTAGCGGAATTTTTAGAAAACTTTAGGAAATGTCAAAATAAATTAATTGAACAGTAATTTTTGTGCAAATTGAACCGCTGCGGCGCCCATAGCGCGCCGCAGTGGGCCGCAGCGCAACCGCACGAAAAGTGCTACCGCGCGTTGCCGCACCAAAAGTGTTACCACGCACGGCTGCTTGAAAAGCGCTATCGCGCGCTGCAGCGCCCAAACTTGTAAAATTCTCAGAATTGTTTTAAAAACTACCCAGTTTTGGCTGAAATGACCAAAATTTCATTGTTTTGTATTTTAAAGTCTCTAGGACCATAGTGGGGCTAAATTATATCAAATTTGAACATATTTTAGCTAAAATTGAGCATTGCATAAAATTATATAGGGAAATTAAGTTTGATATTTTGTCATCTTTAAGAAGTGCTTAAAACATACTTTGTAACTTTAGATGTATTATGCCAAATGCTAAGTAATATAATTTTAAGTGCTTGTATCGAATAGATATATCTTAACAACTAAATGACATAAAACTTAGATCTCTTAGATTTGTGATTAAGTGCTAATTTCTTTGGCTTGATTTAGAATTTGATTAGCATTAATTATCCTCTTATTCTATGTCATTTTTATATTCTTACATTTTCATAACCTTATGGTGTATGTTAGAGAACCTTAATAATTATTTGGACTCTTAAATGTGCTTAGTGGACATTAGACTAAACTTAACCATAAGAATCTTGATAACTTGATTAAGCATATAATACTTAATCCAAACCTAAGTTTGAAATCAATAATATACTAATAATACATTAATTTGTTATTGACCTTTAAATTAATATTGGTTTTAAGATATAAAGGTTAGGGGTTAAACCCAAGCTTGTCTTGATTAAGATCCAAGCCTTAATCACTTAATTAATTAACTTGATTGTAAGATAATTCAATTGACATTATTCTAATAATGCATATGATTTGATATTGATCTTAAATCATTGAATTAGAAGTGTTATGGTTAATATTGAATATGTGTAATTAAATCATCTGAATCCAAACTTTAGATCTTTAATTTTCTCTTATATAAGACAATTAGCATAAGATGGAAATAAAATTGTAATGATTTATGCAATGATCTAATTCTAATAAGATCTTTATTTTTATCCCATGATTGTAGAATAAGAAATGATTAAATAAATTTTAATTATCTGGTCTGATCACCTTAACCTAAGTATAGCAAGTAAACCTTAAGAAGTAGAAAAGTGAGATCTTAAGGGCCTTGCTATAGGATCATTATTGAAATAGTTAAAGACCTTAACTAATGATATATTGAGGTAGGAAGGACTTTTATAACTTATTGAGGTAGAAACCTAGTTGATCCTTTATAGCCTTAGAAGTTGAACTTGATACCTTGTGATATGAATCACCTAAAGTACTTAGAATGTGGCTCATTCCTTATGGTAGCAACCTATGTTGAGTGATCCTTTGATCACATCCTTGGAGCCTTGTGTAGGATACACCTACTTAGAGTAAGGATTAATAGCTTTAATAAATCTTTGTTAATTAAATTGAATCATCTGAACCCAGATTATTGGTTGGGTATAGTAGGGTATACCCATAGTACTAGATTATTCCAATAGTATTCAGGATTGGTTGATTCACTCTATTGTGGACTTATGACTAGGTGTTATCCCGAGAGATTAGATGAATACAGTCCTGTTAGAGTAAATCTCCCAAGACTAAGAGTGTTACAATAAGTGAACAAGATCCTTATTTTGAGATATAAATTACGATCGGGTTCTGCCTCCTATCGTAGTACGCTTTAATAAGTGCACTTTAAGCAAACTAAGTATCTTAAGTCACTTTGCATAAATCACTAAGTATGCTTGCAATTAGGGCATTTAACAGCTTAGCTTGAGATGTAAACTGTGACCGGGTTCTGCCTCCTATCGTAGTGCATTTCGATAAGTGCAGTTTAAATAAGCTAAGGGTTAAATCTATCTTTCTTGCAAATATGCTAAATATGTGTATACAATCTCCCCAGCTAATAGTTTTTAAGTAAACTCTCAACTTTAACCAATTATCGAGATTAGAATTTAGGAGTTCAGCATCCTTTTAGCAGGATTCTGCACAATGGAGAATTTGGATTCATTTTCAAATTTTAAAGCAGTTTCTATATTTATCTCATGTAATTTAGAAGCATGAGTATGATGTGTGAGTATCAGAATAATGTATAAGTATCAGTGATGATTTATGAGTTACGTAATATTGCATACATTGACTGCAGAATTTCAGGATGCATCGGCATCATCAGTAAGCAGTATTCCCAACTGAATGTATGTATACATTGGATCATACTACTCATAGCAGTTCAGTGACATTTTGGTTGCATATCAGTAGCATAGAGTGTTGAGGCATATTCAGATGCATACTGTCAGTGACATATAACATAGTTTTATCTATGATTACTCAGCTTTAGATTTAACACTGTTTGATTTATTTTTAGTATTCAGTTACAATTCAGTTTTACTTTACCTTGCTTCAGTTTTGTACAATTTTATAAAGTTTTGTGCTTTCAGTTACTTTTACAGTAATTCTACAGATTTAATTATATTATGTAAATATTAAATGAGTAATTAGAATTGTTAGATTAGTTTCGATGTGTAGACTTATTGTCTAACACGGGGTACTTTTGGGATCCGACAATTTGCTAGATCCTGAGCAGTAAATTGAGCCAGGTCAGGAGGATACCGAGGAGATTTAGGAGGAGCCAATGGAGCACTAGTGGACTCTCATCCAGTTTTATTTTCTGCTTAGTATTTTCAGTTCAATACTTAGTTTTATGTCTGCTTTAGTAAATTGTTTGTTATAATTCTGGATGTATTTTCTTTCCTTTTCTGAGATGAATGTTTTCATACAGCTTCTGTGATGAATGTTTCTAGATGTTTGCTTTAAGCTTCCGTACTCTGTTATATACTACTTATACTTAGTATTATGATGTGATCAGTATACTGGAAATGCTGATGTCTTATACATATATTGGATTCCTATTGTATTCTAGATCCAATGTATGTATTTATCTAATATTTAGGATAAGGATACTACTCTTATCTTAAGTATTAGCTCTCAACCCTCCTTGAGGTTGAGTCAGCAGCCCTTCAAATGGGCTTAGTTTTCAGCTACTCGGGGAGACGGGTTATTCCTCTCCGAGTGGCGCACCGCTCCGCTCCGATATGATTGTACTTAATTCTGTTGAGGGCCCCGTAGCGCCATCTAAGCATAACTTAAGAGAACTGAGTCGGTTCATGAAAGCTACTAAAGGGAACCCGGTTCAAACTCATCTCCTTCTTCTCTGACAGAAATGAGAAGGAAATAAATTAGGGCATCGCCTTTCACAGCTATTTCGCCCCTTAAGAACACGAACTTAATCCTCTACGTGTAGCTTGAAGTCAGGCTGTCCAAAGGAATTTAGAAATCCTATTTACAGATGATCCTAAGTTCATTAAAATTGAAGTCCTATATTTCCATTTATAAGTAACGCATAATGGACTTGCGAATAATAAGAAGGAAAATGGATAAATGGAATCAACTCAACAGATCAATCATATTAAATCGAAATAAAATATAGAGGAACTCAACTGATAATTCATAATAGTGACTTCATTGATATAAATTATATATATAGAAAATAGATAATGGGGTACTTGCAATTTACAATTTCATCGATAGTAAATCCCTCCTAGTTCCTCTTCACAACTGCTCAATGGAGAATAAAAGCAAGAAAACCCTGAATATAAAGGAGTGAATGGAGATAAACAAGGAAAAGGGAGCAGCTGGCGCGAGTACGGTGGCTGGACTGATCATAGAGCACAATAGCAAGCTTTTTTGCAGAGACATATAATGAACGTATCTTAGCCATCCGTTCCATCCAACGATCGAACGTTAAGATTTAGAGATAGATATCAGATTAAACCTGGGCCGTTAGATCTGCTTGAGCAAACAGGGAACGGTCCCGATTTAGGCGAATGGCTGTCCCGTGCGCTGGTCTCACGCACGGGATCCTCGCCTTTTTCAAAAGAGCTGTTTAAGGGTTTATTTTAATTATTATATTAATTTATTTTAAAAGCATTATTTAAATATTATTTTTATTCATTTTATTGTATCAAAATTAAATATCATGTTCATACTCTGAAAAAATTCTAAATTTTTACCATTACCTAATTGAGGGGTGAGAAACTCAAAAATGCGATCGAATTTTTGATCGGAGGTATATTTAATTTATCTAATTTTCTGGGTATTTAAACATTATTAAAATATTGATGAAAAATTTGAGGACTCCCAAACACTTTCAAAGTACCACTCCTAACTAATTTGGGTGTAGGTGAGTCCAATGGCAGACTCTATTTTCGATTCTGAGATCTAAATAAATTAAGTATTTTTAGAATTATCAGAAAACTAAGAAATATTGGAAATTTGAGGACTCTGCACAAAATTTGAGGTGGAGACTCCTAATACTATTAAAAGACTAATGGAAAAGGTTTGGAGTCAATTAGGTTACTAATTGATAGGTAAAAACATTAGGGATGTTACACATGGGATCTTTTCCACACCTCTTCATTAAGCACCAGCTCGATAATATCATCAAACTTTAATGACGCATTTCCTGCTCAGTTGCTGATAGATGTCACTAGCCCATCCCAACTGTCTTGCAGTGAAGAGAGGAACAACATAGCTCAAATCTCATCATCAAACTAGATTCCCACCAAACTCAACTAACTTATCAAAGTATTGAACCCATTCAAATGTTCTGTTACTGAGAAGTCATCCATCATCTTCATAATGAACAATCATTTCATTAAAAAAACTTTGTTGGAAGCTGAAAGCTTCTTATACATCCTTGTCAAAGCAGCCATGAGATCTACAATTGTTTTCTCATTTATAATGTTAAATACAACACAAGAAGATAATGAAAGATGAATCAAACCCAATGTAATTCTATCAAGAACATCCCATTCCTCATCAGACATTGTAACACCCCGCTATTAGATTAAATATAATAATATAACAATGAGTGTTATTGTAGTATTTAATATTGAGTTAGGTGATTCTAACTCAGCATCATATATTACCTTTTATTATAAGGATCTATGGGTGAAAGGAAATTCAATTATTCTAACTCAAACATTCATTATTTATAATATGAAAATTACAAACATCATGAAAGAATAATTTACACACATCACAAAATATTTAATTTACAAGTTTTTGCAAATAAAACTAATTCTCACATAATGAAAAGTAAACTAGCTTCTTCTAGTTATTGTTCAGGTTCATCTTTAACTGCAGGTCTTGATCCTCACTCCTGATCTACCATATTTTTATTTTTAAATACGGTAGGGCACAAAAAAAAAAAAGATGGTCAGACTTTAAAAGTGTAAGTACATTTTAAGAGTAGGCTAAACATATTATTAAGCAGATATCATATAAGCTATTTACAATATATTTAAGCGGAGCAAAATGCAAAAGACTGAATATAAAGGAAAAACAGTGTCAAAGGCTGTAAAGAATATAAATAAACTTGCTCAATAATTTAAGATGTTCAATATATTAATAAGCCATAAAAGCACTTAGAAAGGGGAGCATGATTATGTCCAAATAAGCAAATGCAAGGTAATAGTAGAAGATAGTATAAAAAAATATGAAAATAGTAAGTAAGTTACACTGTAAATATATAAAGCTGTAAAGTAAAGTGCTGCAACAAAGTAAGTAAGAAAATAATCTATCTCAAGGACTGAATGTAAGAAAAATACAATCATAAGAGATTGTAAACTGTAAATGATATTTAATTATCTTGTATTTTTGTTCTGTGGACGCAGAACAAACGAGGAGTTAAGTACGTCTACTCAGCTTATCTGTAAGTGGGGTAAAAAACAAACACACACATTCCCTCTCAAATGAATTATGTGGTATCTAGATACTCCAATAGCCTTGCCTAGGCAAATGACAGCTATACTAATAATCCTCCATATAAATCCCTCTAAAATGTTTTATTAAAGTGTTTATTAAATGTACAAAATCTTAATGTATGTATCAAGGTTTAGGTTCAATGTGTACCAGCACAAGAAATTTATCAAAGTATTGTGAGCCATGTGATATCCATTATTTTCTATTTTTAATTATCTATCCTAATGATTGCACATTCACAACGGTTGCCCACACGTAAGCCGTCCATATTGTGACATGGCATTATAAGAAATAATAAAGAAATATTCAAAGTTTTTAGGTTTTGAAGCATCAACCATACGCTAAGTATTGAAATTATAGAATATTAATGGATAATGATGATGTGTTATACAAGAAAAAGAGTCAGATGTAGTCATCTGTTAATAGAAATGAGAGCAACATGGGCCAATAGGAAAGATGTTGTAAAATGAAAGGAATTCTCATTTATAGAAATAAAATTCAACAGTATATTCAATTAAAGAACATGAAATAAGAAGATGTGCTATTATAACAGAAATGAACAATTTGTGAACACAAATAGCTTATCATTACATTACGTTGATGTAATCATTTGTTTTATTTGAAGGGCTTGAAATGATATTTAATAATGAGTTAGGCTTAAGTAAATCATTTGAAAATATTTCTATAACTTTGTGTACTGATACTTCTTATTAAAAGTTTGACTACAGAAGTAGCACTTTTATCAATTACCTGACACCCAAATTCTCCACAAGTAAAATCACGTATGAATAAAATAAAGTTATCAAAAACAAACAGTAAGTAAATGAAAATAAAGTCAGTTAAGAACATAATAAAGAGAAACTTTGGAGAATTTGTAATGATGGTATCCTTTCCATTTTATCAAATATAATTTCTGCATATTAATATTTATTATAAGTTAAACAGCAGTAGGAAACTATAATGGCTAGTTTGCCTTATAGAACATTAATAATAGCGAATATATATTGATAAATTATCTCATAAGAGGCAATACTTGCTATTTCTTCATTGAGTTTGTAATTTGAATGAATTGAAAAAGTATTAAGGCAGTATAATTGACATACTATACTTAAAGCACATTAATAATAAAAATTTTTATGCATGATAAATTAACTCGGTACAACTAAGAAATTATTAAACTAAAATTAGAGCTAAGACAAAATAGTTTTAGAATTTAAATTTGCACATACAACATAATAAAAAAATTTCCACTTCATTAATCTCATAAAAGAAGATGTTGAACAACTCGATTGCAGATAGAGAAGTAATTAATCTTGCCTTAGAAGAAAAGAAAACTTGTCTATGTGAGAAAGAAGTCGAGCTGCTCTTTGATCCAATAATTTTCTTTTTAACAATTCTAATCAATACACATCAATATAGCTGAATTAACTAATTGCACTTAGACATCGTATAATCATACTTTGTAAATAACTTTATGTGAAGACCCACTTAAGTAGTGATAAGTGAAACTCTTAAACATCGAGGCGCCTTTTCAGATAACGGTGGAGTTCCTGATAAGAACTCCAAAGTTAAGCGTGCTCATGTGGGAGCACTCTCAGGATGGGTGACCTGCTGGGAAGTTATCTTCTGAGGGCAAAACCATGAGGCCTTTCTGGCCACAGCGGACAATACCTTGGTGCTTAAGAGTTTGGGCTGTTACAAATGGTATCAGAGCAAATCATAGGGTGTCAGATAGGAGCTAAGTGCCATACAGGGCAAAGTACCACTTCATGTGAGCAGCCTCTTGAACCCATGATGGTTAAGGTGCTACATGGTTGTGGGTACCTCTTGCGCCTGTAGGGGTCACCTCTAGTCCTATCTACCCAATGGATGGTTCTTGGATCTGTGTGTGGATACTGACGAGGACGTCAGTTACTTAAGTTGGGGAGATTGTGAAGACCCACTTAAGTAGTGATAAGTGAAACTCTTAAACATCGAGGCGCCTTTTCAGATAATGGTGGAGTTCCTGATAAGAACTCCAAAGTTAAGCGTGCTCATGTGGGAGCACTCCCAGGATGGGTGACCTGCTGGGAAGTTATCTTCTGAGGGCAAAATCGTGAGGCCTTTCTGGCCAAAGCGGACAATACCTTGGTGCTTAAGAGTTTGGGCTGTTACACTTTATCTCAAATTAAGTGTTCCTTGATTCATCATATAGAATATTCTTAATATTTTGTAAGCAACCTAGCCAGTATCTCAAGAATTATATGAATATACTAAAACTTTCTTCATTAAGTAGGAAATAGCCAACAACATCAATAGGAAGAACTTATCATAATATAAGATAATCAAAAGGACAAACGCACAAAAATTATTCAGCTGTTCAAAAACCATATAAGCATTCATATTGTAAAATGTATTGATCCTTTCATATCAATCCAAATGCTACGATAATACATTTACTTATGAATGATTTCATACATATGAAGGCAAAGCTATGCTGCATTATTCAGCAATTGATTAATCATATATATGTTTCTAAAAGCATTAAATTAAAAAGGGCAAATATGAAAATATTTTAACAAAATCTAAAACTGATAAATTATTTTTAGTATGATCACAAGGTCTTTAGCAATATTAGAGATGCAAAATAGAACTAAGCAATTCTGGAAAAAGTAGAGCCACATTGTTAATAAAACATAACAAGTTTATGTGATTCATGTATAAGCAAACTTTTGTACATGCAAGAATCTATATTTGAATTAACTAAACATAATAATAAAAACAAGTAAAGCCTAGAAAAGTATATAGTGATTTAATTAGAAACATTATAGTAATGGATTAAGTTAGGCATATTATTAAAGCATCAATGAAGTGAGGTTAAGAAAAGTACTCTAAATAGATTATAAATTAGAAAGAGGTTTATTATATTCTTAGTTTAAGCATGTATCTTTAAAGCAATAATATACAAACTTCAACATGTATGTGCCTTGAATTACTATTTAAGAAACATGATAATTCAAACTCATGATGCTAATTATTTATGAGGTTAAGTAAATATATTAAACATATGCCCCAATTCTTAGATCACATTATCTAGATAATATTTAAGCATGCATAACTTGGAAATAATTACATGAATTAATAATGAGAAAGAGGTAGATATTAGAACTATTAAATATCATTACAAGTTATTAATCTCATAAAATCATGCAATAAAGTCAAAGTGGGTAACCAAATAAGTAAAGAAAATGTAAGAGAAAATTTAAAGTACATGATAAAATTATCCCATAGTCTAATTTCATAAAGTGCAGATAAACTCAAACCTTCCTTGACAGCCAAATATGACAATAGCAAATATATTATAAATATCATTTTTTGTATTCCTTATCTATAAATGTCAATATTAGAAGTAGCATTATAAGTTCTATTACTCATTGCTATTAATCAATTCATACAGTTAAGAAAATAGCACTATTGAGACTTTCAATAAAATAAAAGATTCATTTCAATAATTATTTATGAATATTTAGAAATTTATTCAAGACTATTTTATATAAACTATGATTGATAGGCAAAATTAGGTGGAGTACCTTATTGGATCGTCGTGAGGAAGCTGCTAGGGTTCGGAGTTTGCAAAAATTATTTCGAATCCCCTAATGGACTCGAAATCCCCCTTCTTAAAGGCACAAGAGGCATGGTCGGGGATAGTGATCCGATGGCCTCTAAGCTTCCTATTGGTGTGTTGTTGCGGTGTGAGCCATGCGTCGTCGATCCTTGCCTCGATTGAACGACGTCGTTCCCGCAAACCTTGCATCGCTCGAGGGATAGGAACGAGAGGGGGGGTGTCAGTCGCGTGCAAAGGAATTTAGGGGAGCCGATTTTTTTTTAGGATAAGATAGAGTTATATATATATATATATATATATATATATATATATATAATATTCTTTAATTAGAATTATATGATTATTTGTGTCTAAAGAAAATTTTGAAAAATTACTTTTTAACTAAATTAAGGATGATGAACTTAAAAATGCAGTCAAAATTTTAATTAGAAGTCAACATAATTATTTTATTTTTTAGATTTTCAAAAATATAATAAAATAATCGAGAAATTTTGACTATCTCTAAAACTCATCAAAATCTTACCCATAGCTAATTTGGGTGTGATGAACAAAATTGCGAGGTCCAATTTTTAATCTAAAGTCAAAATAAATTTCTCATTTTCTTGATTTTTAAAATTACCCATAATTAGGGTTTTGTTCGTTTGAATCCCAAATTGGACCAAAACTTTGGAACTTGTTTTTAATAACTAATTAAGGTCTGATAGAAGAGATTTGAAGTTAATTGGACTATTAAATGGTGAATAACAACTTTGGGTTGTTACATACATAGTGGTCGATTTCCTGTCGACTCCATTGAGTGGTAAATACAACTTTTTTTGGTATAGCAGATCTTCCATTTACATCTTCCAAAATGCCAAATTTGTGCCATTAAACTTCTCTATTTTGTGTCTAATTTCATCGGCATTGTTCCCACTCAAAAGTTTAAATCATAGAACAACCTTTCTGATACCAAATTTTAGAACACGCGCGGAAGTAATAGGACGGAATACAGTTAATGGTTATCAAGCAATAAACAAAATATTCAAGCACAAAAGAGTATAAAATACATCACAATCACAGCATAAACTACAAGCTTTCATACACATGAAATTTTACGTGAAACACCCAATGACGAGAAAAACAACGAAGCCACTTCACAAAAAAAAAAAATATTATGAACAAGATGGTTACAGAGTTACAAAAAGATTCAACTTCACATGAGCAAGAATGATCTATCGCTTACATACCCTCCCGATCAACTTTTTCTCCTCCAAGAATTTCTAGGTCTCACTTTAGGTTAAAGGAGACCAATAGTAGCCAAAACCTTATACAAGTAGGCTTTATTTGAACCCCAAAAAACCTAAAATGCCTCTCAAATAAATTTGGGTAGTGCCTAGATCCGAAGCATATCTTCGGCGAGCGCTACAACGCACCACAACACCCCACTTTCAAACCGTGGGGCACCATGATGCGCTAACGACGCCCAGGATCGAACTGTAGGGCGCCAGAGCGCGCCACAACGCCCAGATGGCATGCTACAGTGCGTGGCCCTCACCAGCAAATTCTGTAGGGTGCGTTTGGGCGCGCTGGAGCATTTTAACTTTCCCCGACTTGTCCCGGAACACTCCTAGAACCTCTCGTAAGTCCACCAAAGCTCCATTGGCACCGCCACGATGATCTAAGTGATTTCCACATCCTAACAGCATTTTTCATACTCATCCAGGAGAAAGTTCAACAGAAGAAACATCTTGTTTTCATCATCCACATCTTCATCCAAATTAAGAAGATCTACCAACAATTTAGTGAATTTATTTATATGCTCATCAATTGAGATACCTCTACGCATCTGAAATCTATAGAGCCTTCCGCTTTATGTGTAATCGATTCTCCATAGTCTTCGTCAAATACTTGTTCTTCAGTGCTTGTCATAGCTTCACTAATGAAGTTTCCGTCATCACATAATACTTGATATCATGCGTAAAGCAATTACGATCAGTCGGCAAGCGCTTCTGTTCATCATTTTCTGACATGTTTTCCAGCTTCCCGTTGCATTATAGGACGCCTTCAAGATGTATGGCACATAGTGCATCAATCAGCTCATAGTGTCACATCCCAAAGTTGGTATTCATCATCAAATTTAATGACATCAATTTTTGCAGTATGAGTCATAATTTTGGTGCACGGATCTTTCATGTGCAGCACACACTGATAAAGTTTTTCTTTTCTCTGACATGATTGCACAATAGAAAATTTGTATAATTAATAATAATTGTTCATAACACAATCTTGCTCTGATACTACTTGTTGGGATCACAACAATGCTCTTGAAGAATAATAAATCTCAAAAAGGATTGTAGAAGCGTAAAATATAAATAAAACAAAATAATTCACAAAAATTCGCACGAACAAATCACAAGAGACAAGAGTTACATAGTTTGATGAGAGTCACATACGTCCACGAGGACAAGAGGGAGAATTTCACTATGTATGAAAGAAGAGGCCTCACACCCAATAGGATGAACCCAACCATTCCTATTTAAAATAGTTTTACCCATCCGTTAGTTAAAAGTTAAATTGTTATTGTGACAATTTAATTTTCTATAGGTTAAAACTATGCCATCATTATATATCCATAAATTGGCATAAATTTCAATCTGAACATCATGACTTTGTGCCGGTTACTAAATGTTGTATTAGCATCAATTGGCATCAGATTCTTCTCTCTATAAAATAGTTTTGAATTAAAAAAAAAAAACTTCATGAATGAGTTTGGAGTTTCAAAAACTCTTACAAAACTCATCAATAAATAAGCATAGTATGATTGTTATAGATCAATAAATAAGCATAGTATTTTTAAAATAAAATATTAAATATTTATAGAAATGTTAACTATTACATTAAATAAATAGTTATGTCAATTTCATTAAATAAATATAGAACAAATAATATAATGACAAGTTAAGTATAATTATTATTGTAGATTTGCTAATTAAAATTAAACATAATTATGTTTTAATTATTAATAATTTATATATAATTATAGGCATATTAGAAATAATTAAAGATGTGATACTATTTTATATATATATTAATATTAAATTCAAAATAATGCATTGATTCTATTTGAGTTCGTTCGAGATCAGGGCATACTCGAATTTGAAGATTCAAGTTGAGTCCAATTCCAACTCAAATCAAGTTCGAGTCAACTAAATTTCTACTCAAAAAAATTTAAATTCGTGTTGACTCGAATTTCATTCGAGTTAGACTCAAAATCTTTAAAACAAAACAGCTTATGAGCAAAATTTTGGTTTTTTTAAGAGACGCTTTCGTAAATATAGTGTTAATTTGCACTTTTGGGAAATCAAACCTCACACCCAAAAAAGATACACAATAATAATTTCTTCTATTTTACAGATAAGTAATAATAACTATATTTATTTTAATATTGCGAGTGAACTAGACTTGAATTGAGTTCAAGTCAACTCGTTTAACTCTACTCAAAATCTAAGCAAATTTTAAGTTTTGGGTTAAATTGTGCTCCTTGCAAATAGAATAAATACATGATGTCAAGATTAAAGATATTTCATATATGAGTATCCTACTAGGTGATCCTTCGTAGTGTCAACACAATTAATATATATTCTCATAATTACTTGTATTCTAGAGTAAGCTCACCTTAATCCACTATGTGCTTAATTCCATTCTGATTTATTGGTTGGATGTCTCTTCTCATTCCAAGTGGATCTCTGCACACATCAAAACTATTTAAATAAGTTCCTTTGTATTTTATGAGGGAGGCTTTAAAATACTTATCATGTTAAAGAAGGGCGGCATTGTGTGAAATATTTAGAGAATACTCACTGTGCTTCTACTTTAAGGTTGTGGTGGTTTATTAGAGCTTCAAATAATATCTAGGTTCAAATTAGGAGAGCTAAATATTGTGCCATTAAGCACCCTAGTAATGTCTCTCCCAAGGTTACAACTCTATTACTTGGAGGAGGATGTTAGATTAAAGGAATACCATGGAAAACTTCATAAATTGGGATACTCTTGATTCCTCTACTTCTTTCTAGTATGATAATTAGTACAATCTAGGAATTCTTGAAGATCATCATGACCATGCAAATCCTAACCTTAAGGTGATTGTTTTAGTTCTCTGAATGAGAGGAATTATGACTTAATTTATAACAATCTCCCTATTAATTTTATCAAAAAAATATGCGTAATCAGGCCAAATATTTATGTCTATAGAGTGGCCTCTTCTAATTTAGTTATGAACAATAAGTTCATCTTGGCCATAGCTTTGCACCGCATCTCGTACCACATTATATAAACAAATATTGATAAAGAGAATTTTAAGATCATCCTTAGAATCCATAATGATGATGTTTAAAAACAAATTTGAAAGATTTTCTGGTGGTGTTTCCCTGTAGGCCTTTCTTCGATAGTGGGTGGATGCAGTGATGTTCTCTGTTTTGTTGAAGTATTATGTTTTAATGTTTAATTTATGTTTTGGTCATGGGGAAATATGTGATGGGCAGGACGTTTTAAATTATTTCAGTCCCTCTACTAGGGGGGAAATTCACTCAAACAGGCGCAAAACGAGCATCTTGTCTAACGTCTACGAAAGGGCTCGCAATGTGCCCTAGGATGTCATAGGATCCCTTGGCAAACACGAGCTCGCAATTTGCTTTCAAGGGATGGAGGAATTACCCTCTCTAAAAGATCTAAAAGAGGTATCGGAGGAAGAAGAAGGCTATTTTGGGCTTTTGACCTCTACTTCTCCATGTAGTTATGCTCTATCCATTACTAGGCACAAATCCAACCCATACACGAAGAACGTTGTACAGACAAAAAAGCCCAACATTCAATCTACTTAGTTTCTGCTAAATGTCTCAATTATATGATATAATAATTCCATACTTTCGCTTTAGGCCCACGGAATTGGTTGCTGAGTCGGAGTGAGCCCTTTCATTGACATCCTTTCCACTCGGCAACAGCTTAAAGGCGAGAGAATCAAATAACGCTCTCTCAGGCCACAATACCAAAAACTAGTGGCCAGAATCCTCTCTCCCTCAGCTGACGTGGCATCCTCCCTCTCCCTCCCCCCCCTCCTCCCTGCGTTAAACTGAGCCCCAGAAGAAGCAGAGCGCCAAGCGTTGTTACTTCAGCTCGCGCACGGATATGGGAGAGATCAAACTTAAACTCTTTGGAAAGACAATACCGATTCTGTCTAATAATGATGAGGAGAAGGTATTCATTCATTCATTCAATTGCTGGCTTCTTCGTCTTCGTGCTTCCTTTCTTTGCTCAAAACACTTTCTCCATCTCTTCCGCTTCACCTCTTAGGATTTTGGTTTTGATTTAATTAGCTCCAGAGATGATACAAATAATTTACTTTCTTTTTTTTTCTTTTTTTTTTTGTTATTTTGATGCATATTATATTATACCAAATAAATGTGATTATATTCATTATCTTTAGTAGATATTTAGGAGTTTAATAATCTTTTTTTATTTTATTTTATTATAGAATAATACTTTCGCTCATTAGATTTAATTATTGAGAATAAGAAATACTGACAAAAGACAGTTATCTTGATTGAGAAAAGGGCCAAATAAGCTATTTCCTATGACTCTATTTAATTAATTTTTAACAAAAATATTATTGAAATTATTTAAACCTATCGATGTGTCAAATTAATATATAAATAAATTATTGATTGAATATTTTTTTTTTTTTTTTTTGGCTTATATGAAAAAATTAAAAATTTTTTTTTTTATTTTTAATATATATATTCCCATCTAAACATAACATTTTTTCTTTTGTATTAGATAACTTTGATGATATATTGCTGCCGTGCTATATTGAAAGTGGAAATCTTCTAAAGGGAGTCCTAATAAAATAAAAGACATATAAAGTAAAAAAATATTATATTTATTTAAAAATATATATTAAAAAATATTTATCATTTTTTTTTATATATAAATATTTTTATCTATTCAATTAATAATCTATTTACATATTATCATAACAATAATTTTCATTTAAAAAAATTTATTTAAATAAATTCAAATACTATAAAAAGAGATAGCACTCAAAAAAGCTCATCTAACAAAATTTTTTAGGTGCATTCAATATAAACTTTAAAAATAATAATTATATTATTTTAATATAAACAAATATACACTAATAAAATATGTTCAAATTTTATTAGATAAATTTTATTAGATGCCACATCAGCTAAATAACATTCCTTATAAAAATAAAAATAAGGTTTAATTTTTCCGAGCTCTAAAATATGGACAGCTGTCCAATCCTAGCTGTATTACACTTTTATCTTACCGAAATATAATGAATTAATTCGACATCTAAGCGGCAGGGTCCCTCAAGGGTGGCTGAAACGGAGGAAGCAAACGGCAGTAAAACCAGAAAGGGAGGGGAGATAATTCCGTGCCCTCGCTGCAGCAGCAGAGATACCAAGTTCTGCTACTTCAACAACTACAACGTGAAACAGCCGCGGCACTTCTGCCGGAACTGCCAGCGCTACTGGACCGCCGGAGGCAGCATCCGCAACGTCCCCGTCGGCGCCGGCCGCCGGAAAACCAAGCCCTCCAATCCCTCCCTCTCCATTCCGACCCACAATTTCGCTTTCCACTTTTACCCCATGCCCGGATTCTGGAGCCTGGGCAAGCGCTCCAGGGAGGAGAACTGCCTCTGGGATCCCAAAACCCTCAGGTTTGATGATTCTGAAAAGCTTCGCAAGTGTTCCTGGTGGGAAGCGCTGGGATTCCAGAATGAAAATTTTGATTTGGCTTCTAGTTAATTGTGATGCACTGTGTGTTGAAGCTTCTTTCACTGAGAATAAGCGATCGTGTGATAGAGATAATTCGAGCATAAATGTTTTTAAATCACTGTTTAGGAATATTTTTTATTGTGTTGGGGAATCAATGAAGATTGGGCTTTTAACTATGGAGGTTGCTAATTGGCCCAATTGAAGGTCGTGAAAGCTTCTTTGGAGTTAGGAAATGATACAAATAAGCTTCTTCCTTAGTTTTTTAAACTAACCATTTCAATTCAAATCAATGGAATCCAAAATTAATTATTATTTAGTATCCAAAAAAATTTATCCAATGAGACTTGTATATCATTTTATTAGTATTTATTTATTTACATTAAAATAATATAAATATTCTATTTAAAATTTGTATTGAAATAACACATAAATCTCATTGGATTTGTTTTTTGGGGTGCATGTCAACAGATCTAAATATCATTTCTCTAAAAATTATCTGTAAGCCAAAAATTATATAAGGAATGGTCTTGCACGAATATTGCCATCTATGATTCATATAGGCTTCTTAGGATAAGTTTATTCGAGCTTAAATAGATTTATATACATCATAAAGGTAAGATTAAAAAGACACATTTAAACTGATGATGCCTAGAGTAACTACTCTTAATTCATCTAAAAAATTTGTCTTATAAGTTAATGGTCCAATGTAAAAAAGTGTACTGAAAGACCCAATGCATTAAGGACTAAGTTTCCCTTAATACTCATATTTAAAAACTCCACACATATGGTAATTGTGACATAACATCCCACTTGAATATTTCATTACTGATGGAGTCACAGTATATCTGCTACCAATCTTAAGCTATTATAATCCTTAATTGGATCAATTGAATACGTTGGGAAGATACATCCACAAACTCAAAGCAAAAATATTGAGAGTCTCTTGCTTCAATCCAAGCTAAAGTAGTGCTTCCTTCCATAAGGAGCCTTATGCATAAATAAGATTGTTGTAGCTTTAAGAGCTTTTGTTGCGGGCAAACTCAGTGAGCGGTTAATGCTCCTCCCAACATCATCAACAACTTATGGCGCGTAATCATAAGAGGTAATCTAAGGTTTTGTCAAATCGCATTAGTTGCTTATCTCTTTGAGGATGGAAAGTTGTACTTATATCCAAGGTAGTGCAAGATTGGATTGCATGACATTCCAATTCCTCAATGTAAATTGACTATCCTGGTCAAACACAACATTCTTGGGAGATTCCATCTTACATTTTTCTAGATGTATAGCTTGGCAATATTCTCCACATAATTAGTTTGCTAAATTGGTAAAATGTATACAGCTTTCATGAGTCTTTAGACTATGACCTAAAGCATATCAACTCCTGATTTGGTGCAAGGAAAATCTATTATGAGGTTTATTGTGACATTGGTCTTTTTCTACTGAATATATGGAATAGATATAGTAAGCCCCTAATATTTGGGTGTTCAGCCTTCATTATATAAAATACGTTGCTGTGGGTCACTAGAAATTAGTTTTTATCATAAATAGTTCTTATGAGAGCATTCATCAATTTATTAAGGGTAGGGTGGTTGAGGAATAATGGTTTATTTGAAATATGGTTGTACTTAAAGCTTACTATTTGAGAGTCACTCATACTATATTAGATTTTCATTTATTTAAGCTTACTTTATAATCATTATTATATTAGATTTTTCATTTATTTAGGCTTACTTGATAATCATTACTACATTAGATTTTTTATTTATTTAGGCTTACTTGATAATCATTACAATTTACTTCCAATAAAATCAAATTATACTAAACTAGTTTGACAAAGTACCCATGCTAAGAAATAGAAAAAGTAATTCATCATTGAACTTAAGATCTTTACAAACTTATTAAGGGATAATTAAAATGCAACTTGTGACTTCTTTGAAGCACTTGAGTCTCCACTAAGCACAACAATCTTTACCTTGGAGAGTGAGAGCTATGCTTTTTCTTCATCATTCCTTGGCAGCAATACTTATGTAGAGCAGTCACCGTGTGGCAGATTCTCAATTATAGTTGAATTATGTTCTTAGCCTAATCCGTCGATAACTGCAGAATATGCCACCTGTATATGTAATTCATTCATCAAACATGCATACAAAAGGAACATAGTGCGGAAGAAAAATATATATAACATTCATTTCCACAATGTAGAAGGAAAAGAATATCAGCTTAACTCCATATAAAAGTGCAGAAAGATAAAATTATCCAAAATCTGAATTATTACTGTAACATCCCGTCCCATCGCCATGCACAATCAAGGGATTAAAGGCAAAATAGTTGGCGGTGGAACGGTGCATTACTTGGGAAGGTGTAACAACCCTAGGTTGTTACTTTCGCTAAACTTAGTTTATTTAAGCTAAACCAAGCCTTAGTTTTGATTCCATTGGACTCAATGGGTCATTTAAACCTAACCCTAGAAGTTTGGAGTCATTTGGAGCTTAAATGGAAAAAAATGATATTTTTGGGTATTTTTGAATCCTAGAATATACCTAAAATAATTTGATCTCCAAATCAAAATTTGATTTTATTTTTGAATTCTTCACCCCCAAATTAGCTAAGGGTGAAATTTTGGGAATTTTTGGAGCTCATTTGGCCCTAAATTGAATTTAGAATATTTAAGAATAATTATATATTATTTAATTGGATTTAATTTTAATTAAATTAAATTTTTATTAAATTTTAAAGGCAGGATGGCTAATTACAAGCATACTTAGTGGTCTACGCAAAGTGACTTAATATACTTAGTTTGCTTAAACTGCACTTATCGAAGCGCACAATGATAGGATGCAGAACTTGGTTGTAGTTTACATCTCAAACTAAGGATCTTGTTCACTAATTGTAACACTCTTAATCTTGGAAAATTTATTCTAACGAGATTATATTCGGCTAATCGCGCAGGATAGCACCTAGTCATAAGTCCACATTGGAGTGAATCAACCAATCCCGAATACTACTGAAATAAACTAGTAATATGGGTATACCCTACTATACCCAACCAATAATCTTAGTTCAACAGATTCTATTTAATTGACAAGAATTTATCAAATCTATTAATCCTTACTCTAAGTAGGTGTATCCTACATAAGGCTCCAAGAATGTGATCAGAAGATCACTCAACAAAAGTTGCTACCACAAGGAATAAGCCATATTCTAAGTACTTTAGGTAATTCCTACCACAAGGTATCAAGTTCAGCTTCTAAAGTTATGAAGGAGGAACTTAGTTTCTATCTCAATTTACAAAAGTCCTTCCTACCTCAATGTATTATTAGTTAAGGTCTTTAACTATTTCAATAATGATTCTATAGCAAGACCCTTAAGATCTCACTCTTCTACTTGCTAAGGTTTACTTGTTATACTTAGGATAAGTGATCAGATCAGATGATTAAAATTCATTTGATCCTTTCCTATACTACAATCATGGGATAAAATCAAAGATCTTATTAGAGTTAGATCATTACATAAATCATTACAATTTTATTTTTATCTTATGTTAATTGTCTTATATAAGAGAAAATCAAAGATCTAAAGTTTAGATTCAGATAGTACAATCATATATATTCAATATTAATCTTAGTACATCTAAATTAATGATTTAAGATCAATATCAAATCATATGCATTATTAGAACAATATCAATTAGATTGTCTTTCAATCAAATTAATTAATTAAGTGATTAAGGTTTAGATCTTAATCAAAATAAGTTAGGGTTTAACCCCTAACCTTCCTATCATTAAGACCAAAGGTTAATTTAAAGGTCAATAACAAATCAATATATTATTAGTGTGTTATTGATGTCGTACTTAGGTTTGGATTAAGTATCATCTACTTAATCAAGTTATCAAGATTCTTATGTTCAAGTTTAGTTTAATGTCCACTAAGCACATTTAAGTGTCCAAATAATTGTTAACGTCCTAAGAATCATAAAAGTATATAAATGGAAAGATGACATAAAGTAAAAAGGTGATTAATGCTAATCAAATTCTAAAATAAGCAAAGGGATTAGCACTTAATCACAAGTCTAAATGATTTAAGTTTCATGCCATTTAGGTATTTGAGGTTTACCTATTTGATACTGTAAAATACCAAAGTGTGTTTTCAAGTTTAAACCTCAGAATTTAAAAACGGAGTCCGCCATTGGACTCAGTAGCTCCAAATTAACTAAGAGTATTATTCTGAGAATTTTTGGAAATCGTTGATTTTCCCAAATTTTCTGTTACTCTAGAAATTTTCGTCAAAATAGGAATCCAATTTAAGTCAAATAAAAATATAATAAAAATATCCTCTTATAGTACCTATTGAAAGGATCCTACTGCAAAAATTTGAGCGCATTTGGATTGTCCTGAATAAATTTATAAAGTTTAAACTTTAAAAGCTAATAATATAAAAAATATAAATTAGAATTTAAAAATTTTTATATATCTAAGTCAAGCATCATATGAGGATGCTATGTTTCAAGTTTCGTTAATTTTTGAATTTTCGATTTATCATAATTAATTTTCTAAGTTTTTTGCTTAAAAATTAATATAAAATAAAATACTTGTCCAAATTCAATAATTTTTGGACATGTGCGTTTGTCTCATAGAGACGGTCGTTTTGATACTAAGATTGTAATTTTTGGAGCTTAAATGACTTTAAATCTTGGCTCAGAAATTTCAACCGCGGATTTTAATCCAATGGCTAATAATGAATCCTAGAAATTCTTATTTATCTCATCAAAACCTAAAAAACCTAAATGCATTCAGCCGAAAAATTCTTCTCCCCTATGGAAGCCCTCACGCGACCTCCTTCCATACGCACGCAATCGCTCTCACATCCCGATATCCTCTCATCCTCATCTCTTTCGAGCGGCCACCTACGCATGCTCGGCTCCATCCTCGGTTCCTTGTTCCGTGAGCTATCGAGAGGTGAGTCGGCAGTACGTGGCTCGAGTTTCTCTCGCCCTTATCTTATCATGCGAGGGTTCCTGCGATGATAAAGAGAAGTCCTAGGCGAGACCCAAGACGAGGTCGAGCTCCTCCATCTGGCCGAGCCTCCCTTCACGCCAACACTTCCCTCACATAGGGTCGGAGCTGCCGTAGAGTCGAGGATAGGCTGTCATCGACTGAAGGAACCATGCCCTAATTACTTCTCTACTTCAAACTTGTTAGGTACTTCCATGATTCTCCCCCTTGATTCTTTCATTCTTTTACTTAGAATGGTGTTGCTGATTTCCTTAAGTCAATATAGGGGTTTCGATATGTCCTCATAAATTCATTTCTACCTCTACTCATTCATTTTACAAAATAATTTCATTAAATCACTTGCATACATCATTATATTTATTATTGTTTGGAAATAATTAATAAAATTCATCTAGATGGTTCTTACGCAACAATTAGATTAGTACTCTCCTTTCGATTCATATCCTATGTGTATACCTTCCTTTGCATAATATTTCAGTATCAATCAATTTAAATACTGAATACTAGGCTATGTGTTCTAATAACATATGAATCATAAAATGCGGCATGAAGTAAGGGAAAGTGCTTCACTACTTTGTTTCTGTATAAAATTATTTCTTTGTTTGTCCTTCGATCAAAATTTATATACGAAAACATGAAGTTAAGTGTTCCGTTTCATTCATCTATACTTTGGTATGAAAGAGATAATAAGAACTTTTTATTTTATTTAGAACTACAATTCAGCAATAAGATGTAGAAGGAGTTAAATGAACCCCATATAAATTGTTGTTCTACAAGAGAATCAAAACAGATTACTCCCACTCATACGAATCACTTCTATATGCTATAGAATTGCCTTGTAATATTGTTGGGATCCATAGTAGTGGGTTTTCTATGTAATTTCAAGTCTTTTTTTTTAGTACTATAATCTATAAAATTCTGCTAGTTATGTTTAGGATGCCGATGTTAGGTAAGAAAAAAAAAAAACTAGTAGTCAAAGCTTCTCTTATGAATAAGTAATGCCATCATGTTGAATTATATTATCATTTTTATGCTAGACTGGATGATTGCATGTAAAAATTAAGTTGAATCAAACGGATTTTTGATGGGCTGCTTATAATCTTAATGTTTGCTGATTTGTGACATATTATTATGTTTTTTTTTAGTTCGTGGCTTAATACATTCCATCTAGCATTTAAGAACTTGGAAGAATTTAACTATAAGTAATATGTCACCAGTTCTTAGAAAAAAAAAAGATATATATATGTATACACACATTTAAATTTGATTGACTTAATTCGCTAATTATTCCATAAGTTGAATCTAGAAGCTAATTTAGATTATATTAGTTTCAAACAATAGTTGATTGGAGATCCAATTAACCAAATCAAATAATATGGAGCTAAATTTGGAAATGAATCTAAATAAATCATTTGATAAATTGCTCTCTTATTATACCTTTTGTATATTGACAAAATATGGCAAATTCTGAATGCTAGGATATCTAATATTATGAATTAGAGCCAATGTGCCAAAGTTCAGTTTGGTTTACTGTATTATATAAAAAAAAATAAAAAATAAAGAAGGAAGATGAGTAATCAAATGTTGCAAAGCCACTGCCATGAGCAATTCGTATGTTTGCATAATTTGGTGAATTCTACTTATATTTTATGTCCCCATAGAAGTCAAATAAGAATTTAAATTCTAAGGAAGGCATATTGAGAGATAAAGAATAAGATGTCTTTATGCAATAGATATGGGATAGGAATAGATCTTGCCTGCTGTTTGATCTTTTTATTCAAATCTGAAAGCAAAAAGATGCTCATTATATAAGAAATTACTCGAGGGAACATTCATGTTTTGGCCTTGGGGATTCTAATATTTTTGAAGCTGAGCTCTTCTCTTGTTTCTTGATCAGCTACATCATGCAGATTTTGCTTTAGTAGACAAGCTCTCTATTTTAGTAGCAGAACTTTTCTTTCCAGCCTTTTTCCAGCCTTTTCCAGCCATGGATGATTATATTATTGTTAAATAATTCATAAACACATTAGGAGTGCTTAAGAGATTGTTTGCTGTCGAATATGTGCCAAAGATAAGAATTAAAAGCTTTTAAGTCCTCATAGTGTTGTAAAATATAATTTTTCTTGTGATACTAGTGCTCTTAATATATCCGAGTTTGTTGGGCGGCTTGCAGATGTATATAATTTGTGGACTTTATATATTATAGTGTTATGTTTCATATTGATATAGTGAATTTAACAAATGCAATAGCTTGTGAAATCAAGTATTGTACCAAGTACGTGCTATCAATTAATAGGCAAGCAGGAGTTACGAAATTTAGTGAGAATGACTTAGGATAAGTGCTGAGGTATAAGTTTTTTTTTTTTAAAATGAGTTTCCACAAAGCAAATGGCTTATACAAGAGAATTATCAAATTAAACAACATTAATGCTAGAAATATAATTTAAGGAAAAACTGCGCTGCCATTTATTTCAATTAAATCAATGTTGACACTTCTTTTATTTGAATCAAATATTATCATCTTCTAGTTAATTCAATATGACTAAATGCTGTGATACTCTTAATTTGCTGTCATTAAAAGGCTGCCATGTATTTTTTTCTAAAATAAAGATCAATGAATTCATAAGTAATCTAATATTGCTATTAAGTGAAATGATGGAACATGTGCTGCCATTTATCTTAAATAAGGATCAAATGCTATCATAAGTCAAATACTGCATATGTATTGGTCCTCTTATAACCACAATGCTGAATAAATATTGTTGTCATTTAATTTGTAATCAAATACTATCAATATAGAATCAGAATGTTGCCATGGAAATTCATATTGTTGCCAATTATATTGTAACGTATAAATAATGTCTTAAACTTAGATCCAAATGTTATCATTATATAAAAAGTGTAGTAATAAAAAGTATAAAACAAACTGCTGCCATTTATGTTAAGTGCTATCTTAATATAAGAAAAATTAATGTGATCATTTCTTTAATTATATGCTAAAATCAAATGCTGCTTTTAAATTAATTCTTATTTCTTTATATTAAATTGATAACTTTAATAATGAATCTTTGCAAGATAAGTTATAAATACAGGATTGCTAAATTGAATGCTATGTGTGAAAAACCACATAAGCTGCCTTATAAATGCTAAATTTTACTTCTATATTTTATATAAACTCGTTTGGTATATGTGAAATTATTGTAGAACTGGAAATGAGCAGTCCTGTAAAAAGGACTGAACTCTATATTTAGAATTGGAGATTGTTTGTGTAAATTGGAAAATTTGAACAAAAATAAAGGAGACTCTGCCGAAATTTTTAAGAATTTTAGGACTTAAAAAATTTATAGGAAATATAGATGTTTTTACATGTTTCTAAAAGTTTCATATATAGAATGTTAAAGATTCACTTCATTTGAAAATATTAGTCATAAAAATAATTAAATTCGATGAATCCAAAAAAATCAATATTATTAAACTTATTATTAAAAATCATGTTAAAATCATAAAACATTAAATTAATGACTTAAACTATTTTTGGCAGATCAAAGAAATTAAATTGAATTGATTTTGTATTAAAATAGTCAGGTACGCAAATTTACTTATAAGTCTTATTTCAGTATTCTTATTTGAGCCATTTTTCATTTGAGTATTATTTGCACTGCTTACCGCATTTTAATCTGCAAAAGAATTATATCAAAAAGCATGTAACAAAAAGAAATTATATATATTTTATGGTGTTTGTCTTTGGAGGATGGAACGCAACACTGAGAATCTGTACAGATTGGGCCAGCTAGCAGCCCCTGGGAGTTATATGGAGGGATTTAGCCTCTTGTAGGAAGTAGGCAAATCCAGAGGAAAGACACACCATCAGTTCCTAATTTGAGTAAGCTACCGACGGGTGGCGAGATAAGCTTCCTACAGATTATGCCTATGGGTTTACCCATTTGGGCTTAGGGGTCTCCGGACTCGACTTATTGTTACAAATGCTTTTGATAAAATTTACTTCATATATATTGATTTTCACAGTTATTTTGCAAGACAGAAATTGCATTTGGAAATTACTTACTTTATTTGCAGTCTTTCTATTATTTTTATATGTGATTCATACCTATTATAGGATGCTAGATTTATTCTTATAAGAATAATTTGCGTACTCCTACCTAATTGGTAAACTGAAATTTTTTTCAGGTTTTGATAATTAAAAAAGCTTTGAAGATCTGCCAAAGTAATAAAAGAAAATAAGAAAAGAGAGATCTGAGATATGAGCAGTGAATAAATTTTCATTGTAAATATTTAAACTGTTGTAAATTCATATGTGTATGGCTCTTAATGTAAATATGGATATTTATGTATTTTATTTTCTTTATTTTTATATATGAATATTTCCAGTTGTATTAATCATTCTTTAGAGACTCTCGAACTTCGGTCCCCGGTCGTCACAGATACATACTTTTAAGGATTCTATTACTTAGCATTTGACATGACATACATTTA
Organism: Gastrodia elata; assembly: GCA_016760335.1. NCBI lineage: Eukaryota > Viridiplantae > Streptophyta > Magnoliopsida > Asparagales > Orchidaceae > Gastrodia > Gastrodia elata. The sequence continues at coordinate 39,681,034 of CM028677.1, forward strand.
AAGTACATAGTAGATTGTTGAGCACATTAAGAATGACAAAGTTTTAAATTTAGTTTTAACATAGAATTTTATGCAATGTTCAATTTGGTACAACTTAGCCCCACTAGGGTCCTAAGGATCTTAAAATACAAAAATGGGGAAGTTTTGGCCATTTCAACCAAAACTGGGCAGTTTTACAAAATTTGGGCAGTTTTTGGGAATTTCTTGAAATTTTGCAAGTTTGGGCGTTGCAGCGCGTTGGACCACGCTGTAGCGCTTTTTCGCGCAATAGCGCGCTGTAGCGCCTTCTGCGCGACAGTGCGCTGTAGCGCTTTTTGCGATGGTGCGCTGCAATCCGCTGCGACCCGCTGCGGCGCGCTGCAGCGGTTCATTTTGCGAAATCACTATTTAATTAATTTATTTTCACATTTTCCTAAGTTTTAAAAATATTTCCGCTGCAGTTCGCTACAGCGCGCTGTAGCGGTCTATTTTGTAATTTTTACTGTTTAATTACTCTATTATATGTTTATATAAGTTTCTGCCGAAATGCCACTGCAGCCCGCTGCAGCGCGCTGCTGCGGCCTACCTCTGCAACTTCGGGCGCTGCAGCGCCAGACGGCATTTTTCGCCTGGATAAAAACTTAAGGACTATTTTTTGAGCTCAAATTCTCTCAATCCAAAGCATTCCTTGAGCAGTGCTGTTTATCATTGGAAAGGTATTTCTGATACCTTTTCATCAACGCTAAAATCGGCACAAACGGAGCATCCTAGCTATACTAAAAATGTAAATGAATGACAGGATGTGCAAAATAGACAAAAATAGAGCAGATTTTGTGAAACTTTTAAGAGTCATAATGGCTTACATACATACTTATAGACTTCCAAAGCTACATTCCAATATTATAATCAGCATGAGAAAGACAAGGAGAGGAGCAATGGGGTACCTTTTTGCTCTTGGAAGGAGAGGAAGAGGAGGAAGGAACCTTGGCTTCCTTCAAGACTTTGGAGAGATGCTCCTTCTTTCAGCACTAGGGACTTAATGGAAGGAAGGGAGATGAGAAAGTTTCCGCAAGCTTGAGAAGGAGTTGAGCTCCTCCTTAATAAAGGAGAAGGGGGAAAGATGGGGCCATCATTTAACTGGGGAGTCTAGGTGAGGGTGGGGGGGGGGGGGGGGGTAGGGCCATCATGAAGGAACATTAATGGATGGCATGGCTTAGGGAGGAAGGAGGGATGGCCAGCCAAAAAATATTTTGAAATAAATGAAGAAATTTCATTTTGGGATCCAAAGATTGCTTAATTATTTCCCTTAATTATTTAAAAATTCAAATTTTTAGAACGTGCTCCGAAAAATTCCAAAAATTCACCCCTAGCTAATTTGGGGGTGAGAAATTCAACGACAAAGTTAGATTTTGATTTCGACTATTATTTAATTATGATAATTTTTTGGGGTATTTAATTATATTAAAATATTGACAAAAATTCGACAACCTCCAAACGCGTCCGAAACATCACCCTTAGCTAATTTGGAGATGACGATCGCAACGACGAAGTCGGATTTTGATTTCTAGGTCAAAATAAATACCTCAATTTTCTAATTAATTAAATATTAAAATATTCCAAATTAATCGATTGGTCTCCGAATTGCTCTGAACCTTCACGATTAGGTTCTAATAACTGGATGATCTTAATGAAATGATAACTACGATATGGTCATGCTAAAATCAAACTGGGTAACAACCTTGGGTTATTATATATAAGCCATTATTTAAAATAAAATGGGCAGTAAATATCTCTCAACTCACAACATAAACTAACTAAAACAACAAGTAAAAAGCTGAGCTAGTTAATGCTCCACTAACTCCTCCTAATTATCCTAGGAAGTCTCCAAAGTCTGCTCCTCAAACTGCTCTAGGTCTCACATGAAGTGGTACTTTATCCTGTATGGCACTTAGCTCCTATATGACACCCTACAGCCCGCTCTGATATCATTTGTGAGAGCCCAAACTCTTAAGCACTAAGGTATTATCTGCTTTGGCCTAAAAATCTCACAATTTTGCCCTCAGATGATAACTTCCTAGCATGTCACCCATCCTGGGAGTGCTCCCACCTGATCATACTTAATTTTAGAGTTCTTATCAGAAACTCTACCATTATCTGAAAATGCATCTCAATATTTAATATTTTAACTTATTACTACTACTTAGGTAGGTCATTTACACTTGATGTCACATAACATCCCATAAATCCTAGGTGAGCAAAACTGCTCAGTTACCAAATCCTTAGTGAGCGCATTGCTTCGCTAATGTAATGATATGGTTATGTGATTCATGAGAGGCCAATGTTTTAATAACTGAATGCTTTTAAATCATTTAAACACTAGAAAATAATCATAAACCATAGTAAACATTCATTTGCCTCCATAAATTAAAAGTTTAACTGTATAAACTGTATAATTTTATTTTAATTCCACTTAATTCAATATTTAATTTGTTATGTAATTTCATAACATCCTAAATCATCATAAGTTAAGAGTACATATGCATGATCAATATATCATAGGAAGGGAGACTTTAAATGCTTAGTTTGCTTAATTGCACTTATTAATGCGCATAAGGATAAGGGACATAATCCTTTTTCTGTTTATTCTCTCAAACTAAGCTATTAAATTCCCAATCTATAATACATCTTAGACTTAGGATGTTTATCTTGATCTGAATTGCACTTATCTAATTACCTAAGATAAGTCCAAACTTTACAGTTCTATTCTGGATAAATTAACCAAATCTATATTCTATTAAATAACTCAATTATATGGATATGCACTACAATCTTCATATGATAAAACTAAAGTTCTCATTTTAACAATTTATTTTATAAATAATGGTTTATAAGCTAATGAATCCTTTCTCCATTATTGTAAGTCCTACACAAATATTTCAAGGGGGTGACATATAAGTCATTCAATTTAGGATAACTATCGTAAAAGATGATCTCAATCTAAGTCTTTTAAGTTTTCCTACCACAAGGCATAAGAATAATCATTTATGGTCCTACCTCAAAATGAGACAAATAAGGCATTTTCTTATCTCAAAATAGCCCCATTAAAGATAGACCATTTACTTAAGCTTAGAACTATCTTTATACATTAAAGATCTAAAGTATATAATCATCATAATTAAAATCACATGTTAATTCTAAAAAATCGTATTGATGAAGCCTTATGTAGGTTTATGAATTTAATAATTAGGTTAAAATGCATAATTATGCATGCTAATCTCCTAAACTATATCTTAATCAAAACATTTAAATTGTTGGGTAAGGTCATATACTTATTGGGGAGTGATTATTTATAAATCAATCATGTTTTATTAAGATTAATTCATGTTAGTTATCTTGCTTAGGAAGAAATTATGGATATTAAGATTTAATTAAAATAATTAATTATATAAGTCATCTTAAGACTTATTCTTATACTTTGCTAGTCTATAATCTAATGCCAAAATCTGTAAGTATTAATTTAATCCATACAAATTAATGTGTGCAAAAATATTGATTGAACTTATGTAACAATCCTAAGTTGTTACTTAGTCTAATTTTAGCTTAATTGTATCATAAATATCATTTCATTAAGTTTATTTAGTCATCAGAATCAATTCTCGAAGATTTGGAGCAATTCAGAGCTCAATCGAATATTTGAATTATTTTAATAATATTTAATTAATTAGAAAATTGAGATATTCAATTTGATTTTGAAATTAAAATCTGACTTCGCCATTGCGCTCACACCCCCAAATTAGACTTGAAATTATCATAACTAATTTGGAAGTATTTGGAAGTCGACAAATTTTCATGAATATTTTAATATATTTAAATACCCATAAAAATAGAATAATTAAATAATCATCGAAATCAAAATCCGACTTCGTCGTTGAGTTCCTCACCTTAGAATTAGCTAGGTTTTTGACCCCTCTTAACCTTAAAAAATTCTTTAAATTCCCTTAGACTTGAAATTATCATAACTAATCCAAATGATCTCAAAATTCAATGTTCTTAGACTCTATAGAATCATTCAACAGCAAGCATCAATAAACTGCACAAAATTTTAGATTCTATTAGGAGAAAATTACTAAATTGCCTCTTAGGACAAATTCCTTAGTCTTGACCTATATGACCCATTTCTTATCTAAATTAAGTTTACTTACTATATATCTTCATGTTAGATAGTAATAAATCATTTGGCAGTAAGAAATTCTTATTTGGAGCGATAGTATAGAAAGTTGTTTTTTGGACACTTAAGTAGAGGCAAAATGGTCATTTTGCCTAAAATTTATGTTCAGTATCCTATAATCTTAAAATATCTTTAAAATCATTAAAATTAATAATAAAACTAATTTAATATCAATTTATATCATAAATTTCATAATTTGAATTCCATATTTTCCTAGGTTTTCCCTAAGTCATTTCTTTAGGATTCTTCATCTCACATTAGGATATTTTCCTAAGATTATGAATAGATCAGGTTAAAATTCATTCATTAAATAACAGGGTTATTCGATGAATGAATCCTTAATTTTATTAGTTTCTAGATTTTCATACTTTGATTTTGATTATTTTATCTTTTAGATTAAGAATAGGAGGATCATTTGATTAAGCTTTATTTTGCTTAATATTATTTGTCCTAATCTTTAATCCACTATTAGATTTGAAACCTTATATCCTTATATTTTACCTTTGGATTATGTAATTAACTCCAATTTCTAATGCTTAATTTATAATCCCTAGTTTAATAGATCTTAATCATATCTTAGTCTAGAACATCTAAATTCATTAATTAGAACATGATGATTTATTATTTAACTCATAGTCGAATATAATTAAACTAAATTAGAACCTGATCAATTCTAATTACTTTTAACTTATATGATTGTGCTTCTAATTTACACTCGATAATAAGAATTGGAGATCCTAAACTTGTGTAACTTAGAATAATTAGAATGGTTTAATGGATAATAACGGTGTCACCATGTGTAGTAGAATCCCTTGCTTACTATTTGATTATTTGTGCTACGCATTCCTTGTATTTTATGCTTATTTCCTTGAACATGTTATGAAAGAGAACTTTGTGCATAAAATGAAAAAACTTAAAATAATTATGACAATAGTTGCCTTAGGTTATGTTATATTATGGTAGGTTCTAGTGCACATTTACCCCAATTGATAGGGGTAAGGAGTAATAAGGATGCTTAACATTATAGACATGCTTGACTCCTCAGCTACTTTTGGACATGTCTGCAGAAGCAAAAGTAAAATAACTAAATTTATTGCATTTGTATTTACTGCCTCCTCAGTTTTGCTGTATTGTTTTGTCCGCCTTAGCTCAAAAAGGCTTTGGGAATTTCTGTCTGCCCTAGCCCAAAAAGACTTTAAGAATTATGTTGGGCTCGATTAACTAATTTTTTGATATGGTAGTAGTACATACCTATTGTCTATTTTAGTTTATTACTTACTATTTTACTAATGCATATTATTTTAGTTAGCGTTCCTTTACCTGCTTACTTATATATTATAGGATGTTAGACTTTGCTGTTATTTATTATGTATGTATCACAATCAAATTTCTTACTTTAAACCAGCATATGTCATATGATTATCAGCATGTTTAGGATTATACATTTCTTTTAGTACTTTCACTTACTATATTACATATGTATGCCTGATCTTGTTTAGTTTACTTTAAGGTGTGCCTTTTTGCCTCAAATCGTATTTAGTTATAAATGTTGTATTTATAACTTATCATTTTTCTTGTATGCTTATAGCTCCTATGCTAGATAGGTTTTAGTTTTGATAAGTAAAATTGTGACATTAATAATTCATGAAAAATATTCAGCTTAAAATGTACTTAAGCGATTGTCTAATAAGATTTTTCTTTTTTAGCTGGGGCCATGCATTGTGAAACCGACAATATCAGATCCGGGTTAATTTGAGGAGCTTATTCCTGAGGAGGAGCCATATCCAAAAGTGGAGCCATATCTTGAGGAGGAGCATTAGGAAGGAGCTGAAGCTGTCTAGTTCTTACCATTTTTGTGAGGGTGAGTGTTGTCCTTTCAGTTCATTTAAACTTATTTAATATTATAATAATATAAGTACCTTTAACTATGTTTTTCCTTACTATACTATTTATTCTGAGTTATATATTACATTTTTTCTTTATTATGGTAAATTGGATGTATGTTTATTTTACTTTGCTTCCACACTCTGATTCTGTATTTGCTTAGTGAATGATTATATAGCATGTATGCATTGGCCTATCTCTTCCTTACTAGTGGATTATAGTTTACACCAAATCCAATATTAAGTGAAGGATTTGCCAAAGTGACACACCACTCCTTAGTTTAATCTTATAGATTAAGGGGTGTGGCGCCACAGGTGAATTATGCACAATGGAGATAAATGGAATCAGTACTGGATATTAAATTAATTTCTAGATTTTGGATGATTTAAAACATACCGGCATTAAAACCTTGGCATATCATAAATACATAATTCATATCAGCATTAGTGGGGCATTTTGCTCACTTAAGGACTCTATTAGCAGAGCGTTTGCTCACTTAAGAATCTGTGGAGTGTCCATGAGACACCAAGTCAGCATATTAGTGGCATACAGTTCTGTGATATATTCAGATGCATAATTATGAATTCAGTGACATACAACATAGCTTTACAACATTAGTTATTTAGTTTCAGATTGTTTACTATTTTACCTATATTTCAGCAGTGAGGTGCAGTTTTAGATTTATTCACTATTTCTCTACATTCAGTATTCAGTTTATAATTTCAGTTTACTTTACTTTCAGATTTACCCTATTTTAAGTTTTCAACTATTTTACTACCTTTTCTATAGTTTTATTTAAACTATTTAAATGTTAAATAGTAGATGTATATAATTATTAGAGTAGCTTTCAATATGTTAGACTTATTATCTAACACGTGGTACTTTTGGGATTCAATAGTTTACTATATTCAGAGCAGTTCATGGAGCCAGATTAGGTGGATACTCAAGAGATCCAAGAGGATTTCGAGGAGCATTAGTGGACTCTTTTCCAGCCTTTATTTTCTATTTAGTTATTTTCAGTTCAGTACTTAGACTTTATTCTGTATTTCAGTAAACTATTGTAATAATTTTGGGTGTGTTTTTTTTTTTCTGAGATGAATGCTTTACTTAGCTTTTCTGATGAATATTTCTAGATGTATGCTTTAGCTTCCACACTATATATTTACTTTTACTTATACTTAGTATTATGATATGATCAGAATATTCATAAAATGCTAGTATTCATATAACTTAGATCCTATTTGTATTCATAATCCAATATACATGAGTACCTTATCTAATACTTAAGATAAGGATATTACACTTACCTTAAGGGTTAGTACTCAGTCCTCCTCTCTTGAGGTTGAGTTTCAGTAGTCCTCATGCTTAGTAGGGTTATTCAGAGAAGTTGTGTTTTCTTCTTAAGTAATGCACCGTTCCGCCTCCAATTGTTATTTCTTAAATTAATTGTGCGCGGTGACGGGGTGGGGCATGACAACTTAAGTTTGATAAATTTCAAGAGTTCAACTTAAGGCTTAATTAAAGTTTGAACTAGAAGACATAGTTAGAGATCTAACCTATAAAATTTGAAATACTCAATAAGCATTAAGTTACTCATTCATCATGAGAGTTAAAATTAGCAATAATTTCTATTTTAATTAATTCAAGCACTTAATTAAGCTAATTAGAGTGTTATACAATTAGCAACTAATTAAGAAAATTAACTGTGAGAATTGAAATCAAGCTTTGCAATTAAGTTTAAAATATTAAAATGAAATAATGGAAATTAAAAATATACTATTTGGATTAGTGAATTTGCTATTAATCATGCCTTTTGGATAAGAAATGAATTTCATATTTGAAGCTACCTCTACATTTACACAATGCATGATTTTACTGAAATGAATTATTATTTTAGTGTATTTTTGCTTTATTAGGGTTCTGGAGTGACATAATACAAAAAAATGAAGTTTGTGCAAAATTGAGCACTGCAGCGCGCTATGATGCGCTGCGGCGCGCTGTAGTGCTACCTAGCGTAGAGCCAGGCGCTACTGCGTGCACCGGCGTGCTACGATGCTACGGCGCGCTCTAGCGCTTCCAAGCACTATTGTGTGCTTAGGTGCTACGGCGCATTGTAACGCCGTCTAACCAAAAGTCATGCGCAATGACGTGTTACGGCATGGCGAGGAGCTGGAGTGCTTCCAGGCACTATGGTGTGTTACGGTGTGCTTGGGCGCTGCGGCTCGCGGTAGTGCTGCTGGCTAAAATCCAGGCGCTACGGCGCACTGTAGCTCTCTCTGGCCGAGAGCCAGCTGCTATGACACGATGTAGTGCCCGATAGACATTTCCACACTGACAAAAGGAGATAGCCACCCCTAGGGCATTCAAATATTTTTGATTCAAAGCACCTCAAGTGCGGTGTCATATACCGATGGAAAGGTCTTTCTGAGACTTTCTATATGTACTAAAATTAACAGCAATGGACCACTCTAAAACTGCCTATGACAATGCCTTAACTACCTATGCAAGTTTCTTTCTGTGCAGCACTGCACATTTTCCATTGAAATGAGATTCTAATCAAGTTATATTGAGCTCAATCACTCAAATGTTGGTTCTTAAAGTTAAGCAACAAGTATATGCAACAAATATGAAGTAATTAATGAATCAAACCAGTGGGAGAAAGGGAGGTACAAGGGAAGGTATTTGAGCTTGCAAATGGAAGGGAGAGTTATAGTTAGTTTTCTTCAAAATCTTGGGAGGAAGAAGCTTCAGCTACCGGCAAATGGAGAGGGTGGAGGCCAATGGTTCAAGCTTAAAGGGGGAGAGGCATGCGCTTGGACAGGGGAGGGAAAGCCCTCTCCCATCAGCATGGGGAGGTAAAGGCGTACCCAGGCGTGGGAGGAAGCTTAGCGTACGCGAGAAACGGTGGAGAGTGGAGTGGGTCCCAGCATAGAAGGAAGAAGTACGATTAATTAAATTAAGTTAATTAATTAATATTTCTCTAATTTTAATTAATGTCTTGAATTAATTAAAATCAGATTGATAGATGAGCTCCGAAAAATCTCAAAAATTTACCCCTAGCTAATTTGGGGGAGGAAAATTCCACAACAAAGTTGCATTTTAATTTTGATATCAATTTAGTTATCCTAATTTTCAGGGTATTTAAAATTTATTAAAATATTATGGAAAATCCAACGACTTCCAAAATTTTCCAAAACATCACCCAAATCTAATTTGAGGATGATGAGTACAATGGTGAAGTCGAATTTTCAATTTGAGATCAAATAAATAATTTTAAATTTCTAATTAATTAAATATATTAAAATAATCATAATATTCGAATGAGCTCCGAATCATTCCAAATTTGCAGGATTTGGTCTAAACACCATATGGAGACTAATGGAGATGATTATGAGTTTATTTGACTGATAAATATTGAATAACAACCTTTGCATTGCTACAATTACAATATTGAATTTAAAGTTTAAGATAAAAGAAACACTCATCCTCACAAATAAAAAGTAAATGCTAACTAAGCCTTAGCAACATCAGGAAGGTCCACCTCCTGGCTAAGCTCTACACCTAAAGCTACCTCCATGAACAATTCTAAACTAAAAATAATAAGTAAAATACAATAATAGAAAATTGGTTAATAGACCCACTAAAACTGTACAGAACTGAATAAATACTAAAATTAGACATGGGCTTAAATTAGTACTGCTATAATAGAAAATTGACCAATATGGCCACTGAACAGTTATTTCCACATGTATCATCTAGACCACTCATGGCTAGATCCAAGATGAACTACATAATTAGACATGTATCATCCAAGCACTCACATGGTTGGATCCAAGTCAATGCTATTGCAGGAGAATTGAACTACAAAGGCAGACTAACTAGAACACACTCTACTTAACTGATGACTGAAAGTACTAAAAATACTAATTTTTATGGATAATTTTGGTGCATTTCAAAGCTGACACAGAATACTCATTGAGTATTCTATGTTCAACTAATTATGCCCAAGGTACAAAACTCAAATACAAGATGTGCAAAGTAGCAAAGTCAAAGTAAGCAAGACTCTACTAAAATATATGTGATATCTATTATTATCTATTTTAATTGCTTTATCTATTCTGAAGGAATACAAATTCTGGATCTCCAATACCATACTATCGAGTAATATCTCATATTCACAGCCTTAAATATTAAACATTTGAACTTAGCAAGTTCTAATTTACAATTAAAAATATCATTTACAAAGGCTTAAATATTAATCAATGACTTAATTGATGTATTTTAATAGCCTTATAACCAATCTTGATCACGATAATCAGAATTTAGGGATTTATAATTAAACCCCAAAAATTGGGGTTTAAACTCTAAACCCAATGTGCTAACATCTAAGGATCTAGGGTTTCGCATAATTCTCACCCTAAGGATAAAGAATAAAGAATTGATAATGAAAGAGTTCTAATCTTAGAAAGACTGAAAGTCTAGCAGCGTAAGATAAAATAATAAGAATTAACTTCTAAATCTAGAAACTATATTCAATCTATTGAATAATTTTATGACTCAATAGAATTGAAATCACCAATGGCTATAGGAAGAAAATCTAAGGAATCTTTGCACTTAAGAGTTTCTAAAGGTTTTAAGAATATAATTTGATTCTTAATGAGATAAAGATTACAAGTCTTAAGAATGTTCAGAGTGATTCAATTACTCTAAAGAAATATATTATTATATCTTTAGAAGTCTTACTTTGTTTTTATTTTATATTAGTACAATGTAGTGCGATTATTTATTTTAAGAATATTTATGTGTTCAAACATTTGGGGCCTCACAAAAGAAACTTTATTGTCATAAAGAGAACACTCAGAAATTGAGAATCATGGTAAATTAATGTAAATCATTTTAAATGTAATGTAACCAAGCTAATAAACCTTAAAGGGTTTCACTCAAGTGAGTGCTGGTTCCATAGTGAGTGCAGGTTCACTCAAGAATCCATCCACTATAAACCCTAATCATTTTTATATTATATTTACCCTCATTTTATCTTTTCTAGTTATCAAAAACTACTATTCTCAGAAATGTTTGCTAATTTGAACTCTATCCAACCAACTCTGTATTTTTAAAGGAGCAAAATATAGTTTTTGAGAAGAGAGCAAGAAGAAAAATTTCAATAAAAGTTAGGGTAGTATGGAGTTAGGAAATTTGACATAAGAGAACATATTTTACAAAACTATTGAAAAAAGCTCATTAAGCACGGAATATAAGAGAACATAAAGAAAAATTGCAGCGTCAAAATCCTAATTTAGAAATTCGACATCCAAACATGGAATTCACTACATACATAATATTAATCACAACACATAAACATAGAATTCATTACAACAAAGTCACAACACATACAAAGTAAGGTTACTTATATGACCACTTTAAATAGTGAATCAAATTTAAGTTATTGAATATGCAAATATTAGACCTATTAAGTTATATTGTATCTTAACTTTAAATGAGTAATGAAATCCCACTTACTCCCATTAAAACAAAAACAAAAGAAGGTAGCCAATATGTGCAACATAATTTTTTATATAAAACCGGTTGCAAAATATAGTTCTATGTTCATCGACTTGTCATTCGATATTTTTTCGGAAAAATTAGAGACAAAATGAGAAAACAATTTAACCTATCAGCTTACTTATCAATTTAGTTTAAAATTGCTGATATAATATTAACAACATACAAAATAAATACATTAAAATTAAATTAGTGAAACTTCAATATTTTAATGACACTTTTTAAGGTAGAAATAGAAAATTTCTTATAGTTTCATTGCCTTAGTATAAAACAATATCATTGTGTTCAGAAAAATATCTGAAAATTTATAATGTATGAGTGTATATTTTTCCTTTAATTGATTATTAAGTTTATGATAATAATGTTGGAGTTGGCATTAAAAAGAGTGGCAGGCATCAATCGATCAAAATGTTTTGGTTGCTGTCATCGTGTCCCCATTGAAGCATATGAAAAAGCAATGCGACACAAAGTTGGTTCTTTTGGGTTTTTGGTTTAAAAAAGATGCATCTCTTAGGGAGACACGAACGGGTAAACAAACTTCTTTTAAGAGCCTAAAAGTCGTGCAGTAAATGATGAGAAAAAGGAATGCTGATGGAATGGAATAGCAAAAGCAACTAACTCAAATGTCTCCAACGAACAACGAACAATTCTGCAAGAGCCTTCGCTATCTGCAGCTTCAGCACCGTAACTTTAAAATCTTCTGAGGCTACTGTCGTGGCTGCTAGGAAGGTGGCAAGAATTTTGGGTTTCAACGGCACTGGCATATGAATATATCACACACGTATATAGAAAGTGTCGCCTGCACCACCCAGGTACAACACTTTATGCAAACAGTTATGGAAGTTTAGCTAAATAGTCATAAAATGAGCATCACTTCCAGCAATTGCGTTGCTTTAGAATCATTAGTTTGGTGTGACAATTGAGGTCTACGGCGTGACAACTTGTGCATGCAATCGTTGTGTCTGAGCGCATGCTCGCTTGCCTGTGCGAATGTACGCCTAAGTGCATATACCTATGTTTGATCAGACTAGCACCAAAGCTCCTCTAGGTGCACTAGGGCATGATTGCAGATGTTGGGTTGGATGGATCATCAAATATTCTATTCCATCTCACATACTAGGGACTTGTTGTCATGTTTTCCTGCGACAAGCATCAAGCCTCTCCTTTGATAGTGTCGTTACTAGCATATCGGACTCATTTTTTCTTATGTTCGCTTTCTCTACCCGAAACGACTTACTTAACGGTACATTTTGAATCCAAAGGTATCGTACCTCAATGTGCTTGAATATGGATTGGAATGTGGCACTCTTCAAAAAGTGTATAATTCTTAACTATCATCATACATCACATACTTGGCTTGCTTCAAGCTCACCTCTTTCAAAAAATGCCTCATCCATTGTAGCTCATTTCAAACCTCATTGATTGTTATATGCTACCTTTGTAGATGATGGGGCCGCACACCCGTATAGCTTTGATTTCTAGACACAACTCCCCCTAAAATGTTAGTTGTGATGTTTAAGATGAACTTGCTTATATCAGCAACTCTAATTGTATCTAAATCAATGAAGTTAACCAAACACGATCTCCTCCCCAATTGCACAACCCCAACCTGGATGTAATTCTCATATACCAAATAATTTGCTTGAGAGCTTCCAAAAGAGACTTTCCAACACTGGATAGAAATCTGCTCACAACCTTAAATATGTGAGTTATGTATGGCCTCGAGCAGACCATAGTGGTCATAAGGTTTCCAACAGCTGATGTGTGAGTCCCTCAATCCAGGATCCCAGCATGGGTGCGGGGATTGGGGTTACGCATCTAATTCGTCAAGGATTGTAGTCGAGATTTAGAATAATTATATATGCATACATATATTTATTCAATTAATTTGAAAATAAGAATAGTATTTTATTTCGATGTAGTAGCATTTATAAGGGTATATTTTTCTCTTTATTTAAAATACAGGAAGAAAACAAGAAAGTAAAAGTGCAGCAGTTGATTATTCAGTAATATTACAGTTCTTCAGCGATATCATGACCTGACTTTTACAATGAAAATGTTCGGGTTGAATGCTCGTTAGAGAAAATTCTAAATACTTTGGATATCATTAATAATAGTATACATGAATGTATGGAATTATGTTTGTAAAATGCAGGGAAATAAAGTAATAGGAATTGAAAAGATAATCTTTCCTCTTTTGAAGATTATCATTATTTTTTCTGTAAATCAATATTGAACAATAATTGAAACAGTAAAAAAAGTAACATGTTAAAAGTAAGTTATACTTTATCAAAAATTAAATATCTCTATCTCAAAAATAAATAAGCAATAATAATAATATCGTTCGAGTGGAAAAATCTCGAACATTGAAGAATCACGCACGTCTGTTTGATTATCATAATTTTAGGTTCTAACGTAACATATATCATTTCACATATGTTTGCCCCCTCATAGGCATAATCATAGTATCTTTTTATCTCTCAAAGTAGAATAATAGTAAACAAGCCCCATTTAACCATATAATTATATTATGTACAGATTGTAAAAAACTTCAGTAGAATCCCACTTTTTATTCAATCAAGATTTATTACATATTTTTGTTAGTATCTTAAATAATGATAATATATTTATAACAACCATAGGATATTATCCTAGCTAATCTGGATTAAACCAAATCTTAATCTTTATTCCATTATACTTAAATAATCATTATAACCTAACTCTAAAAGTTTGGGATCCATCTAACCTCGATTTGATCATTTGGTTATTTTATCAATTTTTTACCTAGAAAATTACCTAAATTAAATTGACCTCCAAATCAGAATTTGATTTTACCTTTGAATTTCTCACCCTCAAATTAGCTAAGACTGAATTTTTATAAGGCATTTGATTTTCCTGAATATTTTAATATTTTTAAATAATCAAAAAATTAAGATAATTAAATTAATCTCTAAATTAAAATTCAACTTTATTGTTGAGTTTCTCACCCCAAATTAGCTAAGAATAACTTTTTGAAATTTTTTGAAGCTAGTTTGATAACTTAATTTTAATTAGATTAATTATAATTAATTAATTTAATATTAAATAATTAATTTTTTAATCATGCCTTTTAACCTAAGGTCATTTCCTTCTTTGATCAGATGGTGATGAATCTGCACTATCTAATTATTCCAGACATCCAAATTGGACAGTCCAAATTGAACGGCTGAAGCTTTTTGCCAGATTGTGTGCTAGGCAACGCTCCACATGTTGCGCTGGCGTGCACGTGATAAAAAATGCCATGTATGGGTGTCTGCCACCACCGTAGAGGCCCTCCCAGGCTCAATTTAACTCCCAGTAAATTTCTAAGCCTCATTTGCATCACTTAGGATCGAACTTAAAGTTAAGATCTTCCATTCTACTTCCTGAAGCTTGCAATTTTAGCCTGTCATTAGAACTCTATCTACCCCAAATTCTCGCCTCATTTCCTTGCAATCTTATGAATTAATGTTTCGCTTATCCATTTAATTCCATTGCAAGTATTTATCAAGCCTCAATCGGTATCGATCGAGCCCGATTGAAGCTCGATTTTGTCAAGTGCTATAGTAAAGTACGCTGCATCCGCAAGCCCTATTTAGGGCATTACAAATTGGAGCAATATAGTGATCCATTGATGGGGCTTTTAGGTTCAATCAAAAGGTCATGAAGAGACATTTTGATTAATATATAGCACTCCACATGAGGTCGCTTGTGTAGGGAATATTTGAATGCCCTAGATTCCTCTAATCGGGTTTCACCGAGAAGATGTACAGTGTCGGATGGGTCAGTCCTGACCCGCACAACACTGTGAACGGGTCGTGCATGCAGCCTGATCTACATGCGTGCAGACTTGCTGCGAGCCCACATGTAGATGCGTTGTGTGTGCGGGCAGCCCTTAGGAATGGTAAAATCAGTAAATGAAATTTAATTATTTAATTACAAAATTTTCAAAGCCTACTATCTTCTTATGTACTCACCCAAACGTATTAATATTATATCTCAAAATGATTAAAAAATACAAGGAATATTATTATGTCATTAGATTTTCTATTTGGTGATTAGTTTCACAAATCACCTTTTTAATTAATTAATCATTTAACCCTAAATTTATTAATGTCATAACTTAGTATCTATAAACTCCTAATTTTAGTGATCTTAGTATCTATAAACTCCTTATACTGAATAAAACTTAATTGTATCATAAAATTTAGGTTTTGCTAATTAATTTTACAATCACTCATTAATGAGCTTAAACCCTAATTTAAGCATATTAACCTCAATCCTTAACCAAATTGAGTGTTCTTAGTACTAATCTTCATATTAGACAACAATGAATTATTTGACATTAAAATTAATCCATTTTGAACCATAGATATTTAAGTCTCATTTTAGACCCTTAATGCGAGGTATTTTGGTCATATTTACTAAATATTCATTTAAGTAAAATTTAAGCACTCCAATCTATCATTTACCTTTAAAATCAGTAACTTAGTATTTAAAATCAACCTAAGGTTAATTAAACCTTCAATTTTGTCTTAAAAGTTTAAATATTAAATTTGCTTTAATTAACCTAAGTGTTAAAATATGGATGTGATAATCCACATTTCATTCACCTTTTGAATCATTGACTTCTCAAATCAGTCTCAATCTAATTAAACTTCATTTAAGATTGGAAGACTTTCTTAAGTAAAATTTCTTAATAATCCTTAAGATTTTCCTTAAGGATTCTTAGATCCTTAGATTCCTAAGTTTTATCCTATTGAGTAATGAACTTTCTCAATATCTTAACTCTAGTTTTTATTGTAGCTTTTAATTTTAAGAGTTAGATCCTAAAGTTTCAACCTTGACTATTTCTACCTTTTAATTTTAGCATAAGTTTAGAAGTTCATTCTTATCGAATTTGATTATATTTAATAAGAATTCCTTAATCTTTAATATGTGAGAATAGTTGAGTAAAGCTTGGACCTTTATAGTTCATTACCTTTGCTTAAGAGGTGTGAACCTAGTCTAAATCCTTACCTTGGGTTGCATTAAATTAATTTTAGTTTTGAGTTTATAAAACATCAAATAGGTCAATTAATTTCTCTTTTAAATTTGGTAGGCGACATTATTTTATTTAAATTATTACTTGATTAGTTCTTATAGGTGAGCTTGTAGGACCATGATTTTGAGATTGTACTCGATAGTAGGATATTGGAGATTTTGGACTTGTATTCTCTCATAATAGTTAGAATAGATACATTTGATAACAATGAATATCACATAAATCCTTAGTAGAGTTTTGCTTATTCCTTAAATTTGATGCTTTGCATTCATTTTTTTGAGCCTTTTTGCCTTGTACATGTCACATAAGAAAAAGTTGGTGCACAAAAATTAAAGCAAAGAATAATTAGGATAGCATTTGCATCGGGTTCATTATTAGGATGGGTGATTATGTATATACATTACTACCACTAGACAGGCCGTAAGAAAAAATAAGGATACTTGACACGTACTCATTGAGGAAATTTATGTCTAGTTTGAAAACTCACCTCAATCTTGCATATGTGCTTGACTCATCATTTACTTTTGGACATATCTATAGAAGTAAAATAAAATCACTAAAATTAATTGCATATATATTGCTACCTCTATAGTTTAGTTCAGCTTTTACTTTAGCTCTAAGTAGCAAACTGACTTGTATTACAGTTATAAATATATTTATAGTTTAGTGGCTTTATTAGCCAAGCTTCTAATATGGTAGGCTTATTTGTTTGCTTTCAATTTATATGCTCTTTACTATTGTTTCTGTTTTTATACAGCTTTTACTTGTACTTATATGCATAATAGGATGTTAGTCTTGATTAAATGTTTGACTTAGTATACTTGTATGTATCACAGTTCAATATTATTTTTTGCTTACATATCATATATTCAGATGATTATATTCATATTAGGATGTTCTTTTAGTCTTTATATCTACTTTATAGCCTTATTTATTTATTTTCTAATCTCAGTGTAGCTTTTAGTTTGAGGTACATTTCTATGTTTATCTCATATTTTAAAAGGTATAAATATTTTATTTATAGCTTTTCCTTCTTTTTCTTATGGATTTGTTGCACCCATGGCTGTGTAATGTCGTATAAATCAAAATTGTGATTTCCTAAAATTTGTATAATTCATTAAATCGGTATAAAATGTACTTAGACCATCCCCTAACGTAAGCTTTTTTTTCTTGGCTGGGGCTCTAGCATGTAAACATGTCAAATTCAAAGCTTTTAAGGTGATAGCATCAGAGGAGGAGCTTGGCCAGGAGAAGGATCTTTTTGCTGCTGTAACTGATGTTTAGATAGTCTCTTATTATTGTTTATGAGGATGAGAGTTTTCTATTTTCAGCTTAAACTTTATTTCATATGTTTTAATAATGCATGACCTGGATGTATTTTCTTTACTAAATTTTTATTCTGAGTTGGACTATATTTTCTTTCTGCATTATGGTTAATATATGTTATTTTTACTTGCTTCCGCACTCTAAATTATTTGTACGTACATTTAGTGAAACTCCAGTTCATATATGTGGCATATCCTTTAGTTATCGGTAGATTATGGTAAAAATCTAATTTGATTATAAATAGGGGATCTGACACGGTGACCACTCCACTGTAATCATATTAATATACGTGTTAACACTACTACTACTATGGATGGGGGCACCATAATACTTAAATTATAAAATTTGTAAGGCTTAAAGGAGAGCAAAAAGTATTAAATCAATAAAATTTGTTAGTTTCAAATCAAAGTAAAAAATATATAATTTAATTAGCATATATAAATGTACTTTGTAATATTCGAGGTACTTATTTTTCTTGCTAAGTTAATCTCTTGCAATCTGTGTAAAAATTTTTATTTGAAAAATGATTAATAAATTTTAGTAATAATATTTCTCTCTCTCTCTTAGTAAAAAAAAATAAACATAAATAAGGAAAGAAGATGATTGAAATGATGAAGAAGTATGATAATGTAGATAGTAAAAAGGATAATGATAATGGAAATAATGTCGATAACAATAATAATAATAATAACATTATTATTATTATTATTATTATTTATATTTAAAAGATAAGAGTATTATTATAGAGAGAGAATATAATAATAAGAAATAAATTATATATATAAATAAATTATATATATATATATATGTTTCTTTAGTAATTATTTATTTTTTTGCGGCTCTAGGATTCCCGTGAGCTCCCAACGGCGATTTTGCGGGCAACCTTTGTGCGGCTCCCGGATGCCGACGGCTTGTGGGGGATTGTTTTAGTTTTCTTTAGGATGTTCCCTGCTCTCTGTTTTCGGTGTTTTATTATCTTCATCCTGTTTGGCTATGTTTTAGGTATGGAAGATCCTTCGGCTATTAGATCATTCCGTGATATTGTGGCCAATGTCCAGCCTGTGGCGTCAAAACTTGTTGATAGTTTCAATGGTGGTCCTGCTATTTTTTTTTTCTGATGAAGAGGTCGTCTCTTTGGCGTCTTTGCACGCCTTAACGCTGGTTGGTAAATTCGCTCGGGTAAAACCTAGTTTTCTTTAGTCAATAGTTTCATCAATGGTTTAAAATTAATTGCCCCGGTGAAAATCTGCTCTTTTGATTCTCACAGGGTTTTCTTTACATTCGAGTCGGATCTTGACTATGATCATTTATTCTCAAAGGGATCATTTGATCTCAAAGGTAACACAATGAGATTTTGCAAATGGAATCCCTTTTCGGATGTTAAGTATGATGTCCCAATCGTTCCAGTTTGGATTAATCTTCCGGGGCTACGGCTTCATTTTATTTCTAAAGATATATTGTTTAACATTGGCTCGGCCGTTGGTAAACCATTGCAACTCGATAGAAACACAGCTTTACTCAAGAATGTTGCCACTCCGAGAATGATGATTGAAATAAATATATTCTCCCCCCACCTGCTTCAATTTGGATGGGATCAAAAGAAAATGGTTACGCCCAAGAAATTATATATGAGAATATGCCTATGTACTATAAATGGTGTTATATGTTAAGGCATACTACCGATAATTGCTCCTTTAGAAATCAAAACAGCCCTTTGGCTCAGTCTAGAAAAGCAGGGGTCCCGACCCCAAACGTTAAAATGGCTATTACTGAATTTCCCAGTCTTGAAAATGTCGAAAATCCTGAGCTCCATACTAATGCGTTCATTTTAAATAACACTACGCTTGAGGCTAATAATGTGGGGGAGGTGGCTTTGGCTCCCAACCAAGGGGGTGAATGAAAATGATAAGGAAAATAGAATTTTTGGTGATCCTAGCTCCATTGTTGATGATGTTTCACTTCATGTTAACATTATTGTTAATAATACTATTGTTGATGTCGTTTCATTTCATGCTAACTCTATTGTTAATAATGTTGATGTTGATGATGTTTATGTGCATGCTAGTCCTGTGTTAACTTTGAGAAATCTAAGGCTGCCTGAGGGCTGGCCAAAGTGGGCTCGTCTTTGGTTTTACCTGTTTCAATTCCAATGAAAAATCCCCCGATGAAAATATTGAGTCGGAATGTACCCTAGTTTCCAATTACAGTCCCTCTGTTGTTAAGGTTAACTCCAAACTTGTGTATGCATTGGCCCTTATTTATGTTTATTTTTTTTACAAAATTTCTTTGCCATTGCATACATAAAGAAGGCTAAAATTTCTTTTGTAGCCAGGTGTGAGTGTAACAACCCAAGTTGCCACCTTAGTTAATTAAGACTAATCTCAATCTTAATCTTGACCCTAAGTGTTAATTAAGTTATTTGGAGCCGACCTCTAAGACCTATTCCAAATCAAGAGTCAAATGAATCGAATCCTGATTTTTGAAAAATCCAGAAATCCTAAAATTTGACCTATCTAAAATGACCTCAGATTGAAAAACGGACTTTGCCATTGCGCTCATTGCCCCCAAATTAACTAGGGGTGATGTTTTCGTGTTAATCGGAAGTCGTTAAAATTTTGACGAATATTTTAATAATATTTAAATGCCCTGAAAATTAGAAAATTAAAATACTCGTCGGATCAAAAATCTGACCTCGATGTTACGTTCCTCACCCCTCAATTTGCTAAAGGTGAATATTTGGAGATTTTTGGAAGTCATTAAATTAATCAATTTCAGTTAATAATATTAGGGTTAAAATATTTAATTAAAGTTATTATTTATATTAATTTAAATCTCTAACGGCGCCATCGTCCGTCCCTATGCCGTCTCGCCCATGACATTTGATCGAACGATAACTCTCAGCCGTTCGATCGATCGATCAAACGGCTCGGGGCCTTCGTCCCACGTCTTCTCCGTCGAACGCACAAGCGGCCACCCGCCGCTAGCCGGGCCAATCCAGTGGCCCCGAGACCTCGACGCCTCCGTCTGGGAACCCTAAAGGCCCTCATGCAAGCTCGGGACCGAAGGTGAGTGCGTTTGGAGCTCGGATCCGAACTTTTGCAAACCCTAATCGCTCGGCAGCCGTTCCTTTGAGGTACCTTCAATCTCTTCCTATACTCACGCAATTCTTAATCCGATGTTTCAAAACCTTATTGCATTGCATGGATTGACAATCAGCTAGTTCGATCGGGCTCAATCAAACCCGATTGAATGGTATAGGCTCGGGATCCACCGTAGAAATCGTTAGGATCCCGTCCCGAACCCTAGGCGCTAGGGCTTGCTATTGCCGGTGACTCCGGCCACCTCCGGTGCTGGTCCACCCGCTGACGTGTAGGCCTCGTCGTGGGCTCTCATCGACCGGGTGGGCCGAGGTGGTCCAGCGTCGGAAAGGTCAGCAATAGCCGTGCCCTAGCCCGGCGCCCTCGAGCAACCCCGCGAGAGGGATGAACTCAGGGTCGGGCCGGGTCGACCCGGGCCCAACCCCAAGCCTCGGGTCCGCGTACGCATAGGTGGCACCCGCAGTGCCACGTGGCACCATACGGGTGTGACACATGTCGCGTGGGACCCACCGCCTGAGCCGCGTCTCTTGGACTGCGGCCGTGGGGCCCACGCACAGTGCAGCACCCAATCAGGTGCTGCCACGTGTCACCACGGGGCCCACACGCAGAGCATCGCCCAATCGGGCGCTGCCACGTGCTGTGGTGGGGCCCCTGCCTGACCGTGCATCAACTGTGGGACCCGCCACGACTCCCATGGCCAACCACATCGCGCCACGTGGCAGTCGTGGGGCCCACATGTCTTTTCCGATATATTAAAATATTAATTAATTAATACTAATAATAATTAATTAGTTACTAATGGTGATTAACAATTAAATTAGTATGATTAATTAATGATTAGTAGTTAATTAATATTCGATAGTAATATTAATATTAATAATGAGTTAATTAATTATGTTAATTCTAATTATTAGACATAATTAACTAATTAGAACATAATTAGGATTATTTTAATATTAATTTAATAGTAATAGTAATTAAATATTAACTTATTTTTTAATTAGGAATAATTTGAATTAATAAAACAGTAAATTATTATTAAATAGCAATTAATCAAGAGTAATTAGTGTTAATTATAATCTTAATTAAATAAATATTAATAGATAACTAATTAATTAATTTAGCTTAAACAGTTAATTAATTACCATTAACCCTAATTAAACAGTAATAATAATAATATTATAATTAAAATATTTAAATTAATTAAATAACAGATTAATTATTATTTAACTAATAATTAATATTAATTAAATATATATTAGGACTACTCTTGAGATTATGATTAGATCATATGTTAGATTTCATTCATTGAAAAATAAGGTTTTTTAATGAATGAATCCTTAGTTTTATTAGTTTCTAAATTTTACAATTTATTTCAATTATTTTGTCTTTTAACCCTAGATTTAGGATGGAGATTCATCCTATTAAGTTTGATTTACTTAATATGATTTGCCTTAATCAGTAGATCACTTTTAGATTGAAACCTAGATTTTAGGTTTATCCTTTTTATTATGGGATTAAGCCCAATCTCGTGGTATTTAACCCATAATCTATAGCTTAGTTGATCTTGATCAGATATTAGATAGAATACTTAAATTCATAAAATTAGGACGTATTATTTATTGATTGAACTTGTAGTGATATTTGATTGAATTAGATTACAACCTAATCAATTCTAATCCTTTTTAACCTATAGGGCCGAGCTTCTAAGTTACACTCGATAGTAGGAATTGGAGATCCTGAATTTGTGTAACTTGGAATAGTTAGAATGATTAAACTAGAAAAATAAATGATATCACCATATTTAGTAGAGTCCCTTGCTTACTATTTGATTTTTATGCTAGCATTCCTTGATATTTGTGCCATATTTCCTTGGACATATCATATAAGACTTCGATGTATGAATAAAATTTTAAGAAAATATGGAGACTCCTTAGATTCCTTATGAAAACATTAAATATAAATGTAAAGATAAATTTGGCATGTGTTAGAGCTGCCTCTTAGCTAAGTCTTCTGCCTATGCCTCCTTGTTGACGCTAGGAGAGGACTTTGCTTATATTTTTTGCTTATGTCTCTTTGTTGATGCTAGGAGAAAATCTGATATGTGTTTTTAGCCTATGCCTCCTTGATGATGCTAGGAGAAAACCCTATATTTCTACCTATGCCTCCTTGTTGACGCTGGGAGAATATAGTTTTGTGCCTAAGCCTCCTTGTTGATGCTAAAATCCTTTTGATATATAGTGGGCTAGATTAGCCTTTTTTTGTATGGAAGTTAGGACACTGATGTTCATATATAGTATTGATGTTTTGTACACGCTTCAGTATTTTCATTCAGCTATTTTCTTGTTTTGCTTATATATATTTTTAGGATGTTAGATTTATTGTTGATATATATATATATTATTGAGTTTATTTATTTAACTTGCATACTTCTTATGATCACTAGCATGTTTAAGATGTAGTATTTTCCTTTCAATACTTATTCAGTTATGTATACTTATATGCCCTACCTTATTTAGCTTACATTTGAGGCAAGTCTTAGCCTCCTTTTTGCTTAAGTTATAAATATTATTTATAGATTTTTCCTCTATATTGTTATGCTAGATGTTCCCTCATTGATTTAATTATTGCTTAAAGTATGTTAAATGGTGATATTACAAAACACTTAAAATTTATCAGCTTAAAATGTACTTAGACAATCTGTCCAATAAGATTTTTCTCTTTTTTTTTCTTGGTTGGGCCCTACATTAGTGAAACCGACAATGGCAGAGTCCTAACAATTAGAAGATCAGGTGCCAGAGGTGGAGCCTTATCTAGAGGAGGAGCCTTTAGAGGGAGCTGCTGCTTAGTTTTCTTACAAGTGAGGATAAGAGAAATTTTGCCTTTAATTATTTAAACTTAATGCGATGTATTAGTACAGGTATTCATGACTGTGTGTTTTGGGATTGCTATGCTGGTTATTCTGAGTTATATTCCATGTTACTTCTATTATGATGCTTGGATGTTTTCTATTTAAATTTTTTCTGCACTATATATGAATTTCTTATATAGTGACTGATTATTTGATTATGTGCTTACTCCTTCATTTATTAGTTGGACTATAGATTTCATCCTAATCCAATAATAAGTGTTAATCTGAGTGACACACCACCCCTTAGGTTAATCTTGTGGATTAAGGGGTGGGGCGCCACAGTGAGGAATCGCCAAAGTCCCTCTGTAACAGCCCAAACTCTTAAGCACCAAGGTATTGTTCACTTTAGCCTGAAAGGCCTCACAGTTTTGCCCTTAGAAGATAACTTCCCAGCAAGTCACCCCTCCTGGGAGTGCTCCCACCTGAGCACGCTTAACTTTGGAGTTCTTATCAGGAACTCCACCGTTATCTGAAAAGGTGCCTCATATTTAAGAGTTTCACTTATTACTACTTAAGTGGGTCTTCACAATCTCCCCAACTTAAGTAACTAACGTCCTCATTAGTATCCATACACAGATCCAGGAATCATCCATTGGGTAGATAGGACTAGAGGTGACCACTACATGCTCAAGAGGTACCCACAACCATGTAGCACCTTAACCATCATGGGTTTAAGTGGCTGCTCACATGAAGGGGTACTTTGCCCTGTATGATACTTAGCTCCTATCTGACACCCTATGGTTTGCTCTGATACTATTTGTAATAGCCCAAACTCTTAAGCACCAAGGTATTGTCCACTTTGGCATGAAAGGTCTCATGGTTTTGCCCTCAGAAGATAACTTCTCAGTAGGTCACCCATCCTGGGAGTGCTCCCACATGAGCATGCTTAACTTTGGAGTTCTTATCAGGAACTCCATCGTTATCTGAAAAGGCGTCTCGATGTTTAAGAGTTTCACTTATTACTACTTAAGTGGGTCTTCACAATCCCCCCAACTTAAGTAACTGACATCCTCATTAGTATCCACACACAGATCCAGGCACCATCCATTGGGTAGATAGGACTATAGGTGACCACTACAGGCTCAAGAGGTACCCACAACCATGTAGTACCTTAACCATCATGGGTTCAAGAGGCTGCTCACATGAAGTAGTACTTTGCCCTGTATAACACTTAGCTCCTATCTGACATCAAATGGTATCAGAGCAAATCATAGGGTGTCAGATAAGAGCTAAGTGTCATATAGGGCAAAATACCATTTCATGTGAGCAGCCTCTTGAACCCATGATGGTTAAGGTGCTACATGGTTGTGGGTACCTCTTGAGCCTGTAGTGGTCACCTCTAGTCCTATCTACCCAATGGACGGTTCCGGGATCTGTGTGTGGATACTAACGAGGACGTCAGTTACTTAAGTTGAAGAGATTGTGAAGACCCACTTAAGTAGTAATAAGTGAAACTCTTAAACATTGAGGCACCTTTTCAGATAACGGTGGAGTTCCTGATAAGAACTCCAAAGTTAAGCGTGCTCATATGAGATCACTCCCAGGATGAGTGACCTACTGGGAAGTTATCTTCTGAGGGCAAAACCATGAGGCCTTTCATGCTAAAGCGAACAATACCTTAGTTCTTAAGAGTTTGGGCTATTCGGAGACATCCGATAAAATTGGAACGATACAGAGAAGATTAGCATGGCCCCTGCGCAAGGATGACACGCATAAATCGAGGCACCTTTTCAGATAACGGTAAAGTTCCTGATAAGAACTCCAAAGTTAAGCGTACTCAGGTGGGAGCACTCTCAGGATGACTGACCTACTGGGAAGTTATCTTCT
The DNA here is from genome assembly GCA_016760335.1 of Gastrodia elata. Lineage (NCBI taxonomy): Eukaryota > Viridiplantae > Streptophyta > Magnoliopsida > Asparagales > Orchidaceae > Gastrodia > Gastrodia elata. The sequence continues at coordinate 39,706,911 of CM028677.1, forward strand.
GAGGGAAAAACCGTGAGGCCTTTCTGGCCAAAGCGGATAATACCTTGGTGCTTAAGAGTTTGGGCTGTTACACCCTCCCTCATCCAATTACACGAAGGTCAGCATCTCCCACCAGAAAGCCCTCTTCTGCTGAAAGGTTGCATCTTTCTGAACTAAATCCTAATTTGGGGGTCAGTTTAAATGGTAACATATCGACTCTTATATCCAATGCAATCATCCATAACAATGTATATGATATAGATGCAGTTAATAACAAAGTCTAGATTGATGTGGATGTAAATGATGAATTGAATGAAACTCTTAAAAATACAAATTAGTTCAAGTGCGAATATGGAAAGCGGAAAAAATCAAAGAATCAATGGATACATGGACCTCAGGTCAACAGCCTGTGGATCAAATTTCAAAGCTAACCAAGTTCATTAAACAAAAAAGTCCTTTGCAGGTAAAGTCGGCTCTAAGATCAAAAAAGGATAAAGTAAAGTTAATGACTACCAACAGGTATTGCTCACTATCTCTTGCTCAGGGTTTTGATAATGTGGTGAATAATAAAAAGAAAGAATTGGAAGGAAAAAAATATATCAATTATGAGACTCAGTTGAACCTAAGTGGCTCAACTAATTCTCATCCATGAACTTTCTTTGCTTAAACATACGAGGCATTGGCATTGTCTCGTCCAAAAATTAGCTTAAACACTTAGTCTATGAAAAAAAAATTAACATTATTGCCTTATTGGAACCAAAGCTTAAAGCGAATGACATTTACGATGTTAGTCATTTTATTAAAATCGAAAATGCTTATGCCTCGTCTTCTAATAAAATTTGGTTAATGTGGAAAAATATGTGAAATGTGGAAATTATGAATGATCACCCTCAAGCGCTTCATGTTAGATTCTATAATGCTCAGTTTAATTTCCTAGCAACCTTTCTGCATGCTAATAACTTGAGAGTCGATATAATTCTATTATGGAACTTCCTACATGACTGTTCCTCCTCTAATTTGCCTTGGGTTGTAGGGGGGGTTTCAATGTTGTGCTCAAAAATAATGAGTATAAAGGCTGCTCCCTTGATCATGCTGCCACTACCTCAGAGTTTAATTCAGCTATCTTGGATTATGGGCTTGAAGATTTTAAGTATACTGGCTCTGCCTTCACGTGGTATGCTGGGAGGAAATTTGCTATATTAGACTGCTTTCACATAAATAATCTCCAGTGCAATACTTTCACAAACTTCCTCTCTACGTCAGTCATTTCCACGATCTCGAATCATAAATCGATAATGCTTTTCTCTTGAACCCACACCACCGCTATTCCCAAATATTTTCGATTCCAATTATTTTGGCTGAATAAGGAGGATTGTTCCAAGCTTGTCAAATCTATTTGGAACAAGCCTTGTAATAGTTTTGGGATGTATCGACGAGTGGAAAAGTTTAAAAAACTCCAGAAGGCTCTTAGTGTTTGGAATAGAAACGTCATTGGAAACATTTTCAATAATGTCACCTGGCAGGAAAATAAAGTTAACTCTCTTGAAGCTCTATTTGAATCAGATCCGTCTGACTCGAACAGAATTGAATTATCTAAAGCGAAAGCTATCTTAACTCAAAACCACAACGATGTGGAAACCTTCTAGAAGCAAAAATGCAGCCTTAAGTGAACTATTGAGGGGGAACAAAATACTATCTTTTATCATAATTGGGTGAACAAAAGAAGTGTCAGCCAAACTCATAAGCATCAAGGTATTGTCCGCTTTGGCCTAAAATGCCTCACAATTTTGCCCTCAGAAGATAACTTTCCAGCAGGTCACCCATCCTAGGAGTGCTCCCACATGAGCACGCTTAACTTTGGAGTTTTTATCAGGAACTCCACCGTTATCTGAAAAGGCACCTCGATGTTTAAGAGTTTCACATATTACTACTTATGTATGCCATCATAATCTCCCCAACTTAAGTAACTGATATCCTCATCAGTATCCACACACAGATCCAAGACCATCCATTGAGTAGATAGGACTAGAGGTGACCCCTACAGGCATAAGATACCAACAACTATGTAGCACCTTAACTATCATGGGTTCAAGAGGTTGCTCACATAAAGTGGTACTTTGCCCTATATGGTACTTAGCTCCTATCTAACACCCTATGGTTTGCTCTGATACCATTTGTACAGCCCAAACTCTTAAGCACCAAGGTATTGTTCGCTTTGGCCAAAAATGCCTCACGGTTCTGCCCTCAGAAGATAACTGCCCAGCAGGTCACCCATCCTGGGAGTGAGCCTGTAGTGGTCACCTCTAGTCCTATCTACCCAATGGATGGTTCCTGGATCTGTATGTGGATACTAACGAGGACGTCAATTACTTAAGTTGGGGAGATTGGGAAGACCCACTTAAGTAGTAATAAGTGAAACTCTTAAATATCGAGATGCCTTTTCAAATAACAGTGGAGTCCTGTTAAGAACTCCAAAGTTAAGCGTGCTCATGTGGAAGCACTCCCAGGATGGGTGACCTGCTGGGAAGTTATCTTCTGAGGGCAAAATCGTGAGGCCTTTGAAGCCAAAGCGGACAATACCTTGGTACTTAAGAGTTTGGGCTGTTATAAGAAGGCACACTAATAACATTCCAGAAAATATCCAACTTGATAATACCAAAATTACTAATATTTCTAAAATTCAAAATTTTGCTATATCCTTTTTCCAAGGAATTTTTAAATATTCACCAAACGTTTCCCAAAATTTCCATCTAGAAACTCCCCCTCTACCCTTAGTTGTGATGATAATAAAGCTCAGAACCTGATGCCGTCAGATGAGGAAATATGGAAAGCTATCAGAGACCTTAAACAAAACACTTGTCCGGGATCTGATGGATTTCCCGAGGAGTTCTTTCATAAATATTGGGAGATCATTAAAATTGACAGCTATAACAGGATAAAAGAATTCTTTTGTGATGTCCCCTTACCTAAATTCTTCACCCACACTATGCTCACTTTTGATTCGAGTCAAATAAAGCCTCTTGGTGGTCTAACTTTCGACCAATTAGTCTTTGCACAATCTTGAACAAAATCATATCCAAAATCCTAGCCAAAAGAATCCAAGCCTTGCTCCCCTCTCTTATAGAACTAAACCAATCTGCGTTTGTGCCAGGAAGAAAAATCCAAGACAACATCCTTGCTTCTCAAGAGCTAGATCAGCCCGCAAATTTAATCCCGCCCGCCGATTTTGATCACGGAAAGATGGGACGATCCAGATCTATGATCTGTATGTTCCATGTTCGCTAGAAAATGGTAGATCCCCGTCGTTTTGAAATTAAATGGCTAATCAGTCATTAAAAATTTTATTATATTTAATTTAAATAAATTTAAATAATTATAATTAATACAATTTAAGTTAATCTAATTTTCTTGATAAAATGAGCTCCAAAAATTCTCAAAAATTTACATGTGCTAATTTAAGTGTAAAAAATTCAAAAATGCAATCAAAGTTTTTATTAGAGGTCAAAATAATCTTTTTTATTTTCTAATTATTTAAATTCATTAAAATATTTACTAAAATCAAACAACTTCCAAATTGATCCAAAATTTAGGAATTTGATACTAGTGATGCTTAGAGACTAATGATGAGTTTTCTAGGCTATTTAAACTAATTATTAATGGGCAACAAAGGTTGTTGCAAGATGCCAAGGGAGGCGTGCAGGGCTCACTTGCCGCACGACAGCTATGGGATGAGCCCATGTGCATCTCAAGCAGAATGATGGGTCGGGAAAGAATCCTGGTCGTTGAATCCTAGATCATATATAATGGCCATATTAGGCCATGTGGTCCATATTTAGAGTGAGTCATCTGATTCTATTTAAAATCGATGGGATGGCTCAGATTGAGTCGTTCAGTCGAACTGGCACCCGCTCGCCACGGAGGATACCCGTCAATTGGATCGAGCAAATCTGGGGTGTTGGATCGACAGATCTGACTATTGCGATGCGCCGAATGGTGTTTGGTGTTTGGATTTCCACAGCGAATCATCCGCCATAATTAAAATTAAATATACTCTTAATTAAATAATTAATTTGATTTATTCAAATTGCATTTTGCGCATTATTCCTCCGTTTTGCACCCAAAATATATGAAACATTCACCCCTAGCTAATTTGGGGTTGGAAAATTCAAAAATACCAAAATTTATACAATTTGAGATCAATTTATTTTTCTCATTTATTTAATAATAATAAATTTATTAAATAATAGAATTTTTTTTTTTGTGATTTTTTCTTTCCATTATCCCTAGGGAATGTTTTTTTGACAAAACAACTGGATCTTTTAGTGACCTATTTAGTCATAATGGATTTTGTAATAACACATGTCGTTACATTAATAAGAGTAAGCCTTCCAAAATAAGAGAAATATTTGCTTCTAACCTTTTATCTTGTTAATAATCTTTTCCGTAAAACCTTTAAGAAAATCATTTTTATAGCCTTAAAAAAAAAAGGAATGCTAAGGTGCACAAGAGAAAATTTACCTTTTTTAAACCAAAGATTTGTGGAAATTCACTTGATATGCTATTAGAAGCTTTCTTGCTAATGTAAAAAAGGCTTTTTTTGAGTTTTAATCCATAATCTCTTTCAAACTTACAAATCATATTGAAGACTTTGTTTAAGGATTTATTAGAGCCATTAAAAAATATGTTAAGGTCCTCCACATATGCAAGGTGAGAACAATTTTATCCCTTAAGTTATAGCTCAAAGTGGGTTCCTCCAAAATACCTTTGTTCATGTTGTTAAACCAGTTATCCATGACATTCACAAAGTGTAACAACCTGAAGACTGGGATTGGGAGATTTCAAGCAATAATTCAAAAGTAAATATTCTCACAAAAATTACTAAATAAAATAACATCCATACATCACCACAGTGCTAGAAATTTAAATTAAAGTTATACAAATTATCTTAACTTAAATTAATATATAATGATATAAAATTCAATAATGAGTTTCCATCTCAATCTTGATAATAAAATCTTTTCTAGCTCTTGAAATAAAATTAGCTTTCACTTCTAATTCTTATGACCTATATTAATTATCAACATTGTCAATCAGGCAGGAGTACATAGAGTATCTAAGATTATTAATTTCTAACATCCTAAATAGGTTACAAAATCAATGTAATAAAGTGTGAAGAAAACATAACCATTACAATGGAAATCTATAACAACACGAACATTGTTAAACTGTATTTATCAATGGAAATCTATAACAACACGAACATTGTTAAACTGTATTTATCAATCAAGTCAACTTTTAATCATCTATAATTATCTCCATATGATACTTTGAGCAAACCCTAAGAAAATTTGGAGTGAATCGAAGCTCAATTGAACATTCTGATTATTTTAATGTATTTATCTAATTAAAAAATTTTGATAATTATTTTGATTTCCATATTAAAATCGGAGTTCATCGTTGAACTCCTCACCCCCAAATTAGTTAGAGGTAAACTTTTAGGAATTTTTAGAAATTATGAAATAGCCTATCTCTGACTATTAAAATAAATTAATAAATAAAAAATTCATCAATAAAATGGTGGGGCCCGCCACCTGTTATTAGGCCAGGCCCATAAGGGTTTCATCCCCCATAAGAGCGAGCTATAGCATGGCTTTGATTGCCACCCACTCAGTCAATGGATGAGCTCTCTGTAAGCTTATCTCCATTGTTAAGCCCATCCATCTTCCCTCCTTATCTAGACACCCTCTGCTTTCTTTGCAAGTTGTTAGGAGCCATTAGAGAGCTATGAAATTTTATCCCAAGCTGAGAAGACCTCCATCATTGAATATCTTGGTACATCTCTTCCCATTGATTTAATCATGCAAATATTTCATTACAATCTTGCTTGATTATTACTCATCATTTTTGAAAACCTGAAGTGCTTGATCGAGCTCAAACGAGCTCAAATGAGCTCTATTTGAGTTCAGTATTGAGGAAGATGGACAATTTGCACAGTGAAATAACAGTTTTCTTTCGATACTCGATGCTAGGGCATCAATTTTAGCGATGTCATAGTGGTTCAAATATGTCGATTTAGGTACCAATCGAAAGACCTTTTGATCGGTATATGGTACAATCTGTAAGGTGCCCTAAATTGAAAAAAATTTAATGCTCTAGAAGGATAACCCAATTTATGTTCGAGCAGGCCAACCCGCGTGGCATTGTGGCACGCTGTAGCGCCCAGCTCTCAGGTTGACTGCATCAGAGCACGATGTAGTGTCCAACTCTCAGGTTGAGGGCGTCATAGCGTGTTGTGGTGCCTAACTCTCAGGCCGGAGGTGCTACGGCATGCTGTAGTGCCTAAGGCATGGATTTCTAGTGCGGAGGTGCGTCGTAGCGCACTACACTGCCTACTTTTCCAATTCTTCTCAATTTTTGTAGTATTCCCACTATTAAACTGAAATAACACATATAAATACTAAAACAATGATAACAGTATAATTATGGATTCATTACTTATGTTGATTAGATCATATAGATATAGATTTTGTATGGTAAACTTGTATTTGTGGCATTCTCTTAAAAACTAATGAAAATCATATATATTGAATAAATGAATTATTGTTTCCTAGAACTTAGGACAGCATAATTAAATTAAATTGATGCTTAGGTGAACCTTAAAATATTATTATAGAGGATATTAAGTAATGATGAATTTACTATATTATTTGGAGTAAATCACTAACCTTAACATTGAGATTAAGAGATTAAAGTATTTAACATTAGATTTGAAACCTTGTGTTCAAATCTAAAATTATTATGGATAATTATATATGATATAACCTTCAGTTAAAATTACACTAGATTCAAGAAGATAGAATCTTGAGGCTTTAGGCAATCAACTTATTAGATCAAACATACTTTTTTGATGTAAAGAATAAACTCTCTTATTATAGCCATATAAAACATTATTAAGTAACATTTGAGTAAAAAACTTTAGAACTTAGTCATGCATCAATTTGTTAAATTATTAAATTAAGGGATTATTATTTAATAAACTCTTAATATAAGGGATCTTCATTAAAATTATTAGTATGTGGATAGTAATAAAGAATATCTAAATCTTAAGATTAATAATAGACTTGTAGTTAATAAACCTTAAGGAAAGGTTAAGATTAAACTATTGAGAAGAGTTTTGGAATAAAACAAACTTAGAATATAATCCAAAGGTATCCTAACTTGAGAATTATGATAACTTAGATCTAGCACTAGTAAGATTGTATTTAGCATATATAATTGAATTATAAATAAGTTGGATTATGAAGCATTCAATTTGATAAAACCCTAAACTTACATATAGTAATGGAAATTGAATCATTATCAACCTTAAGTAAATAAATTCATTCAATAAACATAGATTTTATCTCACAATTAAAATAATTATATTTATAAAATTATTTTTGTCACTACATGAAAGTTTAATTAAATTACTATTTTCTAAAAGTGATTCTTTATAATATCAATTAACTTAGAGATCTATCATATCTAAGTTAATTGAGGGGCTTCATTAGTTTCAAACATGAGGATAAATAATTAAAAATAGAAAACAATAGATATCACATAGTTTACAATTAAATTGATAAATCCTTGAAATACTGCAACACAATGAGATCAACTATTAAATCATACATAAATATTTTGAGCATATAATAAACATTTAAAATTACTTCAAAGGGGTTTTTATTTGGTGGAACATAGTACAGCCGTCATCAAGCCTGGGCAAGCTATTAGTGTATTAGGAGACCACATTATTCTTATGAGTGAGAATGCATTTGTTTATAGTTGACCCGACTTACTTATAGCTGAGTAGACGTACTCAACTCCTCATATATTATGCACCCACATAACCAAATATAAGATAAATAAATCATACACATTTTTCACAATATTATTGATTGTGAATGATTATTAAAGTCTTCTGATTGTGTTTACTCAGTCTTTTAGAATGAAATTGCATTATTTATTGATTTATAGCATTTTAATATTTTAGCTTTACTTATTATTTCATATAGTGTAATTTTTCTTAAATTATAAAAATATTTAATTATATATAATGTCCTTTAAATTAGCATATCAATCAATTAGATATATTCATCTTTTCTTTATTTAATTAAAATGCATTTTTCACAAATACTTTGCTAGCCTATTTGATGTAGGGATGAAATAGTCATTTAAACTATGTGAGCCTTCCTTGCCTTATAGCCTTTGGTAGTTATTATATTCATGCCAAATGCATCGCTTATAATAAAAAGTTATAAATGGCTAATGTGATATCTGCTTAATTAAACAATGTATTTAATCACCTTAATTTGTACTTAGACTTTGCAAGTCTAATCATTTTTTATTCTTTTATTAGTTGTGCTCAACTGTATTATAAACCAAATATGATATATTAGGAACTTAGAGCAGGTTTGGTGCCCAAAGGAGAACCTTCTCATTTGCTACAGTTGAAGATCTTTTATTGCACAATTTTATCATAGAAAATGAGGATGAGTGGTTAATCCTACAAATTGTAACAATAATTATTTGATGTTCAAACTATTCTTTCATGTTGAATATTCTCTTATTATGAATAATGGATGTTTAATTAGAATATTTTGAATTTACTCTTACCCATATATCTGCATTATTATAAAGGTAGGACTCAATTTTTGGTAAGAAATCCCAAATCCAATATTAAGTACTACCATGACACTCGTTGTTGGATTAACATATCAAATATAATAATGGTGCATTATAGAGAGTTATTCTAATTTCAATAATACGTAGTTTGCAATGCTCAAGCAACTCAAATAATTTCAAATCAAAAATATAAATGGGTATGAATTGGAATAACTTAGCATATATATAAATTAGCATGAATACAAATAACTTAGCAAAAATTAAATTGGCACAAATGGGAACAACTGAGCATATATTAAATTGGTACGAATGGGAATAACTTAATATAAATTACTATGTGACATAAATATATCATTTTAGGTATAGGACCGCTAAGCTTCACTGAAAAACCCAGATATTATCATCAAAATTTTTTTAGGAATGTATACAATTACCTGTCGATAATTATTCACATAAATATCATTTTGGTGAGTCTTTCATCTGGATCTTCTGTAAAGTTTAGGGAAAATATTGATTACTTATGAAATTATTAAAGTTAGAAATAATCACATTATTTTTCAAACTTTGGACCAAAATATGAAGACCCAATAGTCACAGTGAAGCTTTTCCTAACATCACAAAGAATAACCATGCCAAAAATTAACTAAATTAAATGATTAGATTAAGAGTTATGACAACAACTACATATCAAAAACATTTCTAAAATATGTCAAAACTATTTTTTATATTTCAATAAGTGTTTTGCAAAAGTTTGAGTGCCTAAATGGTGACCTTAGAGTCTAAATAGATTGGTAATGTTTTATGTGAAATTGTTCAATAAATATAGGAGAGTAATTATGCAAAGGTATGTCACTCAGATATTTGTGGTTGAAAAGTTACAACTCTCCAAAATTAACAAAAAAATAAAATTTCTAAAAAAAATGTTTAAATAAAAGTTGAATTTTTTCCTCAATTTTGGGATAATTATTGAGCATCTTAAAGGAAAATGTAGTACTATCTAGTGATTAGTTAACAATACATATGATAATGTGTATACAAAATTATAATAACTAATTTTGAGTAAAATAAGAATTATAAGAACACAAATTATGAATGAAAAATTCCAAATATTTGAATAAATCTAAGAAAAGTTTTCTTGGAATCCTATGAATCTGCACATAAATTATGTAAACTAAAATATCATTATGGATGTGTCTATAACTTATTAATATTGTAATAATCATTTGTTTGATCATTATATATATATATTCAAACATAAAATATATTTGGTAAATGAGAGAAATAATTGAAGAATCAATGAAGAGATTACCTTGAAGCAAAAAAATTTTAATGAATCTTAGATCTTCTCCATAACAATGAAAAAATGAGATAGTGAAGCTTAGATCTCCTTTTTTAGGTGGTTTAGAGCATCCAAGATCTTCTCATTGCCGTAGGATTTACTTATGAATGAAGCTCCAAGGGTTTGAAAAGAAAGAGAAGAGGAAGGGGAAGAGGGTTTGACAAATATTTTAAAATGGAGGTAAGAAAAAATGGAAGCAAGGTTTTATGTTTCTAATTAGGGTTAGAAGGTTTATGAATCCATATAAGGCTTTAGCAAAGTTCAATTGGTGTAGGTTTGATAAAGGTGAAATTTGAAAAGCATAAAGTAATTTAACTTAAATTCATCCTTAATTGAGAATAATTTATGTGGAATATCAATTGGTGCATTTAATTAATGATTTAAATGCAAATGCTCAGAATTTTATGGCATGATATTGCCTAATTTGGTTAATAACAAAATTTTAGTATTTCCCAAAATTAATAAAAATGTATCTCCAAAATTAAAATTTAAGGTTCCAAAATGTAGATCTCATTGAGAGAAATCCGTAGACATCAAAATTGTCCAATTTGGTCAGGTGATTGTCCAGGAATTTGAGTTTGAAGTTAGTCAAAATCAAGTTTGTCTGCGCCGTAACGGCCGCCAAAAAATTTCATAATTCCAAATGAATTTTTATCATAACTCATTCATTTTAGTTCTAAAAATTATGAAATTTTTGTGCTAGCTAATTTAATAGTGTAGGATTTAAAAATTCAAAAATATTTCAATTTTGACACCCAAAAGTTTTCAATAATTATTTTGATTTAATTCATCGTAAAATACCTGAGAAAAATTCTCTCATGAAAAAAATCACAAATATTTTTTTTAATTTCTCAAAAATTATTCTTAACAATCTGATAATTTTGTTTTTGCAAATATAATTAATAAATTACTCAAATTAACTATAAAAATGAACAATAAATTTATTAACTCAAAATCTTGGGATTCCACCCAAATAGGATGGGAGATAAGGGGTCACCTTATCTCAATCCTTTTTGGGAGTTGAAAAAGCTCTCAGAGTAGCCAATTAATTGTCCTCAATGAGATTTTTAGTATTTAGAATGAATGTACCATCAAAAACAAAACTTTTGAGAAAGAGAGAGCAAGAAAATCCCATCTAATCTTATCATAAATATTTTTCAAATCAAACTTCAGAATGAGGTTATGCCCTCTATTAATTTTATCAAAACTATGAACAACCTCTTGCATAGCCAAACTATTATCTTTTATAATTCTATTAGGCGCAAAAGTATTTTATTAAACTCAATTCAATTAGGTTAGACAAATTTTTAAGTCAATCAACCATGATTTTAGCAAGAAATTTTGTAAGGGTGGAGCACAAGCTGGTAGGTTTGAATTTGTTGCACCATTTATTATCCATTTACTTATGAATAAGAGTAATAGTGTTGTGGGAAAAGAATTTGGGAACTAGGACACCACAAAAAATTTCTTAATAGCATTACAACGATCATCTTTAATAATGGGCCAACAAATTTGTAAAACTCATTAGAAAACTCATCCATACTAAAGACGGTGTTATCTCTTAATGATTTAATAATCAATCATATTTTCTCATCCCCATGAATGGTATTATAGAAACCATTCATATTATGGCTCACTAAGGGAGGAGGAGATTTTAGGTTATGGGGGGTGGAGACATTACTCTTACAGATATAAAGTTCAAAATAATAATTAATAGTAGACTCTTTAATTTTATCCCTCACTTTTAAGATGGTACGCTTCCTATTTCTTATCAATGCACCTTCTCTTATTAACCCAAGCATGATAAAATTTTGAATTTCTCTCACCCTCCAATTTCAAAATATGGCTACGTTTCTGCTTCCAAAAACTTTCAACATCATTATGGGCTTGAATAAACTTAGCTTTAGCTTCAATTAAGGCTTATCTATTATTATCATTAAGAATTTCTTCAAAAACATTCTCAAGCAAAGAAACCTAGTTTTTCTGATGCATAAGGTTTTTAAAAATGTGTCAATTTTATTTTTATTATAAGAGGTCAACAGAGATCTAATCCTCTTAAGTTTAGTGGCCATTCTAATCATCCCATAAGATGGTCATTGCTCATTCCAAGAATTGAAAATATTTCTTTGGAATCCTCCTTAAGAAAGAAAGCATATTGAAGCCTAAAGGATTTGAGATTGGAAGGAGACTCTTTCTATGCCTTGAAAATGATACTTTATGATCATAAATAGTAGAATTATGAGAGAAGTTCTTACAATTAGAGAAATCATTAAGCCAAGGATTTTTTAATAAAGAACTTATCAAGTATGGCAAATTTTCTAGCATTAGACCAGGTGAAGGAAGAGCTAGAATAATTGAAATCCTCAAGATCACAATCAATGAGAAAATTATTAAAATAAGTGGCTCAAAGCATGGCCTTTATATTCACTATCTTTAAGAATTGCATTAAAAATTTTTACCACAATTGTATACTTAAATCTATATTTAGATGAGATATTTCATATTCCTATAATATTCCAGCAAAACAAATTAATTATTAAGAAAATTAATTATCTAAAGTTCCCTTAGGAACTCTCAATTTAGAAGCAACACGAATAATACGTTGGACATTAGATTGATTGGCAGCACTTTCTTTATGCGCATTCACAATATCAACAACATCACCATTGTTATCAAGCATTCTAAACTTTATATATATATAGCATTTATTTATTTATTTATTTTTGTTGCCTCTTCTTGAAGATTGTGTCATACTTCTAATCGGATGATTTACATTTGTATTTTCAATATATCACTTTTTTCCACAAATAAAAAAAGGGTGCAATAATCTCAAAAAGAGCAATGATATTCCACAGATCGTATAAAATGCACTTTCCGGCTAAAGTGTAGAATAAAGGCGCCCAAGTGGTGATCCAACTGAACTTTGCTGCTCTCTCTTTAGCTTGCTAGTGGAAAAGTATTCTTTCAACTTACTATTGTTAATAACTGAGTAATGAACTTTGGCAACACAACTTTTTATCTAGTTATTAAGTTTGCTGAAACAATTAAGTATACCAAAGTCTTTATTACAAAATTTTGGCTAACAAGATCAAAAGCCAGGACAAATTTAGCACAAAAGTATTAGCTTTTTGTCGAAGAATGGAAACATTATAAAATCACATTATCATAGATTATATTTTCTACAACATATCCTTGAAAAAAGGAAACTTAATGTTGAACCAATGTGGTCTATCAATAATTTGACAACAATTCTATATATAATATTTCAAGTAAAAAGGTTCTATAATTGTTAGTGGAACTTGTATTATTTAACTTAAGAATCAAGAAATTGGTCATGTGAATTAATAATATGGCATGAAACCTATCAAAAAAAGTAATACATAGCTTGAAGCAATGTGGCCTACTAATAATTTGGCAATAATAAAAAGTAAACTAGATTTATAAGTGTTTGTGGAATTCGTGTTAATATGCTTGTGAATCAAGAAAATTGTCATATAAATTAATTAATGTGGCATGAAACTTCTATTAAAAAGTAATATATATATATATATATATATATATATATATATATATAGCATGCACAAATGATAACTAAATTTATGTGGAAAATTAAAATCTAGGAAAAATCATAAGCTACACTATGTAGAAGATCCACTATGAAAATAAAAGAAAATGTAAGAGGTCCTACTCTCTCTCAATGTAATAGCCCAAACTCTTAAGCACCAAGTTATTGTCCGTTTTGGCCAGAAAGGCCTCACGATTTTACCCTCAGAAGATAACTTCCCAGCAAGTCACCCATCCTGGGAGTGCTCCCACCTGAGCACGCTTAACTTTAGAGTTCTTATCAGGAACTCCACCGTTATCTGAAAAGGCGCCTCGATGTTTAAGAGTTTCACTTATTACTACTTAAGTGGGTTATCACAATCTCCCCAACTTAAGTAACTGACATCCTCGTCAGTATCCACACACAGATCCAAGAACCATCCATTGGGTAGATAGAACTAGAGGTGACCCCTACAGGCGCAAGAGGTACCCATAACTATGTAGCACCTTAACTATCATGGGTTCAAGATGCTGCTCACATGAAGTAGTACTTTGCCCTGTATAGTACTTAGCTCCTATCTGACACCCTATGATTTGCTCTGATACCATTTGTAATAGCCCAAACTCTTAAGCACCAAGTTATTGTCCGTTTTGGCCAGAAAGGCCTCACGGTTTGCCCTCAGAAGATAACTTCCCAAATGATAACTAAATTTTATGTGGAAAATTAAAATCTAGGAAAAATCATAAAGCTACACTATGTAGAAGATCCACTATGAAAATAAAAGAAAATGTAAGAGGTCCTACTCTCTCTCAATGTAACAGCCCAAACTCTTAAGCACCAAATTATTGTCCATTTTGGCCAGAAAGGCCTCACGATTTTACCCTCAGAAGACAACTTCCCAGCAGGTCACCCATCCTGGGAGTGCTCCCACCTGAGCACGCTTAACTTTAGAGTTCTTATCAGGAACTCCACGTTATCTGAAAAGGCGCCTCAATATTAAGAGTTTCACTTATTACTACTTAAGTGGTGATCACAATCTCCCCAACTTAAGTAACTGACATCCTCGTCAGTATCCACACACAGATCCAAGAACCATCCATTGGGTAGATAGAACTAGAGGTGACCCTACAGGCGCAAGAGGTACCCATAACTATGTAGCACCTTAACCATCATGGGTTCAAGATGCTGCTCACATGAAGTAGTACTTTGCCCTGTATAGTACTTAGCTCCTATCTGACACCCCATGATTTGCTCTGATACCATTTGTAATAGCCCAAACTCTTAAGCACCAAGTTATTGTCCGTTTTGGCCAGAAAGGCCTCACGGTTTGCCCTCAGAAGATAACTTCCCAGCAGGTTCACCCATCCTGGGAGTGCTCCCACCTGAGCACGCTTAACTTTAGAGTTCTTATCAGGAACTCCACCGTTATCTGAAAAGGCGCCTCAATATTTAAGAGTTTCACTTATTACTACTTAAGTGGGTTATCACAATCTCCCCAACTTAAGTAACTGACATCCTCGTCAGTATCCACACACAGATCCAAGAACCATCCATTGGGTAGATAGAACTAGAGGTGACCCCTACAGGCGCAAGAGGTACCCATAACTATGTAGCACCTTAACCATCATGGGTTCAAGATGCTGCTCACATGAAGTAGTACTTTGCCCTGTATAGTACTTAGCTCCTATCTGACACCCCATGATTTGCTCTGATACCATTTGTAATAGCCCAAACTCTTAAGCACCAAGTTATTGTCCGTTTTGGCCAGAAAGGCCTCACGGTTTGCCCTCAGAAGATAACTTCCCAGCAGGTCACCCATCCTGGGAGTGCTCCCACCTGAGCACGCTTAACTTTAGAGTTCTTATCAGGAACTCCACCGTTATCTGAAAAGGCGCCTCAATATTTAAGAGTTTCACTTATTACTACTTAAGTGGGTTATCACAATCTCCCCAACTTAAGTAACTGACATCCTCGTCAGTATCCACACACAGATCCAAGAACCATCCATTGGGTAGATAGAACTAGAGGTGACCCCTACAGGCGCAAGAGGTACCCATAACTATGTAGCACCTTAACCATCATGGGTTCAAGATGCTGCTCACATGAAGTAGTACTTTGCCCTGTATAGTACTTAGCTCCTATCTGACACCCCATGATTTGCTCTGATACCATTTGTAATAGCCCAAACTCTTAAGCACCAAGTTATTGTCCGTTTTGGCCAGAAAGGCCTCACGGTTTGCCCTCAGAAGATAACTTCCCAGCAGGTCACCCATCCTGGGAGTGCTCCCACCTGAGCACGCTTAACTTTGGAGTTCTTATCAGGAACTCCACAGTTATCTGAAAAGGCGCCTCGATATTTAAGAGTTTCACTTATTACTACTTAAGTGGGTCATCACACTCAACTTCCCTTAAGCTCTCATAGCACCATTAGAACCAACTCTTAAAACTTTCTTCTTCCTTGGCTTTCATAGTGCCTTATAGCACCATATAGCCTCCACAACTCACATGAATAACATAAACCACATATAGTATGCAAATTTATAATATCTACTAAGTATTTATTTTCATAGCCAAAAGCAACCCCAAACCAAAGTCATCTAATAAGCTATAGCACTTGCTCACTTCCAGATAAGATCCTGGCACCCCTTCACACTTTACTTGAAGTTTGGGAATGCCCAAGCATTAGCCATTTGGTTTATCTAGTTTTTTTCTTTAGCATATGCTTAAGCATTCCCGAGTGTTTAGGCCTATGTCTATGTCTACCCTGCTTGGATGTCTACTGTCACCCAAGTGGGTCTAGGCCCTGATCATGGCTAATATTCAAGGGCACATGAGTGTGCCCAATCATCTAGGCCATAACTTATTAAATTCTATGAGCACCTAGGTGTTCCTAACTGTACAATTCAATTTTCTAATTTGGATAGTCCATGCATTTGGGCATGTTTGAGCACCTAGTTTGGCACTTAAGCACCCTAAGCACCCAACCAAAAGCTTATTAGCACTTCAACTTGTTCTTTACCAATTCAACCACCAACTAGCATCTAGTTTTGTAATAGTTGATATAAAATCAAATTCTGATACTAACTAAATGAAAATTTGAAGTGTGCCCAACCACCTATACATCAACCTATTAAATTTTATGGGCACCTAGGTGTTCTTAACTACCCAATCCAATTTTCTAGTTTGAATGGTACATGCATTTGATCATGTTTAAGCACTTAGTTTAGCACTTGAGCACCCTAAGCACCCAACCAAAGAATGTCAACACTTCATCTTATTCTTTACTAATTCAACCTTCAACTAGCATCTAGTTGTGTAATAGTTGATATAAAATCAAATTTTGATACTAACTAAATCAAATTATGATACTAACTAAATCAAATTCTGATACAAACTATTATTTATTGCATGACCCTATTAAGACATCTAAGCAAAGTAAAAATAATAATCTCATTTTGTTAAGTTTTAAGTTAACCACAATTTCTAAAGTTTGGATATTCTTGTCTCTTTAAGAACACTACCAACTAACTATACATTTATGATTTTCTATCAAGGTTTATAAGGCTTTACTAGTATAAGTCTCTAATTCATAATCATTACTGATCGGGAGATCTCAAGATTAATATGCAATTTAGATTCTAATGGTCACTTATAATTACTAACTAAGTATTTAATAATACTAAGGTGATTGGGGTATTCTCCCATCTAAGGAATGGAAAGGACATAATATGTTTAACCTTATATTCTCTATCTGCTACAATGTCTAATGAAACTTACACATATGACATATGTTATTTTAACTAAATTTGATAGGTTAAATTATCTTTTAATGATCAACCCTAATTCATTTTAATAGAACAATATCTTAATTTTTTATTCTCCCTCTAACATCTTAGGTTAGCCTAACAAGCTACAAGTATAATAATGCTAGTCTTGTTTACAATATATTGACTTTACCGTTCTATCATTCTAATTAGGCAAATCTTTAAGGGATAATCTTACTTATGATAAGATTATCTAATCTTTATAAATTCAACAATTTAAGTATACAGGATCTAACTTTCTCATAACCTTAGGTTTTTAAGCTCTGATATTATAAAATTAGATTCTATTATTTAACTTAATCTATTGAAATTAAAGATTGATTAAGCTATACATATAGCAGGGTTAACAACCTAGGGTTGTTACAGTGCTTGCGGCAATTAGCGGATCACCCGCTATTCTGAAATCTAACGGTTAAGCATTGTAAATTAATAAAAATTTAATAAATTTATTTAAAATATAATTAATTGATGCAGTTTGTATTTATTCAAGTTCCTCAATCAAATGAGCTCCAAATATCTCATAGTTTTGCTCCTAGTTTACTTTGGGTGTGGGGATTCTAAAAATGCAATTAAATTTTATATTCAAGATCAAAATATTTTTCCTATTTTTTAATTATTTAAATATAATAATTATTTATTTTATTCAATAGATTTCCAAATCATTTCAAAACCTTAGGGTTTGCTCTTATAGTTGACTATAGACTAATGGCTATGCTCTTAACCTAATTAAGCTCTTTTATATTAGGTAAACCTTAGGGTTGTTACACTAGCCCAGACCACCCTTAGCCCAAAGTGATCCCCGTATCTCCAAATTTGGTTTAGGTCAAATTAACATTATCAAATATGAATTAGTATGATCTTTATTGTAGAATAGAGCACGTCGTAGTGGAAGCAGTTTTGAGCATTACTCGAGGATCGAGAATACATTGACGGTTACCAAGAAAAATACAAGATAACAAAACAATAATAAAAGGAATCACAGCATATGCATGCAACACAATGACAAGCACATCCAAACAATCACAAATTTTACATGGAAAACCCATGAAAGGGAAAATCCATAGTCACACCACATAGAAATTTCCACTATAAATCTTAAAGAGTACAGAGTTACAAAGAGCTTAACCTCAATAATGAGCACTAGCTCTTACCTTAGGATGAAGGGGAAAAATAGAAGACACCACCTAGAGTATCTTCTCTAACATGCAAGAGCTCACTTGTACACCCAGCTCTCCCTTAAGGTTCCTCCTTAGAATCTCCTCCACACCATCCAAAGAACTCTTAATTTGAAATTTCAACTTGAGAATTATCTCCAACATATTCCCATAAGTTTCCAGCTCTATTTCGAACCCCAAAAATTACCCTTCAATTTACTTAGGGCATGATCTAGATTGGAACTGGAACCTGCTAGGCGTTATGGAGTGCTAAAGCACCCAAATCTCAAGTAACATCTTACACTACGTACTATAGTGCCCTGCTCTCAGGTGTATGGCGTTGGGGTACGCTACAACGCGACTCCACTGTGGAGTGTTATAGCACTCTACCTGGCACACTGCAATGCCCTAGCCTTGGTCTGCTGTCGTCGTGGTGCGCTACAGCGCCTTCCTCTCGGATGTTGGGCGTCATGGCGCGTGATAGTGCGCCATAGTGCATTGTAGCGCTTTACTACTGTTGAAACTTCCAACCTTATTCTAAATCGCCTTGGAACTTCGCAGAAGTTCATCAAAGCTCCATTAGCTTCTCCATGATAAACTAAATAGTTTCTATAATATAATATCTCCCACTTGGAGACCTTTTTAGAATCATTCCTCTTTAATCATCAATCCTTCATTATCTTCTACAATTTCTATCAAGAATGTGGTGTGGCTCACCCCCACTCTTTTGTCACATACCGAGGCTAACTAAAACAGCACATAGCTTCAGTTTCTCCATTGTTACCACTTTTGTAATCATATATGTTGGATTCTTAGAAGTGTGAATCTTCTCCAATCCAAGATGCTTTCTTCCAACAGTGTTCTAATGAAATGGTACAGGAGTTATACGTGTTTTGTCATGGCATGAAATGCTACATGCTAGCAAGATGAATAGTGCTCATACTATTATTATAAAGCTTCACATTCTCTTGCTCCTTGCCCAATTCTGCCACAAAACTTCTCAGCCAAATCATCTCTTTACTCGCCTATGTGATGGAGACGTACCCCTGCCTCTGTGGTTGATAGAGCAATAATGTTTGTAGCTTGGAGATCTAGCTCACCGCTGCACTTCCCAATTTAAACATATATCCAATAGTGCTCCTTTAATTATCAACATCTCCTATGAGATCTGAGTCTGCATAACCCTGTAGAATAATATCAGTTCTTTCAAAGCATAGAACTTTACCTATTGTACCTTTCAATTACCTTAACCGCATTCCAATGATGCTTCCTTGGGTTTTTAATGAATCTACTAACCACTCCCACTACATGAGAAATATTTGGTCTAGTGCAGATCATCATGTACATTAAGCTCCAAACTGTTGAAGTATAAGGAAATTTTAGCATGTGTTCCTTGTCCTCTTCATACATCAGCATATGTTCTTTTAATAATCTAAATTGGCTTGCTAGGGGAGTGCTTACTCGCTTTGCCTCTCTTATGTTGAATCTTTTAAGCACCTTTTCAATATAGTCTTTCAAAGATAGCATTAGAATTTTTGCACTTCTTCCCAATTGATTATTATACCAAGAATCTGCTTGGTCATCTCCAAGTCCTTCATGCTAAACTTTTTTGACATCTGCTCTTTTAGCATCTATATCTCCTCCATATCTGATCCTGTAACCAACATATCATCTACATATAGGAACAAAATGATATAAGAGGACTTATATTATTTTATGTAGCAACAGTGATCCATTTAGCACCTCTTGTACCCAGACTCAGACATGAACCTTTCGAATCTCTTGTACCATTACCTCGGCACTTGCTTCAAACCATAGAGGCTCTTTTTAAGCTTACACACTAGCTCAGCTTTTCCTTTCTCTTGTGCCTTGTATCCCTTAGGTTATTGGATGTATAGTTCTTCCTCTATCTTTCTATGAAGAAACATAGTTTTACATCAATTTGCTCCAAATACAAATTCTTAACTACAATAATATTCAACATAACCTTGATGGTTATCTTCTTCACAATTGGGGTGAATATCTCACTATAATCACTCCATGCCACTGCTAAATGCAATTTACTATAAGCCTCGCCTTGTATTGCTTTCTCTCATTTGGTTCTTTCTATCACCCGATAAACCCATTTATTTTGAAATGCCTTCTTTCTGACTGGCAAAGGTTCCAACTCCCATGTCCCATTAGACATAAGTGATGTTATTTCATCATTCACGACAGTCTCCCACTTGATTGAATCTTCAACTTGAAGCACTTCTTCAAAGATTTATGGTTTACCACCATCCATTAGTAACACATAAAATAAAGAAGGAGAGTACCTCTGTAGCCGTCTTGTGACTTTAGTAGATCTTCACAACATGGGTGTTTATGGTTCAGCATTGACGCTCTCATGAGTATCTTCATGTACATTTGCATCTGGCTCAAGTTATCAATCTCTATGTGTCAGGGCTCACCATCTGAAGCATCCATGGAATCAATTTTAAATCCAATAAAATCCTTGTACATTTCGCTTTCATTGAAAGTGTCGTCCTTACTTCTGATGACCTTCTGGTTCTGATTGTCCCAGAATTTGTAACCAAACTCGCCTACGCCATATCCATTGAATGTGCACTTAATCGCCTTTACATCAAGCTTGCTCCAGGATCCTGCATCGATGTGCATGATAAATCCACGATTTATGATAAAATAAGAGAATAAATATAAACACTTTTAAGCTTGAATGGTATACTTTGATTAGTTTTCCCGATGATTTCAAGAAGAAAAAGAGGAGCTGAGCTAAATTTGGGCAAAACAGAAATTCTAGAAGAAAGCTGCCACGGTGCACCCAAGCGCGCCACAGCGTGCTCAAGCAGATACAAACACAAGAGCTCGGCACTACTGCACACCGCAGCGGGTCCAAACCCGATAGCTCGGAGCTACCACGCGCCGCAGTGGTACAAACCCTAGAGCTCAGTGTTGTTGCGTGCCATAGCAGGTATAAACCTGAAAGCTCAGCGCTACCACACGCCACAACAGATATAAACCTGAGAGCTCAGTGCTACCGTGCACTGAAGTGAAAACTCACCAAGCTCAGATTTTGCTAGCATTCAAGGAAGACCGTCACGATGTGCCCAAGAGCGCCACAGCGCGCTCAAGTGGGTACAAACCTGTAATAACCCCAGGTGTTATCTTAATCAATTAGGATTAATCTCAGTATTAATCTTGATCCTAAATGATAATCAAGTCATTATGAACTCATCTACTAAAGACTTAATCAAAATCGGGAGTCAAATGGATCAAATCCTGATTTTTGGAAAATTCAAAAACCTTGAAATTTGACCTATCTTAATTGACCTCAAATCAAAAAACGGACTTCACCATTGCGCTCACTGCCCCCAAATTAGCTATGGGTGATGTTTTCGTGGCAATCAGAAGTCGTCAAAATTTTGTCGAATATTTTAATAATATTTAAATACCTGGAAAATGAGAAAATTAAATACTCGTAGGATTGAAAATCCAACCTCGTTGTTTTGTTCATCACCCCTCAATTAGTTAGAGGTGAATATTTGATAATTTTTTTAATTCAATTAAGTGTTTAATTTTAAAAGTAAATTTATTAAATTAAATTAAATATATATAATATTTAATATTCCAACTTAACGACGCCTTTCCCCCGTCATTTCCTTGCTCTACCTCTCGTCAGCCCTCCCGTCTGACGGGAGGATCGAGCCGTTCGATCGGATGATCGAACGGCTCGGTTCCGTCATCCCGATCGGAGCCCCGCGCAGGACGCGTGTCGCCCCACCGCTGCTCGCGATGACCTCGCAGCCTCCGCCGTATGTCCATAACCCTCCTAGCGGCATCCATATTCTGGGATTTGGTGCAGACCCGTCGGGAGCGCTCGAGGAGTCGACTCTGCTTCCTAATGCCTCGACCGTCCAGGTACCCCCCCCCCTTCGATCACTTGCCTTCTCAATTATTTCCATGCATATGGTTTCGAATCCCTATTCTGTGCATTAGATTATCGTTTGAGCGGAATGGATCAATGTGGCGACCGGGGATCGAAGTTCGAGAGTCTTTAAAGAACAATTCATTTTCATATTTGACTGTTCACAAAAATGACAAAACTTCCAATAGTCATAACTTTGCACATAATAATACAAGCATACTCAATATAGGTCTTAAAATACTCAGAAAAATATAAGGAATATTTTAGAAGTATTAATTTTGCTGTTTGGATTAAAATTTGACTAATCACAATTAGGACCTAACCCTAATTAAACTTTTAAACCTATAAACTTCAAATAGCTATAAGTTAGTCAATTTAACCTCCAAATTAGATGATCCATATATCTATTTAGATCAGAAGAACCTAAATTTTAGTAAACTGTAAAAATATTTAGGATCCAACGATTAAATCTCCTAATTAAACCTAATAACTCTAAATTTTGATTAGTGAATATTAGCAATTATAATAATCCAAATTAAGTGATTTCAGTTTTAAATAACTCATAAAGTAAATTAGAATCTAAATGCATAAATAGATTGATAATTTTGTAACTAAAATCACTAATCACTCACTAAATCATATTTGACCCTAATTATTAACCCTAGAAATTAGATTAGCTATAATTTAGCCAATTCATATCAGAATTGAATAATTTCAGGTTCTATAGAAATCTTAGGATACAATCTATAATAAACTAATATAAATTTAATATTTTATTAAGGGTAAAATTACTAAAATACCCTTATAAGGTTAAATTCCCAATTTGACCTTATAAGGTATAATAATAAAATAACTTAATAAATTAAATCAAAATATTCATCTTATTATCATTTTAGGAAAACTGATATTACAAACATAAAATATTAAATTAATAAATTTCATTATTTTGGCAGATCAAAAAAATTAAATTTGGTTGATTTTATCAAAATAAGTCAGGTACGCAAATTTACTTATAAGTCTTATTTTAGTATTCTTATTTGAGCCATTTTCCAATTGAGTATTATTTGCACTGCTTACTGTATATTAATCTACAAAAGAATTATATCAAAAAGTATGTAACAAAAAGAAATTATATATATTTTGTAGTGTTTGTCTTTGGAGGGTGGAACGCATCATTGGAATCTGTATAGATTGGGTCAGCTAGCAGCCCCTGGGAGTTATATGGAGGGATTTAGCCTCTTGTAGGAAGTAGGCAAATCCAGAGGAAAGACACACCATGGTTTTGATAAGCTTCCTACAGATTATGCCTATGGGTTTACCCATTTGGGCTTAGGGGTCTCCGGACTCGTCTTATTGTTACAAATGCTTTTGATAAAATTTATTTCATATATGTTGATTTTCACAACTATTTTGCAGGGCAGAAATTGCATTTGGAAATTGCTTACTTTATTTGCAGTATTTCTATTATTTCATATGTGATTCATACCTATTATAGGATGCTAGATTTATTCTTATAAGAATAATTTGCGTACTCCTACCTGACTAGTAGACTGATTTTTCAAGTTTTGATAACTAAAAAGACTTAGAAGATCTGCCAAATTAAAAGAGGAAGAATTAAGAAAGCAGAAGAATGTAGATATTTCTTATATTTTATTTTGTAAAATTTAAACTGTTGTAACTTTTCATATATGTTTTGGCTCTATAAAAGGATTGTGGATTATATTATTTTATTTTATTTTGTCCTTTTTGAATCATAAAGATGAATTGTTCTTTAAAGACTCTCGAACTTCGATCATCGGTCGCCATAATCAACCCCTAGTCAATTCCAATCGAGCAAATTCAGGATTTCGTAAATAGTAGAAACCGTTATTGGCTCGGTCTCACCGATCGCCGCGTGCTAGGGTTGACCCTCATCCCTGCCTCCGTTTGTCTTACGCCCTAATGTCGGTGCCACTGAGAAGCCCCCGTCCAGCTCTTTCCGGCAATAAGCGGTTTGCCGCCTCCCTTCGGCATTTGGGTCGTTGGGAGGTTGTGCCCTAATTGCGTCAGCTCAGGTGTGAGGCCGAGCGTGTGAGGGAGCATCCCTCAGGTCAGGTCGGGTCGGCCCGACCCGTGCATTGCCTCCGTGTCACACCCGACGACTGGGACCAGCTCTGTACCTTCAGCATTTCAGCACACGCCACACGGCAAGGATCACGTCGGGTGTGGGGGTCCATCTAGCTAGCTGTTGATCTATGGTTGGCGCGTCGTACCCGGTGGGTCTCGCTGCATTAAAACCTGTATAAAAGAATTTTATTAAATATATATATATATATATATACATATATATATATATATATAAATATTTATGTGCACTTATATAATTATATATGTAACTTTAGGATTTATGATTATACAGATATATACATATTCAGATTAATTAATTTAGGATAATTAACTAACAACTAATTATGTCTAATTAATTTAATTAGGTTTCCAGTTGATTAATGATCATTAGGATTAATTAACAATAATAATTAGTTTAATCTAATTAATTAACATAATTTAATTTAATTATAAAAGTGAATATATAATTATTTAATTTAAATTAATCAGTAAGATTAATTATTTAAATTAATTAGTTAATTAGTATTAATTAAAATCAGTAGATAATTTAATTTAAAATAGTAACATAATTAATTAATTAATATTATGAACTCATTAAAATTATATTTTTTTAACAGTAAATTAAATAAAATTATATTTAATTTAAATAAAACTTTAAACTTAATAACTCTAAAAATATTAGTCCAAATATATCAAATATAGGTCTCATTTTACTCAGAAAAATAAAAAGAATCAAATAGCGTAATGCAAAAATTAGTTTCGGGGTATATATAACACAGTGATATTTTATGACCTAATTAAATCCTCATAACTTTTAACCTAATCATCCACATATAGGCAAGATGGGTCTTAAGATATTCAAGAGAATAACTCCAATACTATAGAAGTGATAGCTTCCCTATTTGGAACTTAATTTGAAACGTAACCTCCCTCTAGCCTAAAGAGGCTAATTTGGTTAAGGAAACATATCACTCCACTAAGAAATGAATACTCTAAAGCCTTTAAATCCCAAATTAGGATATAAATAATAATTAAATATAATAATTAAGAATATTAAGATCAAAGCTCACTTGGGGCAAGAGCCCAAAACTCCATATAACTAATTTAATTGCCTTAAATATTGATAAAATAATGCAAGGTTTCATACAAGATTAAATCATCAAAAAATTTATTTTAATAAATGGTGCATTAATAGTAATTAGAAGTTTAATAAGCCAAGGTTAATATTAGTAATGCCCTAAAATTATAATTATAAAGGAAGCTCATTAACCTACAAACTTAAAGTTCCCCTAAAAGACTGCGGGCATATAAATTAGACTATATAAGCATATAAATTATAAATATAAATACAACTTAAATTAGATCGCGGGAGAAAGAGACTTCCAGTTTAATCAAGAATCTGAGGAAAAGGTGGGAGAGAAGGAGCAATTGAGGAAGTGGGAGTTGGCGGAATCAATGGAGGTAGCCCCAAAAGAGAAGGGATTGCCATTGGAGGTGAGGAAAAAGCTAGGGTTTCAAAGGGAACACTTATATTTCCAAGAGAGCACCGAGATCAAATTTTTCTTGATATGTACTACTCCCAATTATTTTCACTTTACTTTTAAAATAATTATTTTACACTTTAAATTTTTCTTGTAATCCAATAATTCATAGTACAATTATATTTATTATTTTAATTATGAAAAATAGTATACTTACACCAAAAAAAATTCACAAAAAAATATTCAATATATATTGTTTATTTATTTTTGCATATAATCTTACCAAAGAAATATATTTCATCAATTATTTTTTTAATTAGATTAACATATATCTACATATTTTATGCGTATTTTTCTGTAAAGTTTTTCAATTCCTTACACCTGTTCATTGCCGTGGCGTAGTGATGACCTGAGAGGGCTGAGAGAGAGAGAGAGAGAGAGAGAGAGAGAGAGAGAGAGAGCAGCTGTCTGCTAATCTCGTTGTAGGATTAGGGTTTGGAGCTTCGGTGCGGCATTGTTGCAAGACGATTTTGGTACGACGAAGGCAGCGGATGTTGACAATGATCAATCCTTTCGCACAGCAGTACCACTCGCAGAGGGGAGCGGCTTACGGTGCTCTCCTGGTGCTGCTACTCCCGGTTATGTGGCCTGCGCTCTTCTCGCCTCTCGGCCATTCCCCCCTCTTTTGCCTTCTCTGTGAGCTCTGATAACCTTGCCCTTGTCGCAATTTGTTAGCTTCCTTTTGGTTTAATCTTTGGTTATTTGGCTCGATGTCTTGTGAGATTCGTTCATTGACTTAGCTGATTTGTGATACCGGCACCATTGTTCTTTTCTTTTTTCTTTTTCTTTTTTTTTTTTCTTTTTTTTGTTTCTTTTAATTTTCTTTTTTTATTGAGTTTGTGTTGACGGTATGCATGTTTCCCAAATTGAATGTAAGATAAATTAATGATGTTCTAGTTTTGGTGGATTTTCTCAAGTTGTCAAAATTAGCATTGTATGTTACCTGATTGTGCGCAGCTTCTTACGAGAAGCTATGAGCTACTGGTTCTATTTTAACAGATATTTGTTACTATTATTACGAAAAAGGCTTGTTCTGGTTGTATTTGTCAGTTGAATCGAATGTGAAGTACAAACGAAAGAAAGAGCCAAGAAAGAAATTTATATCGTTATATATGATTTTTACCCATGTAATTGTTAACTTGAAACTTTTCTCTCATGTATCTGGCCCTCCCATTTCAAGGGACTGTTTAATACTGTGCAATGCTATAAAATGTATTGGGAGATTTTACTGTCTTAATATTTAGATGTCACTCAAAATTAATATTTGGATGTCACGGATTCTCATCCTTTACTGCAAGAAAAGAAGGTGACAAATTTAAGGGAAAAAAAGGAGAACATGCAACCAAATTTGGCACGGTAGTGTTTGGCTAGGCAGTGATGGATGGTGCGATATCTTTTTTCTTACTTTGAAGCAAGAAAGAAGCCAGTTTCTCTGGCAATATTGAGGGGAGAGCGAGAAAGAAAAAAGTAGCGGTGAGAATAAAATTTAGTAACGTTAAATTCAAATTAGGATTTAAATTCCTCGAACCCATCATATATTGGCATTTTATTAATTCCTTTTATTAATGTTGATATATACAGTGTATATTTTAAACAACATCAAATGCTACTGAACCAAGCAGCCTCTTAGTGTCTTTGTGTGAAGCATTGCTTGAAATGGTTTTTTTTTTCCTTTTCAAATTGCCAGTTAAGAAAATTTTTTATTTTTTTATTTTCAGGAGTGGAATTCTCCTAAACCAAGACATTTGTCTCTCCTGAAGGGTGCTTTACAACGTGAAATCGTGAGTTCTGTTGTTATAGAAGTATCTGAATTTCCTTGGGTTTGCTTATGCCCAATTTGAAACTTTTAGTTTTCACTGTTTTTCAGCCTTATGAGCAGAAAGTTGAGCTTTGGTCTCCTTTGGCACCCCAGGGATGGAAGCCTTGTTTACCACCAGCAAGTATTACTAGTAAGTGTTATTTACAATTAAAACAATATATTCTTCCTCACAAGAAATGCACTGGTTGGGTTTGTTTGCATATGTCTAGGTTTTTATAATTTCTTCAGACTTCACTCATCATCTGAGAATTTTCAACTATAATACATCTAAACTAATTATTTACTTTATTTTAGGGAACCCTATGAAATCGACTGGCTATGTTCAAGTATTTCTTGATGGAGGGTTGAATCAACAAAGAATGGGGGTAGATATTTTATTTTCTTAAATGTATTACTGAAAATTAAGCTAAAATAAATACAAATTTATTGTGCTTTGGAGAATCAGCAGCTGTTACTTAAAACTGCACACTTTCATTTCATGGAAATCAAAGCGACCTAATGTTTCCTTTTTTCTCAGTAGATATGTGATGCTGTTGCCATTGCAAAAATTTTGAATGCAACCCTTGTAATCCCATATCTTGAAGCAAATCCTGTGTGGCAAGACTCAAGGTATGTCTAACCATGTTTGTTTCCATGTTTTTTTTTCTTCATTTGTTTCCTCTCTAAACTGACTTACTGAGTACAACGTTTAAATTTTAATGCTTTTTCAGCACTTTTGAAGAAATTTATAATGTGGACCATTTCATCAATGTGTTGAAAGATGAGATCTCAGTAGTTAGAGAGTTGCCCTCAGAATTCTCATGGAGCACAAGAGAGTACTATGCTGTAGCCATTAGAGCTACAAGAATCAAAACTGCACCAGCTCATGCGTCAGCTAACTGGTATCTGGATAATGTTCTTCCTGTTTTGCAAAGGTTAGTAATTTTTGATCTTCAATTTGTATTTGGCATCTTATAGCATTTCAAACTTGCAAAAAAATTTAGTAGTTGTCCCCAGCCCCAACACACATACGCACACTTTGAGAGACGCATTTAAGTCATCATGATCTAAATTAACTGATATTGTGCTAAACATAACCTAAAATTTTACAACAAAGTTCTCATTAAAACAACCATTGGCATACAAGTCATCATATGATCTTGCTTCAAGTGAAATCTGAACACCAGATAAAACCATGAAGGTTCTATGTGAACTGCAGCTGTGAATAATACAAAAAAATGAATAAAAAATATGTGCTAAAAATTTCAAATTTGGATCGTGTAGTTAGTTATCTTCAATCTCAAAACAGATAAATGTAAAATGCAATTTTTATATTTAATAGGTAACCGTGCCACATATCTGTGGCACAATCATAATATCAAGATCTGCTACTACACCTGAGTTATAATTCTTATGAGGTATATTACAAGACTGCAAGGAGATTTCAGTTACAAGATACATAAAAAATATACAAAATGGAAATGTGCATATATTATTACTCAAAACTACCATGCTTGACAAATAAATGCAGAACCTAGATTTAACAATAAAATAACAAATCTCACTGTAAAATTGAAATGAATCTTCATCAAACAGATAGTCTTAAATGGGCTTTTGATTTTAGTTGAAACTATCATAAATTTGAATCAAGATGAACAACATTAATGTCCTTAAAGCTTTACAACTTACAATCATAATGAAAAAATTTTAGTAATTCTTACAATGTTTTAGAAAAACCACGATATTACTATAATATTCCATACTTATATTAAAATAGGTGTAATTAGTTACAAGTAGTGTGGTTTGGTTCGAATTTCCAATTTTAGTAATCTTTCTATTGTAAAATAAGTCAACTATTATCAAACCAGCCATGAGACAAGCAGAGGCAAAGACTTAATGTGGGAACAATTGACCAAATTATGTCAAAATAAACATGTTACAAAGTTCTACTAATTTTGCTTTGATTCTAAATTTAAATAATGTGCATGTGTCAGAAAATGGATCACAAACTACTTATAAGTGTTCAAGCCGGCCTCCTATTAGTAAGTGTTGAAGAAGATGAAAAAACCCATATTAACACAGCTGAATGATTGGGATTTTGCAGCATTCAGAAGACGGTTGTTAGCTTTGTAGATCTCATTATATTTGTTGAAGATTCTTCTAAAACAATTAAGGCGGCTTAGTTTTCATTAATTTTGAGCAGAATATGAAATAAATCCCAATTTTATTGCAGATTTGAGGAACTCCGGAGTAATTAGAATTAATGTGGATTTTTCTACTTGTGCTATAAAAGCCTTAATGTCGATCAATACCTCTACTTGGGAATGTTGCCCCCTACAGAACGATAAACATAAAAATCAATTGGAACTCCACTTTTATAAGCTAGCATCAAATTTAAATAGAATATTTTTCATTTTTATAACTATATTTTATAAAACCCTTGCATGACGAGAGTTTTTAGTGAGAAATGTAGCTTAAAGCTGAGCATTGCAAAAGGTTCAACTGTAACACAAGTAAATCTCAATTATTATTATCAACTACATTAGATAAATAGATATTGGCTTCACTTAGAGTATATGAAGAATTAGAGTCGTTCCAATCGTTTTTGGTATGGTTTCCGGTACAGTGCAATAAAGGCCTTTGATCATCAAGAGTTGAAATATCAGAGTCATGAAACTCGAGTGTCAGGCTGGCCATCATGGATGGGAAGGACAAATTAAGGTGGTGGAATCAGGCATCAAGTCCTGGCCTAGTAGGGTAAGGTGTTAATCGAAAAACCAATGCAATCTGCATGTAAGCCAGCATCCATTAATTTGAATCTTTTGCTTAGACATGTGGCACATAGTAATGATATGGGCACTATGCTCCAAGCTATAGCTATGAGCAGGAATTCATGGATCCCCACTCCTCCAGCTTGTTACAACACATTTCCTTCTCTTTAGTTTTGAAATAGTAAAAAAAGAATATTTCTTACATACTTATCCAGTTTATCTATCTTTTTAAAAAATATGGATAAAAAAAATTATTTGTCTATAAGTTAAAAATTCTCTGACAAATATATTTTGAATTCTTGAATTTATACTAATGAAAAAAAAAGGTGCAATTTGAATGATGAATTTCAAAAATGAATAAAAAAATAGAAATTAATAATAATAAGGAAAAGAGAATATCTTTAATATACTTGAAAAAAGGACCCTATTATGTAATGATGAAAACGAATAAAATATTTAGCAAATTTATATGATCCTTTTTTTAACGGACCTAACCGAATAAATAGAAATAAATTATTATCTTATCATTATACAGATATCAAGAAGATTCTTAATCAATAATATTTATAATATACTGAGTAATTATTATGTAGAACTATCCCATAATTTAGTAACCATGATAACTTTGAAGGGATACTTCGAGAATCACAAGAGATTCCTGAAACATTTACTGAAAAATGATTACATTTGTGATGGGAGGCAAGGGAAGATTATTAATTATGGCTGAATGCAGTAAGTTACATCAAAATAACAAATGTAAAGGATGTTGGATTTTTGACGGAAAGGTTAAAAATATGTATTTGGAAACATGCATTTACTTGTCCAAAGACATCATTTGGTGCTCAGGCATATTTGAATGGGGTGAATGCTATTTATTATGGAATAACAAATTTGTGGATGCTATATGAGAAGTAAAGCAGTTATGGGCTGCTCCAATCTGGACTTTGTGATACTAAATTTCCTTCAAAATCTCTAAGATGTGATTAGGGTTAGGAAAGAAAAATTAATATAGTTGCAATAAGATAGATTACTTATAGTTCATTACAAAAATTTCTTAGTATATTAGAAGAAAGGAAGCATTAAGAAAAGAAGACGAAACAAAAAAAAATGAAGAAAGAAAACAGGTTGGGATAGTTTTTTAATTGTGTCATAAAATAGGAGTAAATTCTGATCGGTTCAATAAAATAGACATGAATCTTACATTTAAGGTTGGTCTAAAATCAGGCTAACCAAGAGTTCGCTTAATCTGCAGCCTAAATCTAATTTGTTTAGCTACATTTAGTTGTTAGCCATACTTGATTTTTCTGCTTCTTCAGTTTAATTTAAGGATACAACTGATGTTAACTCTTTATAAAATATTTTTTTGAGTTCTCTGAATTCATACATATTATTTGTTTGTGTAAAGGTTCAATGATATTTTATTATATTGTTTCCCACATGAACATCAACTAAGTATGAGAAGAACTATTATATATCATCTTGTGATTAACATAGATATACAACATGAGTTGCCTTATTATTTTATATTGCATTTTTTTTAGTTACCTGTGAGAATCTATATTTGGTTTTGTTTTATCTTGATAATTTCTATTAAGAATCTATTTAGTTCTTTTAAGAAATAAGAATATGTTTAGAATAGTATTTGTTATAGTTTATATAATGAATTTATTTAGTACTTTTAAGAAATAAGAAACATGTTTAGAATGTTATTTGTTATAGAAATTGTGTTTTATTTTATGACTGCTAACCTAGATTTTTTTGTATGATATAAGTTGGCAGAGCGATGAAACTTTGGGGCTATTTGATTAGGAGAATTTAGCATATATAAAATATTTTGATTTTAAGTGGAGTGAACTATTTGTCCAAGTAGGTTTAGATGTAGTGGTAATCGATGATGAGTAGCAACTTGAGAAAGCGAATTTTGCATCTGTAGCTTTTGCTTGAAAATTTATAGCTTGATTTCTTCGATATTCTTTTGCATGTAAATTAACTCTTTAAGAGATTTAGAATGAAGTCGATTTAGTTCAAATCGACTGAAATCGATTTTGTTTGTACGAATCAATTTCATTTGAACGAATTGTTTGAATGGAATCCTTCGAATGATTCGTTCAATCGAATTGATTTGAACGAAAGAATTGTTCGATCTAATAGTTCGAATGATTCGTTCGATCGAATTCCTAAAAAAAAGTTTGGGGTAATTATACCTTCCATTTTATTCAAAATATCATACTCACAGATTACTTCATCGAAATAGAAAAATATTAAATTTCTAATAAAATTACCAAACAACAGTAAATTAAAATGATTACATTGTAAATAGATTACACTACAATCAAATTACTTTACTCTCAGATTTCTCAGATTTTTTCATGCCAAACAACCCTTAAGATTATTTTGCTGGGTTAATTGAGTATGAATAAGTTATTTAATTTCATTATAAAGGAAATACACAATATGTGATTGTAGAGTATTTACTTCTTAAGATTTCATTGGAATATATAAAATTACATTTCACTAGTCTCAATTAGTATTGGAGAAGTAAAAAACGCAGAAGAAAGAGGCTTAGTAGGACGAACATGACGGTTGATTATGTTTAGCTTGGGGATAGCAATGATAGACAAGATTCAATAGGGAGAAGATGGTGGTCAATGAAATTTTGACTTGGTTAGTTGATTTTTGGTGAGCATTTAGCATGATAAAGCTTGTGAAGTCTAGCAAGGGGCTTTTTCAAGGCCATCAAAGTGCTTGATAAAATATGACGGGTTGTGATTCTATTGTAGATGTTTCAATCACTATGTCTCTAGCCTCCCTTGTCTGCGTTAATTGTGGTGCATTCCTTGTTTTGAGTAAGAAAGGCATAATTTGTTATCTGGAGGTTTTGAAATAGGCCAAACTGCATAAAAAATTTATTTTACTTTTAATCAAGTACATGTGAAATTAAAATCCATGCATTTCTCTTTAGATCTTTCTTTTTAGTTAATCTAAACAACCCTCTAGCAATATTATTTTTACATTTTAAGAAGATTAGTTTAATTAATAGTGTATGAATATTAATTAGAGTATGATCTTTTGTTGAATAATTTTAACATTAATACTTCTAATTCATATAAAAACATCTAAGATTAATCATAATAAAATATTGAAGAAGGTCCTAAGCTATAAGGATTTGCGACAACAATAAGGAAATAATTGTGAACTCGATGCAACTTTTTAATTTAGAAAGTCAATGCTATAACCATGTTGTTACTAATGAGCGAGTGTGCATGTGTGTGTGTCCATGATTTAAGGCCATGTGTTATCTTGATTTTTGGAACACTTTGAAAGATATGGGTGCTCTTACTAGACACACATACAAGAGGAGGTTTCTTAGTGGATGCTATGATATGTAGATGTCATCTTTTATTCGAAAATATTAGGGATGGAACTAAAGCAAAATTGGAGTTGTGGATAATTGCTTTGGAATCTAAAGAGTTTCTTTTAGTAGATCTAAAAAAGAATATATTAAGTGTACATTTAAACATGATGGAAGTCAAAATCTTGATGACTTAACTATTGAGGATTGTGTGCTCATGTAGGGCAAAATGATCAAATACTATGGTTCAATTATTCAAAATAGGTAAAATAGATATAGAGGGAGGGAGGGAGGGATTATGGGCTTGTTTGGTGTTGTTAAAGCTATTTCAAGAAGTTGCTGAAAAAGAAATTTGTGGATAAAGTTGTTGATGGAAAAATTGTTAATGTTATTAGGTAGTTTGCTGTCTTGTTACTGGAACCAAATAGTTTTTTGCAATAATTCATGATAGCATTATGGTTCATAAATTTATCTCGTCTTGGGTGTGTGCTAATGGGGCTATCAGATGGCCAACGAGGCTGATTGTGGAGCGACCAGATGTCTCTTTAGGTTAATATTCGTTATGAAAAACTAATTTTTTGCAAGGATTGTTATGAATGGCTACTTGTCACTTATTTTTGCAGTAAAAAATTCTCAATCTTTGGTTCATCTCATCATATTTCATGGTGATCTCCGCCATTTTTGATGATGTTCATCTATCAAACTCTTAGCCTTGATTTTTTATTTTACTAATGAACAATTTTTTATGTTATTTCTTTCTTCTAATCTATATTACTCTCGTCCAGTGTGCACCATGCCTATGCAAAAATGAGATTATGAGGCAAAATCTGTAGCAAGCAACGCACTTTTAATAACCAATGTGTCTTTTGCATGGAATGTTTTTGTGTCGTTATATGCTGGCAGGAAGAACAATATAATCTTGAAGAGGGAAAAGGGTTAGCTTGGTTTCTTTAATTGGCATTTTTACAAAATCTTTAAAAATGGAAACAATATATAACCTAATTACTTTTTCATGCCAATAATCAGTGTCGTTTGTTAATTGACCTTTACTTAATTGGTCGAATGTTTTGACTTCATTTCATGAAGCTATGATAGTAGACAGCAAAGTTCAAGTATTCAGTTTTGCACAGATATTCAACTAATGAATAATCAATTTTGTGTAATGAGTTATGGGCCCAGTGGTTTTGTGTTTCAGTTTCTTCCGAGTGCCCAAGCTTCAAAATTTTTGGCTGCAACTACATTAGATTACCCCATTTGTGGGGCTTAGCATTCCAAAAGAAAAAAAATCAATCTCCAATGTGTGGTGCTCTGATGTGATTCACAGTACTCTCTTTACTCGATACTCATGATGGGTTATGGTGCTTTTTTTATTTTCTTCTAATTATTTTTGGATATTATATGCAAATGTTATAATGACATTGTATCTGATTGTTATCATTTTTAACCTTTTATTTCTATCCTGACTGCAGTCATCTTCAACTAGATATTTCTGTCATGACATAATTGCTTTGTCTTTGTATCATGGTGGTGCCTACAAATTAGTATCGATCTCATTGTTTTTTATTTATAATGATAAAGCGGCCTAAACTTTTTCTTTTGTTTCAGTTATGGAATCGCTGCAATCTCTCCATTTTCACACCGCCTTGCTTTTGACAACTTGCCAACGGAACTTCAAAGGCTTCGCTGTAAAGTCAATTTTCAGGCCTTGACCTTCGTTCCTCACATCAATGCATTGGGTGAGATGCTTGTCAAACGGCTTAGGTATCCCAGACACCCTGATGATTACTTACGCAAAGTAGTTGATGAAAATGGTCTTCATGGGTCTGGAAAGTATGCAGTATTGCATTTGCGGTTTGACAAGGTTTCTTTTTTATTGCAATTTTTTATTTTTTCTTCATTGAATAGCTTAGGAAGAACGAACACTTCAAGATGTTGTTCACTGGCATACATCCAACACAGAAAATTGGCTCTTTAAATTTCTACCACAAATCAAGATTGAATATATGCTAGACATGTTGCATTCTTTTATAATCTTAATCAGGATTATTCTGTATAAATTCACAATATTTTCATTATTAAAATGTTATGTAAGTTATGATATTATTATTTTGGAACAATTTTCTGGCAAGCACGTCAATTTATGGTATTTACAATAACAAGAAACCTGCCATCATCGTTTTCAATAATGTCATTCTCATATAGAAGATTATATAAAAACTTTAATCCATATTTTTCAAGTTTACAAAATACACAATGCTTTGATTGTTGCACGTGCAAACACACCAGGCCCTTAGTTTTTTTTTCTTAAATTAGATTGGAAGCTTGTTTTGAAAATAAAGTATGTATGGCTAAAGTAACTCTCTCTTGTTTTAAACTTGTTGATGGAAATATTGGTATTGAGTTTTTGAAATGCAACATAGTAAATATTTTATAAAGTGTATGCAGTGTTGTTTTGTACCCCACTTCTTACAATTTTAATGTGTTGTTATTTTCATGCTATGCCATGTCTCGTGTCAGTATCGTGCTGCAGGTTAAAACTGAAGCAACCATTGCAAGTTATTTACTTCGAAGATGATAAAATATGCAGGACATGGCAGCCCATTCGGCTTGCGACTTTGGAGGAGGCAAAGTCGAAAGACTGGCTTTGGCAAAGTACAGACAAGTGATTTGGCAAGGGAGAGTTAGGAACTCCCAATTTACTGATGAGGAGCTTCGAAACCGAGGCCGCTGCCCTTTAACACCTGAACAAATTGGATTGCTGCTCTCAGCCTTGGGCTTCGACTCCCAAACCCGCCTTTATCTTGCCTCGCACAAGGTTCCTCTCTCCCTCTTCAGATGTGAAGGGAATCATTTCTGATCTCTCTTTCACTTTCTTGCAGGTTTATGGAGGAGAGGCCAGAATCTCCAGCCTACGGAGGCTCTTCCCTTTCATGGAGGATAAGAAGAACCTTACCACTCCCAAGGAGCTTGCTAGGGTAGAAGGGAAAGCTTCTCTAATGGCTGCCGTTGATTACTACGTCAGCATTCAAAGTGACATCTTCATTTCGGCCTCCCCCGGCAATATGCACAACGCCATGGTAATTTGTAAAATGATTAGATAGGTGAATAAAGATATAATATATAAGTGATGTTTATGTAGTTTCTCCTTCTCAGGCAGGCCACCGAACTTACCTGAACTTGAAGACTGTAAGGCCAAATATGGGTCTGTTAGGCCAGCTCTTCTTCAACAAGAGCTTGGAGTGGCCCGAGTTCCAGCAGCAGGTGTATGAGGGTCACAAAGGCAGGCAAGGTCAGATTCGAGCAAGGAAGCCCAAACAATCCATTTACACTTATCCCGCTCCAGACTGCATGTGCCAAGCCTAGATTCTGTTTATTTTCTCGCAAATTTCAGTTCTCAATTAAAACTCCCGTTAGATCTGTTTTTGTCAAAAAAAATTGTTACAATTCTTGATCGAGGAAGTTTTCATACGGTTTTAATGATGAAATAGAAATTAAGATTTGTCATTAACCCATACTCAAATTAGTAAGCAT
Organism: Gastrodia elata; assembly: GCA_016760335.1. NCBI lineage: Eukaryota > Viridiplantae > Streptophyta > Magnoliopsida > Asparagales > Orchidaceae > Gastrodia > Gastrodia elata. The sequence continues at coordinate 39,744,436 of CM028677.1, forward strand.
AAATTATCTCATTGAGACCCAGATTAATGCAAGAACCGGCTATCATTGTAGAAACCGACTGCAATTAAACTATTTCTAGTTTTAATTCCGGTAATATACGAGCCTCAACCGCATAAAATGAACGCGCGTTATTTGTGCATGTCCTATTTAACCGCAATGGATTGCTTGACTCTCGCCGCTATCACGTCTTCTATTTCCCTCTCAGCTGACCGAAACTTCTCGATTGGACTCTTCATGGAAGCTGCAAAACCTTGAAGGAGCCACTGCCTCCACCCCTCGATTCACAAGCTATCATCGAAACACTAATCTTAGGGTATGTCCGGAAGAACGGAGACATTCCGGGCACCTCGGCATCCGACCATCGATCCTTTCGTGCTCGGCAATCTCCCTGCTCGGATTAGCGATTATGGACGCAGAAGCCACAGAAGTCTTCCTCACGAATCCTTCTCCCACTCGATCTTTTGCAAGCTTTCGGAGTCCTTCCGATCCTAGTCATTGATCCTTATCTGGCTCCGTTGTTTTAACCGGTGCTCGATCTCAAAGGTACAAACCTCATGTTTAAATACTTTGATTTTAGATGTAATATCATTTATGGCACCAAGTATCTTAGGAAGGTCTTAACCCTTGTATGATTTTAACATATTCAAATAAGTTAGATTCAACTGAACTTTGTCAAAGGATTTCTGCTAGGATAAATATTAAGTAACATCTTAACTTGTAGTTGGATTCATAGATTTGAAATTTGAACCATTCTGCACCCCACAAAAATATTTATGCTTAATAATAAGGATTGAAACTTTAAAAAATTAGTGAATATTGATTCAACAATTTAATCCATGTTTTACCATGCCTCTAGCATAATTCAAGGTTATTAGATTTTTCTGTTAGAAAACTATTGTGCAAAGTTGTTAAGTAATAAAGAATATTTGATTAAGTACGATATTAAAATGTTGCGCCAAATTGTTATTAATGTAATAAAATCGCCAACTTTAGAACTCTTAAGTGAATTTATTGTAACGTACATTCTCTTATGAGATTTAAATCAATTACTTTCTGAACCTACTTTACTATACTTAGAACTTGTCTGATTCACATATTGATTTTGTTGCATTTGTTTATATTTGCACAGTTTAATTTCACATCTATTATCTATAATCTAATCAAATGCCATAACTTGTTTGAATAAGAGATGTAGGCTCAGATCTTAAGCTTTCTTAATAAGATTGGTCACGGTAAAGTCAGGTATTGAAATTCTATTTAAAAGCCTTCTGTATATGGATTTATTAACAGCATGTCTATGATTGATTAATTTCAAAAATTATATTCACTTCAATACTCAAATATTTTGTAATAGATTCTATTATGAAACGATACTTTTGTTAAAATTGCTTGACCCATTTAACAATAGTTTCCATCACATATTGCAATCAAGATGTTTAGATCCTAACAAAAGTGCTCCAAATTATATTATTTCATTTCAAGAAAAAATCCCTTCAATCTTGCACTTGTATTGCTGAACTTGTTTATTTGCTAATGAAAGTCAAATGAACTTATAATTGGTGCTGTGAAATTAATTAAATAGAATTGAGATTTATATCAAGAGGTTTGGGGAGGATATGAGAACGAAAGGCTAAGTTAGGTAGTATGTCCAGTAATAGGATTTATTGAAACACAAAAAGCATCATTTTCAATATTTAATAAAATTTCAATTATAACTTTTACAGATACATCAAATTTGTGAGTGATTCGTCTTCTTAAATCAAACACAAAGGTACACTGGATATTACATCATATACTCTTATTTTTTTATATTGCTGCTTAAGCATTGCTTTGAGCTTATTTTATATTGTTACTTAATGCATTATTCTTACTACTAATGATGTAAGAGAAATAAAATGATGTTTATATATCTTGTGAATGTTGCTAAGGGTTTCAAAACGGAGCATGAATAGATTCGGGACGGGGCTAATCCTTGGGAGACATAAAGGTGTCATCTGGAGCCTTTGAGGTGACCCAGGTGAATGTTATGCTTTTATGCATTTATTGAACCAAACCTTAATGTTCTGACTTTCCCATCATAATTATTACCGTTTATTATTTAAAATTTTGGTATATGATAAAGAAATATTTATATGCAGGAGTAATGATTATCTTTTATTTGTATTTTTCCATATTTTCATGCAATAATTATTATCTCATTTTTGTCTTTCATTTTTTGCTTAAAAATTATATTATTTAATATCATGTGTACTTAGAATAGTGCATTAAGACATTATTTTTATAATACCAGACCAGATACTACTGGAGGAGGCTGATGTAGTTTAAAGATGTTAACGAGAATCATGGAGTGAGATATATTTTTAGTTTCTATTTTCTTTACGAGAGGAAAACATTTATATTTTGTTGTTTGTCAATTTATGTAATAATTTGGATGATATTTATTTTAATTTGAATGCATGAAATTTCTTTATTCTTCTGTGGCTCTGGATGTTGTTTAACTATTATTTTACTTGATCGTCAATACGATCCTGTGAAAGATGCACCAAATATTAGATTGATTGTTAATAACTTATCTTGGGTCATCACAGGTAATACCCCTCTCACTTCTGTTTCCTCCAATAATAACCTCATATGTGGCATTATGCCTTCATCTCAATGCCTTGGTGGCACAAAGTTGAAGAAATATGATTACGCGTGCGTAAGTGACCATTCAACTTATGGAAGTTGTTTTGTGGGTCAAAAGGAGTCTGAATTGGATGAAATTTTTGAAGGGTGTTTATGAAGATATTTGGGATCGAATGAACATTTTTATATAATATTTGGTAGCTATTTGAGGGGGCTATGGGCAGCGAAAGTGTGAGAGTGTCGAGGCTTGCGTAGGTTTCTTTGAAGTGGTGTTTGATGGGTGAAATAGAAACGGGTTTTGGCAAAATAAAATGGAGATGAAAGATGACGCTTGAAAAATAAGAACATAAAATAATTACAAAATAAATATACATTTGATCAAGATTATGCACACATTGATCCCTTCATGATTATACACATCATAAAACTCGCTGACTATGCACACCAACAAAATTTTGGTTATCCACACCAAATTTAAGAGCTCTCAAGCCAAATTTTTGTAATAAAATTTTATTCAGTTGTGTACTGATACAAAAGATTTGGAATCTTATTTATAGTCACATAAGGCATGCCAAATTACAATAAAAATCATAAACCAATCCAAACCAAATCTCTCGTGAAAGATTAAGATGTCTTTTACACACAAAAGAGTAAGTCAATCCACCCTCATGAGCACATGTCATTTAATCAAGTTTTTATTCATGACAAAATAAAATAAAAATGTGAATAAAATAAAAGATTATCACATTCTTAAGTCTTTAGGCTCCTAGCATAGGCTCGTATCATCGCACGCTCTTGTGTATGCCTTCGTGCTGCATCAAATTCTTCCCTACCACAAGAACTCTACTCCGTAGAGTTGAAGTCGATATAGTCATATAGTAGGTCAGGGTTGAGCTTCTGTAACTCCATCGAACTAGGAATCGGTGCTTAGCCTGCTCTCCTACAATAACTCATCAGAAATAAAAGCATCAATCTCAAATAAGAAAGGCTGTCGAGTTTCCATAAATAGTTTGCCATTTTTCCCTTCTAAAGTAGTACCTACACTATCCTGTAAAAGCTCATTTGGATATGGAATTAAGTCTTCAATATTGAAAGTAGGGCTTATAAACATATCAGAAGGCACATCAATCAAGTAAGCATTCAGCGTAATTTTTCTAAGAACCTTAAAAGGTCCTGCTGCTCTGGCATGTATTTTCTTATATTTTGTTGTGGAGTACATCTCAGGGCGAATGCGAATGAGAACATAATCACCTTCATTAAAGCTCCTAGATCTAGTCATGTTAGCTTTTGATGCATACTTTTTATTTTATTTCTCAATTTGGATTCTAACATTATGATGAAGTTTATAAAAATTCTTAGCAAATGTAAATGCAACATCCGAATTTGCATGGCTAGGCAAGTTAACTAGGTCGACATGTTTCCTAAGATTATATCCATAAACAATTTCAAATGGTATTTTCTTGGTAGTTTTAGAAACAATGCTATTGTAGGTAAATTCTGCAGTATGAAGGTGGATATCTCAAGTGCCTAAGTTTTCACCCACTATTTACAACTTCAATTTGATCGTCAGTCTGTAGGTGGAAGGCTGAAGTAGTGCCTAATAGATGCCATAAGGTTTTCTAATAATATGACAAACTTGACATCCCTATCCGAAATTATAGTGCTTGGTAATCTGTGAAGCTTAACTACTTCCATGAAGAAGAGTTTTGTTATATGAGATGCATCATTTGTTTTCAAACAGGGTATGAATTGAACAATTTTAGAGAATCTATCGACCACTGCATAAATGTTATCATGTTGTCATGGGGTTTTGGAAGTCCTAATACGAAGTCCATTGATAAATCTTCCCATAGCCGACTGTACATGCAAGACAATATATTTTCCAGACCTTTGTTTTTGAGCTTTGGCCTTCTTGCAAATTAAGTATTGGGAGGCAAGCTTGCTTACATCTCTCTCCAATGTTGGTCAATAAAATTTGGTCTCCACTAGATGGATGGTCTTATCTCTTCCTAGTTGACCTGCTATACCACCAAAATGTAACTCTTGAATTAAAAAAATCCTAAGAGAGGAGTGCGGTATGCAAAGTAATGGTTCACAAAAAAGATATCCATCAACAATATGGTACTCAAAGTGGGACTACAATACACCTTCTACAGACTCAGTGTAAATACTATGAAAGTCAGGGAAGCTACTATACTCGTCCCAAGTGGTCGAAGCTAGGAATCTGATTTGTGAGTGATGTAACCACCAAAGCTACTCTGAATAATACATCAGCAGGTTTATTTTCAGCGCCAAGCTTGTGTTTCAAAACAAAATTGTAATCTTGAAAGAGTTATACCCACTTAGCATGTCGATGATTAAGCTTCTTTTGCATGTTTATATACATGGGTTCGCCCACAGGAGGCTGCGACAGGATAGATCAGTATGGTTCTCCTCGCAAACCCCACACTTGGAACATTGTTCCAAGAGCTTCATGGAATTGCGACTCGAATTGGCGATGCCGGGCAATTTCTCCCTTGCAGAAACACATATCCCTTGCCATGGCCTCCCCTAAATCCCTTTGATGAGTGTGCAGCCGCATCATCAGTTTTTTTGAAAAGGTATGGCCGGTGGACATTGATGCTTCTCCTCCCCCTCCCTCTTCTTCTTGGTCTGCACCCCCTCGTGGGTGCGAACATTCAGATTAGTAAGCTCAAGAGAAGTGTGAGGAGGGATCGCGACGTCAGAAGATAGCACTTTGACCCTTGGGCCACGCAAATACCTAGGATAAGCGACCCAAAGGCTAATGAAGCATAAGTCCTATTCAGGGTATTCCAGAGCTGCTCGAGGATAATGCTGGAGATATAAATATCTTTAGGCCTTTGAAGAGCACATAAGAGCAGCGCCCTTGACTGGGTCACCTCGCTGAGATGCCCAGATGGCATGATGAAACTGGAGACAAAGACATGCCAAGCATTGCTCGAGTCAGTGAGAAGGGCTCAAGGAATGTTAGCCAAGTTTCCTCTCCAGCCGCATCATTACGAGGTGATTTCGCTCGTAATAGTCGCTGGATCGTATTATTATCCCACGAGGTACAGGTAGGCACATTCTTCTACCTCCCTCAACACATAAAAGTTTTCAATTTGTTCCCATCCAAATACAACTCCTTTCCCCCGCACAGTGATTTTACACCAAACCGTGTTGATTGTGTTGGCGTAAACCTTTTGAACAATGGCAGGGTAAGTTTCAGATTGTTCACCATATGTTCCCAACCCCGGTTTAAAATTTTTTTTGTGCTTACGGGGTAAGGGTCTCCAAAGACTCGCTCAGGAATTAGCTTCCACCTTGAGGTCAACTGAGATGAATCTCTTTTTGTTGTACGCCCCACCAACTGTGGGGGCAGCGGCTCCCTTGCTTGGAATGAATTTCTTTCCAGATGACATCCTCTTGTGATGAGTTGAAAGTAAGAGTTGCAGGAGTTGTTTGAAATAAATGAGAGCTGAGGTGCTTTAGAACTTCAAGTAGGTGCAAGCCTCACTCCCCTCCTCAAGGTTCTTAAATAGCTATAGAAATTCTGGAAGTTCACTTCTAATAAATCTCATTAAGGCAAGATAATTTTTGGTCAAAGATGCTCTCAAAACATGCCTTAAATGTGACTCCAATTCAGCCTTAAAGAGAAAGAAAATAGCAACTTTTCAGCACTTATCTTCAGAGTTTGAGTCCCAAGGCTCGCTGTAGCGACCTTGACTGCATTGGGAAACCAAGGCAGTCAATATCTGCTCCAGTTGTACGTCACGTGTCATGGCGCGCTACAGCATTTCGGGACTTATGAAAATTTAACATGTGCTTAAACCGCTGTAGCGCGCTGTGGCGACAAAATCCGCTGCAACACACTATAGCGACTAAATCTGATGTAGCGTGCAGTGGCGGATAAACTCGCTTGCGGCGCGCTACAATGCCTTTTAAAGCAGTTTTTTTTTCATATTTCAAATAACATTCAGAATTCCTTTTTTCAAAGGTTTCATGTTGCTTACTATTTTGTTTTCTATCCTAATTAACTATTTCTAAGTTTCTAAGTAAATAAAGCAAAACATTGGGTTGCCTTCCTAGAAGTGCATGGTTTAATGTCGTCAGCTCGACAAGTTTAAGATTTCAAGGGATTTCTTCAAGTGGGGGTTTCCTTTTCCATACCTTAGAAGTGCATGAGTGAGCACTAGCACATGCTGTGCTCAAACTCATGACCACTTGTGGCCTTCCCTTCTACCCTATTTTTAGGTATTGGTAAAGAAACTCCCTTCTTTCTCTTACCTCTCTTAGTCTTCTTATTTTTGTTTTTCTTCTTAACTTAACCTCCAGATGGGGTGCTAAGACTAGTTTCAGAATTCTTATCACTGAGAGCAAGATTCTCTAGATCAAGTGCCTTACATAAATCCTCCTTCCTAACTCTCATTCTCAGCTCTAACTCTATAGCCTTTTGTTTAAAGAGAGTTGGTTTTAAATCTATCACTTTCAGCTCTCCCTGGGACCTTGATACTCATTAAACCCCGACTAACATCTATAATAGCCTTGGTGTTGGCTAGGAATGGTAGTCCAAAGATAATAGTGGAATTTTCATTCCATCTATTCCATTCATAAACAACAAAATTAGCTGGGACAACAAAACTTCCTAACCCCACGGGCATATTTCTTATAACTCCAAGAGGGGTTAATGACTCCAAATTAGCAAACTCTAAAATCACAAATGTGCTCTCCATCCCTCCTATCTTAAGATGCTCATATATATAGTAGGGCATGACATTGACTGAGGCTCCAAGATCACACAAGGTATCTAAAAGAACCTCACTCTTTATCACACAAGGGATGCATAACTTGTCGGGATCTTCACATTTCGTAGCAACAAGCCTCTCATCTCTAGATTTTCTATTCCCTTCTTCAACCACTAAATCTATTTTAGATGTCTCACTATTTTTATCTTGGTGGTCACCCTCAATTCCTTTAGAATGGATAACACTCACCATTTCCCTAGGACTCACTTCCGTAGAACTAGGCAAAGCTCCTTGCTGATGTGTGGCTAGTTGTTTTGAGATCTGCCCAGGTTGAACTTCTATGTTCCTAAGGGATGTCTCTATCCCTTGGATTGAGGCATCGTGTCGGGTGATTGTTGTTTCTGTCCTACGCATGAATTGGATTGTTTCAGCCTTTAACGCATTAAAGGATCCCTCCAAGTTTGAAGATTGAGGTTGGAAGTTATTCCCATTGTTATACCCTTATTTATTTGATGAATTCTTGTGGCGGCCCTCCCTTAATCATCCGAGGTTAAGGAGTGGTCGTCACTTAGCACATCCCTCGCTTAATATTAGGTTGGAAGATTAAGACTCCAATCCAATCTTAAGGGAAGGATGTGCCCTTTTGAATAGAGCAAGGAAGAATAATCACTTATTGAGTATACTACATAATCAGAGTGTAGAAGAAAAAGGAACAAACTATAGTAACATCCATTCATCCATAATGAAAATGTGAAACATCTAACTCAGAATATAAAATGCAAGAAAAGAAAAGTACAATTTAAATCTGTATTATTACAAGTATTTAAAGTTAAAAGCTGAAATAAACTATCTCTCATTCTCACGATACAAAAGTATAAAGAACTAGAACATATAATTTACGTATCTTCAGCAACCTGGACCTCCTCCTAAATCTACTCCTCTGAAGATTCCACTTCCTCAAATAGCTCAGAATCTATCATTATCGATTTCATAATGATATGACCCTAACCAACAAAAGAAAAATCTTAAGTTAGACAATATGTCTAAGTACTTGTTAGGGTAATCATTTTTATATGTTTAATGATATCACAAAACTAACTTAAGCATGAAAATAGCGGTAAAGCAACAAAGAAAGAAAAGCAAGTTATAATAATAAATTATAACTTAAACGAAGTGTGAGGTAAGCACATACCTCAACTCAAGCTGCATAAAAAGGTAAGTAAAGTGCTAATGAATATCTACTAAGTACAAAGAAATATCCTAAGCAATATGACCAAAATAAGCATGCCAATTTGTAATATAAAGTAAAGGTACTGTACTGGAAAGGGAACATCTAGCATCCTAACATATTTTTAGTAAAGTAGAATAACTGAATAAAATAAGATGGCATAAAATTCTGTAATATAAAAGAACTGCAATAAATGAAAGTCTAAGAAAAAGTGTACTGAACTGCAAGGTAAAAGTAAGTTAGAACTGTAAAGTAAATGTAAATTAACAGTAATGTAACTGTAAAGTAAAAATAATGTGTGAGATACCCCTACTTAGTCCTGCGAAAAAGTAAAGTCCATCTGATCATCTAAGAAAGTGTCCCAGATTAAAGTATGTCGCACTAGGAAAGTTTCCTAGACAAAAGTAACACTCACTAAGAAAGTGTCCTAGGCAAAAGTAACACGCACTAGGAAAGTGTCATAGGCAAAAGCTGTCTGAAAAGTAATGTTATACTAAATGGCAGACTAAGTAAGACATAACTCACAAAGTGTAGTAAGTTTGTTTCATAAAGTTTTCTCCTTAAGTTATAAAAATGTCATATGAATGTATTTACAGTTTAACATAGAATATTTATCAAATATTCCATGTTTAATACAATGTATCCAACTGCATAATGAAGCTCATAACAAGGAAAGCATAGCATTTCGAATTCAAGATAATAAATAGCACTACACAAACTTTGTGATATCACTTGCTTTTCTAATTTAATCGCTCTAACTACTCTAAGTTACATAAAATTCAGAATCATTAATTCTTACATTTTCTATAACTTATAATAAAGTTTAATTACAATCACAAGGTTATCCTAAGGACTATGATTTAATCCCATCTCACTTGATTAAATATTAACACAAATCCTATTGAATTAAGTCAAACTCAATAGGATAGATCTCTAATTCTAATTCTAAGATTAAAAGATCAAATAATCATTTAATAAACTATGAAAATCTATAAACTAATAAACTCAAGGTTTCACCTATTGAGTAACCCAATTTACTCAATAGATGAACTCTAACTTAAGATCTATCCCTAATATTAGGAATTTAGGCTCTTAAAAATTAAGAGCAGCACTCAAACATACATCCTAACTAATGTTATAAGACTTATGGGTGAGCTAAGAAGTTCAAAGAAAGGAAAAGAACTCATATTCTTAGATTTTTACTTAAGACCAAATTTAGGATTTTCCTTATAAATTTAATTTAAGACTTAGAATTATCTAAATTAAAGTTTAAATTACTTTAATTATTAATTATAATGTTTAGACAATGATTCTAGGGTTGAAAAAGGTTTAACCTTAAATTTGAGCAAAATGACCATTTTGCCCCTACTTAAGGGTCTAAAATTCAACTTTATGAATTAAAGCTCAATTCTAGAATTTATTGAAGTGGAGTGAATACTTATTATCTAATATGAGTTTTGATAGTAAGTAAATTTATTTTGATTAAGTATTAAGCCTTATAAGGTAAAATTAAGAAATTTGACTTATAAGGGCAACTTGGTAATTTGGCCTAATAAAATCTAAATTTTCTATCAATTTATTGAAGATTATGCCCTAAGGTTTTCATAGAACCTAAATCCATCAAATTCTAATATGTATTGGCTAAGTTATAGCCAATACAAGCATAGGGGTAAAAGGGGTAATTTAGGATTTCTTAATTAAGGGTCAAAAATCTTAACTCTTTTAATTAGTATCTAAATTGAGTAAAATTAGTGGCTGTAGATCACAAATGACCCACTAATCACATTGACTAGTGGTAGACTCAATTTGAACTCTAATTGGCTAAGTTATGGCTTAATTAGGGTTTAGGGTGATTAGTGAGTAATTAGTAAAAGTAATCACAAAATCAATAAATTAACACTGCCACTAGTTTCTAATCTACTCTAAGAGTTTTCTGAAATTTGAATCACTCAAATTGGATTATTGATTTTACTAATCTTCACTAATCAAGGTTTAGAGTAATTAGGGTTGATAAAGAAATCTAATAATTGGATCTTAAATATTCTTACTATTTAGTGTTAATTAGGTTTTCTTGATCAAAATGGTAATATGGATGACCTAATTTGGAGTTCAATTAACCAACTTATGGTCAATTGAAGTTCTAGGGTTAATTGACCTAATTAAGGTTAGGTCCTAAAAGTGATTAAGCTCAAACTAATCCAAACAGCAAAATGAACAGTAAGTGAGACCCAAGATTAATCCTTAAGGTTTGCTGATTATTTTGAGACCCATATTGGGTATATTTGAATTAGTGTGTGCAAAGTTATAACTAAGTGAAGTTTTGTGATATTTTTGAAATAATTTAAATATCCTAAAATATCACTTAGTGAAATATAGCTCCTAAGAGAAATTGGACAGTGCCAAAGTGATCTTTTATTTTTGCTGATCATAATGATATATTATTTTGTTATGTTTAGAGTTCAGGATCTTAAGATATGAACGTTTAAAGCTTAGTGAATTAATAAACATCAAATCTTATTTAAATTCTTATTAATTTAAAATTTCAGTTAATTATTTTAAATCACTCAGCAGTGGGACTCGCAGTAGAATTTGACAGAATATCACCAATTCCGTGCTCGACAGCACATCCCTGGCTGGACCCACTTGCCAGGACTCGACGGCTTGCAGCGGGCCCCACCCCTGATCCTCGGCCATCAAATGCACAACGTGTGGTCTAAAAGGGCCCCACTGATGGCGCATTTTACGCGTTCTAGATCCTTCGGCATGCGGGTTGGGTCGACCCAACCCGACCTGAAAAACATCTTCTTCGCTAACACGAGATTAGGGCACGAGTTCTTGGGTCCAAGCCGGCGACACCTGCAGTCGGACCATGAGACAACACGTAGGGGATGGTCTAGCCTTCCAAATGGTAGTCAAACCAATACTTAAAGGTGTCTAAATCAAGCACAATGCCAAACCTTAGTGGCTGTTGACGGAATAAGGGAGGAGATGACTTCGAATACAGTTTTAAATCGAACCGATCGAACCTATTTTTGTTCAATCGAGAATGATCAATTAATCATTACATACAAACCACTATATCAATGTAACAAATTGAATCAATTGTGGGATTAAAACAGTAATTGCTACGTACCTTAGGCTGCATGAACGAGCGTTCAAGCCTCTGTGGAATGGGGATTAGGGATTCACAGCTTTAGGATAGCATTTAACTAAATCATCCCCAACCTAAAAAAGAGTCAAAAAGGCTAAGAAAGGTCATAGAGAGGGCTTCAAAGCGGTGTAGGCCGCTTGGCGGGGAGAGGCTATCGCATGTGAGGAAGAGGAGACACGCGCGGCTCTCTGTGCGATCGAATGGAGAAGATGAAGATGGTCAGTCCGATCGCTTGATTGGACGGCCCGATCTTGCTGTCAGATCTTGACGTTAAGGAGGTAACGACAGCTTAGGGAATAACGGCGCCGTTAAATGATTTAAATAATAATATTATTTGAATTATTTTACACAATTTAATTAATTAAAATTAACTTATTAATTGTATTTCAAAAATTTTCCAATAAATCACCCTAGCTAATTGAGGGGTGAGGAACGCAACGGCGCAATTGAATTTTTGATTTGACGAGTATTTATTTATTTGATTTTTTGGGGTATTTAAATATTATTAAAATATTCGACAAAAATCCAACGACTTCCAAATGCATCCAAAACTTCACCCCTAGCTAACTTGGGGGTGGTGAGCGCAATGACGAAGTCAGATTTTTAATCTGAGACCTAAATAAAAAAGTCAATTTCTAGGGTTTTGGGATTTTTCAGAAATCAAGATTTGATCTAATGGATTCCTAATTTGACCTAGATCTTAAAGATGAGTTCTAAATGACTTAATTAATGAACTAGAACCATAATTAAGACTTTGATTAGCCTTAATTGACCTAGGTAACAACCTGGGTTGTTACAATTCCCCCATTGAAATTTCCGTTGTTATTATTTTTTACTTCAAGAAAAGTTAGGGTGATTTTTCCATCCAGCATTATAGGTGTTAGAGTAAGGGTTGTTCATCGTATTATTTTGAATAGAATTATTATTCCTCAAAAAATTCACTGTTCAATTTGTGAGGGTGCAAATGGTTTGTTAAGTTGTAGGTTTTGCTCGAATGATTTCCTCCACACTATTCACAATAAATTTCCTGAATAATACTTACGTTCATGTTTTATATTCTATTATTCAGAGCTTTGATTTCATTTTGTATGGCTAATATTTGATTTGTTTCATTGATCTGATTAGCCTCTATCTTTTTTGGATTAAGCCTCTCAGTAGGTGTGGGGCCCCCATACTGGTAATAACGAAGTACGACGCTCCAACTTTGGCAAATCCCCAACTTAAGTAAAGTTAGGCAAACCCAACCTGCCTTAAGTCAAGGACTTGTCACCAAGTGCTATAACATTCATTAATATAAATATCAAAGTGGCGGAATGTAACAACCCAGGTTGTTACTTTGCTCAATTAAAACTAATCTAAGTCTTAATTAAGGTTCTAAGTCACTAATTAAGTGATTTGAAGCAAATCTCTAAAACCTAGGTCAAACCAAGAAGTCAACAAAGTCAAAACAGGAATTCTGGAAAATCCCAAAACATGGAAATTTGACTTTTTATTTAGATCTCAGATTGAAAATCTGACTTCACCTTTGCGTTCAGAACACCCAAATTAGCTAGGGGTGAAATTTTGGAGGCATTTGGAAGTCGTTGATTTTTCGTCGAGTATTTTAATATTATTTAAACACCCTAAATAATCAAGTAATTAAATACTCATCAAAATAAAAATCCGAGTGCACCGTTGCGTTCCTCACCCTTCAATTAGCTAAGGGTGATTTATTGGAAATTTTTAGGATTCATTTAATAGGCTAAAATTAATTAATTAAAACTGAATAATTTAATTTAAATATTATTATTTAATTTTAGCAGTTAACGGCGCCGTCCATTAATAGCTAACGCCGTCGCCTAAATCTAATTCCCGCCGTTTGATCAAACGGGCTCCGCGGTCCGTTCGATCTAAGGATCGAACGGTCGGGGGTCGTCGTCCCCGCGTAACGTACGCGTGTCGCGAACGACGACGCCCGGCGCTCCTCCTCCGCTCCACGCGTCGATCCCACCGTTCTAGCCTTAAGTTAAAGCTTCTGATCGATTCCACTGCTCGATTTCGCTCAAATCGAACCATTGCAGAGATCAGGGACGCTCGGATTGATCCAGTTAGTCGTTAGCCGTCGAAACTAGGTACACCCCGATCCTTCTTATTGCAATAATTTCTCAATCGCATAATTTCGAATCTGTATTTCAATGCATGGATTGGAGTTTGAGCGGATGCAATCATGTTTGGAAGGCGTAGATCGAGCTAGATTCGTTCTTTATCCACAGTTCTTACCGTTAGAGGTACGGGTTAGCGGTGAATAGGGTTGTCTAGGGTTAGGAATTTTGATCAGCTCAGACCATCGAAGGACTCGATTCAACCATATATTAGAAGATCTCATCCAGACCTTTTGAATGAGGTATGATTCGACCTCCGGCGACGGCAGATTCACCGCCGTTTTTGATGCCCTAAGTCGCCGTTGTAGAATCAACTCGCGCGAAGACGAAGTCTTCACGGGCTGAACCGGGTTGGCCCGGGCCCGGCCCGTGGCCCGAATCCGCGTCGCTTCAGCTGCCGCAGCGGGACCCACTGCGCGGCGTGGAGCCAACCGCGGAGCGACGCGTGGCCCGCGCGTCAGCGAGCTGACTCGTGGGGCCCACCGCTGTCTGCTCAGCCAATGAGCAGCCGCCACGTGTACCTGCAGAAATAAAATTAATTATATATATAAATATATAACAGATAGTTATATATTAAATATATTTATATAAAAACTATATAACAGTTGTATTAAAATAAATAAAACAGAATTAAATAATTAATTTAAATCCAAACTTAAACCCTAAATAATTCCTAAATTACTCATCCAAAATATGCAAATGAATATACCATTTTGATCAGCAAAAATAGAGGAATAATTTGGCACTGTCAAATTTGCATTTGGACTTATATTTAGCAAAGTGATTTTTAGGGTTTAATTTTTAAGATAAATTAAATGTTACCAATTTTATTTAGCTCATAGCTTTGTGTATGTTGATCCAAATGTACCCAATATAGGTCTTAAAGTGATCAGAAAACCCTAAGGATTAATTTGATAGTATTTATCTTGCTGTTTGGATTAGTTTGAGCCTAATCACATTTAGGACTAAACCCTAATTAGGTTAATTAACCCTAGATCTTCAATTGACCATAACTTGGTCAATTGAGCTCCAAATTTGATAATCCAAATATCAATTTAGATCAGAAGAATCTAATTAACAGTAATCTATAAAAATATTTTAAATCCAACGGTCAGATTTGCTAATCACCCTTAATTGCTCTAAATCTTGATTAGTGAATAATAGCAAATCTAGTAACTCAAATTGAGAGTTTTAAACTTCAGAGGGCTCATAGATCCATTTAGAATCAATCCATAAGGTTGGATTAGTTTTTAAGTGATTAATTTTATTAATCACTCACTAATCACCCTAAACCCTAATTAGGTCTTAACTTAGTCAAATTAGGTCCAAATTGAGCCTACCACATGTCATTATGATCAGTGGGTTACTTGTCATTTATAGCCACTGATTTTGCTTAATTTGGATTCTAATTGGCAAAGTTAGGATTTTTGACCCATAAGTAAGATTTTTCCTTAATTAACCTTAAAACCCTAAATCTTGTATTGGCCATAACTTGGCCAATATTTATCAGATTTCAGCAAATTTAGATTCTATGGAAAGCTTAGACAGTAAAGAGCAATAATCTGAAAGAAAATTTAACTTTCACTTAGCCAAATTACTAAATTGCCCTTATGAGTCAAATTCACTAATTTGATCTCATATGGCTTAATAATCACCCAAAATTAATTTAGTTGCTGTCTAATCTTACATTAAACAGTAAGAAATACTTTCCAAAAGAAAATTTTAGAATTTAATCCCTAGAGCAAAATTTGATCTCTTGAACCCTTAAGTAGGGGCAAAATGGTCATTTTGCCCAAATTTAGGGTTTAGCTTTCAAAAGCTCTAAAATCATTTTATAATCATATTTATCAGTAATTATAATGATTTAGAACTGAATCTAATCAAATTTAAGTCTAAATTAGGTTTTGATTAAAATCTCAGATTTTGCTTAGTAATGAAAATTCCTAAGTCCCGAGTGAGTTTTTTTCTCATTCTTTAAAATCATTCTTAGACTCATCCTTAGGTCTTATAACATTAGTTAGGATGTGTGTCTTGAGAGATACTCTTAGTAATTAAGAGCCTTATTTCCTAAGATTAGGAATTGATCTTAAGTTAGAATTCATCTATTGAGTAAATTGGGTTACTCAATTAGGTGAAACCTTGAGTTTCTAGTTTATAGATTTTCTTAGTTTATTAAATGATTATTTGATCTTTAAACTTTAGAACTAAGAATAGAGATCCATCCTAATGAATTTGATTTATCATTAGGATTTGCCTTAACCTAATCTGTGAGTTTGGGTTCTAAACCTTAGACCCTTAGTTATACCTTTAGATTAAGTGATTAGACCCCATCATTTGGAGTCTAATTCTTAATCTTTTCATCTTGATTTGGCTAATCAAGATGATGGATGGGATGATTTAATTTACAACATTAGGTCGCTGATTTATTCATTTTAACCAAATAGTCATCTTTTGATTAAGTTATAATTAGGACTTGGCCAGTCCTAATTATCTTCAACAAGTAGGATTCGAGATTCTAAGTTACAGAATGTGAAAGAGTTGTTGATTCTGAAACTTATGTAGCTTAGAGTAGATAGAATGAATAAAGTAGACTACAAAGGATATCACCTGTGTTTTAGATAGAGTTTTCTTGCACTTTGATTTTGATACTTCGCATTCCTTGATTTTGAGCCTTATACCTTGAACATATATTATGTACTTAAGATATTTGATGAATATCTTATGTCAATTTTGAACATTCATAAAAGGCATTGTGTTCGTTTCACAAGTGATTTGTAAGGTGTAGCTTGATTAGTATACCTCTTCGATCAACCCGTTCGGGGTCAGCAACCTTTCGAGGGTTTAATGTCCGACAGTCTATTGGCCATGCTTAGTCCGAGTGATAGGATGGATAGACTCTCGCCCTACTGACTACAGAGTCAGGATTCTGATATGGATATACTAATTCAAGTACACTTACATTCAGTTCTATCTTAGCTCATCAGGCTAAGAGTTTCAGTGATGTTCAGTTCAGAGTTTCTTAGCCCATCAGGCTAAGAGTTGCTGAGTTCGTACTCAGTTCAGATGACTTGTACAGTTGCTATAGTTTCAGTTTACAGTTACTGTTTTACTAGTATATTCTGCATTTCAGCACTATTTTACTTACAGCTTTCCTGCACGTGTTTTTATAGGATGCTAGTTTTATTTACTGTTTTCATATGCTTTCGTAGGATGATAGTGTTCAGCTTTATACTTTTGTACTTCACTTAGCATAATCTGATTGATCATGAGCATATTTAGGTTGTACTTTTCTTACTTTTCTTTTACTTTTATTTATCTGTCCTTGTTGCAGTTGCTTAGAGGAGGTATGTTTTACTTCCTTTTTGTTTAGTTATAAACTATGGTTTATAACTTATTACAGTTCTTTTGTACGCTTTTCTGCACTTATTTTTGCTCAGTTCTGTTTTTATGGTGATATTCAGTTAACTTAATCAAACTCTTACCCTAAAATGTACTTAGACTTATTGTCTAACCAGTTTTCTTTTGTTGGCTGGGGCCCTATCATTATGAAATTGATAATGGTAGGTTCTGAGTTTGTTGGTTTAGCAGATCCAGTGGAGAGTTTGCCATTGGAGGAGGAGCCCGTTCTTGAAGATCTGTAGCCTAGTTTTCTGTTTTCAGTGAGATTGAGAGTTTTCTTTCAGTTCTTTTAAAACTCATTAAATGTTGTAATAATACAGGATTTTATTTCTTTTTCAGTACTTTACTTATTATGTTTTATTATATTTATACTGTATTGGATGGATGTTATGTTTTATGCTTCCGCACTCTGAGTTCATGTATGATCATTTAGTGATAGTAGTTCTGGATTGAATGGCAAAGTCCTTATTTAAATTGGATTAGGATGTGTGACTAATCCAATCTTAAGTGGGGACCTTGTCATTTGGTGACCCCTCCACCGTAATCATGTTAACTTAAGGGTTAACAGGACCACGGCGGGGCAGGGCCGCCACACGGAAGCAGTACAAAATTGAGTAACATTCACAAGCATACATAGTAGGGAAAAGAAAATGCAATATAGTAACTCCTCGCAATGCAGAAAGTAAAGTACATCCAGAAAGTTAATTATTACAAACTAAAATGAATAACTGAAAAATGAAAAACTCTCATCCTCACTAAAATAAACAAGGCAAAAACTATCTAAACAGCAGCTGGAAGGTCCTCCTCCTGAACTAGCTTCTCCTCTGCGACACTGCCCACGAACACGTCCGAATATGACATTTGTCGGTATCACAAATGCCAGGGCCCCAGCCAACAAAATAAAAAGGTTACAGTTAGACAATTGTTTAAGTACATTTTAGGCTATTTTAATAAAATGAACATTTAAAGATATCACATTTTAATTTAACTACACATGCAAGCAGTAAAGGTGCAACAAGCTATGAAAGAAATGGAATACTATAAACTATCCATTTATAGCAAGCAACATGTATGTGAAGTAACATACAAAGCACTATATAAGCAAGGTGAGGCTAAAAGCAAAAATAATTACAACTACTGAATAAATATACTCATAACATGATTATGATCGTAATAAAATATGCTGAGTATAAAAGAACACAAGTACTGAATATGATAAAATTCTAGCATCCTAACATGCCATTTATACATATATCTAAGCCATAAAAGTATACATACAACATGCAGATTAATATGAAAAAGAAAGGCCACTAAGACATGTGGCAAAAGCAAAGCAATATATGAAATGTAAGGCCACTGAGGCATGTGGCAAAGCGAGCAAATACTGAAAATAAAGCCACTGAAGCATGTGGCTAAGAAAAAATAAAATAATACTGAACAATCCAGCTAAGATAGCAATAAGCCTAGGACATAGTACTGCCATACCAGCAATAAGCCATACAGGGCCTCTAATATCCATCAATCAATCATCAGCCCAGCCATCCAAATATGCTAGGTCTGAGTCCAGTCTATACAATACTACTACTGAATAGGCAGACTAAGCTAGGACATATTCTACTAACTACAAACAAAACAAAACTGAATGATATGCAATTTCAATACTAGCTTAGGATGCATCATCCATATCCTAAGTTTTTCCTATTATGCTCAAGGAATAAGGCTCAAAGTCCAAGGTATGCAAGGCAATCTAGTCAAAGTAAGCAAGAGACTCAATCTAGACTTATGTGATATCTGTTGTTGTCTAATTACCAAATCTAACTACTCTGAGAAGGTACAAGTTTAGGATCTCCAATATCCAGCTACCGAGTAAAATCTCAGATTTACATCCTTAAAGTTAATATTAAAACTTAACAAGTTCTAATCAAAATCATGAGATGACTATATAGTTTTAAGTAAGCAAATCAATGACCTAATTTTTATGAATATTTTACTCTCTTACCCAAATCTTGGTTAAATAAATCAAGATTTAAGGATTTAGAACTTAAACCCTATGTTGAGTTCAAATCCCAAATCCTAAGTAATATCTTAATAAGGATCTAGGGTTCACACTTAACACCCCAATTTAAAGGTGAAGAGTCCTATAGGCTGCAGGATTCAGGATCTAAGAACTTAGTGAAAAGCTATTCTACTGATTATAAGATTAAATAATCAATTAAGAACTTGAGAATCTAAGATCTATATTCAATCTTTAAGATAATTTCATTATCTTATTGATTGAATCATCCTATACCCACATGGAAGGTTTCAAAAGGTTAAATAATTAATCATTAAAGAATTTCAATTGGAGGTGGTCTGATTCAAATTGAAGATCTAAGTCTAAGATCTAAGATCTAAAGATCTGAAGTTTGATCACTTTAGACTTCTAATTAGAGTTTTGACTTAAGAGTTTCTATTTGTGATTTTCTTTAGAATCTAATTTCATAATTAATTATAAGGAGCTTATTAAGGTTAAAAGTGACAATTCCAAGTATTAGATTAACACTAAACCCATATTGACCATCTTAGGCTACTTAAGATCTAAAGGTCTGAGTTTTGATCACTTTAGATCTTAAGTTAAGATTTTTCTTAGACATTTCCAATTATTTTTCTTTTAACACTTAATTCTTAAGTTATCTTAACTAAACTTATTAATGATATAATTGACCATTTCAATTATTAGATTTAAAGCCTAAGGCCATAGGATCTTTATAAGGAAAACTTAAGATCTAAGCATCTTAATTAAAGATTTAATGAAGATCTCATGGATTAATGTTTAACATTATTATTGTTCTATGATTTTAGAGAACCTCTCAATCTACTTTATAGTGGTTTTACTGAAATTTTCAATCCTTAAAGAACATTAAATAACATTTTAGTCAAAATGACCAAAATACCATTCTTAAAGTTAAAATTGGGATTTTAGGGTTTAACTACCCAAATTTGCTCTAGACTATTTTAATATGTTTCATATTACTTAATGAAGTGGGAAACACCCTTAATTTAGGTTTTGATGACCTAAATGATCTTTAATTAACACTAATCACTTAATTAGGTCACTTAAGGTGATTAGTGAAATTAAGGTAATTTAGGGCAATCCAACCTTACACTTAGGTTCTAGTGGACTTAATGTGAGGTTAGGAACAATCCTCACCCAAAATAAAGGCTTAATTAGGGTTTAGCTTACTAATCCTTGATTAGGGTGATTAAGGAGTGATTAAGAAAATTAATTCTCCAAAGTATATTTTAAGAGTCTGGAATTATTCCTTAGGGTGCAGGGAGCAATCAGAGCCCTTAAACTCACAATTTGGATATTTAAGAGATTTTATATGATTTATTTAAGAATAGAAAAGGTTTGGCCAATATTTTTAAATCCAACCATTAAATCTGAGATTTTATTTTATATTCAGATTCCTTGAATTTTTTTAATTTAAATTGTATATTGGATCATACCATTTGGATTTGTATAGCTAAAGTTATTTAATTAATTTATTCTAAATGTTTATTTAAATTAAAAATATAGGGCTTAATTAATTAAATTCAGAACCATTAAAAATGCTATCCAATAATTATTAATTAGGCGCGGCCCAAAATCAGAACCGCGTGGGTCACGGGTCGGCCCGGCCCAGAACCCGCAACTTCGTCTTCTTCCTCTCGACGGGTCCCAAGCCCGACGAATTTCAATGCTAAAATTCTCGGCGCTCCGGCGATGGCAGGGGCTCAAATCGATCCCTACACGTTCCTTGAGTCAAGACGCGTCGATTGGACCAAGAACCCCCATCTGGATCCCTCTGGATCGATGGGGTGCTACTCGGTCGAGACGCCTTTGATACGGCCATCTCAGGCCATCTGTGAGGGGGAAATTCTCCTCACAGAGACCTCAATTCGACCGGGTTTTGATCCCTACACGTTCAGGGAGACTAGACGCGTCGAACCCCCAACCTATCTTAACTTGAGGTGCAGCCAATCACCGGGTCCTTACTTGGACTCAGCCATTGGCTCGATGGCTAGCTCAGTCGATCGATACGATCGACTCGAGCTAGCTTAGCCCCAGGCGACAATCACATTGGGTTTCTAGGTGGCTAAGGTTGCTTAGACGACAATCAAAGCTCATTCAACAGACAGAAATGGAAAGGAGCTTCAAAAAATTTCAATGGGGGAAGCTGTACCTCGAGTCGGGGATACAGGCATTGCCGAGGGAAATTGACGGGCGCTGAAGCTTCCTAGATAGTAGACAAAGCTTTCCAGGGAGTTTGAACACCAGACTAGCCGTCTATCAACAGTTCGCAGTTCGGGAGAAGTCAGAATTTGCTGAGGAAGACGGGGGCTTCAGAGGCTGCAATTGGAGGAATTGAGGGTTCACAGTGAGCAAAGGGACTCACTGTGATCTCCTGGAGGTTTTTATAGGCCAAGGGGAGCTCTAGGGGTGGTGTCCAAGGCTCAGTGATGGGGAGAAGGCTCGGGCCGAAGGAAATGGCTCGGGCCAACGGCTAGGGGCAATTGGGGAAGAAGGCAGCCGGCCAAACGGACACGCAGAGGGCAGGAGAGGAAATTCGGTGAATTTCCCGTACTGCCACACGCCAGGGAGAGATCCCCGCTGTCGGGGGGACCAGATGCAGACAGGCGAGTGGAGAAGATGATCCACAGTGCTGGGACCCGTCTCCGCCGTTTGATCTGCTAAGCCGTTGGTGATGGACGGTTGGATGCGCTTCCTGATTAACTAAACTGCAGAGAGGATCTCGAGCGTCTGATTTAATCTGTCGATCGGGCGGTTAGGATTTAATTACAGCGTGCGGTATGAGGGCCGTTAGATCTAGCGCGCTGAGATGCGTGCTGACGAATCGAGTGGTCGAAACGCGTGCGCCGCTGTCGGGACCCCGCAGCAGATCTGCCGCGGTCCCGACAACAAATCTCACAGAAATAAAAATTAAATAAAATTTAATTTTAATTAATTAAAACTATTTAAATTAATTTTTAATTATTCTAAAATTTCCCAAATTCAATTTAGGACCAAACGAGCTCCAAAAATTCCCAAAAATTTACCCTTAGCTAATTAGGGTATGAGGAATTCAAAAATGAAATCAGATTTCAATTTGGAGATCAAAATAATTTAAGTATTTTTCAGGGCTTAAAAATAGCCAAAAATACCAAATTTTCCAATTTAGCTCCGGTTTATTTCAAACTTCTATATTTAGGTTTAAATGACTCATTAAATCTAATGGAATTAAAATCAAACCTTGGTTTAACTTAATTAATCTAGTTTTAACTAGGGTAACAACCTAGGGTTGTTACAGTAGGCCATTGGTAAGCATTTGTTGCCATTTCCTCAAGAAGATCAAATGCCTCCTCTTGGGTCTTGCTACTCAAGGATCTGCCCACGGTTGCATCTATTATGAGTGTCATTGTGGGTGCATTTAATCCATTATATAAAATTTGCACTTGCATCCATAGCAGAAACCCATGATAGGGGCAACGTTCTGCTGAGAGAAATTAGATATCTCATTTCTCAGCCTGATAGTCCTTAAAGCGTTCCCAGCCGCCATACAGATTTTCCCCATTCTGCTGAGAGAAATCAGATATCTCATTTCTTAGCCTGGCAGTTTTGGCTGGTGGGAAATACTTAGCTAAACATTTTCTAGCTAAATCATCCAATATCTTAATAGACCGGCCAGGCAGAGAGCTGAGCTAAACTTTTGCTCTATCTATCAACAAAAATAGAAATATTCTTAGTCTAATGGCATTATCAGAAACTCCATTGAATCTAAATTTGTCGCATATTTCCAAAAAATTTTAAATGTGCGAGTTTAGATCATCAGTAGCTAGACCACTAAATTGATTATTTTGGACCATGTTTAATGTTGAAGGTTTAATTTCAAAATTATTGACATGTTTAGCATGTTTAACAATTACATTAGGAACTCCTCCTACTGTAGGTAGGGCATAATCTCTAATGGTTCTACCCCTATTATTTTCTAACAACTCTTCAGGATTTGCTTCTAAGTTTTCCATTCAGCTTGTTGTTGGTTTAAATTTGTTTGTTCTCTCCTAGCTCGCAAATGAGTTCGTTCAATTTCAGGATCAAAAAGGATTTCATAACAGTTTCTCCTACCCATGCAAATTTAAAGTTACCACTAGCTAGAACAATCACAGCAATCAAGTTTTCACAATTTAGCAATTCAAATCACCCAAAGAGTAAATAAGCAATTCAATTCAGCAAGTTCCACTTCAGCAAAACAAGTTTCAGCAACTTAAATTCTCAGCAATTTCAAGTTTAGCAATACAGAGCAACTAAATTAAAATATAAATTAGCACTACAATTAGCACAAGTATAATTACAGAAAATAAAAATTATATGCAAAGTAAAAAAAAAATCTAAATCACTATTTACTTATAGATTGTACTTAATACTAAACTAAAATCATTCCCCGGCAATGATGCCAAAATTTGACAGACCTAAAATACGCGTCTGCACTCGCACACCCAAGTGTACGTGATCTGAAGTAATAATGAAAGGTAAGTTCCGGATTTTATCGTTCTCAGGGAATGGATGGCTCTGATACCAAGTTATATCTACTTTAATAATGTTTAGAAAATATGTTTTTTAAGATGATGGTTCCTAATTCAGCAATGCAAAGAGCTTGACTTAAGATACTATTTGATTAAGAAAGAAGAGTTGGGTTTTCATCATGTGAGCTGTGAGGGACTGGTGTCGTATTTAATTCTTGCAACTTATAATTTCCTTATTTTTATGCCAAATAATCAAGTGAACATTGTGTTCCTTAGATTGGTCATCTAATTTTGACAAATTCAAATCTACTTAGATTGGTCCTCTTATTCTGATAAGTTCAAATCTATTGCACAAGATGAACACACCAGGTTCCATCTCAGCACATAGATTCCCATGAGATTGCATTTATATTATTTAGAATCCCTACGTTTAGGTTTTCAAAATATTATTTTAATTAGGTGATCTAAAGAGCATTGATTTCCACTAACTACCATCACATACTTCATGCGCAGTTCAGATAAGGAGGCGGATTCATTAGGCTTCACGGACTATGTCACATCATCCATGAGCTCTCAAAGAGTCATCTCCCTCCTTTCACATATGCTGAGCTGTGGAACTCTATTAGTGGCTCTTGGCTCACATGCGTCAATCCTCTCGACTGAGCTCGAGGAATGATGCAGTTTGGCTCAAGTGCTTGTCACATAGCTCTAAGCTCTAATTCACACATTCCTAGCTTTACGCTGATTAGTGAGCCATGGAGCACAAGATGATAATTGTTACTAAGTCATCCTTCCATTTTTTACTTTAAACTCTAAAGCAATTATAGATTAAGCAAATGTTATTAGAGTTAAATCACTTATTCAATCAATAAGATTCTATGAATATTATTATGCTAATAGTCTTATTTATGAGAAAATTAGGGATCCAAGGATTAGATTTAAATTAAGCAATCACATAGCTTTATTATTAAGCTTAGCATGTCTAGTTTAAATATTTAAGATCCATACCAAATCAAATGTATTATTGGAATAATATCAATCTCATTATCTTATAACCAGTTAATTAAATTAAGTATTTAAGAGTTTGAATCTTAATTAAGTAGGTTAGGGTTTGGCCCCTACCCATATCTTAATTGAGATCAAGTGTTCATTTATAAATCAATGACAAATTAGTGAATTAAGTATATATTATTGGTGGCAACCTTAGACCTAGATCAAGTCTTAAAAGCTTGATCAATGTCTTAAGACTTCTTAGGTTAATTTAGGTGATTAAGTTTTCCAATTTCAGATTTATTCAATTTATACATCAAAAATTAGCATACATTGTTTTCATATATTTACCTTACTGTTATGAAGCATATTAATAGAAAAATTTATAAAAATAGAAAGTAATTAGTATTAATCAAACCCTAAATCAATCCAAAATGATTAACACATAATTTCAAATCTAGCCATCAGAATTTCATACAACTTGGTACATAAGTTCTATTTAATCATACAATTAATCAGAGATTAAGTTTGCTAAGATCCAATATATACAAACCCTAATTTTCATTAATCATGGTTTAGCAAGATTAGGGCATAAGTTAAAGTACAAATATCAAAAAATAATTCACTTAGCACATTCATTCTAATCTTTATAAGGAGACTAATAGTACCCTAAACATGCAATTTGGTTAAGTATAATTGCTAATCAACCATAATCAAGATCTGCAATAATTAGGAAAATTCAAAAAAATCTAACCATTAGATGTTCAATATTATTTTATAATCAGGTCCTAAAGGATTTTTTGATCAATTTCATATATTATATTATAAGGCTTGGACCAGTGGATTAAAAGTTATTCAATTAATACAATTTGTATTTTTATTTAAATAATTTCTTATGATTTGAATAATTGAATTATTTTCTTTAAGGAAAATAATTCCAATTATTCGATTATAATTAAAATGGCTTCGGCCCGATATCAAAAGGCGCGGGTTGGCCGGGGCCCGAAGACCCGGGACTGTCGCACCGCGCGGGTCACGGGTCGGCCCGACCCGCACAGGGCCTTCGTCCCCAAGCCTCCGTCCCAACGGAAGGACCCAATTAGGGAAACCCTAATCGGTTAATTTCAGCACATCCCAACCATGGCACGACCAACCAACGATCGCTGCACGTTCACCATGGTTAGGCATCTCGATCGAGACCTGAAGCCTTCTATGAGACAGTCCGGATCTGCCGGACCTTACTCACCTGAGGGCTCCAGCAATGGAGCTACTGTGGGAAGACAATTCTCCCCACAGAGGCCATGCTAGACCCAGGGCTCGATCCCTACACCTTCAAAGAGGTGAGACGGACTGAAACCCCCTAGTCTGAGGGCCTGAGATGGTCTGTAACGCTGGGACCTTACTCACCCGAGATGTTCCTTAAGGGACTTAACCCAATCCATCGATTCGATCAGTTGGGGCTAACTTAGGGCTCAATTTCGATACCAATGAGTTTGTTTTGACAATACACATGTAATCGAATCAAAAGGAGGAAGGTCCAAGCCTCATTGGCTCAAAACCGACAATTGGGGGTACTTGGTTCGATGGGGGAGCTTGGGACGATCGACTGAGGGCTCGGCTTGCTTAAGCTGAGGTTCTAGATGCTGCAAAGGATCCTGAACACCAGGAGAGCCTACTATCAGCGATTCGGGAGCTCCTAGAATCGCCTACGCTAGATCGGACAAACGGCAATGCAGAAGTTGCAGAGAGCTCAATTGATCAGCAAAGGATCATAGGGTGGAACACTGAGGGTATTTATAGCCTTAGCATGAAATGGGGAAGCTTCCAGAGCCATTGGCTCGGGTTGGAGAAACCCATGAGGTCGAGACATGGCCGAGCTCTCAATTTTCCTAATTGAGCTCGGCCGAGTCACGAGGCCCGATCGGGGTCCTTGCCAAGACGCGGGAGGTCCTAATGAATTTGCTAAGGTGGACGTAGGAGTCGAGGACAAGCGGGGTAGCTGGCAGTACGGGGAGGATCTCCTTATCGGGCGTGGCGAGAGGAAGACGAATGTCCACAGTAGCGGGACCTTCGGATGCTGTCTGATCTATTGATCAGATGACGCTATGGCTGGGATCGCTCGTATCCTAACGGCCGATCGCGGGGGCAATCCGGGCCGTAGGATCGGTCGGGCAGATCCAATGGCTGACCCACGATCCCATGGGATCTAATCTTGGCCATTGGTTCCTTAAGCGCAACGGCTAGATTTGCGGGATGCTGATGTCACGTGACCCAGGCTCTGCAGCAGATCACCTGTGGTCTGTACAGTGGATCCGACTGTTTTATTAGTTTAAAGGGTATATATGCAAATTTAAAATGTTAGGAACCCTTTTATGCAATTAGACCATTTTAATTAAATATGAAATATAGCCTAAATGATTTTCAAATTGAACCAAACTTTCACCCCTAGCTAATTTGGGAGTGAAGAATTCAAAAATACAATCAGAATTTAATTGTGAGATTAAAATATTTTAGGTCTAAGCTAGGGCATCTAGACTGATCAAAATATTATTTTGGACTTAGAGAAATTCAATGGACTTCAAATTCTCAGGATATGATTTATTTGATGTTCTAAAAATAATGGAATAAAAATTAATGATTTTTTTGACTATAGATTAGCAGGGTAACAACCTAGGGTTGTTACAAAAACTCTTAAGCTACCAACATATTGATTAACTAACTCGTTGAGCATCGGGTTACCTTCCGGAGCCCGTATGCAGTCCCAAAAATTCTACAATATAGATATTCCTATTGGTGAACAAAATTATGAGGCTAAATTAATTGTATTGCCAATCACAAATTTTGATATAATCCTAGGCATGAATTAGTTAAGTGAACATGGTGCTTCCATAAATTGCCAAAAGAAGAAAATAACTTTGGGCAGTGGAAGTAATTCAAAATCATTCGTTGGGAGATTTAGCACCCAAGCGTCGTTGATCAATAAAATGACAGTAGAAAGGCTAGTTAGAAAGGGATGCAATGCATATCTCGTAATAATATTGGGAGAGAAGAAAGAAGTAGTGCCTATCTCAGAGAACCGTATAGATTGTGAATTTCCTGATGTTTTCCCTGAAAACCTACTCGGACTTCCTCCAGTTATAGAAGTAAAGTTTGCAATCGAATTAATTCTTGGAACTCAACCACTGTCAAAAGTTCCATATCGTATGGTGCCAAAAGAACTTCAAGAATTGAACAAGCAACTTCAAGAATTGAACAAGCAACTTCAAGAGTGTTCGAGAAAGGTCTTATTTATCCAAGTTCATCTCCTAGGGGAGAGCTAGTTTTGTTCGTAAAGAAGAAAGATTGATCGATGAGAATGTGCATCGATTATATGAAATTAAATAAAGTAACTATCAAGAATAAGTATCCTCTACCTCGTATCGATGACTTATT
Organism: Gastrodia elata; assembly: GCA_016760335.1. Classification (NCBI taxonomy): domain Eukaryota; kingdom Viridiplantae; phylum Streptophyta; class Magnoliopsida; order Asparagales; family Orchidaceae; genus Gastrodia; species Gastrodia elata. Next base: position 39,772,690 of record CM028677.1, read on the forward strand.
TGATCAATTATTTGGAGCTAAAGTTTTCTCAAAGATAGACTTGCGATGTGGATATCACCAATTACGAGTTAAAGATTCAGATGTGGAGAAAACAACGTTTAGAACCCGCTATGGATATTATGAATTTTTGGTAATGTCCTTTGGCTTAACAAATATACCATCCATTTTTATGGATTTAATGCAGCGTATGTTGAAAGAATAGTTAGATAAATTCATCATCGTCTTCATCGATGATATTCTGATTTATTCGAAAAATAAAATAGATCACGAGAATTATCTGTGATTAGTACTAGAAGAGATCTGAAGCCATGAGCTATATGCTAAGTATTCCAAATGTGAATTTTGGCTTGAATTAGTCGCTTTTCTGGGTCATGTCGTCGACTCTCAAGGAATTATAATCGATCAAAACAAAGTAAGCACAGTGCAAGATTGGTCACAACTAAAATCTGTGACTAATATTAGGAGTTTCTTAGGACTAGTAAGTTACTATATAAAATTTGTTAAGGGTTTCTCACAAATTGGTCCCCTCTCACAAAGTTGACGCAGAAGGAAGTACCATTTATCTAGAGTCCAGAGTGTGAGAAAATGTTCCAATTATTAAAAGATGCTATTTCCTCTGCACCAGTTCTTGCCTTATCTAAAGAATGCCTTAATTACCAAGTCTATACTGATGCATCTGGCATAGGTTTGGGATGTGTGCTGATGCAGGAAAGAAAAATTATAGCCTATGCATCTTGTCAATTAAAACCACATGAAAAGAACTATCCTGTCCATAATCTCGAATTAGCAGCCGTAATTTTTGCTCTAAAAATCTAGCATCATTATCTTTATGGCATCCAATGTTCCATATTTACTGATCATCAGAGCTTAAAGTACATCTTCACCCAGCGTGAGCTAAACTGCCAACAGCGAAGATGGCTTGAGCTAATAAGTGATTATGATTTAAGCATCCTGTATCATCTAGGAAAAGCGAATGTCATAGCAGATACACTCAGTCATCATGCTACTTTATCTTCTATGATACTATCAAGTTCTCTGTAAGAAGAATTCTGAAAGCTCAAAATTAGGCCAGTACGTGGTGCTATGCTAAGCACATTGATATCCATGAGTTCAGTTAAACCTACATTTCATCGCGATGTATTTATCTCTCAATCCAAGGATGAAGACTATTTGAAGTTTAAAGTGGACATCGAAGTGGTCATCATTTTGATCTTCAGCTTCGAGGTAATATAATCTATCAGGGAGATCATTTGTGGATTCCCAAATATATGCATCAAGAAGTTCTGGCAGAAGGTCATAATTTTGGTTATCAAGTACATCCTAGTAGTACCAAGATGTATCAAGACCTAAAGAAATCATTTTGGTGTCCTGGAATGAAGAAAAGTGTGGCTGAATTTGTAGCAAAGTGTCATGCTTGTAACTTAGTTAAAGCCGAACACCAAAAACTTGGAGGACTTCTTCATCCTCTGGCAATTCTTGAATGGAAGTAGTTCAATATTTCTATGAATTTTGTTATGGGTTTACCCAAATCAAGATCCGGTGTCGATTCAATCTGGGTCATTATTAATCAACTGACCAAATCAGCACATTTCATTCCTATGCGTCAAAATCGATTCTGTGGAGAAATTATCAAAGTTGTATATTAAGGAAATTATCAGACTCCATGGAATTCCCAAATCTATCATATCTGATAGAGATAGTCATTTTACTTCTAAATTCTAGCAAGCAGTGCATCAAGACTTGGGAACTACTCTAGCCATTAGCACCACTTTTCATCCTCAAACAGATGGTCAAACAGAAAGAGTCAATCAATTTTTGGAAGATCTTCTTCGTCTCTATATTCTGGATTTTGGAGGCTTCTGGGAAGACCATATTCCTCCCGTAGAGTTCACATACAATAATAGTTTTTAGGCAAGTATTAGCATGGCTCTATATGAAGCACTGTATGGCAGGAAATACAGTACTCTATTAGTATGGTCTGAAATAGTCAGTGTTCAGCTATATGGTTCTAATTTAGTTGAAGAAAAGAATCGTAAGATTCAACTGATCCAGCAAAGAATCAAAGCAGCTCAAGATCGCCAGAGTAAGTATCATGATGCTCATCATCATACTCTGGAATTTGATGTTGAAAATTTTGTGTATCTTAAAGTCAGTCTGATGAAAGGCGTGTATCATTTTGGTGTAGCCGGGAAGCTAAGTCCCCGCTACATCAGACTATTTAAAATCCTAGAGAAGATTGGTTCTGCAGCTTATCAATTGCAGCTTCCCAAAGATTTCTCTGTAGTCTATAATGTATTCCACATCTCCTCTCTGTGGAGATGTCTTCGCAACCCATCTCATCTAATTCAACTCCCAACAGTATCTCTCCAGCTGGATCTCTCGTATGCAAAAAAGCCAATTAAGATCTTAGCTCATGATCAAAAGTAGCTAAGGAATCGCTCAATTCGAATTGTAAAGGTTCAGTGGAGGAATCGCTCTTTAGAAGAATCTACTTTGGAGAAAGAGGCGGATATGAAAAGAAAGTATCCCAGTCTCTTTGAAAATCTAGGTACCCATTAACTTTCTGAATTTTATTTTTATCCTTACAATTTCTGCATGTCTGTCTTCTCTCTTAAGAAGATGTTGAGGATGATAACGTTCTTAAGTGGGAGTATTTATAATAACCCTAGGTTGTTACCCTGTTAGTCTATAGTCTAAGTAATCATTAATTCCATTATTTTTAGAGCAACAAATGAATCATATCCTAAAAATTTGAAGTTCATTGGACTTCCCTAAGTCTAGATTATATTTTGATCAATCTAGATGTCCAAGATTAGACTTAAAATATTTTGATCTCAGAATTAAAATTTGATTGTATTTTTGAATTCCTCACCCCCAAATTAGCAAGGGGTGTAAGTTTGGTATAATTTAGAAATCATTTAGGCCATAGATAATAGATAATTAAAATGGTCTAATTCAATAAAAGGGTTCCTAACTTTCTAAAATTGCAAATATATTCCTTACCCATTAAAATGACCGGGATCCGCTGTGCGGACCGCGGGTGATCCGCTGTGGAGCTAGGGTCACGCGACAACGGAGTCCCGCAAATCTAGCCGTCATACTTAAGGAACCAACGGCCAAGATCAGATCCCGTGGATCGTGAATCACCCATCGGATCTGCCCGACCATTCCTACGGCCCGGATCGCCCCCGCGATTGACCGTTAGGATCTGAGCGATCCCAGCCATAGTGCCATCTGATCGATAGATCAAATGACATCTGAAGGTCCTGCTACTATGGACCTTCGTCTTCCTCTCGCCCACGCCCGACAGACAAAATCCCCCATACTGCCAGCTGTCGAGCTTGTCCCCCACTCCCGCATCCACCTCAGTACACCGTTGCAACCTCCCCCTTCTTGGCAAGGACCCGATCGGGCCTCGTGACCTGGCCGAGCTCAAATTGGAAATTTGAGAGCTTAGCCATGGCCCGGTCTCTCAGGCCTCTCCAGCCCGGGCCAATTCATATGGAATCTTCCTCACTTCCCTCTGAGGCTATAAATAACCTCAGATCTCCCGGGGGTGAAGCTTGCTGATCAATTGGAGTCCCCTTCTCAAATTGTCATTGCTAATTGGCTGAGCTCTCTCAGGCATTCTCGATGTGCGTACCAATGATAGAAGAATCTTCAGGCAGTCAGGAACTCTTAGAGAAATCTCAGGAAGCTCAGCATTGACCCCTGCGATGTCTGCAAGTTCCCGTCAAACCAAGCTACCCCCATTTGCTAGTCTCAAGCCAATGAGGCTCGGACCTCCCTTCTTTTGATGCGTATAGATGCGTATTGTAGTTTCGAACTCACCGTTATCATAATTGAGTCCTAAGCTAGCTTAGATCGGTCGAAACGATCGATCGAGCTAAGTCCTTTAAGGAACGCCTCGGGTGAGTAAGGTCCTGGCGTTCCAACCCACCTCAAGCCCTCAGACCAGGGGGCTTCGATCCGTCTCACCTCCCTGATGGTGTAGGAATTGAGCCCTGGGTATGGCATGGCCTCTATGGGGAGAATTGTCTCCCCATGGTAGCTCCGTTAAAGGAGCCCTCTGGTGAGTAAGGTCCGGCAGATCCGGACCGTCTCATAGAGGGCTTCGGGTCCCATTCGGTGTGCCCGACCACGGTGAACGTGTAGCGATTGTTGGTTGGTTGTGCCGTGGTTGGGATACGTTGGAATTGGCCTATTAGGGTTCCCCTAATCGGATCCTTCCGTTGGGATGAAGGATCGGGGACGAAGCCCTATGCGGGTGGGGCCGACCCGTGACCCGCGCGGTGCACAGTCTCGGGTCTTCGGGCCCCGGTCGACCCGCGTGTTTTGGTGAACGGGCCGAACCCATTTAATAAATAGTCGAATAATTGGAATTATTTTTCTTAAGGAAATTAATTCAATTATTCCAATCATAGAGATTTAATTAAATAAAAATACAGAATGTATTAATGAAATAACTTTCAATCCACTGGTCCAAATCCTATAATATTATATATCAAATTGATCAGAAAATCTTCAGAAATAAGAATATAAAATAATATTGAATATCTAATGGCTTGATTTTTTGTTTTAACCTAATTATTACAGAACTTAATTAGGATGGATTAGCAATTACACTTAATCAATTTGTATATTTAGGTGCCATTAGTTTTTTTATGTAGAGTAGAATGAATGTGCTAAGTAGTTTATTTTTCTGATTTCTATATTTCAACTTATGCCCTAATTTTATTAAACTATGATTAGTAAAAATTAGGGTTTGTAACTATTAGATCTTAGCAAACTTAGTCTCTAATTAATTGTATAGTAAATTAGAACTTGTGTGCCAAATTGTATGAAATTCTGATGGTTAGATTTGTAGTTATGTGCTAATACTTTTGGATTAATTTAGGATTTGATTAGCACTAATTACTTTTTGTTTTATGAAATCTTTCTATTAATATGACTCATAACACTAAGGGAGATGTATTGAAATCATGTATACAAATTTATGATGTATAAATTGAATAAATAAAAAATAGAGAACTTAAACCTCTTAACTAACCTTAAAAAGTCTTAAGACTTTGATCAAGCTATTAAGACTTGATCTAAGTTTAAGATTACCACTAATAATATATCCCAAATTCACTGATTTGATATTTAATTTATAAATAAACATTTGATCTTAATTAGGCATGAATAAAGGGTTGAATCCTAATATATTTGATTAAGATCCAAAATCTTAAATCCTTAATTAAATTGACTTAATTATAAGATAATAAAATTGACATTTTTCTAATAATGCACCTGATTTGGTATTGATCTTAAGCATTTGAATTAGACATGTTAAGATTATTGATAAATTTATGTGATTGATTAATCTGAATCTAAACTTTAGATCCTTGATTTTCTCTTAAATAATACTACTAGCATAAAAAGATAATGGAACTAAATTGATTTAAATAATATCCTTGATTTAAACCCTATAATCTTAAAATAAGGTATGATCAGATGACCTAATCATCTGATTTGATCACTCTAAACCTAACTATTAAATAGAACCTAAAATATTAACTTTAGAATTAAGGGTGTGAGATCTTAAGTATCTCAGCATAAGATTATCTCTGAAATATCTTAAAGACCTAATTTAAATGTACTTTGAGGTAAGAAAATTTTGTATAACTCATTGAGGTAGAAGCTTAGATGTTCCCTTAACCTTAGAAATTGATCTTAACCCCTCGAGGTGGGAATCACTTAAGATATTAGAATGACACTTTTCTTATGGTAGAATCCATATTTAGTGATCTTTGATCACCCTCTTCTTGGAGCCTTGTATAAGACTTACCTATTTAGCATAAGAATTAATAGTCTTGATAAATCTTTATTGATTAAATAGAACTGTTTGAACCAAGGTTATTGGTTAGTGTAGTATGGTATACCCATAGTACTAGTTTTCTTCAGTAGTATTTAGGATTGGTTGATTCACTCCAATATGGACTTATGAGCAGGTGCTATCCCGAGGGATTAGATGAATACAATCTCATTAGAGTAAATCTCCGAAGACTAAGAATGTATTAAACATGTACTCATTCCTTAGTTTGATTGAAATACAAATCGCCAATGGGCGATGCCTCATAGCGAAGACCGCTTCAATAGGTGTGGCTCAAACAAACTAAGTAATTAAAGTCACCTTCTTTAAGACACTAAGTGTGATTGTGAGTAGGGCATCTTAATAACTTAGCTTGAGATACAAATCACCAACGGGCGATGCCTCCTATCGAAGACCGCTTTATTAGGGTGGCTTAATCAAACTAAGTGATAAGAATCATCTTTCTTGCAAACGTGCTAAATACGTGTATACAATCATCCAATTTAATGATCTTTAAGTAAATCTTCAACTTTAACCAATTTTCATTCTAGAAGCTAGGAATCAGAATCATTTTAGCAAGATTCTGTACAATGAAGACCTTATATTAATCTGTATTTAAAGCTTTATGGATTTCCAGCTTTTTTACTCATATATAATAGAAGCATGGGAATGAATATGAATATGAGTTTGAGAGATTATTTCAATAGTGATGCATGAGTATCAGTGATAAATTATGGGTTACAGAATGTTGCATACATTGACTGAGGAATTTCAAGATGCATTGGCATCACCGTACTATCTTCTTAACTGGGTGTATGTATACATTGGATCGTACGACTCATAGCCTTTCAGTGATAGTTCTGTTACATACCGTGGCATACCGTGTTGCAGCATATTTGGGTGCATCATTTCAGTGATATATAGTACAGCCTTGGACATTTCTAGTATTGATTTCTGAGCATTTGATATTTTTGTACTTTCAGTATTTAGTTTTGATGCAGTTTTACTATGCTTAATCTTTACAGTTTCAGTTACTTAGCACCTTTACTATTATGTTCTACACTCGTGTTTAATTTACCATATATTATATTTACTTTAGGACTGCTTAATTAGTTGCGATGTGTTAGACTTCTTTATTAACACTGGGTACTTTTGGGATCCGTCAATTTGCTAGATCCCGAGCAGTTTGTGGAGATTGGGAAGGAGGACTTACAGGAGATCCATGAGAAGTACGTGGGACCTTAGCGGATTAGTCTTCCACCTTTTACCTACTGCATTATTTTCAATACTTCAGATAAACTTTACTTTTCATCTTTTAAATCAGTTTGTAATAATTCTAGATGTATTTTATCCTTTTTTTTATGAGACGAATGTTTACTACTGCTCTGTGATGAATATATTCTGGATGTTTTACTTTAGCTTCTGTAATCTGTTATACTACTATACTTAGTATTGTGATGTGATCAACATATTAGAAATGCTGATATATATTGATAACGTATATTGGATTCATACTTACTTCTTTAAATTCAATGTCCGTGTTAGTCTAATACTTAAGACAAGTACTCTACTCTTATTTTAAGTATTGACTCTCGATCATACTTGCTTCTTTAAATTCAATGTACATGTCCTGTGAGTCCTGCTGCCACCAAATCCCTACAGAGAAAATATTTTATATATATATCTATATATTATATATACATAGACTATAGATTAATGCTTATACATAGGCTAAATAGAGACATAATTGTTAACTTACAGTTAATAACTAGATCAACATTAGATTAATTATAATTAGTAAATTAATTAAGAATTAATTAGTAATTAATTAATAAGATTAATAATAGGGTATTTAGGTATTAATTAGTTATTTAAATTAGTCTAACTAATACTATTTAATTATAAATAATAGGATATGATTAAGATTTATTATTATTTAGTTAGTATGACTAATTTAAGCTAATTAGTATTAATTATAATCAATAAATTAATAATTAGTTACTTAATTAAAAAATTAGTTATGTAATTAAACTAACATAGAAAATTTTATAAATAATCATTTATAATATATACAAATACTTAAACATATATATATATATATATAATTATATTACAATAGTGTTTATAGATTTATTAAATTACTAATTAACTAGTAAATAAATTAGATAGCAATAATTATTATTAATAGTAGTTAAGTCTAATTAGATACTAATTAATTTAAGTTAGTTAATTAAATTAATATCGTGGATAAATTAGGATAAGCAAATAATTAGCATTATGTTTAATTAAAAATTAAAAATAGTAAAGATCATTTGAATATTTATATAACACTTAATTAACTTAAACTAATTAATTAAGTGTACATAGAATAAATAATAATTAAACTTAATTAAATAACATATTTATAATTAATTAATTATGAATAATTAATTAATTTATTAATAATACAGTGAAATTTATTTATTTTTTTGAAAATCATATGTATATGAATAGTAAATTAACGTAAATTAAATAAATGAATAGTAACTTTATTTATTTAAATTATTTAATTCAAAATCTCTAAAAGTTTAATAACTTTTTATAGAATGATCCAAACATAATCAATATAGGTCTCATTTTACTCAAAAAAATAAAATGAATCAAATGGCGTAGTGCAAAAATTAATTTTGGGATACGTATACGTAGTGATATTTTATGACATAAATAAATTCTCATAACTTTTAGCCTAGTCATCCAAACATAGGCAATATGGGTCTTAAAATACTCAAGAGAATAAACCCATCACTTTTTTCATTTGTACATTAGGATAAAAAGTTAACTCTTTGACCATGCAGTTGACTTTAAGAAAAATAACCAAAATGCCCTTATAACTTAGAGAATTCATAACTTAGCCATTTGAACTCAGAATTTAATGTTCTTAGACTCTATGGAATTTTTAAACAGTCACATACAATAAAATGCATAAAAAGTTAGGCTTCATTAAGGTGAAATTACTAAAATGTCCCTTATGTTAGAAAACTTAGTTTGGACATATAAGATCCGTTTCTTATCCAAATTGAGCGTACTTACTGTCTATCTTCATGTTAGATAGTAAGAAATCATTTGGTACTAAGAAACTTCAAATTGGAACCTTAAATCAAAAGTTAACTTTTAGACCCTTAAGTAGGGGCAAAATGGTCATTTTGCCCAAATTTTAGGTTAAGCCCTATAAAACCTTAGATTATCAATTTGATTATTTAAAATCAATGTTAAACCTAGTTTAGAATCATTTATGTGAATGAAATTAGAAATTTCACTCAGGTTAGGTCAGATCCCTAAATTTCTCTAAGTCTTATCTTTAATGCTACATCTTAAGGATTATTCATAAGACTATGACTAGATCATAGGTTAGAGTTCACTCATTGGGTAAATGGGTTATCCAATAAATGAAACCTTGGTTTTATTAGTTTCTAGACTCTTACAACTTATTCTGATTATTTTGTCTTTCAACTTTAGATCTAAGTTAGGAGAATCATCCCATTAAGTTTGACTTAACTTAATAAGATTTATCTCAATTATTAGTTCACTCTAAAATTGAGAACCCTATATCCTTAGTACTTACCTATTAGATTATGTGATTAACTCTTATTCGTAGTGTTTAATTCATAATCCTAGGATGGGAGATCTTGATCCAATCTTGCCCTAGAACGTCTAAATCCATCAATTAGGTTGTCGTAATTGATTATTTAACTTATAGCCGTCAATAATTTAATCAAATCAGAGCCTGATCAGTTCTAATCGTTGTCTAACTTATAAGGACGTGTTTCTAAGTTATATGACTTAGAATAGTTAGAATAGATAATTAGATAACAAATGCTATCACCATGTGTAGTAGAGTCCCTTACGCACTTTGATATTTATTGCTATGCTTGCCTTGATGTTTGTGCTATATTATCTTGGACATATCATATAAGACTTTGATGCATAAATAAAATTTTAAGAAATTATAGAGACTCCTTAAACTCCTTATAAAATATTAAGGTAAATGATTAAAGATGAAATTACATGTGTTAGAGCTGTCTCTCAGTTATGTCTTCTGCCTATGCCTCCTCGTTGACATTAAAAGAAGTATTTGATTATATTTTTTGCCTAGGCCTCCTTGTTGACGCTAGGAGAAAATCTGTTATGTGTTTTCTGCCTATGCCTCCTTGATGACGCTAGGAGAAAACCCTATATTTCTACATATGCCTCCTTGTTGATGCTAGGAGAATATAGTTTTGCGTCCTAGCCTCCTTGTTGACGCTAAGATCCTTTTGATATTCAGTAGGCTAGATTAGCTTTTTTATGTATGACAGCTAGTACACAGATATTTTTATATAGTATTGATGTCTTGCATATGCTTCAGTATTTTTCATTCAGTCAGCTATTTTCTTGTTTTACTTATACATATATTAGGATGTTAGATTTATCGATGTTATTTATATGTATCATTACTGAGTTTATTATATTTTAAATCTGTATAAGCTTATGATCATCAGTATGTTTAGGATATATTATTTTCTTTCAGTACTGATTCAATTACATATACTTATATGCCCTGCCTTGTTTAGCTTATATTTGAGGCATATCTTAGCCTCTTTTTTTCTTAAAGTTATAAATATTTTTTATAGCTTTTTCTTCTATTCTGTTGTGCTAGTTGCTCCCTTACTTGACTTAATTATTGCTTAGAATGAGTTAAATGGTGATATTATAAAATATATAAAAATTTATCAGCTTAAAATGTACTTAGACAATCTGTTTAATAAGATTTTTCTTTTTGGTTGGGGCCCTACATTGTGAAACTACTAATGACAAATACATATCAAGAAGATCAGGTGCCAGAGATGGAGCCTTATCCAGAGGAGGAGCCTTTGGAGGAAGTTGCTGCTTAGTTTTATTTCATGTGAAAAATGAGGGAATTTTGCTTTTAATTATTTAAACTTTAAATGTGATGTAATAATATAGTATTCATGACCGTGTGCATTGGACTGCTATGCCGTTTATTCTGAGTTATATTTCATGTTATTCATATTGTGATGCTTGGATATTTCTACATTCAAATCGCTTCCGCATTCTATATGAATTCTTGTATAGTGACTGATTATTTGATTCTGTGCCCACTCCTTCCCTTATTAAGTGGATTGTGGATCTCATCCTAATCCAATGATAGATGAAGGGTTAGCCAAAGTGAAATACCCACTTTTAACTTAATCTTGTAGATTAAGGGACGGGGCACCACAGTATTGATTATCTAAACTATTATTTATTTTTTATTTTTGTATCTATAATAAACATTTAAAAATAATTAAGAAAATAAAATAAAAAGCTAATTATGATAATTAAACCATTTTCTTTTCTCTCATCGTATAGTTTTGCTACATAGCTCCCATATATCTCCCAAAAAATATAAATAATTAATATTATGAAACTAAGTGAAATAAAAAATTATCATTAAATCTATTTTTACTTATAAGACCCATAAAAATATATATTTTAAATATTAAATACTAATCATTTACTAGCCAAATAATATTTTTCTTTATATAAATAACACAAATATTTTACATATCTAATCTAAATTTCTTAAATATTATAAATAATCACAAATTAAAAAAAAAAAAAAAAAAGTACAAAATACATTTTAACTCAAAATGAAAAAGTCCCTTTATTTTATTTTATTTGTATCAACCCGAGGCTCTCTCCCTCCCTCTCTTCTGTATTTGTTTCTCTCTCCTTCTCTCCACCCAAGATTCTCCCTATGTCCATTCTCCGCATATACCGAATAACAGAAAAAAAATTGGAGACTGGAATTTTCACAAATATTTGTATTTCTCATTCGTCTCCCCTCCTCGGCTATGTCCTGTCGTACCTCTTCGCCTCTTTCGTTCTCACCTCCTAAAATCGGAACCTCTGCTCCCTGCGGCGAGCGTCTCAGAGCACCGTGTTTTAAGGATCGTTCTTTGAAGGACAAAAAGGTTTCCACTTTGAACGAATGCCTGTTCGGACGTCGGTTACAGTATATCGCACGGGCGACTGTTTCTCTTTCTATTGTCATTTGCAGGAATTTATTTTACAGCAAATATTTGTTAGGAAATATGTTTAGAGAGTTGTGAATATCTTTTATTTTATTAGTAATGTGAATTCAAAATATATATTCTTATGAGTATTAATTATTTTGAAAATTATAACTCTGTTGAGTTCATCAATAAGACTTTTATAACAAATTTTTTTTTTTTGGGTTTTTTTGTTGGAAATTTCTATGATGTTTTCTGTTTCTTCAGCGATTCCTCCTACTTTTTATTTTCATTTTTTCTTATATTTCTACTCTGCGATCCTTTTGATACACAGGTTCGGTTCCTTTTTTTGCTTCCTCAGCGATCTTGCTCCCACAATATCTCTTCCTCTCCCTCGGCAGGCTTGCGGATTCAACCTACATTATGCGATTTAAACGCTGACGGTGGATTTACTGCGACTTTAAAGCTCTGGGAGGTCTATTTTTTCCGGATTTACGGATTTGGTGTTTTAATAGGGGTCAATTCTGGTTCCATTGGTGTTTTTTTTTAAGGGTTTCTTCTGAACCAATCACGATATGGGGAGAGTGAAGCTTAAAATCAAGAGACTGGAAAGTGCGAGTGGGCGACAAGTTACCTACTCGAAACGTAGGTCCGGAATCTTGAAGAAGGCTAAGGAGCTTTCCATATTATGCGACATTGACATTGCCCTTCTCATGTTTTCACCAACGGGAAAGCCCACGTTATGCCTTGGTGAAAATAGGTTTGCTTGTCAATATATTCTTTTTATCTGCATTTTTAGAATTGAAAAACTATTTACAACTTTTTTTTCTTGCTGCTGCTTAACATATGCATTTTCTTTCAGGGAGAAAAGATTTCATAATTTAAAATTTCCTCGCATATTATTCTTTGAGAAAATATCATAATGCCCCTTTCATGCATTTACTATATGTGGTAAATTACTTTTGAAGTATCCAACTAATAATATAATATCGATTTCAAAAGCCAGAAAGTGGATTGTATTCAATGCAAAGGTATTGCGTTTATATAATTTGATGGTAACACTAGTGAGACATTTAAGATGAACGTCATGTCTATAATGAGAGAGTGATGAATGCGTATTTCTAAATGTGGTTAGATATACCAACAGGTTAGAATGATTGCTTAATGATATTTAGAGAACAACTAATGACTAATTTTTAAGCAATTGTTTTTCCATTCTACAAATTTCCTTGTAAGAATTCAAAACACAGTAATAATTGTTATTAAATTTTAGCTTTATAGGTTTGAAGAAACTTTGGGTGTAAAAAATAGATATGATGCTTAAATGGTTACTAATTTGTTTGTAGCAGGTCCGAGGAGTTTATATTGTGTTATAATGAAGCATGTGACTTGAATACCTTTTTTTATTCAATCTCTCTCTCTCTCTCTCTCTCTCTCTCTCTCTCTCTCTCTATCTCTTATTATCCTTTTTCCCTTCTAACTTTTAGCTATTTAATATCATATTAATTTCCAATTTTCCAATTACAATCATTTTCTAGCCTTCCCTTTGTGCTCCTATTTCCCCCTCATTTTTTCCATTTTTATGTCTGGATAGTCGTAAAACTTACTCATCCATTCCCTTATTTAGATACTATAGTTTTGTGTTTATTGTGCATTACTTTTGAGTACATATTCATGAAAACAGAGTTTTATTAGTTTGACTGTAGCAATAATCAGGCTGCTCCATGCAACTATCAAATAAGCCAGTATCCCTTACAGTTTATCGTCTCACAATTTCTCACTTATTAGACTCATTTCTCTTTATTATGCTAATAATCTGCTTGATTTTGGAATGCTCCAAAAAAGAATCTATGAATTAATCTGGAGGCTAAAGCTTGTCTTAGCACATTATGTGGTATTAAAACCATCATAATATTAAGTTCATTAATGCTTTTTAATCTGACTACCATTGTACACTTTCATATGCATGATTTATTTTTCAATGAACTCAGCAAAGAAATTCAAAATCGTATTATTTTACCAGCCCTCCTATTTTGCATGACTATGTTACGATGAATGATGTTACTTACAAAACTCTATTTGACAAATGTTAATTGCCAGCACTATTGAGGAGGTTATTGCAAAGTTTGCTCAATTAACCCCACAAGAGAGAGCTAAGAGAAAGTTAGAGAGCCTTGAGGTAAGCTCTTTGGGTACTTCTTACTTTAGTTTTAAGAGGTTAAATTTTTTAAATTTTGCTTAATAAGTATAACAAAGTTAAAATCTTGAGCCTTGAGATTAGTTCAGTTGGCCCTTACTGCAACAATAATCAAATGTTCTTATTTTTATGTTCTTAATAAGTAGAAAAAATGAAATTATTGTGCAGCATCAAATGCAACTTATAAACTTAATTTCCATAAATTCCCTTTCGTTTTCAAATCACATCCATGTTCTTACTGCATACTTCTATTAGTAATATTATTTTAATTTTACTTTGAGGTTACAAAAGGTACCTCATGAGTTTTGAAAATGTAATAGTTAAGTGGATAGCTACCAGCTTGCAAGATGGGCATGAGCTCAGTATCATTCATACATAGTTGCATTATCACCATCACAATCTAATAATAGATAGATTCAATATCAGCCATCCATTCCAATCATACTATTACTGGACCCCGCACGCCTATATATATATGTAATGTCTTACCATGTAATATATGTGAGTGAACACTTTATCTCCTTCTCTCTTGCGTTTCGCCTGTCTCCTTCAGTTCTTGCATGGTATCAGAGAAAACTTGCTCATGCATCTCAAGATCTTTCTCCATTCCAATCCTACCTGAATTCTTCTGGCTCCCACCATCCTCAACCCTTGCTTTCAGACTGACAACCTCATCAAGAACCCTCAACTTTTTCAGAGCTCGAGAAGCTCTCAGATTGCACCAATCTTTCTTCAAGATCCGCAACTTACAACCAAGAAAACTTTTTTGCATCCTTCCTAACTCCTCAAGAACCTTCATATCCCTCAAAGCATTCAAGAATCATTAAACCAAAGCCACCCATTCAAGAACCACTCAAGAAATCCACAACTCACCCCACCTTCCCTTATTAAGAATTTCTAGAAACCAAACAACTCATCTGACTCCCTTCCTACTGTTAAATTCACAATCATGCAATCGTCTCACGAAGACTCTCAAGCCAATGGAAATCCTAGATCTTATCAAAGTAATTCCACCCACTCATCCGACACCAGAAACCTCAAATTCTTGATATCAAACATCAAGAATATCATTAGCAGTCATCTTACCTCTGAAAACTACTACATTTAGCATGCTCAGATCACTCAACTGTTAAAGGCAAATAATTTCTATCACCATCTTGATGGAATAGAACCCACATCCTCTGCCGAGAACCCCAACCATCATTGCCGGAAATCTACTGGTCAAAACCTAATAATAGCCCTATATTCCACCATATTACCCTCCGTACTACCCTACATCATAGAAGTCGACTCATGTGCAGAAATTTGGCTCATCTTGGAAAAATGTCTTCAATCCACAAATCGATTCAATGTTATGCAACTAAAAAACGAGCTCCACAACGTATCTCTTAAAGAAGGATCCATTTCAGAATTAGAACGACCTCATAAACAAATTGCAGCACCAGGCTCCAAAATTGACAACGAGGACATCATTTTATACACACATTGAACGACCTCTCATAAAAAAATCAAACATTCAAGACAGCAACAAGAACAAAAATCAAACCTATCAGTCTAGATGATCTCCACTCCCTCATCACCAATGAAGAAATAAACATACAACAAGACCTACACAAGGAGATTCAACTCACCAACCCTCTAACCACCAGCACCAACCTGCACCTATCAATGTTCTCAGGAAAATTTCAAGGTTGAGGTAGAGTGAGCAGGGGACGTGGCAGATTTTCAACATCAAATAGAAACATACCACCTACGCAGAGAAATAACTACATCCCATATGTCGAATGCCAAATACAAACCTTTTGTACCACGTGCATCACCGCAAGACATCACAAACTCCCTTTTCCCATTAGAAAATGCATTTGAATTCTTACATACTGATGTATGGGGTATATCCCTTGCTATATCCAATGAATGATATAAATTCTATGCATATGGATGATTACTCATACTTTATCTAGTTATTTTCACTTAAAAATAAATATGAAACCACAAATTTACTCAACTCCAAAAATATATTGAATGCTAATTTAACAAATGCATTAAAATACTTCAGTTTGATTGAGGGGGTGAATACAATTCAAATATATATAATAACCTACTCAAGCACTATGGCATACACCACCAAATGTCCTGCCCATACACACCTCAACAAAATGGAGTTGCGGAACAACATAGACACATCCTCGAAATCACTCGAGCCCTTCTCGAAATAACCCAACTATCTGAACAATTCTGGACGCATGAAACCATCACCTCCACATATCTAATCATCTGCCTTCCCTCACCAAATACCTAC
Organism: Gastrodia elata; assembly: GCA_016760335.1. NCBI lineage: Eukaryota > Viridiplantae > Streptophyta > Magnoliopsida > Asparagales > Orchidaceae > Gastrodia > Gastrodia elata. Next base: position 39,789,072 of record CM028677.1, read on the forward strand.
AACAAGTCTCCATTCCAACTCTTATATAGCACAAAACTCGACTATAATCATCACCGAGTATTCGGTTGCCTATGCTGCCCCTTTCTTCCGCCCACAAAGACAACCAAACTCAGCCCAAGAAGTCTCCCATGTATCTTTTTCAGTTACTCACAATACCACAAGGGCTACATATGCTACAATCCCAAAATATCCTCCTTAATATCCTGCCATGCCAAATTCATTGAAACTGAATTCCCCTTCTCACCAACCAACCCATCACACACCATTTCCCGAACTCAACAGTCACATGTTATTTCTCTCACTCGAACCCCAACATCCGCAGCAACCACATTCAAACCAAAATACAACACCACCCTTACAATCTCCCTCAGGGACTCACCATCCTCAAACCATACCATCCATCCGAAATCCATGCACAGCTCTCCCTCTAGCTCAGACTCATTCTCCCAATTCTCCTCGCCTGCTCAAAACCTCACCTCTCCATTGATCCTCAACACCAAAATTCCCACACATCCTATGCTAACCCGCCTTAAAACAGGCACCATACATCCCAAATCTTTCAAAAATTTACTTCACACCATAATTCTACAACATCATATGCTAACTCGCCTTAAAACAGGCACATGCATCCCAAATCTCTCAAAAGTTTACTTCACACCACAACTCTACAAGCTGAACCAACCCCTTACACAAGAACAACAAAATCAAAGCATTGGCAATATGCCATGGGGGAAGAATAACAGGCCTTGAACAAACAAAAAACTAGGGTTCTTCAACCTCCACAACCTCGTCAAAACATCATCGGTTGCAAATGGACATTTCATAACAAAATCAATGAAGACAGCACAATAGCCCGCTACAAAGAGAGACTAGTGGCACAATAATGGCACAATGATTCAATCTGAATTATGGCATAGACTACTTCAAGACATTCAGTCAAGTGGCAAAAATACCCACCATTCAAGCATTGTTCACAATGTCCCTTAGTCAAACTAGATGTATCAACTGCTTTTCTACATGGGAAACTCAACGAAACGGTTTATATGCAACAAACTTCAAGATTTCGAGGATTCTAACCATCCTAACTACGTGTGCAAGCTCAACAAGTCCATATATGACCTCAAACTAACAACTCGCCAAGATGAGAAAGAAAAATGTATCAAAACTATTGCATAAGACAAATAACATCGAATACATGAATATACATAGCGACTAGGGTAAACCATAGAGATGCAGAAATATTGATCAATGGTGAGGATACGAGAACAAATAACAAATAGCTGTTTGAGGGCATTTTAGTAATGCTGAAGTAGTTATCATTCTGCTGCGACAAGCTCATCGATTGAGAGGTGGGAAGGAGAGGAGCTTGTTTGTGATGCGTTGGTGGGATGCTGCAGGTTAAGGATTTGTCAGGAATAAGCTGAACAGTGATTTTCTTGAACTTGACTAGACCCCGAACAAAGTCGTAGGCGACTTCAACATGCTTCATATGAGTGTGGAGGATAGGTTTGCTTGTAAAGAAGGTAGAACTCAGATTGTCATTGAATATGGTTGGAGTATGAGCCACAGTGAAACCTTATTAGGAAAGAATTGAAACAAGCCACATAACTTCCCTAGCCGCATTGGCAATGGCTTTGTATTCTGCTTCAGTGCTAGATCACTCAACAGTTTGCTGTTTTTTTGAAAACCATGAGATAAGGTTATGACCAAGAAAAATGTAGTAGCCGGAGGTGGACTTTCTATCACTTGGGCTGCCAGCCCAGGTGACATCACAGTAGACTGAGATGGTGAGATGTTGAAGGCGAATACCAGCGGTGATAGTGCTGCAGAGGTACTGAAGAAGGCACTTAATGGTTTGCTAGTCGGTGGTGGATGGTTGGTGCATTGCCTGACAGACTTTGTTTATACTGAAGGTAATGTCTGGACAGGTGTGTTGTGGGTATTGTAGAGCTCCAACAGTGTTGCGGAAAAGTGTGGGATCAGAAAAGGCTTCAGTGGGAGTATCATTGGAGTGGCTTTGTACAATCATCAATGTGGGAACTGGGTTGGAGTGTTGTAGGCCCACACTTTGTAGGATGTCGTGAACATGTGCTTGGGACAGCACTAGTTGATCGACAGTGCGGTTGATGTTCATGTTGAGGATATGGTGTGCGAATCCCATGTCTTTGAGAGAGAAGTGATTGGTGAGGTAGACAATCAGCTTATATAGAAAAGGGTCATTGTTTCCTGTGATGAGCACGTCATTGACATAGACAAGAAACACCAAAATGTCAGCACCACAGCTATATATAAACATGATATATTGCTTACCACATTGCGAAACCTAAATGATTCAAGTGCCATAGATAATTTGTGATGCCAAGCTCTTGGAGGCTGTTTTAGGCCATAGAGAGCACAGTGAAGAAGACACATGATCCGGATAGGTGGCTGAAATGAAGACAAGGGACTGCTCCATGAAGATAGTATCATTCAAATTACCGTTTAGAAATGCGTTGTCAAAATCCAGTTGTTTGATTTTCCACTTGAAGGTGAACGCAAGAGTAAGTATCAATTGGATTGTGACAGGTTTGACAACTGGGCTGAACGTTTTAGAATAATTGATGCCCTCTTTTTGGGTGACGCCACGAGCCACCAAACGGGCTTTATGTCTAGTAATGGAACCATCACAATTGTATTTGAGCTTGAAGAGCCATTTGCAGCTTACAATGTTGGTGTTTGATGGCAATGGAACTAAGTCCAGGTGCTGTCTTTCTGAAGGACTGAGAGCTCATCATTCATAGCTTGAACCCAATGCAGAGTTTTTAGAGCTTGACGATAGGTGGATAGAATTGAAGTGGAATAGGTAGTAGTCTCTGTGCCGACTTTGGGTATTAGATTGCCGATTTTAGATCATGTGAGCATTGGATGGGTGTTATGAGCCGGTTGAGGTGGCTGCATGAAAGTAGGGGAGTTGGTCGTGGGGGTAGGAATAGTGGCTGCAGAAGGGCTGTTGGAGAGGATGATATGGCAGTGTTGACATTGCTGTGACCATGGCATGTGGTGGGAGTAGGTGTAGCAGACTGGAGGCTGTTGCCAATAGAGCCGGCGGGATTCCAGTTGAGAGCCGGAACAGTGATATGGGTTCTAGGGCTGTGGGCCTGGAATGGGAATGTTGTTGTATGGGAATTCATTTTCATTAAAAGTAGCATGTCGTTAGATGTAAAAATTGTGGGAGCCAATATGATATATAACCAAGGAAAACACATGGTGCGTATCGGGGTGCCAATTTATTTGTGCAAATGGTTTCAACCATGGGAAACATAGACACCCAAACACTTAAAAAAATGATAATCAGGTGGGTGATGAAATAAGTGTTCATATGAGGATTTATGATGTAACCTGGAGCAGGGTAGATGGTTAATGAGATATGTTGTCGTTTGGAAATCATGGGTTCAAAATTCGAGGGAAGGTTTGCATGCAAGTGTAGTGCACGATCAATTTCAACAATGTGGCATGTTTTTGTTCAGCTATGCCATTTTGTTCGGGTGTTTGGAGCTGAGAAGTGATGTAGAATGCCAAGAGTAGTAAGTGTAGTGGTAAACTCTTAATACTCATCCCTACCATCTCATTGAAAAATCACAATTCTAGAAGAGGCTATTTTCAACCATATTTTTGAAATACTAAAATATATTAAGAGCATCAGATTTTTTATAAAGTGAATACATCCAAATAAAAATTGAAAAATCATTGACAAAGTTATGTAATATCTATATACAAACAATGATTCAGTTGGGGCAGGCCCTCAAATATTAGAAACAATAAGATGTAGAGGCGTAGTAGAGCAAGTATTAGTAGTAGGTAAATGTAAATGATGTTGCTTGGATACGTGGCATGCAACATGATGAGTCCACAATTTGTAGCAAAAACAAGGGAAGAATTCATGCAATTCCATATTGAGAACAACCTACTTTGATCAATTTTTTTTACATTTTCAGGAAAAAATAATGAGCTCAGCAAGATCTGGAGTAAATTTGCAATTCTGGGAGAAAAACCGCCGCAACGCGCTCCAGCGTACCGCAGTGCGCCCCAGCGCGCTTCGGCGACTGGAGAGCAGACAACATTAAACAAGGGGCAATTTTGGAGCTTGGAACAAATCCGCTATAGCGCGCTACAGCATGTTGAAAATTTGAAACTCAACCGCTATAGCGCGCCACAGTGCGCTGCAGCACACTACAGCGGATTGAATTCGAAACTCAATCATTGCAGCGCGCCACAACGCGCTCCAACGGAATAAATTTGAAACTCAAGGCGCTACAGCGAGTAAAAATTTGAAACTCAAGCGCTGCAGCGTGCCACAGCGTGCAGCAGCGCGCTATAGCGGGCGCCAAAAAGTTGATCTTTTCAGAGAATTTATTGCCAGCTTGGACAAGACCTCCAGCTAGCAATTTGTCTCCCTAGTTGACAAATCTCTTGCCAATTAAATCCATCAAAAGAAAAGAAAAAATTTGGAATGATAACAGCAATTAATTGCAAGTGGACAAAAGATTACTCATTACATGCAAGAAGACTGGATTCAAAATGACAGATTCCACTCATTACTGGGAGAGGGTGTGGGATGTTTGTACAGAATTTGAATAGAGGGAAATGAGGGCTCCTCTATAAATAAAACAATTCTTGACTAAAGAAGGGTTTCCATTTTTCAACATAAAAATTTCATAATTAGAAGGCTGCTGTAAAGAAGAGGAAGGAGACCTCTCCAAGGCAGGGGAAGAGTCCATCGCTAGAAGAAGAAGAAGGAAAGACTGCACTAGAGAGCTAGAAGGGAAGAAGAGAGGAAGGTCGAGGAAAATTCAGAGAACCCCAAAAAAAGGGATGTTCCTAGTACTCTCCTAATCTTACTCTTGATTTCATTTTAGTCGGACCATGAAAGGGTTCTTATCTTTGTATGCTTCTCTTTGTATTTCTGCGGTAATGGAAGGCTAAACCCTTCTTTGGGAGGTTTGGGCTGAAGTCATGTGAAATGTAATGAACAAATGGTGTTGTATGTTTTCCTTTTGCAATAAATAAAAATCTGCATTAAAATGTTTATCTAGACTTCCTTGAGAATACATGTCGCGGAATGATTGAAAATCTACGACAATTAAAATGTTGAGAATGAAATAATGCTAAGTAACCTAACACTTCAAGCCTAGAGAGAATGCACATAAAGGTCATAGCCGTGAATAATATTCGCCGAGCGAGGATTCTCGGTGTAAAACACCTCAGGATTGAAGGTGAAGGATTATTTAGTAACGTAACTATCATGCGCTAGTGCTTAGAATGATGTGAGAAGTTCTTGAGCTTAACTGAATCATACCTTGAGCTTAGTCAAGAGGTCGATGCATGTGAGCCAAGAGCCTCTAATGGAGCTCTGTAGCTCAGCAAACGTTAAAGGAGGAAGAGGATTCATTGAGAGCTCAAGGATGATGTGACATAGTCCATGAAGCCCGATGAATCCACTCCCTTATCTGAACTGCGCGTGAAGCGCGTGACGCTCATTAGTGGAATCAATACTTATGTGATCGCCTAATAAAATGACTATTTTGATAACCTAGATGTAGGAAGACTAAATACTTTAAATGCGATCTCATGAGAATCTATGTGCTGATATGAAACCCTTGTGTGCTCATTTCATGCACTAGATTTGAACTTGTTGGAATTAGAGGACCAATCTAAGGAATACAATGTTCACTTGATTATTTGGCATGACAACAAGAAAATAAAAAGTTGCATAAGTAAGATTTCAACACCAGTCCCTAACAACTGACATGGAGGAGACCCAACTCTCCCTTCTTAATCAAATAGTATCTTAAATTCAGATTTTTGCATTGTTAAATAGGAGCCACCATAAAACCAAAAACATCTAGTTTAAACATTATTAAACATAGATACACCTTAGTAACAAAACACATCATTCCTTGAGAATGATAAATCTCAGAACTTACCTTCCAATTATTACTTCAGACTACGTACATTTGCGTGCTAGCGCAGACGTGTAATTGCCAGCTGTCACAACACAAGTGGAGAGAGACTTCAGTATTGTTTGCAAGGATGCGTCAAGTTGCTAACGTCTGTCTAGACCGGGATGGTCAAGACGTCGATACCAAAGTCGGTATACTCCGTATGGCTGATATTGGAAGATTGGGCTAGGAGGAACTGAGAGAGTGTAGAGGCCATTAATGAGCAGGCCCGATGGAGTTCTTGCTTTGTATGGATATCCTTGACAATATAAAATGAAGGGTGAAATTCAATATATACATCATTGCCAAGTGTAAAATGATTGATTGAGATAGGCCTCTTAGAAATATTAGGAACATGAAGGACATGGTTTAATTTAAACTTATGAGGAAGGGATGAGAGAATAAGTGAACCTGTGTGCTGTATAGACAGACCACTGCCATTGCCTACTTGCAGCCCCTTTGTGCTAGAATATGGCCAAAGGTTTTGTAGATTGGTGGACGATGGTTGAACATGATGTGTGGCTCCGGAATCAAGGAACCAAGGATCGGCTATTGACGCAAAATGAGAGGAAGGGCCACTCAGTCGCTTGGTAGTCTACTTAGATGGGTATAAGGAAAAAATTCTATCTGTGGAAGCAATTGACAACGGAGTGACTGAATTATTGAAGAGCTGGCACTGGCTGTTTGAGCGAACTTTGCCATTGTAGCTTCCACGACCACGTGCGATTTTGCCTCTACCACAAAATGAGGTAGAGCCGTGGAATTGATTTGAGGATATGGGTTCCACATGAAGAATTTCAGTGGAACGTTCGGCGTACATGAGTTCATAGTTGAGGAGAATACCGACGAGTTCATCTAGCTTGATCGTAGTAATCCAAGCTGTGATGGCTTTAGTTGTTAAAGTAAGTTCAACTCTCAAACCTGTAAGGATACTGAGAATAAGCTGTTGTTCAGCCACAGGGGATCCTGCGATGGTGAGCTGATGTGCAAGGTCGTTGTCTTGTTGTATAAAGTCGACCATCTTCATCGTTCCCTTTTTTAAGCTTCGCAGCTATAGTTCCAGCTGTTGGAGGCGAACTTGGGACGATGAAGCGTATATTGCAGCGAGTGCAGACCATATGGAGGTAGCAGTTTTACAGGAGACTACTTGGGCAAAAACTTTTTCAGAAAAATATGATATTAACCAGCACAAGATCAGTGAATCTTGTTTGTACCACGCAATAGCATCAGGATCAGACGGAGGAGAGCTCGATCCATCCACGCATGTCATTAGGCTGTGAGATCGAAAGACCGGTAGAGATTGGGATCGCCACAAAGTGTAGTTAGTACCGTCAAGTTTTACAGGAAGAAGGTGGTGAACGGTGGCTAGGGTAGAGTTGAAAGAGTCGGTGACAGCGGACGACTACGATTGGCGTGTCATTGATGCTGAAGAGTGCGATGAGGAGTTCGTCGCCATCGTGTGAGGGAGAAGGCATGATTAGTGAAATGAAGAAGGATTTGGATCACTAGCATTGCTCGTTTCTGATACCTTGATAGAGGCGGTGAAGTAGTGAAGAAGAGAAAGGAAAGTGTATCGTAACTATTGCGTAAGCCAAATAACAGTGACTATACGAATATAAATATATATATATATATATATATATATATATATATAAATAAATATATTGACTAGGGTAAATGACAGAGATGCAAAAATATTGATCAACGGTTGGGATATGGGAACAGATAACAAATAGTTGTTAGAGGGCATTTTAGTAAATGCTGAAGCTGTTATCACCACAGACCTATCTCTACTCATCCTCGATACCACACCAGACATTATTTACCTTCTTATCTACGTAGATGACGTACTCATCACATGACCGCAATAAACATCACTCAACACCCTCATCCAACAGCTCACTAATGGTTCCATATGAAACACCTCGACACCCCACCCCGCTCCACAAACCTTTATCAGAAATACCCTATAGCACACAACAAATGAACCTATGCTCAGCCAAGCAGCCAACACATCCACAATCCTAAAAACAGCAGGCATGGAAAAATGTAACCCTTCCCTTACTTTGATAGTTCCCAAAAAGTCAATTCAGCTCCATCTCCTCTCATCAAGCAGCCCAAACTATACAAACAGCTCATCGGAGCACTACAATACCTCACCTTTACCCATCTAGTCATAAGCTTAGCTATCAAAAAAATTTGCCAACATATGTACTATTCTTCACGCATTCTTCGGTATGTCAAAAAGCTTCCTCCACATCAGCCATCCATTACCTCAAAAAATTTGCAACTATGTGCTTATGCATATTTCGATTGGGTAGGGGACACAAACGACCGCAAGTTCACAACTTCCTACTGCATTCTCCTGGGAAATACTCCAATATCATGGAGTTCCAAGAAGCAAATTGCTGTCTCATGTTCATCAACAGAGGTGGAATACAAGGCTCTAGCAACAGCAACACCGGACATTATCTGGACATGACAGAGGTGGAATACAATGCTGCTACAAGAGTTCGACAATCCCCCAGACGGACCAACCAAACTATACTGTGACAATCTCTCTACCATAGCTCTAGCAAAGAATCCAGTCTTCCACGAAAGAATAAAGAAAGTTGAGGTCGACTGTCATTTTACTTGAGACAGCATATTGAAAGAATCAACGAGCAAGTGATTGTACTAACAGACTTACGATTGGTATGATCGGGACTGTTGTTGACAGGAGCCTTGAGGGATTCCTTCATTTTTTGATTTTTGGTTAGACATTTTGCAATACTAAACAACCTATTGTAATGGTGATGATCGGTTAATTCAACATTGAGAAAATATTCTCTATCTACATTAGCTACCTGGAGTGCTCATTAAAATAAAGCACGAGGGGTGGCTTCTTTAAGAAACATGTTTTGGTGCAAGTGGCTGTATATCATTGTCTTGCTAGCTACACAAGGAGATCATTCTTTGGGAATTTAAAAGTTTGTAGAAATACGATTGAGCTTTGTTGTAGGGGCATCCAAACATAATAGCTTTGTAAAAAAGACCTTATGCGATCCCGAGAACGTGTTAACTGAAGCCCTTATTTACTAATTGTCATGTCATGCGAATATATTATTTTAAACCTTTTTTGGTTGTGTTTAGTACCCCGGACCATAAGTGGTTAGGGTCAATTTTGAAGACTAATGCTAGAACTGTAAAGACAACTTTCTACCACCTAATGCGTTGATACTAATCTTGAGTATGTTTCTAACACATTATACCTTCATTTCCATATGATATTTAGGATGATTTAAATCATAGTTATTAATCAAATTTCCTTGGATTTTTAATGTAGTACCATTTGATATTGGCAAATTGAATCACTGGTTTACTTGGGATGATATAACTTTTGTTTCTTGATTATGGCTGCCTTAATTCTCACCTAGTGGGAATAAGGTGGTTTGTTGTACCCTTTGATATTGGCAAATTGAATCACTGGTTTACTTGGGATGATATAACTTTTGTTTCTTGATTATGGCTGCCTTAATTCTCACCTAGTGGGAATAAGGTGGTTTGTTGTTGATTAAGGTAGCTTTTCATTCATCAAATCTACTCCTTATACCGGTCTAAATCTTGAATATCTATTAACAATCCTAACAATAGAAACAATACATGCACAAACCTGTGTGCATGTAAATTAGTTTATGCTTAAACTATATAAACAAAAGTTAACATGTTAAAAAATTGCTGATGCTCACAAAAATTATCCATATGAAAGAAATTGATTATAAATATATACTTACCATGTATGGTTATACCTAGCCATTTGTGCTAGGTACTTCATATTGTTTTATTTGTTCATTGAGTTCTTAAATGATATGCTTTATTTTCGTACTAAATGACACACAATTATCTATATAAATTATTGAATATTTTGAGGTTAACATGTATTTTTGGCATACCTTTCTTATTTTTGTTTAGGCACTGAAGAAGACATTTAATAAATTGGATCATGATGTCAACATTTCAGACTTTGTGGGGTCAAGGTATAGACTAAATGGCAAGATTTTATTTTTCTATACTTTTTGAATGTACATATATCACAAAAATCAGCATTCTAATGTCTTGTTGTATATTGCAGTAGCCAGACAGTTGAGGTATGATTTTGAAGATGACTGTATGGTGTTGTAATTGTCACTTGCTAAATTTTCCTAGTGTTTGATGTATAGATACATAATATTTAATCTATATGATCAGGAGTTGACTAATCACTCTCTGAGCTTACAATCTCAAATAGCGGAAATGGAAAGGAGATTAAGGTGATATTCTCAAAATACTAGTCTTTTTCCCTTGATTATAGATTTTTGACATTTTGCAGTGTAAGGAATAACACAACTAACAGAACCTTCAAAATAAATATGATTTGTGTACTAGCCGCCTACGCATCCTAATTGCATACTTATGAAAAAAGTGTCAGCTACTAGAGACTCAAAAGATCATCAAACATCATACGTAACACTACATTTTGTTGAACGCCTATCTTGGACTGATGAATTTCCCAAAAATTTCATGATTGAGCCAATAGTTGGATTACTCCCAATTGCATGATCATTAATTGTTACTAAAAATATTACAAAATTGCTAAAACATACATGTTAATCATTTAGCGAATGGGAAGGCAAAATCATTTTCTGTACCTAGTGATATTTAGTGTCTCAATTATATGGTTAGATTTAGATAACTTTTTTTAGTATCTATAATTTTGCATTAGGTTATTGAAAATTTTACTTTTGTGCATATGAGGCACTATTGTATTGCCTTTCTAATATGTCATTCATCCAAATATACAAATACGTGAAATTGGAGTTAAACTACCTTCATTTTTCAAAATTTTGTTCAAAATATCAAATGCTTATTTCATTGCTAAAATATTCTACTGTTTATTTATTAGCATGTGATCAAGATCCCTATTCTGTTACTCGAGTACTTTGCTAGCTTAGTTGTAAGAATATGCATGATATGCTTGATAGCTTATGCTGCTAGTATTGTGAGAAAACATATGGTAAGCCTTTTGTGTTCACTTAAAAACAGTGAAATTATCTCGAAGGCAATACAAATTATGGTTTGTTCTATGATGGAGATAAGTTTGATTAAAACATTATAGTTTTTTGTTAATATTTGTTTAAGCCAATAATCTTGTTTGGAGGGCTTAGTTTTGGTATGCCTCTATTCTCTCTAGATGTGATGTTAGTTGAAGACTTATGTTTACCTTATAGTTACTTTCCTTGCTATATAAGCTAACGCGTGTATCATTTTTTGGAGCAATTAAAAAATTTATTGATTGATAGACTTGGTATGGGTTTGCATTAGTGCACCTACTGAATTTAGGTCATAGCAAATGCTATTCCCTTAGCTAGAGGCCATGCGTATAATTAAAAAATAGTGTTTGATACCACTTAGTGTAGAAAGAAGGTTGCGAATGGTGAAAATTTCCTATAATTTTGTAGAGGTGCTTCTTTTAGCACCACATCGTCCTCGCTTCCAAATATTTTTTTGTTTTTAAAGCTGTTGTTTGGACATTTTCTGTATGTAAAGGATGTTTAAAGTATAATAATCCCTGTTTTCCATTGTACTGCTGTAAATGCATCTCTGTATCTTGTAACCAAAAGTTTTTTGAAATTACATCTGCTGCTCTCATGGGCCTACAGTACTATCTTTAGGACTCTTTAGTTTTAAGTTATTATCAATTCTAAACAGTGCACGAGTGTTTTTACTTTGGTTAAAATGCATATGTTCTCATTTCAACTAGTTTAATAGCCGTTGAGTTTAATTTAAGATACTGTGATAATTGAGATTAGCTAGTTCGATGTAAAATGCATATGTACTCATTTCTTCTAGTTTTATATACTTTTTTTTCTTGGTTTAAACTGTTTACAGAATTTTTTTAATGATTAAGTATTACTCTGTTTCTTTTTTTCTTTCTCTTATTTCCTTTGGAAGTTTGCGGTGGTATGCAACTGAGACTAGCTAGTTCGATGTAAAATGTAATGAAGCATAATCAAGTTTATTGGCCATATCATTGTCTTATATTCTAGTTTATGCCTTAGCATCAGGTACTACGATTGGGCCATAAGTCTTGTGGAAGAACGTTTTCTCCATATTTTATAATAGTTAAGGTTGTCGTAATTATTTTAGGGGATACCCTATCTGTGAAAATGTTGTATAAAGCATTCGTAGTTTATATTAAGCATTAATAAATTCCTAATATGACAACCACAAGCATTTCATTCATCCCAAACTAGTCTTCGTTCTTTGAATTTGTACAGAATTTATGCTATGGAAATTGAACATGAAACTGAACATCTCTCAATTTTTGATATTTCAGTCCGAGTTGTGTGTTCTATTCATATTTAACCCGTGAACTGCTATATGCAACATTTTTTTTGGCAGTTGCTGGACAGACCCTGATAAGGTTAACAGCATAGAGCAAATCACTCAAATGGAAGAAACCCTGAGGGAATCTGTAAATCGGATTCATATGCACAAGGTATGCATTATTTCAAGTTGATAAATATCGTGTTGTTGTGACATAATATACAAGCAGAAAAGGGTGCCATACTACACTTCCAAAGGATTATAGAGAAAATTCACTCTCCATATTCTAGATATTCATTAGAATTTTCATCTGCTTAAAAATATTTGTGAATAATCCAAACTTTACCGATGAATATTTTGATTACTAATTGTGAAAATGCATAAATTCTTGGGATTTTTTTGGGCGAGTGTTTCTTATAGTTCTTAAAGTTGCACAATTTGTTTTGCAGAAGTATCTTTCAAGCCAACTAATTCCACTACAATGTGCTGCAGAGGTATAGACTTTCGTATTATGCTAGCTATTAAAGTAGTAGTACATATATATGCACAACTGCAGCTTTTTATTGGAATATTTCAAATAGCCCCTTAAATATTTAATATTCTGCAATTCTCAATTCAATTAGCATGACATTTGTTTGATTATCTATAGTTTCACAATGGCATGCACTTACCCATGGCTATTACCAATGATCCCCAATCTTCACACATGCGATGGCCTCATGATGGTGATGATCATCTCATGCTTTCTGGTGCTTCTAGCTTGCCGCCACAAAGGTCAGCACATGTTTTGTGATATCATCTCTTTTAATCATAATAGTTGGCTATGTTTTTATGCCTTTATTCTCATACTTTCAGCAACGCTATTGCAACACAAAGCATTTCAATAGATAAAAATGTTTTTATCAGCTATTTATTTGCTTAAGATTTTGAGAAACCAAACGTATAGATTGAATGTCTTGTTGGGATCGAAAACCTTAGTTTCAAATCAATGCGAAACAAAAAGTTTATAAATGATGAGCAAAACCAAATAAAGCAAGAAACATTCACATGCAAGCACAATTACAGCTACAAGACAAATATTTACGTGGTTCGGTGCTAGCACCTACGTCTACAGGGAGAAAAACAAAATATTTCACTATTGAGAGAAAATATTACAATGGTTTTAAGGCTTACAAACCTAATACAAACTCTAGGAGCTTTTTTTCTTCCTTGCAATGGAGCAGCCACCACACAAAATTAATGGAGGCTAAAGATATTTTCGGATTCTAACCTCTTAACCCTAAAAACGGGTTAAAAAATATATATATTGGCTGCTCAAAACTGGGTTTATTGGGCCGCGGGCGCTGCGCTGTAGTGCTTGCCTTTCGGGCGCGAGCCGCTGCGGCGAGCTGTAGCGCCCACCTCTCGGGTACCATGGCGCGCTGCGGCGCGCCTATAAACAGTTTCTTCAATCAACATGTCTATATATATATATAAGAAGCTTGTATAGATATTTCCATTCCATGTGAATCAATTCTACGCATTTAATTGCACATCATAAATTTAGTATGGGATATATATATATATATAACATCCAAACCTAGCCTATTTTAAAATGTACCGGCTTTGAAAAAAGAAAACTTAGGACCTGTGTAGTAATACTTACCGTAATCAAACTGCTGTCTATTTTACATTACTAAAAGTATAGTAGGGTTCTCTAATATTTTTTGAAATGATAGTGATATTATTAAAAATAGAGATGGTAGGGTGGCTGTTTTTGTAATTGATTTAAAGGCTACGCAAGTAAATTGCCCAAGCAGTATTACTTTTGTTTGACAGCATAGATGTAATTTCTTTAAACCATATTCGGCATGTGTTTCCCATGTCCTAATCCGTGTTATTTTATTGTTCTTTTGAGTTGAAAAGTTTCTTACCAGTGAGAGACATGAAATTTGACAGGTGTATCTTTTATCGACATCAGCCTAATTCGGATTAATTATTTCAGTTTAGTTTAATAAGCACTTTGGGTCTGTTTTAAACTGTCAATTTGATTCATTTGAATTAGCTTGAAGCGAGTCCTTTTCCTTAAGCATTCAAATATTAACTGTTAAGTTGAAAGATTTTAGCTTTTCATATTCAAAATTATTTATGAAATCCTGGTTGATAAAATATGCTTTGTCTATTTTCTTGAATCGATTGAAGTTTATTAATTGTTTTATGTCAAAAGATATCATCCTAACCTGGTTTGGTTTTTTTCATCTTATTTTTTTCTAAATGCTTCATGACTAATGCATTCTACTTGCCCATTCCTTACCATTTCCTTAAAACATTGAAGGAATTGTTTCTTGTTTCTCAAATACCATAATTATCTTTTTTATTTTCCCTCTCACATTACAACAAATGTAATCTCGTTTCAATATACTTTAATCAGGAACCTATTGTGTCTTCCAGAAGCACCAGTTCAAAGCTACAATGGTTATTTCGGAACTGAAACGCACGCATCATGTAGCAGCAATCATGTTGGGGAATCCATGAACGATCTGGCTCACAATTCATGCCTACAGCTGCAGCTTGGAGCACAGTATCCTTATCATTACTATGGACCGAATTTTCTTAGTGAGCGGCTTAAACTTGATGGAGAAGTTGGCTTGCAGGCAGATCAAATGGGTTTTCTGATTAACAGTTTTGACCAAACCCAGCCTGGATTTGAGCCGGGATTGCAGACTTGGGACCCTAATGCCAGCCTTCCTATGTTTGACGGTCACCCTTACGCTCAAGTGAGTTTTAATGAGTGAATTTTATTTATTTCTGCTCTTGCATGATTATTAAAGTCCTTTATGGTAATACAAGTCATAACAAAGATTATTGAAAACGGCTGCAAATTTTCAGGTAAAGTGAAGCCAATATAGATTTATGCAATATAGTTAATAATCATGTTTGAGATTTACTCGTACTTCAACTCAAAATTGAACTCATTTTTTCTGAACTCGTACAGAATTATATTTATTTCATCTCCTAGCCAAAATTAATGAGAGGGTAATCGTTTTCTTTTTCAATTGTGCAGCATCCTAAACAGACATAATAAGATCTTCAAAGCTGTCATTCTTTCAACGGAATGCTAAAGAATCTCTGCCATTCAGCTGTGTCACCGTGTTTCTTCTTCTTCTTCACTTCTAAGGCTAATAATAGAAGGCTGGTCTGAATACTACTGGCTTGTCAACAGCTATAGGATCAAAGCAAAATTTAGCGAAACTATTTAAACATTTTTATTTACTTGATAGTTCCCACATTGTGCTCTTTGCCTTTTATACAGTTTTTTTAACATCACTGAACTTATTTTACAATGAAAAGATTATATTAAAAATGAAAAATTTGATGGCAAGTTTGTGAACATTTAAAAACTGCCAATAGAATAGAAATTTTCTGCTGAATTATTCTGCCAACGTCTTGGAGCTCACAGCAGAAATTCGCAGTTCTTAATGATTGTTGAATAAGAATGGCCAAAGAAAGAAAAAAAAAAAACTCAAATCAAACCATTGTTGCATTTAAAGATGTTGGGAGTATTTTCTTGTTAGTGAAAAAACAAATACATAATTTTACCAAACAACTCTTAATTCAATTTTTACATTCCATATGACACCTAATATAGATCAGTTCTTAAATTTGAAATCTACAACCAATAGAATTTTTCTAATATTATCATAGACCATTGCAGGGTTTGGTGCAGTAAACATCTATATATTTTATGTATTTGTTAGAACCCTTACACATATATGTTCCAATTTTGAGTAGTTTGGTTTCTCTTAGCAGCTTAAATTATTACATTTTTGTATTCATAGGCTGAGTTCTTAAGGCATGTAAAGCTCCTCAAGGGATAATAAATGGTAATAAAATTGTGGATAATCAGCACATATGAAATGGAAACTAAAATAATGTTGATTTCCTCTTCTTCACCAAATTAGAACATATAAAACTAGGGGGTGAGAGAGGGGAATGTAAGTGCTCAATAAATGATGCACGCTTTGTAAATATCACATATTAGGTAACTAGAAATTTGTGAGTATACATAATTAGAAAGTAGAAAAAGGTCTCTTTCAACATTATAATTTATTGTATAATGTGAACCTTGAACTATACATTCAAATCTTTGGGGCCTTTCAAAGGTGGTGCTTGATACCAAGCATCTTTATGATTAAAAGTATTTAATTAGTGAAAGACTATGATTAAAAAGTAGATATGAAGCATCTTTGCACTAACAATGGCTTTAAGATTTATTCTAAGACTTCAATTAGTTCTATTTAAATGAAGAAATTGTAGGGAATTATGCATATGCTAGAAGGCCTTAATAAAATGTTATAACTGGAAGATACAACAAAGCTATTTTGTTGAGAACACAGTGCATCATTTTATTGAATTTTTGGATAGAAACTTTAGGCTGAAATCGCTTCAATCATATGCCATCTCTTAAATTAATCTCCTCATCCTAACATTACTTTCAAGACTCTAAATAAAATTTGGTCAAACACACATCTAAACCACTCAAATTTAAGTCATATATATATATACATTCGTATTAGACTGAGGAAATTATTTCAAGTTTAAGGAAGGACAAATTCTCAAGATATGGGATGCAAAATGGTGTGAATGCTATTAGATAAAGTCCTAAAAATTTAAACCAATCATAGTAGAGATGTGATATTTGATGAAGAGGCTTTACAAGTTGGAAAAGAAAATAACGTCGAATATTATTACTAGTGATATTATCATAGCGCTTTAGCAATGGCAATGATTTAATTTGTTAAATTAGACTAGCTCAAGTAGTTACAAATGTTGAAGAGTCAAATTTTTTGTTTTTTTACCTGCCTATTTTATTGTTAGAGACGAAGAAAGAGCAGTGATAAAAACATCATGGAGATTTTTTTGAATTTTCCTTACTAGTAGTAGTGAATATTATTTTGTCAAATGAAACTTATTTGTAGCTAGAGGCAATTTTTAAAGTAGATTCTTAGAGTTGATAGTGACTATTGATGAAGATATGGAGATAATAAGATGAGTGAAACTTTGGAACTGATGTAGTTAGCAAATGGAAAAAATTTAATAAAGTGCAAATGGGCTGATAAAAGAAAGAAGGAATACATAGTGTTGGATAAGCTAAATACAAAGCTTGCTTGACTTCTAAATAGTATTGTTAGGGATTGAATATATATTATAATAATATATTCTCACTTGTTGCAAGACACACATCTGTTAGGAATTGATATATATGATTTGGAGTTCATGCAATAATTGGATGTCAAAATGGGCAAAATATTTTTTTGTTGAAAAATTTGATTGTGCCCATATTAAGGAAATTTCTTTATGGATTATAATAAGCTCCTCGTTAACAGTACAATTTGATTGATGATTTTGTGGGATCGAACGAATTTATTAGAAATCAGTATGAACACTATATTTTCTTATGAAAATATTAGATGATTTCTCTTTGTGTATCTATAATAATATATGAGTGAAATTTTAATTATTGCAAATAAAATATAGAAAGTTAATAAGTTATGAGACTTTCTTAGTGTAGAATTTGATATGAAAATTTTGGTGCAATAAAATGTTTTCTTTGGATGAGATCCAATGGTTAAGAAATAAGAACTATTATAACAGTTGAAAAGATCTAAGATGTTAGATGTAAATTCATTTCAATTCTCCTAGCTTAAATTTTTTACCTTTTTTGTAAATTTATCACATGAAATTGCGGTTGAAAGACATATGCGCAAAATGTTCCTTACCCCAGTTTAGTTGGAAGTTTAATGTAATCTATGGTTTGTATTCAACAAAAGTTGATACATGCAATTTGCATGATAGGCATATGCATTAAAAATCTAGGAAGATAACATCTTATGATATTTAAATGAATTTTGAGATAAACTTTATATGCATGTTTATCTTTGGAAGTTTTGATTTGAGCACTTTCAATTTTACTTATTCAAACTATGCTAGAAATTTTGACAAGAGAAGATTCACTGCTCATCGTTTCCTCAGGAAGGGTAATTGTGATATCAGTTGGAAATTTACTTTACATATCATATTGTTGCTGTCAACAACAAAAATAAATTATATGGCTATTTCTAGTGCAGTGAAGAAAGTCGTTTTTGCTTAGATACTTTTTTGGAGAGCTCAATGAAAATTTTGAGATGAGTATAGTGTTAATAACAATCAGAGTGAACTAATTTATCAAAGATCAGATTTTTTATGTGAGAAAAAAACATATTTAAGTCAGACATCACTTTGTTCAAGAAATTCTAACTCAAATTGATGTTGCAATGAACAAAATAAATACATGGATAATTTGGCCGCCACATTGATGAACCCCTTTGCTTTTACTTGGACTTGGTTGGTGTTCATCGAAAGTGGTAATGTTACAGAGTAGATAATTCATGCATTACTTGCTATTATAAAAAAATTTCAATAAGAAATAGAATGGTTTGTATATGCATTAAATTTGGTTTGGACCCAACACTTGTGATGCATATGATGATTCCAAAAGGTAGCGCCTTCTAGCGGAGATCAATATCTTTCTTAAGAAATTTTGTAATGACATATTCCGAACCTTGCTTTGTTTTTTATTTTTTTATTCCAGCTCTATATACCAAAATGCTTGAGGGGATTATAGAAATTGAAAATATTGTAATTTTCCTCTTCATTTTCTTCTTTAGTGCAATCATTTCCTCATCTTTAATGGTTTATCATGAAAGTGTTTTCCATGCAAATTCTTTATGTTCGTTTGTTGCAATTGAATTTTTGTGTACTGCTTTTTATGTGTTGATTTTTCATCATACTTTAAAATTCTCTTCTTCCCAATCTAAATTTCCCACTCAACTTAACATACCCTTGACTCGGTCAACATAAATAGAATTGCCTACCAATAAACAACAATTACTGAGATTGGCTGAGGCTAATATTGAAATGCCTTGATCTTCTTTGGATTGATGGAGATGCTATCCTTTACCACAATATGTACAAGGAAGGAAACAAAATCCAATAAAAATTTGCACTTAGAGAATATGGCGTACAATTAATTGTTTATGAGCAAACTCAAAATAGCTCTTAATTGATCTTCATGTTCTTCATTTCCCTTGGGTATATCATTAAGTCATTAACATACTAGTCTATGTATTGCATCATTTCCCAATATATAAGATCCATAGAAAAGATGGAGCATTTCCTTGACAAAAAGCCAAGCAAGAATTCAAAAAAATCCATACATAGTCTGGAAAGCAGATATAAGAATATCTTTTTTTTTATATTTAATTGGTGATATTTGAATCATAAATTGACCTTGGAGAATATGGTGGCTTTACTTAACTGATTAAATATTTATTCAAATCTTGGCAAAGGATACTTGTTCTTAATTGTGGATTTATTTATCTCCCAATAATAAATGCACATCCACATTGACATATATTTTTTCTTTATAATGAACAGGTGAACCCCACATCATGGTAGTTGGTCGGATGAACCCATGGACAAATGTTTCTTGCAAATGATCCTTAAGCTCTTGTAGTTAAATAAAAGAAATGGTATATGAAACTTTGAACACTGGAGTTGATCCTAGTACAAGAACTCTACTGAATTTGATATCTCTATTTGGTGGCAGCCTAGCGAGATCCTCAAGAAAAGCATCATACATATTTTTGTATTGCTGATGTATCCTATAATACATCTTGAGATTTTTTGGTACCCAACACAATTTCTAAGTATGTGGGGGTCACCTTCCTAATCACCTTATCTGCTTGTATATAAAACAGATTAAAGAAGTAAGCATACTTCTTTGATTGATAAATTTGATATGTTCCTTTCAATATTGTATGTGAACTTGTTTCAACAAGCTTGATAGCTACTAGTGTTACAAAATAATACACAAGTGCATGCAATTTAAAGTAATATAATCTAGAGTATCATCCTCATGGAATTTGTGCAATTTCAATTAGTTTTAAGAGACTTTTTTTCAATAAACAAGATTTGGTTGGTTAAATCGTTAAAGTCTATGGCTCTAAATTAACTTGTATTAAGAAAAATAATGAATAATTCTTATGGACATTTTCAAAGGCTACAATAGTGTTCAAGTTTTCATGGATTTAGTTTTATTCTTGTAAGATGTATGAAGATGGAGTGAAATCAAACATTAGTACAAATGAGATCTACTAATTCTTTCAAACTTAGTACTTCTTTCCAAAATAGTCTCAATTATATTATCACTAATCTTAGCCCAAAATAATTTAGATTCAATTAAAAGGATTATTTCTGATTTTACCTATCACTACATTAAAGGATGCACTATCTCTATTAAGACCAATAATGACAAATAGTTAGCATTATCTTCTCTAACTATTAAATACATATAAAAAATGACATTATTATCAATAATTAATTATTAATAAAGTTAAAAAAATTATAATTACCATAAATTAATGAAAAATTGCATATAGTCATGCTCAAATTCTAACATAATCAACATGAAACTCATTTGATATTTACTCAAACATAGAGATTATAAATAAAGTGTGCTAAATAAAGAAAGGGCAAAGAGAAAATAACGTACATAATTCTTTACTTACAATAAGTAAATAATGTAAGTTCAGTGCTTCCCTTTTTCCTTGGCATGGCAATACTCATCTTCAACCTTCTGTAATAACTTTCCTCTAAAGGAAGATGTAATTTAGCAGATTGTCTTTTCTTTTTGATTTTCCAGTAGTTCTTAACTTATAAGACTAATTTTCCTCTTCAAAGTTGTTGTGCAAGCCTCCTCCTTTTTCCAAGACTAACTTTTTTTACTTAGACTCCACTCCAATAAAGTTGTCATTGATGTTTCTTCTAAATTTGTCATCTTCCTATCTTATTGTTGGTTCTTACCTTTTAAATATTCCCCTTGAACAGCTCAAAAGAATTCAAAATTTCCCAAAAACTACTTTTGATGCTTGGGTGCCCCCAGACACTGGGACTTCTATTTGCATTAATATCATAGGGGGCTAAGGCGCGCTTAGGTGTCATCCTTCGTATCATGATCAAATGCATTGACACTTGTACGAGATTAGGAAGCAAATGATGTACTTGAGATGGTTGTAATTATAGTTTCCTATGCATATGTGTGTTTAGATATCGAAGGTTTTGGTTCTAAGGTGGCGGTAACTGCAGCCTCCAGTGCTTAGGCATGCTCTGGCGCCCAAGGTTCTGGTTCTAAGGTGGTTGTAACTATAATCTCTAGCAGTTAGGTGCACACATGTGCTAAAGTTTCTGGTTGTGAGAGTGATTCTCTACTCTTAGCTGCCATTCTTGTCTTAAAATTCTTAAGATCCTCATATAAAGGCCTAGTTTTCTATTAAAAAGAAAACAATTTAAATAGTATTTAACTCACTATTTACAAAAACTAAACTCATAAACTCTAGATTTTTAGTCAATTTTAAACACTGAAATAATATATAACAAAACATTTTACTAAGACAATAAATTTATCATAGAACTAGCTCATCAAATTTTACTCTAGTATAATATAAAGTGTGGAGATGGGTAGAAATATTAATTTTGCTTAAAGTAACTTTCTATTATCCCAATTTCATATGCACATTATTTGTTATCTTGCAGTTTGCCTCCCATGGGTAAACTTACTCTTGTATGATTTTTTAAAGCTTTTAAGGGTCATAGGGTATTAACAATATGTATGGAAGTATTAAATGTGTAGCTCTAAAATAAAAAAATATTGTATAAACATTCTAATATATTGAAATAATACTTGTCACGACACTAGGAGTGCCACATGTTCTTGCAAGTGTCATGATAAAGACTTGTGCTCGAATTAGAGATATCATGGTACTATTTCCTCCCCATCTTTGCTTTTAAGTTACTAGAGATTTTTATCTTTCATTATTCAATGTGGCATTAGCTGATACATGGTGCCCATTAATAACATCATTAGCTTAAAATTCCTTTAACATATAGCTCTTTCAGCCATATCTGTAATAACTCTAAGCTGTTACTCAGTTTAATCAGGATCAATCAAAATCTAAACTTATCATCTTTAAGTTTTAAGCATTATTAGGACCTAACACTGAAAAATTGAAATCAAAATGAGTAAGGAAATAATTATTAATTATTTTTTCAAATTAAATACCCTAAAAATTAGATAAATTACTTTGACCTCAAAACCCAAATCTGGGAGCATGTTCCCACATCAAAATAAGCTAAGAGTGTAAGTTTTATAATTTTTGGACTTGTATCAATAGAAAAATATGCAAAATATAATTGGTATTTTAATTTAAATTAAAACTATATGAATTTAAATAATAAAATTGAAATTTTCAAATTTATTAAACATTTAAAAATCGAACAGTATAAATTCATATACTTCTTAATCAAAAACTGCAGTGGGATAGAAATGGTGTAGGCACCAAAACCCACATCGTCCTTGTTTTTTGTCGAGCTAATTTGGCTCGCATAATAAACCCTAGCAGCCACTTATAACCAAGTAAGGCCCCGACGATCGGTGCCATCATCCATGGGGCTATCAGTGCCAGTCGATGTGCCTTGTTGCATTGAACATTTTGGTGGGTCACCCGTTGCATAAGGTGGCCAGAATCGCCCAGAATTAGTAGTGGAAGTCTGCCATAATTCAAGGATTTTGTGGGGACGAGGCATAGTCATGGGTTGGGCCGACCTGTCACCCGCGCGATTTTATCTTGTGAAATATTACTTGAATTTTCCAGAACCCGTCGATTTCTGTCAGCCCTTGCCTTAGCCCATTAACAGAAGGAATGTAGATTGACAGGGTTTTAGATTCACATGGATTTTCAAATAGCTTGGGATATTTTTTATGCATATCAAATTTTTTTCCCATATGGATTCTTCAGCACTCAATTTGCCATTGAACTTTCATAATTGGCATGGAACAACTTCTTAATTGCCTTTGGTCTTTCACCAAAATTTTAATGGGTTCTTTAAGAAATGACAGATTTAATTGAAGATTGATAGAAGGAATTGAAACAATGTGTGCTGGATTTCGAAGACATTTTCTTAGGGATGGGCATACATCATGGACAGATGCAAAACTTTCTAGAAGTTTTAACTTGTATGATGATGATCCTAATTTAGCTAGCACTTCAAAAAGGGTCTACATATCTAGGATTGATTTTACTAGTAACATCAAAATTGTACACGCCTTTCATTGGGTTAACTTTAAGATACACAAAATCACCGATTTGAAATTCCAACGGATGATGCCTAACATCATAGTATTTACCTTGCCTATCCTAGGCTTCTTGAATTCACTATTGAATGAGCTTCACTTTCTTACTAGTTTCTTCTGCTAATTTTGACCCATACAACTGGACATCTTCAATTATAGACCAAGCAAGCAGGGTGTTGCACCTTCTTCTATACAATGCTTTATATGGAGCCATGCTAATGCTATCCTGATAAAAATTATTGTAGGCAAATTTTACGAAAGGAATATGATCTTCCCAACTTCCATTGAAGTTTAGAATGCATAAACACAACAACTTTTGAACACTTTACTTACCCTTTTAGTTTGGCCATCAGTTTGTGGATAAAATGCAATACTCATAGTTAAGGTAGTACCCAAATCTAGATACATAACATGCCAAAATCTTATTGTAAACCCATTGTCATAGTCTGACATGATTGACTTGGGAGTTCCATGCAACCTAACTATCTTTTTAATATAGAGTTTAGCCAACTTCTCTACTAAATAATTTTGATGGATGGGAAAGAAGTTAGCTGATTTAATCAAATGATCCATGATAACCCAAACTGTATATGCACTTGATTTTGCTTGAGGCATTCCCATTACAAAATCCATGGAAATATCTAACCAATTCCATTCTGGTATCTCTATTAGGTTTACAATGCTTTGGCATTACTAAACTGCAAGTGTGACACTTGGCTACAAACATTGCCACACTCTTCTTCATTCATGGTCACCAAAATGATTGCTTCAAATCTTGATATATTGTTGAATTACTGAGATGCATTGAGTAGCCAGATTTTTGAGCTTTGATGAGAACTTCCTGATGCCTCAACTTGGGAACTAGAAGACCTAAATATTGAGATGTGAAGACCATTCAAATCATCATGAAAATGCTAATAGAGCTTCTAGGAGGTTTTTAGGAGATACAAAACAAAGCTAGAAAAACTTAGCTACATCAAGGCACCACAGACCGCCATAGAATACCATGGCGCTCAACACCTAAGAGAAAGGTGATGTAGCATGCCCCGATGCTAGTTTACTCGAGACTCGGGCACCGTAGCACGCTGTAGCATGCCATAGCACTAAGAACCCGAGACCAAGGAACTGTAGCGCACCCTGACACCGCTTTGTCTGAAATTGGGGCACCATAGTGCGCCATGGAAGCGCTAAGATGTATCAAGATTTGAAGAAATATTTATGATAGTCTAGAATGAAGAGAAGCGTAGCAGAATTTGTAGCAAAGTGCCATGCATGTAATTTGGTTAAGGCAAAATACCAAAGGCCTGCATGATTACTGCATCCACTTAAAATTTCTGAGTGAAAGTGGTTCAGGCATATCGATGGACTTTGTTATGGGTTTGCTTAAGTTGATATTTGAAGCTGACTCTATCTGGGTTATAGTTGATCGACTGACCAAGTGTAACAACCCAAGTTATTACCATTATTAATTAGGATTAATCTTAGTCTTAATCTTGGTCTTAAATGCTAATTAAGTCATTATGAGTCAACCACCAAGATCCAATCCAAACCAGAGGTCAAACGGATCAAATCCTTATTTTGAGAATTTCAGGAACCTCGGAAATTGACCTATTTATTTTAACCTCCAATTAAAAAATGGACTTCGTCATTGCGCTCATTGCCCCCAGATTAGCTATGGGTGAAGTTTTGGTAGCAATCGGAAGTCGTCAAAATTTGACGAATATCTTAATAATATTTAAATACCCGAAAAATGAGAAAATTAAATACTCATTGGAATCGAAATTTGACTTCGCCATTGCGTTCGTCACCCCTCGATTAGCTAGGGGTGAATATTTGGTGATTTTTGGAAACCATTTAATAAATAAAGAAATTAGGAATTTTTAATCAACTTCCAAATATAAATTTTAATTAATTTTTCTTTTTCTTTTTCCTTCAATTCCCCCGACTCCTCCTCCCTCTGCCCTAGGATCACAAATCGCACGCACGACCCACCCCCTTTCGTGCCACACACGATCGGCCGACGCCTCGCCCTTCCCCCTCGGCGTCACATGTCTTCCTCTCCTAAGAGTCTCCGTCGCCTCACCTCCTTGCAACCTCCGCCTCTCTTACCCTAAATGGCGCGCCTTCTCCTCTCCTCACGGGCAAGCTCCAGCCAGCCGACTACTACCTCCTTCCAGGAATGGCATGTGGCCGACACTCTCCCCTCTCCTCAAGAACGGCGTTCGGCAGCGAGGAATCATCGAACCCCCTTTGATGACATCTAGGTACCCCCCTCCAACCCTTAAATACCACTTAATCCTAAGATAACGAATCGGGTATCTCAATGGATTATATAGCGTGCAGTGATTTTGTTGGTAACGTGTGATCAATTGAATATAGATCCAATTTTTTTATTTTATTTAACTAATGCTATTACCTGAAGTTTGTATCAGAAGTCTAACTAAGTTTTGTACAAAGATTATTATAATTTACATTAATTGACTGCTGCTCCATAACGCCAACATATAGCATGCTTATAACTCAGCAATTAAACGTCATAAACAAGCCACATTAAACAATTGGTCTCTCATTTACAGTTCTTTCTAGTAGAACACATTCTTATCACACGTATATTTACCCTCCTTTCACAGCACTTTTCCCTCTTTTATCTAGTTGAAAATCCTTGTTATATGGAGTTGAACACCTCTTTTATGGCTACGTTACATAGAGCTAATAAAGTGTCATAAACCTGATCACCAATCAACTGCTATCTCGATCCGCAAGCAAGGGCTACTCACTGTATCGATGGTTACTTCATTCGATCAATCAAGCATTTTTAGATGATTGAAAGATCTGTACACCCCTCTCAGAGTACTCATTCTCATTTGACGATGAGTACTTATCCTAAGTATTGGCAAATTTGCTTGTGTAAATTGAACCATAAGTATTGGCAAACCAACTTTTATTTTTGCTTTAGAAGACATTTCTTGCATACAACATAACACCTATATCTTTATAGTCAATATATGCATATAAATTCACCACCACAATCCTAAAAGAGGCCCTTCTAGTAGGTTAACTTAATTAATTCGTTCAATCAATAAAAGTTCTCAGCATACCATGGTTTAGTTTAGGCTATTTTGTTTGGTTTAGGCTTGATAGCACTGCTGCTATCGAAACAACAATTGATGGTTGATGAAGTTAGATAGAGTGGGTGGCATGTGTGTTCTCGAACTTCACAATGAGATCATTCACTTTCTTCTCTTCTCAATGGATGTGCTTGATGTTGAAGTCTGTGAAGTTCTTTATCATCTTTGAAATTGAACTTTTTTTTTTTTTTAGTTCTAGTTGAGCTTATTTACTTCAAACTTCTGTTGATCTAGCAAGCCACCAATTACCAATTTAGATCAATTTGAATTTCTGCTTCGCAGCCTCGGTTGAAAGAGCAGCATCATTCTCATAATTCAATTAATGAAATGGTATGGTTAGGACATGAACTTTTATTGATGCTCTAAGTGCTTAGCTCAACTAACCATTTAATGAATACTAAGTTTTGAAGCTCTTTTTTTGTGAAGAATAGCATTAGTTAGATAAATAACCATGTAAGTAAGATGAAGCCTTTTTATGTAATACCTGTATATATATACACACACACACACACACACACACACACACACATATATATATATATATATATATATATATATATATATATATATATATATATAGTTATATCACAACAACATATTTTAATTGGGATTGAAGGTAAACTAAAATAAACATATACAGTTATTTATAACCTTAAACAGTAAAACTAGGTACTTATATTATGCAAACGGATAGATTAATTAGGCCAAAAATTGAATTAAGTAGCTAATGTTAACTAGCTTAGCTAAATTAAATGCGGCAACCAACATACTTAAGATCAAAACAGAAAGTGTTTATGTGCTGTTAGTTAAGCTAGTATAATTAGTATAGATAAATTGGTAAATAATTCCTTACCTAATTATTTAAGTCAATAGGTTAACTCAATTAAGAGTAGTATAATACAATAATAAGGGTTGAAATGATTAAGAGTTAAGATTAATATAATTTTAAGTAATAATTTTAAATGACTTAATTATTAGATCACTATTATAATGAAACCCAAAACTTAGGCCTTATCCTTTTTGGATTATGTGATTAAACCTAAATCTCGTAGTGCTTAATCCATAATCTATAGGTATAGAAGATCTTGATCAGATCTTAGATAGAATGTCTAAATTTCCAAAAATTAGAACGTATGATTTATTGATTCAACTTATAGTCGTCTATCTGATTGAACTAGATTAGAATCTGATCAGTTCTAATCCTTTTTAACTCATAAGGATGAGTTTCTAAGTTACACTCGATAGTTGGAAAATGGTGATCCTGAACTTGTGTAACTTGGAATAGTTAGAATGGTTAAATTAGAAAACAAATGATATCACCATGTTTAGTAGAGTCCCTTGCTTATTTTTGGTATTTTGTTGCTACGCATTCCTTGATTTTTGTGCCATATTTCCTTGAGCATATCATATAAGACATTTGATGCATAAATAAAATATTAAGAAAATATGGAGACTCCTTAGATTCCTTGAAAATATTAAAATGATTGATTAAAGATAATAATTATATGTATTAGAGCTGCCTCTCAATTATGTCTTCTTTGCCTAGTCTCCTTGTTGACACTAGGAGAAGACCTAGTTTATATCTTCTTTGTCTAGTCTCCTTGATGACACTAGGAGAAGATCTTATTGATATCTTCTTTGCTTAGTCTCCTTATTGACACTAAGAGAATATTTATTGTGTTTTCTTTGCCTAGTCTCCTTGATGACACTAGGAGAAAACCCTATATATCTGCCTAGTCTCCTTGCATGACACTAGGGTTATATAGTTTTACGCCTAGTCTTCTTGTTGACACTAGGATCCTTTTGATATTCAATGGGCTAGATTAGCTCTTTTCTGTATTATAGTTAGTACACATATATTTACATATATGTTTAGTTTTGATATTTTGTTTACTTTTTAGCATTTTTATTCAATCAGTTATTTTCTTTGTACTGCTTATATATTTTAGGATGTTAGAATTTTGCTGCTATTTATATGTACCATTATTGAGTTCAATTATTTTAATTGGCATATTTCTTTTGATCACCAGCATATTTAGGATGTAGTATTTCTCTTCCAGTACTTGCTTAGTTATTTATATTCATATACCTTACTTTGTTTAGCTTATTTGAGACATGTCTTAGCCTCTCTTTTTGCTTAAGTTATAAATGATTGTTTATAGCTTTTTCCTTCCTTATTGTATTGCTAGTTGCTCCCTTATTTGATATAATTGTTGCTTAGAGAATGTAAATGGTGATATTACAAAACACATATAAAATTTATCAGCTTAAAATGTACTTAGACAATTGTCTAACACAAGATTTTTCCTTTTTTTGGCTGGGGCCCTACATTGTGAAACCGATAATGGCAGATCCTCTTCAGTTAGACAATCAAGAGCTAGGTGTGGAGCCTTATTTAGAGGAGGAGCCTTTGGAAGAATCAGTTGCTTAGATTTATTATAAGTGAGGATGAGAGCCTTTTTATTCTCTTATTACTTAAACTTTAAATTAATATAATAATACCATTGACTATGTGTTTAGATTACTATGCCTTTTATTCTGAGTCATATTTCATTATATTTATATTATGATGCTTGGATATTTTTTATTATAAATCACTTCTGCACTCTGTATGAATTCTTATTAAGTGACTAAATGTTTGATTCTTTGCTTACTCTTTCCCTTATTAGGTGGATTATGGATTTCATCCTAATCTAATAATAAGTGAAGGGTTAGCTAGAGTGACACACCACCCCTTAGCTTAATCTTGTGGATTAAGGGATGGGGCGCCACACCAAGTCCACTCACTTTGCTCCAATTTGTCAGACAAACTCTGTGGAAAAGCTGGCCAAAATTTATATCAAAGAAATCATCATATTCCATGAGATTCCTAAATCGATCGTGACCGATAGAATAGCAAATTCACTTCCAAGTCTTGGCAAGATATGCAACAGGATTTAAGAACTACCCTAGCTATGAGTATGACCTTCCATCCTCAATCTGATGGCCAAATAAAAGAGTGAATCAAGTTCTTGAAGATCTGTTGTGACTCTGCATCTTAGATTTTAGTAGTTTTTAGGAAGATCATCTTTCGACTGTGGAGTCTCTTACAACAACAGTCATCAAGCAAGCATCGACATGGCCCCATATATAGCCTTATATGAGAGAAGTTACAGTACTCCACTTAAGTGGTTAGAAACCTGCAGTGTTCAAATTTTTGGGTTTGATCTAGCAGAAGAAACCAACAAGAAGGTGCAGCTAATTTGAGGATTCGTGCCACTTAGGGTCATCAAAGTAAGTATCATGACTCAAGGCACCGTCCTCAAGTGTTCAAAGTTGGTGATTTTGCGTATCTTAAAGTCAGCCTTATGAAAGGTGTTTTCTGTTTTGGCGTAACAAGAAAGCTCAGTCCCTGTTACGTCGGACATTATGAAGTTGCATCAAAAGTAGGATCTACAACCTATAAGTTAAAGCTTCTCGAAGACTTCTTAGCAATGCACAATGTATTTCATATTTCATTGTTGAGGAGATGTTTTAGAAATCCCCACAGTTAATTCGACTTCCACCCATATATCTCAAGCTTGATCTTTCTTATGTTGAGGAGCCAATCATAGTCTTAGCTCCCTGATCAAAAGCAGTTGAGAAATCGCTCTATCCACATGATAAAGATTCAGTGAAGGAATCGTTCTCTTGAAGAATCTACTTGGAATTAAGATGCGAATATACAATAAAAGTATCTAAGTCTTTTTGATAATTCAGGTGCTTTTCTTTTATCTTCCTATTCTTAAATCTGTATTTTCTTTCCCTTCTTAACTTTGATGTCGAGGACAACATTATTCTTAAGTGGGAGAGTTTGTAACAATCCTAAGTAATTACCTAGCATAATCTATGCTTAGTTAATGTAACAACCCAAGGTTGTTAATCCATATTTATCAATCCAATTAACTTCAAATCTCTTATAACAGTCTTAATTAGTCATTAAAAGTAAGTTCTAAAGTTTTAGTCCAATTTGAGAATCAAACAAGCAAAACCATAATTTTGGATAATTATTTAAATTAGGAAAATGAAAAAATTATTTTGACCTCAGATTAAAATTCGGACTTCACCATTGCATTTCTCACCCTCAAATTAGCTAGGGGTAAAATTTGGTGAGTTTTCGAGATCATCAAAATTTCCTAATTATTTTATTATATTTTCGAAAGCTTGAAAAATAAAGTAATTAAAACAACCTCCAATAGAAATTCTAACTGCATTTTTGAGCACGTCACCCCTGATTTAATTAAAGAGCAAAATTATAAAAAAAAAAAATCCAGAAGCATATAAATGCTTAAATTCTAATTAAGTAAAAGACCTAATAATTAATTAATTAATCAAATAATATATATATATATATATATATATATATATATGTATATATATTATCCTAAATCTACCCTATCCTTTGCCCTAAGCGCACACCGCTCTATTCCCCCGAGATCGACTCTTCCTTCTTAGACACAAAGGCGATGCATGGCTTCCATCGCTCGTGTGAGCCAATGGGCGCTCGTGTAAGGGTCTTGATCACCGCCGCGACCTCATCCAATCGCAAGTCACAAGCAAACGCTAAAAGCCTCCATTTGGTAAGAGTTAAGCCCATATCTCATCTACCTCCTTATTTACCCAGACCTCATCTTCTCCAATCCGTCAGTTTTGTAAATTCATAATCGGTGCAAAGAAACAACTTCCTAAACCCTAAAGTCTAAACATGTACTTCCCCCAATTTTTTTTCAGTCATTATGAACGTAAATGCGAAATATTATGAATTTAAATTTTTGGATGTATAAGTAACTTGTGGTTTATTAGTTGTTATGCATATGATGGCATTGCACTAAAGTGATTAATCAGAACCTTCCAGTTTATTATCAAACAATTATAGTATTTTGTTGAAATGTGTTATATATATATATATATATACTTTGAATTATTTGAAAATTCTATAGCTATATTCATTGCTCTCGAAGGATTCTTGTGCTAATAATATTACCCATAGAATAGTGCATGCAAGCTTTGTATAAAAGTACTAGTTCTTAAAAACAAATTTGATCACATCATTTTATCATATAATCAACAAAATATATTTTTATTAAACAAAACAAAACAAAATTTTGCATGGTAACAATGCAATGGTTTATTCTTGCCGTAAGATTTTTTTTTATATAGCAGTACTTCACCCGATTCTCCTCTCATGAGTTGTTTACATAGAAATCGAATAATGAATTAAGGTTCTTATCGAACGGGAAATTCATTAAGGTTTAATCAAACTCAAATCGGGTTCTATAGAATTTAATTTATAATGCTAGAAATCATCAAAGACATTAAACATTGTTGATTGTTTATATTGAATCATTGGTTACTGTGTTATGAAGATCTGTCAATGTGGCAATTACATTATAGGAGGAAGAAGAGTTGGTCATGAATATAAGAGTTTATTTTCTATGCAGTTGGCATTACTGGTATTCTTGTTGTGTAGATTTTAAGAATTTATCAATTTCAAAAGCACAAATGTAATGACTTACAAACATTATATGCAAGAAACTTTTAATATATTTTAACTTGATTCTACAATGAGTATGGCAGGTGTATCATGATTTTAATAGACCTGAAGTATTTTATTCTCTTTTTATGTGCAAGTTTATTATTGTCTTGAACGATTTAATTAATCATTATAGTAGTACTGAACATTTGCAGAATTGAGACGAGGATTGTTGTGTGAGTACTTAACACCTCATTAAGCCTTTGAGTTAGGGGATAAAGATTGTTTATTTTTTTTTAACATGTTATTGAGTACTTAGTGATACTGTTTAGCATGACCAGCAAGGTTTCAATGTTCAAGAAATTAATAAATCAAGCCTTCCATACTTCACCCAATTAGTTCACTGCAGTTTTATTTAAGAAAATCTGATTCACTTGTGTTTGCAAATGATTATTTTATGCTTTTAAGTATTCTAGTATTCTAAAATATTTAAGCTCTCTTAAGTGCATGTTTTGACTTGATTTGATTATCTTATATATTAATTTAATTCATATTTTAGTGAATCAAAGAAAGATCAATGTGATTTTAAATTAAATGTGAATAATTGATGCTTACAATACTTATGTGAACATGCCATTACGTTAAAGCTTAAGAAATTACTTGTATTACATCTAAATGACATATTTAACATTCAAATTTTGGTATTTACAAAATTACCACCATATAATATTTTGTCTTTTTTGTTGTGATCAGTTTTGATAAGAATGTATGCCTATTTTGAAAATGGAGGCTAGATTATTAAGTCCTTAATTTAGTTACAGCTTCGAAGCAAATCAAAGGAGCCTCTATATAATCATCAAATTATTATGGCTCGAAGATGTATGATTTTTTTTTTTTATGCCAATCTGATTCAGCCCTATCTATGTTCGTTTTAAATAATTCTTGCATGAGCTTATTGTTTAAGAATCATTTTGTTTATAATGCATCATGTAAACTGCATAGACTATGTATATTCTAGGGATGATGCATGGGCTGACATAGATTAAAATTGTCCTGATATAGAGATTATCAACAACCCAACTTTATAGGTTCGTGTCTATATGAACATTATCTGAACTGATTTCTTATGCTACTCATATTCATATGCTGATATAAAATCTAGATTTTTTTTTTACATATTAATCATAATAAAGTATCATTAAAGAGGTAGTTTGAAGAAGATTTTATAGTGTGTGAATCATGCTTGCTTAACATTTTGTTACTGTCCATTCAATTAATTGATAAATTTTATATACTTGCATCACTCTAGATTAAGTATTGTATTATTTTCATTCTTGAATCTGGCAAATGTTGAAATCTGAAATACCATGAGGTTGGTCTCTAATGCCTTTCTATTGAAATGAATTTTTCCTATAGTAGAAATGATGTCTTATTGAACATTCTGTATGGTATTATTAGATGGAAAAGTCCTTATATACCTTCAGCTGATCAATTGTCTCTGAGCACTATATATTCTAAATAATGCAGATCAAAATAAATTAAGGAACTGTATCTTTTTGTTCTTGTAAGCTTGCTAGCAAAAATTTAATAAAAGGAAAGTTCGAAGATATATGAAACATTGCTTTGTTTATATTATGGTGTCAATAAAACATTCTTAATATGTGACACTCTACATTTTTTTATTTGGATGTGCTGTATAGATAATTTGAATAAGTTTATATGCATAAAAAGTGGCTAATTGCAAAGATAATTAATGATGACTCTCAAATAAAGAAGTATGTTCTATATTTTGAAAGGTTAAGATTCAACTTGAGATGTCATGGTTTCAACAAACTTATGGAATTCCATTCGGTACATATGAAGTTCAATGTTATTATTAGAATTATTGCAATTCAGTTATGTTACTGTCATTTCTGCATTTTTCTTATCACTTATGTTCATTTACTTCTTATGCTATTGCTCTCATGTGTGTGTTAGATTTTCTTGATTATTATCATTAAGTCACCATGCCAGTCTTTACTGCAATCTATTTCATATTTATGTATAGAATTATTATAAAGTTTAGAGCTCTGAATGTATTCATTGATGCTATTTTTCATTTTAGCTATACAGAATTAATGCATCAAATCTTTTACTAATAGTTTACCTCCATGTATTGTCTATCATTTATATTGCCTTAATATTTTTAATTGATCTTAGTTGCTAAATCAATGAAAAAGATAGCAAGTTTTGTAATGCCATATCATGTGATAATTCAGAAATTGTGAAATGAATAGTGGTGTTGTTTTACAAAATGAATAGTCGCAGGAAAGGTGAAATGAATAGTATTCATTGCGAAATAAATAGTATTCATTGCGAAATAAATAGTGACAAAAATGCAAAATAAATAGTATCCTTTCTGCAAATGAATAGTTTTTATTATACTTAATAAAATTGTATCGTTTTCTTTTACAAAATGAACAATAACCTTTCTGTAAGTAAATAGTAAGGTATTATTTCATAAAATGAATATTTCTTATTTTGAGCTTTTTAGTAAATTGCTAATTGAATCTTATAAAGTAGAGAGAATAACTTGTGAAATATAATAGAGTTCAATCTAATCCCTACCTTTAATACTAAACTCATTAATTAACTTAAGAATTTATATTCCTTAAGTTAATTAAGGACTTTATTAATCCTAAATCATTAGGATAGATAATTAAAAATAGAAAATAAGGGATATAACATAGTTTACAATAATTTGATAATTCTTGAAATACTGCAACGCATTGAGATCAAAACCTTGAATTAATTTCATTGAATATTGTGCATAAAGTAAAACTAAACATTTAAAATATGCTTCAGAGGGCTCTTTATATGGTGGATTTTATAGTACAGCTATTGTTAAGCATGGACAAGGCTATTGGAATATCTGGAGATCACATAATTTATTTGAGAGAGAATATATGCATTTATTTTTAACCCCACTTTCAGATAAGTTGAGTAGACGTACTCAACTCCTCACTTGTTCTGCACTCACAGAAGAAAAATATAAGATAATTAAATAACATTTCCAGTTTATAATCTTTTATGATTGTATTTTCAGTACGTTCAGTCCTTGAGGCTAAGATTATTTATTTTGCTTACTTTGTCGTAGCACTTTATTTTATAGCTTTGTATACTTACAGTATAGATTTACTTACCATTTTCATATTTTATTTTATACTATCTTCTACTATTACTTTTCATTTACTTATTTGGATATATTCATGCTCCCCTTACTTATTTAAGTACTTCTATGCCTTATTAATATATTTGGTGCAGGATTGAACAGCTTAAAATGCTGAACAAATTTTCTTGCATTCTTTACAGTATTTGACATTGTTTTTCCTTTCTATTCAATCTCTTGCATTTTTGCTCCTGCTTAAATAAATGTAAATGGCAAATGTGATATCCGCTTAATAATATTTTTAGCCTACTTTTAAAGTCTAATCACCTTTTTTTTGTTGTGCCCTACCGTATTTAAAAACTAAAATACAGTAGATTAAGAGTGTGGATCAAGTGCTACAATTAAAGAAGAACCCTATCAGTAATTGGACAAGGGAGATTATTTATTTTCAATCTCTTTATGTGAGGATGAGATATTTTATTTCTTAAAAACTTGTAACTTAAATATTTTGTGATGTTTATAAACTATTCTTTCATGTTGTTTGTAATTTCATATTATGGATAATAAATATTTAAAATTAGAATGATTGAATTTCCTTCCACCCATAGATCCATATAATATAATGTAGTACTTAATGTTGGGTTATAATTCTGTAACTCAATATTAAGTACTATCATAATACCCATTGTCAGATTTATATATCTAATCTAATAGCGAGGCATTGCATTTAAGTCCTAAGTTTAGTGCCATTAAGTCATAAACCTCAATAGGACCCAATCTTGAAATTTTGGGGTCAATCGGACCTAATAGGTTGAATTTGCTACTTTGCTAATTTTGGAACCCCAAAAATTAGCTAAATTAAATTGATCCCCAAATTAATTTCTGACTTCATTTTTGAATTCTTTGCATCCAAATTAGTTGAGGGTGAATTTTTGGAAA
The DNA here is from genome assembly GCA_016760335.1 of Gastrodia elata. NCBI lineage: Eukaryota > Viridiplantae > Streptophyta > Magnoliopsida > Asparagales > Orchidaceae > Gastrodia > Gastrodia elata. Next base: position 39,825,310 of record CM028677.1, read on the forward strand.
TTATTGGAGGTCATCTAACTTTAAATTTGATTTTTTAGAATAATTAATTTAATTTTTTTAATTCCTTAAATTCTTTAAATTCTTTTCTCAATGGTTGGCTCCCTTTCTAACCTGCGGAGCGCATCCCGGTCATCAATTAGCAGATCTTCTCTCAATCAAATGGCACACAATCATTTTGAATCGAGACTATCTTTAGTAGTTAGATTGCGCCCGCGATCCAACGACTAAAAGTAGCCCTGCGATCGGCCATTAGAATCCTTTGCATTAGTATCGTCATGTGTTTGCATTCGTTCAATCGAACGGCTGGCATAGCACCTGTAGTTGTTCACATTCTTCCTCGCATGATTGGCTCCGACATAATGACCATAAAAATAAATGGTGCATTAGTGAATCCAAATGACATCATCAAAAATTCATAGCAACCATATCGAGTCCTAAAAGCTATCTTTACAACATCTTCTACCTTGACTCTCAACTGATAATATCTTGACCTTAGGTCACTTTGAGAAAATGTCACCACTCCAAACACTTGATCGAATAAATCATCAATTCAAGGAAGGGGATATTTATTATTTATGGTAACTTTATTCAACTCGTGATAATCTATGAACATTCTTATTGATCCATTTTTCTTTTTGATGAATAGTATTGTTGCTCCCCAAGGATTCATAGTTGGCCTAATAAATCCTTTCTTAAGAAGTTCTTGCAATTGCTCATTCAGTTCTTATAGTTCCTTAGGTGCCATTTGGTATGCAGTCTTAAAGATAGGTAGAGTTCCAGAAATAAACTCTATTGAAAATTCATCTTCTCAAATAGGTGATAATCTAGGTAAATCTTCAGGGAAGACATCGACAATTTCTTAACTACTTTATTCTTAGAGATTAGCACATCTTCTTTCTTGTCAGTCATCATAGTGATAAGGTAGGCATTGCATCCTTTATGGATCAACTTTTTAGCTTTTATCACATTAATTAAAGATTCTTGCAGACTCAATCTTCCTGCAAAAGTGTCTAGTGTGTCGTTACTATGAATAGTAACCTTTTTATTTTGGTAGTTAGCTCTATGTTTGCTAAGCCAGTTCATGCTTAAAATGATGTCAAAGTTTGCTATCGACATAATAACTAATTTGGCTTCGTAGACGAGATTGTTTATCGAAATATCAACATCACTGAATTTATGAGCATTCATTTGAGCTATAGATGGTAACCCAATATGCAATTATTTTACTAATTTGTAAGAGAGTAAGTTCAATGATTTAGCGAATTGTTAAGAAATAAACAAATGATATGCACCAGTGTCGAATAATACATTGCAAGAGTTGTCGTTGAAATATAGGGTTCCTAGGTTAAAGATTTTTCAAAGTTTGAGCTAATTACATAAGCAAAATGTTTTGAAAAACAATTATGCAATTACAAAATAAGGAATTGTGTACCTGAAATCACTTCCTTAGATTTCACAGTAGGTGTAGGAGTTAGAGTTTATACTCGTGCATGGCCAGCTTGACAGTTGATGATTTCTTGCTTTTTTGGCAGGTTCTACACTAGTACTCGAGGTACTGCCGGCTGGTCTTGCGTAGGTGCAGAAGCTTTAGTTTGGGGTGGCGGCATGATGGCCAATCTTGGAGTTCTCTTGTTCAGGGTGGCTTTGAATACTTGCTCATGGCGGGAATGATGAATACGAACTTTGTCCACCATTTCCAAGTGTGTATGCTAATAGTACATGTGTTAAAGATTTCCACACGTATCGCAGCAATACCCAAAATGGTAAGACTTACTATACTAATGGGGCATATTACACCATTTAATTTCTTCAAAAGTTTGTGTACGACTTCCAACTAGTAGGCTTTTGCTACCTATGGTTGAGGTTGCTTGAAAGCACCCTATCAGTTGGGAGTGCCATGAAACTTCTTTTTCTGGTTCTTCTGAAAATGATGGTGCTCAACTAGCCTTCCTGCTTCCACTAATATGGAAAAGTTAGTGTGCTAATGTGAGGCTATTGGTCCTTGATTGGATCTCTTAACCCATTCTGAAAGTAATGGCAATGTACTGTCTCTCAGTTCTCACCAAATCAAAGATGAAGCATGTTATCTTGTGAAATTCCATTTCATAATCCGATACTGATATTCCCCCTTGCTTCGGTTGAAGTACTGTGTCTTCTAAAATTTTGGGCAGAGGGAGGGAGGAATGATTTCCGCTTTGAATGCTTCAACAAATGACTTCCAAGGGATGTTTTCAATTTTGTAATCATCAAATTTAGTATTGCATTCATTGTTCACCAATGCTCGACTTTATCTTGAAACAAATGTGTGGTTAAACGAATAACTTCAGAGTTAGGGCAATTGATACTGGTCAGGTTTTTTTCCACTTGCTTTAACCAGCATGCCATATCCATTGATGACAGAGAACCATTGAATGCCAGGGTTCACAGCCTAAGGAAGCTTTATAAAATTCCATCTATAGAATGATGTGATACAATTGGTGCTGTCACATTAATGACTGATGGGGGATGATGAGTGATCAATTTCTAAATTAACTGGGCTTGTTGAGTCTGATATTCAACTATAGTTCTGACCACACTTATCAGGGAACTAATTTTCAGGGAAGTATTGCTTGAGGCTATAGTTGTCTTAATGGGTGTAGTCATTGAGGCAGAATTAGGGTTCATTCATTAAGACAACTATTTCAGAAGTAGATGGAAAGCTAATATCTAATTTTAGTATTATAAAATGAAGAGGCATTATTTGAAGATAAGATAATCAAAGCTAAGTATAAGGGAACTAGTACAAAAGTGAACTAGTACTAAATATAATCATTCGATCTCTCTTTTATTCTCAAGCAAGTTTAGTGATACTTGAATATAATAACCCAATAATGTTAATCAATATTTAGCAGTCAAATCAACTTGTACATGTCTCCATTAGTCTCTAAAAGGTGTTTAGAGCAAACCCTGAAAATTTAGAGCGATTTATAGCTCAATTGAATATTCTGAATATTTTAATGTAATTATCCAATTAGATAATTATGATAATAAATTTGATCTACAAGTTAAAATTGGAGTTCACCATTGAACTTCTCACCACCAAATTAGCTAAGGGTGAATATTCGAGAATTTTTAGAAGTTATTGATTTTTCCAAATATTTTAATATATTTTAAATACCCATAAAATTAAGATAATTAAATTGACCTTCAATTAAAATTTAGATTTCATTTTGATTTTCTCACCCCCCAAATTAGCTAATGGTGAATTTTTGGAGTTCATTTAGAAGCCTAAATTTAATTACCAAAATGTATTAAATATAATATTTAAATAATAATTAAATAAATAAAGTGGATGGGGTCCGCCAAACTTAATCGGGTCGGGTTATTTAATTGGGTGGCTCGATCAGGGCTGTTCGATCGATTTCACCCCGATCAAACGGACTAGGAGCTATCTTCCCCATGCAGAGAGCCGCGTGTGCAGTATGGCCTTGACTGTAATAACCTAAGATTGTTACCCTAGTTAGTCAGGGCTTAACTAAGCCATGATCTTATTTTTAACACTATAAATAAGTTATTAGGAACTCACCCCAAAGTTTTGATCTAAATCAGGTGTCAAATGGATTAAACCCTAATTTTGAGAAATTCAAGAACCCTAGAATTTAACCTATCTAAATTGATCTCAAATCAAAAATCAGACTTTGCCATTGCTCCCATCACCCCCAAATTAGCTAAGAGTGATGTTTGGGAGGCAGTTGTAAGTCGTTAGATTTTTGGCAAATATTTTGATATATTTAAAATACCCCAGAAAAATAAAAAAATTAAATACTTGTCAAAATCAAAACTCATCTTCACCATTAAATTCCTCATCCCTCAATTAGCTATGGGTGAATTATTGGAATTTTTCTGAGCTTATTTATAGTTCAAATTTGAGTAGAAAATTTGATTTAATTAAGTAAATAATATGTAATTAAAAAGGATTTTAATCAAAATATTAATTGAGTGGGTCCCCCAATCAATAACGGGCTGAACTTGTCCTTTAGGTTTGCATAGGACCGCCTCCTTCAATTCTTGGGTCGACCCATTTGGGCCAATTGGCCAGGTCCATCGGGTCGTCGCAGTCAGACGACCCGATATCACTCTCCTATCGCGTTCATTCCCGAAGCCAGCGCGTGGCGAGGCCTTGTGCACACAGCAACCGTCTGCCTCAGCGTGTACCCTTATCGATCATCTTAGTTGTGATTCTTAATCTGAGTATAAAATCCCCATTACTTGGCATATTAGCATGTTGGGTGAAAATTCCTTTGGCATTCATATTTCATCCAGAGACCCTTTGCCTCAGCCTACACTCGATCAAACTCTCCTTCACTCCCTTATTGAGGTACTGTGACCTCCTTTAAGCAAATTTTGAATCTTCCATTTATTATTTCTACATCTTATTCACATGTCTTGTGGTGGTTCAAAATTAAATGGGAAGTAATTCATATAAAAGCTCTGTCTGCCGCTAGCATGGCTTAGTGTCCAAACCCTAGTTCATTAGAACATTATGCCATCAGGCATTAGAGTGAATTCGAGGCTAGGGCTTTAGGCTCAATAGATTGCTGAGTTTCTGATCTTCATGTTGGCATGTGAATCGCAGATCCTTAAAACCTGTCGATGCTCTAGCTCCATCGATTGTATCCTCGGCAGTGAAGAATAAAGGGTCAGCCCTGGTCGGGTCAGGCTTTACCCGACTCGTGTGAGGATGCTTGTCTTTGCGTGTTGCCGGGTGTGGGTCCCACTTAAAGTCACTGCCGGGGCTAGGACGTGAGACCCGCGCCACTTGCAGATGGGTCAGCCTCGTGGTCCCCGGCTGTCCCGCTATTTTTATCCTATGGATTCACCAACTCTGTATCATTGTGGGTCCCACCTGTAGATTTTAAGAGACAATTTAAACTTAATAAAAGCTGATTAGCTTATTTAATTAAAATTAATTCAAATGTTTCCTAAAACATCAATCACTCATAACTTTGCACCCTTAGCTTTAAACATAGTCAAGTTATATCTTATTTTGCTCAAGAGAGTACCAAGAACATTCTGATAGTATTCATTTTGTTGTTTGGAGTGTAGTTTTGCTAATGACTCTTAAGACCTATTCTAAATTACACTATAATACTTTAGAAATTTATTAAGCCATAACTTGACCATTTAAACTCCAAATTAGGTCATCCAATATACCATTCTGATCAAGAAAACCTAAAAAATAGTAAACTGTAAAAATATTTAGGTTTTGATTATTAGATTTTCTAATTAGCCCTAATCACCCTAAGACTTGATTAGTGCATAACTTAAGCAAATGCTATCTAAATTAGGTATACTTCTAGCCATTGCACTCAGTATATTATTAGAAAGTTATAGCTACTGAGTTTGCTGAATTTAGATATCATTTGGAAAGTTGATTTTTTTGACCTTTTCCTAAAACTCCTAAATTACATAATTGAACCCCTAAGTTCTTTTGGCTATAACTTGGCCAAATACCTCAGAGTTTAGTAATTTTGGATTCTATGGAATCCTTAAGAAGTAAACAACATAAGTGTAATAAAAAATTTATGTTTTCTTAAGTAAAATTATAAATTTGTCCCTAATGAGCTAAATTATTAATTTGAGCTCATTAGCCTTAAACCTTGTCCAATTTGGGTATACTCATTGTTTATATTTGTATTAGATAGTAAGTAATTATTTGGAATTAATAAATTTTAGTTTAAAACCCTAAATCAAAAAGTTATATTTTGAACTCTTAAGTAGGGGCAAAATAGTCATTTTGCCCAAAATTATGTTTAAGTGCCCTTAAGCCTTAGAAACCTGTAATATTTATTAAAATTAGTGCATTATGTGTTTAGGAATCATTTATAAATCATTTTGAACTTACTAAATTTAATTATAAGTGAAACCCTAATTTCACTCAAAAATATTTCTAAGTAATTATAAGTTTCATATTGTGAGATTCATCTCACATTATATCATCCCTAAATTTTCTATATTGATAACAAATATAATTAAAATTTAATTAACTTTAACACTTAATAATGTTATATTTTCCTAAGTAGTTTCTTATTAAGTCTTTAGGGATATTCCCTTAATAATTAGTGCTAGACTTATGTTATAATTCATTCATTATGTAAATGAGTTACTCAATTGATGAAACCTTAGTTTTATTAGTTTTTAAATTTTATATTTTAATTATGATTATTTTATCTTTTAACAATATATTAAGATTTGAGATCCATCCTATTAAGTTCTAATTTTGCTTAATATAATTTCCTTAATCTTTAGCCCGTAAGAATTGGGTTTTAAAACCTTAGCCGTTAGTATTACCTTTAGATTAAGTGATTAAACTCCTATAATTGGAGTTTAATTCTTAATCCAGATTGGTTTGGTTTGATGAAAATTATAAATTATGATGTATGATTAATTATTTAACTTATGTAAGCATCATTGATTGAATTCCATTAGAACTTGATAAGTTTTAATTGCTTTTACCCTTATAAGGCCGTGAATCTCAGTTTATACTAGATAATAAGATATTGGAGATTCTGAATGTTTAGAAACTTAGAATAGTTATAATAGATAAATTATATAATAACAGATATTACCTATTTTAATAAAGTCTATTGCTTACTATTGAACTTTGTGTGCTTTGCATTCCTTATTTTTTGAGCCTTTTTACCTTGATCATATCATACAAGATAATTTGATGCATAAAATGAAAACATAAAAAATTAGGATAACACTTACATTAGGTTCATTTCTGAACGGTTCTTGTGTATACACATTTACTGCTAATGGATAGGCGGTAAGGAGAAATAAGAATTACCTGACACATACTCATTGGGGAGAGTTGTGACTAGGTTGGGAACCCACCTCAGTCTTGCATACATGCTTGACTTATTAGCTACTTTTGGATGTGTCCATGGAAGTAAAGTAAAATAACTAATATACGATGTATATGTATTTCTGCCTCTTCAGTTCAGTACAATTTTCTACCTTAGCTTTGATAAGCTAAGTGATTTGACATGATACCATTTTCTACCTTAGCTTTGAGAAGCTAAGTGATATGCATGATATAATTCAGTTATAGTTCAGTGGCTTGTTTAGCTAATTCTTCTAATATGCCAATATTACTTGTTACTTTTTTTCTTACTTTCTGTTAACTTTTACTGCATCTTAAATTTTGTACAATACTTTTTGGTTTATATATATGATAGGATGCTAGTTTTGCTTCAATACTTATATGTATCATAGTTCACTTTATGTTAATTTGCATAATTTTATATGATCTTAAGTATGATAGGATGAGTTTCTTTTCAATATTTACAGTTATTTCTTATATGTATATATTGCTTAACCTTGTTGCAGCTTTTGGGTTAAGGTATGTTCTTTTACCTCACTTTTTCTTAAGTTATAAATGTATTATATATAGCTTATCGAGTTCCTTTGTAGGTTGTTTCTTCTTTTTGCTTGCTTTAGTTGTTAAAGTGAATGGTAATATCTTAAAAGAATATGAAATAATTAGCTTAAAATGTACTTATATAATATGTCTAATCTGTTTTTCTCTTTTTTGGTTGGGGCCATGTCATTGTGAAACTGACATTAGCAGTTTCAGAGTTGTTTGAGGTGGTTGAGCTAGGAGTGGAGCTAGATTAGGAGGAGGAGCATCCTGTTGCTGAAGACCATTAGGCTATTTCTTTACTATTTACTTGTGAGACTGAGTGTTTACTCTCTTTAAACTTATTCAAATGCTAAAATAAAATAAGTTCTGATTGTATTTTCTTTTACTACACATTTATTATGAGTTAGTCATTTCCTATTATCTGAATTATGGCTATGTGGATATTGTTTAGTTTGTACTTTCACACTCTGATATTCATGTATAATTGTTTAGTGAAGAATTTTAGTTTAGTGGCAAATTTCTTAGTTATAAAGAATTTGGGTGAAAATCTATATTTACTGTAAATAAGGAATCTATCATTGATGACTACCTAACTGTAATCATGTTAACTTAAGTGCTAACAAAACTACGGTGAGGCATGGCTCCACATTGATTGCCGCACACGTGGACAAATGGGAGGTCTCTTAGCAAAGCCTATCCACTGCTCAAGCCCATACCTCTCATCTCCACTTATCTTAACACGAACATGATCGATCCTGCACTCATTTAGACAGCAATCAGGAAGATTTATCATGAGGTGAGAAGTCCTCCATGCCAAAACTCTAGGTACCCAATTTATCTTCTTTTCCCTTATAACTGGTTTGATTTCTTATTGTACGTGTTTGCGAATCAATTCAGCGATCGATTGAGCTCAAATGAGTTTAATTTGATCTTAAATTTGTGACCCCTGCTACAGTTGCATACATTAACTATCCAGAAAACCCTGACTCTCAAAGCTTAGGGAATCACAAATCTTGTCATTAAAGTAGTTCTTACGGGTCAATTTAGGTTTGAATTGAAAGATTTTGGAGATACCTTTCAATCGGCATATTACATGAACCATGAGGTCCCATAAATTGGGAGAATTTGGATGCCCTAAGGAAGACCTCTTGAATTTTACCGATTTGACTTGTGTGGAGCCGTATCCCACTGTACCACCTAGCTATGAGGCAGGGGAGCGCTACGATACGATGCAGCACCTGGCTCTAGGACTGGGGAGCGCTATGACTTGCTACTGCACCTAAGTCACAGGACTTCTAGTACGTAGGCGCACTGTGCACGCTACAGCATCCAGATCTCCGCAACTACATATTTTATTCAATTTGCTCACTTCATATCTAAAATAACATAACAATGCACTAAATAATGAAAGTGGCTATAAATATGGGATTTATTACTTATGATATTTGGATCATTTAAATATGGACTTTGTGCCAATTAGGTATTTTATGACAAATTCTCTTATGAACTAATGGAAATAATGTGTATTTAATCAATGTATTATTTTCCTCTTAGAACCTAGAATAGTAAGGTTATTTTAATTTTGTGCTTAGGTGAACCTTAAAACTTTCTATTATAAGATATTAAGTAATAATAAATTCATTATATTGCTTGGAGTAAATCTCTGGCCTTGATAGTGAGATTATGAGCTTAAAGTATTGAACATTAGGTTTGAAACCTTGTGATCAAATCCAAATTTATTATAGATAAATAATCTATAAATTATATATCTCACATTCTTATTAATTGTAAATGATTATTATAGTCTCATGACTATATTTATTTAGTCTTCTTAGACTGAAATTGCTTTACTTATTGTACTATAATAATTATTATTTCAATTTTACTTACAACTTTGTAGTGTAATTTTCTTATATGTCACATATATAATATCTACACTATTTTTACTTGGCATATAAATCATTTGGTGTAACGCCCTGTCCCATCGCCACATGCAAATGAGTTAATTACTATATAATTGGCTGCGAAATGGTGCATTACTCGGGAAGGACTGCTGAACCTCCCCGAATAATCCTACTGAAACAAAAATTGCTAGGACTCAACCTCAAAGAGAAGATGACTGAGTACTAATCCATAAGATAAGTGTATAGTCCTCATTTTAAGAATTGGATGAGGTACTTATGTATATTGGATTATAAATGGAATTTAAGTTACACAAATACTAACATTTCATATAATGATCACATCACAATACTAAGCATAAGTAATAGTAAACAAAAAGTGCAGAAGCTAAAGCATACATCCATAAATATTCATCACAGAAGCTAAGTAAGGCATTCATCCTAGAAAAGAAAAAAAAATACATCCAGAGTTATTACAAATAGTTTATTTGAATAAAAATACAACTAATAGTCTAGTGACTAACTGAAAGTAAACTAATGCAAAAAGGTAAATGCTGATGTAGAGTCCTTTAGCGCTCCACAAACTCCTCCTAGATCTTCTGTGACACATGCTGAACTAGCTCCACAGGTTGCTCTAGATTAGCAAATTGCCAGATCCCAAAAGTACCAATAGAAAATGAGTCTAACACATCGAAAACTACTATAAATATTAAATAATTATCTAAGTTTTAACATTTCATCAATTTTAGCAAATTGTAGAAATATACTAAAACAGTTGAAAAGTGTAAAACTGTACAAAGTTGAAAATAAGGTAAAATGGTATCTAAAAGACTAAGTATTGAAGACAGAAAATAGTAAAAAAGCTAAAACTGAATAAAAGCTGAAATAAGATTGTGTTGTATGTCACTGAATATACATCTTATTATGTCACTTATTTATGCTATCATTATGCATTCGGTGCTTCATGCACCCCAAAGAATTCTAATATCCATGATGTCTGCTGCATCCCATAGGTCCTACTAATATTGATGCATGTTGTATCCTGTATTTCTCAATGCTTTCATACTTAAGCTCATGTAATTATGCTAATAATTTTAATTCAACATGATTTGTAAAATCATCAAAAAATAGAAATCCATTTCAAGAAAACAATCATTTAACACAATTCTTAATTCTCATAATCATCCTAACAAGCACTCAAGCTTGTATCTGCTATGTTCAGAATCTACCACAATTCCAATCATATATTTATAAATTATCACATATGTAGATTACATGTACATATGAAGTAAGTATTTAAGAAGGTAAACTTGAATTTTTTAATTTGTTTAATTGCACTTATCAATACTCACAAAGATAAGAGGACAAAACCCTTTTACAGTTTATTCTCTCAAACTAAGATATTAAATACCCTAGTTGATACATCACTTTGAGTATGTTCTAAGAAAGGTAACATAAATCACTTAATTTATTTAACTGCACTTATCAATGCGCACAAAGATAAGAGGACGAAACCATTTTACAATTTATTCTCTCAAACTAAGAGGTTTAATACTTTAATTAAATATACTATGAAAGTGGGATGTTTGTCCTAAACTGAACTACACTTATTGATGTGCACAAGGATAAGGGGATGAAACCTTTTTACAATCTTATTTAGGACAAATCAACCAATTTTATGTCCTACTGAATTAAATCAACCATATGGATATGCACTAAAATCATCATATGATAATACCAATATTATTATTTCTAAACTGACTAATTTAAAATCTAAGGAATATCAAACTAAATAAATCCACACTCTCTTATGGCGAGTCCTACTCAAAGGTTCCATGAATGTGACATGAAAGTCACTCAACTTAGGATACCACCATAAGAAAGAATGTCATTCTATAGTCTTTGGGTTATTCTACCATAAGGATTTAAGATTAGAATCTAAGGATCTTAAGGGTTCACCTAAGCTTCTACCTAAAAATTAGATAATAAGCTCTTCCTACCTCAATAGTTTATCTATTTTAAGGTCAAGAAATTGATGGAACTAAGCCACTAACATTTTAATCTTAAAGTTTTAAGTACTGAAATATGCAATTATTCAAGTTATAAACTAAGCTATTAGGTTTCGCTTAAGATTAATATACTAAACTGGATTGTACAAATCAGATGAGTAAACCCATCTGATTATAACCTATACTACAATTATGGAATACAATCATATGAATTATTAGGAACTGATCATTTCATAAATTAATATTATTTTAAAATTTAATTTGTGCTAATGATCTTTCTTAAGAGAAAATCAAAGATCTAAAAGTTAGACTCAAATGATCAATTATATGAGTTTATTATAAGCCTAAGTTCTTCTAGTTTAATGGTTTAAGATCAAATGGAAAATCAACATTCATTATTGGAGTTATGCACATTATTAGTGTCCAAATCAAGTGCCTTATTACTGATCAAGATTTGAGTCTTAATTAACCAAGCTATGGTTTAACTCTCAACTTGGCCAAAATAAGATTGATTATATAATTATTAATCAATTTATAAATCAACAAGCTTATTATCCATTATTGATGTCCAATTCCAAGTCAATTCAATTATTAGTTTAATTAAGCGCTTCTTTAAGATTCTTTAAGGTTTAATTGTTGATTAATGTCAAATCAATTATTCAAGTGTATAATTCAAAGTTAAGATTTTCTAACATGCATCCTACTATTAATGAGGCATATAAACATTAAATTACTCAAAAATAAAAAGTAATTAAAACTAAATATTACATTAATTACCTTTTGGCACAAAATATTCAAGTGAATCCTTTACAGAATTAGAACATGTCATTTAGGATAAGAAGTAGATTCATTTTCAAAATCATCTCTACATATACACAATGTATAATTCTACTAAATCTAATTTTTATTTCAGTATATTTTTTGCATTATTAGAGTTCTATAGTCATATAAAAATACAAAAAATATCAAATTTGGGCAAAAGTGGGCAGTTCTGCACGCTACGAAGCGCTACAACGCAATGGAGCACCTCCTAGCTGAGAGACAGGCGCTACGGCTCCAGCCAACCTGAGGCATGGGTGCTACGATATGTTGTGGAGCCATACAACCTGAGACTTGGGTGCTACGGGGCGCAGTAGCACTTTCGGGAGCTGTCACGCTCTTCAATGCAAGATTTCTTGAGACACGGGCTCTGCAGTGCGTCGCAGTGCTTTTAGGTGTTGCGGTGTGCTATGGTGCTTAAATTCTTGAAATGCGGGCGCTGCGGCGCGCTGCAGTGCCTCCTGGCCAAGAGCCAATCTCTACGGCGAGTTGTAGCGCTCGACGATGATTTTGCCCAGGCGAAAATGAAAATGTGTCTCCTTTTTCACCCAAATACTCTCGATTCGGAGCACCTCAAGTGTGGTGCCATATACTGATCAAAAGGTCTTTTCGATACCTTTTTATTGATATCAAAATTGGCACAAAAAGAGTACTTTAGCCCCATAAACAATGACACATTAGCTACCTATATTGAGATTTGTACTATTTGACAGAGTTTTCTAATGAACAGATCGAGCTTCGATCAGACATGTTCAAGTCCGATTGAGGCTCAACATAAGAAGAGGTTCAATGAAGAAGTACAAGAGGGTACTTTAGCTTATAAGAATGGAGGTTCCTGCTTGGTTCTCTTCAAGAGATTGATAGAGGAAGCTTCTTATTCTTCTCCAGCTACTTAAGAAATGGGGAGATTGGAGAGTTGATGGAGCTTTAGCTGATAGCCAAAATGGAGAAGGGAGTTGATGGAGCTGCCTTTAAGGAGGAGGAGGAGCATAGGCTTGGATGGGATGTGCATGAGCTATCCCATCAAAGGCATGGAGAGGGAGGCTACTTGAGTAAAAAATGGGGAAAGGAGTAGGGGAGTTCTTGCATGCGTCTGATGGGGAGTGAGGGGATGCTTAACAGGAGGGGGAGTGGGGTCTAGCGCAGAGGGGAAAGAAGGAATGGAGAAAATTTTGAATAAAATCCAATTATTTAATATTTACTTAACACATTTTTCTCATTAAATTAGATGATTAGACGGGCTCTAAAAAATCCTAAAAATTTACCCCTAACTAATTTGGGGTGAGGAACTCAACGACGAAGTCAGATTTTAATTTGGAGATCAATTTAATTATCCTAATTTTTGAGGTATTTAAATATATTAAAATATTCACAAAAATCATACGACTTTCAAATACTTTCAAAACATCACCCATAACTAATTTGGGGTGACGAGTGCAATGGAGAAGTCAAATTTTGATTTTGAGGTCAAATTAAACATCTCAATTTTCTAATTAATTTACTATTATTAAAATAATCCAAATATTCGATTGAACTCCGAATCGCTTCAAATTATCATGGATTGGTTATAATGACTAATGAACCAATGGAATGATAATTAAGATGTAATTCAGCTAAGATTATGCTAAGTAATAATCTAGGGTTATTACATTTGGACATATTCATATCTCCCTTATTTAAATGCATACTTTATAAGCTGCCTTACTTATTGATTTAATGCAGAAATGAATAACTTAATTGAACTATGTAAGCCTTTCTTGCTTTACAGCTTTTAGTAGTTCTTTACCTATTTATTTATTCCATTCCAAATGCTTAGCTTATATTTAATTGCAAATGGCTAGCATGATATACGCTTAATAAAATAATGTATTTAATTACCCTTAAATTATACTTAGACTTCTTAAAGTCTAGCCACTTATTTCTTTTTATTGGCTGTGTCCTACTATAATATAAACTAAATACGATAGATTAGGAGATTGGAGTAGACTTGGTGCCTAAAGGAGAGCATGAACTATAGCTATGTGCTGAAGACTCTATTTGCTTTCCTTTTTCATTTTATTTAAGTTAGGATGCGTGATTACTTTCTAAAACTTGTATATTAATATTTCTATGATGTTTAAATTATTCATTCATATTGTGTATTTTAATATTATGAATGATGAATGTTTAAGTTTATTTCTACTCATAGATCTATTATTCAAATGTAGTACTCAATAGTGGGTTAGAATTTCTAATCCAATATTAAGTACTACCGTAACACTTATTATTAAATTAATATATTGAATCTAATAACACGGCATTACAAATTGTTTAAGTAGAAGGTGGAACAAAATCCTCTCTAAGAGCCTCTTCAAATTCTTCTCATGGAATATCTTCAATGCCCTGTTCATCAAAATGGGAGTTTAGCTCACTCTCCCACCAGAAGTTAGCTTCCTTAGTTAGAAGATGAGTGGTCAATCTGACTTCTTCTCTTTTTGGGCACTTAATACTGTGTAAGTTTTTTCCTTCTATCCTTAGCCAATTGACTGCCTCAATAGGAGTGGCAGATTCATTAAATGTTTAAGGATTCAAGTGAAGGAATGCATGAAGGAATCCATCCACAATTGATCCTTGAGTTGCAGTAGAGTTAAATTGGATGACTTGTGGGTTTGGTGGGTTCATAGAACTTTGTGCAGCCCGAGTCTATGTCTCTATTATAACCTTTACCAACTCTACTAATGTCCTAATCTCATCAGCAGTGGATGATGATTTTGATGTTTTAATTATCTTAATAAGAGTAGAAGAAGGATTTGAATCAGGATTCATTCAAGAAAATAAAAAAATAAATTAATTTAAGAAAATCAAAATGATATTTCTATTAATCAAATTATTTTGAGTACAATACTGAATACTTTGAAATAAATAGGAAATACTAGAGATTGCTTAATAATCAAAATGGTACATTCACATGCAATAATTATAATAGAAAAGAGGTAAAAATCTAATTTGGTGAACTATGACATCTTCTGCCTTCCCTGACCACCACTATGTATGTGGTTCCCACCAGTCATCAGTAGCTTTCTCTAGTAGTTGATCCAGTATTTGAAGTTGGATAGAGTCTGAACCTCTAATAACTTAGAAGGTGTTTGTCACTCTGCTTAACCACACTCTTACTAATGGAACTAGGTCACTGCCTCTATAGGTAGGATACTTGAGTCTTTTTGAGGACTTGCAATCCAGCTGAGGATACTCCAGAGGTGTACTATTGGTGTGCACTATCCTAGTATAAGTAAAATATTCTAGTGTAAAAACTTAAGTTTGTTTCAATATTAGCCATCTGTCCAAAGCCATTAGGTCTTATTAGTTTTACTCTTAGTGTTAACTCTAATTAGTCATAACTATCTTATCCTAATAACTTTATTATTCAATTTTCTCCTATTTTACTGATGTGATAGTAATGAAATAAATGGGAAATACTAGAGATTTCTTATATATCAAAATGGTACATTCACATGCAATACTTATAATAGAAAAGAAGGTAAAAATCTAAGTAAGTTGGTGGACAATGACGTCTTCTTCCTTCCTTGACCATCGCTATGTATGTGGTTCCCATCTATCATCAGCAGCTTTCTCGGCAGTTGATCTAGTATTTGAAGTTAGACAGAGTCTGAACCTCTAATAACATAGAAGGAGTTTGTCACTCTGCGTAACCACTCTCTTGCTAATGGAACTAGGTCACTACCTCTATAGGTAGGATACTTAAGTATCTTGTTGAGGACTTGTAATCCAACTGAGTATACTCCAGAGTTTAGTCTTCCAAATTGGGTGTACTATTGGTGTGCACTATCCCAGTATAAGTAAAATAGTATAGTGTAAGAACATAAGCTAGTTTCAATGTTAGCCATATGTCTAAAACCATTAAGTCTTATTAGTTATACTCTTAGTGTTAACTATAATTAGTCATCACTAACTTATCCCAATAACTTTATCGTTCATTTTTCTCATTTTTTACTGATGTGATAGTAATGGAAGTTTTCTATGAATATATTTTTCTCTTATCTTAAATTGCCCTGATACTAATTATGATGGCCCAATGTCAAATTGAATGCCCATACCCAACATTGAGTGCTACTATAGTACTAAATACTGGATTAGTATTTCATAATAAACTATTAAGCACTACTAAGGCAAAGGATCTATAATATATGGTAAACATAGATGCATTTCTAAGAGTAATAATAAAAATCCACTCCATTATATTCATTCAAAAAAATTATAAGAAAAATATTCATCCCAGATTTAACAAATAGTACAATCCATATACTTTAAGTTTACAACATTTTAATAATATGAAAAATAAACTCTTTCATCCTTTCCAAAAAGAAACAAAAGTAGAGGGCTTCCAAGGTCTTTAGATCTACTCCTAGATCTCTAGCTCCACTCCTAGCTCATCAGCTAACTCCATACCATGATCCTAATATACCATATTTAGTTTTTAATATGATAGGGCACAACCAATAAAAGAAAAATAAGTGGTTATGTGGAGTCCCACCCCCTAACCCGCAAGATCAGACCTAAGGAGTGGTGTGTCACTCTGGAAAATCCCTCACTTATCATTGGATTAGGTGAGATACACAATCCACTAATAAAGGAAGGATGTGCACAGAATGAATATAAAGATTTAGTCACTAAATCAAAACAAATATAGAGTGCGAAAGTATACAAAGTAAATATTACATCCATTTTACCATACATCAATAGGAAACAAGATGAAACATAGCTCAGAAAAATATAGTGTAGAAAAGTAAGCACAGTCACAAGTACATATATTATTACAACATTTAATTAAAATTTGAAATAAAATGGAAGCATATCACTCTTCCTCACAAATAATATAAAATAACTAAAAATCTTCAGCTCCAATCTGCTGCACCTCCTCTAAATAAGGCTCCTCCTCAGGAACTGGATCTTCAAACTGCAAATGATATGATATTGTCGGTTTCACAATGCCAGGGCCCCAGCCAATAAAAGAAAATTCTTATTAGACAATTATCTAAGTACATTTTATGCTAAAAATTTATTATGCTTTTATTAATATTACCATTTACACTTAAACTTAATAAAAGTGAACTATCTAGCATAGGAGCAGTAAGCATACAAGGAACAGAATAAACTATTATTACAACATTTATAGCTAAACAAGGATTGAGGCAAAAGCACACCTCAATTAAACTAAACAAGGAATAGGAATACATATATAATATAGTAAGTAAAAGTACTGAAAGTAAAGTTTAATTCTAAACTGCTGATGATCACATGACATATGCTGATTTAAAATACTAATCTAAAAGTGGTACATATAACAAGTATTAAAATCTATCATCCTATAAATATACAAGTGAGCAAGTAAGTAAAGAAATACAGCTGACTAAAATAACACGCATCAATAACACAGTAAACAGTAAACTGAAATTAAGACTAGTACGTATAAATGTCATATCAGAAAGAATTGGCCAATCCAGCCCAGTATAATTCCCAAAGCCTTTCTGGGCTAGGGCAAACATAAATTCCCATAGCCTTTCTGGGCTATGGCAGGCAGAACAGAGCAATGGCACTGAAGAGGCAGTAAATACAAATGTGAAGTTTTTAGTTATTTACTTTTATTTCTGTGGACACATCTATAAATAGCTGAGGAGTCAAGCACATTTGTAAGACTATACAGGTTCCAAACTTAGCACAACACTCTTTAATAAGTAATGCCAAGTACTCCTTATTTCTTCTTACTCCTGTCAAGTGGAGTAAAATGTGCCAGTTCACCAAGAAATTGAACCCAATGCAAATGTTATCCTAATATTCTATGTTTCATTTTTATGCAGCAAGGTTTTCTTATATGACATGTCTACGGAAAATAAGCACAAAGTTCAAGAAATGTGTAGCATAAAATCAAGTAGTAAGCAAGGGACTCTACTAAACATGGTGATATCATTTATTGTCGAATTAAACCATTCTAACTATTTTAAGTTACACAAGTTTAGGATCTCCAATTTTTACTATCGAGTGTAACTTAGAAGCACATCCTTATAAGTTAAAAGGGATTAGAACTGATCAGGTTCAATCTAATTCAATCAAGATCGACTATAAGTTAAGAAGTAAATCACAACGTTCTAATTTGATGAATTCAGACGTTCTATACTAAGATCTGATCAAGATATACTAAGCTATAGATTATGAATTAAACACCATGAGTTTGGGCTTAATCACATAATCGAAATGGGTGAAACTTAAAATCTAGGTTTCAATCCAAATGTGATATATTGATTAAGGCAAATCCTATTAAGTAAAGTCAAATGTAATAGGATGATTCTCATATCCTGAATCTAAGGTTGCAAGATCAAATAATCAGAATTAAGCTGAAAAATCTTGAAATTAATAAAACTAAGGATTCATTCATTGAATAACTCTATTATTCAATGAATGAAATCTATCATATGATCTAGTCCTAGTCTTAGGTATAGTCTTAATGTGATGTGAAAGATTGAAAGGAAAAGGCTTAGAGAAATTTAAGGAATTTAACCAATTTTATTGAAAAGCTAATTTTATTCTCCTTAAAAGATTCTAATACAGTCCTAATATTAATTTTAGTGATTTAAAAGGCAATTTAGGGCTTAAGAGCGCTTAACCTAAATTTTGAGAGCAAAATGACCATTTTGCCCCTACTCAAGGGTTCGAAAAGTCACTTTTTGATTTAGGGTTCCAAATTAGAGTTACCTACTGCCAAATGATTTTTTACTGTCTAACATGAAGAAAGATAACAAGTACGCTCAATTTGGTTAAGAAATGGGTCCTATAAGTACAAACTAAGGATTTTGACCTAAGGGGCAATTAAGTAATTTGCACTTAAGAGAATCTAACTTTATGCAGTTTACCATTGGTTGTTATTCAAGGATTCCATAGAGTCCAAGAATACTAAATTCTAAGGTCTAATGGCTAAGTTATGGAGGTTCTAAGTTTTATGGGCAATTCGATAATTTCTAAAGGTCAAAGGAAGTGTAACAACCCTAGGTTGTTACCCTAGCTTAAAACTAGATTAATTAAGCTAAACCAATATTTGATTTTGATTCCATTGGATTAAATGGGTCATTTGAACCTAAACCTAGAAGTTTGAAATCAATTGGAGCTAATTCGGAGAATTTGGTATTTTTGGCTATTTTTAAGCCCTGAAAAATACCTAAATTATTTTGATCTCCAAATTGAAATCTGATTTTATTTTTGAATTCCTCATACCCAAATTAGCTAAGGGTGAATTTTTGGGAATTTTTGGAGCTAGTTTAGTCCTAAATTGAATTTGGGAAATTTTAGAATAATTAAGAATTAATTTAAATAGTTTAATTAATTAAAATTAAATTTTATTTAATTTTTATTTCTGTGGGATTTGCTGTCGGGACTGCGGTAGATCCGCTGCGGGGTCCCAATAGCAGCGCGCGCGTTTCGGCCACTTGTTGCGTAAGCACGCATCTCAGCGCGCTTAAACCAATGGCTCTTATCTCGCGCGCCGTGATCTGATCCCATCTGCCCGATCGACATCTCAGATCGGATGTTCGAGATCCTCTCCGCGTTTCTAAATTTCAAACCCTCGCATCAGACCGTCTAAACCCAACGGCTTCGGCATCAGACGACGGAGGCGAACCCTACCACTGTGGACCTTCGTCCCCACAGAGATTCTATCCCGACCGAGAGGATTCGCAAAAATTCGCCATGTAATCCTGTCTGCCACTCCCCTCGCGAGGTCAACTAGGCCGTTAGCTTCCTCCCGTAAGTGGCCGAGCCTAGCAAGGCGACCCCGGAGGGCTAGACCCTCCCAATTTAGGGAATCAGGGAGAAGCCTTGGGCCGAGCCAATTCCAAAGCCCGAGCCCTGGCCTCCGTTCCTAGAACCCCATGGCAGCTATAAATACCTCCGGGACATCACAGTGAGTCCCTTTGCTCACTGTGAATCCCCAATTTCCCCAGCTGAAGGCCTGCTGGAGCTCCCGTCCCCTCGGCAAAATCCCGGCGATTTCTGAAGGCTAGAACCGCTGATTGAGGGCCCGTCTGGAGTTCAGACCCCTGTGCAACCCTCGTCTAGCCTCAGGGAAGCTCAGGAGCACCTCAATTCCCCTCGGCTAAGCCCGCAGCTCGACTTCAGGTACAGCCTTTTTCCCATTAAAATTCCTTAAGCTCGATTTCATTCCTGCCTTCTAAATGAGCTCTGGATGCCGTCTAGGATACCTTAGCCACCTAGGGAACCCTCCGTGATTGTCGCCTGGGGCTAAGCTAGCTCGAGTCGATCGTATCGATCAACTGAGCTAGCCAACGAGCCAATGGCTGAGTCCTAGTAAGGACCCAGCGATTGGCTGCGCCTCGGGTTATGATAGGTTGGGGTTTCGACGCGTCTAGTCCCCCTGAGCGTGTAGGGATTAAAATCTCGGCGAATCGAGGTCCCTGTGAGGAGAATTTCCCCCTCACAGGCGACCTGAGACGCCTCGCAGGAGGACATCTCGGGTGAGTAAGGCCCCATCGATCCAGAGGGATCTAGATGGGGGTTCTTGGTCCAATCGATGCGTCTTGCCTCAGTGAACGTGTAGGGATCGATTTGAGCCCCTGCCGTCGCCGGAGCGCCGAGAATTTCAGCTTTGAAATTCGACGAGCTCGGGACCCGTCGAGAGGTTGAAGACGAAGTCGCGGGTTCTGGGCCGGGTCGACCCGTGACCCGCGCGGTTCTGATTTTGGGCCGCGCCTAATTATTAATTATTGGATATCATTTTTAATGGTTGCGATTTTAATTAATTAAACCCTATAGTTTTAATTTAAATAAACATTCAGAATAAATTAATTAAATAACTTTAGCTATACATATCCAAATTGTATGATCCAATATACCATTTGAATCAAAAAAATTCAAGGAATCTGAATATAAAATAAAATTTCAGATCCAATGGTTAGATTTAAAAATATTTGCCAAACCTTCTCTGTTTTTAATTAAATCATATAAAATCATTTAGTTGTCCATTTTATGAGTTTAAGAGCTCTGATTACTCCTTGTACCCTAAGGAACAATTCCAGACCCTTGAAATTAATTTTGGATAATTAATTTTCTTAATCACTCCCTAATCACCCTAATCAAGGATTAGTGAATTAAACCCTAGTTAAGCCTCTGATTTTGGTGGGGATGGTTCCTAATATCATATTAGATCTAGTATAACCTAAGTATAAGGTTGGATTGCCCTAAAGTGCCTTAATCTCACTAATCATCCTAAGTGGTTTAACTAAGTGATTAGTGCTAATTAAGACCATTTAGGTCATCAAAACCTAAAGTAAAGGTGTTTCCCACTTCATTTAGTCATATGAAATGCTTTAAATCATATTAGAACAAATTTGGACAACAAAACCCTAAAATCCCAATTTTAGCCTTAAGAGGGGCATTTTGGTCATTTTGGCCAAAATGTGATTTAGTGTTCTTTAAGGATTGAATATTTTAGTAAGCCACTATAACATAGATTGGAAATGTTCTCTAAAATCCTAGAACAATAATAATCACCAATCCATAAGGTCTCATTAATTCCTTAATTAAGATACTTAAATCTAAGCATTCCTTATAAAGATCATTGGACCTTAACTTAATTAAGTCTAATAATTGAAATTGTCAGTTACCTCATTATTAAGTTCAGTTAAGATAATATTAGAGTTAAGTGTTAAAAGAAAAAGGGAACTAGAAATGTCTAAGTAGAATCTTAGCTTAAGTTCTAAAGTGATCAAAACTCAGACCCTTAGATCTTAAGTAGCCTAAGAAGGTCAAAATGGGTTTAATTTTAATCTAATACTTGGAATTGTCAGTTCTTAACATTAATAAGCTCCTTATAGTTAATTATGAAATTAGATTCTAAAGAAAATCACAAATGAAAACCCTTAAGTCAAAACTCTAATTAAAAGTCTAAAGTGATCAAACTTCAAATCTTTAGATCTTAGATCTTAGACTTAGATCTTCAAATTGAATCAAACCACCTCCAATTGAAATTCTTTAATGATTTATTGTTTAATCTTTTGAAACCTTCCATGTGGGTATAGGATGATTCAATTAATAAGATAATGGAGTTATCTTAAAGATTGAATATAGATCTTATATTCTCAAGTTCTTAATTGATTATTTTATCTTATAATCAGCAGAATAGCCTTTCACTAGGATCTTAGTTCCTAAATCTTTCAACTTATAGGATTCTTTACCTTTGGGATTAAGTGAGAAATCTAGATCCTATTTAGAATAGCACATTGGATTTGAAATTTGAACTCTCATAGGGTTTAAGTTCTAAATTTTTAAATCTTGATTTATTTGATCAAGATTTGGGTAAGAGAGTAAAATATTCATAAAACTAGGTCATTGATTTGCTTATTTAAACCATATAGTCATCACATGATTTTTGCTTAGAACTTGTTAAGTTCTAATATTTGACTTTAAGGATGTAAATCTGAGATTCTACTCGATAGTTAAAAATTGGAGATCCTAAGCTTGTACCTTCTCAGAGTAGTTAGATTTGGAAATTAGACAACAACAGATATCACGTAAGTCTAGATTAAGTCTCTTGCTTACTTTGACTAGATTGCTTTGCATACCTTGGATTTTGAGCTTTAACCCTTGAGCATAATAGGAAAACTTAAGATGACGTATTCTAAGCTAGTATTGAATTTACATATCATTTAGTTTTGTTTTGTCACAGTTAGTAGAATATGACCTAGTTTAGTCTGCCTCTTCAGTAGTAGTATTGTATAGACTGGACTCAGACCTAGCATATTTGGATGGCTAGGCTGGGGATTGATTGATTGATATCGGAGGCCCTGGATGGCCTATTGGCTGGTATGGCAGTACTAGAACTTAGGCATATTATTACTTTACCTGTATTGTATTATTTTGGTTTTCTAGTTTATTTTGCCACATGCTTCAGTGGCCTTATTTTTCAGTATTTGTTGGCTTTGCCACATGTCTCAGTGTCTTTACTTATCATATATTACTTTGCTTTTTGCCACATGTCTCAGTGGCTTTTCTTTTCATCTTAATCTGCATATTGTATGTATAATTTTGTGGCTTAGATATATGTATGAATGGCAAGTTTAGGTTGCTATAATTTTATTGAATTCAGTACTTGTGTTCTTTTATACTCAGCGTGTTTTACTTTGATCATAATCATATTAGGATCATGTTTATTCAGTAGCTGCAGTTATTTTGCTTTTAGCCTTACCTTGCTTATTTAGTATTTTGTATGTTGCATGTTATAAATAGATAGTTTATAGTATTCCAGTTCTTTCATAGCTTGTTGCACCCTTTACTGCTTGCATGTGCAGTTAAATTAAATGAGATATCTTTTAATATTTAGTTCATTTAAATATCCTAAAATGTACTTAGATAATTGTCTAACTGTAACATTTTTATTTTGTTGGCTAAGGCCCTGGCATTTGTGATACCGACAAATGTCAGATTCAAATGTTTTCGTGGGCAGTGTCGCTGAGGATGAGCCAATTCAGGAGGAGGACCTTCCAGCTATTGTCTAGCTAGCTTTGTCTTGTTATTCCCGTGAGGACGAGAGTCTTTCATTTTTAGTTATTCATTTTAATTTGTAATAATTAAACTTTCTGGATGTACTTTACTTTTTGCATTGTGATGAGTTACTATATTGCATTTTCTTTTCCTACTATGTATGCTTGTGGATCTTACCCTATTTTTATATTGCTTCCGCCACTTTGATATTTATATTGATGAATGTTATAGCACTTGGTGACAGGTCCCTGCCTTAAGGCAAGTTGGGTTTGCCTAACTTTACTTAAGTTGGGGATTTGCCACAATTGGAGCACCGTACTTCCTTATTATCAGTATGGGGGCCCCACAGGGGGCAAAAACTAAACTTTTCCATTTGAGGTCCAAATTCAGCAAACTCAATTTCTATAGCTTCCCTATAATATATTGAGTACTTTAATAGAGAGTAGATCCAATTTATACTTCAATAGTCAAGTTATGGCCTAATTAGAGTTAGAAGTATTTTGGTTATATTTTATTTTCTAGGATTCTGAACCTAAATATTATTTCAGATAATTGATGGCACTAAAATTCTAAGCTAATTAGCAATTTGAATTTCTAGATTTGGAGTTGAATTGATCAAGTTATGATCAATTGAAGACTAAGGGCATTTTGGTCAATTTTGGGTGAGAGTCCTAAATGTCACTTTACAAACTAAGCTCCAAACGGTAAAACTAATACTACTATATGATGAGGCTATTCTCCTGAGTATTTTAAGACCCATATTACTTATGTTTGGATAACTAAGTTAAAAGTTATGGGAGTTTATTTAGGACCTAAAATGTCATTATGTTAAATATACTCTCAACAGAATTTTTGAATTACGCTGTTTGATTCTTTTTATTTTTTTGAATAAAATTAGACCTGGATTCATATTTTTAAAATTATGAGGCTTTAAAGTTTTGTATTAATAATATTTAATTTAAATTTAATTTAAATGATTACAATTTAAAAATATATAATTAATTCCACTATTTTTAATTAAATTAATTAATTAAATTAAACTAATTATTATTTAATGTTAATTTATCATTTAATTAAATTAACTAATGATTATTAATTAACTAATTAAATAATATACTGTTAATTATTTAAACTAACTAAATAACTGCTAATTAATAATTAATTCACTTACTAAGTTTAATTAGTCTAATACTAATACTTATATAACAGTAAAGTTATATAAATATATAACTATATATATAATTTTATCTAATATATATAATTATATTTATATATATTTAAATATATACAAATATAATTTTTCTGCAGGTATTAATGCGGCGAGACCCGCCACGGACACGTGGCAGTCCCCAGTTGGCTGCGGTAGAGGAGGTGGGCCCCACGGAACACGCAGCAGCGTCCCGTTGGATACAGGGCTGTGTGCGAGGCCCACACGTTGACGCAGGTGAGGCCGACCTGACGCGCGTGCGACATGCGGTAGGCCCGTCTGACCTCGTGTGGGATGGGCTCGACCTGGCCCGGCCCGCAGACCTTTCGTCTCCCCCATGGCATACCAAGGACTCGGGGAGACTAGGGCTCGCGAAACGGGGACCTTCCCGTCGTCACCAGCGCACGACCCACCCACCGTTGGAAAGGCCTCGGCGAGACCTTTCTAATTGTGGCAAGAACTCCACCGGAGGTGGAGTGTACCACCGGCAAGGTCAAACCCTAGGCGACTAGGTGCGGCGAACGAAGTGGCTAACGGTTTACACTATGGATCCTCGCACAAATTGATCTGATCGGACCTGATCGAACGCGATCAAGTTAGTTCGATTGCTAATCCATCGAGTGAACTAAGGTTTCGAAATAAGAAATGGAAGAATGCACTGAGAATGGGGAGAGATCGAGTACTTGGAGAATGGATGGTCGAAAGTTAAGGTTTGAGTTCGAGCTCCAGCCAATTTTCTGATCACGTAAAATTCATCCTAGATAGCAGATCAAGGCTTAATGGGGGCCTAGACGGAGCAGGCGAGGCTGGGGATGTGCGGGTTGGGTGTGGCGGCCCTGCCCCGCCGTGGTCCTGTTAACCCTTAAGTTAACATGATTACGGTGGAGGGGTCACCAAATGACAAGGTCCCCACTTAGAATTGAATTAGACACATGTTCTAATCCAACTTAAATAAGGACTTTGCCATTCATCCCAGAGTTTATCACTAAATGATCATACAAGAACTCAGAGGGCGGAAGCATAAAACATAACATCCATCCAATAAAGTATAAATACAATAATACATAATAAGTAAAGTACTGAAAGAGAAATATAAACCTGTATTATTACAACATTTAATAAGTTTAAAAGAACTAAAAGGAAACTCTCAATCTCACTGGAAGAAAGAAAACTAAAACTACAATTCTTCAGGAACGGGCTCCTCCTCCAATGGCAAGCTCTCCACTGGATCTGCTGCTCCAACAAACTCAGATCCTACCATTATCAGTTTCATAATGGTAGGGCCCCAGCCAACAAAAGAAAAACTAGTTAGACAATATATCTAAGTATATTTTAGGGTAAACAATTTATTTTGTTAAATAGATATCACCATAAAAACAGAACTGAGCAAAATATGTGCAGAAAAGTGTACAAAAGAACAGTATAAAGTTATAAACAAACAGTTTATAACTAAAGCAACTATGAAGTAATACATACCTCCTCCAAGCAACTGCAACAAAGACAGATAAGCAAAAGACTAAACAAAAATATAAGAAAAGGTACAACCTAAACATGCTTATGATCAAACAGAATATGCTAGGCGATATACATAATTTGAACAGTATAAAACTGAAAACAACTAACATCCTAGGTGAGCATATAAAAATAGTAAGTAAAACTAGCATCCTATATATAATATGTGTAGGAAAGCTGTAAGTAAAACAGTGCTACAATGCAGAATATATAAGTAAAACAGTAACTAAAAATGGAAACTGCAGTGACCATCTAAGTCACTCAAACTGAAAATATACTCAGCAAATCTTAGCCTGATGAGCTAAGAAACTCTAAACTGAACGTCACTGAAAACTCTAAGCCTGATAAGCTAAGACAGAACTGAATGTAAGTGTACTTGAATTAGTATATCCATATCAGAATCCTGACTCTATAGTCAGTAGGGCGAGAGTCTATCCATCATATCACTCGAACTAGGCATGGCCATAGACTGTCGGACATTAAACCCTCGAAAGGTTGCCGACCCGAACGGGTTAATCAAAGAGGTATAATAATCAAGCTACACCTTACAAACCACTTGTGAAATGAAAACACAATGCTGCTTATAAATGTTTCAAATTAACATAAGGTATTTATCAAATATCTTAAGTACATAATACATGTTCAAGGTATAAGAATCAAAATCAAGGAATGCGAAGCATCAAAATCAAAGTGCAAGAAACTCTATCTAAAACACAGGTGATATCCGTTGTTATCTACTTTATTCGTTCTATCTACTCTAAGTTACATAAGTTTCAGAATCATCAATTCTTACATATTCTGTAACTTAGAATCACGAATCCTACTAGTTGAAGATAATTAGGACTGGCCAAGTCCTAATTATAACTAAATCAAAAGACGACTATTTGGTTTAAGTGAATAAATCATCGACCTAATTTTGTAATTTAATTCATCCCAACCTCATCTTGATTAGCCAAATCAAGATAAAAAGATTAAGAATTAGACTCCATATGATAGGGTCTAACCACTTAATCTAAAGGTATAACTAAGGGTCTAAGTTTAGAAACCAAATCTCACAGATTAAGTTAAGGCAAGTCCTAATGATAAATCAATTCATTAGGATAGATCTCTATTCTTAATTCTAGAGTTTAAAGATCAAATAATCATTTAATAAACTAAGAAAATCTATAAACTAGTAAACTCAAGATTTCACCTATTGAGTAACCTAATTTACTCAATAGATGAATTCTAACTTAAGATCTATTCTTAATCTTAGGAATTTAAAGCTCATAATTACTAAGAGTATCTCTCAAGACACACATCTTAACCAATGTTATAAGGACCTAAGGGAATGTCTAAGAATGATTAAGGAAAGAAGAATACTCACAATTTACTTAGGAATTTTCTTAAGAAACAAATTTTGAGATTTTAATCAAAATATAATTTAGACTTGGATTTGATTAATTTCAGTTCTAAATCATTCTATTTACTGATTTTAGTTATTTAAAAACTGAATTTAGGGCTTTTAAAGGCTAAACCTTAAATTTGGGCAAAATGACCATTTTGCCCCTTCTTAAAGGTTCAAAGATCAAATTTTGATCTAAGACTTAAATTCTAAAATTTTCTTTTGGAAAGTGTTTCTTACTGTCTATTGTAAGATTAGACAGCAACTAAATTAATTTTGAGTTATTATTATGCCAAATGAGATCAAATTAGTGAATTTGACTTATAAAGGCAAATTAGTAATTTGACTAAGTGAAAGTTAAATTTTCTTTCAGATTATTATTCTTTACTGTCTAAGCTTTCCATAGAATCTAAATTTGCTAAATTCTGGTAAGTATTGGCCAAGTTATGGCCAATACAAGATCTAGGGTTAAAAGGTGATTAAAGGATTCTTAATTATATGTCAAAAATCCTAACTTTGTCAATTAGTGTCCAAATTGAGTAAAATTAGTGGCTATGGTTTACAAATAGTCCACTAATTACAATGACATGTGGTAGGCTCAATTTGAACCTAATTTGACTAAGTTAAGACCTAATTAGGGTTAGGGTGATTAGTGGGTGATTAGCAAAGTTAATCACTTAAACACTAATCCAACCTTATAAATTGATTTTAAATGGTTCTATGAGTCATCTGAAACTTAAATCACTCAATTTGGATTATTAAATTGGCTAATATTTACTAATTAAGATGTAGGGTAATTAAGGGTGATTAGCAAATCTAACCGTTGGATCCTAAACATTTTTGTAGATTACTGTAAATTAGATTTTGCTGATCTAAATAGGTATTTGGATCAGCTAATTTGGAGCTAAGATAGCCAACTTATGACATTTGAAGTTCTAGATCAATTTAAGTTAATTAGGGTTAGGTTCTAAATGTCATTAGTCAAATCCTAATCCAAACAACAAGGTTAATACTATTAAAATGTTCCTTAGGATTTTTTGATCACTTTAAGACCCATATTGGGTATATTTGGATTAATGGGTGCAAAGTTATATTTAAATGAAATTTTGAGACATAAATTTGAACTCCTAAATATCATTTTGCTAAATACTGGTCCAAATGCAAAATTATCAGTGCCATAATATTCCTCTATTTTTGCTGAATCCAAAAGTATATAATTTTGTATTATTTGGATGTATAATTTAGGAGTTATTAGGGTCTAAAGTTTTAGTATTAATCTAATTAATAATTTTAATTAATATAACTGTTATATAATTTTTGATTAATTAATATATCTGTTTTGTATATATTTATATATATCTATTTTATAAATTAAAATGCAGGTACACGTGGCGTTCATCCGGT
Source organism: Gastrodia elata (assembly GCA_016760335.1). NCBI lineage: Eukaryota > Viridiplantae > Streptophyta > Magnoliopsida > Asparagales > Orchidaceae > Gastrodia > Gastrodia elata. Next base: position 39,854,495 of record CM028677.1, read on the forward strand.
GGCTGAGGAGACTATGGCGGGCCCCACTGCACAAATGGCAGAAGGATCGGGCCACGCGGCAGCGCGTGATTGGGTGAGGGTTGAGATGTGGGCCCCACCCATTAATTCTGTCGTGTGAAGACAAAACCTGTGGGTCCCACCGCCGCGCGTCACCCATATACGCGCCGGGCAGTACACGCGGGTCCCACCATCACTCCAACCAATGCCAGCTCAGTCGCGGTTCACCCGAACCGGCGGGTTCGAGCGACGTGAACCGGCCCAAGAATTCGACTGAGACGGGCCGCTTGATCGACGGTTGAGATCGATTTCATTTTGATCCGTCGGTTGGATTTGATTTAATCAATCCAACGGCGGATCATAGAGTGGCGCTTCATCTCCCTCCGAAAAATCACGATTAGGGTTTTTGGCTTAATTTCGATCGATCGATTTTCGATCGATCGAAGCCCAAATATGCATGCATCAACATATAGATTCGCAATAATGAACAAAAGAATGACATAAGAAAGGTAGGGAGGTACCTGATTAGGGTTTTGCGTCCAACCTCAAGAAGAGAAGAATAAGATCCTACCCTTCATTGATTGCCCCCAGCTCCCATTTGAATGAAGAAATGCATACTAGATGGGGTTCTAACGGGCTCTAGAGTGGTGGCTGCCACTTGCTTCGAGCGGGACAGCAACGCGTGGCGAGCCCTAGACACGCGGATGGGAGATCGGGGAAGACGCAGCTCGGCCGTCTGATCTTAGATCAGACGGCCTAGATCCAATCTTGCCAGCAAACGGGCAATATATGACGACGTAAGCGGAATGGAACAGCATCATAAGCAGATTGACGGAAACCGTCTATCTTAAATAATTAATATTAATATTAAATTAGTATATATATTTATTGACTTTATTAATAAAAATTAAGTATTCAAATAAATCTAGACAATTTCTAATAAATCACCCTTAGCCAATTGAGGGGTGAGGAATGCAACGGCGCACTCGGATTTTTATTTCGATGAGTATTTAATTATTTAAATATTCAAGTATTTAAATATTATTAAAATATTTGACGAAAATCCAACGACTTCCAAATGCCTCCAAAATTTCACCCCTAGCTAATTTGGGTGTTCTGAATGCAATGGCGAAGTCGGATTTTCAATCTGAGGTCTAAATAAAAAGTCAATTTCTAGGGTTTGGGATTTTCCATAATTTCAGATTTGGCTTTGTTGACTTCTGGTTTGACCTAGGTTTCAGAAATGAGTTTTAAATTACTTAATTAGTGACTTAGAACCTTAATTAAGATTTAAATTAGTCTTAATTGAGCAAAGTAACAACCTGGGTTGTTACATTGGGCGACGACTACGGCTGGGTGATCCTAATGGGAAACCAAATGACGCGCGGTATGCAGGGTAGACGGTGTCAATTTATTAACGGCGGAGTTCTTAAAATATTAAAAATAATTTAAATAAATAATTTAATTGATTTATTTATTAAAATTCTAATATTAATAATTAATTTTATTTAACTAATCAACTCCCAAAAATTCCCAAATATTCACCCCCAGCTAATTGAGGGGTGAGGAATACAACGACGAGGTTGAATTTTTGATTCGATGAGTATTTTAATATCCTAATTTTTGGGGTATTTAAATATTATTAAAATATTCGACAAAATTTTGGCAACTTCCGATTGACATTAAAACATCACCCCTAGCTAATTTGAGGGCAATGAGCATAATGGAAAAGTTTGATTTTTGATTTGATGTCAATTTAGATAGGTCAATTTCTAAGGTTTTTGGATTTTCTAAAAATCAAGATTTGATCTATTTGACTCCTGATTTGGATTAGGTTTTGGTGGAGAACTCCTAATGACATAATTAGCACTTATGACTGAGATTAGGGCTTAGATTAGCCCTAATTGGCTAAGGTAAAAACTTGGGTTATTATAGATTATACTTATAAAGTCTAAGCACATTTTAGGGTGCATTACTATTTATCTTTAAGGATATCACATTTAAGTTAGCAAAGTTAAAGTAAGACTAGAAATGAAATATATAATAAAAGGATATTAAAAGTATGGTAGTATTTGTACTAAGGCACACAAGTAATCCTGTTAAAGAGAGATTAAACAAATATGGCATTTAAGTAATTGGCTAGCATCCTATATATAAGTAAGGAAATAAAATATAATTTCTAGCATCCTATAAGCAAGTATAGTAAGAAACAAGCTGAATAATAGTAAATAAAAATGGCTATATAATAATGTTTAAGCAATTGATTAATATGTAATGTTTTATTAAGCTATGTTCTGTGAGCTCATACAAAATAAAAAGGACATGCGTAGTATCCTGATCACTCCATAGCCAGCCCTAGCTCAAATGTATGTACAAACTAATCCACACTAAGTAAAACTCTAATCTAATTATAATTATTATTATGTAATTATTATGATTAATTGAATAAGAATTCAAAACATAGCAACATTCAAGAAAAATTACCAAAGTAAATTAATCAAGTGATGTATAATTATTATTTAATTATAATTATCTATATTAATGATTGGGGTCAATTAAACCCTCAATTGACTTAAGACATAGATTTTAAATCTATATATATATATATATATATATATATATATATATTTATGTAGCTCAGTGGTTGAGGCTCAGGATTTGTTATCTCAGATCATGAGTTCAAATTCTACCGGCCACACATAAGAAAAAAGAAAAAATATATAATATATATATATATATATATAGAAGGATTTATAATTTTGAAAAAAAGATTTATAATATATAGATATAACAATACTTAAGACTCTCTAACCTATTTTCTAAGGCTACAATCATCAAATTCATTGCCTAATCAATCACTTAAGGGTTCATCACCATTACTTCCTCACCGAAGATGATTAATTAATCAAACTACTCTACTTTAGGGTTTAAAGTTTACCACTAGTAGTAGTTTCTTAATATTCTCAAATCAACACCTGATTTGGCTCAAATAATCAACTTCTTCATTTACTACCAATTCTAAGTAAAAATTCTATAATTAAACTCCTTGTAGCATAGCATGAACAATAACAGTGAATATGTTGAATTTGGAGTTGATTTGAGCTAATTATGATTTTGACCTAAACTAATAAGGTTTCAAAAATATCATTATCAAAATTAATATTCAAATTGCAAAATTAATGTCACCATAATATTCTTTGTATATTTGTGAGATATAACATTGATATATTTGGATCATACATGAAAATATATGAAGCTTGCAATATTCTGAATTTATTTAATTATTAATTTCTAATTTAATTTACTCACCCGCACAACATCTCTCAGTCGCGGGTGTGCAACACACACACGCGAGCGCAGCGTGCGCGCAGTCCCACGGACAGTGCCACGCGGGTCGGGGCCGACCCGCCAGGCACTGTTCATTTCTGCGACGGGTGCCGAGAGGTGTCGATTAGGGCATCACAATACTCCAAATACAAGTCTATTCAGAGCACGTAAACTAACCTCACATTATGGGCTATAAAATGTTGTATTCCTTTATGTGATGATTGCTATCTTGAAAACCCTAGAGTGAGATCTTGGGAAAAATATCAGAGAAGAAAATGATTGGGAGATTTGAAGGCGGTGATTGTGAGCAATACTCTTTTCTAAGATATCTCATAGTTTTCTTATATCTTTAAAATCATGATTTTATTTAGTAAATGGTATGCATTAAATATTAATTTTAAATATTTAAATAATAATAAAATATTAAAAAATATATATTCGAGGACACTAGTTCTGACGACTGACTTCGATAGCTGACGACTGACTTCGAATAGCTGATAGCTCCTCTGCTCTTTTTCTGCTTTAATTAGCCCTTCGTGAACGGCTGTAAATAGTTGCATTCAATAGCAAAAGGTTCGAATTTAGTTATAATAGTTGCACTCACTTTTCATCTAATGTTTCAGGATCATTTAAATTGTTGTCATGCTTCTTAGGCATCGCCACCTCATAAGGTACTTCATGCACCACCTCCCAATTATAAAATGCAGGCAAGTTATTTTGGCGCAAGCAAATTTTTTTTTTATGAATAGCATTGTTAAGCTCTCTCTGAGATTTTGGTGGCACTTTCATACCTTTAATTGTAGAGTCTTCTTCATCTTTTTGGTATGATAACTTGTTTCACCTTCCGATTTTAGGAGACAAATATGATTTTAGGGTTCCTAATCCTGCAGTTAAAAATTGCTTTTCCTCTTCTAGTTGGAACCGGAGTGTTATAGATGATTAATTTCCTAGGAATGTGAGGGAGTTTATTATTGGGATAACTTTGTTTTTCAAGGACGTAAGTTGGGACTCTTCTGATTTTGCTATAAATACCAAATTGAGCCTTACTTTATAGTCAGCCCGATGTCCATCCGTGATTTTAGAATTTTCACCTCCCAAACCATCTCAGTATATTTCTATGGAGGTTCCATAAGGGTTGGGTTACTATTGAGGTTGTGATGCAATCTATGAACAAACATGCTAACAAGGTATTCAATGCTAATCAAATTTTGATTAGAATTCAAATGGAAGTGGGGCTACTTTGAAAATGTATTCCTATGAATAAACTAAACTGGGAAAATATTGATTTAAATGTGTTTTAAACATGTTTTCAGTAATGTGATTATTGTATGAGATAGATTCTGGTTGGGGGATGGTGTGATGTATATTCTCTGCTTTAGCTGCTCAGTTTCAATAGCTACTAGAGATGTTTGTTATCTCCTTTGCTTTAATTTCAAGTTGGTAGGTGGAAAGATCTGCTGTTGTTAGCTTGGTGCTTATGCTTTTGTTGTACATCTAGATTACTTGTTTTAGCATTTTAGTGGCTTTGTTTATCTTTCTTCCTTATGAGTTGTGGGATAGTTGTTTGATTTTTTGAATTTCTAATAATTGGATATATTTTCCTATGAATAAGGTTTATTTCTATACTTATCTTAGCCAGTGTTTGTATTAGTCATGTGGTTATTGTATTTGCATTGAGGTGGGGTGTGGTATCTTCTATCACTCAAGCTGGGTGTTTTTACATATCGTGGGAAGCTTCTATTAGTGTAAGGTCAAGGCCATGCTGCAAGGGGACCTTGAACGGGGCGTTTGGTGGATACATGTCGAAAAGTAGTACAAACGGGCTTCTACGAAGATCCGGGATGTCGTACGGAAGATGCAGAAGAAGAAGCGCGTGGTGCTGTGTTTCACGTGGATGCGTACTAATTGAATATGGTTCTGCATTTTTGGATACTGAGTTATTCAATCAATTTAAATTGTTCTCTGATTCATAAAATGCATTATCGGTTCACTCAGTGTCGCTCATTTTGTATTAAATTCAGTTCATTCGGAATGGCTTGCTGTCGTTTGATTTGGATCTTTGGTTTACCTTCTCAGCTTTATTACTCTTGTTTTTTCCTTTGGTGGAGCCTTTTAGGTTATACTCTAAGTTCTTACTTTTTTTTTTTTGACGATAGTAATAAAAAATCAAGAGCTTATAAAATAAATAAATTTTTTTGGATATATTAATCGTTATTGTCTGAGTGAATTGCCTAATCAATGACAAAAAATTTGCCCGCACACTGATCAATCTGCTGCCATTTGATCGGAATCACTGATTTGATGATGGAAATTAAACTTGCTGACCTACCTTTAGATATGCCAATCCGATGGTGCAAATTCATCCCACAGTTTTCCATTGAATCATATTGTCGGTCCGATGGCTAATATTTTGCCAGTCATTTATTAAAATGAAAAAAATGATTTTTTATTAATTAGATCATAGGAAAATTTAATTTAATTAATATATATTATATTTTATTTTATTTTCTTATTTTAACTATAAATATTAAGAAATTTTCATTGGAAGCATATTTTGATATGATTAATCTATTGATATCAAAATGTTTGAGTGTTGATATATGTTTTATTTTACTTTGTTTTAAAATTTTAGATTAAAAGCTGATTCACATAATTCCTTATTTTCTAAATCTCTCAAATTTTGCCAATAGCACAATTAAGATATGCATATTCCAATCGCATGTTCAAATTAATTTATTGCTTGATCAGCTCTTAATTTATGTTAAATATGATCAATTAAGCTCAATTAAGTAATATAATAATATTGGGTTGTTACACTTTCACAATCTCTAATGCACAAAATAAAAATTATATAAAATGAAGTCACTTGAAAATAATAAATTCTACGATATCAATTTTTTTAGATTTATGAGGACCTCTTTGTTGCCTTTTAGTATATGAATATTATAATTTCATTAAGTATTCTCCATTTTCCCTTTGACTTTTGTATGAAACCCTAGTGTAGCAAAATTGTTATAGCCATACTCAGTTGATGCTAGTAGACATGCTTGGATATCTTCAATATTTCAATGCCTTGAAAAGCCAACAAAAATAGACATAAGTTTGATTTTGACTTGTAAGCTGTGAGTTTTGCCATAAATTATTTAACATTTGACATAAATTGAACATAAACATTTGACATTTATATCACTTTATCAATGGCATGCACTATTAGACCTATGCACTTGATATTACTTTTGCTCACTTCAGTCATTATGGTAGTCATTATGCAAGTATTCTTTTATTTCCATACTAACAAATTTGTAGATTTTCATCAATGAACCTTTTAAGTTTGCAAATCATCTCACACATTTTTAACACACTTAATGATCTTCATATGATATTTTATGTACTTAGTTCATAACTAATTGTATTCAAATCTTAATGCCTTTTATCTCCTATTTATTGAATTTAGATTATTATATAGGTGCAGTTGGGAAAGCTAGTCATTGTACATACTTGAAGAGACAATTTAGATGCCATTAATTTCAAAATATTTAGTTTTCTTAACAAAAATTTGTTTAAATTTTAGAGACATTCTAATTTAATAATGCTCAAGATTTGTCTATTTATTTATGTATGTTTGAATTTATTTTATCTTATGAATGAATAATTTTCTATTTCTTTTTAAATCGTCTTAATGTAATATGTTGGCTATCATAGTTAATATCATTGCATAATTAAGTGAAATTTAAGCAAAATAGAATAGATCCAGATAAGTTTAAAATAATCTCAGAAGTAACTAAAAAACCTTAGTTAGAATTTCCAACTAAAATGTTGTTAATATTCCACTTAAACACGAAAGCCGTGAATCCTTTGAATGAACTTAAGAATTCCAACAAAATTCTTAAATCTTATTACAGTTGAGGGAAGTTCAACCATGGACCAACTCAGGGATCGTTCATTTAGTTCATGTATTTCCAAGCTGCAGATCATGCTGTCACACCCCCACTCCACCTACTACTAGAGCCCCTATGATATAAAAGTTTCCACTATTTGATATAGTAGATATATAATATGCCAAAAAAATCTCATCAACTTAAATTATAATAGTTATCATTCATATTGATGCTATTATTATTATTACCATTATATTTTTCCAAGAAATAAAATATTATTTTATTCTATAACAAGTTTAGATGCATAAAATGCAAGCCCTAATGCATGATGAGTTGATATACACAAGTACATATGAATAGATCCAATTTCAGATGTGTAATGAGTCCAAATGCAAAGAATATGAGTCTACGTGAATGACAAGTTCAGATGCACATATTGTGAGTCCATATGTGATGGATGCAAACACAATTAAAACTCATTCAGATGCGCTTCAGATCAAAATAAATTGAGTTTCAATAAATGAGCTACACTATTAATACAACCACTTAAATGCACAAATACATTTTTAATGCTCACAGATGCGCCCATAATGCTGTAAATACTTACTCACAGGGAGAAAAATTTTAATTTTTCAAAAAATATAAATGTTACCTTAATGAAGTACCAAGGCACCTTAAGCACTTTAGGATGGTACGACCATGTTAAGCATGTTGTTGTGATTGTGCTAGTAGGTATAAGCATTTTGCCACCTAGTTGTTGTATTCCTAGTTTATTATTGATATTCTCTTGAATTGTAATACTAATTCATTATCTACAAATTATTATTATGCATCACAATATGTTATTATTGGGAGAGCCCTATGTGAGTGTTATGTGATCCTAATTATGTGATTTAATTTGTGATGGTTTATGAAGAAGAGAACATTCATACCCAAACTACAGAAAGAGACCTTCAAAATTCTAAGTGTTCTCCTATTAAAAAGATGATTATGCTGTTGCCAATACAAGTCAAGTTAAGCCTAGTGATAAAAGATGATTATCCTATTAAAAAGTATAATTCTTATGTAATATTTCAATACGAACTTTAATTTTTATATTACTCGAGGGAGAAGCATATTTGCAGAACTAGAATTGTAAGCAAAAAGTACATAGAACTCTTCGGCTCAAAAATGACCATCTAAACCTCTAACATAAGACCCAACAATGCTTAAATGACCATGAAGTTATTGATATAAGCCTAAGCCATAATTAAATAATCTAAGTAACGTTTTTATTCCAATTTTATCAACTACACATATGAACAATTGACCAAATTCCACATGATTAATTAAAGTAATTATAAAAATAAAACTGAATGCAAACTCAATAAATTATATTAAGGAAAATGTTATACTTACACAATCATATAGACCACCATATACATCACCAATTAAAAATTTTCTTTCTATTTTTTATTGAAGTACATTTCACCAATCATATATTTATATATTTGATTACCACATCATCTTAACTATAGCAAAGTTTATATATTAAATATTAATATAGGTTCTTCTTCGAACATTCAAGAATTATGATTTAATCAACAATGATTATGTGTTGGTCATTGTAGCAACCATTTAGTTTAGCTCATCTCCTAATGAAAATACTCTTAGCAATATAAAAAATAATGTGTCGAATAATTAGTACTCATAATGAATTTAATTTATAAATATGCACATTTGCTTCTTATTTGAAGAATAAGCCCACTTTCCCTTAAAACAAACTGATAATTATATAATTATTATTGCCACACCAAGTACAGTAGGTATGATCAGAAAGAAAGTTTCATGCCATAAAGATGGCCTAGCATGTAGGGCAGCTCCTGTGCTAGCTCAACCAACTCAATGGCTTGCATTGAAGCACTGTCAAATCCAAGGCAATATCAGCACATCTCGCAAACCATAAGAAACACTCTTTTCTCCACCGGATAAACTTCATTACTCCCCTTATAATTTAGAGCCAAGAAGCAGCATCTTGCAACATAAAGAGAACGCCGGATGTGTTCAACAAAGCTTCTTTCCTTCACCTCATCCACTGTCTCTCATAGTTCCATTTCTCTTTTGAGCATTCTGCCCATTCCTTCGGATAAAGTGCCCCAAATTCGTTACTCGGTCCTAAAAGGGAAATACAAGGAAAGAGATGTGAGCGCCTACGTCTTCTTGGAAAAACAAATATATGAGATTTCATCATAAGGCTTTGCATGTGGGAAGAAGGCCAGACTGTGCAGCCAAGGATGACTTGCCGGGAAATTTTGCAGGCCTATTTTAGTATAGGATGTATCTACATGATGCATGTAGTTATGCCGGCAAGTTATTGTTGGCTATATAGTTGCCTTCTTTTTTCATGCGAAACCCAAGATGATCATGATGATGCGTTTGATGATGGCAAAGGATAAGTGGATTATGATGATGATGATGCATTTGATGATGGCAAAGGATAAGTGGATTATTATGATGATGATGCATGTGGATATAGTCTTGTTTTTCTCAAGTCTATTATCCAAGCGGAGGCTGTAAGGTATACATATTTAAAAAGTGTTTTTATTTATTTATGACCAAACTATAATATTTTAGGACTAATATATATTTTCTTCCTTCAAAGTTTTATTTAAGAAAGAGATACTTTAAGCATATAATTTAAAACTTTATTATTATTTTCTTAATTACTTAAATTTATATTTTCACATATATACTAAAAATTATGATATTCATATTCTGCTTAAGAATATATTTAAAATTTTCAGTTGATATTAGAAACTGATGATTAAAAATTACTAATTTCTTAACTTGTTAGGCTGTTTTATTAACTTATATAGGCCTCAGATCTATGCAATGAATCAAAATTTTTGCTTTTATATATATATATATATATATATATATATATATTAAAATTATAAGTTATGTAGAACGATAATCTTTACATGCAAATATAGAAGTTTAAATGTATAAAATATAAAGACTTAGGTGGCAAGTAAAGAACTTTTTCTAAATGAGTAGAGTTGGCTTAAATTAACTCTACTCATATAATTGTAAGCTCGATTTAGTTACATAATATACTATAATAATACTATCATTCAAAATAATTAGATTCTTAATCTAAAGTAAATGTATTTAGCACAGTTGGCTGAGCCGCACGTCCACTTACGATCTCTGGAGCTCACCATGGACACCACCCTGTTCTTCCCTCATTCTATCGGCAATGGTCCACTTCGATTATCCAACCTACTCGGAATCTTTCGCTTTCGCTGAAGAACCCAACAAAAGGTGAATCGCTATGCGACCTATGTCTAATCAGCTCATCTCCCGGAAAATGACATCCTTTCTTCGCGTTGAGAGACGCTATAACCAAAGCCTGGACTCCAAAAGACTCACTCTCCCTTTCCTCGCGTGCAGAAGGCATCTACCTCAGCCAATTTTAATATGCTTGGTTCGACCATGATGAACCATGATGAACCATGATGAACCATGGTGAACTAGATTCATCGCCAAGTAGATAGCACTTTGTGTTATTGCTCAATTTAAAATAGTTTTATTTAGGCTAAGAGTATCACCACCATTAGACTCAAATAAATATTAGCATCAAATCCTGAAGCTCTTGAGATGATTTGTTAGTCGACTTATTAAAATGAATATTTTATTATATTTAAGTAATTAGAAAAATAAAAATATTAGTTTGACCTTAATCAAAATTTGAATTATATTTTTAAATTCCTCACAATTAAATTAGTCAAAAATAAAAATTGAAAATTTTTGAAACTCATTTGGTCAAGATTATGTTGATTAATGCAAATTGTATTAATTATCATAATTTAAATTAATTTACTAAACTATTTCTTATAAATATTCCAATGATTAACCGCCCGATTTTTTTGGAAGGCATGGATATGTTGTTTTGACCAAATCTAGCAAATCCCAGCCATCTCGCTTTCGCGTGATTAGATCAAACGGTGAAAGTCGATTTCGCAATCTGATCAAGGATCGACCGTTAGATCTAGATCCATATCGAACGGCTCTTAACAAACTCGGGGTTTATTAATTGCACCCGATGTGATCTAGAACGATGGATTAGAAGGCTGTGATTCACCCAGATATTGTTACCTATCATCTTTTCTAGCTCGATGTGGCAAGATAAAGCGATAGAGGTCGTACCACACACCTATCCTTTCTTCGCTGATTCCCTTTTTCCACTTAAGCCCTCATCCAAGACCCTCAACCCTGATTTTTGTCTTATCCATTCATAAGAAGAAACCTCACATATACTCAAGGATGGAGCTAGTCTCGGTTTGCTACCGGAACTGTGGAGCTTCTGTCAGCATCAACTCTGGGGCCATGGTGCACCAATTTATATCCAATTCATAATTCTAATTGCACTGCTTAAATACTAGAAATCTATTTCTAGCATAATTGTAGAAGTTATGGAACTAAATTGAGCTAGAGTGAGCTCAACTGTAGTTCGATACTCACGCACCAATACAGTTATGTACAATGCACTGGGCTGAGTAGGGTTTCAACGACATAGGCCACCTCACTTAGGATTTATAAGTTTCTTGGGTTGGCCTCGACCTAAGGAATGCGCTAAGATCTTAAGTGGGCCAAATAGCTCACTATGGAGGGAGAATTTTCCCTCCACAATAAACCATAGGTGACCAAGGATTTCAAATTACGATCTGACAATTTAGATGATTAATCAAATGACTTTTAGATTCAATCGATAGCCCTCATACTTAAGAATATTTAGATTCAATCGATAATTATAATTTCTCTGCTTAAATGCTGTAGCGCCCGCCTCTTTGGTGTCTGCCGCTGGGCGCGCTGTAGCGCCTGCTTCTTAGAATGATGTAATTGAGGTGCGTGCAGCGCCTGATTTCATCTTGTCGTGCTGCAGCTTCTGGTTCTACTGCGGCACCTTGCAGCGCTTGTGGTGCACCTCCAACCTGCTTTTTGTTAACAATCTCCACCTCATATCTCATATGCTCCACATGAGATCTGATTCCTTTAAGCTCTCTATCAATGCGGCTGAACAAACTTGGTTGCCTACGTATCCTCTTCCCAAGAGAATCAAGCTGTCCTTAGTTCTAACAAATGAGAAGCCTATAGATGCTTCTCCAAATTCACCAAAATTTGCAATGAGTGAATTTTTGAACTGTGAGCACCCTTGTCATCATATCCACGGGATTATATTTAGTGTCGATCTTCTCCACTAAGATCTCACCTTTTTCAATTACATCTCAAATGAAATGGTGTCGGACATCAATATGCTTTGTGCGAGCGTGACAGACTAAATTAGTAGCTAAAAATATAACGCTCTGACTATCACAATGATCGATTACCTTCTTTTGCTTCGCACCCAAATCTTCTAACAAGTCTTTCATCCAGATAGCTTCCTTGAATGCTTCAATAACTGCCATATATTCAGCTTTTGTCATAAATACGGCAACTGTAGACTGAAGAGTTGACTTCTACCATACTAGATCTCCTGCTATAGTGAATGCATAACCCATTATTGATCATCTTTGATCCAAATCTCTGACATAGTTAGAGTTCACGTATCCAACACATAAGTCAACTATTGATGACTGCTTCTAAAATAATAAGGCAATACCAATTGTACCTTTCAGGTACCCAAAAATCCCCATCACTGATTGCCAGTAATCCATCCTTGGATTGTGCATGTATTGGCTCACGACTCCAGCTGCTTGAGCCAAATCTGGTCTAGTGCAAACCATGGCATAGTTGGAGTTCACGTATCTAATACATAGTCAGAGTTCAAATCTCCGGCATAGTTGGAGTTAACGTATCCAACGCATAAGTAAGCTATTGAGGACTACTTCTGAAATAATAAGCCAACACCAAATGTACGTTTCAAGTACCCTAAAATCCCCATCACTGCTTGCCAGTGATCATTCCTTGGATTGTGCATGTATCAACTCACGACTCTAGCTACTTTAGCCAAATCTGTTCTAGTGCAAACCACGACATACATCAAGCTTCCAATTACACTATCACACGGTACTGTGTGCATTTCTTCCTTTTTAAAATTTGCTTACGAACATTGCTCTTCATATACATGGTAGTGACGTGCTAGAGGTATACTCACAGACTCTGTAGAGTCATCAATCCTAAACCTCCTCAACACCTTCTCCAAATACCCCTTTTGGGTCTACTAAATCTTTCATGCCCTTTTATCCCTATAGATTTTTATTCTAAATATTTTATTTGCCTCCTCCAAGTTCTTCATTTCAAAGTTTTTTGATAGTTTATCCTTCATGTGATCCATCTCTATTTGATCTGAAGTAGTTATAGGAAAATACCAAGTTATAATTTTTGTTTAACCTGAATTTTATTTAATTTGGAGCAGTAAAATTTTAAGACTGTTAAACATACTTTTAGAAAATTTTGGTAATTTTTGGAGAATTTCTCCATTTGTGTACTTTCCAGATTTAATTTTAATGTAGTTTCTTAAGTAAAAAATCTAAGATAATTAAATTGATCTCTTATTAAAAATCAAATTTCACCATTGATTTCCTCACCCCAAATTAATTATGAGTGAAATTTTGGGATTTTTTGAAGCCCATTTGATGGCCTAAATTTAATTATTAAAATGATATTTAATATAGAAATTAGTTTATCAAGTGGGACCTACAACCTATATATCCTGTCATCTTCCCCACTTGTAGTTTATCCCTTAATCAAACCCATTTTTTTCCACTTGCATACTCAAAAAAACTACAGTTTGCTCTCTCAAGCCAAGCCCCTCTTCCCCACTTGCAGCAATTAAAGACTTCCCAATCACTTGCTTATCCTCTAATTCAACCCAAACCCACTTTTCTTATCAAAACCATCTTGATTTGATCTCTCAGCATGCACTTAGGAAGTTTGAGAGATGAAGAAGGAAAAATATAAAGGCCTACTTAAATAGTAATAAGTGAAATTTTTAAATATCGAGGTGCCTTTTCAGATTATGGTGGAGTTCCTGATAAGAACTCCAAAGTTAAGCGTGCTCATGTGAGAGTACTCCCAGGATGGGTGATCTGTTGGGAAGTTACCTTCTGAGGGCAAAACTGTGAGGCTTGAAAGGCTAAAGCGAAAAATACCTTGGTGCTTAAGAGTTTGGACTATTACAAATGATATCAGAGCAGACCATAGGGTGTCATATAGGAGCTAAGTGCCATATAAATCAAAGTACCACTTCATGTGAGCATCCTCTTGAACCCATGATAGTTAAGGTGCTGCATGGTTGTGGGTACCTCTTGAACCTGTGATGGCCACCTCTAGTCCTCTCTACCCAATGGATAGTTTTTGGATTTGTGTGTGGATACTAACGAGGACTTTAGTTACTTAAGTTGTGGAGATTGAAAGTGCCTATTTAAGTAGTAATAAGTAAAATTTTTAAATATCGAGACGCCTTTTAAGATAACAATGGAGTTCTAAATAAGAACTTCAAAGTTAAGCGTGTGCATGTGGGACCACTCCCATAAAGGGTGACCTACTGGGAAGTTATCTTCTGAGGGAAAAACCGTGAGGCCTGAAAGGCCAAAGCGGATAATACCTTGGTGCTTAAGAGTTTAGGCTGTTACAAAAGGTCTGTTGAAGCTTCATCTCAAGCGTAAGAAAGAAAACCTTCATTTTTGTTGAACTAAGGTATTTTCTTTCTTGTTAGTTCAATCATACCATCAAGGTTGTTTGTCTATTAATCTTTGGGTATGAATATCTAGAAGTTTGAATGAGCTCTCAAGTGATCAATTATAGTCTAATTCCACCAAAAGATAAACAGTTTTGCACAATAAAAATTATGAAAATTTCTATATATATAGAACTAAGACATCACTTCTTTTGATGTAAGAATGTCCAATTATGCCAATTTAGATATCAATTGATAGTTCTCAAAAACATTTTTCGATCGGTATATGGCAAGACCCAGGAGGTGCCATAAATAGGGACTATTTGGATGCCATAAGAGAAACCTCCCACCTTTCATTCATGCAGAATGAACCAGCGCATGAAAAATCTAAGATTTATAGTAAAATAAGTAATAAAAACAAACACTTTTTCTAATAAAAATGTATACTTTGATGTGTTTCCATTGCTTTTTTAAAATAAAAGATGATCAAATTAAAATCTGGCATAAATATTAAATTCTTGAAGAAAACTGCCCAAGCGCTCCCCGACGCACCATAGTGCTCTGCAGCGCTCTCAAGTCAGAGAGCTCGGTGCTATAGCATGCCGTAGCGAACACAAGACAGAGTGCTCTGTGCTATTTTGCTCCAAAGCTGATCAATATAGAGAGCTTGGTGCTATCGTGTGCTACAGCGGACATAAGACAAAGGGCTAGGAGCTATCGCAAATCGCAGCGAACATAAGACAGAGAGCTCGACTTTATCGCACACTGCAGCAGACACAAGATAGAGGGCTCGGCGCTATCGCGACCTAAGCGGATATTCACTTAGCAAAAATTCGAAAGAAAAATTACTGTAGCGCGACGTGGCGCCTGTCAAAATTTTTGTTGTGAAAGAGCATTAAAAATAGTATAGGGAAAGCCAAAAATCTCAAATGCTTTATCTTCCCATTGTAGCCATTAAATTAAAAAGCATTTAATTCTCTTCCTTCTCAAGAGAACAAAAGAATATGCAATTAAAGTCATTTAATTCATGAGGAGATGAAAGGGTGGCTACACTAATGCTAAAGGAATTATTCATGATCCATAAGAGTTGGGAGAAAAGACTAAGAAAGGGTTCTCCATTTTTACATTGAAGGTTCAAAATATTTAAAAGTGCAAAAGCTGAAGGAATGAGAGAAGCCCTGCCCAAGGAAGGAATAGGCTATCACCAAAGGAAAGAGGAATCGAGTTTAGGAAACATAAAAGGGAAAGAGATCGGTGATTGAGAGAATATCCAGTGAACGCAACAGCAGTTCCTAATACTGTATCTCTATCTCTATCTCCATTTCTTTTCAGCAAAGAACCATGCAAGGGTTCAATGTCTTGAATTTTTTATCTTATACTTCTTTTATAATGGAAGCCTAAACCCTTCTTGAAAGGGTTGGGCATAAGCATGTAATAATTTGAAAGAATTAAAAGTATTTGTACTCAATTTTATTTGTGAATAAATTTCTTTAGTCATTTCTTAATTATTGATATGAAGATTTGCTTGAATGAATGATGTGTCTTGAATGTATCTATTTAAGCTAATATTTTTAAATTAGGAAAACTATCAAGCTAGCTTATCCTTTTAGAACTAAGGACGTGCACATAGAGCGTCCTCACCGTGGATATCTGTGTCAATATTTGTTGTGCGAGGATGATCAATGCAAATCCTTAGGGTTTGAAATGATGAGCAGAGCGATGAAAAACTAAATGATCTTAGAGCTCCACCGCTCACCATTAGCTTAAGCTAGGAACATGTACACAACCACCGAGAGCTTAGTGACAAGCTTTTGAGCATTGTACTATTATTCCTCTAACTAAGCTGAGAAGTTGATGCGTGTGAGCTAAGAGCCACCAAGTGTGCTACAAAGCTCATTTCAGTTAATGGAGGAAGATGAAGTGTTGAGTGTCTGTGGGTGATGTGATATAACCTACTTAGCCCAATAAATCTCTTCCTTAGCTAAGCTAAGAACAGATGCATGTGAATCTATTTAGTGGAATCAGGCTTGCATGATCGGATAATTAAAAGCAATATATTTAAGAACTTAAATGTAAATATCATATTTAAATAATATTGATCATGTGAGGTTCTATGTGTCGAGATTGAACCTTCATGAGCTCATCTTTGAGCACTAGGCAATACTTAGACTAAATTAAGGGACACTCTAAAGAAGACTATTGTTTCTTGATTATAGTTAAAATATCTAAGTAATTTGAAATTAAAATTTGACAAAGAAGAGTACTTACATGAAACCCTTCAATGAATTTCATGTTAAACCAAACTCTCCCTACTTTCTTAACTTATAGTTTCTAATCAGCAAAACTTTGATTGCTCAATTGGAACCAATAACACAAATTAAACCATTGTCCAAACATCAGTAAAAACAAATATACTTTAGTAACAAAACACTCCATTCTCAGTGGAAGATAATTCTCAGGACTTCAAATCCCTTATTACTTTAAACCACGTGCACTTGCGTGTGAGGGCAGACGTGTATTTTCAGTCTGTCAATGCACCAAAGCACCTAGATCTTGGCCAGGGGGTGCTATAGCGAGGCACAATGTTGAAACACGTCACAATGTGCCATAGCATGACAATATGCCACAGCACGCTGTAGCTCAGTAGCACCCCACATCGTGCCATAGCACCTGACTCTCGGCTATGGAGCGCTACAGCGTGCCGCATCGTGTCGTAGCGTACTACAGTACCCAATTTTGCACAAATTTCACAATTTTGTAATTTGCCCACTCCAAAACTATTATAACACAAAATATACTAAAATCATGCATTTAAAATATATAAAGGGTTTAAATGAGTTTGATGCTTAAGTGAATCTTAAATCATTCTATTTGGAGAGCTTAAATAAGGTTAGATTCATTATATTACTTATAATTTAAGTAAAAAATGAGAACGCATCAATCAAGTGCATAAAATATTAATTTGATGCCTAAAATTAATATTTGACAGATTAAATCAATTGAATCATTGTATAATATCAAAGCAGTTAGGTATGTAGATCTACTTGTAAGTTTTACTTTAGCATATCTATTTTGAACTTATTTCCATTTGAAATAATATTTATGCTTTTTAATATGCTTACCACTTAATAAAATTGCAAAAATATTATCATAAGGCATGTAACAAAAAGATGAAATATATCATACTATGTGGTGTTTGTCTTTAAATGATGGAAAATAATACTGAGAATTTGTATAGATTGGGTTGCTAGCAGCCTTTGGGAGTTATATGAAGGGATTTAGCCATTTTAGGAAGTGGGAAAATCTAGATGAAAGACACACCATCATCTTTGAAATTGCTAATAAGCTATTGATGGGCAGCGAGAAATCTTCCTAAAGACTATGCATATAGGTTTACCCATTTAGGCTCAGGGATCTTCGGACTCGACTTTATGTTACATAAGAATTATAATAAATTCATTTCATGCCTTCTTATATATTGAATTCAAGTCTAATATGTAGGGCAAATGTTTACTTGTTCTTACTTGTGATGCAAAGTTATTCATTTCTCTTTTACATTGATTTATACCTATTATAGGATGCTAGAAAGTAACTCTTATTAGAATGATCTATGTACTCCTGCCTTATTGGCATCTGTTAATAAATTTTTAGGTTTTGATAGTTGAACATTCAAGAGAAAAGGGCTAGAAGTGAGCTAGAAATGAACTTTACTTTAAATTTTGTTATATTAAATAAACTTTTGTAATATATATG
This sequence comes from Gastrodia elata, assembly GCA_016760335.1. Taxonomy (NCBI): domain Eukaryota; kingdom Viridiplantae; phylum Streptophyta; class Magnoliopsida; order Asparagales; family Orchidaceae; genus Gastrodia; species Gastrodia elata. The sequence continues at coordinate 39,873,110 of CM028677.1, forward strand.
TGTATGGATCTGGATGTATAATTATGGACATATTGTAAATTTTACTTTAAAGGTATTGTATGTGTGAATTAGTTCTTGAAAATTTTGAACTCGATTCCTCGGTCGTCATAGCTATCAACATGTTATTGACATATAATAATAAGTAAATGAAGCTACCTTGAGGCAACCTTTTGAAATACACATAATGGCCAAACTAGCTTCTTTTTTACTCCTCCTTTGCATGAATTGATCAAATTTTTTATACCATTATCTTGGTTGTAGCTTTAAACCATAAAGCTACTTGTCCAATTTGCATACCAAGACTCATTTTCCTGGCTCACTGTACCCTATGGCTTGCACCATAAGGATATCCTCCTCTAGTTCTCCATGCAAGAATGATGTTTTAACATCAAGCTATTCAAGCAGCAAATTAAATTGTTCTACCAAAGCTAAGAGCACATGGATTGATGAGTGTTTAATAGCTGGGGAGAACACTTCATCATAGTTGATCCCTTCTTTCTGAGAAAAGCCCTTGGCCACTAAACTGAGGATGGCATGGTAGCTTATTTGTCCACTAGATCCAATCCTTTTTGGTAGTTAATGAAAAATCAAATGTATTAGTTTCAGTCGAGTTGGGTGTCCTCTTCATTCGCCCTTTGCTTTGGTTGGGGGAGCGGAGCTTTTAGGGGGGGGGGGGAAGCAAAATACGAGAAGGATAAGTTGATATTGAGATGAAAGAGGGACCTTCGCTTTGCCTTGATCACACACTTCAATTTTATTATTAGTATTAGAACTCGTAGCACGGCGCACATTAACTTCTGATGATCCTTATTTCTTCGCATACACCCACTTACACCCAATAGCTTTTCTTCCTGGGAGGAGTTTCTCCAACCTTCATGCTTTATTTTTGTGAAGAGACTCAATCTCTTCATCCACAGCCTGATTCCATAAAATTTCTTCTGAGCCCATCACCACTTTTTTGTAATGGGAGGGAACCCCATCCTTCAATATGGACAATGCATATGTGACTTAGTCTCTGAGCTAGGCTGGTTGTTGAGCTGCATTCTTACTGGGTCTACTTCTAGCAATTGACTCCTAAACTGGAGCCTCAACATCAATGTCAGTTTGTTCTTCATCACACCAATGTGGTATTCATTTGTAGGAGTATCCTCGATATGATGTGAAGTTCTTTGTGAAACAAATGGGATTGTATCAAACCCCACTCTCTGCCTTCTTGTAGAAGTTTCTGTATTATCCTCCACCGATGAGAATTCCTTAATATAAAAAAAAAAATCTTCATCAAAAGTGACATCTCTGCTCACCATAATCCTCTTGTCAACTGGATAATACAATTTATAGCCCTTTACTTTGTGTCAAAAGCCCATGAAAATTACTTTCCTAGCCCGCTGTCAAGCTTATCCTTCCTGACATGATAATAAGCTGGGCTGCCAAAGATCTTCAGCAGATCATAATCCGTAGCAGGATATTTGGAACACAACTCAATTAGAGTTTTATTATCAAGTGCTGCAGATGGAAGATGGTTTACCAAGTAGCATGCGTAGTATATGGCTTCCGCCTAATAGACTCTCTCCAACCTAGCATTGGACAACATACACCGCACCTTTTCCACCTAGGTATGGTTCATTCACTTTGCTACCCCATTTTTGTTGTAGTGTTTCTCTTACTGTGAAATAGTGTTCTATCCCTGAATCCTCACATTCTTTTACAAATTAGTCAAATGTAAATTCTCTATTATTTTTTGATCAGATCATCTTGATACTCTTGCCCATTTGATTTTCCACCATCTTTTTCCAATTTATGAAAACCTCCATTACATTTGCCTTGCTCTTCAAAGTGTATACCCATACAAATCAGGAGTAATCATCTATAAAAAAAATAAAATACCTTCAACTATCGAATGACGCAGTCTTCTTTGGTCCCCAAACATATGTGTATATATTTTAATATATCTTTGGTATTATGGAGGCCAACACCAAAGGGCTTACGCGTTTTCTTGCAAAAATAAAATGCTCACAAAATTATAGTTTGCAAGAATTTATACATTTAATGAGTCCTTCCTTCTCCAATAGCATCACCAGAGTCTTCAGCTATAGCTACTAAACTTGTCACTATACTTTTTTGCAGGTAGTAGAGGTTATTTTGTCTGACTTCTCTCTGATAAGTCATAGCACCATTGCTGATCTTCAGAATCTCTGCCTTAATTACCACCTTAAAGCCCTTAGCTTTTAAGGCTTCAATAGACAGCAAATTCTTCATGATCTCTAGAATATATCTGACTTCTTTCAGTTCTTGCACTATTCCAGCATGTGATTCTAATCAGTACACTTCCAACTCCTGTGATTCGACATGTGACATCATTCCCTGTTGTAACGACACTGCTGTCTGTTTCTCTATACGACAAAACCAATCCTTATAGGAGCATATGTGATGTATTATGCCGGTATCCAGAATGGATGTCAACTACTAGTCCCATTGAAACAGTAACAAGAGATACATCGGAGACCGAACCCTCCACCACATTTTGGATCATATTAGCCTTAGCCTCAGAAGATCCACTCGCCCACTGCTTATCTCTTAACTTTGGGCAATCCTTCTTCCAATGTCTTGTTTCTAAATAGAATGCGCACTGATTGCGCCCAATGCTTCAGCCTCTAGATTTTCCTATTTTTTTGAAGTCTGCATTTTTCTTTGGCCATTGCTTATTTCTCTATGGTCTTCTAATTTGGAGTGTAAGAGCCTTTGTCTTATCTGATTTGATGGACTCTTTATCTCTTTTTCTGAACACAAGGTTTATTAGGGTTGTCGTCACCTCTTCATACTTCAGAACCTCCTTCCTATGGATCAAAGTCATGGTAAAGTGCTCATACTTCTATGGAAATTAGTTCAATAATAACAAGGCCTTATCTTCATTCTCCACAATCTCATCCAGATTCAACAAATCTTCCAACAATTTTGTGAACTAATTTAGGTGTTCATTTATAAAAACTCCTCTTCTCATCTAAAATCTGTAGGTCCGCTTTTTCATGTGGAGTCGGTTCTCCACGCTCTTCATTACATACTTGGCTTCTAAGAATTTCCACAATTTTCACATCGATGTCTCCATGTGGCGCCCCACCCCCTGATCAACAAGATTATACCCAAGGGGTGGTGTGCTACTCTGGCAAATCCCTCACTTATCATTGGATTAGATAAGATTCACGATCCACTAATAAAGGAAGGATGTGCACAGAATAACTATGAAAATCAGTCACTAAGTCTATACATACATATAGAGTGCTGAAGCAATATGAAGTAAAGATTACATCCATTCACCATACATCAAGTTAGAGACAGTACTATAGCTCAATAAATATTAATATGCAGAAAGTACACAATCACAAGTACTTATATTATTACAATATTTTAATTAAAGTTTAAGAAATGGAATAAAAACACTCTCATCCTCATAATGAAATAAAAAATGAACTAAATATCCTCTGACTCAAGCTGCTACACCTCCTCTAAGTAAGGCTCCTCCTCAAGCACAGGATCCTCAAACTTCTCAAGATCTAACATTATCATTTGCACAATGCCAGGGCCCCAGCCAATAAAAGAAAAATTTTATTAGATAAAATGTCTAAGTAAATTTTAGGCAAATAATTTATTAAGTATTTATTAATATCATCATTTTATTTTAAACTAAAATGAAATATCTATCTAGCATTGGAGCAAGTAAGCATATAAGAAAGACATAATAAGTTATAAATGTATTATTTATAACTAAGCAAGAATTGAGACAAAAGCATACCTCAAGTAAACTAAACAAGGTAGGGCATACATATATAATACAGTAAGTAAAAGTACTGAAAGAAAAGTTTAAACCTAAACATGCTGTGATCATATGACATACGCTAATTTAAAATAGCAATCTAAAAGTGGTACGTATAGTAAGCAGTAAATTCTAGCACCATATATATATATATATATATATATATATATATATATATATATATATATATATATATAAGCAGGTAAAATAGGAAACACAGCTGACTGAAATAATATACATCATCATTATAATAAATAGTAAGCTGAAAACTAAAAAGAATGTATAACTGTCATATCAGAAAAAATTGGCCAATCCGGCCCAATATATTCCCATAGCCTTTCTGGGCTAGGGCAAACAGATATTCTCATAGCCTTTCTAGGCTAGGGCATAAAGAACAGAACATAAGTAAAGCAAAGCTGAAGAGGTAGATAATACTATGCAAATGTCTTTTAGTTATTTTACTTTTATCTTTGTGAACACATCTAGAAACAGCTGACGAGTGAAGCACGTCTGCAAGATTAAGCGGATTCCAAGCTTAACACACACTCCTCGATAAGTAATGTTAAGTATCCTTATTTCTCCTTACCCCTGTCCATTGGGGTAATGTGCACCATAATCGACCATAGACTGAACCCAAATGCAATGTTTTCCTAATATTCTAAGTTTTCATTTTCATGCAATAATATTTTTTTATATGACATGTCCAAGAAAAGTAAGCACAAAGTTCAAGGAATGCGTAGCACAAAATCAAGTAAGTAAGGGACTCTATTAAATATTGTAATATAATTTGTCATCTAATTTTAACTAATCTAACTATTCTAAGTTACACAAGTTTAAGATCTCCAATTCCTACTATCGAGTGTAACTTAGAAGCATGACCTTATAAGTTAAAAGGGATTAGAATTGATCAGATTCTAATATAATTTAATTGAGTACGACTATAAGTTAAGAAATAAATTACAACATCCTAATTAGATGAATTTAGACATTCTATCTAAGATCTGATCAAGATTTACTAAACTATAGATTAAGGATTAAATACCACGAGATTTGGCTCAATTACATAATCCATAAGGGTAATACTTAAGATATAAGTTTGAATCTAAATGTGAAATAATGATCAAGGCAAATCTTATTAAGCAAATCAAATTTAATAGGATGATCCTCCTATCCTAAATCTAAGGTTGAAAGGAAAAATAATCAAAATTAAATTAAAAAATCTAGAAATTAATAAAACTAATTATTCATTCATTGAATAGCCCCATTATTCAATGAATGTAATCTATCTTATGATCTAACTCTAATCTTAAGAATAGTCCTAATGTGACGTGCTGAATTTCTAAGGAAAAAACTTAGAGAAAATTTAGGGATTTTATCAAGTTTGATTGAAAAACTGATTTTGATCACTTAAATGAATCTATTAGAGTTTTAACATTAGTTTTAGTGATTTACTAGCTAATTTAAGAGTTAAAGATGCTTAACCTAAATTTTAGGCAGAATGACCATTTTACCCCTACATTAGTGTCCAACAAGCTACTTTTTGAACTAGGTTTCCAAATTAGAATTTATTATTGCCAAATGATTCTTTACTATTCAACATGAAGATAGACAGTAAGCAAACTCAATTTGGATAAGAAACAGGTCATATAGGTCTAAACTAAGGATTTTGACCTAAGGGGCATTTTAGTAATTTACACCTAATGGAAACTAAAATTTTATGCACTTTACTATTGGTTACTATTCAAGGATTCCATAGAGTTCAAGAACACTGCATTTTGAGGTCAAATAGCTAACTTATGGCTATTTCAATTTCTAAGGGCAATTCGATAATTTTGTCGGTCAACGGGGGACAAAAACTGAACTTTTTATTTGAAGTCCAAGTTTAGCAAACTCAGTTTCTATAACTTTCTTATAGTATGCTGAGTGCTTTGATAGGGAGTATACCCAATTTGGACTTCAAATGGTCAAGTAATGGCCTAACTAGGATTAGGGGTATTTTGGTCATTTTAAATTTTTTAGGGCTCATATCCTAAATATTATTTTAGTTTATTGATGATACTAAGATTATAGGTTAGTTAGCACTTTGAATTTTTAAATTTAGAGTTGAATTGACCAAGTTATGGTCAATTGAAGATTATGGGCATTTTAATCATTTTTAGGGTAAGATCCTAAACGTTACTGTACAAACTAAGCTCCAAATTGGGAAACTAATACTTCTATAGTGATGGGGTTATTCTCTTGAGTATTTTAAGACCCATATTGCTTATGTTTGGATAACTAGGTTAAGAGTTATGAGGGTTTGTTTAAGACCTAAAATATCACTACATTATAGTACCCCGAAATGAATTTTTGAATTATGACATTTGATTTTTTTTATTTTTTTGAGTAAAATGAGACATATATTTGCTATATTTGAATCATTATATTTGTATAAAAGTTATTAAACTTTAAAGTTTTGAATTAAATAATTTAAATTAAATAGATTTTACTATTCATTTATTCATTTTGAATTAATTTACTATTTATGCCTATAGTTAAAATGATTTTTTTGTAATTATTAATTAAATAATTAATTATTATTAATTTATTTTTAATCATCATTAATTATTACTTAATCTATTGTTTAATTAATTAAATATATTAATTATCAATTTAAATTATCATATATTTAATTATTAATTTAGTATTTAATTAGATTTATCATTAATTAATCATAATTAAACTTAATTAATGATTTAATTATTTTATTAATTATTTGTCTAAGAATTTTAAATTATTTTAGGATTAATATTAATTAATCTTAATTAATTGCTATTAATATTATTTAATAATATTATTTTATTGTTTAATTATCATTAAATTAATCCTAATTATAATAGTTACTATTCCTATTTAATTAAATAATATTAATTTGTTAAATTAAAATAATTAAGGTTTACTGACTTTAATTAAACTAATTAGATTAATATTAGTAAATTTAATTCATTAATCAATGTTGTTAATTTATTAATTATACTAAATTAATATTAATTATTTAACTAATTAACTAATTACTAAAAAAAATTAATATACTAATCCTATAACTAACAGAATTATTAATATAATTATATAATTATATTTAATAATATTTCTCTGCAGGATTTAACCCCTGCGAGACCCACCATGCCCCGTGGCAGCACGGGAGCAGCCGCGAGACCCACACGGGAGTAGCCGCAAGACTGTCGTAGGTCCCACCATGCCACGTGGTGGCATGCGAGAGGTTGTGTGTGGCGCTCCGCTCCCTAAGCCCACAATCATTAAGCTAAGGAGCGGAGGTCACTTGTGCAAATCCTTCTCTTAACATTGGATTAGGTAAGATCCACAATCCACTAATAAGGGGAGAACATGCACAAAATAATTAAGAGGATCAGTCACTAATTAAGATAGACATATAGAACGCATAAGCTAAATGAAGTAAATAGGACATGCATTCATCATGCATCACATAAGAAACAGTAATAAGATAGCTCAAAAAATAATAAAGTGCATAAAGTAAATCATAGTCTTAGTACCTGTATTATTACAACATTTAAATAGTTTAAAAGAGTGAAAGATAATCACTCATCCTCACAAGCGGCTAAAAGGAACTAAGCAATATTTGGCTCCTGGTTGAAGCTCCTCCTCTAAGTAAGGCACCTCTATTTCAGCACTTAGCTCCTCAAACCTATCTGAATATGACATTATCGGTTTCATAATGTCATGGCCCTAACCAATAAAAGAAAATCTTGTTAGATAATTGTCTAAGTATATTTTAGGCTGAATATTTTACATATGTTATTAATGTCACTATTTTTATACTTAAGCACAACAAAAGTAAACTCAAAAGCATATGTGTAGTAAGCATACAAAGAAACAGGGATAGTTAAAAATATAACATTTATAACAAATCAACAAATGAGGCAAAAGCACACATCAATAACTAGGCAAGGAATGGGCATATACATTTAAAATATTCACGAAAATCCGATGACTTCCAAACGGGTCCAAAACATCTCCCCTAACTAATTAGGGGGTGGCGATCGCAACGGCGAAGTCGGATTTTGATTTCGAGATCAAAATAAATACCTCAGTTTTATGATTAATTAAATATTAAAATATTCTAAAATAATCAATTTCCGAATTGCTCCAAACCTTCAGGTGTGCTTTTAACTCATTTGTTGCTTAGTTATAAATATAATATTTATAACTATCCCTATTTTTTTATACGCTTAATGCACCTATACTTTTAGTTTATTTTTATTGTGCTTAAGTATAAAAATGGTGACATTAATAACTCATGTAAAATATTCAGCCTAAAATGTACTTAGACAATTGTCTAACAAGATTTTCTTTTATTGGCTGGGGCCTTGTCATTATGAAACCGATAATGTCAAATTCAGATAGGTTTGAGGAGCTAGGTGCTGCAGCAGAGGTGCCTTACTTAGAGGAGGAGCTTCAGCTAGGAGAGCCGGATATTGCTTAGTTCCTTTTAGTTGCTTGTGAGGATGAGTGATTTATTTTCAGTCTTTAAAACTACTTATTTAATGTTGTAATAATACAGGTACTGTGACTGTGATTTCCTTTATGCACTTTATTATTTTCTAAGCTATCTAATTACAATTTCTTATGTGATGCATGGTGAATGTGTGTACTATTTATTTCATTTAGCTTTCGCCCTCTGTATGTATGTCAGAATTAGTGACTGATCCTCTCAGATGTTATGTGCACGTCCTCCCCTTATTAGTGGATTGTGGATATTACCAAATCCAATGATAAGAGAAGAATTTACACAAGTGACCCTCCGCTCCTTAGCTTAATGATTGTGGGCTTATGGAGCGGGGCGCCACAGGAGTGAGCCCCAGACGCAAGTAAGGATGAAGAAAATGGATTTTAAAAATAAATAAATTAATTTCTAATTTCTAATTACTCAAATTTTTTAAATTAAATTTAGATGAATAAATGGATTCCAAAAAATCATAAAAATTCACCCATATCTAATTTAGGAGTGAGGAACTCAATGACAAAGTTGGATTTTAATTTTGATGATTATTTAATTATTCTATTTTTTGGGGTATTTAATTAAATAATTCGCGAAAATCTAATGACTTCCAAACACTTCCAAAATATTATCCCTAGCTGATTTGGAGGATGACGAGCACAATGGCGAAGTCAGATTTTTATTTCAAGATCAAATTAAATATCTCAATTTTCTAATTAATTAAATATTATTAAAATTATCCAATTATTTGATTAAACTCTGAATTGCTCCAAATCTTTGAGGATTTATTCTAATAACTAAATAAACTTAATGAAATGATATTTATGATACAATTAAGCTAAGATTAGACCAAGTAACAACCTAGAATTGTTACAATCTATCACCTCACACTGGTCACATACCAAAGTTATTCTTCCTATTAAATTTGACAACATCTATTTTTGTAGTATGTGCCACCACTTGGTGGAGTAACTTCTCCACTACCGACGACGACAAGGTTCCAACAATCTCTTCTTATCTTTCTTTCATGTCTTTCTCCTTGCTTTAGAAAACTCAAATACAAAATAATAAGCAGCTCAAGCAACTCCTAGCCCTCAAGAACAAACAAGGCTACCTCTCTTTGATACCACTTACTGGGATCTCTTAGTATTATAAATGAATGCAGAATAAAACTTGAGATGATGAGCAAAACCAAATAAACAAGAAACAATCACATGCAATTATAAACTGTAAAGACCCAATGTCGTTAGTTTGTAAAGTAGGTAAAATCCCTCCTTAAAATTAGGATCCTGGGGAATTTTAAATTAAGGCAAATAAAAATACCTTTAGATAAGAATAAATTTTTAGATTAAAGCACCTTAGTTTGGAAGAAATCCGGATAATGAAAACTCCCGCTTTAATTTCTAAGCATTTTTCAATAAATCGATAACATCAAAATACGTGTCTGAATTTATCAATTTTTGTGTCGCTATGTTAAAAACATTATTTAAAAGCTGCTCATGAAGTTTCATCAATTTTGGATCATCAGTTTAACCTAAATAAATGTTTAAAGTTTAAAACTTCAAAAATTAATATAAAGTAACTTATTTGTCCAAATCAAAAAAATTTGACACTAGGGTGTTCATTATTATAACACACCTCGGTGTCAAGTTTCATTGTATTTGGATGTCAAACGACGAAAAAATATGAAAATTTTAACTTTAAGTAAATTTTCAAATTTCCTTAAGGAATTTCTTCCCCCCCATTCCTATCGCATGGGAGGTATAAGTCTCTGCCGGGAGGGCCCCACCCATCGGACGCTTCCTCTTCCTCCTCCCCCATCCCCCTGTTTTCAATATTTAAGTTCCCCCTCCTCCTTTCCCCTCACAACCCCCCTCTCCCTTGCTACCACCCCCCTCTCCCTTGCTGCCAACCCCCCTCTCCTTTGTTGCCAGCCCATTCTTCCTGTTTTCAGCCTCTCCCCTCGGCAGTCACCAACCCCGGCAGCCAACCACCAACCCCGCATCCACCCCGACCTCCCTTTTAGACCCTCCAAACCAGCTAGCCCCCTCTCCTGCCTCCCAACTTTAGCAATCCTCCAGCTTCCCTCAATCACGTACGGACGCCCTATTCTTACAGCGGTGACTCCAACCAAGGTAAAAGGAGGTACAAATGATGATTTTTTACTGTTATGTATTTCTTTTTATATACTTAATAATTATTATTTTGAAAATAAATATGATAAAGTTAGTCATTCACATTATTATTATTGTCAATAATCAATAATGATAATGATACGCGTGTTATAAAATGACTACAATCTCTATTTTTGTCGATTTCAATTCAGTCATTTTTATTTCGTAATTTCTTTTGTACATTATTATTATCATTATTATTAAATAATGAGAATAATAATGCTATAATAAATATTAATGCTATCGTAGTAACTTAAAAATTGAATGTCAATCATAAAAAAAATGAAAAAAGAACAAAATCAAAGTGAAGATAAAAATTAGTCATAAGATATTGATTAAAAAGTTAATATCCAAATTTAAATGCAGATCTAAAAGTCGAACTGTCAAACTTTGGATCTTAAAGAACAAAAGTACCAAGTATCTGATATGTACTACTTTTTATAATTTATTGCTGGTTAGCTTTGCTTATTTGCTTTGAGCCAAATTCAATTGAAGCTTGGTTGGTTGTTCGGAACCGACACGATAATATTCGTAAGTTACTGGAAAATTACATTATTAACATTCGTGGGTCACTTATAAATTGACATCAGTGACATTTTTGATTGGTTATTAGAAAAAAGATATCAAGTAACCAACATCATTTTATTCGTGATTGTTACTTGAAAAATTATATCAATAACATTTGTTTTTGGTTATTGAAAAAAAGACATCAAGTAATGAACATCTTTGTGATAATACTTATTATAAGAAAACTTTATTCAGTTTACATAATTTCCTTATTCTTCCTGTATTTTATTTTATTCTTATATCTGCTAATCACATATTTGCCTTTATAAAAATGTAATATATTTTATTTATTATGATACTTAGAGTATTCTCTAATTACTAGGAATTCTAATCTCGGTATTATTTTCTAAACAATACCAGGTCAGGTACTTCTAATAAAACTTAAAAAAGAATTTTAAAACTTAAATTATCAATTGGCCAATGAATCGATAACATTACTTTAACTTTTATTTATCTTTTTATTTTCTCTTTATTTCTAAGAAGTTGAACAATTTTTGTGATGTACGATGAAAATTTTTATAATATATAATTTTAAAATGAATGAAAATTATCTTTGGCTTTTGTATGTGTATTTCATTTTCTCTCAAATTGTTCAATAAAATCCTGCGATATGTGAACACCCAAATGTCAGCCATCACAGTTAGTATCAGAGCGAAATTGAGCACATTTGAGAAGAAAGAATATATATACAAATAAATGAAGATATGTTTATTCTAACGAGATTAAATTAACTTAGAATGATATTACCTTGATAAGTCAAGAAGTGATAACTCTCTTTCTTCTTTGCAATTAGGGCGTGAAAACACAAAAATAATGCTTTTGTATTAATCTCACCCATATTTAAGTTTTGTTTATGTGATGTTGAGAATGATATCATTTTTAAGTAGGGGAGTTTGTAATGACCCAATATCATTACTTTGTAAATTAGGTCAAATCCTGCCACAAAAATTAGGATCCCGAGGAATTTCAAATTATAGGCAAATAAAAATACTCTTAGATGAGGATAAAATCTTATATCAAAACAACCTAGTTTGAGAGAAAATCAAATAACAATAGCTCTTGCTTTAATTTCAGAGCTTTTTTTTTTTTCAATAAATCAAGAATATCAAAATACGTGTCTAAATTCATCAATTTTCATATCATTATGTTAAGAACATTATTTAAAAGCCGCTCATGAAGTTTCATCAATTTTGGATCGTCAATTTAACCTAAATTAATTTTTGAAGTTTAAGACTTTAGAAATTAGTATAAAAGAAAATATTTGTCTGAATCAAAAAATTTTGGCGCGACGGTGCTCATTACATTATAACACACCTCGATGTCAAGTTTCGATATATTTGGACGCCAAACGGCGAAGAAATGCGAAAAAATTAACTTTAAGTAATTTTCAAATCTCTTTTATTATCAATTGGCCGATGGATTGACGGCGCTACTTTAACTTTTATTTATCTTTTTTATTTCTCTTAACTTCTAAAAATTGAACAATGTTTGCGATGTACGATGAAAATTTTTGTAATATATAATTTTAAGATGAATGAGAAATATATTTGGCTTTTTTATGTGTATTTCCTTTTCTCTCAAATTATTCAATATGATCCTGCGATATGTGAACACCCAAATGTCGGGCCATCACAATTGATATTAGAGCAAGGTTGAGCACATTTGAGAGGGAATAATAATATATATACAAACAAAATGAATATATGTTTATTCGAAAGAGATTAAATTAACTTAGAATGATATTACCTTGATAAGTCAGGAAGTGATAACTCTCTTTCTGCTTTGCAATTAGGGCGTGAAAACACTAAAATAACCCTTTTGTATTAATCTCACTCATATTTAAGTTTTGTTTGTGTGATGCTGAAGATGACATCATTTTTAAGTACGGGAGTTTGTAACAATATAATGTCGTCACTTTATAAATTAGGTCAAATCCCTCCCCATTCCTATTTTCCTGGGAAGCATAAGTTTTCGCTATGAGGCCCCACCCATCTGACGCTTCCTCTTCCTCCCCTGCTTTTCTCTATTAAAGTCCCCCCTCCTCCTTTCCCCTCACAACCCCCCCTCTCCCTTGCGGCCAGCCCCCTCTTCCTGCTGTCAGCCTCTCCCCTAGGAAGTCGCCAACCTTGGCAGCCAGTCACCAGCCCCGGAATCCACCCCGGCCACCCTTTCAGACCCTCCAAACTAACCAACCCCTTCTCCGGCCTCCCTACTTCAGCAACCCCTCTGGCTTCCCTCAACCACGTTCGGCTTCCCTCCTTTTTGCGGTGCGACTCCAACCAAGGTGAAATGAGGTAGAAATGATGAGATTTTACTATTATGTATTTCTTTTCAGATACTTAATAATCATTATTATGAAAATAAATATGATAAAGTTAGTCATTCATATTATTATTATTGTCATTAATCAATAATGATAATGATACGAGTGTTATAAAATGACTAATATCTCTATTTTTGTCAATTTCAATTCAGTCATTTTTATTCCGTCCTTTTTTTTGGTACATTATTATTACCATTCTTATTAAATAATGAGAATAATAATGCTATAATAAATATTAATGCTATCGTACTAACTTAAAAATTGAACGTCAATCATAATAAGAAAATAAAAGAAGAGTAAAATTGAAGTGAAGATAAAAATTACTTATAAAATATTGGATTAAAAAGCTAATATCCAAATTTAAATGCAGATTCAAAAGTTGAACTGTCAAACTTTGGATCTTAAAGAATAAAGGTACCCAGTATATGATATTTTTTATAATTTATTGCTCCTTAGCTTCAATTATTTGCTTTGAGCCAAATTTAATTGAAGCTTGGCTGGTTGTTCGGAACCAATATAATAACATTCGTAGGTTACTAGAAAATGACATCAGTAACATTTATGGGTCACTGGAAAAATAACATCAATAATATTTATAGTTAGTTATTGGAAAAAAGATATCAAGTAACTATCATCATTTAATTTGTTGTTGTAATTAGAAAAATAATATCAGTAACATTCTTGACTGGTTATTAGAAAAAGACATCAATTAACCAATATCTTTGTGATAATACTTGTTGCAAGAAAACTTTATTTAGTTTGCTCAATTTCCTTATTCTTCCTATATTTTATTTTATCCCTATATCTGTTAATCGCATGTTTTCTTTTATAAAAATGTAATATATTTTTTTTACTATTGTATTTAGAGTATTCTCTAATTATTAAAAAATCCAATCCTGATATTGTTTTCTGAATAGTACCAGGTCAGGTACTTTTGGGAAAGCTTGAAGAGTAACTTTAAGACTTAAATTATCAATTGGTCGAATGATCGATGGTGCTACTTTAACTTTTATTTAGCTTTTTATTTGTTCTTTATTTCTAAGAAGTTGAGTAATGTTCATGATGTACGATGAAGATTTTTGTAATATATAATCTTAAAATGAATTTGTATGTGTATTTCCTTTTCTCTCAAATTGCTTAATATAATCATGCGGTATGAGAACACTCGAATGTTGGGCCATCACACAAACACAGCATAAGCAAAAGAATTTATGTGATTCGGTGCTAACACTTACGTCCACGTGGAGGAGAGAAAAATTTCACAATGTAGAGAATGAAGTTACAATCAATTTTAGGATTTACAAACCCTTACAAGATCTCTCGGAGCTTTCTTTCTTCTTCTCAATAAAGCAGCCTCCACACCAAACCCTTACAGCAGCCAAAGCCTCACAAATTGAGAATGTCAGCCTTGAAAACTCCTCCAACATATTCTCTTAAGTATCCAGCTCATTTTCGAACCCCAAATTATTCAAAATACCCCCCAATTTACTTAGGGCGAAACTTGAATCGGAGCAGAAATCTATCAGGTGCTACGGCATGCACCTGGACTTTGGGTAGCCAGGCGTCAGGGTGCCCTGTAGCGTCCGGCTCTCTGTTTGCCTACCGCTATCGCACTGAAACACTCGCCTCTCGGGTGTCTGCCGCTGCAGCGCCCGCTTCTCGGAACGACTACCATTAGGGCCCCGTAGCGCCTGCTTCCGCTGCGGTGCACAGTAGCACCTGTGGTGCACTTCCAACCTGCTCCTTAATAACAATTTGTCTTGGGAAGAAGTTTCTTGTCTTTGCAGATAGAAACTCGGCAGAAAAGCAACTAATATTTTGGAGTTAAAAGCAGCCTATGTTTTGGAGTTGTGATGAGAATAGAGTTGTTATTTTCTAGTGCTTGAAGATGACACGAAAGCTGCTATAGCTGAAAGGTTTTAGAGGCGTTTGAACTGCTCTTTAATTGTTGTTTGTGTGCCATATCATGAGCTAGTTAGGAGGTATGCAAAGTTTGTTTTGTGGCTACTATTCAAGGCTGTTGAAAATTCTTTGGAAGGCTCAATAGCAGTTGTTCGTATTATTTAAGAAAATGTTCAAGGGATGTTCTGAGAAGTTAATAGGAGAAGACATAAAAGTAATTTGAAAATCGATTGAGTAGTAGTTTGGGTTGATCTTAGTTAAGCAGATTTAGTGGTTATTTTTGGCTGAAAAACTCCCTATTTTAGAGTAAATAAGGCTATTCATTTGCTACTGAACCTTATATTCTCTTGGAGTTATTTTAGTATGAAAAATATAAGGATATGCTTAATTTCTCAATGGGACTATTTGAGGACTGATTTAGAGCAAATTATTACTAAAGCTAGGATTGCTTGAAGTAGCAAATGGATCTAGTTAAGGGTAGCATATGGATGGGCATTAGGAAGGTAACAAGAATTTATCTAGGCTAGAAATGTGTAATTAAGATTTCAAAATTTGAATAATATAGAAAATATTAATTCTTATAGTATGAATATTATGGAATTATTAAGATTAATTACAATTTCTCAAAATTTTAGCGAGTTTTTAGAATAAGTAGAAATCAAAGTTTTCACTAAAATAAATACAATAACTTTTTAAGAGTATATGTTTTAATAATACAAACCATTATTTTCTAAAGCTAATAAATTATAAATATAACTTTTGCAGATCTATCAAATTTGTGAGTGCTTCATCAAATTAAGTCAACACAAATGTACCCAGAATATTACTTTTTGTACTTATTTGCTTTTACTACTATTATAGCTCTACATCTGTGAGCCTTGTTTATATTATTGATGATTTACCATATATGCCAAATTTATGTTACTTATCAAAGTATGATTAGGATGTCTTGTGATGAAAAGATTTATACCATAAGTTATGAAACAGAGCATATTTACAGTCTATAAAGATATATGAGGACGAGGTAAGTATCTCTAAGAAAGCTATACTTACCTTGAGGGGGCAAGTATATAAATATGATGTATATTGAACTCAACTGAGATAATCAAGCAGACATGCTTGATTTCTCCGGCTATATTTTGCTCAACAGAATAATGATGAAAAATATGACACTGACATTATTTATTTTCTTATATGTGACTTAATTATAGCATGGAATATTTAGTGCTGTCAAAAAATTTGTGTGAAGGAGTTTATAACATTTTTTGTGCTTTACCCGAAGTTTTCTGCAATTTTATCATTTACTCCCTTATATTTACGTACCGCTTTTTGTGATTTGAAAAAGTGTAGCATTTGATTTCTTTTTGGTACTTAGAGTATTCTCTAATTACTGTGAATTCAAATTTCAACATTATTTTTATAATGATGCATCAGGTCTGACTTTATTTTATGTTATAATAAATTGTAAGAACTAATTGATTGTTCATATATTTTTGGGACATTGATTTTATTTTGAATAGTTTTATATTAAATAGAATAGAAGTTATCATCTTTATTTTATATGTCTCGGAATGTGATTTGTATGCTATTTTACTTAATCCAGTATCTAATATTGAATTAGTTCTTCCTAACCAACATCTGGTCTTGGAAGCCACAAGGAAGAGTCGGATTGCCAACTCAGTATCTAGGGCTGAAGTTGGCACTTACCTTAGATTATAATGTATTAGTTTATTATTGCACTGACTTCTCTTTTTTTTTTAATTCCATTATTTTTCTTTAATCGCTAGATCCATATTTCTGTAGCTCAATTACCAACTTGCGCACTGAATTCACGCTTCAAATCAACAGATTTGTTTCTTCTAAATAAATAATATTATAAGATTACAATGAGTTCTTTGGACAAAAAAAGCACATTGTAATCTTGGACAAAATCACACATGATTCTGCAAGTTGCATTTTGGATAACCATATGTCGTATATATATATATATACACACATGCTCTATAAACTTAGGTTTGAATTGATATAATTGAACATTAATCTACCTATAATATTAAATAATCACTTTATATTCACTCAGTTCGCTTCGGTATCAAAAAAATAATCAAAATAAAATACAAATTTTATGTGTAAGCACATAATTAATACAAACAAAAAAAAAAAAAAAAAAAAAACTTTTATCAAAGCTTTATGGTTCTGATGGCCTAATTTTTATGTAGTATAAGGTTTGCAAATTCAGTTTAAAGCATTAATAAATAAAGCAATTAATGTAAATAAGAATACATGATTTATCATTGGATTGGTCAAAATTATTTTCTCTCCTCTAATTAGCACACAAATACAATTGCCTCATCATTCATACAAAGGGGCAAAGAACACATCACAAATTTAAAATCCAAATACAGCATATCAGAAATAAAATTTAGACTATCATAATAGCAATATCAGTCACACAAAAAACACATCATAAAAATTAAAACTCAATTCCAACTTTATTCTCATTTATTTTGTGCCAATTGTTATAAGCTAATTGAAATATCAAAAAACTTGTTGGTCGGATCATACTGAGCAACAAATAAGCAACATACCACAAAACCAAAATTCATATATACCATGGCATATATATTGGTTTTGTCTATCAAATGGAAACTACATCCATACAATCACAGTATCAATCTCATGTTCAGCAACGACAAGCAACAATATTGATTGTATCCTTAGCAAGATGTGAAATTGGAGAGTTTCTTACCAACTATAGGAATTAGATTGTCTCAAATTGTTGACATAGCGGGATGAGAAGGCAACAAGAAAGCAGCACTGCAGCAGGAGAGCCAATGTTCTTGAGGGACGACAATGTTCCTTTTGAATGAAAGTGTAGAAACTAAACTAGCTATCAAATCTAAATAAGCATATTTGATTTATTAGTTGAAGAGTGAAGCTGAAGAAACAATTGCAATACAATGATAAAAAATAGGCAATCTTTCATAATCGGCATAGAGTATATATTGTGAGAATCGAGCGAGAGGATTTAAAAAGCATCAAAATTCTTAACACAATATATGAAACAAAATTAAAAACTAGAGTACCCGAGCCTTTTATTTAGTATCAAAGATGATGAAAGGAATGAACTTCTGTGATCTAAATGATAGTCTTCTCTAATAGCTAAAAAAAATGCATTGTTATAGTAGAGAGACGGAAGCAAGTTTCATATAGGGTGACTACGTTGGTCACGATTAATATGAAGAAATGTGTCAAATGCATTGATAAAACTGAACAATCTCATATAATCCAAAAAAAACGCATTGTTATAGTAGAGAGATTGAAGCAAGTAAGAAATATGAAACAAGATAGGAGCATCTAATCCACCATCCAAACCAAGCAAGTAATATAAAAATACATCCATCATAGTAATAAAGTAAAATGAAAATAACCAGGTTTGTGGCAAATCGTGCGAGATGCCTGAACTTTGCCATGTATGCTGCCACTGAATGGTTTCCCTATTGTAACTTCAGGAACATATCGCCTAGGTTGTGCTGGGCTGACAGAGGGAAGTATACCGCTTTAAATGCTTCAACGAATTCATCCCAGGAGATTTCTTTGATGCTAACATTAGCAAACTAAATACTTCTGGTAGTTTCCCACCAGTACTCAGCCTCGTCTTGCAGTAGATGAGCAATGAGTCTGATCACTTCTGAGTCTGGGAATTTGATACTAGTCAAGTTGTTCTCAAGCATCTTCAACCAGCTGGCGGTGTCGATGGCAGATAAGCTTCCATGAAATGTGGGGGTCCTTAGTCGGAGGAAGCTATGAAGACGTTCATCTGCAGACTGTACATGATGTTGAAAGGAGTAATATGGTGCAGGGGCTACATCTGTTGGAAGTGGGTCGTTTTGGTTTATATGTGCAGTTAGCAACCTTTCCATTCTCTCAGCCTGTTGAGCCTGAGAGTCTGTCATCCTTTCAGCCTGTTTGGTATGTGAATCTATCATGAGTCTCATTGCCTCAATTAGCGCGTTCATCTCGGTGGATGAGCTATCAGATGCAGCGAAAGATAGTGACTGTGCGGGATTTATGCCTTTTTTTGAATTTTAGAAAAATAATGCCATTTCAGAAATTAAGGAAGCAAAACATACAAGTCCTTTTACTATTCATTTTAGTTTAAAATACATGAAATATGGAAGATACAATAGAGTGCATAAAAGAAAGCACTAAGACATCTATCTAATGTACTTCACTATGAATGAGAGACAAAAGTTTTCGAAAGTAACTTCATGCTGCCTTCTTCCTCGCTTATGGGCGAGTTCCCAGTAAGTATCGACCCACCAGTCTTCGACGTGGACTTGGAGAAGAAGGGACATCATTGTAACTCGAATGTTGTCGAGACCCTCTATTGCATCAATAACGAAACTTACACGCTTTAGCCACTCCTTGGCTAAAGTAGGAAAGTTGAATCCTCTGAAGATGCCATGTTGAAGCATCTGATCCAGCACTCGTACTCCTTGTTCTGATATCCCTCGACATACCTTCCATACTGTTGGCCAAACTAGAAGTTAAACTCCCATATGAACTCAAACCTTGTGAAGTGCTCCTAGATTGACATCTTCAAGTGTCTAGTGGCTCCACAAGTTTAATCAAAGTCTATTAGTTAGGTTGAGTAGTCATAATTCAAGTTTTCTTAATATATGAATTTTGTATTTGAGCATTTTATCTTACTTTTATATGTATCTTTGTTTTATGCCTACTAATCTGAGCACATGATTATGGCACCTTGGATGCAGTTCAAGTATCTATTTGGTGACTGAATGGCAGAAGAACAATATATTAGGTAGAGATGAATGCATATTCCAATCTGATACCTTGTGGTATTCTCTGATACCAACTATGGCACCCCGCCCCCAATCCACAACAAGATTAGATCAAGGGCGATGTGTCATGCTGGAAAATCCCTTACTTATCATTAGATTAGGTCAAATCCCCAATTCACCAATAAGAGAAGGATGTTCCCTGATAAATGTGGCAGAATCATTCACTAAGTATATACATTCAACAAAGTGTAGAAGCAAGGAAAGTAAAAAAAAAAATGCTACATCCAGTTTACCAAAATACAAGTAAGAAAATAATATACAACTCATAATAAAATAATACAATAAAAGAATATACATATGTACCTGTATTATTACATCAATTAATAAGTTTTATAAGAAATAATCAATTAACTCACATAAATAAAGAAGAAAATAATCTACTATTCTTCAGCTCTAACATGTATTCTTCCAAGAATGGCTTCTCCATAGGTTCAAGCTCCTCAAATTGATAAGATCCTGATACTGTTAGTTTCACAATGCCAAGGCTCCAGCCAAGAAAAGAAAAAAATATTGTTAAATATATTATCTAAGTATATTTTAGGCTGATTATGTTCATGAATTTTATGATATCATTATTTACTTAACAAAAGAATAAGCAAAGCATATATGTGCAATAAGCATACAATGGAATGTGATGAAGTTATAAATAAAAGTAGTTATAACTAGCAACATATGAGGTAAAACATTAAACCTTAATACTAAGCTATGATAAGGTTAGGCATATATGTATAAATAAAGTAAGAAAAGTACTGAAAGAAAAGACCATCCTATACATGCTGATGATCATATAAGTTATGCAAGTTTGAAAGAAAATAATCTACCTGTGATACATATAAGTATGCAGTAAGGTAATCTATCATCCTATAAGTATACAAGTAAGCACGTAAAGTAAAGGCTAACTACTATAAAATAGTAAAATAATAAATAAGTATGTAATAAATGTCATATCAGAAGGAGGGCTAAAATAGCCTGTTGAACTGAAAATGTAATATTCTTAGCGTTATAAGAGGCTAAGCCGGTAAGTTTCTTAGCATCATAAGAGGCTAAGGCGAAATAATAAAGCAGAACAGAACTGATGATGCAGTAAGTACAAATGTAGTAATATTTTTAGTTGTTTACTTTACTTTTATGAACACATCCAGAAGTAACTAAGGAGTCAAGCACGTATGCAAGACTAAGCGAGTCACAACTTAACATAACTCTCCTTAATGAGTAAGTGTACAGTAATTCTTATTTATCCATACCCCTATCCATTGGGGTGAAAGTGCACAAATCTGACAAGAAACTGAACCCTATATAAATATTATTTAATTATTCTAAGTTTTTATTTTATGCATCAATATTCTTA
The DNA here is from genome assembly GCA_016760335.1 of Gastrodia elata. Lineage (NCBI taxonomy): Eukaryota > Viridiplantae > Streptophyta > Magnoliopsida > Asparagales > Orchidaceae > Gastrodia > Gastrodia elata. Next base: position 39,894,613 of record CM028677.1, read on the forward strand.
TATGACATGTTCAAGGTAAATGCACAAAGTACAAGAAATGAAAAAGTAACAAGTCAATAGTAAGTAAGGGACTCTACTACATATAAGTGATATCTATTGTTATCTACTTAATTGTTCTAACTATTATAAGTTATACAAGTTCAGGATCTTCAATTCTTACTATTAAGTATAACTTAGAAGCATGGCCTTATGAGTTAAAAGTAATTAGAACTAATCAAGTTCTAATTTAGTTCAATCAATATCGCCTATAAGTTAAATAAGTAATAAACACGTCCTATTTGATGAAGTTAGACGCTCTAAACTAACATCTGATCAAGATCTATTAAAGCTAGAAATAATAAATTAAATACCACGAATTGAGTTTAATCACATAATCTAAAGGGTAAAGCTTAAGGACTACAACTTAAGTATAATTGTGAACTAATAATCAAGGCAAATTCTATTAAGCACAATCAAGCTTAATAGAATGATCCTCCTAATCTTAATCTAAATTTGAAAGATAAAATAATCAGAATTAAAGTTTTAAAATCTAAAAACTAATAATACCAATATTTCATTTATTGAATAACCTATTTACTCAATGAATGAAGTCTAACCTAGTATCTATTCCTAATCTTAAGAAAAATATCCTAAGATAAAAGTGAAGTTTCTAAGGAAGTGTTTAAATCTTAACTTAAGGATTGAATGTGTAGTTTAAAAATTGATATTAATTAACTTATTTGTTGGTCTAATTAGTTTAAGAAAGGGTAAGATAAGGTTAATACTAAGTTATAGATATGTTAATCTTACTTGAGGACTTTTAAGCCAAAAGTGGGGATTTTCTCAATTTCATCAATTAATGCATCTAAGAGTTCTAAATTGATTCTAAATCAGTTATTTTACTGATTTTACTAGTTTAATGGAAATTCTAGAGATTAAGGGCACTTAACCTAAATTTTGAGCAAAACGATCGTTTTGCCTCTACTTAAGGGTCTAAATGCTACATTTTGATTAAGGGCTTCAAATTAAATTTTGTTGATACCAAATGATTCCCTATGGTCTAACATAAAGATAAATAGTATAATTTATTTTAATTGGCAGCGGGTCCCACTAATCCTGTTAATCAAAAAAAGTGGGCCCCGCGACTGACGTGGCAGCTGATAGAGAGGCATGGTGGGACCCAAGAGACTGCAGTGCCTAATCTAAACCTGACCCCAGCTGTCCCCGTCGAAAGGTGCAGAGGCGGAACCCGCTGGCACACACGGCAGTAGAGGGCTCGTGCAGGAAGTAGTGGGATCCACGGGTCCCTTCAACTGTGAGATGTGGGACTCGCAATCAATTTATGCCTGCGTCGCACTCGTGAGAAAAGGGTCGGGCTCAGGTCGACCCGGCCAAACCCAGAGTGCCAGCCAACACCATCCGCACTCACAAAGCTAGGGAATGGCCTTAGCCGGCCTTCCCAGCAGTGATGGGGCCCAACCCACACTGCCGATGGTAGGCCACAACGTGACCTACACATTGGTGACTAAACCGACACATGTGGAGCTCGGAGCCATGAGGAAATGCAAACCCTAATGGCTAGGGTTCGGCAAGATGGAGAAAATAATGGTTTGTACTGTAGCCTCGGGCTTGGATGAGGCCAACCAGTTCTGCATTAACCCGATCAAACACTACCACTCGACAATCAGATGCGTGAAATAGGGAATCAAAACAAGAATTAAACGATTGCTTGATTAAGGAAGGAGATTAAAGGGGTACCTCAGTGGACGGTCGCAATCGATAGGTTCATAGCAGCTGGTCCTTAAGTTCTCCCGAGGCCTCTAGACGTACAAGGCGGGCCGACAATGCTGAGGAGGGCTTAATGGGCTCAAGACAAAGTATGTGAAGCTACTGAGAGCCTGGGTTGGCCGCGACTGCCAAATAGTCACCGTGTGGGATCCTAGAATTTGCAGGCAAGGATGGTGACACAGATGTCGTCTGATCCTAGATTAGATGGCTCGGATCAGCAACTAGATCAAACAGCAAATCCCCTAACGGTGGCTTCAAGTGAACGACGTTGTTCGATGGGATTTAAAACATTAATTAATTAAATTCTAAATACAAAATTTATTAATTAAAATTAAATATTTAAATAGCCTCAAAAAAATTCCAAATATTCACCCCTGGCTAATTGAGGGGTGAGGAACACAACGGCAAAATCCGATTTTGATTTCGACAAGTATTTAATTTTTCTAATTTCTGGGGTATTTTAAATATATTAAAATATTCGATAAATTTTTGACGACTTCCAATTGCCACCAAACATCACCCCTAGCTAATTTGGGGGCAATGAGCGCAATGGCAAAGTCTAATTTTTGATTTGAGGTCAAAATAACAATGTCAAATTCTAGGGTTCTTAGAATTCTTAGAATCAGTATTTGATATATTTGATCCCTAAGTTGGATAGGTCCTTGGTGGTGAACTCCTAATAACTTTATTAGAGTATTAGAATCAAAATAAGAACTTCATTTAAACCTAATTGACTATGGTAACAACTTGGATTGCTACATGTTTATCTTTAACTTTTTTTTGAGTAATATAATTCTTATATGCCTCATTAATAGTATGATGTATGTTAGAAAACCTAAATTCTGATTTGGACACTTAACTAACTGATTTGACATTAATCCATAATTAAACCCTAAAAATTTAAGGAAATATTTAACCTAAATAAAAATTGATTTAACATCAATTTTTGTACAATAAACTCTCTGATTGTATCATTGACCAATAACTAAGCTAATGGTCTTGGTTTGGTCAAATTATGAGTTAAACCCTAACTTTTCTGGATTAAGGCCCTAACCTTAATCATCTTAAATAAACCACCATATTTGAATACTTATGGACTTGCATTATTCCAATAATGCTCCTTGATTTGACATTGGCCTTACACTATTAAATTAGAAGTATTAAGGTTCAATAAATTTATCAACTAATTATCTGAACCTAACCTTTAGATCTTTGATTTTCTCTTAAGAAATACTATTAGCATAAATTAAATTATAAAATGATAATGATTTGTACATGATTAATTTCTAATAAGTTATGTGATTATACCCCATAATTATAGTATAAGTTGAGATCATATGAGTTTTATACATCTGATTTGTATAATCAAACTCAATGTATTAAGGCTTATAGGTTTAGCATAATCCTTTTAGCTTGAATAATTACATATTTCAGTACTTAGAACCTTAAGACTATAATTTTAATAATTCAGCTCCATCAATTTCTATGCCTTTAATAGGGTTATTTTTGAGGTAGGAAATGCCTTGATTGTCTTATTTTGAGGTAGGCCATTAGATGCCCCTTAAATATTAGATAATTGACATTATATCCTTGTGGTAAAATAACCTAAGAGACATAGTTTAGAGCTATATAATTATGGTGGAACACCTATATTGAGTGACTTCTATATCACCACCTTGGAATCCCATTGCTTAGTACCCACAATAAAGATAGATACAATAGTTTGAATTTCCTTAAATTCTAAAGTAGTTAGTATAAAATAATAACCTTAGTGTTTATCATGTAAAAATTGTAGTACATATCCATATAACTGATTTAATTCAGTAAAGTATAAATTGGTTATTTTGTCTTGAATAGGATTATAAAAGGGTTCCGTACCCTTATCCTTGTGAGCATCAATAAGTGTAGTTCAATTTGGGTAAAATATCCTAATTCTAAGGATGTGTTAATTAGGGAATTGAACATCTTAGTTTGAGAGAATAAATTGTGAAAGAGTTTTTTCCCCTTATCTTTGTGTAGATTGATAAGTGCAGTTAAACAAACTAAGTATTCCAATCCACCTTTCTTAGGACATACACTAGTTATGTATTAAGTGGGGTATTAAATAACTTAGTTTGGAGAATAAATTATAAAAGGGTTTCATCCCCTTATCTTTATGTCCATTGATAGTGCAGTTAAACAAACTAAGTGCTTAAAGTTACCCTTCTTGAGAACATACTAATTATGTATATGTACTCCCATCATGTGATGACTTAGAAAGATATAAGATCTAGTTTAAGGAAATATTTAATCAAATATCATATTATAATAATCTTAATAAAATGTGCTTGTTATGATAAATCAAGATGTGCAGTTTTATGTTTTACTTTAGTTTACTTCTTGATTTTTGATGATTTAAGAAACATATTGGTTTAAAAGCATTTGACATGAATTACGTAAGCATAAACATCAAAAGTATTGTGAACTACAGGAAGTAGCATGCATCAATTTAAGTATGACCTACAGGACGCAGCAGGCATCATAGATATTATGATTCCTTGGAGTGCATGAAACACCAAATGCATGATGACAGCATGAATTAGTGGCATGATCAGATGCATATTCAGTGACATACAACATAGTTTGATTTTAGATTTTGTTCAATTCCAGCTTCTTTACTATATTTTTATTTGCAGTTCTTAGTCTTTCAGGCACTGTTTAACTCATGTTTCAACTTTGTACAATTTCACACTTTTCAAAGATTTAGTGCTTTTTAACAGTTTGTTTAATTGCTAAAATGTTAAACCTTAGATAATTATAACTATTTAGAATAGCTTTTGAAATGTTGGACTCATTGTCTAATATGTAGTACTTTTGGGATTCGACAATTTGCTAGATTTAGAAAGCCTATGGAGCTAGTTCAGGAGGCATCATAGGAGATCTAGGAGGAGTTTATGGAGCACTAAAGAATGCTACATCAGTATTTACCTTTTTATATTAGTTTACCTTCAGTTCAGTCATTAGACTATTTCTATTATTTTATATAAGTAGATTGTCTGTAATAACTCTGGATGTATTTTTCTTTTTTTTTGAGATGAATGATTTACTTAGCTTCTATGATGAATATTCTTAGATGTATTCTTTAGATTATGCACTATATGTTTACTACTACTTATACTTAGTAATGTGATATGATCAGCATACTAGAAATGCTGTTATACTTATATATATTGGATTCTTCATATATCACTTATAATCCTATGTATATAATATATTGTCTAATACTTAAGATAAGGTTTTATGTTTATCTTAAAGATTAGCCCAGCAACTCATTATTCAGTGGTTATTTGGGGAGGTTCAGCAGTCCTTTCTGAGTAATGCATCATTCTACCACCAATTGTTTAATAATTAACTCATTTATGCATGATGACAAGACGGGGCATTACAGTTGGTATTAGAAAAGTATCATAAAGTGTCAGATAAGGAGAATGCTCCTATCTACTTTATGATCTATTCTCTGTAGTAGATAAGATCATTAAGTGTAAGAAAAGCATCATTTGTAAGTTCATCAAGTTGAATCTCAGCAGATAAGATCTTTAGGAATTAAACAAATCTTAAGCGTTACAACTGTAGTGATCACAAACACAGTGACACAAGCACAACAATGAAAGATATTTGAGTTCAAGGACGGTTACCAAATAATCAACAAAATCAACCAAGAAAAAAATAAACACAACACAATAACATGCATAACCATAAGCATCCAAAGACAAGGATTTTTATATGAAAAACCTAAAGATGAGAAAATTCACAAAGCCACACAATATAAAAATTCCACTATGAATCAAAAGAATTACAAGGTTATAAAGAGCTTCACCTTCAGAATAAGAAATATTACCACTTACACAGCCTTCTGATCAATTTCTTCTTCAATAGAGAACACTAGCTCTTACTCTTGGGATGTGGCACCCCACCCCGTCACTTTGCACAAATGGTGTAAGATAACGATGGGACTAGTCATTACTAAAAAGTAACATTGGATAGCATTAACAAAGTAAATGTCTTCTAAGATTCTACTTACTTTGTTAATATTAATACTATTAAAATGTCTTAGTAATCAACTACTTAGACATACGATAGTGCCCCAAATTATCATACAAAGATAATCAGAATTTGGTGTAAAAATACGCAAGTGCAATAAATAAATAGAGTGCAGAAGCTGACAGAATTAAAATATATCCATTCATCACATTCAAGAAATAAATAAAAAATAATATAAATATTACATCCCATGTGACATAGTGTTGAAATAAAAACTTACAATGCATAAATTAATTATTACAAGCCATTAATTAAATAATAATTTTTAAGAAAGAAAGAATAAAATGGATCAATCACTCTCCTAGAAATTATAATAAAACTATGTAGCTGCAGAAGGATTACCTTTATGCTCCTACTTGTAACAATCCGGATTATTACTTAAGTTAATTATGACTAAATCAAGTCCTGATGGTGATTCTAGTGCGCTAACTAAGTCATTAAGAACTCACCATAAAGACCTAGTTTAAATCAGGAATCAAACAAATCAAATCTTGATTTTGGGAAATTCAAGAATCCTAGAAATTGATCTGTTTAATTTAACCTCAAATCGAAAATTCAGCTTCTCCATTGCGCTTATCACCCCCAAATTAGCTAGGGGTGATATTTTGGATACATTTGGAAGTTGTTGGATTTTTGGCCAATATTTTTATATTATTTAAATATCCAAAAATTTGAATAATTAAATACTCATCAGAATCAAAATCCAAATTTACCGTTGCGTTCCTCACCTCTCAATTAGCTAGGGGTGAATATTGGGTGATTTTTTTTTAATTATTTAATGAATTAAAATTAATTAATAAACTTAGGAAAATTAATTATTTAAATAAATTCTTATATATATATATATATATACATACATACATACATATATATATATATATGAATATATTCCTCCTTCTTAATGGCATGCTCTAATTCCATTCGACCGACTCCTGCCATAGCCGTGCGCCAAACGCAAGAGTCGACACATTTGGATGACGCCTCGCCTTCTCCTCACTCGACACGCGTCTTCCTCTCCTCCTCGCTTTCTCCGCCTCTCCTTAACTAATGAATCACAAGCTGAACCCTCATCCTCAACCTATCCTCCATTTGCACGGCTTCCTCCCTTGATGGAACCTTCGGCTGAACCTCCCTCGCAGCTGCCTCCTTCTATGGATGTCGTCGGCATGGTACTCCACTTCACTACCTTCTTCTTGTTTTAACCTAATCTAATTTCTCTAGCATGCTTAAGTACTCCAAATCTCTTGCTGAGTTTAATCAAGCATGTAAAATATCAGAAATAATTTTCAAATTTGTTTATTAATATTTAAATAATTTGACCTCAAATTAAAAAATTGACCTTGTCATTGTGTTCACCGCCCCCAAATTAGCTAGGGGTGACATTTTGAATACATTTGGAAGTCATTAAATTTTTGACGAATATTTTAATATTTTAAATACCTAAAAAAATTAAATAATTAAATACTCATCAGATCAAAAATCCAAGTGCACCGTTGTGTTCAGAAGCCCTCAATTAGCTAAGAGTAATTTATTGAAATTTTTCTGAATTTATTTTATAGCTTAATCCTAAATTATGAAATCAATTGAAATTATTTAAATTAATAATTTGATTATTTAAAATTTAATTACTTAACGGATGTCCGTTAAGTAATTAACCGCCATCTCCTTTCTTAATACCATGCCATCTAAGTCTAACGGCTTTCCTAAGCCGTTCGATCGAGGATCGGACGATCCCCGATCCGTCCCTATCCTTCCATGCCACGCACAGTACGCGCGTCGAACGGGCAAACCCTAAGAGTGTCGAGGGTCGACGTGCGTCACTACGCAGGGATGCAGACGTCCTCCCACCGCTTAGAGGCTGCCTCGAGATCCTATTAAATATAAATAAGGATCATAAGTTTAGGTTTCACAGTTTAACTCAAGCTGGGATAATCTAATCGCCCCGGATCGAACCCTAACAACTCTTTTATCGTCCGCTTGAGGTACTATCTCATTCCTATGATCTACCTATTTCGATATTTATCTTTCAATCATATTGTTTCTATGATTCGAATCGGTTAATCGAAATTTCAATCTCCGTTTTCGCCAAACCCTAAATTGCGGCGCTAATGGAAGACGAAGAGCCTTCCTCAAAGCGCTCAAACCGGTCAGTTGCGATCGGTTCGTTCCTTCTCAACGACCCGGACCGATTCAGTCCGCTCACAAACCGGCCGCGTGGCACGTTGTGGGACCAAACAGCTGAGCTGGCGCGAGCCGGGAGCGCCATGTGGTTAGCCTGTTCCGCCATTTAAAGTCGTGGGGACCACATGACAGTCTCAGACAAATCAGGTCTGGACACGTCAGCGTGGGGCCCGCCACTGTCTGATCCGTCTGCTGCGTAGGGTCCACTTGCAGACAAAACAAAATAAAAATAATAATAATTTTTAATAATTGAATATACTTTTAATAAAATGCATATAATACAGTATTAATATATGTATATACATATATACATATATATTTTTACATAAAAACAGAATAATTTATATAACAATAAATTAAATATTAATAGATGATTAATTAATAGAATAATAATAATTAAAATACAGTAATTAATATATATATAGATATATAAACAAAGTATTGATGATTAACAATTTTATATATATTAATCAAACATAATAATTAAACAATAACATTAATATGAAATTAAATTAATTTAATATAACTACCATCTAATAAAATATTAATTATTTTAATTAAATAATAATCAAAAAGTATATTTTTAAAATTTAATAGATTTAATAAATACAATTAATTAAATCAAATAAATACTTAAACTTTAACTTAAATAAATCATAAAATAATTATCCAAATCATACAAACAAATATACTAAATTAATTAGAAAAAATCAAGGATTATTATAATACCATCTAATTTTTAGTAAGATTAATATTTTGCATAATGATATTTTAGGATATTTAAATAATTATAAAAATAATATAAAAACTTAGAATAGCCATAACTTTATGTGTGGTTACCCAAATATATCAAATATCAGTCTCAAAATACTCAAAAAACCCTAAGGAATAATTTAGAAGTATTAATTTTCTATTTGGATTAAAATTAGACTAATCACAATTAGGATATAACCCTAATTAAGCCTTTAACCTTAGAAACTTCAAATAGCCATAAGTAAGTCAATTTAACTCCAAATTAGGTGATCCAAATATCAATTTAGATCAAAAAAACCTAATTTATAGTAAACTGCAAAAATATATAGAATCTACTAGTTAGATCTCCTAATCAATTCTAATTACTCTAAAACTTGATCAGTGAATATTAGCAAATCTAATGATCCAAATTAAGTAATTTTAGTTTTAGATGACTCATAAAGTAAATTAAGACTTAGCTGTATAATTAGTTTAGTAATTTTATAACTAAATTCACTAATCACTCACTAATCACATTAAACCCTAATTATTAACCCTAGAAATTATATTGGCTATAACTTAGCCAATACAAATAAGAATTTGATGATTTTAAGTTCTATGAAAACCTTAGGATATAATCTACAATAAACTGACATAAATTTTAAGATTTTATTAAGGGTAAAATTACTAAAATGCCCTTATAAGGTCAAATTTCCAATTTGACCTTATAAGGCATAATAATTAAATAGCTTAATAAAATAATTCAAAATATTCAAATATTCATTTTATTATTATTTTAGGAAATCTAATATTACAAACATACAATATTAAATTAATGAATTAAATTATTTTGGCAGATCAAAGGAATTAAATTGGTTGATTTTGAATCAAAACAGTCCTGTTCATTTTAGGGTGGTAGTCTTATTCATTATAATATATTAGTTCTATTCTTTTTAGGATGCTAGTCCTATTCTTTTTAGGATGCCAGTCTTATTTATTATAGGATACTAGTCCTATTCCTTTTAGGGTGCTAGTCTTATTTATTATAGGATGCTAGTCCTATTCTTTTTAGGATGCTAGTCCTATTTAATATAGGGTGCTAATCTTATTCATTATAGGATGCTAGTCTTATTCCTTTTAGGGTGTTAGTTCTATTCTTTTTAGGATGCTAGTCCTATTCATTTTAGGGTGCTCATCTTATTCATTATAGATGCTAGTTTTATTCTTTTTAGGATGCTAGTCCTATTCTTTTTAAGATGCTAGTCCTATTTCTTTTTAAGATGCTAGTCCTATTTATTATAGAATGCTAAACCTATTCATCATAGGGTGATAGTATTGTTTATAGGATGCTAGTCCTATTCATCATATGGTGTTCATCTTATTCATTGTCGAATGTTGGTTGTATTCATTTTATGATGCAAGTTTCATTCGTTATAGGATGCTAGAATTGGTAGTTAATTTCTTATATAGAATTCTAGATATATTCTAAAATGTTTATTTATACTTCATGATTTGTAAGTTATATAAATTAGCATTAGTTGCATTGATCATAAGCATAATTAGGATGAGTCTCCCTTTATTTTATTATTTGTATTTTATTTTATTCCTTCTTTATTACCCAACCATATTGTAGCAGAGTTTGGAAGTGTATGCTTACTTCCACTTTTGCTTAAGCTGTAACCTTATTGTTTATAGCTTCCTTTTTATTTCTTATACTTTCTCACACCTATTTGTTATTGCTTAGTTGTTAAATTAAGGGTGATATCTAAAGAACATAATGATTTATCAACTTAAAATGTACTTAGATATTTTGTCTAATTAAAATTTTCTTTTGTTGGCTGGGGCCCTATCATTGTGAAACTGACAATAGTAGGCTCTAAGCTATTTGAGGTTTTGGAGCCTTCCGAAGACCGGATTCAGAAGGAGGATTGAGCTGTATAAGATATTTAGTTTTTTTCTTTTCTATATTGTGAGGATGAGTGTTGTCCTTATTATTTCAGTTCTTATCTTTAAAAATGTTGTAGTAATACAGGTTTAATTGTATTTTCTTTTACTGCTATTATTCTGAGTTGTATGTTCTTACTACTGTATTGTGATGAATGGATATTATGTGTTTTCTTCCGCACTCTGATTTCTTGTATCTATATATATATATATCATTTAGTGAATATCTCTTGAAAATGGTAATTTCTTAAGTTATAAAGGGTTAGGATGTATGCTTAATCTAATTATAAGTGTAGAACTTATCATTTAGGTGACTCCTCCACCATAATCTTGTTAACTTAAGAGTTAACAGGACCGCGGCGGGGCTAGGTTTCCACACTACTCCTCACCTAATCCTAACTCCTTAAACTGCTTTAAGATTGTCATGTTAGTTTTTACATGCCAGGCCCCAACTAAGGAAAGAAAATTTTAGTTAAATAATTTGTCTAAGTACATTTTATGCTGATAATTTATTAAGTTTTAGGATATCAAAAATCATTCTAAACAATAAAAAAGCTATAAAGCATTAACTAAAATAGTAAAAGTTATGAGCAATATATTTATAACTAAAGCAAAATATGAGATAAGTAAATATACATCAAACCAATAAGCTGCATAAATATGTTAAGCAATTTATAAACTGCTAAGGTACAAAGAAAAGTCCTAATATATATGATCAAAGATATATAATGATTTTTTTTTTGAATAAATAAAACAATACTGAAACTAGCATCCTAACATGCTTGCACAGAAAATTTTATATAAAACTAAAAATTTCTAAAAAATGCATAGTATTTAAAATACTATAATTACTAAAAATACTAAAATTGAACAGAACTATACTAAAAATAACAAAATTGAAAATGGTTGAATCATAAAACATTTCATTTTTAATTGGACATGTGCCTAGATTAGTCCTGCCATAATATAAATTGGCTAAACATAGACACGGAATAGTAAGTCCCATATGTATCATCTAGACCATTACTGGCTAGATCTGAGCTGGACTAAATCATACATGTATCATCCAAACCCTCTTATGATTGAATCCAAGTCAATCTATCTCAAAAATAGAACTATAGAGGTAGACTAACTTGGTCTCACTCCACTGATTTTCTTATCTTATTGAATTTCCTGATTATTAATACCAATATCATAAGCATTTCAAAACTGACATATGATATTCATCAAATATTTTGTCTCAACTAATGTGTCAAAATAGTAAGGGCTCAAATAATAAGAAAGTAATGTGTACAAAACAAAGAGTATAAAGTAGTACCATACAAAAATTCATGATATCATTTATTTGTTAATTTATTCATTCTAACTATTCAAAAATTATACAAGCTCAAGATCTCTAATATTCTACTGTCCAGTATATATTCAAATTTATGGTCCTATTAGGTTACCCAAATAGAACTAATCAAGTTTTAATTTAAATCAATTAATGTCGCTTGCAAAAGTTAAATAATAAATAAATCATCTTAATTATTGAATTTATGAACCCAAAACCAATCTTGATAAAGCAAATCAAGATTAAGGGATTAAAAGTTAAACTCCAAAATATTGGGGCTCACACCTCTTAATCCTATGGCACTAAAGTTTAAGGATCGAAGGGTTCTCACATACTAAATGTTAAGGCAAAACTTATTAAGTATAATCAAATTTAATAAGCTGGATCTCTAATCATAAGCTAGAGTTAAGAGATAAAATAATCAAGACTAAAATTTATGAGAACTAACTTTTAAAATTAAAAGTTACAATCTAAGCTAAGCCTAAGCTATTGAGTAATCTCATTACTCAATAGAATAAAATTTAATAGACTTAAACTAAGAGTTAAAGAATTAATCACTTAAGGAAGATCCTAAGAATTAACATGAAGAGTTACTTAAGGTATTCTTCTAACTTACATGAAATTTAATTATATTAGTTCTTATCTAATAAGTTGATGATTCCAAGAATGAAGAAAAATGAGGATTTTCACATCCACATTTTAACACTTAGGATAATTATGGCAAAATTAGCATTTTTGGCTTATAAGACAACATTTTGGTCTATACCACCTTAGATTAATTTTAAACATTAATTTTACTGATTTTAAATATAAAGGATAGATTGGAGTGATTAAATTTCACTTAAATTAACATTTGGCCAAAATGACCAAAATGCCCATCATTAAGAGTCTAAAATGAGACATAATAATTTAGGGATCTAAATTGAATTTTCTTAATTTCAAATGATTTCTTACTACCTAATATGAAAATTAACACTAACAACACCAAAATTGTCCAAGGTTTAAGGTTAATGAGCTCAAATTAGGGTTTAAGGTCATTAAGGGATGATTAACAAAATTAACTATGAAAATCTATACTTTATGATATGCTTACTCTCCATTTAGTTTAAGAAATCCATAGATACTATATTTTCTAAAATTTGAGATTAAATAATTTAGTTATGAGCTAATTAAGAAAAAATTCTAAAAAGATAATTAAGGGAGGGGTCAAAATCTCATTTTCACTAATTGATATCCAAACTAAGCAAAATTAGTAGCTATGAGTTCCCTATAACACAATGACAATAAGTATACTAAATTTGAATTTCAATTAATTAATCTAAGCCCTAATCATAATTTAGGGTGATTAGTGAGTGATTAATAAAATTAATTATAGAAAAATAATTTTAACTTCACAATTATGTTCACTTCTATTTATTGAACGATCAAAGACTTAAAACTTAAAATTTGGCTAATTATTGAGCTTAAGATTTATAATATATTTTTAAGTGATTAAGCATAATTAAAAAATTAATGAAATAAACCTAAATATTTTTATAGATTAGTGCTCCTTATATTTTTCTGATTAAAATAGTATATTAGATCATTATATTTGGATGTGCTTTGACTAAGTTATGACAGTATCAAAATTTTAGGATTAAGAGGTTAATTAGTCAAAAATGTGATTAGTGAAACTAACCACCAAATAGAAAAACTAATGCACCAAATTAATCCTTACATTTTTTTGAGCATTTTGAGATATAACAATATTATATTTGGTTTTATAGTTGTAAAGATATGAAAATTTGAAGTTTTATAATTATTTAATTAATAAAGAAAAATCTAGGGTTTCACTGTTCATACAACAGATCACGTGCACATGGCTATACGCATGTGGACCAGCCCTTCGTTGCACACCTGCGAGCGAAACGCCCACTTGCTAACCCAAGGCGGCTCACGCGGGTCGGGCCCAACCCAAATCGACCATGCCCGAACCATTTTTTTCCCCATTGAGGCGATGGGGATGATGAGCTAGGGTATCACCTAGTTTGATGCTCTTAGCTCCCCAACGCGCAAACTGCATACCAATATGAAGCTCTCTACCATACCTTTCTACAGGGCCTAAGAACCCTATCCTAGTCTTCCTTCATCACTCGAAAACATGATGCCCTAGAAACCTAGAGTTATGCTTAATGTACAATACTTTAGCATTCAAGTCGATATGTCAGTCGAATCGAGCTTATTTGAGCTCGATTAATCGACCCATGGATGAATAATAATATAAAATAGGCGATCAAAAACAACAAGGCAAAAATTGAAGTGCAATTTTTCAAGAAAGAGGAGTACCTTTTTGTTTGATTAATGAAAGAGAACTTCGCTCAATCGGGAGGACTCCACTTCGGGTTCATTGCTTTAGTTCGATCCTAATGGTAAGGACGAATATTGGCATTTGAACGAGAATTAATTGAAGCTTGGGATGGCTTCAAAGCGGCAATGGCAGCTGCGTGCCACAATACTGCAACATGCGTCGCGTGCGCAGAGCGACAGAGAAGACGGGTCCCTAGCCGTTAGATCGGGACGAGCCCGATCAACAGCCCAAATTTTGTCAATCAGAGCGACTGGTTCGGTTCGTTAATTGGATGGTGGGCCCCACCAAAAATTAATTAATATATTTATTAAATTTTAGCAATTTTTAATAACTAAAATTAAACTATTAAATGATTTCAAAAAATCCCAAGAATTTACTCCAAGCTAATTTGTGAGTGATGAACTCAATGGTGAAGTTAGATTTAAATTTTGAGATCAATTTAATATTTTAATTTTTTTATTAATTAAATATATTAAAATATTCAAGAAATTTAGACGACTTCCAAGAATTCTCAAAATTCACCCCTAACTAATTTGGAGGTGATAAATTTAATGGAGAAATTAAATTTTTGATCCAAAGCCAAGATAATTATTTGATTACCCAAAATCAGGGTTTGGTCCGATGGATCTCCAAATTGGACCAAAACTTCAAGGTTCTCTCTTAATGACCAAATAAATCTAATGGAATGAAAATTATGACTTGGTTTAGATAAATCAAGGTAACAACCTTAGGTTGTTACATAGGATGAAGAAAAAAGAGTAGCAGTCGCAACCTCTTAAGATTTTCTCCAACATGCAAAAGCCCTTGCAGAGCTGCTAACTCACCTAGAAAATATCTCCAATATATATTTTTATATATTCAAGCAATATTATAACCTCAAATAGTCTAAAATACTCCTCAAATTACTAAGGGTAATGCCTAAATTAGAGCAGAATTTCGCATGGCGCTACAGCGCATCGTAGTGCCCAAGTCTAGGGTGCCTAGGCATCAAGTCATGTTGTATCGCCATGGTCTCTGGCGGCCCTGGTGCTAGGGCGTGCTGTAGCGCCCCAGTATCTGGATTGCCTGCCGCTAAGGAGCTCTACTGCGCGACAGTGCGCCATAGCACCCTAGTCTCTGAACTGCCTTCTGTCAGGGTGCGCTGTAGCGTCCTGATCTATGTCTATTGGGTCAGGCGCACTATGGCGCGTTGTGGGGTCTGCTAATGCTGAGCTTTCCCAACTTCCTTCCATATCACTTGAGAATCTCCTAGAAGCTCACCAAAGCTCGATTAAAACAAAATTTAGTTGTAGTACTGAGAACATTGACTTAATTATTAAGCTTGAATGTCGGTATAGTTGTTGTTCCTTGTTTATTTTTTGGAATCCTTATGGATGTGTGCAAATTGCTCAACTTCCTCTTTTGGAATTCCCCTTTAGTAAATAGTTCTTTTATTTTTATGGGCTAAGATTTAAATACTACATCATAATTGTTATCTCCTCTTGTCGATAAAGATAGCCTACTGTTATTCAATCTTAGATCTTGGGAAATTATCCAATAATAACTTCTTGCGGTGTTCACCTCAACCATATGAAAATATCATAAGAATTTCGTTACTTTGCTCTTCAAATTCAAAAGTCTTGCCCAATAAATGAAGAACCATGACAATCTTTACAATCTCATATACATATCCAAGAAGAACTTAGTCAATCTTATCCATAAAAGTTCATTTTCATGCAGAAGTAAGAAGCCCCTTCCATTTATTCACATATTATAATATGAGTGTCCCAATTTTTTTATTAGAGTAAAGAGTCTTGCATGTAGTTTGCTTGAAAGAGAATACAAGAAATGTAGTTAAATACTTAAACAGTTAATTGCACTTCCTTGAAAAGTTCTGATCAAAGAGGTCAAAATGAAATATGGGTGTCCTCGAGTCAATATTGATATTGACAATGATAACTAGTGAATTGTATTTAACAATTGTTTGGAAGCCAGTGCTCACATCTTCCATCATTATATCTGCTCACTCAACATCCTCAAAAATATTATATCATAGGGTGATTACTATGCATTGGATCGTCATTCCTCCCTTGCCAACTCCTACGGTTTAATTTAAAAATGATCAAAACACCTGTTCTTGTTATAGAATTGAACGTTACCAAGATCTTGCTTTCTTGTTCTATCTAATTTTGCTACTCTCTACTAATATCTTAGATGATACAATATATATACCAAATATTATTATTATATATTTTGTTTAAAATAGTGCCTTAGTATTGTCGTTCTTGGGTCTGCTCATCCACTCGGTGTTCATTTTCCTAACGGCTTCTGTCACATCAGCGTCAGCAAAAGATTTGATGCTCCACAGCTCTACAAACAGAGAATTCAGTTTCCATTCCCTTTCTCATCCTCCTCCTCCTCCTCCTCTTCTTCTTCCTACTCCTCTAAAGTTCAACTTGATTTTACTTCTTCTCACTCTCATCTAAACTCATTTTCAACGATTGCGCACCAAAAATGGATCAAAGAGATTTTCCTCAGCTTCCTCCAGGCTTCCGATTCCACCCCACAGACGAGGAGCTCGTCTCTTTCTACCTTCTAAACAAGTTCCTAAACTCCGAATTCAAATCTCAAGCCATCGGCGAAGCCGATCTGAACAAGTGCGAGCCATGGGAGCTTCCCAGTAAGAAGCACGCCCCCTCAAATCCTCTCCTCTAATTCGCCCCTCTAGTCTGACGCTTCAATCAATCTTCTGCAGAAAATTCGAAGCTTGGAGGGAAAGAATGGTACCTTTTCTGCACGAGGGATCGAAAATACCCAACTGGGCTTCGAACTAATCGAGCCACGGACTCAGGCTACTGGAAGGCGACCGGAAAGGACAAAGGGGTTCATAGCGGGAAGCTGCTTGTTGGAATGAAGAAAACGCTTGTATTTTACAGAGGAAGGGCACCGAGAGGTGAGAAGAGCGATTGGGTCATGCACGAGTATAGACTGGAAGGAAAGTATGCCGTTGTTAATATGCACGGAGCTTCAAAGGTGATTCTTCTCTCCGTAAGAAAAAAAAAAATGATTTTGATGTTCCCTCATGCTCTGTTTTTGGACAGAACGACTGGGTGCTCTGCCGGGTTTATAAAAAGAGCGCACTTGGGAGCGGGAAGAAGGAGAAAGTGGCGTCTTTTTCTTATAAAGAAGAGATGGAAAGTGATTCTCCTCTTGTTCTTCCCCTTCCTCCGACCATTCCGCCATTAATAGACCTCCAAACTCACGTGCCCTGCTTCTCCATCGCCCAAGAGCCTGACATGTGGATGACATCAAATTTCTTCTTCTCTAAGTTGTTAGAGCAAGGAAATGGGAAGGGGATGGAGATGCTTAGCGCGTCGCAGGAGACTGGGCTAACTGAAATAAACGCAGAGATGTCGTCAGATAACGAAATTGGGAGGAATTCTTTCGATGCATGCCTTTGGAGCTGCTAAATGATTCAATTGTTTAATGCCAGCTTTGCTTTTTCTTAAACTGCTGTTATCAGTGATGTTTAGAGTCCAGACAGCTGATAACTTGATGCTAGTATGTGAATTGATATGAATGTGGCATAGATGTGATTGTTATTACATGGGATTTTCTTTGGGGGAGAGAGCATTTTAGGAAATAAAGTGGAGCTCATTAAAGTAAATAAGATGGGCATATCTCATTTCCTATTTATGAAATAATTTTTGAAAGTTTGCTTATTTCATCCTTTTTGGGTTACTAGTATTTGAGAGATAAAAAACATGTTTTTATGGATGAATTTATGTAAAAGTAAAATAATGCATAATATAATACTGCTTAAAATATATTAAATAGAATAATATTTTTTAATTCTAGTATTTTATAAAAGCAACTTAGGTAATTTAACAAAAAAATAGGTTTTTTATTTATGAAAATATTTAAAAATTAATTCCACTTTGATGAATAATGAAATATTTTAATTGCGATCGTATGAATTAGTATATGTGATTCTACCTTATGGAAAAACAATTATATATACAGAAGAATATATAACTCAGCATAACTAACCACAAACTTGACACAAACTTTAGAAACAAAAGGCACATTTTTTTAATTTTGATGTTCAAGAAATCATGATAAAATATTCATAATCTCTTTGTCATTATAGCATATGACATGGACTTAATTTATGTTCCATTAAGTTATAAATATTACTAGGATCTAAACCTAAAATTTAGAATCCATCGTAGCTCGATTAGATTAAGTGGTTATTTAGTCAATTTTATTGACTTAAAAAATTAGCTAAATTGAATTGATTTTCAAATTGAAATATGACTTTATTTTTGGATTTCTAGCATCCAAATTAGCTAAAGGTAAAATTTTAAAAAAAAATTTGATATCATTTGAGCTTAAAATAAATTTAAATTACTTTGGGTTAATAGCTAAATAGAGTTTGGTAAATTTCATAATTGCAATTTAAGCTCTCCCAATGATCGGTTGAACTCCCGGATCCGTTGTGTGGCTTCACCAGATTGATAGCGAACTAGAGCGTCATGCCACCATCCATTTGCTCTAATCAGACGGCTCAGATCCAGTAGTACTACGATCTGTCAATAGCCGTCTGATTTCACATGTGATCTAACGATTGGGATTTATTCTGCGCCGGCCATTACGATCCAACGCATCCTAGTCGTTCCATTCTTTCGATCAAATCCATCAGACAGTTGAGCGAGCCCCAACCACTGCTCACTGTCATTCTCGTTTTCCCAATCGCACCCAGCAAATCCAAACTGAACTCCAGCATGGCAGTACGGAAAATCCTCCTTGTCCCCCACTGCACCTTGATCTGCACAGCCTGGGGGCCTTGATCTTCCAGACTTTCCCTTGGTTGGGTCGAGCTCAATCCTCCCATCTCGGGCCAGCCATGGGCAGCCAGCCAAAGCTCTCTACTGAGCTTCTGGGTTATAAATAGATCTAAACTTCCCACATTGAGTTTTTGCTAACTGTGCCTCCCCTCATGCTCCAAACTGGCCCAAAACCATTCATACACCCCCAGTCTTCCTCTTCACATCTAGTCGATCTCCGGCGATCCCAACTCTAGTATAATAACCCAAGGTTATTACTCGAGCTTAACCTAGTGTAATTAGTCTTAAACATCTTTTATTAGTCTATAATCATCATTAGAAGCCAATTCTGAAGTTTTGGTTCGATTTGGAAATCAATTAGATCAATATAATTAAGAAAATAAAATAACTATTTTGACCTCTGGTCAAAACTTTGATCGCATTTTTGAATTACTAGCACCCAAATTAGCTATGGGCAAACTTTTGATATTTTTTAGAGTCTGTTTGGTCAAAATAGCAATTTCAAATATTTAAATTAATTAATTATTATTAATTTCAACAGTTATAACAGTTTGCTCAAGATTGTCGCGTTCACCCAAACATGGGATAGCCAGATCCCATGATTTGAGCCTTCCTGCGGTTCTTTTGGATCAAAACGGCATCCGCCGCCTGATCTAAATCCAGTCGTTGAATCAGAGGCTAGGTCCAACTTACTGATATGTGGAAACCATTTAGATCATTGTGGAGGTGCCAATGGAGCTCTGATGAGCTTTCGAGAGGTCCCAGCACGCCTTGGAAGTATTTGTTGTTAATGGACTGCAGCAGTAGCGCACCGTGGAATGCTCTGATGCACCATGGACTGCAGCAGTAGCACACTGTGGGGCCCCCATACTGACAATAAGGAAGTACGGTGCTCCAACTGTGACAAATCCCCAACTAAAGTAAAGTTAGGCGAACCCAACTTGCCTTAAGTAAAGGGACTTGTCACCAAGTGCTATAACATTCATCAATATAAATATCAAAGTGGCGGAAGCAATATAAAATAGAGTAACATCCACAAGCATACATAGTAGGAAAAGAATATGCAATATAGTAACTCATCACAATGCAGAAAGTAAAGTACATCCAGAAAGTTAATTATTACAAACTGAAATGAATAACTAAAAATAAAAGACTCTCGTCCTCACTGGAATCAACAAGACAAAACTAGCTAGACAGCAGCTGGAAGGTCCTCCTCTTGAACTGGCTCCTCCTCAGCGACACTGCCCACGAACACGTCTGAATCTGACATTTGTCGATATCACAAATGTCAGGGCCCCAGCCAATAAAATAAAAAGGTTACAGTTGGACAATTGTCTAAGTACATTTTATGCTATTTAAAGTGAACTGAATATTAAATGATATCACATTTAATTTAACTACACATGCAGTAGTAAAGGGTGCAACAAGCAATGAAAGAACTGGAATACTATAAATTATCTATTTATAGCATGCAACATATATGTGAAGTAACATACAAAACACTAAATAAGCAAGGTAAGGCTAAAAGAAAAATAACTGCAACTGTTGAATAAACATGATCCTAACATGATTATGATCGAAGTAAAACATGCTGAGTATAAAAGAACACAAGAACTGAATATGATAAAATTCTAGCATCCTAAACATGCCATTCATACATATATCTAAGCCATAAAATATACATACAACATGCAGATTAATATGAAAAGAAAGGCTACTGAGACATGTGGC
Organism: Gastrodia elata; assembly: GCA_016760335.1. Taxonomy (NCBI): domain Eukaryota; kingdom Viridiplantae; phylum Streptophyta; class Magnoliopsida; order Asparagales; family Orchidaceae; genus Gastrodia; species Gastrodia elata. The sequence goes on from CM028677.1 coordinate 39,915,554, forward strand.
AAAAGCAAAGCAATGTATAGCATATAAAGCCACTGAGACATGTGGCAAAGCGAGCAAATATTGGGAATAAGGCCACTGAAACATGTGGCAAAGCAAACTAGAAACCCAAGACTAATACAATACAGCTAATGTAGTAATATGCCTAAGTCCTAGTACTGCCATACCAGCCAATAGGCCATATTGGGCCTCCAATATCAATCAATCAATCCCCAGCCTAGCCATCCAAATATGCTAGGTCTGAGTCCAGTCTATACAATACTACTACTGAAGAGGCAGACTAAACTAGGTCATATTCTACTAACTGTGATAAAACAAAATTGATATGATACGTAATTTTAATACTAGCTTAGGATGCATCATCCTAAGTTTTTCTTATTATGCTCAAGGACTAAAGCTCAAAATCCAAGGTATGCAAAACAATCTAGTCAAAGTAAGCAAGAGACTTAATCTAGATTTATGTAATATCTATTATTGTCTAATTACCAAATCTAACTATTCTGAGAAGGTACAAGCTTAGAATATCTAATATCCAGCTATCGAGTAGAATCTCAGATTTATGTCCTTGAAGTCAAATATTATAACTTAACAAGTTCTAATCAAAAATCATGTGACGACTATATAATTTAAGTAAGCAAATCAACGACCTAATTTTATGAATATTTTACTCTCTTACCCAAATCTTGATCAAATAAATCAAGATTTAAGAATTTAGAACTTAAACTCTATATTGAGTTCAAATCTCAAATCCTAGGTGATATTCTAAATAAGATCTAGGTTTCTCACTTAATACCTAATTTAAAGGTAAAGAATCCTATAAGTTGAAAGATTCAAGAACTAAGATCCTAGTGAAAGGCTATTCTACTAATTATAAGATAAAATAATCAATTAAGAACTTGAGAATCTAGGATCTATATTCAATCTTTAAGATAATTTTATTATCTTATTGATTGAATCATCCTATACCCACATGGAAGGTTTCAAGAGATTAAATAATCAATCATTAAAGAATTTCAATTGGAGGTAGTTTGATTCAAATTGAAGATCTAAGTCTAAGATCTAAGATCTAAATATCTGAAGTTTGATCACTTTAGACTTCTAATTATAATTTTGACTTAAGGGTTTCCATTTATGATTTTCTTTAGATCTAATCTCATAATTAACTATAAGAAGCTTATTAAGGTTAAGAATTGACAATTCCAAGTATTAGATTAACATTAAACCCATTTTGACCTTCTTAGGTTACTTAAATCTAAGGGTCTGAGTTTTGATCACTTTAGATCTTAAGCTAAGAATTTTACTTAGACATTTTCAGTTCCTTTTCTTTAAACACTTAACTCTTATATTATCTTAACTGAACTCAATAATGAGATAACTGACTATTTCAATTATGAAACTTAATTAAGTTAAGGTCTAATGATCTTTATAAGGAATGCTTAAGATTTAAGTACATTTATTAAGGACTAAATAAAGATTCCATGGATTAAGAATCACATTAACTCTATCCTTGTTCTAGGACTTCAGAGAACATATCCAATCTATTTTATAGTGGTTTACTGAAATTTTTAGTTCTTAAGGAACTTTAAATCACATTTTGGTCAAAATGACCATAATGCCCCTCTTAAGGTTAAAATTGCGATTTTATGGTTTAATTACCCAAATTTGTTCTAATATATTTTAATGTGTTTCATATTACTTAATGAAGTGGGAAACATCTTTAATTTAGGTTTTGATGAACTAAATGGTATTAATTAGCACTAATCACCTAATTAAGGCACTTAGGGTGATTAGTGAATTTAAGGCACTTTAGGGCAATCCAACCTTACACTTAGGTTATACTAGGTCTAATATGATGTTAGGAACCATCCCCACCTAAATCAGAGGCTTAATTAGAGATTAATTCACTAATCATTGATTATGGTGATTAAGGAATGATTAAGAAAATCAATCGTCCAAAATTAATTTTAAGCATTTAGAATTGTTCCTTATGGTACAAGGAGCAATCAGAGCCCTTAAACTCATAAATTGGATAATTAAATAATTTTATATGATTTAATTAAAAACAGAAAAAGTTTGGCAAATAATTTTAAATCCAACCATTGGATCTGAGATTTTATTTTATATTCAGATTCCTTAACTTTTTCTGATTCAAATGGTATATTGGATCATACCATTTGGATCTGTATAACTAAAGTTATTTAATTAATTTATTCTGAATATTTATTTAAATTAAAACTATAGGGTTTAATTAGTTAATTTCGCATTCATTAAAAATGTTAAGCAATAATTATTAATTAGGCGCAGCCCAAAATCAGAACCGCGCGGGTCGCGGGTCGGCCCGGCCCAAAACCCGCGACTTCGTCTTCTACCTCTCGACGGGTCCCGAGCCCATCGAATTTCAAAGTGGAAATTCTCGGCACTCCGGCGACGGCAGGGGCTCAAATCAATCCCTACACATTCCTTGAGTCGAGACGCGTCGATTGGACCAAGAACCCCCATCTGGATCCCTCTGGATCGATGGGGTCTAGCTCACCTGAGACGTCCTTCTGCGAGACATCTCAGGTCGCCTGTGAGGGGGAAATTCTCCTCATAGGGACCTCGATTCAACTGGATTTTGATCCCTACACGTTCAGGGAGACTAGACAAATCGAAACCCCAACCTATCTTAACCCGAGGCGCAGCCAATCGCTGGGTCCTTACTCGGACTCGGCCATTGGCTCGATGGCTAGCTCAGTCAATCAATACGATCGACTCGAGCTAGCTTAGCCTTAGGTGACAATCACAGGAGTTTCCTAGGTGGCTAAGGCTGCTTAGACGACATTCAGAGCTCATTCCAGAAGACAGCAATGAAAGGAGCTTCAAAAAATTTTAATAGAGGAAGCTGTACCTGACTTCGGGTTTACTGGCCTAATTGAGGAGAATTGGAGTGTCCTTGAGCTTCCTGGTCAGTAGACGGAGCTCCACAGGGGGTCTGAACACCAGACAGACCCTCTATCAGTGGTTTTAGCCTTCAGAAAGAGCCGGGAATTCGTCGAGAAAGGTGCGAGCTCTATGAGGTTCTAGCCGCCAATTGAGGGATCACAGTGAGCAAAGAGGCTCACTGTGATTCACTCAGGGTATTTATAGGCCTAGGGGCCATGGGGAGTGGCTCCCATAGCTTGGGTTGGGAGGAATGGCTCGGCCCGAGGGGGTCCTTCATTTTTCCCGAATTGGGGGTGGACCGGGCTTCGGGCTTGGCTGGGATTGCTCGGGAAGCAAGGGCAAGGCCGCAATGGTCTTTCTGATGTGGCGCGGGAGTGGCAGACCGGCTGGAGGACGTGGCAGTACGGGAGGATTCGGCTGTCGGGCGCGGGCTGGGGGAAGGAGATGATCCACTGTAGCGGGAGCTGCCGGAGCCGTCTGATGATCATTGGTTAACGCAAAATGATCCAGATCTTCCGACATCTAACGAATGATCGAGGATAAAAGATCAGTCGTTGGATCTAATCGGGGAATCTAACGGTTGATCGAAGGTATTTACGGCGGATCGTTTAGATGCCGTCGGATCAGGATCTTGAAACCGCGGAACGGCGGAGATTAGATGGATTCATCCAACGGTGCGGGCCGTTGGATCAAGACCACGGAACGGACGGCCCAGATGGCGCCCGCGGTTTGCGAAGGAGCCGACCGTTGGGGAAGGGTAGATTTGCAATTTTGAACTGTCTAAAACCCTAATTTGCAATTAAACCAATTTAAATTAAATCCAAAATGTGACTAAATGACCTCCAAAAATTCCCAAAATTTCACCCTTAGCTAATTTTTGGGGTGGGGAACCCAAAAATGAAATCAGATTTCAATTTGGAGATCAAAATAATTTAGGTATTTTTCAGAGCTTAAAAATAGCCAAAAATACCAAATTTTCCAATTTAGCTCCAGTTGATTTCAAACTTCTAGGTTTATGTTTAAATGACCCATTGAATCCAATAGAATCAAAATCAAATCTTGGCTTAGCTTAATTAATCTTATTTTAGCTAGGGTAATAACCTAGGGTTGTTACAGACTCTCCCACTTAAGAACGATGTCGTCCCAGACATCACCTAAGTGAAGAAATATCCTGCTGCGATAATACGAGTTTAGATACAATTGACAGAAAAGAAATGAATAGTACCTGGATTTGCAAAGAGATGGGGATATTTATTGCGCATATCTACCTCTTTCTCCCAAGTAGATTCTTCCAACGATCTATTCTTCCACTGAATTTTGACCATAGGAATGGAACAATTCCTCAGCTGCTTCTGATCATGAGCTAAGATTCTGATAGGTTCTTCGGCATACGAAAGATCAGGTTGAATCTCTACTGCTGGGAGTTGAACAAGGTGCGAAGGGTCTCAAAGACATCTTCTCAATGATGATACATGAAATACGTTGTGAACAGCTGCAAAGCCATCCGGTAGGCTTAGCCTGTAGGCAGACAACCCTACCTTGGCCAAGATTTTGAAAGGTCCTACATAGCGGGGACTGAGTTTCCCAGTTACACTAAATCTGAAAACACCCTTCATTGGGCTGACCTTCAGATAAGCAGAATCTCCCACATTTAATTCTAAGAGACGGTGGTGAGAGTCATGATACTTACTCTGATGATCTTGAGCTGAATGAATTCTCTGCTGAATTAACTTGATCTTGCTGTTGGCTTCTTCTACCAATTCTGAACCAAACAGTTGAACACTTCCTATTTCAGACCAGGCTAGTGGAGTACTGCACTTTCTGCCATACAAGGCTTCATAAGGAGCCATCTTAATACTGGCTTGAAAATTGTTGTTATAGGCAAACTCCACTAACGGGATGTGATCTTCCCAGGAACCAGCAAAATCAAGAATACAGAGCCTAAGCAAATCTTCCAGAACTTGATTTACTCTCTCAGTCTGACCATCCGTCTGAGGATGAAAAGCTGTACTCATGGCTAGAGTCATTCCTAAATCTTGATGCACGGCTTGACAAAACTTGGAAGTAAATCTGTTGTCTCTATCAGATACAATTAACTTTGGAATTCCATGCAATCTGACAATCTCCTTGATGTAGAGTTTTGCCAACTTCTCTACTGAATCAGTTTGACGAATAGGAAAAAAATGCGCTGATTTAGTTAATCGATCGACAATAACCCAGATTGCGTCGGCACCAGATTTGGCACGAGGCAATCCCATGACGAAGTCCATGGATATATCAAACCATTTCCATTCAGGAATATCTAGCGGATGCAGAAGACCACCAGGTCTTTGGTGTTCGGCCTTTACTAGATTACAGGCATGACATTTGGCCACAAAATCAGCTACATCTTTCTTTATACCTAGCCACCAAAATGATTGCTTCAAATCTTGATACATCTTAGTACTGCCTGGGTGAATATGATACCCAGAATTATGGCCTTCGACTAAAACCTCTTGATGCATAAACTTAGGGATCCACAATCGATTGCCCTGATAAACTACACCATTCTGCAACTGCAAATCCTGACGATAACCACCTTCGATATCTGCTTTAAATTTCAAATACTCATCGTCTTTGGTTTGCGAGATGGAGACATCTCAGTGGAAAGTGGTTTACACACTAATATTTGATAATAGCGAACTCAGCATATCGTCATTAACTGGAGAAATCTCAAGCTTACGAAATTCAGGTTCTAGGAAATTGGAGGAAATCATAGAGGTTAGAGTAGAACGATGACTAAGAGCATCGGCCACTACATTAGCCTTCCCTGGATGATATTGAATGATGAGATCATAATCACTAATGAGTTCCAACCATCTTCTTTGGCGGCAATTCAATTCTCTCTGGGTGAAGATGTACTTTAAACTTTGATGATCAGTGAAAATTGAACATTGTACTCCATACAAATAATGACGCCATATTTTCAAAGAAAATATTACGGCTGCAAGTTCAAGATCATGAACTAGATAATTTCGCTCGTGGGGTTTCAACTGACGAGAGGCGTAAGCAATTACCCTACCCTCTTGCATTAAAACACAACCTAGACCGATTCCTGAGGCATCGGTATACACCTGGTAGTTCAAACCTTCTTTTGGTAGAACAAGAACTGGAGCGGTAGATAGAGCATCCTTAAGGGTTTGAAATGCTTCCTCGCACTCCGGGCTCCAAATGAATGGGACAGCCTTTTGGGTTAATTTAGTTAACGACGAAGCAATCTGGAAAAAGCCCTTAACGAACTTCATGTAGTATCCTGTTAATCCCAGGAAACTCCTAATGTCGGTGACGACTTAGGTTGAGCCCAATCCTGAATAGCTTTTACTTTGCTCTGGTCTACTCGAATTCCCTGAGCATCGACTACGTGCCCCAAAAATACAATGGAGTTAAGCCAGAACTCGCACTTGGAGAACTTGGCATAAAGTTGATGCTCACGCAAAGTTTTCAACACTAACCTCAGATGTTCTTCATGGTCTTTCAAAGTTTTGGAGTAAATGAGGATATCATCAATAAAGACGATCACAAACTTATCTAGATACGATTTTAGCACGCGCTGCATTAAATTCATAAAGATCGATGGTGCATTGGTGAGTCCGAACGACATCACCAAAAACTCGAAGTTTCCATAACGAGTACGGAACGCAGTCTTCCCTACATCGTCTTCCTTTACTCGCAACTGGTGGTAGCCAGACCTTAAATCGATCTTGAAAAATATCACGGCTCCGAATAATTGGTCGAACAAATCATCGATTCTATGCAGTGGGTATTTGTTCTTTATGGTGACCTTGTTCAGTTCACGATAATCTATACACATACGCATAAATCCATCCTTCTTTTTCACAAATAATACCAGCGCTCCCCAATGAGACATGCTTGGCCTAATGAAACCTTTATTCAGGAGCTCTTGCAACTGCTCGTTGAGTTCCTGCAGCTCCTTAGGTGCCATTCTATAAGGTTCTTTAGATATTGGCTGTGTACCGGGAATCAATTCAATAGAGAATTCCACTTCTCTGAAAGGAGGTACACCAGGCAAATCCTTCGGGAATACATCGGCAAATTCTTTGACTACCTTACAATCAGTAAGGGAGATATTTTCTTTTGTTTCGCCCATCATGGTGACTAAGTAGGCGCTACAACCTTTGACAATCAACTGTTCTGCTTTAATGGCATTTATTAAAGATAACTGCGTGCTAGTTTTTCCTACAAATGTTTCAGGCTTACCCTGAGAATGGAGAGTGACTCTCTTTTTATGACAGTTAATCACAGCATTATTGTCACTAAGCCAATTCATTCCGAGAATGATGTCAAAGTTAGCTATCGATAGGATGATTAGCTTAGCCTGAAATTCTTGATCGTTTATCGGGATTTTGATATTGCAAAATTTATGAGCACTTAGTTGGATTCCTGATGGAAGTCCAACACTCAATTTTTGTGCTAGGTTGCATGCGTGAAGTTTAAGATTATTAGTAAAATATTCTGAGATGAATGAGTGACTGGCACCCGTATCGAACAATACGTTACAAGGCTGGTTATTGAAATAAAGTGTGCCTAAATTACACAGTTTTACATTAACAACTTGAAAAGATTTATCATACAGAAAGGCAATGTAACAAGAGTGGTTTAAAAGTGTGCACCTGAAACCACATTGTTATCTTCCGCGACTTCCATAGGAGTTAAAGCATATACTCGGGCAGGTCCAGCAGGGCGACTGTTAGTTTGTCGTCGCTGTAAATTCTGAGAATTGGGAGCTGGTGGCTGTGTGTGAGCCACTTCAGGAGCAGGGGCTGGCATTATGGCCAAATTTGGTTCCCTCCGATTCAGTGGAGTTGCTCAGAACACCTGCTTCTTATGATACGGCTTCATTTGAACTCCATCTATTGTTTCTGTGTGGTCGCACTGATAGAATCGATGGCCTGTGCGCCCACAATTAAAACATCTCTGGCCAAAGTGATAACACTTGCCATATGGATGTGGGTTGGGGAAGTTCTGAATTTGTTCAGCTGTAGGGGTAGCTTCCAGCTGATATACTTTTGCGGGGTTGGATCCGTGTCTCTTGAAATTTCCTCGCTAGTTCAGATTGGTTTGCGCCTTTCGCTTATGATCTTCTTCGGATTGGTGATGTTCAATCACCTTAGCCGTTTCCACTAGTTTGAAGAAACTAGTTAGACAGAGTGGCACTATCTGATTCTTCAACGAAGTTCTGAGTCCACAAAGGAAGCGATGACACTTTGCTGACTCAGAATGTGTGACTTCTAGTGCAAAGCGGATTAATCTACGGAACTCCCTTTCATATTCCGCCACTGAGCGACTTCCTTGCGTTAACCTCATGATCGTATCTGTAATTATGTTTTGTGCGGACGGGGGGATGAACTTAGTTTTGAAGGTTTCAACAAATATATCCCAAGGAATGTCATCTAATTCATAATCAGCGAACTGGGTGTTCCTGACTTCTTCCCACCAATATTTTGCCTCGGCGTGAAATAGATGAGTGGTGAGACGGACGGCTTCAGAGTTTGGAATTTTCAGACTAACTAGATCCTTCTCCAAGGCCTTCAGCCAATCGGTCGTATCCATCGGGGACAAGTTCCCGCCAAAGTTTGGAGGCCTTAACCTCAAGAAATTATGGAGGATATAATCTGCTGTATGGTGTGAAGATGAAGCAAGTTGTGGAGCATGGACCATTGGAGCTGCGATAGTTGCTGGGATTACACGATCATTCAATAATTTTTGCATGACCAGTGCCTGCTGAGCTTGGTTTTCTAAGAGAGTTGCCACCATGGCTCGTAGATGAGCCACCTCATCCTTAGAACTACTTGAGGCTACAGTGTTCTTGATAGGAGTAATAGTGGGTGGTGATCCAGAATCCATTCTAGTTTAATTAAGAAAAGAACAAACTCAGAATTTACTCTAAGGAAGGAAAATTAAAATTTTTCATTAATCATAGAATTTAGGAATTACAATGCCAAAACTATAAATCAAATGAACTTGCCTGAAATTGAAATAACATTTAATCTAACTATCGTTTAGACTTTATCAATGTACTCTGCCCTAAAAGCTACACAAAAATCTTCAAAGGTGACTTCTCGCCGCTTCCTATTACACTTCTTCTCGAGCTTTGCCATAGTCTCGTACCACCATACTCTGGCATAATCCACCATCAGGTCAGTCACAATATCTATGTAAAGTGACTCGGGACACTCTATGCGCTCCAAAACAGACTCTACTCGGCTCAGCCATTCTTGCGCATATACGGGAAAGTTGAGCCCTCGATATACAGTTTGTCATAACAGCTTTTCCAGGACCAAAACTCCTCTTGATGAAACTCCTTCGATTTGCCAGTTACTTTCCTGCCTCCATTTGAAGCTACTGTTCCAAGCACTCCTGAAGATACGCTGATAGTAGTCTATATCAGGCTCTTCAGATCCCATCTGACTCTGGGAGCAGAATTTTACTATATTTGTGTTAGATCCTAAATGAATAAATTTATTAGGTTGGGAGTATTCTCCTCTTTCATTGTGCATAGAGTTACTGGCACTACTATGTTATGGATGTCACTTATATTGATGCGTGTATTTTAGAAGAACGATCCATTAGGTAGAAAAGAATCATAGATCCCATTCTAACACCTTATGGTGTTCTATGATACCAACTGTGGGGGCCCCGTACTGACAATAAGGAAGTACGGTGCTCCAACTGTGGAAAATCTCTAACTTAAGTAAAGTTAGGCGAACCCAACTTGCCTTAAGTAAAGGGCTTGTCACCAAGTGCTATAACATTCATCAATATAAATATCAAAGTGGCGGAAGCAATATAAAATAGAGTAACATCCACAAGCATACATAGTAGGAAAAGAATATGCAATATAGTAACTCATCACAATGCAGAAAGTAAAGTACATCCAGAAAGTTAATTATTACAAACTGAAATGAATAACTAAAAATAAAAGACTCTCGTCCTCACTGGAATCAACAAGACAAAACTAGCTAGACAGCAGCTGGAAGGTCCTCCTCTTGAACTGGCTCCTCCTCAGCGACACTGCCCACGAACACGTCTGAATCTGACATTTGTCGATATCACAAATGTCAGGGCCCCAGCCAATAAAATAAAAAGGTTACAGTTGGACAATTGTCTAAGTACATTTTATGCTATTTAAAGTGAACTGAATATTAAATGATATCACATTTAATTTAACTACACATGCAGTAGTAAAGGGTGCAACAAGCAATGAAAGAACTGGAATACTATAAATTATCTATTTATAGCATGCAACATATATGTGAAGTAACATACAAAACACTAAATAAGCAAGGTAAGGCTAAAAGAAAAATAACTGCAACTGTTGAATAAACATGATCCTAACATGATTATGATCGAAGTAAAACATGCTGAGTATAAAAGAACACAAGAACTGAATATGATAAAATTCTAGCATCCTAAACATGCCATTCATACATATATCTAAGCCATAAAATATACATACAACATGCAGATTAATATGAAAAGAAAGGCTACTGAGACATGTGGCAAAAGCAAAGCAATGTATAGCATATAAAGCCACTGAGACATGTGGCAAAGCGAGCAAATATTGGGAATAAGGCCACTGAAACATGTGGCAAAGCAAACTAGAAACCCAAGACAATACAATACAGCTAATGTAGTAATATGCCTAAGTCCTAGTACTGCCATACCAGCCAATAGGCCATACAGGGCCTCCAATATCAATCAATCAATTCCCAGCTTAGCCATCCAAATATGCTAGATCTGAGTCCAGTCTATACAATACTACTACTGAAGAGGCACACTAAACTAGTTCATATTCTACTAACTATGATAAAATAAAATTGATATGATATGTAATTTCAATACTAGCTTAGGATGCATCATCCTAAGTTTTTCCTATTATGCTCAAGGGTTAAAGCTCAAAATCCAAGGTATGCAAAGCAATCTAGTCAAAGTAAGCAAGAGACTCAATCTTAACTTATGTGATATCTGTTATTGTCTAATTACCAAATCTAACTATTCTGAGAAGGTACAAGCTTAGGATCTCCAATATCCAGCTATCGAGTAGAATCTTAGATTTACGTCCTTGAAGTCAAATATTAGAACTTAACAAGTTCTAATCAAAAATCATGTGACGACTATATAATTTAAGTAAGCAAATCAATGAACTAATCTTATGAATATTTTACTCTCTTACTCAAATCTTGATCAAATAGATCAAGATTTAAGAATTTAGAACTTAAACTCTATGTTGAGTTCAAATCCCAAATCCTAGGTGATATTCTAAATAGGATCTAAGTTTCTCACTTAATACCTAATTTAAAGGTAAAGAATACTATAAGTTGAAAGATTCAGGAACTAAGATCCTAGTGAAAGGCTATTCTACTAATTATAAGATAAAATAATCAATTAAGAACTTGAGAATCTAGGATCTATATTCAATCTTTAAGATAATTTCATTATCTTATTGATTAAATTATCCTATACCCACATGGAAGGTTTCAAGAGATTAAATAATCAATCATTAAAGAATTTCAATTGGAGGTGGTTTGATTCAAATTGAAGATCTAAGTCTAAGATCTAAGATCTAAAGATTTGAAGTTTGATCACTTTAGACTTCTAATTAGAGTTTTGACTTAAGGGTTTCCATTTATGATTTTATTTAGATCTAATCATATAATTAACTATAAGTAGCTTATTAAGGTTAAGAATTAACAATTCCAAGTATTAAATTAACATTAAACCCATTTTGACCTTCTTAGGTTACTTAAGATCTAAGGGTCTGAGTTTTGATCACTTTAGATCTTAAGCTAAGAGTTTTACTTAGACATTTACAGTTCCTTTTCTTTTAACACTTAACTCTTATATTATCTTAACTAAACTCAATAATGAGATAACTGACCATTTCAATTATGAAACTTAATTAAGTTAAGGTCCAATGATCTTTATAAGGAATGCTTAAGATTTAAGTACCTTTATTAAGGACTAAATGAAGATTCCATGGATTAAGAATCACATTAACTCTATCCCTGTTCTAGGACTTCAGAGAATATATCCAATCTATTTTATAGTGGTTTACTGAAATTTTCAGTCCTTAAGAAACTTTAAATCACATTTTGGTCAAAATGACCATAATGCTCCTCTTAAGGCTAAAATTATGATTTTAGGGTTTAATTACCCAAATTTATTCTAATCTATTTTAATGTATTTCATATTACTTAATGAAGTGGGAAACATCTTTAATTTAGGTTTTGATGACCTAAATAGTATTAATTAGCACTAATCACCTAATTAAGGCACTTAGGGTGATTAGTGAATTTAAGGCACTTTAGGGCAATCCAACCTTACACTTAGGTTATACTAGGTCTAATATGATGTTAAGAACCATTCCCACCTAAATCAGAGGCTTAATTAGAGATTAATTCACTAATCATTGATTATGGTGATTAAGGAATGATTAAGAAAATCAATCGTCCAAAATTAATTTTAAGCATTTAGAATTGTTCCTTATGGTACAAGGAGCAATCAGAGCCCTTAAACTCATAAATTGGATAATTAAATAATTTTATATGATTTAATTAAAAACAGAAAAAGTTTGGCAAATAATTTTAAATCCAACCATTGGATCTGAGATTTTATTTTATATTCAGATTCCTTAACTTTTTCTGATTCAAATGGTATATTGGATCATACCATTTGGATCTGTATAACTAAAGTTATTTAATTAATTTATTCTGAATATTTATTTAAATTAAAACTATAGGGTTTAATTAGTTAATTTCGCATTCATTAAAAATGTTAAGCAATAATTATTAATTAGGCGCAGCCCAAAATCAGAACCGCGCGGGTCGCGGGTCGGCCCGGCCCAAAACCCGCGACTTCGTCTTCTACCTCTCGACGGGTCCCGAGCCCATCGAATTTCAAAGTGGAAATTCTCGGCACTCCGGCGACGGCAGGGGCTCAAATCAATCCCTACACATTCCTTGAGTCGAGACGCGTCGATTGGACCAAGAACCCCCATCTGGATCCCTCTGGATCGATGGGGTCTAGCTCACCTGAGACGTCCTTCTGCGAGACATCTCAGGTCGCCTGTGAGGGGGAAATTCTCCTCATAGGGACCTCGATTCAACTGGATTTTGATCCCTACACGTTCAGGGAGACTAGACAAATCGAAACCCCAACCTATCTTAACCCGAGGCGCAGCCAATCGCTGGGTCCTTACTCGGACTCGGCCATTGGCTCGATGGCTAGCTCAGTCAATCAATACGATCGACTCGAGCTAGCTTAGCCTTAGGTGACAATCACAGGAGTTTCCTAGGTGGCTAAGGCTGCTTAGACGACATTCAGAGCTCATTCCAGAAGACAGCAACGAAAGGAGCTTCAAAAAATTTTAATGGAGGAAGCTGTACCTGACTTCGGGTTTACTGGCCTAATTGAGGAGAATTGGAGTGTCCTTGAGCTTCCTGGTCAGTAGACGGAGCTCCACAGGGGGTCTGAACACCAGACAGACCCTCTATCAGTGGTTTTAGCCTTCAGAAAGAGCCAGGAATTCGTTGAGAAAGGTGCGAGCTCTACGAGGTTCTAGCCGCCAATTGAGGGATCACAGTGAGCAAAGAGGCTCACTGTGATTCACTCAGGGTATTTATAGGCCTAGGGGCCATGGGGAGTGGCTCCCATAGCTTGGGTTGGGAGGAATGGCTCGGCCCGAGGGGGTCCTTCATTTTTCCCGAATTGGGGGTGGACCGGGCTTCGGGCTTGGCTGGGATTGCTCGGGAAGCAAGGGCAAGGCCGCAATGGTCTTTCTGATGTGGCGCGGGAGTGGCAGACCGGCTGGAGGACGTGGCAGTACGGGAGGATTCGGCTGTCGGGCGCGGGCTGGGGGAAGGAGATGATCCACAGTAGCGGGAGCTGCCGGAGCCGTCTGATGATCATTGGTTAACGCGAAATGATCCAGATCTTCCGACATCTAACGAACGATCGAGGATAAAAGATCAGCCGTTGGATCTAATCGGGGAATCTAACGGTTGATCGAAGGTATTTACGGTGGATCGCTTAGATGCCGTCGGATCGGGATCTTGAAACCGCGGAACGGCGGAGATTAGATGGATTCATCCAACGGTGCGGGCCGTTGGATCAAGACCACGGAACGGACGGCCCAGATGGCGCTCGCGGTTTGCGAAGGAGCCGACCGTTGGGGAAGGGTAGATTTGCAATTTGGAACTGTCTAAAACCCTAATTTGCAATTAAACCAATTTAAATTAAATCCAAAATGTGACTAAATGACCTCCAAAAATTTTCAAATTTCACCTTTAGCTAATTTGGGGGTGGGGAACCCAAAAATGAAATCAGATTTCAATTTGAAGATCAAAATAATTTAGGTATTTTTCAAGGCTTAAAAATAGCCAAAAATACCAAATTTTCCAATTTAGCTCTAGTTGATTTCAAACTTCTATGTTTAGGTTTAAATGACCCATTGAATCCAATGGAATCAAAATCAAACCTTGGTTTAGCTTAATTAATCTTATTTTAGCTAGGGTAACAACCTAGGATTGTTACAGGCCAGGTCCAACTTGCTGATATGTGGAAACCATTTAGTTCATTGTGGAGGTGCCAATGGAGCTCTGGTGAGCTTTCGAGAGGTCCCAGCAAGCCTTGGAAGTATTTGCTGCTAATGGACTACAACAGTAGCGCACCGTGGAATGCTCTGATGCCCCACAGTATGAGCCAGGGCGCCGTAGCGCGCCCTGGCACCCCGCTGCATGAGACTGGGTGCACCGTAGCGCCCGCCGGAGATATATTTCGGATCTAGGCGCTACCCTAAATGTTTTATGGGGTATTTTATGCCTTTTAGGTTCTGAATAAAGCATAAATATATATTAAAACATGTTGAGATATTTTCTAAGGAAAAATAATACCAAAATCAAATTTTTGCTAATGCTTCATTTCTTCAACCTAATGTGAACAGTGGTGTTCACTAGAGAAGAAGAAATTGATTGGGAGGCTGCATAAGCGATAGATCTTTATTATTTTTGTGAAGGTAAGGCTCTCAGTAACTCAGTAATTGTCTTATTTCATAGTAGATTTTTCTGTGTGGTGTTGCTTTGTGATTTTTCATATTATTAGATTTTCCACGTAAAATTTCTTGTGCTTGGATGCTTGTCGTTTATGTTGTGATTGTGTTATATTTCTATTTTATTTGTACTTAAATAATTTTGTCTATTGTTTGGTGACCTTCAACGTAACCCATCCGCAAAATGCTTCCTCTGCATTCTCCAATAATTGGTATCAAAATGATCGGTTGTTGTTCTAGGGTTTTCTATTTGAGTGGAAGCATTGGCAGATGAAATGCGACACAAAATAAAGAAGTTTAATATCACGAATTTTGTCTTTTGAAAGACGCAAATGGAGGATCTGCTCTACTAAAAGAATTTGTATTTACCACTTAGTGAAGCTGACAAGAGGTCGGCCACTATATCAAATGAGGATTGAGAGGTTCTTGATAGAATTGTGTTGGGTTTGATTTATCTTTCATTGTCTTCTTCCATTGCATTTAACATTGTCAATAAGAAAATAACTCTAGATCTCATGATTGCTCTGACAAGGATATATGAGAAGCCTTCAGCTTCCAATAATGTTTTTCTGATGAAACGATTGTTCATAATGAAGATGATGGATCGCTGCTCAGTGACAGAACATTTGAATGTGTTCAACACTATGACAAGTCAATTGAATTTGGTGGGCATCAAGTTTGATGATGAGGTTCATACTCTGTTATTCCTCTATTCACTACCAGATAGTTGGGAAGAGCTTGTGACAACCATCAGCAACTCATTAGGAAAGACATCGTTAAAGTTTGATGACATTATTGGGCTAATGCTTAATGAAGAGGTACGGAAAAGATCCCATGGGGAGGAATCTACTTCAATGTTGAATGCAGAGAGTCGAGGAAAAGATGTAGACTAGAGACATAACAGAAATATGTCTATGTTAATGGGAGGAAAGTCAAGACCCAGAAAATCAAAGCCAGATTGCTTGAACTATGGAAATGCAAGACCCTTCAAGAAGGATTGCCTTATTCTGAAAAAGATAAGTGGTAAGAGCAAAGATATGATCCCCATTATAAATGTTTTAGCAAAAGAGGATCAAGATGCATTAATTTTGTCACTAGTAAATACGGAGTCTTGGGCGGTGGACTCGAGCGCATCCTTTTATGCTACTTCTATGAAAGGTGCCTTCAAGAATTACACCAAGGGTGACTTGGAGAAGGTGTATCTGAAAAATGACAAGACATGCGATATCATGGTAAAAGCGATGTGGACACCAGCTACCAAGTAGTACAATTTGAAAGCTAAGAGAAGTTATGTAACAACCTAAAGTTGTTACCATAATCAATTATGACTAAACTAGGTCCTGATCTTGATTCTAATACTCCTAATAAATTATCAAGAGAAAACCCTTAAGTTTTGGTCCAAATCAAGAGTCAATCGAACTAAACCATAATTCAGGAAAATTCAGATAATCTAGAAAATGACCTGATTAATTTGATCTCAAATCAAAAATTTGACTTCGTCATTGCGCTCATCACCTCCAAATTAGCAAAGAGTGATATTTTAAAAGTGTTTGGAAATAATCGGATTTTCCTTGATTATTTTAATATATTTTAAATACCGCAAAAGTTAAAATAATTAAATACTCATTGAAATCAAAATTCAACTTCTTATTTGCGTTCCTCATCCCTCAATTAGCTATGGGTGATTTATTAAAAAAAATTAGAAGTCATTTCATAATTAAGTTTTAATTAAGAAAAATCAAAATATTATTATTTAATTAATATTTTTTAAATTGCATTAATGGTTACCATCTAAAATTCTTTCACGCTATGTCCTTACCATTTGATTGGACAACGCCTTCTCTGAGCCGTTTGATCCGATCTCAGAGTGAGATCGGACGGATCCGGCATCGTATCCCTCGCCCAGCCGAGTATGCTCGACGCGTGCCGCCAGGACCTCACACGCAAAGTCGCGTATACGTGTCTCCCCACAGATTTGATTGCCTTCAGCACTCCAATTAAGCTTCATTAGAGTCTAAATGTTCGAGCCAGACTGTTTAGATCCCTATAGAGCTGATTAGTGCTTGGCATCGTCGTCCCGAAGTCCTACTTCCCTCGAAACCGCTAAAGTGAAGGTACCTTGATCTCCCATTCCTTCCTACTATTTTGCAATTATTCAATTTGTTATGTTATTTCATGGAGTAGATTAAGGGTTTATCGGGTTTGATCAGGTTATATCGAACCCAATCAAGCCAATTTCATCTACCATCCATAGTAGAGCACAATGCTCTCGTTTCGGCTTCTCCTCATCCCAAACTCTAGCACATATGGTCCATCCATGTCGGTGACTCAGGATACCTTCGTCATCGGTCCGGCTCTCAGTGGATAAATCCCATTGAGCTCTTTCCATCACCGTGCAAGCCGGCCGCCGGCGAGGCCGGGAGGCCATCCAAATTGCATGCCCTAGTTGTTCATCCTTGGAACATGTCTGAACGAAAGTGAGTACCGTCTCGGGTCAAGTCGGGTTGAACCCGACCCACGTGGCTATTATCTAAGCCGCCACACATCGTCTGTCGCGCTCGTGGGGCCTGTGCGCCCGTCACCATTCTGTCCCATCACACTGAATCGTGGGCCCTCATCCTCTGCTGTCGATCCAATGGTGGGGCCTGCCGCTGTTTGACCTGCTAGATAATTTAATTAATCAAGGAATTAAATTAATTTAGTTTAATTTAATAATTAATTAACATAACTTTAATCCCTCATAATTCCAAATCTATAAATTCAAATATAACAATATTATATCTCATTTTAATTAGAAAAATATCATGATTATAATGATGGTTCTCAATTTGCTATTGGATGCCTATTTTGCTTAATGGCAGTTATGACCCCTCTTAATTACTCCCTTAAACCCTAACTCTTCATTAGTTCATAATTTGGCCAATTTAACTCCAAATTATGCAATCAAATATACTATTTTTATCAAAAAAGCATGAAGAACAGTAAACTACAAAAAAAAAATTTTTTTGATAATTATATTGCTTAATTAGTCATAATCCCTCTAAAAATGTATTAGTAAATATTAGCCTTCATTAATCATCCAAATTTATATATTCAAATTGCTGATAGCTCTTAGTATAGTGTAGAATATAGTGGTAAAATTAATTTTGCAAATGTGTACTAAATTTCACACCCTAAATCCTAATTAAGAATTAAGTTATTCATTTGAGGCTCAAATTGAACAAACTCAATTTCACTGTGATCAGTGTGCTATAGGAAAATCATATTCACTGACTTTACTCAATTTGGATACCAAAATAGAGAAGTTAGATTTTTGGACCTATTCCTAAACTTTTTAAATTATATTTTTAGAACCAAAACTTGTAACTTAATTAAATGACATCATAATATAGTAATTTTAGATTCTATAGAATCTTTATGCAAAAAAGAACATAAGTAGAGCAAAATTTTCAGTTTTCCCTAAGTAAAATTTCTAATTAACCCTTAATGAGCTTAAGCCCTAATTTAAACTAATTAGCCTCAACTATTGGCCAGCCAATTTGGGTGTTCTTAGTGTATATCATCATATTAGAGAGTAAGAAATCATTTGGTATTTAAAAAAAAAACCAATTTTGAGCCATAATTTTAAATGTTGCATTTTTTACCCTTAAGTAGGTGCATTTTGGTCATTTTTTCCCTAAAATTAAGGTTAAGTATTCTTAAGCCTTAAAAAATTGTTATATTCGTTAAAATTAGTAAAGTAGATGATCATAAATCAAGTTTAGATCATTTATACTCATTAGATTGAAATTAAAGCTGTAGCGGCCCGCCCCATCGCAGCGCGCAAAGGGGTAAAAATCATAATTCGGCGGTGGAGCAGTGCGCCACTCGGGAAGGAATATCCCATCTCCCTGAAATAGCTGAAAACCAAACCCCTCTGAAGGGCTGCTGACTCAACCTCAAGAAGGGTTGAGAGCTAATACTAGTATCCTTATTCTAAGTATTAGATAAATACATATATTAGATTTAAAATACAATAAGAATCTAACATATGTATAAGATATCAGTATTTCTAGTATACTGATCACATCACAATACAAAGTATAAGTAGTATATAACAGAGTGCAGAAGCTTAAAATAAATATCCAAAAATATTCATCACAGAAGCTGTATAAAAATATTCATCTCAGAAAAGAAAAGAAAATACATCCAGAATTATTACAAATATTTATTGAATAATAGACATAGAGCTAAGTACTAAACTGAAAATAAACTAAGTAGAAAAGTAGTATAATTGGAGGAGAGTCCACTAGTGCTCCACTGGCTCCAACTGAATCTCCTAGGTATCCTACTAATCTGGCTCAATATATTGCTCAAGATCTAGCAAATTGTCAGATCCCAAAAGTTCCACATGTTAGACAATAAGTCTAACACATCAAAACTAGTCTAAATAGTTCTAGTTATTCATTTAACATTTACATAATATAATTAAATCTGCAAAAATATTATAAAGGTAATTGAAAGCATAAGACTGTATAAAACTGTATAAAGTAAAGTAACGCTAAACTGTAAACTGAATACTGAAAATAAATTGTAGCTGTACTGAATCTGAAACTGAGTAATCATATGTGAATCTATGTTGTATGTCACTGAAATTGTGCATCTGAATATGCCACGATACTGTATGCTACTGATATACAACTAAAATATCATTAAACTACTATGAGTAGTACGGTCCAATATATACATACATCAAGTTGGGAATACCATATACTATAATATCGATGCATCCTGAAATACTCCAGTCAATGTATGCAATATTCCGTAACTCATAAATCATCACTGATACTCATACATCATTCTGATACTCACACATCATGCTTATGCTCATGCTCATGCTTCTAAGTATATAAGATAATGTAACAACCCAAGTTATTATCTTAGTCAATTAGGACTAAACTTAGTCTTAAATCTAATCATAAGTGCTAATTAAGTCATTAGGAGTCAACCACCAAGACCCAGTCCAAACCAGAGGTCAAACGGATCAAATCCTTATTTTGGGAATTCCAGGAACCTCGAAATTGACCTATTTATTTTGACCTCCGATTAAAAAACGGACACCGTCATTGCGTTCCTTGACCCCAAATTAGCTTGGGGTGAAGTTTCCATGTCAATCGGAAGTCATCAAAATTTTGACGAATATTTTAATAATAAAAATACCTCGGAAATCGAGGAATCAAAATACTCGTCAGATCAAAAATTCGATTTTGTCATTGCGTTCCTCACCCCTCAATTAGCTAGGAAAAATATGTTCAAAATTTTTGAAAAAAAAAAATAATATATATATATATATATATATATATATATATTATTTTATTATTAACGGCGCCGTCATTTTGTTTAAACTTTCCGTCCGTTCTCCCTAACGCCGTCAAACGCCCGCCGTTTTCGCCAAAACATATCTGGACCGTTCGATCAAACCGATCGAACGGCCCTCAGCCTTCGTCCCGAGCGTCCGCGGATCGTGCGCCACGCGGCGCTCGGCCGCCCGCCGTGGCCAACCGGTGCTCGGCCGTACCTCGCAGACTCCGCCGTAGCCCCGACTTAAGACCCGGAGCATCCCCACTCCTCGGATACCTCGCGAAGAACCCTGAGTCACGTCGACTGCATCCAGTCGTCAACCTCTCGAACCCTAAGTCGCTCCCTGCCGTCCATCTTCAGGTACCCCCTCTCCTACCCTCCTTTTCAATTGCTAGTATCGTTGCTTGTATGCAATTATTGTCGTCGAAGGAGTAGTCGATCGAGCATCGCAACCCTAACTCCCGAGCCGTCCAAATTAGGGTTAAACTTAGGAGTAGATCCCACCGACGTCAACCGGCGATCCACCCCTCATAATGAAGGGCCCGGTGACCTCTACCTATCGGCGTGCGGATCGGGTCCAAGCGCCGGCGGGATGGCCGGGATTTGTCGTCTCCGACAGCTCGGTCTCGCGCAGCCTGCAAGGAGACGAAACGACCCGGGCCACGCCGGGTCAAACGCGACCCGGCCCGCTCCCACGCGAACCCGTCCACGTGTGCGAGCGCGGGCATCCGTGGGCCCCGCTCCGCAGCTCACGCGCTGCCACGCGTGCCTGGTGGGCCACACCTCTGTGCTGCGGTCGCCTCGACCGCAGCGGTGGGCCCCACGCGCAGCGCAGCGGCCAATCACGGCCCGCCGCGTGTCCCGTGGGTCCCTGGGTCTCTACCGCTCCCTCTCTGTGTCTGCCACGTGGCAACTGGCGGGCCCTGCGCAATAATGACCTGCAGAAAATAAGTAAATATATTAATATATTTTATTATTAATTAATGTTAATTTAGGTTTATTAGTAATTAATTTAGGTTAACAGTTAGTTCATTTATACTAATTAATAATAATTAGCTATTAATCAATATTAAACAGTAAGATAATATTAATATTATTTAATTATAATATTAGTAATTAACTAGTAGTTAAGTTAAATTAACAGATAGATTAGCATATTAATTAAGGACTAATATAAGCTTAGTAGTAGATTAGTGCAGTTAATTATTATTAAATAATAAGTAGATAATTAATAAATTGATAGTCATTAGTTAATTAATTAGTCATTAATTAATCATTTACCAAATAGTAATTATAGTTAATTAAAACTTTTGTTAAATAGTTAAACAGTAATTATTAATTGTTAATTAACTAATAATATATTATATTATGTACAGTAATATTAAAAATTATAACTAATTAATTATCAACAGTAAAATATACTTAATTATTCTTAAATAAATATAAACAGATAATTAAGACTAATTAAATGATAATTAGTGCTAATTACTTTGCTATAGCAAAATATTAATAAATATAATTTAATGTTAATTAATAGTTAAGCCTAATTAATCATAGATTAATTAATGATTAATAATTTCAAAAATTTTATATAAAAACTTTAGGAATGAACAATAAAATCATTTAATTTGAATAAATGAACAGTAAAATAATTCAAATTGTATTTTTGAATAGTAAAACTTAAAAGTTTAATAACTTTTTATAGGATGATCCAAACATAGCCAATATAGGTCTTAAAATACTCAAAAAAATGTAATGAATCAAATAACGTAATGTAAAAATTTATTTCAAGGTACGTATATCGAGGTAGCATTTTAGGACCTCTTTAGGACCTCATAACTTTTTAACCGGTTATCGAAACATAGTCAATATGGGTCTTAAAATGCTCAGGAGAGTGGCCCCGTCACCGTAGTAGTATTAGTTTTCTCATTTGGACATCAGGATAAAAAGTCAACCATAGAACTTAGAGTTGACTTTAGTGAAAAATGACCAAATTGCCCTTGGAATTCAAATGACCATAACTTGGTCAAATCAACTCCAAATTCAAAAATTCAAGAAGCTATCTAACCTAGAATTCCAATATCATCAACATTCTAAAATAAAATTTAGGTAAATGACCAAATTACCCCTAGCCTTATTTTAGTCATAACTTGATCGTTTCTCGTCCAATTTAGGCGTACTTATTATCTATCTTCAAGTTAGACAGTAAAAAATCAGTTGGGACTAAGAAAACCCAATTCTAACTCTCAAGTCAAAAGTAGACTTTTTGACCCTTAAAGTAGGGGCAAAATAGTTATTTTGCCCTAAGATTGGATTAAGTACCCTTACCCTTTGGATAACATTCCAGAACACCAAGACTAATATTATAATCATCTAAGTAACAATCAAGTGAGTGAAATCAACCATTAAGTCAGATCCTAATAATTTTTGCTAAATCTTAAGCACTACACCTTAAGGACCTTTCCTGAGACTAGGACTAGATCATAGGTTATAGTTCATTTATTGGGTAAATTGGGTTACCCAATGGGTGAAACCTTGGTTTCATTAGTTTCTAAACTTTCTTTTATTTTACAACTCGTTCTGATTATTTTGTCTTTTAACCTTATATTTAAGGTAGGAGATTCATCCTATTAAGTTTGATTACTTAATAGGATTTGCCATAACTAATAGATCACTAATAGAATAAAACCTAGAACTTAGGCCTTAACCTCTTTGGATTATGTGATTAAACCTAAATCTCGTAGTATTTAATCAATAATCTATAGGTTTAGAAGATCTTGATCAGATCTTAGTTAGAACGTCTAAATTCACAAAACTAGGACGTATGATTATTTAATTTAACTCGTAGTCGTCTATCTGATTGAACTAGATTAGAACCTGATCAGTTCTAATTCTTTTTAACTTATAAGGATGAGTTTCTGAGTTACACTCGATAGTAGGAAAATGGTGATCCTGAACTTGTGTAATTTGGAATAGTTATAATGGTTAAGTAGAAAATAAATAATATCACCATGTTTAGTAGATTCTCTTGCTTCTGTTGGATACTTTGTTGCTTATGTATTCATTGATTTTTGTGCCATATTTCCTTAAGCATATCATATAAGACATTTGATGCATGAATAAACTGTTAGGAAAATATGGAGACTCCTTAGATTCCTTGTGAAAATATTAAAGTGATTAATGAAAAGATGATAATTATATGAGCTGCCTCTCAGATATTTCCTTATTTCCTAGCCTCCTTATGTCACTAGGGGAAGGACCTGTTTTGTTATGTGCTTAGTTTACTAGCTTCCTTATGTCGCTAGGGGTACACCGTTGGTGCTTTAGCCGTACTAGTGTTAAGGTTGCCTTGTATGCTTAGTTTACTAGCCTCCTTATATCACTAGGGGCATACAGTTGGTGCCTTAGCCGTACTGGTGCTAAGACCCTTCGCTTACTTTGTGTGCTTATTTGCCTAGCCTCCTTATGTCGCTAGGGGTACATAGTTTTATGACTTAGCCGTGATGGTGCTAAGCTTCTTTGATACTCGATTGGCTAGATTAGCTCTTTTCTGTATGATAGTCGATACACGGATATTTATATGCAGTTGTATCATTTCGTTTACTTTTCAGTATTCTTATTCAGTCAGCTATTTCTATGTACTGATTTTATATATATTTAGGATGTTAGAATCTTGCTGCTATTTATATGCACCACTGCTGAGTTAACTTATTTTAATTGGCATATTTTCTGTTGATCACCAGCATATTTAGGATGTAGAATTTTTCTTACAACACTTGTTTAGTTTGGTATATTTATATGCCCTTCCATGTTTAGTTTGTATGCGAGGCATGTCTCAGCCTCTTTTCTTTTCTTTGCTTAAGCTATAGATGATGGTTTATAGCTTTCCCTTTTTCTTTTGTACTGTTTACTGCTCCTTTATACATATTATTGCTTAGAAGTATAAAAATGGTGATATTACATAACATATATAAAAATTTATCAGCTTAAAATGTACTTAGACAATTGTCTAACCAGATTTTTCTTTTTTTTTTGCTAGGGCCCTATATTGTGAAATTGACAATAGCAGACCCTCTTCAGTTAGATGAGCAGGAGTTAGGTGTGGAGCCTTACCCAGAGGAGGAGCCTGTGGAAGAAGCTGCCGTTTAGTTCACTTATACTCCCGAGTGAGGATGAGTGGTTTACAATCTATTCTATTTGAACTTTTTAAATGATGTAATAATACAGGTACCATTGACTATGTATTTGAATTGTATGCTTATATTCTGAGTTCTATTTTTGCTATTTATACTGTGATGCTTGGATGATTTACATTTTCTTAAATCGCTTCTGCACTCTGTATATTTACTTAGATAGTGACTGAATGCTTGATTCTATGCTCACTCCTTCCCTTATTAAGTGGATTGTGGATCACATCCTAATCCAATTATAAGTGAAGGGTTAGCTAGAGTGACACGTCACCCCTTAGCTTAACCCTTGCGGGTTAAGGGGTGGGGTGCCACAGATAAATCCAAAAAATGCTTTAAAATCTGATAATGAATTTGATGTCTACATTGTGCAGAATCCTACTAAAAGGATTCTGACTCCTAAATTCTAGCCCGATAATTAGTTAAAATTAAGAGTTTACTTAAAATCATTAGTGGGGATAAATGTATACACATATTTAGTATGTTTGCAAGAAAGGTGAATTTAACCCTTAGCTTGTTTAAACTACACTTATCGAAGCGCACTACGATAGGAGGCAGAACTCAGTCATAGTTTACATCTCAAGCTAAGCTATTAAATGACCCAATTATAAGTATACTTAGTGGTCTACACCAAGTGAATTAAGATACTTAGTTTGATTAAACTGCATTTATCGAAGCGCACTACGATAGGAGGCAGAACCCGATCACAATTTATATCTCAAACTAAGAATCTTGTTCACTAATTGTAACACTATTGGTCTTAGAAGATTTACTTTAACGGGACTGTATTCGTCTAATCCCTCAGGATAACACCTGGTCATAAGTCCACATTGGAGTGAATTAACCAATCCTGAATATTACTGAAATAATCCAGTATTATGGATATACCCTACTATACCTAACCAATAATCTGGGTTTAGAAGATTCTATTTAATTAACAAGGATTATCAAAGCTATTTATCTTCACACTAAATGGGTGAGTCCTACACAAGGCTCCAAGGGTGTGATCAAAAGATCACTCAATATAGGTTGCTATCACAAGGAATAAGTTCTATTCTAACTACTTTAGGTGATTCCTACCACAAGGTATCAAGTTCAACTTTTAAAATCATGAAGGATCATCTAAGTTTCTACCTCAATAAATTACAAAAGCTCTTCCTACCTCAAGGTATCAATATTTAAGGTCTTTAAATATTTCAAGAACGATCTTAAAGCAAGACTCTTAAGATCTCACTTTTCTACTTTTTAAGGTTTACTTGTTAGACTTAGGTTAAAATGATCATATCAAATGATTAAAACTCGTCTAATCCTTTTCTATTCTACAATCATGGGATGAAATTAATGATCTTATTAGAGTTAGATCATTTCATAAATCATTATAATTTTATTATCTGTTTTATGTTAATAGTCTTATATAAGAGAAAATCAAAGATCTAAAGTTTAAATTTAGATGATTCAATCACACGTATTCAATATTAATCTTAGCACTTCTAATTTAATAATTTAAGATCAATATCAAATCATATGCATTATTGAATAATGTCAATTAAATTATCTTACAATTAAGTTAATTAATTAAGTGATTAAGGTTTATGTCTTAATCACGACAAGTTAGGGTTTAACCCCTAGTCTTTCTACCATTAAGACCAAGGTTAATTTATAGGTCCACGATAAATCAATGTGTTATTAGTGTATTATTGATGTCAAACTTTGGTTTTAGACTAAGTATCATCTACTTAATCAAGTTAGTAAGATTCTTATGATTAATTATAGTTTAATATCATTTACACATAATTAGGTGTCCAAATAGATATTTATAGTTTTCTAATATACATCCTAATATCATGAAAGCATCTAAATATAAAGATGACATAGAATAAATAGGTAATTAAGGTTAACTAAACTCTAAATCAAAGTAAATGGGTTAGCACTTGATTACAATTTTAAAAGACTTAGGTTTCATGCCATTAAGTTATTAAGATATACATATTCCTTACAAGCACTTAAGATTCTATTACTTAGCATTTGACATAGCATATATTTCAAGTACATAGTAGGTTATGAGCGCTTGATAAAAATAACAAAATTTCAACTTAATTTTTATATAGGATTTTATGCAATATTCCATTTTAGCTAAAATAGGTTCAATTTTTATATTATTTAGTCCTACTAAGGTCCTAGGGACCTTAAAATGCAAAAACAATGAAGTTTTGGCCATTTCAGCCAAAACTGGGCAGTATTAAGGAAATTCTATGTATTTTGCAAATTCGGGCGCCACAGCGTGCTATGGCGCACTCTAGCACGCTACAACGCTTCTAGCGCTACAACGCGATGTGGCGCTTCTGCCGCTCCAGCGCACTGTGGCGATTTTAGCGCTGCAGCCCGCTATGGCGCGCTGCAGTGGACCAACTTGCAAAATAACTGTTTAATTAATTTATTTTTGATATTCCCAAAAGTTTTCCCAAAATTCTGCTACAGCGCGCTGCCGCTCACTTCAGCGGTCCAACTTGCGATTTACTGTTTAATAATTAATTTTATATGGTTTCTACCGAAATACCACTGCAGCTTACTGCAATGCGCTACAGCACGCTGCAGCGGTCCATTTTGTAATCTCGGGCGCTGCTGCGCACTGCAACGCCAGGTGGTATTTTTTGCTTGGACGAAACCTGTATGGCCTACTTTCAAGCTCAAATACTCCCAATCAAGAGCATTCCATGAGTGGTGCTATATATCAATGGAAAAGTCTTTTTGATACCTTTTTATCGACACCAAAATCGGCACAAACAAAGCATCCTAGCTATATAAAAAATATGGATAAAAGACAGGGTATACAAAATGGATGAAAATAGAACATGCATTTTTCACAGAAATGAGATGCTTCAATGAGCCTTAATGGTTTCCTTACTCTATCATGAGTTTCTATAGCTACAAACAAGTATAGTAGCAATATGAAGAAGATAAATGAGAGGAGCAGATGGGTACCTTAGCCTTGCAAGGGGGTGGAGGAAGAAGGACCCTTTATCTTTCTCCAAGCCTTAGAGATGAGCTTCTTCTTTCAGCACAAGGGATCAATGGAGGAGAAGATGAGAAAATTTTCAGCAATCAAGAGAAGAGGGGCTGAGCTCTCCTTTTATAGGAGGAGAGTGAGAGGGAGGCTCCACCATGAACTAGGGGCTAGGATGTGAAGAGCCATCCTACTTGCCTAGGGAGGGCATGGCTAAGAGAAGAGGGGGGGGATTAATTAAACGTGCTCCAAAAAATCTCAAAATTCACCCCTAGCTAATTTGGGGGTAAGGACTTCAACAGCGAAGTTGGAATTTGATTCCGACATTTATTTAATTATCCATTTTCCTGTGCATTTAATTAAATTAAAATATTCGTGAGAATCCGACGACTTCCAAATGCGTCCAAAATATCACCCATAGCTAATTTGGGGGTGACGATCGCAACGGTAAAATCGGATTTCAATTTCAATGTCAAAATAAATACCTCAATTGTTTAATTAATTAAATATTAAACTATTCCAAAATAATTGATTGGACTCCGAATTGCTCCAAACTTTCAGGGTTTGTTTCTAATGACTAGAAGAACTTAATGGAATGATAATTACGATACAATTATGCTAAAATTAAGCTGGTAATAACTTTGGGTTGTTACAAAAGCAAACCCTAGTTTTTATTCAAAAATCTCTTAAGTAAGATAATAAGCTTCATAATGTAGAACTAAGTCCACATTATGCTTTCCCTAAGTTAGCCTTAACATTAATCAAGTATATTTATAATTAAATAACATCAATCCTTAACTAATGAACCTCTTTCTCAAGTCTTTTCTTTAAGTAAGCTTTCTCATCACAAGTTATTATGAATATTTCTTAGGAATTAGTAGTAGACTTATGTTATATTTCATTCCTTGGGTAAATGGGTTACTCAATTGAATGAAACTTTAGTTTTATATTTTAATATTTTATCCTTTACTTGTGATTATTTTATATTTAAACCTTAGGTTAAGATTAGAGATCCATTTTGTTGAGTTTGATTATGCTTAATAAAATAGCCTTAATATTTAGTCCGTAAATTTTGGGAATAATCATAGACCCTTTGGATTAAGAGGTTTAAAACCCAATATTTGGAGTTTAATTGTTAATCCCTTAATCTTGATTTATCAAAATCAAAATTAGTTAGGTTAAATAAATTCATTAATTAAGACATTTGATTTATTTTTAAACTTATGTAAGTATCATTGATTAAATTAAGTTAGAACTTAATTAGTTCTAATTGTTTAAACATTATAGGACCATAGCTCTGAGTTTATACTATATAGTAGGATGGAGATCCTGAGCTTGTATAATCTCAGAATAGTTAGAATGATTAAATTAGAAAATAAGTGATATCACAAATTTTTGTATAGTACTGCTTATACCTTGTTTTGTATGCATTGCCTTCTTATTTTGAGCCATTATTATTTTGGCATATTATATGAAACATAAGATATTTGATGAATGTTCTATGTTATATTTAAAATTGCATAAGTCATGAGCATAAATGAATTAGATAAGTTAGATTAATCAGATAGATCAATAAATAAGATAATAGCCAATGGAATGTGCACTAGTTAGTTTGCCTCTACAATTTTGATATTGAGATATAATACAATACAGTTCTATTTAGTTCCCAGGCATTAGTGTCCTGGATGACTATTGATATTCTATTGATCTAGGCATTATTATTCTATATGTTTTAGTGTTGGATTCAATGGCTAGTTGAGCTAATTTTTTGTTATAATAGGACTAATCTATGCACATGTTCAAATAAAATATCTTCAATTTAGTTTTAATTATTTTCAGTTTAGTATTTTCAATATTTTTCAGCACTTTTAGCATTTATAAAATTTCAAGTATTTTTTATATTTTCAATTTTTAGGTTTTATGTGCAAACAGATTAAGATGCTAGATTTTAGTTTAGTTTTATTTATATTGCATTTATTTTAAGAAAATAACATAAATAAATTTGATCATATTTGCTTAAGATCTTTCTTGTACTTAATAGTTTTTATATAAATTGTTTAACCTTTTTGTAGCTTTGGGTTGATGTATGTCTTTTTACCTCGTAGTTTGTTTAAGTTATAAATGTATGGGTTATAGCTTTATTCTATTCAATTGATGCTTTGTAGCTCATATTTACTTAGGATGGTTTGTGATATCATAAAATATGTGAAAATATTAGTCTAAATTTATTACAACCCAAAGTTGTTATAATTAGGACTTAACCAAGTCTTAATCTTAATTTTAACACTTTTAATAAGTCATTAGGAGCCCACCCTGAAGTTTTTATCCAAATCAGATGTCAAATGGATCAAATCCTGATTTTGGAAATTTTAGGAACCCTAGAATTTAACCTATCTAAATTGACCTCAAATCAAAAATTGGACATCGCCATTGCACTCATCACCCTCAAATTAGCCAGGGATGATGATTTGGAAGCATTTAGAAGTCGTTAGATTTTCGATGAATATTTTAATATATTTAAAATACCCCATAAAACAGAAAAAGTAAATACTCGTCAAAATCGAAATTTGACTTCGTCATTGCGTTCCTCATCCTTCAATTAATTAGAGGTGAAATTTTTGGATTTTTCTAAGTTTATTTCAATAGTCTAAATCATTTATGCATTTTGTTTTAATTTAAATTTAATTAGAATTAATATCTAATTAAATCGTTGTGGAACCCACCATTCAAATTGGGTCGGGTCCACCTCCCTCTTGCGAATACAACATGTTATGCCATATCAGATCAGGCCCGTTAGTCAAGCGGCTCGATCCAAGGTGTTCGCTCGTTTGTGCACGATCAGACGGTCCAGGAGTCGTCTCCCTCACGCATCAGCGCGTGTCGCTCATGCGATAGAGATCGGTTACGTGTGATCCCTCTCCACCGTTCTAAAGCATTGTAAGCTCCATCATATTAATCTCAAATCTTCTTAAGTCCCATTAAGCATTGAAGAAATTGAAATTGAAAGTTTTGTCATCAAGTCTTCCTCTTCGACCTGCAGCTCGACGAATCTTTGAAGGTACCCTTCTTTCCTCCTTTAATTAATAAGCAGTTCTTGTTAATGTTGATTCGATTACTAATTCCAACCATTGCTAAACTTGTTTTTCAATCAATTGAACTCGATTAACCAATATGGATCGTCAATTTTGCAAATGGTCTACAGTTGTCCACAGTAGGAACCCTCCGTCTTCACTTCGTCATGTTAGTCGACAACTAGGGTAAGGATTTCTTGATACCTCAGGCCACCTCTGTCTCGGGTTCGTTTGGTGTTGGGTAGCCCTCGCCGTCCTTTGTCCAACATTGTGCGGGCCGGGCTTTGTCATCACCGGGAAGACCCTCAAATGGCATGCCCTAGGTGAACTCGTTCAGCCTTTTTATGTTGAGATGCTGAAGCTGTAGCCAACTCAGCCCATGTGCGTTGGGCCGAGCGCAACCCGTGCGGAGTCAATGGGTCTCCACATGGAAATTTTTGCCCTATTTAGTGGACCCTTCCTCGCTGTTAACTCCCGAAATCCATGCCATAGGACCCGTAATTATTACCAACCTCTGGATTCGGTGCCCATGGGTCCCGCTTGCCTATAGCTGTCGATTATGTGGGCCCCACCTACAGAATAAAATTGTTAATCATTTAATTTATTAAACCTAATTAATTTAGATTAATTCAATTAATCCAAAAACTTCAATCATGCATATCTTCTAATCCAGTGATCCAAATGCTTTGATGTTATAGCTCCATTTAATTAAAAAATTATGAGGAATATTATGATAGTATCAACTATAATTTTTGATGTGTATTTCTGCTAAAGACATTTAGGACCTTTATCTAATGATCCAATTAACCCTAAAATTTCAATTGCTCATAACTTTGTACTCTTAGCTTCAATCACAGCCAATATATCTCATTTTACTCATGAGAATGCCAAGATTGTTCTGAAGATATTGGTTTTGATGTTTGGAGTGTAAGTTGACTAATGACTTTTGGGACCCTTCCTTAATTACACCTGTAAACCCTATAAATCTATTTGGCTATAACTTGATCATTTGAATTCCAAATTAGGTCATCCAATATACCATTTTGATCAAGAGAACTAAAAGAATAGTAAACTGCAAAATTATTTTAGTTTTGATAATCAGATTTCCTAATTAGCTCTAATCACTCCAAAACTTAATTAGTGAATATTAGCATAATTAGTTATCCAAAGTTAGTAATTTATGCTATTATAGACTCCTAGAGTAGAGGAGAACACCTTGGTGAAGGTAATTTCTATTTTTAGAATTAATTTCACTAATCACTTATTAGTCACAATAATTTTTGGTAATTTAGAAATTTGGGTTGAGTTATGTTGCTTATCTCATATTTTATTTAAATTTATAATTGAATGATTATAGCTTTTATCATTTTCCTTTGATGCTTTGTTGCTCCTAGAATGCTTATGTGAGGACCCACTTAAGTAGTAATAAGTGAAACTCTTAAACATCGAGGCGCTTTTTCAGATAATGGTGGAGTTCCTGATAAAAACTCTAAAGTTAAGCATGCTCAGGTGAGAGCACTCCCAGGATTGGTGACCTGCTGGGAAGTTATCTTATGTGGGTAAAACTGTGAGGCCTTTCAGGCCAAAGCGGATAATACCTTGGTGCTTAAGAGTTTGGGATATTACAAATGGTATCAGAGCAAACCATAGGGTGTCAGATAGGAGCTAAATGCCATACAGGGCAAAGTACCACTTCATGTGAGCAGCCTCTTGAACTCATGATGGTTAAGGTGCTATATGGTTGTGGGTACCTCTTGCACCTGTAGGGGTCACCTCTAGTCCTATCTACCCAATTGATGGTTCTTGGATTTGTGTGTGGATACTGATGAGAACATCAGTTACTTAAGTTGGAGAGATTGTGAGGACCCACTTTAGTAGTAATAAGTAAAACTCTTAAACATTGAGGCGCCTTTTCAGATAACGGTGGAATTCCTGATAAAAACTCCAAACTTAAGCGTGCTCAGGTGGGAGCACTCCCAAGATGGATGACCTGCTGGGAAGTTATCTTCTGTGGGCAAAACTGTGAGGCCTTTTAGGCCAAAACAGATAATACCTTGGTGCTTAAGAGTTTGTGGGATGTTACAGCTTATGATATTTATGATATTACAAAATGGTATCAGAGCAAACCATAGGGTGTCAGATAGGAGCTAAGTGTCATACAAGACAAAGTACCACTTCATGTGAGTAGCCTCTTGAACCCATGATGGTTAAGGTGCTACATGGTTATGGGTACCTCTTGCACCTGTAGGGGTCACCTCTAGTCCTATCTACCTAATGGACGATTCTTGGATCTGTGTGTGGATACTGATAAGGACATCAGTTACTTAAGTTGGGGAGATTGTGAGGACCCACTTAAGTAGTAATAAGTAAAATTTTTAAACATTGAGACACCTTTTCAGATAACGGTGGAGTTCATGATAAAAACTCCAAACTTAAGCATGCTCAGGTGGGAGCACTCCCAGGATGGGTGACCTGCTGGGAAGTTATCTTCTGTGAGCAAAACTGTGAGGCCTTTCAAGCCAAAGCGGATAATACCTTGGTGTTTAAGAGTTTGGGATGTTACAGCTTATGATGTTTGTGATATCACAAAATGCAAATAATAATAGCCTAAAATATATTTAGATAATTTGCCTAACCAGTTATTTTCTCTTTTTTTGGTTGGGGCCTTAGCATTGTGAAATTGATAATGTCAGCTTCTGAGCGATTTATGGAGATTACATCTGAGGAGGAGCAGATTCATGAGGAAGAGCGCCTTGGAGCTGAGAAGCCTTAGTTAGATTGCCTTTTTAGTTCAGTGAGAATGAGTGCTTTTTTTTACTTCCTTAGAACTATATTTAAATGTTGTAATAATTCATATATTCATTATATTTTCTTTTACTGCATACTTTATTCTGAGCTATATATGTATATTTCCTACATTATGGTTCTATAGATGTAACTTATTATTTTTTCTTCCACACTCTAATATTCATATATGCTTATTTAGTAAAAGATTCAGTTTTAGTTAGTGCATATCCTTCCCTTATTAGTGAATTAAGATTATAACCTAATCTAATGATAAATGAGGTATTACCTAGTGAAAACCACTTATAATAACCCAGGTTGTTACTTAGGTCAATTAGGACTAATCCAAGTCCTAATTATAGTTTTAGTATACTAATTAAGTCATTAGGAACTCACCACTAAGACCTAGTTCAAATTAAGAGTCAAATGTATTAAATCCTAATTTTGAGAATTTCTAAAAACTCTAGAAATTGACCTACTTATTTTGACCTTCAATCAAAAATCTGACTCTATCATTGCGTTCACCACCCCCAAATTAGCTAGGGGTAATGTTTTGGAGGCATTTGGAAGTCATTTAATTTTTATTGAATATTTTAATATTATATATCCTAAAAAATCAAATAATTTAATACTCATCAAATCAAAAATTCGAGTGCGCTGTTGCGTTCATCATCCCTCAATTAGCTAGGGGTGATTTATCAAAAATTATTAGAGTGCATTTGATTAAATAATTTTAATTTATAAAAAAATCAGATTAAATTAAATAATAATTAGCATATTTAAATATACTTAACTGATTTCCGTTTATCATCAACCCCACGCATATTTCATCGACTATGATTTCCCTAATCAGTCTTTATCGATTTAGGGTGCGCAGGGATGACGACAATGTGTGAGCCGGGTCAACCCATGACTCGTGATGTGCGATAGTGCCGGGTTCCCTGGGCCCCGGTCGACCCGCGCAGTTTGGATATCGGGCTGAACCCGTTTTAATAAATTTGATTAATTGAATTTATTTTTATTAAGGAAAATAATTCAATTAATCCAATCATAGGGAAAATTAATTGAAAAAATGCATAATAAATTAATTGAATAACTTTTGATCCATTGATCCAAAGCCTAAAATATTACATACCAAATTGATCTAAAAAATATGAGGAATAAGAATATAAAATAATATTATACTTTTAATTATTAGATTTTCTGATTTAGCCTAATTATTGCATAACTTAATTAGGGTTGACTAGCATGTATACTTAACTAAATTACATGATTTAGAAGCCATTATAATACTAGGTGGATTAATTTTCTAATTAATGTATTCTTATTTATGTCATAATCTTGTAAATATATGATTAGTAAAAATTAGGGTTTCTAGTTAATGAAAGTTAGTAAACTTAGTATCTGATTATTCATATATATAAGTTGATAACTAATTCCAAGTTTCAAAAATTTCTAATGGTTGGATTTGTAATTAAGTGATAATCTATTTATTTTGATTTAGGGTCTGATTAGTACTAATTACTCTCTATTTTTTAAAATTTCTATTATTATGCTTTTATAATAGTAGTGTGGATGTTATTAACCTTCATATGTACTTAAATCCTTGAATTATATAATGTGACATTAATCCCTAATTGGCCTTAAGATCTTTATGGGTTTGATTTACTTAATTAATACTTGACTCAATCCGAATTTTGCCATCAATAACACACTAATAATACATTGATTTGTTATTGATCTATAAATCAATAATTGGCCATAATTGGGTAAGGATAGGGGTTAAACCCTAACCTATTTGATTAAGATTTGAATACTTAATCACTTAATCAATTAACTTGATTGAAAGACAATTCAACTAACATAATTCCAATAATGCATTTGATTTAGTATTGATCTTAAATCATTGAACTAGAAGTGCTAAGGTTAATAAAGAACTTATGTGATTTAAACATCTGGATTTAAGCTTAAGATCCCTAATTTTCTCTTATATAAGACCATTAGCATGAGAATAATAATAAAATTATAATGATTTACAAAGTGATCTAATCATTATAATATCCTTGATTTTATTTTATGATTGTAGTATATGATATTATCAGATGGGTCTAACTAACCATTTGATCTGATCAAATGAATCCAAGCTTAATAAATGAAACTTATGAGTTTAGCATAAATATTAGAGGTGTGAGATCTTGATGATCTTGCTATAGGAGTGTAATGTAATATTTGAAAAGCCTAATAAATGTTAACATATTGAGGTAGGGAGATCTTTTGTTAGGTAGGAAATCAGATGATTCTCTCTTAGCCTTAGAAGTTAATCTTAAAACCTTATGGTAGAATTCATCTAAGACATTAAAATGAGATTTTTCTCATGTGGTAGTAACCTATATTGAGTGACATTTTGGTTATATACATAGATCCTTGTGTAGGATTTACCTAATTAGAGTTAAGGTTCATAGCTTTGATAAATCCTGGAGTATTAAATAGAATTGCTGAAGACTCAGATTATTAGTTGGTTATGATTCTGTATATTCATGGTGCTGAGTCACTCCAGCAATATTCATGATTAGTTGAGTCACTTCAATGTGAACTTATGATCATGGGCTATCCCGAGGGATTAGATGAATATAATCCCATTAGAGTAAATCATCCAAGCCTAAGAGTATCATAATTTGTGAACTAGATCCTTAGTTTATGGAAGAATAACTGTAACAGGGTTTTGTCTCCTATCTTGGTGTGCCTCGATAAGTACAGTTATAAACAAACTAAGTGATAAATTCACTACTCTTAAAAACTTACAACCATGTGTATTTAACCTTTTCAACTGGTAATTTCAAGTAAAATACTAAGTAAAACAAGTTATTGGAACAAGAACTTTGAGTCATAATCTACTTAGATGGATTCTGCATAATGAAGACATTTGATTTATTATCTGATTTTAAAATATTTTTGGGATTTCTGAATTTTAAGACATGTAGTGTAGAGATATGAGCATGAGCATAAGCATGGGTATGTGTATCAGTGATTATGTATGGATTATGGGATGTTGCATGCATTAATAAAAGAAATTTAAAATGTTTAGACATCACAGTAAATTGTATTTTCTAACATAATGTATGTAGGCATTTAGCAATATATCTATAGCAGTTCAGTAATATTTTAGTTACACATCAGTAACACACAGTATGGTGGCATATACAAATGCATGACTTTAGTGGCACACCACTGTGAAGACCCACTTAAGTAGTAATAAGTGAAACTCTTAAACATCGAGGCGCCTTTTTAGATAATGGTGGAGTTCCTGATAAGAACTCTAAAGTTAAGCGTGCTCAGGTGGGAGCACTCCCAGGATGGGTGACCTACTGGGAAGTTATCTTCTGAGGGCAAAACTATGAGGCCTTTCTGGCCAAAACGGATAATACCTTGGTGCTTAAGAGTTTGGGCTGTTACAAATGGTATCAGAGCAAACCATAGGGTGTCAGATAGGAGCTAAGTGCCATACAGGGCAAAGTACCACTTCATGTGAGCAGCCTCTTGAACCCATGATGGTTAAGGTGCTACATGGTTGTGGGTACCTTCTTGCGCCTATAGGGGTCACCTCTAGTCCTATCTACTCAATGGATGGTTCTTGGATCTGTGTGTGGATACTGACAAGGACGTCAGTTACTTAAGTTGGGGAGATTGTGAAGACCCACTTAAGTAGTAATAAGTGAAACTCTTAAACATCGAGGCGCCTTTTCAGATAATGGTGGAGTTCCTGATAAGAACTCCAAAGTGCAAAACTATGAGGGCAAAACTATGAGGCCTTTCTGGCCAAAATGGACAATACCTTGGTGCTTAAGAGTTTGGGCTGTTACAAATGGTATCAGAGCAAACCATAGGATGTCAGATAGGAGCTAAGTGCCATACAGGGCAAAGTACCACTTCATGTGAGCAGCCTCTTGAACCCATGATGGTTAAGGTGCTACATGGTTGTGGGTACCTCTTGTGCCTGTAGGGGTCACCTCTAGTCCTATCTACCCAATGGATGGTTCTTGGATCTGTGTGTGGATACTGACGAGGACGTTAGTTACTTATACTGGGAAGTTATCTTCTGAGGGCAAAACTATGAGGCCTTTCTGGCCAAAACGGATAATACCTTGGTGCTTAAGAGTTTGGGCTGTTACAAATGGTATTAGAGCAAACCATAGGGTGTCAGATAGGAGCTAAGTGCCATATAGGGCAAAGTACCACTTCATGTGAGCAGCCTCTTGAACCCATGATGGTTAAGGTGCTACATGGTTGTGGGTACCTCTTGCGCCTATAGGGGTCACCTCTAGTCCTATCTACCCAATGGATGGTTCTTGGATCTGTGTGTGGATACTGACAAGGACATCAGTTACTTAAGTTGGGGAGATTGTGAAGACCCACTTAAGTAGTAATAAGTGAAACTCTTAAACATCGAGGCGCCTTTTCAGATAATGGTGGAGTTCCTGATAAGAACTCCAAAGTGCAAAACTATGAGGGCAAAACTATGAGGCCTTTCTGGCCAAAACGGACAATACCTTGGTGCTTAAGAGTTTGGGCTGTTACAAATGGTATCAGAGCAAACCATAGGATGTCAGATAGGAGCTAAGTGCCATACAGGGCAAAGTACCACTTCATGTGAGCAGCCTCTTGAACCCATGATGGTTAAGGTGCTACATGGTTGTGGGTACCTCTTGTGCCTGTAGGGGTCACCTCTAGTCCTATCTACCCAATGGATGGTTCTTGGATCTGTGTGTGGATACTGACGAGGACGTCAGTTACTTAAGTTGGGGAGATTGTGAAGACTCACTTAAGTAGTAATAAGTGAAACTCTTAAACATCGAGGCGCCTTTTCAGATAATGGTGGAGTTCCTGATAAGAACTCCAAAGTTAAGCGTGCTTAGGTTGGAGCACTCCCAGGATGGGTGACCTACTGGAAAGTTATCTTCTGAGGGAAAAATCGTGAGGCCTTTCTGGCCAAAGCGGATAATACCTTGGTGCTTAAGAGTTTGGGCTGTTACACCACAGAGTTTTACATATCATTTATTCAGTTTCAAATCATATACTGTTCTTACTCATTTTCAGTATACAATCAATCTTACTCCACTTCAATTTTGTACAGGTTATGTTTTTTAGTTATTTTAATAGTTTTTCTGCAGATCTGTTAACTTTATTTAAATGTTAATTTATTAATTATAATTGTTTTGATTAGTTTTGATGTGTTAGACTTATTGTCTAACACGTGGTACTTTTGGGATCCATCAATTTGCTATATCCTAAGCAGCTTGTTGAGCCAGGTCAAAAGGACTCTCAGGAGATCCAAAAGGAGTTCATGGAGCCTTAAAGGATCCTCCTTCAGCTATAATGTTTTTATTTCAGTTCAATATTTAGACTTTATTTTAGTATTATTTCAATAAACCATTTGTAATGATTTTTAGATGTATTTTCTTTTCTTTTCTGAGATGAATATTTAATTTAATTTCTATGATAAAAGTTTTTGGATATATGATTAACTTCCACACTCTATTTATGTATTACTTATACTTAGTATTGTGATGTGATCAGCATACTGAAAATTCTGATATTATTATACATATGTTGGATTCCTCATCTTACTTTTATAATCCAATGCATGTATTAGCCTAATACTTAGGATAAGTACTACTCTTATCTTAAGTATTAGCTCTTGACCCTTCGCATGGTTGAGTCAGTAGCCTTTAATAATTTAGTTATAGCTATTCGGGGAGATGAGTTATGCCTTCCCGAGTAGCGCATCACTCCGCCGTCAAATTGAATTATGTTATCACTTTTGCGTGCGACAACGGGGCGGGGCGGGGGGGGGGGGCGAGCTACAGGATCAAATCTTAAAATTTTGTTATAATTTGAAAATCAATAAATAGAATAAATATTTTATTTTATTTTAATAATTAGAAAATTAAAAAAATATTTTGACATTGAATCCAAATTTAATAGTATTTTTAAATCTCTCGTACCCAAATTAGTTATGGGTGAAAATTTGAGAATTTTTGAAGCTCATTTGGTTAATATATGTTGATTAATACAAATTATATAAATTTTTATTAATTAAAAATATTTTTTTAATTTTTTTTCAAGCTTAATTGACCTCAAGTGAGCTCAATTGTAGCTCGATAGCCCTGATCTTGTACTATGATGTACAGTGCTCAGCACCGAGCAAGACTTCGGTAGTGTAGACCGTCTCTGTAACGACCCACTTAAGCAGTTATTACTGAAAGTCTTAAACATTGAGACGTTTTTTTAAGTAATGATGGAGTTCATGCTAAGAACTCCAAAATTAAGCATGCTCATGTGGAAGCACTACTAGGATGGGTGATATGTTGGAAAGTTATCTTCTGAGGGCAAAACTGTGAGATTTTTCAGGCCAAAATGTATAATACCTTAGTGCTTAAGAGTTTGGGCTATTACAAATAGTATTATAGCATGCCATATAGTGTCAGATAAGAGCTAAGTGCCATGCAGGTCAAAGTTTCATTTCATGTGAGCAACCTCTTAAACCCATGATGCTTAATGTGTTATATGGTTATTGGTACCTCTTAAACATATAGGGGCCACCTCTAATCATATCTACATAATGGATGGTTCTTAGATCTGTATGTGAATATCGACAAAGATGTCAGTTACTTAAGTTTGGGGAATTGTAAGAAGTATTATAGCTGTTATAGTCTCCATTGGAGTTTTAGGGTCCCTTGAGTAGACCTGGACCCAAGAACGTAATGTGATCTTAATGGAGCCAAATAGCTTACCATGGAGAGAGTATTTATAATGTCCTAGTGTCATATTAGGTGTTCTAATCCAATATTGAGTATTACTATAGCACTTAATATTGAATTAGTATAACTAACCACTATTAAGTGCTATGTAGGATAATAATTTATGAGATTGGAAAATATATGCATAAGAGTATAATAAATTATACATATCTATTATTCTAATCATATATATAAAGGAAGAAATTATTCATCACAAAAAAAAAATTAAAAACATCTAGAGTTATACAGGTTATACAAACTATTTATAGACAAAATGATAATTGTCCTCGCAGGTAAATAAAATAAAATAAAGCAATCTTCATGGATGCTCTTGCTCCTTAGGTTGAATCCCTAGTTCACACACTGGATCATCTCTAAGCTCATGATCTACCGTATTTAGTTTTTAATATGGTAGGGCACATCAAATAAAATAAAAATTTGGTTAAACATATTAAGTCTAACTACATTTTATAGTTGAATATTTTATTATTATTATGGATATCACATTTATTAATTTATAATTAATTAAAGCTATTCACAAGTATATTAAGGAAATGGTATTGAAAATAAAGAAATGATTGAATACTAAAACTTAAAAGAAGTAAATATACGTACTGATATGGCTGCTAAGATCCTACAATAATATTTTAAGTAAAAGAAACATGTATATATGTACAATTGTGCACACGGAAATGAATACGAAAATGAATATGTTCAACGTATATGCTGAGTAAACTATAAAAGCAATATAAAGATGTAACTGTAAAATTGTATAAAAAATCAACTGCGGTAAAGTTAAGTAAAACTAAACTATAAAGTATAAAAGTAAAAGTGCATAAAGTGATTTCAGTCTCTTAGGACTGAATAAATAGTAAGGTAAAATTTGTAAACTGTATAAAGTAAATACACAATTAATGAGATTGTGTTATAATGCAAATATTATTTTATTTATCTTATTTTAATATGTTCTAATAGCACGTACAAAACAATCGATGAGTTAGGAACATCTGCCCAACTGTTTGTAGCAGAGTCTCATATATAACTACACACTCTTTATAACAATCTTAGATTATTACCTTGCTTAATCTAAGCTTATCTAAGCTTATCTATACTCTAATTATTATTTTATTGCATTCAATACATCATTTTAAGCTAACCCTAAAAGTTTGGGCTCAGTCGGGTCCCTCTAGGTTAATCAAGTAATTTGATTAATTTAGATACCCTAAATAATAGTTAAAATATTTTGACCTTAGATTTAAAATCTGATTATATTTTTGAATTCATCACCCCCAAATTCGCTAGGGGTACAAGTTTGAGAATTTTTAGAGGTCATTTAGGTCATAATTCAATTTAAATTAAATTAGGATAATTGCAAAAAAGGGATCCCAATAAATTAAAATTGCATATATATGCATAGCCGATTTACCCGTCCAGGATTTATTGTGTGGACCACGGGCGATGTACTACGGAGCCTGGGTCATGTGACAGCGGAACCCCTCTTCATCCATCCGTCGATTTCGCTAATCCTATGGCTATGATCTATATTTGTATAAGCATAGATCTATTGTCCGACATCACCGTAAATCCCATGGTCTGAATCGCCCCTGCGATCGGCCATTATGATCCATTTAATTTGGGTCGTCACATATATCTGATTGATAAATCAGACAACCCATAGTGCACCTGCACTGTGGATCGTCGTCCCAATCACGCCCATTCCCAACATAAGAGATTCCACTATACTAATAGCTACCACGCCTGTCTCCCACTC
Organism: Gastrodia elata; assembly: GCA_016760335.1. Lineage (NCBI taxonomy): Eukaryota > Viridiplantae > Streptophyta > Magnoliopsida > Asparagales > Orchidaceae > Gastrodia > Gastrodia elata. The sequence continues at coordinate 39,957,533 of CM028677.1, forward strand.
ATGCGTCCACCTTAGCAGACTGTTAGAACCCTTCTACTCTCCGCCTAACCTTCTGATCGGGCCCCATGGCCCGGTCTTTCTTGTTAGTGGAAATCGGAGCTCGGCCATGACCCGAGCTCTCGGGCCTCCCCAGCCCACTCCACTGCGCCCTAGATCCTTCTCGAGGCTATAAATAATCTCAGGTCTCCCTCCTAGAACCCCTTGCTAGCTAATTGCATCCAATTCAAATTTTCCCCATTTGCCATTGTCGGTTAGTTTCAGCTCTCCCAAGTGATCCAGTGCTCGCATACTACTGATAGTGGGTGAGTTCGGGTGTTTAGGGCCCCTAACTCTCCTCTGAAGCTCAATAAAGTTCCTGGATTGCCCTCTGCACCATTAGCTCGTTCTCTCGATCGCACCAGGTACCTTAGCTTGCTGAACTTAACCAATTAGGCTCAGTACTTTGGTCTATTCGATTTGTGATTGTCTACTTATGTTAACTGACCTAAAGGTTATCAAATTCAGGGTGGCTTAGCCCAGATCGAACCCAATTGTTCGATAGGGTGCATGTTATCGGGAGAACTGGGTCCAAGTAAGGACCCAGTGATCCAGAGCACCCTAGACCCTGCTTCCATAAGGGTTTGATCCATCTCACCTCTCTTAAGGTGTAAGGATTGAGCCATGGGTCAATTATGGCCTCTGTGGGGAGAATTGACTCCCCATAGTAGACCCATTGTGTGAGCTCTCGTGTGAGTAAGGTCTGGGCAAACTAGGCATTCCCACAAGGGGCTTCGGGTCCCAATCGGTGCGTCTGGGCTCAAGGATGGATTTGCGATTGACCCAAGGCCATGATGTGCCCATCAACAAAGAATTTTACCGATTAGGGTTTCCCAAATCAGCCTCTGTTGGGTTAGAGTGAACGGGGACGACGGCACTACGCGCTGTGCGACAGTGTCAGGTCTCCCGGGGCCCGGCCGACCCGTGCCATTTGGATAATGGGCCGAGCCTGTTTAATATTAAAGATATTAATTCTAATTATTTCCCTTAACGAAAATAATCTGATTAATGGAATCATAGGAAAAATTAATTAGAAAAATGTAGAGTAAATTAATTGAATAACTTTTGATCCACTGATCCAAACCCTATAAAATTATATATCAAATTGTTCAAAAAACTATAAAGAATCAGAATATAAAATAATATTGCACTTTTAATAATTGGATTTTTTGATTTTATCTAATTACTCCAAATTTTAATTAAGGTTTATTAGTGTTTATGCTTAGCTAAATTGCATGATTTAGGTGTCATTATATTTCTAATGCTTTGCAGAATGTATGTACTATGTGGCTTAATTTTCTAGTTATTATATTATTAATTATGTTATAATCTTAGAAATGCATAATTAGTGAAAATTATAGTTTATACTTAACAAAAATTAGCAAACATAGTATATGATTATTCACATTGTTAAATTGAACATACTTGCTAAGTTTCATTAATTTTCAATTGTTGGATTTGTAATTAAGTGCTAATCCATTTTTGCTTAATTTAGGGTTTGATTAGCCTAAATTACTTTCTATTTTACTTAATTTAATGTTCTTATGCTTCAAAATTAGTAGTATGAATATTGGAGAACTCTCATGCTTAATTGGACACCTTAATTAATTGAATTATTATAAATTAATGTTTGAACTTAAGAATCTTAAGAAAGTAATTAAGTAAATCAATCTTAATCTTGAACTTGAAATGGACATTAATAATATACCAATAACTCATTAAATTGTCATTGATCCATAATCTAAACAAGTGATCTTGATTTGGTTAAGCTAGGAGTTAAATCCTAGCTTACCTTGATTAAGATTTAAATTCTTAATCACTTTAATTAAAATAGCTTGATTGAAAGATAAATCAACTTGTATAGTTTTAATAATATACTTTGATTTAGCATTGATCTTAAATTCTTGAGCTAGAAGTGCTAAGATCCTTAAGGAATTTACGTGATTATCAATCTGAATATATACCTTTAACTCTTTAATTTCCTCTTATATAAGATCCTTAGCATAATACTTAAATGATTTGCAAGATGATCAGTTCTTAATAACATTCATGATTAAATCTCATAATTGCAGTATAGGTGTTGAGAAAATGGGTTTACCCGTCTGATATGATACAATCAAATCTAAAAAATATAAGAGTTATAAAATTAGTGAAATTCATAGGACTTAGATTTTCTTTTATGTTAGAAGGGCAAGATCATTAATAGATAATTTATTGAGGTAGGAAGAGCTTATTGTTTACATCTTGAGGTAGGAATTTAGATGCTTCTTTATTGGCTTTAGATGCTCGATCTTAAATCCTTGTGGTAGGATCACCTAAGAACTTAGCATGAGATTCTCTCATGTGGTAGTAACCTAAAATTGAGTGACCTTTAGGTCACATCCTTAGAACTATATGTAGGATCCATTCCAATGGAGTAAAACTTTATTAGTTTGATAATCCTAGTTTATTAAATAGATTTGTTAAAATCAGTAGATTGTCAGTAGGATGTGATAGTGTATATCCATAGTGCTGAATCATTTCAATAAAACTTGGGATTGGATAAGTCACTCTAAGTAGGATTGTAGAGTCTCAGTCTTATCCTATGTGATTGGATAACTACAGTTCAGCTTAGAGTAGATTTTCCAAGCATAAGTGTATTATAATTAAGAAACTTAAATACTCAATTTGAGAGAATAAATTGTGACCAGTTCTGCCCCTTATCGTCATGCATTTCGATAAGTACAGTTAAACAAACTAAGTATCTCAAGTCACCCTTCTTAGAACACTAAGTATGCTTATAATTATGATATTTAACAGTTTAGTTTGAGAGAATAAATTATGACCGGGTTCTACCTCTTATCGTCGTGCGCTTCAATAAGTGCAGTTAAACAAATTAAGTGTTAAATTCACATTTCTTAAAAATATACCAACTATGTGTATACAACCCTTTTAGCTGATAATTTTAAGTATAATCTTAACTAAAATCATTCAATAAATTAGAATTATGAGTTAAAATTTATTTATGTGAATTCTGCACAATGGAGATAAATGAAATCAATATTTGATATTAAATTAATTTTGGGATGTTTGATGATTTAAATAATATTATCATGAAGCATTGACATATCATAAATGTACAAGTCATGTCAGCATTAGCGGAGCGCTTGGCTCACTTAAGGACTCTGTTAGCAGAGCGTTCGCTCACCTAGGAATCTGTATGGTATCATGAGACACCATATTAGCATATCAGTGACATACAGTACAATACTGTTTTAAATTAACATTTCTTTAATTTTATATTGTTTACTATTTTACCTATATTTCAGCAATTAGTTGCAGTTTTAGATTTATTCACTATTTTCTTTACATTTCAGTATTCAGTTTATAGTTCCAGTTACTTTACTTTTATATTTATATTATTTTGAGCTTTCAGCTATTTTACTCTCTTTTCTACAGTTTTGTTTAAAATATTAAAATGTTAAATAGTAGATAATTATAATTGTTATAGTAGCTTTTGATATGTTAAACTTATTGTCTAGCATGTGGTACTTTTGGGATCTGATAATTTGCTAAATCCTAAACAGTTTGTGAAGACAGATTAAGTGGATACTTAGGAGATCCAAGAGGTGTTCGTGGAGCACTAGTGGACTCTCCTCCAACCTTTGCTTTTTATTTAATTATTTTTAGTTCAATACTTAAACTCTATTATGTATTTAATAAACTATTGTAATAACTTTGAATGTATTCTCTCTTTTTTTTTTTAGATGAATGTTTCATTTAGCTTTTGTGATGAATGTTTTTGGATATATACTTTAGCTTATGCACTTCGTATTTAGTTCTACTTATACTTAGTATTGTGATGTGATTAAGATATTTATAAAATGCTAGTATTCGTGTAACTTGGATCTTATCTGTATTCATAATCCAATATATATGGGTACCCTATCTAATACTTAAGATAAGAATACTACACTTATCTTAAGGATTGATACTTGACCCTCTTCTCTTGAGGTTGAGTCTCAGAAGTTCTCATGCTCAGCAGGTTTATTTGGGGAAGTTCAGTTGTCTTCCCGAGTAACGCACCGTTCCGCCGTCAATTGTTATTTCTTAAACAAACTCAGTTGCGCGCGACGACGGGACGGGGCGCTACACTCTCCCTTTAAGATATGTGTAGTTTCCTGATCTATTCTTAGCTTGTCATGGCTCAACAATGTATGTACAGTGTGAAATCTCTTACTTGAATTATTTCATATTTTATTTATGCACAATACCTGAATGTATGTTCAAGGATTTAGTCTCAATACATTACAGCAGTCAATAATTTTTAATATTTATTATAAATTATGTGATATTTATTATTATTTTGTTAGTTATATAACTTTAATGATTGAAGATAATTAAATCCTTAATTGACTTAAGACATTAACTTAATGTCTAAATAAATTGAAATATATATATATATATATATATATTGGTTCGAGTCATCTCTAATTAATGATATTAAATATTAATATTTCTATTACAAATTTGTTAATAAAAAATAAACAAAGATGATAACACCTTTTATAGTGCAACATCAATTTTATAAAAAAATTACATATTTGAATAATATTATAGTATAACAAAATAATAATGCATTTTATATTTAACTTTATATATATGAAAAAAAAAATGATTATAACTTCAACTTAAAGCAAATAATCTATCTCCCATATCTTATTTATACATATGCAACAATATTTGAAATTTAGATAACCTTATTACAATTGCACACTAATACATTGCTATTTGCTACATAGGTCTGTATTTCGCACAAGTAATAACAACAAGCAATACAATTTAAAATTTAGGCAATCTGTAAATCTGCTTTAATCCCCAAAGCAAAGTAAAAGCAGGCTATAACTTTAATCCTCAAGGACCCAACCTAAAGGCTGCAAAGCCTGCAATCTGCAAACCTGTACAAAGCAACAAACCAAAAGTATTAATGTAGTGCTATTTAAAATTTTACTTATTTAACTAACTTAAATGAACATATAATAAATTGTAAATAAAAAATAAATTGTAATACTACTTATCTGAATTAATACTAAAGGATCTGATTCTGATTTTAACCTGACATACTTATCTGTGTAGAGAATACTTGATAGTAATCATGATAGAAGCATTAATAAGGCAGTAATTTAGAATCAGTAGCAAGAGCATTATAATAATAATGTAGAGTATGTATTTTATGGTTTTTAGACATGTATTAAGTTGTGAATATATTTTTAGAGTTAACGTGTGAGCTGAAGTTATGATTCTCTTTATAGTTTGACTTATAACTTATTGCATGTTTAAAAATACTAAAAAATTTGTAAAAGAGATTGAAAGAAGATCACAACTTCATTTGATGACATTAACCCTTGAAGCAAATTCACAAATTCTTGAACATGCAGGAAATTGTAATTATCTTTATAGTTTGGCTTACACCTTACTATATGTTTAAAAATACTAAAAAGTTTGAAAAAAAAGATCGAAAGAAGATCGTAGCTTCATTTCATTTGAATTGGGTTCGAGTAAATCGATTCAGTTTGAGAATCGATTTGAAAATTTTGAGTCTAATAATCTACTAATTCGAACAATTATAAAGTGGTATCTAATTTTGAGTAAAATTGAAAACCCCTTGACAACGGCAGCCATGGTCTTGGAAGCTCTTATTGATCCTGCATGGTTCTTGCTAAAAAAAACCCTAATCAACGTAAAGCCATTGTTAATCCTTCCTCTTCCCTATCTGGGCGACATGGTCGAGTTGCTATAGTTTTCCTGAAACCTGCCTGTCCAAGCAGCCGACGAAACAAGCAGTAGTAGCAGTGATCAAAAGCTCCTCCTCTTCTCTATTGCCCATTAAGAAATTGCTATTACTATTACTACCCCTTTTCATAGTATCATACGCGGTACTGAGGCCTTCTTCCACCAATTCCAGAACGCATTGAGGCACCGACGACGCATTTATAGGAGCCGATCCTTCCAACAGCTCACAACTTGCCCCATTGACGGCCTCACCGCTGGCTCTTCCTGAATGCACCAAAACGCAGGCCGCATGGCTCTCAGAGACTCTTTTTGATTTCGTCATTTCCTGCTCAAATACAAGCAAAGCGAAGGTACTTGATTTTGATTTTATTCAAATTTGCCGAGATTCAGATAACATCGCCCAACAATCTATCTAGCTAGCAATAGAGTTCTACGCGTTCGTTCTCCCAAGCTTGCCTCCTCCAGACGCAGCGCCGGTGCTCCGCCTTCGCTTTGCCTCTCTGACGTGCTCGTCTCGCTGGCTCCTGGCCTGACGCGCTTGTTTCGTCGAGGCTTTCGGCCGACGCAGCTTGTCAGACGCAGAGGAAAAATGCACAAATGCGTGATATTGCGAGACGCAGAGGAAAAATGCACCAATGCGTGATATTGCGAGACTCTGTGCTCTCATTCCCATTCGTTTCGTTTTTTAATGAACGTTTTTTTTCTGAAGACTTGCTTGATATTGCCATCTGATTATGAAAAATTTGGGTTGCATTTGTTTGGTGATTTTTAACATTTATTAGGGTTGATTTAGAACAAATTTCTGGTAGAAAGGGGTATCTGAGATCATTAATATCAGCAAATAATGAATCTTTCTTAGCTGTTCGCTATAAAAAAATTATGCTCTTTTGGCTTTGGTACTGTTTACCTAATTTTCTTTTAAGTTAGTTGTTGTGATTTTCAATTTATATTTAAATCACAGTGTTGGAGGCAATCTTATCTCATGTGTAATTTAATATGAATAACAATAAACCGAACATCTTACATCAATAACACTGACAATTATTATTAAAGCAACACTGAACCAAATAACTCATGTTGTCTGAATAACACTGCTATCTGAATAATATGCTAACTTAATAACATGCTATCTTAATAACTTCTCACATTGTCATTCAACCAAATAACCCCTATAGTGCTATGTATATAAATCTTCACTTTTATTTGGGATTTTTTTTATCTATTAAGTTTTTTATATTTACGTATTTAACAACCAAATATTAATATTTACCAATCTATTATCCAAATAAAATTGAATCTATCATTCTACTTAAAATGCAAATGATGTTATGGTTAGCTTGATGTCACACTGAATGATCCTATTCTTACACTGTTTGTGGAAGTAGGAGATTTCATGTGCTATAGATATGGCTATTTGGAAGTGAGTCTTCCGGTCTCGGATTCTGCCGCTTTGATTCTTCGACTAAAAATTCTTGAATTTGAAGGAAAGTTCCATTTGTCCAATGAGCCATTGCTCAATCACTCTTGTATACAAGCAATCTACCTCCAGAAGAGAGAGTTGCAAATGTTATCATTAATCAAGGACTGTATTTTTTGATAAAAGTGCTTTAGAGATATGAACTTATGTGGTTCAATTAGTAAAGGATCTTTAGAAGTAGTCAATATTATTAGACTTCAACTTCCTATTACATTGATTTGCAATATGTACTCAATTTCTTGTTGATTTTATACTTAATCCTCTTTGAGTTTGATATTTCTATTTTGAGGAAAATAGCATTGTAATGCATGCTTTTTCCTGTATGTAATTTTTCCAATATTTTTATCAAAGATAACCATTATAATGCATGCTTCATTCCACTATATATTAATATTTCTATCAATGATAAATTTCAAATGTAGGAAGACATTTATCTAAAATTTATCAAAATAAACACTGACTTTATTTTAAAATTTAGGTTTAATTACTTCAAAAATACTTATTCCTATGAAGTTCTCTTATCCGCGTGTTCTCTCAGAGCAAAATCCGCAAAGATTGGCCAAGTTCATGTGATACATGAATCATGTGGTAGTTACTTCAGTTACAAACTCTCTTCCACCATGAGGTAGCATCCTTTCAAGCTTTTTTACAGCAACTAGTGTACCATCTCCCAGACTTCCTTTGTACAATTTCAAATCCTCCTACAGTTGAAAATAATTTCAAAAGGAAAAATGTACATTTGTTAGATGTACTATAAATTTATGTAAAGAGCTCCACATATCATTCAAATTTAAACATTCTGTTTATGTGCTTGCATTTCAATGATAAGAATAGAAAAGAACGATGAATATGGTTTCTATAGTTTAAAATTTATTAATATAATGATAAGTTCTTGATAGTAAATATGTTTTTCTGATTTACTATAGTATTATTTTCATGCACAATTCTAATGGCATGCAACAAGGAATTGGCTCAAAGCAATACAACCTCATAAATGCTAAATTAATTAATTGTAATTGTAATATTTGTTGTTGTTTAATTTACATACATTATCTGTTCTTGCTGATTGATCTTGAGTTATTTATTATTTATTTAATTATTTATTCTGGATATACCTAGATTCAAGATTTATCCAGTATCCTGATCTGTATTTTCAGGTTGACTGAATCATATGTCTATTTGAAGTATGTTAAGACATCGAGTGTCTTAACCCAAATACTGAGTTATTTACTGAATGTATTCCTAAATTATTTTGTTCATATCTAATTTCATAATTTGTTAAAGATGTAATTGTATCTTAATCCGATTGATTGAAATATTGAACTAATTTATTAAGTGGTTATTAATTTGATCTTATTAAAACACAAGCTGTGTGTTTTAATTTGACGGGCTGAAATATTAAGATCAAATATAATTATTATCTTGATTTCCAGGCTAATTTGATCTCCAAACTCCAGAGTTTAAGTCCTGGATCTTATGCATGATAATATATTGAATTAAATTATCCAATTTGTTTAATAATTGATTTTGATCCTAAGAGTTGTTAAAACACAAGCTTGGTGTCTTAATCTAAATGATTGAGATTACTGAGTTTTAGTGTTTGCTATATTTTTCTAGCTATTATGAGGTTATAATCATGATAATGCGAGTTCAAATCTTACCTTTAAGATTTCAGGGTTCAAATTTGACTGTACTTAAGTTTAAGACGCTGAGTCTTAGAAAGGATCAAAATTTAGACATATCTAAATTTTGTACTAACTAGTTTATGCAGTTTTAGCTTATATAATGTTAGAAAATTATCCTGAGGTTCCACTAAATTCTAATATGATTGAGTTAGCTTATTTGACTATTTTTGAAGTCTAACTGAAATACTTGTATTTTGCTACATAATTCATGAATTTCCAAACCATTCTCCTTTGAGGTTCATTTAATAAAATACTTATTTTCATATACTAAGTTGTGATTTGGGGATAATTTTTTGATATTCTGACTTATATCCTTACTTAGACTTAGTTTCTTTTATATTTAAGTCTAAATCTGATTAATCTCTGAGATTAAATTAACTTTGCGCTTGGCATCCTTATATCTTCTCACTGATTTAATCTACATAATTTACCACTCTAAGCTGATTAGGGGTTCAAATCTACATTTAGTCATCTTTATCAATTTGATTAAAGTAATATTATTTTAATACTTAAAATTTGCCTTTGCAAATTTAGTGCCAAAACATTCTAAATTCTTTGAATTATTATTTGTTATTGTTTTAGGAGTGCATTGACACAAAGCATCAAATTTAGAGGTTTGATTTTGCTAATTTTCATTAATCATTCAGTGGTTTGAATTTATTAATTTTCACTAATCGCTCCTAATCTCAATTAAGAAGTGATTAGTCAATTTAATCATCCAATATCTGATTTTATTTCATATTAATATTCTTTACTATTTTATGAGTCTTAAAACATAAAATTCATAGGTTTAACTTTATTAATTTTCACTAATCACTCTTAATCCCAATTAAGAGGTAATTTAGTTAATTTAATCATCTAATGTTTAATATTATTTCATATTCATATTTCTTATATTTTTCTGATGAATTGGTATATAATATCACTATGTTCGGAGTTATGTTTTTCAAATTATTTCAATAATACATTTTGAATTATTTTTCTAAAGCTATGATTTAAATCTGATTTATTAAATTTGGAATATTCCTCAGGAATATTTTTTTTATCACGTGGGTTACGATGGATTAACCGCGACCTGATGGACCAATGAATATTATCTGAATATTCCTTCTTCGAAACGACGCGGGTCATGGGTTGGCCCGATCCATCTTTGTGCCTCGTCTTTGTCTCGTCTTCGTAGATTATCCCTGATAACTCGATTTAGGGTTCCGCTCAAACCAAATTTCCCATCTCTACAGACCATTCAAGAACTTAATCTTCTATCCATCCGTTCACCATCGCAAGACGCATCGTCTGGTATCGGAAGCCCCATGGCTGGTGGCGTCAATCGTCGGAAGCATACTCGACTGAAGAGGGGATGTTAGGGTTTACTATGCAAGTGAAATTTTTTGCCCACAGGATTGCCTTAGCTAGATTAAGATCCCACACCTACACATTCACTGTGCCACGACAGTTCAATTGGACCTATCGGGCCCAGCCCAGAACATCAAGAGCTTACTATGGTGGTTCCAACTGTACTCTACTATTAAGCCCGACTATATTGTAGCTCATTTGGGCTAGCTTAAGCCCAATTGAGCTCGACAATCATTCCCCATCTTCACTGCATGTGATTCGATCGCTTAACAACAATGATCAAGGACATACCATCGAAATTTTATGAAAATTTCTTGATGTCATGGATTGAGAATTTTTGTTTGTTTTCTACCTTAGTCTCGTCCAATTCATGTTTATTTGATTCGTAAATGTTCTCAATTCATTCTACGATAATTTTTCATCCATCACAATGCAAGAAATGAGCCAATTGCAGATGTAGGAGCTGGACAAACCATATCCAGAGGTGGGTACCTTGCACTGATGTTCGGGGTAAATGCTGGTCTTGTTGGTAGTTTATGAGCTCCAAACATTTATTGGTTCTCTTTCTTAGGATTTCCTGACGCTTTCGAATAATTAAGCAACAAAGTTGGTCCATTGGATTGTCGGCGAGAAGCTCCTGAGCTAATCGGGGTTTGTCAACCTAGATTGAGGTGTTGCAGTGGCTGGGGGGTTCTTTTGGGGTTTTGGAGGTCTTAGACGAATTTACGATTGAGTAAACAAAATTTGAGAGAAAATGGAGGGGATTTTCTAGGTTGAGGGAGGCTTGATGGCCTATCGTCGGGTTCTAGGATCGAGCCCAAGCTTCGTCCTCAGAGCTCCATTCTTAGGTTAAACCGGGCTGGACAGTAGTGGAGAAGGTTTCATCCGCAAATGGAAATTGAATGGGGTCTGAGGGATCGCGGGGGACAATGAGAATCGTTTGTACAAATTTATGGAATTTCTATTGGCGCTGTCAGAGCCCAGCGAGGGAGAAGAACAGTGGTCCCTTCTGTATCCGCCGTCTGATCATTTTGGATCGGATCCGGGGCCGTGATTCAATTCACTTAAATCCGTTAAGATTTGCGCTTGGCCGTTCGATCCAACGATTATAAATCCGTGCCGTTGGATCAATTTTTCGAACGACGGGATCATAGAGATTGGGTGGATCTCGTGATCACAAATATATTCTTGATCATTTTGCCTGCAAATTTTTAGGGTTTGCTTCTAATGATGTTTAGAACCTACTGTTGACAGAATTAGGCTCTAATTGAGCACATATTATCTAAGTAATAACCACGGGTTGTTACAGTTTATGGACGAAATTTGCTTGGCCTTCTGAGCCCTTGGCCCATCTTAAAATACAGGAGTATGAAGTTGAAGCTTACAACACATTGCTACTGCATGCCCGATTTTTTTGCAATCAAAACAAAAGAGCAGCAGGTTTTTGAAAACAACCTCTTAGAAATGACTTTTTTCTTCACTCCCAATTAATATAAAACCATGATGGAAGCTTTTCATTATTTGCTCCAAAATAATACAACTTGATTTAAATGTAATCAAAGTTGGCTAAGAAGTAGAAATTGCAATGGAATAGTAATCATTGGGGGAAAGTTTATAGAACTTTAAGGAACCAAACATCAGGGGTCTAACTTCTAAGCTTACAAACTAACTATTTATAGGCCCCTGGGCTCTAACAAACCTTGCCATGTGTCATTGTGTATTTGAATTTGCTGTGGAGTTTCTTAGATGCATGATTAACTTATGTAAGAAACAATTTGGTAGAAATGCAGAGATTTTTTTGTAACCAACTCCAATTGTTTGCCATCCTAGCCCTTTGTATACGTTCAATATAAGTTCTTAGGTTCTTAGAATTGCGCCCGGTCCGAGTTGGAGGAAGCTTTTATGAAATTTTATCATTGTATATAAATAGATAATGACACTCATCTAGAGTTGTCTGACTGATTGGTGTTGTGAACGACTAATTTGAATCATTTGTGTAGATGGGCCTTTTGGAAAGAAAAAGGCTCACTAGCTTGATGAATGACTCGACCATATTGGGGAAGGCTGGTTTGGCTGGTGGACGTTCATCATAAATGATTTCTTGATCATATGATTCTTCAGCTGAAGAGTTTAACCACTAACTTAATCTTTAAAAATGTTGCTTGGCATTCTCGGCTGTGTACCACCTGGTCTTGCTGTTAGGATTCCCTTTCTTTCTGATCCAATATGCGGTTTTCTTATCTTCACAAGTGTTTGGGAGTCTTATCCCCAATAACTGTTTTTGTCGAGTGCTTTTGTTGGTCTAAAATAAAATTCGTCCAAGGTTAACAACAGTGTTTTTACTCTCCTGTCAAGTATGGAATGCTTGAATGGCTTGAGGTTTTCAACATTTATCACATAATACATTTGCATATAAGTCAGCAGATCGAGCTAATAGTCGCCATTAATTTTACTAATGATAGTAAACGGGCATTTTAAAGTGACCTCAAATTTTGGTTGCCTCCTTTTTATCGTTCTTAACTAATGTAGAACCACATGACTGAAAATAACCTCTCAACTTGAAGGTGATCATGTATCTTCTTGTACCGTTGCTGACTCTTTTTGAGTTGCTTTTCAACTTCTTAGTGTTATTCTCTAGGAACTTTTGAGCTCAAGTGATCTCATTTAAAGGCCGTCTACACTCATTAATCAAAAGAATAGTATGTTTGAACACGAATTGGATATAGGAAGCCTCTTTGGTCTCTAGATCAAGTGCTTGCTGGCAGGTACCTCTCTAATGATAGATTTGATAATGAAAGACGTATTGTGGTGGGAATGGTTATGTTTAGCTCTAATTCCTGCAACCCACAGCTGCTTGTAAATGAAAGAGTAGATAATCATGCCAAGATGATTTTTTTTGCTTTTTGATAAGGCAAAATTGCACCAAGTAGATGTGGTTGAGAAAATATCACTCACTACAAAGTCATAGTAAGCTCTAGCATAACTACTAAAAGAAATTTGGCATAATGATCTCATGAAGGCAAAATGTCCAAGGAGATTAGTAATTCACATGTGATTGTCTAACAAAAAGTATTTGACAAATATTTATGCTTAAAAACTATAGCCATATCACAAAGCAACCTAAAATTCAACCACTTGTCAAACCAAAAGTTACGATTATTATGGATAATAACTCATTTGAGGTTGGGTTCAATGTAGGCATGACCTCCAAGCATCCTTCATCAAATTGGAGAATTTGTGATTCTATTATTAACTAGTGAGGGATGCTTGGTAGCTCAAAATTTTTCTACTAGTAGCTTGAAACAAATTGAATTTTGAGTATAAAAGTTTCCTCATAATTTTATCAATAGAGGTTTATAGACCAAATCAAGATCACAAACACCAAGCTGTCCTCATAAAGAAAGTAGACCCGCCCAATTTAACAAATACATTTTTATAAAGTATTTCTAATCCACAAAAGCTTATTTTTATGATTTATTAATTTTATCAAAATCGTTTTTGATGGGATTCATAACATTAAGCCAAAAAATTGGAATGATGTTTAGCACATACTTTACAAGGATTAATTTATCATTTGGAGTAAGAAATTTTGTTCCCAACTAGTAATATATTTATAAATTTCAGCAATGATAAAGTCATCAAGTATATTCTTGTTATGATAAAAAAAGATGGAACCCCAAGATAAACAAAGTGGAATTTGTCAATATTAAAATCTAAAACATCTTTCTTTATATTAATCATGACATGTGAAGCTTTGTTATGGCAAAGGAAATTAGATTTGTTCTTGTTGATATTGGGCCGAGAGCATCTTCAAACTTTTTAAAAGTTTTCTTGATGGATTTCATAAACCTTTTCTCTCTGTTAGGGAATTTTATGAACTTATTAGCATAAACTGTTGGCAGAGAATGCATCTACCTCCAGGGTTAAATTTAAGAACTTGATCATGCTGTAAAGGTGATCAAGACAATAGGAGCAATAACTGGTAACATTATTAAATGAAATAGGAGGGTTAGGATCATTTGGTGAAAGGTTCCAATAAGATCTAAAGAAACCATGAAACTTTCCATTCAGAGCTATTGTAGCCAATGAGTATTTGTTAGCCATATATGGTAGTTGGTTGATCATGAGACTGTTTTGTGCAAGAAACGGATTCGTCAACACCCTGCGTTGTTCGCTGGCTTCAGTTCTCTTGTCTCACAGATGTTGGTTGCCAAAAACCCTAACAGACAATGCTCATATGTCGAGGTAAAGAATTCTAACGCAAGCAGCTAATATAAGATGCACTATTTGAATGTTAAATGATTTTGAGTGCTAATGCGATAATAATGTATAATGCCAAATTTGTAACTATTTTGAACATAAAATCACATTTTAGTGATCCAAAAACAGTTATTTTAGAATTATTAAAAGATAACATTACATAACTTTGAGATAGCAACAAACCAAATAACAGTGTAAACCATGACATCTGAAACATTTAAATGATTTATTGCAACTTTTTTGCTAATAAAAAGATTGACATTAGTGGTAATTGGAATTTAATATCTGAGTTTATGGAATATGCAACTCTATTCAATTTTGAAATTCTGAAATTTGGAAAAAATTGTTTGAAATGCAGCATTTTTGTTTTAAAGGGTGATTCTATTACTTTTTGGAGTAATCTTACCTCTTATGTATTACCCTGAATCAATTGAAAATATACAAATGACATTAAAATTTGTATGAATAACACTAAATCAAATAATTAGCATTATCTGATTAACATTGCTATCTAAATAGCATATTTATATTAATAACATTTATTCTGACATGCAACTAAACAACTCCTTAAGAGGAAACTGCAAATCTTAATATTATGGTGTCTTTAGTTATATATTATTGTGCTTCTTTTGAATTCTTAATATTGTTTTATTTATTGTTTAGATTTCTTCATTTCTATCACTTAGCCTGCTTCTGAATTTGCGGATGGTGTTTTCTTTAATTTTTTTTATTGTTGTCTGTGGTGACTTTTTTCAGTTTGACTGAAGCTACATCTTTTCGGCTGAACGATGGTTTGGTGCAGTCATTGCGGAGATGACTGCGACACTGTTCGAGATCCCGATAAGGGCTACATGTAATTATTATTTTTTATCTATAAAGCTTATATTATAAGGATTTTTTGGAGTATGTTGTGCTAATTGAATTTCTTTTTGATTTTGACTATTTACGTTAGTTGCTGTACTGTATGTGGAAAGGTTCTTGACCAGGATGTGTATTTTAGCGGTCCTACATTTGAGAAATCTAGTGGTGGCCAGGTTCCGTGACATCAATTATAACCTTAAATTTTGGTTCTTATTTGTTCTTGCATCATTATTTTTCTTCTTTGTTCCTTTATGCAGAGCAGGTTGGCTGGCAGTATCCTTCACAGTGCTGCAAGTGCATTTTCTCTGTCTCGTCAGAGAACTTTGGATAAGGGTATATAAGTACTCTCTGCCTAGGTTTGCAACATTATCTTTAATAGTGATTTAATGATCGCCAGAGAAGTATTATATCGTTTAGAGATGAATTTATTACTTGCGTGGCACCAAAAGCCTTGTGAATTAGCTATTTCACTCGTAAATTTTAATTATAATTATAAATCAACTTAACTTTTTCTTCCGTTGATTATATTACTATAACCTAATCCATTTAGCAATCTCTGTTAACGGAGAACATAGAGAAGTCGGGGTGGCTGGGTGGAGAGGCTTGCTATTATCTCTTTCAATGGCACCAGGGAGGGACTTAGCGTGGGACCTCATAAAAGGTGACAATGGAGATGGGAGGTTTGGATGGTTCTCGTTATTGGGTGATCATTCCCTGCTAGTGTAGGTGCTTTTTATGAAGTATGTTACAAGTAACACTAGCCATCTAGGGTGCAGCATAGCCAAAATATGATATTGGTGACCACCAGGGAGATCAACTTCTAGCAAATGTTGGCAAACATCTGGCCATCACTCTCCCTGCACCTTGGTCTCTTTCTCAATCCCTTGTCCTCTCTCCATCCCACTGCCTACTGGTTCAGACTGCTACTCCCCCTGTACCTCTGCATTTTACTCTGTTAGCTCAGCATTGGCAGCCCCCTCCTTACTCTTCTACCTCATGCACAAATCATTGCATCAACTTCATGCTGGTGGCTACCCAGACCTCCTTTTCACACGGTACCCATTTCTGGCTTTAGTGTAGTTTGCCATCAACTTTAAGTTTTAGAGTAGCTTTGATGGAAACTGTTTTTTTTGTATTATTGTTGATTTTTAGGTGCTTTTTATATCATACAGTAGGGGCTGTTTGGTTGTTACATTTTGGGTGTAAAGTAAATTTGTTAACTGGATTCCTAAAATTCAAATGCTTAATTTACTCTAATTTAGGTGTAAAGTAAAATTTTGAGGGATTGGCGACATTCGCCGATCTCTGCTCGACCTCTCTGCTGGATCTTCATCGACCATATGCGGCTTTCCTAGGCGACTGGCGGCCACCATTTGGCTGGTTCTTGTATGCCCTGCTTCGATTTTTAGGAGATGGCCATCTGTGTTTATTTATAAAAAAGTATTAACTTTACATCTGAAATCCTAAACACCTGAAAATGTTTACACTGCATTGTTTTGCCCAAAATAATATTTACACTGATTTATTTTACTTCTTATATTTTCCTTAAACCAAACAGCCATTAAAAATTTAGGCATGAATTAGGTAGTCTATAAAGAATATGCTGCTAAACAAGTAAAAAATTCCTTAAAAGATAATTACTGTACTTGACTAGGAAAAGCTCCCAAGCATTTACTTAATATCTGGTTTGTTACTTTTTGATTTTCTTGTATTAGAAGTCTTAATGTAGTGATGATTCCATCAAGCTGCTTAAATTCTTCCAGATTAGTACAAGCTTCCGTAATAATTAGCTTTTGATGAATGGGAAATCGTAGGTGATTTTTGAAATATTTTTAATTTTGGGTGTTTGTTTATATCTTATAAATAAAATAAACTTTATCAGTATTTTATTGAACTTGAAGGCTTGTAACCTGTGTTCATTATGAAAGCTTGACAACTTTGTCATGGCATATACTGTTTTATTTTTGTTTTTGCTTTTTCAGGAAGATATGAGATTAGTACCATCGTACTTCATCTTAACGTAGGTGGTGGTGATTCTATTATCAACAAAGCCCACAATTTATATGTAGTATGTAGTGATTAACTGAATGTATACTAGGTTGGGTTGTTAAATAATTTATGAATAGTTCGTTTATCTAGTTTTTCTTTATTTTGTGAAGATAGCTGTTGAACGGAATTTCACGAAGGGACGTAGAACATCCCACGTTGCAGCTGCTTGCCTGTACATTGCTTGCCGGTAAAGATTGCCTATGCACTTTGTTGTTTTTACATGTATACTTTTAGTTGTTATGGATATACTTTTCATTTTCCGTTGGACACATTATGTGGTGTAACTAATTTTGAAGAATTAAAATTTTTCACATTGAGAATCACGAACCGTCCACAACAAAATAAATGCGTAGAATAGAAATGAACAGGATTATGATATTTGTAGGCAATTCAATTCTTACCACATTGGCTACATTTGCTAATTATGCCACCTCTAATCCAATATTTCCTCTAAAACTTGCCCCAATCATAGCCAAAATCGTATTTTGTTGATGTAATTATTTTTGTGTAAAAGGAGATTGATACAATGTTCTTTTGCTTTGGTCCTTTTTTAAAAAACAATTTGTTGGTCCAAAATTGTTAATGGTGGCTGTCTTTGTGGCAATGTAGATTTTTTTTTTAACTCATGATTTTGTACTGCATGCATTCATTTCGCAGATCGCCTCATGAACTAAAGATTACCCAACACGCAATTTTAACCGATGATTTGGCCTTATCACCTGGATCATTTCATGCCTTAGGATCTCTTAAAGAAATAAAATTGAGTTCTTGTTTTCTCCAAAAGTATGAGAGACAAACCACACAAGTTTTGATAATAAAAATAAACAAAATCTTTTACCACAATCCAACATATATTTTGATCATGCTTTGAATGACACCATGCACATGATCTTCTCTTGTATTAGCTTTACGATATTGCAAATAATCTAAAAATTGTTGTAGTACATGGGGTCGTAGGAATTATTAGCCACTAAAAGCTCTTTAAAAGTTATTCAAAAAGCCTCAAGTGAAGAGCTATTTAGGATGCTTAAATGTGATCAAGATTCATTATGAAGAAGCTATGGATTGCATGTGCATAATTTTTTGCAAATTGTATTGTGTTATTATATGCTCTTATGCTGATTTATAAGAGTTTCGAGTAATTTGTGTGTTGTATTACAATTATGTAGGGATTCATTTGAAGAGGTGTCTCTTTAATGATATCTCTTAAGAGGTAAAAACTTGTACTATTTTGTGATTGTGGAATGGAATATGGGTTTGGAGTGATGTGTGAAAATTTAAGCTTCATTGAGAGAATTCTCATGGAGGGGCTTGGTGGTGGGTGGCGCAAAGTTGAAGTGAAAGGTTTTTTTTTTTTTGCGTAAGCGACCGTTCAATTTCAGAAAGATGTTTGGTGGGTCAAACTGAGTCAAACTGGCTTGAAATTTTAGGAGAATATTTATGGAGATGTGAGGTATCTATGGAACTATTTTTTAGATTTGTGGCAGCTGTTTGAGAGGGTTATGGACAACTAAATGAAAGGGGGTTGGGGTTTGCGTATGTTTCGTTGGAGGGGTGTAAATGAATCGTAACATATGATACTACAAAATCAAATAGAAAAATGCAAAAAAAAAAAGACATTCTAAGATTAGCAACGCCTTGGTTTTTGAAAGTTATACACACTTTCAAATCCTTTGATTTTGCACACCGAAGGGAGCGATGACTATCCTCACCGCCAATAAATCTCAAGTCTCTCTTTTCTTAAAAAATAACATTTATTCAACATTCTTTTCCAAATGACGTACACAACATATATATAGAAGTCGGCCAAAAACCTTAGGCGGCCAAAACAAACTATACGACTTGACCCAAAACAAAACAAATATAACATAACTCAACCTGAAATAAATATAATACAACTGAACCCGAAACAAATATAATACTATACGAATCAATTCATAGTTGCTAATCTCTGTGCAAAAGTTCATCTTTGCATGTACCCATTCAGACTCTCCTAAACTAAAAGAACTCTGCTCTGCAGAATTCAAGCCCATATAATCATCCAAGAGGTTGGTGTTCAAATTTTGAAGTTCTATCTTTTCATCCAAGTGTCCTCAAAAAATGGCTTATTCTTCCACCTGATAAAAAATTTATGGTCTTCATGTAAGCCTGCATCAATCTCATCAATGACAATAGATTCAACTTCAAAAAGAAAAGGTGTAAGAAATTTATGTGATGGCTTGCCATCATTCCCTTTACAAGTTAATTTTGCATTCGTTGAAATAAAATCAGTAAAAAATAAAATCAAATATTCTACATTGAATGCATGACTAATTAACATATCAGGAGACAAACCCAAGAGATAAGCAATATGCATTGGGATCAATTTTCCTAATCACTCTAAATGTACCTTTTACCCGAGCTTGTAATTTCTTATATTTAGTGGTGGCAGACTTCTCAGGCCAAATGCACACCAACACATAAAGTTCTTTGAACTTCCTTTCTAATCTATTTGCATTTATTTGTATATTTAGTATTTTAAAGTTCTTTTTACATTTTAACCTTTTTATGTAAATTTTATAAATCAGTAGCAAAAGAATATGCAACATTAAAATAAGGATGGCTTGAAATCTTTAAAAGATCAACAAACTCTTTGTGATTGAAATCATATACAACATAAAATGGTATTTTCTTAGTAGTTCTAGAGATGATACTATTTTAAGCAAATTCAGCAGTAGGTAGATGAAGGTCTCAATTCCCAAAGCTCTCCCCAACTAAACATCTAATTAAAATTTCCAAAATTTTATTTATTACCCCAATTTGCCAGTCAATCTCGGGGTGAAAAGCAGGAAAATATTTTAGGATAGTGCATAACAATTGCAAAGTGTTTTCCAAAGGCAGGAGACAAACTTTATATCTCGGCAATGTGAGATGCGTATGTGGACTTGGAACAAGGAATGTAATGTGTCATTTTGAGAATCTATCCATACCATAAAACACTATCATGTTGACGTGCTGTCATAGATAATACAAAACAAAATCCATAGAAAGATTCCTATAGGGGCCCGTAAGGTTGAATATTTGTCTAGTTTCTACTTGGTCATTTTGGCTCTTCTACAAATGAAACATTGTGATACAAATCTTCCCACATCTCTTTTTAAAGATGTATAATAAATTTTCTCTTCTACAAGGTGGGTGGTTTTAGCTCTCTCTAGGTGCCTTGCAATTCCACTAGAGTACAATTAACTAATCAGATAAATTCTAAGTGAAGTTCTGGGGATACACAAGACTGGTCCTTTAAACAAATACCCATGAACAATGTGATAATTAGATCTAGTATGTAGCAAAGAATCACTTGATTGGTTATAAATGAGATGGAAATAAAAGCAACACTCATAGCCACCTTTCGGTCTTTCAAAGCCTACAACCTCACTCGACAAAGAAGACACCACTAAAACTACTTGAAATAACGCATTGGCAGGCTTATTTTCAATACCTGGCTTGTGCTTGAAAACAAATGTAAAATCTTGCAAGTGTTCTACTCATTTTGAATATCGATGGTTTAATTTCGTTTGGATATTGATGAGCTTAAATGCTTGGTGTTATGCGTGTAAAATAGACTCCTTATGTAAGAAGTAATAACACTAATGCTTAAAAGATTGAATGATGACATAGAATTCTTTATTATATGTGGAATAAAGCTATTTTGTTTCATTCAATTTCTCACTAAAATATGCTACAAGGTGGCCATCTTGCTGTAACACTTCTCCAATGCCAATTCTCGAGGCATTAAAAGCTACCTCAAATATCTCTCTAAAGTCTGGGAGCTTAAGAACTGGCGTTGTGGTCTTGATCTTCTTAATGTGATAAAAAACTTTATCAGCGCTAGAAGTGCAAGTGAATCTATCATGCTTTAGAATTTCAGTATTAGGAGCCATGATTGTGCTAATGTTTCATACAAATCTCCTATAAGATGTTGCAAGCCCATGAAAATTCCTAACTATTGTAAAGCTATTAGGTGTATGCCATTTAATTATAGCTTGAATTTTTGAAGGATTTGACTTTATGCCTATCGAGGATACTATAAAACTTAAGAAAATGATCTCAGACTGCATGCTGTGCATTTCTTCTTATTTATAAATAAGCTTCTCATGAAGCTTTTCAAACACTAATATCAAATGTTCTAAATGTCTCTCTTCATTAATGTTAAAACCAAGTCATCAAAGTACACAACCACAAACTGTTTTAAAAGGTCTCAATACCGTATTCATCAGTTTCATGAATGCACTCAGCGCATTGGATAATTTGAAAGGCATAATGAGCCACTCATAAAGTTCTCATGATGTCTTAAAAGTAGTCTTCCACTCATCATATGATTTGATCATAATTTGGTGGTAACCACTTTTAAGATATTTTGGAAAAAAATTTGAGCTGGCTATTGAATCCAACATTCATTCAGCTGTGGAATAGGGAACCTATACTTGATAGTAATCTTTATGACTCTACTATCTATACACCTTCAAGTTCCATCTTTTTTTGGAGTTAAAAGGGTCAGTACAACACAAGGACTAAGATTCTCTTTCAAGAAACGCTTCTGTAATAACTCATTTAACTGACGTTGTAACTCAGCATGTTCTACTAGATTTAGGCACGATCAGATCAATAGTATGCTGTACATTTCACATTGGTGGTAATTTATTCGACAATTCATTTATACTTGTTTTAGGACAATCCTCCATCAATTTTACTACAAGTAGCAACGTAGATGCATCATTTGAATCATGTACTACTTCTGTCACATGCAAAATATGTAAGAACAATGGATTTATAGAATCTCTCTTCAACTTCCTCAATCCAACAAACTCAACATGCTGCTCTAAAGAAGAAGATCATACGGTAAGAAGTGAATAGCCTATGGAGGGTGGAGTTGAAGTTGAAATGGTGATTCATTGAATTATAGTTCCTTTCTTTGATTAAAGTGGGGGTTTTTCACTTGGGAACTGACTAGAAGTGTGCTTGGATGTCATTAAACCTACATAAGGTGTGGAAGCTGAACTAGTGGCAGTTGATGGCATCATGTTGGATGGTTTTATGGGATACAACTTTATTGTCTTTTGTTTGAACTTGTACAAATAAGTATTGTCCCTCCCATTTTGAATCACATCCATATCAAATAACCATTGCTTCCTAACAAAACTTGTGCTATTTCCATTGGTAGAACATTGAACCAGATCTGATCTTCATAGCTCTCCATCTTGATAAAAACTAGACACTTTTGCATGACAGAAAGAGATGCTTGGTTTACCCAGCTAACTTTGAAAGGATTTGGGTGTGGTTCAGGAGTTAATTTAGCTCGAGATAATGTGTGGTAGACACTATTTTCATGGAATTATCACCATCAATAATCAGTGTACAACATATTCTATTGCAAGACATTGATATACTATTATATTTCTCTTCCAATCCGCCTCATTCTCCTATAGAATAGTAGCAGTCAGAAGAGTTTTCACTCATGTTTTAAACGCCCATGTTGCTTACGCTTATGACAAACAATATCCTCAAGTAGATTGTGCTATAGTTGTCTTAGGGGTTGAGATAGCTTGGGAAGTGGATGGCTTTTAGCTCAGCTTAGGATTAGGCATAACAAAATTTTTAGAACTAGAAAGTGATGCTTTAGATTGAGATTTTAATAATAGTGCATCATGTACTACTTCTTCTACTACATGTGGGTCTTGCAAAGTGCATCATGTACTACTTCTTCTACTACATGTGGGTCTTGCAACTCTACTTGATGCCTAAGATTCATTTTTAATCCCAACACAAACTTATTTGCTAATTTCTAATCTAGACCTTGACAATTTGTCATAACCACTAAACCTTCAAATGTATCAAGATATATAATCACACATAGGGGTTCTTGTCTCAATGTCGTTAACTTAGTATGAAGCTGCTTATGATGATAATGAGGGCAATGCTTATTCATAAGCACTTCTTTCCTTTTAACCTAACTTATTGTTCTTCTACCCACCACTCTTTTTTTAATAAGATATTAGCATGACCTACCAATTTCATCCCTCCAAATGTCACCTTCTGATAATCAAGTAAGTCGTGCGACTCAAATAATTTCTCAAGTTGTGTCACCCAATCAAGGAATCAATATGGATCATGTGTTTTATCATAAATGAGTGCCCCAACTGTTATACCCCTTAATGAGTCATACTCTGAACCTTTTCTCTCTACTTCATAGTTCAGTAGTTCTTCTAAGATGTGGTTCCACTCTAGGTATTTTTTAAAAACCTTGACCTTTAGCTCAATAACGCCCCTCATCAAATCGATCATCATCAAATCATCAAAGTTAAGTTCGTCTCTGTGAATGTGTTGCAAGTTTTAAGAGTTTATTTACTATTGTGATCACAAAGACTTTGATGTTAGGAGGAATCATAACTATAAAAGACAACACATGAAAAGATGAGTTTTTAAACAAAATCATCAAAGTTAAGTTGATCAACAATTCACAATTCTATAAGAATACTTGATTTCAACTGATTTTTAAACAAAATATGAAAAGATAATTCCTCCGTGAAGGGCAAATTAACCACTAATCGCAATGAGGATTCAAGACACACTTCTCGAGGAAACTGAAACTATTCCATTTCAAAATTAAAAGTGGTCGTCTCTGGAATCCAACGACATAAAATACATTGAAATTGGAGTTCGGACTGCGGAAAACGGGGCGTTTGCAAACTGGCGCACATGTGGTTACTGAAGGCGGTTGCTGGGTAGCGATTTCCAATGGTAGTTTTTGGCGGCGATGGTCGCCGGTGGTGCCAGAACATTAAAATATAAAAAAATTCAAATTAATTTGAAAAAATAATGTAAAAATCTCTAGATGAGTAGAACAACTTTTTCTTTTGCACCAAGGTGTGAAAACTTTAAATGGTAGCGCAAAGTTGAAGTGAACGGTTTTTTTTGGACGTAAGCAACTATTCTACTTCAGGAAGATGTTTGGTGGGTCAAATGGAGTCGGAATTGCTTGAAATTTTAGGAGAATATTTATAAAGATTTTAGGAATGTATGGAACTATTTTCTTAATTTTTGTGTGGTTGTTTGAGAGTTATAAATAGCGAAGTGAAAGGGCGTCTGGCTTTGCATATATTTCGTTGGAGGGGGTGGTGTTTGATGGCTGAAACAGAAGTGTCTTTTGGCGAAATAAAGTGAAAATGAATCATAGCAGTGGATACACGAAATCAATTAGAAAAATGCAAAAAAACTTAAGATAGATCCCAAGATTGTCCATACCTTGAGTTCTTGAAGGCTATATACATATTCAAGTACTTTGATTGTGTACACCTAAGGGAGTGATAACTATCCACATCACAAAGAACTTTCAAGTCTCTCTTTTCTCAAAAAATAACATTCATTCAAAAACGGACAAAAAAAACGATTTGACTCGAAACAAAACAAATATAACTCGACTCGACTTGAAACAAAAATAATGCGATCCGACTCGATACAAATCAATTTCCAGCAGCTAATATCTGTGCAAAAGCTCGAGTAATGAGCTCCTCTCTGCATGTATCTGCTACTCTGCATCACTTGGTGGCCATGTCCTTTAGTGAAGATTTGGAACTTCTTGCTTAGTTGCAAGAGTTGTCATGGAACTTCTTGCTTAACATCATTTTCAATCATCCTCATCATTTTCTTCAACATTCATGCGTTTTTCCCATGCTGTGTCATGCCACCATTTTTTATATCAGATCCAAAAGTATATTGAATTCATTATTTCTTTCAAATTCATCATCACTATCTCAATGTTTGTCTCTGAGCATCTTGTTAATTCCATGAATTGTCGTTGCACACAACATTTTCCTCCACCGGCGATGTCCACCAAACTTCATAGAACACATATATCTGATATTGGCACATCCATATTCAATAAATTTTATGGGTTGTTCCCAAAAAATCCCTCGACCACATGCTCTTGTATTGCCATCGTGTGCTTTCAGCTTTTGTTCCAACTTTGACGTTTTGCAGAAACCTGTCAGCACATTATACATTATCATTCCCTTTCATGTAATTCCAACCACGATAAGCCATATCCGCTTACAAAATTTTTTGGCCTACTTCATTACCCTCTAAATGAAACCGGTTTCGTTTACTGGTCACACTCAACCCATTATTAGTGCTGAAGATCGCAACCCACCCTCCCATGTGTTATCAGGTCTCATATGACCCGTGTCAACTGGTTCGTAGTAGAGCCTAGACCCATGCATTTTAAGTTTGGGCTAGACTATTCTGGCTATGCTTACCATGCGGAATCCTAAATTCACCGCATATGCAGCCTTCTTTTGAGAAAAATAATTAACCGACTACCCGTTCATAACTCGTATCTGTCAAGCACATAAAATTAAGTCACAATTGACCCAGCCGATTTGATTTAGCTAGAAAAGTGTATGAAGCTGAGGACAGAACATACATACAAAACATATTTCTCAGCAGGCATACTCTTCAACAACACAAGTTAGATGCAGATTTCAGCTTTCTGAATTTAATTGATGAAGCAAATGTTTTTAAGCTAATTTAAATCGCTGCTCAAATGAACCTTCTCATTCGTAAGATTCAACCAAAGTTCGATCAGGCCACTCAACACTTTGATAACTTGAGCATATTCTAGTTTAAGGGACCTTCCTCTAAATGTTCTCAACAGGCTACAACACCTAATATTGAGCAAATGAATATTGTTGCTGCTCATGTCAAGAAGCCTTTGAAGTGTAATATATTAACAGAGCAACATAAGCCTTATGAATGAGTATGAACTCTATTCATTGAGGCTTGTTAAAGTACTCCAATTGCACATACAACTTCTAATAAGCCTTGTAAAATCTTCTATCTCCAAATTTTTTGAGCACATCGAATTTTTCCTATCTCATTATTTTAGTGCTTGTTCATTTTAGGCATAGCTTATTTCCAGCTTAAGCTATTAACAACTTAGTTTAGTTTATCTTTTAATTAAATTCAATTAAAGTCAAAATAGTCCAAACAAAATGTAAAAGCTAATGTAAGATTATTTTTTTTCATGTTATGTAAGTATTATATATTAATATGTAATTATATAATAGCCATGTATTATTTATTTAATTTAATAATTTGAATTTTTGTAATAATTATGTATTAATTATTGAGTTATATAGGTAGCAATTATACTGATAAGATAATTAATTAATATCTTAATTTATAACATATTAATCCCCAATTTATTTATTTAGTAATTATGTATTAATTATTTACATATTAAGTAATTGCATATTAACCATCTAACTAAATTTGTATTAATTACAATCACTTAATTGTAATTATATATTAATTAGGTAATTGCATGTTAAATAATATTTATTTATTAACATTAATTAATTATTCTGATAATGGTTTAATTATCTATTAATTGATCATAATTAAGTAATTGTGTAATGTTAATTTAATTAAATTTTAATCCTCTATTTAATTATTTTGTTTATTATGCTTTAATAATTATGTATTAATTTATTATACAGTAATATTTATTTATTATTTATTATCCTATTTTAAAAATAGAATTATTTTAATAATCATATAACTTTGTATATTTTTAGCTTAGCTCAGCAATCAAACAATTATGTCGGCTAGTTTAGTTTTTTTGACATAGTTTATCTTAAGCCTAAAACAAGCAAGCTTTAAGAATATGATTGAGTTACTCCATTTTCTTCCAAGTGTGGTATTGATTATATTACTACAATGGCAATTTTAAACTTTGAGAAAAGAACTCTTCCCGGCAAGCTTGATTTAATGCAAAATGTGATCATGATTTGTTATGAAGAATCTTTAGATTGATATGCACATTCTTTTTCATGTATTACATCCACCAGAAGATTGATGATTTTAATCGTATATATACATATATTGTTTAGTTATGTTTCTTTTTGAGAGTTTAAAGTAATTTA
Organism: Gastrodia elata; assembly: GCA_016760335.1. Taxonomy (NCBI): domain Eukaryota; kingdom Viridiplantae; phylum Streptophyta; class Magnoliopsida; order Asparagales; family Orchidaceae; genus Gastrodia; species Gastrodia elata. Next base: position 39,984,982 of record CM028677.1, read on the forward strand.
TGTGGTGTATTAGGTAATGATGTGCTTAAAGATGCGAGCCTCTTTAATGACACCTCGTTGGAATCAAAACTTGTACTATTTATGTGTATTATGGAATGAAAAAATAGTTTTTGAGTGTTGTAAAGTCTTAAGCATCTTTGAGAGAGTTATCATGGAGTGGCTTCGTGGCCATATTCTTTGGTGAGGATTTAGAAATTTTTAATTGGTGGCATGAGTTTTGTCTTCTTCTTCGTGGATCATTGCCATATTCCTCAACAATCGAGCCTCTTTTTCCACAATCTGAGGCACCACTATTTATAAGCTCACATCCTTACTTTTTGTTGGGTTACACAATATTGCACGATTAGACACGTGGATGCATTTGTATGAGAAATTGCTCAAATACCTACCAACGACTATCTTCAATGTCTCTCGCTGTCTTGCATTTTGCTGTATATTGATCATTCAATAGGCGCGTGACTCCAACTGCTAGTTTTTTATGTTTACTTAAACTGCAATGTATTGGATGTTTCTGACTACCATGTTCAAACTCGTTTCTGGGAAAAACCATGGGTACAACCGTGGGCACAATCATGGGCACATCTTGCAAATGTTATTCATGGAGTGAAAATGGTTGGGCGCATCTAGGTGTGCGTCTTGGCATCGTCACTCAATATAGCCTATCAAGTTATCAAGGAGTGACTTGGTGGCCATCTTCTGGTGAGAGTTTAGAAATTTTTATTTGGTGGCATGAGTTTTGTATCTTTTTCTTCGTGAATCCCAACCATATTTTTCAACAATCACGCATCTTTTTCCACCATCCGATGCACCACCAATTTATAAGCTCACGCTCATACTTTTTGTTGGGTTACACTTAGGCCTGCATTATTGCACCGTTAGGCATATGCCCAAATACATACCAATCACTATCTTCAATGTCTCTCGTTGTTCTGCATTGGGTTGTATATTGATCGTTCATATGGGCACTTGATCCCAATTGCTAATTTTTTGTGTTTATTTAAACTACGGTGCATTGGATGTTTCTGAGGCACATCTTGCAAATGTTACTCATTGATCATTTCTTAAAGTATTCCAAACTTCTTGAAACTTTATCAGGTATTTTTAAAATTGATGTATATCAAATTCAGTTCTTTTGTTTTATCTCTTAAAATCTCCATCAAACCTCTAAAAACATGTATTGCCTCCAAACTTAATCTACCTTGAATAGAAATAAATTATTTTCATAAATTATTAATACCCTTTCATAATGTGCTTAATTGTCGTCTCTAAGAACTTAAAAATTTGACTTATAAACTTAATTTTTCTATAATTTGCATACTTCTACACCTCTTTTTTATTCTTGTAAATAAGTGGCACAATAGCTATTCTCCATTTATTTTGCATCTCTTTTTTTCAAAATTGTATTTAATTACTTGGTGAGCTAAGAGATTTCTTCGCCCAAACATTTTAACACAGATAAAGATACCATTCAATTATACAATTTTACCACTATTTCTTTTTTAAAGCCTTTCAAAGTTCAATTTTGTTAGTTTATTGAATAAGAGAGTGATTGAGATTATCTTTAGAGCTATTAAACCTTATCATGGCAATTATATTATTGCCATCTTCATTAAACTTATCAAAATAATTCTTGTATAAATGTCGGATGTCCTCATTTAAAAAAAAAGTTTCATATGCATTCTTCACTTGATCAAATTCTTAATTTTCTTGTCTTTTAATTTAATTAACTTATAATGTGTTTCTGTCCCTCAACGGAATCCAATTGTTTATATAAATTTTTAAAAGCCATGATCTTAGTATCATAAACATAATTATTTTTGTTCACAATGATATTTTATATTCCATCAATTTTTATTATTTATATTTAGCTACTTTTTATGATGAATCTTCTTCTCTTTAATTTTTCTTTTAGCACCTTGATTATCCTAGTAGTTTATTGGCTACTTATATGAATACAACTAACTATTATTTGCCACATGAAGTTAACTTTCTCTTCATGTCTCCCTGCTAAGTTTTAAAATTATTCTCCAAAATATATCTCTATTTTTATTCATTAAATTTTGTCATTCGGTCTTTGGACATAACTTAAGAGTTTTATTTATTTTTAACTTATTACTTTCTAATTTAGGATTAATAATTGACTTTGGGTGTTCATATTGTTTTTGGAATAACCTTACAATTATTGCAAAATGATTTATCCTTTGTTGACAATATAATCAGTTGAAAATCCATTTTTATAAGTGGCAATGTGTTTTCTCTCTTGGACAAAGTATTAATAGTTATAAAATTTTTAGTAAACATTAGGATTATTTTTCTTTTTTCATTATGGGTATTCGTAATTAGATTAAGGATTAGCTAAGCTAAGATGGTAAAGATGTTTGATTTGATATTTTTTTTAACAATTTCTTAGCTTTAAGCTAGATTAGTTAATAAAGCCAAGTTATTTGATTGTAGCTATGATAAGTAAGATAGGCCTAAAACAAGTAAGCCGTATTAGTTATAGTTACACCAAACCAAAATCACTATTTATTCTCTACTAAATTCTTCAACTATTTTTCTAACATACCCATTTAAATTTACTTCAATTTTTAACTTCTTAAAGAATTTCATGAACTAATTCTTTCAAATCATGTTAAATTTAACTTAATACATTTATGGAGTGTTCGACTGGTGGTTAATTTAGAGAATTAAGTTTAGCTAAATTGCTATGCATTTAGTTGAAAGTTAGATTAAGCTAGCTTAAGTTATTTATGTAGAATGAAATAAAATTTGCTCAATTTAGGATTAAGAGTATTATTAAAATAATAATTTTAAAATAAATACACAATTCTAATTACTTATTAAATACTCATTTTTATGCTAATTAATTTGTGCTTAAATGTGCTAATTAATAGTTAATGCATTAACTGATTACATAATCAATTATTTTTGTTAATTACTAATTACTAACATATTAATCAAGTTAACTCCTAATTATGATAATTAATAATCACATTAATTATTTTTACTTATTGTGCTAATTAAACATTCATTAAGTATTTTTAATTAATAATGAATATGTTACTTAATATTTACTATGTTAATTATATATATATATATAGTTATGCTAATTTCTAATAAAACCTATATTAATTACACTGATTATGATTTTAACTATGCTGATTAATTATTATGCTTATTATAATTGATTGATATGCTATTTATTATGCTAAATAATTAATATATAATATATTAATTTATAATACATTAATTACATCTATTGCATGAGTTGTATTTATAAATCAGGAAATTTTAATTATTTTATTTATTGTATATAGATATTTTATTAAATAATTGTGTAATTAGTTATATAAATTAAGGATTCTGATCATAATTGTAGTGATTTATATTGTTTATTAATCATTAGTTAATTAAAAAAAAGTGACTTACACTTATTAATTATGTTAATCAATAATTAATCAACTATGCTTTTTATATTAAACTGTTTGCTATTAATTCAGTTAGATAAGACGGATAGGTTAGATATGCAAGAAATATTTTGTTCAAGCTTAAGTTTGATAAGTAAAGCTAAGTTGAGAAGTAAAAGCTAGGTTATTTGGAGTTAAGTTAAGCTAGTTAAGCATCAAATGATTATGCCCATAAACTTATTTGAGTGGCATAAATGCTTATAGTATTAATATTTATTAAATTTATACTCAATAAAACCATAATTTCATTTTTCTTTCTTTTTATTCTAATGTTTCACCATTTAAATCATATTTAAAATAATGCCTAAAACATTTTTATGTTGATCTTTGAATAGCAAAGCCACAAAGCCTAAACTATTTTTGCTTTCTTATAAACCCATTTTGTTTTCCTATTAATTATGATATCCAATAACTCCATTAACTCATCAATTAGAGTACAAATTTTCAACATCATATTCTCAATCCAGTTGTCAATTTTTTATAGATGGTGATATGATGGATTATTGATTGGAAGAATTTGAATCTTGTTATTGGAGCCTAGACATGTGTTTTTTTCATTTCAGGATGTGTAGGAGCACATTCCACATGGTCACAGCGGGTTCTTTTTGGTCAAGATGATGTATTGAGTTAAAGCCTCCCTTTCTACTTAATGAGCTTACTTTGGTATTCTTCCTCTGTTCTATATGTGCTTATCCCAATCCACCTTTATACTACCATACTTCTGTTTGAAACTCTTTAGGTAAATTTTTTTATGGGTCAGAAGATTTATACAAAATTTTTAGATTATTGACTCAATTTTAAGATCATATAAAGAGTATGTTTTATCTGTACTTTATTTCTTGTGGTGTTTTATATATGGGCATATTTTATACATTAGGCTTATTCTAAAATGGCAATGAGTAAAGTGTATGCACTCTATACCAAGAAACACATGTTATATAATTCATTATATGGCAAGTTGATGTTGCTCTTTTATTTCTTTTATATGTTGTATACATGACAATGGCCTCTCTCCTATTTAAAAGTATTCCTTGGGATCCATGGATAGATAATGCTATTGTCCCTAACTCTCTCTATCCCTTTTTCCATATTTACCCTTCTGTTTCAGCTGACCACCGCTTCTCTCACTCTACTTTCCTTCCCCTGTTTCCTTGTAAGTTCAATTCATCCACTTCCTCTATTAGCTCATATATATCCCATCCCCATCTACTAATTTACTCGATAAGTTCATGCTCTTTCCAAGCCAATGTGGCACCACAAGTCCTTTTTCCATCTATTAGTGGGCTGCATGCCAGCAAATGAAATTGGGGTTGAATTTTGGTTCCCTTGAGATAGTTCGCTGCCAATTAGGACTATTTTTATTCGTAGAAATCTATGATTTTGGGATCGTTGCAGTGATCTTTAGATTCTTAGTTTTGTTGCAGAAAAAAAATTTAGCTAATCACTTTTGTACTGCACTTTCTCAATCCACCTCTGAAGGTTTTGTCACCCCAACCATAACTAAAAGCTTCTCTACTGCAAACATTTTTTAAAGCAATGCTGTAACTTATGCAATATTATTCCTCTGGACAGCTTCATGATTTACTTGCGTTATATAATGTGTGGAAATATGCTATTGCAATGATTTTCCAGAGTATAATGTAATTCTCTCTGATATTTAGAAGCATGACTTTACTCAAATATTAACTGGTAAGTTAACCTGTGTAGACATACTAAACATATTTCTGTTTAAGAACATGGTTCTATTTGCTGGAATTATTCAGGAAAGAATAACCATTGTAGGTTATCTTTGCTCTTGCAGGCAGATGGAGAAAGCATATCTTCTCATTGACTTTTCCGACTATTTGAAGATAAGCGTGTATGGATCCTTTATTCTAGATATTCTAATTTTGTCTGCTTTTTTTATTGCCCATTAAAGTTCATTCATCGTTCTAATTCAAAGTTTTTTCTTCAGTTATGTTTTAGGGTCTGTTTTTCTGCAGCTCTGCAAAATGTTAAGGCTTTCAGATCATCCGATCATCCAAAAGCTCATTGATCCAAGCCTTTTCATTCACCGGTTCACTGAGCGTTAGTTATACTCACTAATATTTTCTATACTATTGAATAAATAGTAATGTTGTAATAATGTCATTATATATTGGATGAGTTTTTAGAACTTAATCTATTTGTAGCTATGTGTTTAATCATATACATAAATCATCAAGTTAGGTTTATAGGTCTTGTTTCTTATGTGCAGGATTATTAGGGCGAAGGAATAATCTTGTTTCAGAGGTAGCACTGCGCATTGTTGCTAGCATGAAACGTGACTGGATGCAGGTTAGTATCTTGTTTGTCTAAGTATTTTAAGCATATTGAGGCTTGAACTTTAGGTAATGTGTGATTACCTTTGAATTACAGACCGGAAGGAAACCAAGTGGTCTATGTGGTGCGGCATTGTACATTGCCACACTCTCTCATGGTTACAACTATTCCAAATCAGATATTGTAAATGCCTATTTTTTATTATTATTCTATTACTTGTATAATGCATTATTATTTATATATTACTAGTGTCATCAAAAGTATATTGCAACCTCAATAAGTGGTTTCGGAATGCATGATGTGCCTTCTTTTGGATGGATTTAGGAAGATTCTGTTGGTATTCTCTATTCTTTTGGAGATATTGTGGACATTTCTTCGGCCTCTTATTGGTGGTAATTTTTGGCTTTTGAGTTTTCGTAAATCATTTGCTCAAGTGTTGGTAGCTCCCTCCTTCTATTGAACCAACCACTATAATAAACAAATACCATTGTCATTTGAGCGCAAGTTTGCCTTGCTATTTTCTGATAAAATTGACTCGTCCATTTGAGTATTCTCTTATTTGAAAAATCTCTTTCAGGCCTTCTTAGATGGAGTGTATTTGGTTTATTTCTAGAACTTCAACTCCTCAGGAGTTTGGTCAGTGGATCTTGTTGACTATTTACATGCTATTATTAAACTCTATTACATTAGTGATTATACATTCTTGTTTTCACACCCATTACTTCACATTGAAAATCTTGCTATATTGCTGATCAAGTGATCTCTAACGTTTGCCTCTAGTTGGGAATGCCCAATTAAATCTATTTGGGTGGTGTTTCCTAAACTTTTAATTCATTTTTGCAATAAGAATACCATGTGATCTCTAGGACTTATTTTTTGTAAACCCGTTGTGATAAATATTCTAACTTGGAATCCTTCTCATCCTTCCATATCTATAGTTTCGGTAAAATTGAATATTATATCTGAATTTGTTAGATTTTGATTGGTGCAGGTTCTTCGGGTTTCTGGCTGAATTTGATTTTTGAAACAATTACCTATTGTTGTTCTAGTTATTTAAATGTTGGGAATGGAATGGAAACGAGACTTGTTATAAAATTCATTCCGAACTCAAAGTCAAGGTGGTGGCAGATGGTGATGAGACTTCTAATGTTTCAGTTGCAAGGTAACAGCTGTGCTCTTACCATGAATAATATTTTCACTCAATTAAATATTGCCTCAATTCTTAGCTTGGAAAGGCTGATTGTTGGATTGAGTGGGAATCATATTCATGGGCATCTGCAAGTGCTATCAAGCTTTCAAACTAATAAATGACCTTTAGGAAAGGGAAAAATGATAGAACTCTAGAGAACATTAAGTTCACAACTTCAGTACCACAATGATTACCTTTTTCACTTTATGTTTTGAACTCCTTTACTTGATGATGAACTGAGAAGATGTTGATTTATTTATATATTATTAGATCATAGAAGTTCAAATTTTCGTGTGTACAACCAATACTGCAATGAATGCTTTTTTCAATTTATGTTTTAGACTTTTTAGTCTATCCCTTTATATTAGGCTTTTGTAAAGTTCTATCAATATTAAAAATATTATATATATATATATATAGGAATACTACTGATCTCTTAAATGGAAAGTATTTGTTTTCTTCATATATTTTTCATCATCTATCTTGATGAAAAGGAGTTTTTCTATTTTTGGATTCTGTTCGTCCATCCAAATAGATGAATGGTGTTTTCTGCAGTTAAAAAGTTGTTATAACTCTTGATATAGTTTGTCATTTACTTCTATTTGAAGCACCCACAGATGCTTGTTGTTATTTTTTATTCTTTTCTATACCTAATTTTGAAATCCTTCTTAAGTGAATATGCTGATTAAACTAGCTGATGTAGTGTTTGCATTTTTTGTACAGGTAACTGTAGTACATGTATGTGAGGCAACGCTCACAAAAAGGCTGATTGAGTTTGAGAACACCGAGTCAGGCTGTTTAACGGTAACTATTTTTGTGCTGTCAAAATACTTATCAATATAATTAACCAAGTGAAACTTTTTTGTAAACTTGTGATGTGACCTTGAAACATACATATGGAAATTATGTTCCCCTCCCTTTTGTTAATTGCTTGAGTATTTAATGTGAATGTTACATTCTTTTTTTTATTCCCAATAACGTTAATATGTGGAATATTTTCATGCAAATTTTTATGCTGTTTGGGAATCATGAGAACAAACTAGTTTGGTATTGAGATAAAAAATATGCTGAAGATTTATTCGAGCAATGATTGCCATTTGAAGTTATTTTGCAGTAGAGGATTTTAAATCACATTTTAGCTACATTGATGACTAATATTTATTCATGTGCTTGAGTATAGGTCATCGATGTTATTACAATTGGTGTTCAAATTGAACTAGCCTTGTTTTGGGAAACTCTTACTTGGCATGGTTTAGTTCCTGCGCCGCGCCCCTTTCAAACAATTCTATTTAGAACAATGGAATAGTTTGTTTAGTGTGGAGCTGTTGGGTTAAACTTTTTGGATAAGACAAGCTCTATGCATATGTGGAATAATTGAAATTTGATCCCATAATGAGAACAAAAATTTACAATCATTGTTATTTATTATGAAATATTTTACTAGAGAGTTCGTCGGCTTCTTGCATCTGGTACACTACATTTTATTTGTCAGTAGTTTGTTGTGTTTTATTTTTTAAATATGGTTTGATTGTATAGCCTGAAATACTTAAGATTCTCTTTTAGTTATTTATTATAAAGTCTTATTTCAAAATTTTCTACATCTCTTGAGTTGTCTTATTAGTATCAAACATTTAAGACGTTCAAAACATTTGAATTACTTTTCTGATTACTTCAAAATAATGCAGATGATTCTTTTCAGTCTAAATTTACTAAGCATCATGTATCTATGCTATTTATGTAATAAACTTTAAAAAACTTATGGATGAAGGGGAAATTTTTGAGCACCATAAAAATCTTGGATTAAGTTATACAACCTTAAAGTGTGTGTGACGGGGAGGTGGATTTTAATTATTTTATTCTTGGAATTTTCTGTTCAAATATGTTCTTATGCACCTTTCTATTTTTTTTTCTTTAGATCGATGAGTTTATTTCCAGAGCTGATGAGCTCAATTCTGCCTCTCAATCATATGAGTCGCCCACCCCAGGGCAAGTGCTCTGTGAGCACAAGGATACAGATGAATCTCATTTTGCGCACGGACTTTGCAAAATATGTTTTGATGAAGTAATTTATTGGGCTCTAGTTCTGCAATATTTAGTTACATGAATTATTTTTAGCATCACTGACATGTTCTATGCAGTTCTTTAAATTGTCAGGGGGACTGAAGGGAGGTGCAGAGCCTCCAGCCTTTCAGCATGCTGAAATGCAGAGAAAGAAGGCCAGAGTCAAGGAAGTTTTTGAAGAAAATGCAGTAGGCTATTAACAATAGCATAATTACATTATTAAACTCAACGCTTTATGTTTCCTCTATCCTCTTGTCAGGACTGAAATTTTGACAATGCGATGTTTCTTTTTTTACAGAAACCATCCAATTTTATTAATCTACAAAAATAGAACAACATATGGGTTTGATTGGGGGTACAAAACTAAAGGAAAAAATAAAATAAAAAACCAAAAATGATATTACAAAAAAAAAAAACAAACAAAAAAATGTTGACGCTGGATATATTTCTAAAAGGTCCGCCAGTAAGAGCAAAAAGATGCATCCCAACAATAATTATAAATAAAAACCCATGGCAGGGAGCCAATAGCAAGCTGTGACAAGCCAGAGAAGTTACCAAAACACGCAGGAGCCTCCACAAAACCTCATCCTCTTGCAAGGCTAGTACTTCCGGCTCCAAGGCTTAAGGATTCAAATATCAGCAGCCCAAGCAGCCAACCGAACCTCCAGCAGCTGAAACATCACCAGGCCAGAACACCTCTCAGCAACACATCTCGGAATTGGTACCTCTAGAATCACGAACATCAATAGCTTCAGCCGCAAATCCATGTACCTAAGCGTAGGAAAAGGTTACACCTGCAATGTTCAAAGCAAAGCGCTAGTTCGAATGGTGCAGAACAAGAAGAACCAGCAATGGATGCCTCAGACTCTAGCCCATACCAGAAGGCAAAGCTTCAGGCCAACAATACAAGGCGGTTCACTAATTATAATTATCAAGAAAGCAACCCCCACAAACTTAAGGCAGGCAAAGGCCGGAAGAAGAAGCATTAGCAACAAGGGACCTTAATCCAAAGGAACAAAAAGGCACAAGACAACTAAGCTAAAGACGACCAGCCCCTATCTCCTGATGTAAGGCAATTAAGTTTTATCAGGATTACAGTTCTGAGAGGGGCAGGGATATCAGCATCATAAAGAACCTTCAAGGTATTACAGAACCTTCAAGGTATTACACTGAATACCTTCATTAGTAAGTCAATCAGCAGCCTAACATTACCTTCCCTCCAGATATTAGTCAAAGTATAAGAAAACATTGAAAGCAAACGGTGGATATGTTTCAGGATATAGCAATTATTCCAGTCACCCAGGGAATGAGCCGTAATCATATTTATAAGATTTAGGTGTTAGCCCAATCCAAATATCATAAAGACCAACTTCATTACAAAGAGTTAGTCCCAACAAGAGAGTCATCATTTCAGCAATTTGGGAGCTTCAACATTGTTATAATAAGAAAGGATAACATTACCAAGTGGTTGCAGACAAACCCCCCCCGGCAGCAACATTACCAGAACTTCTAAAATACTGTTACATAACTCAAAATTTTAATAAACACTTTTTCTACTATCGACCTTTGTTTAGTTTTCATAATATTTTATTTAATATCCATCATTGGATGTGATGAATTTAACCATATAAATCATGGTGAAGGGATTCGCTACTATTTAAAAAAAAAGTTTCTTGATGCAGGATGAATCCCCATCCCCTATGTTGCTCCCTTAATGTATCATGCTACTTATGCATTAATTGGCATTAAGCTTTCTTAACGTTTGATGGAGATTTCTATTTTTAAGCTCTATTTTTCTTTGCTGACTTTAATTATCTTCTTCAATTTTTATTAGGGTATGGAGCAAACTGATCAGTCAACAATACCCATTTTTGATTCAACTGCATGCACAGAAGCAAAAAAGCCTAAATATGATGGTATGTGGGCTTCTTTAGGTTCATGGTAGACATGCAGCACTTGTATAATCTATCTATCCCAGCTCTATATGTTATTTTGTTGCTTGCATTTAATCATATATAATAGTTTACTAACCTGTAAAAGGCTGCTATAGGATATTTGGCTGTTGGAGCTTCTGCTAGCAATGATTCCGAGCATTATTTGCATGAAGAAGGAACTGGTGATCCTGAAAGTCTTTCTGATATAGATGATGTTGAGGTTTTCAATCAAGCTATTTTGAATTGCTTGTCCACGTTGAGAATAATTTTATTCCTTATGCTATGTTGTCTTAAACAGAGCTGACAGATCCGATATTGAATATCATAACCATACCAGACTGACAGTATTTGATGCCGATCATCTCTAGCCGATATCAGATTTACCGCTCTAATACCAAATGTAATAGTTGGTACCATCGTTCTGATATTCACAACTAGAGTCAGTATTAGACCCAATAATTATGATACCGACAATAACAATTGATATTAGGTTCTAAATCTCAATACAAACAGTTCAACTCTGCAAGACCGTGTTGAGGTATAAGTTTAGAAGAACTAAGAGAAACAGCATTCAATAAAAAGCTACCAACACTCACATAAATTACCTCCAAAATTAGCGTCACAAATAATTAGTACAAGCCTAATTAAAGTTATCATTGTTCCCTAACATATATGTATATATATATATATATGTATATATACATATATATATATAGGTATATAGTATTAATAATATAATATTGGAAGCTAGGCATGTTGACATCTTTTCCTTAAGGTCCATCTCTGCGCTACCATTTTCTTTAGGCTACTTAGCCTGACACACGACAAGTGCTGGGATGGAATCCTAGTTAGAGTTATTTAATTGCTTGGATACTGACTTACATTTAATATAATGGTAAATAGAAGTTAGCTCAAATGCAAATGCTATAACTTAGATAATTTCTCCTTGTAGAAGAGTCAAGGAAAGGACAACATGCCATTAGGTAAGAGGCAATAACGTGAAGCTACAATTGATAGTTCCTTTGAATTTTATTTTACATGTAATATTACAATTTGATACTTAAAGAACTAATGTCGCGATGACAACATTTCATTTTGCAATATTGAAAAAAAATACATCTTACTATTCAAGAGATTGTGTAGCAATGATAACAATTGTGCTAGCAATAAAGGAAGAATAACTTGATATTCAAAATTCTGTAGCAATATTAACAAATTAATTTGCAAGTTTGGTTAGGATACTTATTTTGGAGAATTTATGGTGCCTCAGCACGTCTATTGGGCGGGTTGGTTCTTAAAGAATTGTTTTCTTCTTGTCGTCACCCTCTTCAGATGCACTGCAAGACTTTCTTATTACTCTGATGAACCATTGTCCTCGTTAAGATTTGTACTTTTAATTAAACACCCATGGAACCTTTCTCATTTCATTTGTATTCCGGCATTATACAATTGGAGTTGCCTAAAAAGTGACGAAATAACATTGGCTATGCAATTTAGATGCTATTCAATCAATGGCAACAAAATGATTTATATGAGACATGAATTAGTGATTTAGATATTCCTATAATTATGACATTAAGAGAATATACACATCATAAAGGTCATCAAGTAATATGCACAACTAATTGTAAATATAAGATACCCACGTATCTGCTTGTTACTGAAATAATATTTCAAGAACTTTAGTTGTCTCAAATCTGTGAATTAATCATGGTGCTGCAAGGATTACTACTAGTAAAATTAACTTTTAGGTTCAATTACTTTTAGTTTTTTTTTTGAATTATCAAGAGTTTTGTATGCATGAAGCTATTGATCCTACAAGATAATACTTAGCTTCTTCAGGAAATATTTGGCTTCAAGACTCATGCAACTTGGATTCTCTATATGATTTGATATTTTGTGTAAATCCTTTTATAATTTTGATAGAGTAGGCATCACACTTTAGGTTTTATCAAAAGATTATCTTAGGATTGCCACTTCCCTCATTAGTAAATTTTAGCATTTCCTAAATTGGAGTGTGTCAGAGACAATTCTTTGGCCATGCCTTCCAAATTTAAATAAATATTCTTTTCTTAGGTTTCGTCTCACTAAATCTCATTTTTTAGATCATGATGAATTCTTTAATATTTAAACTTTGTGTCAAACTAGAGTTAGCCCAAAGTAGGGGAGACTTGGTGGTCTGTTCTTTGGCTTCTCAAACTTTAGTTATGTGGTATTCTAGATAAGTTAGCCTCTTCTAGAATCGTCCATATCTCTTTCTTCTCAAGTTCAAGCCAAGATAGATGAGAGTGGTTTGCCTTCTCTCATGGAGTGAAAATCACTCTTGGCTTGACCTTGAGTATGTTGGGTTCCCTCTACTAAAAGGATAACTCACTTGACCCAATCTTGGTTTAAGGGGCTTTATTAAAGTGTTTGGAATATTAATGACCTAACCTTCTTCAATCCATTTCAATGTGGTCTAGGGTGGAACCAAGCCACCCTTAAGATTATCATATAATATCTACTTTGATTTGGGTAGAATAGATTAGTTTCATTGGTAACCTTAGTCTAAGTTTGCATTAGTAATATTAAGCTTGTTTCTAGAGTGAGTCAAGGGCTATTCATGATTACTCCTTTTCAAAAAATTTCTTAGTCAAAGTATGAGTGGGGTCAAGTATTTCCTTTGGATTACTTGGATCCCACTCCTACTTTGGTTTTGACTTGGGTTAGCCCAAGGATATGGCTAACCCAAGCTCTTAAGGTGATCATGGAAAGAGGGCCTTTCAGGTTCATCAAGCTACTTAATCACATGGGTCCACACCAAGGCAAGCTAATGGTGGTTTGATAATCATCTTTTGGTTATCTAATCCACTTGCATTGGGTTTAAAGTGGGTTCGATTAGCTCAATAGAGATTGGCTAACTTGGGCTACTCATGGTTTTTCTTTTTTAGGTAAGCTTTTATTTTGTTTTGAAAGGAAAGAACATAAAATGAGTTAGGATGGTTATACCTTAGGAGAAATGCTCGAGGTTGGTTTGGACTCACTCAAGTGAGCCCAAATGGTTAAGCAAGGGGAAAAGGAAGGAAGTTAGCTGTTGTCCAGAAGAACACCACTAGATTCCAAGGCTTCTACAAGCAAAAAGAGACCTTAGGAGATGCTTTAGTTCAAAATCAACACTAAAAGTTTTTTAGTAAGTTGATGAGAGGCCCAGACCAACAAGACCAAGAATAACAGATTTGACTACTGTGGAAAATGTTTGCTGCTCAAAAGTTCCAGGTGGTGAAATGGGGTTTCATCTCTGTTGTGGCTATCTGCAGCTAAAGATAAGCGATTTCAAGGGTTAGTGTCTTTATGAAAGTTGTAGAGGAAGGTGTTGTGGATCTGTGATTCAATTTTGGAAGCTTGAGGTTGACTAGTTTGGCTAAAGGATCCAAAATAGTGAAAGTTGTATGAGGGGAAGTAAAAGGGGAATGGAGGAGGAAGAATGGTGAAGAACTCAAAATTTAGGGGCTTAGAGAGTGAGAGGCAGCAAGCTTCACAATCAGGGTGTAGGGGGATTAAATATGAGTAGCTTTAGCTGGTGAGGTGGCTTGAATCATCCAATCACATTAAAGTGATTTCAGGTTATGGAGGAGGGATAGCTGAAACCCATGGAGCCAATTAGTTATAATTGGCTCAGACTGAGCACTCCGGTACCTTCATGGATGGGTAAGCAACAATTTTGGTGAACGATGCAAGCCTTAATAAGATTGGACAGAGAAATGGAGGTTGGACTACCAAAGGTCAAAAACTACTTGTGGGTTTTTGAAGAGAACGTGCACAATTTGTCGTGTTTTTGGTTCTAATCATGGCTCTCACTCAAGGTGTAGGCACAGGAATTGAGTGACCGCAATTAGCTGCGTCGTTGGCAAGAAAATCAGTGATTTAACTATTCGGAGAGGGGAGATAAATGATTTTTATAATGTTTTACTTCTCATGAGCTGGCGGAGGGAAATGAATCGTAATTCACAAGTTTTAGGCCCTTTCAACTTGCACTAATTGTACCTAGCCTAGGGAATCAACGATCCACTCGAATAGAGAAGAAAACATTGTTTTTGACTAGGCCGGCCGAGTGAGGCTTGGCGGCTTTGCGCTGGTTGGGTTAATTTTAGCTATCGAATTGGCTAGATCAGACGGCCTTCACTTCAGCCTGTATAATATAGCCAATCATATTTAATCATAGCAGTTGGATTGACTAGATTTGACGGTCTACGCAATTTTGAGTAAGTAGTTGCTGATCAGCTGTTGGATAGAAGCCTTTGATTTGACATCTGAGATCAACACTGCTATTAAAAATAATAAAGTTATCATTAATTTCTGTCGAATAAAATCATTGTTGTTGGATCAGATTGTTGATCCAACGGTGTAGATCTTGCCTGCAGTTAGATTGGATCCTCTGATCTGGTGGCAGTGATTTTTCTCGCAAATCTGCTATCGAATCATGTCTGCCTGACGAATGAGGTTAATCCCATTGTTTAATATTTAAAAAAAAATAGATTTTAATTAATAAAATTAAGAGAATTTTTATTAAATTGTTACAAAATGTATGCTGTCTATTTATCATTCATTTTAAGTCTAAAAATTATAAATTTTTCACCAGTTGTGTATTTTGAGATGAGGAATTTAATGAAACTAAAATATTTGGGTTTTGATACATATTTTTATATTATTTTAATTCTTAAAACTTAAATATTTCAAAATTCATTTTGTAAAATTTTTTGATCCAAGTGGTCTCAAATTAGAACCATATGCTTCTCTTAATTACTTGATTTAATAGAGTAATCCTCTGATTTTTTTTTTATCAATCAAGGATTAGTTCAAGAATTCAATTAACCTTTATCTAATGTAACATAAGCTAGTTTGATTGAAATTTGTATTTGTTTCACATTAGCATGCTCGTCATCATTCCTGATTATCATAAAATTTCATCAAGTGGTGCATTAGTTGAATTAGATTGTTGTCATTATAATCTCTTACTTATTTTGATCACTCACATTTAATGCCTTTTCCAAAATATAATCATCATTAGTTATGAACTTATACTTCATAGGAGTTGCTCTAACAGTATATAAGTACATTGTTAAATATATTTCTTCAACCAAGAGCAAATCATCTTCAATGACTGCTGAACTTCAACATAAAACAATTTGTCCTTATCAAGCTTTATCAATTTTTGTTTGCAACCTTAATAGACTTAGTGATTTGCATTTTGGATAGACCTTCGTTAATTGTTATACTTTTAAGTAATTAAGAACAAGTCTATATTTAATATTGAAATCTGTAAGTTTTAATAAATGAAAGTATATTAACAATTGGATGATAATCTATATATATATATATATATATATATATATATAATAAGAACTCAGCTGCATTGGTACTAATTAAATATAGGTGAAAGGCTGGGGATGGGTCACAGTGAAGTAGAAAGCACAAAGACTTGTAATCAGTCACTGGGTTGAATTTGAGCAAAAGCATCTGATATGATTGCTAATGATCTATTTATTCAAGAAAAGGTGCCTTCTTGAAATGTTGTTGTGCTAAAAAAATAAAAAAGGCAATAACTTTCTTTCCTTTTTAACCAAATAAAGGGTTATTTTCATACATAACTCAAATGTATATAAATACATATTTATCTCCCAACATTGCGAGTGAATGTGCTAACATAATATTGCTATTTTAAAAATCCAAAAGGCTATTTCCAAATAGATTGAGCCAAAACAAAGTAAACTTAAAGAAAAAATGATCAGCAAAGTAAATAATCAAATGACCTCATTTGAATAGCACAATGATTGATTTCTCCTCTCTGGAAAGATTAAATCCCATTCCATTTGTTGAAAAATAAATTTAGCAAATAATTTATCTAGATAAAGAACAGCCCAAACGAATTTTTATTCGAACAAATTCCAATGTCTCTCCTACATTATTGATCCTCAACATATGCAAAATACATCAGATTATCCTTTATAACACCAAAGAAGCATTCTTAGATTTGCTTAAACAACAAATGGGGTTATTCATGATGTGGCTGCACACACTTTCAAGCAAGAATCCTTCTAAAGAAAGGAATTGATAATTATAAAAACTAACTGTACTCTTAAAGATAGTTGATAAAAATTGATGTAGCTATTTTAATCTTATTGGAAGTTTAATATTCTTTATACTAACACTTATTTACCATTTTAAGGAATCTCATCCCCAAATAATGACTACAAACATAAGTCGAATGATAGTAATAAACACATTTAAAAACATATAGGTATTATCTTGGTAAATAAAAAGTAAAAGAAGTGTTTAGTAAAATTGTGCCTGAAAGAATAAGGGTTTTAAACCTACTGGAAAAGGTCGAGGCGGAGGGGCTGGAAAATGTAGCAGTGGAAGAGGCTGAAAAATGCCGTAGAGGAGGCAGTCAGACAAAAGAGCAACAGAGCCTTTTATCATTAACAAAGAGCAAGGCAATGAAGAAAAGAAACGCACAACAAAGACAAATTATGAGATGAACCAAAACCCTAGCTCAGGAAAAATGGCGCAAATGAAGCGTGTAACGAATGAATAGGTGTTGGGTTATTATGAATTATTATGACGTATTTGTGGGTGGTGTGTTTGATCAAATTTATAAATTTTAGTAGTTTGTAATTAATATTTAAACTTTGGATGTTTTATGGGTAAATAAACAATTTTGTGTCAAGAACATCACCACAACCAAGCTTTAAACCCACTAAGGTGGGATTATTACACGAATCCTTTCTATTGTGCACAATCAAATAGAAAACCCTCTCTAAGTTTCAAATAGAGAAGA
The DNA here is from genome assembly GCA_016760335.1 of Gastrodia elata. Taxonomy (NCBI): domain Eukaryota; kingdom Viridiplantae; phylum Streptophyta; class Magnoliopsida; order Asparagales; family Orchidaceae; genus Gastrodia; species Gastrodia elata. Next base: position 40,002,751 of record CM028677.1, read on the forward strand.
ACTTTTCTAATAGTTTCTTCCTACGTCATTTTTGGTTTTTCCCTTCCTTTTTTAACATGGACAAAATTTTATTTACTCAATTTTTTTAATTGGGGCATTGAATAGCTTACACTTAATATACCCTTACCATCTAAGATTATATTTCTAATCTTATCTACTATTCGAGCCACTCCATATTTGCTACGGGTGAACTCATTTCACATTCTATCCTTATGAGTATCCCTACTAATCCTCTTTAGCATCCTCATTCCTGTAACACTTATTTTATTGGTGAGTTTCTTAGTTGTTGGCCAAACATTGAACCCCATATGATGCATAGTTAATCTAAAAAGTTTGTCTTTATTTTTTAGTATGATTTTTTTATTACATTGCACTTCATAAGTGCTTCTTCATTTTATCCAACCAGCTTGGATCCTTTTAATCATGTGGATAAAAATATCTGTCATGTGGGTGAAAAACTATTGTATATTTTTTAGTCTCACCTTCTGCCTATTGTTGGGCCAATGCAGACTACCAGTAAGCCCTTTAGGCTAGTTCGCTTTACAACAGTGGTCACTCTTCCACTGGAACATGTTTTCATCTATTAATTATTTCTTTATCCAAGACACATAAGCCTCGTTTTTCTTTTCGTTATCAGAGTTGTCAGTTTTACCGTAGTTCTCCTTTATCCACAAAGCAATAAGTCTATCACCAGGCCTTTCTATAAACAAATCTTCAGGCCTAAATCTCTAGCTGCAGTCAAAATAGGATTGGCTCATGCCCAACTGATTTTGATATTTTGACATCACATTTAATGGCAACCTTTAAGTAAACCATGTTCTTAAGCTTGAATACTTGGTTACAGCTTACACTTTATTGAAAATTTCCCTCGAATTATCTGCCAATTACCAGAACATCTTACCAATTTAATCAAAGACTCATTTTCTTCATAATTGCTCCCTTAGCTACTTTTTTAAGCATTCATCATACCATTAGATAATATTGACTAATGTTTGTTATCCTTAAATCATGATTGGCCAATTCTATAAATATAATACTTATGTTTATGGGGCAAAATGATTACTTCTATATATTAGTGGATGAATGCAATCGTTGTTTTCTTTGAAATGGCTTTATTAAAATGAATCTTCTAGGCCCTAATGTCATTTTACATCATAGGTTGATGGATATCTTCTTCATAATGAGGAAGAAAAAAAATATAAAAAGCTCATATGGGAAGAAATGAATAAGGATTATCTTGAGGTGAATTCATTTTGTGATTCGTAATATCTACACCTTTCACCTTTCACCTTTCATGCATGTGATTTTTAGTGTTAATTTTGAACAGGAGCAAGCAGCCAAAGAAGCTGCTGCTGCTGCTGCTGAAGCTGAGAAGGAAGCTTATGAGGCCAGCTTGGCTAATTTTTCTGAAGAGTTTCGCTCTGCCCATGAACTTGCAGCTGCTACTGCCGCTGCTTTGGCACAATCTAAAAAGGTTTTTCCGAAGCAGATATTGTGTTTGTCATTTTAAGTGTTAAATAATCTTAATTTTAAATTAAGTAAAAGTTTGACACATTTAATTTTTTGCTTTTATTATACTTTTTATGTACTATCTATTTAAATAGTGTTAATTACTGGCACAACACTCAAAATATTTGTATTTATATAACTAACACCAAAGTTTGTTATTTAAAAGTTTTCCACCTAACCTTCCCCCATATTTGGAATCCCATCCACTTGCAATGATTGGATAAAACTAGGTGGAAATTTGGGTGGTAACTTTGCAAATACCAAAATTTGCATAGATATGTAAATATAAATAATTTGGGTGGCATGTATGAAATTTTGCTTTTAAATATTACTACGATACTTGCTAAACTTTTTCAACATAAAGTGTACTATTCCTCATCATTTCCTTTTAAATAAAGCTTGTCTGTCATTATGATGACTTCTTCCTTTACTTAAAGGTAAAAACATATGTGAACGGTAAAGAGAGAAACAAAACGATAACGATGAGCTATTCCATGTCTATTCTAGCACTTAAAAATCTAGCTTTTCTTCAGGACTTTATTTTGTTTGCTTGCTGGTTTGTTTGTCAATTTGTTTGCTTGTTTGTTTGTCATGTTAATACCAATGCTGTGCTTTTATGTTCATACTGGTTCTAAATGAATACATCCACATCTTCTAGTTTTGTTCTTTCATCCAGGCAACGTCTAAAATTGGCAGGTCCATTTTCTTCTAGTGTAGAACTTTCATCTTTTTGGCATGAAATTTGTATAAGCCAGCACATGCAAGCACATCAAATTTTGTATCGAGAATACAATTTTAGTTTACCGATAAATGATAAATGCTTAGCCAAAGAATGATATACTAGTTACATCAATTTATAATTGCAAGCATCCATCACGTGCACATTAATGCAGTTATTTTCATCAAAACATGGAAAGAAAGTACTTAAGTTTGGGTACTTATAATTTATAAATAATTATATATATTGATTGTGATGATCAATAAAAATACTATTATGTTCTTAAGGATAATCATTATCTTTATGATATTCATATCAAAGCATTCATTATTTACCTTTTTATGTCAATAAATGTTACCATAGGTAGAAGCCCAGAAAAACTCAAGTTGTGATCCCATTAGCATTGCAAAGCTGGTTACAGAGGATATAGTATGTTTTGGTAGAGGTGCTTCTACTAAGAGTGTGCGGCTTAATTTGTTAAGAGGTTGGAGAAGTATAAATAGAGGTTATTAGATGTGTTTATTCAACTTCATGTATATATTGTAAGACAATTCATTTTCATTTAATTTAAAAACTCCAAAGTTAAGCACGCTTGTGTGGGAACACTCTCAGAATGAATAACTTTTTAGGAATTTATCTTTTGAGGATAAAATTATGGTCAAAACAAATAATATATTGATGCTTCACAGTTTGGGATTTTACAAATGATATTAGAACAAAACATTTGGTGCTATATGGGAGCTAAGTGCCATGCAGGGCAAAATGTCATGCCATGGAAGTCACCTCTTGAACCTAGGATGGGACAAAGTGCTATATAGTTAAAAGCGCCTTGTGAGCCTATAGAGGCCATCTTAAGTCCCATCTATCCGATTGACCCTCTATGGTTATGTGTGTAGATACCGGCGAGGACATCAATTATTTTAGTTGAAGAGATTGCAAAATACCTTCTTAAGTAAATCTAAAGTAAATTTTTAAATATCGAGACACCTTTTGAGTAATGATGAAGTTTCTGATAAACTTCAAAGTTGAGCATATTTGGGTGGGAGCACACTTAGGATGGGTGATCTCTTGAGAAGTTATCTTCTGAGAATAAAATCATGAGATTATTAAAGATAAAATGAATAATATTTGGTGCTTAAGAATTTGGGCTGTTATAGTTAATTTTAAACATAATTGACGTACAAAATGGTTAAGCTTAAGGATATCTTAGATAACAAATAGTTCGATTTTGATAAACAGCAAATTCATAAAATAAATAATCATGCATTTAAGCAGTGGTTGATTTGATGGGAGCAATCTCTGGTTTAGGATTAAGACTATATCATAATAAGTACTTTAATTATTAATTAATTTCATTAATTTTAATTTATATATTAATTAATAATAAAATAAATTAATTAGTTAATTTATTTATGAATAAATAAGTTAATAATGATATTCGTTACATATATTAATTATTAAATTTCTTAATTAATCATTTATGCTATTTAAATGATTGTTGTTGCCGAGTCTCAAGTCCATGAAGAGATAGGAGGGTTGCATTAGGTAGTCAATGGCTGGTGTAAATTTTTATTGAATCTTTTCATTATATGAATACCTTAAAAATTGTGCTAGAGCTAGGATTCCCTTAGGAGCAAATGCCTATATTGCCTGAATGTAGTGAAAAATGTGCAAAATCTGCTACATTGATGCCTAGGTATGTGTTGAATATACAAGAGTTTTCGTATTATAAATGAATGCGAGTATAGAAGCTAATCCATACTACTAATTTAAGATTAGGCTATATTAGCACTCTTTTTGGCAAGTTTTTTTATTTTGTAGATACTATGATTAATAGGAGGATTTTTTTTTTTCAATAGATAAAATGAGTGGATGAGAAAGCAAAAACAATAATAGTTTAGGCTTTAAACTTTGGCACTCATATAAGAATCATCATAAAAATGACATAAGTATCATCATGTATAAGAATTTAAAAGGTAATGCAGTGAAACTTAAGAGGTTGGGAGATAGAGTTGTATCATTAAAGTTTATAATTGAAGAATTTTAATATACCAATGTTTATGCTCTTTAAATAAGATCAGAAATAAGTATAATTAAATTTTGACATGATTGGAAAAGTGGTGTAATTAATAAAGAAATATGTAATTAATAGGATCCAAGGTTGTCGGGTGAAATGGAGGAGCGCTTCTGGAATGTTGTGTGATTGCAAATTCCCACTCAAAAAAGAAAAATTTTATAGGGCAATATTCTGCCTATATTATATAAGGCTGAATATTGACCAACAAAGAAGAAACTTGTCGATAAAATGTCGATAAAATAAGTGTTACTAAGATGAAGATACTAAAATATACTCGAAATGATAAAATAAAAAATAAGTTCAGAGAAAACTATTAGAAATAATCTTCTTTGTTTGGAACTTGAGGAGTGGCTTATATAAGATGACACATAATGGATAAAAAGGATTCATGTAGCTGATCCCACCTAGTGGGTCCAAGGTTTAGTATTGCTGTATTTATGCTTGATAAGATAATTAATATTTATGTCCTTCTTTGTATTCATTAATTAAGAAACTAATTAATTAATTTAAATAATATAAATAATGAAAGATATTAATTAATTAACTATGTAATCCATTATTAGCCTAAAATGTTTTCAATAATAGATAATATCATTAATTTGTACTGAGTTTATTGTTTAAACAAATTATTACTTAAACCTTAATTGGTTTTAAAATTAATTAACTAATCAATTCATTTATTAATTATAAATATTTAAGCTTAGTGATTTTGTAAATATTAGTTGACAAGCTAAGCTGGCCAAGTTGGAGCTATTTTGTTCAACCATGAATAAACTTAAGCTACATGGCTAAGATAGTTTAGGACTTGGGCTTGGCTTAAGAGCAACTGGACAGAAAGTGAAGGCGGTGGCCTTTATGATACAATAGAATAAGTAATGGGTGTACTGTCAATTTAGCCCACTGCATGTATGCTAGACTTAGCATCCAGCACTGAAATCTCATCTTCAATATTGTATAACTTAGTATTAAGTCATCAGTAGGTGGAATATGTCGGTAACCTAAAGCTCATTAAAGATTTATTGCTTGTATACGTTTTTTTTCCTTTACTCATTTTGAGCAAGTTTTACAAAGTGACTTTGATACTAAATGATGGAGAGATGGATTGAAACATAAAACAACCAGTCGCAAAGCATGCGGCCCAAATGGTATCTGAAACAGTTCAGATTGCTTTTACTTTGGTTTGCACTTTGAAGCAGCTAACTTTCTTCTTTGGATAAACAAATGGCTATCTGAAACAAAATGTATATTCTACTTTTCTATATATGCTACAAAGAACAAGTAAAGCAATCTTTCTTTTTTTTTTTCTAATTTTCTTTGCCTATTGCTTTTGTGGCCGTTTGATCTGCTATCTATAAATTTACCTTGAACACGACTTGTGTCAGTTACAAGCTTCATTCCAAGTTAATTTTTCCATATAATTATATATTTACTTGAAACTTTTGTGAGGGCAATTTTCCTTTTTCTTGACCCTAAACATATTATATTTCAGGAAAAGAGGCAAAAACGAGCAGCAGAAAAAAGAAATTCAGCACCCGCAAAAACTCCTCTTGAAGCAACATACCAAGCGCTAAAAGGAAAGGTACCTATCGCATATCATTTTGTTAATAGTTAAGCTTTTATTGTATTTCAAAGGTTATTTCTAAGCCTATTTCTGAATAATTTTTTGGTTATTTATATTAAGTTTATGAAGTCTTAGCCATTTTCATCTCTATAATTGCTCTGATGGTGATACTACTTTTGTCGCTTGCAGTCGTTTAGTTCAAAAATTAATTACAAGGCATTGGAGAGCCTATACACGGTATGCTACTTTTCAATAGGCAGTAATTTGAAGCATTTTTTAATGTTTTTTCTTAAATAATGACCTGTTTAATATAATTATTAATGATTTTTAATAGATAAACTATTCTATTAGTATGTTACTACAAATTCAATATTTAATAAGTTGCTATTTCTTACAGTATGTCGTCTGTTGCATTATTCTGCTAAATTTTTTCTTGCATATTGTTACAAATTTTAATATTATTGAATGTTAATATATAGTTAATAATGTACTACAATAGGGGCTTATTTCGTTAGTTATGTGGAGTCTGGTTGTGGTCATGTGATCTTGGGGTATGATGTCACCCAGTTTGTAAAAGTATTTTGCTATAATCAAAAACCCAAAAACATTTTGATGAATTGATGACTTATGCTGTTAAAATAGATGAAGTGCAAATACACAATTTGTTGGGGATTATAATTCTCTTGTTACCTATTTCTTTACTCCTTTTTGCTGCCGACTCACCAAAGCATATTTCTGCTTTGGCTGTGACGTTGCAGTATTTGTGCTGTCATATTTTTGCATAGTAGAATACCAGTTATATTATATGGGGTTGAATGTAGGTATACCCAATAGGATAGAATGAGAAAATAATTCATTTGTAGTACGGTTGGAATGGTTCTATTAGTTGATAAAATTAGGGAATGCTGTCTTAAATTGCTCGGGCATATTAATCATAGAATATTCGATGCCTCTGTTAGTAAAGTTGAGTGTATGAATTTTGCGCTGTTAAAAGAGGAAGGGGAAGGCCAAAAAGATATGGGAAGAAATAATTAGGGAGGGGCTTTTATTTGATCATGCACTAGGGAAAGAAAGGATTCATGTAGTTGACTCCACCAAGTGGGACTTAGGCTTGGTGTTATTGCTATTGTTGCTGTATTGTCATGTAGACTAATATTATTGGTTGCTTGTTAGAGTTAAATTAATTTGTGATGAACCAAGGGTTGGGTTACCATATGCAGTTAGATTTATACAAAAGCAAATAAGATAATGAAAATTGTGTTAAAGGATTTTGCAATTAATCAAATTGTAATTGCTTCTAATGTAACTTTATTTAATTTTAAGTAAAATCTTCTAAAATTTAGATTTTATGATAAAGCATTAAGCTCAACATATTCAAAAAATTAATTATAAAAATTTTGTGACAATTGGAATTTGCATGCAACGATATAATACCTAAATTTTTCAGTTGCAATTTTCTGATAAAATTTCATGAATATATGCAAACTAAGGTCTTGGTTCAACTTTGTAAGATTAGTTCCTTGTGCTCTATCAATTAACAACCACCTTAAGCTCCAAGCCACTTATTCATTTCAAACTTAGCTTAGTTTTTTTTTCTAATATATTTATCTTTAGGTTAGATAATCTTAAATTGAATACAAAAAAGTTAAGCCATGATTATCTTTTTTCATTTTATTTAAAATTATGTATATTTGTAACTATATAATAACTATGCATTAATTATTTCATAATGTAATTATTAGTTACATATTAGTTATTTAATTATGTAATTAGCAATTGCATAATAGCTATATTTTAATAATTACATTTTACTATGTTAATTACATATTTATCAAGTTATTAAGTATTAATTAATTGTATTCTTGTTTTTCTTATAATTATGTATTAAGTAATTATGTACTCATTGAGTGATTACTTATTAATTAAGTAATTATGTATTAATTAATAATAATTTTGTATGAATTAATAATTATGTAATGGTTAAGTAATTACATTTTAATTAGTTAAACATTATTTAATAAAAAAGATGTATTAGATAATAATTACATATCTAAGTAAATACATATTTATTAATTAATTATGTATTAATTCTTAAAATAATTATGCATTATACATGTAATAATATTACGAATAATTATGTAGTGCTGCCACATTCAAAATAAATGACATCGTTTTATTAATCTTCTAATCCTATCTGGACACCCTCTCTAGCTTAATTTTTTTTATCTTAGCTTAGCTTAGCATATCTATCTTAAACTAAGCTTGAAACAAACATGTTGTATATAACGTCATTTTTAAAACTATATTCTCCTAACTTTTTGGTCGCCCTCTCTTCTTATATGTTGAGCTGATTAAAGTTGAGAGGAAGAGACGAGCATCCACGATAAATTGAAATCAAAAGAATTTGTGTGTATTACATATGTTATTACACCGTGCATATATATATATATATAGTGATGTGTGACTGTAACATATATCGGTTACTAATTCTATTCAATGTCAAGCCTTCAATGAGCAGCTGACAGTTACATTCTAATCTCTGTAACTGATAGTAGTTTCTAATTCTTATTAATGTCTAGCACTCACTGATGTAGTTATATTCTTATATCCCCATGTAAGGTGATGGTGAACTCTTGAACCGTCAGTTTATCTTGTAGGTAGTTAAACCGGGAGATTAAAAGTGGCTTGGTGAGGATGTCCGCTATCTGCTCGTGTGATGGTGTGTAATGTATTGCGATCTCGTTATTTTTGACAGTGTCATGGATGAAGCGGCAATTCACTTCTACTTGTTTTGTACGAGAGTCAAATAACGGGTTGATGGCGAGAGATAGCAAACAAGCCACAGTAGATTTTTGTTGCTTGAACTGATGATATTGGAATTCTTGAAGTAGTATGCTGAGCCATATGATTTGCATAATCGTTGAGGCAAGCGCTCGGTATTCAGCTTCTGTGGAGGGTCATACTAATGAGCGTTGTTTCTTGGGTCTCATGTTGATTAGAGTTTGGCCCAGAAATATGTGCAAATCCGTTGTTGTAGATTTATTGTCAGTAGAGTCTCTTGCCCAATCTGCATTTGAATGTGCATGAAGCTCTATGGTGGAAGGAGTGACTGATAGCCCAAAATGAGTGGTGCCTTTGATATATCGTAATATGCGCTTTAGTTGTTGTGAACACCAGCGATACACAAGATACTTAATGCGGAATGGCACTTGTAATGCAAACAACAAACCAAAGTCCAAAGACTTTGAGGATTGGGGTCCGTTGACGGTTACCGAGCTAGCTTATAAATCACAAAATCACAGCAAGAAATTTACAGCACATACAAATCATCCAAACACAAGCATATATGTGGAAAACCCAAGATCGGGAAAAACCACAGAGCCATACCAACGAGAAAATCCACTATGAAAAAGCTTCAAAGTTTACAGAGTTACAATAGCTATATCACCTCAGCATACACAGCTGTAGCTCTACTCTTAGAATGGAGAAAGGAAGAAGCCGTTACCTCCTGGAGTTTCCACTCCAAACAGCAAGGCTTTTCTTGCTCAGCAACTCCCTAGGGTTTCTTCTAGAGTTCTCTCTTCCACAGCCTCCAAAGCCTCCAAACTGATTGCAAAAGCCTTAGGTTTTCCTCCACCACTTTGGCTTAAGTAGTTAGCTCCATTTCGGACCCAAAAAGTCCAAAATACTCCTTAGATTTTTTCAGATCGAAACCTGGAATGAAGCAGAACTCCATTTTCAGTCGACTTTCAATTTTGCATCCGCTGTAGCGCCCGTGTTTGATTCCACTGTGGCGTGCTGCAGCGCCCGCTTCTCGATTGCTGACCGCTGAGGCACGCCGTAGCGCCTCAGCTTCGCTCTTGGTTCCGCTGTAAGCGCGCTGTGGCGCGCTGCGGTGTGTTGCAGCGCCTGTGCTGTTTTTGGACAATGAAGTCTTCACACCACAACATTAGTTGCATGAAGTGATGTTGTAGAGGCTGATGCATGTGTTGACAAATACGATTGACAGAATGACTGATATCTGGATGTGTTATGGTGAAGAATTGAAGGCGGCCAACAAGTTGCCTATAGGTGTGAGGATCAGGTAATGGGTTTGAGGTGGTAGTAGATCTGTCGGCTGAACTTGCAGTAGGGGCTGGTTTGCAGTTTGACATTCCTGCATTCTAAAGAATCTGTGCTGCATAAGAAGTCAGGGATAGATGAAGGCTCTGGGAGGTTTGTTGAATAAAATTACTAAGAAAATGTGAGGGGGAGCTAAAGTTTTTCATTTTGAAGTGGTTCTCCATAGTTGTAACCATTTGTGATAGGAATGAGGCGCTTGTGCCTATGAGGAGTAAATCATCAACATATATTAGTAAATAGGCACAGATGTGAGAGGTGTTATAAATGAATAGTGAGGAATCGGCTTTACTTTGAGTGAAAATCATTTGATATGAGGAATTCAGTGATAATAGAGAGCCACTGTTGAGGAGATTGGTTTAGCCCATAAAGAGCTTTTTAAGTCTGCACACGTAGTTGGGTTTATTGGGATCAATGAAGTCCTGAGGTTGTTTAATGTAAACTACTTCATTCAGAGAGCTGTGAAGAAAAGAATTTGATATGTCGAGTTGTAACATGGACCATTGGTGATGAACACTTATAGTGAAGAGGATGTGAAAGGTGGATATTTTAGCAACTGGGTTGAAAATTTTTGTGTAGTCTAACCCTTAGGTTTGGCTGAAGCCTTGGGTTACTAGACAGGTTTTGCAACGAGCAATAGAGCCATCGATATTGTATTTGGTGCGAATGTTCATTTGCATCAAAGGGCTGGTTGAGCCGGGTTTGGGGGAACTAAATCTCATGTTTGCTGGTCTTTGAGGGCTATGATTTCAGTGGCCATTGCTCGTCTCCAATGATCAAGTTTATTTGCTTGGGTGTAGGTAGTGGGATTGGGTTCTAGAGGAGGTTGGGCAGTGAGATGGTGTATGGGAAGACAATGAGATCGCTTGTTCTGGATTTGGTAAGCATCATATGTAAAGGATGGGTGGTGGAGAGGGAGGATAAAGAGGTAGTGTTTGCTGTGGGTAAGGTAGTGTCGGGGTGGGTACAATAGAGGAGTTGTTGGTGGGAGAATTAGGTTGATTAGAGGAGGTAGAGCTCTGAGGACTTTGAGTTTGGAGAGGTAGAGAGAGTGGGTAATGGTGACGGTATGGGCTGATATGGTGTGGTAGAGGAGGGTGGGAATAAAATAGAGGGAGCAATAAGCAGTCGGGGTTATTGTTTTCAAAGATTGAGGAAGTTGGAGGGGAGAGATGTCGTTTAGGTTTGGAAGTCATATTCGAGAAAGTGTACATTGCGAGAATGAGAACTTTTTGTGTTGAGTGGGTTGAAGCATCAATATCTTTTGTAGGTAGGGGAGTAGCCGATGAAGATGCAAAGAATGGTTTTTGGAGAGAGTTTAGATTGTTGGAGAGATGGTAGGAGTGGGTAGCAAGTGCATCTGAAACATGAAGGTGAGTATATGTGGGTTTATGATTGTGTAGGAGTTCGTAGGATGTTTTGTTATTGGTGGTCTTGGAAGGGAGGCGGTTAATGAGATAGATTGAGGTAGAGAGAGCGTCAAACCAAATTTTGGAGATGCCAATAGTGTGAAGATGTGTTCTAGTTGTTTCCATGAGGTGACCATATTTTTTTTTTGGAAACTTTATTTTATTAAGGTGTGCAGGGGCATGAAAGTTAATTATGAATTAATATTTGTTGTAGGAAAGTGGAGAGGGTGTTCTTGAAATATTTGCCCCCTCCGTCAGTGTGTAGGATTTTTATTTTATGATTGAATTGAAGTTCGAGGAGACGAGTGAATTGTATGAAAATACTTGTTTCAAATTTTTGTTTCATTGGAGCATGCCATGCCATACAAAGTGAGAAAAATCATCAGTAAAAAGACATAATAGTGAGCCTTTATTGGTACATTAGAGGCTGGACCTCTTACATTTGTTGAATGAATCAATTCTAATAGCTTAAAATTATGATTGGTAGAAATAGGAAAGGGCAATTTGTGGTGTTTGTTCATGATGCATTGGATGCACTCGGTGGGGTCATTGCTGATCGGGATATGAGGAATTTGAGTTGCGAGAAGTTGCTGGAATAAAAGAAAATACAATAATTATAATTAGCAAAATGAAACAAACTTAATTAAACATTAAACATTTATAATTAACAAAATGAAACAAACTTAATTAATATGAAATTGTCCATCAAATATAGAGGCATTCAACATTTAATATATTACATTAATTAATCATTTAATACATCTAAAGTTAAATAAAAGAAAATACAACTTCATCTCATTTTTTTAATCTCATGCCCTTTAACTCTCTAGCTGGTCTCCTTTTAATCAATAATCAAAATCTAAAAATATAATAACAGTTGCTAGTCAAACACATGATACAACAAGTTTTTCAGTACAAAAAAATTGACACAAAGGTTTTCACAAAGAAACATAGTACATAAAGTTGACCAATTTACCTACATGGGACAAATACTTGGGCATGCTATCTCGCAAACTAACTACTGCACTAGATGTAGGAACAAGCTTAATTATAAAACTTTATCCTTCTTTAAAATACCCATCTGTTAGGAGTAAAAATATTCTACGATGAAGATATGAGGCTTGACCGCTGAGAGTCACCGAAGCAAACATGAAATATACCAACACAAAAATAAAGAGCAATTACAGCACAAATAATCACAAACATGCAAGCATACGAACACAAAAAATTATGTGGAAAACTCAAGAATGGGAAAAATCATGCAGCCACACCACCATAGGAAAAATTCACTATGAAAGAAGATTTACAGGGTTACAGAGAACTTATCAATCTCATTGAGGAAGAAGAGATTCAACACTTTGAGCTTTTCTTCTTCTTTTCTCCTAGATTTCTTCTTGTTCTCACTTTAGGGTTCAAGCCTCTAAAGCCTCCAAGCTCTCGTAGAATATTTTGGCACACACACAACCTTAACCCTCATGTGAGAATATATAAGAGACCCCAAACAAAGCCTCAAAGTGCCCTAAAAGGCCTTGACACATCATGCCTGGGCAAACATTTTCACAGGCGCTTGAGCACCTGTGTTTCTGCTACAGGGGTGCTTGAGCGCGCTTGAGCACCAGACTTTCTGTCGGTTGGGCACTTGAGCGCTCTTGAGCGCCAGACCTTCTGCTTGCTAGGCGCTTGAGCGCACATGAGCGCCAGACCTCTTGCTTGCTGGGCGCCTGAGCCCCAGAAGTTTTGTCTGTTGGGAGCTTGAAGGTGCCTGAGCGCCAGACCTCCTGCCTGCTGGGCGCTTGAGCGTCAGAGCTTCTGTCTGTTAGGCACTTGAGCGCATCTGAGCGCCCAACCTGTTGTTGGATTCCTTGGTGATCCAATTGATCTTCACACCATAACACTCTCCCATTTAGAGATCGATTGTGATCAATTTATCTTAAGCCTTGAATTTTCTTCATTTTGTCTTCCTCTTTGCAAAGAACATGGTGTGGCTCACCCTACCTCTCTTTATCCTTTGAGGCCAACTGAAACTGAATATAGCTTCAGTTTCTCCGCTAGCACTGATTTTGTGAGCATGTCAGTTGAATTCTTTGATTTGCGAATATTCTTCAACGCCAGCTGACCATCTTCAACAAAGATTGAATGAAGTGGTACCGTAACTGAATGTGCTTCGTTCTGACATGAAATGCATCCTTCTTAGCAAGGTGAATAGCACTCATACTGTCACTATGAAGTATTTCATCCCTTTGCTCTTTGCCCAACTCAACCATAAAGTTTTTCAACCAGATCATCTTCTTGCTCACCTTAGTGTTAACAACATAATCTGCCTTAGTTGTGGACAAGACAACTATCTTTTGAAGCCTGGAGATTCAGCTCACCGCAACACTTCTCAATATAAACAAATATTTTTTAGTGCTCCTCCTGCTATCAATATCTTTAGTTAAATCAAAGTCTACATATCCTTGTAGTTCTATCTTGGACTTCTCAAAGCAAAGTGCTTTGTCCATTGTACCTCTCAGATATCTCTGAGAATCCACTTAACTGCCTCCCAATGAAGCTTCTCGAGGTTGCTCATGTACCTGCTGACCACTCCCACTGAATGGGCAATATCCGGTCTTGTGCAAATCATCGCATGCATTAAACTCCTAATTGCTGAAGTGTATGGAATCTTTTCCATGTGTTCCCTTTCGTCTTTAGTCTTTGGCATCTGCTCCTTTGTCAAGTTGAACTGATTTTCTAGGGGAGTGCAAACCGGCTTTGCCTCTTTCATGTTGAACCTCTTGAGTACCATTTCAACATATTCAGCCTGAGACAACTTCAATATCCCTGCACTTTTTACCCTACTTATCCTCATCCCGAGTATTTGCTTTGCTGGCCCCAAGTCCTTCATATCAAATTCTTTTGACAATTGCCTTTTTAGTCTTTTAATATTCTCCATTTTTTATCCTGTTATCAACATATCATCTACATATAGTAGTAGAATAATATAGGAGGTATCAAACTGTTTTATGTAACATCAGTGATCCGCTTGACATCTATTGTATCATGTATCTGACATGAACCTGTTAAATCGCTTGTACCGTGAAGGAATGAGGCAGGAGGTCTGGCGCTCAGGCACCTTCAAGCGCCTGTGAAAATGTAAATCATTCTTGTTCCATTTCATATAACACCTCTCACCTTCAAGCGCCTGTTCCATTTCTGTCCTTGTACATCTCATTCTTGTTGAATGTGGCGTCCCGACTTTTGATAATTTTCTAATTCTGATAGTCCCAGAATTTATAGCCAAATTATCTCGCTCCATAGCCAATGAATGTACACTTGATTTATTCACATAGGATGAACAACCAAATACCTTTAGGTGATTCAATTTCACCTCTTTGCCGCTCCATGCTTCCTCAAGTATCCCTTCTTTCAAGGGAATTGAAGAACCCCTTCATGCTTCTGGCTCTCTCTGTAAGAGTCCTATTCATGCGCTCTGCAAGACTATTTTGCTGATTTGTTCTTGGAAGAGTGAACTCCTACCTGATCCCATTCAAAGCACATAATTCTCTAAACTCTTTATCACAGTATTCCTCGCTATTGTCTGATCTGAGGCACTTCAGCTTCATACCCATTTCATTTTCCACTAGAGCTAACCATTTTTTGAACACTTCAAACACATCAGATTTATGCTTCAAGAAATACACCCATACTTTCCTAGTATGATCATCAATAAAATTGATGATGTGGTTCCACTAAGAGAAGATGTAGAAGCTAGTCCTTATACATTTGTGTATACTAGCTCTAACTTCTGAGACTTCAAGTCTCTCCCACTTCTTGAGAAGCTAACCTTTTTCTGCTGGCCAACACAATTTTCATAGAATTCCAAATCCATGAATTTCAGCCCTGGAATCTTCTCCTTAGATATCATAGACTTCAATCCTTTCTCGCACATATGACCGAGCCTTTGGTGCAATAGACGTGCATCAAGCTGTTCGGTTGTTGCAATGGAGTCAAGCACCTTATTGATCAAGTAAAGTGTTCCATC
Organism: Gastrodia elata; assembly: GCA_016760335.1. Classification (NCBI taxonomy): domain Eukaryota; kingdom Viridiplantae; phylum Streptophyta; class Magnoliopsida; order Asparagales; family Orchidaceae; genus Gastrodia; species Gastrodia elata. Next base: position 40,018,165 of record CM028677.1, read on the forward strand.
CATACTGCCCCGAGCAACTATCAAAGCGCTTTTAGTCACATTCCAAGAATCTCCTGTGAAATTCGTGTTATAGGCTTCACGAGCTAACTAGTGATAGAAATCAAATTTCTTCTCAAACAAGGAACATGTCTGACATCCTTCAACTCCCATATTGACCCATTTGGCAACTAGATATCCACATCACCCCTTTCATGATGTTATAAGCTTTGTCGTCTCCCAAGTAGGCCTTTCCCAAATCATTTTTGGTGTAATTTTTGAATGCTTTCTTTCTTGGGGTTGCATGAAAGGAAGCACCTGAGTTTATCACCCAAGACTCAGTGCTAACAAAGGATATGATCAATGCATCCTGATCATTATCTGTTGAAATATTAATGGAGGGGCTCATCTCCTTACCTCCTCCCGACTTCTTTAAGGTATAACAATACTTCTTGAAATGTCCTAATTTCCCGCAGTACCAGCATTCTGCATTTCCCTTTGCCGACTTTGATTTTCCCTACCTCAACTTGGACTTGTTTCTATTGAACTTCCAATCTGAACTCCTTGCTCTGATCTCAACATTTAACTGGTTGATTGTTTCCTTCTTCATCCAACAACAACCCTATATCTCCATCGAATCTTAACTTGGTATTTTCAGAAGAATTACTGACTGTAGTCACCATTGCATCCCAGCTATCTGGCAAGGAAGATAAAATCAACAAAGCTCTAACTTCGTCATCAAAGTTGATTTCCACCAAGCTCAATTGGCTTGTGACAGTGTTGAACTCGTTCAGATTTTGTCACCGAGCCGCCATTTTCCATCTTCATGTTAAATAGCTTTTTTATCAGGAATACCTTATTGGAAGCCAAGAGCTTCTCATACATTCGAGCAAGGGCTGCCATGAGATCCACTGTAGTTTTCTCATTCTCAATATTGAACGCCACGAATGAGGATAAAGAGAGGCAAATAAAGTCTAGTGTCATTCTATCTAGAACCTTCCAATCTTCATCTGACATAGTGTTCGATTTCTTGGTAACTCCTTCTAATGGTAAGTACAGCTTCTTTTGATAAAGCAAATCCTCCATTTGCATTTTCCAAAAGGCGAAGTTTGTTCCATTGAACTTTTTAGATGTGTCTTATTTCGTCGACAATTGCTCCCACTCAAGCTAACAAATCCTAGCTCCGAAAAACAACGCTTTGATACCACTTGTTAGGAGTAAAAACCTTGTACTAGGAAATCATAGGATTGGGGTTTGACTGTTGAGAATCACTGAAGCAAATACGATATAAACCATCACAAAACAAAAGAGCAATTACAGAACAAGCAATCACAAACATGTAAGCATACAAAACGTGCAAAACCTAAGAACGAGAAAAGCCATGAAGCTACACCACCACATGAAAAATCCACTATGAAGGAAGCTCTATAGAGTTGTAGAGAACTTATCAATCTTCTCAAGGAAAAAGAGATTCACCGTCTTAAGTTTTTTTTTCTTCTTCTTCTCTCTCTGATTTCTTTTTCTTCTCACTCTAGGGTTTTAGCTTCTAAAGCCTCCAAGCTCTCACAGGATATTTTGGCATACACACAACCCTAACCCTTATGCTAGAATATATTGGAGACCCAAAATCAAGCCCTCAAAGTGCCCTAAATTGCCTTAGCATGTCACGTTTGGTGATTCAATTGATCTCCATTCCATAACACTATGTATCCCTTACTTAGATCAAACCACGTGTAGTTCTAAAAAATAAAAGCAGACACAGCTGTACGGGATGAACCTCAGCAATTGAAAAAAATGAAGAGAATAAAAAAAAAAGTATAAGTGCAAAAAGGGTGAAATTAAATGAATTGATTACCTGAGTTCTGAGTTCAAGTTCCAAAGCATATTTGTAGCCTGAATGAATATTCTTGAAAGCCATCTTGAGTCTTCCTCCACCCTGCAAAAGTCACTTTTAACCAATTAGCAGATGTGGCTAAAGATACCAACAAAATATAAAATTAATTTTCTGTTTTAAAGTCAGATTTAACACAAATAACTAGGTCTAGTAAAGTAACAACACTGTGGTACCATAGATTTATACTCAAACTAATCAGTGTGAACATAAGGCCTTGGAGTACCATTGAGTTAAGGCCAAAACGATCTAACAAGTAAGAGTGGTAGCTTGGAATTTGCACTCAAAGTCGCAATGCCCTCAGATAAAAATTATTCTAAGTTCAACTTTCTTAACAAAATCCCAAGAATGTAGGCAAATTAATAAATCTTGGAGTCATGTATTTCATCCTTTCCTTTGTCCATCGTAAGTGCAATTTTTTATTGGGACACTCGCTTAGTGGTCAATTTAATGACATTTGAAATAGATTTTGACACTCTTTGAACCACTAATGTGGAATTAACAAACTTATCTTGGTATACTTGATGGTGGTATCACTACCCTTTGATACAGTGTGTATGATGGAATGGATCTAGATGACTTTTCTTATGGATTTTGGCCTTCGTTGTACACGGTAAATATTCTCTTGGCTGCATTATTTGCTCAATCTCTTGGAAGTGTGGGAAAATGTATTCTCGTAACAAAATTTGGTGTATGGATATATATTTGATCTCAAGTAAGACTTAATTATAAAGATCGTGGTTTAAGGATCTGCAACAATTTCAGATTACATCAATAATTCTATAAACTATTGCTGCACTGTCACAAAGTTGATCTTTTTCAAAGAGTTGTGCTCATATATCAGAGATGATTTCTAGAGTGTAAAATCATGCACTTTTTTATTAGAATACTCTTCTTCATCGTTGATGTGATGGAGTGTTTATTCTCAAGTCTCTCTTAGCATCTCAAAACTCAATTATCTGAAACTATCCTGTAATTTCTATTTTGCAAATGTCGTTCAGCGTTAATATGGCTTAGTTTGCCAATCAATGCTTATGTCCATACTTTGTTTATCGGACGACTTTTAGTATCCGACAGTCTTGCAAAGATATATTATATTTGTAAGATTCCAAGTTTAAGGTGCTATGTATGTAAAAATTTCAAGAAATTTTCAGAGAAATTATTTTTGTAAAATTTTTTGAGTAATATCAAGATTGCATCCTAACCAAATCCTTATTTTTGAATGATAAACTTGCTTTGCTTTACATTTTGTGCTCCAATGCAAAAAATAAAATATAAAAATACTAAGCTTATGCAACAAAAGATGATGGTAAGAGAAACAAATCTCACAAGTAATTGAATATCAATTTCTATTAAAACCTCATTTAGATTCTAATAGAAGTTTGGAATTTTTTCAGATTTCCCTTCATATTTTCTTAAATAAAATAATAATAATTCTGGTAATAACTTGTGCCTTTATCTTAAAATATTATGAATCAATATTGTTTCTTGTCTTAACTATTATATTATGTTCAAATGTGAATCTGATCAGGATAGTGCAAAGAAGCAAAAGCTTGAGAATGCTGATAGAGGCGAAAATGGTGAGGAGGGGAAGGGATCTGAAGATGAGGATTCTACGATGGACGGTGGAGATGAGCTTTAGAGCACAGACAGATGTGGGAGATCAATATGAATATGATTATGAATTTGGATACGGGAATGCTGATGATGATTATGATAATTATTGTGATGGATATGATGATTAAAGTTATGATTTGCGGAATCATTTAAAACAACTGATCGCAGCTATTAAGCAGATGCAGATCTTCCTTAAAAGGGATGCGGCCTGCTACATCGGATGCGCCCTTCAAGTTCGATAATTTATTTATTTGTTTGTGTTTTTCATGGCATTTTTTGTATTTGCTAAATGTTCTTTTTTTAATATTTTTATTTTTGTCATTATTATTATTATTATTTTTCAGGTAAGAATAGAATATGTGAAATAAGTTTGCTTATTGGCCTCTTGATTATCTCTCTTGTTTTAATTAATGTTTAAAATTGTCTAATTTTTGCTTTGTTGGGACATCTAGCATATATGATTAGAAAAGGAATGAGGACCTTGCTGATTTTTTTCAATACTTATTCTGCTAAAATTTAGATGTTTTTCAAAAGTTAATTTTTGATGAGATAATTATATGGGAATGGTGTTATGGCCCTTGGATTTTTACATTTGACAGGTTAATGATTCAAATTCCATTAACCACATAATTGAGGCTTAACTTCCAAAAAAAAAATTTAGGTTTTCGCCCTATAAAATTTGGGGCGGTGCGACTCTGTTTGCGGTTTATAAACCATGAATTTTTGTTTTCTATTGTGGGTGTGTTGCTAATATACACTTCTTCAATTAGATGAAAATACCTTCCTACACTATTGATAATGCTTTAACCATTCTAACAATGACAACTGATACTAATACATGCATGGAAGGGAGCCAACAGGCTTGGCTGCCCAACCACTATGAAAATCTAACTAAGGAGATCGCCTTGGAGGATAGCATCACTATGCCTAACATAGATGCATTTGAGATTGTAGTCAAACATATTTTTTGGTCTAACTGATGCTCTAATCATAGATCTAGTAATGAAGAGGATGATCGGGTTATTTATTCAAGCCAGTGTGATACACTAGCCTGTGATTATGCTAAGGAAAAGAAACTAAAATTAAAATATAAAATATAAAAATATTTTCATTCATATTATAACACACAGCCACTAATATCCACAACTCGAATAATATAGCCAATTAAAAAATACAAACTAGTGCAACTTTAAACACAACATAAGAAACTCAATTCTAACTAAAACACACTAAGAAACATTGGCTCACCAAACTATGTAGCAAACTCCACACAAGTGATAACGGTAAAGGAGAACCCGTAAAGGGTTTCGGTGCCTAAAAATATTAATTAATGAACCAATTCATGTTGGAGTATCTATAATTTTAAGCACATTATTATGCTTAAATTGCTATAATATTTAAAGGTGTTATTGCACATTATTGTGGATATAATTTTCAAGTACTAGGAAAAAATCTAAATAATTAATAAAAGTAGTAATGATCACAATGAATTTATGTGTGTAAGAAATTGTAACAAAAGTTACTATTAAAAGATAACATACTACATGAATGAATATTTTTATGCAATTTTAATAAATTTTATGTTTTGTTACTCTCTTTTTTAGTGATCATCCATATATGTTTTAGAACCCTCTTGCCTCCCCAAGTATTGACCTAGAACTGTATACTCTCTCACATTTATAAGAGTTCATTAATCATAGTAATAGTGAGTTACTTTCTTAAGAAGTTTTGAACCTTCTGCCCCTTCATAGTGAGAAATGGTTCCTTTTATTTCTCTATCATGAATTAGCAGCAATTATTTGTACAAGTATGTGCACTGTATATATAGATTCATATTTACTTCTCTCTCCCAATTATAAAAACTAAAACTATTAGTCATAGGCTCCATGGTTATATGTATACTTTGAGTGTTAAAGTATTCCTATATTTCTCGTGTTTCCATTTGAGTTTATGCACAAACTAACATTTGAGAAAAAAATAAAGTATCTTATAAAAATAAAATAATTGATTAATTTAACATCATAATTGGTTCATAGTTTAAATTTTATATCCATGGTGTCCAAATCTAAGTAAGAAGGAAATAACATCCGAATAGTAAATAAACTATTGCAAGTTTAAAATTTTGTGCTAATATTAAAGAAATTTGACGTTATTACCACTCATCTTTCTTAAGAAACATATTAATATATACTTACAATTATTTTTAAGTGTATGCCAATACTTATTTACTTATTGTTATTTATTATGTCATCATATAACTATATTTATTGCTAACAATTATGCTTTTATTTTGGTTAGTAAGAGTAAGAATTTGGAAAGATCAAAGGACCTGAGTAGGCCTTTAGAAATTCTTGGAAAAAGTTGGTTGTCTTTCAATAAATATTCTTCTTAGAATTTCTATAATACTACTTTAAATTTTCATATGATGAATTGGCAAGATTCTAAATATAGACTTGATCATCCCAAAAACTCAAATTAATGTATTTATTCTTAAGAAACTATGATTATAACTATTTGAAAGATTGAAGTCAAACTATTGGTTTAGTCTTCTTAAGGTTATAATAAGTCTTCAGTGGCCTAGGTTATAAATAGGTTCATTTTTAAGGGTCCAAAGAAATTGCCAAAGCTAGCGATACCAATATACTAAGTCTTGATTCATTTAATTAAATTTATATAAGGCCTGTGTAAGAACCTTAATCTAACCCTTTTTGATATGACCTCCAATTGAGGTTTTTCAAAATGATAAAATGAATCTCCTAACCTCAAAATAAGGATTACTTTAGTTCTCTCTCATCCCAAGCTTCAAGAATTCAAATGGTTAACTTCTTATTAAGTTTTTGATTACAAAGGCAATTTTGTAGAAAGGTATTCACTGCCTCGATCAAAATTAGTTTCATGTTTAGTCTAATGCGGCTCAAAGTCAAATTGGCTAGAAAACTTAAGAAATGGCTATCTAATATTTACTCCAAAATATTATTCAAGTCTACCATCTAACATGTTTAAGACTTATATAAGTATTAACGTTATATTTCCTTATTTTTTCCATCAATCTCATGTTACTACCCTAAGGTATCCACTAAGCACTAATCACAAGAATGAAATGATTCATTACCATATTGGTTTTTAAAATTTATGTTGAATTCATCAAACAAGGTGCCTAATGCTAAACTTTGCAATCTCCTTTAATAATTTATATTATTAGTGTTATAACATATATTAAACTTATAATTTTTTTATAAAATATGGGCTAAGTGTTACAAAGTAAGAATACAAACATGTTTTATGACTTTAAGAATAAAAATTATATTAACAAACACAATCTTAACTATTTTTCTAAAAATAATATTTTGAGGAGATGTTCACCTTTAAGGTGGACCAGATCTTCTATGTTAACGCTAAAGGTTGAAATCTTTGGTTAGAACTTATATAAATTAATACTTAGTGATTAAACATGCATATAAGGGTATTAAGTTAATCCACTACAAGAGTTCATAAGATGCCATTACAAAATTTATAACTAAGAAGCTTAAACTTAACATTTATGGGTAAGACTTGAAAGAATTTCCCCAAACCCAATCTAGCATGCTATACTTATTACTCATTAAGAATTATTATTTCATATCTAGTTACATGCAATTTTATCATACAAATTCATTTTATCAAGGGTAAAATTGAATTATTCTCAACACAATAAATTGCTTACATGGTTTAAACTTAAATATTCAACATGTTTCATAAAGGTTCAAATACAAATAATTGCAATCATCACATGAACATGCAAATTTATTTTGAATATATCATGTTATTATTTGACATCATCAAAGAAGATAACTATAAGTCTTTGGATAATTTCAAGTATAGGAGCAGGTTACTCAACTCAAGACTAATCATTCTTTCTATAAGTAGCTGCTTCAAATATTTGAAAATTAAATATCTAGGGCTTAATGTGGCGCCCCGCACCCTTAATCCGCCAAAGGATTAGGTTAAGGGTGGGGTGTCACTCTGGCTAACCCCTCACTTACCATTGATTAGGATAGGCTCTACGATTCAAACTGATTAGGGAAGGATTAACACATAATCAATCTAACAGTCACTATATAAGTAAACGTACAGTGTGCGAGGAAGCGATTTAAGGAATGTAAATCATCCAAGCATTACAATATAAATAGCAAAAGTAGGAATTCAGAATATAAGCATACAATCCAAATACGCAGTCATTGTACCTGCATTATTACATCATTTAAAAAGTTCAAATAGAATATAATGTGCAAATACCTCTCATCCTCACATATAGACTAAATGCTAAACAGCGGCTTCTTCGATGGGCTCCTCCTCGGGGTATGGCTCACTCCTAACTCTTGCTCATCTAACTGAAGAGGATCTGTCATTGTCGGTTTCACAATATAGGGCCCCAGCCAAAGAAAAGAAAATTTTGATTAGACAATTGTCTAAGTATATTTAAGCTGATGAATTATTATATGTGTTAAATAATATCACCATTCTACAACATCTAAGCAACATATACATATATATAAATGAGCAGCATGCAATACAAAAAAAGGGAAAGCTATAAACCATCATCTATAGCTTAAGCAAAGAAAAGAAAAGAGGCTGAGACATGCTTCATATACAAACTAAACAAGGAAGGGCATATAAATATATATAACTAAATAAGTGATGTAAGAAAAGTCTTACACCCTAAATATGCTGGTGATCAACAGAAAATATGTCAATTAAAATAAACAACTCAGCAGTTGTACGTATAAATAGCAGCAAGGTTCTAATATCCTAAATATATATAAAAGCAGTACAAGGAAATAGCTGACTGAATAAGAATACTGAAAAGTAAATAATAATAACTGCATATAAAACCATACGTGTACAATCTGCCATACAGAAAAGAGCTACTTAGCTCACCAAAAAGGGCTGAAGATCTTAGCACTAGTACGGCTAGGGCGGTTCCTGGCACGATACGGCTAAGACAACAACAGTCAACATAGAAGGCCCTAACACAGTACGGCTAGGGCCGGTTCCTAGCACGATACGGTTAGGTCACCAACAGTTATACCCGAAGATCCTAGCACCGGTACGGCTATGGCGGTTCCTAGCACGATATACACTAGGGCAACAATCGGTATGATCAAAAGAACATGAGAGGGCAGATCAAACACATTAATCAGTATCTTCTCATTAATTACTTTAATATTTTCACAAGGAATTTAGGGAGTCTCCATATTTTCCTAACAGTTTATTTATGCTATCAAAAATTTTATATGATATGCTCAAAGAAATATGGCACAAAAATCAAGGAATGCATAAGCAACAAAATATCAAATAGAAGCAAGGGACTCTACTAAACATGGTGATATCATTTGTTTTCTACTTAACCTTATAACTATCCAAGTTACACACAGTTCAGGATCACCGTTTTCTTACTATCGAGTGTAACTCAGAAATTTATCCTTATAAGTTAAAAAGGATTAAAACTGATCAGGTTCTAATCTAGATTAATCAGATAGACGACTATGAGTTTAATAAATGAATCATATGTCCTAGCTTTGTGAAATTAGATGTTCTAACTAAGATTCTGATCAAGATCTTCTAAACCTATAGAATATAGATTAAACACTAGAGTTTAGGTTTTAATCACATAATCTAAAGAGGTTAAGACCTAAGTTTTAGGTTTTATTCTATTAGTAAATCTACTAGTTAAGGCAAATTCTATTAAGTAAATCAAACTTAATAGGATGAATCTTTCTACCTTAAATCTAGGGTTAAAAGATAAAATAATCAGAACGAGTTGTAAAAGAAAAGAAAGTCTAGAAACTAATAACCAAATTTTACCCGTTGGGTAACCCAATTTACCCAACCTATGAATTCTAACATATGATCTATTCCTATTCTCAAGAAAGGTCCTTAAGGTGTAGTACTTAAGACTAACAGAAATTATTGGAATCTAACTTAAGGGTTGATTTCACTCACTTTATGGATATTAAGAAGATTATAATATTAGTTTTAGGGTCCTAGAATGTTATTTAAAGGGTAGGGGCACTTAACCCAATCTTAGGGCAAAATGACCATCTTGCCCTTACTTTAAGGGTCAAAAAGTCAACTTTTGATTTAGGGGTCAGAATTGAGTTCTCTTAGTTCCCATTTGATTCCTTACTGTCTAACTTGAAGATAGACAGTAAGTACGCCTAAATTGGGAGAGAAACGATCAAGTTATGATTAAAATAAGGCTATGGGTAATTTAGTCATTTACCTAAATTTTTAGGGTTCATAGCCTAAATATTATTTCAGTATGTTGGTGACATTGGAACTCTAGGTTAGATAACTTCTTGAATTTTTGAATTTGGAGTTGATTTGACCAAGTTATTGTCATTTGAATTCCAAGGGCATTATGGTCATTTTTCGCTAAAGTCAACTCTAAGTTCTAGGGTTGACTTTATGTCTTGATGTTTGAATAGGAAACTAATACTACTACTGTGATGGGGCCACTCTCCTGAGCATTTTAAGACCCATATTGACTATGTTTCGATAATCGGGTAAAAAGTTATGAGGCTCTAAATAGGTCCTAAAATATTACCTCATTATACGCACCCCAAAATAAATTTTTACATTACGTTATTTGATTCCTTACATTTTTCTGAGTATTTTAAGACCTATATTGGCTATATTTGGATCATCCTACAAAAGTTACTAAACTTTTAAGATTTACTATTCAAAATACAATTTGAATTATTTTACTGTTCATTCCTAAAGTTTTTGTATAAAATTTTGAAATTATGAATCCTTAATTAATCTATGATTAATTGGCTTAATTATTAATTAACATTAATTAATCTATTATTTAATTAATTAAATTATATTTATTTTACTATAGCAAAGTAATTAGTGCTAATCACTATTTAATTAGTCTTAATTATTTACTAATATCTAATTATGAATAATTAATTATACTTTACTATTTAATAATAATTAATTATCCTAATTACTGTTTAAAGTTTAATTAACCTTTAGTTAACCCTAATTAATCTCTAATTATACTTAATTAATTAAGATTACTGTTCAAAAATAATTAACACTAATACTAATTTAATTAATTACTAATTGTAATTAATTAATCATTAACAGTAATTAATTAATACTAACAGTAAATTAATACTTTAATTAACAGACAGTGGGCCCACTAGGCACGTGGCACTGCCAGAGGCTGCCACATGGCACTGTGGGTCCCACAGGAGCTGAGTTAGCTCAGGTGACTGGGCAGTGGGCCCCATTTGACACGTGGCACTGCCAGAGGCTGCCACATGGCACTGTTGGCCCCACAGGAAGTCGAACCACCGCGGTGACCGGGCAGTGGGTCCCACTTGCCACGTGGCACTGTGGCCCCCCACGTGACACGTGGCACGCCGGATGGCTGCCACGTGGCGCTTTGGGCCCCACGGCCGAAGCCGAAAGGATGCGGGGCTCGGCTGGTGGGTCTCACTGGACACGTAGCAGGCCCTGAAGGCGCCATGTGGCTCGGTGGGCCCCACCTGGCCTACGTGGACCCGACCGCAGTCGGGTCGGGCTCGGTCGACCGGCCCGACCGGACGTCACCCCCCCCCCCTTCGCGGGCGTCCCGGGGCGCCTGCTCACAATTTTTTGCCGGCCTTCCCTCTCCTTACCCCCTCTTCCCTCACCTTCGACTTTCTCTCTCTCCTATGCCTACCGTTTGGCGAGCTGACCCTCTCGGAGGTGGCTGGAGGCGGCGGCTAAAGCTAGCCCTAAGTCCTAGGGTTAAGGGCGAGGGGATGAGGCGGAACCCGTAGGGTTCAAACCCCGATCTGGGTCGATCGGACATGATCGAACTCGATCAGGTCCGATGGATCGTCAATCCATCCTAAATCCTACAATAATCAGGCATCAAAATGCCGATCAGATTACGCGAGGGGGGTTAGAGGGGGTACCTGAACGGACGGCTCGCGAACGCAGATGGACGGCTCGGCTCGAGTTCGGTCGCTCCGGGCTCGGGTTTCGCAAACCCGGAGCCCAGAGCCGACCAGAGGTCTTATAAGCCCTCTGGCGACCTCGCCGAGGTCGGGGAGGGCGCCGGTTGGGCCGGGCAGGGCGGCGGAGCGCCGCGTGGCATCGGGGACGGAGAAGCCGAGGACGAAGGGTCCCGAGCCGTTCGATCAATCCCGATTGGAAGGCTCGGATCTGTCTGATGCGATCAGACGGAGGAGGCGACGGCGTCGGCTAGATCTGACGGCGCGCGTGGTTAAGTGGACGGCGCCGTTAGTTGGGAATAAAATAATATTTAATTAATATTTTAATTATTAAATTCCTAATTTAATATAGATAATTAAATCATCTTCAGAAAAAATCCAAATATTCACCCTAGCTAATTGAGGGGTGAGGAATGCAATTGTGAAGTCGGATTTTCGATCCGACGAGTATTTTGATTCCTCGATTTCCGAGGTATTTTTTTTTATTATTAAAATATTCGTCGAAATTTTGACGACTTTCAATTGACACGAAAACTTCACCCTAAGCTAATTTGGGGTCAAGGAATGCAATGGCGGCGTCCGTTTTTCGATCGGAGGTCAATTTAAATAGGTCAATTTTCTAGGGTTTCTGGATTTCCAGAAATCAGGATTCGATCCGTTTGACTCATGATTTGGACTAGGTCTCAGAGGTTGACTCCACTTGACCTGATTAGCACTTATAATTGTGTTTAAGGCTTAGGGTTAGTCCTAATCAACTATGGTAATAACTCGGGTTGTTTACACTTAATTAACCATAACACTAAGTAAATTAGTCTAATATATGGTATGATTGGATATTAATTAAGAATTAATTGCTTGATTAAGATAGGCTTTAATGCAAGGTTTAAAAGAGTGACTCTAGTCAAGTTTGAAGAAGCAAAGGGAAAATTGTAAGTATGCAACCTCTAAGATCATTATCATATTATACTTCCACCAAAGAAAGTTATTTAATCAAAAGATTATGTTTTAATTAGAGTCCTAATCATCTAATTTAAGCTAAGGGATAAATAAACCTTAAATTGAAGATATAATGTTCTTTAAAATAGGAATGGATTCAAGTATAATTGGAGTCTCCATAATTAGTATCTTATTAATCATAATAGATTGGGTTAAATGGGCTTAATTCAAATTACATTATTAGATGCATAAAAGCAAAAGAAAAGATTACCTTAGTGAAGCCCTTGGGTAGGACTAAGGAGAGGAGTTTTAGGATATATTAAATATTGATCCAAAGGGTCCATTGAGTTCTTTAAGTTTTACTAAACCGACAACATCCTCCCAAGCAAGCTTAGTCAATCCTCAAGATAAGCTTCAATAACAAACCCAAGAAGAAGGCTCAGTGTGGTGCCCCAGCCCCGTCGTGGTCCTGTTAACTCATAAGTTAACATGAGTATGGTGGAGGAGTTATAAAATGGTAGGATCCTTACTTATAAATAGATTAGGTACTCATTCTAATCTATTATAATCAAAGACTTTGCCATCTCAAGAATAAATCACTAAATAAAATATTAATGAAAACAGAGTGTGAAAGAAAAATAGTAAACATCCATCCATTACAATATGAGAATTCAGACATTCAACTCAGAATAAGTAAAGTAGCAAAAAGTAAAGTTTAACCTAGGTTATTTTTGTGGCGGCCCAGCCCCGCCGTGGTCCTGTTAACACTTAAGTTAACATGATTACGGTGGAGGGGTCACCAAATGACAAGGTCCCCACTTAAGATTAGATTAGACACACATTTTAATCCAATTTAATTAAGGACTTTGCCATTCATCCCAAAAATACTATCACTAAATGATCATACATGAACTCAGAGTGCGGAAGCATAAAACATAACATCCATCCAATACAGCATAAATACAACAATACAGAATAAGTAAAGTACTGAAAAAGAAATATAAACCTGTATTATTACAACATTTTAATAAGTTTAAAAGAACTGAAAGGAACTCTCAATCTCACTAAAAGAAAGAAAAACTAAAGCTGCAGATCTTCAGTAACGGGCTCCTCCTCCAATGGCAAACTCTCCACTGGATCTGCTAATCCAACAAACTCAGAACCTACCATTATCAGTTTCATAATGGCAGGGCCCCAGCCAACAAAAGAAAAACTGGTTAGACAATATGTCTAAGTACATTTTAGGGCAAACAATTTTATTAAGTTAAATAGATATCACCTTAAGAACAGAACTGAGCAAAATAGGTGTAGAAAAAAGCGTACAAAAGAACAGTAATAAGTTATAAACAAACAGTTTATAACTAAACAACTAGGAAGTAATACATACCTCCTCCAAGCAACTGTAACAAAGACAGGTAAGTAAAAGAAAAGTAAAACTGTAAGAAAAGTACAACCTAAAATATGCTTATGATCAAACAAATTATGCTAGGTGACATACATAATTTGAACAGTATAAAATTGAAAACACTAACATACTATGTGAGCATATGAAAACAGTAAGTAGAACTAGCATCCTATATATAACATGTGCAAGAAAACTGAAAGTAAAACAGTGCTGAAATGCAGAATATGCTAGTAAAATAGTATCTGTAAACTGAAACTGTAGTGACTATCTAAGTCACCCAAACTAAACACATATACAGCAAATCTTAGCCTGATGAGCTAAGAAACTCTGAACTGAATATCACTGAAACTCTTAGCCTGATGAGCTAAGACAGAACTGAATGTAAGTGTACTTGAATTAGTATATCCATATAAGAATCCTGACTCTGTAGTCAGTAGGGTGAGAGTCTATCCATCCTATCACTTGGACTAGGCATGGCCAATAGACTGTCAGACATTAAACCCTCGAAAGGTTGCCGACCCCGAACGGGTTGATCGCAGAGGCATACTAATCAAGCTACACCTTACATACCACTTGTGAAATGAACATAATGCTGCTTATAATAATATTCCAAATTAACATAAGATATTTATCAAAATATCTTATGTACATAATACATGTTCAAGGTATAAGGTTCAAAATCAAGGAATGCGAAGCATCAAAATCAAAGTGCAAGAAACTCTATCTAAAACACAGGTGATATCCTTTGTTATCTACTTTATTCGTTCTATCTACTCTAAGTTACATAAGTTTCAAAATTATCAATTCTTACACATTCTGTAACTTAGAATCACGAATCCTACTTGTTGAAGATAATTAGGACTGGCCAAATCCTAATTATGACTTAATCAAAAGACGACTATTTGGTTAAAAATGAATAAATCTTCGACCTAGTTTTGTAAATTAATTCATCCCAATCTCATCTTGATTAGCCAAATCAAGATGAAAGATTAAGAATTAGACTCCAGATGATGGGGTCTAATCACTTAATTTAAAGGTATAATCTAAGGGTCTAAGGTTTAGAACCCAAAACTCACAGACTAGGTTAAGGCAAATCCTAATGATAAATCAATTTCATTAGGATGGATCTCTATTCTTAGTTCTAAAGTTTAAAGATCAAATAATCATTTAATAAACTAAGAAAATCTATAAACTAGAAAACTCAAGATTTCACCTAATTGAGTAACCCAATTTACTCAATAGATGAATTCTGACTTAAGATCTATTCCTAATCTTAGGAAATAAGGCTCTTAATTACTAAGAGTATCTCTCAAGACACACATCCTAACTAATGTTATAAGACCTAAGGATGGATCTAAGAATGATTAAGGAAAGATAAACACTCATAATTTACTTAGGAATTTTCTTAAAGAGCATATTTTGAGATTTTAATCAAAATCTTATTTAGACTTGAATTTGATTAATTTCAGCTATAAATCATTATAATTACTGATAAATAGGATTATAAAATAATTTTAGGGCTTTTGAAAGCTAAACCTTAAATTTGGGCAAAATGACCATTTTGCCCCTACTTAAGGGTTCAAGAGATCAAATTTTGCTCTAGGGCTTAAATTCTGAAATTTTCTTTTGGAAAGTATTTCTTACTGTCTAATGTAAGATTAGACAGCAACTAAATTAATTTTGGGTGATTATTAAGCCATATGAGATCAAATTAGTGAATTTGACTCATAAGAGCAATTTAGTAATTTGGCTAAGTGAAAGTTAAATTTTCTTTTAGATTATTGTTCTTTACTGCCTAAGTTTTCCATAGAATCTAAATTTGCTAAATTCTGATAAGTATTGGCCAAGTTATGGCTAATACAAGATCTAGGGTTTAAAGTTAATTAAGGGATTCTTAATTATGAGTTAAAACCTAACTTTGCCAATTAGTGTCCAATTTTAGTAAAATCAGTGGCTATGGTTTACAAATAGCTCACTGATCACAATGATATGTGGTAGGCTCAATTTGGATCTAATTTGACTAAGTTATGACCTAATTAGGGTTAGGAGTGATTGGTGAGTGATTAGCAAAATTAAGCACTCAAACACTAATCAAACCTCACAGATAAATTTTAAGTGGTTTTAGGAATCCTCTGAAACTTAAATCACTCAATTTGGATTACTAGATTTGCTAATATTCATTAATCAAGATTTAGAGTAATTAGGGGTGATTAACAAATATAATTGTTGGATCCTAAATATTTTTATAGATTACTGTTATTTAGGTTTTTCTGATCTAAATTGATATTTGGATCATTAAATTTGGAGCTCAATTGACTAAGTTAGGGTCAATTGAAGTTCTAAGTCTAATTAAGCTAATTAGGATTAGGTCCTAAATGTCATTAAGTAATTACTAATCCAAACAGCAAAATGAATACTATCAAATTAATTCTTAAGGTTTTCTGATCACTTTAAGACCCATATTCAATATGTTTGGATCATTGGGTACAAAGTTATGAGCTAAATAAGATTTGTGATATTATTTGGACTTAATTTAATACCCTAAATATCACTTTGCTAAATACAGGTCCTACAGTTAAATTAACAGTGCCAAATTATTCTTCTATTTTTACTGAATCTAATGATATATAATTTGCATAATTTGGATGTTTATTTTGCAAGATACTATTGTTTAAAATTTAGTATTTATTTAATTATTTAATACTGTTTAATTAAATTAATTAAATCTATTATCATATATATATATATAATTATAATTCAATTATAATTAACTGTTTATTTATATATAATTAAAATTTTATTATTTAATTCTGCAGGACACGCGGCGCAACCTGATTGGTTGTGCAGACTGCCGCGGTCCCCACAGATCAGAGTGTCAGCGGGACAGGCCACGCGGCGAGCCGCGATAAGCTGGCGCACTGCGAGGCGGGCCCCATCGCACTCGATGCTGTCCGCGGAAGCGGACAAGACTCAATCGGGGATGGGTCGGGCCCGGGTCGACCCGGCCCGATCCAAACTCTGTCTTCTTCAAAGGGACGCTCGGATCCAAGAACTAGAGTTCGAAAGCTCACGGCCTTCCCGGCGGTTTCGTCGCTCGACCCGCATAAAATTAGAAAGGGGATGATCAAAGCTTTGAAACGACATATGGATCATCGACGGAAGTGTCTTGATTTAGGCGCAATATTAAACCCTAGTTCATGCCATTCTGCGAGACGGAGGTTTTAACGAATTTCACTGTATATAAATTATCAAATTAGGCTGGATGCAATTGCTTAGGCTCAATCCAAACAGGTAATTCCTTAATCTACTCATTGAAATAGACATTCAAACTTAAGCGATTGAATTTACAATTAAGGAGAATCGGATCAAGAAGTACCTTAGCCGACGGTCTTGAACGCTTCCTCAGCCTGCGACTAGATCCGGATCAGTACTGCTTTAGGAGATGCAAATGATGCCAAAGAGAAGGAGTTTAGGTTCTAAATCGAGGCGTTAAGCGGTGGATAACCCCCCGAGGATGCGCGGCGAAGGTTTGGGGTGACGCGCGTCGAGGGTTTGCGACGCGTGCCTCTTCGCAGGGACGACGATGCTTCGACCGTCTGATCGAGCGATCAGACGGTCCCGGGCGCTCCGTTACATCAAACGGCCTCAACGCTAACGGGGCAATGGCGTTAACTTGATTCAAACAGCGTCGTTATCTTTAAATAATTATTTATTTATTTAACTTAAGTTATAGAGATTTAATTAATCAAAATTACCCTATTAAATACATCCCAAAAATTTCTAATAAATTACCCTTAGCTAAATGAAGGGTGAGGAGCGCAACGGCGCACTCGGATTTTGATCCGATGAATATTTATTTATTTGATTATTTAGGGTATTTAAATAATATTAAAATATTCGACGAAAAATCAACGACTTTCAAATGCCTCCAAAATTTCACCCCTAGCTAATTTGGGTGTTCTGAATGCAATGGCGAAGTCAGATTTTCAATCTGAGATCTAATTAAAAAGTCAAATTCCTAGGGTTTGGGATTTTCCAGAATTTCAGATTTGACTTTGTTGACTTCTAATTTTGACCTAGGTTTCAGAGGCGAGTTCTAAATTACTTAATTAGTGACTTAGAACCATAATTAAGACTTAGATTAGTCTTAATTGAGCAAAGTAACAACCTAGGTTGTTACAAACTCCCCCACTTAAGAATGATGTCGTCCTCGACATCACTCAAGTAAAAAAGAAATTAAGCAGATATAAAGAAACGAATTGAAATAATAGAGTTGAAGAATCACCTTGATTAAAAAGGTTTGGGTACTTTTGACGCATATCCACCTCTTTCTCTCAGGTGGCTTCATTACAAGACCGGTTCTTCCACTGAATCTTTATCATTGGAATGATCGATTCCTTAATTTCTTCAGATCATGATCTAGGATTTTTATTGTTCTTCAGTGAAGAGATCAGGTTGAATTTCAATTGCAGGATGTTCAATAAATGAGAAGGATCTCGGAGACACTTCCTTAGAGATGAACGTGAAATACATTATGAACAGCAGCGAAGTCTTCTGGAAGTTCTAATTTATAAGCTGCTGAACCAATCTTCTGCAAAATTTTGAAAGGTCCAATGTACCTTGGACTGAGTTTTCCAAAACTCCAAAATGATAGATTCCTTTCATCGGGCTCACTTTTAAGTACACAAAATCTCCTTCGCTGAATTCTAGAGGACGATGACGATTATCATGATATTTACTTTGCCTATCTTGAGCTGTTCTAATTCTTTGTTGAATGAGTTTAACCTTCTTATTTGTTTCTTCCACTAGCTCAGATCCATATAATTGAGTATCTCCTGACTCAGACCATGCTAGTGGGGATGAACATTTTCTCCCATATAATGCTTCATATGGTGCCATCTTAATACTTGACTGAAAACTGTTGTTATATGCAAATTCCACTAAAGGAATGCTCTTCCCAGGATCCTGAAAAATCCAACATACATAAACGCAGAAGATCTTCTAAGACTTGATTTACTCGCTCTGTTTGGCCATCTGTTTGGGGATGGAATGCTGTACTCATGGCCAAAGTTGTGCCTAAATCTTGATGGACAGCCTGCCAAAATTTAGAAGTAAAATGACTGTCTCTATCAGATACAATTGTTTTAGGAATTCCGTGCAATCTGACTATTTCCTTAATGTACAATTTGCCAATTTCTCCACTGAGTCAGTTTGACGGATTGGAATAAAATGGGCAGATTTTGTAAGGCGATCCACTATACCCATATTGAATCAGCTCCAGATCTTTATCGAGGCAAACCCATGACAAAATCCATGGATATTCAGTCCATTTCCATTCTGGGATTTCTAGTGGGTGCAATAAGCCACCAGGCTTTTGATGCTCTGCTTTTATTAAGCAACAAGCGTGGCATTTTGCAACAAATTCTGCAATACTTTTCTTCATCCTGGCCACCAAATGATTGTTTTAGGTCTTGATACATCTTAGAATTTCCTGATGAATTTGATATCCTGAATTGTGACTTTCAATCAGATCTCTTTCTGCATGGATTTAGGAATCCAGAGACGATTATTCATGTAAATAGCACCTTTCTTAAAATGCAATTCTGGACGACGACCACTTTCTATTGCCACTTTAAGGTTTAAATATTCGTCATCCTTGCTTTGAGAGATTGAAACATCTCTATGGAATGTGGGTTCTATATTATTCATGGATATCATGGTACTGACTGAATTTCCCTTAGTAAGAGAAATTTCCATTTTATGAAACTCATTCATCAACGGACTTTCTGAAATTAAGCTGTTAAGAACAGTGTGACGGCTTAACGCATCAGCTACCACATTAGCTTTTCCTGGATGGTACTGGATATCTAAGTCATAATCACTATTAATTCCAGCCATCTTCTTTGCCTACAGTTCAATTCTCTTGGGTAAAGATGTACTTCAGACTTGGTGGTCTGTGAATATAAGCATTGAACTCCGTACAAATAATGGCGCCAGATTTTTAATGCAAAAACTAATGCTGCCAATTCTAAATCATGTACAGCATAGTTTCTTTCATGGGTTTTAAGCTGGCGAGATGCGTATGCTATAACTTTGCCTTCTTGCATTAATACGCATCCTAACCCAATTCCAGATGCATCTGTATACACCTGATAATTAACTCCTTCTTTTGGAAGAACTAAAACTGGAGCAGAAGTTAATGCGTCCTTTATAGACTGAAATGCAGTTTCACATTCTTCTGACCAAACAAATGGAACTGCCTTCTGAGTTAATTTTGTAAGAGGTGCGGCAAGCTAGGAGAAGCCTTTAACAACCTTCTGTAGTATCCGGCTAGACCCAAAAACTACGAATTTCAGTAACTGTCTTGGGCTGAACCCAATCCTGAATAGCACTAATCTTACTCTGGTCTACTTGGATTCCTCGAGCATCAACCACATGTCCAAGAAATGATACAGAATCCAGCCAAAATTCACACTTAGAGTATTTAGCATATAACTCATGTTCTAAGCTTCTCCAGAACCAATCTCAAGTGTTCTTCATGATCCTTTACTGTCTTGGAGTAATTAAGATATCATCAATGAATACTATAACAAATTTATCTAGATAAGGTTTCAGAACTCTCTGCATTAAGTCCATGAAGATGGGGCATTAGTGAGACCAAATGACATTACAAGAAACTCGAAATGCCCATATCGTGTTCTGAATGCTGTCTTTTCTACATCTGAGTCCTTTACCTTCACTTGATGATACCCTGACCTTAAATCAATTTTAGAGAACACTACAGCACCGGCAAGTTGATCGAACAGATCATCAATACGAGGAAGTGGGTATCTATTTTTAAGTGACTTTATTCAGCTCTCTGTAGTCTATGCACATTCTCATAGACCCATCTTTCTTCTTACAAATAGTACCGGGGCTCCCCACGGGGACATACTTGGTTTAATAAACCCCTTATTTAACAGTTCTTGTAATTGCTCATTTAACTCTTGCAGTTCTTTCGGGGCCATTCTATATGGTGCTTTTGATAGAGGTTGTGTTCCTGGAACTACATTTATTTCAAATTCTACTTCTCTGGTTGGAGGTAAACCAGGCAGATCTTCAGGGAAAACATCTTCAAAATCTCTAACAACTTTTATTTTAGAGATTGGGGTTACTTCTTTGCTATTACCCATCATCACCATCAGAATACAACTATAACCTTTGCACACCATTTTCTCTGCTTGAATTGCATTGATTAAGGAGCTACTAGTGCTGATCTTCCCAATAAACGTTGTTGAAGCTCCTGGAGTTTGCAACACAACCTTCTTCTTTTGACAATTGATAGTAGCGCTATGCATACTAAGCCAATTCATGCCTAGTATGATATCAAATTTACTATAGGTAGCACAACTAACTTGGCTTGGAAGGTATGGTTATTGATTGGTATTTGAATGTCGCAGAATTTGTTCGCACTAAGTTGGGCTCCAGATGGAAGTCCAACACTCAAGATCTTCGCAAGTTTGTAAATGATAGTCCTAATCTTTAGCAAAATTTTCGAGATAAATGAATGACTAGCCCCTAGTATCAAACAATATACTGCAGGGCTCACCTTTAAAGTATAGAGAGCCTAATAAAAATACAAATTTTAGGAAGTTTTAATTTAATAAGAAAACAAAGTTACGAATTGTACATGAGACTACATTGTTGTCTTCTGCTGCATTCTACTGGAGTGAGATTGTACACTCTTGCCTTTTCAAGCAGGTCTGCTGTCAGATGTTTGAGCTGTTGGTTGATTTGGGTTTGAAGGCTTTGCAGCGTATTGAACCTTTGCAAGGGTTCGCTCTTGAGCAAGAGGTGGCATAAGAGTTTTCTGAGGTTCTCTGAAATTGGTAGGAGCTAGCACGAAATACTTTATTTGTACGATTCCGATCAATAGTTACTCCATCAATTGTTTTATTTGATCGACAGTCTCTATACGCATGACCTTGCCTTCCACAAGTTAAAACATACTCTGCCAAAATGATAACATTTCCCATAAGGATGTGGCCTAATTACATACAGCAGTTTGGCCTGATGTTTCAGTGGTCTCCATCTGATATACCCTTCCTTGATTTGTTCGTTGTTGCTTGAAGTTCTGAGGGTATTTATCATATTGAAAGCCTTTCTCTTCATATCTTTTATATTTGATGATGCTCTACTACCCGAGCTGTCTCAACCAGCTTCTCGAATTTGGTATGTTGTAAGGGAATTACATGATCTTTGATAGACTCTCGGAGTCCATTCTCGTATCTGAAACATCTATCCTCTTCAGTAGGAACCAAATGAGGTGAAAATCGGATGAGCTTTTGAAATTCTGAAGTATTATTCCACCACTGATCGACTTCCTTGGGTTAATCTCAATAAGGACTCACCAATTATGTTCTTGGTGGAGGGTGGGATAAATGATTCTTTGAAGGCTTGGACAAACCAGCTCCATTCTATTTCATCTAA
Source organism: Gastrodia elata (assembly GCA_016760335.1). Classification (NCBI taxonomy): domain Eukaryota; kingdom Viridiplantae; phylum Streptophyta; class Magnoliopsida; order Asparagales; family Orchidaceae; genus Gastrodia; species Gastrodia elata. Next base: position 40,040,450 of record CM028677.1, read on the forward strand.
CTCAAATTCTTCAAAATGTGTGTTTCCTTTCTTGTTCCCACAATGTTCTGCCTCTCCTTGCAGAAGATGAGTAGCTTAGTCTTATAGATTGATTGCTTGAATAACCAAGACTAGTGATATTTTTCTCTATAGATTTCAGCCATGCTAAAGTATCCATCGGGGATTCAGATCCTTCAAAGGTAGGCGGTCTTAATCTTAGGAAACTGTGAAGTATCCCATCTGCAGACTGCCGATAGGTATTGGGAACTTGAGGAGCGGGGGAAGCTGAAGAGGTGCTAGCATTAGTAGCAGGTATTATAGATACTAACTTTTGAATAGCTAGAGCCTGCTGATTTTGATTCTCTAGCATTGCAAGTAACCATATTTCTTAAAGAAGTTATTTCATCAACAGTATTGGAAGCGGCCACGGTATTATTTGGAGCATTGCTTACAGAAGGTTGAGGGTTGAGTGGAGTATTGTTGGGAGAAGTAGCAGGATTCATTTTCCTGAAATCAAAACAACTATCTTGAGTTCTTTATTATAACAAGACATAATATAACTACTGCTTTTCTCATACATCATCATAGATTTATAAAGCTATTCCCATCCTATATATTTAATGAAAATGATCTACGAAAGTCTTCATAAATCACTTCACGATGCTCCTCTTATGCTTTACGAAACAGTTCTTCGTATGACATAATCCACCATTCCTTTGCTTGCATACGCAGAAGACATAGCACCACTTCTAATCTGATGTGACTAGGCCATTCCATAACACCAAATATGTGGTCAACTCTCGCAAGCCATTCCCTTGCTAGTACTGGAAAGTCAAGGCCTCTATAGACGCCTTCTTTCAATAATTTGTTTATTACTTGCGATCCTTGTTCTGATACTCCTTCAATCATTCTTCCTTGCTTCTTTCCTAATTTATGTCATATTTCCAAATAGTCTCGAACTCCTTTAGGTAAGTCATGAATGCCATTTCTAAATGATCTTTTATTCCTACAATTATAACATTCTACTTAGATTGTTGAGCATATATATATATATATATATATATAATTTGATAATTATCATCTTTTATAGTTTTCTAATAACTTAACTTATTCTGAATTATACTCATAATGTGATGGATGTCAATTCAAGTATTCATTTAGTGATCAAGTGGCAGAAGAACAGTCCATTAGGTAGAAAGGAATGAATTCCAATCTGACACCTTATGGAATTCTCTGATACCAACTGTGGCGGCCCAGCCCCGCCGTGGTCCTGTTAACTCTTAAGTTAACATGATTACGGTGGAGGGGTCACCAAATGACAAGGTCCCCACTTAAGATTAGATTAGACACACATTCTAATCCAATGTAATTAAGGACTTTGCCATTCATCCCAAAAATACTATCACTAAATGATCATACATGAACTCAGAGTGCGGAAGCATAAAACATAACATCCATCCAATACAGTATAAATACAACAATACAGAATAAGTAAAGTACTGAAAAAGAAATATAACCTGTATTATTACAACATTTTAATAAGTTTAAAAGAACTGAAAGGAACTCTCAATCTCACTAAAAGAAAGAAAAACTAAAGCTACAGATCTTCAGTAACGGGCTCCTCCTCCAATGGCAAACTCTCCACTGGATCTGCTAATCCAACAAACTCAGAACCTACCATTATCAGTTTCATAATGGTAGGGCCCCAGCCAACAAAAGAAAAACTGGTTAGACATAAGTATATTTAAGGGCAAACAATTTTATTAAGTTAAATAGATATCACCTTAAGAACAGAACTGAGCAAAATAGGTGCAGAAAAAAGCATACAAAAGAATAGTAATAAGTTATAAACAAACAGTTTATAACTAAAACAACTAGGAAGTAATACATACCTCCTCCAAACAACTGCAACAAAGACAGGTAAGTAAAAGAAAAGTAAAACTGTAAGAAAAGTACAACCTAAAATATGCTTATGATCAAACAAATTATGCTAGGTGACATACATAATTTGAACAGTATAAAACTGAAAACACTAACATACTATGTGAGCATATGAAAACAGTAAGTAGAACTAGCATCCTATATATAACATGTGCAGGAAAACTGAAAGTAAAACAGTACTGAAATGCAGAATATGCTAGTAAAATAGTATCTGTAAATTGAAAACTGCAGTGACTATCTAAGTCACCCAAACTGAACACATATACAGCAAATCTTAGCCTGATGAGCTAAGAAACTCTGAACTGAACATCACTAAAACTCTTAGCCAGATAAGCTAAGACAGAACTGAATGTAAGTGTACTTGAATTAGTATATCCATATCAGAATCCTGACTCTGTAGTCAGTAGGGTGAGAGTTTATCCATCCTATCACTCGGACTAGGCATGGCCAATAGACTGTCGGACATTAAACCCTCGAAAGGTTGCCGACCCCGAACGGGTTGATCGAAGAGGTATACTAATCAAGCTACACCTTACATACCACTTGTGAAATGAACATAATGCTGCTTATAAATAATATTCCAAATTAACATAAGATATTTATCAAAATATCTTATGTACATAATACATGTTCAAGGTATAAGGCTCAAAATCAAGGAATGCGAAGCATCAAAATCAAAGTGCAAGAAACTCTATCTAAAACACAGGTGATATCCTTTGTTATCTACTTTATTCGTTCTATCTACTCTAAGTTACATAAGTTTCAGAATTATCAATTCTTACACATTCTGTAACTTAGAATCACGAATCCTACTTGTTGAAGATAATTAGGACTGGCCAAATCCTAATTATGACTTAATCAAAAGACGACTATTTGGTTAAAAATGAATAAATCTTCGACCTAGTTTTGTAAATTAATTCATCCCAATCTCATCTTGATTAGCCAAATCAAGATGAAAAGATTAAGAATTAGACTCCAGATGATGGGGTCTAATCACTTAATTTAAAGGTATAATCTAAGGGTCTAAGGTTTAGAACCCAAAACTCACAGACTAGGTTAAGGCAAATCTTAATGATAAATCAATTTCATTAGGATGGATCTCTATTCTTAGTTCTAAATTTTAAGATTAAATAATCATTTAATAAACTAAGAAAATTTATAAACTAGAAAACTCAAGGTTTCAACCTAATTGAGTAACCCAATTTACTCAATAGATGAATTCTGACTTAAGATCTATTCCTAATCTTAGGAAATAAGGCTCTTAATTACTAAGAGTATCTCTCAAGACACACATCCTAACTAATATTATAAGACCTAAGGATGGATCTAAGAATGATTAAGGAAAGATAAACACTCATAATTTATTTAGGAATTTTCTTAAAGAGCATATTTTGAGATTTTAATCAAAATCTTATTTAAACTTGAATTTGATTAATTTCAGCTATAAATCATTATAATTACTGATAAATAGGATTATAAAATAATTTTAGGGCTTTTGAAAGCTAAACCCTAAATTTGGGCAAAATGACCATTTTGCCCCTACTTAAGGGTTCAAGAGATCAAATTTTGCTCTAGGGCTTAAATTCTGAAATTTTCTTTTGGAAAGTATTTCTTACTGTCTAATGTAAGATTAGACAGCAACTAAATTAATTTTGGGTGATTATTAAGCCATATGAGATCAAATTAGTGAATTTGACTCATAAGAGCAATTTAGTAATTTGGTTAAGTGAAAGTTAAATTTTCTTTTAGATTATTGTTCTTTACTGCCTAAGTTTTCCATAGAATCTAAATTTGCTAAATTCTGATAAGTATTGGCCAAGTTATGGCTAATACAAGATCTAGGGTTTAAAGTTAATTAAGGGATTCTTAATTATGAGTTAAAAACCTAACTTTGCCCATTAGTGTCCAATTTTAGTAAAATCAGTGGCTATGGTTTACAAATAGCTCACTGATCACAATGATATGTGGTATGCTCAATTTGGATCTAATTTGACTAAGTTATGACCTAATTAGGGTTAGGAGTGATTGGTGAGTGATTAGCAAAATTAAGCACTCAAACACTAATCAAACCTCACAGATAGATTCTAAGTGGTTCTAGGAGTCCTCTAAAACTTTAATCACTCAATTTGGATTACTAGATTTGCTAATATTCACTAATCAAGATTTAGAGTAATTAGGGGTGATTAACAAATCTAACTGTTGGATCCTAAATATTTTTATAGATTACTGTTATTTAGGTTTTTTTGATCTAAATTGATATTTGGATCATTAAATTTGGAGCTCAATTGACCAAGTTAGGGTCAATTGAAGTTCTAAGTCTAATTAAGCTAATTAGGGTTAGGTCCTAAATGTCATTAAGCAATTACTAATCCAAACAATAAAATGAATACTATCAAATTAATCCTTAGGATTTTCTGGTCACTTTAAGACCCATATTCAATATGTTTGGATCATTGGGTACAAAGTTATGAGCTAAATAAGATTTGTGATATTATTTGGACTTAATTTAATACCCTAAATATCACTTTGCTAAATACAGGTCCTACAGCAAAATTAACAGTGCCAAATTATTCTTCTATTTTTACTGAATCTAATGATATATAAATTTGCATAATTTGGATGTTTATTTTGCAAGATATTATTGTTTGAAATTTAGTATTTATTTAATTATTTAATACTGTTTAATTAAATTAATTAAATCTGTTATCATATATATATATATATAATTATAATTTGATTATAATTAACTGTTTATTTATATATAATTAAAATTTATTATTTAATTCTGCAGGACACGCGGCGCAACCTGATTGGTTGTGCAGACTGCCGCGGGCCCCACAGATCAGAGTGTCAGCGGGACAGGCCACGCGGCGTGCCGCGATAAGCTGGCGCACTGCGAGGCAGGCCCCATCGCACTCGATGCTATCCGCGAAAGCGGACAAGACTCAATCGGGGATGGGTCGGGCCCGGGTCGACCCGGCCCGATCCAAACTCTGTCTTCTTCAAAGGGACGCTCGGATCCAAGAACTAGGGTTCGAAAGCTCACGGCCTTCCCGGCGGTTTCGTCGCTCAACCCGCACAAAATTAGAAAAAGGATGATCAAAGCTTTGAAACGACATATGGATCATCGACGGAAGTGTCTTGATTTAGGGGCAATATTAAACCCTAGTTCAAGCCATTCGGCGAGACGGAGGTTTAATGAATTTCACTGTATATAAATTATCAAATTAGGCTGGATGCAATTGCTTAGGCTCAATCCAAACCGGTAATTCCTTAATCTACTCATTGAAATAGACATTCGAACTTAAGCGATTGAATTACAATTAAGGAGAATCGGATCAAGAAGTACCTTAGCCGACGGTCTCGAACGCTTCCTCAGCCTGCGACTAGATCCGGATCAGTACTGCTTTAGGAGATGCAAATAATGCCAAAGAGAAGGAGTTTAGGTTCTAAATTGAGGCGTTAAGCGGTGGATAACCCCCCGAGGACGCGCGGCGAAGGTTTGGGGTGACGCGCGTCGAGGGTTTGCGACGCATGCCTCTTTGCAGGGACGACGATGCTTCGACCGTCTGATCGAGCGATCAGATGGTCCCGGGTGCTCCGTTACATCAAACGGCCTCAACGCTAACGAGGCGACGTTAACTTGATTCAAACAGCGCCGTTATCTTTAAATAATTATTTATTTATTTAACTTAAGTTATACAGATTTAATTAATCAAAATTACCCTATTAAATACATCCCAAAAAATTTACAATAAATTACCCTTAGCTAAATGAAGGGTGAGGAGCGCAACGGCGCACTCAGATTTTCGATTCGATAAATATTTATTTATTTGATTATTTAGGGTATTTAAATAATATTAAAATATTCGACGAAAAATCAACGACTTCCAAATGCCTCCAAAATTTTACCCCCTAGCTAATTTGGGTGTTCTGAATGCAATGGCAAAGTCACATTTTCAATCTGAGGTCTAATTAAAAAGTCAAATTCCTAGGGTTTGAGATTTTCTAGAATTTCAGATTTGACTTTGTTGACTTCTAGTTTTGACCTAAGTTTCAGAGGCGAGTTCTAAATTACTTAATTAGTGACTTAGAATCTTAATTAAGACTTAGATTAGTCTTAATTGAGCAAAGTAACAACCTGGGTTGTTATAATTTTAGACTCCCCTACTTAAGAACAATGTCATCCTCGACATCACTCAAGTGGAAAGAATAAAGTAGAAAGTAAGATGATGAATTGAATTGAAAAGAAGTTAATGAAGTACCTTGATTAAAAAGGTTTAGATATTTTTGACTCATGCCTCTATCTCTTTCTCCCGAGTAGCCTTCATTACATGAATGGTTCCTCCATTGAACCTTGATCATTGGGATAGAATGATTTCTTAGTTGTTTTTGATCACAAGCTAAAATTTTAACTGGTTCTTCAGCATAAGTAAGATCATGCTGAATTTCTACTATTGGAAGCTGAACAAGATGGGAAGGATCTCAAATACATCTTCTTAATAATGAAACATGGAAAACATTATGGATAGCAGCAAAGTCTTCAGGGAGATTCAATTTGTAAGTGGATGATCCCACCTTGGCCAAGATCTCATAGGGGCTGACATAGCGGGGGCTAAGTTTCCCAGCTATGCCAATTTTATAAACACCCTTCATGGGACTTACCTTCAAATAAGCAGAATCTCCAACATTAAATTCTAAATGACGATGATAAGCATAGTGGAATTTGCTCCAACGATCTTGAGCAGAGCGAATTCTTTGCTGAATCAAACAAATTCTTTTATTGGTCTCCTCAACTAATTCAGATCCATAAAGCTAAACACTGTCTGTTTCTAACCATGCCAAAGGAGTGCTGCATCTTTTTCCATATAAGGCCTCATAAGGAGCCATTTTAATACTTGCATGATAAATGTTATTATATGCAAACTCCCTAATAGTATATGATCTTCCCATGAACTGGCAAAGTTAAGAATACAAAGTCTAAGAAAATCTTCAAGCACTTGATTTACTCTTTCAGTTTTGATCATCTTTTTGAGGATGAAATATTATACTCATGGCCAGAGTAGTTCCCAGATCCTGGTGCACATCTTGCCAAAACTTTAAGGTAAATCTGTTATCTCTATCTGATACTATCAACTTAGGAATACCATGAAGTCTGACAAATTCTTTAATGTAGATCTTTGCAAGTTTCTCGATAAAATCTGTTTGTCGAATGGGAATGAAGTACGTGTATTTGGTTAGCCGGTCTACTATCACCAAAATTGCATCAATACCAGATCTGGCTTGAAGCAATCTTATAACAAAATCCATTAATACATCAAACCATTTCCACTCGGGGATTTCTAGAGGATGAAGAAAACCACCGGGTTTTTGATGTTTGGCCTTTACTAGGCTGCAAACATGGCACTTAGTTACAAACTTAGCTATGCTCTTTTTCATACCGGGCCACCAAAATGACTGCTTTAGGTCTTGATATATTTTGGAGTTTACTGGGTGAACTTGATACCCAGAGCCATCGCCTTCAACTAGCACTTCTTGCTGCATGGATCTTGGAATTCATAAACGATCCTCTTGATAGATAGCACCTTTATGAAAATGATGATTTGCACGGTGACCACTTTCTATTGCTTGCTTGAAAGTTAAATACTATTCATCTTTAATTTGAGTTATAGAAACATCTCTATGAAAAATGGGTTCTACTTTGCTCATAGAGATCATTTCACTCATCAAGTCACCACACACTGGTTTGATATTCATCTTATGAAATTCCTCCTTCAATGGGCTTTCTAAAATAATGTCATTGAGAGTAGCATAACAACTTAAGGCATCATCTACAATGTTAGCTTTTCTAGGATGGTACTGGATATCCAGATCATAATTACTAATTAACTCAAGTCATCTTCTTTGCCTATAATTTAATTCTCTCTAAGTAAATATGTATTTTAGACTCTGATAATTTGTAAAGATAGAGCACTAAATTCCATACAAATAATGGCACCATATTTTTAAAGCAAAGACTACTGCTGCTAATTCTAGATCATGGACTGCATAATTTCTTTCAGGTGGTTTCAGTTGACGAGATGCATATACTATATGTGATGGCCCTGCCCCACTGTGGTCCTGTAACTCTTAAGTTAACATGATTACGATGGATGGGTCATCTAAATGACAAGATTCCCACTTAGAATTGGATTAGACACATATTCTAATCTAACCTAACTGAGGACTTTGCCATTTCTCCAATTGAATTCATCACTAAATATAAATACAAGTAAATAGAGTGCGGAAGCATAAAAATATAACATCCATTCATCACAATATAAAAGGAACTAAGCATCCTACTCAGAGTAAGTAAAGCAATAGAGTAAAGATAACCTGTATTATTACAAACTTTAAACATTTTAAAAGAGCTGAAAAGTAAAACACTCATCCTCACAAATGCAGAAAGAGAGCTAAGTCTACAAATCTTCTGGTACAGACTCCTCTTCTAATGGCAAGCCCTCCACTGGATCTACTGCTCCAAGAAACTCATAACCTATCATTATCGGTTTCAAAATGATAGGGCCCCAGCCAACAAAAGAAAAATCTTAGTTAGACTATTGTCTATGTACATTTTAGGGTAATCAATTGATTATGTTAATTAGATATCACCATAAACAACTAAGTACAAAAGCATAATAGGAGCAGAATGCGTAAGAAAAGAACAGGATAAAGTTATAAACAAACAGTTTATAACTTAAATAACTATGAAGTAAGTACATACCTCCTCCAAGCAACTACAATAAGGTCAAGTGAGTATAAAACAAGTGACTAGAAATAAATACATCATAAACATGCTTATGATCAATACAATTATATGCTAATCGACATAAAGTAAGAAAATATGTGAACAAGACTAGCATCCTATATAAATAACAACAAGTAAATCTAACACCCTATAAATAAACAAGGCTAGAGAATGCAGTAATAACTAGAAGTAAAGTAGTACATACATGCAAGAAAGTAAATTAAAAGCAGTAAACTGAAATTATACTGGCTACTTAAGCTAACCAGTTGAAAGAAAATATCAACTCTCTTAGCCTAATGGGCTAAGACAGAAGGATAAAAGTAGATGTATACCTAAAATTAGTACTATCATATCAGAACAAATGACTCCTCAAGTCACAACAAATTTAATATATTCTCTTTATTTTACAGCTAGTAAATGAAATGCTAGGTGGCTTCACCTACAAACTAGTTTTCATTCTACTAGGTTGAATCAAAACTGTTATCTCTCTCTGACAAACTAGTAAGTGAAACACTAGGTGGCTTCACCAACAAACTAGTGTTTCCACTACTAGGTCGAATCAACTGAAGAGGCAGACTAATTAGGTCACAAAATAATAATGAAATGAAAATGATATTTATGTAGGTTCAAAGTTGACACAAGATACTCATCAAATATCCTATGTACATAATATATGTTCAAGGTATAAAGCTCAATTACAAGGTATGCGAAGCATCAAATCAAAGTGAGCAAAAGATGCTACTAGGACACAGGTGATACCCATTGATGTTTACTTTATTCGTTCTATCTACTCTAAGTTACATAAATTTTAGAATCATCAATTCTTACACAGTCTGTAACTTAGAATCACGTACCTATAAGTTGAAGATAATTATGACTGGCCAAGTCCTAACTATATATAATCAAAAGACGACTACTTGATTTAAATAAATAAATCATCGACCTAATTTGATAATTTGAACCATCGTAAGCCATCTTGATTAGCCAAATCAATATGGAATGATTAAGAATTAAACTCCAAATTATGGGGTCTAATTACTCAATCCAAAGGTAAATCTAAAGGTCTAAGGTTTAGAACCCAAATCTCACTAATTAAGTTAAGGCAAATCCTAATGATTAATCAACTCATTAGGATAGATCTCTATTCTTAGTTCTAAAGTCTAACAATTAAATAATCATTAAATAAACTAAGAAAAATCTATAAACTAGTAAACTCAAGGTTTCACCTATTGAGTAACCCAACTTACTCAACAGATGAATTCTAACATAAGATCTATTCCTAATCTTAGGAATTTATGCTCTTAATTACTAAGAGTATCTCTCATGACACACATTTTAACTAATGTTATAAGATCTATGGGAAGATCTAAGAAGAATTTTAGGAAGGAATGAACACTCACATTTTACTTAGGATTTTCCTTAAGGGTTTAAGATTGAAGTTTTAATAAAAATCTAATTAAGACTTAAACTTACTTAATTTTTATTATAAATGACTTTATTTACTATTTATAGTGTTTAGAAAGTAATTTTAGGGTTTTAAGTTGCTAAACCCTAATTTTGGGCAAAATGATCATTTTACCCCTACTTAAGGGTTCCAAAAGATCAAATTTGATATAAGGTTCCAACTATAAAATTTCCTATTGCAAGTTGTTTCTTACTGTCTAATATAAGATTAAACAGCAACTACACTAATTTTGGGTAATTATTAAGCCTTATGAGGTCAAATTAGTAAATTTAACTCATAGAGGTATTTTGGTAATTTGGCTGAATGAAACCTAAATTTTCTTTCAATTTATTGTTATTTACTGTCTAAAATTTTCATAGAACCTAAATTTACTAAATTCTGATAAGTATTGGACAAGTTATGGCCAATACAAGCTAAGGGGTAGAAGGGTAATTAAGGGTTTCTTAATCATGGGTCAAAAATTCTAATTTGATCAATTAGTATCCAAATTAAGTAAAATTAGTGGCTATAAATCACAAATGATCCACTGATTCTAATGGCTAGTGGTAGGCTCAATTTGGACTCTAATTGGCTAAGTTATGGCCTAATTAAGATTTATGGTGATTAGTGAGTGATTAGTGAAATTAATCACAAAATCAATAATCCAACTATACCATTAGGTTCTAATGTACTCTAGAAGTTTTTTGAAACTTGAATTATTCAATTTGGATCATTAGATTTGCTAATCTTCACTAATCAATATTTTGAGTAATTAGGGTTGATTAGTAAAATTAATTACTAAATAAAAAACTTAACTTCACCAATGAGTTCTATACTGCACTAATAGATTTCAGCAACTTGAAATTCTATATTTAGATAATTAAAGAGCTTAATTTTCACTAATTAATTTTTAAAGTAATTAAGCAAAATTAAGAAATATAATTACAAAAACTAAAATTTTATTGCAGATTAGCATTCTACACATTCTACTGATCAAAATGATATATTGGATCATATGATTTGAAACTAAATTGACTAAGTTATGAATTTATCAAATTTTAAGATTAAGGGGATTAATTAGTTTAAATGATAATTAATAAAATTATTTCTCAAACAAAAAAACTAATTATATAATATTAATCCTTGCATTTTGTTGATCAAAATGGTATATTGGATCACTATGTTTGGATATGTAATTACAAAGTTATGAGTATTTGAATAATTGAAATGGATTGAAATAAGCAAAATTTTAAGAAAAGAAAAATATAAAATGTTTTCTGAAATAATTCTGTAGCCCACAAGAAATTTAAAAAAACTAAACTTTAGGATCAAATTTCTCCCTATACAGATCTCCTCACGAGGTGTGTCATATATTAATGGAAAGCTCTCATCGAGACCTTCTATTGATACCAAACACGCCTCCTAATTTTGCAAATTATCTAAAATACTTCAAGCCTTAATTCGGACTTAAAGAAAAATAAGGGGTACCTTTAGGGTTCGATTTGGAGCTTGGAGGAAGAAGATGAAGATGCTACTCTGCTCTATGATAGATTCAAATGATGTCAATGAAGTTTAGGATCCAAAAGAGATTAAAATCAAGAATATTTAGGAGCTTAAACGGTGGTTTTGCCACCTCAAGTGGCCATTGCCGCGCGTCAAGCTCGGGAGACGAAGGGTTTTTTTTATATTAATTAATAATTAATTATTAAATACATTTTAATTATTCAAAATTAAATTAATAAATAAGCTCTAAAAAATCCCAAAAATTCACCCATAGCTAATTTGGGGGTGAGGAACTCAACGGTGAAGTCGGATTTTAATTTTGACGAGAATTTATTTTTCGTATTTTTCTAATTATTTTTCTAATTATTTTTCTAATTATTTAAATATATTAAAATATTCGAAAAAATTCGATGACTTCCAAAATTTTTCAAAATTTTATCCTTAGCTAATTCAAGGGTGAGGAAGGCAACGGCGAAGTCGAATTTTGATTTCGACGACAATTTATTTATTTATTTTCTTATTTTTTTAATTGTTTAAATAATATTAAAATATTCGTCAAAATTTTGACGACTTCCGATTGACACGAAAACATAACCCCTAGCTAATTTGGGGGCAATGAGCGTAATGACAAAGTCTATTTTTCGATTTGAGGTTTAACTAAATAGGTCAATTTCTAGGGTTTTAGAATTTTATAGAAATTACGATTTGATCCAATTGATTCCTGATTTGACCTAGATCTTAGAGATGAGTTCTAAAAGACTTAGTTAGTGTACTAGATCCTTAATTAAAACTCAGATTAGTCTTAATTGATCTAAGTAACAACCTGGGTTATTGCACTATAACTTTTCTTTCTTGCATAAGAACACATCCCAAGCCAATACCTAAAGCATCTATATATACTTGGTAGTTTAATCCTTCTTTAAGAAGGACTAGCACAGGAGCAGAAGATAGGGCATCTTTTAGGGTTTAAAAGGCTTTCTCGCATTCTGGCGACCAAACAAATGGTATTACTTTTTGAGTTAGCTTTGTGAGTGGAGAAGTGATTTGGGAGAAGCTTTTAACAAACTTACAATAATATCCAGCCAATCCCAGAAAGCTATGAATTTCTGTAACTAATTTTGGTTGAGCCTAATCTTGAATGGCACTGATCTTATACTGATCTATTCGAATTCCTTGGGCATCCGCCACATGCCCCAAGAAAGATACTGAGCTTAACCAAAACTCGCATTTTGAAAATTTTGCATATACTTCATGCTCTCGAAGTATTTTTAATACTATTCTCAAATGATCCTCATGATCTTCTTGGGTTTTAGAATAAATGAGGATATCATCAATAAAAATAATAACAAAATTATCTAAGTAGGGCCATAAAACTCACTATATTAAGTCCATAAATATGGATAGTGCATTAGTAAGGCTAAATGACATCATGAAGAATTCATAATAACCATATTGTGTATAAAATATTGTCTTTTCAACATCTGAGTCCTTTACTCTCAACTGGTGGTATCCAGATCTTAAGTCAATTTTTGAAAATACAATTGCACCAGCTAATTGATCAAAAAGGTCATCAATTTGAGGAAGAGGATACTTATTTTTAATAGTCACCTTATTTAATTCCCGATAGTCTATGCACATTCTCATATATTCATTCTTCTTCTTTATAAACAAGACAAGAGCTCCCCATGGGGAGATACTAGGTTTTATAAATCCTTTATTCAACAGTTCTTATAGTTGCTCATTTAGTTCTTGTAACTCCTTTAGAGCAATTCTATATGGGGCTTTTGATAATGGTTGTGTACTAGGAACTAAATTAATTGTAAATTCTATTTCTCTTGCTGGTGGTAATTCAGGCAAGTCCTCTAAGAATACATCTGCAAATTATCTAACCACTTTTATATATGAAATAGGAACTTCTTCTTTACTGTCACCCATTATTGTCACCAAAAAGGACATGTAGCCTTTAATCACCAATTTTTCTGCTTTGATTGCATTGATTAAAGAACTTTTAGTACTGAACCTTCCTATGAAGGTCTTTGACGCATTGGGTGTTTGTAAGATGATCTTTTTCTTTTGACAATTTATAATAGCATTGTGCATACTAAACCAATTCATGCCTAGTATGATGTCAAAATTTGTGATGGGTAAAATGATCAACTTAGCTTGAAAGGTGTTGTTATTAATTGTCACTTGTAAATCACAAAACTTAGCTGCATTAAATTGGGCTCCAGATGGGAGTCCAACACTTAAACTTTTAGCGAGTTTATAGGAAGGTAGATTTAGTCTTTTTACAAAGTTCTTGGAGATGAATGAATGTCTAGCCCCAGTATCAAATAATACATTACGGGGCTTTTCTTTTATACATATGGTGCCTATTTTAACCAATTTTAATGAAAAGTATTTAATAAAGACTGTAATGATATAAGTAAGGAAATATTTAAAGATGTGTACCTGAGACAACATTGTTGTCCTCAGTCGCTTCAACTGTAGTGAGGTTATAGACCCTGGTCGTTCCGGTAGGTCTATTATTCGTTGTTTTGACCCTTGCTTGATTCTGAACCAAGGGTCAGAAAGTAGTTGCTTGTACCTTAGAAGGAGCCTGGTTCTCATCGACTAGGGGTGGCATCAGAGCCATCCTTGGTTCTCTCTTATTCAGGGGAGTCGCTCAAAACAATTGATCCCGGTGAGAACGATTAATCAGAGCTCCATCAATCATCTTTATAGACTTGCATAATTGATACCCATGGCCCGGATGACCACATGTAAATCAGACTCTACCAAAATGGTAACACTTACCATAAGGATGAGGTCGTGTACATTCTAAATTTTGCTTGGCTGATTCAGTAGTCTCCATCTGATATGATCTCCCTTGGTTGGGACAGTGGCATTTGAAACTTTCATAACTATTGGACATGGTGAATTCCTTTCACTTGATATCCTTTGTTGATTGATGGTGCTCTACCACCCTGGCTGTCTCTACTAGTTTCTCAAAGTTGGTTAATTGAATAGAACGACGTGATCCTTAATGGATTTACGGAGACCACTTTGAAAATGATAACATTTATCTACCTCTGTGGGTGCTTGATTCGGTGCAAAACGAACTAGTCTTCTAAATTCTGCTACATAATCAGCCACAGATCGACTCCCTTGAGTCAACTTCAGTAAAGAGTCACCGATGATGTTCTTCGCAGATGGGGGCATAAAGGCTTCCTTGAAGGCCCTTACAAACCAATCACATTCAATATCTTCTAACTTGTATTCTTCAAAACAAGTTTCTCGAATGTTATCCCACCAATGCTCAGCTTCATCTTGAAGCAAGTGTGTAGCTAATCGAACTATTTGGTAATTAAAACAACTAAGGCTCATCAAGTTCTTCTCTATCATTCTCAACCAAGCCATCATGTCTATTAGAGATAAAGTCCCATCAAATGTAGGCGGACTTAACCTTAAGAAGTTATGTAGTAATCCATTATAGACTAATGGTTAGAGTTGTATGAGTGGACAACAAGTGACACTGATGATATGTTGGCGTTTACAAACGGTAATGTAGACACTAGCCTCTGAATAGCCAGAACTTATTGGTTCAATGTATTTACCATGCTCTTGATGGAAGCCGATTCATCTATATTATTATTGTTGGATGCAGCGATGGTGTTAATTGGGGGGGTCATTAAAAGAAGGGGTGGCATTGATCGGAGTATTATTGGGGGAAGTGGCAGGATTCATTTCTAAAATAAAAATGATCATTCTTAATCTTATGAAAAAGAACTAGAACATTGTCAAATTTTTATTACTCTTCAAAGATGAAGTTATTACAAATTGAAAAACATATAACAAATTCATATCATAGTAAAGATCTTAGCTATATATTTAGCAGAAAAAGCTACACAAAAGTCTTCATAAGTGAGTTCACGGTGCTCTTTTCGAAGCTTCTTAGATAAGTGTTTATAGGTGTCGATCCACCATTCCCTTGCATAATCTCGGAGTAGACATAACACTATATCTACTTTAAAGTTATCTGACCATCCCATGGTACTAAGAATACGGTCCACCCTTGCAAGCCACTCTTTGGTTAGAATGGGAAAGTCAAGTTCTCGGTAAGTGCCTTCTTTCAGCATTTTGTTTAGCACTAGTACTCCTTCATCAGATACTCCTTCTATATATCTTATGTGTATTTGACCCATTTGAAATTCATATTTCCAAATAGCTTCAAACTCTCTTAGATGAACTAGAAATGACATTCTTATGTGCCTTTTATACCTATAAATATCATTAAATTCATTTAGTTTGTTGAGCAGTCTATTATTATTAGCTGTTTATACTTTATCATTTCTTATAGTTTTCTCATCTTTTACTATACTATGAGTTACAATCATAATGATATGGATATTATTTCAAGTATCCATTTAGTGATAAAGTGAAAGAAGAACAATCCATTAGATAGAGAGGAATATAAATTTCTAATCTAACATCCTATGGAGTTCTCTGATACCAACTGTGGTGCCCCAGCCCTACCGTGGTCCTGTTAACTCATAAGTTAATATAAATATGGTGGAGGAGTTACCAAATGATAAGATCATTACTTATAATTAGATTAGGTACTCATCATAATCTATTATAATCAAAGACTTTGCCATCTCAAGCATAAATCACTAAATGAAATATTCACGAAAACAGAGTGCGGAAGCAAAATAGTAAACATCCATCCATTACAATATGAGAATCTAGATATTCAACTCAGAATAAGTAAAGCAGTAAAAAGTAAAATTTAACCTGGGTTGTTACACTCAGTCTCTATGGAATGCAATTAATTTACAGAGGCTTCAGAGGGACTAAACATCAATTAAAATTTGTTAAGGGTTAGGGATGGTAGTAGGAGTTTTTCGGTTGTCAAGTAATGTAATGGGATCAAATACACATAGATAGGTGGTCGATAAATTGAGATATTGCACACCCAACTCTCTAAAATTAATAAACTTATATATACCATCTACAAGTTTGATGAAAGGTGCAAGAAATTATTGGAATTATCTTGAATTCCCCTAGGACAAAATAGAGTTTGAGAAATTTGATGGTTCCAAGGTTTTGAAAGAAAATCTTCATTTCATGTTGTGAGCTATAACTTGAAATTTTCCATGTTAGGTAGGGAACATGTATGTTTATTATGTTTAGACTAATATAATTTCTTAATGGCAAATTGATTAAAACTAAACATCTTAATCTTAATAGCATATGTAGTTTAATTAGTGAAAAGTATGGTTTAATTTTAGGTGCCATTGAGTTCATTAGGTTCGGGAAATTTGTTTGATACAATTGTCAAAAAGTTTTGTCTTGGGAATTAGCCTCTACAAAACTAGAGCATCATGGGTAGTTACACGAGGACAGTGACACTGTACTAAGCTGGTTAAGCTTTAGCAAGTTAATGTGTTTGCATTTTCTATTGGATCTTAATGTTAAGGGCTTCAATGGTTGGGATCTAACATGTTTTGATCAAATGATGATCTGATGTTCTATGAATTAACTAATATAATGATTCAAATCGAACAACAGATATTTAAATAGAATTGATTCAACAACATCAATTCAACCACATTTTTTTTAAATATCAAAAAGTTATTTAAACTATTTAATTAATAAATATTTATAAATTTTAAATAAGTAAAAATAAAAATTATATATTTAAACAAATGAGCTCCAAAAATATTATAAAATTTTATAAAATGTAATGAAAACTATGTATAGTACAAAAATATATGTTTTATTAAATTTGGATATATATATTTTAAGAAACTTAAATATATAATCTATGAAATGACATAATTATCATATTTAAATAATTTATATTTTGAAAATATTTTTCTTAACTTTTTTTTTAGTTTGAATTAATTAGTATTTACTTATTTTAAAAATTAAGAAATAATATAGTCTCACTAACTTAAGAGATATCACCTTGATATAAAATCTTTGCTTGGGGCATACAAGGAGGATTACTATTCTAACCAATGCAATAAATATACATAAGATCTAGTCTAATGAAATTATGTCATAGTATATTTGAAGATGAAACTTCTTCATGTCAAAATTTTCTTTTAGTGTTCAAGTGGAGGGGAGTTATAATTTGCATTAATTAATTATACCCTGATCATTATATTAAATTAAATAATATACCGGTCTTGAGTCTCTTGTTACCTAAATTAGTTGAAATAACCCTTATGTTTTAAATATATCATAGGTTTTACTCAGAGACACAATCTTGTTAATACTTCAAGGTAATTCAAAGCAAAGTTCTTAATTTATGATACATCATATTAAACTTAGTGTATCCTTTTTGATAATAACATTATGTTAATAAAATGCAATTAAAAATTAATTAATAAACTTGTGCCCTAACTCTCTACACATAAACACAATTTAATTACTTAGATTTCAATAAGATAAATATTAATAATTGCTTGAACTATTCTACTTTTCAAATTAAGACTTTGATGTAGTAGGTGCTACGTTTACTTTACTAGACACTCAGTACTATGTTTCCTTTATTATTTTCTTAGGACTATTGGTTTTGGTACTTTGAGTTTTTGTGATTGAAAGTCACAATTGGATGCATATTTGAGATCGAATTAGGATGAAACTTTGGGAGAGTTTAAGAAGAGTATAAAGAAACTCAAAATACAAAAAAAATAAAGATAAATATTATGTAATGCACGCCTTACTTCAACGGGATTATGCACACCTCGTTCATTGTCGATTATGCACATCGACGAGAAGGTGCCACCAATGGGAGCTAAATCCACGGAGAACAGCTTGTCAACATTCAAATACATCTTATTATTCAGTGTCTTGATACAAGAGGATGAGATCTTTATTTATAGTCATATAAGGCATTTCAAAGTACCATAAAAATCATAAATATATCATCTCATAAATGATTATAGAATCTTTTGCCACAAAATACCAAATATACCCTTACTTAACACTCTCATGACATATCATTTAATCAAGCATTCATGCATAACTAATAAATACGATAAAATGAAAATAAATAAAATTTAGCATATCCTTAAGGTTTTATACCCTTAACACAAGTACTATTATTACTTGTGATTGTTTAGCTAGTGGATGTGTTGTATCAATTAACACATTTAAATAACTTTTTTTTTTGATATTATGCTTACTTTGTACTATCTCTATCATATATGATAGTGGTTGAGTCTATAGTGATGTTAGTTCTTGTGCTATGGGGGTACTTTTATTATAATTTGTATAATAATGCTAATGCATCATAAAAGAATAAGGAGACAGTCGTTTTCGTAGATTAAATACGAAGTGTATCTATGTATGTATGTTTTCAAATATCGACATAAAGGTTTGAAAAGATATGGCTTATCCGACTTACATAGATTAAATGCGAGGTGTATCTACGTATGTATATTTTCAAATATCGACAACATTTAGTCATTCAATGTTATTTGACAATTAACATGCCATGTTAATTCTATGTTATCCTATTAACAATAAAACTTTTGTTCTCTTTTTCATGCTATCTAAGTGCTTAATGAATGAGTAATAATGCCCCAATATTACTATTCCATTGTGTCATTCCAAATTTAAGTCTTAAAGTTTGGATATTAGATTATTAAACTTATACTTATAATTTAACTATTATTTAATAATCTAAGCAACATTCCATAGAGCTATCTAGTAAATTATCATATCATCAACGATAATGTTTAAATAGTCTAAAATTCATCAAAATAATCTAAAGTGCTTAATTATGGATTCATTTTTTATTTTACAAAAACTTTATACTCTTAAATTCATCAAAATTATTAATAATGCCAAAATGAATTACATTGAAAACATTCAAAAGCATAGAATAAACAATCTAAAGTGATTGTAAATTATACCAAAATAACTCAATTTTGTATATCTACAATTTAGACACTAACAAGTTAGTTTGATTACAAACTTATAATTCATACACCAATCAAAATAAATGAAATGCATTTATCTTAGCTATAATTTTTACGAATTCAACCAATATGCATATAAATAGATATGCATACACTTAATAATACAATAATTAACATATCATTGTCTTTATAATCAGTAGGTTCTTATGTTAATATATATGCTAAACATGAGTTTTGAATGCTATAATAAAATGCGCAATTATCAATTCAATCACACTATTTACATCTAAACGAACTAAATATCTCATTTCCAAATATTAGTTGTACTAATAATCACATTGATTTTATTCCCAAATAATATAACTCATAATTTTAAATTTAATTATATGCATAAAATCATATCCTCTTATTTATTAAATTGATAAATATAATTAATCATATATAATTGCATAGTTTGCACTGATTTTAATAATATCAAAGATATTTATAATTTTAAACAAGACATGTTATATTTTATCTTCAAAATATAACAAATATATGAATATATATATATATATATATATATAACAAAATATTTTCTAAATTTAATTCCAACAATGTGTATTTTCATGCAACAATTTTTTATATTTTCTTGTTTAACATTAAGTTTTTAAATATTATAAATACATATATATATATATATATATATATTATAAATAAAGTATGTAATAATAAATAAATAAATAATTTTATTGAAAGGGGTATATATATTATAAATAAAGTATGTAATAATAAATAAATAAATAATTTTATTGAAAGGGGTATGCTTTTAAAACCCTATGCATCGATCGGGCTTCTGAGACGCGAGGCAGCGGAGATGTACCTCTACAGTCTCACACTTCAACAAGCGACAGGCATAGTTTGCGCCATCAATGGAAACTTCGTCGGAGGCAAAACGCAAGAGATAGTCGTGGCCAGAGGAAAGTCCATCGATCTTCTTCGCCCCGATGAGTCTGGCAAGATCCAAACCCTTCACTCGGTCGATGTGTTCGGCGCCATACGCTGCCTCGCTCACTTTCGCCTCACCGGCTCTCAGAAAGACTACGTCGTAGTCGGATCCGATTCCGGACGCATCGTCATCATGGAGTATCACAAAGAGAAGAATTGCTTCAATAAGCTCTATCAGGAGACCTTTGGAAAGTCTGGCTGCAGACGCATTGTGCCAGGTCAATACCTTGCTGTTGATCCAAAGGGCCGCGCCGTTATGATTGCCGCCTGCGAGAAGCAGAAGCTTGTGTACGTTCTCAACCGTGACACTGCGGCTCGGCTGACAATCTCTTCCCCCCTCGAAGCCCATAAATCTCACACCATAACCTATTCTATTACTGGGGTTGACTGTGGTTTTGACAACCCCATTTTCGCTGCGATTGAGCTCGACTACTCTGAGGCTGATCAGGATTCGACTGGCCAGGCAGCCGCCGAAGCCCAGAAGCACCTCACCTTCTATGAGCTTGACCTAGGCCTGAACCACGTGTCTCGAAAATGGACTGAACCCATTGATAATGGAGCTAATCTTCTCGTAACAGTTCCAGGAGGGGATGATGGACCAAGTGGTGTTCTTGTCTGCGCTGAGAATTTCGTCATTTATAAGAATCAAGGCCACCCTGATGTCCGAGCCGTCATTCCCCGCCGTGCTGATCTGCCTGCGGAACGTGGTGTCCTCATTGTATCTGCAGCCACCCATCGCCAGAAGTCTATGTTTTTCTTTCTTCTTCAAACTGAATATGGAGACATCTTTAAAGTTACTCTAGAGCATAAGCGGGATGAGCAGGATCGTGTCATTGAACTTAAGATTAAGTACTTTGATACGATACCAGTCACATCAGCTATGTGTGTCTTAAAAACAGGATTTTTGTTTGCAGCCTCGGAGTTTGGAAACCATGCCCTCTACCAGTTTCAGGCTATTGGTGATGGAGATGATGTGGAGGCATCATCTGCAACTTTAATGGAAACGGAAGAGGGTTTCCAGCCAGTGTTTTTTCAGCCAAGGGGATTGAAGAATCTTGTGAGGATTGATCACATTGCAAGCCTCATGCCGATTATGGATATGAAGGTTCTGAACCTTTTTGAAGAAGAGACGCCTCAAATTTTCACTCTGTGTGGCCGTGGGCCTAGGTCTTCTCTTCGAATATTAAGGCCAGGACTGGCCATTAGTGAGATGGCTGTGTCTCAGCTGCCCGGTGTTCCTAATGCTGTTTGGACTGTGAAGAAGAATGTTAATGATGAGTTTGATGCATATATTGTTGTGTCATTTCCAAGTGCTACACTCGTTCTCTCCATTGGAGAAACTGTGGAGGAAGTTAGCGATAGCGGTTTTCTGGATACTACCCCATCTCTTGCAGTTTCTTTACTGGGTGATGATTCTCTTATGCAGGTTCATCCTAATGGAATTAGGCACATTAGAGAGGATGGACGTATTAATGAGTGGAAAACTCCCGGGAAGAAGACCATTGTTAAGGTTGGTTCTAACAGGCTCCAGGTTGTGATTGCATTGAGTGGAGGAGAGCTTATTTACTTTGAAATGGACATGACTGGTCAATTGATGGAGGTGGAGAAGCATGAGATGCCTGGAGATGTAGCTTGCTTAGATATTGCCCCAGTTCCTGAGGGAAAGCAGAGATCCCGCTTTCTTGCTGTGGGTTCATATGATAACACAATTCGGATACTTTCTTTGGATCCTGATGACTGTATGCAAGTTCTGAGTGTGCAAAGTGTTTCCTCACCTCCTGAATCTCTGCTCTTGCTTGAAGTGCAGGCATCTACTGGTGGGGAGGATGGGGCTGATCATCCTGCCAGTGTTTTTCTCAATGCTGGCTTGCAAAACGGTGTTCTTTTCAGAACCGTTGTTGATATGATCACTGGCCAGCTTTCTGATACACGTTCTCGATTCTTGGGTTTGAGAGCTCCCAAGCTTTTTAAAGCAATTGTAAGGGGGAGGCAAGCAATGCTGTGTTTGTCTAGTAGACCTTGGCTTGGTTACATACACCAGGGACATTTCTTGTTAACCCCTTTGTCTTATGAAACACTTGAGTTTGCTGCTTCATTTGCTTCAGATCAGTGTGCAGAGGGTGTAGTTTCTGTTGCTGGGGATGCTCTGCGAATTTTCACTATTGAAAGATTGGGAGAGACATTTAATGAGACAGTTATCCCTTTGCGATACACTCCTAGGAAGTTTGTGTTGCAGCCCAAACGGAAGTATTTAGTCATCATTGAGAGCGATCAAGGCGCATTTACTGCAGAAGAGCGAGAGGCTGCTAGGAAAGAGTGCTTGGAAACTCCTGGGGTTGAAAATGGGAACTCAAATAATGTTGAACAGATGGAGAATGGTGGAGGTGGTGGCGATGATGAGGACAAGGAGGATCCTCTTTCAGATGAGCAATATGGGTACCCTAAAGCAGAATCGGACAAGTGGGTTTCTTGCATAAGAATTCTTGATCCAAAGTCAGGCAACACAACGTGTCTTCTGGAGCTGCAGGATAACGAGGCTGCATTCAGTTTGTGTACAGTGAATTTTCATGATAAGGAATATGGAACTTTACTGATTGTTGGTACTGCCAAGGGACTACATTTTTTTCCAAAGAAATCTTTAATTGCAGGTTTTATTCATGTCTATAGGTTCATAGAAGAAGGGAAATCTCTAGAACTGCTGCACAAAACTCAAGTGGAGGGAGTTCCTCTTGCTTTGTGTCAGTTCCAAGGTAGGCTGCTTGCAGGTATTGGCTCTGTGCTTAGGTTATATGATTTGGGTAAAAGAAGACTGCTGAGGAAATGTGAAAACAAGCTTTTCCCAAATGGGATAAATTTAATCCACACTTATCGTGACAGGATATATGTTGGTGACCTTCAGGAGGTATGATCGTTACATATTTATAAGTTGACTCTGTTTATGTTTGCTAAATTATTGGAGAAGTTGTTGCCTTTAAGAATTAACCTTTATATATTTATAAGGTTCACTCTGTTTATGTTTGATAAATTATTGGAGAAGTTGTTGCCTTAAAGAATTATCTTTAAACAACTATTTTTACTAAAATCTTTTACTTGATAAGTTCATTTGGATATTAGAAAATTTATGAAGTATTAATATCTCTAGGAAGTTGTTCTTTGGCATAAATAAGTCAGTTAGTGTGCCATACATAATTTGTAACGTTTTAGGGCTTTAGTATCAATACTTTAAGCTTATCCACTATTGGAGCCACTCCATAACAATGAATTCAATTCTCATTCTACCCATTTGAGTATGCCAACTCATTTACTATATGATCCTCATCTTTGTAAAACTTATTTTACCGATAAATTTTTTCTTTTTTTAACATTTAGTCTCATATAACAATCGTTTGTATAGTTGCTCTATAACATTTTCTCTTACTTTTGAGTAAGATTTTTTGATTGCACTATATTCCAGAACTGCTCCTCAATTTCATTCAACTGGCTAGATCCTTATTATTCACATTGTTTTCTATTTTACCATTATTTTGACTAATTGAACCAAGGTATTTGAACCTCACTTTTAACTCGAATAATGCTTTAATTTCATATCTAATATTATTAATTAACAGGATGTCATTTGCAAATTACATGCACTAAGAAATCTCATCTTGAATATGTACAATAAGAACATAAGCATTTATAGTTAAAGCAAAAAGATATGGACTAAATTTGAACCTTGATATAATCTAATAGTAATAGGAAATCATTAGGCAATCCATCTTATGATCAAACACATGTTACATCCCTATTATATATATCTTTAGTAACATCGGTATACACCACACAAATTCTCTCTCTAAAACTCTCCAAAGAATTTCTCTTGGTACTTTGTTATAAACTTTTTCAAGCACAATCAAGATTAAATAAAGATTTTTTCTCTTTAAAGTTCTTTATCAAACCTCTTAATGAATGTATGGCTTTATGGCAGATCTACTCGGCATAAAACAAATTAGTATTGTGAAATACAAATATCTTGTTATAATTTGTATTCAATTACACTTTCCCAAAGTTTTAATGTATAACTCGTCAACTTAATTTCTCTATAGTTTGCACAAACTTGAGCAGTTCCCCCATTCATCTGATTTTTTTTTATTTTCAAAATAACTGTAACTAAATAAACTAAAGAATTCCTTACATAAATATTTCCACACATTGATAAGGATGCCATCCGATTCTATAGTTTTTCTACACTCCATTCTTTTTAAAGCATATCAAATATCAGCTTTGTTAATGTGTCAAATATACATGCAATTATTATTATTTCTATAATCATTAAAATTAATCAAATTAATTATTAAACTCAAATTAATTATGTTGGTATAACTTTCATTAAAAATTAATAAATTAATCCATCCATCTATATTTTCTTTATCCATAAACACAAATTTTTATCATCTTTGATGTATACTTCTAATTTTTAGTATTCTTCTAATAATATGTTTTTCTAATAAATAAACTCACAAATATTACAATTTTAACGCAAACTGCTATTTTAGATTTACACCAAGTTAGTTTATATTTTTCTAATTATCATATACTTACATTTAAATCATTTTTTATGATATATATTTTTCTATTTAATTTTACTTGAATATCTTGTTACAACTATCAAGCATTGTTACTATTAGGTGCTCTATTTTAATTTACCAAGTATATTCTTAGCTACATTATGATTAGAATTAACAACTAAATTTCATAAAATTGGTTTCTCTTAAAATCACATTGTCCAAATTTTAAAATTATGCTCTTATAAATATCCATGTTATTCTTGAGTTTTCACTATTTAATTTTATGACATATTTTATATTTAGTATTTTTTACTCTTTATTTTAAAATTTAAAATCAATAACCATTGCTGAATCGTTAAACATATATTTGGAATAATCTTATAATTCTTGCAATTTAAGTGATATCTTTTTCTTGAAGATAAAATAACCAATGAGTTTTAGACGCTTCATCTAAAGAAATAACACATTTCTTTCTTTAGAGTAATTATTAAGTCATAATATCATTACTAAAGCAAATTACAAAATCATTCCTTCTTTGTTAAATTCTCCAGAATAAAACCTATCATAAATATTATTATATTCTTCATTCACCCTTCTAATATATTTAAATCTCCTCTTATAAATAATATTTTTTTTGGGTATTCCTTGAACCTATTTCAAATTATACTAAATTTTTTTTATTCAGACAATCATTTGACATATGATCTCATTTGAGCTCCATAAAACTTATAATATTAATGGTTATTTGATCAATTATAATCTTTGAAGTTATAAATTCTATTTTTAATCTCTTAACTTCCACAATGTTATCCTTTATTTTTATCCAGAATGATATTGACAATATAGTTAAGAGGTTGAAGATTGATAATTTAAGCTTTAAGAATTCCCACAATATTTATAATTCCATTTTCAACCTCTTAACTCCCAACATGAGTATGTTTCTCTATATGCATTTGTTGTTGTATTTCAGCCTAAAATTGAATTTACATTTTAAGAAAACTTCCATTCAATGCTTTAGGATTATTTGGCCTGATATGAGCTAAGTTTTGCGCTCTTTTGTATTGTTACAGTAAATGCATGGCCTTAGGATATTTTATACAAGAATGGGCAGAATTTGACTAAAAAAGATTTCATCTAATTTTATGTTATTAGCCAGTACTACTGTATTAAATGATAGCCCTAAAATATTGAAACGCATAGGCAAGATTGTAGACACATTCATTTCTTCAAGTTAGACACTATCCTGAGATTCTGTGCATTCTAGCACGTCAAGGAAGTTGGTTAGTGCTTACTGAGATCTTATTGTATATTTTTAAAGTATGAATAAAAGATGGGGCTGCTATGAGATGAGCCAAGACGTGTACCTCTCTATATATTTTCCATCTTTAATCTCATTTAGATCTTGGTTTGTGTTTAAATTGCATCAAGCTATTTTATTTATATGTTTGTGACCTTTAACCATAATCATACATGGCAATGTACATGTCATTTATTATTATTTAAATTATATTTTTTTACTCATTCTGGTTTTAATTATTCATAAAAATAAGCGTACTTTAACTGGCATGTTTTTAATGTTTAAATATTTTTCAAAAAAAGCTCTAAAATGATTTAACTATTATGAGTATTATCATGCAATGAGCATGGTTGGCAGTTTCATTATTCTTTGCATTTGCAATTTCATTATAATGACATTAGCATTTAATCATTTTATTATGAGTATTTTTATTTTTCTGATTAATTTTGAACTTTGATGTGTTTTTGCAGTCTTTTCATTATTGCAAATATAGGCGGGATGAAAATCAGTTGTATATATTTGCAGATGATTCTGTTCCCAGATGGCTGACAGCATCACATCATGTAGATTTTGATACTATGGCAGGGGCGGACAAGTTTGGCAATGTTTATTTTGTACGTTTAACTCAAGATGTTTCAGACGAGATAGAAGAAGATCCAACTGGAGGTAAGATAAAGTGGGAACAAGGGAAGTTGAATGGCGCTCCCAACAAGGTGGAGGAAATAGTTCAGTTCCATGTTGGTGATGTTATCACCTGTCTACAGAAGGCATCTCTTATCCCTGGTGGCGGTGAATGCATCATTTTTGGCACTGTCATGGGCAGCTTAGGAGCATTGCTTGCATTTACTTCTCGGGAAGATGTTGATTTCTTTTCTCATTTAGAGATGCATTTGAGGCAAGAGCACCCTCCTTTGTGTGGTAGAGATCACATGGCCTACAGATCTGCCTATTTTCCAGTGAAGGTGAATATATTTTTTTATTGTTAATTATATATTTTTAATATTGATGAGTTTGACCATTTGTTTGTTGTGGCAAATTCTGCCACATTAACTTCACTTTCGTAGCACTTCGACAAGGATCCGAGGTAAGACAGCAGTGAACAACTTATTTCACGAAGCACATCCAAACACACTTCACTTTACATGAAAAATCTCAAGACAGGAAAAAATCACGGAGCCATCGCTGTCAGAAATATCTACTAAATGAAGAAAGGATGTACAGACTTACAATGCAACAACAACAACTGAGCTCTTAGCTCAAGGAAGAAAGCTCTTCTCTCTACCCACTCTAGCAGATGACCCTCAAAGAATGCAATAAATTTCCCACCAAACCTAAGGCAATGATGCTTTAAATACTCTAAAGCTCCCCAGCTTCCAAATGACCGAAACATGATTTAATTTCGTGCCAAAAATTGGCTCTGCGTAAATACAATACACTCTGCCTAGCGTTTGGGTGGGCCTTGGCTTGTCGGGGTTTTGGGTAAAACCGAACTCACTCCCAAGCGCTGCCTCCTTGGCTCACTGAACCAATTTTTGAAGTGTTCAGCACTTGGGTGCCCCCAATTTTGTCCAATTGTTTTCCCAATCATGGTTACTGCTCTCATCAGCATATATCTTGTGGGTGTTCTTATGAACAAGCTTTTAGCCCACAAAATGTATTCTTCAAGTTGTGTTGCATGTTTTCCTTGAGATAAACTCCCTATGCGCGCACGCGCACACACAAACAATTCCAAACCAAGCCACTCTCAGCTGAAGCACCTTCATCTTCTCCAATCATCCCAAGATACCTCCGGACACAATCTTATCCATCTTGCCGTATCTTCTCAATTGAAGCCTCAATTCTTCTCTCCAAACAATCTTATCAAATTCTTAACAGTCAGCCCTCATCCCGTCAAGAACCTCAAGAATCACAATGGCCTCGTCAACCTCCAACCCAAAAATCAACACCAATGTTCAAGAACATCAGGAACCTACAATAACGCCCATCCTCGCCTCCAAGCTCACATTCTTGATAAACAACATCAAGAATCTAGTCAATAACCTCCTCACCATTGATAACTATCTAATATTGTGTGTGCAGCTTCTCATCCTATTCAAGGCAAGCGATCTCCATGGACACTTGGACAGCTCTTCGACAAAACTTCCACTCCACGCTCGTGATAGCGCTGGCAACCTCATCCTCAATCCTCTATCCACCGCATGGAGCTTCACCGATAGAAATCTCATTTCTGTACTCTATTCCATTATCTCACCCTAAATTTTCCCCTATATAACTCATGCTGAAGCCTGCAACGAGGCATGGCAAATCCTCAAAAGAAAACTCTAATCCACAAATCGATCCAAAGTAATTTAGTTTAAGACCACTCTCCACATCATTACCATGAAGGACAAGTCGATGTTACATATCTATCGGAATTCAAAGACAGTGGATACTCATCCTCAATCCTCTATCCACTGCATGGAGCTTCACCGATTGAAATCTCATTTCTGCACTCTATTCCTCTGTCTCACCCTCAATTGTTCCCTATATAATTCATGCCAAAAGCTGCAACAAGGCATGGAAAATTCTCGAAAGAAGACTCCAATCCACAAATCGATCCAAAGTAATTTAGCTCAAGACTGCTCTCCACAACATTACTATGAAGGACAAATCGATGTTAACATATCTATTGGAAATCAAAGACAATAGATGAAATTTCAGCCATCAGTTCCACCATTCATTCAGAAGACATTATTCTCTACACGTTGAATGGCTCCCCGGCTCAATACCAAGCTTTCAAAACAGCGATCCACACAAATCTTCAGCCTCTTAGCCTCGACAACCTATACTCCTTGCTTTGCATCTAAGAAATGCACCTCCAACACGAAGCAAGCTATGATTCAACAACTTCAGCCCACGCTTCTACTGCATGCCAAAGGCTGATAACGCGGGACCATGGAGGGGAAGAGCTCGGGTAGGCTTAGCATCCAGAACAGTAAACATCTATAACCTTCATTTTCGCCTTGCAACCTTGGAATGTTAAATATGCGGCAAACGAGGTTACACAACCCTCAACTGTTGGCATCGACTTAATACATTGCTTACAAGACAATCTCAGCATCCCACCGCACTTGTTGCAAATGGATACATCGACCACAATTGGTTTCTTGACTCCAATGCATCCACTCATATAACAAAGGATCTTAGCAACCTCTCCATCTCAGATTTATATAGTGGTCAAGACAAATTCACCACTGGAAACGGTCATTTCTTGCATATTTTCAACATTGGTAATGGCTTATTATCTACTTCATTCCGTAGGCTTACTTTGTATCAAATCTTACATGTATGTCAATCCCAATTCAACCTTATTTCTGTCCATAAACTTGCTAAGGATAATAATTGCTCCATTACATTTAATCATGTCGGTTTTTTTATTAAGGACCTTCGCTTGAACAAAGTTCTCCAAAGCCACAGCCGTAACTGACTCTACTTCATTCAAACTGAGCCTCCACCCTCTCACCAACAACTACTACTAGCATCATCTGTTGCCTCACTCAATTCAGCTCTTTGGCATCAACGATTAAGTCATCCAACCGCCCCTATCCAACTATTTCTCGCCCACATTTCCTGAAGCAACAACTACACCCATTTTCATCAATGCATCATGAATAAATATCATAAATTGTCTTTCTCTATTTCTAAAAAACATTGTTATCAAGTGCTAAAATCAATTCATTTTGATGTATGGGTCCGACCCCCAACCTATCCAATGACGGCTATTAATATTATGTGTATTTTATCGGTGATTACTCTTGTTTTTTTTTTTGGGTCTTTCGAATGAAACAAAAATCTGAAACAATAAATCTATTCATTCAACTATCACGATTCATTGAACGCTAGTTCCAACGTCAAATCAAAATACTTCGTACTGACAGTGGTAGCGAATATTGCAAAAACACCCTTATCACTTTCCTAAAACAAACTGATACTCATCATCAAATCTCTTGCCCCTATACACCCCAACAAAATGGCATTGCGGAAAGAAAATATCACCACCGCATAGAGACCACCAAAACTCTATTCAACAATGCCAATCTTTCCCTTACCTTTTGGACCGACACTCTTTTAACTTCTGTCTATCTTATAAATCGTCTCCTGTTCGTAACCACCAAAATCAAAATGCCTTACAAGCTCCTCCACAATCATAAACCTACCTATAATCACCTTAGTGTCTTTGGATGCACCTGTTATTCATTTATACCGCCTACAAAATACTCCATACTCATAAAACAATCCAATGTATATTCATCGGCTATTCACCCAACCACAAAGGCAATCGATGTTACAACCCTCTCACATAAAGTAATTATCTCCTGACATGCACTTCCTTGAGAATCACTTTCACCCTCAAATCTCCTCTTCTTAGCAAACTATAAACTCATCAACTATCGACATCCCTACCCCTCTGCTGCTCATTCCTCCAAGATGCTGGAATGTCAAAATACAAATCAGCCCCTGCACTTACTACTCTTGCCGACAACTCCACCGATCCCTCCGTTCCATTCACTACGCAACTCTTCCAAAGGCTTGTTGGCTGCCTCTAGTTCCTTACTATTACCCTTTCAGACATCAGCATCGTCAACTCCATTTGCCAACACATGCACCAGCCATTGCAGCACACTTCTCTCAACTTAAGTGCATCTACGATACATCAAGGGCACCATTCAATTAGGTTTATCGATCACCATCTCAACTCCAGAGATTCACACATTTTGCAGCTCGGATTGGGCCTGAGACTGCATATTGAAAATCTACAACAGGATTCTGCATATTTCTCGACACTACCCTCACTAGTTGAAGCGCAAAGAAACAACACATAGTAACACGATCATCTACGGAAGCTGAATATAGCCCTTGCATCTACAGTCACAGAAATCATAGGGCTTTGATGACTTATACGAGCTTCACCATCGACTATCTCAAGATACTACTATCTACTGTGACAATGTCTCTGCTATCTCCGTAGCTAACAACCCATTGTTTCACTCTCGCACAAAACACATAGAAGTGGATTGCTATTTCATTTGTGATAATGTTAAGAACAAAAAGGTCGGCATCCAACACACACCATTTGTGTGTGTGTATGTGCATTTGAATGAAAAGCTAAGGTATAATCTACCCACAATTGATAATGTTTGTAGGACCCAAGAGCTGACCATGTCCACACCTTGTGTACCACATGATCAAATTACCCTTTTTTTCATATTCCTACCAAAGATCTCGATCCCCTGATATCTAGTGAACCGAGTTTTTTCGAAGTTTATGAAGCTTGCCATATGATTTTCATTATATAATACAATGCGAATTTGGCAGCATTGATGATCTTCCTCATCCAACTAGCTTTTTAGCCTTTCACTAATGCAGCAATTTGTTTGGCTGTTGCAATTGAGGCTTTTTCAAAGAGAATAATATTTATGGCATACATCAGGCGTGGGAGCCACATATTGGGACTACTGTTGGGAGTTATTGTTGGCACAAACCAAAAGGAGAACTCTTATTGTTGGAGAATATTTTATAAACTTCGTCATTCCATTTTATCATAGGCTTGCACATGTTAATCTTCACCTCCTCATTCCGAAAGGTGAACTAGAGTTAAAATCTTGATAAGTTATATTGAGCAGTTCTTAATATTGTGCCTACTTACAAATGCACTTTGTTTTTTAATTTGTTAATTCTTTCGCAACAATTTTTTAATTAGTTTTGCGTAGACTAATGGGGTGAAACTTTCTTGGAATTAATACAATTTCTTATTTTGGGAAGGACCACAGGGGCTTTTTTCTCTAACTCTGAAGCATGTTTCTACTGTCAAAGAAGTATTTAATAGCCTTGAAAATAATTCATAACTCTCCAAAATCTGTTTAAAAATGAAAGGGATATTTTCAATATTGGTTATTTATGCTTTCCCATTTCTCTAATGAAAATTCATCTCCTCATCTACTATGCAAGTTTCAAATGATTCTATGAGATAATCTGAAAAATTTGAGTATAAAGCAATGTGATTACAGTAAAATCTGATTATAGTGTAATCAGGTTATTTTATTGTTTGATTATTTTACAAGAAATTTAACATTTTATTGTTTGGCATGGAGTAATATGTGAGTATGGTGTTATGAGTAAATTAGGGGATAAAATTACCCAAAAAAATTTATTTTCTTAGGGTTTCTGTGTTAAACGAACGAATAGTTCGTTCTAGTTCGAACGAATCGACACTCAGCTCCATGATCTTATTACATCGGAGAAGACACTCGGCGTCAAAGAAGATGCTCGCTCAGGTCCTCTCTCACGTCAGCTGCTTTTCTTGCACGAGTAATCACCTTACGTCTGATTCAGGCATTACTTGATTATCTCGTTTCTATATATATATTAACGCAAAATTGAATTATAGTGTAAAAGTTTTCACTCGTTTTATTTCTTGCCAAACGCCGGTAACGAAAAATTTTTAATTTAACCTCATTTTACCTCAATTCAAACAACCCTTTAATGTCATTATGTTTTCTCTATTGGCAAAGCTAAGGGGCATTCTTCAACTATAGCAGAGGTTTATCGTCTATTTATATAGAAAACAACACTTGATTAGTGATTTCTGAGTTCTTTGTTACTGTACTATCAACTTACAAATGAGAGCTAATAGTGTTGGTGTGCTATTTTTTTCTTGTGAAATGTTGGAAGAATGTTGTATTCCCAGTACCTTAAGTTGCCTATTTTGCCTTAGCTCATTGTTGTCATCCTAAGATATGTGCTCCAACATGGTGTTTTCAGTCGCCAATTCATGAAATTCAGCACAATGTCAGGTCTTCATCTCCATTACGCATGTTTTTTCTTTTAGATGAAGGCTAACATTAATTTCTTCGGCCTTCGTTTTCAATTCGATCAAATGATCTCATCTCCTTATTTCAAGACTTCTTTGAAATCTCTCCATTTTAAGGTTTAAAATCCTTGGAGGGGATCCATGAGGTAGACGTGACCAACTATCACTAGCTATATACTAAATGCTTGTGGGAATTTTAACTATCTGTCTTCAAGTTTTGCCACAATGCCTAAGCGATAAAATGTTAATTTTTTCTACCTCTGTGGGAAATGATATGAAGCAATGCAAGCGAAGTGTTCAACAATTTCTCCAGGTATTTTAGATCCAAAGCAGGCAAATTTATTATTGCTCGATCAAGTTCTCCAAATGCATTTGTTTTCCATCTTGTTACTACGCTATGCATATGGGTTACCAACAAAACCAATCTCATGGAAGTCAGTGCTTAGCATGCAGTTCATGGACTTAGTCTCTGCAGTTGTTATCTGCAATTATTTGCCTTTCAATTTTTTACACTTGCGTGTGAAAGAATATAAATAAAATATCCCCATGTTTCAAATTACAATCGTGTGAGTTATGCTAAGCTTTTTTCCCACGCACCCTTGAGCTCCACGTTGAGAAATTCAGAGGACTACTTGTCTTGAGCTGGCTCCTGCATCTGCAGTTTCACACGACAATGCTCAACTTTCGGCATATCACCATGCCCACTGAATTTAGTTTGGGAGGGTTGGATATGGAAGCTTCAGTTCCTTCCCATTAATTTATCCTTTTTTTTTGTATATGCTTCTACTCTTAACTCCATCAAAGTGAATTATTGTATTGTATTGGCATATGAGCTGCAAAACTTGATGACACATCACTGTCTTATGCACTCTGCGACTACCAAAAGATGAGGCCCATTCAAGTATTGAAGGGGAGGCGTATCTAACACCAAAAGTGACTACTCTTCTTCAGGCTTGCTTATTTTTCTTAGCTTTGCTCTGTGTGCTAGAATGTAGCATAGAACTATGAGCCCATCAAGTAATTAGTTAGTTGACAGTAGCTTGCAGGCATCTAACCTTGGCATCAGGAATTAATCTCTTCTGTTGGTCGACACGGGCAATTTTCTTTTTTTTCTTCATTTTAATTAAGGCGCCTTTTCTGGATCAGCTATATTAGTCTGCTAATTTAAATTGCTTATTCCACTGTTTGTCTGTTCAATATGGTGAACTAGTTATTCTCCAACTTTAATTTATATTATTAACCTCAAGCATTAGATGATGTCAAAAGTCAGTAGGATGAAGGGATATTATGAACCTTCAACATAATAGTTGTGTAATTAGATTCAACCAGCTCGATTAACCCATGTGCTACGTGTAATCAGCAAATACCAAATGCATTGACTACTTTGTTGAATGCTATTTGGCATCCATCATTTTGTGCACATCCACTGTTTGCAATGTCTACACGCTGTTTAGCTTTTCTCACAAATTGTCATTTTTTATAAAGTGCCTGGGCTTTCAGAAAGTTAAAGAGGTGTCTTGGTAATCTTACAGAGGACACACAAACCAAGCCACTATTTTTCTCTGATACTCATGAACATAAACTTCAGGCATAAATATGAATATATATATGCTTTGCAAGACAAATGTAACAAGAACAACACCGTGGATGTATGCTTTGCAAACATTAATAAACTATGAATGAGAGTTTGTGTTTTTGGGAAGCAATACATTTTTAAGGTGAGTAGGATAAGAGGTTTGAATGCTGGGGAGAATTGCTGCTGTCTATGTATATATTGAATGTTTTGCTAAGCTGTACAAATGTCATTTTGGTACAGATGTATTTGTACAACAAAACCAACCTCATTTCGAAGAGCAAGAAAAATCAATGGTTTGATCACAGTACATGTAAATATGATATATGAAATTCACCCAATTACTTTGTTCAACCACCTCATGTAACATGAATTCATTATACTAAATCACCCAATTACTTTGTTCAACCACCTCATGTGGTGTAATTCTTTGTAGGACGTAATTGACGGCGATCTCTGTGAGCAATATCCGAGCCTTCCTCCTGATCTACAGCGGAAGATTGCCGATGAGCTGGATAGAACTCCGGGGGAGATATTGAAGAAGCTGGAAGACATCAGGAACAAAATAATCTAGGAATAAATTGAGAAGCTGAGACCTCAGGGGATAGCTGTGGGCCCCCACAGGAAGAGCCCGGATGTTTGCGATTTCCCTCATTGTGAGCCCAGCCCAAGGTTTAGATTATGATTATTACTGTTATTTATACCCCCATAACGTTTTCTTTTTACTTGTTCAGAAAATCACATGCTGATGCTTTTTCTTATGCAAGGCAGATTGTTGGGAGGTAGATTTGTCGTTTTAAAATTTTTGGAATGTGGAATGTATTTGTTGTGTTTTTGTAGTATTCAAAATGTTTATATATTGTGCTGTCGAGATGGATTTGAATGGTGATGGTCGTGTATTGGTTAATTTGATTGTAGCATCAATATTACCCTTTTAATTGTCTTATAACTTTCAGTTACACGAGTATAAGTAGTATTAAATGTGACATGAAAGTATATGGGTACACACTGCACGTTTATATAGTAGAATTAATTTTGTTCTTAAAGTTTATGGTATATAGGAATAATGGCATGTATGTAATGTAAAAATTTTAAAATAAAAATTTTTACATTTCTAATATGCTGAAATATATATGTATATGTATATAATTTTCATATAAGAAGAGCAAATGGAGAACTATCAGTACTTTAATATCAATTTGGTATTTTTTTTTTTTTTTGGAAATTTTAATATGTCAAGGCAAGCTGGTAATTGTTGGTGATGATGAGGATTGAGAAAATGAGGGAGATCTTATAATGGCAGCTTCTAAGGCTACACCTGAAGCTTTGGCTTTTATTGTAAGACATGGGACACACACAATTCCAGTCTCCAAATGATCATTAGCAGAGATAATGAGGAGAAACTCCGGACAGTTTTGCTGTTTCAGTGGTATGCACATCTCCTTTTATGAGATGACGAGAATTTAATTATGTGAATTGTCTGTCAAGTGATTTTTGTTTTACACATTGTATGTTAATCAAAACTCTTAAAACTAATCCAATAGTTCATATTCTTTACTAGTTGGTATATTACTTTAGTGAATGATAAAATCTCGAGCTGACTTGACCACACTCAACATTTCTTTGAATTCAGTGAAGCCCATCTCAATTTGATTCATTCATAGCCATTAGCTGACTTAAAATGATTTTAATTTAAGTTAAGGTTGGTTTGTATTTTTCAATTCAAGCATTTACACTGCTAAAAATTGATTCGGTTTTTTTGTTTCCAAGCCATATTTTTGTCCTACATACAAACAAGCAACCAGGCCATCTATAAATTGCATATATGCATAAAATTTCAATGGGTTTATGAACAGGCTTGATTTGATCCATACATACCTCAGTTCACTCGGCTTGTTGGTTTTTGTTCTTGTAGGCCAAAAACTGATTCTATTTAGATGCGACCCTTGATCATTTAACCAATTTTGCAACTCTTAGCAGCTGTCATCTTTCCTTTTACTTTAGAAATTTTGAACCTTATTTTTAAGATTTACACTTTGTATACACTTTCATCAATTTCAATGATGATGCTTTGCACAATTGTAGGATTTTAATATAGTAGAACATGTCTAAATTAATCCTCCATAAAATAATTTTAATTAATAATATGGGTCGGTCCCGAGCTCGGTCCTTTGCATTAATTAATAAACATTTGTTATTTGATTATTAATTGTAGCTGGCGTTCCGACGATTTCATAATTTTATATTCCCTACATAAGGTACTATGAAAATGTGAAAGAACACTATGGAAATAGCCTAGAAATTGTTAAAGAATTGATGAATATACTTTTGAACCATCTGGTTTACATGGATTTTGCTGAGCTTGTCCTTCATGCACTGGAGAGAAATGATGAATTCCTGGGAGTCCGCCTCCTGCTGCATCCAGAATCTTTCAAGAGTCTAAAGTATTTTCTGTGCCTCGGCTGGGAATATCTTTGGGTGCTCCTGGCTGTCATCGTCAGCGTCACCGGCTTCCCCTGTCGTCAGCTGATTCTCGACGACGTCGTCGATGTCCTGGACAAATGCCACCTGCTCAGCGGGAACAGGTTGCCGATGTCCATCGGATTGAGATAGCGAAACTGGAGAATCTGTGACACCAGTTCTTCAACAACGCCATTATCTATAAGCTCGTCCTCTTGAACTGGCATTGTGCCAGCTGGCTCTGACCGAATCTTGCAATGGCGGAAGCAATTATGGATAGTTTCACGGTTGACTTCTGTAGCCCAGGCTGGCACAGCCATCTGAATGGCTTGCAGGACGTCAATCTTCTCTGGTTGCTCAACCTTGTCATCCAGATGTTGAAGAAGGAGGCGGTTGAAGCGGCGGCGATAATAAGCTTTAAAGTTGCGGATGATCCCTTGATCACACGGCTAAATTTTTGACGTAGTGTTGGGAGGAAGGTACAAAACCGTTGTGTTCCGAAGGGTGATCCGGTCAGAAAGCCCATCGATGGGGACATGAGCGCTGCTGTTGTCGAGAATCAGTAGCACCTTTCGGTTGACCATAAGGCGGTCGAAGTACTTCAGCCATTCCAAGAAGATGATATGGGTCATCCAAGCTTTGGAGTTGTACCGATACTCGCATCCAAGGTTTGCCCGGTTGACGTTCTTGAAGCACCTGGGATTGGCGTACTTTGCGATGATCCAGAGGGGAAGCTTGTGGCTACCATCGCCGTTGCAGCAGACAACGACGGTGATCTGTTCCTTATTTTGTTTACGACCCTCGAGTTGCCTGACATTTGCCGGTGCGGTCAGCATTAGCCATCAAAGGCGCAAGTGCGGACAAATGCACTTACCTGCATCCGGAAGAAGAGGCCAGTCTCATCCATATTGTAAATATCTTTCCATTCGAACTTGTCGATCGTTTCGTGTAGGCGTGGAAGGCTATCCGCAATGACATCTGTGTTCACACTGCCGCTCTCTCTAAAACGCCTGTACGAATGGATGTCATGTCGCTTCTTGAACGCTTCCAGCCAGTCGTTGGAGAACTTGAATAGATCGTGGCCTGGATAAAGGCGGTCGAGAATTTTCTGGGCAGCCTCACACACAAGGTCACCGTTCAGATTGACGCGCTCTTGGTGGCCTTTGAACCATTCGACCAGTGTAGTCTCCATCATCGGATATTTGACTGCTCACTGACGCTTGCTGTTAAGGTTTGCCTCATCCGTGTCGTGCTTGAGCAAATCTGCCTTCCGTTTGAGGGTGTTGGAAACAGTACATTGGCTGACTATTAGGTTGTGCGTTTCCTGAAGCCAAGTGACGAGCTCAGTCTGCGTCAGCTTAGGGTTGTCTCTGTGATGTTTGCAAAGACCGATGCGGATGCTATCCGTCATGGTGGTGCGCTTTGCTCCTTGAAGCGGCATCGTTGTCGGTGGTTCTGGGTGTGTTGGGCGTGTGAAAAATGGACGATTTCTGATGACTTTTAAATGTATCACCGTGGCGGTCCCGAGATTATTAATTTGGACATCCTGCAAGCTTCCCGAGATTATTAATTAATAACCTCCATAAATTAATAATCTCCATAAATTAATAGACTATTGGCGGTCACAAGATTATTAATTTAGACAGGTTCTACTGTAATAAGATTGTTTCTTATTTGGGAGTTGTTTTTTTTTTTTTGGCTCTGTACTTTTGCATAAAATTCTTTCGGTCAAAAGCTGTTTAGGCAGCCATATAAAATAAAAATTGTACTTGCAAATCCAAGTGAAGTTGCTGAAGGAATGCAAATGTTATATGTGAGTTGGTTGAACTGACTGCTATTATTCATTGAGCTTTGTGATGTTGAAAATTTAGATGAACTTTTGAATGCAATGCAATGAAGGATGTTCATAAAAGATTTCCTTAATGTAAAAACACAAGTGGTTTTACCTTAGAAGTAAGCATCAATGAATACGACTCATAAACTAATGCTAGCATCACCCTGACCTCCTCCTACGACATTTGAGGTTACAACAACTTCATTCAAGTACAACTAATGGTAGTTCCAGCATGCCCTCCTACATTTGAGATTACAACAACCCTAAACCATAAGCCGTAAACATGACAACTAATCAACAATGAAAGAAGTAAAGACCATGATGACAACTAAGCATTAATTGAATGAGAACTATGATGAGGTGGATGGTAAGAGAAAAGAGCAACTCCATTGCCAACATGATAACCATATTACAAAATGATATCCCAACATGATAACCATATTGGCTAAATTATCATGGCAACCACCAAAATGAAACAAAACCAATTAAACTAACAACTAATATTGAAAAAAGCCCAAAGATCTAAAATCCAAAAATGTATTGTAAAATCATCAATCACAAAACAAAAATAGGAGAAATGTTGCTAAGCTCAAAAGTAGAGATGAAAAACAAATTCTTGCAAAATTTTAACATAGTGAAATAAATATGATAATGAATACCATGCTTTTAGACTTCTAAACTTCTTTAAAATTAAACCTAGTGATAAAGTAATTAGCATCCACCTAATTTGTATTTGAATCTCTCATTAAATATAATTAAGAAGACATCCAGACACGCACAAACACGCATATATA
Source organism: Gastrodia elata (assembly GCA_016760335.1). Classification (NCBI taxonomy): domain Eukaryota; kingdom Viridiplantae; phylum Streptophyta; class Magnoliopsida; order Asparagales; family Orchidaceae; genus Gastrodia; species Gastrodia elata. The sequence continues at coordinate 40,080,359 of CM028677.1, forward strand.
TATATATATATATATATATTAGCACAATTTAAATAATATTAATAACTTAAAAATACATAATTCTCCACAGGTTGACACAAACAAAAGCTAGCTTTCTCTAGATTAACAAGGCTCCATAAAGGAAATTATCAAACTCAACAGCTTGTCATTTATATTTTTCTAACCACAAATGATAATGGTGGCGCAAAGTTGAAGCAGATGATTACGTGTTTGTAAGCGACCGTTCAACTTCCAGAAGTTGTTTATGAAATTGGAATTGGACGAAAATGTTAGAAATCTAGGGAATATTGTTTATGATTTTTTTGGTAGTTGCTTATAGGAGTTATGGGTCTCGTAGTGAAAGGGCGTCAGCTCTTGCGTAGGTTTCGTTAGAAGGGTATTTGGTGATCGAAATTGAAGCATATTTTGAAGAAAGCAAAATGCAAATATAAGATAATAGATGGAAAAGTAATAAAATGGAGAATAATAAAAAAAAAGATAAATTTTATTAAGATTATGCACACATTGATTCTTTAGGATTATTTACACACTGGCAGAGTTTTAATTATCCACACTAAAACAATATCTCTCGAGCAAACTTGTGTAAGAAAATTTCATTCAAATTTATAGTCATATAAAATATGCACGAGTAACATATTTTTTGCACATAAAAGACTAAGTCAATCCTTATCACCCTCATGATTCACATGTCATTTGACTAAGTTATTATGCATGACAAAATAACATTAAAATCAAATATAAATAGTGGAAACAAGTTACATCATCAAATCTTTATGCGTATAACTACTTGTGATCATTCGATTGTTGGTTGTGTTGCATTAAATTAAATAATTTGTACTATTTTTCATAAGTGGAATACAATATCATTAGCAATGATTCGTCAGTAATTTTCATCACATTGCATACTAGAATGCGTACGTATACATATATATTCCATAATATTCTTTTGCATGGATGATTAGATGCAAAATAAATAAATAAAAATTTTTGAAAGACAGTAAAGCATTTTTTTAATTTTATACCTCATCGTTCAAATAAATGGATAACAATATGAACCAGAAAAAATAAAAAGCATCATTTCAACATATATATTACTATAAAAAATTTACTTCAAATAAAATCAATAATGACCTTAAGGCAATCATATTATGCAACCAGTGGAGATCATAAACCCTAAAATATATGTTCTTAACCCAACAATAACAGTACTTCCAAGTTCCTATTGGCACGCACATTTATTTGGTACTTGACTTAGCGTCGGACGTGATACACTGTTTACGCGCGTGATGAGGGAAATCAGAGTTGGCTGCTGTTGCCCAGCACGTTTTGGGCAACATATCCTTTCTCATTCCGAATTTAATAACACAGCTTATCTTAATATCAAAGAGATGAAACAAGCAGACTATCTACAAATAACTCGAAATAAATGAATTGATATTAACATAATAAACTTTAAGATACCAATCTTACAGAAATACCTCTCTAGGTAGTTTTACATGTAAAGTTTCACCTAAAACAGAAAATACATATAGAATGTAAGAAGAATGGCTTTAAACAAGCCTGCAGTGGGTGGAATTAATTACAATCTTGCTACCCAAATCAATATCTATTAACTTCCTGCTTTCTTATGCAAAAGTCAATTGACTTCTTTCTCACTAAAAATAATTGAGTTAATCGGATCGAGGCAACAAGAACATGAATCCTGAGTTTTCACGAATGAGCGATGGGGGTTCAATGTCCGAAATTTCGATCTGTTCCATTGATTTCGATATATCATCCACCGAAAATGGAATGCTGCAAATGGGGCAGAGAAGTATAAAAATAAAAATGTAGAAGAATGCCAGGTTCAAAGACCCGAGAAGAATAGTAGAACCTCGAGTCATCATCCAGCAAGAACGAGTTAGTCGCAGCATTATTCGAATCCTCCGTCATCAACACTCTCATCTTCGCAATAACCTGATTCAAATTTCCAATACCACATAAGCTCTTATTTAATTTTTTTTTTTTTCAAGAATATCGGTCTCATTTCAAGGAGCACGATAGAACCCCAGCCTATATTTTTTTAGTTCTGTAAAATAAGCAGGTTAATTGTAGCACATGTAAATACACCGGAGGCTGTTTGCATGCTGCAGGGTAATCCATATACCCGAATTTAGTAAATCTTGATGATGTTAAATCTAGAAATCTGTTTGATATGAAATTCAATAAATATTGTTAAATCTACACACAATTTGTCTTAGGATGTGAAATATGTATGCCCTCAGCTCGATTTGATAAATCCTCGATCTATTGATTTTTGCGGATTTATGGGACGACGGGGGATTTACAAAGCTGTGAAATGCAACCGATGCTCAAACCATTTGGCATGATTTGGGGATTTAATCCCTTATTAAATTCAACATTAATCCTCTTGCCAAGCAAGCCCAACTTATTATAGTTTTGTCTTTTAAACAGGGAGTTGATTATGTAAATATATAAGATTTGGGTCATCCTAAAGAAGAAACTAAGAATTTATAATGAAAATGATGCAGATATAGAGCTTACATCTGGAGACACAGTATGTGTACCAAATTTATCATCCCAATACATGGTGCTGATTCGATACAGCTGCTGTATGTTGAGCACCTGTGGACAACCATAGAATTTATCATATAGCTGGTTAAATTTGAAGTAAGATTAGGGCAAAAAATATTGCTAAAAATCATCAAAAGGGACCAGCCTACCGGGCAGAGATCATGGCATATTTCATCCAATGTCTTCCTGGGCTTTTGATGAATGACCTGAACAGTGACAAAGAAATTCACGAACGTATTTTTATTTTTTTATTTTGGCCAATTTTTAAAATATTTTTAGTAAGAAACCCACAGCATGCATAGAAATGAAAAAGACCGGCCACAATCGATATAGATAAACTTGTAAAATAATTTTTACTTGGCAAAATATTTTTATTCATAACTAACATTGAAGGATTCAGAGTTAAACATAGCTAAAGATAAAATTAATATATGTGAAGAAATATAATATAAATAAAATTCCTTTTCTAATTACTCAAAAGGTTCATTACTTAACATCCAAATATTTATAATATTATATAATTAGCACCCAAACATTTACACTTAAAAATAAAACATTATCATTTCACCATTCTTAGAAATTTCATAATTATCAGTAGATATGAGATTTCATATATTCAATGAGACAAATTTACTTTTTTATAAATACAAATAATTAGTTGTTGGATATATGTTTAAGGATTTAAATGCCAATTAGGTGAAAATCTTACTTTAAATATGATCTCATTAACATCTGTGATAGATGGTAAGAGATGGTTGACAAAAAAGAAAAAATAGCATTCATTATAGTAATGTAAGTAAACCATTTAAGCTGATGCTAGTTTTCTCTTACACTTTATACTATAAATATGAACAGGAAAAGAATTATTACCAGGAATCCAATGGACTGTCTGATATGCTTCAACTCATCCCAGGCTGAGCCTGCGTACTAAAAATCCAAAAGTATGAAGTTAAAAAATAATATGAACGTCAATTCAATTTAATTATACTTACCATTTTGTATAAATCATGCTGAATAGAGTTATCACCGACATGTAATATAACATCCCAAACTCTTAACTATGAAGGTATTATCTACTTTGGCTTGGTCCTTAGATGATAAATTCCCCAATAATAACCCTTCCTAGAAGAGCTGCTCTGACAGCACACTTTAGTTCAGAGTTTTTTAATGAAAACTCTACCGTTATCTCAAAAAACATATTAATACTTAAGAGTTTTTCTTCATTATACTAAGGAGATTCATATATAATGCAAGTAACAATAAATCCCTGATATTTCTCCCATGAAAAGTCAAGTATAGTCTTTTAGCATTGGGGGAAAAGATCATGCATTGGTTGATTGTTCTTCTTTTACAGCCATGTATGAGATAAAAAAACAAATGATGAATAAATACCTCATCAGTAGCTTTATAGCACCAATGTTCAAGTTCAGCTAGTCCCGCTTTAACATATTCTCCGTTGATGAATGAACAGCACTCTCTCCTCAGGAGAAGGCTGCATCAGGAGAGAAAGATCATTTTCATTAATCCCTTATACATTCTGTAAAGAATTCTATATTGAACAAACGAGAACCTGTTAAATAGCTGCACGTTGATGAATGAAAAAATTTGCGTGAACACCTTTCTTACTAAAAATGGTGGCACCTAAGGAAAGAAGAATATTAATTGAGTCCTAATTATGCCAAACATGCTTTCCAATGACTTTTATTCATAAAACTAAATCTCATCATGAGGAAAACCAAAAAATGAAGTTTCTAATTGTGTGGTGCAAAAATAACATTATACTGACATAGTTCGCTTTTAGTGTGCTCAAGAAGTTCCCAAGGCCCCTCACAATCCCTTGCCAATGAGCAATAGGGGCGGGTTGCCCTGAATTACTTCCTTGAAGACGGTTAACACCTTTTACCAGACTAGCTTTGGATGTTTTCGGTGCCTGCTTTACCAATTTGATCAAAACAACTTTGATTAAAACAAATCAAACTGAAGCAGGGTAGTTTTCTAACGAAAGAGAAGGGCAAATTGAAAATAATAAAAACTAGATTGCAAGAAAGCATTTCATCACATATACAAAACTGCAAGAAATTAGCACCTGAATGCACAAGCCAAGTAAGGGAGAAATCTCCTTTTTCAAATTATCCCGAATCATTCCATATATTTTCTCCACATAAGCAGTAAGTTGTTGTTTGAATAGCAGAGCGGGGTATTTGGCATCCACTTGTCGAAGAGTATCAATTCTACCAATTGAGGCACCATTGGCAATAAGAGAGAGGTTCACTCCCTGAGGAGCTCCCCTGAAACTCTACAAAACATAAAATAATATAATGCAAAAATACGTAGAGTGAGAGAAAGAGAGAGGGAGGGAGGGAGAGAGAGAGGGAGAGATAATATCAATCATACTTGAGTCATTCTCCCAAATAAAGTAGCCGATGAAGATCGGCGACGCTGTGGAGCCATACCAGCCGCACCACTTGCTTTTAAAGTTCTTTGTAATAATAATAAGAGTGTTGAGGCATTGGAAAGCCAATAGGCTAAAGAATCATTGTTTTCCTGGGTCTTTAAATTAATTAAAATAAAATGTATGAACACCAGCTATAGATATTAGTCATAGCTAAAGAAAATAGTACACTGCAAACTAAGATCAAACCTCAATGGCATGCCCAATTGTCTGAATAATTTGATCGAAAACACTAGTACGCTCAACTTCAAATGATCTCCAGTGGAGAAGACATTTATATATAACACAAGCTGCAACAGGCTTGCTCCCAGAAAATCCCAGTTGTTGTGCAATACACCGGATTAAAAGCTCTTGGTTCTCCTGAAATTAAATTAATGGAGAGAAATACAGGAATTAAAAATAAAGATGATGTGAATTAAAATTAAACATATAAATTGTCATTAGAATTCATCATTAATTTCTAAATTATATATAAGAGTATTGAACAAAAAGTATAATACAGAAGGGAATAGTGAGCCAAGCTCACCTGTTGCCTCTCATTTAGTGATCTTTGTGGTTTGTCCTCTACCTCAGAAAGTTCCTTTAATGAAGATGACATATGAACATCCTAAAAATAAAAATATACGACCAACCATCATCTAGCAACTCTGAATAACCTTGTCAAAAATAAATAAATTAAATCTTACTGAAGCAAACTTTGGGTCATTGAGATTGCCATTATCGGAACTCCTCTGTTCATTCACATTATTTAAAATATCAAGATTATGAAGTTTATATCAACACATGGAATAAAGTTGTAATGTAAGAGTCTATACAGACATGTAGAATAGATCTAGATCGTCCAGACAAAAATTTGTTGGGCGCCATAGACACAGCCTGATGACGAAGAACCTGATTTTCAGATTCCAGATTTGAAAGTTTCTCTTCTAACCTGGTTTTAATAAATGAGTATAATCAGAAATATTGATATCATGTGTATAATCAGAAATATTGTTATCATGTTGTCATTGCATCATTGGAAAAAGAAATGAATTAACGATGAGAGCTAGTTCTTAAAATATAAGACAAATAAATACATTCCCAGCCTATTTGCAGAAGAAAAGCACATAGAAGCCCCAAAATTTTGGCAAAACACTCATTGGGGACAACTAGATGGAGGACACCTGGACAGCACTTTCAATTTGTCATTCATCCAACTAACCCAAAGTCTTGTTTTGGTCAAATTTCAGTCAGCATTGAAGCATTCTTTGCAGAATGTTACCTTCATGAAGACTAATATATAGTAGTTTGTGTGGTCAACATGTAAATTCAGCTTGCATGCATGCTTAACACTTTTCCTTGGGTTTGTTTGGTTGTTTTTTTTTTTCTATTTTTTGTTTTGTTTAGTTTTTTGTTTGAGCACAACCAACCCCATACCTGCTGTACTTTTCTTTTTATATCAATAAAATTTGCAGATTTTTCTTTAAAAAATACAACTAACATGCAGGTGGCCTTAAGAAAAAATTTAATGTGTAAACATTAAAACAAAAAAAGCTATAAACAATTTAAATTGTTTGTGCGATGCTTTCCTCTCACAGACGGAGAGAACGACGTGGCTAAACCCTAGCGCCATGAGATGGCCGTTGATTCGACGTCGATGGCTGCAATATTGGCCTCATTGGCGGAAGGTGCGCCGCTTCTGGAGCTCTGCCCTCAGCGAGTGGTAAATGTTTTGTCTGTTTGTGATATCCGCTTCAGCAGAAAATGCCTGAGGAGACTTTGGGTCTTGCGGAAGTCTTGAGAGCTTCCTAATCTACATCTCTGGCAGGAAAACAGATCCTATGCACCTAAATCCTTCAGAGATGCCATCATTCATGCCTCGTCCCCGATAGATCGGATCAAAATTTAGCCAATCGTTCTTTTTTGAAGTAAATGTACTCTTATACTCTAGGATCATGAGGTGTAAATCTTAGCTAAGCCATACAAATATTCTCATTGAGATTTTCTAATTGAATGCCTAACATAGTCACCATTAGGATTCTTCCATGATTTGGGTCTTTGTCATGATGGTTGGATTGATATATGGTTGGCACCTGCTCATAAAGCTTACCAATGAAGTGGATTATTCAAAAAAAAATTATAGTGGGTTCAATTTTGTTGCAAACCGCCCAATAAAATTTCTTAAGTGGGCAACTTCCTTTGATCCATCTTGCGAACCTAAACTGATTTTGTAAAGCAAACTGAAGGGAGAAAGGTGCTTTCAAAGCAACAAAGAAGCCTAAACACAACGCTTACAGATACAGAAAATTTGATGTTGTGGATGGGCCTTCCGGTGGTTGTGCCAACTGTAATTGAGTTTTCGGAGATGGGAAATGAAATAGCTGTTGAAGAGGTGATTCCGCCTTTGGCCATATTATAAAACAATATTGCTGAAATTGAAATGGATTGCAAGCTACATTGGCGGAAACAGATTGTTAAGAAAAAAATCATCAATCAATTCAAAATTGCAACAACAACGCATTTTGAAACTAAAGTTAAGCCTTTATATTGCATAATATACTCCACCACTATCATCTTTTTGCTAAGTTTCCATACAAATATAGAAATAGAAACACTAAGAATATCATTCCACAACTGTGGACAGAGTTCCTTTTATCAAAGGAACCAAGCTAAGCTCATATTAAATATTTCATTTTTAACTAAGTTCGATTAAAAGGTTTCAAACTAAAGCAATGTTCACAACATTATTAATAGGCAGATAAATTTGTAACATCGATATCCCATTGCCCACCGGCCTTGAGACACTCTTTTAACCGAAACCTAATATTTCTAACAACAAGATTTTCACAAACCACCCATAGTTGCTTCAATTTTCAAACCAAAGGCTGAAATAAGAGTTAAAATAGTCAAGGTGCATGAGTTGCGCCATGGTTTTTGTAGCTTCAATCATCCATTTCCACATGCTAGAATCAGGAAATCATTCCAAGCTTAAAGATCAAACTTTCTTAAATATCAAAATTTATAATAAAATTGCAAACTTTCATTCTCGATTTTTCATTAAAATTCAAATGTTTTGATCATTACACAAATAAAGCATGGGCTTATCAATTCAAATTTTCTATTTAGGCTTTCAATATGTAAATACAATAGTTTGGGTAGTGTAGATCTAAAAATGAAAAAGATGAAATCACTTCGTCCATAGCCTCGCAAAGATACAAATATTTTCATTTGTATTGAAGAGGTTGACATGATATAACTGCTAGTAACAATCATTGTATTTTATCACTTGTTTTTCTCTTTCTTTTTTGCTCGAGTTTCCATAGTTATCCTCCTTCCAAACTCTTTTATTCTCATAGAAACATAAGAATATAAGTTTTCATAGTACAAATACATATGTGCATAAAAAAATACAAGCTATATATTAATATCATTGTATTAAGTATGTACTCCATTCCTTAATTGTTTGCATCTATAAATGCACATAAAGCATGAAGTAGCTACACTTCCTCAATGCATGACTCATCAAGAACCTTCACCATCCACACCTCTATCCATGTTGAACTTCACCTTCAGTTCATCAAAAGTAGGCCAAGTATGCCTGAAGTCATCATAGATAATGGCCTACAATAAATCACAATTGATATCTTCAAGTCTGCAACAATAAAACAATTGGTAGCTTTGTTTGGGACTAGAGGTGTTAATATATGACCCAATCCAACAGCTTAACACAAAGACCCAATTACAATGTTTGGATTGATCAAACTCTTAGTGAGACAAGTTAAGATTAGGATTGTAAGCTATTAAAATCTAAATCAAGCTTGTGTTGACCCATGATATAATAAGGTAGCACAATTGTAACCCAAAAATGCATGATTTGCATAATTATTGGATTATACAAGCATGGTTCACATTGGATCTGGTTCAAATCACATCAAAGCTAAAGCACAAGCTGTATAGTAAAATTTTTATAAGTATCTAGTTTGAGTTATGCATATTCATAAAGGGGCAAGTGTACATTACATAATTCAAATCGTATAAAATAGGCCGGGTTCAAGTTCAAGTAATGTTAATCTTACATTGGTTAGACACAATTAAGACCTACCGACACTAGTTTAAACCTCTATTAAAGATGATGATTGTTTAATTGAAACGTCACTCACAATCCTTAATCCAAAATTGTAACTCCTATTTGTATGCCTTATAATGTTAAAGCAATAAATCCTACAATTCAAGCATTCCCTTTACCTTTGAGTTATAAGTTAAACAACTCATCTAGTGTTCATAAACCCTCCATCATTCTTCCATCATACACTAAACAATCAATTTAAAATCAAGCATATAAGCATTTTAGTTCACCATACTTAATAAGGTAGGTTTTAAATTGACATCATATTTTTTGTAGTTTAAGCTTGCAAGTCCTACATGTAAGCCCCTCTAATATTAAGTTTGCATCCATACAAGTCTTGCAATATAACTTTAGAGCTATAATCAATTCATAATAGATCTAGAACCCTTCATTTATAGGGTAAGATCATAAAGACCCATCATTGACCTTCTTAGTAAGAGGTTGTAAGACCCGCCCCATGGGCCTCTGTTAATTAAGACTTCAAAAGTTCTATATGCGAAATGGTTCAATTGGAATAATAACACCCTCACCTTGAGAGAAAGTCTTTATGGGGGAAAGATATTGAAAAAGATATATACATAAGAAAATTCTAAATTCAATGATAGTAAATTAACAAATTTAATTGCCATCCCATTTTACCCCATGAGTTTATTTTGCATATTATCATTATATCAGCATAATTTTGTTATCATAAAAAGAAGCTTATGACATGCATGAGCATCGTTACAATATGTGTCCATGTGTGGTTTGATGATAATAAAATCATGTTATGGTTCTAATAAAGTGCTTTGAATCCCATATTACAAGTGTAACCATCATACGCTGAATGGAAAATCTAGAAGTTAGTAGTTAGTGCTGGCAATTTGACCCGAAATTCAAAATTCGAACTCGATTCAACTCGAACTCGAGACATTTTGACTCAATTTGAACTCGACTAAAAAAATTTCGAGTCGAGTTCAAGTCATACATCTGGAATTGAACCCTATTTAAAATGAGTCAGAATGACTCGAACTCGACATGAACTCGACTAGACTCAACTTGTACTCGAACTCGAACAAGTTCGAGCATGAGCTGACTCGACTCGAAGCCAGCCCTATTAGTAGCCCTCACAAAGGCTAAGGATTTGAATTCAATAGCATAATAAAATGAGTTTTAGAGCCCCTAAGATTGAGCCACCAAAGCAAATCATTACAATAATTATCTCTACCAACAACCAAACTACTACCACCAAATCCAAAGTAGTTTGAGCCTGCCATTACACCATCCTTGGTAAGAAAATAAATAGCATATGTTCGCATTTCTCATGGATATTACATGCTTAGAAAAAAGGTGTAGCCTAGAGAAAAAGAATGATAGTGCCCTTAATTCTCTCTCTCTCAAGACACTCTTATTAAATACAATAGCCTTTGAACTCCACCCTACAACATAACATGCTATCATGCTTAACTCACACATTTAGATTCTTCACAAAGATGTGGTATGTTGTTATTCCTACGAATATAGTTTACATTATTTTAGGAAAATCATGGCTATATCCAAGCCATACATGTTGAGAAGAATAGCAAACACCATCAAGTATGGATACCAAATCAAATATTTAAGTATTGATACATACTTTTTATCCCACTTAATGTGTCGTGCCAACTCTTTTTAGAATTGACATTGATCATTGAATTACATATACTTGAAACTCAAATACATGTAATGGTTTTGAAACACATATACAAGCAATGATTTCCCCTCTTGTTAGAGGCATTTCAATAGAACCACCAAGTGGCTCTTCCATTAATGAGCTATCTACAAACAGTAAGGGTATAATTAGGTCAAATTTACTTCATGTATTTTTGCAAGAATCATAACCTAATTAAGGGTATTTTTGTAATTATTTTACTGCATGTATATATATATATATATATATATATTTTTTTTTTTTTTTTTTTTTTTTCTTATGTGTGGTATGTGAGATTTGAACTCATGACCTGAATTAATAAATCCTGAGCCTCAACCACTAGGTTGCAATACTATTCACATATGATTATACTTCATGTATTTTTTGTATGGCATACCATATTTTTACATTACAATATATAAGGAAATGCATCCAAATAATCTAAAATTATTTTTTAAAATGACAATATTTTTGTGCGGCATACCATTTTTTAAAATAGTACTGTGTTAATATTTTTTCAAGATAATAGGTAGTTAATGGTGCTGATGATAACTCATGCTCCTGTAATCATGATCCAGGTTTACCAACGGCTACAATATTGGAGATTCATGCTCTTATCTCAGATAAACTGTAAAACCTTAAAATGACAAAATATTAACACAGTACTATGACAAGTGAAAGCTTATGATGCTTCCAAGTTTTAAGATTATCTGTTCAAGTTGTCTATTTTAAAGAAACCATGGGAATAATTTAAAAAAAAAAACACAAAAATATAGATGCCAGAAAGTTTAATGCTAACCTGTTCAAAGTATCGTGCAGATGACGTGCTTTTCCTTTAGATTCTTCCAACTTTCCATGTTTTTCTTCACTTGTCTTCTGTGCTTCAAAATATTTTCTTTCAAAATCATCAGCTCGATCTTTTTCTGAGACTAAAGAAGCCTGTAAGATAATCAAGTACAATCAATGTAGGCCCATGTACTGATTCTCTTTAATTTGTAATGATTAGATTCATTTATTTGTGAGAATTTGTGAGTGATAACAATTTAATACAATAGGAAGTTGTTCCGGATAGCATTAAACGCATGCACAATGGAGCCCTGACTAGTATTAGAAGCAATTGTGGAATGAACCGATTTTCCAATTATAGTAAAGTTGCATTAAAAGATTGATGCAGGACGAAGACCTACACTGGAGCATGTGATGACTCGAGCATATTCAAGGAGATTAAGAGCTTGAGGAGTACTTGATTGAGACATGTTTCAGCTGGTTGGAGGTTGTAAGGTCATGACGAATATTGTGTTGTATTATGTTGCCTGTAGACCGTCTCATTTATGTAATAATTTTGTTTCTTTCAGCATTTATGTTTTTAAGTATATGTCGGGAACATCAAAAGCCGTACGGGGAGGTGCAATAGGGCCTTTATTGTCTTTTTAGCGACGCTAGTTAATATTAGGGTTTAATTGCTATAAATACTTCTTGTAAACCCTAAATTTTTGGGGAATGATACTTGGTTCCAGAAAAATTAGCTTGTAACAACTGAAACTTCTGTTTGTGTGCATAATTAGCAGGCTTTAGAGTGTGTATAACCCTATAGGGATCAATGTGTGAATAGTCTTGATCAAATCTACCTTTTTCTATTTATTATTTATATTTTCTTGTATTTTTGTGTTGTTCCATCTGCTCCCTTCCATTTCTCATCATTCTATTGCATTTTATTTCTGTTTTCATCAAAAACTTGCTTCTTGTTGTGAACTATACAAAATTTGACATTGTTTATTTTTGTTGATACCAAACCTTTTAAATGACCACAAAAGTCTAAAAAAATAGTTTCTATCAATTCCTAACATCTCTACAAGCATTCTCCAAAATTCAATCAATTCCGAATCCATTTGGGCTGCCAAACACCTTCCTGAAGTTGAACGACCATTTACGCACACATAATCGTCTTCTTCAACTTTACGCCATTAGAAGTGGCATTAAGTTTGTATATTTTTGAATATTGAAGTAATTACCAAATAATTGATTAAACTAATTTAAGTAATGATAAGTAAATTATTTTGTAGTAAGATGCCAACCCCACCTAGTGAGTTTAAGGCTTGGGGGTGTTTTTGTTATAAATTATTTTACTTAAGATGAGTTTTAGATTAGAAATTTAAATTAGTTGTAATATTGTAAGTGTTTATACCCCTCAAATAGAATTGGATATGTGTATAAAAGAAATATTTTGGGATGATTTGGATGAGTTGGTTCAAGAAATACCTCAAGAGATATTTTTTATAGGAGAAAATTTAAATGATCATGTTAGAAGGGTAATTAAGGAATTTAATAATTTTCATGATTGTTTTGGTTGTGGAGAGATTATTGAAGGAAGAATGATTTTAGAATTTTCTTAGTTTATAATATTTTAATTGCTAATGCCTTTTAAAAAAGAGAGCAGTATATTATCATATTTATATAAATAAGATATTTAAAACTCTTATTGATTAATTTCTCTTTAAAAATGATAATTTATTGTGCAAGAATTATAAAATTGTTCCAAGTGATTATTTAACAATCTAATATCATTTATTGGTTTTGGATTTAAATATAAGAGACAATATTAGCACTATTAATTTAAAATGTCATAAGACTAAAAAATAGAATCTTAAGAAGGGTAATATAAATAATTTTAATAGGAAATTTAAAACTTGGACAGTGGAATTTTGAGGATGAAGCCAACCATTATAGCAAAGTTTAATTGGTAAATCAAAAGAGATACCCAATAGTAAAGATAGTGATGAAAACATGATGTTCAAGTTAAGATTAAAGATAAAAAATATGTTATAAAAAATATTTTAAATGTAAGACTGAATAAAATTAAAAGAAATATAAACTAGCTTATCATAAATCAAAATAACAATTCATAAAAATAATAGTCCAACACTTTATTATTTTCATAACAAATTTTAAATTGCTAAGGGAGAGACACATCTATAAGCTAATAACTAAATTAAAAGATAAAAGAACCAAGGATTTAACTCGTAAAATATATAAAAATCAATAATAATTTTTTTTAGGGATGAAGATATTCAATATAGAAGGATGAATTATTTTATTAAGCTTTTTAATGAATATTGTTACAAAAAAAATACTATAAATGAGTTTAATGGTTATAAAAATAGTCTCTATTACACTTTTTATTGTCATGTTAGTAAGCTAAGATTTAGAATGATTTAAAGAGCATGAAGAGTGAAAAAGCAGTAGGATTGAATGACATCCCTATTCACATATGGGAATATTTGAGAAAGAATTTCTTGTCTTACGAAGTTATTTAATGTTATTTTAAAAATAAAAGATGTCAGATGAGTGGAGAATAAGTATTATTACATCTATTTACAAGAATAAATAAGATGCCCGATATTGTGAATAATTATAAATGAAAAGTTAATGTGGTATACTTTGAAACTTTGGGAAAGTAATTGAATACATATGAAAAGATACTTGCATTCTCAAAATCAATTTGGTTTTGTGCTATGTAGATCTACCATAAAAGTTATACAGATACTAAGAGGTTTGATGGAGAAATTTAGAAGGGAAAAGAAGATCTTTATTTAATTTTTATTTGATCATGAAAAAGCTTATGATAGAATATTTAAAATATTTCTTGAAGAGCTTTGGAGAGAAAAGAGATTTGTGTTACATATATTAATGTTATTAAAAATATGTATAATGGGCCAGTAACATGTGTTCGATCACAAAGTGGCTTGGCTAATAAATTTTTTGTTTCTATTGAATTACATCAATGCTCATCTCTCAACTCATATTTTTTATTTTATTTACATATGTTCTTATTGAGCACATTCAAGAGGAGATTCATTGGTGCATGTTATTTACAGATGATATTCTAATAATTGATAAAACTAAAGATAGAGTTAAGAAAAAACTTGAGTTATGGAGGACTGATTTAGAGTCTAAGGGTTTTTGTTTAAATAGATATAAAATAAAATATATAAAGTGTAAGCTCAGTGGTATTATAAACCTTAATCTCGAGAACATAACTATTGAGGACCACGTGATCAAGAAGAGCAAGAGCTTCAGGTACCCGAGTTTAATTATTCAAAATAATGGCAAGAAAATAGAGGAATGTCATTAATAAGATCCAAGCTAGTTGGATGAAATGGAGGAGCGCTTCTGGAGTGTTCTATGATCCAAAAATCTCACTTAAAATTAAAGGAAAATTTTATAGAGCAACTATACAACCAACTATGTTATATGGGGCTGATTGTTGGCCAAAAGAAGAAACATACCGAAAAATAAGTATTATAGAGATGAGGATGCTTAGGTGGATGAGTGGGTAAGAATAGAATAAGAAGTGTGTTTATCCATAGCAAGGTTGGAGTGACGCTAATAGTGGATAATAATAGAGAATGTTTCCTTAGATGGTTGGGGCATATTAAGCATATATCGTACAATGACCTGTTAAAAAAATTAAGTTTATGAATTTCTCCCATATTAAAAGAGGAAGAGGGAGACCCAAAAAGATATGAGAAGAAACTATTAGAAGGATTTTTTCTATTTGAAACATAGGGAGGAGCTTCTATTTGATCTTGCACAATGGAAATAGGATTCATAAAGCCAACTCCTCCTAGTGAGAATAAGGCTTTGTGTTGTTGTTATTGTGGTCGTTGTTGTTGGGAAATTCAATAAATTGAATTAAATTTTTATGTAATAAAAGTAATACAATTATTATGATTAATACAAATTTCCCATATTATGCAATGAATTGAAAAACATGCGCCAACTACACTTGTGGGAATGTTAGTTTAAGAAAATTAAAACAAACAAAAGAAAAACCAAAGGCCACATGGATGAAGTTGTTTCAAGTTATTTGAAAAGAATAGAAATGACAACTCAGACAACATACAGCATGAAAGTTGATGATGGAGATGATGATGATGATGTAAAGTCATATTCATCAATTAAGAGTTTTATGAAAAGTTGGTATGTTACATTCCCAACAAAGCATGATAAGATTATTACCTTCAGTTGTTCAACTTCAGCTGTCAGGGATTCAACTTTCTCCGTATCTTGAACAAAAACAGTAACTTCCTTGATGACAGGCGGTGCTTCTTCAATTGCTTTTTTCATTGCCATTCGTTCCTTAGCAAGCATTGCATTAGTCTCATCCACCTTACTCTGTAGCACTTGCAAAGAGTTCTGCAATTTTGAAATCTCCTGTGTTTTTGCTTCCTCCAAGTCTGCCTGTATACAAAGTATCACCAGATTAAGTCATAATGATTAATCATCTCGCCATAGTTTTGAATGTATAAAATTTTAATTATTAATATTGATATGCTTTATGGTACAGGTAATATAAAAGCTACACCATAAAATGGATTGAAGACTCTTTGATACAGGTTCGTTACGGCATTTATACTTGTTTTTCCCTATAGAGGAAAAAGATTAAACCTCCTAGCCTTTTTTTTTATTCTGAGAAATTGTATTTTTAAAGAATAAAAAATACCCTTAAGCGTTTCTCCAGCTGCAAACGCCATGTAAGCTCTTCCACTGTTTTTTCAAGTTTATCCTTTGCTTCTTTAAGTGCCCCAGTTTCTCTGGCTGCCTGAACACAGCCAAAAGTATATGTTTACGTTAGCTTCAAACAAAGATACATATGATATATATTACATATTGGTAAAAATTACAGTACAAAACATTAACGCAGCTAACATAATAAATTCAAGGCTTTCAATCAAGTATGCAAGCAAGAAAAGCACTTGTCTTATGATTTTCCAAGCACGAAAACCACAATAATGTCTCATGAGAAGAAGAGTTCTTTTCTTTTTCAATGATGGGAAAGCATGAAAAAATACTCATGCATAAACTCAAAAAGCATTACTACCCAGTAAAAATTATTTATTTGCATTATATCAATTTTGTAATCATAAATGAAAATAAGACATCATTTTGTATAATAATATGCATACGTTTATAGAAGATGTCATATAATACAAAATACTTTTACTTGATCACTTCAATTGAGCCAAACTTAAATGATAGCACAGTATACAATCATATAAATATAAGTGAAATAGCAAAATCAGGAAGAATTCAATTCCTATTAAGACTACCTCTTTTCTAATTGAAAAATCAAGAGGAATCATCATTTTAGCTCTTTTAACTAAGATGAGATTTAATCAACTTACTAAAAGTTATATTATGATATATATATATATATATATATATATATATATATATATATATATATGTATATATATATATATATATGTATATGTATATATCATGGCATGTAAGTAAAAGCGTGCAATAATTAGATAAAACTGAAAAAATGAACTAAACCAAATAAAATTATAAAATAATTGTTATTAGATTATCATTATTTAAAATAAAACTCGTTTTCCTTTTCTATATTCATTCTATAGAAAGAATACAATTCCAATTAAGAGTTCCTCTTTTCTAATTGAAATATCAAGAAGAGTCATCATTTTAGTTATTTTAAGAAAAAAATACAAAATGGTCCCTCGACTCTTGTAAAATATTTATAATAATCCTTAACTCTTGAAAATATTTATTTTTTATCCCTTAATATTTGTTTAATTATTATTTTTGATCCCTACTATTATTTGTACAAAAACTAAGAGGAGTGGATATCAAGAAGAAAGATGGAGAGAATGAGAATCAGCAGCCCAATAGTTTATTCTATCAAAACATACATGCATATGTGATTGTGGATTACATCTATAATATTATGGCTAATAATGTGTAGGGTCATAATAGGTCAAATAAAGTATATATATATATATACATATATATATATATATAGATATATATATATATATATATATATTTGTTATTAGCTTTGTAAAGGTTGGTGTTCGGATGAGGGAGTTAAGAGTGGTTGGGTTGGGTCCAATGATTAGGATGTCATCTACGTAGATTAGTATGTAGATTTTGTTCGGGGGTGGTGTCATGTAAGAGTAAGGAAGGATCAGCTTTGCTAGTTCTGAATCCCTTGGAGTGTCAAAAATTGGTGAGTGTGGAGTACTATTGGCAAGGTGATTTTCTTAGGCTATAGAGAGCTTTGTTGAGTTTGCAAACATAATTAGGGTGATTGGGATCCTCAAATCCTTGTGGTTGTTTCATTTAGACTGTTTCTTGGAGAGTTCCGTGTAGGAAAGCATTGGAGACGTCTAGTTGTAAAATGGACACTTGGAATGGGTTGCAATGATGAAGATGATTTGTATGGTGGGTATTTTAGTCACAGGACTGAATATCTCCAAGTAAATCTGTATGATAGTGTTGATTGAGCCCTTGAGCCACTAGGCAGGCTCTGTAGCAGGCTACGGTACATCATTGTTAATTTTTATACAAAATTTTGTTGAGGGTTGGGAGGAACTAAGGACTAGATGTGCTGGTCGATTAGTGTTTGATATTCATCAGCTATAGCAAGTTGCCAATTTTTTTGTTTGGCGGCACCTTTATAGGATTTAGGTTCAGCTGATAGAGAGGTTGAGTTCAATAGATTGAATAGAGGTTTTGGGTTGATTGCACCGGTTTTGAGACACGAGTTAACATGGGGTGAGATGGGAGTGGGGGTTTGGATGGGTAGAGTTGCGGATGTTTGTAGAATCTGATTATTGGAGGATGGAGTTGTGGAGGGCTTTGAGGGGTTAAAATAGTGAGATTTCAAATATCCGTTGAGAGTTGGTTTTTAGTAGAGGAGGTTGACCACATAATTTTCTTGGATGCAGAGGATGTAGTAGATGGAGTGATGGTGTAGAGTTTGTTGACGCAACGACCTTTAACAAGGGGAGTGCTCGTTTGGAGATCCTTTATTGTAAAGTCATATGAATCAAATAGGATGGAGCAAGAGTTACCGAATGCTATTTTGCGAATAGATAGAAGATTATATTGGATTGTGGCACATGAAAAAGGTTGTTGAGGTGAAATTTACGATTCGGTATTGGGAGTACATCGGTGCCAATGTTGAAGATTTGGAGGAATTGGCCATTACCGATTGTTACTCTGTCATTTCCTTGATAGTTTTCAGCAATGGATAAGTTGTTGAGATCATTTGTGGCATGGTTAGTATCAACTGGGATCGACAACTAGATTAATGCACAGAGCGATAGAGTTGAGTTTCCGCGGATTCTTGTAGTGGGCGTTCATCCGATGCCAACAATTTTTGGCTGAGTGGCTTGTTTTGTCGCAGATTTGGCACTAGATGGAGGGAGTTCTGGCTGATCTTTGTACGGGTGAGGCTTCTCAATGTGGTATTTCTCTATGGTTTGGAATGTGGCCACATCCCTATTGGATCTTCCTCTACCATGGAATTTGCTGGAGAATAGGGTAAGGGAAGGACTGTTGTTGGTAGAAGGGTAGTTGGAGAGCATAATTTATTTGTAAAGATCTTGTTGCACATTGATTTTCTCGTTGCATAAGAGGGAGTAGAGATCATCGAGGTTGATTGGTTTAAGTTTTGTTCAAATAGCAGTTTTGAAGGTATAATATGTAGATGGAAGTCCATTCAATATGTAAAGAATGACATCTTCATTATCAATTTTTGAGCCGACTGCTCCAATCTTGTCTACAAGGAATTTAATTTATGTTATATATTAGCTCATTGGCCGATTCTTGAGTGATACATTGTTCAATTCGTTCTTGAGCTGAATGACTTTGGATCGATTTGTTGGCTGGAGGAATTTTTCTAGGATGTGCCATGCTTCAAGGCATGTTTCAGCATTCAAGATGTAGGGAGGATTGATGGGGATATTATAGAGTAGAGGGCAGCAATAAGGTGTTGAGCAATTGAGGTTCATAGTTGATACTTTTCATTGTCGTTGTGGAAGATATGGTTGGTTCTGTCAAGATGGTCATATAGGTTATTGGCTTTGAATAGTTGGGTTACTTGTGCTCACCATATAGGGTAGTTTACAGAAATTAGAGGGTTGCAGATTATGTTCTTGATGTTGAACATCAAGAATTTGAGGCTCTTGGTTTCATCTTGGTAGGTGAGGTTGCTTTTTTTGATTGCTGGAATGGTTGCTCATTTTGATCAACCCCCAAAACTAATGTTCCTTCGGTTAAAAAGTAATGGTATATGCACCTTTCCCGAAGCACTTCTTCTCCGTCTACAGCTTACAATTTATGCAACTTCTTTCACTTTTTTTGCATGTACAGGATACAATTTATTCTCCTACAGGTCAACGAACTTGTGAATAGGTGAGATTGGTCCTCTCTACGGTCGACGAACAATTTATCCTCGATGAGACGTCTCTCATCCAACGAAAAGGCTCATTTGAAGCGGCATCTCTGGTGATGATTCTGAATTTTTCATAAATCGGCATTACTGAATTTATGTCTCTGGTGCCGATCCATTGACTGTAAATCCGGTAATGCCGATTCATGAAAAATTCAGAATTAGCACCAAAGACGCTGCTTCAGATGAGCCTCTTCGTCGGATGAGAGACGCAGAGAGATGTCTCATCAAGGAAGAACTGTTCGTTGACCGTCAGTGAGAACACTGAGAGAAGAAATAACATGTTCACAAGCTCGTCAATCTATAGGAGAATAAATCGTAACCTGTAGGCGTAAAGAAAGTGAAAGAAGTCGTAGAAATCACAAGTTGTAGCCAAAGGAGTGTTTCAGGAAACATGCATATACCCTTACTTTTTAATGAAATGAATAGTAGTTTAGGGGGTTAATAATAGCAGAGACCAAAAAAAGCAATTAAACAAAAGTCAAGGGATAAAAAAAATATTTTCAAGGGTCAAGAATGATTTTGAACATTTTGAAAGAGTTAAGGAGCTATTTTGATAATTTTCTCATTATTTTACCTAAGATGAGATTTAATGAATTTACTAAAGTTAAATTATGATATAGATGTCATGGCATGTAAGTAAGAGCATGCAATAATTAGATAAAATTGAAAAAATGAACTAAACCAAACCAAGCTTATTTGATCAAGTTTGATTTTCAAACATAGTTTGATTTTTGCTTTAAAAGAAAGCTTGTATTGGTTTTTAGTTAGAATTTCTCTAAAAGAAACCCAAATCAACCAAAAGATTAAACTTGATATATTTTGATGGCTATGATATTGTACAGCAAAATTAAATGAATCAGATTCAATTTGTTATCATGCATAACTTTTTCTTAACATAATACTCTGAATTAAGTGAAAAAAAATTAATCAATTAAATATATCAAATGTGCAGTTAAACTAAAAATTGAGATGTGGCTGGTGAGATTTGAACACAGGTCATCAATATCTAACAATTTTAAATCAATCTGTGAGAAAAAAAGAGATTCCTATATCCTACAAAACACGGGTCATCAATGTCAAACAACATGCACAAAAGATGTTTTTTTTTTAAGAAGCTGAGCATCAATGTAGCAAATATGTGACGGATGAGATTTGAACTTTTGGCTTATCAGGAGTTTAAATTCAAATGGTTCAAACCACTAGGCCATACAAGATGTCATTAAGCATTCAAAAAATTTAGATTGATAGTAATTAAATTGTTTTCTTTATCAAGAACTTCTAGAATAGTTATCACTAAAGAGTTTGAAGATCCCAAAATTAAACTTAAAGCCCCTAACAAAATTTATTAATCAACACCCATATGCTTAAAAAGCTATGCTAGATACAGTTTTAGAACAGATAGACATGTATCACTGCTGATCTATCATCCAAACTCATTAACTAATGGGTCAAGCAAATGATTAAGAATAAAGAGTTCCTCAGCAAATGATAACAAGCAGAATTGAGCATGTAAAGCAGCTTTTTAACAGTCTCAGGTAAGTTGGAAGTCCTCAAACAAATCCAAATAGTTTAGATACAGGCCAATCACGTAAAGTTAAAATCTACTAAGAACTGACACTTTAAAAGCCTTCTCTATCAGTGTCAAACACAGTCAAAGCAAGATTTCCTCTCACATTCCCAGCACATTTCTGATACCATATGAACAGACAGCACACATCAATATGAGCAAATCACACAGTAGCTATTTCAGCTTGGGATCACATTTTCCATCAATCTAAAATCATCTCAGAAGCTAATGTATTAAAATGCATGACATCATAATATTAGCTCAGCAGACTATTACCATAGAGCGCACACACAGATTATATATATATATATATATATATATATATATATATATATATATATATAGATAGATAGATATCAATTGGTGGAGGACAACATCAATATAAGCAAAAAATCTTATTACATGGATTGAAACCTTCATCATCAGAGTGATTCATAAGACACTCATAAAAGAGCATTACCTAATTATAAATAATTATTTTATTCTGTAATTTTAACCAACAAGAGATGGGGTAAGGTCCTAGGAAAAGATTTTTCTATCTAATATTGAATAAGAGTTCATGGATCATGTTTGAAAGCAAATGGATTGAAATGACAAATCAATGTTGGAAGCCATCAAATCCACCCCCCAAGTTGCTGCAATTGGCAAAATTTTCTTATTCCAGTTCCAACACCAACAGGACTAACACACAAGATCAGGATGCCGATAATTCCATGCCTCAAACTTCTCCACAACTATACTTCTGCATCAACTCATGACAATTTCATAAACTTTGTGCTCTCATTCCATTATTCGGTATCAAAGCAATCTCAACTCCACAATATCCTAAAAGAAGAACAAAGATCAACTAAACATGATAGCAAATGCACAACCGTCATCAAAATACTTGCATTAGTCAATAAAACCTTCAAATTCTCATATATTCTTCTTTTTGAAAGTTGGTTTAATTTAATTATTAAATTGAGGAAATTATTTGTTAGTTATCAATAGTGTGAAAATTCATACATATTTTTTTAGGTCATTAACCCTACTAAAAGCCTAACCGACCCAATTAATCAACTCATCATGCATTGAGAGATCTCATTTTTATAAGTATGATTCACTAAAAAACCTAATATAAATATAAATACACTAGACTTCACGTGATTTGAAATTTATTCATGTGTCACTGATAAGACTAATTAATTAATTTTTATAATTGTTCACATTACTACAATTGCAGTTAATTGTTTAGAAACTATGAAACCCTTAAATCCAATTTCAACAAACTTCTAACTGCACAACATTTATTATTTTGCATTACTAGCACATCATAATATCAATGCAAGCGTACATCACTTCATAAAGTATCAATCATCAGTATGTCTAACAACAGGCCCATCAGCATATGCATCATAGAAGAAGAGCTCTAGATCTTATTACAAACCGCGAGCCACTAAGAATCACCTTGCATTGAAGGTGTGCACAATCTTCGTAAATTTTAAAATTGATTGAACAACATGAATCCATTCTTCAAAAATCATGAAATGATTGGCTATATCAATTTTGTTTAACTCAAATTATATAACCCCATAAGATACTCGCTAAATTTTATAGTGAAAAATGTAAGCTCTGCAACTACTTAAAAACAAATGAATGATTTGCCTAGTTTATTCTCTAAGTTTTAGGTCATCAAACATTTCCATTTTACTATGTAACGATCCCCTTAAATAATATTAAGCAGAATTCTTAAACATTGAGGCGCTTTTTCAGATAACGGTAGAGTTCCTAATAAGAACTCCAAAGTTAAGGGTGCTCAGGTGGGAGCACTCCTAAGATCAGTGACCTGTTGAGAAGTTATCTTCTGAGGGCAAAACCGTGAAGCCTATCAGACCAAAGCGATTGATTATTTAGTCATCAAACATTCTCATTTGACTATGTAACGACCCCCTTAAGTAATATTAAGCAAAACTCTTAAATATCGATGTGCCTTTTCAAATAATGGTAGAGTTCCTAATAAGAACTCCAAAGTTAAGCGTGCTCAGGTGGGAGCACTCCTAGGATCAGTGATCTACTGAGAAGTTATCTTCTGAGGGAAAAACCGTGAAGCTTATCAAGTCAAAGTAAACAATACCTTGGTGCTTAAGATTTTGTGCTATTACAAATAGTATCAGAGCAGGCCATAAGGTGTAAGATAAGAGTTATGGGTCATACAGAGAAAAGTACCACTTTATATGAGCAGCCTCTTGAACCCATGATGATTAAGGTGCTACATGATTGTGAGTACCTCTTAAGCCTAAATGGGTCACCTCTAGTTCTATCTACGGATGGTTTTTGAATCTGTGTAGAGAAACTGACAAGGCGTCAGTTACTTAAGTTTGGGAGATTGTAACGTCCCCATTAAGTAGTATTAAGCAGAACTCTTAAATATTGAGTGCCTTTTTAGATAACGGTAGAATTCCTAATAAGAACTACAAAGTTAAGTGTGCTGAGGTGGGAGCACTCCCGAGATGGGTGATCTGTAGGGAAGTTATCTTCTGAGAGTTAAACCATGAAGCTTATTAGGCCAAAGTGGACAATACATTGGTACTTAAGAGTTTGAGCTATTACACACTATGTTTATGAGCGTTGCAAAATAACTTTTGAATATATAGCTCATGATTTTTATGTACTTAAACATGATGATATAAACATTCTATCTATCAAAATTAAACCTTTCATCACCATAAATAACCCTACTTTTGATTCTTTGTGTCACCTAAATATAGGTACATTAATAATTCCCTCACCAAATGACTAAAACCCTATAGAAAATAAGAAAATAAGGGAAAAGGTTGAATTCGCCTTCCCATATGCAATGTCCATTAATAATTATCCATAACTAATATCACCGTTTTAATTTCTAAAATTTTAAATTTTTGTTTCGCATTTTTTAAAAAATCATTAAATAATATTTTGAGGCTTGTCATAAAATAAACTTAAGTTTATTTTCATAATCAGCCCTTTTTAAATATTATAGAAATAATAAATTTTATTACACAATACATGAAAAAATCTTTTATATAAATATTTGTATGATATATGTAATAATTAAAAACTTATTGTCAAATATAAAAATAAAATATTTGTGGTGTGTATGCAAAATCCATAATACTTTTATACTTAAATAAACTATATTTAAAACTTTAGAGAGGGAGACAGCCCCCGTGACCCCTTAACTCATCCACAATATATATTTAGTATACTATAGTTTAAAACCTTTTTTTGGTGGTGGTGGTGGGGAATGTGGCCTCTAGCATCCCTTTAACTTTGCCATTGATCTTGCATAAGAAATGAAAAACTAGATAATTTGTGAGCAATTTTCTTAGTAAGTGAGCACTATTCTCTATGTAGATCAATAGTGTAATATCCGCTAACACAGTTTCAACTTGTAAATTAAATTTTGTTGTGTGATGAATGATACATAAGAACATCTTATCAAATACAATAATAAATTCTATTACATGAATGAGCACACCCATTATTATCATGGATTCAAAAATTAATTATAAAAAAACAACTTATGCATTTATTTTTAATTTGTAATTTTGATAGTCAAAAAGTGGTGTAATGGCAAAGGGATAAATTTTCATTTTATAACCATGGCCAAGAATTTATGGATCACATTTGAGAATCTATTGAGAGTTATTGATTAGTGCCTAAAGCCATCAAATTTACTATCAAGTCAATGCAATTGGAAAATTTATTCCATAAGTCTTGACACTAGTATAACTCATGCATACTATGACAAGCCGATGCAATTTGATTTGTTTTTTGTCCATGATTGGAATGTTTTCCAAAAATTTTACAAGTTTAAATTTTTTATTCTCATTGGGTTATAAAATATTAATACAAAGAGTGTGTTGACATCCATAGTTGATTAATGAAATTTTGGCTTTCCTATTCAACATAAATTATATTGATTTGTTTGCTCAACTAATTTTAGTGAATTCTTGGTGGTAGCTCTAGCTATAATTCCTCAACCTCTACATTCTCACAAAATTCATAGCCTCACACTCATTTGCCATGTCATCTCCTTCTAAATTCACCAAAATCACAAACCTTTAAATCTTCCATCCAAATTCCTCTAAAATATTCTAGTTTCAAATGTCTACACTCTAATACTTTATCATTAATTCAACCAATTCTTTAACCCTTTGCTAGTAGTCTCAATACTAACCTTAATTATGAGTTGGTAATGAAGATCAAAGTGTATTTATAAAACTTGTACAAATTTTCATAATTTCGTTATTATAAAATTAGTTCAAGTTAAAATTGTGATGACTTAAATCCAAAGAGAGGACAAGGAATCATCATCATAGTGATTGTCAAAGCATGAAGGTTTGAATAAGGAGCAACCCTAATAGGCTTCTAGAAAAAAGGGATAGCATGAATAAACTGAACCACCAAAAGAAAAAGAAAATATTTAGAATTATACAAGTAAAATTAGAAAATACAAATCAATGCACACCTTTTAAGATAGTGGCAGAGTTTATAATAAAAATTTTAAAGTTAAGCATGCTTATAACAGAGCACTTCTAGGATAAATGATCGTCTAATAAATTATCATCCGAGGATAAAAATCGTGAGATTTGTCCTAGTATGAGATACATCGAGAAAACGAGGACAATAATTTGCATGGAATAGCCATAGATGCAACACAAATCACTAAGGGATATGAAAAAATTTTAATAAAAAATTAAAATTTTCCCCATTCAACAACATTGAAAGACTTTCAAATTTATTTTTAGGGCATTTTGAGTTGCATGGAAGAAGCTAGATCATCAGTATTCTATAATAGCTTTTATACTATATATATATATATATATATATATATATATTAAGGTTGCTTCTCTTGGATAACAAAATATCACATGCCATTCCAAAAAGCCAATGCTGCTTGGCCTAAAGAATGAATTTGGTCATTTATTTTGCATTGACGAAACTAACAAGCAACTAGCAAATATACTTCCCAAATCCATATTGGCAATCTGAACAAAGGTAAATAGAAACGATTACTGACCATTTTAAGCTTCCTCAGTTCCTTCCTTGCAACCCTTCCTCTCCATCTAGTTTGTGTGGCAATTGACGCTCTCCTTAACTGTTTGAGATATAAATAGGCCTTGTGACGACGCCATTGAGTCTGTAAAAATTAGATATATTCAATCAATATTTATTAAAAAAAAATTATAAATTTAGTTCTCTAAGAATAAGTTAACCTGAATCTTTGTTGATGCTTGTGCTTTTCTCCTAGATCTAAAATCATTTCGGGCCATCATAGCCCTCGAACCAGTTTGAATGACAAGAACAGACAACCTTAGACTTGTGTATTTCTTTTTGGCCTGGTAACGCCTTAAATTTTTTTGTATATTAATTGCAGCTGACTCCTTTCTCATGTGTTCAAACATTTTTTGAGCCAACCTTCCTGCAACAAATACCCAAATAATAACAACATATTCTTATGTAAATCATTCCAGACAAGATGAAAATAGAAAAACCCACTTCTCCATAATGATTGCACTTGAATGCTAGCCATCCTCATTGCAACAAATAGTTTTCGAGATATGTGTGTTCTAACTAGCCGTTGAATAGTTTTGGCAGCATTTCTGAGTACTACTCCTCTCCGAGCATCTAATTCAGCCATCTGACCTGCTCTAAGAAAAACTTTTGTTTTTCCCATCTGCAAAGCCAGGTTAGTACTTAAGAAAGAGAAACAAGCTAATAAGTAGAATAAAATTAAGGACATCTAGCTCAAAGAGTAAAATAAAACCAGCCCAAAAAACAAAAACACAACATACATCATTTTTACAAGTAATTTATGTCAATTCTAACAAGTGTTTTGAGCCATAACTGTATAAGGTATGGAACTAGCCTAATCAAATTACCTGCCAGCTCTTTAATCCTGTCTTTTCTAAAATCTTGGCACAAGCAACCTTCTCATCATAGCTGCTCAAGATGTCGATATTAGATGAACACAAAGTGGCTACAATATCCAAACAAAAATAGCAAATGGTAAAATATTAAAAAATCTTACAATGAAAGTTGAGAAACTTACTTTCCTTCAAGAACTTCTGGAGCAAGAATGCCAAAACGATGAAGAAATTCATAAAATGTACGGCGAGTCGGATATCCAGCACAACTAATTCTGATAGCTTCCAGAACACCCTGATGAGAGACAAATTTTTAGTAAAGGTGTGGAAACTGAGCTTACATGTTTACAAAAATTCAAATCCAGGAAATAATTTTTTAAAACTCAAAATGCACTCACACCACAACGCAACTGCTGCATGACATTAACATTCTCAAAAATGGAAGGTTTAAGAAGGTTGTTCGGCTTCACACATCTAATATAATGTGGTTCAGTTGAATTCAATGTTTCCATCAAAGATTGTAGTTGTAACTGCAACACAATAAACATAACAGACATTCATCCATTAGAAAACAGAAGCCTTTCCATCAAAGATTGCAGTTGTTGCAACACAAACGACTTAATAGACATACAATCATTTTTTAGAAAACATAAGCCTGATTTTATCATAAGAATATCAACAAACTTAAGGTACTCAATGTGTATGACATGCATAGCCATATTAAATATATATTCACTATTTCTGCTGCCAGAATTTATAGAATAAAGAGGAGAATATTATACACCTTAAAACGAGCACCAATAGATGAAAATTTAGAGGATTTTGATGTCTCTTCGGGTAGTGGAGGAAAAAGGCCTGCAACAAACAGGCATTTTGAAGCACTCAACAATTCTTGGTGTTCCGCAACTACTGTAGTCTTTATTTTTGTCTAGGAATTGGTGAGATTGATATTGAACCTACAGAGAAGACAAAGAAAGGCTTTGCTCAGACAAGTTAGCAACTGATTTTGCACCCAATTTTTGAAATATGAAGCTAACCTCTCCGGCGTAATGGCAAATTGTGAAGTCAGTTTGAGACAACTTTGGTTTGACAAAACGCTTGTGTGTCTTAAATGTTTGGTAAAGCTTTTGAGAAAAGGTCTCATAAGTAGACCTCGGAAACATACTGCAAATAAAATTGAAAGGAACTTATAGAAAAGAATAACATCTTAATTAAGGTAAATGAGATTAAGCATCTGCAAAGCAACTTATAGAATATAACAAACAAGCTTTAATATACAAAACTAAACTTAATAGAATAAAGATAGAAATGTGCAAAGGAAAGCATATTTTCATACCATGCTTCATCAAGCAGAGCAATGATCCCTCCAGGCTTCTGTTAGGAAAAGAATTAAAAAGAATACATAAGTTCTCAACAAAACTAAAATTAGTATTTTTTTAATAATGCATCCTTTTAACTAGAAATGGGAACTCAATTAATGAAAAGATTAATTGTAAAGAGTTTAGGGGTTGTTTGGTTCTGGAAATTGGAGGTAAAAGTATACCTATAATATGGATGCTTCTAGTATTTAGTTTGATGTAAGGTTTTTATAAGGTAAAGTTTTAGAAATTTTTCCCTTAGATGCTCAAAATCTTTGAGATTGGATTACGCCAAAATCATGTGAAATTCTAATCCTCCACTTCACATAGAAAAAAAAAGAGTGACGTCCATAGCCAACTCACGCTGGGTCATTCTTGTCTGATCTGTAATCATTCCAGAGAGGATCCACACTCCGCAAAATTGATCGGGATCTTGTTAAGATGTAAAGATCTAGCTGAGATAGAAGAAAAGTACACTGAATTTATGATCCAGGAAGAATGTTTGAGTTTTTGCAGCAGTCAAAAAAGAAGAAAGGAGAAAAAAATAGCAAGCACAGAGAGCAATCGTTTGAAGTACCCAGAAAGATTTTTACTATTGAAGTACAATTGCATTTGTTCAAGCAGCCTCGATTATAGTATCTCCTTATTAGAAAATAAAAACAACTAGGGTCTAAAATACAAAATCAATGTCCTAGTATCTATACTGGGCTTCCACAGCACATGAAAAAATAAAAAGGGCAAAAGATATAAAATTGGGCAGCTAAGTCAGAACCCAAAATGGTAAGTGTGGTTCAAATAATATCTTCTGTGATTCTATCCATGGTGTCCTTTGAAAATTAGGAGGGAGCACACGTAACCCGAGCTAGATGACTCGAGCATTTTTTTCCTTCTCAATCTCCTTCCTGAGATATTTCTGGATCCTTGAGAGAAATGAATTTAGTTGGGAAATCCTTCCGGACTGACTCATTGCCTTCCAAAGTGATAGCTTTTATTTTAAGCAATTCTTTTGCCATAGGTCCTGGTACTTAATCTGATAAATAACATCTTAGTTGTATCCTGCTTTCCTTCTTGTTGGTTCTTTAATGACTATATGGCATATTCCCAACTAAGCTCCTCTCAGTCGGCAAGACTTAGAACTCCACTCAGCACATCACTTCCAACAACGCTCGAGAATATCTTGATGATGGTTGGACTTCTTAAGAGATAATCAGACTCCTCCCAAGTTATTGGCCAACTCCTTTGTCTTAAAGATTGTTTGAAGGATCTCTCGGCAAATTCTACAATTTGGTCGACTTCTCTGAAGGAGACCTCAACTCTCTCGATAGCCTTCTCCTCTCTGCCTTCCCATCTTTCCTCTATCACCCAACATTGAATCATTTGAGACTAGTCGACCATCAGCACATACCCTGCGGCAAGGCTAGTAACACATTCGACTACCTCCTAAGGGCACTCTGTTGACCTTCCAAGTTGTTCCCCAGATCATATGCCCTGTTAAACCTTCAATGGCCTCATTAGGCCTCGCCGATGATTGTTGAGCCATGCCAAACATAAAAGTACACAGTCAACCTCTCATCAGGCCCTCTCCAATGATTGTTGAGACTAGTCAACCATCATCAGCCAATGATGTGGAGGCAATCCCTATTTGTTATCCCTAACTACAAGTAACAATGAATTGTTTTAATGAATTACACTAGATTCATTTAGGTATGACAAAGTGAATATTAATATATGTAGATAAATTTGATATTATCAAGATAAACTAGAAAGCATTCCAACAATGTGCTGGAATCAATTTAAATCTTAACACTTATGGTTCAGACCTTTACAATGATTGATTGTGTGATCATACATAAAGGAATATGCAACTGTTTATAGATAGATGGAAAATTTTGAAAAATCTACGTTAGGCACATATTGTAGCTGATGAAAACTTAAAAAGTAATTACAACCTTTTCAATAAGATCTAATACATCTTGGTTATCAATAAACTCAATGTAGCTCCAATCAATTTCCTCTTTGGTGTACTCCTCCTGCTCCATCTTGAAAACATGCTGAATATGCACAAACACAATGCATTAACCCTATATATGCTAAAGGAAAAGGAAATGGGCAGCTTGAATAACCTGTAAAAAATGATGTTTACCTGATTGAAATGCTGTTGCAATTTTTCATTTGTAAAGTTAATACAAAACTGCTCGAAACTTCAAAATGATAAACAGTTTAAGCACAACCAATAAGTAACAGCATAGAATTAAACTGAACTTTTGGTTGAAAGAGACCCTACCTGTTTGTTTTAAAACTTTCAAAACCATATATATCAAGAACACCAATGAGAGATTTCGACTTGGTATCTTGCCCAATTGAATTATTGATTTTATCAACTATCCTGGAAGATTAATTTTTAGGCCTATCAATTATTTAAAAATAAACCAAAAGTAACGTTTGTTTTCTTGTGAATTTAGTGTAATCAAATTACCAGTCAAATAAACGAGAGTACATTGTCTTTGCCAATGCATCTCTGCTATCAGTTGCCGCTACCGGATCCAGAGGTCTTTTTATAATTTCTTCAGGTGTTATCATTACACGCTTACAAAGAGCATCTTCTAAGGCCAGAGGATCACACCTGAAAATATAGCACAAGAAGGTCTAATATGCTAAGTAATCTAAGTTAATGAAAGCTTAGGAGAAAAGAACTATACATGAGAAGCTCTGCAGTCATCTTCAGATGGAATTCAGACTTCTCATCTTTAAGAACGGATGAATCAATTTCTTGTCCCTTAGAGAAATTTATGTTGCCTAAATGAAGAATAGCTGCAACAACCCTAAAAATTGCATCCTGAAAGATGAAATAAAACATAAATTAAATCCAGATATTATGTTAGCAAGAAGTGAAGAAGAATTGTGTCATGCCCACACAAATTTCCCTGTGAAAGTAAGAAGAAACATTACAAATTTCATGTTCGTTTCCATGGCATTGAATTAGTGAGACCAAGTCATTTGTTCTGTTGATCAGAACAGTAGAGCTGGTCTAGTAACACAGTAGTTGGTTGCCTAGCACAATATAATATTTGCGAAACTTACAAAATAGCCCCTTTAGTCCCCGACTATCAAAAATTCCCAATTTAGTCCCCAAACTATTTTTAAGTCTATAAATTCTCAATTTTTAATTTGATCAAGAATTATATCTCAATTTGAGACTAAATTAGGATTAAATTCAATTGCTGGAGGACAAGATTAATTTATAAATAGCTTGAGACTAAGCAAGTTAAATTGAAATAGAAGATACTATTTTGGTAAATTTCCCTATAATAACTGATGATGGTTGGCCAACACCGTGTTTGTCAACTACAAAAACATGTGCAAGTAGAAGACACTAAGTTGATCAAACAACAAAATAACAGTTGGTTTGATCAGAAATATGGCTAGGTTTACCACTGTCGCACAGGCTTTGGCAAGCATGACAAGTGCTCAAACAAAAGGTCTGTAAAATGAAAACAATACCTGTTCCTGAGTACTAATTCCAACAATTTCCATAGCCCTCCTTGTAGTTAAATATTCTTTAGCATCGCTTATGCCAACCAATTCATAGCAATTTGACTGGTTAAGATAGTGAAATGACTTGGGATCCCCTAACTTATATTTATCAATCTCCTGAAAATTTAAATTTATTTAAGGATCAACATTGAAGTGATGATAGGTCTACATCCACATTAAAAATTCAAAATAACCAACCTCTGGAGGAGCTGCACATAGATGGTAAAAACAATGGTAGTTGCGCTCAGGATCAGAAATTTGGCAAACTCGTGACCTTTCAAGAAGGTATGTTCTGATGGCAGCACCAGATATCCTTCCTTTATTATCAAATTGGATCTCAACAAATTTACCAAATCGGCTGCATAAATTTAGGAATAGAGTTACTGATCAAGAAGGCTAATTCATCACTCTAAAAATGAAAGGAGTAAATTGTGAAGTTCTATTGCAACAAGTTCATATAATTAATTACCTAGAATTATTATTTCGGACAGTTTTAGCATTGCCAAATGCCTCAAGGACTGGGTTCGACTGCAATGGAAAAAATCAGCTTCAGCATCAAAACATACAAATTGTGCAGATTCACTAATTCATTAATAACAAATTGAACGATTCATACATTTTTAATTTTTTGAAACTGAAATATCAATGCGATGTAATGTTACTGCCATATTGGAAGATATAAGATGTTTAGATGGCTGCAATGTTACCTCAATAAAGAATGGTTCCCATGTCGCAAACATTTAAATGTGACCCTAAATAAAGTGGCATTCTTTTTTAGAAAGAAATTGAGCCTAATTAAGAGACAATAATGAGGCCAGTGAGATTTAAACTCTTAATTAAGAGTACAAATATAAGAGCTCAAACAACCGGGCTGCATATCATTTGCACAAAGTAACATCATTATTGTCAGTAATTTTTCTATTTGGCAGAGATAATGACACCTAAATAGCACTGAACTAAACACACAAAGATCTTTAATAACACCAATATTTCATAAAACTGATATTTTAATAACTCTGCCGGTCTTAATGACACTAAACCAAACTTAAATAGGTAAAATGTCTTACTTCCAAAACTTGCTGCTCAACTGTACGTCCTTCAGTTACAGCCCGGCCACCCATATAGGCAAGATAACGCATTAACATCTTAGTGGTTTCAGTTTTTCCAGCACCGCTTTCACCACTAACCAAAATAGAGTTGCTTTTTCCCTCATTAATCATTGCTCTGTTTTATAGAGAAATATAAAACTAAGCACTCTTAAGGAAAATAGTAAACTATAAATGCAAAAGTTAAAGAGTATTACCTATATGCAACATCTGCAACTGCAAAAACATGAGGACTTAATTCTCCAAAAGGTGCTCCTTTGTATTGTTCCATCATATGGAGATCATAAAGATGAGCAAATCTTTGAAAAGGATTAACAGCAATAAGAATATTTCCTGTGTATGTCTGTGGAATAAAAAAAATTTAGCAGCTTAAAAGTAAAATCTTAACTGGAATTTAACTTATATTTTGCTAAATAATGAAAAATGTGACTTTTAAATCGCACAATTCTGAATCTATTCTAAATTCAGAATTCAACTCATGATTTGGAGCATTTAAAGGATCAGTGAGAAAATTGTAATGAGAAATAAGTTAAATCTTTAAATCCATAAATAAGTTTCTAAACAATCCATTAGGACTTAACAAGATTTAACATCAACTATGCAAATAGTTTAGATATTTAACATCATGATTTATAAATTTTTAATTTAGCACATTTACTAAGCCATGCTTATAGCCAAACAGGGGGATGAAATCATACATAAATTTCATTTAGTTCATATCTTGTGGCTAAGTTCTGCAGAACTCCAGGTTCGTGAAGATAGGATAGCTTTGTCATGTCATCCACTCCACCAGGAGGAGCTTCCATATCTTTGGGAAATATTTTTGAAAGTTTTTCAACAACCTGAAAGAGAAATGAAATTCATGTCACAGACAGCCATTCAGCAGTTGAAATGCCAGACTTCATATTTTAAAGAAAACAATTTTATATAGCTATCATCGGTGGTGAAAATCACTTGTGAATGCTTATAAAAGATGATGCATTTTACTTTGATAATTAGAAAAATGAGTTCCTATTGCTAAATTTATTGAAAATTTATCCCTACTGAAAATTACTTTTTACTGATGTCAAACAGCAAAATGACAAATATTCTAAATGTGAACATTAAAAAGGACATCATTCTAAAAGATTTTCTTTATGAAAAAGAAAAATAAATAAAAAAACATTGGCAGTAGCACTAAAGAGCATATATAATGAAATGCCAAAGTTGAAATGGTAAGAGGTGATTCATTAGCTGATTAAAGACTTCAACATTGTAAAGCTTATATAATAAAAAACAAATCAATCATGTAAGGTCTCTTCATTAAAATTGCTTTATATTGAATTTCAAATATTCCCCCTATATTTTGGGTCAATTCCAACAAGTTTCAAAGGTTAACGATTTTACCTCTAATGTATTTTCTTGTAATTTCAAAATTTTTGAGCTAAGAAAATTTTATTTTTATCACAATAAAAATTTCGGAGCTAGTTTCACCAAATCGGAGTAAAAATAAATTTTATTAATTTTTATGAATTTTTTAATATTTCCAATTTGCTTCCTCTAGGTATCTCTCCCTTTCACTCAGCACCACCCTATTCTCCCCCTGGCAACCCCTTTTTCCTCTACTCCTGAACCCTCTTCTTCCACTTCTTCCTCCTTATCTACATCCTCCATATAATCCCTCCGAAATCCTACACCAAAATCTTCCTCCATTTCTCCTTTCCTTCTCAATATATTTATTTATAATTTTTGCTAAAATCTAAAATATTTCAGATTCGCCGCGCTATAAGAGGAACTTTTCTCCGATTTTGCATTCCTACAACACTCCTTACATCGGCAATAAGCTCGCTTCTATCTAGCAGCCTCTCCTCAATGTAAAGGGTCAATTTGATAAATATTTAACCTATTTTATCAAAATAAAAAATAAACCTAAAATAAATATTTACAGATTTACCACCCTAAACCACCTCTGATTTGGTGATTGAGAAAGGCTTTCAGCACCAACATTAAGTCAAATCAGAAATTTAAAAGGTACTAATCTTGTGAATATCAAATTGTGTTATTATATAAAATTTAATAGAGAAACCCTAATTTTTTGTTTCTTTTTAGGACAAATCAGCATTGAAGATAGTTAAATCCCCTCTAACACACCCAATCCAAATATATGGTAATATATATGTAATTATTTTAAGTCAAAACTTGCTAACAAAAAAAAATTCACTAATAAAACAAGTGTTACAGAGATGAGGATGCTTAGGTGGATCAGTGGGTATACTCGTAAGGATTGAATGAGAAATGAGTTTATCTATAGCAAGGTTGGAGTAGCTCCAATAGTCGGCAAGATTAGAGAATGTCGCCTTAGATGGTTAGGGCATATTAAGTGTAGACTGTGCAATGCCTCTGTTATAAAAATTGAGTTAATAAACTTCTCTCATATTAAAAGAGGTAGATGAACACCTAAAAATACCCAATTAGCCACAAGTCCTTAAGTAGCATATCACTCAAATTTACTACATGGATATAACATCCATAGTTAGGTAATAATATAATTAGATGAATAACATGACAAAGTTATAAAAAAAACCAATTATGTTTTACTTGCAACTATTTTGCTAAGGGTATATTCCAGTTCTAACTCACTACAATTTTTTTTTACTTTTAGCTATTAGTCTTTTGCTTTAACCATTAAAGTTTTATTTGTTTGTCTGCATTTATAATTTTAGAGCATACATACTTTTTTTACATTATTAATTATTATGTAGAAACTATAATTATCTGCTCTGAGTTCCTTTTATTAGCATTTTTCAAGTCAGGATTAGATACCAAAAATTTTCTTATACAGCCCACACTTATCATTGCATTCATTACACAATGTATACTATTAATTTTCTTTTTGGTTGTTATTTTTTGTTAGCACTTTTGGGCCACAATAGTTGTGCCCTTTATACATGTACCATTTTAAAAATTGTAAGACTTGACTGTTTTTGTCATATAATGAAATTTAAATGATTAATTGGCCTTTTTGTGTTTTATATGATATATTCGTGTCGGGTTCCTCAATGTTTTGAAGGCTCAGTTTATGTTCTCACTATCAACCCCATTTCTCGATGCACATCAGGCTGAATCTTTGCATTTAAATTAATTACATTTTGGATTATGGATGCACTGAATTTCTAAGATGTGAAAAATAAATGAACTTGAGTCTTTAAAAAAAAAAAAAAAAAAAGTGCTAGAAAGATGTTTAAGAAGAGAAGTTGAGGCTAAAGCACAAAGAAGTTATATCTCGTTCTTTCACACAAACGGTTTAGTATTTCATATTTATTGATATCTACGTGAAGCATATAGATGTAATTGCATCAGAAAAAAATGTGATATGCATATAGTTTAAAAAAAAAAGAAAATTCAAGTAGATAATAAATCTAAGGTTTAGCTATAGTGCATAAAATATGTACAATGATGATGGTATCGCAGCCAAATAAATACAATATTTTGTCCTTTTAATAAAGCGATTGAAATTACAAAAAGAGAAAATGTAAGCCAAAACAGAAAAGGTATGTTGTCAAAGATGGTAAGAAACAAGAACATGCAAATTTTAAGTGGGAAAAGTTTCAATAAAATTGATTAAAAAATGATCATACCTTTTTTCCATTGGTCGTTTGTATCTCAGCCTCTTGTCCAATGATCTTAGTAACTTGCCCATCAACCCATGAAATAACAGAATCTTCAATCCAAACATGAGAACCAACAATGATGTTAATTGGGGTCCCCTGCATATAAGGAATACATTTCTATCACAATCAATAAAACAGTTTTTTAAATGAACAAACTTTAGAAACAAACGTTGAAATTTCAAAAGTTAAACTAAATGCTGCCAAGCTGAAATAATCTGTTTAGTTATATAAGTTCAGAAAACATGTTTTACATCGTCTCCATATATAACTTATCTCAAATTAATAGCTAGACTCTATTGTATTAATTAGTATAACCTCATTATAAGGACATTCTCCTTAAATATATTTTTAGTCGTTAAGTAACATTGTTAGTAAATAGGCACTATTATACATGCACTAAAATGATATAAAGTTTTAAATTTTTCCTATACCTTCCAACAAACTATCAAAGCAAGGTTCTAGTCCTACTGCAATTGATATAAGTATGTTTTCAAGGGGGAGTGTGTCGTTGGCTCTTATCCTATATTGATGTTTAAAAAAATTACTCTTGCAAACAATTTCAAAAACTAATCCTCATCAATGCTCTCAAAAATGAAAAATGATATAACACCACCAAACATCCCAAAAGATAAAGAGATATAGCATGGAAGTAGAAAAAGAGTTTGCACGAGCCCGCATAAAAATGCATTAAATCAATCTCCACTTACAAATAAGCAACATCAACTCATCAATATTTATTGTTGGGACAAGGGCACTGTGGCAATGCCCCTCAAATACTAATCTACATTGACACTCTCAAGAACTTCTCACCATCAGTGCTCTCAAAAACTTCTCACCATCCGCACAGTCAAAACTACTCTTTGTCAGCTGCTCTATTGAATTTCATTGCTAATTCATTACCATCATTCACAAAAAACCATTCCCTTTGATTGATCATATGAGACCCCAAAGACATCCTAGTAATCTCAAGGCAATAAATTCTTTTATACCATGTTATAACCTCTCTAAACTTTAAAGTGATATCTATTTCATCCTTGGTCATCTTTAATTTGATGGAGAGTGCTACCACATAAATTTCAGCATAAAAAAGGAGTTTGTAATAGTATTGTATTGTATCCTCAATATTGAGAATGTCCTAAAATAGTGTGAAATAACCTTTGTTTTATTCCTTTCACTATATATAGGAACTTACATACTAGCCATGGAATAATAATACTATTATAATGTAGTCTTTTATGCTTTCTTCTTCTAAGCAAACTTATAAATGCATAAGATTATATTTCTTATTCAGCTTCTCAATTAGCATCAAACCAAATAGCATGGGAATATCAAGCACTTGAGAAACAAAGCAACTACTGCATTAACACTTTTTCAATGAATCTTTTCTTTCTTTATTAATGTGAAATTCCTACAAGATTAAATAGCAGAGCTTTATACAACAGCATTGCTTATAACAGACTACACGATGATTAAATAAGCAGAAATAGCTCGCATAAGATCACATTGCATTAACTTCTCTGACTGTATAAAATGTGCAATGAAATGCATCACAAATATTTTAAGAAGACAAAATCATACACATTATGTTACAAACCAAAACTTCATTGAATATGACTGAAGTGAATTAATGCGAAAAGGCAATGGCATCGTCCTTCTCAACAGTCAGCCAGCCATTTCCTCCCCTAGAGCCCTAGCCGACAATCAGTCCTTTCGTTCTACTTTAATTCTTCCATTTTTCCTTCGAATAGGCTATAAACATCCGTTCTATTCTTCTGTACCAAGTTGCCATGAAGAGCTCTCAACGTTGCCTCTATTGCCAAGTCGAGAAGCCATAGGGCATCACGAATCCCATCTTCACTCTTAAATCTTCCTCTTATCCTATTTTCCTCCCACGACAGAATTCCTTCTCTTTATTTTTAAACTCGATTACTGCTTTTGAGCAAAATATGAAAATTTGGGCTCGCATTATTTCACGTTTTCTTTTGTTTCTTAGCATTTTTCAGCTTACGATCGAATTTATATATTGCTAAAACATGTAGGAGCAGTAATCGATTATACAATTTTAACTATTGACCTCAGTACAAATTCAAGAATCTTAATTAAACTTCATTCATATATATTTTATTTATTGAAAAAATCCAAGTAAATTTATATAATGTAATACCACAATATTTATTATTATATAATAGTAAAATTGTTATTAAATATAATCTATAAAAAATTTGAAAAAGTTTAAGGCTTTTAAATCAACAAATAATTAAAATATGCATTTGATAATATAATATTTCATATGTAAAATTCAAACTAATTAAAATATATTTCCCCACATCCTTAATATTTCTTAGATATTTGTCCAATTTCTTTTATGTATTGGAACATCTTCAAAATTCAATATAAAATAAATTATGTAAGATAATTGTAATATAAAATCTCCTCTTTGATGCCTACTTAGCATGAAGTCTAGAATATGTCTATAATTGAAGTTCTGTCTAGAAAAATTATATGTAAAATGACCTTTGAAACTTTGATATTATGAATCTTGCAACAAATTCATTTGTTTGGATCCTCTTAACTAAAATTAATAATTAATCCCGATGAGTTGTATTTGTTCACCAAAGATGTTGAGGCCCATATGAAACCAGGTCAGTCATGCCTGAAATTCCTTTCTAAGCCCAATTCGTTTATTATAGTCACCCACATGAGATGTATGATCAAAGTTTATTATTACACAATTTTATTTTTAATGAGAGAATCTAATGATTCTTATAAATTTTGTATTTTTTTATTATTAGAAAAACAACATCATATAATCAAGCAAAGAGAGATGAATCATTACCTAACTTACCTAAATACATACCCCTTTAATAAGATACTCCTATAGTAATGAACTTTGTTTCCATGATATAAGAAAATTGCTCTAAGTTGTTAATTCATTCTCTTAATGACTGTGGATAAACTTCCACTGCAGAGGCTTCTTTTTCATCTTCTTGGTTGCTGGATAGGTCAGCTTTTTTGACAGTGAAAAAGCATTAATTTCAAAGGGAGGTTGGATGCTAAAATTATGTGATTAATGGCTGGTTATACCATTGAATCGAGATGATGCCATGTGCTAATCATATAGAAGACCTCAAAATTTAATTAAAAATGGGGAGATGATCCGTGTACCGTTGCATCTTATTTGGAATGTGTGTTCAAGATCCAACAGTTACGCATTTATTAATAATGGTTTTATTGCGTTAATTAGATTAGACCATTGGATCGAATTTTACAACCCGCATCATTTCAAAATTGCAAAAATTTAATCGTTGTTGGATTTAATAAAATGTTCATTGTTGTTGGATTTAATAAAATGTTCATTGAACGATTTTGTTTAGAAATGAATTTGATATGCTTCGATGCAACTCAGAATCCCAAGACCCGGCATGATTTGCAGTGTCATCTTCTAGACTATTTCATTGAGGAATGTCTAAATTCCAATATAAGGGGTTTTTCATTATTCTGCCACTATTTTGGCAAAATTTTCAGATACAAAAGGAATGATTGGCCCAAGTATCGAATAATGCATTACATGGCTTATCACAAATGCAAATGATTTTTAATTTTAAGAACATTTAGCAATTAACAACTTGTAGGCATAGAAACTTGCATAATGAAAGCAGCGAAACAAAGATTAGGATTAGAAATGTGTACCTGATACAATATTGTTATCTTCAACCACTTTTATAGGAGTCAGATTGTAAACCCTAGCTGGACCAGCAGGTTTATTGTTGTAAGCTTTCTTTCAAGAAGGTTTCGCATTAAAATTTCGAGGTGCAAAGGGTTCTTCCTTCTTCTGGATTTGAGTTCCTTTAGGAGGAGGAGGCATTATTGCCAAATTTTGGTCTCCACGATTTATAGGATTAGGGTTAAAGACTTGTCTGTGCCTGGAGTGATCGATGCGTACATCATCCACTGTTTTTGCATAGGTGCATTGGAAGAAAAGGTGACCTGGTTTGCCACAAGTATAGTAGCACCGACCATTATGGTAGCACTCCCCATACGGATGAGGCTTTGAGCAGCCTTTGAATAGATCAAAGGAAGTAGCAGTTGCCTCGATCTGATAAACCATGTTGGATGAGATTCTAGCATTTTTAAAGCTATCATTTATGTAGAATGTAGAACCAAAACTTCACTTTGAGTCCCTCTGGAACTGATGATGTTCAACAACCCTTGCAGTTTCAATAAGTTCAAAAAAATTAGTGAGCCTTAACAGTACTATGTGATCCTTAATTGATTCACGAAAACCACTTTGAAACTGATGGCTGCGAGCTGCATCCTCTCTCACTAATTCTGGAGTGAAGCGAGTAAGTCGATGAAATTCCATTTCATATTCAGACACAGATGATTTCCTCGCTTCATCTTTAGGAAAGTATCCTCCATAATATTTTGTGCCGATGAAGGGATGAATTATGCTTTGAAGGCTTTTATAAATTCTTCCCACAAAATGTCTTCAATGTCGAAATCAACGAAACGAGCGTTCCTTATGTTATCTCACCAATACTCTGCCTCTTCTTGAAACATGAGGATTGTAAACTAGATGGCTTCCGAGTAAGGACACATAATGCTAGTTAAGTTATTTTCGACTAGCTTCAGCCAGCTGGCCATGTCCATTGAAGATAGATTCCATTAAAGGTGGGGGTTCTCAGATGAATGAAGCTAGAATCAATTCATCAGTAGACTAATAGTGAGGCTGAAGAGGGTAATAAGGCATGGGAGCCACAAATGCAGGTGATGTGTTCTGGTTGCTCTGAGTAACTAACAACATTTTGATCTGTTCTGTTTGCCTTATGTGAGTATCAACTATGGTTCTAACTGCTTCTACCAGAGCACTTATCTCTCATGAGGAGTTGCTGGATGTAGTAGAAGTGGAAGATAATGATACAGGATTCATTCTTACTAGATTAGAATAATCAATAACTTAATGATAAAAGAAGACTTTCAAAATAATAATTTATTTAATTCTTTCTAAAATACAAGTAAATATAGAATAAACTTAAAAAAATAAAACATTACTAAGATTAGATCATTATTTTAGAGAGATGTTATTCTAGCTTAAAGGTTCTAAGCTCAATCACTAAAATAATATGC
The DNA here is from genome assembly GCA_016760335.1 of Gastrodia elata. Classification (NCBI taxonomy): domain Eukaryota; kingdom Viridiplantae; phylum Streptophyta; class Magnoliopsida; order Asparagales; family Orchidaceae; genus Gastrodia; species Gastrodia elata. The sequence continues at coordinate 40,122,651 of CM028677.1, forward strand.
AGCAAATGCTGCACAAAAGTTTTAGTAATTGGGTGAATGACGTTCTTTACAACAATCCTTTGTTATCCTTGAGTAGGCTTTCTCCCCTCAAATTTCTACTTCATCTTGAAGGAGATAAAGCAGAATCATAAGGTGGACGTTATCGGGACATTGAATTATATTGAAGGCAGAAGTGATATGTTGCAACCATTCTTTGGCTAATGTGGGGAAATATAATCCTTTATAAATAGGATGATTTAACATCTTATCCAAAACTAAGGTTCATTAGTGAGAGACTCTCGCTATTGATCTTCCATGAAGTTGACCATATTGATATTCCTCTCCCCATACTTGATCAAATCTCTTGAGAAAGTACTCAATGGCTGAGAAGTTAAACGACATCTTATACAATTTTTATAATCTTATAAATGCTTTATTATTTGAATTAAGTTCTCCTACTATTATATTAATCATTCAGTAATTAATTTAACTTCTAATGATTTTAGTATAGTTTCATCTAAGATGTTTATACTATACATTTCTTCTTTCAGCTTATGTCTTGGGATGACATAAATATGATATTATGGATGTAAGTGATTGCACCTAATATGATTGCATCCTATTAGAGAATAGTTCATTAGGTAGATAGGAATGAAATTCCAATCTGATATCTTATGGTACTCTCTGATACCAACTATAGTGGCCCACTCGGCTGTTCCGCACAAGGAGGAGCGTAATCAAGCAACAGGATAGGTCATCACTAAGGGATAACCCTGGGATTATCATGAATAAAGCAAATGTCTACTAAGAGGCCACTTATTTTGCTAATACTATTACTTCTAAAGTATTCAAGTGTTCAATTAATTAGACATATTGAGCCTCTTATCATATAAGGATAATTATAATTCAGAGTACAAATAGGCAAATATAATAAATAAGCAGTGTGGAAGCTGGCTGAAATAAATGCATCCATTCATCATATAGCAGAAATAATAGAAAATAGAGAGTGATTATTGCATCCCAAACATAATACTGAAATACAAAAAATAAACAGTGCAAAAATTAAAATCATTACAAGCCATTAAATAATTCTAAGAAAAGAAAGACTAAAACTGAAATAAAATGTTATCTCTTTAACAGAAATAAAATATAAGCACAGCAGAAGGGTCTTCTTCACGCTCATGCTCCTCACCTGGATCTAATTCTTCAAACTCTAAGACTAACATGTTGGTTTTTACATGTCAGGGCCCCAACCAAGAAAAAAAAATCCTAATTAGATAATAAGTCTAAGTATATTTTAGATTATATTTTCTTATATTTTAAGATATCACAAATTATTCTAAACAAATTGGAGCTACAAAGTATCAAATGAAATGATAAAAACTATAAAATATATATTTATAACTTAAGCAAAATATGATGTAAAAAAATTTACCTCAAACAAGAGCTACAGAAAAAGTTAAGCATGGTATAAATGTAAACTACTAAGTACAAAGAAAGGTCATAAACAAATATGATCAATATACTGAAATTAGCAACATAACATGCTTTCACAGAAAATATTACATAAAATCAGAAAACTATTGAAAATACATAAATACTAAAAATACTATAAAATATTGAAAATATTGTAAAATACTAAAAAAGATTGAACTAAACTTAACTGAAAGTAACTGAAACTGAAAATAACTGAACTAAATATAAATCATTTTATTTTAATTGGACATGTGCCTAGAATAGTCCTGTAATTATAGAAACTGTCTAAAATTACATACATAACATAAATTGAAATATCTAGAACACTGATATCTATATCAAGCATACATCATCTAGAACACTGATGTCTAGATCTGAGCCAAAAAGGAAAAATGCAGAGGCAAACTAATTAGAATACATTCCACTAAATTATTATCTGATTTACTAATTTTACTGATTTATTCATGCCAATAACATATACAATTCCAAAACTAACATATGATATTCATCAAATATTCTGTCTCATCTAATATGTCAAAATAGTAAAGACTCAAATCAAGAAAGAAATACGTACAAATTAAGGAATGCAAAGTACTACAAAGATTTGTAATATCAATTGTTTTATAATTTAATTGTTCTAACTATTTTAATATTATACAAGCTCAAGATCTTCAATATCCTACTATCCAGTATAAACTCAGAGTTGCAGTCTTATAAAGTCAAACTATTATAACTAATCAAGTTCTAATATAAATTATTCAATATCGCCTATATAAGTTAAATAATAAATCAATCACCTTAATTGATGAATTCATTAACAAAAACTAATCTTGATTAAGATAAATAAAAATTAAGGGATTTAGAGTTAAACTCCAAAATATTAGGGTTTACAACTCTTAATCCAAAGGCACTAACATCTAAAGGTTTAAGGATATTCACAACTCTCACAAACTAAAGATTAAAGCAATCTTATTAAGTATAATCAAACTTAATAAGATTGATCTATAATCTTAAACTAAGGTTAAAAAATAAAATAATCAAAATTAAAAGATAAAATCTAAAAATTAAAAAAAAACAAATATTCATTCTATTGAGTAACCTATTTGCCCAATGAATAAAAATCTAGCATAAGTCAACTACTAAGCACTAAAGAAGAGATTCTAAAGAGCTTATGAAAAAAAATTACTTAAGGGACTTCTTAAGGAAATAAGTTAGAAAAAGATCTAAAAATTGAACACTAAGGTTAAGATAGATTTGCTTAATATGAATTAGGTTTAGGGAAGGCTTAATGTAAGTTTAATTCTGTGGTAACCTGCCACTACATCAGCATAGCTAATTCAGTGTTTGGTGCTCACTCCCTAGGATCATATTCGGGTTTAATATAACAATGTATTTAGAGGCGTGTAAAATACACACTTCCACATTCATTACAATATTCAGAAATACCAAAATAATAAAGCAAATATATTCATCACCAAGATAATAATTGTTTTACAAAATCTGTTATACACTAAGCAAAAATTTAAGACTTTAAGAAAATTAGTGTCTAAGTTGCTCTATCATATATCAGCTCCTCCTCAAAGGCTTGATCCAGAAATTATTCTTGAACTGCCATATATATATATATATATATATATATATATATATATATATGATTGGGTGAACTAAGAAAAAAAAAGAAAATAAAATATTTAATTAGACACAAAGGTCTATGTAAGATTTGTATGATATCAAAATTTACATTTAAGTGATATGATTTTGCATGATAAGCATATATAAATAAAATGTGATATTTAAGTATGATATGCTTATGATTATTAATACAATATATATATTTAAGATATGTGCTCATTCTGAAAGAAAATACAGCAATATATAATATTTATTATGTTGGACAAATCTACAGAATAATCAAAGAGTTAGATATGTCTATTTAACTATCTGAGATGTGAGTTCTTGACTAACTACACATTCCCCCTCAAAGGCTATGTGCAATATTCTTATTTCTCAAAATATTAATTTGTCTTGGCCTAATATATTGTCTGTACTGACATAAGATCAATCTAAATGAACCCATGCACTGATTTCTGATCATTTAATTCAAGTTCTTAGCACAAAATCTCATATAAATATATTAAAGTGGGTTGAAGCTTAATAACAATGCAAATACTGTAAATGAAATAATTAAATAAAAAGAATAATATTCTTCATTTTATTTTAGTAAAAATATCAATATATAACAAATATTATATAAGTTATTTATCTTTATATATTAAAAATAATAATTTATTTTATTATTATTATAAGTAATATATATATATATTAAATGAAAGAAAAATAATTGAATTAAAAGTTACATAAATTAGGAAATATATACATATATAGAAAAAAAAGAAAATGATAGAAATTGGAAAATATATACATATATAGAAAAGAAAATGACAGAAATAAAAGTTGTAGAAATTAAGAAATATATATATATATATATATAGAAAAAAAAGAAAATAACATGAATGAAAATTGCATAAATTATAAAATATATACATATAAAAAAAGAAAATGATAGAAATGAAAGTTGCAGAAATTATGAAATATATACATATATTGAAAAAAGAAAATGACATAAATGAGAGTTGTAGAAACTAAGAAATATATATAAAGAAAAATGATAAAAATAAAAGTATAATAGTAATAATATTAACATTAATAATAATAATAACATTATTATTATTATTAAAAGAAGAAGAAGAAATGAAAAGAATAAAAAATATTTCATTTCTTTTTCATTTCTTACCCTATATTAGCGTTAATGAGGTTTTACTAGAGGTTGGTGGGGGGAATCGGTGGTGGCCGAGGAAGACGGGAAGAAAGTGGAGGGGAGAAGAAGAGTGGGGAAGGGGAGTGGGGGAGGAGTGGGAGAGGGGATGTGGAAATGGGGAGTGTATTTATAAACTTTTTTATTTTTTATTAATTATATATTTTCTCTCTCATTCATTATTTGGATGAGATGGATAAGAAAAAATTTGTCATAATTGATGGAGTGTTCAATTTGATATTCTCTTTCTTCTTATTATCCTTTCTTTTTCTCTCCTCTTTATCTCTTCTCTTTCTCTCTCTATTTTCTCTCTCTTTAATTTCTTTTCTAGAAAATATGAAACTTGACACGGAGGTGTATCTTGATGAGAAAAATATACTCACACAAATTTTTTTCTATTTGGAGCAATATTTTATTTTTTATTAATTTCTGAAGATAAAAATTTTAAAAATTAATTCAGGTCAATCTAGAGCTATAAATTTGACAAAACTTTTTATGTAGTATTTTTATAATATTTTTAATCTAATGATACTAAAATCACTGAATTTGGACTTGTATTTAATTTTCCCAATTTATTGAATTTAAATAATTCAAAAATTAATTCAGGAGTACTCGTTATCCAGATTACTCTCAAACTTATGACATTACAATCATAAAAATATACTCTATCCAATGATATTTCTATTTTTCTCTAATTTTGAAGTCACTTGGGATTCTGATTTTTTAGTTGGGTTAGTCTTAATTATCCTAATAATGACTTGGGTCATTACAAATTCCACCTTATAATGTTCATGATTTTACTTAAGAATATTTAGAGGAAACTAGGGTTTTATTTTAAGATCAAATTAATAAGTCTAAATGATCTAAACTTGATTCAAAAACATTAAATTTACTGATTTTAAGGGAAATGACATATTTTTAAGGCTTAAGGGCACTTAAATAAAAATTGAGCAAAATGACTAAAATGCCCTCCTTAAAGGTCAAAAAATGAGATTTTAAGTATGAGGGCTCCAAATTGAACTCTAATAATACCAAATGGTTTTCACTGTCTAATATGATAATGGATATTAATAACACCCAATTTGATTAAGAATTAAGGCTAATGAGCTCAAATTAGAATTTAAGCTCATTAAGGGATGATTAGTAAGATTATTTAGAGAAATCTAAGGTTTTTGATATACTTAGGTTCTACTTAGTCTAAGAATTCCACAAATATCAAGTAAATTTTGAGGTCAAATGACCTAATTATGAGCAAAACTAGAATTGCCCTAAAAATAGTAATTAAGGGTGATTAAGAGTGGGGTCTAAAAACATAATTTTATTAATCAATGTTCAAATCATGCAAAATCATTTGCTGTGGATTTTCTATAGCATGCTGAGCACAATGACAATGAGTTTGTTAAATTTGGATCACAATTAATTAATTTAGGCCTTAATTAGAGTTTAGGGCGATTAGTGAGTGATTAGTGAAATTAATTATAAAAAAATTATTTTGACTATGCAATTTACTGATCTTTGCAGTTTTCTAATCAAAATGGTATATTTGATCATAAGATTTAGAGCTATATTGGCTAAGTTATAAGATAATGAAATTTTAAGGCTTAATGGGAGTTTAATTAGCCTAAAAGGATCATTAGCTAAATTAAGCATCAAATAGAAAAATTAATACTACTAAAATATTCCTCATATTTTTCTAAGCAAAATGAGATGTAATTTTGCAATATTTGAATTTGCGAATTCAAAGATATGGAAGTTTAAAGTTTTACTAATTAATTGATTTAATTTAATTAAATTAACTAATTAAATTCATTAATATACTCTCTAATGGCTCTAAATTGTGATGGGAACCACTCAAATCACTCAGCAAAAAGCATTCTAAATGATTATGAAGACGCGGGTCAAATCCAACCCGACCCGACCCGAGGCGACCAGAGAGGATGAGGTGAAAATCGAAGACTGGTGGCTAGGACATCAAAATTGATGGCCTTCCCATCGTCGTCGGAGGCCGACCCGCCCACCATTGAATATGTCTCAGAGAGACATTTTGACCGGTGGTTGGACCTTATCTGAAGGTAAACCGGATAGCCGATAATCATCAGCCCTAAGCAACTAGTTACGGGATGCAGACGAAGAGATCGAGCACTATGGATGGCTCGACAAAATTCGTTTGATCAAGGTTGATCAGACTTGATCAAACAATAATCCAATATACGAAATAAGCTTGTGAATCAAATTAACATTGATTGCGTGAAGAAAATTGGGAAGATCGGAGTACCTTTGATCTACGGTTGAGGATTGAGGGATTGATCGGGACTACGACACGGAAGCTCTTGAATGTTGAACCCACGTTCAATGTGTTCTAATGCCTAATGTCGATCGATTGAAGTTTATATGTGCACGAGGAGGCTCTTAGAGCTGTGGGTGGTGCCATGCGTCCGTGGCCGGGCAAACTGAAGAAGGCTCAGCGCGACACATACTGAGTGACGAGGGAGACAAAGTCAGAGCTGTCCGATCTCACACTGAGATTGGATCGGACGGCTGAGAAGAGGCGCCACTTGATCAAATGGCAAGGGAACGACGTGCGGAACTTTGGACGACGGGCATTAATACTTAAATAATAAATATTATTTAATTAATTAATTCATATTTTCTTATGTAAAGTAATTTAATAAATGACTTCCGAAAAATCTCAATAATTCACCCCGAGCTAATTTGAGGATGAGGAATGCAACGACTGAAGTCGGATTTTGATTTCGAAATCAATTCAATTATTTTATTTTTCGGGGTATTTTAAATATAATAAAATATTCGGGAAAATCCGACGACTTCCAAACTTCCAAGACATCACTCATAGCTAATTTGAAGGTGATGAGCTTAATAGCAAAGTCAGATTTTTAATATAAGGTCAATTTAATATTTTTATTTTCCTGATTATTCAAATTTATCAAAATTAGGGTTTGGTCCGATTGATTCCCGATTTAGACCAAAATTTCAGAGTTCGCTTCTAATGACTAATTAAGACTAATGGAATGAAGATTATGACTTGATTTAGTCTCGATTTTAGGGTAACAGCTTCGGATTATTACATTACCTAAGCAAGTCAAGCCTTCCCAATGCCTTCCAATTCCTCATAGAGATTCACTTGAGCTCTAAGAAGTCTTCTACGCTACTGAATAGAACAATTAAGCCCCTAAAAAGAAAATGACATTTTCTCCCTTCATTATCTCGTAGCTCGTGACTCTTCTCTAATCTAAGCCTTTCAATGCTCATAATTGAATCTTCAAAGACTGAGGAATCTCTCTAAAGTCAAATAAATAAGTAATAAAGCTTTTTGAAGAGATAATTATCCATTCTCCTTACATTGCCTATCCTTTCATCAGTGCCTAAAACTAATTCTCATGATTTTCCTTTATTTTAAATAGTATCTCATTAGATTATTATTATATTATTATTTATGTGAATAGTGGTGGTCAGTACTTGATTGAGGTTAGGGTGGTAATGGAAGTCTTAATTGTCAATAATGTTTGAGCTTTAATCAAGCATATCATTCCTCAACTGATATTCTTTTTCTAATGATATATTAAACATGTGTTTAAGCTCTAAATGTAACATAGAATATTTAGTTAATATATATATATATATATATATGTTTTATTTAACAATTAAATATTTTATTATTCTTAACACAGTTTTATATAAATACCTTATAATAGATAGAAAATTTTATGATAATAATATATAAAAATCTATAAAATTTTATTAAGACTAGGCAGTGCCTGGATATCTCAAAAACCACACCACAATCTTATGGCCAAATCAAGACCAATCAAACACAGCAAGAAATATCAACAAATAATTACAAATCTAATCACTATGGAGTACGTATGCACAATCATTCAATAGGACTTCGACACCCCCAGATCCTTTCTATGATAAACACAATACTACAATAAAACAATCTTTGAGTGCAAAACTCATAGCAATTCACACATTTATAAGTGTGACCGGTACTTGGACGCACCCAAGCGCATGTACATCGGGTTATATTGGCTCCAAAATTAGCTATGGCCTTTGGGTGCGCCAAGGGGCGACCATCAACATTTGTCGGACACGCATGCCTTGGCTAAATGGGTGCTAGGTGCATCTTGGCGCGCCGATGCACCCCCCGGGAGGGCTGGATCCAACATTAATTTCGTTCTTCTCTCTTATTCACACATAAGAGACTAAATTATACTAAGGCAATTTTCCTTATAATTTTGTAGGTATTCCTTTGTTCATATATTTCACCATTTTTGCAACAATATTTCATCAATTAAATAAATAAATTTTGATTAAATGCAGATTACAAGACTAAGACATCTGATCTTAAGAACTTAACCTGCTAATTCCAATTCAATCCTTTAAATTTTTTCTTAAGAAATTGGTTATAATAAATATGAGAAAAACTTTATAGAAACCACCATATTGCATAGAAAGAAGATCAAATGAAATGCTTACCATGCTCGAAGAATTTGGCCGATGAACTTATGATTGCATCAGCACCATCTCGACAATTTTGCGTGCTTATTCTTTTCCTTACTTTCAGTTATCTTTGAATGAGAAAAATAAGCGATCCAAGAGTTTTGTGAAATTCCAAACGCAGAGAATTGTGAGGTTGGCATTTGACGATCAACGCATAGCCATCAGAATGACATGAATGGATGATCGCTTCTATATATATATATATATATATATATATATATGACACGTAACACATACCAATTAATTCATAATCGCTCTCAGCCGTAGGTCATCTAGAGTTTGATGCTCCCTTTATATAAACACAACATTGAGTCATAAAATCTATAACAATATCTATATATTAATCATGCTTGACACAGAGCAAAAAATTTTATAACTTATTTATAAAATACAAATTCTCTAAATATTATCGATATATCATTCTAATCTTTAAGAAATATCATATATACCAACCTACTAATAGCATAAAACGACGTTTATTCCAATTCTTTCGATGGTTGCTCGGAGAGTTGCGGAGAGCAAGAGCAAGAGAAGGTGTTGCGTCGGGGCTTTTCGCCAATCTCTAGAAGCGGTGATCACAGAGCTATTTAGCCGAAGAAGGAGAGAAAGAGATTGGTATCGTTCGGATCACAATAATGCTCTCAAAGAACACTAAATCCAAGGAAAAATAGACCGTCGATGCGCAAATCATACAATAATTTATGTGGTTCTGTGAGAATCACTTACGTTCTCGAGAAGAAGAGGAGAAGAATTTTGCAATTTGAGCAAGCACTTACAATCTTAGGGTTCCAAAATCCTGGAGCAATTATACTCACTTAAGATGAAGAACACAACACTTACATTCTCCATCATTACACCTCCTTAAATTCGCTTTAAACGCTCTAATATCGTTCATAAAATTGCAAGTAACCGCTCATGTAACTGCTCATGTAATCGCTCCTATAATCACTTATGTAATCGCTCACGTAATTGCTCATGTAATCAATTACGTAACAATTTATGCAACCATTTATGTAACCGCACAACCATCAATGACTATCAAACTTCACAATTCTTTACATTAGCTCTTGTATGTGTCATTTGAGAGATAGGTCCAATAAGCTCCAAGCGTAGCAACTACATTTCAAATGTTGCATGCGTATCTCCCTCCCAAAAGAATCAAGCTGCATATAAATTTCCATAAGATTGAGCTTTCAGAAACGTTCTCCAATTTCTTATACCATTATCTTGGTGATTGCTCCAAATCATAGAGTGATTTGTTCAACTTGCACACAAAATTATTTTTATTTGTGGCACTATACCCAAGAGGTTGCCACATTTATTCTTCCAATTCCCAATATATGAATGTTGTCTTCATGTCAAGTCACTCCAAGATCAGATCAAATTACATTGCAAGTTCTAAAAGAATATGGATAGTGGGTTGTATAATAACAAGAGAAACCCCCTCTCTTTGTGCTAATGTTTTAGCAACAAAACTTGCCTTGTAGCGCACATTAGCAACTCATTGAAAATCCATTTTTCTTGGCACACCCATTTGCATCCAATAGCGGTCCTCCCTAGAGTAAGTTTCACCAAACTCCATGTTGTATTCTTATGAAGAGAATGTCTCTTCATCCGTCGCTATCTTTTGATGCTCACTATCACGACTATTCATGTGACAACCCAAATCTTTATTAAAGCTATTATGACTAAATTCTGGCTCAATTAGATCAAAATTAGGACCTCATGCAAGTTCAAAATTAGGATGAACTAAATATAATATTAGAAAAAGTTTTTTTTTTATCATAATGCTCAAGTTTTGGAGTAATTTGACTACTAGATACTCTTATATTAATTTTTGAATTATTTAAAAACAAATAATTAGGAAAATAAAATATAAGTTCAAATTCAAATATTTTAGTATTGTTGGGTTCATAATAATAAGAAAATGTTACACAAAAATTTCATCGAATTTTAGGCGTCGGATTGTCCGTAATTAATTTTTGAAATTCTTACCTTCAAAAATAATAAAGAATAAAATATAGCTTCTAATTGAGAAATTTTTTATCGAGAACGTCCGTCTCGTCAAAACAAATCTCCCGATCAAGTTTTGTCAAATTTGGAAATCGGGCAATAAAAAAATACGATTAATTTAAAACACATTTTTTTATAAAAAATTTCCTCCCATATTCTCTCCCCCCTTTCTTATGCATTAACCGGGGCACGTCGCGTGCCCTAAGCATGCGACAGCAGGAGGCAGCCCCATCATGGGCAACCACGTCGCCCCCTGCTTAGAGGCTGCCTGGTGCCAAGGGGGCATGTAATGACCCCAATATCGGATTAGGAACCCAATCTAATACTGGAGCGCTATTACAATACTTAACACTAGATCGGAAGGAAACCAACCCAATATTGAGTGCTATGTGACCAAGAATTTTTGTGAGGGTATAAGTTAAGAAATGAAAATGTACAAGTATGAAAATATGTAAGTAGAAATTTTGTATTCTACCCACTATCCAAATCAAGCAGTTTACATGAAAGTTTATCTGTCACAGAATAAAGTAAAAATATTACAGAAATTAAATTATTACAGACTGAATTTAAGGAGTAAGTAAAATAAATTCTCTCTCTAGCATAAAGTAGTAAAATAAAAAGTGCGGAAGCAGAATTTCTTCAAGTATTACTAGTGTTGAGAACTAGGACCAGCTCCACTATCCTAAAAATACTTCTGGTCTACCGTATTTTTGGTTTATAAAATACGGTAGAGCACAACCAAAAAAGAGAAAACAAGTTGTTAGACTAAAGAGTCTAAGTACATTTTAAGATTGACTAAATTTTTTATTACAGTTTAGTTAAATATTACATATGCTAATTTACAATTAAATTATAAAGCGAAGTATGTAAAGCATCAAAGTAAGGGAAAATATAACTGTAAAGAAATGAGTAATAACTCATAAGTAAGTTTGCACTAACTTGCAATAACAAGGGAAAAAAGTATCCTAATAAGACTAGAAATTACTAATGTGCATATGAAAGTATGAAATAATTACATGAATATATTTAGTGAATATTATGCTAAGTAAGAACAACTAAAGCAATAAAGTATAAAATATAAGTAAAGCAACATACACTGTATAAAGTAAGACTATAAGTAAGTAAAGTACATTATAACAAGTAAATGTGCATAATAATCAAAGTAAGGAGAAGCTTAACCTCTTAGGCTAAGAAGGCATAGTCAAAGACTATGAGAAGTAGGCATAGCTCGAGGGCTTTGATGAGTTCTCACAATCAATAAGATTGTGATAACCCAAATATATAATTTGTTCAAATTATTTTAAGTTTTCTGTTCTATGGGCAAAGTTACAGAACGAGCAAGGAGTTAAGCATATCTGTCTAACTAGTATGGAAAGCGGGGGGTCCCATATAAAATAAACACTCATATTTCTCCTCTAAGATATGTAAGGTCTTCTTATATCCCCCCTAAGCCTACCCTGGCCATCACCAAGAAACTCTCATGTTTTAATATGAATATTTTATTTATGTACAATGCCTTATATGAATGCCAAGATTATAATCTCAAATCAAAGCATGCGTTCAAGGAATTCAAGTAATTATAAACTATGTGATATCCAAAGTTATCTAATGTTTATGTTATCTAACTTAATGATACGAACTAATTAAACTCCCAATTGACTTATAGATATTGATCTCTAAGTCAATTGTAAGTAATACTATAAGTAAATTATGTTTTGGAAAATAGTAGTTTGATTTAAGTTTATAAAATAATAAAATAATTTATATGTATATTAATACAAAATGAGGCCAATCATACACTAATCATAAACCATATAATTAGTATTGGTTAATAGATTCAAGGTTTAGTGAACTAGTGGAGGAAGGTAAGACTGGTGGATTACTATACCTAAAGAGGTGAAAATTGAAGGTCATTACTAAATTTTATCTAAACTAACTTGCAATTGAAAGCATCTAGCCTAATCAATCACTAGACTATATAGTACCATTCTTAGGAGAGGTCTAAGTGTATGGAAGATGAAGGATTACAAGCTACTAGCTCTAGCTCACTAAAGGATGTAAGTTAATGAAGTTTATAAGATATCTAGATCACTTTAAGGAGCTAAGGGACACTATAATTCAATTTCTAAAGAGTTTAAGGTAAGGACTAGAAGCTAAGGGAATGATTGCTAAGTTCAATTCTAATTACTAGAAACTAGTCCTAATAGGTTCACATCCTACAAGGAGATAGTGCTAGTTAAATACACTAAATGGGAGGGTTTAAACTAGCTCTTAAGGTCACAAACAAATCAAGGCTAAGAAATTAATCCTACAATATCTCTCTAACTATTGAGGGTTGAATCAATGATTTTGCTAAGTACGCATGCATCTAAATCATAATAATTCAAGTTCAATCTTACATTGGAAATGATGCGAGAATTAAATGAAATGAAACATGTTTGCTGTCCTAGGATTTAAAAGCCTAAAATATACAATTTATGAAGTTGTAAAAAAATCATATAATTGAACAATTAAGGAGCCAAAAACCTAATTTAACTAACTGTTATCCAAATGAAATGATAATAGCAAATATGAAATCTTTATAATATAAGGAGAAGAATGACACTAAGTAGGTCAAAATCGAACAACATTGAAAATTATGGTTTTCGGGGCTCCTAATTTGAGTTAAAAAGTGATTATGAAAATTAAGGTTCAAATCATAAATTTAATTATACCAATGTATTTATCTCATTTTTCTGATTAAAATGATATATAATTTTATAAAATTTGACTAAGTAAATGTCAAGATATGAGTAAATGAAAATTTACATTATTTAATCATTATTAATTAATTTCTAATCATTCAAAATTCCACATCACAGCAATTAATCACCCAACACCAAAATCAAGGCCAGTGCGAAAACCATTGGCATAGAAAATTGCAAGTGGCTGGCAATGCGGAAATGAGTGTGCCGCAGGACACGCGTTGGCCTGGATGGGCGACGCGTGTTGGCTCAGGATTCGCCACTGGATTGAGAGATGGAGCGGTTCATTGAAGTGGACTGGCCTGATCCGGGAAGATAGTTCAGGTTGAAGACAGTCCACGAGTCAACTGATTCATCCCCAACACAGCCCGAAATGGGTGTAATTAAGGTTCGACCCCCCGGTCAAACCTGGGGTCCCACGGCACGGCCCGCTTCTCGGCGGGTAGCCCTCGACGAGGCAAACCTTCCAAGACCAAAATCAAGGCCAGACGACAGCTGAGTGGTCGACAAGGTGATTCCCTAGGTCCTAACAGTCGGATTCCAGGCACTCACTGTAGACAATTCGATGCGCCCGAGCTCAATCGGGCTCGAATGAGCGCGATTGAGCTTTAAAATGCAATTGGGCTCTCGGAATAAAGGTATGATCAATCAATTGGAGAAATAGATGAGGATAAGAGTACCTGGAGGCTCTGAAAGTTTCAGGATCCATCGAGCTTAAGGTTTAGCAAGGTCCTTAGTCAGAAGCTCAGCAGTTCTCCTGCTACTGGCCATAGCTTAGAGAAGAGAGAAATGAGAGGTTCATGATGAAAATTAGGAGGATAAGGGCTCAGCAGTCATAGCTGGAGGTAAGGACTGTCATTCATCTGGCACTGTAATTCTCAAATGGCTAACGTGATATTCACTTAATAAAATATTTAGTTTACCCTTAAAATATACTTAGACTTTTTAAAGTCTAACAACTTATTTTTTTTATTGATTGTGTTATACCGTATTATAAATCAAATACGGTAGAACATGAGTTTGGAGTAGATTTGGGGCCCAAAGGAGAGCATGAGCAGTAGCTGCGTGCTGAAGACATGATTTACTTATCTTTTGCATTTTCATATATGAGGATGAGCAATTTATTTTCTCAAACTTATATATTAATACTTTTTTGATGTTTAAATTATTCTTTTATATTGTATATTTTCATATTATGAATAATGAATGTTTGATTAAAATATTTGGATTTCCTTCAACCCATAGATCTATATTATAAAAGTAATACTTAATAGTGAGTTATAATGCTCTAATCCAGTATTAAGTACTATTATAACACCCGTTGTTAGATTAACATATCAAATCTAATAATTGGGCGTTACAATTTTCCTTTATTGCAACATGTTCATTGAATCTCTTGCTTCTTCTGAATACACCACTCTCGATCTAAATAACTCACTGGTGCTTGCGCGTTAACTCCTTGGTTCTGATCCTGTGGAAACGACTAACGCTGGATGTCCTCACGCAGCATTGCGGCCATCTCTTTCTTCCTATTATTTTCTTGTCTTGCTTGTCTAGCGGGGGACGCGTAGCTTTCTAGTTGCTACTGTGTGAACCGTTCCCACCTTTTTTTGGCTATCAACAAGCCTTTTATCCGTACTGATGGACGGACCTAACCCCAAAAAGACTCTGGAAAACAAAACCCTAACCTATAACAGATTGTAAAATAGTGAGAGTAAAATTAGGAAAATTGGGCTTAATATAATTTATGTGTAAACCCTTTTACTCAGAAATTATACTACATATGGAAGTGTTATTTGTAGCCAAAAAACATTTTGGCTACAAATAACACTTCAAATAAAAATCCAAAAATTAATTACATGCAATCCGGCTCTCCAATTTTGATGAAACTTTTTATATTATCTTCTTTTATTATTCTAAATTCAACGATAATTTTATCCAAATTGCTCATAAACCTGAGCATTATGATTATAAAAATATACTATTTCTAACAGTACATTTAGTTTGACCTACTTTTGGACTAGCCTGATATTCTGACTTTGGCTTAATCGAGATAGATTTTGATTTTAATTGCTTTAGTAAGGATTTGGGTTGTCACACGCGGGTTGACTCAAACTGAACATTGTGCTATCACGGGTTAGCGTTTGCAATACTAACCCAACCTGCACTAGTGACTCTCTCTAGTCCAACCCTTCCGTCATCTGGTGGACCCTCATTGCCTCTGTCTTTGGATGCTTGATCGTTTGTTCAAGTGATCTCTAGGTCTCAACTTCAGAATTATAATTTGGTTCATTGAGAAATGTGTCAGCCATCTATGGATTGTATATGGAAATATATTGCCCCGTTAAACTTGACTATTAGCTAGTCGGTTGGTTTGATAAATTATAGGCACGTTTTTATCAAACTATCCAATCTGTAAGACTACGTACATAGCTTCTCCAGCTCAATCTCTCAGGTTGAGGGATGTACGATCTGACTTCTTAAATGACCTCCTTTGTTTGATTCAGACATTGAATCCCCACTTAAATTGGTCTAGCTGGCCTTTCCCCCAAGCTTCGGATTTATCTATGCAGTGTGTCAACTTTTTTGTCTCTCGACTTGATTTTTGGGAACCCCTGAACATTGACGTGGTGACACTAAGTTTGATATGTCCCTCGGTTGTCCATATCCTCGTAGAGATGGACATTAGCAGGGACCATCCAGATCAGTTTTGTATAGACTCAGAGGCCTCGAGTTTTTTGTAGCCCGGGTTACCCTGATTAAAATTTAGAATTTAAAATATGTATTTTATAGGCCTCACAATCAAAAATAGATTTAATAATAATTTTTATTACAATTAATTCTAAATCATAATCATCCATACTATTTTGAGAATATATGAGAGCTATATAACAAAATAAAAACACAAATTGATGTCAAGAGAGTTGCTTAGTCCTTATGTTTAACATATATATCATGCGTCATTTGCATATTTCTCATCTATAATAATTTGTTTGAAAAATATTATGCTTACATAATAATATATATTAAAAAGTTTTCAGAAATAATATAAAATTTTCTTTTTTTTTTTTAATTTTTGTATATAAGCTTCATAAATAAAAAAATGTATTCAACCAATAATCTACTTATATATTTGATTGACACATCATTTATATATTTTAGTGTATAGTGTGATGTTCAAGATTCTGCAAAATAGAAATGAATTAGATTGATAAGATATACATTAATTATGAAAAGATTCCAAAATTTTTAAAAGAGAGTCATTAAGATATATATTATAAAGTAGTTACATGATAACCAATAATAATTAGTCCAATTAATTTTCTATTTTAGCATGATTATGTCTTTGCATTAATTATAAATATTCTACTTAAACAAATAAAAAGAAGAAGGAAAATAATTCAATATCTTAATAAATATTACAATATTTTTTTCTAGATTATTATTAATTTTTAATTGATTTTTAATTAAAATTAATAAATTTTATTTATTATGAGTTAATTTTAAATACTTTAATAATATGAAATATAAGAAAAAATATATTTGAAAGTATTCTAGAAACAAGAAATTGCCTTATTCTTTGAAGATGTTACTTTTATTTTTGACAAGACTAAAGATAATATTTAAGTGAAGCTAAGGAGATACTTTGGAAACATATATTAATTGAAGATTTTTGGCATGTATGCTTTGAAGTCAATGCTATTATTTTTTTTTCATTTATATATATTAAAATAAAAATATATAAAAAATAAAATTATCAGAAATAAAATATAATAAAAATTGGTCTATAAAAAGGATTGTTTGATGACTGGTTTGAACGTGTCATTCATTCATCCTACATTGCAAGATGCTAACATAGATATAACGGATATCAGCTACTCGCCATAGTCGATTTTGGATCTTCTGTTCTACACCTGACTGTAGAAATACAGAAACAAACTCACTGAAGCATTTCTCTGCCGACACCTATAATTTCTAACCAAGCCACTACTTCCCCAATCGGCGGCCTTTTAAATGGATTATTATGTACACACATGCAAGCAACCTCAAGAACCTTCAGCATCTGCTCCTCAAAACCCTTTCCCCTAAGCAGAAGATCAAAAACCTGACTCTGCTTTCCTTGATTTCTCATCCCATTCACCCAAACCACAAGGTCTGATGAATCCTTGGACTTGAAAATTTCAACTGGCCGCCTCCCAGTGAGGAGTTCCAGAAGGACGACACCGAAGCTGTACATATCCCCTCTCAATGTGGCAACCCAGGCCTGGCTGTACTCCGGCGGGATGTACCCAAGCGTGCCTACCAGCTCGGTTGTCACGTGCGTGTTGTAAGGAAGAATCAAACGGGACAGGCCGAAATCTGCAACATGAGCCTCGAAATGTTCATCAAGGAGAATATTGCTAGATTTGATGTCTCTGTGAACAATGTGGGGATCGCAAGTTTGGTGGATGTAGCGTAGGCCCCGGCTTGCCCCTTGTGCAATCTTCAACCTTGTGGGCCACTCCAGCACTGAGCCTCCTCCATCTGCCTTCTCATGCAGCCAGTAGTCTAGACTTCCGTTCTCCATGTATGAATAGATTAGTATCCATGAGCTTCCGTGCATGCAGTAACCCTGCAGGGACACAAGATTC
Organism: Gastrodia elata; assembly: GCA_016760335.1. NCBI lineage: Eukaryota > Viridiplantae > Streptophyta > Magnoliopsida > Asparagales > Orchidaceae > Gastrodia > Gastrodia elata. The sequence goes on from CM028677.1 coordinate 40,140,830, forward strand.
TCATGCTGGGCGCTGGAAAGAGCCTCCACTTCTGCCCTGAATTCCCTTTCCATCAAGCACATTTCGCCGGACAGCTTCTTGATTGCGAGCTTGGAACCATCCAGAAGAGTAGCCTTGTAAACCATCCCAAAGCCGCCCGAACCAATTATGTTTTCTTGACCAAAGTTACTTGTTGCCTTCAGTATGTCGGACATAAGAAGCCTCTTGCCAGGTGATTTTCCTGAATTTGGCGTCGTTATGAAGGTGGAATCACTGAGCGGAAGGCTGGGGAGCGAGCCTGCAGAAATCACATTGGACTTTATCTTGTTACCCGCCATTGCTTCTTCTTTGCCTTGCTCTCATTATATAAATTATGATGAGGGCAGAGCCGACGACAACTAATCCCCCTCCAATGCAGATACCCAAAGACATGCTGAATCTCTTGTTCACATGGTTCGTCTTCTTCGAGGGAGCTCCATCTCCCGATTTGTTGGTGCATTTTTGCGGGAGAAGTTTGCCGCAGAGCTTAGCGTTCCCTTCGTAGCTGGCGATGGGAAATGAATCAAATTGCCCGCCCGACGGAATCGGACCCTCTAAATTGTTGTGAGCCACGTTGAATGAAGCAAGGAAGTGAAGATTGCTTAACAAGGAAGGTATCATGCCGCTGAGATAGTTGGAGGACAGTTCCAGCCTTTCCAAGTTGGTGAGACTGCAGAGCTGTGTCGGTATGATGCCGGAGAAATCATTCCGGCTGAGGTCCAGCACATGAAGATTCTTCATCCGTCCGATTTGCGGGAGTATCCTTCCATGCAGACTGTTATTCCCAAGCTTAATTGCCGGAGGGAGCTCTTTCAGCTGATTGTACTGCAGGCCCAATCCATTTTTCCGTAAGATGAATACCGGAAAGTCAAGAAAGCCTTGATCAATTCGAGACTCAAATTGATCCATCGTCAGTGCTCGCAGCCCTGTAATTTCCGGCGGAATTTCTCCGGAGAGAAGGTTCCCGGACAACTCAAGATAGAAAAGGAGGGGCAATGAGCCCAACCATGCAGGGAGTGGACCTGTGAGTCGGTTTTCGGATAGGTCCAGGACCAAAAGTTTATCGAGTTTGGATAACCAGAGAGGAATTTTACCGGTAAGTTCACAAGCCCCTAGACTCAAAACTTGCAGATTCTGGAAGTATCTTCCCTCCCATTCGATATCCGTAGGTATTGCCTCCTTAATGAAGTTTTTTGAGATTATAATAGCGCTGAGATTTCTACAATCCTTGAGTATCTGGAGTGCAGCTGTGATGTTCTCTAAACCATCACCGGCTAGAGAAAGGTAGGAAAGTGCTTGCATCTCTGCCATAGCCGGAACAATCGTTCCGTTAATGGAATTCATAGATAGCCGCAACGCCTTCAGGGACCTTAATGAGTACAAACTGGTGGGTATGTCTCCGATGAACTTATTGTTCCCTAAATCAACCATATTGAGGCTGGAGAGACTGGAGAAGTTGACCACAGCAATACTACCGTTGAAGCTATTAAACCTGAGATTGAGATTCTTAAGCTTAGTGCAGTTGGCTAATTCCGGAGGCAGGGTGCCTGAAAGCTGGTTATCGTGCAAGATCAGCTGCTCGAGGAACTGCATACGGCTGATTGAGGCCGGGAGCTTACCAGTCAGGTTATTGCTACTGAGGTCGAGAATGGTCAGATTCATCAGTTTGGCGATGAGCGCATCCTCAAGAGTCCCTGAGAGCTGATTGAACGGCAATGAAAGAAGCTGCAACGAAGGCATGTGGAAGAGATCCTGCTGAATTTTCCCCGACAGATTATTCATACCTGCCCGAAACTCTGTCAGAGCCGAACAGCTGCTGAGCCCCGGCGGGATATCGCCTGAAAAGTGGTTGCAGGAAAGGTCCATTACCCTGATGGTATGTGATAGGCTGCAGATAGAGGGTGGAATTGGGCCGGAGAAGCTGTTGTTGCTTATGTTCAGCACTGTGAGAAATCTAGCAAGGCTGCCCAGATCAGGGAATGAACCTGCAAAAGAGTTGCTCGACAGGTTAAGCACCTGCAGGGAGAATTTTTCAGAAGACGGCGGCATCGCTGGCGGCAACCTGCCGGAGAGATGGTTGAAGCTGACATCCATGGAGACGAGTCTGGGCAGGAAGAGAATTTTGGCGGGGAGTTCGCCGGATAACCTATTGTAAGAGAGGTTTAGTCTAGTCAGTTGGGGCAGAGCAGCAAGGGAATCCGAGATTCTCCCTCCGAGACCTTTGACGGCCAAAGAGAGGGCTGTGACTGATCCATTGGAATCACATGAGACCCCTTCCCACTGGCAGCAGTCATCAGTGGCGAACCAAGAAGTAAGGGGAGTGTTGTTTGAACTGAAGGTAAGGTTTGATTGAAAAATGAGCAGAGAGTTCTTCTCTTTCTGTGTGCAGCCATTATGAGGAACTAGGAATAAGAACAAGAAGAAGGTGGAGATGACAGGGTGTGGCAGAAAGATCATTGTTTTTTTGGCTATAGATCTTTAGCTTTCATGAATGACTGCTACGAACGAGGCTCAAAAATTGCACGGGAAAGTTCTCTGCTTCTATTGAAGGAAAGGGGAAAAAGAGAGAGGGTGACTGTTGACTCAAGGGATAGACGACGATGCGTTTGAGAAGAAGACTTCTTTGAAGTAAAAATTAAAAAAATAAAGTAAAATAAAATACTCCATTGAGGATCATCCAGTTTGAGGGGATGTAAGTTGCGTGCTCCTTTACCATTCATTCATCATCCTAAGACAATCTTTCTTTTGTCCTTTTTGATTAATTGCTTTCTAAGTTTGTATATATATAGGATAAAATTATTTAGAGCGGGTCTTAGAAGCTAGTGAATTTAATATATTTAATTTATATAAATACTGCGCTGCTCATGATAATTTGATTCAGAAGGTTCAAAAATTTTGGAATCTACTTTGAGTCATATATTTTGATTCTAATCATATATAAAATGACTCAAAATAATTTAAACAAATGTAAATTGAGTTGACTCTACTCAAAACTAGCCATATGCCCAAATTCACTCCTTTCGTCATCTAACGGTCTACCATTATTTCCTTAGGATTTTAAAATTATTTTTATATATATTAATTTAAAGTGGGTATGAAGGTTGAGAAAAAAGGAATGGCGGATGGCATGGAGCAAGTCTGTGATCGGAAAAGACCCGAAAGCGGCTAACCTAACTGTTGGGCTCTCCGATGGCGAAAACACGCAATGGCAAGTATGGAGCGTCCGCGTCAACCTTTGCTTCTTTGACTACGTGACGACTATTATACTAAATTTAGACTTAGGCACGCGCCGATTCGGGTGATCAAACGTTAATTACGGCCCTGACCCGTCCCTACAGAAAATTTACGAGTGAAATGAAGCGCAAAAAATGTATTTATTTATTTATAATATTTTTAATGTACATAATTATTGTATAATGACAGTATAATCCTTTTAAAATTAATAATTTTCACCGGGATGGGCTGAGCCAGGTTGGCTGGCTGACCTGAACCAGATCTTTTTCTTTTTTAAGTTAGTCTGGCGGGTCCTCGAGCTTGTGCAGTTAAACAATAGTAAAGGTTAGCTGTCCATCCCTTTCTTATTTATTTATTTATTCTATGTTATTTGCTCTAATTTTATTAATCATATATATATATATATTTTTTTTTTTTTTAACACATTTATTTGCAAAAAAATTTGCAGCCTTTAGGCCATGATGGCAAGGAGTGTTAAGAGCAGAAAATAGAGAGAAGAGTCAAACACATAGGCCTGAATCTACGTGCATTACGATCAAAATCTAAATATGCACCAATCAGCACACAACGCTTGATTAGACGACCTAAACCACACGATGAAAAAGGGAAGAACAACCGAACAATTGCAATAGCCAAAAATTCAACAAAAGAAATATGGTTTCAAAGTAACATCATTCATCCTAATGCAAACATTGATCAAAACGATTAACAATAAAAAATATAATATGCAAATCATAGTTTTTTTTTCTTAGGTGCCTTTTTTTTTCCCGAGCCAAACATGTTCTGAGTTATGATGGGGTATTTATAGTGTAACCCATGCCCATAATTTCCTAAGTAAGGTTCATCAATATGAATAGTTAGTTGCATTTAATTATTCATCAAGGATTAACTAGTGTTGACTGTGTTGGGAGCTATCGTATGTTCGAGATTGAGTTAGAGAAACAAATGCAAGGCATGTATAAAAGGATGTTAGGGTGTGCGTGATCTTCCTAATTGTACAATCTTCTCTTCTTCCAAGGATTATGATCTCTTGGGAAAAACTCTTTATGCTTTTTATTGTCTTCATAGTAGATGTTCTTAGTGGTATGATTCCGTGATTTTTCTTATTTTTGAGTTTTTCATATGTATCCTTGTGTTTGGATAGTATTTTGTCTATGATTGTCCTGAGATTTGTATATTTTAGTTTTGTGAATTTGTAGTATTAACTCTAAAACTGTGATTATTTCCTAAAGATTAGTATAAGAGAGAGGTTATCAGCTCGAGTGGGAGCAATGATAGACGAAATGCGATACAAAGTCGAGAAAGGTTCAATGGAGCAAACTTCTTTGAAGATTTGCATTAAATTGTTTTTGCCACAAAGAAAATAACCAATAAATTTAGCAAATATGAGAAGATGAAGAACATGTAGTTCTTGACAAAGCAGCTTTAGTCGACCTTGAAATGCTACAAAGGCAGGTGAACTAGATCATGACCTTTTACTAAATTAAGCTAAGGTGAAGAAATTCAAAAGTTGTGGACATACGAATCGCAATCAGTCTTCAAGTTGGAAATTGTTGGGTGAGGAGCCTGGTTGGGTCGATACAGAAGGTGTTGATGAAATTCTGATGAAGTTCTGGAGGGTTTCAAGACAAGGTAAGGCACAATGTTTCGGTGGGATCTAGAGGGTCCCGAGGAAAAGCTGTACTGAGTCGACTGCAAGCCTGGTGCCCAGGCGCGCTCTCAGGTACATGTTTTATTAATTTTGAGAAATACTGAAATTTCATTTTTAGCCAAATTAGGTAATATTATGTCATAATTGCTGCAAGTTTTGCATGTAAATCACCTAATTAAAGGCACTAATCATTATTCTACAGAAATTATTCTTAATTAAGGATAAATTTAAGACAAGTTATTTTGAACTATTTAAATTTCACCTTGATCAAACCTACACCATTGGATCTTTAATCAAGCCTCAAAGGTAGTAATAGACCTTTTAACCCTAATTAGAAACCTAAAATCCTATTTTTATTTCTTTCTTACTTCCATTTGGAAGCATTTGTCTAACTCCCTTTCTCTTCCTCTACTCCTCCTTTCCAAACCTTAAGGACTGCATCCCTAAGCAAACCCCACGACAATGAGAAGATCTTGGAATCTCTAAACCACTTAAAGAAGGAGATCTATACTGCACTGTCTAATTCTTTCCACAACAAAGAGAAGATTTGGAGGGCTACACGTGAGAGCTACTTTTCATAGCATTTTGGCTATGCTAACTTATCATAGTCTTTGACTATGGTTATTTAGTCCATGTGACTAAGCTTCACTTTACTTAACTTTATTGTTCAGTACTACTTATTGCTATTATTTACCTCACATTACAATCCTTAATTTACTTGCAGTATATGTTGCTTTACTTGCATTTTATGCTTTACTACTTATCTTTATTTACTACTTAGCATAATTTTATTGGACATAATCATATATCCTTACATGCTTTCATATGTAATTTAATAGTTTTAGCCTTTATTGGATGTATATTTTTTCTTACTTGTTGTTGCAGACTAGAGCAAACTACTAGTGAGTTCTTACTCTTTTACTCTACTTTACTGTCTTTACACACTTTTATACCTACTTTAATGCTTAGTGCTCTTTTTACTCATTTAAATTGTAAATGACTAATGTGATATCCGCTTAAAATTAAATAGAACTTAGTGTAGCCTTAAAATAGATTTAAACTTTTTAAGTATAATCATTTATTTTTATTTTGTTGGATGTGCCAAACCGTATTAAAAATCAAATACGGTAGATCATGAGCATCATATGAACATTGGAGCTGGGACTAGTACCGACTGTCAGTAACTTGAAAATATACTTCATTTTATTGTATTTTTTAGAGAATGAGTGAATTATTTTAATTACTTTTATTTTAGTTTATAATAATTTAATTCTGTGATGTTTATAATATTTTATTTTAGTGATGGATGTACTTTTCTTTTTGTATGCTTGCTTGGTTTGGATGTTGGATATAGATGCTCCTACTTTCACATTATTTACTTATTCATTTTTACTCTTAACTTCTTTGCCTCAAAGATTCTTGATCGCATAGTACTTAATAGTGAGTTAGCTTCATACTAATTCAGTGCTAAGTGCTATGATAACGCTCTAGTATTGGATTGAGTTTTTGATTCAATATTAATGTCGTTACACTCGCATCTATCTATTATGTAGTTGCAATGAAATAAACACTTTATTGATCAACTGAAGTATATCTTTCATGTTGCCTCGTGCAACAATAAGTGCACCATTGGTGATCTTTCATGAGTCCCTTGCAAATCCTATACTGTAGCCCTCCCTGGCTAGTTGACTAACTGATGCTGGGTTAGTATCTATTAATTTAGCATTGGGCTACCACAATATAAAATTAGGATATGCCAGGTTATGGATAAGAAGGTGATGTGTTGTGTCCACCAAGTGGTTGTGTGAAGTTTGTGTGCTTTAAAGAAGAAAGAGAAGTTGAGAGGGGGGCTGAGAAAGACATAAGCTTCCAAAGAGAGTGAGATTTCTCTTATATAATATTTTTTATATTTTAGGGGTTATTTAGCATGAGGTAATCTGAGTGTAAAGCAATCTGATTGCAGTGCAATCTTATTATAGTATAATATGATTATTTTATTATAATTTGGTTATCTATTTAATATATGCCTAAAAGTTGAATATTTCTATTTGATATGCAGTAATTTAGTTGGTGAGTTTATTCTCATGGCTGAATTTTATAATTATGCCAAAAAATTTACAATAAAAATATAAGGGCTAATGAGAAGTACATTTTGACTTATATTTTATTATTTTTATAATTTTAAAATTATTTTTAAATAAATATTATTTAAATAATATATTTTGCATATATGAATTTTGTTGACAATTACATCATCTTAGCACATATAAGTATATATGCATATTAACGACAATAACATTATAAAGAAAGCAAAAAAGAGGGAAAGTCATGATAAACAAATTGTTTAGTTGTTATTACAACATGTTATGAGAAACACTGATACAATCAAATAATATTAAAATACATTGTATTGCTGGAAATTTATACTTAACATATGCTAAATTATGACATTGCAATTGATATAATTTACTACAATATGCGCACTTATATGAAATTGTGTTTATTAAGAACTGCTTTGATTTGCACTATTTTCATCACTAAACATTTAAAAATATTGTATTGATGGGATTTTGCATCATAATTGAATATGTGATGCAGTTGAGACTGTAAAATTATGTAAATATTACATTCAATTTGTTAAATAGCACTGGTCATAATTCGTTTTATAGTATTAAGTGTAGTTTTATGAATATGTGTTCAGTAACAATATGTTATGAGATATAGAAATGTTATTTATAAAGTTAAAAAAAGGCATCGCGTTGCTTGTGATTTGAGGATGAGAAAGACTACATGCTTGAACTGTCATCGATCTTAAAACAACATTCGAAAAGAAAGCCCTAAAATCCTAAAAAATCAAATCTCGATTTGATCAAATGAGAAATATGCGTAACGAATGATCGTTTGAATCATAAATATCACACTGCATACACCCTAAATATAAATAGAAATGCTTACAAATCGAATGGTAAACGTTGGAAGGAGCTCAGAAATCACAGATCAGGAAGAGGAGATTATAGCTTCAAGAGGATGGCGAATATGATGTACCGCATAACGTGAGATTACGGCCGATCCGGCCGTAACTCGATTACAGCGGTATTATTTATATTACTGTAAACTAGTTTTACAGAGAACAGCTGTTATCTCTGTTTTACCGCAATCCAAACGCGAGTAATTCCTATTTAGAGTGAATTCCTATTTAAGTAGTGAATTCCTTGTGATGCGATTCTTGCAACGTGATGGTTCTGTGAGGCAGGAGCAAAATGGGGATGATTTTTTAAAATAGTATATAAAAAGCTCAGTAATATGTGATTGCATGGCGGGGGCGGTACCCTGCCTTACAACGGAGCTTTAAATGAATTGAGGCAGCATTTACTTGTTATGCTGTTCCAACTGCCGCCAGACTCTATTGAATATCTGACAAAGACGCTTCTACGAACCTTTAAATCATTGATCTTTGGATGAATCCATCTGCATCATTTCTTCCATCGGCAATTTTGGGGTAATAATGAAACCCGCAGCGTCGATTCCGACCTCGAAACAGACAGAAGCGCAGAGGGCCGCCGAAATACTGCTTCGCGTTGCGTCCATGGGGCTCGGCCTCGCTTCCCTCATTCTCGCCCTCAAGAACTCCGTCGCCATCTCTTACTCCCATCTCGGATCTTTCAAGTTCGTAATCGGACGAATTTGGAGGCAGTATTTGCTTCTTCGTTATTTTATTTGAAGTTTTCGTGCAGGTATTTGGTGGCCGTGAATGGTTTCTGCGTTGGGTATTCCGTATTTGCTGCGATCTGCACGGCCGTCCCCCGCCCGCTCTCCAGCCTCCAACCGTGGATTCTCTTCTTCTTCGATCAGGTTTTTTTTGTTTTTTTTTGTTTTTAAATATTATTTGAATATATGATATAGAATAGAAAATTTAATGGGCTTCGAATGTTCTGAGCTGCAACAAACAACAACGGCTTTTTATTATTAAAAATGCAATTGCAAAAGCGGAAGCTTCTATTATTATATAGAGAGAAACTGGGCTTCGAGTTCATTTATTTTATTTGAGTTAAATCTATACTATGCGAGCTGACTTCATCATTGAGAAAGATCACTTTATGAGGAGGCCAGATGTTACATAATGTATAACTACTAAAGTGAGAAAAATATATATGATTTTTTAATTTTATTGTTGATCACATATCTGAGTATGCATAGTAGGAACTAACTTTTTGTATCACATACTTTATGTAGTCCAGTAAATGAATTCGCCCAAACTTGGTTCAACACCAGACAACCAACACATTAGAGAAACTTGCACAGCTCATGGGCGTTCCCAAGCATCGGCCTCGCAGTTCAACACATCGGCCTCACGCTAGCCTAATTTGTTATATTAACGCGCTGACCCAAGAGGCCGGCTCTTCCTAGCATAATACTTATTATATGCGACTCTCAAAAATTGATTTTGAACCCTTACGTATTTCAGCACAATTTATACCTGGATGCCTTTACATGCCTAATGCCTCCCCCCTCTTAACAACATTCATATATGCATCTAATTCCCAGCCCAGTGGAAAGGATTTGTGGAGTCTCTTGAGTAGCGTTGATACTGGTATTTCTAAGCCTTAGATGATTGCTGAATATTTTAATTGTGTTAGAACATCTAGTGAAAATTTAGAGGTAAAGCTCTTGCTAGCAACAAAATGAATGACTTTATAGGTTTATTTTCAATAATGCTTTAGATGTTTTATCTTCCATTGTGATTTCTTACCTTTGCTTCAATTAGCAGCTTAATATGCCTATTTTCTCATCTAGATCATGTTCTAGTTAATGTCTCATGTATTTAAAGCTTTCCTCCTTGTTATAAAATCAAAAGTCCAGGAGCTTCAGATCATTCCCAATTCCTTATCTTCTATTCATTCTACCAAGTAAAGGAAAAAACTTGAGCATTGTAATAAATAGTTTTTAAAGAAAATTTCAGCAAGCTTATTCTTAAAGCTTAGAATATCTTTTGTGTTGGGGACTCACTCTCTGTTCCTTCAAAAAAGCTTAAAAGGATGAAAATCTCTCTGCTGCAGAACTCTCATCAGGAAGCTTCCTCTATTCTCACTTCCAGGTTCAATTTTCTTAGTGCATTGGAAGCTTGTAATTTAGATTGTAATATTTCTCCTACTTATCTCAATCAAGCAATACATAACTAAAACTCTCTCCTTATAAAGGAGTTAACTTGGTTGAAACAATGCGCAACATTACAATGGCTCCATTTAAGGGAAGATGACATTGACTTTCTCTACAATTGAAGGAAAATTAAGGAAAATTAATTTTTCTTAATTGAAAAAAAATTAAAGGAAATAAATTTTCCTTAATTAAAGAAAAATTAAAGGAAATTAATTCTCTATATATATAATTAAATTTCTCAATTATGGTATTAAAAAATTATCGTATTAATAACTTCCGTTTCGAGAATTATGGATTTGAAAGTTTTCTTTATGTCTTTAATTGAGAGATTGTAATTTGTAATCCTTGGGAATCAAGGATGGCTTATAAATAGGTCTTGATATGCAAAAGTTTCAATACACAAGATACAAGAGAAGATTTCCAAGCGAAAGTTTTGTAAGAGTTCTGTAACCTTAAATCATTTGTATTCCTCTCTAATTTTAGTGAAACTTTGCTCTCCTCCCGTGAACGTATGTGTGATCACCGAACAACATAATTTCTGTCTTGTGGCTGTGATTATTTTATGTGCTTAATTTTTTTGCTTTAATTTTTTGGTTGCTCAACACTCGCTCAAGTTTCTTTTTGTTCCGCTTTTGATTTAAACCCTATTCGATCCCAACAAGTGGTATCAGAGCAAGGCTTGGTTTCCCTTGTTCATTCTTAAAGGCTGGGGTTTTTTTGGCTTGAGCTAATTAATAATTTGTGATTGAGTTTTATTAAAGCAAGAAGATAAATATGGCTGAAGGAGGAGAAAAGGTGGTTGGACCTTCGTCGTCATCGGTGGTGGAGAGGAGTCTCCACCAAGTTGTGACACATCCGGCTAAAATAGATGTGGTCAAATTTGATGGGAAGAATAACTTTGGGATGTGGCGGTGCGAGGTGACAGACGCACTGTGTGCCATAAATCTTGAAGATGCTCTGGATGGCAAAGAAAAACCAGAGGAAATTTTAGAGAAGGACTGGATCAAGATGAACCACAGTGCATGCGGCTTGATCCGAAACTATTTGACTCAGGAGATCAAGTATGCAGTTATGATGGAGACATCGACATGGAAATTATGGAAATTCCTAGAGGCTAAGTACCTGACGAAGAGTGTGGAGAATAGACTCCACATGAAAATGCGGCTCTATAGATTTCAGATGAGAAAAGGGATTTCCATTGATGAGCACCTGAATGAATTCACAAAGCTATTGGCGGATTTGCTAAATCTGGATGAGACCGTGGAGGATGAAAACAAGGCCTTGTTATTGCTGAACTCGTTGCCAGACGAGTATGAACACTTCACCATGACGTTGATCCGTGTGAAGGAGTTTCTGAAGTATGAGGAGGTGACTACAGCCCTTGTGAATCATGAGTTCAGAAGAAGGGATAAGGAATTTACCAAATATGATATGACAGAGGCACTTACACTCCAGAAGGGAAGACCAGAGAAGAAGAAGCAATGGCCAAAGAAGAATGCAGACTTCCAGAAAAGGGGGAAATTTAGAGGCCGAAGCATTGGACGCAATCAGTGCACATTCTGTTGGATCATGGACACCGGTGCAACGTATCATATTTGCTCCCAGAAGGATTTGTTCTGTTCGTATAGGAAAATGGACAGCGGTGCAGTCACAATGGGAAATGATGCTACTTGCTGGATTACAGGAGTTGGTAGTGTACTGATAAGGACACATTCAGGAACAGTTCAGGAACTAAAAGAAGTCAGATATGTGCCAGAAATCAAGAAGAATCTTTTGTCTATTGGGGCCTTAGAAGCTAAGGGCTTTAAGGTGGTGATTGAGGCAGGAGTTCTGAAGATCAGCAAAGGTGCAATGACTTACTTAAGAGGAGTCAAATAATAGAACCTTACTACTTTCAAGGAAGTACAGTGATAGGTACAGTGGCTGTGGCTGAAGACTCTTAAGATGCTATGATGTTGTGGCATATAAGACTAGCACATGCAGGGAAACCATCATTGAAGGCATTGGAGAAAGAGGGGCTCATCAAAGGTATAAATTATTGCAAATTATAATTTTGTGAACATTGTATTTTTGGCAAGAAAATGCGCAACCCTTTGGTATTGGCCTACACAACACCAAAGGTATATTAGAATATATACACACAGATGTATGGGGACCAATAAAGACTACATCATTTGGTGGTAGAATATATTTTGTTTCTTTTATAGATGATTACTCTAGATTTGTATGGGTGTACACTTTAAAGAGCAAAGAAAATATACTGGAGGTATTCATAAACTGGAAGAAGATGGTGGAGAATCAAATAGGCAAAAGAATTAAGATAATCCGTTCGAATAATGGTGGAGAATTCACATTCGATTCTTTTGTTAAGGAATGTCAAGATTCAGGGATTAAGCGCCACTTCACAGTAAAAGAAACACCACAGCAGAACGGGGTAGCAGAGCGAATGAACCATACATCGGTGGAAAAGGTGCGGTGTGTGTTTTCCAATGCTGGGTTGGAGAGAGTCTATTCGGAGGAGGCCCTAGACTATGCTTGCTACTTGGTGAACCTTCTGCCATCTGCCGCACTTAACAAGAAAACTTCAATTGAGTTGTGGTCAGGACATCCTGTCACAGATTATGATCAGCTGAAGATCTTTGGCAGCCCAGCTTGCTAACATGTTAGGAAGGATAAGCTTGAACAGCGGGCTAGAAAAGCAATTTTCGTGGGCTTCAGATGCGGCATGAAGGGCTACAAATTGTATGATCCAATTGGTAAGAGGATCGTGGTGAGCAGGGATATCACCTTTGATGAAGAGTATTTCTTGAGACAGAGGAGTTCTCATCAGGTGAGGATAATACTGAGACTCTTACAGGAAGGCAGAGAGTGGGGTTTGATGTCACCCCATTTATTCTACAGGAAACTTCACATCACATTGAAGATAGTCATATAGATGAAGACCACGTTGGTGATGATGAAGAGCAAATTTATATTAATGGTGAGGCTCCAACTCGGGAGTCAATTGCTAGAAATAGACCTAGAAGGAATGCACCTCAACAGCCAGCTTAGCTTATAGAGACTATGTCACATTTGCATTGTTTGTAGTGGAGGAAGATGTTCCCTCTCACTTCAAAGAAGCGGTGACAGGCTCAGAAGAAAATTTATGGAAGCAGGCTATGAATGAAGAGATTGAGTCTCTTCACAAAAATAAGATATGGACGTTGGAGAAACTCCCTTCAGGAAGAAAAGCTATTGGGTGCAAATGGGTGTATGCAAAGAAAGAAGGTTCCTCAGAAGATGATGTGCGCTATAAAGCTAGACTTGTGGCAAAGGGCTTTGCTCAGAAGGAAGGGGTCGATTATGATGAGGTATTTTCCTTAGTTGTGAAATACTCCTCGATCCGTGTGCTTTTAGCTTTGGTGGCACAGTTCGACTTGCTGCTTGAGTAGCTTGATGTGAAGACAACATTCTTGCACAGAGAACTAGAGGAGGAGATCTATATGATGTAGCCCCCAGGGTATAGTGAGCCAGGAAAGAGAAATTTAGTATATAAACTAAATAAGTCTATATATGGGCTAAAACAATCACCGAGGCAATGGTACAAAAAATTTAATCAATTTATGAAAAAAGAGGGGTACTGCAGAAGCCAGTTTGACCATTGTGTGTATTTCAAGATGCTGCCTCAAAATAACTTCATTTATTTATTATTGTATGTCGATGACATATTGATAGCTACTTCAGATCAGTCAGAAATGGGTCATATGAATGATCAATTAGCAAAGAACTTTGAAATGAAGAATCTGGGAGAAGCAAAGAAAATATTAGGAATGGAAATCTGTAGAGACAAAATTGCAGGGAAGGTTTAGTTGACCCAGAAGTGGTATTTGGAGAGAGTACTATAGAGGCTTAGGATTGAAAAAAATGCAAAGTCTATAAGTATACCTTTAGCACCTCATTTTCACCTATCTGCAGAGCAATGTCCGAAGTCAGATTTTGAAAAAGAAGAAATGCACACAGTGCTGTATGCTATTGCAGTTGGGAGCTTGATGTATGCCATAGTTTGCACTAGACCAGATTTGGCACAAGCTGTTGGAGTTGTGAGCCGCTACATGCATAATCTGGGAAAGGATCATTAGCAAGCAGTGATGAGAATCTTTAGGTACTTGAAAGGTACAACTGATGTTGGATTATTATTTCAGAAGCAACCTTCAATAGCTGACTTGTGCGTGGGATATGTGGACTCTGACTATGCCGGAGATTTGGATCGAAGAAGGTCAACAATTTGTTATGTATTAACACTTGCAGGAGGTCCAGTGTGGTGGAGGTCAACCCTTCAGTCTACAGTTGCCCTATCAATAACAGAAGCTGAATATATGGCAGTTACTGAGGCATTTAAGAAAGCTATTTGGATGAAAGGCTTGCTGAAAGATCTGGGTGCGGAATAAAAGGAGATTGTAGTACATTGCGATAGCCAGAACGCTATATTTTTAGCTACTAATCCAGTTTGTCATGCTCGCATATTGATGTCCGACATCATTTCGTTCGAGATGTTATCGAAGATGGTAAGATCTTACTAGAGAAGATCACCAAAGACAACCCCGCGGATATGATGACAAAGGTACTCAATGTTCAGAAATTCACCCATTGTAAATCTTTGGTGAATTTGAAGAAGCATTAATAGAATTCTCCTTTGGTGGAACTACGGATGGCTTGATTCCCTTGAAAGGTACAACTTGGTGCAGTCACATTGATCGAGAGTATAAGGTTTCAGTTCTCATGTGAAGCACATGAGACATGAGGTGAAGAATTGAAGGAAAATTAATTTTCCTTAATTGAAGAAAAATTAATGAAAATTAATTTTTTCTAAATTAAAGGAAATTAAGTTTCCTTAATTAAAAAAAAATTAAAGGAAATTAATTCTCTATATATAATGTTAAATCTCTCAATTATGATATTAAGAAACTGCCGCATTAATAATTTCCGTTTCGGGAATTATGGATTTAGAAGTTTTTTTTATGTCCTTAATTGAGAGATTGTAATTTGTAACTCATGAGAATCAAGGATGACTTATAAATATGCCTTGATATGCAAGAGTTTTAATACACAAGATACAAGAGAAGATCTTCAAGAGACGGTTTTGTAAGGGTTCTCTAATATTAAATCATTTGTATTCCTCTATGATTTTAGTGAAACTTTGCTCTCCTCACCGTGGACGTAGTAGGTGTGATCACAGAACCACGTAATTTCTATCTTGTGGCTGTGATTATTTTATGTGCTTGATTTTCTTGTTTTAATTTTTTGATTTCTCAGCGCTCGCTTAAGTTTCTTTTTGTTCCGCTTTTGGTTTAAACCCTATTCGATCCCAACACAAACATATTTTAATAGCCTACACAATCAATCAATCATCAAATTTGTTGGTCTTGATGGTTTTGAGGCTTATGATAGTATTTCTGAGCATGTATTCAATTACTTCAAAAGTATTTATTATGCTAATACTCTAGCAATTTTTTTTTCTAGCCCAACTAGTAATTGTATCTTCTCTCTTCCTCCATCTATTTTGGTCGAACCTTTTCCTCTTGAGCTTATTTTAAACACACTTGAAGCATTGAAATTGCTTTATGGAGCAATGCTATGTTACATGAGTCTATCACTCCTACAACTATTACTTTGATTCCTAAATCATCCCATGCAAGCTCCATTTCTGATACGCGGTTGATCTCTTTATGTAACACAGTTTGCAAGGTGATTGGTAAACTTCTTGCATCTAGGGTGAAACCGTTCTTACCTTTATAAATGGAAGGAAATTTCTAAGAATAATCTGCTTGTTGTAGAAAGTACTCACAGATTTAATTTTGCCAATGATAAATTTTTCTGTGCGAAATTAGACATAAAGAAAACATTTGATTCTATTAATCGTGGATATCTTCTTGCTTGTATTTAGAACACCAAACTTTCAGTTAACTTTAATGGTAGGTTGTGTGGATATTTAATTCCACCAATGACTTGTGCCAAGACAGCCCACTATCGCCTTATTTATTTACTAATGCAATGAAAGTGTTTTCTTCCCTTATCAACGAAGTGGTTACTAGAGCATATCATGTCTCTCTTTCATGTGGATTCTCAATGAGTTTAAAAATTGCTCTGAGCCTGAGATTAGTATTCATAAACCATCAGTTTTCTTTTCCAAATCGGTGAGGAGTGTTGAGGCTTTAGCTAATGCCATGATAATTAATTGCTTAACTATATCATTCACTTATTTAGGTACTTCGTTGTTTAATAATGAACTTAGTAATGCTGATTGTTGCAATTTAATTGAGAAGGTTTCTAAGTGGTTAACTGGATGACATAAAAATCATCTTTCTTTTGCCTGGTGTTTCAAGCTTTTGTCTAGAACTTATTAATCTACTGGGCTATGGCTGCCCATATCCATGTCTCTTTGATGGAAATGTGAAGAGGAAAAAACTTCATAACATTAGTTGGGAGTAGATTTTCTGCTGAAAATTCATGAGGTCCTTTGTATCTTAAATGATGCTCTTCTATTTAAGCCTTAGAAGTTTGCAAATTAAAGCAACAATGAACTAGGTTGGCGAATTTGTTGCACTCTCTTGCTTGTAGGCCCTGTGATGTAGCAATCCCTTTAAATAATATTAAATAAAACTCTTAAATATACAAGTATCTTTTTAAGATAATTGTAGAGTTCCTGATAAGAACTTCAAAATTAAACATACTCATGTGGGAGTACTCTCATGACGTGTGACATGCTGAAAAGTTTTATTCTTATGACAAAATCGTGAGGCTTATCAGATCAAAGCGGACAATATCTTGGTGCTTAAGAGTTTGAGTTATTACAAATAGTATCAGAGCAGTTCATAGAGTATTTGATATAAATTAAGTGTCATACAAAATAAAGTATCACTTCATATGAACAACCTCTTGAACCCATGCTGATTATGGTGCTACATAGTTGTGAGTACCTCGTGAGCTTGTAGGGGCCACCTCTAGTCTTATCTATCCAATTGATAGTTATTGGATCTATATGTGTTTACTGATGAGAACAATAATTATTTAAGTTGAGGAGATTGTAATAATTTACTTAAATAATATTAAGTAAAACTTTTAAATATGTAGCCAAATTTTTAGATAATAGTAGTCATAATATATAGTTCTTTCTTTTTCTTGTCACTATAGCATTTCCAATGGGCATTCAAAGTATTATGACCTGTTGGGTTTTGAAAATATCATATATATTATATATATATCATTCAAAGTATTATGACCTGTTGGGTTTTGAAAATATCATATATTATATATATATATATATATATATATATATACATTTATACTAAAACACTGGTGCTTATTCTACTGCAACATGCACGAGGAGCACTCCCACTTAACTTGCATATTTACTTTAAAATATCTTCGGAGTACAAAGAATATTATAATTTAATTAAGAACTTGCTATATAGCTCTTGTTCTTGTTTAAA
The DNA here is from genome assembly GCA_016760335.1 of Gastrodia elata. Classification (NCBI taxonomy): domain Eukaryota; kingdom Viridiplantae; phylum Streptophyta; class Magnoliopsida; order Asparagales; family Orchidaceae; genus Gastrodia; species Gastrodia elata. The sequence continues at coordinate 40,158,359 of CM028677.1, forward strand.
CATGTACGGAATGCAGATGGTGACGTACGCGCTGATGGCGGGAAGTGCGGCGGGGGCAGAGATAGTGTATCTGGCTTACGAAGGCGACAAGGACGTGACATGGAGCAAAGCGTGCGGCTTCTTTGGAGGATTCTGTCAAAAGGCCGCCGCGTCTGTCGGCTTAACGTTCGGAGCGGCGGCGTGCTGTGCCATGCTTTCTCTCATCTCTTCTTATAGGCTCTTCGCCGCCTACAACACCCACCCAATCTCTCATCCTTTCCCCGCGCTTGAATTGCATTAATGTCTGAACCGCTGCTGCTACTTTGTCAAAACTCGATAACTATACTTATATTACACTGCTCACCTCAAAATTAGAAATAAAATTCGCTGGTTTTGATGAGCAATTTTGTGTTTTAAATGAATTTTATTATACTTACAATATTATATATATAATAAAATAAAAATAATATGATAATCTCTTATATAAACATATGATTGTATTTGAGCGATGTATGTAATTATCTTTGCGAACCCTTGTCGACTTTTGTTGTAAGTTGGTAATCGTATGCCAATGTAAACTCTAATTGTTGTTAGCCTTTCCAGCAATCACCCAATCAGTGTAGCCTTCACAGGCACTTATCATCATGTTAGAAGCCACCGGCCAAAGAAAACCCTCCCAATTAAGGTCCTATATGTCCTTATTAAGTAAAGGCCTCACCGCCAGCGGCCAGCAGAGCTTCGGGGATCAATGTCAAGAATTTTCAAACATGATTATTAATAGCATAATTAATCTAAAAATCATTCCATATATTTTTAAATAGTCTTAAGATCGAATCCCAAAATTTTGGGTTTGGAAGTCATTTGTCTAAGATGAATGTTTTGATCAATTTAGATAAATAAAAAAATGAGATAATTATTTTGACATTTAATAAAAAATTTGACTTTAATTTTGAGTTTTTGAAGTACAAATTAGCTAAAAATACAATTTTGAAAATTTTTTGAGTTCATTTGATCAATGTATAATAATTAATTTAGTTTGTATTAATCATAATTAATTTATTATTTAAATAGTTAATTTAAATCCATTTAGTCGTTCGGTTAACATAATGCGGGTGATCTGCTGTCCCTCACAAAACACATGACGGTCAGATCAGGAGATCTGGGTCGTCCCGTGGTACTGCCATCTTGAATCGAACAACGAAGTTTCAATCCCCTGGCTGATCACATCCATAAAATCTAAATTCGAATTCAATGACTGGATTCAGGCCTGTTCTCTCAACTAGGCCCGATAAGCTCACAGTAATCCGATGGATTGGATGGTCAAGATTCAATCTTGATCGTCGTCTCCGAACCCGTTCACACGAAGCCGCGCAACAATCAAGATGGTTCGCTGGAGCCGTCACTTCGACCCATAAGCTTAGGAAATCTCTCCATTGGGACGTTTTGATCAGTTGTCTGCATTGGGAGTTCGCGGACTCAGGTGCCCCCATTTCCGCAGTCATTTACATTCCAAATACTGCAATTGATTGTTCGTTTCTCAATTTCAAACATCGTTGTATCGAATGCCCTGATCAATCGGGCTCGGGTGAGTCTGATTGATCCCCTAATACAATTGACATGTACATTGCTGTACAGTGTCTGAATCGAGTGACCTCCCAACCAACAACCTGTACCTATGCTCCATCCTGGAGACCATTGGCTCTACCTCGACCTGGTGGACATGTTAGGAAGTCACACGAGCTGTGAGAAGCTCTATGGAGGGAGAAATCTCCATCCATGGTAAACCCTAACATATGTTTTAATCATAATAGTGTTTCAGCTAACCTAGTGGTGTGACATGGAGATTTTGTGCTCGGTGGATGCGTCGTGGCCCAGGGAGTGAGCAGATATTCGAATTGGAGCTTGGTGTCTCTCGAACAGCCAGGAAATTAGGTTAGAAGTAAACCCCATCCGCGACTCAAGCGCGACAGAGGTCTGGATGGAGATGTACTATAAAGACCCACTTAAGTAGTAATAAGTGAAACTATTAAATATCGATGTGCCTTTTCAGATAACGGTGGGTTCCTAATAAGAACTCCAAAGTTAAGCGTGCTCATGTGAGAGGATGGGTGACCTGCTGAGAAATTATTTTTTGAGGGCAAAATTGTAAGGCCTTTCAGGCCAAAGCGAATAATACCTTAGTGATTAAGAGTTTGGGCTATTATAAATAGTATCAAAGAATATCATAGGGTGTCAGATAGGAGCTGAATGTCATATAGGGCAAAATACCACTTTATGTGAGCAGCCTCTTGAACACATGATGATTAAGGTGCTACATGGTTGTGGGTACCTCTTGAGCATGTAGAGGTCACCTCAAGTCCTATCTACCCAATAGATGGTTCTTGGATCTGTGTGTGGTTACTGATGAGAACGTCCGTTACTTAAGTTGGGGAGATTGTAAAGACCAACTTAAGTAGTAATAAGTGAATCTATTAAATATCGATGCGCCTTTTCAGATAATGATGGAGTTCCTAATAAGAACTCCAAAGTTAAGCGTGCTCATGTGAGAGAACTCCCAGGATGGGTGACATACTGGGAAGTTATCTTCTGAGGGCAAAATCGTGAGACTTTTAGGTCAAGGCAGACAATACATTGGTGCTTAAGAGTTTGGACTGTTACATGTACAGTGCTAGGTCGAGTAGCCCACAAGTTGCGCTGTTTGACAGTGCCTGGCTCATCGGGCCCCCGCTGACCTGATCAGGTTAATCGCCTTCAAAATGTTGTCTTCTCGAGAATAAACTTTATTAAATATTAAAGTTAGGAAAAAATTTAATATCGATTAAAATTTTGAAATATCTTGATGTATAATAATCCAAATATAGTAAGATTATATATCAAAATGATTAAAAAAAATATATAGAATCTAATGGTGATATGAATTATTCATTTTTACAAAAATTTTCACCAATGATATATTTAATCCTAATTAACCTAGGTTAGTGCCTAATTAGATCAATCTAGCTCCAAATTGGTCATACTTACTATTATTTTACTCCTTATATTATAGAGAAAGTAGATTCACTAACCATAATCAAATTGGAAGTTAAATGGAGAACTTGACTTTTAGAAGCTTAATTATATTAGTATTTTGATCCTAAGACATAATTTAGTCCATTTAGCTCTTTAAAACCCTAGGAGAACTTAGCTTGAACCATACATTGCATTGATTGATTATTAGATGAGGTTATAATAAAATAATCATAGTGTTGTTATCCATCAATTAGTGTTATAATTGACTCCAATCATCTTCCATTACTCTTATATTAATGTTGAGAGCTTATATTTCAATTTTAGTGCGATTTAGAGATTATTTGACAATTTCTAGCATTTTCTAGTTTTCTGATAAGTTTGAGAATGCCTAATTTATTTAGATATCAGAATTGAAAATAGAGTCCACCATTGAACTCACAACACCCAAATTAGCTAGAAGTGATATCTTGGAAGTATTTGAAAGTCGTCAAATTTTTTCCAAATATTTTAATAATATTTAAATACTTAGAAAATTAAGATAATTAACTTGACTTCTGATCAAAAATTCATTTGTATTTTTGAGTTTCTCACTCCTCATATAAGTAAGGGTAAATTTTTGGGATTTTTTCGGAGCCCATTTGGGTATTTAAATTTAAGTAAATAATTAGGCAAATTAAATAATATAAGTTTGTATTATGTAAATTAATTTATATAATTTATAAATATTAATCCAATGGCACATTTCAAAAATGCGGAAATTTACTGCGCTGGTTCAAACACGGGATAGCGATCCCGTGCGATCTAAGCCGTCACGCAATTTTGGATCCAAATATGATGGCTTGCGTTTAATCTAGCCATCTGGTCGTTGGATCGGTGCTCGATCCAATGGCCCAAACGAATTCCTGTATGTCTCTCTGCTCTATATGTACGTCCAACCACTGAAGCCCAGCCGAGCTCCCTCTTACTGTGACGACCCCAATATTGAGAATCACTAAACTCAATATTGATACGTCACCACAATATCAATATTAGACTAGAAAAAAACTAATCCAAATCATTAGATACTTTGTTTGGCTAAGAATTTAGAAGAGGATCTTAAGTTAAGATGGAAGGGAATTTTTATGAAAATGTGTTATATGAAATATATATTAAATATAACACATGTAAGGACATGTGAGGATGTTATTTAAAAGCAATTGATGTGAGTACTTGTAATTCTAGATATAAAAATTCTAAATATTTAACATGTGAAATATGAGTCAACAATTTCCCAATTATTCTAAGTTATTAAATTTTTAAAAATTTTGGCAGAGTTTCCGCTGTAATTGGCTAAAGAAACACCTACAATTTAAACATACAAGTCTTCTATTCCAATAGAAGATATAATTGAAAGAAAAATAACCTAAAAATAATATGAAATCAATCTATTACATAGGATTATTTAGTTCAAGTTCTAATATAGAGACAATCTATTACATATGATTTGCTCATTTACAATTCTAATATAAAGTCAATCCATTACATATGATTGCTTATTTCCAATTCTAAAGTAATGTCAATCCATTACATGGGATTACTTATTTATAATTCTAATAGTTTTGAAGTGAAAAAACACGTATGTAATAATTATTTATCCTAGAGTATGCATAATTTAATTATTACTTAATACATATAATATAAGGAGAGATTCTCAACTTAGATATGTAATTATTTTTCAATTCTATATGAAATCTAATATACAACTAATTCCAATTAACATACAAAGTAAATATGCAACTAATGATTTAGTTAATATTCATTTACATGCATTAATTTACATTCATCCATTCATTCATCCCAAGCATTTAAGTATAAAGTTAAACTTCAACGCAATCATAGTAAAAGTAAAGTAAATGACATTATTATTACACGCCAATAGTAAACTTAATGAAAGTAAGAGATTAAAAGCTCACTTATAGAAATTTATAAGCTATATATTTTATTATATTATAAGCGAAAGCGGATAGCTTTTTGCACTTGGTCCAGCTCCACTAGCCTCCAAATACACCCCTGATCTATCATATTTTTGGCATTTAAATATGATATGGTAAAGTCAAGAAATAAAAAATATGGTTAGACTAAACAGTCTAAGTATATTTTAAGATTGGGCTAAGCATATTATTATTTAATTAGATATCACTACTAGTTACAACATAAGCACAAGCATGGGTGCAAAAAGGTAAGCATACAAGTGTGAAAAAAATAAGTAAGAAAAAGGCAAAGTCAGTTAGAATACTCATTTAAAATATACATCATAACCTACAAATAAAACAAGGGTAAAAGCATCCTAAATAGATTAAAAAGAAACTAAAATGCATATAAAAATAAATGAAATAAAGCAAGTATGTATTCAAAAGAACTTATGCTACGTAAGTAAAGAGACAGTGAAGCATTTAAATGTAATTTTAACAATATTTATTGTAATCTAAGTAAATTGTAAACAAGTAAAGTACAATACTAAAACATAAGAAAATGTATAGTATAGAAATTAAAGGAAGATCTTAGACTATTAGTCTAAGATTTACATAGTCTAAAACTATGGAAGGTAACATAACTAAAAATATGATGAGTCTTAACAATCTATAATATGAAAGAAGATCTCATATGTTAATTATTAAAGTTATTTTAAATAGTACTCATTCTACGAGCATATACATAATGAAAAGAGGAGTTAAACACATCTATTTAACTAGTGAAGAAAAGTGGGGTCAAACAAGTAACACTTACAATCATCCTCTGAGAATGTGAGGTCTCCTTATTACTCCTCTTTAGCCTACCCTTGGATGATCCAGCAATATAAACCCCTATTATTTTTAATGTGAAAGTTTTATTTATGCACAATGTCTTATATGAATGATTTATAGAATAAGGCTCAAAGCTAAGCAAGTATTCAAGAAAAAATTAATAATTGTAACTAGGTGATATTCAAAGTTATCTAATTTTAATGATCTACTTAATGATTGAAGCTAATTGAGCTCTCAATTGACTTTGAGATATTGATCTTAAGTTAATTATAATTAATAATAATAATTGGAGTTTGGAAAATAATAGCTTCATTTCATTTATTATGATATGACAAAATAATTTATAAGTATAATCAATACAAATAAAAACTAGTTCTATTCTCATCCTTAACTATAAGATTCAATTAAGATAATTAAATCAAGATTTAGGTGATCAGTAAGAAATATTGAGATTAAGAAGTTATCAAATTTAAGAAATAGGAAGTTAAAGTTTAATCTACTAAGGTTCACTAGCTAGGTTATAGTTTGAAGATTTTATCAAATTAAGTAATATTCTAACTAGGTTATAATAAAATGAGAGGTTTAAAGTAAGCAAATGATGGGACTTAAGAACTACAAGTTCTAAGTATCATAGTAGCTAAAGTTTAAGGAATTCAATTGAATTCTTAAACTACTATAAGTAAATTAGGGATTCCTATTACTAGCTCTTAAAAAATTCAAGAGAAGGCTTTAGGGATTAGGATAAATAAACTAGGTTTTAATCTAATCACAAAATGCTAGATCTAGTTAATTTAATAATCTATAATTACAAAGACATTAAGGCTAATTACTCTTAATAGATATAACTAATGGATCTATGGATCAACTACAATTTATGTTTAAATTAATCATAAGGTTTCTACATTATGGTTGAAAAGTGAATCAAGCAATTTGCAATTAATTTACATATTTAAAAAAATGAGAATTAAGCTCAAACATAAGTAATTTAATTTGGCACGGGGAATAATAAATGTGATATGTTAGCTATCCTAAAATTTTATAAAACCTAAAACATAGTATCTAAGGAATTAGGATTCATCACAATAACACTAATTAAGAGTCAAAAACCCTAAAATCACAATTTGTTGTCCAATGGAAAGATATACATAAAATTGAAATCCTTATTTTATAAGGAGAAAAATGATACTAAGTGGGTCAATTTTGGACAATGTTTGAAATTTAGGATTTTTGGGACTCCTAATTAGGGCTAAAAAGTGATTAAGAAAATTATAGTTCAAATATTAAATTTGATTTCATATTATTGTTCCTCATATTTTTATGACTGAAAATGACTATTTAATCATTTAATTTGGATAATAAATGATCAAATTATAACACATGAATTGATGAAATTAATTTGTAATTAATTAATTAATCTTAAATATTAACTAATTAAAATGTTTATGAAAATAAAAATTAAATTATATATTGTTAATCTACTCATTTTTATAATCAAAATGATATATAATAACATATATTTTGGATATGTATTCTTAAAATTATGAATGAAATAAATATTGATTCAATTAATCACTTAATCATTAATTTCAGATGGATTAATCATTAATACAGAAAATGGGACAGCACAGAAAATGGGACAGGACGGCGGTGCTGAGATCAAAGGCGATGTAGATTATGGGGAAAGGTGGTGCAATGATGCACTGCGTAGAATTTGAGGCATGCGTCGACTCTAGGGAGAGACGCATGTCGGCTCTAAGACCAATGCAGGATGCACGGTCTAGCTGGTCAAACCGGTCCGGTTCGAGAGGAATACCGAAACCCAAAACCCGCAGGTCTGAACCACATCGTTCAGAAGAAACATTAGAGGGGAACGCCCTAGGGCTCAAACTCGCGGCTAAATCTGCAAGCTTTGCAACTTGCCTCGCTCATCAGCACGATGCCCTCGACACAACCGACACGTTAAGCCCAAAAATTGCAGTCGGTGTAGGATTGAAGTGGAGACAATATGCTGCCTTAATTATGGGATGTTGTCTAGGGTTTCATTGCAAAAAAAATTTGAGCTACAAGAAGAGGGTCGATTCTCCTAAAATTGACCCTAATTTGCACTTCCTGTAACGACCCAAGTCGTTACTAGGATAATTAGGACTAAACCCAACACAAAAATCAGAATCCCGAGTGACTTCAAAATTAGAAAAAACTAAAAATACCCTTGGATAGAATATATTTTTTTTAATCATAATACATAAGTTTGGGAGTAATCTAGATAACGAATACTCCTAAATTAATTTTTGAATTATTTAAATTTAGTAAATTAGAAAAATTAAATACAAGTCCAAATTCAGTGATTTTAGTGTCGTTGGATTAAGAATATTATAAAAAGGCTACAAAAAAAGTTTCGTCAAATTTATAGCTCCGGACTGACTAGTATTAATTTTTAAAGTTTTTATCTTCAGAAATTAATAAAAAATAAAATATTGCTCCAAATTGAAAAATATCTACGCGAGTGTGTTTTTCTCATCAATATACACCTCCATGTTAAGTTTCGTTATTTTCTGGAAAAGAAATGAAAGAGAGAGAAAGTAGAGAGAGAAAGAAGAGAGAGAAAGAGGAGAGAGAAAGAAAAGATAAGAAAGAGGAAGTAAAGATCAAATTGAACACTCCAAAAATATGACAAATGTTCTCTCATCTATCTCATCCAAATAATAGATGAGAGAGAAAATAATTATTTAATTAATAAAAAAAAAGTTTATAAATACCCCATTCCTCCTCTCCTCCCACACACTCATCCCCACTCACTCTCTTCCCCCCACCTCCCATCTCTCCCTCTTCTTCCTCATCCACCACTGGTTCCCCCCGTCAACCTCCAGTAAAGCCTCATTAACGTCAATATATGGTAAGAAATATGTAAGAAATGAATTTTTTTTACTCTTTTTATTTCTTTTTCTTTTTTTTATAATAATAATAATAATATTATTATTAATGTTAATATTACTATTATTATACTTTTATTTCTATCATTTTCTTATATATATATATATATATATTTCCTAATTTCTGCAACTTTTATTTTTGTCATTTTCTTTTTTCTATATATATAGATATATATTTCCTAATTTCTGCAACTTTTATTTCTGTCATTTTCTTTTTTTCTATATATATATATATATATTTCCTAATTTTTGCAACTTTTATTTCTGTCATTTTCTTTCTTTCTATATATGTATATATTTCTTAATTTCTGCAACTTTCATTTCTGTCATTTTCTTTCTTTCTATATATGTATATATTTCCTAATTTATGCAACTTTCATTTCTGTCATTTTTTTTCTTTTTATATATGTATATATTTCCTAATTTCTGCAATTTTCATTTCTGTCATTTTCTTTTTATATATATATATATATTACTTATAATAATAAAACTTATTATTTTGATATATAAAGATAAATAATCAATATAAATATTAATATTGATATTTCAAGATAAAATAAAGAATATTATTCTTTTTCATTAATTATTTCATTTGCAGCATTTGCATCATTATTAAGATTTAACTCACTTTGATATATTTATATGAGATTTTGTGCTCAGAACTTGAAATAAATAATCAGAAATTAGTATTATGGGTTCATTGAGGTTGATCTCAGGTCTGTACAGATAATACGTTAGGCTAGGACAGGCTGATATTTGGAGAAATAAGGAGACTGCACATAGCCTTTGAGGGGGAAAGTGTAGTTAGTCAGGAACCCGCATCTCAGATAGTTAGATAGACGTATCTAACTCCTCGATTATTCTGTAACTTTGTCCAACAGAATAAATATTATATGTTACTGTATTTTCTTTGGGCACATATCTTAAATATGTATATTGCATTAATAATCACAAGAATATCATACTTAAATATCACATTTTATTTTCTCATGCAGAATCATGCCGCTTAAATGTGAATTTTGATATCTTACAAACTTTACTTATACTTTGTGTCTAATTAAATCTTTTTCTGTCTTTTTTTTTCTTTTCAGGATCAATATCTGGATCAAGCCATTGAGAAGGATCTGATAAAGGATGGAGCAACTTAGACGCTAATTTTCTTAAAGTTTTAAATTTTTGCTAGTGTGTAACAAATTTTGTAAAACAATTATTATCTTTATAATGAAATTTTATTTTTTATTATTTTGGTATTTCTAAATATTACAATGAATGTGGAAGTGTGTATTTTATATGTAACCCCGATATGATCCTGGGAAGTGAGCACCTGACATTGGATTAGCTATGCTGACCTAGCGGCGGGTTCCCACAGTTGGTATCAGAGCAGGATTGGGAGAAAATTAGCATAAAAGTGTATAAGCTATTATTCATGCAATTAAAATTCTAGAATAAATAAAAGAAAAAATAATAATATATATATATATATATATATATTTATAAAAAGTTTGAGTTTTTAAAAATTATCAAAAGGATAATAAAAGAATAGATATATAACTTACATAAAATAATATACTTTTTTTATTTTATTTCTAACTAATAAGAATACTTTTATTTTCATCTAGTATTTGATAATTATACTTATGTAACTCTACTCCAACAAAAGAAGAATCATAAAAATCCTATTTTTCAGATGTATCATGAAAATTCTCCTTTGATTGTTGGAACTCACTTAAAAGATCCGATTTCTGACAATACTTCCATAGACCATGTTGACAAATTATTTGATATTGTGAATGCTCTATTAGAGCGTGTTGATATACAAAATCAAACATTTTTAAAGTTTCAAACACAACAAACATCCCATATAAATAGTCCTACTTCTATACTATCAGCTACCCATTTCCCAAATATTGAGATAGATGGACTACTTCAAGCCTTTCTAAGACTCCAACCACCAGTATTCAATGGAAGTGCTAACCCAGTGGATGCTGAAGATTGGGTTAAGAAGATAGGAAAAAATACTAACTAGCATGAAATGCCCACCTACAGATATAATTAGATTAATTATCTTTAAGTTAGAAGGAGAAGCGGAACGCTGGTGGGAAACCACATCAAGCTTAAAGTTCGTAGGCATATATACTGAGAATATCCAATGGGAAGAATTTATCAAAGCCTTCAGAGTCAAATACATCCCTCATTCTGCTCAAGCCATAATGGAGGATATGTTCATGAAGTTATGTCAAAACACCTGTAGTGTCGCTGAATATGAAATTGAATTTGAAAGACTATCCCGTTATGCACCACTACTAGTGAGTACTGAGTCTGCTCGATGCAGTCGATTTTTAAAAGGATTAAAACCTTCTATCAAGAAAATGCTTATGGCTCTTCGAATCTCTAAATTCTCAGACATACTTGAAAGTGCAAAAATATTAGAACATGATGAACAAGAAAACGTTGAAGAGCAAATAAAGAGACCCCCATCTATACATGTACAACAAATTGAATACAAAAGGTCGAGACCACCTCAAGCTAAAGTTTATCAAATAGCTCAGCAAACACCTACTGGGAAATGCAACCGACCGCATTCTTACGATAATTGTTATCACAGGAGCGGAATATGTTATACGTGTGGATGACCAGGTCATAACTTTTGGCAATATCAAGCAACTCGTACAGTGGACAATCAGTGGATCACTCATCCTTCTAAGATGCAATAACAAGTATCCATATGTAACAACCCAAGTTGTTACCTTAGATAATTAGGATTAATCCTAAGTCTTAAACACAATTAAAATGTGCTAAGTAGGTCAATGAAGTCAACCTCCTAAACCTAGCCGTAATCAGGAGTCAATTTGGATTAAATCATGATTTCTAAAAAACCGGAAACCCTAGCAATTGACCTATTTAAATTGATCTTCGATCAAAAAACGGACACCACCATTGCGTTTCTTGACCCCAATTAGCTTGGGGTGAAGTTTTCGTATCAATCGGAAGTCGTCAAATTTTGATGAATATTTTAATAATAAAAATACTACGGAAATCGAGGTATCAAAATACTCGTCGGATCAAAAATTCAACTGCGCCATTGAATTCATTGACCCCAAATTAGCTAGGAAAAACATGTTCAAAATTTTCTGAATTTTTTTTTCAAAAAAAAAAAAATAATATTTTTTTTACTGTGCTTAACGGCGTGCCGTTAAGTACTTAACGGACCCGTCACTGTAGCTGACGACGCCATCAATCTGGACGGCGCCATCTCAGCCGTTGGATCGGCCCAGATCCAACGGCTGCGGAGTCGTCGAGGAACTCCGCCCGCGTGACACGCGGCGGCCCGTCGCCATTTTTGGCCAATCCGGCCGCATCCAGGCCTCGACGAGGTCGCCGTCTGGTCTATAAGACCTCGGCCGACCCATAGGCTCCGAGTTTGCACAAATCGGAGCCCAGATCTCGCCGGATTTCCGCCCTGAAGTCAGCCCTATTTTACCGCCGGTTACCTTCGCCGATCCGACCTTCAGGTACCCCGATCTCCCTCGTTTACCGTTCGATCGTTGCAAAAATTGTAGGATAGGTAGATCAACATGTCCTCTTCACATCCACCGTTCCGATCGGGCTAAAACCCACCCAATCGGGCGCACCAGGTCCCCGAAGTGGACTGGGTTCGGTTCGGCGGACCGAACCCCCGGAAGGCGAAGGGTCACGCCTTCGGGTCGGGTCGGGCTGACCCGAGCCCGACCAGTCCAGGTCGGGTCCGCGTCAGCGCGGGTGGGGCCCACCCGGCCATGTGGCAGCCTACGAGCCCGCCACGTGTCAAGTGGGGCCCACCGCCCCGTCAGCCGGGCTGAGTCAGCAGCCCGTGGGACCCACAGTGGAACGTGGCAGCCTCTAGCAGTGCCACCTGTCAGGTGGGCCCACTGTCCAGTCAGCCGGGCTGAGTCAGCAGCCCGTGGGACCCACAGTGCCACGTGGCAGCCTCTGACAGTGCCACGTGTCAGGTGGGCCCACTGTCCAGTCAGCCAAGCTGAGTTAGCAGCCCGTGGGGACCACAGTGCCACGTGGCAACCTCTGAAGGTGCCACGTGTCAGTGGGGCCCACTGTTGATTAATTAGAAATTTTTATTAAGGTTAATTTAATTACTGTTTAGCCATAATTAATTATTGTTAGTGGTAATTAAGTTAGGGTTAGTACTAATTACTTTTAAACAGTAACTTTAATTAAATAATTATAATTAAAAATTAATTAAGGATTAATTAACTGTTAGTTAAATCTTAAACATTATTAGGATAATTAATTATTTTTGAACAGTAAAACATAATTAATTATATTTAATTTAATATTAACAAATAATTAAGATTAATTAAACAGTAATTAGGACTAATTACTTTGCTACAGTAAAATTAATTAATTAATTAATTAATGATTAAACAGTGATTAATTAAATAAAAATTTTAGGAATGAACAGTAAATTTAAATAATTAAATATAATTAGAGATTAATTAAGATTAATTAGATATTGATTAGCACTAATTACTTTGCTACAGTAAAATTAATTAATAAATTAATTAATAATTAAATAGTGATTAATTAAATAAAAACTTTAGGAATGAACAGTAAATTTAAATAATTAATATAATTAGAGATTAATTAAGATTAATTAAAAAGTGATTAACACTAATTACTTTGATACAGTAAATTAATTAATTAATTAATATCAGTTAATAATTAATTAAAAATCAAAAATATTACATTTAAACTTTAGGAATGAACAGTAAAATAATTCAATTTGAATAAATGAATAGTAAAATAATTTAAATTGTATTTTTGAATAGTAAAACTTAAAAGTTTAATAACTTTTTGTAGGATGATCCAAACATAGCCAATATGGGTCTTAAAATACTCAGAAAAATATTTAGGATCAAATGGCGTAATGTAAAATTTTGTTTCGGGGTACGTATAACGAGGTAGCATTTTAGAGCCTCTTTAAGACCCATAACTTTTTACCCGATTATCGAAACATAGTCAATATGGGTCTTAAAATGCTCAGGAGAGCGGCCCCATCACCGTGGTAGTATTAGTTTTCCTATTTGGACATCAGAACAAAAAATCAACTCTAGAATTTAGAGTTGATTTTAGTGAAAAATGACCAAAATGCACTTAGACTTCAAATGGCCATAACTTGGTCAATTTAACTCCAAATCCAAAAATTCAAGAAGCTACCTAGTTTAGAATTTCAATGTCATCATTTTCACAGAAATAATATTTAGGATTTGAACCCTAAAATTTAGGGAAATGACCAAAATACTCATAGCCTTATTTTAGCCATAACTCGGTCGTTTATCGTCCAAATTGGACGTACTTATTGTCTATCTTCAAATTAGATAGTAAAGAATTAGTTAGAGAAGAGAAAACTCAGTTTGGACCCATAAATCAAAAGTTGATTGACCCATAAAGTAGGGGCAAAATAGTCGTTTTACCTTAAAATTGGAAATGCGCAACTTTAGCCCTTAATTAAAATCTTAGAATACTAGGATTAATAATGTAATCATATTAGTACCATGTAAGTAAATAAAACAAGTTGTTAAATTGAATTCTAATAATTTTTCCTAAGTCTTAAGCACCCCACCTTAAGGACCTTTCCTGAGATTAGGACTAGATCTTAGGTTAGAGTTCATTCATTGGGTAAATTGGGTTACCCTATGGGTAGAACCTTGGTTTTGGTAGTTTCTAGATATTATTTTGTTTTACAACTCATTCTGATTAGTTTATCTTTTAACTTTAGATTTAAGATAGGAGATTCATCCTATTAAGTTTGATTACTTAATAGGATCTGCCTTAACTAGTAGATCACTTATAGTATAAAACCTAGAACTTAGGTCTTATCCAATTGGGATTATGTGATTAAACTTAAAACCTCATAGTGTTTAATCCATAATCTATTGGTGTAGAAGATCTTGATCAGATCTTAGTTAGAACGTCTAAATTCACAAAATTAGGACGTATGATTTATTCGTTTAATTCGTAGTCTTCTATCTGATTGAACTAGATTGGAACCTGATCAGTTCCAATCCTTTTTAACTTATAAGGACGAATTTCAGAGTTACACTCGATAGTAGGAAAATGGTGATCCTGAACTTGTGTAACTTGGAATAGTTAGCTGGTTAAGTAGAAAACAAATGATATCACCATGTGTAGTCGAGTCTCTTGCTTACTTGTTATTTGTTGCTACGCATACCTTGTAATTTTGTGCCTTATATTTTCTTTGAATATATCATATAAGATATTTGATGCATAAATAAAATGTTAGGAAATTATGGAGACTTCTTAAATTCCTTATAAAAATATTAAAGTAAATAAGTGAAATGATAATGATTTGATGTGATTGAGCTACCTCTCAGTGTTCTTTTGATCATACCGAATGTTGCCCTAGCCGTATCGTGTTAGGAGTTGCCCTAGCCGTACTGTGCTATGATATTTCAGTATGATAGTTGGTGACCTAATCGTATCGAGCTAGGAGTAGCCCTAGCCGTATCGTGCTAAGATCTTCAGTTTCTTTTGGCGAGCTAGTGTAGCTCTTTTCTGTATGGTAGTTTATGTATTATAGATTTATATGCAGTTGTGGTTGTTTTAGTATATTCTTTTTCAGTCAGCTATTTCCTTGTACTGCTATATATATATTTAGGATGTTAGAATCTTGCTGCTATATGTATATATCACTGCTGAGTTATTCATTTTTTATTAGCATATTATTTTTATTGATTACCAGCATGTTTAGGATGTAGAATTTTTCTTCCAGCATTTATTCAGTTATATTTACATTTAAATGCCTTTCCTTGATTACTTGTTATGCGAGGCATGCTTCAACCTCTTTTCTTTACCTTGTTTATACTATAGAGCATAATCTATAGTTTGCCTTTTTACTTGTGTTGCTTACTGCTCCTGTATTTACACATCATGCTTAGAAGTAAATGGTAAAATGGTGATATTATATAACCTTATTAAAAATTCAGCTTAAAATGTACTTAGACAATTGTCTAACCAGATTGTCTCTTTTTTTGGCTGGGCCCCTACATTGTGAAACCGACAATGTCAGGCTTAAAGCAGTTTGAGGAGCCTGCACCCGAGGAGGAGCCTTACTTAGAGGAGGCGCAGCAGTTGGGGCCAGAAGACATCTAGTCATTTACTAGCCTGTGAGGATGAGTGGATTTTGAACATTTATTTTGTTAAACTTTAATTAATATAATAATACATGTACCTGTGATTGTGTGTTCAGATTTCACTATGCTACTTTTCTGAGTTATATTTCTCTTCTTATATACATATGATGCTTGGATGTCATTTATTTATCGCTTCCGCACTCTGTATTTTTACTTATATAGTGACTGCTTGATTGATTCTGAGTTAACCTTTCTCTAATCAGGTGGGTTATTGAGTTTATCCTAATCCAATGCTAAGTGAGGGGTTAACCAGAGTGACACCCCACCCTTAATCTAAACCTATTGAGGGTTAAGGGTGAGGGTCGCCACACCATACCACATGGAAGGCAAGAACTCACACCAGCAGCTAGACCAGCTCATGTACTTGCAACTTCTCCAATACAAAGGAGATGTTCATTCATTGCTCCTAAAGCACCACTTGCTAATCAAAGGGGAAAAATAATTACTCCCCAACATGCTGCTCATGCAAAGATCTATACCCTCACCCCAGTTTTAGCCCCAGAAGATAATGAAGTGGTATCAGGTACCACATTCTTTTCTTTTATAAATATTTTCATATTATATTTAAATATAGCATGAATTATCTTTTAATTTAAACTCTAGGCACCTTACATTTCAATGATAATTCTTATGATACATTATTTGATACTGGTGCAAGCCACTCGTTCATTTCAGAAAGATTTTCCAAGACTCTTGAACTACCATATTACAACTTAGTTAAAACCTTGAATGTCGGGTTACCATCTGGTGCCCTCATGAGTGCACAAAAAAGTTGCAATTGTAACATACCAATTAATGGAAAGACATATGAAGCAAGCCTAATAGTACTGCCTATAGTAAATTTTGACATCATTCTAGGAATGAATTGACTAAGTAAGCATAAAATTATGATTGATTTTCAAAGAAAGAAGATCATTATCAAGGGTGGGAGCAAGCCTGAAGTATTCATGGAAAATTAGCAATTTTAACATCTTTAATCAACTCTTCACAAGCAAAGAAGTTAATTCGAAAGCGGTGTAATGCATACTTAGTAACGCTGATGGGAGAAAAGACAGAAGAAATTCCTTTAGAAAACACTCAAATTGTAAAGGAGTTTGAAAATGTATTCCCTGATGAATTGCCTGGATTACCACCAGTAAGAGAAATCAAATTTTCAATTGAATTAATTCCTGGCACTCAACCGATAGCAAAAGCACCTTATCGCATGGCACCCAAAGAACTGCAAGAGCTAAGTAAATAATTACAAGAGTTGATGAACAAAGGTTTTATTCGACAAAGCAGGTCACCATGGGGAGCCCCAGTGCTCTTTGTAAAGAAGAAAGACAGTTCGATGAGAATGTGCATCGATTATCGTGAACTCAACAAAGTAAGCATTAAAAATAGGTACCCTCTACCCCGTATTGATGATCTATTTGACCAATTAGCTGGAGCTAAGATATTTTCCAAGATAGATCTAAGATCAGGCTATCATCAATTAAGAGTCAAAGAAGAAGATATTCCGAAAACAACATTTAGAACTCGCTATGGGCATTACGAGTTCATGATCATGTCTTTTGGTCTAACCAATGCTCCATCCATCTTTATGGACTTAATGCAAAGAATCCTTAGACCGTATTTGGATAAATTTGTAATAGTATTCATCGATGATATTCTAATTTATTCTGAGAGCAAGGAAGAATATGAAAATCATCTAAGAACAGTTTTGGAAACTCTACGGCATCACCGGCTTTACGTCAAATATTATAAATGTGAATTTTGGCTAGATTCTGTAGCTTTCTTAGGTCATGTAGTGGATGCCGAAGGAATCAAGGTCGATCAGAAAAAGATAAGTGCCATCCAGGAATGGCCCCAACCAAAGATCGTGACAGATATTCACAGTTTTCTCGGTTTAGCAGGATATTATCAAAAATTTGTTAAGGGATTTTTGCAAATAACTGTACCTTTAACCAAATTAACATAAAAAGTAGTTCCATTCATTTGGAGTCAGAAATGTGAGGAATCTTTTCAACAGCTAAAGCAAGCATTAACAACTGCCCCAGTACTAACTCTACCACAAGAAACAATAAATTATCAAGTTTATACTAACATGTCTATAGTAGGGCTTGGTTATGTTTTCATGCAAGAGAAGAAGGTAGTAGCATATGCATCTAGGCAATTAAAGATTCATGAAAGGAATTATCTAGTGCATGACTTAGAACTGGCAACGATAGTATTTGCTTTAAAAATATGGAGGCACTACTTATATAGAGTGAGATGTGAAGTTTTTACTGATCATCAAAGTTTAAAATATATTTTCACTCAGAAAGAGTTAAATTGTCGATAGAGACGATGGTTGGAATTAATCAACGACTATGACTTAGATATACATTATCATCCTGGTAAAGCTAATGTCGTAGCTGATGCCCTCAGCAGAAAAACAGACCTAAATATTATAATGGAAAGTTCATTAATAGAAGAATTCAGAAAGTTAAGTATAAAACTTATTAATAGAAAATAGTTAAATAATTTACTTGAAAATAGTTCCACATAGCTTACATTCATGCATCGTATAAAAATGCCCAAGAGAATGATAAGGGACATTTTAAGCTAAAAGCAGACAATGAAAATGGTCGCATAACAAACTTATATTTACAAAAAAGAGTTTATATTTATCATGGAAAAAGGATTTGGATTCCAAATGATACATACATTCGGAATCAAATTCTAACTGAAGCTCGCAACTCAATATATACAATTCACCCTGGAAATAATAAAATGTATAGGGATCTAAAAGAGACATTTTGGTGGCCTGGACTAAAGAAAGATGTAGCTAAATATGTTACTAAATATCATGTCTGCAGTTTGGTAAAAGCAGAACATCAAAGACCAGGTGGACTATTGCATCCATTAGATATACCAGAGTGGAAATGGTCAAATATTTCTATGGACTTTGTGATGGGATTACCTAGGAGCCGTACTGGAGTAGATGCGATTTGGGTAATCGTAGATCGTCTAACAAAATCAGCACACTTCCTTCTGATTAAGCAAACAAATTCAGTGAAAAAACTGGCCAAGTTATATATTAAAGAAATAATCAAACTTCACGGAATTTCTAAAACTGTTGTCTCGGATCGTGACGGTAGATTTACCTCCCATTTTTGGAAATCAATACATCAAGATTTGGGGACAACATTGGCTATGAGTACAGCATTTCACCCTCAAACTGATGGTCAGACCGACAGAGTAAACCAAGTACTTGAAGATCTTCTTCGATTAAGCATTTTAGACTTTAGCGGTAGTTGGGAAGATCACCTTTCATTAGTGGAGTTTGCATACAATAATAGCTATCAAGCATGTATTGGAATGGCCCCATATGAGGATCTATATGGAAGAAAATGTAGCACGTCATTGGCCTGGATTAAAGTAGGAGATGTTCAATTATACGGATCTGATCTAATTAAGGAGACTAATAAAAAAATTCATCTAATAAAGAGCAGGATTGCTACAGCTCAAGATCGATAAAAGAAATATCATGATGCTAAACATCGAACGCTAGAATTTTAAGTAGGAAATCATGCCTATCTAAAGTTAAGCCCAATAAGAGGAGTTCATAGGTTTGGCATAACAGGAAAGTTAAGTCCAAGATACATTGGACCCTTTGAAATAATTGCCAAAATTGGAGACGTCACTTATAAGTTCAAACTACCAGATAATTTTTCTACCGTTCACAACGTATTCCATGTTTCTTCATTACGAAGGTGTCTACAGAAATCGTTACAGCAAGTGTTTATCCCTTCAATCAACCTCCAACCTGATCTAACTTATAAAGAAAAACCACTCAAAATATTGGGTTCAGATAATCGAAAATTACGGAGTCGCCACATCCCAATGGTAAGAGTACAATGGAAGAATTCATCAGAAGAAGAAGCCATTTGGGAAAGAAAAGATTCCATGAGGAAGAATTACCCAACACTATTCAATATGTCAGGTAATATTCTCACCCATAAATAATTTGTTTGCGTGATATTGAGGACGACATCATTTTTAAGTAAGGGAGTCAGTAACGACTCAAGTTGTTACTAGGATAATTAGGACTAAACCCAACACAAAAATCAGAATCCTGAGTGACTTCAAAATTAGAAAAAACTAAAAATACCCTTAGATATAATATATTTTTTGTAATTATAATACCTAAGTTTGGGAGTAATCTGGATAACGAATACTCCTGAATTAATTTTTGAATTATTTAAATTCAGTAAATTGGAAAAATTAAATACAAGTCCAAATTCAGTGATTTTAGTGTCATTGGATTAAGAATATTATAAAAATGCTATAGAAAAGTTTCGTCAAATTTATAGCTCTGGACTGACTAGAATTATTTTTAAAGTTTTTATCTTCAGAAATTAATAAAAAATAAAATATTGCTCCAAATTGAAAAATTTTTGTATGAGTGTGTTTTTCTGATCAAGATATACCTCCATGTTAAGTTTCGTTATTTTCTGGAAAAGAAATGAAAGAGAGAAAAGTAGAGAGAGAAAGAAGAGAGAGAAAGAGGAAAGAGAAAGAGGAGATAAGAAGGAGGAAGTAAAGATCAAATTGAACACTCCAAAATCATGACAAATTTTCTCTCATCCATCTCATCAAAATAATGGATGAGAGAGAATAATTATTTAATTAATAAAAAAAAAGTTTATAAATACACCCCATTCCTCCTCTCCTCCCACACTCTCATCCCCACTCACTCTCTTCCCCCCACCTCCCAGCTCCCCCTCTTCTTCCTCATCACCGGTTCCCACTGTCAACCTCCAGTAAAGCCTCATTAACGTCAATATAGGGTAAGAAATATGTAAGAAATAAAATTTTTTTACTCTTTTTATTTCTTCTTCTTTTTTTTATAATAATAATAATAATATTATTATTAATGTTAATATTACTACTATTATACTTTTATTTCTGTCATTTTCTCTCTTATATATATATATATATATATATATATTTCCTAATTTCTGCAACTTTTATTTCTGTTATTTTCTTTTTTTCTATATATATATATATATATTTCCTAATTTCTGCAACTTTTATTTCTGTCATTTTCTTTCTTTCTATATATGTATATATTTCCTAATTTCTGCAACTTTCATTTCTGTCATTTTCTTTTTTTCTATATATGTATATATTTCCTAATTTCTGCAACTTTCATTTCTGTCATTTTCTTTCTTTCTATATATGTATATATTTTCTAATTTTTGTAACTTTCATTTCTGTCATTTTCTTTTTTTCTGTATATGTATATATTTCTTAATTTCTGCAACTTTCATTTCTGTCATTTTCTTTATATATATATATATATTACTTATAATAATAAAACTTATTATTTTGATATAGAAAGATAAATAATCAATATAAATATTAAATATTTATATTTTAAGATAAAATAAAGAATATTATTCTTTTTCATTAATTATTTCATTTGCATCATTTGCATTATTATTAAGATTTGACTCACTTTGATAAATTTATATGAGATTTTGTGCTCAGAACTTGAAATAAATAATCAGAAATCAGTATTATGGGTTCATTCAAGTTGATCTCAGGTCTGTACAAATAATACGTTAGGCCACGACAGGCTGATATCTGGAGAAATAAGGAGACTGCACATAGCTTTTGAGGGGGAATATGTAGTTAGTCAGGAACCCGCATCCTAGATAGTTCGATAGATGTATCTAACTCTTCAATTATTTTGTAACTTTGTCCAACAAAATAAATATTATATGTTGCTGTATTTTCTTTCAGAATGGGCACATATCTTAAATATATATATTGCATTAATAATTGCAAGAATATCATACTTAAATATCACATTTTATTTTCTCATGCAGAATCATGCCGCTTAAATATGAATTTTGATATCTTATAAACTTTACTTAGACTTTGTGTATAATTAAATCTTTTTCTGTCTTTTCTTTTCTTTTATTTTCTTTCTTTATTTTTTTTTGGTTCACCCTGTCATAAATATATATATGGCAATTCAGGATCAATATCTGGATCAAGCCATTGAGGAGGAGCTGATACAGGATGGAGCAACTTAGACGCTGATTTTCTTAAAGTTTTAAATTTTTGCTAGTGTGTAACAAATTTTGTAAAATAATTATTATCTTTGTAATAAATATATTTTTTTTATTATTCTGGTATTTCTGAATGTTACAATGAATGTGGAAGTGTGTATTTTATACGCCTCTAAATACACTGTTATACTAGACCCCGATATGATCCTGGGAAGTGAGCACCTGACGTTGGATTAGCTATGCTGACCCAGCGGCGGGTCCCGACACTTCCAGATAATTTAGACAACTCCATAATTAATTTATAGTATAAGAAGTCGGAATTAGAATGGGGAGAGTTCCTCCAACTGGAATTAGGGCTTTAGGTCATGACGACAGCAGGATTGCTCTAGACCTCCTTCGCAGCTCCTCTAGACCGAATGGAAGCAAAATGATTGTGGTGCCCTTCTCCCTAAGCCCACAATTATTAGGCTAAGGAGTGGAGGCCACTTATGTAAATCATTCTCTTATCATTGGATTAGGTAAGATCTACAATCCACTAATAAGGGGAGGATGCACACAAAACTTTTAAGATGATCAGTCACTAAATCTGACATACAAGCAGATTGCGGAAGCTAAATGAAGTAAATAGTACATCCATTCACCATACATGTAACAACCCAAGTTGTTACCTAGGTCAATTAGGACTAATTCAAGTCCTAATTATGGTACTAGTTCCTTAATTAAGTCATTATAAGCTCATCTCTAAGATCCAGTCAAAATCTGGAATCAATTGAATCAAATCTGTATTTATGGAAAATCCCAAAACCTTGGAAACTGACTTTTTATCTAAAGCTCAGATTGAAAATCTGACTTCACCATTTCATTCACCACCCTTAAATTAGCTAGGGGTGAAGTTTTGGATGCATTTGGAAGTCGTTGGATTTTGTCGTATATTTTAATAATATTTAAATTCCCCGAAAAATCAAATAAATAAATATTTGTCGGATCAAAAATGCGATCGCGCCGTTGTGTTCCTCACCCCTCAATTAGCTAAGGGTGAATTTTTGGAATTTTTTTGAACCTAATTTATAATCCAATTTTAATTAAAAAGTTTTGTCTAAAATATTATTATTTTATTCTATTTTTGAAATTTAAATAAGTGGTCCCCGCAATATGAGTCCGGGTCGGTATCCTATTCTTATCGGGTTGCACCTGATTTGTTTTGAATGGCGCGATCTGGCCCTCACGATCGGGCCGTCTCGATCGGACGGCCAGCAATCATTCCCATCGCCCGAGCCAGCGCGTGTCGCCTCTACGACGCGCGGTGCCCTAATCGCGCACCAGGTGGACCATTCATCGCTCAAGCCTCCCTTTGAATCCTCATAACCCCAGATTCACGTAAAAAGGCTGGCAGGGAGAAGGTTGAAACGGAGATGGAAGGGCCAAAGGAAGCGACAGTTCCTCATCCAATGCGAATGGGTGAAAATCTTCAAACCCTAAGGTACCCCTCCTCTTTTTTTTTTTCTCATTTTCATCAATTCATTGATTCGTAAGCTTACTTTATATCCTTGAGTTTAAGCTATGTTGATTGTTTTAGTTTACAATTATCCTGAATATGCAATCGCAGAATATAAGGAGAATCGAACAATAGACCCTCTTGATCCTAGATTAGGGCTGTTTTAGGGTTTCGATTTATGGATTATTCAGGCTGTCTCCACTTGCAATTTAGCAGTTGATAAGAAGGGCTAATCATGCTCTATCCATTGTTGAGCGGATCAGCCTCTGGCAAGGTTGAATCGGCGGTTGTCGGGACTGCCCTAGCCGAAGACATCGTGGTCTCGCCGTCTCGAGCGCGGGCTCTGTACGTGCCGAATCGGGTCGAATTCGACCCGTGGGTTTCAACCAAGCCTATCCTCTTCAGTGGCTAAAGATTCGTGGGTCCCGCCGCAATTTATCAAATCCAATGGAAATTAAGATTAATTATAAACAGAATTCTTAATATGGGTATATATAAATTTAATTAAATTAATTCTAATATATCCTAAACTTTAAACCTTCTTATCTTACAAAATACATGTCCTAATGTAACAAATAAACATATCATTGAAATCAAGAAATAAGAGGATCAATTTGGCACTAACAAATTTCCATTTTGAGTTGTAAATCAACTAGTGATATTTATGGGTATTAATTTAATTCAAATGTCACATAAATTCATTTGATCATCATTCTTAAACCACTAATCCAAACATACCCAATATGAATTTTAAAATACTCAAAAAACTCTAAGGAAGATTTTAGTAGGGTTAATCTTACTGTTTGGATTAGTTTGAGCCTAATCACATTTAGGACCTAACCCTAATTACCCTAATTAGACCAAGAACTTCAATTGACCATAACTTGGTTATTTGAGCTTCAAATTAGATGATCCAAATATCAATTTAGATCAGCAAAACCTAACTTACAGTAATCTACAAAAATATTTAGGATCCAACAGTTAGATTTGCTAATCACCCTTAATTACCCTAAAACTTAGTTAGTGAATATTAGCCAATTTAATAATCCAAATTAGACAATTTAAATTTCAGATAACTCCTAGAATATATTAGAACTTAACTGTAGGGTTGGATTAGTGATTGAGTGATTAATTTTACTAATCACTCACTAATCATCCTAAACTTTAATTAGGTCATAACTTAGTCAAATGGAGTCCAAATTGAACCTACCACTAGTCATTAGAATCAGTGGATCAATTGTGACATACAGCCATTAAAATTATTTAATTTGGGCACCAAATGACAAAGTTAGGGTTTTTGGCCCTTAATTAAGAATCCTTAATTTCCCTTTAAACACTAGATCTTGTTTTGGCTATAACTTAGCCAATACACATCATAATTCAATAATTTTAGATTCTTTGGAAACCTTAGGGCATAACCTTTAATAAACTGACAGAAAAATTATATATTATTAGGGTAAAACTACCAAAATACCCTTATAGGTCAAATTCCTTAAATTGACCTTATAAGGCTTAATACTTAACAAAAATTAATAAAAATTATTGTCTAAACTCATATTAGATAGTAAGTAATCATTCCACATTATTAAAATCTAGAATATAGCCTTAATTCACAAAGGTGAAATTTAGACCCTTAAGTAGGGGCAAAATGGTCATTTTGCCCAAATTTAGGGTTTAATGTTTCTAAGTCCTAATTTTATCTCTAAATCATAACAAATAGGAATTAAATTGATTTAGACCTTGATTTTGATAATTCTAAGTCTTAAATTAGAAAATTGAAGAAAACCCTAAATTAAGTTTTAAATAAAACCTAAGTAAATTATAAAAGAAATTGCATTTCCTTTGGACTTCTTAAATTATCCTTTAGGTCTTATAATTTTAGTAAGGATGTGTGTCTGAGTGATACTCTTAGTATCTAAGAGCCTTAATTCCTAAGATTATGAATATATCTTAGATTAGAATTCATCTAATGAGTAAAATGGGTTACTCATTAATGTGAAACCTTTGTCTTACTAGTTTATTAGATTTTTCATAGTTTATTTATTGATTATTTGATTTTTTAATATTAGAATTAGGATTAGAGATCTATCCTATTGAATATGACTTAATTCAATAGGATTTGCCTTAACATTTAATCAATGAGATAGGATTAAACCTTAGTCCTTTATGATAGCCTTATGATTAAGAATTATACTTCATTGTTTGGAATTTGATTCTTAATCCTTTAAATCTCAATTTGGCTAATCAAGATTTGGTTTGGCATTTATAAAATAATAACTTAGGATGATTGATTTTACTTATTTAACTTTATAGGCGACTTTGATTCAGTTATAATTAGGATGTGGCCAATCCTAATTATGTTTAACTTGTAGGTTCGTGATTCTAAGTTACAGACAGTGTAAGAATTAAGGATTCTAAATCTTATGTAACTTAGAGTAGTTAAAATGTCTTAAATAGAAAACAAAGTGATATCACAACTGTTGTTTAGTGTTATTCTTTATTTATTAAAAATTGTATGCTATGCTTTCCTTTTTGCTTTGGACTTTCTTTACATTTGGATACATTGCATTAAACATAGAATATTGGATGATTATTTCTATCTTGATTTTAACTATATTCATATGACATTTCATATTGTTAAAAAGATATTTGGTGGAAAATAGTTTTATCAAACTTGAAGAGATATGTCTTTTTAGTCTGCCATGTAGTATGAATTTACTTGAGAATGGTTTTGGGCTAGGACTACTTTCCTAGTGCCTGTATTTTAGACTAGGACTACTTTCCTAGTGCCTGTGTTTTGGACTAGGACTACTTTTCTAGTGCCTGCTATTTCTGACTAGGACTACTTTCCCAGTATATCTGGGACTACTTTTCTAGATACTGGCTGTTTCTGACTAGGATTACTTTCCTAGTGTATCTAGGACTGCTTTTCCAGATGGTTTGTAGTACTTTTTGATGAAATTAACTTTAATCTAGGACTACTTTTCCAGATGTTTAGCAATACTTTTCAGATAGAATCTGGGACTACTTTTCCAGATGAGTAGATGGATTTTACTAGTGGCAGGACTAAGTAGGAATATCTCATTTATGGCAGTTACTTCATTTGTATTATAGTCACTTTGCAGTTGTCTTTTATTTACTTTATAGTTTTAACTAGCTCTTACCTTACAGTTCAGTTCACTTCTTGTTACATTTTCATTTTCTGTAGTTCTTACTTATAGTTCAGTACACATTCTGCTATATTTTCATTTTCTATAGTTCAGAACGCATTTTGCTATATTTTCATTTTCTGCAGTTCTTACTTGTCTTATAGTTCAGTACGCCTTCTGCTATATTTTCATTTTCTATAGTTCCTACTTGACTTATAGTTCAGAATGCATTTTGCTATATTTTCATTTTCTGCAGTTCTTACTTGTCTTATAGTTCAGTACGCCTTCTGCTGTATTTTCATTTTCGGCAGTTCCTTTGTACTCATAGCTTTGAAATATTCAATTTTTTCTTTCAGCAGTCACTTTTACTTTTGGCATGTTAGGATGCTAAATCTTTACTTTCAGCTCCCTACTTTCAGATTAGTTATAAAGGCAGCATGTTCTATGTTGATCATATACTTAGAAATTTCACTTGTGTTTAGTAGATTTCTTTATATATTACTTAACCTTTTCTGTAGCTTGAATTGAGATATGTGCTTACCTCACATCTTGTTAAGTTATAATTATATTAATTATAACTTTGTTACCTTTCCTTACTGCTTACTGCTCCTATATTATTTAGTATTGTGATATCATTAAAAATTAATAATTTATAGCCTAAATTGTACTTAGACATTTTGTCTAACTAGATTTTTCTTTGTTGGCTGGGGCCCTACTACTGTGAAATCGACAATGGTAGATTCTGAGTTGTTCGAGATTGTGGGACCTTCTGGAGATCCGGTACAGGAGGAGGAGCATACATGATAAGATCAGTAGTTACTGTCTAATATGGTGAGGATATGAGAGACTTTACTCTTTTTACTGCATAAACTTTATCATCATTTTATAATAATACAGGATCTAACTACTTTACTTTTCATGTTTATGTATTCTGAGTTGTACAGTTTTTATCTGGATTGTATAGATGTTACTCTTATTTTTCTTCCGCACTCTGATAAATTATACTGATACTCATTAAGTGATTGTTAATCTTTACCTTATTTAGAAAAGCACCTATTTTCCTTAAGATTGGATTGGAGTCTTAAATTCCAACCTAATGTTAAGTATGAGATGTGCTTAGTGACGACCACTCCTTAAGCCTTATGATTAGAAGGGGTGGCCGCCACAATACATCACATAAGAAACAATAATAAGATAGCTCGAAAAATAATAAAGTGCAAAAGAAAATCACAGTCACAATACCTGCATTATTATAACATATAAATAGTTTAAATGACTGAAAGATAAATCACTCATCCTCACAAGCGGCTAAAAGGAACTAAGCAATATCCAGCTCTCTTGGCTGAAGCTCCTCCTCTAAGTAAGGCACCTCTGCTTCAACACCTAGCTCCTCAAACCTATCTGAATCTTACATTATCAGTTTCATAATGCTAGGGCCCCAGCCAATAAAAAAAAATCTTATTAGATAATTATCTAAGTACATTTTAGACTGAATATCTTACATGTGTTATTAATATCACCATTTTTATACTTAAGCTCAATAAAAGTAAACTCAAAAGCATAGGTGCAGTAAGAATACAAAGAAACAAGGATAGTTATAAATATAACATTTATAACTAAGCAACAAATGAGGCAAAAACACACCTCAACAACTAAGCAAGGAATGAGCATATACATGTATAGTACAGTAAGTAAAAGTACTGAAAGTAAAGCCTAACCCTAAATATGTTGATGATCATATAACATATACAAATTAAATGACAAAAATCTGAACATGGTATATATAGTAAATAGCAAAGTCTAGCATCCTATGAATATGTACAAGTGAGCAGATAAGTAAAGAAACACAACTGACTAAAATATGCATCAAAATATAGTATACAGTAAGCTAAAGCTGAAACAGGTATGTAAAGACTGCCATATCAGAAAATTGGCCATCGGGCCGGTGAAATCCCCAAAGCCTTTTTGGGCTTGGGCAGATGTAAATCCTCATAGCCTTTTTGGGCTAGGGCAGATAAAATCCAGCAGCAGAACTGAAGAGGCAATAAATACAAATGCAGAATCTTTTAGTTATTTTACTTTATTTCTGTAGACACGTCTAGAAACAGCTGAGGAGTCAAGCACGTCTGTAAGACTATATGGGTTCCAAGCTTAAGACACACTCCTCAATGAGTAATGTTAAGCATCCTTATTACTCCTTACCCCTATCCATTATGGTAAATATGCACCTAAATCTACTAATATACTGAACCCAAATGCAACTATTATCCTAATTATTCTAAGTTTTCATTTCATGCATAAAGTTCTCTTATATAATATATCCAAGGGATTAAGCACAAAAGCAAGGGATGCATAGCACAAATAATTCAAGTAAGTAAGGGACTCTCTACACATGGTGACACTGTTGTTATCTAATTAAACAATTTTAACTATTCCAAGATACACAAGTTCAGGATCTCTAATTCCTACTATCAAGTGTAACTTAAAAATTCATCCTTATAATTTAAAAGGATTAGAACTGATCAAGTTCTAATTTAACCCAATCAAGTACGACTATGAGTTCAATCAATAAATCATACGTCCTAATTTAATGAATTTAGACATTCTATCTAAGATCTGATCAAGATCTACTAACTATAGACTATGGATTAAACAACATGAGATTAGGCTTAATTACATAATTCAAAAAGGTTAAAACATAAGATCTAGGTTTTAGTTTAAAGGTGATCTATTGATTAAGGTAGATCACATTAAGCAAATCAAAATAATAAAGAAACTGAAACTGTGTAAATAATAAAGAAACTGTGTAAATAATGAATTTAAATTGTGTTGTATACCACTCAATATATATATATATGCATCTGAATATTTAATAGAACTATATGCCACAAATATGCTTGACTCAATGTTACATGACATCCCATAGATCCTAGATGAGTAAATGCTCCACTAATAGAGTCTTTAGGTGAGCCAATATGGTGCCCCACCCCTTAATCCATAGGGATTAAGTTAAGGGATGGTGTGTCACTCTAGCTAACCCTTCACTTATAATTAGATTAGGATGAAATCCACAATCCACCTAATAAGGGAAGGAGTAAGCATAGAATCAACATTCAGTCACTATCTAAGTAAACATACAGAGTGCGGAAGCGATTTTCAATACACATCATTCAAGCATCACAACATAAATATAAAGAAAAGTATCTCAGAACGTAAGTATAAAATCTAAATACGCAGTCACCAGTACCTGTATTATTACATCATTTTAAAATTTTAAAGAATGAAAATAAAAAGACGCTCATCCTCACTCAGAAATAAAGGCTAAATAGCAGTTTCTTCCATGGGTTCCTCCTCCAGGTATGGCTCCACTCCTAACTCCTACTCATCTAACTGAAGAGGGTCTGTCATTGTCGGTTTCACAATGTAGGTCCCCAACCAAAAAAAGAAAAATTTGGTTAGACAATTATCTAAGTACATTTTAAGCTGATAATTTTATATATGTTTTGTAATATCACCATTTACATTCTCTAAGCAACAACTATAAGGGAGCAGCAAGCAATACAATAAGGAAGGAAAAAGTTATAAATAATTATTTATAATTTAAGCAAAGGAGAGGCTAAGACATGCCTCACATGCGAGCTAAATACGGTAAGGCATATAAATATACATAAGCAAACAAGTGCAGTAAGAAAAATGCTACATCCTAAACATGCTGGTGATCAAAAAAAATATGCCAATTAAAATAAAACAACTCAGCAGTGGTAAGTATAAATAGCGACAAGATTCTAACATCCTAAATATATATAAAAGCAGTACAAAGAAATAGCCAAATGAATAAAAAGGCTGAAAAGTAAACAAAACGACATAACTGCATATAAATATTTGTGCATCGACTGCCATATAGAAAATAACTAATCTAGTTCATCGAATATCAAAGAAGCTTAGCACCATCACAGCTAAGTCATAAAACTGTGTACCCCTAGCAACATAAGGAGATTAGGCAAATAAGCACACAAAGCAAGTAAATGGTCTTAGCACCAGTACGGCTAAGGCACTAACTGTATGCCCCTAGCGACATAAGAAGGCTAGTAAACTAAGCATACAAGGCAACCTTACACTAGTACGGCTAAGGCACCAATGGTGTACCCCTAGAGACATAAGAAGGCTAGTAATCTAGGCACATAACAAAATAGGTCATTCCCCTTGTGACATAAGGAGGTTAAGCAATAAGGACATATCTGAGTGGCAGCTCATATAACTTTCATCTTTTCATTAATCACTTTAATATTTTCAAAAGGAATCTAAGGAGTCTCCATATTTTCCTAACATTTTATTTATGCATCAACATTCTTGATATGATATGCTCAAGAAAATATGGCACAAAAGTACAATGAACACGTAGCAACAAAATATCAAATAGAAGCAAGGGACTCTACTACACATGGTGATATTATTTGTTTTCTACTTAACCATTCTAACTATCCCAAGTTACACAAGTTCAGGATCATCATCTTCCTGCTATCGAGTGTAACTTAGAAATTCATCCTTATAAGTTAAAAAGGATCAGAACTGATCAGATTCTAATTTAGTTCAATCAGATAGGCAGTTATGAGTCAAATCAATAAATCATACATCCTAGTTTTGTGGATTTAGACGTTCTAACTAAGATCTGATCAAGATCTTCTAAACCTATAGATTATGGATTAAACACTACGAGATTTAGGTTTAACCACATAATCCAAAGAGGATAAGACCTAAGTTCTATGTTTTATTTTATAAGTGATCTACTAGTTAAGGTAAATCCTATTAAGTAATCAAACTTAATAGGATGAATCTCCTATCCTAAATCTAAAGTTGAAAGACAAAATAATCAGAAAGAGTTGTAAAATAAAAGAAAGTCTAGAAACTAATAAAACTAAGGTTTCACCCATCGGGTAACCCAATTTATCCAATGAATGAATTCTAACCTATGATCTAGTCCTAGTTTCAGGAAAGATTCTTAAGGTGTGGTGCTTAAGACTTAGCAAAAATTCTGGAGTCTAACCTAATGGTTGGTTTCACTCACTTAAATGTCACTCAAATGATTATAGCATTAGTTTTAGTGCTTTGGAATGTTAATTAAAGGGTAGGTGTACTTAATCCAATGTTAGGGCAAAATGATCATTTTGCCCCTACTTTAAGGGTCAAAAATTCAACTTTTGACTTATGGGTCAGAATTGATTTCTCTTAGTTCCAACTGATTCCTTACTGTCTAACTTGAAGATATACAGTAAGTACGCCTAAATTGGACGAGAAATGGTCAAGTTATGACCAAAATAAGGCCAGGGGTAATTTGGTCATTTACCTAAATTTCTAGGGTTTAAATCCTAAATATTTTTTCAGTTTATTGATGACATTGAAATTCTAGGCTGGTTAGCATCTTGAATTTTTAAATTTGGAGCTGATTTGACTAAGTTATGGCCGTTTGAAGTTTAGGGGCATTTTGGTCATTTTCACTAAGAATTCTAGGGTTGACTTTTTGTCCTGATGTCCAAATAAGAAAACTAATACTACTACAATGATGGGCCCGCTCTCTTGAGCATTTTAAGACCCATATTGACTATATTTTGATAACGGGGTAAAAAGTTATGGGGCTCTAAAGGGATCCTAAAATATTATATCGTTATATATACCCCGAAATTAATTTTTACATTACGTTATTTGATTCATTACATTTTTCTGAGTATTTTGAGACCTATATTGGCTATATTTGGATCATCCTATAAAAAGTTATTAAACTTTATAATTTACTATTTAAAAATACAATTTGAATTAATTTACTATTCATTTATTCCAATTAAATGATTTTACTGTTCATTCCTAAAGTTTATATATATAATTTCTGAATTTATTAATCTTTAATTAATCTATAATTAATTAAGCTTAATTATTAATTAACATTAAATAATTAATTAATTATATTATATTTATTATTTTTACTATTGCAAAGTAATTAGCACTAATTACTAGTTAATCAATCTTAATTACTTGTTAGTATCTAATTAAAAATAAATAATTATATTTTACTATTTTAATAATAATTAATTATCCTAATTACTGTTAAGGCTTAATTGATATTAAATTAATCCTAATTAATCTCTTAATTACTAATTACAGTTAATAATTATAAAAATTACTATTCAAAAGTAATTAACACTAATCCTAATTTAATTAACTACTAACTGCATTTAATTAATTACTAACAGTAATTACTAATTTTTAATTAACATATAATGGTCCCCACCTGACACGTGGCACTGCTAGAGCTGCCACGTGGCACTGTGGGCCCCATCGGAGGGTTGAGTCGACTCGGGTGACTGGGCAGTGGGCCCCCACATGACACGTGGCACTGCCAGAGGCTACCACGTGACACTGTGGGCCCCACGGGAGCTGAAGCACCGCGGGTGACCGAGGCAGTGGGTCCCACTTGACAGGTGGCGGGCCCAGAGGCTGCCACGTGGCACGGTGGCCCCACATGACATATGGTGTGCCGGCTGGCTGCCACGTGGCGCAGCGGGCCCCACGGCAGAAGCCGAAGAGCCTCGGGCTCGGGCCGTGGGCCCCACATACCACATTACGTGCCCAGCGGCTGCGATGTGGCGCGGTGGGCCCCACGACCGAAGCCGAGGGGTCGCGGGCTCGGCGTGTGGGCCCCACGTGACACATGGGGGCCAGAGGCTGCCACGTGGCGTAGTGGCCCCACCCGTGGCTTACGCGGACCCGACGCGGTCGAAGCGGGCTCGGGTCGACCCGGCCCGACCCGAACTTCATCTCCCTCGCGGAGACGCCCGAGGGCGCCGGGCTAGGGCACGGCTTTTGCCGGCCTTCCCGGCACCGGACCACCTAGGCCCGTATGGTCGACGGTAGCCCTCGACAAGGCCTACACGTCGGTGGGCGGACCTTCGCGGGAGGTGGCCGGGATCGCCGGCGAAATCAAACCCTAGTCCTAGGGTTACGGCGTGAGGGCGTGCGGAAATTGGCCCGAGGCTTTAAGCTTCGGCCTGAGTCAGTCGGACCTGATCTAGGTTGATCAGGTCCGATTGATTGTTGATCTAAACGAGAACCTACAATTACAATACTGTGCGACGACGAAAGTTGAACGAAGGAGGGAGATCGGGGGTACCTGAACGAACGGCTCGCGGACGCAGACGGATGGCTCGGCTCGGGTTCGGTCGCTCCGAGCTCGGGTTTCGCAAACCCGGAGCCCAGAGCTGGCCTGAGATCTTATAAGCCCTCAGGCGACCTCGCCGAGGCCGGGGAGGGCGCTAGTTGGCCGGGCGGGGCGGCGGAGCGCCGCGTGGCGTCGGGGACGGAGAAGCCGAGGACGAAGGGTCCCGAGCCGTTCGATCGATCCCGATCGGACGGCTCGGATCCGTCTGATGCGATCAGACGGAGGAGGCGGCGACGTCGGCTGGATTTGACGGCGCGCGCGGTTAAGTGGACGGCGCCGTCAGTTGATAAATAAAATAATATATAATTAATTTTTTAATTATTAATTTCCCAATTTAATATAGATAATTAAATCATTTTCGGAAAAATTCCAAATATTCACCCCTAGCTAATTGAGGGGTGAGAAACGCAATGGTGAGGTCGAATTTTTGATCCGACGAGTATTTTGATTCCTCGATTTCCGGGGTTTTTTATTATTAAAATATTCATCGAAATCTTGATGACTTTCAATTGACACGAAAACTTCACCCCAAGCTAATTTGAGATCAATGAACGCAATGGCGGTGTCCATTTTTTGATCCGAGGTCAATTTAGATAGGTCAAATTTTAGGGTTTTTGGATTTCCAGAAATCAGGATTCGATCCATTTGACTCCTGATTTGGACTAGGTCTCAGAGGTTGACTCCAATTGACCTAATTAGCACTTATAATTATATCTAAGACTTAGGATTAGTCCTAACTAACTACGGCAACATCCTGGGTTGTTACAGCCAATCACTCTGCTAATAGATTTCTTAAGTGAGCTAAGCACTTCGCTAATACTATCACGACTTATGCATTCGTGATATGCTAAGGCTTTAATGACTATATGCTTTAAATTATCAAAATCTAAAAATTGATTAAAATC
Organism: Gastrodia elata; assembly: GCA_016760335.1. NCBI lineage: Eukaryota > Viridiplantae > Streptophyta > Magnoliopsida > Asparagales > Orchidaceae > Gastrodia > Gastrodia elata. The sequence continues at coordinate 40,193,071 of CM028677.1, forward strand.
TGATAATGATTCCATTTATCTCCATTATGCTGAATTCACTTAAATGAATCCTGACTCCTGATTTAAGTCTACTAAAATCATTAGGATTTCATAGTATAATCATACCCTAAATCATTAGATGTGAGGATTTATATATACATAATTAGTATATTTATAAAAAAAGTGGATTTAACCCTTAGTTTGTTTAACTGCACTTATTGAAATGTATAACAATAAGGGACATAATCCTTTTACAATTTATTCTCTCAAACTAAGCTGTTAAATACCCTAATTGTAAGCATACTTAGAGTGTCCTAAAGAAGGTAGCTTGAAATACTTAGTTTTTTTTTAACTGCACTTATCGAAATACATGACGATAAGGGGTAGAACCCTGTCATAGTTTATTATCTCAAACTAAGTCGGTAAGTACCCGACTTATAACACTCTTAGACTTGGGATTTTTATTATGAACTGTACTTATCTAACTACCTAAGATAATACCGAAACTCTACAGTTATATTTAGGATAAATCAACCAACTCTAATTTCTACTAAAATAAATTAGTACTATGGATATACATTATCATCTATAACTAATGATTTTACTAATTCTTATTTAAATAATTCTATTTATATATTTATCAAGGAGTACAATATAATGAACTCCCACTCTATTGTGGTGAATCTTACACAAGAGTTCCATGGGTGTGACATGAAAGTCACTCAACTTATGATACTACAACAAGGAAGAAACACTTTCTAAAATCTTTAGATTACTCTACCATAAGGGTCTAAGATTAGAATCTAAAGATATTAAGCATTTGTCTAAGCCTCTACTTCAATGTTTGACAATAAGCTCTTCCTACCTAAAGAGTTTATCTATTAATAAGATCTAGCAATTATTTATTTAAAACATTAGATTTTAACCTTAAGATCTAAGTACAAAAATATACATTAATTCAAGCTAAAATAATCATATTAAACCTACAAGCCTTAATACAATGAGTTTGATTATACAAATCAGATAGGTAAATCCTATCTGATCTCAACATATACTACAATTATGATGTATAATCACATAATTTATCAAGAATTGATCATTTATAAATTATTATTATTTTATAATTTATTTTATGCTAATAGTCTTTCTGAAGAGAAAATTAAAGATCTAAAGGTTAGATCCAGATGATCAATCATATGAATTTATTGAACCTTAATACTTCTAAGTTAATAGTTTAAGGTCAATATTAAATTAAGGAGCATTATTGGAATCATGCAAGTTCCTTAAGTATTCAAATTATGTGATTTATTTAAGATGATTAAGGTTTGGGTCTTAATCCAGATAAGTTAAGGTTTAACTCCTAACTTGACCAAACTAAGACCAGATGCTTAGTTATTGGTCAATGATAGAATTAGAGAGTTTATTGTACATTATTAATGTCCAAAAATTAATGTTAAATTAATTTTTATTTATATTAAGCATTTCTAAAGATTCTTAGGGTTTAGTTAAGGATTAATGTCAAATTTATTAATTGTGTCCAAATCAGAATTTAGGTTCTCAAACATGCATTCTACTGTTAATGAGGCATATAAATATTACATTACTCAAAGTAGAAAGTAATTAAAGTTAAATATTACATGAATTATAATTTGGCACAAGCTATTCAAATGAATCATTTAAAAATTAGAACATGTCATTTAGGATAAAAGGTAGATTTCATATTCAAAATTACTTCTACATTTACACAATGCATGATTTTACTAAATCTAGTATTTATTTTGGTATATTTTTGCATTATTATGGTTATGAAGTCATCAAAATACGAAAAATCTCAAATTTGGGAAAAACTGGACAATTCTGCGCGTTATGGCGCGCTGTAGCACTCGCCTGGCCGAGAGTAAGGCACTACAACACCATTTTCCTGAGGTGCGGGAGTGACAATGTGCTGTAGTGCTTTCAAGTGCGATGGTGTGCCACGACGCCAGACTTTCAAGACGCGGGTGCTACAGCGCGCGCAACGCTTTTAAGCACCATACGACACCATAATTTTGAAATACGGGTGCTGTGGCGTGCTATGGCACCTTCCAATAGAGAGCCATGCGATACAGCGCGTTACAATGCCAAAATTCTTGAGACGCAGAAGATGCGACACATTTTTGCGCCTCTTAGCCGAGAGCCAGGCACTACGGCGCACTATAGTGCTCGATGGTGATTTCGCCTGAACAAAAAATGGAACATGTCCCCTTTTGCACTCAAATACTCTCGATTTAGGACACCTCAAGTGCGGTGCCATATACCAATAGAAAGGTCCAATAACTTACCATTGATATTGAAATCGACATGAAAGAATCATTCTAATGAGAAAACAATGATGCCCTAGCTACTAGTATACAAAAATTATATAGCTTTTGATTGCATTTTATTGGATAAATTAGATTCATTAAATTCGATTAAGGCTTGACGATAAAGCCTAGACTCCATACAATAGCTACTTGAAATACCATTTCACAAATGCTTTATTTAAGCAATGGAAAAAGTAGCACATGGATGATGCAAGAAAGAGGTATAAGAAAAGTTACAGCAAATAGGTACTTGAGCTTGCAAATGGAAAAAGAGTTATAGCTAGAGTTCTTTAAGAGCTTGGGATGAATGAGCTTCTTCTCCTTCTACTACCAGTAAAGGAGGGAAAAGGGCTGAGGCTTCTCCATGAACTTAGGAGCTTCTTTTTTTAGCAGCTAAGAAAAATGGAGAATGGAGAGCTGAGGGAGGTGGCTTTAAGGAGGAGGAGAAGATATGGGTTGGGAGAGGGGCAAGTCCTCTCCCATCCACAACATGGGGAAGGAAATGGAGGACTCCTTGCATGTTCCAGAAGGGGGAGAGAGTGTCAATCACAGGAAGAGGGGGAATGGGTCCTAGGCACAGGAGGAAAAATGGGGGAAATGGATTTTTTAAGGAATTAATTAAATAAATTTCTAATTTTAATTAATACATTTCTCAAATCAAAATTAGATGAATAAACGAGCTCTTAAAAATCCTAAAAATTCACCCCTAGTTAATTCAAGGGTAAGGAACTCAATGGTGAAGTCAGATTTTAATTTGGTGATTAATTTACATATCCTAATTTTTGGGGTATTTAAATACATTAAAATATTCGAAAAAATTAGACAATTTCCAAAACATCACCTATAGCTAATTTGGGGGTGATAAGCGTAACGACAAAGTCAGATTTTGATTTTGGGGTCAATATAAATATCTCAATTTTTGAATTAATTAAATACTATTAAAATAACCCAAATATTTGATTGAGCTCCGAATCATTTCAAACTTTTATGATTTAGTTCTAATGACTAAATGAACATAATTGAATGGTAATTATGATATGATTAAGCTAAGATTAGGCTAAGTAACAACCTAAGATTATTACACGCTATGAGGCTCAATTGACTGTTTGTTGAGAATGTGGAGTAAGCTAGAGATATCACTAGGATGCACAATGAGCAGCTCTGCTCACTGAAATTTGGCAGCTATTTATAGCCGTAAGAAGGCTTGGGGATGAACTGCCATGGAATCAGGCTCAACTTTAAGTTTTGGCTCTCATGATCCCTAATGGGGATCGACTGGGCCTCGTGGCCCATTGCGAGAGCCCTACCATTAACGGGAAGCTGATAATGGTTCTCCTGACGTAGCTTGGGAGTGTGGAACAACATTTGACCCGGGCTGTATGAGCAGATTTTGTATGTCAGGGCACTAGCTGAGTGGGAACAAAGATCAATAGTGCATGTCCTCGCTCAGTCGTATGATGTATCAATCGCAAGGACATAACATCCCAGATGCATCAGCTTGAAACAGCCGAACACAAAAGGGATCTTAGCTGTTATATCACAGGTGTAAACCGACGTCTAATATCAAACACGAGCTAAATTAAACTTGGATCATCCAATCTGCATGGATGGATGACCAGATGGCACAAAAATGGTTGTCGCACGACCCAGTCTCCACAGCGGATCACCCATGGTCCGTACAATAAATTCTGGACAACCGACCGTTGTGAGGGTTCAGAATGCAATTATTTGAATTGTTGAGCCATTTTGAGCAATTTCCCCAACCTAAATTCAATTGAATCAAGGCCTAAATGTCCTCCAAAAATTCTTAAACTTTTACACATAGCTAATTTAAAAGTGAGGAATTCAAAAATGAAAATATATTTGAATTTGAAGATCAATTTAATTAGGCTAATTTTTTATATCACCAAATTAGCTAAATAGCTAATTAACCAATTGAGGTCCAATGGACTACAAAATTTTAGGGTTATGTCCTAATGAGGTTTAGAACTTAATGGCACTAAGCTTAAGACTAGATTAGGCACATATTAAGCAAAGCAGTTGTCACACTTAATTAGTCCTCTTATGATATATATACTACATCTTAAGTATGAGGGTAATGGTCAAGTAAGAAACTTAGAGAAAGTTAGCTCTTGAAATTAGTATATATTTTAATGAGAATTCAAATACTAATATTTACTTTGTCCCTATGAATAATGTTATAATAAATCCTTATTTTCAAAACTGCAATATATATATATATATAATTTAATTAATTAAAGACATATGATTAATATCTTAAGTTAATTGGGGATTCACTTAATCTTAATCATTAAGGTAGATAATTTAAAGTAAATAACAAATAAATATCATATGAGTTGCATTTAAATTTGGCAATTCCATGAACCGCACTTTGAAAAACCTTACTCCTTTGATCATAACAACAAACTTATATGTACTACATAAACATAATTACATATAAGAAGGGGTTTCATTCAGTGTGGCTTAGTTTTTATAGACACTAGTAATACTTGCTATGGAGTGATTAGGAGACTACACATATCTTTGAGAGAGAATGTGTAGTTTTACAGGAGACCTCGATACACACCTAATTCTTTGTTGGAAAGACATACCTAACTTCTCGTTATCTGGACGTGCTCGTAGAACAATACATAAATAATAAATAAATTTACATTTATAGTTTGCAGTTTTACATTTATTTACTTCAATTCAACTTACAGCAACATTAACATTTTTTTTTTTAGCTACTAGCATTTACTTATCTAGTTCATTACTTAACTTATTTCTTGTAGGGAATCATTGAGTATTTTTGCACATTTGCTTGCTTCATTTAATTTTACTAGTCACTTTACTTTCAGTATTCCTTTTTATATTACACTGTGCTCTATGTATTTTGCTTGTTAAATTTAATATCCTTAATAATTAATAAAATATAAAGCCTTAAAATATACTTAGATTTATGTAATTTAATCACTAGTTTTTTTTTATTAGTTGTGTCCTACTGTATCAAAAACTAAATATGGTAGATCATAAATTTGGAGTTGGTTTAGCAGGTAAACCAGGAGTTGTGTCAGAGGATCAGGAGCAGACTTGAAGTTCTTCATTTAGTTTTATTTCTTTTTCATGTGAGGATGAGAGTTCATTTATTTAATCAATATTATAAGACTTAGCATACTTGGGACATTTTATTTATGCAAATCTGAGATGAATAATTTTCTTTTATTTATCTGAATAATTGTAACTGTAATGTTTAGTAATATATTCGCAACTACACCAATATTTCCCATCTTATAAAACATTTGCCCTCGTAGTACTTAATAATAGGTTAAGATGTGCTAATCCAGTATTAAGCACTATAATGATGCTCAGTGTTAGATCATAACATTTAATTTAACACCGGATTGTTACATTTATAATTAATAAAAGTAAACAAACTTAATTAATATGAAACTATCCATCAAACACATAGCCACTCAGCATTTAATATAATATATTAATTGTCACTTTATACATCAAAAGCTAAACAACTTTAATCTTATGCTCTTTAATTTTCAAGCTGATCTTCTCTTAGTTAGCTCTCAAAACCTAAAATATTATAACATTTTCCAAGCATGCAAAAGTATGTAAAGTATCAAGTAAAAGTTGATTAAATCAGCAATAATATTTAAAAAAAAATTTGCATCAAAGAAAATAAATGAGTAAGAATTTACATCATATGAAAAAAATATTCAAAATTTGTATAACTTCAAACTTATCATAAGCATTGTATTTCTCAATTGATATAAAAGCAATAATCAAAATAATAAATATAAGAACTCATCATAATTAACTAGTGTGATAATAATATCATTTTTTGAGCATAAGACCCTAATCCTCATTGAAAAAACTAGATTTTGGCTTAAAATTTAGAAAGCTAACAACTATTCGTTGGAGTCAATATTTGAAATATAGTGAGTCTTTCATCTAGCTCTTTTGCCACTTCCTAAAAGGCTATCCCTCATTATTTTACCACTAATTGCTAGCAAGCTCTACATTACATGTTCATTTTTATTTCTCTTTTTAAAGACTGTTCATCATAGATTATTGTCATAAATTTCAGGAAAAGTTCTGCAATTCAATTAAGTGGAAATGCATATATATGCCATAAATTAAATTTTGCAAATGGAAATAGACTCATACATAAGTGTTAGAAGTAACACTTCAAAAAAAAGTTAAGTACGTGATAGTTTGAAATTTACAATGTTTATCATTACTTTAATATGCTAAAAATTAATGTTCATTCATTAATTTAATGCTTAATATCATTTATAATGTCTAGGTTGCAACATATCATAATTTGAAATTCACATACAAATTTTGAGAAAAATCTAAAATTTGGATGCAAAAATTACAAGTTTTGCTGAAACTTTAAGCATGAAAATGAAAATCTTAAGAATATTATTAGATTCTAGTGTTTAAAATAAGTTATTCCTAATACACAGGAGAGTGTACATGCTAAATTTTATCAACTGGTTATAAGTAGAATGAAATTTACATTATTGCAAATATGTGAGAAAAATCAAAAATTTGTAGCTAAGTAAAAATTTTTGTCGTTTTCTAAGTTAATAGGACATTTGTGAGAAATACTAAAATTATTCAAAGTAAGAAGTGAGATTTTTGGAAACATTAACAACTAATATGGAAGCCTAAATGATGTTTTGTTTCATGTGATCAAAAGTGAAATTGATCCTAATATGTACAAGAATATGCATGCCAAATGTTAGCCACTAATCATAGATAGAACAAAAGTTATGCTAAGGTAGACATGGAGACAAATTTTAGAAATCTAGTATTTTTGTTATGTAAAAATATTGCATTTTATCGAACTTTAGTGCACAAATGAAGATTTTAAAGTCTATATTATGCTGCGAGGTCTACAAATACGATGTTCTCTATATATAGGAGAACTTGAATGTCAAATTGCAGCAGTTGATTATGAGTAAAACAAGATTATGATGATGTAAAGTATTATGAAAATCTAGGTGAATTGCTCAAAATTGGCTAAGAATATAGAATTTTCTTAGAACTTTGCATGGGTGTGTGAGGTGTTCTAATATTTTGATGTCAATATATATGAGATTACATAAGAGAAAATTTTAAGTGATAAACTTGATTGTTATGTGAGATTATGAAAGAGAAATTTTGATGAAAATCAAATTAGCATTCTTTAAATCCAAAATTTTTGATTCTTCATGATTTATAAAAGCTAATATGACACATGTGATACTTAAAACCATAGATTTGAACACATACAAGGGAAAACCTATTGTTGTGAAAAAGAGAAAAATCAAAATTCAATAAATTTCATTTACATGCTTAGAGTTAATTAGGAATGACCATTAGAGCCAAACTAGACTTAGAAGTGCTCCATATGAGAATCTAAATTAATTCAAACTCCTCATGCATAACTTGATTTGTCATGAAATTTACAGCCATAGAGATATGAAAGAGTGATTACCTTGAGATTGATGTGTATTGATTTTGCGGAGGAGAGAGGTTGGCTCGTGATGGATTCTAGAAGATTCCTTCTTGGAGGATTTTGATGTTTCAAAGGTATTTCAAATCTCCTTGGGAAAGCTTTAAGTGAGAGGTCTGAAACTATGTAGAAGAGGGAGAAGAGAAGAAAGTGAGGTGCTTGCAATTCTTGGAGGAATTCTCAAGAGGCTGTAGTGGATGAATGAAAATATCTCCAACATCCTTTAGAAGGATAAAGAGCTTTAAATAGCAATAGAATAAATCCAATTGTGGAGGTTTGATTATGGAGGATTGGTGTAGTTAAAAAATTTGGCCTCAAATGGAGCAAATTTTTATGAGAATTCAAAAAGACTATTTCTAAATTTGAAATTAAGAGAACAATTTATAAAAATTTCAATTTAATTTGGCCAAAATTGGCTAAAAATGAAAATTTAGATTTCCTTAAAATTAATTATCTAGAGACCACCAAAATACGAATTGAGGTGTCCAGTGATAGACCTTAATGAGAAGAATCCATATACATCAAATTATCAAATTTGGTAAAGTGATTGGCTCTAATTTGGCTTCCAAATGGACCTCGACTCAGGTCTCGTTGAGCCTAAACTAGTCTGGTTTGCGTCCGGGCCAATACAGCGGAATTAAACAAAATGGCTGACAACCGTCACTTTCAGCGCGAATGACGTCAGATCGACCATGCAATTTGCACTGTCCACTTAAGCTACAATGGATTTCAGTAGTCGGATCACAATGAAACAGGTAACGTCATTTCGTTGTTTTTAATTAAATGGACAATGTATCATAGCCGTCTTATAAGATCTAAAAATGTGCGACGATTGTGATCTGTGCACCACTGCTTTGTCCTTCGATGTGTGTACCAGTTTGCCCAACATTCGGTTATTGAATTTCTTAAAATTCAGTAATTTGGTTTATTATTAAAACAAATTCAGTTAATTTAATTTCGAAGGGTCCATCATATCATAGTCTTAACTTCCCTATTATGCCAGATATATAAACTCCCCTTATTGAGCTTACCTTTAGATAGGCATAATCTTCTACCTGAAATTCTAGCGTACGATATTTTGCATCATGCTGGCCGTCTTGAGTTGTCAAAATTCATTTCTATTAGTGACTCAAATTCGTGGAGTTCAATTATATATTTTAGGCCTATTGTATTTATTTTAGCTCAAAATTATAATTTTTTATTGTAAGCTAATTTGAATATGATGACTTCATTGATATTAAAAAAAATTATTTTGAAAAATACATAACTTTCTATAATAATTTTAATCAAAATCTTTCTAAATTAATCAAAGAAAATCCAATATCGAAAAGTTCCCAAAAATTGCTAAAAAAATTTTAATTTCTACTAGACATTCTATAATATTTATTTTGTGAAATTAATCAATAATTTGATTAGTATAAAATTCTTTACACTATAAAATTAATAAGATTAATTCTCTTTTATTTTTAAGGAATATTACAGATTAGCATGACAAATATTTTGTTTTCTTGTCCTTAACTAAAAATTTTAAGCAAATGTTAAAATTTATTGAATTTGATACAGTTTTTTTTTTGTTCTATAATAGGTAGTGATGAAACAATATACAAAAAGAGTATTGTGGAGCCGAAGCAAGTATCTAGTTATTACCGAATCTTATTAAGCACTGGTGAGGAGATTATTGTGCGAGAATATTCTATAACAATTAGTCTCTGTGGGCAAATACATTGCAAGTGGGATTTGCTAAAATTAGCCCACTATTGGAAGACTATAATAAACTAATTAAAGCATCCAAAGAACTCATCAATTTCAATGCAAATTTTAAGAATAATATTTATATTATTTTAATATAAATAAATAATTATATTAATATTTCCAATGTCTATCATATTAATATTTCCAATGCCAGTTGTTATCTTTAATACTAGTTTTTTTATTATATCTTTTAATTTTTCTTGTTCTTATAATTAAGTCCAACTTATTATATAAAACAAAATTATCATAAGAATCTTTATAATTACACCAAGCTTACCAACATATACGTCTTAACCTTGTACAATCATTTAAGCTTTTGAGCATAAAACTCACTAAGAATACATCATTTTCAAATAAAAATAATAGTCATCCCATATTCTCAAGAACTATTTAAGAACCAAATAATATTTTTTATCATTTTTAAATCAAAAACAAAATATTGCTACACTTAAATAATAGTAAACACTAAAATATATAAATAATATGTCAATCCAATGTATAAGTAAATTATTTATTGAATACACTTTTTATGAGGTCTATAAATAAAAGTTAAAAAAATGAAATTATCTATTGATTCTGAAATTTTTTTGATATATATTCTTCCAACATTTTTCACAAAGAAGATAAAAAAAGATGCATATGGCATATCTACACGTGTCCATCACACATCGATGTTAGAGACTATTCTGAAGTTTCAATGCACCATAGCTTTATCATAAGCAACATAACGCATGAATGATCTAATTAAGAGAATAATAAACTAAAATTAATATATCTAAGCAGCTATGACAGACATCTATGAACTTATCATCAGTTGAAACTGCTCCATCCTTGATTGATACCATGGAAAATTTGCAGCAAATAAAAGCTGCTTTCCAAAGAATTTTCCCCCTTTGGAGAGAGAAAAAGAGTTCAAAAATTCGATGCTTACAATATTCTACATTCTGCATCAAAGCTACAGAGCTGACCGACCCATTATAGATGATAATTTAGAGGCATAAAATCTCTAGCAGGTCAACAAGGAAACAAAAAGAATATACAGGGGAAAAAAAGAGGGAAATGTACAACACGTGGGCTACTGCTGTGGGGTGGCTATGGTGGTTTCTGTGGCGTCCACCTCCGCTGGAAGGGGCTGAGGAGTATCTGCGGGGGGTGAGGAGCGTTTCCTGAAATATTTGCTGTTGAAAGATTGGCCATGCTCGGGAAATTTCTTCATGACCAGATTCATCAGGCACTTGATGTACGAGAAGTCCGACCTCTTCCTGTCCTTTGAAACCACGAAAAAGCAGCTGCTGTCCGTGAACGTCTCATGCTTATCAACCTGCTCATGTTATGTATTTTTTAAGCCAGCGCAGGAACAACGTTAATACAAATATTCAGGGTTCAGGGGGGGGGTTTCATGCCGCATACCATAAAGTAGTCGATTTCACCGCCGGAGACTTTGCCATTCTTGTCAGGATGGTACTCGAAGATCTGCTCCTTTATAAACTGCTGGTTCTCAGAAGAGAGAGTCTCCCCAACGCTACAATGTGTACCAAAAATATAAAGAAATCAAACAATTAATATATTAATACAACAAAAAAGCAAAAACATAAACCAGCCAAGCACAGAAGTCAGAAGCAAGGTCGGGGTCGTTCCAATATAAATTTAATTTGCACTTCGCATAATCCTATTTTAAAATATAAAAACTAATGAAGTAGTCGTTTCCAATTTCCCGAACTGATGGCTCACAGTCAATGACAAAGTCGGGGTCATGGCACCAGCAATTCGTGTTCATCGTATGTGGCATTACATTCAAGGCCTGCATCTCCAAATTTGAGGGCCCTTGAACTTCCATGTTGCCCTGGTCAGGCCCATCTGTCTGGCTATCCTCAGGCGGATAGTAATCCTCCAGGTCCTGTGTTCTCTCCATCACCTGCTTCTCCGTAAGCTGCTTCCTCTTCAGATTGATGTTATGCAGCCTCCTAGTTTCTTAAATCAGTCAATTGGTGGGGTGAGCCATTCTCAGCTCCTAAACTTAGTTTCCAATAGATTGCACTCTCAGGTGGTATTTGATTCAGCACAACCCCCCCGCCCCCCTCATTTCTTCGTTACAAACATTAAGAATCTTAGCTCTAAATACGAGAAACCCGCTCTATTTTTCTGGGCGGAGGTTAGGAAGTTAGCAAGGTTTTTTGAGTTCTCTTTAGTAGTAAGTTCTTTAATGGTTGACCATTTATGCAAACTAACACAGTTTTGGTAAAACATTCCATCCGTGTAGAATATGCTCGGCTCTTCATCAGGCCGGTCATTGTTGTAGAAGATTTCCAAGAGAGGTTAATAAACCAGATGTGGAGTCTCTTATCCCCCACTTTGCATAATCTTTAGCTCACCAAGCGGGTTGGCTTGTGAATCCTTTACTTCCACTATGCGCAAAGTTCATTAACCCAACTCTTTGGTCAGAGCTTCTGATGGGCTACAATTATTGCCCAAACCAAGTAAGACCTCTTTATTGAGCTTAACCTAAAACTAATACTGATTGCAAAACCGTATGTTTTTTAGTTTCTCTAACAAAATTAAACCAATACATTATTACATAAATAACTAAATAATAATTTCTCAAAGCAAGTATGATAAAAAGACTGATAAGTTATCAATTGTTCATAATATCGTGCACTTGATTATTTTTAATTGCTTACTTTCAAAGACCTAACTCAACAGATCTTTCGTATGCTTATTTGTATATGGTTGTAGCATGAAGGGATAGACTCCATTAGCTAGTGGAAAAACTAGCTGCAAAGAACTTGCTTCATTAGCATTGGTAAACTAGAAAACTTTACTCAAATAATACTTGAGAAGAAATATTAGTAAATTAGATAAAATCTAGGTGAAAAATATAAAAGGACCGGAACTTACATCTTTTTTGCTTCGGTAAGTTGGATTGGAAGTGAAGACAATGGTTATTTGTGGACGTGGTATTTGAAAATTTGCATCTTTTTTGCTCAAGTTGCAAAAACATTGTCCATAAAATTGCTTCTTCTAATAAACTTTATCCACAAAAGGAAGGTTTTCTTCAACTCTATCAAAATAGATCAAAAACTAAGAAGGTTAAAAAAGTACATGTTCCTACAGTTCTAGGCTCCGGGGCCAAGGTCTCATCTCCGGTAGTTGCGTCGCCGCATACTGAAATTAGGACGGGCTCAACTATCGAGGATGCTGTCGACGAGTTTAGATCGGACGCCACTTCATCATTTGGTGATATCTTTGTGGAATGGAGTATTATACAAGAAATGACTTAATTGAAATTGATGTTCCATTGGATGGGCATGGCTACTGGCCGATTGAGCTTAAGTTCGGCACCTTAGGAGAGCTGGCAGAGGGCTGATGAGCCCCATAATTATAATCATTTTATTGTTTAGAATGCATGCTTTTGTTAAAATCAATCGTTGTTGTAATGTGTTTTATGTCATTTTAGCTCTGAAGTGAACTAATTGCAAAAAAAATGGATATGTGAAAATGAACACTAAAGCGTGCTACAGCGCACCACGACGTCCTTGTTCCCGAGAGCAAGGCACCACAGTGCGCCACAGTGCGCCATAGCGCCCAAATTCCAGAAAGCAAGATGCTACAGCGCGCCACAGCGCCCGGATTCCAGAAAGTCATGCGCTACAGCGCACGACAACGCCTAGTTACCCGAGACCAAGACGCTATAGCGCGTCGTAATGATGTTTTGGAAATTCCAAGTCAGCATTGGAAAGACCAAAAAATTTAATTCTCTTCATTTTCCCACAGCAAAGATTTATGGCAATCATTAAATCACCTTCAATCCCAAGGGAATAAGAGAATAAATATTAATTAAATTCCAAGTTTCAAAGAGGTGGTTGTTAGGAATAAAAATGAGATGAAAATTATTATAAAAGGCATGAAGAAATGCTTAGAAAGGTTCTGATTTTTAGTTTGAAAAAAGAGATATTCAGGAGCACATCGTAATCATGACGAAAAGAAGGTTGCAGATTCAGAGAAGGAAAAGTACAGAGAGCAAGGAGAAGGGAAAAAGATTGGAAGAGAGAAGAAGACGAATAGAACGCCAAGACTGTTCCTGAGTATTATATTCTCACTCAATTTTCCTTTCATTTTCCAAGTATAGCAATCTTTGTTTATCTATTGTAATGGCAACCTAACCCCCTCTTGGGGAGGGTTGGGCAAGAATATAGTAATCATGTTAAACTCTTCCTATCAATGAAATGTTATTTAAAGCTCATAATATTTTCATATTTTATTTTATAAACAAGTTAGAGAATAATAAAACTTTATGAATATAAATCATTTACTATATATCTAAATGAGAATCTCATAAAACTTGATGATTGCTTTGTCTGAAAAGCTGTGCACTTTCAAGCGTTAACGCGGCAAATGACCGTGACAACATTTGTTGTGCGAAAACAGCTCATGCATAACTTTGGACAAGAGCTCGATCATTTAACCCATGAAGAAATATAGCATAATATTCTCTAAGCTCCATAGCTCAGTTCATACCACTTCGAGGTATGAACTTGATGCATGTGAGCCGAGAACCACCTATAAAGCTCCATAGCTCACTCTTAATTTACGTGGAGAATTCGAGTGCGTCAAGCTCTGAGTGATGTGACAAGCTCATTTAGCTTTGTAGCTCATTTCCTTAGCTAAATTAAGAGTAGGTATGTGTGAGCCATAGGTGAAATCAAAATCATGTGATGCTTAATTAAAAAATGTAGATTTTATCACTTAGACGTAAGAGATGATTTCGTTCACTAAAAGATCACATGGTTATCTATGTGCCGAGATTGAACCTTACAGTGTTCATCTCAGAGCACTAGATAAGATTTGGTACATTTAGTGTATCCATTATAGAGTACTAAATCTCTTGATAATAAAATGAAGAATAATTCAACTTACTTGACGTAGATTTGAGAAGAAGAGTAATTATGCATGAACTCATGATGAGCTGCATGTTTAACCTCAAATCTCCCCAATTTTCTAAAATTGATTCAAAACCAAGTAACTATAATTTAAGAACTCAATCAACCAAATCGATTGCTTAAACATTATTGAAATTGGATATACTCTAATAACAAATCTAAACACCGTTCTCAGAGAACGATAAATCTCGGGATCTTACAATCACATATTACTTCGGACCACGTACACTTGCGTGCGAACGCGGATATACATAATTTAGGTCTGTCAAGTTTTTTGCACCGTTGTCGCGGAACAGTTTTGATTCGTATTAGAGATAGTCCACTATTGGAAAATGAATTAAGATTTTGTGTATATCTTTTTTATTTTAACTTGTTAGTTTATTCTTTTTGTTATTTTTTAGTTTTTATTTGCATTTTTTTTTTACTTATATATGGAATACCCAAATTTCATGGTCATGCACAACAATAATCCAAATTGGTGTATATGGTGCAAGGGAGCACATTCAAGTTCTGATTGTAATATACAAATAACCATTTTGCACATACGAGAACAAAGCCTGCTAACAGCAATGAGTATGCTCACAACTTTGAACACCACTACATTTAATAACACAAATTGGACAAAAGAGCAATCATACTTAGAAAAATCAGCTGAAGAGTTTAATGGGTATAAGAACAATCATATGCAAGAAATTGAGGTGCCAAAACCATTTGTAGCATCTCAAGCATCACTAAACCCCTTGGCAATCTTGACGACGATTGTGTGCAAATTGAATTTATGGAGAAATGCTTGGAATGCACCCCTAAGAAAATTGAATTATACGCCTTTTACAAAATGAACTGAGAATGGAAGTTAATTATGAATTTGATGAAAAGCATAAGCCGAGAAATGGGAATAATGAAAGAGAAAAAAGAAGACTTAATGTAAGTTAAATGATATAAGCTAGGTTTGGAAGGGACAAGAATGTATAGTTGATATCCATAACGGTTATATTATTAAACAAGCTCGTGCACATCCAAAAGCCTTAATGAAGATCTAGAAAGAAATTCTAAAATGATATAAACTCTTATTGGTCGAGTTGAGGACATTAAACTAAGTGCTGGTTGGGGGCATCCTAACAAATAATTTTATGTTCTTGTTTCATGCTTGTTTCAAGTTTTATGCAGTATCTATGTGTTAATAATGGAGCAGGAGGAATCTCGAGTATGATTGTAGTAATGACAGTCTGTCATTATTCCACTAGATCGTTTCACTCCTTATTAGTCCTAGTAAATTATTTTTAATTCAGTAATTAATTTTGTAGTTTTATTTTTGTTATTTTATATTTTAGTCTTTTTCATGTAGTCATCCATTAAATTGTTCATCTAAGAGTAATGATCAAAGCTAGTGATTTGATAATTGAGTTGATCAATCTGATAATTTAATCTTCCAAAATTTTATTTAAAAACCAAATTCTAATTCTGTGCATCAAATGTTTTGAATTGGTGAAAGATGTTTAAATAAAAATTGTAACCAAACAAAGTAAGGTTCATTGGATTAACTTGATAAACTAACCAACACAAACTCATGATTTAATTAAAATGATGAAATAAGTGTGAGGGAGTAAAGATTGCGATGAGAGAAATGGAACTAATGATTAAATTTGGAATGTACTAGGATTCTGTAGGACTTCATGGATGTAATGCATGTGCTAAATTCAGCATATTAAATAAATAAAAAAACTTTTTGAGTATTATGAGATGAAGAGAAATTTCTCCCATAAAAGAGATGAAAAAAAATATAAAAAGGACGAAGAAAAATATCTCCCAATGAGAAAAGCGTTGCATCTCATAAGGAGCACATATGGCACATAGATGTCCCTAGAATGACTACAGAACTAATTCTCTTGATTGCAACTAAGGTTCTCTCAAACTATGTATATAGTAATCATGAAATTAAGAAAGAGTAATTATATTAGCTAAAAGTCAGTCTAAAAAAAAAACTTGAAAACACTTGATTAAATTTTTATTTAACATTAACCACAAAAGAACCAATAACTTAATTTTGCATAATTAATCTTAAACTACAAAATCAAAATAATACTAATGTAATTCTCAATCATTGGTTTCAGTTACTACAAAAGGCTATTCTGAGAAGGACGAGCAAGAATTTAAATGTGGGGGTGTGATAAGCCCATCATTATAGCCATTTTCTTGTTTAGAATAAATATTTTTGTTAAAATTAATCGTTGTTCCAATGTATTTTTATGTCATTTCAGCTCTGAAGCGAACAAATTACAAAAATTTGGATCAGTGCAAAAATGAACACTAAAGCGCGCTTTGTCGCGCCACGACATCCTTGTTCCCGAGAGCAAGGCTCCACAGCTCCCAACTTCAAAAAGCAAGGCTCCACAACGCCAAAATTCCAAAAAGCAAGGCGCTACAGCATGCCACAACGCATGGACTCTAAAAAGCTAGGCGCTGCAGCGCCAAGTTACTCGAGACCAAGGCACTACAACGTGCTATAGAGCCAGACATCCAGATGGAAAAGCCCTACAACACGACACAATGCCTGGATTCCAGAAAGTCAGGTGCAACAGCACGCCGTAGCGCCAAACAAACCGAAAGACTGGCACTATACGTGTCATAATGCTGTCTTGGAAATCTGCTCTAAGTCAGCATTGGAATGACCCATTGACTTAATTCTCTTCATTTTTCCACAACAAATATTTATGGTAAGCATTAAATCACCTTTAGTCCCAAGAGAATAAGAGAATAAATATTAACTAAAGAAGAGGTGCCTGTTGTTTTAAAGAGGTGGTTGTTGGGAATAAAGAAGAGCTGAAGAGAATTATAAAAAGAAAGAAGAAATGCTTATAGAGGGTGCTGATTTTAAGTTTGGAAAAAGAGATATTCAGGAGCACATCCAAACCCTAAGGAGAAAGAGAAGGCTGTAGATTCATAGAAGGAAAATCACAAAAAGTAAGAAAAATGAAACAAGATTGGAAGAGAAAGCCAAGGTTCCTGAGTATTGTATTCCCACTCAATTTTTCTTTCATTTCCTTGTAAGAGCAATGAACAAGCTCAGCATCTCTTCATGGAGTTTAGCATTCTTTGTTTATCTATTGTAATGGTAGCCTAAACCCCCTTAAAGAGAGGTGCGAAAGAATATGTAGTCATGATATAACGCATGTGAAACTCTTCTTATCAATGAAATGTTATTTAGAGCTCATAAAATTTTCATATTTTATTTTGTGAACAAATTGGAGAATGATAAAACCTTATGAATATAAATCCTTTACTATATATCTAAATGAGAATCTCATAGAGCTTGATGATCGTCTTATCCGAAAAGTTGAGCACTTTTGAGTGTTAACGCCGCGAATGACCGTGACAATATTCGCTGTGCGAAAACAACTCGTGCATAACTTTGGACAAGAGCTTGATCATTTGAGCCATGAGAAAATATAACATAACATTCTCTGAGCTTCATAGCTCATTTCATACCACTTCGAGGTATACACTTGATGCATGTGAGCCGAGAACCACCTATAGAGCTCTATAGCTCACTCATAATTTATGCGAGGAATTCAAATGCGTCAAGCTATGAGTGATGTGACATAAACTCAAGCTTCGCAGTTCATTTCCTTAATTAAGAGTAGATGCATGTGAGCCATAGTTAAAATCAATATCATGTGATACTTAACTAAAAAAATGTAGATTTTATCACTTAGACGTGAGAGATGATTTCGCTCACTAAAAGATCACATGGTTATCTATGCGCCGAGATTGAACCTTACAGTATTCATCTTAGAGCACTAGAAAAGATTTGGTACATTTAGTGTATCCATTATAAAGTACTAAATCTCTTGATAATGAAATCAAAATTATTCAACTTACTTGATATAGATTTGAGAAGAATAGTAACTATGCATGAACTCATGATGATCTGCATGCTGACACTCAACTCTCCCCAATTTTTTAAAATTGATTCAAAACCAAAATAATTTAGGAATTATAATTTAAGAACTCAAACCCAACCAAATCAATTGCTTAAACATTATTAAAATTGGATATACTCTAGTAACAAATCTAAACACTGTTTTCAGATAACGATAAATATCTCGAGATCTCATCATCCCATATTACTTCGGACTACATGCACTTGCGTGCGATCGCAGACATATGTAATTTAGGTCTGTCTAGGGCTCTGTTCGAGATGGCCAATTTGAGGCTTGCATGGATACAAATCATTTGAATAACTCGATTGTAGTCTTCGGTGAAAGTTTAGCTGATTCTAATAACAAGATGTTGGTCGAGCTATCAGACAATGTTGATTTGGTTGCTTTTCTATTGGATCCCTTTTGTGCCAATGGAGACCTTGTAGGGTGCAAAGTGTATCCCTCATTTGAGCTTCGAAACACCCTTTTGGGGGCATCTGATACCTCAAGGAGAAGGGCTGAGGGGGTTATTGAAGAACTTCATGATGATAATGGTTTGAGGGGGAACCCCTTCAAAAGTACTCCAACAACTTGATGAAATCCTTATATCTTAAGCGAGGCTCAACGAAGAGCACCCTTTCATTCGGTTCCTATGACGGAAAATTCTTCTTTAGGGGCTCTGAATAGAGGTCACTCAAACCAGAATCCCCATGCGAAAGAGTTTTATCTATCTATGCGTGGAAAGACCTATTCTATTTTTTGGTCGAAGGACAAAAATGGTTATGGAAAGAACTATGACAGTGGTTCAAATGAGTTAAAAGATAATATATTAAGGTGCAACCGCTAATTGTCGAGCATGAAACCGTTTAGCTTTTGCTGAGATTTTGATGTTTTTAGATCCCTCGTGGAGTCTAGTGATCATTTTCTCTTTTTTTTTTGTTTATTTTTTTCTATTTTTTCCTATTTTTTCCATTTAGTTGAGGTCCCCAACTCATTTTCTGTTATACTCATCCTTCTGAATTTATAATATATGCAACAAGTTATTTACACACACACACATATATATATATATATATATATATTATAGAACATTTGATGATATTATATACATATATATATGATCAAAAATAGTACAATAAATCGGTTGAAGTTCTCAAATCAAAGTGAAAGAAATGTAAAATAAATAACATAAAAAAATGATCACCAGCCTCCTAAATTAATCTAGCAGAAGAGATTCCAATACAAGCTAATAAAATTGCGATAACTACCATTTCACTTGAGCTTTTGATTCCTTATATGATATTAGCAAACAACATATTCTCCAATATTTGAACTTATATCGAGAATTGGATCAACTCTTTTTTCTTATTTTGGCCTTTTTGTTTCTCAAAGCACTCTTCAATATCAGCATTTTTTTTTCGACAATGACGAAATCCTCCACAACATCGGGATCGAAAACCTCAGTTGTCCCTTCCAAAGAAATGAGTACCGAAGTTTTTTGTAATGATCTCTACCGCAACACCTCCCCAGGAATTTCAGTGGCCATTTCCTGAAGCATAGCCAAAGGAGCTTCAGGCAAAATCAAATACAATTTATCCAATTTATCCCCATTAATCTGTGCAACTACCCACTAGCAAGCAGCCTAAGGCTCCAGCAGTTTCTACCCTCATCTGCATGAGCTCTTGGATTGATTTAAGTTTGGCTTTTAGTCTCTCTGAAGAAAAGTAATTGAATAAGCCTCATCTCTTCCTCCCATGAAACAGAACGAGAGTCGATACGTCCATCGACCGAAGTTGGAATTTCACAAAAATCTGGCTCCTTGAACTCATCCATCTCTGGATCGACAATTAACCTAGAAAATGGAGGGTACACCTCCTGCCCCACATGCTCACTTGGGCCATCAAGGATGGCATCCTCCATCATCGCAGCTCCATTCCCATCAAGCGAGCACATCTGAGACAAACAATGGGTGAGGAACCAAGATATCCCTCGCAGAACATGCCTCACTGAGGAGCTCAGTCGTGGGTCAATACTCTTGTTCAATTACAGCCCAATTGCAATGGGGTCAACCATCGGTGACTATTTTCTTCCATTTTGAACATAAACCAATTTTTTTTCTTCTTCAATCTTTTGGGAACATTTGCCTCTACCGGCAAGGGCTTTCTCCTCAAGTGAAGATTGAGTTTGAAGCATTGCGATTCGTCATGACCGGTGATCAAGCATTGAGGACAATCAATTGGTCGATTTTTCTAAGATGCACTCTTGGAAGTAACCTTTCCCTTCGTCTCCGATCCAAATTTTGGATTTGAAATTCCTCGGTTAATCCACTTCAATCAAAGCTCGTGCCATAGATGGCCTAATAATATTTGTCATTGCAATATCAATTTTCAAAGGTTTCCCAATGTAGCATCCCAACACAAATAGAATTTAAAGTGTGATCAGGTGAATTGTAAGAATAGGAAAATTGATCCAAACCGGCACAACGGGAAGTTTGCATATTGGATCAAATGTCATTGTCCATTTAAAGATTTTCATAGGGCGATCTTCAATGAATTCGATTCCTCTAGCGAAAATTTGCGAGTAATCCACTTCATTAGAAAGTTTAAGAAGCATGTGATGTGAATCAATTAAATCGACTTAAAACTCACTGGATAATCCCAAATTATTGAGAAAATTTCTAATGGCAACCATAGACAGTCGACCATTCGAGAACTTCCCTATCAAGTATTTCCTAAGGCGTTGCTCTTCAACTCTGTGATGATCAAAATAGGTCTACCTCAGAGCAGCACAATAGGCTTTATCACAATCAAATCTTCCGTGGATGAGGGGTTCGTCAACACATCTCGAAAGGATTTGGAGATTGAGGGGTTCGCATGACATCAGAGACAGGTCTGGTAACGAGCCCAAACCCTCTAACATTGGGATCGCAACATCCATCAAACAACAAAGCCTAGAACTCGCTAGGACGCCTTCGCTTTCGTTATTGTGAAACATTTTGTCGTCTAAAATTTTATGTATATATATATATACATATATATATGATCATTTTTTTGTTCTAACTTTAGTGGTGGTTCTCTCTAGATTGGAGCAGTTTGTGGATTAATTGGATTGTCTTTCATCCCTTTATTTTTTTGTTATCATCTTTGCAACATATATATATATATATAGCTTGGAAAATTGGCCTTTCAAGCTTCTTATTGAAAAACTTGATTATCCATTTTCAAGCACATTAAAGGAAAATTTTAGAAAAATATAAAGAGCCCAATGTTTTACCCAATGAAGAATATACAACAAGCATTTTTATAAATATATACAAACAAAATCAAATGTTGTTAAGAGCACACTTCACTTCGCTTTTTAAGCATAACAATGACTTTGCAAGTCACAAAATAAAACAAGTGACGCAAAGCGCCCGCATAAAGCTTGTGCACGTAAAGCCAAGCACAATTCTCCGTTGTGATTGGAGTGTTATGGTACATAAAAGTAAGGTACATTGCTCAAACTCTAAATCTAAGATGATGTCATGTGATCACCTTAACAATGGTGTTATATTTGCAAATTTATAAATTTGAAGAATTATCTATATATAAAAATTTCAAGAAATATTCTTAGGAGAAATAATTTTTATGAGACTATTAGTTAATATCAAGACTTAAAGCTATCCTGAATTTTTGTTAATAGATAAATGCTTTATTCACTAAAATGCGCTTTGCTAAGTGCTAAAGCGAAAAAAGGATAATTGCTCTTCACATTGCACATTGCACATCACTTTGAAAACACAAATCTAATAACTCTTTATGTGCACAAAAAAGAACATGGGATTCATGAAAACAAATTGATGTATGGTAGGCTAGTCGCAAGAGTCTATACAAGCAATTAGATTTAATAAACCCTGCAGACAAACGTTGGAAAACAAGATATTCTCCTTGCAAGTTCTCTAGCGTTGGCTTTCCTCCGCACGTGGGTGGGCCAATTCTTAAGAGCGGGTGGCAACTGAAACCTGTAACAATTCTTTGAAATACGCTACGGGACAAAAGCTTGTAGTAATAGAACAATCCACTCAAAGTACAGTAATATTAAATATTCAATTCCAAAGAAATAACTCACATACATGAGGACACGGTGAGGACTGCTGCGAAGGGCTCGCTGCGACTGGACTGGGCGGCAGTGGGTGCAGCTCCGAGGAGAGAGCTGCGGTTGGAAGGGCTGTTGGTGGAAGGGGAGTTGCCGGCGGTTGGATGGGGGAGGGAAAGAGGCTGCTGTAGGGAGATGCAGGTGGCGGCTGTGGGGGAAGGGAAGGGGGCGGCTGTGGGGAAGGGAAGGGATAGTAGCCTAGGAGTCGTCACCTAGGGTTCCACGGTGTCGACACCGCAGAAGAGCTTGATTACCGGTTGGAGGCTTTCTTTTCCAAATTCAGCAATACCCCAAATGGCAGCAGCCCTCACCTTTAAATAGAAAATAAATGCTAGGGCACCCGGAATCGACGGCAATGATTGGCCTAGATTGTCAGGGCCCAAAACTTCCTAAATAATAATGCAAATAGTACAAGTAGTATATGAAAAAGCATGTAAACGATGAGCCCGATGCATCCGTGACGTCGGATCATCAATCGGAACGAGTCCGTCGGTGTGAATACACAAAAGCAGACCCTGCCTGGAGATGTATGGGCTCCTGCTGATCTCCATCACAAATTCTGTTTATTGGAGAAGCTCAAGGCACAAAGAAGCCAGATGCTACTAGTAAAGTCATAAGAGTTGATTAATTCTAAGATATTTCATTATTAATGAAAATATGCTACAATTCTCAGGTGGATGAACCAAGTGTAGTTAAAGGAATGAGTAACTTTACAATTTGGATGAAAACTAAAAAACAAAATTATATCTAACGATATCCCACATTCTTTCAAATAATTTAAAAGGGATAAAAGATACAAGCTACATAACGTGCTTTTCAAGATAAAATACGTAAAAAATCAACACGATTATAAATTTTTGGTTAACCAACATTCAAATAGAAGACAAGGATATGCATACAGTAGCCAGAAAGATACCTGGCATCATGCAGTATTTTTCTAGCCGAGTGGAACACAGATTCCACCTCAAAAAGAATCTGCTCCTCCTCAGGGTTAAGTAGTTCAGCATTTCTTTTCATGGATGAGCTTCCAATATAATTCCTACCTTTCTGTTCATCTGATTTAGCAACAATCCTAGGAGAGGAATTCTTCCACGTTTTACGACCATCAGTCGAACCCCAGACACGAGATTTCCAGCCAGTATTTCCATTATCAGCATTTTTTGCCTCGTTAAATTTTTCTACATTTGAAGAACCAGTAATATTAGCATTTGCATCATTGTTGTTTCCTGTATTGTCTGTTCTTGCCACACCTTCAGGAGGTTTTTTCCAACCACTGCCTGCAGCATCAGTTGATCCCCAGCCTCGAGATCCCCAAGCATTATTTCCGCTCCCTGTTGCTCTTCTATCATTCCATTTATTTGGTCTTGAATCATTGTTGTTATCTGCTTTGTTAATTTTTGCTTTGCCTTCCATATTCAAGGCCCCAACAGATGAACTTTTCCAGCCACTACCTGTAACATCGGTTGAGCCCCAACCTTGAGTTGCCCAAGCACCATCACCATGATCTGTTGCACTTTTATCATTCCATTTATTTTCTTCAGATGATAATCCAAGACTATCTTTTGCATCATTGTTGCTATCTGTATTGCATGTCCCCAGTTTCACTTCCATATTCAAGGCACCTTCATTTGAACTTTTCCAGCTGTTGCCTGCAGCAGTAGTCGAACCCCAACCTCGAGACCCCCAAACATTATCTCCATGATCAGTTCCTCTTTTATCATTCCATTTATCCTGTTCGGATGATTCATTTAAGCCATTCTTTTCATTGTTTGGACTATTTTCAGTGCCAGTTTTGCTTGTCCCATTATTGTTCCATGTAGTCTTAGCTGGATTTTTCCAACTTTCAGATTCACTAGTGGAACCCCAACCACCATCTCTATGATCAGTTGCTCTATTAGTCTCATTCCATTTATCCGATTGAGAAGATCTCTTAAACCCAGCATTTTCATGATTAAAACTATTCCCAGTGCCACCTTTGCTTACCCCATCAGCATTCCAACTAGGCTTAGAACTACTCCAAGTTTTGGATGCATCCGTCAAACCCCAGGTGCTATCTCCACGATCTTCTGCTCTATTCTCATTCCATTTATCTGATTCGAAAGATTTTCCAAAACTTGAATTTTCAGTGTTGTGACCATTTCCAGTGTCCGCTCCAGTTGCTCCATCAGTGTTCCATGCAGGTTTATCAGGATTGCTCCACATTTTAGATTTACAAATTGAACCCCAATCAGAGGAAGCCCAAGCACCATTTGCAACTCCGCTCTTTCCATTATCGGATCTTTTAAAGTTGCCGTTATCCACAGAGGGTTTGTTTGAACTACCCCATCCTTGTTGATCCTCAGGTGTTTGACTACCATATTTAGCAGGTTCCATTTCATTCCCAGTATCCCACCCTGACCATAGACCATCTTTCTTTACAGCTAACTGGGAATCAGTAGCATCTGCCTTGCTCTTGTCTTCCCATTCTAGCCAACTATTATTCGGTTTCTTTGACTCTGATCCATTTTCCCAGTTTGATTTAATCCCATTCCCGCTTTCCAGTTCAGAATGAAGTAAGGTATCAGTTCCATCATCACAAGCTTCCTTCCCAATGTGTATGCCTGGTACTGGAGAAGCACAGAACTCATATTCACTCTCATACATAAGATCATCAACTTCAGGCCCCTTCTCAGTAGCTGTAGTTTGCACCAACTCCAGGAAATCATATACATCCTTTTCTACATCCTGATTAGCTTTCATCTGAAAAATACAAGAAAAACAAATATTATTAAAATGCAATACACGATTAAGAATAAATTTCAATTGAGCTAAAAGGTAAGATTGCAACAAATCATTACAATATTAAAATGAATTTTTAACCTGTTGTTTATCCCAGAAAACTTTGAAACAAGAACCAGTACCAACTGCAACATGTCTACCCCATAAGCACGATGAAACTATACTAGTCAGTGTATCCGTATGGCATTTTTGAGCAGCTCTCTCAAAGCATTTTATTGGAGTCTGCAATAGATATACATACGTACACACATATATATATATATATATATATATATATATATATATAAATCAAAATGGCTTGCCATGATTCAATATACAAATTGGTTCACATTCAAAGAACTAAAATGTTCAGAGATATATTTCTTACAAATAAAGTTGCTTCAGTAAATGGCATTTGAAATTTTAAAGATCGGAGAAGTTTCTTGAAGCCACCGTTATTAAAACCAAGAAGGTATCCTGTGCATGTCATGCTATTTGCAACTAGAATGAGGTGCTCTTTTAGCACCCCTTTTGCAACCATCTTTACTGACGAAGATAGGCGCTGTAAAACCAAAGTAACAAGGTACAGAAGGAACTAAGGTACTAAATAATTAAATTCAACTAAGTGAAAAACATTTAACAATCAGTCTCAGCTATAAACCAAAGATCCCAAAGTTATAAAGTTGTTGAAAAAAAAAAATAAAGTTCTGAAACAAATCATGACCTGTACGGAGATAAGCTCTCATCGTAGTATATGATTTTATTTAAGAGCAGAAAATGTAAGCAAACAATAAAAGATTCCAACAAGTATCTAACAAAAGCACCATAAATATGAGGCATGAGAATACCAGAAAGGCACTCACCTGAACGGATTGTTCAAAACTGCAAGATATGCCAAAGAGATCTTCAACCTGCTTGATGCCATAGGGTGCTGATCGTCTCGTATCTATGAGGTGCATAACAGGTAAGCAAGCATCCAAAATGATTCGCCATGCATCTCCATTTTGCCGAGCAGAGCTTTTGTCAATAACAACTTCAATTGCTAATTCTCCCCTCAACGACCTCTGATCTCTTGCCGATGAAGTGATTGTTGGTTCAACCCAAATGATGTTAGCTGAATCTACTCTAGAATCACCTATATGGTAACATTAAATGGAAGAAAAAGCGATGAGCTCTCCAACTTTTTAGAACTTCAGATAAAAATAAAAAAAAATAAAAAAAAAAAAATAGAAACACAGTGACATTGCTTAAAAATAAGAACATTAAAACACACAAGTCAACAATACTACCACCACCAAGCCTTAATCCATCAAAGTGGGTCAACTAAATGACCAAAAAATAGAAACACAGTGACATTAATTAAAAATAAGAACATTAAAACACACTACTCAACAACACTACCACCACCAACCCTAGTCCCACAAAGTGAGTTCGGTCAGCTAAATGAATCTTTTCTCTATTGACACAATCAAATAGCAACGCCTCTAAGCTCCAAGTATCACAGATCCTTATTATTAATTTCTTGTCATGCCATTTTACATCTTCATCTTCCTCATTTAACATGAGCAAAATTTAGAGACATAAGAGGGGTATCTGCAGGTTGGTGTCTTTCTCGTCATTATTATCTTTTTTTGTTTATAAAGCTTTGAACAGTGTCTTTCAACAGTAATTTGCAAGAATATCCTGCATCTCAAATTTTGCTCTAGTATAGTTTTTACTTGTAAGAAAGTGAAGATGTTCCTTTATAGCATACTACACATTAAACAGTCTGTTTATCAAATGAATTATTAATGTATCCTCTATGTTTTGAGAAAATAACATTAGTCTAAATTGTAGAAAAGGGTTGAAGAAGTAAATCTTATTGAGTAGAATGCTTACATAGGTGTATATATATATATATATATATATATATATATATATATATTCAAGAAAATCCAGTTTAGCTTATGTTATCATACTCACAAGTGCCCAGCCTCTAGCTAGTGCTGGCAAGGCTTGCGCCTAGGCGCCTAGAATTCTGTCATGTATATCTTGATATTGTTATTATCCCCCCGCAAACTCATCATTGGTATGGTGATGGTGAGTTTGTCTTTGAGCGAGTGGTAGCGAGTGATTGAAGGTGGTTTGGTGAGCATGTCAGCAATTTGAGCTTTTGCAAGGATGTAGGAGAGTTCTACTTTCTTTCTTGAGATGCAGTCTCTAATGAAATGACAGCCCACTTTGACTTTGGTTCTTGCATGGAAGATCAAACCCTTGGTGTGACAATTGTTTAAGGTCGTAGATGTCTTTCTTGAAGAGGTAGACATGATTGGGAAACTTGGGTGTTCCAATCTTTTTGATTAACACATGTAGACTGTGTCTGTGAGGTTTCCATGGAGGAATGCATTTGATACATTCATTTGGACAACTGGCCACTTGTAGTGAGTTGCTATGGTGAGTAAGACCCTAATGGTTTCCATTTTTGCAACTGAGTTGAACATTTCAAGGTAGTCTGTACCACGGTTTAATTTGAATCCTTGAGCTACGAATCAAGTCTTGTTGCGAGCCATCGTGCCATCATTGTTGGGTTTGGTGCGGTATGTCAATTTGCATCCGAAGACATGTTGATGAGGTTTGGAAAGAACCAATGTCTAGGTGAGCTGATCCATTAGTGCTTTATGTTCATCGGCCATATTTAGTTGCCAATGTTTTAGGTTGGTTGTTGCCGTGTACGAGGTTGATTGTTGTGGTGGTGTTTTGTGGAAAAGGTTCATAAGGGGTTTGAGTTGTTTGGTACCTATTTTTAGGCGTGTTTGCATTGGACGGGTGGGACGAGGTGATGTTTTTGGTTTGGTTGTTGAAATTGGTTTGCATGAATAGGTTTGTGCGAATGGTTGGATTGTGGTAATGGGTGGCAGGGTATTTTGGTTGGGAGAGTTCGGTGTGGGGGTGCTATCGGTGGATGAGCTGGTATAAGTGTCGGTATTTTGCGCGAATAGAGGCATTTGTGTGGATGGTTTAGAAAGTGGTTCTTGCGGTGGTTGGTAGATATTGGAACAAGTGTGTGGTGTGAAGGTGGATTGTATGGTTCCTATTTTTAGACGTGTTTGCATTGGATGGGTGGGAGGAGGTGATGTTTTTGGCTTGGTTGTTGGAATTGATTTGCGGGAATAGGTTGGATTGCAATATGGGTATCAAGGTATTTTGGTTGGAAGAATTCTATGTGGGGGTGCTATCAGTGGATGAACTGGTGTAAGTGTAGGTGCTCTACGGGGAGAGAGGCATTTGTGTGGTTGGTTTAGGAAGCAGTTCTTGCCATGATATGGTAAAGACTGGAACAAGTGTGAGTAGTGTGAAGGTGGATTTAGGAGATGAGATTGATGTTGCTATTTTGGATGAAATAGAGGAGTTGGAGTAAGGGACCTTGTTCTCTATGAATTAGACATGACGGAAGATTAGAGTGGCTGGAGTTGTCGGATTATAGCATATATAGCCTTTGTGGTTTGAGAGTAGCCAAAAAGATGCAAGGGAGAGATTTCAGTTCGATTTTGGATGTTTTAGTATGGGAAAGGAGAGAAGAGCATAGGCACCCAAAGACTTTAAGAATGACTCTAGTGCGGTAGTTGGATTGGAGTCTCATTTCAAGAATGTGTCACACATCGATGCAAGAATTGGTATCCAAGATATATGGAAGAATAGAGAGATACGGTGGAAAAGAGGGCAGCAGTCAAGTTCCTTTCGGCTAAGGTTCAAGAGTAGTAATTGGGGTTGTTGGTTTGTGATTGAGGGCCGAACCCGTCAAGGTATCCTTGTAGATTGTTGCTTTTTGAATAGTTGGAGTATTTGGGCTCTACAAATAAGTAGTTTTCTAATGTGAGAGTGAGTGTATCATGTTCTTGATGTAAGACATGAAAAATTTAAGATCTTTTGAATTAGTAATGATGTTGAGATTGCTGTGAGAGCTCATGTTGTTGTTCGTAGATTCCATGGTTGAATGATCTTGATGATTCTTAATTGAATGGCTTCTTAAAATATGGTAGGTTTCGACTGTATGCTTCTTGAAGGGTTAGAGAAGAGGATGGTCGAGTTCTAGATTATGTGTAGAAGGCAGAAGTGGTTATTCTTGAGATTCGAAGGTTCTTTGAGAAGATTGGAGGAGAGTAGATTCATGGTGCATGAGCAAGAGTGTTTTGATACCATGTAGAAAATGATAGAAGAAGGAATAATTCTTATTGATTAGAATGCAATATTACATAGGTATATATATATATATACAATAAAATCTGGTTCAGCTTATGTTACCAGGCTCATAGGCGTATGGGCGCACCTAGACGCCCATCCTCTGTCTGGCCTGGCTAGGCTTGCGCCTAGAAACCCAGAGTTATGTCTAGTATATCTTGATACTATTATTATAAATTTCATACTTATAAATTTATCTATATAAGGTCTGCTTTTCAATCTATCCCTTCCATTTCATAAATGTCTTGAATACATTACTTTATTGTCTAAGAAAATTCAAACCTCCCTTATAAAATTATTAATAATAATAATCAATTATATCTAGGGTTAACAATTGGAAGCCCATCCTCTGTCTGGCCTGGCTGGGCTTGTGCCTAGGAGCCTAGAGTTAGGTCTAGTATATCTTGATACTGTTATTATAAATTTCATACTTATAAATTTATCTAATATAAGGTCTGATTTTCAATCTATCCCTTCCATTTCAAAAATATCTTGAATACTTTACTTTATTGGCTAAGAAAATTCAAACCTCCCTTATGAAATAATTAATAACAATAATCGATTATATCTAGAGCTAACAATTTGACCCGAAACTCAAAATTCAAACTCTGCTTGACTCGAACTTGAGACATTTTGACTCGTCACAAAAATTTTTGAGTCGAGTTCGAGTCATATGTCTTAACTCGAACCCTATTTAAAATGACTCGGAATGACTCGAGCTCGATTCGACTGTAACTCAACTCGAACTCGAACAAGTTCGAGTCTAGGCTGACTCAACTCAAACTTTAACTCGAAGCTAGCCCTATTTATATCCAATAACTTGACATGGACTACAATTGCACCAACTTTATTTACCCTCAATGACCATTGAACATAAACAAACTTTACACCATCAACAATGAATTTGTACCAGTATAATCTAAATTACCAAAGACATAAGATATTTCATTAAAATATATACATGTCTAGCATATCCTAAAGTACAAACATTTCCACCATCACTTAACCTATGTGAAAAAAAATCAATCCATGTGTGGAATATATGATATGAACATCACCATTAAAAGATTCAATCTTAAGTTGAATGAAAAATATGTTTGTTTCTATCAGCTAATGCTTTTAAATTAAAAAAATATATATTAACACAAGCCTTCCTTAGACTTCGATTTAGATAACCCTCTTCTATTCTAGATAGTTTAATCAAAATATCTATCTATCCTAGCAAGAAAACCACTCTTAACTAGAACTCTTCTTGACCTTCCTCCTAACCTCATCTAAGAGAAGTGAAAACAGCTTTATCATTGGAATGACAGCTTTTCTAAACAAAGCAATGAAAAAGTAATGAAAGAATAGTTTAGAGCAGCATAAAACTATAGTTTCAATTTTCTCATCAATCTAAATCAATATCTTATTATAACTGCTCTCTTGGTGATAAACTTGCATAAAAATGTTAACAATTGTCATTTTAAAAGTAACAAATTGCACAGGGTTCTCATCATGTAGAAAAATATTTTAACTACCCTTATATTTGTTGTATGATATTAAATCTAACAAAATTGTAGATGATCAAATTATGTGTTTGATCCATATCCATCCTTTATATGTTATGCAATCCTTTCTTACACAAGCTTTGTACAAATTATAAGTCAAAGAACAAGCTCTTTTGTGTAGCTTCCACATGTTGAAATCATTGTATTTATTGGCTTTCAAGTTCTTATTTAAGAGTGTAGGGAAGCTTTGATGATTTCATCTCCTAACATAAATCATTGCCACAATACTCACTTTAAATTCACAGTAACTGATTGGAATCAAAATTTTTGCCGAAATCAAAGTTACACATACATTTAACATGAATTTAACTTTATTCTAATATTTATTCACCTAATTGGATGCTTTCCTCTAAATAGCTTATAACTCATATTACTGTCTTAAATCTTAAGAAAAATGCTTTCCATTTTAATAGTTCACTCAATAATAATAGTTTACAGCCTTGTCATTTTTTAATCTTCTTCAATATCATTTAGCATGGGCAATCACTCACCTCAATTTTCATAAGGCATCTAATGGTCTACTCTAAATATGTTTGAATCATCTATAACAACTTTCTTGGAGCTTATCCCTAACTAAAGCTACTCCATCCTTGGCATGAATGCACATTTCTCGACACAACCTTTAGTACCCACCCACAATTTAACATCTTCATCTCTACAACAGCACAAATCCTTAGTCCCATTAACTGATATCAACTACACAAATCCTTTATCATCACTTATCACAATCAAATAGCAAACCATCCCTACATTCTATGTAAATAAGATCATTCAGTACAGTATCTTGCTACATGTTTTGCCTTGTTTGTTCTCTTTGTATGAGAAAACATTCATTAGCTCAACTTTCCTAACCGATGCACTTAACAATCGGCTATTAATGTGCATAAAGCAGCTAAGGCAACTTTCTTTGAACCTATCCTTAACTAGAGCTACTTCAACCCTGCTACAAATGAACTCATTTCCCATCATATCTTTTCATGCATACCCACTCATCCATGTTCGCATTCTCATCTCCAAAACACTTATTGTTTGAATGTTTAAAGGCCAACATTCCACCCCATAAAAAATTGTTAGTCTTGTACTTAGCTTATAGAAGTTCCCTTCAAATGAGAATTTTGATGAAATGACACCCATAATTGCTCCTCCATTGGAACCAATCGAATGGGATCTCATAAATAAGATTGCCTTCGTTACTTTTTATTATCAGATCAATAAATTTGAGCCTCACACTCATCTTGATAACATACAATTCAATTATCATATATGATATTATAACTTCTATTCAAAATATAATAAACTTAATTTTATAATTTGATCTACTAAAATAAAATCCTTTATATTCTAATCCTTTAACATTTTAAATCAATATGCTTCTGCTTTGTTGGCTAACAATTTGGTCTATAGCATTGTTTGCTTTACAATAGTTGAAAATTTTCCTTTCAAGTTGGAGTAAAAATCACCCACTTTTAAAGCATGACCTTCAATTGTCACATTCTTGATATTATGATTTCTGTTATGATTTTTATTATAAACAAGCTTGTGCTACTTATAATATGTTTCAGATATGTTAAGATAAAACCCTTTAGATTAAAAAGCAGATCTTCATAGATTGAGTTTTCCTTTACCTATTTCTCTAGTTTTATCAAATAATAGTAACAATGTTATTATTATTGTTATTATCTACAAACAGCATGTACCAAGGTACCTATAGAATATTTCAATAAGACCATCCTTATTAATACAATTTTAGAGTTGATCCTTAAAGTAGTCTCATTGAAAAATATATTATTTAATAAAACCACCTAGCATTCTCCATTATGCGTTTTTATTGCTTCAATACAAGTAACATAAACCGTTTTATTTCAGTCTAATTTTCCACACAAAAAATTTACATGTATCCACACTGTGTTATTTGTACATCGCAGGTGTGAGTGCAACCACGTTGTTGATTTTTGTGCTTCTTAGGCCTAACAGGGTGATTTGTTCTTTTTGAGGGAGATGATCTCCTTGGCATGTATAATATCAAAAATAATATATCATCCAAGGTCAATTCCTCAATGTATTTCTTAAAATATCCAATAACATGTCAAAGAGATCATCTCCCTCAAAAAGAACAAATCGCCCTGTTAGGCCTAAGAAGCACAAAAATCAATAACGTGGTTGCACTCACACTTGCGATGTACAAATAACACAGTGTGGATATATTGGATGAAAGAGAAGTGGTCACCATAATGCACAGCACCTCTGGCTAGGTGGGTGTGGTACCATGCACACTTGATCCTCTGCAGAGCTATCAGAAAGTCTCCCTCAATGATTAGGCCATCCAGCTCTGTGGTCCAAACCCTAACGCTCTACAAAAGTAACATTGCCTGGACCTTTGCCTCAACAGAAGTGCAGGCCTAGATCGCTCCTGACAACCAAGTTTCTGCATGAATCCTTCTCACCGTAGCGATATGACCCTTCCAAGTTAACTTTGAGCCGACACAATAGAGGGGAGCACCATTACTAAGGATGTCATTTGATTCTACAAATTTTTCACTCATTGGTCTCTTTGAATCATCAAAAAATAACTAAGTGTATCACAAAACACATACAATATGATCTGACTTTAGGGATCTATCATGATACACTTTGATCCTTTAGTTACTTTAATGCAGTTGTAATACTCAATTTTATCAGTACAAATACACCATGTAATATGCTCATATCAACTGAAAATGCATCTAATAACAAAAATTACTATTAAAGTGCACTATTTCACAAGTCTGCTGAGATGCAACCAGCTCATCATTAGTAGAGCGGGTGGGACCAAGCCCAACTTAAGCAACTTTTGTCAGAACAGGGCCGTTACCTGAGTAGAGCCTAGCCCCACCTGCTCACCCAATAGTGAGCAGAGTGAGTTACACACTGGGATTAAAAAACATTAATCATTAATGAATTACATTTAGCATGTAAAAGAAAATTTCAGATGACAGTGAAAGCAGAAGTTAGATTACAAAATGCAAGTAGCGTGTAAATCAAACTTCAAATGACTGGATGAGCAAATATGTCACATACAAATACTAGAAATGCTAGCACACCCCAGAATAAATTTTAAAAATGCTTGATGACTGCATCTTACCTTTAATAATTGTTTCCAATAACATCGGGCATATAACATTTGCCATAAAGTGTATTACTCTATCAAGAGATTCATCACATATTTTACCACTTCTATCATAGTAGAACTGCAAACATGGGATACCTGTCACATTTGCATCATCTTTCTGCTGACAACATTCACTGTAATAACATTAAAAACATTAGCAAAGCTATATAACAACCTTTTGGACAGGCTGTTTGCAACATAGCTAGAAAGTGAAACAGCTCTCTTAGCTAACCAATACAAGCCCTTTCGTCTCAATTAATCCTAGAAAGATATTAGAACACTAAGAGAAATGATTTCCTGTCAAACTAGAAAAAATGTCCCATCAACAGTTTTGTTAGGGCTTAAAAAAAAAAGGGTGAGCTTCGAATAAAAGCAAATATGTGGCCAGTGGGAATTAAATCTATGATATAGGATAACAAATCCAAAATCAAAGCCTTAATTACTAGGATACAACACCATTCATAACAACATTATAAAATCTAAAGTAAAATGGCTCCATGACTTTTTTCAGAAATGTACACAGAAATTTTAAGGGAAGTTGCAAACAAAATCAAATTGTAGACATATAACAATGAATTACCAAGCAAGCATGTCAAAATTGTGACTAATACATCCTTTGTTGCCAAGAATAAGCAAAAAGTAGAACAAGGCGGATGACAAAATAAGAAAATATACGACTGTTACGTTTCAAGTTTGTTAATTCAGAGTTCTGAAATTTAAAGGGCGGTTTGCCACATGCTTAATCTAGGCTAGGTGCAAACAATTTTGCTTTAATATAAGATTAGCTCACTTGGCTTATTTCTCACCTACCTAGTCCCCCACTAAAGCATCCAAAGCTAGATGCAGTGAAAAGTGTGTTTAACCATTAACCACACCCACGTTAAAGAGAAAAGTACATGGCGTGAAAGCTCAATCATAAGCAAACTGCACAATAAGGCCAGCAAAAAATTTATATGCTCTATCCTTAAGGATAATGGTAGCAGGATTGTAGATATAATTTTGATAATTTTGGGAAGGCTTTTGACTGACCAAAGGATGTCGGATTGACATGAAACTTAAGAAAGATGTTGCGGTGGAAGTTAGAAATTCGCATGATGTTATTTTGTATGAAGTGAGATGATGACAGATTGCGCATAAATTTCATAAGAGGAACATTTGAAGGCTGAAGCGAATGTAAGCGATACAACATATATATCTCTTTTGTTTTGGTTTCCAAAGGCAAGAGCGTTCTCTTTCATCCAATATGATTTGTGACAACTTAGCACTGCAATTGAGACATTAAAGCATAATTGGTGAGGGTAATGGCAGTAGGATTGTAGATATAATTTTGATAATTTTGGAAAGGTTTTTGAGAAACCAAATGATGTCAGATTGACATGAAATTTAAGAAGGATGTTATGGTGGATGTTAGAAATCTGTAGGATGTTGTTTTGTGTGAAGTGAGATGATGTCAGATTGCACATAGGTTTCGAAGGAGGAACGTTTGAAAGCTGAAGCGGATGTAAGCGAAATAAAGTGGAGATGAAACTAAGAATATTATGATTTTAAATAGAAAATAACAAAAGAAAAGAAAGACAACCCCAAAATTATCCACACCTTGAGTTCTTAAAGGTTATGCACACCTTCAAGACCTTGGGTTATGCACACTGAAGAGGGTTTCCCTTTATTATCCACAACAAACAAGTTCTCAAACTAAAATTCTGTAATATCATTCAATTATCCTTAAAATAGGATTTACAAGAAGTATATATATCAGTCATACCCTAATTCCAACCTAACTGTGCTAATAATGATAATAAGTCCCATACAAAATTCCCCAGGTGGCTTTTTATATTCCCAACACACAAAATAAAGCATCATTAAAACACATTAAAATAACATAAAAAGACATAAGTAAATAAAATATATAAATATGACAGATCCATAAACATATCCCATCATGACATGATAGCCTCCTTCAAGCTCCTTGACTATGCCTTTGTCACCACACGCTCTTGTGTAGGCCTTCGTACTGCATTAATAACACTTCTTAGGTTAAGGTAGTAAGATTGTATATACGATTTTGAAGACTTCGAGAAAATTTTTGTTAGACTAAGCGATGTCGAATTGGCACAAAATTTGGCGGAGTCGATTATGATGTTGAAAATTTTTGACAATAATTTTTTATATGGTTCTTTTATGGGATGCTAGACAAAGAAAATGAAGTCTTAAATAATATAAATCCCAAAATTATCCACATCTTATTTTCTTGAAGATTATACACACTTTCAAAACCTTCGATTATGCACACAGGAGAGAGCAATAGCTATCCACACCAACACTAGATAGATTTACAAAATTATATACACTCCGGTGGTCTTGTCGTTATGTACATGCACAAAATTGAAGTGAGTATCCACACTACTTCATAAATACTCTCACAAGAGCACCACAAAGGAGGAAGAAAATAATTTTTCATTCACTATCTTCTCTAAATAAACATAGTATATATATTAATATAAAGCACCCAATCATATCTAAAGGTGTCCATTCAAATCCTACCAGCACACAAATATAACATAAACATAGAAACACTAATGCACGAAAACTAACATACCCCACAAATAATAAAACATAATAAGACATATGACGCTACCAACACAATATGATGCAGCACCCGTCAATCTCCAGCTATGCTCCATACAAATGCCCGAGTCATGGGCATCCTTCTCATGTACATATTGTCCTGCATCAATAACTTGATTATTGCAAACCTCCAAAGAGAAAATTCAAAGGGCTCCACATTTTGATAGATAAAAATAGTTACTCTTAAACACAACAGATGATACTTGTGTGTATAATGAAGGCATCAACAATTGAGTGCAGAAGACCGGATAGTTCACTAATGGAGGCAAAATACATGGTAGGTAAGTTCTGGATTGAAAAGAGTACACCTTGGAAATAAAAGAGTTACTCTTTCGATACCATGTGAAAAAAAACATAGGAAAAGGCTTAAATGACTTTCACACCATTCTTAGTGATTCTTGAATATGTTTATAAAGAAACTATATTTTATATACTTGAATATGTTTATAAACAAACTATAATTTAAATAATTTCTCCTAAATTAACTATCAACAAAGACAATGAAATATACAAAGCATTTTAAATTAACTAAATAGTGAGCGATCGAAAAACCATACCCCCAAATCAGCAACGACCGATAAACAGTAGAATGAAAACAAAGACTTGAACTTATATGGCATCAAAACACAGTCATAATTAAACTACCAATCCCCCACTAAAGCATCCTAAGCTAGGTGCAGTGAAAAGTGTGTTTAATCATTACCACACCCACATTAAAGATAAATATATATGGCGTCAAAACTCAATCAGATTCAAACAACACAATGAGGTCAACAAAAAAATTATAATATTTGTCCTTAATAAATTCCTTGGGGCATATGCCCTTTTCAACATTTGCATAACCAAATAATAATTCAACTCATGCTCAAGTATTTTAAAAGGATAATTTAATCAATAATGGTTTTGCTTTCTTGTTGAGTAGAAATTAACTTCATCTCATAAATTTGAGTAGCAACCTTAGCCTTGTCTTTTCAATAAATATATGTTTTGGTTTATTTCTAATAGAATTAATAAAAAATTTGACCTTTATCATAATAGCATTTCCATTGTAACCTTTGCCCATTTACCAAAAATTATATAATTGTACTATTGTAAGACAATCTTATGAGTTTATCATCAAAAACATTACATTCTCATTTTCTTTACTATCAATACAGCCTCCCCAACTGTATTACAAGGATATCTACTCTATAAACTTTACACATGCATATCCATCATTCTATATATAAAATAACAGTCTTCTATCCTTAATTAGCATAAATAAATTTTATTAGTAGACCTGAATATAAATAATAATTTTAATTAATTAATAACATCCATTAATGATCATTATTATAGTAATAATACTCTCATTGTAAAATTATTATGTTTAATATAACAAAAAAATGTATACATCTTTTTTAACCTTTAAATAATAAAGATACAATAAATGCTTGACAATGATTGTGCATATGTACCTTTATTTAGCAAAAAGAGAAAAATAAATAAATAATAAATAACATATATTTTTAATAGAATAATAATATATACATATATGTTTATTATTAATTCATAATACCATCATTTATATGAATATTCACTACTACATTGATTTTTCAAAAGAGAAAAAATGTCCTCTAAATTAAAAATAGTGCTTACCCACATTTTAAGAGATGGAATCTTTGTTAATAACTTCTGAGAGGATCATCTCTAATGACCTTTTAACACAAATCAAATTTAATTAAAAAGATTAATTATGATTGTATTGCATGTATGTTGGCTAAACAAAATACGACGGAAATCGAAATAGTTTATAACTTAAACTTATGGAGGGGCGTGGAATGTGCCTTGGGTTTATGTCACAAAATAATCACCTAAATTTGAAGGTGAAAACTCAAGCAATAGACAGTTTACCTGCTGCCCAAATCATGTATGAAGGTTAAATGCTTCTTTCTTGGAACGAAAGTCAATGGTGTGTGGAGCGAATTATATCGATTTTGATGCCAAAACCTTAAAATCAAAAATGATTATGACATTTAAATTAAGCTTGCTTTTTGCATGGAAAGCTAACAAAATTGAAACGCCTTAGTCAAAAATTGATGTCAAGAGTGTCGAACTTGAGTGACTTCGGTGTTGATTAAACCTAATTCATGGCATATAAATTCAAATTTTCAATACATGCCAAAAAACAAGAATTTTACTTCAGGGAGAGATGTCATTGAGGAAGGTGACGTAGTAGAGAAAGAAGTTGGCTGAAGTCAATCCTATAGCCCAAAGCCTTATTGGGATATCAAATGGGGATGTCAACTCACCAATCTAACAGTGCAAGTTGTGGTGGCTGTTCTTAGAATTAGAGGTTTAGATAGAAGAGTAGAAAATGAGATGGAGAATGAATGAGGTTAGGGCTTGGAGTGAAGAGAGGGCAGCATGGAAGATTATGAGCAGTGAGTAGAAGATGATGTCATGGGAGGAAAGGAGAGATAGAGAGAAGAGAAGACGAGATATTAGGGCTTACTGTAAAGCTCGGTTCCACATTTGATCTTCTTTGTGACTCCTCTAAGCGCCTCATGCATGAAAAGTAACGTTAAAAAGAGGCGGCTGAGATGAAATTAATGGCTAGAGCTATTATGGAATAGATAAAATTTTCCAAAATAACCAAAAAATTCAAATTAAATTGAAAAAATACAAAATTTGCTCCAAAATTCTTCTAATTAAATTTTGCACATGCCAAAAATCATAAATCACTTTTTTAACACAAAAATTATGAAACCACAATAGAACATCCCAGGGCAAAAAACATCATTTTTCCAAAAATTAATAAACCAAAAAACGTATAAACTTATAATTCCTCAAGTTCAGTTAAGGGACATTACATTGTATATACATTTCAAGTCAACGCCATAAACTGCTCTTCCAAGCAATAATCCAAGCTTCAGAAACCAGCTTTAACACTAAAATATATGATCCATTGACAGCCAAGAGGATATTCGCTAATCAACCACTAAGAAAAATAATAAAAACTGTTTTGCTTCCTAGATAACAATCAGGCTGCTCCTTCAATCAGAGATGCAAATGAATAGAAGCCAAAAGAATAATCACACCCAACTTTAATATTTACAAATAAAGCATTTATTTCATGCAATTTATAAATGAGAATAAGATGATTGCACTTATTGTAAATAGTGATGTTTGGTCGCAGAATAAGTAAATTATAAAGAATTGAGCTTTTGGAAGGTAAATATTCTTTTTGCAATAATTGTGTATTTAAGTCTGTTAAAAGGTAGGATTATCTAATCGTACATATGAGTAATTTTAATTGCTTAGTAAGCCCTAGAGACAAGTTAATAAAGTTAATCCCCGTATTTTACACTGTTTAGAGATTAAGTTAGCTTTAATCAAATAGCCCCAAGAGTTCCATTCATTTTTATGTATAATGTATAGAAAATATATCTTTAGACAGTGAAAAAAAAAAAAAAAATATATATATATATATATATCTTTATACAGTTCACATAGTCTGAGCAATGTGCTTTATGAAAAGCATTTGGACAGCATAAAAACCACTGATGAGTTTATCCGAGAAGATGATTTATTATATCTCCTATTGAAGTAGAAAGAAGTTTGGCCAGAGTACAATCTATTATAAGGACAACGTAAGCTGAGGTAAAAGAAAGTAATTAAAATTTCTAATATGGCAACGATTCCCACTTGAAGTTCTCAGTTTCTAAGCTTGTTTTAAAGCACAAAAAGGCTGGCATAGTCAAAAATGCCAAAGCCCAAAGGAAATCACAAGCAAGAACAGAAAAATTCAAGCATCAACACCCAAACATAGTGATGGTCTACAAACCTCAACCACAAATATGCATGTCCTTGACAACAGCTTCTGGCTTAAGAAATAATACAGCCAGTTTCTGCTCACATATTCTAAGGGAAGAGGCAGTTTTGGCTACCTCACTTAAGAGTGATTGTCATCAGTTTTAGCTCCCTTCAAAAGGCTGATGCTTAATCTACTTCAATCACCATCCCATCACAGCCTGCGTTGAAAGAGCACTTCAATTTTCACCCCCAAGTGGTGATATGATCATTCTGATTTTCATGCAAAAGAAGTGATGTGAAATTTAAATCAAATATAGCATTAAGAGGTAACACAAGATTAGCTCCCTGAGCATTGCGTGCACCAAGTCATGTAGAGACTTCTGTGGATGGAGCAATTTATGGCAATGAACAACAGTTTGGATGACCAATAGTTGCAATCAAGTCTCACTTAAAAGTCACGTCAGTGCATCAGAGCAACACTTACGAATAATAATGGTAAAAAAAATCCCATAACCTAGAAATCATCACTCTCCAGCTTTGTATATGCTCTTCATTTTAAACTAGGGTTTACCCAATGGCCCAAGATCAAAAAACCAAGAGGATTTGACAGTGCTTACAATCCATTCCTGCACCCAACAAGCATGCGCACAGTTCTAAAGGACCTAAACACTCAAAGTGTCATTATCATTAAGTAAGCATTTTTAAGTCAAAAGTCAAAATAATTTTCTTCATAGAGAGTTCACCTAATAAAAAGTAAATAACTATGGGGTAAGCACTCAAAATAAATTTTAATTCAAAAAAAAAAACCATTGTCTTCAAATGGAGAAATCTGGCTACATATATCAACTTCATGAAAAAGATTACTAGATTTTCACAACATGCATGATTAAAAAGATTAGCATGCTCATTATGGATAAGCAAACATAAATCTAAGTAAGTGAAACATGATATAAAATTTTGATAGGTGATAATGAAGGCATCAAAAAGGGAAAATGTAGATATTATAGTTTATTTAACTAAGAACAGAAGTAGACAATCGTTGGACACCATTCAAACATTAGCAACATGTAACTTCAACAAATTTATAGAAGCGAACTGCAGGGAAAAAAATAGTGCCATGAATCAGAGCAGCTATGAATACAAATAAGAATGATATCTAATAAATTTAGGACCTGGCTGACAAAGTAACTCCTTTAAACAAGTTAAAAAGAGGCCCTTTCTTCCTTTTCTGACAAGTTTTTGATATAATCTCCTGGCACTTTGGAAGAATTTCCTCTATTCTTTTATTCCATGCTTTCAGCCTCCCCTGTGAAATTACAGAGATACAAAAGAAAAAAACTTTAACAAATGGCCAGATACAAATTGCAAGAATGCAAATACGCAAAAGCAATGGATTAAAGATGAAGAACACATACCTTGTCAAGATGTATATGGCCAACAAGGCCTGAGCCTGCTTCCAAACCATCATAAGGAACAATTTGGTTCATGTACCTAGAAATATTCAGGTGTTTAGTTTACAAATAACCAATACTAGCTTTATCACATAGAACACAGGACTTTCAAGTACTACCATGTTATAGATACAGAATACAAAACAGAGGGGTAAAACAAACTCAAAATTAAAGGAATAGCATCACCAATTTGCGATCAGAAATCAAATGATCCTATAATATTAGAAATGTTAACAAACACAAACAGAAAAACAGTGCGGATGAAAACTACATAAATTTATATATTAAGAATAATAGAAGCAATTAGTATATGTACACTTTCATACGCACCATATATCATTTTCTTTTAAAAACCATTTAAAAAAAACACGGATATTTTACACACCTATGGAAAATTAGCCAATATTTTAAATCAATTTAAAGCTAAAAAAATGATTCCAAGAAATGCCTGGTCAAATTATCAAACAATTAAATAAAACTGCGATATTGAAATCAGTTGTAAATGAAATTCCTAACAGCACCTCCATTCAGATGCAAGACTATTTTTACCTTCTAAACTTCATATTTTGAATTTTTTATTGCTTAACATTCCTATGTAGTATGTAAAATAAAATAAAAAGATACAAAAATAATCGAATTTTAAAATAACTGTTAACCCTTACAAATAAAAAGGTTTAACGTGGGATATGTTCAATCGTTCAGGATTGTTGCACAAGGGTGAAGCGTATGGTTAGAGAGGAGGCATTTATGTTTGCAACGATGAGAAATGCTAAACAGAGAGATGGAATCGTCAGATTGGATAGTAGATAGGGATGCGGTTATGTTGGTGTACAGGAACCGGGTATAGAACAGTTGAAGAGGGAAGAAAAGGAGGAAGTATGGCTACTTGAATGAGATGAAGGAAAGTTAGCATGCAGTTGCATACAATTGAGGGGAAGAATGGCAAGTTGAGATGTAAATGAAATAAAAAAAAGGTAAGATGGTCTAAAATACATAGGAAATGATGATGCCCATCAGCTCAAAGAAAGCAAAGAATCCAAGTCAACCTCAAGTTGGCCTCACAAGGCTTGAGCTCAGCAGAAGCTTTTTTAATGAGCTCGACTGATGGGCCAAATGAAACTGGACAAATAAAGAGGGAAAGAAAAGGAGAATAACTGGTTGCTTGGACAAATGAAAAGGGAAAGAAAAGGAGGTAGACTGGTTGCTTGGATGAGATGACAAAGGTTGGCTGACATTTATATCTGATGCAAAGAATAGGTAAAGAGGATAGAAAGCTACCTAGGAAACGTTGATAGTTATCAACACTAAGGGTGCAAACAAGGTGAGTCAAGTTCATGTTCATCTAGAGAGAATTTTTTAAGATCAATATCAAATTCAACGCAACTTTTTCAATGGTCTAAAGCTCAAATTAAGGGTTCAAGTTTGATTTAAATGTACCTTAAATTTCATAAGTTTTAATAATTCAATTTTTTATAAATCTTGTGTAAATGAGCCAGCTTATGCTGACAAAGTAGGAGAGTGCACTGCACCAGGTAATCAATAGACATCATAAAACTATATCAAATTAATATGACAGAAATCCATTGAAATCTTGTACTTGAATAAGAGTGAACTTTAGAAATGACACGTTATATTGCCAAAATATATCGAAAATGCGCAAAGATCGTTATAGTGATGCCCAATGTGGTTAATAAGCAAAGTCCCACGGTTTATATCCCTAAAATAGAATTGAATGTGATTATTAAAAAAATTTAGTTTACACTGAAAATATTAGCGAGTAAAATATCTAATGAGTATATGTTAAGTATCAAACGAGATTTAAATTGGCATGTCAAAAGTGTAACTAAAGAATTTAATGGTATCAATGGTGACTTTAATCTTTGTGAGATTAATGAAGAAGGAAATAGTCTTGATGT
Organism: Gastrodia elata; assembly: GCA_016760335.1. NCBI lineage: Eukaryota > Viridiplantae > Streptophyta > Magnoliopsida > Asparagales > Orchidaceae > Gastrodia > Gastrodia elata. The sequence continues at coordinate 40,237,110 of CM028677.1, forward strand.
CTATCTTGGCTTGTAATTTTATGATTGCCAATAGATTATTTTAAAAGTAGAACACTTTATCACCTAAAGAACAATGACTTCTATACCTCAAATTGATTATTTACTTACAAAGAAAAGACAACCACATTGCAAAATTATAAAATTATTCCATAAGAAAACTTGACAACCAATAACCAATTGTTACCTCAAATTTTGAAAAAAAAAAGGGAAAAAAATATTAAATCGTTCAAAAACTAGATTGTGAAATCTTAGAATAAAATTATAAATATATTCAAGAGCAGAATTTTTGAGCATGGATAGCAAACTATAGAAGAAAAAATTTGTCTTACAAGGGAAAATTTTAATAATTGCATTTGCAAGATAGCTATTTTATAGTTGCTGAGTTAAAAGAGAGACCCAAATAACAATAATGTCTAGGGGTCAAAATAAACTGTTTAGAAAAACATAAAAGAGAAGAAGATTTGTTATAAAGTGTAGTTAACATGTAAGAATAATAAAATATTGAAGAAATAAAAGGCTTGCTATGAATCCAAGAAATTAGGTCTAATGTTAAAACTCTAGTTTTAAAAATGTATATGAGAAAGTAAATATTTTTAAATGGAGAAGGCACATATGTAAACTAGTTAAATTAAGAGGAAATAAAATTAAAGGTTTATATCAAATACTGTGTATTTAAAGTTGATTATAAAAATACTTTTTAGAAATAAAAATATTAAATTGGATAAATATTCTTAGAAATTATTTAATAAGATTAAAATAAATAAGATTAACATGAATAGTTTAGACTATAAATATCATGTCATATACTCTTTATTTAAGAGATAAGCAAATGTTTAAAATTCTTTAAAGAAAATGAACAATTGTTGGATCATAGAATATTCCTAGTGATGCGTGAAGATGTTTGGATGAGGAAGCAAATTCATGGCTCATAAGTTAATACAATTTTGAAGATTGAAAAGATGATAGATAAATGGAGTGATATAGTACCTATATATACAAAAACAAAAGTGACATGAAGAAATGTGCAAAAAATTATAAAATAAACTAAACGAATCATACATTAAAATTTTGAGACAAAATGATTAAACACAAGCTACAATGAGATATTAGTAATTTGTTGAATCAATATGATTTGATGCCAAATAGATAAACCATGGAAACAAATTTATTTAAAGGATTGAAGAAAGAATTTAGAGAGAAGAAAATCTTTATTTAATGTTATCAATTTAAAAAATATGTGATATGATAACAAGATTAAATCTTTAAGGAGCATTAGAAAGAACGGAATTTGTAATGCTGATATTGGAGTTATTAAAAGCATGCATAAGGAAAATGTTAAATATGCTTGAACAAGGAGATTTGTCAAATGATATTTTGTTTAAATCAAATTGCATTAAAGTGATACTATGTGTCTACTTCTCTTTGCATTAATTATGGGTGTTCTTACTAGGTGCACTGAAGAGTAACTGTCTTTGCATATGTTAATTGCAAATGATATTCTTCTTATTTCTAAGACTAAAAAAAGGGTCAAAGCAAAGCGCAAGTTATTGAGATTCCTAAGAATATAAGGGATTATGCCTTCATAGATTCAAAATAGAATAAATAAAGTGTGGACTTAATTATAATATATGTTATAATATTAAGGATATAATAACTAAAGATCATATTATAAAAAAGAATGAGAGGTTCAAATATATTGGTATGATCACACAAATTCATAGAGAAAGCGAGGGCAACTTGTTTAATGGGACCTAAGTTTGTTAGATGAAATAAAGAGCTTTTAGGGTATTGTGTAATGAAACATTCGGAGAATAAGTGTTGCGCAAAGTTAAGGATGTCATGGTGTGTACGAGTGGGTATACATGAAAGAATATAATGAAAAATAGTTTCATTTATAGCATGGTTAGTGTCTTTATTTACTGATAAAAGCTTAGAGAAAGTCATTTTAGATGGTATAGGTAGTACAAACATATTAAGCATAAACCAATTGATGCCCTAAATTGAAAAGTTAAGTTAATGACTTTATCCAAAGTTAAAAGAAAAATACTACAAAAAATGGCAAGAAATTATAATTATCTCATATACAAAGAGCTTAAGAAGGGACTGTTATTTTAATTGTGCATAATGGAGACAATTAATAAACCTAACACACTTAGTGAGACTAAAGTTTTGCATTGTTAATGTTATTGTTGAGCCAACAACTCAGTGAACTTATTTCACGACCCAAGCTTTGCTTGCAATTTGAGTTCAAATTGTGAGCTCGATAAGAATGACTTGCAAGCTTAGAAACGATTTCATTGGGCTTGATTATGAGCAGCTTAAGTATACTCAAGTCAATACACTTCCCATCAGGATGGTCAGCATTACAACACTAATCAAATTCCCAAATCACAAATGGAACGAGAGATAAAAACTAAAATACTTCATTCAGCTATAGCATGCTTCATGTTATGGAGCTTATTCAAAATCATATCATGAAAAAGATAATAAATTGTAAAGGCTAAGAAAAAATAAAAATTTACAAAAAGAGCATAACTATAAGGGATTAAAAATAGTAATATTAAACTTTTTATTTAACATAAAGAGTTCTCCAAAAATTCTCACAAATATCTAAATGCTTTCAATTTCAAAACGTGTAGAATTGATCAAGCAAAAGTAGTTCTGGTCCACATTCCATAAGTGCTTATTTCTCTAACATGCAATGTAGGATTGTCTTCGAGTTGAGTTTAAGCGAATCAGGCTCGACTCAAACACGAAATTCTCAAGCATGGCTCAACTCAAACATGAAATTCTCAAGCTTGGCTCAACTCAAACTCGACTAGAGCTCAAACTTGTTTCGAGTCAACATTAATTCAAATCGGCCCAACATTATATTTTAAGAAAATATTTTTAATTAAACCGCATTGTAGTACAACTCAATTTATTTCACAAGGGGATTCAAAGTTGAGACCTTACATCTATAAGTGAACACATTGATTCATTTTGCTCAATAATGTAGAATATAAATATATATATATATATATGTGTGTATTTGTGCATGTGTTTATTATAAATTTTGAGTTGACTTTGAATAAAAATAGAGCGAGTCAACAAAAACTCAAATTGACTCGATAGTATTTCATATTTGGCATTTGACTAGTGACTTCATTCAAACTGACTTGATTAGATTCTGACAACTCAAAATATGATTGACTTTTAGTTTAAAGCAAAATTTCTAGCCCTAGCACAATATTAACTATTAATTGCATATCTACTTAAGTAGATCAAGCAGATGCTTATAAAGAATGTACCAACAAGGCAAATCATATATAACAGCTCCATATGTGATAGTAGATAACAACTGGAAGAAGTCATACCCATAAAAATACTAACTATGCATTGTATCAAGAATGGAGAGATGATATGCATGACCTGACCTGACCTAAAGGACAACTAGCCAAAACCTATCTTATAGTGCAGAATAATAGGGCCATGTTAAAATGAATTATAACCATGTAGAAATTATCTATTTGAATAAATCCGCATAAAATTGGATATACTAGGGCAATTTGGGCTAGCCAGACACTTCACAAGAGAACAATTAACATGATGCTGGAGTAATAAAAAATGTTTGCTAAATACTCACAAAAGTAAAAATGGCCATCAAAAAAACATAAGCATGCATCTTAAAAATACTTTCAAACGGAAATCTTATCTAATATTAGATAAATTGGAAACTAAAAAGACTTGGTGGTACGTGAATCCTCAAAGAAATAAGCATAAACGAGGTGAGAATGTCATAGTTACTCAATAAAGAATTCAGAAGCACAATCCCGCAATGTAAGCTTTTTCAAACAATCTTGAACTGCAAATGCAGCAATTTCCTTGCAAAATTTTTTCCCACAAAGGCAATCATTCAAATATAGAACAACACGCCGATCATTGAAATCATTTTTGTAGCCCACTTTGCTGAGTAAAATTTCCTATAAAACCAGCAAAAGAATGGTTTCACAAAGAATAGTTCAAGAGAAGAAAAACTGAATATGATAAAGAAAAAGCTTGGCTATTTTAAATCATAATTTAAAATCTGAATTGCATGTTTGCCTTCATCAATTCCCATGACGAATTGGTACTGAGGGAAGAATCCAAGACAGCTTTATAAGCAGGGTTAGAAATTGCGGTTGCAGCCAACACTCCAACTGGTTCACCAGCAAGATCGCTAGTCGAGAAATCAGTATCAATCTTTACTCTATATTCAAATTGAATAATAGAATTTCGACACACATTCCTCACAGTTCCGTCGTAGCAAACGACAGCATCTCGAAGAATAGCCATCAGATTCTTAAATAATGTTCCTGGCTCTGTCAGCCCTCTAGAGGAACGAACAATAACCTCTCTTGTAGATATAGAGTGAACCAAATCTTCATACGGATTTAAACCTCCAAAAAATGAACTCTTGACCAGACCACAAGCCTCAGAGGGTACACCAACTCCATCAACTGAATGTTTAACCAAGTAATATGAAAATACATCTTGAACCAGCGTTTTTGAGTACAATTTCCCTCTCTCAAAAAGTTCAAGGCCCAAAAAGCCTACTTGTTGCAAGACTTTAGAGATTGATGATTCGCTTTTTGAATCAATCAAAGTACCTACTGATGACGACTTCAGAATAAAACCTGTGACAGGCAATTTAAGGATTTTCAGGTGATCCTCAACTTGCAAATCCTGAACCGCTCTATAAGATGAACGGGGTTTGCTGAGCAAACAAGATATTTCCTGCAACTTTTCATGCATATCTGCAAGGAGGTCGTTTGGGACATCAAAGTCCTGCAAATTAATACTGAATCCTTGTATATTTAAGATCTCCATAAGTAGAGGTTGCACAGTGTTCAAAAATACAAGTCCCTCTTTGGAACCCTTAAATGACAAAACAGAAGAGACCATATCAACCAAAGATGTGTGGATTGAGTCTTTTTTAAAATCAATATGTAGTATTTCGCTTCCCCTGATGGAATGCCTGTCACCAGAACAATCAAGAGAAGCAGGAAATGCACATTGTAGCACCTGAAAAACAGTCCAAAAAGGGCCGTAACTATGGGCCCTTACTAAAGCAGGTGATGGCAAGCCCCGGGGAACAAACATCGCCAACTGCTGAGCCCTCACTTTTGTCAAAAAACAGGTACTGAATATCAACTTTAGGGATAACAGCGAGTCCTGAACAAACTGCATATTTAGCAAATCATTATGAGAACTCAGCAGCTGTTTTTCAACACTAAATAATTCAATAGCTTCTGCTTTTGCTGCAAGTGACTGTGGGTAAAATATATGCACACAATCTCCATCGAAATCAGCTCCTAGGGGAGAACATACCAGAGGATTGATTTTCACAACATGCTCATCATGAAGTGACACAAAAAAAGCTTGAACAGAGTGTTTGTGTGTACTAGGAGGCCGGTTAAGAAAAACAACATCACCATCCATTATTCTACGACTCACAATTTGGCCAACTTTTAACTTTACATGTCCTTCAGCACTAGTTTCTATGGAGAATTTTGTCTCACCATCCGTATAGGCCACACATAATCTATCATTTACCATCTTCTGCAAGCGCTCTAAGTTATAGACAGAAACTCTCTCCTCAAAGGTAACTTTTTTAGCAATTTCAGATGGTAACCCAATAACATCAATTCCTATATACGGATCACCAGTGATTACACTGCGAGATGAAAAGCCTGATCCTTTGCTGATAAATAATGTTCTCATCTTCTCAAGCCATTGCTTAGAAGAGTTTTCAGCCATCTCATTAAACTTTATCTTCCCGTTAATGTCATGAGGCACCTGAACGCAAAAATAATAATTATGGATACTACTAGACATCAATTCAGAATGAAAGGAAAAAAAGGTCTTCTGAAGAATATGCATGTATGCATAAACAGAAATACTTGTTATGTATCTTTATTACCTTAGCAATACCCCTAAGATTCAAATACCGTGCAACTGCAGCCTGCAGGCTGCTTAATTCGCTATCTGGAGTTTCAATACTAGAAGAATGGTTTGTTTTGATTTTCTCTATACTGGAGAATATTCTTCTAAGTAAATTTTTGGAATTGTCCTACAATTATATAGCAATGTAAAATTAAATAATCATGAGAAGTCAAACGAACAAATTAATACCAATCAGTAAGTTCAAAATTTCAATCAAAAGAAAAAGAAAAAGAATAATAAAAAACTTACCGATGCCATATTTATCTTGCCATCTGAAACTAATGGCAAGGACAAGCAGTTTGGAGGAACAGGTAGATATTGAATAATAAAACCAATCTGGGGGAAGAACCCTTTTTTAGATAACCTTTTCCTGGTTTCTTCTGGTATCCCATTCAAAATGCGAATAACCTCAATAAAAAATTACGAAGAAAATGAATTAAAAGTATGTTTTACAGAGTAGAAAACATATTATTCTAACAAGAGATTAACTGTTCAAGATAAGAAAATAAGCATGTTTAAGCTGGCAAGGATTTGTGCAAGTAAAAGAGAAGAAAAAAAAAAGTAATATTTATTGGTTTGTATGTTGCAGCAACAGCGTAAGAAAATTAAGGGTTAATAACAAATCAAATAATGCTGCATGCATCTGCAAGTTCAAATCCAACAACCAGGAGGATTCAGAGCTGCAATTATAGTTATCTCAAAATTTATAATTTCATCCACAAAGGGAAACTTGCAAAGGATTGGAAAAAGTCATTCTCCTTGTGCAATTTTTTTGAAACTAATCAATCCAATGCAAACATTAACAATCATCTAGCAGAAGACGTACCTTGAACTCAAGGTGATTTAAACAAAGACGTTTGGGCACTTAATAAGCGTGAATCAAAAAACTTTAGCCTGAGAATTTCATAGTGCAGGTTAACTTCTCAAGAACATTTTAGATTCACTGATGTAGTCAAATAAACTGCTTTGGTTAAGCATAATACTAATAATTCAGTCCTCAAGGATTGCTTCAAAGTTCAAAATGTGCATTGGCTTAATAAAAGCATAAATTAGCCAACAGCATGCAGTATCTACCAGCAGAAGGGCTCACATTGTTGCTAGTGAAAAGCAGTAAATCAAGGAAAATACATCCACAGCGGCATAGAAATTAAGAGAATAAAAAGCAGCTGTAAATCTCCAAATTAACTAAAAGAAATCACCGCATTCTTCGGAAGAGTGAAAATAATGGTTTGTACATGCTGGTAATTTATGGAAGCTAAATTTAGCTATAAAGAATAAATTGAATATCCAAAACAACTGAATAAATAAATATTAATTTAACTGGAATAGATATACATCGTCTTATTGTGGGTTCAACAAAGTAGTATCGAGGATTAAAAGGTGATTTTTGAAGTTAAACATTGATGAGGGGAGGGGAAATATTTAAAAGCTAGCTGTCTTGAGATGGGAAACTGGGAAACTTGACTCAAAGCAGTTGATTAAAGATGATAATCATAATAAAATTTAGAAAAGAAAAGAATTAAGATAGATAATTTAATTTTCTTAGCGTTTCAATAAAGATTATAATATTGAAATTAATAAAATGAGTTTAGTAGCCTTAAGAATAACCTTAGTTACTCTTTTATTTGACAAACAAAGAAAATATATAATAGAATACCTTCAGAAAACCACAGAAGAGAAGTGATTAGATGAATTACCTATTGATTTGTGAAAAACTTCCTAAAGAACTATCAAGATTGTTGAAAAGGAAAGAGAATAGTGTCATATATATTGATGCTATCCAAGGCATGTAGAATGGAATGACTACACGTGTTGGAACGTAGCATAGTTTGTCAAATGAGTTGTGCCTTGATATAGTTCAAATTAAGGCCAAAAGCAAGAAGAGGTTAATCTTAATGCAGCCCAGGTTCCATTGCTTAGAGCAGCTCAGTCTCAAGATACTAATCCTCCCACACCTCTAAGTGCACCTCTCTTTCATTAGCTATGAATCTTCACTCTAAACATAATCATATAAAAGTATCATTAAGCACATTGTTACACAAAATTATTTTTATCAATATACCATCAACCTAGAGATTGGCCAAAAGTGAAGCTATGGAAAATTATAAAGAATATAAAACGTCATTTTAACGAATATAAAATTGAATACACAGTTTAAGTTTAATTGCAATATAAGATATGATATCAGGGATAGTATAATTGAAAATCATGTTATCAAGAAAAGTGAGCTGTTCAAATATATTGGATCAACAAAACAAAATCATGGAAAGATAAAGGGTGCTTAATAACCAAAACAAGGCATTGCATGAAATGGAAGAATGCTTCTTAGTTATGTGCATTGAAATTTTTAACTTGAACTTAAAAGGAATTTTATAGAGGAATGCTAAAAAACAGTAAAATATTATACAGTGCAAATTGTCAGCCTGAGAAGCAAAAGCCCACTATACAATAAGCATTCCAAAGATAAAGATGTTGGGATGGATGAGTGGGTATGCACAAAATGATATTACAAGAAATGAATACATCTTTGACAAGCTAGGAATTATTTTAATGAAGAGGAACATTCAAAAAAAATAGCAAGAAACTATTATGAAAGAACTCAAGTTATTTTTAAATCTTATAAGAGGGAGGTCATAAAATACAATGGAGATAAGAGATTCATGTAACAGACCCCATTTAGAATAACTAAAATGTTGTTTGGTTCAAATTTAGCTCGACTTAAGTTAGACATTATTAAATTTAGGCTTAGCTTAACTTAGACGGGAAAAGCTAAAGTATTTGGAATGTCAAGCCAATTTAAAAATGTTTAAACTAGCTTGAGCAAAAAATTGTTTGTTTTGGGGGCATTAAGTTTAATAATTATTATTATTTATAAATAATAATTATCTAATAAGAAAGCAAAATAATTAAATATTTTAATTAATTACTAATAAGGATATGTTGTGTTGTTGCCGGTCCTAAGTCCCGAATGAGAATGCAGGAGGGTTGCATTAGGTAGTCGACAAATATAAAAGTTTGTCAAATATTCGTACGATGAATCCTTTGGAAAGAATGAGAAATGAGTTCATTCATAGCAAAGTTGGAGTAGCCCAACAGTGGATAAGATTAGTCAATGTCATCTTATAGATGGTTTTGGCATATTAAGCATAGAAAAGTTGAGTATATGAATTTTCCCATGGAAAAGAGGAAGACAAAAAAACATGGATGGAAACCATTAAAAAGATCTTTGGAAACAAAGAATTCATATAGCTGACCTCATCCAGTGAGACTAAGGTTTAGTGTTTACGTTATTATGCCAATTATAATGAAAGCGCATGCCCAAAAACAATTTTATTGACATCATAACGTCAAGCATACCATGGTCAAAGAAGAAAGAAAACCACCTAAAGTCCTAAAATGTGGGCATGAGAGTTAAGCAAAAATGTTAAACAAAAAACTTTTTGAGAGTACCTCAAAAGGATGAAGATTTTGAAAACGATCTTCACTATGATGAAATCCAAATTTATCCAAAAAATTCCAAAAGTCTCTACGAAGCCTATTTCGAGAGGAAACTCTAAGCTCCAAGCTAACTGCCCCATCATTTTTTTTAACTTCATTAACTGAAATTGGTTCAATCTCCTGAAATATACATCAAATAAAAAAGCAATAATAAAAAAGAAAAAATTTAAAAAGCATAGAAAAAAGCCACCAAATAAAGTTCAAATAATTTCAAATATCATGTGAAATTCTGTAAAACAAAATATCCTCAGATTATGTTAACTTCATAAAGCTGTCCTAAAACGAACCAATAAAAACATTATCATTACAGTAATCACTCTCATAATTAATAAAAAAATATAGTTTAAAATGGAGATATGTTAATCGCCAATTACCCGACAATAAGAACAACCTGCAACAGAAATTTTTTCCTTTCCAGTATCGCATTTAACCTGAAAGAGAAGCACAAGATTTTAAGACAGTTACAGCATTAGAAATATAATAAGGTGGAATACCGTAATTCAATACAAATTGAGCACTGGTAAGAAAACTATGTACAGCATAAATCAAGCCATCATTCCACCAAAACTATAGGGCATGTCAGATATATCCTGTATCATCTTTCATAGATTAGTCAATCTGGTGTTGAACATGTCAATTGTTTTCTCCCCTAACAAAAATTGAAATTTTCAGAAATGTGTGAAAGAACATTAAGTTGAACAAGGAGACATACACATCAAATTTTAACTTAACCTTTTCCTTATTCTATATCAGTTCATAACTTCTACCTGTAAAAGCTTCTAGAATATACGGTGGGCCATTACCTTCCTCAGCTTCATCATTTACTACATGATAAAGCGCCCACATGATATTAATTATTAATCAACTATAAATGAGGATCCGACTTTTTAAACTGATCTTGAGAAAAATTAAGCTACTAGTACACCATACTGAATACCAAACTAAGATTATAACTGTATTATGTTAAATCACTTATTCAATCTGGTGGTAGACATGACAGCTGATTTCAATGAATTTGATTTAAATTGAGTGAAAGAACAAAAAATTTTGGCCAAAAGAGTTTTAGTTTATCTTGAAGAGAATAAAATCCATAGCCTTTGCCTTCCAACTGAAGCTCCACTGCCAACTCATGAGTCAATGAAGTTGACCTTCATATAACAAACTTCAGTACAATTTCCTGAATTTAGGTTCATAGCTGTTCTGTCAAACTCTGACAGCTCATAGGTCAAGATTAACCAAACAAAATTGTGTTCTTTGAACTGTCTTAATTTAAGATAATTCATTAATAATTGCTATATAAATGAGTAATAAATGGAAATCAAGAAAATTTAGCACAGTATAATTCAGTTTTTTACTTCTCAGTTGTTCCAGGGTATCAAAGTCTTGTGTTCTTTTTTTCTTAGTTTTAGACCAATAATGGCATTTTTGTTGGGGTAAGGATCATAGATTGTTCGTTCTGGCATTCCCTTGGAAAAGAAAATTTTCCCTATTGATGGGGTCATTTGTTGAAGTAGGATCTGTCTATGGAATTGTTGGATCCAGCAGCTGCTAAAATTCAGATACACAAACATAATTGTTTGCTAGTACTTTTCAACTCTGAATCACACTTAGGAACTTCGGTTCTTGCAATAAAGCTTATATATGCTGATTTGATTGCTACAGTGGTTGCTCCTGATGACTATCACTGGTCTTCATTGTTGTCATACATATTACATTTAGGCCAGTGGCCTTCATTAATGTCGTTTGTCTAGCTAAAATCACAGAAGACAAACTAAAGCAGTTAATTGGGGTTTAAGAAGAAAGACATTAAAAGGATAAAACTCTTGTGCTTGCTCGTCAACATTCACTGGTATAAGCTTTCTTAAATTTTTATTGTAAGGATTATTACCTGCATAACATGCAAACTAGAGTATTTGCACATCTAACACTTAAGCCTTAATATTTACAAACCTAAACAATATCTTGCTTTTTTTCCATTTGCAATAATTGAAAAAAATAGCTTGGCATTTTAAATTTGATGAATAAAAAAAATTTGGGGGATAATTTAGCAATATTTAAGTTTTGAGTGTTAAATATGTAATAAAATCTATGGTATATAAAAAATTCCCCTTTATTGTAAAGTTTGTGCACTTATTAGCATAGTTTTTTTTCCTTGATGGCATTAAAACAATCAATTTCCATATACAAATATTTGGGGCTCCTCGAGTCTTTAGTCTCTTGTTGGTCTGTATCATTCATTATGATCCTACCAATGCAACCCCCTTGTATCCACCAACAGTTAGCATGGTGTGCAAGATTTTATAACATGATTCAAGCTCAATCTGATGATGCGGTGAAGTAAACCACATAAAACATTGATAACAACTAATTCAATTAAATTTGTCTACCATTTTGAAAAATAGGGGGGATAAACAGTTATTTGCCGTATAAATTAACTGAGAAAAACAGATCATCTCTTGGCAATCAAAAAGGCTTCTGGTTTCTAAAAAAATATTCCCAAATAATATTGAGGTGAAATATTAATAATAACTCGCCTTATAAATCTATAACATTGCCATATAAATCATTTGTCATTAATAACTTTGAATTTTAAATGCTTAGTTGAACTCAAACAAATATTTCTAAATTTAAAATAACCAGCCGAGGAGCAAGTGAGATCATAACGAAGGAAAAGGGGTAAAAATAAAAGCAGCAAAAAACATTATAGTTCTAGCTTCTTGTGAAACTGCCTTTTGAGGGCTGTGGCTAACCAGCAAGTAACAAATAAACCTTCCAAATAATGCAAATATAATTGACCAACCTAGTGTGCTAAATAAAGCCTAAGTAGGGTCATCTACATGTATCCATTGTTTTCATTGCGAATGATCACATAGAAGCTCCTCCCAAAGTTTCAAATAGAGAAGATCATTTCTAATAGTTTCTTCCCAAGCCCTTTTTGGTCTTCTACTTCTTTAATATGGCCAAAATTCATCCACTTAAAATTTCTAATAAGGGCATCAAATGATCTACACACTCAATGTGTCTAAACTATCTAAGATAACAATGTCTAACCTTATCTACCATCGGATCCAATCCATTGTTGCCATCATGAAATTCTCACCCTATCCTTTAAAGTATATACACCCATCCACCTTAACATCCTCATGTCTGTAACGCTTATTTTACCCACTCAACTATCAAACACTCATTCATTAAAACATGTTGTAAAATTTATCACCCGCCATCAAATGAATTCATATTATCAGCTCTTATCATATTGAGAAGAAAGCATAGGTACAAGAAGGCACAATAACAAATACTACTTTATTATATTATGAAAAACACGTTATTCTACTTGTTTCTAGTCACACCAAACACTCATTCAAAATTGATCTCCAAAAGTTGAGCCTAATGTAAAAATTGGGTTGCACAAGGACAACATACAGGTTTATTCTTAAAAAATTAATTGACCTTGAAGATCCAAGGTGCTAAGAAGAAATTGATACATGTTGCATAATTGTTTGTTCTTGTGAGGGCCTTTTTGAGGCTACCAATAAAAAGAATTTATTGTCATTGAACTAGGCCATAGAGATTCTTTGAATATGCATGAAGAAGTTAATGAAGATGGAGATGCTCTTACAACTTCCATCAGGTCTCTAGATGATTTGAAAAAACAACTATTATCTGATAACATCAAAAAAAAAAAAGCCAACTATTTGGTGAATTTTTTAAGAAATTAATAATTGTGCTTAAGAAGCCTAAAACTTCGTAAATGAAACCTTAATGTATATAATCAAGCGCTTTGGTTATGTCGACTTAAATTATAATGCTTGACAGCTCACCTTGCATTGTTGGTCATTAAATAATTTCTATTGTAAGCATATTGTTGCTACATATGTCCTTGTCCATGATAAAGCCACCCTAGACTCATAGATATCTGAACCTGTGACGGATAGAATTCAATCAAGAAAACTATCAAAATAGTCTCTCGACTCTTGCAAAATGCTAAAAATAGTCCTTGACTCTTGTAAATACTTTTTTTGATCCTATAACTTTTGTTTAAGTGATTTTTGATCCTATAACTTGTGTCTAAGTGATTTTTTGATCCCTACTGTTAAATTTAGTAAACTTCCTGTCAAATGCATTAAAAAAGGGTAAAAAAAATTTAGCAAAGTTCTTCGTCTCCGGTTACGATTTCTTCAGCTTTGTATACAGCTTGTGATTTTAATTCTTTTTCTCCTATAGGTTGCGATTTAATCTTAAGCAAGAACTGTTTGTCGACTGGACCTCAACATCTATTATTTGTATCTCTCTCTGTCTCTCATCGACTGTGATGACCCACTTAAGTAGTAATAAGTGAAACTCTTAAACATCAAGGCGCCTTTTCAGATAACGGTGGAGTTCCTGATAAGAACTCCAAAGTTAAGCGTGCTCAGGTGGGAGCACTCCCAGGATGGGTGACCTACTGGGAAATTATCTTCTGAGGGCAAAACCGTGATGTCCTTTCTAGCTAAAGTGGATAATACCTTGGTGCTTAAGAGTTTGGGTTGTTACAAATGGTATCAGAGCAAACCATAGGGTGTCAGATAGGAGCTAAGTGCCATACAGGGCAAAGTACCACTTCATGTGAGCAGCCTCTTGAACCCATGATGGTTAAGATGCTACATGGTTGTGGGTACCTCTTGTGACTGTAGGGGTCACCTCTAGTCCTATCTACCCAATGGATGGTTCTTGGATCTGTGTGTGGATACTGACGAGGACGTCAGTTACTTAAGTTGAGAGATTGTGATGACCCACTTAAGTGGTAATAAGTGAAATTCTTAAACATCGAGACACATTTTCAGATAACGGTGGAGTTCCTGATAAGAACTCCAAAGTTAAGCGTGCTCAGGTGGGAGCACTCCCAGGATGGGTGACCTACTGAGAAGTTATCTTTTGAGGGCAAAATCATGATGTCTTTCTGGCCAAAGCGGACAATACCTTGGTGCTTAAGAGTTTGGGCTGTTACAAATAGTATCAGAGCAAACCATAGGGTGTCAGATATGAGCTTAAGTGCCATACAGGGCAAAGTACCACTTCATGTGAGCAGCCTCTTAACCCATGATGGTTAAGGTGCTACATGGTTGTGGGTACCTCTTGTGACTGTAGGGGTCACCTCTAGTCCTATCTACCCAATGGATGGTTCTTGGATCTGTGTGTGGATACTGACGAGGACGTCAGTTACTTAAGTTGGGGAGATTGTGATGACCCACTTAAGTAGTAATAAGTGAAACTCTTAAACATCAAGGCGCCTTTTCAGATAACGGTGGAATTCCTGATAAGAACTTCAAAGTTAAGCGTGCTCAGGTGGGAGCACTCCCAGGATGGGTGACCTAATGGGAAGTTATCTTCTGAGGGCAAAACTGTGAGGCCTTTCTGGCTAAAGTGGATAATACCTTGGTGATTAAGAGTTTGGGCTGTTACATCGACACACTCAGACGGTCCTTCGCCGACGTTAACGCACTTCGTTGACGTCAAAAGAGCCGTCTGAGCACGTCGATGAGAGACGCAAAGAGAGAGAGAGACGAAGAAGAGACATTGAGAAAGAATTCGCAATCCAGTCCACGAAGAAGTTCTTGCATGAGATTACATCGCTACTTGGAGAAAAAAAATTAAAATTGCAACCAGTACATGGAGCAGAAGAAATCATAAATAGAGATGAAGAAGCCCGTTGAATTATGCCTTTGCTTTTTTTTAATACATTTGACTGAAAGTTAACTAAATCTAACGGCATGAAACCAAAAAAATCATTTAAACAAAACTCAGGAGACCAAAAATAATATCTACAAGAATCAAGAACTATTTTTGAATATTTTGCAAGAATCAAGAGACTATTTTGATAAATTCTCAAATTCAACAATAATGTTTGAGGCATTTTAGGGATGAGTGCTATATTTGAGGAGCAAAAATATCTACAAATTGGATCCGCATAGCCAATTTTGAATACTTGAGCAACACCAACTTTAATAATGTCTAAGCATTGTTTATAAAACTAAGTGGAGTAACCATTTGCACTGCCTTCAATATTAGAATCCATATTGAATAAAATATCGTTGATCTCATCTTCTAAAGGTACAGCTACAAAGTTCAAAATATCATCATACGAAGTTAAATTCAAAATTACTGCATGATCAAAATCAAGACCAATAGTTTCATTGGGAAGCTAATCAAGAGAAAATAAGTTTTTCTAATTTTGGCTACAAGAAGTTCTGAATTTGCTTGAATCAAAACTACAAAGATCTTTTGTAACTTTATTGTTTAAGCCAAACCGCAATTAAACGAGTACTAAAGTCGAGCTCATTCCATAAAGTTTTCACAATTCCCAAAATTGAACGGTGAAGAAACCATTATTATGAAATCTGAATGGTTTTGGAATGATATGAAGAGATAGATTCATAGAGATGGGACATGGGTGTGGTCAGATGTTCCTTTAAACAAGTGCTCCACACTGGTTGTAGCAATAAAAAGCTCCAATGGATATTAAGTAAAACCTTATCAATTATTTTCCAAATTCTATTATTAGTACATGCAAAGGTTTCTCCAATAAAGTATGTGTCAATAAGGCTAAACTGAAATTTATCATTGGAGATGTTTTCCATACTTTGGAAGTTCGAACTTTTACCACCAAGTTTTTTAAGGCATAAAGATTAATATTGAACTCCCCCCTAGTTGCAAATCTAAGAAGTGCCTGAGATTGTCATGCCTATCTTCTTCCATATAAAGCACACTTTGGATAAATTTGCAAAACCTAAGTCCTTTATTCTGAGTTCTAAGCATACCTTGTGTATGTCTTTCAAGAATGGAGCAATTTAATGAAATCTTCCATTATATCAAGATTTGCCAAAACAAATTACAAAGCAAACAATGTAGCCCGTTTAGAACTTGTATTGATAAACAAGCTCCTTGTCTATCATGGTTTCAAGATTTGTTAAGCAAATGTGGTTATGAGATCTAACAAGGTGCTTGAGAGCACTTATAGTAGCATTAATTGCAATGATTCTAATGTTGCATGTAATCATATGAATCATTTAATGATTTTGTATTTAAGTCCGAGTAGCAGGTCTTGTAGTGCTTATTAAAGGTTTGAGCCTTATTAATCCCCAATTAGAAATGTTGGGTAAATGAAATTCACTCAATGTTAAAAGAGGATGAGAAAAAGAGTAACAAACTATTAGGAATTATCCCACATTCTTAGAGCTTAGGAGGAGTGAGCAAGCACAATTAAGAAGGATCACTGTAGCCAGCCTCATATAGTGAAGCTAAGGAGGAGTGATCAAGCACAATGAAGAAGGATCACTGTAGCCAGCCTCATATAGTGAAGCTAAGGAGGAGTGATGAAGCACAATGGGGTAGCCAGCCTCACATAGTGAAGCTAAGGTATGATGGAGGTGTCAGAGTTTGGATTATTAGGTGAGTGCGAATTCAAACATAATTTAAAGAAGAATTTAACTAATATTTTGGTGCAGTTTGGTGCAGGTTACTTTTCCAAATGTACAATGTCGGTTCAATTTTTCCTTTGAACGGGTGTTTAATTCCATATTTTCTTTCCTGCATTTGAAAAGCAGAAGTGTTGACAATAGTATCATTGAAAATGTGAGTATAGTAAAACTGTCAAGTACTTTTGTAATGACCCTAGGTCATTGGTAAAAGTGACGTTACTGTCCCGCAATATTCAGATTCGTTAAATCCCCACAATTTCAGTTTCCCGTTAAAACACCCACTAAATTTTGATTTTTCAGTTTCAATCCTTAATTTAGAAAATTTTCAAATTCATTTAAAGCCGAAAAAGAAACTTTAGATTCTGCCATTAACCTATACTTAATTTAGTAAAGCACAAATTAATCCATTAAAGCAGGTCGACAATTAAGCTATTCCCAAATTTTATTACCCTTAATCTATGGGTGTTTTAAGAATGACGCTAGCCGGTCTAAACGGGTGTGTGTTACGCACGCACACCCTATTTAACCGGGTGTATGCCGTGTGACTTCCTTCACTGCTCTCGAACCTCCTCGCCTCTTTCTCTAAGCGATCGAACCCCTCCCAAGAGACATAGCGGCAGCAAGAACATACCTGGCGGCCGATCGAGCCAGGAGACTCGAGCCCTCCTTCCGCTCGTAGTTCCGTGCACCGATAGGCAAAAATCAGAGGCTCATAGCGCACGACCTCTGCTTCCGTGCGATTGCTTTTTTACCGAATCGACACTCTACGTCGACTTCTCCGCTCGACTCTGCGCCTACTTCTTCCGCTCGATTCTGCGCCCAATCGAAACTAAGCTTTAACGAAACTCCTTTTAAATTTTGCTATTGAAATACTTAATAATAACTTAGATTTAAATTCATTTCACAACTTAATAATTTGTATAATGAAATTGAGCATTTTTAGATATTGGGATTAATCATGAATTTTTCTAGAATTTACTAATGAACTGAATTTTTAGTAAGACAAATTATGTTCCAATCATTTGAAAAATTATCTTTGGGTGTTAAGCTGGATTTTAATGAGAAATGTATTCATAAAACTCATTCCATTTATTTTAAATTACTTATAATATCCTATGTTTGGAAAATGTTCATTTACTACTGTTTTAGAGCATTATAATGGAATTTGGATAAGTTAAATGTAATTTGTATAACATGTAATATGAGTTAGACTCTGCTGAATTTTGTGTAAGGATAAATAATAAAATAGCATCTTAACATGTAGTTGGATTCACAAGTTATCTGAAATCTAAAAATTTAACCATTTTGTACCTCATGGAAATGTTACTGCTTAATAAAGAGAGTTGAAACTTCAAGAATTATCAATGAATATTGATTCAACAATTCAATCCATGTTATACCATGCTCTAGCATCCTTTAAGGTTATTAGATTTTTCTGTTGGAAAACTATTGTACAAGGTTGCTGAGAAATAAAGAATATTTGATTAAGTATGATATTGAAATGCTGCGACATAATGTTATCAATGTTATAAACTCTCTAACTCACCAACTTTAGAACTCTTAAGTAAAATTATTGTAATGTACCTTCTATTATGAGATTTAAATCAATAGGTCTGGGGAGGATATGAGAATGAAAACTAAATTAGGTGGTATGCCGAGTAGTAAATTTACTGAAACACTAAAAGCATCATTTTTAAGGTTTAATAAGATTTCAATTATAACTTTTGCAGACACATCAAGATTGTGAGTGATTCACCTTAAGTCAAACACAAAAGGTACACTGAATATTATTTTTATGCTTTTTACTATCATTTGCTGCTTAAGCATCGCTTTGAGCATGTTTTGTATTGCTACTTAATGTGTTAGCCTTACTACTAATGATGTAAGAGAAACAAAATGATATTTATGTATCTTGTGAATGTTGCAAGAAGGGTTCCGAAATGGAGCATGAATAGGTTAGGGACGGGGCTAGTCCTCGGGAGCTATAAGGGCCATCTTGAGCCTTTGCCCAGGTGAAGGTTATGCTTAAATGCATATTTTTTGCTATCTGGAGCCCTTAAGGGGGCCCAGGTGAAGGTTATATTTAAATGCATATGAATCCAGTCTCATGGTTCTGGCTTTGCCTATCAGAACTACTATCATTGTTTCATAATATCATAAATATAAACATAAACATGAATTTTTATGCTATTATTGTTTTTTTGTCTGAAAATTTAGCATGTGACAAAAGAATATTTATTTTGCAGGAGACATGATCATCTTTTATTTGCAATAAACTATATTTCCCTGCAATTATTATCATTTTTTCCTTCCGCTTTTGCTTAAAGTATATTTTTAATATCATTTGTATTTGGAATGTGCACTAAGACATTATTTTATAATGCCAAATCAGATACGGTTGTAGGAGGCTGATATAGTTTAAAGTTATAGCGCAGGAAATTAACGAATTCCAACTGTCCCTTCAAGGGATAATTATTTTTTGTATAGTGAAAGTTATATAATAAATTCTGGATATTGTTTACTTTAAATTGAATGAATGTTATTTCTTATACTTGAATGGCTATGGATATGTTTAACTGCTATTTTACCTAACCACCAATATGATCTTGCGAAAAGATGCATCCGATATTAGATTGGTTGCTACCAACTTAACATGGGTCATCACAACTTTATCAAGGAAAATTTAAATCAACAATTATCAACACCCTTTTGTAATAATCAATCCTAAGTTCTACTTTTGTCCATTCACTATTCAATCAAATCCTTTGACAGCGGGTTATATTTGCTTTACCATACATACTTGATCCATACCAATGATATTCAATTAGTCCATCAAAATCTTTGTGCTATATCCATACATATAATCTTTAAATCTTACAATGAGACATATAATTGATCTTTAAATCCTATAATTGCAGTTGGTTAGTGACTTCTTGATACAAGGGAATCTCATACTTTAATAGGCTGTCAGTAGAAAATCAATGTGTTGGATTAAGAGTTTGGGAGAAAGGTAAGTATGAAAAATTGGTTAAATTTTTGGCACAAACAAGACTCATTACTTCACAACATAAGAAGAAATGGCGGTCTAAAGCATGAAACAATTAAATTTAAACTTAAATACACTTTTCTCTCCTAGTTTAAATCATATGAGTGCATTGAACATGTGCAATAACTTCTAGTGTGACACAATAAATATAGCTTTCAACTATAAGGAAAGTTATCTCATCATACTAATAAAAGGATTGTTTTGTATTATTTCATTAAATATTTTCTTTACTATTTCATCAATATTTATTGTAAAATCTTATGCTTTGATTTCGGATGAGAAAGCATACATAGAAAATGATAGTGAAATTAATAATCAGCTTGTGAATTTTAAATTCCTTTATTTCTTGTTATAGTTTCTAAGATTTATAACTCGCACTATAAAAATGTCTCTAAATTATTATTAAGAATGCTAAACAAAAAGGGACATTGTGAAATTTAGTTACATGCAACATACAAATCTTCTTGTTCTCAAAACTGTGAAAACATCTTCCATATCATATTAGTTGCTAGGAAACTTGCCCTAAGTTATCCTGAATCAAGAGCACTCCACTGGTATACAATTCAACTTAAAGGGTGACAGCAATTTTGGTGTATGACTATAGAAATATTTTATAGGAGATGATAAGAATGGATTAGAGAGTTGAAATGTGTACTATTCCCAATACTTATCATTAGATTTGTATGCCCAAATATCCTCATCCAACCGTGTTGTGGCTTATAGAATGTTCTCTCTCTCAAATTGCCAAACAACTTACAACCCAAACATGATGCTTCCCAGAACTGCTATGACCTTCCCAATAGCATGATGATGTTCCTTAGCAACAACAGTGAAAACTCTCCACAGCTCTAAAGATGATTGCCACAAAAATTTCAACCACATGCGTCCCCTCCAATCATCAAAACTAGCTCAAATCCTTTAACCTAATTTCACTAAAAGTTTCCCTTACCTTGCGGTTCATCCATCAGTCGCTTCTTGCAACGTCCCATTAGTCGTGGTTCCATTAACCGTGGTTCTATGTATTCTCTCCTGGTCTCCACCTCACCACAGTGTTCCACCATAAATATCCCTCTCAAATGATGTCTAACGTCAAGCCCAAGTTCCCCATTACCTTCCCCTTCTCATTCCACAGCCTCCTATCAATTTCCTTTTCTTTACTTTACAGCTGAAAAAAGGGTTTTACCAAGAGAAACAATATAACTTCTAGATCCAAAACAACACTAACTTCTCAAAGTACACAGCTTTTAGTAGCAATTATTCATGCAACAGATTAACAGTTGACTAACCAAATAGTTGCAGCTACAGCAAATGAGTAAAAACTTATCTAGATACCATTCCAATGAAAGTATTTTATCTCTCAACAAAAGTATATATTCTAATTGCTAGTTAGAATCAAAAAAGTATAACGGCTGCTGATGCTCCTATAAAGTCTAAGAATTACGTTGGGGTAACTCAAGAGATGGCCTTGTCAATAAAAAATCATATCAAAAACCTGTTGGAAGATTTAGCTAAATACCAAATGTGGCAAGTTGATTTATGCACAATTCCAAATAATTACATATAAAAAGTGCATTAATGCATAGTAGTTGAGAAAAGGCATGCGAGAGAACTCAGTCAGCAAAGAGAAGAAAAACTCATAAATTATATATTGCAGATTATGTAGAATTCATTAGTAGCGAACAGCATACCTTTTGTTACAACACCTTTCGAGGAGGCAACCTTGTGTTATGTAGAAATGAGAAGTAAAATGTAATGCCTTGCACAAGCACAACACCATCAAACCTTAAACCCCAAATAAGCAAGATCAGCTACATGAACTCTTCATCTCAAATGCATGTAATAAAATAACTAAACTCCCTAAGCACCATGTGATATCATTCCTAATATTTCTTCTCAAGTATTATTTGTCATCTTCTCTATAAATATGGTAAAATATGTCCAAGCCATCTAAGGCAACTTTCATTTATCGTTAATAGATATGTACTCATTTCGCATCATAACATTTCATATACACCCACTCATCCACCTTAGCAAAGCAAATACTTAATTTATTAGCATCCCTTCACTTTAAAAGCCAACATTCTACCCATATAAATTAATGGTCTAACAGTTGTCTACAAAATTGACCTTTAAGTTTTAGCAGGAGTTTTTTATTGCACAACACACCATAAACGGTCCTCCATTTCCTGTAACTTGAATAGATAATGCTCGTTGCATTGCCTCTATTTCACTGTTATTTTGAATTGTGGCTAAGAAGTGTATATTATAAGAAAGTTTTCTATTTCCTATAAATTATAAAGTAGTTCTCCAAAGTTCAAAGTTTGGCTTGAACCATGTATATATTGTTTACCAATAAGAAAAATATTAATTGCTAACAACATGCACCAAGATACTGCCGTTTAAATGTGATCTATAAAAGCATTCATAATTAATGCAAAGAAAACTGATCTTAAAGTTGATAATTGAGGTGCTTGATTGAATCAAATAAATCATTTAATAAACCACCTTGCTTTCAAATGCATACAATTGATCAATAATGTAATTGCCACATTCTTGAGTATCAATATATTTTCTGCTTTGGCCTTAATGGCCTCACAATTTTGTCCTCATAAGATAACTTCCTGGAAGATCATTCATCATGGGAATGCTCCCACATGAGCACACTTAACTTTGCATTTTTTATTAAAAACTCTATTATTATCACAAAAAAAGTGTCTCAATGTTTAGAAGTTTTGCTCAACTATATTTAAAGGGTATTTTACAATCTCCTCAACTTAAGCAACAAACGTCCTTGTCAGTAATCACACAGGTTCAAGAATCAACCATCAAGCTTATAGGACTAGAGGTGGCCCACACAAGCTCAAGAGATACATCTCATCCTACATTTAAAAGGTGTCTCCCATGGCATAGTTCTTTGCCTTACATAGTACTTAACTCCCATCTAACACTCAATATCTTGCTCGAATACTATTTGTAATAGCCCAAACTCTTAAGTATCAAAGTATTGTCCTCTTTGACCTTAATGGCCTCAAGATTTTGTCCTTAAAATATAACTCTCTAATAGATCACCTATCTTAGGAATGTTCCAATTTGAACACCCTTAACTTTGGAGTTATTATTAGAAACACCACTATTATCTCAAAAGACGACTCAATATTTAAGAATTCTACTCAACTATAATTATGATGGTTAAGAAAAAAAATTGAGTTTCACACATTAAGCATATCTTAAATAACATCAACACAAGTAGTGAAAGCCCCTTTTGTTTCCAATGCACCCCAAGGAACTTACATTAGTAATTTATCATGTCTTTTCCAAGTCAACAAAATCAAGTACAGATTTATTATACCTCTGTATTCTTGATCAAATCTCTAAGCAATTGCAAAGACTTCTAGCCTATCTACCTAGCATAAAACAATATTGTTTCTATGAAACCCCATAATGATATCATAATCTATGTTCGATCATGTGCTCCAATGATTCAAAATATGCTCATTAATATAATATTTATAATTTGCATAACCATGCAATGCCGCCACTATTAATGTAAATAAATATCAAAGTTCGCCATTCACCTGGAACATTTTTAGTTTTCAAAACCATATAAATAACTTAATTGGACACAACTTGTCTCACACAAACATATTTATACATCCAAAAAGATGGCATTCAACTCTACAATTTTTCTATTATGATTTTTTCTTTAACTTTACTCCATCTAATGAATGAGCAAGTGACATTATCTTTAAAATTACTTAACTCATTGATCGCAGCACACCCTTAAATGGAAAAAAAATCTAAAGAAAATAATTCAATCATTTATATTGAATGTCCTCAATTCTAAAATTTACTATCTACTAAGCATTAAAATTTATTTGTCAAAATAGTCATCTAAATCTTAATGATTGTCTAATATAGTCTCTTGCCTACTATAAAACCTAAGTCCCTCAACTCTTAAAAATGATACCAAATTAGCCTCATTATTTAATTTCAATAACATCACATTAACTAGCACTGCAAATAAATGGTAAATTGGGAAAAATCTGAATAAAGCCAATGATTGTTGCATTTATTCCTTTTAACTATAAACCTTCAATACAATCATTGAAGTCCCTAATTATAAGATTTGCATTAAAAAAAAAAATACCATTTACTTACTTTAACCACATTTTTCTTCCCAAAATACCTCTTATTTATAGTGCAAGTTAGCATGATGTTACTAAAATTGAATTGCATGACTAAATTTGCATCATCTTTAAGAGTTGATGGACCAAACTGAAATTTATCAGAGTCAAGAGACTATTTTAGACAATTTTAAAAAATTACGAAACTATTTTAAAAAATAAGTCGAAACATAAATTTGTAATCAATAGATTTCTACATCAGTTCCAATGCCAGCCCAAGGAATTTTTGATATTAAAATTAGCCATTCAACCAAACTAATTTCATTAAAACAACTACAGCAGCAAATTATTTATTCATTTTATGTAAATTTTATTATTTTTCCAATAAAATCACTAAAGGTTGGAGCAATGCAATTTAATTGTCCACTTTTCACACACTTTGTTCTAAGAAATTCACAACAATTACCAATAGAAATATCTATGTTAAGCAGGCAGGAAGACAGCTCTTTCTTACCCTCATCATTCACTAACCAAACTAATTTCTACTGCAGTGAATGTATTACAGTAGAAATTTATTATTGAAATGAACTATCATATAGAAAGAGATGAAACTAGTGCCATAGCATATTAAATGTCTACCAAACAAAAGAACATGCTCACATGTCCAGCTTGGATCTGTTTCAAATGCTTATGTGATTTGGATGCAACGCAAGCTAAAGATTGTGTTACTAAATTTTTATCTTAATAATGTTCTCGTCAAAAAATAAAACATTCTTAAACACCAGATTGTAAGCAAAAGTTGGGCATCGTGTGCCCAAACTGTCACCGAAGCAATGAAATCATCAATGTCAAAATTAATGAAAAAATGCAATGAGATATATAACCATGTTGTTACATGAATATTGTTCAACACTCCTTCAAACAAGGACATCAATAATCATAGTGAGCCAAGTCCCATTAGCATTTCCATGCATGCATTGCAACAAGCCCAACATGCCTAAGCTTTTAAGCAAAAAAGAAGACTAAAAATAATTGGTGCTCTCAATTCTCAATTTGTGGAAAAAAATGCCGTTAGTTTGAAATTAAGACTTCAATGGTCCCTATATAACCTTAACCCAGGCACAAATCACTATCAACAATGTAACCTCTATTCATTTGGGGTGGTTAAAATTCACAAAGCAAGACTTCATGCTTATCAAAAATCAGTGTTTTCAAAGTATAACATTCAAAGCAAAGTGCAAAGGTACTTTTTGTTTGCTTTAGTGTGAAAAGCGCAAAAAGCACATTTCACCAAACCAAGCTTACAGTCAATAACAATGATTTTGACTAGTCTCTAATCATGCTATTACTCTAATTATCTCATGAAGACAATTCCACTCAAGAACATTTCTAGAGACTTTTACAAAAATAACAATAAATTCTTTTAAAATGCAAATAAACACCGTCATTGAGAATATCACAAAACCCTGTCAATGATTGAGAGTATGTGTTTCTTTGTCAATCATTCAATAAGCAAAAACACATGTCAAATACCCTAAGCCATTCAGTTTCAACAAATAATCTTGTTTGACTTCACACGTTTGAGTACTGTGAGGGCACATTGCAAAATAGCGGTTTCTCTGTGTTTCAGAAGTGAAGCAAATCATGTTTTATAAGAGCCACTACAACAAACCCTACTTTTCCTATCTAATTATAAAATTCTTGTGAAAGTCTGTGCATTGGCAAGCCTTTCAATCCCACCATCTTTATTTGTTTTTTTTTCCTTTACTTTTTAGTTGATGTCATTCGCATGATGGGATTTGTTAACACAGCAACAGGTGGATTAACATTTAACTAATTTTTGTATGCATGTTCTAACAATAGTAAAAATGTCGGGAAAAGAACATATATTTAACCTACTATTAATAATGAGCAGCTTCCAACTGTTCTCAGGCCTCAAGACAAGGCTAGATCACAAGAGACACAAACCTCTGCAATTATCATGCATTAGCAATAATTCTTCTATAAAAGACTTTTTAATTCATTTACTCTTTGCTAAGCATTTAGTAAACAAACTTTGACAGTTGAGTAAATAAAATGGATCCTTTTGCTACAAATAGATGAACCCATTTTTTCAGTTACCAAAATGGCATTCCTTGAAAATACACAACATGCTAATAAAAGTTATCAATAATAATATAACAACACAATCTTAGAAGATAAATTTTATGAATAACAATATAACAACAGAATATTGGCCCATTATCAGGGTAGACAAAATAGATGTAGAGTATACAAGATTTTAGAACATGCACGAAGGGGATGCAGTTGGAATAAAGATAATTATAATAATAATAATACATGATGTTTTAATTACCTTTCCCTTGTTCACACGCATGCATTTTAAACACAGCATGGTCAATATGTTCTTCAGCTCACTAATGTGCAAAGGATGATAAATAGGTACAGGCAACTCAATATAACCAAAATGCCCTAAAATTAATGAACAGAAGTTGTGGTCAAAAGCTTTACACAATGAAAGTAGTATATGCAGCTAGCAGGAAAGAAAAAATAAATGCACCTTCACATTTTTCATTTTCTGCAGTTCCACAAGCTTCACACCTCCCTGACTCAAGTGGCAATCCTAGAAATGGGTTTCCTAATTGACTTGGATGTGATACCGGACAATTGTTGATGGAATATTTGCACTTACAAAGAAAACAAAAAATAAAGCAGATAATTGACAGCTGAAAAAGGAATAATGAAAATCATTTTAGTTAAAAGTAAAACATAGCAATTCTTACAACTTCATCAAATGAGGTTAAGCTAAAGCTTATTTTAGAAACCACACCATTTGAGACAAAAGGATCAATATCCTCTTCCATGTTTTAGTACTAGTAGTCTGACACAGAATATGACATTTTATTAGTGATCCATTAAATGTAAGAATGCACTTGATGTGTTAAGTGCATTAACAAGCACCAAATAGCATCTACTATTCACCCCTCCCCCCACAAATACCTTTTGAGGGGTGTTCAAACCCTATCCTGCACTTTGGATAACTGTGAGAGCAAACACTTGAGCATCATGCACACGAATAAATAGAAGTAATAAACAAAAGTTAAAGGTAGATACATTTTTTATTACTTTTGTCTAGACACATAGGCAAGAAGACATAAGAGCATATAAAATAAATTAACACAGCAAGTAAAACAAGCATGTCATTTGAAGAGATTAGTTACAGATTGATGAATAGCAAAAAGCATAAAAACAGCACGTCCAAGTATTGATTACAAATTGAAGAGTAGCAAAGAGCAAGCCACCAAACATTAACCAGGAAACACAGTAAGACAATATAATATTGTATTTCTGCTATATATGAATGAACTTGGGTTTATCTGCATGAAATATTAACAAAAATTAGCCATGGGACTACTGCTAGCATGCAGCCTGGTAATCTTTTATGCATTACCTCACACAAATCCTTAATGATCATTAGCAATCAAATATCCTTGCAAGATAATGTATTTTTTTTTAAGAAAATAATACATTATCATAATAAAGGCATTACACATAAAAGCTGCTAGCAAATTGAATTTAAAGAATGCCTATTCATAGTGCCATAGCACCGCCCATTAGTTACAAAAATACATGGCATAGAACCTTCCATTAGTTAAGTAACAAATCGAATGTAAACATTAGCAGAAAATAATAAACAACTGTAGAGAAAATGCAGTATTCATCTTTGATATAAGAAAACATAAAAATATGCTGCATTAAGTCAGAACAGCAAAACACAACTTACCTGGCAGAAATGGAACTGGCCAACAATAACTTTTGGTGAAAGTTTATACCACTGAGATAGATAAAATACATGAGCCGTGAGCGGAGAGAAATTAAAGCATCGTTGTATATAGAAATTCGGTGAGGCGAATCAAGGTAAGTTAGAAGGAAACAAAACACTAGCCTAAAAGGAGAACATCCCAAAAAAAGAAAGACTTAATTACAAAAAACCATCTTGTTAATTTCGTAGAACTTTACAACAAAATGCGTGGCATGCACGGACCAAGGTCCCTCGGGCTACCACATATCACAGAAAGCCGGCGACGCAAGAGAATTCCGAGCTAGAATACAGTGGTGACGCTAAAACCAAAGCGCATAAAGTAAAAAAAATGTCAATGCAAGGAAATGGGAAAGGCTGCGGTGATGAAGAGGGTTAGATCGAAACTCTTACCTGCCAGGTGAAGGGAACGCGCGCTTCTCCTTGCTTTCTCGACTGTAGTTCTTTATGAGGAACAAACCCTAATGGCGGAAGAGAATCGAGAGAAAGACAGAGTTAGAGAGATCGGACGACGGAAGAGTAGCTCCAGAGCAAAGGAAAGCGGCGCGTAAAGCCCTACAGTTAGGGGATACAGAAGCCGGGAAGCGTTTGAAGCAGCGAAGAAATAAAAATGGGGCTGAAGGATGGTCGGATCGCATGAGAAATACTTACTGGGTAACGACAATCATTTTAGCCTGAAATTACAACGAAATTACAACACCACCCTTCTTTCGTTCGAGGGGAGAATGGCTGTGCCATAAAATTTCACACACGAAGCCCAGACGCTCTACGGTTGCCCACGTTGTATAAAACCGATTTGTAGGGGCTATATATTATACGTGTTGACAGTAGATTGCACGTGTAGATTTTCAGGCACCAGGAGATTTCCCGGGTAATTTTGGGTTCCGGCTCCATAGACCTTGCATTGCTGAGTAGGACTGACGTTTTCATAAATAATTAAATAGTAGTCAAAATATGCCCTATATTTAAGTTCTAAAATATTAATAAATTGTCATTCTAAGAAATTTAAATATATATCATCATTTTTAAATAAAAATATAAATATAAAAAATATATGATATTTCTCTAATAGATGCACAATGCACTTTATGCATTATATATAACTAATTAAATAATGACTTCAACAACTGGCTTATTTTTTAAATAATTAATAGAAATTTAATATATAATATATTAATAAGAAATAAAAATGTATTATTGAATTGAATAGTTTCTAATTGTTTAATAATGCAATCATTTTATGAAATGTTGAGTTAATGATAGTATATAAATAAATTAATGTCATACAAGTGATTAAATTTGATTAATTAACTATATAATTGCCTTTACTATTCAATATTAGGTATTAAATTATTGTGCTAATAATGAAAAGTATTTTCTTATTTTTGTAGAGTGCTTAAATTTATTAAGTATGATTAATCGAAAAATATGGAAAATTTTGTAATAATCATCTTGATTTTAACAATTTAATCTAACATTAATTTTTGTCTTCTTAAGATACAAGATATGGTTAAAATAAAATTTAAATTCTACTAAATTAGATTCTAATTATAGAGCCGAGCATTGTTATAATTAAGCTTATGCAAGACAACATTTGATTCGGGTAACTAATATTTTATTTTAGTATTATGATTTATTATACTTTCATAATTATGAATGCTTAGATAACTTTTCATATACAAAATATTTTATTTCTTACTTTTTCAAGCTCCTGTGACTTCAATCATATTACAAATAATATTTTTATAATAATGAATTCGTCATTAATTTTTGTTTTTAATATTAATGCTATAAAAAGGTTTTTGTAATTATGAATAAACTATTAAAAAACTTTAAAAATAAAAAGCATGTCTTAATATTGTTTAGAGTAATTATATTAAAGGATCATGGTTGCACATATTTTAAAAAATTTTATGTAAATTTAATTATGTAAGATCAAAATCTAAATATTATAACATTAAAGTTTAGAATTTTAAATATTCGAAATTTGATACTTAATATATAATAATCAGGATAATGAAAATATCTGATTAAGTAAAAATCAAGATCTCATGCTAGTATAAAACTAGGTTAAGTTAAATATATCGTTAAATAGAGTATATTTTTGTGATACTGATGCCAATGTTTGAGAGTAATCTGGATAACGAATTCTTTTGAATTAATTTTTAAATATTTAAGATTCAAACAAAATTTAGAAAATTAAATACTATTAAAAATTTAGTAATTTTAGTATCGTTAGATTAAGAATATTAGTAAAATATTATATAAGAAGTTTCATCAAAATTGAAGCTCCAGATTCACTGTAATTAATTTTAGAAATTTTAATCTTCAAAAATTAATAAAATAAATATAGCTACAAACTGAAAAAATTTAGGGTACATGTGTTCGTCTTATCAAGATACACCTCATGTTCAAATTTTGTCAAGTTACGTCACTTTTTAGCAAGTTACTTCATCGCTAATTTATATTTTATTCAGTAGCTTCCTCGGTAAGCTATTTACACCTTTAAAAAAAAAATTATTTTTTTCCTATAAATAAGAATCCAAACCCTCCTTCTTCTCTCCACACAAACATCTCTTCCTCTTCCTTACCTCAAACTGTCACCCTTCTCCTCCTCCCACCATTGGCAACCACTTCTCCAACCTCCAGTCATTGCCCTCGACCTCCGCATCCCTCTCTTGGCAACAAGCCAGCTTCTCCTATTCCTTACCTTTTCCTCCTCCCCTCATTTAAAAAAGGAGCCCTATACCTTATTCTCTCTACAACTCTTCCTCTCCTCCTCCAGCTGACCGTCGCCTCTTCCTCCTCCCCACCTCATTGGCAACTACCAACCTCCTCATTCTCTCCTCTATAGAAGGGACTCTAAACCTTATACTCTCCACAAAGCCCTCCTCCCTTATATGGCCGATCATTTCTGTCATCAATCGCCAGCGAGAGAAAATATCTCCTTTAAACTGGGAAAAAAGATAATAGATCCCATCTAAACATGAAAGAAGAGAATAAATCTCATTTGAATGGGGAAGAATAAAAGAGATCCCTCGAAATGGGGAAGAAAAGAAAAGAACCCCTCTAAATAAGGAAGAATAACAAAAAAAGAGAGGATGAGAAATTTTTTTATAGAAAATAATAATAATAAATGATAATAATGATAAAAATAAATAAATATTAATTTATTACTCCTATTTTTAATAATTACTGACCTCTAATTTTTTTTACTGTTAATGTTATTTTTCTTAAGTCATTTTTATTTCAATCAATTATTATTTTATTTTTATTAATATAATTTTTTTACTATTTTTTCTTTCGAATTACTTTTATTTCTATCAATAATTTATTATTATTATTATCATTCTAATACTATAATTTTCTCATTATTATTTTTCTTTCAAGTCATTATTTATTTTTGTTAACTATCTATTATTATTATTATTGTAATTTTTATTTATTATCATTTTTCTTATATTCTTTTAATCAAGTCAATTTTATTTATAATACTAATAATAATAATAATAATAATATTATTATTATTATATCTATTTTTATTTATTTATTTATTATTATAATTATTATTATGTTTATTTTCATTAAATTATCATAATAACATTATTATTACTAATTTTTCCTTATAGCATAAACTTTAATACTTATCTAATATTATTATTACCAATTATGTTACTTAATTTTGTACATTCAAATTAGGTTAATATAATTACCATTAGACTCCTAATGGCATTAGAAGCCAACACCTAAAATGTAATGCGATTTAGAGATCGCTTATTTTCAGCAAATATTTAATATTTTTAATTAATCAGAAAATTTAGAAAATTAAAATGACTTTGATCGAAAATCTGACTTTATTTTTGAGTTCCTCACCCTTATATTAGCTAAGGGTAAATTTTTAAAAATTTTTGGAGCTCATTTGGTTGTCTAATTAAACTAATATTTAATATTTAATTTATTTAATTAAAGTGGCAAATGATGTCAGATGCGTCGTCTGATCAGATGACAGGTCCAATCCTAATTGTCTGCTTCTTAATTATGCGGATTGAACGACTGAAAATCGCTTCATTGTGCATCTCTATAATAACCATGGTTGTTACTTAGATTAATTAGGACTAAACCAAGTCCTAACTTTGATTATAGTACTCTAATTAAGTCATTAGGAATTTACCCCAAAGACTTAGTCCAAATTAGGGGTCAAATGAATCAAATCCTAATTTTGGGAAATTCCAGAAACCCTATAAATTGACCTAATTATTTTGATTTCAGATCAAAAATCTGACTTTGTCATTGCACTCATCACCACAAAATTAGCTATGGGTAATGTTTTGGAAGCATTTGGAAATTGTTGGATTTTCGACGAATATTTTAGTATTATTTAATATACCCCTGAAAATTCGAATAATTAAATATTCATCGAAACCAAAATCCGACTTTGCCGTTGCGTTCCTCACCTCTCAATTAGCTATGGGTGATTTATTGAGAATTTTTGGAATGCATTTAAACAATTAAATTTAATTAATAAAATCAATATAAATTAATTAAATAAAAATATTATATTAAAGCTAATGGCGCCGTCTGCTTAACGGCTTCCTTTGCCGTCGAATCTTAAGTGGCACAAATCTAAGCCGTTGATAGGGTTGTCCCGATCATATGGCCCAGGTCTGTCTTCTTTGTGCGAGCGCGAGCGAGCCTGCGCGTGTCGCGCAGGCAGGCACCCAGCACTCGTCCGTCGTGTGGCACCCAGCACTCGTCCGTCGCGTGCCGATCTTTCTCCACTCCCTAACACCCAAATAACCTTATCTCTTCTCATTCTTGGTTGGGTCGTGCAAATCTGAGAGCTTGCAAGAGTTTCATAGGTGTGTTTTCAAGACCTTGAGAAATCAGCGCATTCCTAAGGTACTCAACTTTCTCACCCGTTTTCTAAATTCGAAATTATTTACTCAAGGTATTAATTCCCATACTCAATGGATTAATTGCTTGATTTCATCTTTTGCGTGATCGTATCAGTAGCAATTGGGCTCAATACCGCCATCTCTTGGTCCTTCTCCAAACCTAGAATGAACTAGGGCATCACTCCATTTCGTGATAGTTGAGGTTTAGGGCTAGATATTAGGGTTAACTTATAGGCCAGATAAAGATATTTCCATTGGCATGTGATTCGTCGTCCCTCAACGGCAGGAGGTCCTACAATCGTGATGCCCTAGGCGAAGGTGTTTGCCATCTGCCGTCCGAAGCGGGTCCTTCGTGGTCTGAATCGGGTCGAACCAGACTCGTGAGCCTAAGATCGCCATGCGTTGAGTCGAGGGTCGCCGCAGCCCCGATGTCGTCTACTTGCCACGTGTCACATGTATAATAGCTGCAGCGCTGTGTTGGGGCCCGTCACATGTCTGTGCGTGGGTCCCGTTTCTGATGTCATCTCCTCTTGTGGGCCTGGCTATCAGTGCATTTAGCTTCTGTGGGGCTCGCAGTTAATCAAATATAAAAGAATAATGGTTCTGTAATGTTTATTTTAATCAATTAAAATCATTTTAAATTTCAAACTTAAATCATTCATAAATATTAATCTATGCCTTCAAATATATCAAAATCAAATACCACTGTGATCAACAAAACTAGAGGATCAAATTAGCATTATCAAATTTTCCTTAGGAGTTGGATTTCACTTAATTACATTTAGAATCCCCACAATTTGACATAATTTCCCCTAACATTCAAACTATCATAATTTTGCACACACTCACCCAAATATATCCAATATGGGTCTTATTTTAATCGGGAGACTCTCAGGATTAGTCTATAGTATTAATGTCTCTGTTTGAAGTATATTTTGCTTAATCACTTTTAGGACATAGCTTTAATATTTCATGACTCATAACTTTACACACACTAATCCAAATATAGCTAATATAGATCTTAAAGTGATTAGGAGAACCTCTAGATTGTTTTTATAGTGTCATTTTCTTTGTTTAGGTTAGGATTTGCTTAATCACTTTTAGGACCTAACTCTAATTGCTCTAATTAATACTGAAACTTCAATTGACCATAACTTGATCAATTGAGCTCCAAATTAGATCTTCTATTATATTATTTTGATTAAAAAGACCTAATAATCAATAACCTATAAAAATATTTAAGATTTGATTGCCAGATCTCTTAATCAACCCTAATCACTCTAAAAGTTAATTAGTAAATATTAGCATAATTAGTGATCCAAACTGAGTAGTTTAACTTTCTGATAGCTCATAGAGTTTATTAAAACCTAGTGGTGTGGTTGGTGTTATTATTTTGTGATTAATTTCACTAATAACTCACTAATTACCCTAAACCCTAATTAAGCCACAACTTAACCAAATGAAGTTTAAATTAGGTCTGCTCTTAATTAAAGTACTCAATGGATTATGGGGAAGTTATAGCTACTGAGTTTGTTGAATTTGAATTTCAATTGAAAAAGTTAGATTTTGACCCCTTTTAGAAAACCATAATTTTACATAATTAACCATAAATTTGTTTTGGCCATAATTTGGCCATTTGATATCAGAATTCAATAATTTTAGGTTGTATGGAACCTTTAGACAGTAAACTTTAATAAACTGATAAAAAATTTAGATTTTATTTGGAAAAATTACCAAATTATTCTTTTAAGTCAATTTCCTTAAATTAAGCTCATAATGCTTAATAATTATCCAAACTTTATGTACTAACTGTCTATCTTCATATTAGACAGTAAGTAATCATTTACTATTTATAATTTTTAATTTGAAGCCCTAATTCATAAAGTTAAATTTTAGACCTTTAAGTAAGAGCAAAATATTTATTTTACCTAAATTTTGGCTTAAGTATCCTTAAACCTTAAATTCATAATTAAATATTTAAAATCAGTATTATAACTGATTTAGAATCAATTTAGGATGTTTAAACTCATAAAAATGTTATTTAAAAAAAAAAACTTAAAATTTACTTAAAAATCTCTAAGTCCTAAATTAAGCTTCATAAGGTAAATTTAGTTCACCTTATACTTTACATAAGCTATTCATATTAAAATAATAATTAATTAAGATTAAGACTAAAGATTAAATATTCTCTTTACCTTAAATCCATTCATTAAGATTTTTCTTTAAATCTTTAGAATCTTATTCCTTAGGAATTATTTTAGAGATTTATATTAGATTTCATTCATTAAGTAAATGGATTACTTAATGGATAAAATCTTAATTTTATAATTTTCTAAAATTTTATCCTTTATTCATTATTATTTTATATTTTAACTTTAGTTTAAGTTTAGAGATCCATCTTATTAAGCTTGATTTTATTTAATAAGATAACCTTAATTATAGCTCATGGGAATTGGGTTTAACTTCATACCATTAGTAATAGAACCTATTGGATTAAGCAGTTAACTTCAATACTTGAAGTTTAACATCCCAATCTTCCAATTTTGTTCTGTAATAATCAAAATTGGATTGCGATTGTTAAAATCATCAGTTAGGATGTTTGCTTTACTTATTAACTTAAATAAGCATCATTAATTGAAATATGTTAAAACTTGATTAGTTCTAAATTCTTATAACTTAATAGGATCGTTATTCTAAATTTTTACTTGATAGCTGGATGTTGGAGATCCTAAACTTGTATAAGTCTATATTAGATAGAACGATAAAAATAAGTGATACCATAGAGTTTGTTTAGTGCTATTTATACCTTGTATTTGTATGCTTTGCTTCCTTGTTTTGAACCTTTATATTTTTAACATATTAGGTAAAACATAGTATATTTGATGGATATTCTATGTAAAATTTGAAATATTCATAAAGCATATTCATAATTAAAAGAGACAATTTATATTAATGAATTTTATTAAAACTTTGTGGAATATGTCTTACTTAGTATGCATTCACAGTGCGACAACATATTTGAGATGATGTTTTGCCTAAGGTATTTCCCCTAGGAAGTGATACTTTATCTTGGATATTTCTCCTAGAAGGTGATACTTAATCTGGGATATTTCTCCTAGATGATTAGAAAGTTTTAAGTGGTATTTACTTTTTGGCAGGACTAAGTAAGAAAATGCCCATACGAGATAATACTTTCAGTTCATATTTTAATTTTATGCAGCACTTTTATTTATTTATAGTATTTTAGAAATTCTTAGTATTTTCTATAATTTGGTGCTTATTCAGTAAGTTTTGTTTACATATGAAGGCATGTTATGATGTTAGTCTTTTATTTAAGTTCAATATTTTCATTTTGTATTACAAATCAGCATATATAGAATTGATCATATTACTTATGATATTTCTTATACTTAGTAGATTTTCATTATATTATTGCTTAACCTTCTCTACAGAATGAGTTGATGTATGTGCTTACTTCACACTTTGTTTAAGTTATAATTAGTTAATTATAACTTCTACCACTTTCTTTGTTGCTTTACTGCATCTAAATTGCTTAGATGATTTATGATATCATTTAATTTATAAAATGCTTAATCTAAAATATACTTAGATATTTTGTCTAATCAGATTTTCTTTTCTATTGGATGTGATACCAATAATGGCAACTCCTGAGTTTTTTGAAATAGGACTTTCTGAAGAGCTTGATCAAGAGGAGGAGCGTGCCGGTGCAGATCCTTAATTTTATATATTATGTTGTAAGGATCGAGTGTTTTTTCTTTCTGTTATTAAAACTTTTAAATATTTTGTAATAATACATATTCTAAATTATATTTTCTTTCATGCATATTTATTCTGAGTTGTATAGTTCTTTATTTTATCATAGATGTATGAATATTATTACTTGGTACTTTCTTCCGTACTATGATATTTTAGTATGCTCATTTAGTGATTGCCTCATTTGCTCTACTTGGGACATATCATTCCCTTATCAATGGATTAGGAAATGATTATTCATAATCTAATACTAAGTGAAGGACTGCCCAATGACGACCACCACTTAATCTTAGATGATTAAGGGGCGGCCGCTATAGTTGGTATCAGAGAACTCTAAAAGGTGTCAGATTAGAATTTGTATTCCTATCTACCTAATGGATAGTTCTTCTATCATACAATCACTAAATGAATACTTGAAAATATCCATATTACCATAATCTAATACTTAGAATAGTAGGTATAAATGAAAATACTAATATAAGTAAGATAAAATGCTAAACTATAAAGTTCATATAATAGAAACTTTAAAAACTATAAAACTACTCAACTAAATTAATTGGACATGATTAAACTTATAGGATATATAAATACTTGAGAATGTTGATGTGGGACTACGTCAATAAATTTGAAGCCATATGGGAACTTGACTTCCAATTTGGGCAACACTATGGAAGATATGTTGAAGGAGTATCGGAACCAGGAGTACATGTGCTAGATCAGATGCTTCATCATGCTATTTTCAGAGGATTTGACCTTCCTCCTTTAGCCAAAGAATGGCTAATGTGCGTAAAATACACTCTTGAAACCTGGGATTGCCTCGATGATATTAGAGTAGACTTGGTATCCATCTTACTTCAAGATCAAGCTGAGAACTGGTGGGATGTCACTCTCCAACAACTCACATGTATGCGAAGTAGGGACCATCAAGGAGTCACTTTTAAAGACTTCTATCTTGCATTTTCAACTAAATATATTAAATAAATATTATAATAAATAAATTTAATGTACTCTCTTTATATTGCACATTTTATTTTGAAATAAGTAATAAAATAAACTCATCTCTTTTAGTTTTTCTTAGAATGTTATGTTATTCAAATTCAAGTACAAAAATGAATCATGGACAATCATCTTCAACTTTTGCTGCATCTGGCAGTAATTTTTCTGAGCTCAATGCACTTTTGGATACAACTGATCTTGCACATTTTACCATAATAGACAGGGGTAAGGAGAAATAAAGATTACTTGGCATTACTCATTAATGAGTGTTGTGCTATGTTTGGAATTCATACAGTCTTGTAGATGTGCTAGACTCCTCAGCTACTTCTGGATATATCCACAGAAGTAAAGTAAATAACTGAAATATTTCTATATTTGTGATTACTGCATCTTCAATTTAGTTTCTGTTATAATATTCCATCCTAGCCTTATATGACATTTGGAATATTTTATCACCTTAGTCTCCACATTGATGCTTAGAATCCTTTTAATATTAGCAGGCTAGATTAGCCATCTTCTAATATGGCAGCCATTACATACATGTTTACTGTTTATCATTTACTGTTGTACTTTACTTCAATCAATTTTATTTTACCTACTTACTTACTTATAAGATGTTACTTTTTGTTACTACTTACTATACATATCACAGTCAGATTATTATTTTTAATCTGCATATATCAAGTGATCATAAGCATATTTAGGATGAGTCTTCTCCTTTAGTACTTTTCTTACTTTACATATATATATATATATATATATTTATTTATATATATATATATATGCATAATCTTGTTACAGCTTTGGTGTTGAGATACGTTCTTTTGCTTTATATGTTGTTTAGTTATAAATGTCTTTATTTATAGCTTATTCCTTCCTTTATATGCTTATTACACCCTTACGCTTTGTTTATTTTGTAGTCTAAGTAAAATAGTGATATTATAAAACTCATGAACTTAAATAGCTTAAAATATACTTAGACAATATGTCTAATCAGATTTTTCTTTTTTGGCTGGGGCCTTATCATTGTGAAACCAACAATAGTAGATTCCAAGTTATTCAAGGTAGTCAAGCCTTTTGAAGGTTAGATTCAGGAGGAGGAGTGTGCTGCTGCTGGAGATCCTTAGCTTAGCTTTTCTTTTATTTTTGTGAGGATGAGAGCTTTATCATTTTTATTAAGACTTATTTAATATTTGTAATAATTCAGTTATTTATGTATGTTATTTTATTGTGCTATTTTATCCCGAGCTATATGTTTACTTCTTACTTGTATTATGATGGATTGGATGTAGCATATTTCATTGTCTTTGCTTCTGCACTCTGATGAATGTATATACTTAGTGAATAATTCTACTGCATTATTCAGGGCACATCCTTCCCTTATTAGTGGATTAGGGATTACACCTTAATCTAATGATAAGTGAGGGATTTGCCAAAGTGGCACACCGCTCTTTAGCCATGACTGTTGGCGATTAAGGGGTGGGGC
Source organism: Gastrodia elata (assembly GCA_016760335.1). Classification (NCBI taxonomy): domain Eukaryota; kingdom Viridiplantae; phylum Streptophyta; class Magnoliopsida; order Asparagales; family Orchidaceae; genus Gastrodia; species Gastrodia elata. The sequence goes on from CM028677.1 coordinate 40,276,170, forward strand.
GCCACACTTTATCTGGAGGAGTAATTAAGGAGAGAAATAAAAAGAAAAAGACTAGGAGAGGAAAAAGAAAGAAAAAGAGAGTTCCTATGCCTACTTCCGAAAATGGGGTGAAAGATAAAGCCACAAATACAATCATGAGCTCGAGCATAGCCCATGCTTGTGCCTACTCATGTAGTACTAAATTTTGGAAAATAAATCAAACATAAACTCCAAACCAATTTGAACTGAATTGCTTCGGGGTGACGACATTAAACCAAGTGCTTCTTGGGAGGCAACCCAAATTGCTGTTTAATTTTGAACATAGAAGTAGTTTAATTAGAATAAAACAACCTGAATCTAGTGAATATAAAGAATTCTGAAAAAAAAAATTACTTAAAAAAAAGGAGCTTCAGAATGTGTGTAGCACATTGTCGCAGATTTATCCGCCACAGTGCTGCAGCGGATTCAGTCGATATAGCGCGCTGCATTGGATTTCGCTGCTACAGTGCATGTAAAATTTTTACAAGTCCCAAGCTGTCATAGCGCGCCGCAACCCTTGGCGGAACTGCTGGAGCAAAATTTATTGCTTTGAATTCCCAAGGCAATCAAAGATGCTGCAGCGCACATTGGGACTCTAATTCTAAAAATTTGGTGCTAAAAAGCTGTATTTACTCTTCCTTTATAGGCTAAATTGAAATCACATTGATGGAATGTCATGAGACCTTCTTTGACCAATCATAAACTTGCCTTAATGTGATTTATTAATTTAGAGTCTTCTAGAATTCCTTCATCTATTTATGGATCCTTAGGGTGATGATGAGGCTTGCACCTCTTAACAATTTTAAGCACCTTATCCCTCATTTATTTTTAAATAGCAACCCATTTCTTATTCTCTCACTCACCACTTCTTCAACCCTTGAGAGAAAATATCTTCCAGAAAGAAATCGATCGCAAGCAAAGGAGCTGCTATCCCCACAGCTAGTGGGGCGTATAATAAGAAGAAGTTCATTTCGGTTGAAGCTGAACAATGCTTCAACCAAGCGATATCCAAGTAGAAGTTGATCCCGGAGCGAGGATTCAGGCTCCCATACCCGGTGAACCCTGACCAATTTATGAACAGGGCATGGGAGCACTTGGTAATCCCTACACACATGACTTACCCCTCCATCGTTCAGGAGGTTTATGCCAACGCCATCAATGCAGTATAGCATAAAATTAAAGTGAGGGGTAAAGGCGTGGAATTCGGGATCCAGCAAATCAAATGGCTTTATTTGCTAAGAGAAGTAGATGATTCTTTTTACCTCAAACTCCTAAGCTCCAAATACAACCTGACTACGATTGCAAGCGAGATCACCCGCACAAATACGGGACGGAGAGGAAACTTGGCAAACATTTTTCAATCACTCCTAATGGAGTCGAGTAATGCTTGGCATGTGTTCGACTCCAGTTTCGTCATGCCTTCTGGGCATCTCAGTAAGGTGACCCAGTCACGAGCGTTGTTCCTATGCGCATTGCAATAGCCTAGAGATATTCACATTTCTAGCATTATAATGGAGCAGCTTTGGAACGCCCTGACCGGGCTTGGCACTGCACTAGCATTCGGGTCATTAATTTCAGGAATATGCGAGGAACAAGGGGTAAAGATCCTACCATATGATGTCGCGATTCCTCCTCGTGCTCCACTAGATCTTACAAATTTGAGCGCTCGCACCCACAAGCGGGTGTGAGCTAAGAAGAGAAGGTGGGAGGATGGAGAAGCTTCAACCTCTAATGGCCGAAATATGGCGAATAAAATGATGATGCAGATGTATGCGCATTAACAAAACTTGGGTATTTTCATGGCACATGACATGAGATTCATCAAAAGAGGAGTCGATCGACAGCGCAATTTCCAAACAAAATTCCATGACGCTCTTGGAACAATGTTCTAAGAATGGAGCTTACGTGGAGGACCGGATAGATTTGAGCTGCCGCAGCCTCCTGTCGATGACCTTGTCCCGGATAATGACTGGCCAGCAGATTACACTTATCGGGACATTGACAAGCCAATCCCCCTCCAATCATGCTCTATGGCTCAGCAAAGTAGAAGGAGGGAGATATCATTGAACACCCATGGATAATGTGACATAGTTCATTGGGTCAAATGAATCATTTCCCTTAGCTAAACTGCGTGTGTAGCGCATAATGCTGATTGGTGGGAATCAAAGCTTGTGAGATCTATGACCTATAAGAATGTTTTGGTAACCTAGATGTAGTAAATCAAAATTAAATTAATTATGATCTCATAAGAATCTATGTGACGAGGTAGAACCCCTAAAGTGTTTTCCTTGTGCACTAAATTTGAACTTATTGGAATTAGAGGATCAATCTAAGGAAGTCAAAGTTCACTTGATTGGATAGGCATAGTAAAATCACTATACATATTGCAATGACAATAATTACAACACCGAGCCTTACGAGTCACATAATGAACCCCCAACTATCTCTTCTTAATCACGTAATATCTTAATTTAAGTGCTTATTGTTAATCTAGAAACCAAATTAAAATAACAAAAAATGATTATTCTAAATATTTTTAAAAGAAGATAGAATTTAGTATCAAAACTACCGTTCCATATGGACGATAAAAATACGGAACTAACAATTCCAATTTATTACTTTAGACCATATACACTTGCGTGTGAGCGCAGACATGTATTTACTGTCTATCACGCCTCGCCCCATCACGCGCGTAAAAGATATATCATAATCAATTTTGGTGGCAGAGCAGTGCGCCACTCGGGAAAGAATTTCCCGTCTCCCCGAATTGCTTAAACTAACATTGAAGGCTACTGACTCAATCCCAAAGGAGAGTCGAGAGCTAATACTTAAGATAATAGTAGTATTCTTATCCTAAGTATTAGATAAATACATACATTAGATTTAAAATACAATATGAAAAATCCAATATATGTATAAGATATCAATATTTCCAGTATACTGATCACATCACAATACTAAGTATAAGTAATATATAAGCAGAGTGCAAAAGCTAAGCATACATCTAAAAATATTCATCATAGAAATTAAATGAAAACATTCATCTCAGAAAAGAAAAATCAATACATTTAGAAATTATTACAAATGATTTACTAAAATAATACTGAAATAAAGTCCAAGTACTGAACTGGAATAACTAATCAAAAATTGTAAAAGCTGAAGAAGAAAATCTGCTAAGGCTTCACAAACTCCTCCTGAACCTCTTGAACTTCCTTCTAACCTGACTCAATAAGCTGTTCAGGATCTAATAAATTGTTGTATCCCAGAAGTACCCCGTCCCGTGTTAGACAATAAGTCTAACACATCGAAACTAATCTAAGCAGCTCTAATTATAAACTTAATATTTAAATAACGTAAAATAGAGCTGCAAAAATATTATAAAAGTAATTGAATATCTGAAATAGTATAAAACTAAAGTAAAGTAAGCTAACTGTATACTGAATACTGAAAAAGAATAAAGACAGTATATAATATGAAACTGAGTAAATAACATATAAAATTATACTGTATACCACTGAAGTCATGTATCTGTATATGCCATGATATTGTATACCACTAATATGCTATAGAAATATTACTGAACTGCTATGAGTCATACGATCCAATGTCTACAAACATACGGTTGGGAATACAGATTACTGTGATGCCAATGCATCCTGAAATTCCCCAATTGATGTATGTAATATTTTGTAACTCATAAATCATTACTGATACGTATACATCATACTTATGTTCATGCTTATGTCTCTTATACTACATGTCTTAAACTCAAAAAATCTAAAAAATGCTATAAAATTAGATAATGAATCAAAAGTCTCTATTGTGCAGAATTCATTTAAATGAATTTTGACTACTAGTCCAAATTTCTAATAGTTGGTTTTAATTAGGATTTTACTTAAGTTAGAAATGTTGTATACACATATTTAGCATATTTACAAGAAATGTGAATTTAGCACTTAGTTTGTTTAAGCTACACCTATTGATGCAATTTTTGATAGGAGGCATCACCTGATGGTGATTTATATCTCAAATTCTGCTATTGAATATCATAATTATAAGCATATTTAGTGTTCTAAAGAGGGTGGCTTAGATGACCTAGTTTGTTTGAATCCACACATATGGAAGTGATATTCGATAAGAAGAATCAACCGATGGTGATTTTTATTCAAACAAACTAATGATCTAAATCCCTAATTATAACACTTTTAGGACAGAATAATTTATTCTAAGTGAGACTATATCTGACTAAACTCGTAGGATAGAACACATATATAGTCTTACATTAAGGTGAATCAACCAATCCTGAATACTACTGAAGTAATCTAGCACTATGAATATACACTACTATACTCAACTAATAATCTGGGTTCAGACAATTCTATTTAATCAATAAAGATCACCAAAGCTATGAATTCAGACTCCAATAGGGTGAATCCTACACAAGCTTTCAAGGGTGTAACCAAAAGGTCATTCAATATAAGTTTCTACCACATGGAGGAATTTGCATTCTAAGTACTTTGGGTTATCCTACCATAAGGGTCTAAAATTAATCTTCTAAAGTTAAAAAGGATCATCTAAGTTCCTACCTCAATATATTAATATTTATTAAGACCAATATTATTAACATATAAAACCTAATGTAAGATCATCAAGATATTACATATTCAACATCTATGCTAAAATTTATAAATTTTATTTATTAAGCTTATTTTGATCAGATTAGATGGGTAAACTCATCTGATCAATATATATACTACAATTATGGGGTATAATAGAGAGTATTATTATGATTTAATCTTGTAATAAATTAACATAATTTTATAATTATTTTCATGCTAAGAGTCTTATATATTAGAAAATTAAAGATCTTAAGGTACATGTCTAGATAATAAATCACATAAGTTCCTTAATGATCTTAATACTTCTAATTCAATATTTTTAAAATTAGTGTCAAATTAGACATATTATCAAAACTATGCAAGTTGAATTATCTTCAAATCAAATTGATTGATTAAATGATTAAGGATTTATATCTTAACCAGACGGGTTAGGGTTTAACCCCTAGATTTACCAAATTAAGACCAATAATTGATTTATAGATCAATGACAAATCAATGCATTTTTTGTGTATTATTGATAGCAAATTTCAGATTTATATTAAGTAATATTTACTTAATCAAGTTCTTAATATTCTTATGTTCAAATATAATTTAATACTAAATTGAGTAAATCAAAGTGTCCAAATCAATGTTAAAGTTCACTAATATGCATAAACATTACAGTGATTAAAAATAACGAATAATTAAGTCTAACAAAATCTTAAATTAAACTAAAAGAGATTAGCATTTGATTACAAATCTAAAATACTTAAGTTCCATACAATTTGGTTATTAAGTTTTATTTGTTCGCACAAACAATTAAAGATTCTAACATTAACATTTTGCACAAAAATATTTAAGTAAATACCTAAGAGATTTAGAACATGCCATTTTAGGATAAGTGATAAATTTTACATTGAAATTCACCTACAATTTCATACAATACTTAATTTTACTAAATTCAGGTTTAGTTTGATATATTTTGGCCCCATTAGGGTCCTAGAACCATTAGAATGTGAAAAAGCATAAATCCTAGCAATTTTGGACAGTTCTGGGCACTTTCAAACATTTTTGGATGCTACAGCGCGTTGTAGCGCCTTCTGGCCAAAAGCCAAGCGCTACGGCGCACAGTAGCGCTTTCAAGTGCAGCGGCACCAGAGTTCCCGAGAGCTAAATGCTACGACGCGTTGTAGCACTCCCTGGCCGAGAGCCCGGTGCTATGGCGCACTACGGCGTGCAGCAGCGCTTTTAGGCGATGCGGAAGATTTCAGTGTTATGACGCATTTAATTTAATTTCATCAAATTTATATGCCGCTGCAGCGCGCTGTGGCACGCTACGGCGCGCTGCTGCAGATTTTAACTCGAAACTCGGGCGCTACGGCACGCTGCGACAGATTTCAACTCGAAACTCGGGCGCTACGGCGCGCTATAGTGCTCGACGGTGATTTCGCATGTGCGAAAATTGTGACGGGTCTTCTTTCACACTCAAATCCCCCTAGTTTTTTGGCACCTCACATATTGTGCCATATGCCGATGGAAAGGTCTTTCTGAGACCTTTCCATTGATACCAAAATTAATATGAGTGGATTATTCTAATAAGCAGAAAGTAAGGCTATAACTATGGGTATACAAAAATTATACAGTTTTTGACAGCATTTTTCAATGGAGAAATGAGCTATGATCGGACTCTTTTGAGTTTAATTGAGGCTCAATGATCACACATAGAATCCATAGCTAATGAAAATATCATTCACAACACTTTTCTAAATAAAATGAAGAGAATAACACAAGGAATAGTATAGAAAATGGGTACCTTAGCCTTGAAATGGAAGAAAAATACTCTGCTTTCTTCAAGAACTTTGGAGGAAGAATCCCTTCTTTGTCAGTCACTAGCAAGAGAAGAAAGAGGCTGAGAGCTTCTTCAAACAATAAGCACAGCAAGTGAAGGAAGAGGAAGGAGCTTTCAACTTTGAGCAAATGGAGAGGAAGGAGGGGGCTGAGCTCCATTTTAAAGGAGAAGGGGAACTTGGCTTCAGCAAAGGGAAGGCATGGCTTAAGCATGGAGAGAGCCATGCCCTTTCCCATTCAAAGCATGGGGGAGAAGGGGGCTTTTGTGCAAAAAAATGGCGAAGGGAGAGGGCTTCCTTGCGTGCGTAAGCAAGTGAAGAAAATCACAGGAAATGGGGAGGTAAGGGCACCGATCAGCAAGGATGGAGGGGACGAGTGGGCCAGACAGAGAAAGAAAAAGAATGGAAATTTAAAATGGATTTAAATGAATAAATAATTATTCATTTCTAATTTTTAATTTATTAAAAATTTAAATATGATAAACACGCTCTAAAAAATTCCAAAAATTCACCACTAGTTAATTTAGGGGTGAGAAATTCAACGATGAAGTCAAATTTGGATTCCGACGATTATTTAATTATGCTAATTTTTGGGGTATTTAAATATATTGAAATATTCGCGAAAATCCGATGACTTCCAAACACATTCAAAATATCACTCATAGCTAATTTGGGGGTAACGATTGCAACAATAAAGTCAAATTTTGATTTTGAGGTCAAATTAAATATCTCAATTTTCTAATTAATTAAATATTATTAAAATATTCCAAATATTCAATTGAGCTTCGAATTACTCCAAATCTTTATGGATTAATTTTAATGACTAAATGAACCTAAGAAATGATAATTATGCTACAATTAAGCTAAGATTTGGCTAAGTAACAACAAAGGGTTGTTACAATAGCTCACTCTAGATTTATACGAGGTTCTAGAGCTCTAAGTGATATGGGTGATATGACATAAACCCATTTAACTTAGCAGCTCATCTCCTTAGCTAAGCTTATAGTTGATGTATGTGAGGCATTAATGAAATTAAGTTCATGTGATATTTAACCTAAATTCAAATTTTCATAACTTGGACATAAGAAAAGAATTCATTAAATAAAGATCATATGAATGTCTATATACCAAAATTGAACCTTTTTGTGTTCATTTCTGAGCACTAGACAAGACTTAGTACATTAAGTGATTTAATTAGAGAATACTAAGTTTCTTGTTTATTAAATAATAATTAATTCAATTCACTTACCAAAAAATTGAGAAGAAGAGTTGTAACAACTCAAGGTTGTTACCCAGCTTAATTTGAGCCTAATCGTATTATAAGTATCATTCCATTAAGTTCATCCAGTCATTAGAACCAAACCTTGAAGGTTTGGAGCAATTTAGAGCTCAATCCAATATTTTGGATTATTTTAATATTTAATTAATTAAGAAATTGAGGTATTTAATTTGACCTCGAAATCAAAATCTGACTTCGTCATTACGACCGTAACCCCCAAATTAACTAAGGGTGATATTTTGGACGCGTTTGGAAGTCAAAAAATTTTTCGCGAATATTTTAATATAATTAAATGCACCGAAAAATGGAATAATCGGAATCGAATTCCGACTTCGCCGTTGAATTCCTCACCACGAAATTAGATATGGGTGAATTTTTAGGAATTTTCTGAGTGCGTTTCAAAAATTTGAATTTTTAAATAATCAAAGAAGATAAATAAGGGATTATCGAGTCCTTAATTTGCAATTTCTCCCCCCTTTCTCATAGCTGGCACCATATTTGGCGCCCCTCCCTCCATGGCATGCAAGAGATGGCTGAGAGCCATCTATTCTTCTCTCACCCCATGCCCTTAGGCTCCTTCATGATGGCTCCATACTCCTCCATCTCCCTAGGCTCATCATTTCTCTTTCTCCTTTAAGAAGGAGCTCAAGCTCCTTCTTCATCCCCATTTGGAAAATGCTGCAGCTCTCTCTTCCTCTATTGATGCCCTTGTGTTGAAGAAGAATAAGTTCAGCTCATCTCCAAGCTTGAAGAAAACTGAGGTTCCTTCTTCTTACTTTAAAGCTAAGGTACCCATTTGTTCCTCTCCTTGTCTCCTTCATGTTACCACAATACTTGAAATATATCTCTAAAAGTCTATAAATATGTATGGAAGCCATTAAGGCTCATTGAGGTAGCTCATTTATTCGAAAAATGCATGCTCTATTTTTGTCCATTTTGTATACCCTATCATTTATCCACATTTTTAGTATATCTAAAATGCTCCGTTTATGCCGATTTTGATGTCGATGGAAAGGTATCGGAAAGACCTTTCCATTGATTAATGGCACCGCTCATGAAATACTCTGAATTGGGAGTATTTGAGCTTGAAAGTAGGCCTTACAGGTTTCATCATGGTAAAATCGTCGTTTGGCGCTGCAGTGAGCTGCAACACCCAAAGTTGCAAAATGAGTCGCAGCGCGCTGCAGCAGGCTATAGTAGTATTTCGAGAAAATCTTAGGAAGTCAATTAAATGACTAATTGAATAGTAAAAATCACAAATGGACCGCTGCAGCGCGCTGAGCGGGCTGTAGCGGAATTTCGGGAAAAATTTATGAAATCTGAAAATTAAATTAATTGAACAGTATTTTCGTAAGTTTGACCACTGCAGCGCGTCACAGCGGGCCACAACACTAAGAGCACCATAGCGCGCCGCAGCGCTAACACCGCCACAGTGTGCTGCAGCGGCAAAAATGCCACAGCGCGCTTTAGCTCCCGAATTTGCAAAATGCCCATTTTTTTTAATACTGCCTATTTTTAGCTGAAATGGCTAAAACTTCACTATTTTTGTATTTTAAGGTACCTAGGACATTAGTGGGATTAAATAATATTAAATTTGAACCTATTTTAGCTAAAATGGAATATTGTATAAAATTCTATACGGAAATTAAGTTTGAAACTTTATTATTTTTATCAAGTGCTCAAAACCTACTATGTACTTGAAATATATGTTATGTCAAATGCCAAGTAATAGAATCTTAAGTGATTGTAACAAATAGGTATATCTTAATAACTTAATGGCATGAAACCTAAGTCTTTTAGAACTATAATCAAGTGCTAACTCCTTTGCTTTGATTTAGAATTTGGTTAGCCTTAATTACATTTTTATTCTGTATCATCTTTATATTTAGATGCTTTCGTGATATTATGATGTATATTAGAAATCTCTAAATATCTATTTGGACACCTAATCATGTGTAAATGACATTAAACTATAATTAAATATAAGAATTTGCTAACTTGATTAAGTAGATGATACTTAATTGGAAACCAAAGTTTAATATCAATAATATACTAATAACACATTGATTTGTCATTGATCTATAAATTAACCTTGGTCTTAATAGTTGAAAGGTTAGGGGCTAAACCCTAACTTATCTTAATTAAGATTTAAACTTTAATCACTTAATCAGTTAATTTGATTGAAATATAATTTAATTAACATTGTTTCAATAATGCATATGATTTGATATTGATCTTAAATCATTGAATTAGAAGTGCTAAGGTTAATATTGAATATGTGTGATTGAAACATCTGAATCTAAACTTTAGATCTTTGATTTTCTCTTATAGAAGACCATTAGCATAAAATAGATAATAAAATTGTAATGATTTATGAAATGATCTAACTCTAATAAGATATTTGATTGCATCCCATGATTGTTGAATAAAAAATGATCAGATGAATTTTAATTATCTGATCTGATCACTTTAACCTAAGTCTAACAAGTAAACCTTAAGAAGTAGAAAAGTGAGAACTTAAGGGTCTTGCTTTAGGATCATTCTTTAAATGTTTAAGGACCTTAATTATTGATACCTTAAGGTAAGAAGAGCTTTTGTGACTTATTAAGGTAGAAACTTAGATGATCCTTCATAACTTTAGAAGTTGAACTTGATACCTTGTGGTAGGAATCACCTAAAGCAGTTAGAATGGAACTTCTCCCTTACGATAGAATTCAATATTGAGTGATCTTTTGATCACATCCTTGGAGCCTTGTGTAGGACACACCTATTTAGAATAAGGATTAATAGCTTTGATAAAACCTTGTCGATTAAATTGAACCTTTTGAACCCATATTATTGGTTGGGTATAGAAGGGTATACCCATAGTATTGGATTATTTTAGTAATATTCAGGATTAGTTGATTCACTCTAATGTGGACTTATGACCAAGTGCTATCCCGAGGGATTAGACCAATACAGTCTTATTAGAGTAAATCTTCCAAGACTAAGAGTGTTATAATTAGTGAATAAGATCCCTAGTTTGAGATATAAATTGCGACCGGGTTCAGTCTCCTATCGTAGTGCACTTCGATAAGTGCAGTTTATGCAAACTAAGTATCTCAAGTCATTTTGCATAGAACACTGAGTATGCTTGTAATTAAGACATTAACGGTTTAGCTTGAGATGTAAACTGTGACCGAGTTCTGTCTCCTATCGTAGTGCGCTTCGATAAGTGCAGTTTAAATAAGCTAAGGGTTAAATCCACATTTCTTGCAAACATTTTAAATATATGTATACAATCATCCCGGCTAGTGATTTTCAAGTAAATACTCAACTTTAACCAATTATCAAAGTTAGAATTTTAGGAGTCAGAATCCTTTTAGCAGGATTCTGCACAATGGAGACCTTGAATTTATTATCAGTTTTCAAAGCATTTTCTGGATTTTTTGGGTTTATTTCTTATAATCTAGAAGCATGAGTATGAGCACAAGCATGATGTGTGAGTATCAAAATGATGTATGAGTATCAATGATAATTTATGGGTTATAAAATATTGCATACAATGACCAGGGAATTTCATGATGCATCGACATCATTTGCAAACGGTATTCCCAACTGGATTTATGTGTACATTGGACCGTACTACTCATAGCAGTTCAGTAGTATTTTGGTTGCATATTAGTAGCATACAGTATTATGGCATATTCAGATACACAGTTTTAGTGATATACGCCATAGTTTTACATATGATTACTCAGTTTTAGATTCATTACTGTTTTGATTTACTTTCAGTATTCAATTTACAGTTCAGTTTTACTTTGCTTCACCTTACTTCAATTTTGTACAGGTTTATACAGTTTTATGCTTTCAGTTACCTTTATAGTATTTATGCAGATTTAATTACATTATATAAATATTAAATGAATAACTAGAACTATTTAGACTAGTTTTGATGTGCTAGACTTATTATCTAACACAGGGTACATTTGGAATCTTATAATTTGTTAGATCTTGAGCAGTATATTGAGCTAGATCAGGAGGACACCCAGGAGATTCAGGAGGAGCCCGTAGAGCATTAGTGGACTCTCTTCCAATTTTACTATTTGTCTGCTTAGTTTATTTCAGTTCAGCACTCAACCTTTATGTCTGTAATTTAATAACTATTTGTAATAATTTTGGATCTACTTTCTTTTCTTTTATGAGATGAATATTTTCATAAAGCTTCTGTGATGAATGTTTCTGGATGTTTGCTTTAAGCTTTCGCACTTTGTTATATACTACTTATACTTAATATTGTGATGTGATCAGTATACTGAAAATGCTGATATCTTATACATATATTGGATTCCTATTGTATTCTAAATCCAATATGTGTATTTGTCTAATACTTAGGATAAGAATACTACTCTTATCTTAAGTATTAGCTCCCAACCCTTCCTTGAGGTTGAGTCAGCAGCCCTTCAGACGGGCTTAGTTTTCAGCTATTTCGGGAATACTGGTAATTCCTCCCCAAGTGGCGCATCGCTCCACCGCCGATATGATTATACTCATCCATTGTGCATGGCGACAGGGTAGGGCGCTACAAGAGTACTTGAATGAACCCTTATTAATTTGCATCTTAAAACTCAACTCTCCCTATTTTCTCTAAAAGTAGTTTTGAATCAAGAAACTCTGATATTGCTAATTATTACTAAAATAACAACCACTTTGACACTTAAATATTAATGAAATTAAGCACAATATAGTAATAAAATAGAACACCATTCTCAGTAGATAATAAATCTAAGGATCTTACCATCCCTTATTTCTTCATACTTTGTATACTTGCGTGCATGTGTAGACTGTGTCTTTTCTGTTTGTCATCAAGACTAATTCTAAAGATGCTTTAGATGGTGAGCATTAGCACATAGAGATTGATAATAATGTTGAGCTAGATGTAGGTGTACATGAAAATGCCCAAGAAGGTGTTGAAGCTGAACCACAAACACATGTATTATGAAGATCCACAAGTCACCAGATTGCCACAAAGGTACTATAATAACCCTAGTTATTACCATAGCTAAGTTTAGATTAATTAAGCTAAACTAAGTTCTAATTTTGATTCTATTGGACTCAATGGGTCATTTAAACCTAACCCTGGAAGTTTGAAAGTAATCAGAGTTAAATTGAGAATTTTGGTATTTTTGTCCATTTTTGAGCCCAGAAAAATATTTAAATTAATTTGATCTCCAAATTAAAATTGATCTTATTTTTGAATTCCTCATGCTCTAATTAGCTACAGGTGCATTTTTGAGAATTTTTGGAGCTCATTTAGTCATAAATTGGATTTATAAATTAATTAGAATTTAAGAAAATTATTAATTGAATTAATATTAATTAAATTAAATATTTATATATATTTAATAAATAGGATTTGCTGTCGAGATGGTGGCAGATCCGTTGCTGGGTCCCGACAGCAGCGCGTGCAATCCAAGCAATGGATACGTTAGCACACATCCTAGCAAATTATCCAATGGCGCGATCTACCTCGCACCGTGATTAAATCATATACACCCAATTAACATCTATCATCTGATGCTTGAGATCCAATCCGTGGATCAGTTAATTAGGAGCCGCATCAGACCGTCTATCCTCAACGGTCTCGCGATTAAACGACGGAGACGAACCCCGCCACTATGGATCTTAGTCTTCGCTCGATCGCAGGCCCGACAGGAGAAATCCGCTCATACAAGCCACGTTGATTATGTTTGCCACTCCTCTACCAGGTCACCTAGACCGTTAGGATCTTCCTATTTTTGGCCGAGCCCACCAGGCGACCCTGAGGCAGGGGGTAATCTCTTTAAGGGGTGGGCAATTGAGACAGCTCGGCCCAAGCCTGAGCCATGGCTTCCAGCCACGATATCCACCTCTGAACCTCCCCTAGACCTATAAATATTTTCAGGATATTACAGTGAGTCCCATTGCTCATCGTGATTCCTCAATTGCTCAACTAAAATCCTCTAGAGCTCCCCGTCTTCTTGACAAATTTCGGAACCTTTAGAGCTGCGAACTGCTGATAGAGTGCGCGTGTCTGATGTTAATACCCCATGCTGGCTCATGGCGATCATCAGGAAACTCTAGCTGCACCTAAGTCTTCTCGGTCGTGCCTGCATTCCCCTCCCAGGTACAACCTCTTCCCACTGAGCTGCATAAGCTCAGTCCATCCATTTAAGTGTGTAATTATTTCCTCTAGATGCCGTCTAGTTCCCTTAGCCCTCTAGGAACCTAACCCAATCATTCCTAGGGTCTGAGCTAGCTTCGATTTATCGTATCGATCGATTGAGCTAGCGGCTGAGCCAAGGCTGTGTCCGAGTAAGGACCCAGCGATTGGCTGCACCCCAAGATGTGAAACTTTAGGGGTTTGACTCGCCTCACCTCACTGACGGTGTAGGGATCGAGCCCCGTTAGTTTAGTGGCTTCTGTGAGAAGAATTGCTCGCTCACAGTGAACCCTAATTCTCCTGCCTTAGCACCTCTCGGTCGAGTAGCACTCCGATGATCCAGCACGACCCAGATTGGGGTTCTTACCTCAATCGACCTGTCTTAGTTCCCAGAAGGTGTAGTCATTGAGTTCAGGGCATGGCATGGAGTGTGCATGGAGAATTGCTCATCTGAAGGTAACCCTAATCGAGTAGGTACATGGCTGTGGACGCAAGGAAGACGACAAGTGCGCTTTGGGCCGGGTCGGTCCTGACCTGCACGGTTTGATTTTGGGCAGTGGCTAAATTAAATATTATTGGATTTAATTTTCTTAAGTTAAATAAGTGAATAATATTAAACCTATAGTTCTAATTTAAATAAAAATATAGAATAAATTTTTTAAATAATTTTAGCAATACTTATCTAAATGGTACGATCCAATGTACAATTTTAATCAGAAAATATATAAGAAAGAATAATATAAAATAAAATCAATAATCTAATGGTTAAATTTTTAATAATTGCTTAATTCTTTTCTATTTGTATTTAAATCATATTAAATCCATTAATTAACTAAAAATATTAATTAAGGTTTCTGATTGCTCATGAGACCATAAAGAACCTATGTAGACCTTTAAAAGTAATTTAAAATCTTTAATTTTATTAATCATTTCTTAATTATCCTAAAATGAGATTAGTGAATTAAGTATTGGATTAGTCTTTGATTTTGATGAATCTAATTCTTAATGCCTTATTAAAGATAATAAAGATTATAAATATAATTGGATCACTCTAGGATGCCCTGAATTTCGTAATCACCTTAATTAGCCTCTTAATGTGATTAATACTAATTAAGTTAAATCAAGTATCCAAATATTAAGATAAGTGTTTATTGCACTTCATCAATCAATATGAAGCTCATTAAAATAGATTTGAATCAATTTACATGATCAAGTCCTAAGGTGTCATTTTTAGCCTTAAGAATGGTATTTTGGTTATTTTGACCAAAATAAGTTTAAGCACTGATGAATTCATAAATTATATCTCAAATAAAGAAAAAATTAATTCATTTCTTTTTATAAAACTGCTCCTGTAAACTAATTTTTATTTATCTTTTCAGGAAAATACCTATCCAACGAATTCTGAGCAATTTGGACAAGTTTCCAATTTTTATAAAGGAAAATCGCTGCCGCGCACTGCAGCACGCTCCAGCGTGCTGCAACGTGCCACTTTGCGAGCGCGGGCGCGATCATGCGCTGTAGCGTGCCACTTTGCGAAACGCAGGCGCGATTGCGCACTGCAGTATGCCACTTTGCGAAATGCGCGAGCGATCACGTGCTACAACGGGACATTTTGCGAAATGCAGCCGGGATAGACGCTGTAGCGAGACTGTTTGCAAATGTGGGCGCGATAGCACGCTGCAGCGGGCAAATTTACAAAAAATGCTAGCATGACTGCGCGCTACAGCGCGCTATAGCGCGCTGTAGCGACCCTTCACTTATCAAACCTGATCACCCCAGCACGCCGCAGCAGGCCTTTTTGCAAAATCGTCGGCCATAGCGCGCTGCAGTACGCTGTAGCGGCCCGCCGTAATTTTGTCTGGTAGAAGCATTAATTGCGGCTGGGACAAGACCCCAACCAGCCTCTTGTCTCCAGCCATCATTCCTCCTGCTGCAGCTCCGTTTTTAAATGGAAAATGGTTTTTTTGATGTGATGAAAAGGATAAAACAATGGAAAATATTGGTCACCTCATCCATCAAGTAGATTTTGCCATCGTTGCTTCAGAATTTTAAAGGAAATTGCTAGTTTTGTATTATGATAAGGAAGAAGCAGTTACCACCTTTCTTGACTAGAGGAGGGTTCCAAATTTGGCTCACTTCAACCTAAGTAAGAGAGGGGCTACATAGAAGAGAAGAAGAACTCCCCAATGGTGGAGGAGCTCAACTTACTAAGGAGAATGAGGAGAAAGGCAGCACTAGTGTGGGGCCCCCATACTAACAACAAGGAAGTACGGTGCTCCAACTATGGCAAACCCCCAACTTAAGTAAAATTAGGTAAATCCAACCTACCTTAAGCCAAGGACTTGTCACCAAGTACTATAACATTCATCAATATATATATATATATATATATATATATATATATATATATGTGTGTGTGTGTGTGTGTGTGTGTGTGTGTAAATATTAATGTGGCGGAAGCAATAGGCGAGTAGTAACATCCACAAGCATACATAGCAGAAAGAGGGAAAACAATATAGTAACTCATCTAAATGCAGAAATGAAATACATCCAGAATTAATTATTACAAACTGAATTTTTAAAGAGAATGAAAATGTCTCTCAATCTCACTGAAATAAAATGCAAGATCTATCTAAACAGCAGCAGCACGATCCTCCTCCAGAACCTGTTCCTCTTCTGTGACACTGCCCATGAACACGTCTGAATCTGATATTTGTCGGAATCACAAATGCCAGGGCCCCAGCCAACAAAACAAAAATATTACAGTTAGACAATTATCTAAGTACATTTTAGGCTATTTTAATGAACTAGATATTTTAAATATATCACATTTAAATTAGCTAAACATGCAAACAGTAATAGGTGCAATAAGCAATGGAGAAATGGTAACTATAAACTATCCATTTATAGCCAGCAACTAGTATGAAGAACATACAATATAAAATAAATAAGGTGAGGCTAAAAGCTAAAAAGAAATAGCAACTACAATACAATTCTGAACCTGACATGCTTATGATTATATTAATACAAGATGGGTATACAAAAGAAATATAAGTACTGAAAACATGCAATTCTAGCATCCTAAACATGCCAATATATATAAGTAAACCATGTGAGTATACATAAAACATGCTAATTAAGAAAAGGAAAAGAAAAGACCACTAAGACATGTGGCAAAAGCAAAGCAATCTATGTAAAGCTACTGAGACATATGGCAAAGCTAGCAAGTATTGAAAATAAGGCCACTAAAGCATGTGCAAACAAAACAGAAAACAATACTGAATAATCTAGCTAAAGTAGCAATAAGCCTAAGACATATTATTGTCATACCAGCCAATAGGCCATACAGGGCCTCCAATATCAATCAATCAATCCCCAGCCTAACCATCCAAATATGCTAGGTCTGAGTCCAGTCTATATAATACTACTACTGAAGAGGTAGACTAAGCTAGGACATATTCTACCAACTACAAACAAGGCAAAACTGAATTATATGCAATTCAAATACTAACTTAGGATGTACCATCCATATCCTAAGTTCTCCTATCATGCTCAAGGAATAAAGCTCAATATCCAAGGTATGCAAAGCAATCTAGTCAAAGTAAGCAAGAGACTCAATCTAGGCTTATGTGATATCTGTTGTTATCTATTTATCCAATCTAACTATTCTGAGAATGTATAAGTTTAGAATCTCCAATATCTAGCTATCGAGTAGAATCTCAGATTTACGTCCTTATAGTTAACATTATAACTTAACAAGTTCTAATCCAAAATCATGTGACGACTATATGGTTTAAGTAAATAAATCAATGACTTAATTTATTAATATTTTACTTTCTTACCCAAATCTTGCTTAAGTAATTCAAGATTTAAGGATTTAGGACTTAAACTCCACTTTGGTGTCCCAATCCTAAATCCAAGGTAAAAGTCCTATTAAAGATCTAGGGTTCTCAATTACTACCCAAATTAAAGGTAAGAAATCTTATAAGCTGAAAGATCCAAGAACTAAGAACTTGGTAAAAGGTTATTATACTGATCATAAAATAAAATAATCAATTAAGAACTTTGAGAATCTAAGATATATATTCAATCTCTTAAGATAATTTCATTATCTCATAGATTGAATCACCCTATACCCACAAGGAAGGCTTCAAAGGGTTAAACAATCAATCACTTAAAGAATTTCAATTGGAGATGGTTCAATTCAAATTGAAGATCTAAGTCTGAGATCTAAGATCTAAGGATCCGATATTTGATCACTTTAGACTTTAAACTAGATTTTAACTTAGGAGTTTCCATTTGTATTTCTTTAGAATTTAAGTTTATAATCTAACTATATTGAACTCATTAAGGTGATAATTGACAAACTTAGATATTTGGGTTAAGCATTAAACTAGGTGACATTTTTTTAGGTTACTTAAGATCTAAGTATCTTAATTAGAGCTTGATTGAAGATTTCTTAAGTTAAGGATCACATTAGCATTAATATTGGTATGAGAACTCAGAGAACATTTCTAATCTATTTTAGGGTAGATTACTGAAATTTTCAAGGTTTATAGGGCATTTAAGCATATTTGATCAAAATTACCAAAATACCCCTCTTAAGGCCAAAAATTGGAATTTTATGGTTTAGTTATCCAAATTACTCCTAATCTATTTTAATGTGTCCCATACTGATAAATAAGGTGGGAAATACATTTATCTTGGATTTTGACCACTTAATTAAGCTGATTAATACTAATTACTTATTTAAGCTAATTTTGGGGATTAGTAAATTTAGGGCATCTTAGGGTAAACTAACCTTTCCAAATGGTTTTAGTATACTTAGGATAGCATTAGGAATAATCTCTATCAATATCAGAGGCTTAATTAGGTTTAATTTTTACTAATCCCTAAGTAGGGTGATTAAGAAGTGATTAAGAGAAATTAATATCCAAAATTAGTTTTAAAGGTCTGAAATTGTTCTATATGGTTCAGGGAGCGATCAGAGCCCTTAATTTCCTCATTTAGATATTTATTTAATTAATATAATTTAAATAAGGATAGCAAAGAGTTGGGCAAATATTTTTAAATCCAACCATTAGATCTGTGATTTTATTTTATATTTAGATTCCTTGTATTTTTCTGATTCAAATGTTATATTGGATCATACCATTTGGATCAGTATAGCTAAAGTTATTTAAATAATTTATTATGTATTTTTATTTAAATTAAAACTATAGGGTTTAATTTATTTAAAAGCATAACCATTGAAAATGTCCTCCGATAATTATTTAATAGACGCGGCCCAAAATCATAACCGCGCGGGTCACGGGTCGGCCCGACCCGGACTTCATCTTCAACCTCTCGATGGGTCCCAAACTAGCCGAGCTTCAGCGTTAAAATTCTCAGCGCTCCGATGACGGCGGCGGCTCAACTCAATCCTTACACGTTCCTGCAGTCGAGACGCATCGATTGGACCAAGAACCCCCATCTGGATCCCTCTAGATCGATGGGGTGCTACTCATCCGAGGCGCTTTTGATAAGGGTGTCTCAGGCCAACTGTGAGGAGGCAAATTCTCCTCACAGAGGACTTGAATCGGCCAGGGTTCGATCCCTACACCTTCAGGGAAGTGAGGCAAGTCGAACCTCCAAGTTTTCTTAACCTGGGGCGCAGCCGATCGCTGGGTCCTTACTAGGACCCAGCCATGGCTTGGCCACTAGCTCAGTCGATCTATATGATCGACTCGAGCTAGCTTAGCCCCAAGCGACAATTACCACAGGTTCCTTAGGTGGCTACAGTTCTCTAGGCGACATCCAGAGCTCATCCAGAAGACAGAAATGAAATTGAGCTGAAGAAATTTTAATGGGGAAAGGCTGTACCTTAGCTTGGGGATTCGCAGAGACAGAGAGGGAACGACTTGCTCAAGAGCTCTCCAAGCAGTCTCAGCAGCTATGCAAGGGGTCTGAACGCCAGACCTCACCCTCTATCAGCTGTACTTAGTAGGTTCAGGCGCCGGGATCGCCGAGAGCTCCAGGGACTTCAATTGGGATGATTAGTGGGTCTTAGTGAGCAAAGGAGGTCACTGAGGTGAGCCGAGGGTATTTATAGGCATTAGGAGCTGTGGGGGTGGCTTCCTGAGCTCGGGCCTAGAGTAAAGGCTCGGGCTGAGGCCTTTCCCATTTTACCAAAATTGGGAGGGTCCTAGCCTCCACTGCCATCCTAATGGGTTTGGCCACTCTCGGAAGGATACTAACGGCCTAGGGGACAAGGCAGGAGGGAGTGGGGGACAATGCTGGCGTGGCACAGTACGAGCGAAAATTCCCTGTCGGGCCTTCGATCGAGCAGAAATGATGATCCACAGTGGCGGGGCTCAGTTCCATCGTCTGATCGTGAGACCGTTGCGGATCGACGGTCTGATGCGGCTTCCAATTAACAGAACTGCGAAAGAGATCCCGGGCATCGGATGCCAGATGCCGATCGGGCGGGTTAGATTTGATCACGGCGCGCGGGATGGGAGCCGTTGGATTGAGAGCGCTAAGATGCGTGCTATCGCATCGAGTGGCTCATACGCATGCACCGCTGTCGGGACCCCGCAGCGGATCTGCCGCGGTCCCGACAGCAAACCCTGTCGAAATATTTTAATTTAAAATTTAATTTAAATATAAATAAAACAAATTAAATAATATATAATTATTCTTAAATATTCTAAATCTAATTTAGGACCAAATGAGCTCCAAAAATTCCCAAAATTTCATCCGTAGCTAATTAGGGTATGAGGAATTCAAAAATGAAATCAGATTTTAATTTGGAGATCAAATTAATTTAGGTAATTTTCAGAGCTTAAAAATAGCCAAAAATATCAAACTTTCTATTTTAGCTCCAATTGATTACAAACTTCTGGAATTAGGTTTAAATGACCCAATGAGTCTAATGGAATCAAAATTAAAGCTTGGTTTAGCTTAATTAGCCTAGGTTTAGCTATGGTAACAACCAGGGTTGTTACAACTAGGGACCTAAGAGAAGCACTTCAAGTAAGGAGAAGAAGAGTCTAGAGAACTTCCCAAAGAATATTCTTAGTATTTTCTAAACTCTTATTTTGTAATTTCTTTTCTTAGTTGATCATGAAAGGGTCTTTATCCATGTATATATTCTTTTTCATCTCTTTTATAATGGAGAGCTAAACCTCCCTTAGGGAGGGTTGGGGCAATCCCACATGTTTTGATAGTTACTATAAAATATATGAAGTTTTCCTCAAGATTAATAAAAATTATGAACTTAATAACTTGCTAAAGAAATATATAAGACTATTGTGGACTTGAATGTGGACAAAAGGAAAAAGACTTCTTAACTCAAGAATTAAGTTGTCTTATGCTCCATAGCTCACCTTGATTTGACGCTAGATTTATGAGTGCATGAGAGCTTAGAATTATGTGAGAAAATTCTTAAGCTTAGTGCACCTTAATCTAAGCTCAACTAAAGAGTTGATGCATGTGATGCTAAGACTCACTAATTGAGCTCCATTGGTCAACATAATTGAGGGTGGGAATGGAATAGTTGTGTGCTCATGAACGAGGTGACATAGTCATTGAGCCTAATGAAATCAATCCCTCATCTCAACTATGTGTGATGCGTGTGACACTCTTAGTGGAATCAATACTTATAAGATCTTAAAAATTAATAACCCTCATCTCCATGATCAAGAGATGAGGTAAAATCTATAAACCTAAAATCTTATAAGGATCTTTGTGCTAAAATAGAACTAACTGGGTGTTCACTTCGTGCACAAGATTTGAACTTGTAATTCTTCAAGATAAAACTCAAGGAAAGATAATGTGCACTTGATTAAGATCTAAGTAAATGAAAAATAAATGCTTGAGGAATCACCATACATATGTTGTCTATCATGTCATGTGGGAGAAACCCAACTCTCCTCTTTCTTTTATTTGACTTGTTTTCTACTAAGTGACTATCGTACTTGTTCTGGAACCAACTTAAGTAAAACATCGATAGCTTAAACATTAGTGATAATAGATACACCTTAATAACAAAACATCCAATTCTCTGTGGTTCAATAAATCCCAAAAACTCAAACTTTCCACTTATTACTTCAGACCACGTACATTTGCGTGAAAGCGCAGATGTGTATTCTAGGTCTGTCAAGCACCCTTAAGCCTTGAAATTTTAGTAAAGTATCCCCAGTTAACATGTTAAACACCTTTCTGAAACCCTATATTAATAATATTGAGTTAAGTGAAGAAATCTCAAATTAACTATTTTTAAGATCTTAAGACCTTAAATGTTCTTAAAACCACGTTGTCTTAAGAGTTAAGTCTATCTATCTCAAAGTGATAGACCCTTAGTTTAATAGCTTAATTAAGTTGATCCTTAAGCTTTAATCCTTAAAGAAATACCCTTATAAAATCTTAAGTCTAAATCTTTGCTTAAGTCTAAAAGTGATCAAATCTTAGATCTTAGACTTTAGATAATCTGATTGAATTGAACTATTTTCTTTGGAATTTCTAAATTGATTCACTGTTTAATCCTTTTGAAATCTTCCTTGTGAGTGTAAGATTGATTCAATCTATAGAATAACATAATTATCCTGAAGATTGAATATAGATCTTAAATTCTTAGTTCATAATTGATTATTTTATCTTATAACCAATAGAGTGACCTTTCAATTAAGATCTTAGTTTCTGAATCCTTCAGCTTATAAGATTCATTATCTTTAAATTGAGTCTTAAATGTGAACCCTAGATCCTTATTAGGATATCATCTTAGATACAGGATTTGAACTCCAAAGTGGAGTTGAGATTCAGAATCATTAAACTTGATTCACCCAATCAAGATTTGGGTTAAGAGAGAAAAATAATAGCCATTAAGTTGTTGAATTATTTACTTTAAATCTTTATAATCATTTATGATTATGAATTAGAACTTCTTAAGTTCTATTATTAACATTAAGGTCGTGAATCTGGGATTATACTCGATAGTTGGATATTTGAGATCCTAAACTTGTATCTTCTCAGAATAATTAGTTGGATAAATTAGATAACAACAAATATCACATAAGTCTAGATTGAGTCTTTTGCTTACTTTGACTTCGATTGTTTTGCACACCTTGAATATTGAGCCTAGTTCCTTGAGCATAATAGGAGAACATATGATATGGAAGATACATCTTTAGTATTTGAAAAGCATATCATTCATTCAATTCTTTCAGTGCTTTTAGTTAGTAGAGTTTGTCTTAGCTTAGTCTGCCTCTTCAGTTCTAGTTTTGTTATAGAATATACTCAGACCTAGCTCTGTGGATGTCTAGGATGGATACATGTCTTATTATATAACTTCAACCCAGACCTAGTGTAGCGCCCCGCCCGTCACCGCGCGCAAAAGATAAGTGTAATCAGTTCAGCGGTGGAGCGGCGCGCCACTCGGGGAGGAATAACCCATCTCCCTGAAATAGCAGAAGTACCCCAATCCCATTTGAAGGGCTGCTGACTCAACCTCAAAGAGGGTTGAGGGCTAATACTTAAGATAAGAGTAGTATCCTTATCCTAAGTATTAGACCAATACATATATTGGATATAAAACCCATAAGGAATCCAATATATGTATAATATATCAACATTTCCAGTATACTGATCATATCATAATACTAAGTATAAGTAGTATATAATAGAGTGTGGAAGCTTAAAGCAAACATCCAGAAACATTCATCACAGAAGCTGTATGAATATATTCATCTCAAAAAAGAGAAGAAAATGCATCCAGAATTATTACAAATATTTTACTAAAATATAGAAATAAAGCTAAGTACTGAACTAAAAAATAACTAAGTAGAAAAGTAAGGCTGAAGAAGAGTCCACTAGTGCTCCATGGGCTTCTCCTGCATCTCTTGGGAGTCCTCCTGACCTGGCTCAATATATTGCTCAAGATCTAACAAATTGCCAGATCCTAAAAGTACTCCGTGTTAGACAATAAGTTTAACACATCAAAACTAATATAAATAGTTCTAGTTATTCATTTAACATTTACATAATGTAATTAAATCTGCAGTAATACTATAAAGATAACTGAAAGAATAAAACTATATAAAACTGTACAAAACTGAATTAAAATAAAGTAAAGATGAATTATAAACTGAATACTAAAAGTGAATCCAAATAGTAATGAATATGAAACTGAGGAATGATTTGCAAAACTATGTTGTATGTCACTGAAACTGTACATCTGAATATGCCACAATACTGTATGCTACTAATATGCAACCAAAATAACACTGAATTTCTATGAGTAGTACGGTCTAATGTATACATACATCCAGTCAGGAATACCGTTTACTATGATGCCGATGCATCATGAAATTCCCCAGTCAATGTATGCAACATTCCATAACCCATAAATCATCACTGATACTCATACATCATTTTGATACTCACACATCATGCTTATGCTCATGCTTATGCTTCTAGGCTACTTGAGATAAATCCAAAAAATATTGAAAATGCTTTGAAATCTAATAATGAATTCAAGGTCTCCATTATGCAGAATCATGCTAAAAAGATTCTAACTCCTGAAATTCTAACTTTGATAATTGATTAAAGAAGAAAGTTTACTTGAAAATCATTAGCTATGATGATTGTATACACATATTTAGCATGTTTGTAAGAAAGGTGAATTTAACCCTTAGCTTGTTTAAACTGCACTTATCGAAGCGCACTACGATAGGAGGTAGAACCCGATCACAGTTTACCTCTCAAGCTAAGCCATTAATTATTCTAATTACAAGCATACTTATTGTTCTATGCAAAGTGACTTGAGATACTTTGTAACAACCCAAGTTGTTACCATGATTGATTAAGACTAACCCTAAGTCTTAAACATAATCTTAAGTGCTAATTAGGTCATTTGGAGTCAACTACCAAGATCCGGTCCAAACCAGAGGTCAAACGGATTAAATCTTTATTTTGAGAATTTCAGGAACCTCGGAAATTGACCTATTTAAATTGACCTCCGATTGGAAAACGGACACCACCATTGCGTTCCTTGACCCCAAATTAGCTTGGGGTGAAGTTTTCATGTCAATCGAAAGTCGTCGAAATTTTGACGAATATTTTAATAATAAAAGTATCACGGAAATCGAGGTATCAAAATACTCGTCGGATCAAAAATCTGACTGCGCCATTGAATTCCTTGACCCCAAATTAGCTAGGAAAATTATGTTCAAATTTTTTTTCTGAAAATGTTAAAAAAAAAAAAAAATTAATTAATTAACGGCGCCGTCAGATCGGACGGATCCATCCTGACCGTCCGATTGCGCGCGGATCCAATGGCTCTCGGCCGCGATCCGCGTCACGCGGTCTGGAGCGATCCGGACCGTCCGATCGCGCGCGGATCTGACGGCCCTCGGCCGCGATCCCCATCACGCGGTCTGGAGCGATCCAGACCGTCCGCGATCGCACAAATCCGACGGTCCGGAGGCGTCTTCCTCGCCCTCTCCGCCCGCGTGACACGCGGCGGCCCGTCGCATTTTCTGGCCAATCCGGCCGCATCCAGACCTCGGTGAGGTCGCCGTCCGGTCTATAAGACCTCGTCCTACCCCTAGGCTACGAGTTTTCACCGATCGGAGCCCGGATCGAGCCGGAATCAAGCCCGGAAGTCAGCCCTATTTTTCCGCCGAAACCTTCACCGATCCGAACTTCAGGTACCCCGATCTCCCTCGTTTACCATTCGATCATTACAAAAATTATAGGATATGTAGATTAGGATGTCATCTACACATCCACCGTTCCGATCGGGCTTAAACCAACCCGATCGAGCGCACCAGCTCCCCGAAGCGGACTGGGTACGGTCCGCCGAACCCCCCCAGAAGGCGAAGCGTCGCGCCTTCGGGCCGGGCCGGGTCGACCCGAGCCCGACCCATCCGGGTCGTGTCCGCGTCAGCACGGGTGGGGCCCACCCGACCACGGGGCAGCCTACGGGACCGCCACGTGTCACGTCGGGCCCACATGTCCGGTCACCCGAGCTGACTCAGCCCAGGTGGGGCCCACAGCGCCACGTGGCAGCCTCTGGCAGTGCCACGTGTCAGGTGGGACCCACTGCCCGGTCACCCGAGCTGAGTCAGCAGCCCGTGGGACCCACAGTGCCACGTGGCAGCCTCTGGTAGTGCCACGTGTCAGGTGGGCCCACGGCCCGTCACCCGAGCTGAGTCAGCAGCCCGTGGGACCCACAGTGCCACGTGGCCGCCTCTGGCAGTGCCACGTGTCAGGTGGGCCCACTGTCCAGTTAGCCGATCTGAGTCAGCAACCTGTGGGGCCCACAGTGCCACGTGGCAGCCTCTGGAAGTGCCACGTGTCAGTGGGGCCCACTGTCAGTTAATTAGAAATTAATTAAATTACTGTTAGTGTTAATTAATTACTGTTAGTGTTAATTAACCCATGATTAGTGTTAATTACTTTTGAACAGTAACTTTATTTAATTAAAAAATAATTAGAGGATTAATTAATATTAATTAAATGTTAATTTAATCCTAAACAGTAATTAGGATAATTAATTACTTTTGAACAGTAAAACCTAATTAATTATATTTAATTTAATATTAATAAATAATTAAGACTAATTAAACAGTAATTAGCACTAATTACTTTGCTACAATAAAATTAATTAATTAATTAATAATTAAATAGTGATTAATTAAATAAAAACTTTAGGAATGAACAGTAAGTTTAAATAATTAAATATAATTAGAGATTAATTAAGATTAATTAAACAGTAATTAGCACTAATTACTTTGCTACAGTAAAATTAATTAATTAATTAATAATTAAATAGTGATTAATTAAATAAAAACTTTAGGAATGAACAGTAAATTTAAATAATTAAATATAATTAGAGATTAATTAAGATTAATTAAACAGTAATTAGCACTAATTACTTTGCTACAGTAAAATTAATTAATTAATTAATAATTAAACAGTGATTAATTAAATAAAAACTTTAGGAATGAACAGTAAAATCATTCAATTTGAATAAATGAATAGTAAATTAATTTAAATTGTATTTTTGAATAGTAAATCTTAAAAGTTTAATAACTTTTTGTAGGATGATCCAAACATAGCCAATATGGGTCTTAAAATGCTCAGAAAAATATTTAGAATCAAATGGTGTAATGTAAAATTTCGTTTTGGGTACGCATAACGAGGTAGTGTTTTGGGGCCTCTTTAAGACCCCATAACTTTTTACCCAATTATCGAAACATAGTCAATATGGGTCTTAAAATGCTCAGGAGAGCGGCTCCATCACCGTAGTAGTATTAGTTTTCTCATTCAGATATCAACATAAAAAGTCAACCCTAGAATTTAGTGTTGACTTTAGTGAAAAATGACCAAAATGCCCCTAGACTTCAAATAGCCATAACTTAGTCAGATCAACTCCAAATTGGAAAATTCAAGATGCTAACTAGCCTAAAATTTCAATGTCATCATTATAATAAAACAATATTTAGGATCTGAACCCTAAAAATTTAGGTAAATGACCAAATTACCCCTAGCCTTATTTTAACCATAACTTGACCGTTTCTCGCCCGATTTAGGCGTACTTACTGTCTGTCTTCAAGTTAGATAGTAAGGAACCAATTGGAACTAAAAGAATTCAATTATGACTCATAAATCAAAAGTTGACTTTTTGACCCTTAAGGTAGGGGCAAAATAGTCATTTTGCCCTAAGTTTGGACTATGTACTCTTAACCTCTAGTTTATATTTCAAAACTCTTAAACTAAGGTTATAATCTTCTTAGTATCAATTAAGTGAGTGAAATCAACTCTTAAGTTAGATTCTAATAATTTCTGTTAAGTCTTAAAAGTACTACACCTTAAGGACTTTTCTTGAGACTAGGACTAGATCATAGGTTAGAGTTCATTCATTAGGTAAATTAGGTTACCCTATGGGTGAAACCTTAGTTTATTAGTTTCTAGACCTTCTTTTATTTTACAACTCGTTCTGATTATTTTGTCTTTTAACCTTAGGTTTAAGGTAGGAGATTCATCATATTATGTTTGATTACTTAATAGGATTTGCCATAACTAGTAGTTCACTTATAGAATAAAACCTAGAACTTAGGTCTTATCCTTTGGATTATGCGATTAAACCTAATTCTCATAATGTTTAATCCATAATCTATAGGTATAGAAGATCTTGATCAGATCTTAGTTAGAATATCTAAATTTACAAAATTAAGACGTATGATTTATTGATTTAACTCGTAGTCATCTATCTGATTGAACTAGATTAGAACCTGATCAGTTCCAATCCTTTTTTTAACTTGTAAGGATGAATTTCTGAGTTACACTTGATAGTAGGAAAATGGTGATCCTGAACTTGTGTAACTTGGAATAGTTAGAATGGTTAAGTAGAAAATAAATAATATCACCATGTTTAGTAGAGTCTCTTGCTTCTATTTGATACTTTGTTGCTTACGCATTTCTTAATTTTTGTGCCATATTTTCTTGAGCATATCATATCAGACATTTGATGCATGAATAAACTGTTAAGAAAATATGGAAACTCATTAGATTTTTTGTGAAAATATTAAAGTGATTTATAAAAAGATAATGATTTTATGAGCTGCCTCTCAGTTATATCCTTATTGCCTAGCCTTCTTATGTCGTTAGGGGAAGGATCTATTTTGTTGTGTGCCTAGTTTACTAGCCTCCTTATGTCGCTAGGGGTACACCGTTGGTGCCTTAGCCGTACTGGCGTTAAGGTTGCCTTGTATGCTTAGTTTACTAGCCTCCGTATGTCGCTAGGGCATACAGTTGGGCCTTAACCGAACTGGTGCTAAGACCCTTCGCTTGCTTTGTGTGCTTATATGTCTAGCCTCCTTATGTTGCTAGGGGTACACAGTTTATGACTTAGCCGTGATGATGCTAAGCTTCTTTGGTATTCGATGGGCTTAAGTAGCTCTTTTCTATATGGCAGTCGATGCACATGTGACTTTATATACAATTGTTGTTGCTTACTTTTCAGTATTCTTATTCCGTCAGCTATTTTCTTGTACTGCTTGATATACATATTTAGGATGTTAGAATCTTGCTGCTTTATGTACTTACCACTGTTGAGTTATTTATTTATTTTAATTGGCATATTTTCTGTTGATCATCAGCATGTTTAGGATGCAGAATTTTTCTTACTGCACTTGTTTAGTTACGTATATTTATACGCACTTCCTTGTTTAGTTTGTATGCGATGCATGTCTCAGCCTATTTTCTTTTCTTTGCTTAAGTTATAAATGATAATTTATAGCTTCCCTATTTCTTTTGTATTGCTTGCTGCTCCCTTACACATATTATTGCTTAGATATTGTAGAATGGTGATATTACTTAACACATATAAAATTTTTTAGCTTAAAATATACTTAGACAATTGTCTAACCAGATTTTCCTTTTTTTGGATGGGGCCCTATATTGTGAAATCGACAATGGCAGACTCCTTTCAGTTAGAGGAGCAGGAGTTAGGTGTGGAGCCTTACCCCGAGGAGGAGCCCGTAGAAGAAGCTGCCGTTTAGTCCCTTTATACTTCGAGTGAAAATGAGTAGTTTTCATTCTATTTTTATTTAAACATTTTAAATTGTGTAATAATACAGGTACCATTGACTGTATATTGGATTTTATGCTTATATTCTGAGTCTATTATTCTTATTTATACTGTGATGCTTGGATGGTTTACATTTCCTTAAATCGCTTCTGCACTCTGTTTATTTACTTATACAGTGACTGATAGTTTGATTCTGTGTTAATCCTTCCCTAATCAGGTGGATTGTGGAGATTATCCTAATCCAATGATAAGTGAGGGGTTAGCCAAAGTGACACCCCACCCTTAACCTAATCCTTTGGCGGATTAAGGGTGGTGGGCGCCACATACTTAGTTTGCATAAACTACACTTATCGAAGCGTACTACGATAGGAGGCAGAACCTTGTCGCAGTTTATATCTCAAACTAAGGATCTTGTTCACTAATTGTAACACCCTTAGTCTTGAAAGATTTACTCTAACGAGACTGTATTCGTCTAATCTCACAGAATAGAACCTAGTCATAAGTCCACATTGGAGTGAATCAACCAATCCTGAATATTACTGAAATAATCCAGTACTATGGATATACCCTACTATACCCAACTAATAATCTGGGTTCAGAAGGTTTTATTTAATCAACAAGGATTTATCAAAGCTATTAATCCTTACTCTAAATAGGTGTGTCATACACAAATCTCTAAGGATGTGATTATAGAGATCACTCAATAATGATTTCTACTATAAGGGGGAAGTTCCATTCTAGATGCTTTAGGTTCCATTTTATGTTGAATTTATATTTCTATACTTTTATGATTTTAGTATGTATGTTAGAGAACTTTAACATTATTTGGACACCTAAATGTGCTTAAATTGATATTAAACTATAATTAAACATAGCAATCATGATAATTTGATTAAGTAGGTAATACTTAATCCAAACTTAAAATTGCCATCAATAATACACTAATAACATATTAATTTGTCATTGACCTTTAAAAGTAACTTTTGGTCTTAATGGTAGAAGGGTTAAGGGTTAAACCCTAACTTATCTTGATTAAGATCTAAACCTTAATCACTTAATCAATTAATTTGATTGAAAGATAATTTAATTGACATTGTTCCAATAAAGTTAAGAGATCTTCATATAGCATTAATTAAGATACTTAGATCTTAAGTGATAAAAAAGGGGTCACCTTGCCTTAACAATTAAATCTAATAATTTTAGATGTTAAATCTCAATTTAATTACCTCAACTAGCTAGTTCATAAGCTTAAATTTCAAAAGAAACATATTTAGAAAATTCTAAGTTATAAACCTAGCTTAAGTCTAAAGTGATCAAATCTCATATCTTAAATCTTAGATCCTAGACTTTAGATCTTCCACTTGAATTTAACTATCTCCAATTGAAATTCCTTAAATGATTTATGGTCTAACTCTTTTGAAGCTTTCCATATGGGTATAGGATTGATTCAATCTAGAGGATAATGAAATTATCCTAAGGATCGAGAGGAGCAAAGTTGCAAAATGGACCGCTACAGTGCGCCATAGCGCGCTGCAGCGACATTTCAGAAAAATCATATAAAATTCATTAATTACCTAATTGAACAGTAAATCACAAATGGACCGCTGCAGCACGCCATAGCGCGCTGTAGCGGTATTTTAAAAAAACTTTAGAAAATCAAAAAAATAAATTAATTGAACAGTATTTTCGTGAGTTGGACCGCTGCAGTGCACCGTAGCGCGCCCCAGCGGGCCGCAGTGCCAAAAGAGCTGCAACACGCTCTAGCGCCAAAAGCGCCATAGCGCGCTACAGCGCCATAAATTGCAAAACTGCCCAGAATTTTTAGAACTTGCCCAGAATTGGCTGAAATGGCCAGAACTTCTCCATTTTTGCATTTTAAGGTCCCTAAAACCTTAGTGGGATTGAATTATATCAACTTTGAACCTATTTTAGTTAAAATTGAGCATAGCATAAAATTCTATGTGAAAATCAAGTTTGAAACTTTGTCATTTTAATAAGTACCAAAAACCTATTTTGTATCTTAAATGTATTGTGCTAATTGCTAGATAATAAAATCCTTAAAAGTTTGTATTGAATAGGTATATCTTAACAACTTAATGACATGAAACCTAAGTCCTTTAGATTTGTAATCAAGTGCTAACTCCTTTGGTTGATTTGGAATTAGTTAGCATTAATTATTGTTAGGATGGCTTAATCAAACTAAGTGTTAAGAACTACCTTTCTTGTAAACGTGATAAATATGTGTATACAATTATCCCATCTAATGATTTTAAGTAAATCTTCAACTTTAACCAATTATCATTATAGAAGCTAGGAGTCAGAATCCTTTTAGTAGGATTCTACACAGTAAAGACCTTGAATTCATCATTGGTATTCAAAGTATTTATGGATTTCAGGATTTTCCTCATATAGAATAACATCATGGGCATAAACATGAGCATGAGTACGATGAATGATTCATTGGTGACATTTGAGTATCAGTGACGAATTATGGGTTATAAAATATTACATACATTAACTGGGGAATTTTAGGATGCATCGGCATCACCGTACTGACTTCCCAACTATGCGTGTGTATACCTGTAGCGCACTACAGCGCGCTCCAGTGCCAGACGGTATTTTTCGCCTGGATTAAACTCGTAAGGCCTATTTTTGAGCTCAAATACTCACATTCAAGAGCATTCCATGAGTGGTGCTATATATCAATGGAAAGATCTTTCCGATGCCTTTCCATTGACACTAAAATCAGCACAAACAGAGCATCCTAACTATATGAAAAATGATGATGAATACATGAGTATGCAAAATAGACAAAAAATATGGCAGTTTTCTATGAAGCTTTTAAGAGCCTTAATGGCTTCCATACATACTTATGGATTTCTAAATATACATTCAAGCATTATAGCAACATGAAGGAGATAAGGAGAGTAAACAAAAGGGTACCTTTAGTCCTTGGAAGAAGAGGAGAAAGAAAACTATGTTCTCTTTAAGACCTTGGGATGAGCCTTCTCCTTCAGCTCGAGGGCAGCAATGGAGAAGAAGAAGTGAAGGATTCAGCAAGAAGAGGAAGGAGGGGCTAGGATCTCTTCTTAAAGGAAGGAGAAAGGGGAAATGGGGGTATGACCTATAGAAGCTAGGAGTGAGGGAAGAAGAGATGGCTCTCAGCCATCTCTTGCGTGCCATGGAGGGAGGGGAGCCGAATATGGGCTGTTGTCAAGAGAATTAGAAAAAAATAGGGAAAATTATAAATTTAGGACTATATAATCTCTTTTTTTTTTTTGATTATTTAAGAATTCAGATTTTTGAAACACACTCCGAAAATTCCCAAAAATTCACCCCTAGCTAATTTGGGGGTGAGGAATTCAACGGTGAAGTCAGATTTTGATTCCAACGACTATTTAATTATTTTATTTTTCGACGCATTTAATTATTTAAAAATATTCACAAAAATTCGACGACTTCTAAACACGTCCAAAACATCACCTCTAGCTAATTTGGGGGTGACGATCGTAATGGTGAAGTCGAATTTTGATTTTGAGGTCAAAATTAATACCTTAATTCTCTAATTAATTAAATATTACAATAATCAAAAATATTAGATTTAGCTCCGAATCGCACTAAATCTTTTAAGATTGATTCTAATAGCTAAATGAGATTAACAGAATGATAATCGAGATATGATTAGGCTTAAATTAAGCTGGGTAACAACCTTGGCTGTTATATCAGCCTTTTCTGGAAAATTCTGAAATTTTTTTGGGCATTTTCAAAAAAATTTGGGTGCCACGGCACGCTGTGGCGCGCTTTGGCACGCTGCAGCGGATCAAGCTCGCAACTTGGGCACTGTGGCGCGCTGCAGTGCTTTTGACGCTGCAGCGCACTATTGTGCTTGACTTTCGAAAAGCGGTCACTATGGCGCGCTGTAGCGCGCCATAGCAAACTAACTCGTGGAAAGACTGTTCAATTAATTTATTTTTTCTAGTTTTATATAGTTTTCATAAAATGATGCTATAGCCCGCTACAGCGGTGCATTTGCGATTTATTGTTGAATTAGTTTAATAACTAATTTTATATGATTTTTCCCGAAATGACGCTGCAGCCCACTACAGCGCACTATGGCGCACTGCAGCGGTCCATTTGCAACTTGGGCGCTGCAGCGATAGACGGTATTTTTGCTAGTGCGAAACCCGTAAAGGCCTCATTTTTAGCTCAAATACTCCCATTCCAGAACATTCCATGAGCAGTGCCATATATCAATGGAAATATCTTTCCGATACCTTTCCATTGATACAAAAATCGGCACAAACGGAGCATCCTAACTATACAAAAAATGGTGATAAATGCAAAGGTGCGCAGAATAGATGAAAAATAGAGCAATTTTCTTTTAAGAAATGTGATGCCTTAAAGAGCCTTAATGGCTTCCATACATGCTTAGAGATTTCTAAAGATACATTCAAGCATAATAGCGACATGAAATAGGCAAGGAAGAGGAGCAAATGGGTACCTTAGCCTTGCAAGGAGTAGAGGAAGAAGGAACCCTTGCTTTTTTCAAGAACTTTGAAGGAAGAGAGCTCCTTCTTCAGCACAAGGGCATCAATAGAGGAAAAGAGGAGAATGCTTCAGCAAAAAGAAGAAGAAGGGGCTATGATTCCTTCTTAAAGGTGAGGAAGGAGATGGAGGCTCCATCATGAGCTAGGGAGCTAGGATGTGAGGGGGAGTAGGGAGCCATCATGAATGAGCCTAAGGGGGGGCATGGGGGCGTCGGCCATGGAAGGGGCTAATAGGAAGCAATAGAAAATTAGGGAAAATTGCAATTTATGGGCTGAATAATTGCTTATTTTTTTTCCTTATTTAAAAATTCAAATTTTTGAAATGCACTCCAAAAATTCTCGAAAATTCACCCATACATAATTTGAGGGTGAGAAAATCAACGACGAAGTTGGAATTTGATTTCGACTGTTATTTTATTATGCTAATTTTTGGGGTATTTAATTATATTAAAATATTTGCAAAAATTTGATGACTTCCAAACGCGTCCAAAACATCACCCCTAGCTAATTTGGGGGTGACGATTGCAACGGCGAAGTGGGATTTTGATTTTGATGTCAAAATAAATACCTCAATTTTCTAATTAATTAAATATTAAAATATTCTAAAATAATCGATTGGGCTTCGAATTGCTCCAAACCTTCAGGGTTTGGTTCTAATAACTAGATAAACTTAATAGAATAATAATTACGATATGATTAGGCTAAAATTAAGCTGGGTAAAGTTGTTACACCTAGCTTTGTGAATGCCTAGGATGGATATATATATTGAATATTCAGTTCAGAGGTCCTGTATGGACTGTTTCTATTATGGCAGTACTATATCTTAGGCTTACTTATACTTCAGTTCAATTTAGTATTCTGCTTTATTTTTACCACATGCTTCAGTGGCCTTTCTTTTAGTGCTTGACTTGCTTTGCCACATGTCTCAGTGGCTTTTCTTTTGCTCGTTCATGTACTTAGTTTACTATTGCCACATGCCTCAATGGCCTTTTACATATTAATTTACATGTTTGTATAAGTGCTTTTATTGATTAGTATTAAATATTAGCATGTTTAGGATGTTAAAATTGTATATTTATTTCAATACTTATGTTCTTTATATACTCAGCATGTATTCATGTGATCATAAGCATGTTAGGATTAGATTTATTTCAGTAAGTAGTAGTTGCTTTTGCTTTTAGCCTCACCTTGTTTAGTTGCTGCTTTGTATGTTACTTTACATACTTGTTAATTAGTTATAAATGAATAATTTATAGTTATCCCTTTTTTGTAGCTAGATGCACCCTATGTTGCTTGCATGTTTAAAAGTAGTTAAATGTGATCTCTTAAATATTCAGTTCACTTAAATAGCTTAAAATGTACTTAGACAATTATCTAACTGTAACTTTTTTCTTTTGTTGGCTGGGGCCCTGACATTTGTGATACTGACAAATGTCAAATTTAAAGCTGTTCGTAGGCAGTACTGCAGGAGAGGAGTCGGTGCAGGAGGAGGATCTTCTTACTACTGTTTAGTTAGATTTACTTTCTTGCAGTGAAGTTTTGAGAGATCTTTACTTTTATTTATTTCAATTTGTAATAATTAAACTTTGGATGTATTTATTTTTTTGCATTTGATCTGAGTTACTATTTCTTTTACTCTCTTATACTATATTGTGATGTGGATGTTAAATTATACTATTTCTTGCTTCTGCCACTTTAATTTGTATTGATGTATGTTTACCAGTTCTAGGTGACAAGTCCTTGGCTTAAGGCAGGTTGGGTCCTACCTGACTTTACTTAAGTTGGATATTTGCCACAACTGGAGCACCATACTCCCCGCGATTATGCTAATATCAGTATTAGCATTGCCGCAGGAAAGTATGGGGCACCACAGGTACTCTCCTTCCTTATATTATTATTTATTAATGGATGGTGGTGAATTAGAAAGCTTGGAAGAGGCACATCAGGTTGAAAATTCAATCAAGTGGGAGGCTACCATTGTGACAACCGCTGTAGCGCCCCGCCCCGCCGCCACGCGCAAATGAGATAATCATAATCAATTTTGACGGTGGAGCGGTGCGCCACTCGGGAGGGAATTTCCCATCTTCCCGAATAGCTGAAACAAAACCCATTTGAAGGACTGCTGACTCAACCCAAAAGAAGGGTTGAGAACTAATACTTAAGATAACGGTAGTATCCTTATCCTAAGTATCAGGCAAATACATACATTGAATTTAAAATACGGTATGAAGAATCTAATATATGTATAGAATATCGGCATTTCCAGTATGCTGATCACATCACAATATAGTGCGGAAGCTAAAGAAAATATCCAAAAATATTTATCACAGAAGCTGAATGAAATATTCATCTCAGAAAAGAAAAGAAAATACATCCAGAATTATTACAAACAGTTTATTAAAATACAGAATAGAGTCTAAATACTGAACTGGAAAATAACTAAGTAAAAATAGTAAAAATTGAAGGATAAACCCACTACAGCTTTGCAAACTCCTCTTGAACATCCTCATGACCTGGCTCAATAAGCTGCTCAGGATCTAGCAAATTATCGGATCCCAAAAGTATCATGTGTTAGATAATAAGTCTAACACATCGAAAGTTCTAATTATTTACTTAACATTTAAATAATGTAAATAAAACTGCATAAATATTATAAAGGTAATTGAAAGCATAAAACAATATAAAACTAAGAAAAAGTAAAGTATAGCTATACTGTAAACTAAATACTTAAAGTAAGCAAAAATAATAATAAATTTGAAACAGAGTAATAACATGTAAAACTATGCTATATATCACTCAAGTCATGCATCTATATATGCTATGATACGATATGCAATTGATATGCTACTGAAATATCATTGAACTGGTATGAATCATATGATCCAATGTCTACATATATCCGATTTGAAATCCAGTACTAGTCATCTTGCAAATTCCTTATTTGATATATGCAACATTTTGTAATCTATAAATCATCACTGATACTCATATGTTGTAAAATACCAGAAATTCTTTTCAAAATTATTTATTAATATTTAAATAATTTAGAACTCAGAATCGAAAATGAAGTTTACCATTGGACTCAGTAACTCCAAATTAACTAAGAGTGTTATTCTGGGAATTATTAAAAATCATTGATTTTCTAAGATATTTTCGATCACTCTAAAATTTTAGTCAAATAAGAATCCAATTTAAATCAAATAAAAATATAATAAAAATATTCTCTTATAAAACCTATTGAAAGGATCCTACTGCAAAAATTTGAGCGCATATGGGATCCTGGATTGTCCTGAATAAATTCATGAAATATAAACTTCAAAGGCTAATAATATGAAAAATATAAATTAGAATCTAAAATTTTTGTATATCTAAGTCAAGCATAATATGAGGATGCTATGTTTCAAGTTTCGTTAATTTTAGAGTTTCCGATTTATCTTAATTAATTTTCCAAATTTTTCACTTAAAAATCAATATAAAATAAATTATTTGTCCAAATTTAATAATTTTTAGACGCGTACGTTCGTCTCGTCGAGACGGTCGTTTCAATACCAAGATTGTAATTTTTAGAGCTCAAATGACTTTAGATCTTGGCTCATAAATTCCAGCCGTTCATTTTGATCTAACGGCTTATTTAAGATCCTAGATTTACTTATATAATCTTATCTCTTCAAAACCTAATTCCTCCTTATCTAATTCTCCTTCAGCCGAACATCCCTTACTCAAGCCATTCGCTCGATCGACCGCCTCCTCCCGTTCGCAAACCCTCAGGCGCGACGCGTGGCACCAAACCCCTCTCTCTCGCACGACAGCTGCCCCCTTCTCCTGCCCTTATCTTCTCACACGAGGGTTCCTGCGAGGATAAGAAGGAACCATAGGCGAGACTCGAGGCAAAGGAAGGCAGCAGGAAACCTTAGCTGACGCTACCCCGATCCTCCTCCATCTGGCCGAGAGCCTTCCAAGACAACTATTCACTCGCCAAGTCTCCACTCGCCAAAACCCCCTCTCATCGAGCCCTCATCCTCGCCTCTTCTCCTTGTTTCTTCGTCGCTGGAGAGGTACTTCGCTTACTTTTCCTATCAATTATAGTTTATATGAAATAATCTGGAATGATCTCTAAGACTCACAGATAATTTTGTGATGGAACTTTGTTTTCTACATAAGATTTTCTCCCAATTCTTCCAGTAGTATTATTCATATAAAATCAATATTAAAATCAATGTTAAATTAGAGCTTTAAGCTATCAAATGAGGATTCATTAGAAATCTGTTTTCAATATGAAAGAATAAAAGATTTAAGTTACAAATAACTTCTTGCTTAAAAGGAAATGATTGAATAAGGAGTTATATCGTTTAAAGTTTGATATGAAAATTTTCAACTTTATTAAAAAAAATTTATTTGATACAACATCATTAATTGAGTATAGTATGCTGAATATAATTCCTTATTATAAACTTCATATGCTGAAATTGATGAAAATAGCTGAGAATTTAATATCATACTTTATTTTAGGATGTTCAAACAGCAGTATTAAAAAGTGAATTACTGATTTAAGTTGCTTAAATAACATATTTCATTCTCTTCATCCCTTTCATTTATGTATATCATGCTTTAAAATGAATCAATAGCATATCATTATATTAAACATTTAAGTGAGTATGTATTAAATTTTCAAAGGATATAAATCATTATGATTATAAGTGTATATACAATTGAAGTAATGAGTCTATTTTTGTCACAATTATATATAATGAATCATATGAAGTGTACAGGCATGCAGTAAAATTATAATTGAAATTGAGAAAGATTTTTATAACTTGGTATTAAGAGAGCTCATAAAGTTCTTATTATTTTCTAGTTGCTGAATCTTTTGGAAGTTATGGTTGCCTATTATTGCTGCACAATGTCTTAGTTTTTGATATGAGAATCAATATTTTTTTTTATCTTACGGCTGCCACTTAGTTATGTGTTACAAGAAATGACAATATATGATATGAGCATTAATATTATTATTTCTTTATAAGATTATTTGCTGCCATTAACTATAAATGATCAATTGTTACTATCAATTATATATGAGGATCATATGCTGCGAACTCTTGTTCTTATGTGAGATTAAATGTGATCTTCGGTGGCCAACGATATAGATAAGAGAATAAATGAGATTTCAAATATTATGATGAAATGAGAGAAAATGTGCTACTATTTGAATTCAATATAAAGTAAATAATTTCATGAGTCAAATACTATTAGCATTTGTATTATAAGATTCAAATTACTGTCATAAATCAAATTGTTGCCATTTAAATTATTCAAAATGCTGCTATGTGTTTTAAGAAATACAAATACTATCTTTTATTTCATTTTTATCAATGCTGTCTTTTCAAAATCATAAAGATCAAATGCCATACTATTATTTGATTATGTATATATTAATTTGATTTAAGCTTATTTGAGATTGCCAAGCTAAATTACTTCTAACCAAAACTTTGTGGTATTGTTGAATGGGTGGGAGATATTGAATTTGTATACTTATTGCATGCTGCCATCACTTACTCTTTTATAGTACATTCAATTGCTAATACCATTCTTATGTTCTAAGAACATCTGTTAAGCCATTTGTTGTGTTTGGATTTCTATGCTGTATAAATTTGCATAAGGAAGATGTATGCTAATTATATTAAAGAGTCAACTGCTGCTATTTATTTTGTGTAAGTAATAGATCAATTGCTGCCATAAATTATGATTAAAATGCATATGTTGCTATCAATGGAGTAAGAGTCAAATACGGCCATTTATCCTTTAAGATTACATGTTTATGCTGAATTTAGATCATGAATGCAATCATTAGAAATATAAGTTACCATAAGATCAAATGTTCGATGCTGCAATTATTTTAATGAGATCTAAATTGTGGTTTTTTAACTTGAATAAACCAAAATGTTGCTATCTTATAAATTCAAATGCTTTCATTTTAAGTTCATTTACATTTAGGGGCTGTTATATTATAAATGCTGTCATATATTTAAAACATCATATGCTATCGTTGAAATTAAATGAATTTGTTTTTTTTTTACATTTACAAACTAACCTTAAAAGATATTATTCCTTGCAGGTTGTGAAATAGAAATAATACAAGCATGCTAAATTAGACACTATGTGTAAAAAAATCACATATTGCTGATTTTAGTCAGCATCTCTTTTTATTTAATGTTTAATACAGGAATTTGTTGTTAAACTACTTAGTTTGATTTTATGTATTTGAAGTTACAGTAGAATTGGAAATGAGCAATCCTGTAAATAGGATTGATTTCTATTTTAGAACTGGAATTAAACTTTATAGTAAAACTAGAAATGAGCAGTCCTGTAAAAAGGACTGAACTCTATATTTAGAATTAGAGATTGATTGTGAAAATGGAAAATTTGAACAAAAATAAAGGAGACTCTGTCAAAATTTTTGAAAATTTTAGAACTTAGAAAATTTATAAGAAATATAGATGTTTTCTCATATTTCTAAAAATTTCATATAAATTGTCTTTTTATTTGAAAATATTAGTCATAAAAATAATTAATTAGATAAATCCAAATATTAAATATCATAAAAATCTATTATTACAAATCATGAAGCATTAAATTAATAACTTAAACTACTTTTGGCAGATCAAACAAATTATATTGGTTGATTTTATCAAAATAAATAGGTACACAAATTTACTTATAAGTCTTATTTCAGTATTCTTATTTGAGCTATTTTCCCATTTAAGTATTATTTGTACTGCTTACATCATTTTAATCTGCAAAAGAATTATATCAAAAAGCATGTAACAAAAAGAATTTATATATATTTGTGGTGTTTGTCCTTGGAGGGTGGAATGCAAAACTGGAATCTGTAAAGATTGGACTAACTAACAAGCCTTGGGAGTTATATGGAGGGATTTAGTCTCTTGTAGGAAGTAGGCAAATCCAGAGGAAAGACACACCATCAGTTCCTAATATGAGTAAGCTACCGACGGGTGGCGAGATAAGCTTCCTACAGATTATGCCTATGGGTTTATCCATTTGGGCTTAGGGGTCTCCGGACTCGACTTATTGTTACAAATGCTTTTGATAAAATTTATTTCATATATGTTGATTTTCACAACTATTTTGCAAGGCAAAAATTGCATTTGGAAATTACTTACTTTATTTACAGTCTTTCAGTCATTTTCATATGTGATTCATACCTATTATAGGATGCTAGATTTATTCTTATAAGAACAATTTGCGTACTCCTACCTGACTGATAAACTGAAATTTTTTTCAGGTTTTGATAATTAACTTAAAAGGTCTGCCAAATTAAAAGAGGAAGAATTTAAAGAAGCAGTAGAATGTAGATATTTTATTTCTTATTTTGTAAAAATTCAAACTGTTGTAACTTTTCATATATGTTTTGGCTCTATATATAAAAGGACTGTGAATTATTTTATTTTATTATGTCTATTTTAAATCATAAAGATGTATATATTTTCAAATAAGATGAATTGTTCTTTAAAGACTCTCGAACTTCGATTCCCCGGTCGCCACAGAAATTGGTATCAGAGTGGAGTTTGAGACAATTTAAAGAATGATTCATTAAAGAGCCAACATTATGAATACAGTTTTGAAATTACTAGATTAATTAATAGTTAGATCTTAAGTTGGAGAGCCAACTAAGTATATTTATTATTTCCTAGATAATGGATAGTCAAAATAATAACAACAACAACAATCAATCACAGGAGGAAAATGTTCCTCAAAACACTCCTAGTCACAATGAGACTGTTTCACCTAACGTTGAAGCAGTCTATCCTCTTGATCATAGTGGAGCAAATCAGATGCTCCAGTTCATGAATATGATGAGTCAATTCATGAACAGTCAACAAATTCAGAACCCTCATCCTATTCAGAGAAAAGCAGTAAATGAAGACATGCAAATATTTCTTAAACTTCAGCCACCCAGATTAAATGGCAAAGCAACTCCCTACCAAGCCGAGGAATGGATTCAAAGGATAGAAAAAGAGTTTAAATGTGCTAAGAGTTCAGAAGACCAGAAGGTATCTCTAGCTACTTATCTTCTGACAGAAGCTGCTGAGAAGTGGTGGAAGATGACCAAGAACACCACATTCCAAAATAGAACAGAAGAAGAAATCCAATGGGAGGAATTTGTGAAAGCATTTTTAGGCAATATATGTGCCTCAGTCTGCCAGACAGACAATGAGAAAAGAACTACTAAACTTGAAATAAGAAAGTCACACAGTAACAGAGTATGAGGAATAGTTCACTCATCTAGCCAGCTTTGCTCCAGAAATGGTCACTACTGAAGAAGTTAGATGCCATCTATTCCTTAATGGATTAAAGAATAATTTTCAACATATCCTAACACCTCTTCAGATCTTAAACTTTACTCAACTAGTAGAGAAAGCCAAGCTTATGGAAGCTCAAGAAGGGCAGTACTATTCCAGAATAAAAGGCCAGCTTTCTCCCCCTCATTTTCAATCCAAGAGGCAGCAATTCTCCAGACCTCAAGGAAAAGTGTATAATATTCAAGGTAACTCAAGTAGACCTGCTCCGAGAACACCAAACACTTGCAGGTTTTGTGGAAGAATTCATAGTACAGATAAATGCTTCACCAGTGAGGGTCAATGCCATCGATGCGGAAGAACGAATCATTCTATAAAATTCTGTCGTGCCACCTATACAGTCAATGGGCATCAAATTCCAATTCAAGGCAAAGTAGTTATAAAAAATCAGGGAAGACCACCAGTTAACCAAGGAAACAATATTTCATCTTCCAGTAATCCAAGAAACAATCAAGTCCAGGCCAGAATATTTAATCTATCTCAATAAGAGGCCAAAGGAGAACCTGATGTAGTCACAGGTACCATTTTATTATTTCAATATCCGTGTTTAGTCCTTTTTGATTCTGGAGCTACGCATTCTTTTATTGCGTCAAAAATAGTTCAACAATATTCATTACCAGTAGAACAACTTTCATCAGCCCTTAAAGTTAATCTACCATCAGGAGAGTTCTTAGAAACAAACATCTTCTGTAATTGCAAGATTGATATAAATGGAAATTCTTGGGAAGCTAAACTTACTGTCATCCCTATAACTAGTTTTGATATTATTCTTGGGATGGATTGGATGAGTCAGAATAAGGCATTGATTGATTGTGCAAAGAAAAGGGTATATATTGATAATAAAAATAAGAGAGTAACCTTTATTGGTCAAAGAAGTGTAATTATTAGTCTTATCCCAGCAAACAAGATTGAGAAATTCATTAGAAAGAAGTACCCTATATTCCTAACCCTACTCTCAAGTTCTGAAGTTAAAACTACAACTTTAGAAGAAACTCCAGTCTTAAAAGAATATGCAGACGTTTTTCCAGAAGAACTTCCAGGTCTGCCACCTCAAAGAGAAGTGGAGTTCAGCATTGACTTGAGTCAAGGAACGAATCCTTTATCTAAAGCTCCATACAGAATGGCACCAAAAGAGTTAGAGGAACTTAAGAATCAACTTCAAGAATTAACTGAAAAAGGATTTATAAGACCAAGTAATTCTCCTTGGGGAGCTCCAGTTTATTTGTTAAAAAGAAATATGGAAGTATGCGATTATGTGTTGATTATCGGGAATTGAATAAGATTACTATTAAGAACAAATACCCATTACCAAGGATAGATGATTTATTTGATCAGTTAGTTGGTGCTTCCATATTTTCTAAAATTAATCTGAGATCTGGTTATCAACTTCGTATCAAAGACGAAGATATTCCTAAATCTGCATTTAGAACGAGATATGGGCATTATGAATTTTTAGTGATGCCGTTTGGGTTAACAAATGCCCCATCTTATTTTATGGATCTAATGCAGCGAATAATGAAACCATATCTAGATTCTTTTATTATCGTCTTTATTGATGATATATTAATCTATTCTAAGAATGCTAAGGAACATGAAGAGCATCTTAGAATCACCTTGAACTTGTTAAGACAACATCAACTGTATGCCAAGTTCTCAAAATGTGAATTTTGGCTTCACTCAGTCGCCTTCTTAGGCCATATAATTAGCAAGGAAGGAATATCAGTTGATCCCAGCAAGATAAATGCAATTCAAGATTGGCCCCAACCTACTTCAGTAACAGAGATAAGAAGTTTCTTTGGTTTAGCTGGGTACTATCGCAAGTTTGTTAAGAACTTCTCTCAAATTGCAGTCCCTCTTACTCGTCTTACTCAAAAAGATGTACCTTATGTTTGGGATTTATCTTGTGAATCAGCATTTAAGAAATTAAAAGAATGTCTAACCTCAGCTCCTATTCTAGTTCTGCCAGTTGAAGGAAAAGAATATCAGATTTATAGTGATG
Organism: Gastrodia elata; assembly: GCA_016760335.1. NCBI lineage: Eukaryota > Viridiplantae > Streptophyta > Magnoliopsida > Asparagales > Orchidaceae > Gastrodia > Gastrodia elata. The sequence continues at coordinate 40,320,588 of CM028677.1, forward strand.
TTTCTGGAATTGGATTAGGCTGTGTTCTCATGCAAGAAGGAAAAGTAATAGCTTTTGCATCTAGACAACTCAAAATTCATGAGAAGAATTATCCAGTTCATGACCTGGAGTTAGCTGCAATAGTCTTTGCACTAAAGATCTGGAGATATTACTTGTATGGAGTAAAATGTGAAGTCTTCACAGATCACCAAAGTCTAAAGTATATTTTACTCAAAAAGAGATCAATTTAAGACAGCGAAGATGGTTAGAATTAATCAAAGATTATGATTTATCAATTCAATATCATCATAGCAAGGCAAATGTAGTAGCAGACGCACTAAGTCGAAAGGCAATTTCACATTTGCATATTTTGACTTCTAATCCTATATTACTCAAGGAAATAGAAGATCTTCAGATAAAAGTCATATTCCCAGCAAATGCTAAGCTATTTCAGATGACTATAGAATGTTCATTAATGGATGAGATTAAAGAAGCTCAACATTTTGATGAAGAATATAACTTTTTATCTGCATCCATTCAATTAGGAAAGCACTTAGAATTGAATTTAGATTCCAATAAGAATATTTGGTGTTGATCCAAAATATGGATACCAAATAAGGATGAGCTAAGAACTAAAATATTAAAAGAACCTCACCAGTCTAGATATTCAATTCATCCTGAGAATAATAAGATGTATCAAGACTTGAAATTCCATTTTTGGTGGCCAGGAATGAAAAGAAGTATAGCAGAATTCATATCAAAGTGTGAAGCCTGTAACCTGGTAAAAGCAGAACATCAGAAACCAGGTGGATTACTTCAACCTCTAGCTATACCTCAATGGAATTGGGAAGATATCTCTAAGGATTTTATAACTGGATTTCCTCATTCAAAATCCAATAATGATTCTATTTGGGTAATTGTGGATAGGCTTACAAAATCAGCACACTTTTTACCCATTAAGCAAACAGATTCAGTAGACAAATTGGCAAGAATCTATTTAAAAGAGATAATAAGGTTGCATGGTATTCCAAAAACCATCGTTTCTGATAGAGATAGTAGATTCACTTCAAAATTCTAGAGAGCAGTTCATCAAGATCTTGGTTCACAACTCTGTATGAGTACAGCTTTTCATCCACAAACTGATGGACAAACTGAGAGAGTAAATCAAACTCTAGAAGATCTTCTTCGCCTTTGTGTCTTAGATTTTGGAGGAAGCTGGGATGATCACCTTCCATTAATTGAATTCTCTTATAACAATAGTTTTCAGGCAAGCATTGGAATGGCTCCTTATGAAGCCCTTTATGGAAGAAAGTGTATCACTCCTTTATGCTGGAACAGTATTGGAGAAAACAGGATAATAAAATCAGATTTGATTCTTCAAGCAACAGAAAAGATAAAAATAATTCAGCATCGAATGAAAGCAGCTCAAGACAGACAGAAGCAGTATTTTGATGCTCATCATCGTCATATTGAATTTTCTGTTGGAGATTTTGTATATTTGAAAGTGAACCCATTCAAAGGAATTTCTAGATTTGGAGTTTCTGGAAAATTAAATCCAAGATTTATTGGACCTTTTGAAGTTTTGAAAAGAGTAGGTCAAGTGGCATATCAGATCAAGCTTCCAGCACATCTAAGTTTGATGCACGATGTGTTTCATATCTCTTCACTAAAAAAGTGCTTATCTGAATCTTCAATGAGAATAGAAGTAGAAGATATCAATTTGCAACTAAATCTAAGCTATGTGATAGAACCAGAAGAGATTCTAGATTGAGATGAAAGGAAATTAAGAAGTAAATCCATTCCCATGATAAAGATCAAATGGAAGAATTATCGCAAAGAAGAAGCTACATGAGAAGAAGAATCAAGTATGAAGAAAGTATATCCTCACTTATTTCACTAGTAAGTGACTATAGATCTTGTAAATCTCTTTAAATTTTAGATTGATGTCGGGACGACATCTCTTTTAAGTTGGAGAGAATGTAAAATACCAGAAATTCTTTTCAAAATTATTTATTAATATTTAAATAATTTAAAACTCAAAATCAAAAATGGAGTCTACCATTGGACTCAGTAACTCCAAATTAACTAAGAGTGTTATCTGGGAATTATTAAAAATCATTGATTTTCCAAATATTTTCGATCACTCAGAAATTTTCGTCAAAATAGGAATCCAATTTAAATCAAATAAAAATATAATAAAAATATCCTCTTATAATACCTATTGAAAGGATCCTACTGCAAAAATTTGAGCACATATGGGATTCTGGATTATCCTGAATAAATTCATGAAGTATAAACTTTAAAGGCTAATAATATAAAAAATATAAATCGGAATTTGAAAATTTTTGTATATCTAAGTCAAGTATCATATGAGGATGCTATGTTTCAAGTTTCGTTAATTTTTGAGTTTCCGATTTATCTTAATTAATTTCCAAGTTTTTCACTTAAAAATCAATATAAAATAAATTACTTGTCCAAATTCAATAATTTTTACACGCGTGCGTTCGTCTCGTTGAGACGGTCCTTTCGATACCAAGATTATAATTTTTGAAGCTTAAATGACTCCAGATCTTGGCTCATAAATTCCAGTCGTTCATTTTGATCTAACAGCTTATTTAAGATCCTAGATTTACTTATATAATCTTATCTCTTCAAAACCTAATTCCTCCTTATCTAATTCTCCTTCAGCCGAAAATCCCTTACGCAAGCCATTCGCTCGACCGACCGCCTCCTCCCGTTCGCAAACCCTCAGGCGCGACGCGTGGCTCCAAACCCCTCTCTCTCGCACGACAGCTGCCCCCTTCTCTCGCCCTTATCTTCTCACGCGAGGGTTCCTGTGAGGATAAGAAGGAACCATAGGCGAGACTCGAGGCGAAGGAAGGCAGCAGGAAACCTTAGCTGACGCTACCCTGATCCTCCTCCATCTGGCCGAGAGCCTTCCAAGACAACTATTCACTCGCCAAGTCTCCACTCGCCAAAACCCCCTCTCACTGAGCCCTCATCCTCGCCTCTTCTCCTTGTTTCTTCATCGCCGGCGAGGTACTTCACTTACTTTTCCTATCAATTATAGTTTATATGAAATAATCTGGAATGATCTCTAAGACTCACAGATAATTTTGTGATGGAACTTTGTTTTCTACATAAGATTTTCTCCCAATTCTTCCAATAATATTATTCATATAAAATCAATGTTAAATTAGAGCTTTAAGCTATCAAATGAAGATTCATTAGAAATCTATTTTCAATATGAAAGAATAAAAGATTTAAGTTACAAATAACTTCTTGCTTAAAAGGAAATGATTGAATAAGGAGTTATATCGTTTAAAGTTTGATATGAAAATTTTCAACTTTATTAAACAAAATTTATTTGATACAACATCATTAATTGAGTATAGTATGCTGAATGTAATTCCTTATTATAAACTTCATATGCTGAAATTGATGAAAATAGCTGAGAATTTAATATCATACTTTATTTTAGGATGTTCAAATAGCAGTATTAAATAGTGAATTACTGATTTAAGTTGCTTAAATAACATATTTCATTCTCTTCATCCCTTTCATTTATGTATATCATGTTTTAAAATGAATCAATAGCATATCATTATATTAAACATTTAAGTGAGTATGTATTAAATTTTCAAAGGATATAAATCATTATGATTATAAGTGTATATACAATTGAAGTAATGAGTCTATTTTTGTCACAATTATATATAATGAATCATATGAAGTGTATAGGCATGCAGTAAAATTATAATTGAAATTGAGAAAGATTTTTATAACTTGGTATTAAGAGAGCTCATAAAGTTCTTATTATTTTCTAGTTGCTGAATCTTTTGGAAGTTATGGTTGCCTATTATTGCTGCACAATGTCTTAGTTTTTGATATGAGAATCAATATTTTTTTTTATCTTACGGCTGCCACTTAGTTATGTGTTACAAGAAATGACAATATATGGTATGAGCATTAATATTATTATTTCTTTATAAGATTATTTGCTGCCATTAACTATAAATGATCAATTGTTACTATCAATTATATATGAGGATCATATGCTGCGAACTCTTGTTCTTATGTGAGATTAAATGTGATCTTCGGTGGCCAACGATATAGATAAGAGAATAAATGAGATTTCAAATATTATGATGAAATGAGAGAAAATGTGCTACTATTTGAATTCAATATAAAGTAAATAATTTCATGAGTCAAATACTATTAGCATTTGTATTATAAGATTCAAATTACTGTCATAAATCAAATTGTTGCCATTTAAATTATTCAAAATGCTGTTATGTGTTTTAAAGAAATACAAATACTATCTTTTATTTCATTTTTATCAATGCTGTCTTTTCAAAATCATAAAGATCAAATGCCATACTATTATTTGATTATGTATATATTAATTTGATTTAAGCTTATTAGAGATTGCCAAGCTAAATTACTTCTAACCAAAACTTTGTGGTATTGTTGAATGGGTGGGAGATATTGAATTTGTATACTTATTGCATGCTGCCATCACTTACTCTTTTATAGTACATTCAATTGCTAATACCATTCTTATGTTCTAAGACCATCTGTTAAGCCATTTGTTGTGTTTGGATTTCTATGTTGTATAAATTTGCATAAGGAAGATGTATGCTAATTATATTAAAGAGTCAACTGCTGCTATTTATTTTGTGTAAGTAATAGATCAATTGCTGCCATAAATTATGATTAAAATGCATATGTTGCTATCAATGGAGTAAGAGTCAAATACGGCCATTTATCCTTTAAGATTACATGTTTATGCTGAATTTAGATCATGAATGCAATCATTAGAAATATAAGTTACCATAAGATCAAATGTTCAATGCTGCAATTATTTTAATGAGATCTAAATTGTGGTTATTTAACTTCAATAAATCAAAATGTTGCTATCTTATAAATTCAAATGCTTTCATTTTAAGTTCATTTACATTTAGGGGCTGTTATATTATAAATGCTGTCATATATTTAAAACATCATATGCTATCATTGAAATTAAATGAATTTGGTTTTTTTTTACATTTACAAACTAACCTTAAAAGATATTATTCCTTGCAGGTTGTGAAATAGAAATAATACAAGCATGCTAAATTAGACACTATGTGTAAAAAAATCACATATTGCTGATTTTAGTCAGCATCTCTTTTTATTTAATGTTTAATACAGGAATTTGTTATTAAACTACTTAGTTTGATTTTATGTATTTGAAGTTACAGTAGAATTGGAAATGAGCAATCCTGTAAAAAGGATTGAATTTTATTTTAGAACTGGAATTAAACTTTATAGTATAACTGGAAATGAGCAGTCCTGTAAAAAGGACTGAACTCTATATTTAGAATTGGAGATTGATTGTGAAAATGGAAAATTTGAACAAAAATAAAGGAGACTCTGTCGAAATTTTTGAAAATTTTAGAACTTAGAAAATTTATAAGAAATATAGATGTTTTCTCATATTTCTAAAAATTTCATATAAATTGTCTTTTTATTTGAAAATATTAGTCATAAAAATAATTAATTAGATAAATCCAAATATCAAATATCATAAAAATCTATTATTACAAATCATGAAGCATTAAATTAATAACTTAAACTACTTTTGGCAGATCAAACAAATTAAATTGGTTGATTTTATCAAAACAAATAGGTACACAAATTTACTTATAAGTCTTATTTCAGTATTCTTATTTGAGCTATTTTCCCATTTAAGTATTATTTGCACTGCTTACCGCATTTTAATATGCAAAAGAATTATATCAAAAAGCATGTAACAAAAAGAATTTATATATATTTTTGTGGTGTTTGTCCTTGGAGGGTGGAATGCAAAACTGGAATCTGTACAGATTGGACTAACTAACAAATCTTGGGAGTTATATGGAGGGATTTAGTCTCTTGTAGGAAGTAGGCAAATCCAGAGGAAAGACACACCATCAGTTCCTAATATGAGTAAGCTACTGATGGGTGGCGAGATAAGCTTCCTACAGATTATGCCTGTGGGTTTATCCATTTGGGCTTAGGGGTTTCCGGACTCGACTTATTGTTATAAATGCTTTTGATAAAATTTATTTCATATATGTTGATTTTCACAGCTATTTTGTAGGGCAGAAATTGCATTTGGAAATTACTTCCTTTATTTACAGTCTTTCAGTCATTTTCATATGTGATTCATACCTATTATAGGATGCTAGATTTATTCTTATAAGAATAATTTGCGTACTCCTACCTGACTGATAAACTGAAATTTTTTTCAGGTTTTGATAATTAACTTAGAAGGTCTGCCAAATTAAAAGAGAAAGAATTTAAAGAAGCAGAAGAATGTAGATATTTTATTTCTTATTTTGTAAAAATTCAAACTGTTGTAACTTTTCATATATGTTTTGGCTTTATGTATAAAAGGACTGTGAATTATTATTTTATTTTATTATGTCCTTTTTGAATCATAAAGATGTATATATTTTCAAACAGAGAATAGGGCGCTACAGCGCGTCCTGGCGCTGTAATGGCAGTAGCGCCTGACGGATTTTAGCTCCGGTTTAGGTTGAACCCTAAGCTATTTGGAGGGTATTTTGAACTATTTGAGGTTCAAAATGGAGTTGAGTACTTAAGGAAATATGTTAGAGATATCTCATAGAGTTGGTATTTCAGTTTGAAAGGGCTTTAGCTGCTGTGGGAGGAGATTCTAAGGAGGAACCATATGGGAGAGCTACTGTGCAAAGGAGCTCTTGCATATTGGAGAAAACAATCCAGTTGTGGCTGCTGCTTCTTCCCATCATCATAGAATAAGAACTAGTGTTCCTTGAGGAGGTTAAGCTCTTTGTAATTCTGTACTTATTATTTTACACAGTGGAAATTTCTATATGGCGCGACTTCATGGTTTTTCCCATTTTTGAGTTTTTCACGTAAATCTTTGTGTTTGGATGTTTGTATGCTTGTGCATATGTATGTGCTGTAATCTATTGATTGTGTGCTTGTGATTTCATCGTATTGCTTGATAACCATCAATGCAACCCCGGTCCTCAATCGAGTGCGCTCTAAACCGCTTCCATTGCGATGTACTCGATGAAAGTTTTCTTACTACCAACAAGCTCTTATCTCTCATTTAAGTTGGGTTTTTGCTTAAGAGTAGAATATTAAAAGTTTGCCCTCAGAGGAGGTTGTACCTATATATTTGGATCACGTGTGAAATGAATTTGAGTGTGTCAAAGTTATATGAAACAATTTGTGAATATGTATACTCCATAATGATTAGGTTTGTGAATATGCTTGCCATTCTTGATGCATTGCTTGCATGCTTGTACTTGATTTGTTACTAGGACTTTCTATTCAATGTTCTCGTGATTGAGCCCTAGCCTATTTTGTTTTTCAAAGTGGCATTAGAGCTTTGCATTTATTAGCATCAACTTTGAATGATGATTTTGGCTCTAAAAATGCAATACATTAATTGTTATTATTCTTATAACAATAAATGTTTAGCTAAAATTCATAAATTATTTTGGAATATTAGTATTAAATATTTGAATGTTATTTGGATAATTGTACTTTAGAATAGTATTTAGAAAACAAAAAATGATTGAATTTTAGTAATAAAGTTAACATTAACACAAGTAGTTTATATCTGCCATCATGTAATCTCAATATTATTGAAAGATAACATTATATTACATTATTACTTATAAGAAATAAGCAGCCAACGGTCTCTAATTTTTTTCTAATCACTTAATTAATGCTCATTATACTAACCGAATATATATATATATATATATATATATATATATATATATATATATTGTAATTTTATTTTATTTAAAAGATTAAGCATATCTGAATAGGAGATTTTAAAAATTAGTTGCCAGATTGTAATTTTCTAAATTTTCTAAATTAATAATTCCAATTTATGATGAATGCAATGATTTTCTAAGAGATTGTTCGAATTGTTGGATTCATTGGATAAAATATATAGTTATTAAGGTTTATAAATCCAAAGTATTTAGTATGTTGATTTTTTGAGTAAATTAAAATACAAAATAATATTTTTTCGAGGGTATAGATATGTTAGAAATCAATTCTCATTTTATAAAGCAGTGCAACAAGGATCTCACCAACCTTTTGAGAGAGTTAGATCTACATTAGACATCCCTTTTCTCTGCATTTCTTCCAGTTTATCTCCCTATTGGCAATGTGTATGGTTCATTTTCCTTCGAAACGTCATAAATTTTTTGTAGGGCATTGTTTCTTATTCGTTTGTGTTTGATTTTTTCGTCTCTGGATTTTCACTATTGTTCTGGCGCTACAGCTCTTTCAAACATAATGTTAATAATCTACTATAAGTTCTTTGTTCTGTGAATCTTTTCACTATATATTTTACAATTCTTTTGGATTAGAATAGGAAGATTGATTCATACCGGGCTGAACCTCAATGGATTTTGATGTTGCCTGCTACTTTGTTCTCTAAGCATTGTAAGTTGTTCGAACAGACTTTACTGAATAACTGAACTAAAATCATGAAGTTAAGCAAAAAGCCTCATATTTCCATTTATTTAATGCTCTCTACAATTGCTGAAGTTTCTTCTTCTAACCAAAACAAGATTATTAAGAGAAAAACATGCACAATCATTTTCTTCCACATTTATTTCCCTCATGTTGTTTTAAAATCTTCTGCTCATGTTGGGTTAAATTGCTTTGACTTTGGTACACTGACAGTTCGCGTCGAGAATATTAGATGTTCCAGATATGGTGGATGACTTTTATTTGAATTTGCTTGATTGTGGAAATATCCATCTATGTCTAAGGCTATCGAGCTCCGTGGGAATATTTCTAGAGTTCTACATATGGCTCAGGTATCCAAATTAAAGCTTTTGTCTGCTTGTTAGCAAGAAATTCGATCAGTTTCTCATTGTAGATTTGGGTTTGCAGAGCCCTGATAGATGCATGCGGCAACTCTTCATTGATTTGACAGTAGAACTTTACCTTCAATTTCTGAAGTGAAGTGATTGACAGTAAAACATGACCTTTAACTTTTTGTTTTGTTGCAGATTGGGCCTGTCTAGTTATTAACTTTGGCTAATAGTGCTATGGAGGAATTTCACATCTTTAAGGTGAAATTAACTCCTTGAATGCATAAAAATAGAAAATTTGAACATCGCTGATGATATTTTTTGTGGAAATTTATGATTTTTATGTTTGTTTTTTTTTTAATTACAGCTGTTTTGTTCAGTTTTCGGTTGGCAACGTTTTCTTGGATTCTGCTCTTTCAAAAAATTGAAAGATTTATATCAACCAGATAAAGGAAACTATGAGATACTACTTCGTGTAATCTGCCGCAGCTCTTGCATTTCCTTTGCAATTAATATTTTCTTCCTATCCAACTTATAAGCAGAGTAATTCTGCACTTAATCATTTGTTAGTTATTTGCTTAGCAGTTTAAAGAAGTATAGTCAATTTTAATCAATGGGCTGGGAGCGCCCAGGCGCTTGTTTCAGCATCTAAGCTTAATAGGCAGTGTCCGGGAGCACCGAAGCACTAGGTAGTTGTGAAATGACGTTAAATGCCTAAAATGCCTAAATTGCTGGTTGGACAGAGGGTTGGAACCGCTAAGGCGCTTGTTCAGCATCTAAGCTTAATAGGCGGTGTCCGAAGCACTAGGTAATTGTGAAATGACGCATTAAATGCCTAAAATTGTCTAAATAATGCAGTTTTGCCTCATTAAAAGGATATTCTTAAGGGTTGTTTTAAGTCGTTAAGTATAAATAATTTCCATTTAGGGTTAATTTGTGTGATAGAAATTGAAACCTTCTGCTGCAAAGGATTTGTAATAGTCATCTTGGCTGTGAGACATCCACGATGACATTATGACAAACGTTGGAGATTAAGTACTTGATGAATAGCAGAAGTTGAATAATGTTTTGCCTTGGAAGTGAGTCATTGGAGTTTGTTGATCATCTACAACGTGCCATGAGATGGGTGGAAGCAGAATTTGCATCATGTCATATAGTTGTTTCCAAAAAGGCAAGCTGAGACCGAGATCACCAACTTGCCAATTTTGGATTGTGAGGTTATGATTTCCACCACTTTGCAAGGAAGGATTAGTTACAAAGGATAGACCATCCTGTGGAAAATTTGGAAGCAATGGGCAATTTTTTGGAATGGGGGAGCCCAATCCCACTAAAGTATCTTGGTTTTGCAACATTTCCCCAATCAATGAGGTGAATTTTTATGGATTAATTTCTAAGATCAAGGAAACAAGAGCATATTGAGTTAATTTGGTTAAGAATATGAGCCGGAATGTGAAGTTCTTTGAACCATTATATGAGGGGCCACACTGAGAATTTAAGAAGTTTAAATTTACCCGCAAGTAATATTATTTTAGTTACCCAGCCTTTAGTCCATTTTTTAAATTTCTCCAAAAGTGGAGGGCAATAGAGATGGAGATTTTGTATCGAGGGACCGAGAGTCCCAAACATTTCATCGGGAATTGGCTGGATTGGATGCCCATGATGGAGGCACTCTATTCTTTAATATGGGAAGAACTTAAGCAGAGAACAGGATAACCAATTTGGATGGGTTGATGGTAAAACCTGAATGTGAAGAAAACTTATTAGTGCAATCTTTGAGGTTATTGATGTTGAATGGGGAGGCTTTCCAATAGAAGAGCATATCTTAAAGAAGGCACCATTTTGGAAAGGGATGTTATTTCTGGTAGTACATAAAGATTCCATAATATATGAGAGGGCTTTAAGTGCATGGCAAAATTAATTGGGATAAGGAGCATCCCTCTCTCGGGACACTCAACGAGGGAAGATAGCCTGATATATTACCATTTATGAGATAGAGAAGTGCACAGTATTAATACAATATTTGATATAATTTATGAGTTGATTTAGGAAGTTCATGGCATATAGCCTTTAGATAACGAAGTCTATACTGAGGTAGTCAAAGGATTTTTGAAGATCAGTTTTAGCACTTAATAGGTTGCCCCTTTTGTTACAAGAGAAGAGTCTAGCATTCTCAGAGCAAGTATAATATTATTAGTTGGAGTTGTGCCTTTAATGAAGGCCAATTGAGATTTTTATTGATGAGCAAAGGGGAAGTGGGGCAATTTTGTTGGCTAGGTTTTTTGCCATAACTTTGAAAATGGTATTACAAAGTGATATAGAATGATAGCCAAGGATAGTAGACAATTGTTTGGGAGTGAACCAAATGGGAGCATAGCAATATTTGAAGAGGTGAAGGAGTTCCTTATAAATGTAATCCTCAATGGTGGGCCACGATTGTTGAAAAAAAGAGAGGAGAGTTCATTAGACCCTAGTGCTGCATTGGGATCGAAGCAAAAAAGAGGACATTTAATATCTTTATATGTTGGAAGGGTTATTAGCATGGAAGCGGTTGTATGGGAGAGAGAAGCTAGGCAAGGACGGTGACCAATATGCTTCTCAGGGGAGATTAAGAAGCTTTGGGAAGTGCATAGGTTTCTTCACGTAACAAGGAGAAACTCAACAAAATATTTAAATGGATGCAATTCGTGTTCCTCCTCACAGGCATGTGTTTATAGAAGAAATTTACATCATTTTCACCATGTGATAGCCAATGAAGTTTTGTTCTTTGTTTATCCTAAGAAAGCTCGCATGATTTGACAAAGGAGAGGAGTCAATTAGTTTCAAAGGTGAATTGGGTGAGTGCTAGATTTGAGGGATCATAATTAAGTGCAATGTAGATGTCAGCTTGTTGTTATAGAAGAAATTAAATCATTTTCACCATGTGATAGCCAATGAAGTTTTGCCCTTTGTTTATCCTAAGAAAGCTCACATTTTCAAGGTCTTTGAGCCAATCATTTTCAAGGTCTTTGAGCCAAATATTAAGACATTTGCATTTATAGAAGAGGGAGAAGAGTAGATTATCGAGAAATTGGAGGGTCCAAATTTATTATTATAGTATGGGGTAAGACACCAAGTATTTAAGAAGAAAAGTCATATGAAGATGCAAGAATTCATTCAGCATGCCAAAAATCTTGCTCAACAGCTTCACATTGCAAGATTTCCCGTCTCAGATCGGCAACTAATCCTTAGCCTTCTAATCGACCTTGAACCTGAATAGGCCTCCCTCACTGCAGCAATTATAGCACACATTGACCCCATTCCTCTCGATGAGTTCACCGAAATACTCATCAATCACGAATTAATATACTATGAGTTCCATTCCTCAACTCAGATGTCTACCTCCCTAGCCAATGCCACCGAAATCTAGCATCCCCATCAGCCTCAGATCTCCTTAGATGTCAGTTCATTTCATCCAAGAACAAGAAATTACTGAGGGCATGGACGAGGAGGTAGAGGTCGCTCCTTTATCACTTACTAGCTTTGCAATCGCAATGATCACCTTGCTATAAACTGCTATCACAGGCAGAAGTTTACTCAGTTCCCTGCTATGCGTCTACCTCCAGCATTGCAGGCATCCCCTATCTCGTATTATGTCACTGCGCCGAAAACAGAACCATGGATACTTGATACTGGTGCAAGCCATCATGCTACACCTCACACCAACTTTATGCAGATTATCACTCCATACCAAGGCAATGAACAATTGCAAATTGGAAATGGTAACACACTGAATATAGCCAACACAGGTTACACATGCATATATCATTCTTCTCGTCCTTTCCATTTACAAAATATTTTTCATGTTCATCATCTAACCAAACATCTCATTTCAATTAGCCAGTTTACTATTGACAATAATATTTTCATTGAATTTCACTCATCTTATTGTGTTATCAAGGATGCGCTCACGAAGGAAGAGATCCAGCTGGGCACACTTTCTAATGGGCTGTACACCTTACTCGCTATCTCTGCCCCCATCGCATACCATACGCAGCTCACTGTATCCAACCTTTGGCATAATCGTCTTGATCACCCATCAGCCGACAAACTCAAGCATCTCTATAGTTCTTTGCATTTTCATTTATTTTTCAAATTTTATTTGTAACTCATGTCAAATGGCAAAACAACATAAAATCCCTTTATTTGCCTCCATTACTACATATATGAAACCACTCGAGTTAATTGCTTCCGATATTTGGTATTCAACATCTGTTGCATCTAAATCTGGTTATAGATACTATATTACTTTCATTGATAGTTACTCTAAGTTTACATGGCTATATCCTCCGTGTCACAAATTTGATGCGCATGATATTTTTTTTTCTTTCAAATCTATGGTTAAAAATATATAAAGTACCAAAATTTTGAAGTTTTAGTCAAATGGCGAGGGAGAATACAGAAAGTTCACTAAAGCACTTCAATAACTTGGCATCCAACATTTTTTATCCGCACCCTACACCCTTGCTCAAAACGGGAAAGTCGAAAAAAAACATAGGCACCTTGTTGAAACAGGACGTGCCGTGCCCTACTCATTCAATTTTCGCTTCCTCATCAGTTTTGGTTAAATGCATTTCACACAACCAACTAATTAATAAACATAATGCCAATAAAAAAGCTCAACAACAAATCACCATTTGAAGTGCTGTTTCAGAAAATTCCGGACTACAAATTCCTTAAAACTTTCGGCTGCCTATGCTTCCCATGGCTTCCCCCTAATTCAAAGAACAAATTGGAACCACGTTTCCTTCCTTGTGTATTCATCAGCTACATTGACCAGCACAAAGCATATTTATGCTATCATTTTGACAGTGCTCGGACATTTGTATCACGCCACATCTCTTTTGACGAAACCCAATACCCTTTCCAAAAGCAATAGTCGTCAACTCAGCAACCCAGTTATACTACTCCAACATACACCTTTATACCTGTTCCAAGTTCTTCTCAGCTGCTGTTTGCTCCACCTCAGGCCATCATCAAAGCTCCACAGCAGCAGGCCACCACTACCATCATGCAACCACCGATTTACTGCTCTACAACACCTCAGCAGCCGTTGGACTGCCCACCGGCTGCTCCACAGATCCTAGCAGCCCCACCTCCCGTGCTCAAGGTCTATACTCGGCGTCCTAACTCTCAGCAAAATGCACAACGCTCAACGAATACACACCCAATGCTCACCCACAACAAAGCAGGTACTCTTAAACCCAAAATCTTTTTAACAGTTCCAATTGTATCAAATGAGTCTATTCCTACCAACTTCAAGCAAGCAAGTAAGCATGCACATTGGATGTCTGCTATGCACAAGTAAATCAATGCTCTTCTTAAAAACAGCACATGGAGCCTTGTTCCTAGACCAGCACAAATGGTTATTTAAAGGCAAGCATAATCCTAACCGCCACTACAGTGCCCGTCTGGTAGCAAGGGGTTCCACGCAACAAGGCCTAGATGATAATGAAACATTCAGCCCAGTTGTCAAACCGGCCACCATTCGCATTATCTTGTCTTTGGTTGTCACTTACAAATGGCCAGTTCGTCAGCTCGACTTTGACAATGCCTTCCTCAATGGAAATTTATAAGAGGAAATCTATTTGTGTCAATCACCAGGGTTCATCTCAGATTCTCATCCAGATTATGTATGCCGCCTACATAAGCCCTTTACGGCTTGCGACAATCTCCATGGGCATGGTACCGCAAACTGTTTGAAGCTCTTAAGTTATTCACTTTCATAACACAATAAATAATCCCTCTTTATTTGTTCTCATCGACACTTTGACACTTGGATTTACTGTTTTATGTTGATGATGTACTTCTAACCGGCAGCAATAACACTCTCATTCAAGAACTTATTGGTCATTTGCTGCCTCCTTTGCTCTTAAAGATCTTGGTTCCGCAGACATGTTCCTGAACATCAATCGCTCTTTCACCTCAAATGCAATCCACAAGTCCCAACAACATTAAATCAAGGAAATCCTAGTCTACTCACACCAACACCACTCCTACTCCTGCAGTTGTGCCTCATCGCACCTCCGGTTCAGATTCTCCACCATTTCCTGATGCTTCCTTCTACAGAAGTGTTGTAGGAAGCCTCCAATATCTTCAACACACACGACCGGATATAACATTTAGTGTCAACAAAGTTTGTCGCTACATGCATAATCCCATCATTAAACATTGGCAAGCCGTTAAGCGCATCCTTCGTTACCTCTTCGACACATCTAACTATAGTTTGTCCCTACTTCCTGTTTCAGACTTCGAGCTTATTGTTTTCAGCGATGCAAATTGAATAGGCAATGAAGAGGATTGAAAATCTACCTCGAGATATTACATCTTCTTGGGCCCTAATCTTATAGCTTGGTCATCCAAGAAACAACCGACGGTGGTTCGCTCAAGCATAGAGACTGAATACAAAGCCATAGCCAATGTAACCAGTGAAGCTTTATGGATTCAGTTGCTCCTTGCTGAGCTCAATTTTCCACATACTACGGCCTCCACAATCTTATGCGACAACCTGAGCTCCGTATACCTCATATCCAAGCCTATTCTTCACACAAGAATGAAGCATGATGAGACCGACTTTCATTTCGTGCGCGAATTGGTTCTTCAAAAAGCCCTCATTAAACACATCTACGTCGACTCACAACTAGCGGATAGTCTCACTAAAGCTCTCTCCATCAAGCCATTTCTGGAAATTGCCTCCAAGCTTATTTGCATGACTCCACCAACTTTGCGGGGGAGTTTTAAATAAATAAATACTATTCTTTTTTATTTTTGTAACTAATTTTTGTTACGTCCTTTTATTTTCACCGTTCGTGGTGTACGTCTCAAACAGAGCCTCTACCGCTAACTCTTAATATTTGTATGCTTTCCCTTTATCAGATATAGAAGAAATGTTTACCTAATAGTCGACGAGAGCTTTTCAAAAGTATCCTAGAAGAGCCCAAGGGATGTGAATGGATGTAGATAGGTAATACAAGTCATGCCATTATGTTTTATGATCAATCTTAGAATTACTGTCATAAATGAAATAGATGCAAACATGGCCCTGGAGGAAGATAAGATTCCCATGGATGGCTAGATTGGAAGTGAATGTGGGACAGAAAATAACTTTGTTTTTGTTTCATTTAACCCATATTCTGCTAACATGAATTGGAGAGAAGTTATTTGTGAGATTTCGTCAACAAAGAGATGGTATTTTTCAAATAAAAGAGGTTGCTTAAGTCGTCATGGGCGAGACTTGGGTTCCAAAAGGCTAATGATGTCAACGTGGTGGTGATTTATGAAGTGCTTAACATCAAATTTATGAGGCTTGGCATGCAACCCGTGGATGTTCCAAGCGATGATGTTTGGGATCATGGGCAGGATAATAAGAAGCAAGATGGTAGAGTAAGAAGGGAAAAGATAGCAGTAGGGGATGTGAAGTGAAGTTCTTCTCCTTGAAGATCTGCTTTTACTGCTAATTCTGGGGGAGGGACGGATATACAAATTGGAAACTGAGTCTAGGTTATGGTATTCATGAGGAGAGTGTGGACCAAAGAAGGTAAGGGAATCATTGTCAAGAGAAAAAGGAAGAGTAGAAGGGGGTAGGGATGTTGTGGAGGAAGGTGGAGTGGGTTGAAAAAAAGGTAAAGTGAGTGAGTTTAGTGGAGCGGCCGTGGGCTAGTTCTGCAAAGGTAGAGCAACAGTGGGATCGGTGGACTCGGGAGTGAGTTTGGTGAGGCTAGGTTCAGGATGAGGTACAGGGGTGCTGGTTTTGTTGGGGCTGGGTTCAGTGGTGGTAGTGGGGACTTTGGTGAGGACGCCGATAATGGGTTTTGCCACTGGTGGTATCTTGGAGGAAAGGAAGATCTCCACACAAACTCAGCAAAAGCTTAGCGAGAGTGGCTCGAAGTAAGTTTATCCGCCTTGAAGGGGTTTCGACTGCACTACAGTTTCCAAGTCTTGAGTATGGCTTCATTAAAAGCTTTGTAAAAATGATTCTTACCAGGAGTGGTCCGATAAAGTAGTTGTCCAAAATAGTAGCACCAAACTGGACTTTGTTTTGAGAATAAAATGGTATCAGAAGTAGGCGGACTGAAAGAAAGAAAAACAGAGGTGGAAGGAGAAAGGTGGCTTGCGAATAGCAATTTCTAAGAGGCTGGCAGTGAAATATGAGGAGGGGGAGCACCGAGAAGTCTTGAGAAATCAGCGGGGGAGAGAGTGGAAGAAGGTGTGAGGGGTTGGCGGTCTGAGGAAATGAGGGAGATCCCTATAAAACCTAGACGAAATAATAGGTTTTTTGAACCTTCCGGTCTAATGTTCAGATCAACGAAGTGCTTAATTCATTGAAATTGGCACAAATCTTTCAACAAGCATGCACTTCATTAACACTGCAAAATCTGTAACTTTCAAGTTTCAGCCTTAAAAATTATAGGGTGTATAAATTCCCTTAAAAGCCCTAAGAACATGCATCTATCATCTCAGGAAAGCATCAAAAAGCACATGCAAGGCTTGTAATAATGGAATTGATCAATTAAATAAAATTATGGTCAAAATCACATGTAAAATCCTCTTAAAACTCGGATCTTTAAGAAATTAATCCAATCTACACAAGGCGGGTTCCAATTTCAAAAGGGAAACTAAAAATTGGTCAGAACCACATGTAAAATCCTCTTAAAACTCGGATCTTTAAGAAATTAATCCAATCTACACAAGGCGGGTTCCAAGCTTTGTTTGAAAAAATCAACAAATGGCTTAACGATTTGTCAAAATAGCTGCTCTCTTTTGGAGAAAGACTTCAATTACTCAAATTCTTAATATGGAGCCTTATTTCTTATTGGGGTTATGCTGATAGCTCATTTCTCCATATGAAAATTACAAATTAAATGGAGTTCAACAGTTTTATCCAAATATTTCAAGAATCTTGAGTTTGTAAGCATTCCAACTCTTTTAAAAGCTTCCAAATTATTTACCTTTTGGAAGATTAATTCAGCCTCTTTTCTTTAAATCATAGTGGAACTGCAAGGTTTTGATGTTTAGGACCCCTATGGCCCATGGTGTACCTCTTATTGGAAGAATTTAAAAAGATTTTTAAATCCAAGGCTAAATATTCACCTTTTAAGCAGATGAGCTGCTGCTCCTCCATGCTCAATGTTGCTAGCTTAAGCAAATATATATCATTCTAGGGAATATTCTTGAGATGAGCTGGTCAAGTTTGATATGGTTCAAGGGACACAAACTTAAATATTCTTGTTTTACTTGGAAATGCTTGCATGAAAGCCTAAAAACCTTGGTTATTCTTAATAAAATTAACACTGCTAGTGATACACTGTGCATGATATGTGGAGATGGGTTTGAATCTATTAATCACCATTTTATCAGCTGTAACTATACATTCAAGCTCTCACGCGACCTTCAGCTGGCTGCAAATATACTCGTGCTTCCAAATTTACTTAATATGCTAGAAATTTGTGTTGTTATTAGTAACTAAAAGGAGAAATATGCTAAACTTATTTTATATGGTATTTTGCTCTATAATATTTGGATGAAAAAGAACTCTAGAATTTTCAAAAAAACAACCAAATGTCACACTATTCTAAAAAGAGATTCTTTTCAACATGTGATGGTTTGTGATGCTAAAGGAAGGAATTTGGTTATGATTGGCTATGATCGGCTATGACAGTATTGGCTCCATGCTGGATGGCCGACCTGCTTGATCGTAATATCCCTTTGCTATATTTCTTTACAGATGCAACTGCATGTCACCATTGAGCCAGGGGCCAAACATTGATTTGCTTGGTTTTGCCTCTGCTGGAAGAACAAGTATTTTTGAGTTTTAATTTTATTCTTTTTGCAAATTTAATTGATTCGTGCCGTCTGCATTTTGGTTTATTCTTTCCATCTACTACCTTCTTTTGAACTGCATGGTATCTACCTTTTCTGGATTGTTGAGGCTTTATGAGGCTTTTTTTTTTCTTCTCTTCTCCCTTCTATCTGTGATATTAAGATCTGATTTTTGGTTGCTATATTAATTTTTTCGGTTGTTTCCTGCTCCTCTATTATACTTGCCTTTCTGGTTTAAGATTAAGCGCTGCAGCTTTACCAGGAATGTTTAAGTCTGTCATAGATATCCATGCATTCATTGCCCTTCTGTGTTGAGACTAACACTATATGATGCCTTGTGGTATTGATGTAAAGATGAAATGTTGTAGCTATTTTCATTTCACTCTTTTCACTCTTTTCACCTAGAATTATTATTATGAGTGGAACTCCTAAAGGATCGTTTGACATGCGCTGGATTGCTGGGTTCGTATCTTCCTCCTTTGGAGCTGCTTCATATTATCAACAGTGGGTCGTAGTGGCTCTGCAGTGATCCAAAAATTGAAGTATTTTCTCTGATGCTACAAATAATATTCGTTAAATTTAAAGAGGCTGTGATTTATTCTATGTTTTAATGATTTCTTCTTAGGTGGCTGATGAGATTTGATGTGGTTACCTAATTACGCCTGAAGGCTCTGTAACGGCTACCTGGTGTTGCCTTTGGAAGTTTGATATGGTTGCTTTAACGATTTTAACCATTTTAGGCCTCGTAGCTTTTGTAATGGTTTCCTGGCACTGCTTTCCTTTATCTGTCTGTTGCGGTTGCTGACGCTGCCTGATATAGCTTCAATATCAATCTAGCATCTTCCAGCTCCTTGTCTGATCTAAAAGAATTCTGTATGTTGATAGATGAAGGAAGCGGCTCAATTATTCCAGCTCATCGTTCTACATTTGGCTGTTTCACAGGAAGCTAAGTCTACTTCCTCTCTCACTAGTTGGAATCTCTATGTTTAATTGTTTTGATCTTTGTAATAGCTGATTTAACTTTATACTTGCTCATTTGCTTATGACTCTGCATATCATGTTGTGAGCATACTGTATTTGTATGTCTAGTCTGTGCATTATTTTTTCTTCAGTTGAATGGAATTCAATTTGGGCTGAGGCCCTCAACAGGTTAAAAAAAATTATTATTTTACAAGTCTTTTGGAATCGTGTGAGGGTTGATCCCATATTATTAGATCAAATCCAAAGTTTCTACAAAATAATAAAAAAATAAACTTAAGAACTGAATGATCTAAAGACCTGCTAAAAATAACCAAATGAGCCTACTAATTGATTGCAGGCGGAACCAGTGACCCAATTGGGGTTGCTTACCCAAATAATATAACGAGAATAGTGTCTGATCTAAATGACTAAGATATCTGAGTAAACTGTCTAAGTGGGAGTATGTGAGTCAAATATCATCATCATTCTTCTTAATCCTAACTTAATCCAAACAGCACACTCATAAAAATGATGAGAGACTGAAATAAAATAGAAAATAATAGAGCTAGTAGTCCATATCATAACTAGAGGAGCGGCTCCAAAAGAAGCATCTTGCAAGACTGAAACGGTAAAAGAAAAAAAAAAAAAAACATTTAGCAAGGTGGTAACACTTTATTCTTTAATACAAAGAATTTAGTCAATAATCATATTATTTTCACAAGTAATTTATCCACGTGTTAGATTCCCTACCAAATTAAATAAACAATTAGCCTTAATTACGCTGAAAATGTAAGAGTGTCAGACCCTTTTGTCAGGATGTGCTCGTAATCTAGCGTTTGCAATAATAGAATTAATATTCTATCTTGAAACATTGAAATGAAGCCAAACAATGGCAGAGCCAAGAAACAGAGTAGAGGGACAAATGCTTATTCTTCAAACGGTGCTGAACAACAAATGCCAAGAGGCAGCTGTCTTGCTACATGACTGAATTGGTGTTTAGGGACCAGCAGTCTTGCATCGCCTATTAGACTAAATAGAAACAGTACATGATTAAAAGAACAGCTCATAAAGCAAGCAATACAGGAGGAGAAAGCAAGCCAAAGCAAACAAAAAAAATACTGAGACTAATTCAATGCTTTAATCGTAGAGTATCTCATGTCACGAGTCAAATTTTTACTAATCATACTTTATTTGTTTTTAATTTAAAGTTCATCTTATTTCAAAAAGAAAAATTGCTAAAATATCAGATCAAGATGATCAAAAGTGTAGCTGGTTGGTTGTGATCGAAACAGTCATGTAATAGTTGACACAACAATTTTGAATCTAGAATAGACTCAAGAAAACAGATCATAGACACTAAACATCTAAAACAAATCTCACATTGCTTATATTTGTTTATTACATGTTTTTTCTATAATTCTATAATAAGTACTTGAAATTAGTAAACAAAAGGAGAGGGTGTAAATTCTAACACCTCGAACAATTTGACTAAAAAAAAAAGATATGTGATGTAAATAAATAATGTGTACATAATATAAATAAAATGTTTTTATTTCAAATTATGTTCTTGCAAAATATTTGTTTAATGACAACTAAACCGTTCTTCTCACATCAAGCTCGTCTATGTTGGATATCATTTTCTTGCAGTAATCTTATTGCTTTCAGACACATTAGAGCATAGCAAGTTACATACATCTTGACATTCAAATATTTTGGCATTTACTCATATGATAAGTAATATTAGGCTGAATTCACTTCACATTCAAATTTTTTTGTTATTCATCCCTTGTCATATTCAATATTATGCCATATGTGCGTGTGACTTTTAGAATCAACAATAATTCTCAAATAAATTATTTGAGAATTTTATGCTTTGAATGGAATAAAACATACTGCTCCTAGGACCCATAACAAAATAGAGCTGTAGATGTTGTGCATTCGTTCAAGATCTTCGTACCTACATCAGCACTCGAAGATTTATCTTACTTGGAAATTCACTCAAAATTGAGAGGCTCCTTTAGTGAATGAGCAGACAAAGCAGTATTCTCTCATTTTTACAAAACTCTACCATAGACTAGCGAAGATTCCCCTCATTTTCAAATCTTTTTGTAGGCGAAGCTGCCAACCACTATTGCACAACTCAAAAATAGGGAAAAAAAGAAATTGAAATGTGAAAACAAAATTTCATACAAAGAATACAAAAAGAGTTGTTAGTATTTTTTCTTTAATCTTTGCACAAGAGCTTTCTTGGGAACTTAAGAAGATTTGAGAGCTTGAGGTGCATTGAGATGTAGCCAAATGGGAGTGAGGCAAGGCGTGGTCGGATGCATCTTGCAATATGTGGCCCGTAACTTACTAAACCATTCCACCCATGCAGAGTTCATGATTTAGTTAGACACATTTGTGCGACAAGTTTTTGGTGCCGTCCTACTAACCCACAATGTGACTTGCGTTAATCATGTTGTACTTGGGTGCGTGATTGAGCACATTTGGTGTTGGCTTCTGGGTGCACATTGACATGCATTTGGGCGCATTTAGTCACTATCTTTCCAACACGTAGCTAGATTAAGGCATTTCAAAGTCTCAATGATAATCTCAAAATATAATAATATTACATACATATTGCTAACTTAAATCTAAATACAAGAATAAAAATACCAAATAAAATAAAGTAAATTTTGGTTACTACTACTGTAATATTCATTTGATGGCTTCACAAGCTTCATATTGTTGCTTCTAAGTAGATAGCCATCCTTCAAGCTATCTTCAAATCTTGCTTGTGATCCTTTAATTTCTCCTTTACTTCAATTGTGTTCTAAGGCTTAATCACAAGATCTTGGAGCTACAGAGTGGCTAAACATGAGCTAGTCCTTGAACTTAGATAAATTTTGAAAATTTAGCATATAATACATTTATATCAAAAGTTCTTTTCAAAATTTTGATATCATTAAAAGCAATATATTCACTAATTCTGATGTGCTTGTGACTCTTAGAATCAATAATCTCTCATTTTTTATGATGATAAAATAAATTTATAACAATTGAAAAGATAAAGTAGATGTGTAGAGATAAATCTTAATTTAACCAAATAATACATGAAACATAATTAACTATAAACTCCCCCTTAAACTAACTTTGCCTAAAATATGTTACACAAAAAAAATATCATAAAGAAATTTTTTCCCTTGATCATAACAAAATTAGAACACTATCCCCTATTTTTTCATAATAAAAAAGAGAACAAAAGGGATTAAGGTAGATCAACTATACATTGTCCACATCTCAAATGGTGAAATTTCTCCGAGGAAAATAAATTTATAAAAATATCAGTGTAATGTCCTATTGCCAGTTTAGTGAGAATTAACTAGATATTTAGCATTTAATAACCGCATGATAATATTGAGTAATTTAATGGAGAAGGAATAATATAGGAGTAAAAACTAAATAAATATTTTCATTCATTATAATTTAATGTTACAAAAAATATAGCAACCAACACCACGTTCTACAATGTTCGAAACTTGCTACATATAAGTCAAAATAAATAAAACAAATAAAAAAACAAAAATATAAAGGGTGATGACATCAGCTTTATCAACAACTTAAAATTTCTTGATAATCATTTGAAGTTCACCTTTAGGTCCTTTCAAAAGTACCTGACTTACCCTTAAAAAAAATAAAATCGAGATTGGAGTTCCCAGTTATTAAAAATACTGTAAGTCCCGCAATAAATATTAAATGTTACACTTTTAATTAGCAAAAAAGATTGACTGAATAAGGATGTAATAAAATGAAGGAAATATGGTAAATAGCACAAACGGATAATTGTTCACAATTCCCGCATAAAAAAATATTATTGTACAATAACTAGACTTATGTTACTGATGTCATTTTTTTCTAATAACCAACTAAATGTTACTGATGCATTTTTCAGTAACCAACAAAATGTATGTTACTGATATCATTTTTTAATAACCAATAAAATGTAAGAGGATGTTGATTTCATACAACCAACCAAAATACTAAGCAGCAATAAAATGCGTATGTGCAAAAAGTAATATATATATATATATATATATATATATATATATATATATATATATATATACTCCATAAAATTTGATATTTAATTAATTTTTAAGCAAGGATAATTTGTAACTCTCTTTTATTAATAATGATAAAAGTATAGTTTTCAAAAACAATATAATAAAATACTTATATAAGAAAAATAATCATAAAACTATTATAATATAATAATAAATGAAAACAAGATAGTATAAGAGAAATAATATTTATTTTCTTCTCTTATTTTTATAATTATTCTTTCTCTCTCTCTCTTTTTCTCTCTTCTCTCATATGAAATTATTATTGGGAAGTAGAGATCATTTAGATCATCATGGATGTGCCAATGAAGCTCCGAAGGGTTTGCAAGAGGTCACAGGGTGTTCAGGGACAAGTTGGGGGAAATTCGGGCGCTTTAGCATGCCTCGATGCATCGTGTGGTCATTGCAGTCGAGGGCTAGGCACTGCGGAGTGTCACTACACCCGTCGTGCCATGGCTCCTCGTTGTTCAAAACTGGGGCGCTCCAGCACGCTGCAGCGCCCACCGAAGCCCAGTGATGGATTTTGGCTGACCCATAGAATTTTTAGGGGCATTTTGGGTCATATGTGGTTCATGTAAAGCTTAAATATATAAGGAAACATATGGGGGTATTTCCTTAAGGTGTGATAAATCCAAATTTGGCATTGCAATTGTTATTGGTCTCCTTCAACCTAAAGTGAGAGCTGCAGTTTTCTGGAGGAGAAGTTGATCATGAGGTTTTGTAAGTGGTAGATCATATTCTTATGAAGATGAAGCTCTCTATAACTTTATAATCTTCTTGTTCATAGTGAATTTTTGTGTGTGGTGTGGCTCCGTGATTTTTCCCGTTATCGAGTTTTTCACGCAATTTTTTTTTGCATTTGGATGCTTATATGGTTTACACTGTAATTTGTTGTGATTTTACTTATTTATGCTTGGATAATTTTATTTGTTGCTTGGTAACCACCAATGGTATCTCATCCGGTATCGTTCTTGTGTGCACAAACAATTAGTATCAGAGAGATCGTTCTAATGTTTGAGTGGGATTAATGGACAATGAAATGAGACATAAAATAAGGAAGTTTAATGGCACAAATTTTGTTTTTTAGAAGATGCAAATGGAATGTATGCTCTACTAAAAGAAGTTGTATTTACCACTCAGTGGAGCCGATAAGAAACTGACCATTATGCTTGATGAGAATTGGGAGGTTCTTGATAAAACTTGGTTGGGCTTGATTCATCTTTCATTATATTATTCTGTTTCATTTAACATTGTAAATGAGAAAATAATTGTAGATCTCATGGTTTCCTTAACAATGATGTAGGAGAAGCCTTTAACTTCCAATAAGGTTTTTATGATGAAATGATTGTTCAATATGAAGATGATGAACTATTGCTCAAAGACGGAACATTTGAATGGGTTCAACACCATGACAAATTAGTTGAGTTCGGTGGGCATTAAGTTTGATGAAGAGGTTCGAGCTCTGTAGTTCATATCTTCACTATCAGATAGTTGGGATGGGTTGGTGATAATCATTAGCAACTCATCAGGAAATGCGTCGTTAAAGTTAGAATACATTGTTGGGTAGGTGCTTAATGAAGACGTGCGGAAAAGATCCCATGGGGAGGCATTTACTTCAGCGTTGAATGCAAAGAGTCAAGGAAGAAATGTAGATTGGGGACACAATAGAAACATGTTTAAGTTAAGACGAGAAAAATAAAGACCTGAAAAAGAAAAGCCCGATTGCTAGAATTGTGGAAAGGCGGATCACTTCAAGAAGGAATGTTCTATTTGAAAAAATCAAGTGGAAGGAGCAAGGATATGAGCGCCACTATAAATATTTTAGCAGAAGAGAATCAGGACACATTGATCCTGTCACTTTTCAGTATGGAGTCATAGGTGATGAACTCAAGCGCATCCTTTCATGCTGCTCTTATGAAAGGTGCATTCAAGAATTATACTAAGGATGACTTGGGGAAGGTGTATCTAGGAGATGACAATGTATGCAATATTATAAGTAAAGGTGATGTGGACATCCAGCTACCAAGCGGTGCAGTTTGGAAGCTAAGAGAAGTTAGAAATATGCCATATCTAAGGAGGAACCTTATTTCAGTTAACCAGCTAGTCAAGTAGGGCTACAGTACAAGCTTTGCTTGGGACTCATGGAAGGTCACCAAGGGTGGATTGATTGTTACACAGGGAAATATGGAAGGTACACTTTTGATCAATAAAATGAATAATTACATTACAGCTACATAATAGACAAATGTAGGTCTATAGCACCGAAGGCTTGGCTAAATGAATGAGAGGGGTTTGAAATACTTACAGTCAAGGGGAAGGATTTCAGGACTGAAGTTAGTAGACTTGGATTTCTATGAGGATTGTGTACTAGGAAAGCTTATTACATTCCCTAAAGGTGGAAGAGAGCTGAAAGGTAGAAAGATTTAGTTGGTGCATACAAATGTACGGGGGACTGCTCTTACTTCTTCCATTGGTAGAGCCACATACCTTATTACCTTAATCAATAATCATAGAAGGAATGTATGTATATATTTCATAAATCACAAATTTTATGTATTTGATGTGTTTAGGAAATGGTTTGTCTTGATTGAGAATGATACATGGCTGAAGCTTAAATGCTTGAGATCTGATAATAGAGGCGAGTGCTGTGATAAGGAGTTTAAGAAGTTCTATGCTTTGCATAGAATTGGGAGAGAATTTTAGCTTAATCATATCTTAATTATCATTCCATTAAGTTCATCTAACCATTAGAATCAAATCTTGAAGATTTAAAATAATTAAGAGCTCAATCAATTATTTTGGATTATTTTTAATATTTAACTAATTAGAAAATTGAGGTATTTAATTTGATATTGAAATCAAAATTTGACTTTGCCATTGTGACCGTCACCCCCAAATTAGCTAGGGATGATGTTTTGGATGCGTTTGGAAGTTATCAGATTTTTGCAAATATTTTAATATAATTAAATACCCCAAAAATTAGCATAATTAAATAATCATCGGAATCGAAATCCAACTTTGCTGTTGAATTCCTCACCCTCAAATTAGCTAGGGGTGAATTTTTAGAATTTTTTGAAGCACGTTCGTTAAATTTGAATTTTTAACTAATTAAAAATTTAGAAAATAAATAAATGATTATTTAATTAAGAAAATTTATTTTTTTTCTTAAATTTGCTTTTCGGCTGACCATTCAGCTCCATTCGACGCTCCATGCCTCCTCCTTACGCAAAGCATGGCTGAGGCAATTTTCCTTCTCCTCTTCTCCACTTTTTCTTCCCAAGCCCTATCATCTCTCACTCTCCTCCTTTAAGAAGGAACTCAGCCCCTCCTTCTTCTCTTTACTGCAAGAGCTAAGTCTCTCTCCCTCATTCCTCCATTGCTGCCCTTGTGTTGAAGAAGAAAAAAAGCTCATCTCCAAAGTTCTTGAAGAAAATAGAGTTTTCTTCATTCTCTTCTAAAGGCTAAGGTACTATTTTGCTTACTCTTCATTGGCTACTTCATTTTGCTATTATGCTTGTTTTATATTTTTAGACATCCATGATTAAATATGGAAGCCATTACAGTTCTTCAAAGTATCAAATTTCATGCTCTATTTTTCTTCTATTTTGCATACCTGAATCTTTAAGTCCATTGTTCGTATAATTAAGATGATTCATTCTTGCTGATTTTGGTATCAATGGAAAGGTATCAGAACGACCTTTTCATCGATATATGACACCGCTCATGGAATGCTCTGGATTGAGAGTATTTGAGCTCGAAATGAACCCATCACGATTTTCGCATAAGCAAAATCACCGTCGGGCTCTACAGCGCGCCGTAGCGCCCGAGTCTCAAACTAAATCCACCGTAACGCACTACAACATGCTACAACGCTTTTGAAGCTAAAATAATGGCCTGGAAGCAAACCGCTGTAGCACACCACAACGCGCAACAGTAGGCTGCAGCGTCATTTCGGGAAAACTATAGGAAATCATGAGAAAAATTAATTGAACAGTCATTTGAAAGCTAGACCGCTATCGCGCGCCACAGCGGGCCGCATCATCATTTCGGGAAAACTATTTGAAACCAAGAGATAAATTAATTGAACAATGATTTTTGAAAGTTAAACCGCTAAAGCGCGCCGTAGCGCCTGAAAGCGCTGCAGCACGCCGTAGCATCCAACTTTTGGGAAATTGGGCGCCGTAGCGCTAATTTTCTCCGCAGAGCGCCACATCGCCCAGAACTGTCCGGATTTGCGCAGAATAGGCTGGAATGGCCAAAACTCCTCATTTTTCGCATTTTAAGGTCCTTAGTTTAGATAAAATTGAGCATTGTATAAAATTTTATGTGAAAATTTAATTTAAAATTTTATGTGCTTAAAATCTCTTATGTGCCTTAAAAATTTTATGCCAACTATTAAAGAATAGGATCCTTGAATGCTTATATTAGCTAAGTAGGTCTTAATAGCCATATTTGCATGAAACCTAAGTTTTTTAAAGTTATAATCAAGTGCTAACCCTCTTGGTTTAATTTAAAATTTGGTTAGCCTTAATTACCTTCTATTTTATGTCACTTTATATTCCTATGCTTGCATAATATTAGGATGCATGTTAGAGAACTTTAATAATTATTTGGACACCTTAATGTGCTTAAATTGACACTAAACTATATTTGAACATAAGAATCTTAAGAACTTGATTAAGTAAATGATACTTAATCTAAACCTAAAATTTTTTATCAATAATACATCAATAATACATTGATTTGTCATTAATCTTTAAACCAACTATAGGTCTTAATTTTGGTAAGGTTAGGGGTTAAACCATAACTTGTCTTGATTAAGGTCTAAATTTTAATCACTTAATCAATAAATTTGATTATAAGATAATTTAATTAATATTATTCCAATATTGCATCTGATTTAGTATTGATATTAAATTCTTGAATTAGAAGTGCTAATGTTAATATTGAATCTATGTGATTGAATCACTGAATCTAAACTTTAAATCTTTGATTTTTTCTTATATAAGACTATCAGTAAGAAATGGATGATAAAATTGTAATGATTTATGAAATGATCTAATTCTAATAATATCCTTAATTTTCACCTCACGATTGTAGAATATAATAGGATTATATAGATTTTAATCATCTGATCTGATCACTTTAATCCAAGATTAATAAGTAAACCTTGAATGTTAACTTAAGAAATAGAAAAGTAAGATCTCAAGGGTCTTGCTATAAGATCATTCTTGAAATGCTTAAAGACCTTAAATATTGATACATTGAGGTAGGAAGAATTTTTGTAACTTATTGAGGTTGAATCTTATATGATCTTTCATAACCTTAGAGGTTGATCTTGACACCTCGTGGTAGGAACCACCTAAAGCACTTAGAATGGAACTTCCCCCTTGCGGTAGAAATCAGCATTGAGTGATCTTTTTGATCACATCCTTGGAGCCTTGTGTAGGACTCACCTATTTAGAGTAAGGGTTAATAGCTTTGATAAATTCTTATTGATTAAATATAATAATTTGAACCCAGATTATTAGTTGGGTATAGTAGGGTATACTCATAGTGCTGAATTATTTCAGTAGTATTCAAGATTGGTTGATTCATCTTAATGTAGGATTATATTTGTGTTATATCCAATGTGTTTAGTCGGATATAATCCCATTTAGAGTAAATCATTCAATCTTAAGAGTGTTATGATTAGGAACTTTGACTATTAGTTTGTTTGAATAAAAATCACCATCGGGTGATGCCTCCTATCGAAGATCGCTTCCATAGGTGCGCTTCAAGCGAACTATGTGATTAAAGTCACCCTCTTTAGACACTAAGTGTGTTTGTGATTTGGGTATTTTAATGGCTTAGCTTGAGATACAAATCACCATCGGATGATGCCTTCTATCAAAGATTGCTTTGTTAGGTTTGGCTTAATCAAACAAATTGTTAAAGACCACCCTTCTTGGAAATATGCTAAATATGTGTATACAACCTTCCCATCTAATGATTTTTAAGTAAACTCTCAACTTTAATCTATCAAAACTAGAATCTAGGAGCCATAATCCTTTCTTTTGATATGATTCTGCATAATGAAGACCTTGATTTTGTTGTTGGTATTTGAAGCAGTTATGGATTTCTGGATTTAACTCATGTAGTATAAAAATATGAGTATAAGCATGAGCATAAGCATGATGTATGGATTTTAGTGATGCTATTTGAGTATTAGTGATGATTTATGGGTTATGAAATGTTACATACATTGATTTGGGAATTTTAGAATGCATCTGCATCACATTAACTGTATTTCCAACTGGATGTATGTATATATTGGACCGTATGACTCATAATAGTTTAGTGATATTTTGGTTGTATATTAGTAGCATACAGTATTGTGGCATATTCAGATGCATAATTTCAGTAGCATACAGTATTGTGGCATATTCAGATACATAATTTTAGTAGCATACAATATAGTTTTACATACTATTACTCAGTTTCAGATCCATTACTATTTTTAATTACTTTCAGTATTCAGTTTCTAGTACAACTTTACTTTACTTTATTTCAGTTTTGTACAGTTTTATACATTTTTATACTTTCAGTTACCTTTAAAGTATTTATACAGATTTGTTTCACTAATTAAATGTTAAGTGAATAATTAGAACTGTTTAGATTAGTTTTGATGTGTTAGACTTATTGTCTAACATGTGGTACTTTTGGGATTCGACAATTTATTAGATCTTGTGCAGCATATTGAGCCAGGCCAAGAGGACACTCAGGAGATTCAAGAGGAGTTTGTGAAGCACTAGTGAACTCTTCTCCAGCTTTACTATTTTGCTTAGTTTATTTCAGTTCAATACTTTGCTTTTATTTCTATATTTCAGTAAATTGTTTGTAATAATTCTGGAAGTATTTTTTTTTCTTTTTTGAGAGGAATATTTTATTCAGCTTCTATGATGAATGTTTATGGATGTTTGATTTAGCTTCCGCACTCTATTTATATATTACTTATACTTAGTATTGTGATGTGATAAATATACTGGAAATACTAATATCTTATACATATACTGGATTCTTCATATTGTTTTCTAAATCCAATGTATGTATTTGTCAAATACTTAGGATAAGGATACTACTATTATCTTAAGTATTAGCTATCAACCATCATTTGGGGTTGAGTCAGCAGCCCTTTAGACGAATTTTGTTTTAGCTATCCGGGGAGATGTGATATTCCTCCTCGAGTGGCGCACCACTCCGCAGCCGAAATTGATTAAGACTATCTCTTTTGCGTGCGGTGACGGGGCGGGGCGCTACAAGACTGGCATTATGGCACATTGTAGCGTCTTGCTCTCAGGAAAATGGGCGTTGTGCGTGCTATGA
Organism: Gastrodia elata; assembly: GCA_016760335.1. Lineage (NCBI taxonomy): Eukaryota > Viridiplantae > Streptophyta > Magnoliopsida > Asparagales > Orchidaceae > Gastrodia > Gastrodia elata. Next base: position 40,351,708 of record CM028677.1, read on the forward strand.
CACCTTGCTTTCGTGCAGAAGAGCGCTGTGGCACGCCATAGCGCCTTGGTTTCGGGTATACGGGCGCTATGGCGCGCTATGACGCCTTGGTTTTGGGTAAATGGGTGCTGTGGCGTGGTGTGACGCTTGGCTCTCGGCTTGTCTGGCGCTGCAGCGCGCTGTGGCGCCTTGCTTTTAGGAACAATAGCGCTATGGTGCCTTGCTTTCGGGAACATGGACGCCGTAGCGCGCCACAGAGTGCGGTAGCGCGCCATTGCGCGATGTAGCTTTCGTTTTTAAACAATTCCCTTCTTTTTTGTAATTTGATCTTTTCATAGCTGAAATTACATAAAAATTCACTAAAACTACAACTAATCTTAACTATATTTATTGAGTTCATTAGCATGATGCATCTCAATGTGATGCACAAATCTTTTAAGTGCAGCATCCCTAGATAAAGTTTCCCCATCCTCCACTGTGATAGCACAATAGACAATATGTAGAATAACAACAATTTTTGCAGCACAACAACTTCGCTCTGTTATCGCTTGTTCGGATCACAATAATGTTTTCGAAGAAAAAAAACTCCAAAACGAATCATTGAAGCGAAAAATTAAAATAAAAAGAAAATCATAGAGATTCGCAAAAACAAATCACATGAGACAAGCGTTTTCATGATTCGGTGAGAATAATCTACGTCCACGTGGAGGAGAGGGAGAATTTCACAAAGTATAAATGAGTATTACAAATGTCTCTTAATTGCATTCCTTTGAACTATTATAGCCCATTTATAAAGAGTGGACATTTAATCTCTATAGTGGAGTTTCAAACTCACAAATAAACTCTTGCATAAGTTCCATAAAGGAGTTTGGAGTTTTAATAAGCTCCATGAATGAGTTTAAGATTTCATTAACTCTTAAAAACTCCCAAATAAATATTTGAAATTTCATAACTTCACATCTCTATCTCACTCTCTCTTTCTCTCTTAGTCTTTCTTTCTCTCTCTCCCCCCTCTCTCTCTCCCTCCCTCACAACAGTCGTCGCCTAAATTGCTACCTGACCAGTGCCTGGGCACGTTACTGGAACCGAATCATCAATGAACCGACAGTTCTTTCATGAAATTATCATGGTTCATTAAACACGACACAATCATTTTGCCCAAAAATGGGCCATTATGCAGCCAACGGAGGGGGGCGCCCAAGGACATTCCAGGCGCTCCCGGACGCTTGTGCTATTGTTTGGGAACAGGGCTTGGGTGCCCAAGCGCGCGTGAAACATGCTTAGCCCGAGACATGTGCTCCTAGGCTCGCCTAGGCTTCTGCGGTGATTATGAAATGAAGGGATGCTTCCCTTGGGCGGGTTAGGGCGGTTTAAGGGTTAGTTTTAATCTATTTAAGCATGTTGTTGGCTTCTTTATAAAGTAAGAGGGTGTGATGTTGATGTGCTGTTGTGCGTGATAAAAGAGAGAGTGAGAGAACCAAAGAAATGGCATAGATAAAAGAAATGTAGTTAGGATTGGTGTGTTTCTTTGGCTATTGTAATCTACTTCTTTTTTGAGGGTTGGGTTCTCTCTGTAAGCTTTTTATTTTCTTCATAATGGAATTTTCTGGGGGTCTGGTACTTTTTTTTTTCTGCTTAAAGTATCTCCACATAAAAGTTGTGTGTGTTTGGATGTGTTTGATTTGTAGCTTGCATGTGATATAGTGTTTCTGTTTTGCAAGTTTTGCTTCGGATATATTTTACTCTGGAATTGTGGTTACTTTAGAACTAGTGTGTCAGTTTTCTCAATAGGTCTGGCACTTGAGCGCGCCCGGTCGCCGGCTTCTCAGGCTCGCTTCGCTTGATATCGTGCCTGGGCACCTTAATACTTACGCTAGGGAATCCTCGTATCTGGATGCGACAAGTCACATTTGAGTGCGACCCAAGTTTTCGGATGTTTTGAACCCATCAATTATTTTGGAGTGTCTGTGGTTCTATGACGGTATTGTTGCTCTATACTTAACTTCGGTTCTTATGCGATACTTCTGTATTTATGAAAAATGGTATTTTCATAAAAAGAAATTTAGGATCTTGTAAATACATAATTTGCAGTTTTATAACTCAAACCTAAAGCTAAGTTTCATGTTTTAAATTTTCGAGGATTCATAGATAAGAAACTTTCATAATTGCAACTCTGAAAAGCTCTAATCATAGTTTTGAGCTATCAAGGTGACTCTATTTTGGCAAACTAAGAAAATACAAGTATGCTGATTCTCCTCCCTAAAGTCTTGGAGTATGCGTTTGGTCAATAATGGGCGACTCTCATAGCCACACATTCTTAATAAAAATAAGAGGTCCAACTGTGCATTATAGTGCTAGGTTCAATGTTCAAAATGAATAGAGATATCTTTACGATTTTGTTAATATATTTTATTAACTCCTAATGTTTTTTAAAATATGCTGAAAACTATAATGTGATATAATATAGAAGAAGAGTTATAGGAAATCAATTTCGGCAGAGTTTCTTGCACTCCTAATCAAAGACTGCTACTGTTTCAATCATTGTGAAATAATGCTTGCTGAACATTGGGAAAGAATAAAAATTGGGAAGAATAAAAATTTAAAATGTAACATTGCGAAATAATTTGAGGACTATTTTCTTGCTATTAAATGGAGGTTCCATGACAATGAAAACTCGTTCTACAATTTTGATGACTTCCTGAGAAGAATTTGGCTTAAATGATGTTTTGAGTTGGTTAAAATCAACCTCCACCTCATGATAATTTATGCTTCAAATAATGAGAAAATTTGAAGAATGCTTTGGTCCTAAACAGCTGCCTACACTCCCTCCAAAAACTCGCAAGGGTTTCTTTGTGTCAATTTCAATAGCATCATATTTAGACAAAATATGGGAAGAGTCAAGGTTGAGCCTAACAATCTAAAATTATTTAATGATTTTATTTTCAAAGCTTGTCTTGACGATCTCGCTTCCACAAGTTTGGTCTATTCTTGGTACAACCATCAAGAATACTACCCTATTTTAGCCAAGAGAACTCTGTAAAGCTATTTGGAAAGAAACCATCACACTTTCCTTCTTTCAAGTCGGAAACTCTCTCTCATCGGACTATCCTCCACTCTTGATTTCTTTGTGCCCTTCTATGAATTTGGGAGGATGATTTTTATGAAAAAACATATTGAAACATAATTTGGGTATGAACTTATCATTTTTGTAGTATGTGGCACTTATTTTAAAGGCAGTTCAATTTTGGTCTTATGAAAAATTGCAAAATATGAAAAAAGTTATCTTGTAGGTTTATAGAATAAAGTACTTTAGAGATAGTTGCAATAAGAACTTGCAAATAGCATAACCCATATGACTTCTATTGATAATATAGATGGTCATTTGCTAGAAAATATGCAAAATCCATTGACTAAAAGATGGGCAAAGATGATCTTGGATTCCTACATAGCTCACTAGATGCTAATGGGTTGTTAGTTTTATCAAATCTTTTATCAAATCTATTGATGGTTGTACTAAGCATAAAGGCATTTCATATACTATTTTCAAGCACTTTTAAAAATTGTTTCAACTCCAACACTTTTGGTTGCACTTTTATTTCTTTATAGTGTAGATGTGTGTTTCTTTATATTATGGATGGACTTAGGAAGCCTTTTTTCCTCAAATGACACCATTAGTTCTCTAGGACCAGACACTTTCTCTTTATATTTATTTAAATTTAATTGCAACATAGTGGAATCCTAGGTTTGTACCATAACTCATAGTGTAATTATTGAGACAGAAAAGCTCTCATGCTTCTAACATATATAATTATAGGGTATTTCAATTTGCAATACTTTTTGCAAAATACGGCCAAACCTATTTACTTAAAGGTTAAATATTCTCTTACCTTTGCCTATTAATAAAACCCAGTTTGCTTGCATCCTTGCTAGACTAATATTAGATAATGTGCTTCTTATTAGTGAAAATTTGCATTGCTTTTAAAAGACAAAGGAAAAAATAATTGGTGCGAAAATTTATATCAAAAAGCTTTTGATGATGTCAAAAGTGAATATATTATTTATGCAACTTACAACATGGGCTTCCCCACTCTCTTTATCAAATGGGTTGATGCTTACATTATGAACACAATTTTTGTTACCATCAATGGTCACATGCAAATTATTTTATCTTTTACATTTTAATGAGGCAAGGATATAACTTATCCCCATACTTCTTCACTCATATTATCAAAGGCTTATCCACTTTATTTAAAAAATAGAATTGCAATTACCATTGCATTCCATTTATAATTTCAAATGTTCATTGCTTGTATGTTCTCCTTTCCTTTGGCCATGCCACTAAAGACAACTTTGATTCCTTGGTCGGTTGTCCTTACTCCATTGAAGCTATATTAGGCCTTGAAATGAATATCAATAAATTTAGAGTTATTTTCTCAAATAATGTTTAAAAGCAAACTTGATTAGCCAACTTATGTAATCTTGCTTTTTTTCACTTATTATTCAAATGTTTGGGAGCCCTTATATCATGTAAACTTCTAAATGTTGCGAAATGCATGGCTTTGGTTGACAATGCTCACAGCTTAGTGGTTGGTCTAAGAATTTTTAATCTTTTGTAGGTGAACATTATGCTATCTAAGAAGATTATTAATAGGTTAAGTTTATTATTTATTTTATCAATTTAATTATACTTTACCTACTAATTCCATTACTATCATATTGGAATAATAAATATAGACTTATTCAATCTAAGGCTTACTTAATTGTAAATCCTAAACTGGGTATACTCCTTTTAATTTACTAGCCAAATAATCTAATACTAGCCTATTGATGGTTTTAGTTAGACCTTAAGCCATCTAGAGGTTTAGGGTATTAATGTTTCTATACTACTATTATATGAGGCTCAATTCCACTTATATCTTAAGGTTAAGCATACTCCCATGATTCCTCTAGTCTAATGATCTAGCAATGGTCTCTTAAGTATTAAACTAGATCATAAATCTTCAAAAGGGGTCTAAGGGACCTAACAGAGACTATTGTTATTAGATAATTAAATGTTATTTTTCTAAGACTCAAAAATTGAAATCTTTAAATTGGTGTCCAAATATAAATATGATGGTGAATTATGATTCTACATGACTAAGAGTCCAATGACATAATTTGTTGAATTTGAAGCTCCCTAGGCTCAAATGTGCACTAATTACCCTTAATGGTAATTGGAAAAGTTATTAATAAAATTAACCAAAAGTAAAATTTTATGTCATATTAATATTTTACATACTTTTCTAATCATTTTGGTATAAAATTTCAATATATATACACTTATATTTCTCAATTTATTTGAAATTAAATTTTCATAAAGTTCTACTTTATTTAAAAGGGATAATTCTTTTAAAATATTCCCTTTTAAATAAAACTGAGGGGTTCGGGTCAGTCAGGTTGTGAGGCCCAATGGGCCAGCAGATATTCGAAGAATATGTGCTGCATAGTGCCATGTGGGTCGCGGGTCACGTGCCGACTCGCCCGACAATGTGCTCATTAATCTTGCCCGCGGATGGTAGACTTGATGGCTTAGGGTTTCGAATAAACCCAAAATCCTCGGGTTACAGACCATTAAAATGCGCATATAACATGTCAAAATGACCGTGTTAACGAGAACTATTGATTAATAACAAAAGCCTTAAATGAAACTGATTAATTCACCATAATCTAGTTCGATTAATCCTATCATCTAAGGTTTACTGTGGAGGGGAAATACCCCATCCATATTGAACCATTCGGCCTAATAAGGGTTCCAGCAGGTTCCTTAGGTTGAGGTTAACCCAAAGATTCTCTAAGACCTAAGGAAGAGAGCCTAGAGTGCTGAAACTTTACTCAGCCTCGAGCACTGCACAACACTCTACAAGCCAGTCCTATCGAGTCTCAATTGAGCGCACTCGAGCTCAATTAATCTCGACAATCATTGTAACATGTATAGAAATAAGAAACAAATAAATGAATGCAGCAAAAGGCAATATAAAAGTGCAAGGAAATGGGGTTACCTTGCTTGGGGTTTCGCCGAGATGATGGTAATAGAAAATTAAAGATTATTGACGCAAACTACTTTAAGTTTGTTCCTTAAACCCCCATCAATTTTGAGAAGTGTTAGGTACACGCTGGAGTCCACAGCCAGTAGTCCCAGTCGTTGCTGCCATTGAACGCTCGAAGGATGTATGTGAAAGAACGAGAACGAGGTAAGGGAATTGATATCTAAATGAGCCAAATGAGTTTTGTCTGGCAGTGTAACAAGAGGAATGAAAGAGAGGGCTCTTCGGGAGGAAAGATGATCATGCGGTACATCTCCCTTCATCATGATCGCTTGGGTTGAGCTGGAAAAGATGACATCGCAAAGTGCCTGAGCGATCCTTGCCATATGATGAAACGAACATCCCCAATTTGACCTGGCACGACTAATAATTGCAGTCCCAATCTCAGTTGTTAAATTTGAGTCTAGATCTAGTGACTGATATCAGATCAGATCACAGGATTAACCATCATTGTCTGGTCACACCAGATGAAATGGTAGGATAGTTTAGATTGAGCGAATCTACTGTCCCTTGTGCTGGACCACGCAACAAATCCTCCCCTCAATCGAAACTAGTGGTTCATCATTGGATCAAAATAAAAAATATTTAATAATAAATTTTAATTAATGTTAATTAATAAAGTTAATATTAATCAATATATATTGACCAAATGAGCACCCCACATGAACTTTAATATTATAGTGAATTGCTGCAATCCTCTGAATAGAAGATTCATGCTATTTATAGTTTGTTCAGTTATTTGCATGAATGCTAAAGTTTAAGCCTTGAATGAGTTAAAGGCTAATTTTATTCCTATGTCATGTTATTTATTTTGTTGATGAGATGGGTTATTAAAAGGGTGTTCTTGTCTAATTGAGTTTTGATTTCCATTCGAGTAGTGATTTGAGCTATTTTCATTACTCCAAAAAAAATTGGGGTGATTTCTCCTCCCTTAGCTATACGTGTTAAAGTAAGGATTATTATTTGTTTTATTATTGTTATTGTTGTTCCACAAAAAAAATACTTATTTGGGAACTGAGGGAAAAAAGGTTATTTGAGTTACAGTTTTCATTCGTGTGCTACCCTTCGTAAAACTCACATACAACATCTTGTATTACACTCACATTCATTTGACCTAATTTTTAATTGAATATAGCTCTTTCACGTCGAAGGGTGGCAATTTGGTGTGACTTCACAGTATTTTTCATGACCTTTCTCTTGGGTTTAGCCTTTCAGTACTCTATTGATATGTGTTATTTTCCATCTCTTCTAACAGGTCATATGCTTCATCTTGGGTTTTGTTGCTTAAGAACCCCAAACAATAGCATCTATCAAGATCCTGGTTGGTGCATCTAGTTCGTTGTAAAATGTCTGAACCTCATCCACTATAGGAACCAATGATGAGGGCAGCACCATTCTTTAGATTGTTCCCAACTATCATAAATGGTTTCCCCATCTTACTATGAGTAGTTTGTGATCTCAATTCTAAGCCTGACATTTTTAGCTAGAGGAAGTATTTAGCTAAGAATTTCCTGGCTAAATTGTCCCATGTGAGTATTGAGTTACCAGGAAGAGAGCTGAGCTAACTTTTAGCTTTATCTCTCAATGAAAATGGGAATAATATAAATCTTATCACGTCATCAATAACTTCATTATACCTAAACATATATCAAATCTCCAAAAAATTTGAGATATGCAAATTTGGGTTTTCAGTGGCTTACCCACTAAACTGACTATTTTGGACTATATGTAGTGTTGACAATTTTATTTCAAAATTATTAGCTTCTACATTAGGTTGAACTATTGCATGTGAAATTCCTCAAACCGTGGGCAAAGCATAGTCTCTTAACGTTCTTCTCCTAAGTGATCTCCTAAATTATCCATTTGTGAAGGTATAGTTGATATTGTTCTAAGCTGTTGTCTTTTTAATCTTAACATTGTTCGTTTGATTTCATGGTCAAACAAGTAATTGTTAATATTACACCTACGCATGCACAACTTAGAATAAAAAACGAATGAGGTACAATTCAAAAGTAGATAATATAATAAAAATAAAACATTTACTACAAAATTAAAGGAAGAGTAAATCACAGAAATTTAAAATATATGCACAAAAATCTTAACTCACTATTTAATTTTGAGTTATCTCTAAATATGAATCAAATAAATTGTTCCCTGTCAATGATGCTGAAAAATTGACATACATAAATTACATATATCTGCGTTCGCATGCAAGTATTCGTTATTCAAAGTAATATGAGATGGTGATATACTGAGATTTATTATTTTTTGGGAATGGTGTTTATATTTATTACTTGAGTGTACCCAATTATAATAATGTTTATGCAATCAAATTGGATTTGGTACAGTTCCTAAATTATAATTCCTAAATTACTTTTGGTTTTGAATCAGTTTTGAAAAATTGGGAAAATTTGAAGTTATACAGGCAGTGTATCATGGGTTCATATAAATAATCTTCTTCTCAAATCCATGTCAAGTTTGCTAGATTTATTTTCATTTCATTATCAAGAGATTAAGTATTCTCTAAATGATACATTAAATGTACTAAATCTTATCTTGTGCTCTGATATGAATACTATAAGGTTTAATCTCGGCACTTAGATAACCATGTGAATTTTTATTTAATGAAATCATCTCTTGCGTCTAAGTGATAAAATCTACATTTTTAGTTAAGTATCCCCTAATCTTGATTCCACATATGGCTCACACGTATCTATTCTTAATTTAACTAAGAAAATGAGTTGTGAAGTTAAATAAGCTTATGTCACATTGCTCATAGCTTGACGCACTCAAATTCCTTGCTTAAGTTAAGAATGAGCTATGGAGCTCTTTAGGTGGTTCTCAACTTACATGCATCAAGTTCATATCTTGAGTGGTATGAACTGATCTATGGAGCTTAAGGGAAATCATGTTATATTCCATCATGGCTCAATGATCAAGCACTTGTCCAAAGTTGTGCACAACTTTTTGTACTAGGCAATCATCGAGCTCTGTGAGACTTTCATTTAAATATATAACAAAGTATTTATAATTATAAAGATTCATCATTCTCTAACTTTTTTATGCAATAAAAGATGAAAATAATTTGAAATTTAAATAATATTACAATGATTAGAAGAATTTACATGTAATACATCATGACTACAACATATTCTTGCCCAACTCTCCCCAAAGGAGGGTTTAGGCTGCCATTATAATAGATACACAAGGAATGCTATAAGAAATTCTGAGCTTTTTCATTGCTCTTATAAGGAAATAATAAGAAAATAGAGCGAGAATACAATACTCAGGATTAGCTCTTGGCGTTCTATTCATTTTCTCCTCTCTTTAATCATTTTTCATTCTCCTTGCTCTCTATGCTTTTCATCCTTCTCAATCTGTGGTCTTCTTTTCCTCCTTAGGGATGGGAAGTCCTCCTGAATATCTTCTGTTCCAAACTCAAAATTAGAACCTCTCAAAGTCTTTCATCTTCCCTTTTATAATCCTTTCTTCATCTTCCCCCTCTTCCAAGCTGCCAACAATCTCCTCTTGAAACTTGGATTTGCAATTAATCTTATTTCCTTATTCTCTTGAAAATGAGGGAGTTTAATGTTTAACATTAATTTTTGATGTGGGAAAATAGAGAGTCTTAAATAATTTTGGATATCCCAATGCTGATTTGGAGCAGGTTTCCAAGGCATCATGATGGCTCGCACTGCATCGCCTCGTTTCAGTCTGTTCAAGCGCTATGGTGCGTTGTAGCGCCTTAGTCTTGGGGAATCAGGCACTGTGGTGTGATGCAGTACCTCTGCCTCTAGAATTTTGGTACTACGACGCGCTCCGACACCTAGCTCTCGAGAATTCTAATGCAATGACGCGCTGTAGCGCCTTGATCTCGTGGAACTTGGCGTTGTGGCATTCTATAGTTTCCTTTATCTCTGAAATTCTAGCGCTACGATGCTCTATGGAGCATGCCTATTGGGAACTATGACGCTATGACGCGCTGTATCACTTTGGTCCCAAGGAACCTGGTGCTGTGGCTCGATATAGAGCTTCTATCTCAGGAAATTGGGCCCTACGGCGTGCTATGGCGCCTCCCTCTCAAATATTTTGGCATTGTGGCGTGCTGTAGCGCCTTGCTCTTGGGAGCAAGGACGTTGTGGCGTGCCTGAGCACGTTGTGCGTCCTTTTCATTAAATTTTCCTTTTTTTTTTCCATTTTGATGTATTCTTACCTAAAATAACATAAAAATGTACTAAAGGTACAACTAATCCAAACAAAAATATAAATCACAGCATTTTAATTCATTATATTTATTAAGTTCATCAGGTAGAGTTGGTGTTGGATTATTATTTCATAAGCATTCTTCAATAGCTGACTTGTGTGTTGAATATATGGATTTTGACAATGTAAGAGATTTGGATTTAAGACGATCAACATCTGGATATATATTCACGTTAGCAGGAGGTCCAGTTGAGTGGAGATCGACTGTACAGCCTACAACTGCCTTGTCTACAACAGAATCTGAATACATGAAAATTATTGAAGCATTCAAAGAAGTTATCTGGATGAAAGGCATGATTAAAGATTTGGGTGCAAAGTAACGAGAGGTAGTAATCATTGTGATGATCAAAGCACTATATTCTTAGTTACTAACCCGGTCTGCACGCTCGCACAAAGCACATAGATGTGCAACGCCATTTTGTTCGGGATATCATTGAAGAGGGTGCGATCTTACTGAATAAGATCAACACTAAAGATAATCCAGTGGATATGTTGATAAAAGTGCTTAGGACTCAATAGTTCATCCATTGTAAAACTCTGGTAAATTTGGAGAAGCGTCCATAGGCTTCTCATTTGGTGGAATTACGTGCAACTTGATTCCTTTGGGAGGGGATTAGTAGGCAACCATGTTGGCGCAGTTGCAATGCGGGAAATCATGTTAATTCAGCTCTCATGTGGTTCACATAAGATATGAGGTGGAGATTGTTGACTAAAGGATGCTGTTTATGGACGCGCACCGCAGCGCGCCACATCGCGCTTGCAAGGCGCCAGGGCACACCGCAACACCTAGGCGTTTGACAGGGACACGCCACGGTGTGCCACAGCATCTAGGCGTTCGAAAGGAGGGCACCATGCACGCCTTGTGTCTGCGGTTTAGCAGGCCTGTTGTGGAGTGCCTATAAGTATTTTCTATGCCCTTTTTAATGTTAGAATAATAGTGTGAGGTCTCCAGGGTTTCTTGGGGTGTGTGGTGGCTGATTCATAGAGGAGACTAAAGCTCCAAAGGTTTGAAAAAGCATTGTAGTCTCATCTCCAATAGTGAAATATTTTCTGCTTTCCTCACCGAACCATAAAAATTTCTTGTTGTGTTGAGGTTGTGCTTGCATGTGATTTCTCATTGTTTTATTTTAATTTTGCTCATGATTTATTCTGCATTGTTTGAACTCTGAGATGTCGATCTAATTATAAGGGGTTGTTTCTTCTTTTATTGGTTCAATTTTTGTATCAGTTTTGAGGTTTTTGAATTTGTTATGACAGCCTCTGGCAGGTACTGTTTCCTGCATAGTTTGGAATTTTCCATTGACTAATTTAAATCCAACCTATTAAGACTCGTAGGAGTGGAGGGTCTCCATCATCTTATAAGAACTTATGCTATCCACAGATATCATCCATGTAAGAATAATCTGAATCATCAAGTTCATTAGATATATTATGCCATAGTTTGTTGTTTTCTTGTTCTATTAGCTCACCTTCACAAGAAAAACTACAAATATGAACAAGTTTGGATAAACAAAAGATGCTAATGACGAATATAGTATTAAGATGGGAAGAGCACCCACGCCTGTCATTCTTAGTTAAACATAATATTCATCAAAACAAAATATTCTGTGGTTCACTTTATTTACACATAGTCAATGCGCAAATAAAGGGACCTCCAGCTGTAGCTGAAAGGCGAGGGCATGTACGTGCTTGGAATGTGGCCGACCGCGGCTCATTCGAGGGATGCTATAAAAAGAAGCGAGGGGGGGGCTCGAAGAGCCAAGCAGAGGACGTGCGGATTCAGAGGCTACGTACTGAATCTTTCGCGAGATCGACTTTGTCGAGCATTTCAAGGCTGTATCCGCTGACGTTTCCCTCCACAAAATAGTAAACGCTGATCTGTGCAATACCTGCAGATCGGAACCTAAATATCTGCGTGGACGTGGATTCAACATTAGTGTAACTATATTTAAGTATCATTGACCGATTTACTTAACTCCTTCGAGAGAATCGAGAGGAAGGTGGAGTGAGATGAGGAGTATGTGGCAGAGAGAGTGCACAGTGCAGTGTTCTTATCTTTCGATTAAGAAGAAGAGAGAAGAAGCATACTTTTTGCTAGTGTTGAGAAGATTGTATGTCCAAATCATTCGTATTATATGAATAGGCTTAGGCCTTTCATTTTCATGGGATGCATTAAAATAATTATGAGTATTGAGTAAATAAACATGAAAATGATATGTAAAAGAAGAACAAACAGAATTATAGGTGGTGAATAATCAATCATTTTCAAATTTATAATAAAGTTAATCATAATTAATAATTTGTATTTAGAATAGTATTTTTTATAGAAACTTAGCATATTCAGAAAATTGACACAATAGATTATAAAATGCAGCTTGATTCAAGCCACATCAAGCCACTAAAGCAGCTAAACATTGAAGATTTTTTTAAGTTATCATTGCAATTTAGATATACATTTTTGTGATATAAAGTTATTATGCTTTGATATTAAGCTAAGGAGAACACAGAAAAACCTAGCCGCATCCTTACTTCATAATATGATTGTTGTCATATTTTGAGCCCGGAGCTCTATTATAGTTGTAGAGACTTGATTACAGCACCTAGTAGTATGACAAATTTGGGTGCACAAGACATATCTTTACTTAAAAATATGATTGCTTTCATATTTTGAGCTCAGAGCTTTGTTATATTTGTAGAGACTTGAGCACAACACCTAGTAGTATGACAATTTTAGGTGCACAGGACTATACCTTGAAGAGTGTCAGTGTAAGCATGAACAATAGTGATGGAGTTTAAGTGCTATGGAATGACCTTAGAGTGAAGCATGGGTTAGTTGTAGAGCTTGGAGTGACTTCGTGTCAACCACAGATTAACCAACTGCAAATTGGACATGATTTTGAGTAAGAGACCCTTAAGGGTACTAAAGGATCAGGATTGGACAGAGGAGTCGGCACTTGCATTGTGACTACATCTTTCATTTGATGCTTGGGCGGTTGAGCATACCCAAGCACTGAAAAAGATGTTCTTGTAACACAATTGGGCCTAAGGCTTGGGTGCTTGGGCATGCTCAAACGCAATGGATTATTCTTAGAGTTAGCAGAAAATGTTGCTTAAGCATCTAAGCTCGCCCAAGCATAAGATGCATTACACTTATTCAATGGGCCAAGCTTTAGGTGTTTGGGTGCGCCCAAGCACCAGCACTTCTTCTGGTAGAAAAAACATAGGCATAGACTTCAAAGCATGGGCGACCCATACATCATTAGCTGAACAATGCAAGAGCCAGAGCAAATACTTGGGTGTGACCAACTGTTCTATGTATTTTCAGACAACTTAAGCAACTTGAGAGCTTGGCTCTTGGTCGTGACCAAATGCCATTCAACGAATCTAAATTTTTGGATGATATTGAAGACTATGATCACTCTATTGAACATGTGGCTGATCAAATTGGGGTATCGAGGACAAACAGACAACATGTAAATGTTTCATGATTTAGTTAGAGCTATTTAGAGGGTTATAAATACCTAAGTTGCTTATGGTTTATATGTGATGCTAAGATGTGAGTGTGGTGGCTGGAGGCTGGATATATTGAGCCTGAGTGCTGAGCTTGATAACTCATGATAAGAGTGAGATCTATCATTTATCTTCTTCTTGAATCATAGTAAAAATCTTTGTAGTATGGCCTATGAATTTTTTGCTATGCTTGGGGATTTTGTATGTAAAAAAATGTGTGCTTATGAATGATGTGTTTTTATTTTATTTTGTTGCATGTGTGTCTTGTTTATGCTCTCTAAGGTAATAAAGTGAATATCTTCTTAGTGTTTCCATTATAACATCATCACCAAAATAGGGACTAAATCTCGAATAACTTGTATCGGAGGGTTCAGACTTTGTTCAAGTAGGAGCAATGGCAGATGAGATGAGGTACAACTTGAAAAAGTTCCACAAAAGAAACTTTGAATACTTGATGATTCAAACAAAAGATCTAATGTACTATGAAAAATTGTATCTTCCATTATATTACAAGAGATATGCAATGAAGAATTGTGGATGTTGAATAAAACAAACTTTGGACTGATTGGTTGTCTTTGACTTCTTTTGTAGCACTTAAAATTATGAATAATAAAACCATCAATGATATAATGGCTACCTTAGTGAGTATGTACAAAAATACATCATCATCAAACTGAGTATTTCTAATGAAGAGCCTATTAAATATGAGTTAGCAGACTATGACCTAATAGTTGAGCATGCAAACTCTTTAACACTATCCTGAACTAGCTAAGCTTTGTGGAAATCTAGCTCGATGCTTTTGTAACAACAGCGAGTAATTCAACAAAAGTTGATACTTTAAAGTTTGACAATGTGGTCAAGCTTATCCTAAATGATGAGGCAAGGAAGAGATTTGGCATAAAATGCAGTTTCATTGCCAAAACTATGGAAAATATGTGGGGACCCGATGTCAGATTAACAAGATCTAATCTAACATTAGGAGTACTCTCCTAATCGCACGATCATAATGAGTACTTAAGAAAAATAATACATCCGTATCAAATATAGCTCACTTATAAATTAATTAAAAAAAAATCACATTACAGAGTATTCATCACTAGGATCTTATGTTACAAACTTTAAAATAATAAATTTTTCGCTAATAAAAAAATAGTTAAAAGAGTAGCAGGATGCAAAAATAGCCGTGTTTGAGTCTTTCCTCCAGTATGAACTCTTGATCTAGGCACATTTCAAAAATGCGAGCATTTGAATATCAGTTAGTGTTGAAACTAAGTTCTGATGGATATCAACTTTATAATTGTTATGCAATAAGAAAACAAAAATAATTTGATAAGAAATAAAGGGCTAAACAATTTTATTCCTATAAAAGCGGTTTGAGCGGCGCCTAAATCCAACGCTGTAGATGCTGTTACATATTTCCTAGAGTGTGAGCTTGCTCTCTCCTATTACTTGGTAGTCTCTCAATAGACCATTGATAAGAGTTTGTCGCCATCTCTTCTAAGTGATCATATGTTTTCTCTTGAGTTTTACTATGCAATGATCCATTAGATGCCACATTTATGAGCGTTCAAGTACAAGCATTCAAATCATTGTAAAATATTTGCACCTAAAGCCATAAGGGAAACCTATGGTAGGGACAACATCTTAAGAGCTCCTTAAATCTCTCCCAGCTATCATATAATATTTCATTATCATGTTGAATATAGGTGGAGATTTCATTCCTAAGTTTTGCAGTCTTGGTAGGGGAAAAGTATTTTCATAAGAATTTTTGGGCTAGCTTATCCCAAGTGGTTATCAAATCACTTATAAGAGATAAGAACCAACTTTTGATGGGTACAGTCTTAGTTTGATGGCATCATCAGTTACACAATTATACCTAAAAGTGTAGCATATTTCAAGGAAAAATTTGTGATGTGAGCATTTGGATCTTTAGTTGGTAACCCACCAAATTGATTTGATTCAGCAGTAAATTGATTTTCTAGATTAAATCCTAAGCATCCCATAAGTCTATGGTAGGTTCTGTTTATATCAGGATCAAAATGTAAGTTTTGATCACCAAGACATCGCATTCATAGTCTTAAGATTCATTTAAAATGAAATGAAATGGCTCTATGGTACTACAACAACATAATAAGATTATAAAAATAAATAAAATAATAACTGAATATAAGCAAAAATGATATATATATATATATATATATATATATATAGAAAAAGGGTTTAGGTTAATAGCTCAAAAAGTTTGCTAATACCTTCAATTTAATTCCCAATTGTAATAACTCAAGTTGTTACCTTAGTCAATTATAACTAATTTCAGTATTAATCTTGATCCTAAGTGTTAATTAAGTCATTAGGAGTTAACTCCTAAGACCCAGTTCAAATTAGGAGTCAAATAAATTAAATCCTGATTTCTAGAAAATCCAGAAACCCTAAAATTTGACCTATTTAAATAAACCTCATATCAAAAAACAGACTTCACCATTGCGCTCATTGCCCCAAAATTAGCTAGAGGTGATGTTTTCGTGACAATTGGAAATTATTAAAATTTTGATGAATATTTTAATAATATTTAAATATCCCGAATATTGGGAAATTAAAATACTCATCGGATCAAAAATCCAACATTGCCGTTGCATTCCTCACCCCTCAATTAGCTAGGAGTGAATATTTGAAAATTTTAGAATTTAGTTAATTATTTAATTTATTTAGGGAGTTATTTAATTAACTTAAATTAAATTAATATTTTAATCTCCTAAATGGCGCCGTCAAGAACCCGCCCGCGCCGTCTACCTTGTGTGATGTTGTCCTTTCCTTTGTCTGATTGGATCGTGTGATCCGAGCCGTCCGATCGGGACTGATCGGACGGCTCTAGCCTTGTCTTCCTCGACGGTTCCGCCGAAGCCTCCCACGCGGCAATTTGCCGTCCTCCGCGGCAAATCCCGGCCCTCCCGGCCTCGTCATCTCCGCCTCGCGGCCATTAAGTCCTAAATTTGGGCTTGGGAGATCGGGATCTCACCGTTTGGAGCTCGGGCCGTCCTCGATCGAAACTTTGAACCACTGCCGTCAAATTCTAAGGTACCTTACCTCGTCCAATGTTATTGCAATCATTATTATGAAACATTGTATGCTTATTCCACGATGGTTATCGAAGATCAATCGGATCGGATTGACCAAAACCTGGTTCGATCGATCGTATTTCACAAACAACACACAGTACAAACCGTTACTCACCTCTTCGCCGAGACCTAGAAACAAGGGTTGATCCTTGCTGTCGCACCTCGTTGCCACCAGTGTTGTCCCGTATGCCATTCGAAAGGTCTCTCCGAGACCTTTCCAACGGCGTGCGGGTCGGTCTTCGCCACCGCTGGGAAGGCCCCTGAAACCCCTGCCCTAGCCCGCGCCTCTCGGTCCCTCCGCGAAGAAGACGACTCGGCGCGATACGGGTCGGGTCAGTCTCGACCTGCATGGGGATGTCTGCGGGCCGCTTACGTGTCGTGCGTGGATGCAACGGGTCGCCATCGAGCCCGACCCGCTCTGCGCGGATCGTCGTGTCGGCAGGCTTGCGTCATGCGTGGGTTCCGCAGTGGCCAGTTGGCACGCGTGGATTGGCCACGCGTCGCTCGTGGGGTCCGCCGCTGAGCCGCGGTCCCTTCACCCGCGGGTCAGTGGGCCCCACTCCTAGCCCGTGCCCATTCGTAGGCCGCCACGTGGCATGGTGGGGTCCGCGACTGACCCGCGGCCTCTCCGTGTCGCCACATGGTAGGGTGGGACCCGCAAAGGTCAAATCCTGCATAAAATAAATAATTATATATATATATATATATATATATATATATATATATCCTGGCTTCGGGCTAGGGTTCCATTGAAGCATCGAGCGATCTTCTGCGCCTCCTTCCGTCGGCCTGGCCGACGGACGGGAGATCTCCTCGCTTCTGTCCAGGAGGGCTCCTATCGGCCTTCATCGTCACTAGTGGTAGTCTCTTCCAATGGCAGGTATGGGTTCTCAACCCCCGGCTCCTGTCCGTTCATTTAGAGATGTGGTCGTGGCTGCGACACCCTTTCCTTCCAAACCGATTGAACACTTTAAGGGTATGCCTGCTCTTTTCTTTTCGGATGAGGAGGTAAAAAACTTAGCCCATCCGCACACCCTCACTTTAGTTGGTAAATTTGCTAGACCTAAACCCTATTTTGGGTTGATTGATGGCTTCATTAAGGTCTTAGATTGCAATATATAACTAAGGATATCCTGCTCAATATAGGTAAGACGATTGGTCGACCCCTGCAACTTGATAAAAATACGACAATTTTGAGGAACATTGCGGTGCCTAGAATGTTGGTTGAAATAAATAGAGTCCCCCCCTCCTAAGGATGTTTGGTTGGGGTCCAAAGAAAAGGGCTATTTACAAGAAATCGTTTACGAAAATATGCCGCTGTTCTGTATCTGGTGCAACTCTTTGGGCCACAGCAAAGAGTCTTGTAATTTTTGTCAAAACTACTCACTTGCTTTTGAGGAACCTCTGCCCGCTCCTGTCAATATCACAGCTATCAACTTGGTGGTTCCTCTTGTGGATTCCATGGTTCGGGGTGATTGCGGCAATTTTCTTGAGCCTGGCTGTGAAATTATGGTGATTGAGAACCCATTGGAAATTATAGGCAATCCCACAGCTGCTGTCGTGGTGGGGTCACCTTCCAGCCCAATTTCTATTATCAGTGCTCTCAATTCTCAAAATATCAACCACCTGGTATGTGAGGCCGTGCCAATAACTAATTCTAGCAGTCCAATTAAGGAAAATGTTAATATTATTAAAGATTCTGGCCCATTTAGAGATAATATCTGCAACAGGATACCGGAGGTATTGTTTGTTCCTGCTATAACTTCGATTGTGTTTACTAATATAGATCAAGTGCAGGTGGCAGATCCTACTGATCTCTCAGGGGATGTCATGTCCGGAGGTATTGTTAATCAATCTAATATTGCTGACATACCTTCTTCAGTTACTACTATGATGCAGGACTCAAATAATTCAGATGTAACATTCTAAGCTCCAAAAAGTCCGTTAAAGATACAGCATTGCAGATCATCGACAACCAGAAATCCAAACACTACCACGGCAAACAGGTTCAAATCGTTATCCACTCTTGCAGACATTGGATCAGAAGAGGAGACAGTTTCGCAGGTTAACACTTTAACTTTAGCATTGAAAAGCAATCAGAAGTCCCTTTCAGGTACTTCTAATATTAACTTATGAATATCTTATGTCGGAATATTCGGGGCATTGGTAATGCCTCATCTTTAAACAGATTTAAACACCTAATTTATGAACATAAAATTATAATCGCTGCTATTATTGAACCTAAGATGAAAGCTGATTATATCGAAAAAGTCCGTAAGTTTGCCAATCTAGATAATGCTGTGGCGTCTGATTCCAACAAGATTTGGGTTTTGTGGCCCTCCAATTGGGAGGTTGAAATCATTGCCCAAGGTGAGCAAGCCATCCACCTTCGGTGCTACAACGAAACTCTTAATTTTTATTGCAGATTTGTCCATGCTCATAACCTTAGATCGAATCGCTTGCAACTTTGCTCTTTCCTTAAAAACAATGCCTCTTCCTCTTTGCCTTGGGTGGTGGGGGGAGATTTTAATGCTATTTTGAAAACAAATGAATACAAAGGCTATGTCACTAATTATGCCAGATCCTTTTTTGAATTCAACTCAGCTATGCTTGAGTGTGGGCTTGAAGATTTTACTACTCTGGGGCCCCCTTTACTTGGAATGTGGGTCAAAAATTCGCTCATCTTGATCAGTTTCTCATGAACAACAGGTGGTGTAGTGCCTTTTCCAATATTCTAAACACCTCTTTAAACTCGACAGTCTCAGATCATAAACCTATCACCCTCTGTTTTTAGAACAATGTAAACAAGCTTCCTAAATCGTTTTGTTTCCAAAACTTCTGGATACAAAGAGAAGACTGCAGGAAAATTGTCAATGACTCTTGGAACCTTCAATGTGATTTCTTTGGGTTATATAGATTGGTGGAAAAATTTAAAAGGCTTAGGAAAATGCTTGGAATTTGGAATAAAACTCATGTTGGAAATATCTTTACAAATTTAACTCATCAAGAAAATTTAGCCTCCTCTCTTGAAGATATTTTTGAGTTTGACCCGTCTGACTCCAATAGAGCTGAAGTTAATAAAGCCAAAGCTAATCTGATTCTCAAACATAATGATATAGAATCCTTCTGGAAACAAAAATGCTCATTAAATTGGAAAGTTGAGGGAGAGCATAATACAACCTTTTATCACAATTGGGTTAAAAAGCGAAGACACCTTAATCATATCAAGGAGGTTATATCGCCTGACGATAACAAAATATCAAGCTTGATTGAGCTTCAAAGCTCGGTGGTGAGCTATTTTGCTGAAAATGCTAAAGCCCCTCCCACACCAAGAAACCCCCAAAACAGCAAAATCATATATCCAAATCTCAAAATATCCTCAAAAAGTAACAATTATAAATCAATTGCCGAATGATACGAAAATTTGGGAAATCATAAAAAATTTGAAAGACAACTCTTGCACTGGGTCGGATGATTTTCTGGGTGAATTTTTTAAAGCCTTTTGGGATATTATTAAACTTGACGTGTGCAATGGAATTAAGGAATTCTTTTATGATGTCTCCATCCCAAAGTTCTTCACTCGTACAATGATCACGTTGATCCCAAAGGCGGATAAAGTTCACTGGTGGAACAACTTTAGACCCATAAGTTTATGCTTCACCATTAACAAAATCATCTCTAAGATTCTTGCCAAAAGGCTCCAAACCATTCTCCCGGCCATAATTGAACCCAACCAATCCTCTTTCATCCCTGGCCGGCAAATACAAGATAATATTCTAGCTGCCCAAGAAATGTTCCATAGTCTTAAGAAGAAATGTTGGGGTCAAAACTTAATTTTAAAACTTGATCTTGAAAAGGCCTTCGACTGGCTTGATTGGAATTTCCTTCTCCAAACCCTTGAGGCTTATGGATTCAATAATATCTTCATCACAAAAATGAAAAATATCACCAAACACAACTGGTTCTCTGTCATGCTTAATGGTCATCCCTCGGGATTCTTCCATTCGGAAAGAGGTTTAAGGCAAGGTGTGAAGACCCACTTAAGTAGTAATAAATGAAACTCTTAAACATCAAGGCATCTTTTCAGATAACGGTGGAGTTCCTAGTAAGAACTCAAAAGTTAAGCGTGCTCAGGTGGGAGCACTCCCAGGATGGGTGACCTGATAGGAAGTTATCTTCTGAGGGCAAAATCGTGAGGCCTTTCAGGACAAAGTGGACAATACCTTGGTATTAAGAGTTTGGGCTGTTATAAATGGTATCAGAGCAAATCATAGGATGTCAGATAAGAGCTAAGTGTCATACAGGGCAACGTACCACTTCATGTGAGCAGCCACTTGAACCCATGATGGTTAAGGTGCTACATAATTGTGGGTACCTCTTGAGCCTGTAGTGGTCACCTCTAGTTCTATCTACCCAATGGATGATTCTTAGATCTCTGTGTGGATACTGACGAGGACATCAGTTACTTAAGTTGGGGAGATTGTGAAGACCCACTTAAGTAGTAATAAGTGAAACTCTTAAATATCAAGGCGTCTTTTCAGATAACGGTGGAGTTCCTAATAAGAACTCCAAAGTTAAGCGTTCTCAGGTGGGAGCACTCCCAGGATGGGTGACATGATGGGAAGTTATCTTCTAAGGGCAAAACCTCAGCCTTTCAGGACAAAGCAGACAATATATTGGTGTTAAGAGTTTGGGCTGTTATATAAGGTGGCCCTCTCTCTCCACTTCTCTTTATTTTAGCCTTAAATGTGTGGTCTAGCAACATAAACATCATGTTTCGACAAAACCCAAAAATGCAATTCAAAATTGGTGGTAAATTGATGGTTTCACATTTAACTTATGCTGATGATATGATTATTTTCTCTAACTGTAGCAACAACTCACTGCGCAAGTTGTCTACTATCTTCTCTAAGTTGGAATTGGTTTTCGGTCTTAGCATAAACATCAACAAGTCCAACTATTTTGTGCATAGTAAAAATCCTCCAAACACGCACACCAAAATTAGCCAAATTTTTAACTTTAAGCAAGGGAAATTCCCCTTCCTTTACCTTGGCATTCCTATAAGCATTGGCCACAATAAAAACTCAAATTTCAAAGGTCTGCTTGACAAAATTTTCAACAAACTAAAAGATTGGGAAAACAAATATCTATCGCAGGGTGGTAGGCTCATTCTGATCAAGTATGTTCTCAATACCATTCTGACATATTGGCTTGAAGTTTGCTCTCCCACAATTCAGGTGATGAAAAAAATATACCTCACCTTCAATAGATTCCTTTGGGTGCAAGGCAGCAAGATTATTTGGTGCTCGTGGAAAAAAGTCTCCCTCCCGTATGCCGAAGGTGGTTTAGATATTAGAAAACTTAGCGACATCCACAAAGCGTTCTCTCTTAAACTTTGGTGGAAGTTTCGCACCTCCGGCTCTATTTGGTCAAAGATCTTAAATGCAAAGTATTATGCTACTACCCATCCGGCTGTGGTTAATAATAAAATAACTGATTCTAGCAACTGGAAACGTCTTCTTATGTTTAGAGACACGATGGAGGAATCTATAAGTTGGGATCCGCTTGATCACTCGATATCTTTATGGTTTGATTGTTGGAACAAAAAGAAAGTGTTTTTCCTAAATAACAGAAATCTCAATATCCCCAACATAAATTTGGGTGAGGTCTACTCTATGACCTTAGGCTGGGATCTGCCCCGAATTCAATCTGTAATCCCCTGTTATGAAGTTCAAAATATTGTCAAGTTGCAACCTGTGCTTGATAACGCTAAAGTGGCCAACTCCCCTTTCTATGTAAACAAAAAAATTCGACTGGACATTCTCTGGAATTGCTGCAGAACCCACAATTTACCCTCCTCCCCAACCTGGTTTTGGCATAGCTGTTTTCCTAGGCTCATAAGTATTTTCTTATGAAGGATTTTCAATGACCATATTAGCATGGATTCCAAATTGCAGGAGTTGGGTTTCTCCATTGCCTCCAAGTGTTGCTGTTGCCACAAATCGGATTCGGAAATGGAATCTTTAAAACATGTGTTTCTTGAAAGCAAATCTAGTATTGCAATATGGAAGCATACCACCCTAGCCCCCCTCTCCAATGTTGCTAACACTACTGATGTTCTTGGGCGCTGGCCTTTGGCAAAAAGAGGGAAGATCCATATTGGGAATATTATTGACTCCTATACTCTTTGGCACATTTGGAAATCGAGAAATGAAACTAAGTATTCGAAAGCTTTTTTCAAAGTTGAGGCCATCATCTCAAAAGTTCGGGAAGAAGTAAAAAGTTGCATTAACATCTTTGGGGAAAAAAATTTGAGTTGGAAAAACATCAATTCTGCTGAAGCTAAAAGAAAATATCTTTTTGGGTAATTCCTTGCTGGCTGGCTTTCCTCCTAAAAGATAGTTTGGCTCATGCAGAAGTGGTCTCCTTTGGGGGCTATCCTCATGTGCTAGCCTGCTTTCTGGAGTAGTCCTTAGTGTTGGTCCCGGCTGCCGGGATTATGTGAATTGGGGTGCTTTGGTCATTGAGGGTTCCGTTATATTTTGCCTGTTGCTTTGGTGGTTTGGGCCCTTTATTTGGCTGATTGTGCAGTTATTGGTTTTTGTGGATGTTGGCTTTTTGGTTAGATGTGATATTGCGCATTCAATTTTTGAGGGTTGGGTCATCTCCAGATTTGATTTATGCTTGGGCCGCTAAGCTTTCCCAGTTGAGGCTTATGTTATCTGGGATCATTGGGTCTTTTGGCCTTATGATCGCCCCATAAATAATAAGGATTGGTGGTTGGGTCTCAGTTTTTGTGGGATTGGTTCCTGGTGGGGTGGTAATCCTTATAACCTGTATTTGCTGTATACTGGGTTAAGTCTCTTTCGGATTTGCTATCTTTGGGCCCCATCTTTGCTGACTATTTGGTTCAGGTTTTGTGGAAGAGGTCTCACTACGGGGTTGTCCTCAAATCCGAATTCTCCTCGGGGGAGTTGTGGGTGTAGGTTTCGGGGGATGGGTCAGCTACCGTTTGTGGTTGGTGGTTTGTGCGTCTCTGGTCCGATGTTGATTATGTTGTCCTTGTTGTCGCGGGCTTATCTTTTGAGCCGTGGCCTTGTGGCTTTGCTGGTCTTTATTGGTTTGGCGGCGGTCGTGGTTGCCTCTTTGTTCCCTGGCTTTTGTCTTCTTGTGTGCCTCAACGGTGGTCTCGACAACCTAATTATGTTGCATCAAGGTATGTTTTAAAATTCAATATTGCAATCCCTGTTTTGATCTTCTGTGCAGGATCAGGTACCCCAACTGGCGTGGCGGGTCGGTTGGTGTTGTTTGCTCCTTTGGTGAGGTCCCATTTTTTAATTTTGTTTCACTTGTATTTTCCTTTTTGGGTGGTCCTCTTAGGATATACCCTGGGATCACCATTTTTGGGTTGGTTTATGGAATTTTAGATTTAGGTTTAATGTAACCTCCTAACCTGTTTATGTACATTTGCTTTTTGATTAATAAAACTTATAGGTTTCCCCAATAATATATATATATATATATATATATATATATAATATAAAGGTATAACTATAGTTATATAATTACATTTATATATAAATGTTAGTAGAATGATTAGATTAAAAGTAGTTAGTAATTAATTAATAATTAGGTTAACTGTTAATCAGTAGATTAGTTAGATAATTAATAATAGATAATATTTAAATTGACTAAATTAATTAATTAATTAATCCAGTTAATTAAATTAAATAATAATAGTAATTAATGATTATTAAATATTAAATTAATAGACAGTAACATGATTAATTAAAATAATTAATTTTAAATAAGTATTAATGTTAATTAATTGGGATTAATTAGTGCTAATATTAATTATATTAATTAATTTATTAAGATTATAGTAACTATTAATTAATTAACTAATAGCTAATTAATTAATCAAACCCTAATTAACACTAAAAATATAATTAAAATATTTGAATTAATTAATTAAATAATAGATTAATTATTAATTAATAATTTATATTAATTAAATATAGATTAAGAATAAGTAACTAAATTAATTGATAAATATAAAAAAAAACTATTTTTTTAGGAATGAACAGTAAATTAATACAATTTGAATAAATGAATAGTAACCTTAATTATTTAAATTATTTAATTCAAAATCTCTAAAAATTTAATAACTGTTTGTAGGATGATCAAAACATAGTCAATTTAGGTCTCATTTTATTCCAAAAAATAAAAGGAATCAAATGACGTAATACAAAAATTAATTTCGGGTTACATATAATATAGTAGTATTTTATGACCTAATTAAACCCTCACAACTTTTAACCTAGTTATCCAAATATAGGCAATATAGGTCTTAAAATACTCAGGAGAATAGCCCCAACATTATAAAAGTTTTAGTTTCCCCATTTGAAGCTTAGTTTGAAAAGTAACATTTAGGACCCTACCCTAAAAATGACCAAAATACCTCTAGACTTCAATTGACCATAACTTGGTCAATTCAACTCCAAATTCAAAAATTCAAAGTGATAACTAGCTTATAATTTCAATGTCATCAATAAACTAAATAATATTTAGGATCTGAATCTTAAAAAATGACCTAAATACTCATAATCTTAGTTAGGCCATAACTTGATCATTTGAAGTCCAAATTAAGTTTACTCCCTGTCAACACACTCAATATATTATAGAGAAGCTATAGAAACTGAGTTTGCTGAAATTGGACTTCAAACGGAAAAGTGCAGTTTTTGTCCCCGTTGACCGACAAAATTACTGAATTACCCTTAGAAATAGGAATAACCATAACTTAGTCATTTGACCTTAGAATGCAGTGTTCTTGGATTCTATGGAATCCTCAAACAGTAACTAATAGTAAACTGTACAAAAATTTAGATTCCATTAGGTGTAAATTACAAGTTTTCCTCTTAGGTCAAAAACCCTAGTTTGAACCTATAAGATTCGTTTCTTGTCCAAATTGAGTGTACTTACTGTTTATCTTCATGTTAGATAGTAAGAAATCATTCGATAGTAAGAAATTCTAATTTGGAACCCTAATTTAAATAGTAGCTTTTCGGACCCTTAGGAAGGGGCAAAATGGTCATTTTGTTCAAAATTTAGGTTAAGCGTCCTTAACCTCTTAATTGTCTTTTAAATTGCTAAAACTAGTATTAAAACTATATTAGAATCATTTAAGTGAGTAAAATCAGCTATTAGGTCAAATCTATTAAAATCCTAAAAAATGTCTCTAAGTCTTTTCCTTTATAATTGTACACTTCACATTTAGTTCATTCCTAAGATTAGGGCTAGATTATAGGATAGATTTCATCCATTGAATAACAAGGTTATTCAATAGATGAATCCTTGGTTTTGCTAGTTTTTAGATTTTTACAACTCTTACTTTATGACTACTTTTACTTTATACTCAGTCTATGAGATTGAGAATTTTTATATTTGTATATATTACAAGTTCACTTGTATTTACATCTTCTTTTCTTACTTACTTACTTGTAGTGTATATTGTTATCACTTACATTTATGCTCACACTATTTTCACTTATGTTATTTAGCATATGTCCATTTGTACACATTTTATTTTTATTTTTATCACACACTTATTAATATAGTTGTACATATTTTCCTTATTTACATAGATAATGCAGGTTATACCATCTTTCCTTTTGTATTGTCTTATAATCTTTTGATTATTCTTAGAGTCATTTACTTCACTTAGTTTACTTTCCTTTTTATTGTATTGAGCTCTTCTTAAATAATAATTATAAATGACTAACATAATATTCACCTAACTTATAAATATACTTAGACTTTCAAAGTTTCATCACTTATTTTTCTTTTATTAGTTGAGTCATACCGCATTAAATACCACATACGGTAAATCAGGAGCTTGGAGTGGATCTTTACCTGAGGAAGATCTGATCATGTAGTTGGAGCTTTGAAGACCTTTATTTTCCGCTATTTCTTTCTTTACTATAAATATCTCGTGAGGACAAATTTTATTGCATCTGAATATTTATATAAATTTAATTAACTTTGGATGTTTTACTTTACTATTATGTGTTGTGTTTTACCTTCTTTCTGGATGGCTGGAAAGGTTTATATTACTTTGTATTATGCATCTGATTTTTTTCTTTGGAGACCCATGCTCCGTAGTGTTTAATAGTAGATTAAGGCTCACCAACCCAGTATTAAGTACTATAGAAATACCTAATATTGGATTGGATTCCTGATTCAATATTGGGGTCATTACAAATTCTCCCAATTTGGCAAAAGCAAAGTAAAGGATCTTACATATGATGGAGCTCAAGATCCTTAAGCATTTTCATATTGGATGGCCCAATTGGAAGAGCTCTTCGAGTTTAATAATTTAGATTATTATCAGTGAATCACCTTTGCTTGCATAAAATTAATTAGTCATGCCAAAATATTTTGGGATAATTACCTTCAAAAAGAAATGAGTAGCAATCATAGGTGAATTACATGGGTAAGGATGCGAAAGATTTTTTGTGATTAATATTTCCCATATTGTCATAAAAAACAATTAAAATACCTTGAAGATATCATGACTCATTACGCACCAACTAGTACAAGTTCAAGATCACTTCGTGCATCCACGTTAGTTCCTTTCACTTATTCACAAAATGATTGTACTGATGTAATACCTATTAAACCAAAAAATAAGGGGGCCTGCGAATCCTTAGTTGATTATAAATGCAAACATCACATTTAACTATGTAAGCTCCACTTACAACTATAATACATAGAGAACTTAAGAATCCTATTTTGAACATAATGTAGATCTCGTAGGTGACCAAACATTTTATCGAGAGTTTGAGAACATTGAAGGAGTTCAAGTCTGGTATGCCAAAGAAGTTACTATCGATTATGAGGAATCTTCTATTCCTCCACTAGTTATAGATCTCCTTAGAAATTTTTTAATGACCTCACTAGAGTGATCTTCCATACGACTCACAAGAAATTCCACCTGCCATTAATGTAGAATAGGGTTCTCAACTTTTCAACTTGACATGCTACCATCTTAATCCTAGGGAGCAAGTTGAGCTTCAATGGCAAGTAGTAGCCATATTTCAAAAAGGTTCTCAAGAGAGAATTTGAGTCCATGATGGTTAATAGGTAGTTCACTCAACATTTTATCATCATGATACCCACATGAAAATGGTTCAACCGAAGTGATAAATAAGTTATTAATGTATCTATCAAAGGGCCAAGTGGGAGAAAACTTGATCATATGGGATTTACACCTTCCTATGTCATAATTTGCCATTAATAGTAATATTTTTAAGATAATAAAGAGAACATCATTTACATTTAACTGTGGGTATAATCCTAAGAACCCAATCGACCTAATAAGTCTACCTATCCCTATACATTCTGATACCACCTTTACATTCGCTATGAATTTTCACAAAATGCATCACAACATCGAAGCACAAATTAAGAAATTTAATGAAATTATGCTACAAAAGCTTATATTACTAGGTCTATTATGAGTCTTAATAAAATTGATTATGTGTTCGTTCACATTCACCCAGATAGATATTCAATGATAAAATATAAAAAATGCTAGAGCGGCAGGACCTTTTAATGTCCTTTGGAAATTCGAGTTGAGTGCTAACTTGATTGATTTGCCTTTCGATATTTTTATAAGTCCTATTTTCAACATTAGAGATTTAATTTCATATTCAAATGAGTTTTTACAAAAAATGCACAAATTTTTCAAAGGGGGAGAATGGTAAACTATTTTCCAAAACTCTTCAACTTTTTATTTTTGAGATTTATTTTATTATTTTTGATGAGGCTGTTGCAAGAGAGCAATTGAATTATAGACCACTGTTAGAAGACTTTTGGTTATCAAATGCGGAGTTCAAGGGATCAACTCTACAAAGTAGGGTTCATTTGGTGCTAGAGAATTAATGCAACACATCAACACGAGTAATGAAATGTGCCTATGATAAAAGATGAAGGTTTTTGAGGATGTATTAATTTTTTATTTATTTATGTATTTTATGTTTTTTTTATTTCTGTCATGTATGAGAGCTTTGTCAAATGACATGTGATAAATATGAGGGCGGTAAGTAAAAGTTGAATTGGTCTCTTATGGGCAAAGACATTTTAGTCATTGAGGGGGTAGAATTATGTTTGATTTATGATAGATTTATGATTTTTATGCTAATTTGGCTTGCTTTATGTGACTATAATTAATGTTCAAATTCAATAGTATTAGCATACAATTGAATGAAATTTTAATACAAAAGTTTGGCTCGAGAGGTCTTGGTTTTGGTGTGGATAGCCGAAACTTTGTTGACATGTTTCAGGTGTGTATAATTCTAAAGGGATCAATATGTGCATAATCTTGATTAAACATATATTTATTTTATTATTTTATCTTCTGTTTTTGTTTTTCAAGCTATTATCTTTCATCTTCATTTTATTTCATCAAAATTTGCTTCCGTTTCGGCCATCAAACACCACTCCAACAAAATTTAAGCAAGCCTCGATGTCCTCACACTTCACTGCACATAATCTGCTTCCGTTATTCCTTCGATTCCTAACATATCCATAAACATCATCCATCAAACACCACCAGTAACCTTTTTAGTTATAACCTTATCCTTGATTTGGAGCTTTAATGAGTTAGGTAGACGGGATTTAGGAATGATCTCTGTGTAGACCCTAACAAAATCTAACTTAGATTTACGACACTCCAACCACATTGTCTACATAGCCACATCTGTTCACAGTTGGGGAGGCAAGTCAGCAAATATCACCCATATGTGTGTGGTTATACAAAAGTAAAGGCAGAAAACGGTGGGAGAAATTCTTGAGAGTTCTTCTTCAGTAAAGGATGTCGTTACTTGAAGGAGAGCAGGAGAGCAAAAGCGAACTGACCGTACTTTGGGCGGTTGAGAAAAACGATCTCCAATTAACCGTCGTCTCTAGCCGAAAGCCAAAGAGCGGCAACGCCGAAGATGGATACCTAACCTAGGGGCAGCCATCCCAACCAAGCTCTTCTTTTCCGCCACATGTTTTTATTCCTTGAATCCGTTGCATCATTTTTACAATTTCATATAAGATAACCATAGCTTGTGCTTTAAATTCACTTGAATCCCAAATTTTTTGATTTTTTAGCTAAGAAGAAGAAGGACATAAAAATTGTTCAAGCCAAGCCTGGCCAAAAAATTTGGAGACTAAATTACAAATAAAAAATACTAAAAAATAAGGACATTATTTATTAAAATATCATAGATATATAGTATAAAAGGTTTATATTTTTTGTTTTAAGAATAATCATTCAATTTACATATCGAGCAGCCATGGTTCTCGGTAATATAAGACAAAAACATTAGATTCTTCTCAATTATACAAAACAAAAACAGAATCCTTCAAAAATCTCTTAAATATAAAAATTGCATGCTAAAAATGTAAATAAATAAAGCTTCGATGCTTTAAAAGCTATTCTCCCTAAAATTTATGGATTCCTTATTCTTAGAATTTAAAGCAAAGCTGTGCGGGAGCTATAGCGCGCTTGGCGTCCGTCGCCCGTAGCACCTTCGGTTCAGAAATTTTGGGTTATATGTATTCTTAACCCTATTTTTAGAGTTAAGGAGGCCAAATATTTGAAACTTCTCAGTCTCTATTAGTTTTGTGTGGTGACTGCTCCATTGCAAAAATGAAGAAAAGCTCCTGGAGTTCTTGAAAGGGCTTGTAAACCCTAAAATTGATTGTAACTCTCTTCTCTTTATCCTGTAAATATGATTGTTTGCATGTATTATTTTTTTGATTCATTTGATTTTGCTCATCATCTTATAATTCTAAGAGCACAACTTAAGATCTTAAATACTAAAATTTGAGTCTCAGCTGCTGAATTATAATATCATTCGTACAAGAAATAAAAATAATATGTAAGAAATCTACAGAGGAATCTAAGGAAAAATAAAATTAGATTTAGCTGAAAATAATCTACAAAGTGTACATTCCAATATCCAAGTCTTACAATCTCTCACACACATGGAAAGAGAAGCATCGTATCGGCACATTCGCACACTAAAAAAAAAAAAAATAGAAATACTGCAGTGGCACGAATCCTAAAGCGAATTCAATGGACCAGCTTTGTCAACGCCCCGGAAAACCAACCACCGGCACGCTGTCCAGCGGCTGCCCTGTCCTGCACGAACATCCTCACATTTATAAATCCAACCCTCCCATTTTTCTAATCCCTCCCTCCAAATTCCTCTTATTCTAATCCACGCCCACGTGCTTCGATGAAAATTACAATAGCTACTTTTTAAATTGTCAAATTTGAACTTTTTATAAGTCAGAGATATCACATATTTGCACTAATTATATTTTATTATTTGACAATATTTAAATTACATACATAAAATAAAGAGAGCACAGCCATTCTCTACCATCCTTCTCTCCACCACACAAATACTTTATTTCTCATTTCATCTAAATAATATTGAATATTTTAATATATTATTTCTTTTCTAAATTATTAAAATATTTAAGATTAAATAAAAAAATTAATCTTAAAGTAATAAATAAATTAAAATATAAAAAATGTTTAAATAAAAATTTGACCATCCTTGCCACAGCAAAAATGCGATATTTCAATGCCTCGTCTTTTTATAAATACCATACTGCTGCCCCGCTGATCCAGCAGCACACCCCGGGCGCACGCACACTGGAGAGGCGCAGCATGGGAAGCACCAAGAGCTTTTCTGGCCGCGGCCGCGATTTCACAGGCCGCTGCGCCTCACTCGTCCGCGAGCAGCGCGCCAGAGTATACATCCTCCGCCGCTGCGCCACCATGCTTTTGTGCTGGTACATCCACGGAGACGACTGACATTCCCTCTCTCTCTCTCTCCCCCCCTATATATATAATATACGAGTATTAGTGGTCTCTTTTTGGGCTTCGCATGCTTGCTGAGGCTAGGCGGTGGTCTCTCTTTTTACCCGTTGCAGAATGATGGAATGGGTTTATGGCTGGCTACTTTCTTGGGTGGGATTTTAAGGTTTTGGCTGCAATTTGGGAGTAGTGTTTTTGACGTGGGGCTAAATAATGGCCGCCGCGTTCTGTTAACAGAGAATTTCAGTGTAATATAGATTACTGATGGTCTAAGATGAGGATTTCTCTTAATGGCTGCTGGTTTTTCTGCAATCTTTTCTTCCTTTTTTTGTTCGGTAGGATGAGTCACAGTGTTACGCCTACAGGAATCTTATATTATTGCTGTATAAATTTTTATTTTCATTTTCTTTGATAAATGAAGGCATGCAAAATTAAGGATTATTAGTTCTTCAGCATCAAAAATATGTATTATATCAAGTAACAATATAATTTTGTGAATATAAATAATTCGACTTATTATATTATATTTTCTTAACTTTACTTAATGTATGATGACAAATATTGGGCACATCACCCTTTTAACAAATCGTCCCGAAATTATTTTTATTTTCAAATATACTTTTTTTTTATGGTTATTAATGTACTTAAAATTAATGATTAATTCATAATAAATAAAATTTATTAACTTAAATTATGATTAAAAATTTATTAAAAACTAATGATAATCTAGAAAAAAATACTGTAACATTTATTAAAATATTGAAGCATTTGTTATCAAATAAAATAATGTGACATAATAATAAATTTATATGGGGTAAAAAGAGAAAAAGTAACAACTCACTTCTTTGATACAATGGCATGAGTGATTGGCAAACTCTATAATTATCTCTGATACAAATCATGCAATATACATAACACTTTTAAGCATCCCCTAATTCTTTTATAGATTTGAGTACTTATGATTGGATCACGTTAGCATTCCTTAATTTGAATCCCAATATGTCAATACCTTTCTGCTTTTAGTTCCCAAACCAATGATCATTTAGAATATCATCTTTTGGCATGGACACCAAAAAGGCCGAGAATTTCCACTATAAGAGGAAACTCAAAGGACATCTACATAGGGCTCCATTTCGGACGTCACATTAGTAGAAGGATTGTTAGCAAGAAGACCAAGAACAATTGGCGGAGCCGATCCGGACCCCGTGGTTCGCTCCTCTCCTTGCTCGGGCCGCATTTGAGCCATAGGATCGTAGTGGCGATTCAACGGCTGCGATCCGACCCGCGTTTAGCCGTTGCGCTGTTCCTCTCAATCAATCCAACGGTCCCCGTCGAGCCCGCGACTGTTCATCATCTTCTTCCTCCTTTTGTGCCCGACAGCAGGATTTCTTCGCACAATCCGCTATCATGGCTATCCCTGTAAGGCCCCCCCATGTCTACGTGCAACCGAGGAATATTAGCAATGAAACGGTTCATTGATCGATATAATCTGCCACCTTCTATTAAATGCCCAAGTTAAACCATGTTAATTAACATAGAACATTAATGACAGGAAGTGGTTGAGAAGAACTGAAAACTTCACTATTAATTAAGTTAAGTATTTCATTAACCTGATTAACAATGTTATTATTGAGAATGTTGAGACTGATAATGTTGTGCTTGAAAAAGCTATTTCTATATCAAATGTTGCAATTGATAACAACTATTTGGCTGATAATGCTGCTAGAGTTAATTCGGTCTTTCAGAAGAACTATTTAAAATATGCAGAATCTTTTACTGAACTCTGTAGTGAGTCTACAGGAAAGAATTGTACTGCTGTCGCCAAAGGAAAATATTGTTCTGCTGTTATTGTTGAAAAAAATTATGCAGATGATTCCCCTGATGCTGGTATTTTCCCGGATGTTCCAATTGATACTATTGCTGATCATCCGGGAATACATATTTCTTCCCCCGAAAGGCATGTTCTCGGAGATGCCTTAGGAATAGCTGCTGTTTTAAATGCTCATAACGTTTGTATGTAGGAAACAACTGATAGTCAGCAGATAAACAATCAACTGCAAAAACAAGGCTCATTAATTCTGGAATCCATTATAAAACCAAAATCGCCTATGAAAAATAAAAGGGTTCAATTTAGCATTAACAAAATGCCGGTCTCCAACAGGTACAAATCTTTATCTCTTCTTCGCGAAAATGAGAATACAGTTTCTGAAAAATGTGTTTCTTATAATATAATTAAATCTAATTTTTCTATTGAAACTCATCAGTCGATCCCAAGTGGATCTTCTCATGATAATTACTGAATATTTTATGCTGGAATATTCGAGGCAATGGTAATGTCTCATCCAAAAATAGATTTAAACACATTATTTATGAAAATAAGATCAGTATTGCTACTATTTTTGAATCATAATTAAATCAGGCAACCTTAATCCGGTTTATCGTTTCGCTAAATTCAGCAATGCAGTTGCTTCCTCTTCTAACAAAATTTGGGTGATGTGGACTCACTTATGGAAGGCTTAAGTTTTAGCTAAATGCAACAAGCTATCCACATCCGTTTCTACAATGAAAACCTTAATTTTCTTTTCTACATTACTAAGCCGAGTAAGGATCCATTGATTCAATAGCTTTCAAGCTCAGATAGTAGAGGGCTTCTCTTTGTCTCGACACACTAAATGTGTCAAGACTGAGAGCTAGCCATTTAATGGTTTCTATGGGGAGAACTAACTCACCAAAGTAAGCTCTAGCTTATGTGATTAGGAGCCGATTAGGGCATCACCGAATTTGGCGATCCAAGCATTCACGTAAGGGGCTTCTGTGTGAAATAAAAGTGCCAGGGCGTGAGGATCATTTTGAGATCAAGTTTGAGGCGCGAGGTGACCAGTTCATCCTGAATTCAATGTTCTTCTCAAATC
Source organism: Gastrodia elata (assembly GCA_016760335.1). NCBI lineage: Eukaryota > Viridiplantae > Streptophyta > Magnoliopsida > Asparagales > Orchidaceae > Gastrodia > Gastrodia elata. The sequence goes on from CM028677.1 coordinate 40,386,452, forward strand.
CTAATCGCATCTAGCGAAGGAAATTGGCCGAAGAGATGAACAGTATCGGGTCGAGTTTGCCCCCGACCTGCGCCTTTTGTATGGGTTATTTAAATCAGTCCAAATTTCCAAAATAATTCGCCTTCAATTAAATCGGCTGATAATTATTCAGCCTATGGTTTAATAAATAGAAACATTTTGTTTTAATTATTGAAATAAATCAGTCATTCCAAATCTAATTTCTATGATCCAATATACTAATTTAATTAGAAAATTGTGTAGAATATTAAACTACAAAATATTTAAGTTTCTATAATTAGCATTCTTAATATAGCCTAATTACCTTAGAAATAGGATTAGCGAGTATTAAAATGAATCCTTAGCCAAATTTCATGATTTAGATCTCAAAGTCTTTATTAGATAGAGGAGAACAAGCTTGAGAAGTTAGAATTATTTTTCAATAATTAATTTTACTAATCACTCACTAATCACCCAAATTCTTAATTAGTAAATAATTAAGCCAATTGAGCTCTGATTTTGGCGATCTTAGTATTTATTCAATCATTAGAAAGAGTAGAACCTATTATTAGTTTAATATTGTAATTTCTATAAGTTATTTTATTTATCAATTCTTGATGAGCTAAAACCATAATTATAACTCATTAACCCTAATTCTTAATTAAATTAAGTGATCAAAGTGTCAATCCTTTCCTTAAATAGTAAGAAACCTTTTGGCATTGAAAGAATTTCATTTGGAACCCTAGAACTTAAAGTCTCATTTTAGACTATAAGTGAGGGGTATTTTGGTCATTTTAGCCAAATATTATTTAAATTGTAATTGAAGCCTTTAAATTTTTCATTTGCCCTTAATATTAGTAAACTAAATGCTTGAAATAAATTTATGGTCAATCAAACTTGAAATTTAGTTTTAATGGCATAACCCACATATTCATCATTATATATTTAAAGAAACTTATTAAATCATTTATAGTCGATTTTATATTTCAATTAGATTTTCAAAATATTTTCTAAGTAGACCCCAAAGTATGGCTCTTGAGTGTTTTCTAATAGCCTTAGCATTTGAGTTTTCTTTCTCACTTCATTAAGTTTAATTCTATTGAGTAATAAAAATACTAAATAGATTGAACCTTTATTAAGAATAGTGCTCACATTTAACTAGACCTATGGATTATAGTTCTGATTATTTTATCTTTTGATTTTTGTTAATTAAGCTTATCCTGTAGAATTAGAAAGTTCCACCTTATTGAATTTGAATTCATTCAATAAGACCTCATGAATCCGTAGAATGAGAGAATTGTTGAGAAAACCTTAGACCCTTAGATGTTAGCACCTTGAATTAATAGGTTTGAACCTAATATTTGGAGTTTATCTCTTAATTCTTAAATCATGATTTATTTAATTAAGATTAGAATTTAGACAATAAATATGTCAATTAGGCTGATTAACTTATTATTTTAACTTTTACTGGAGATATTATTTAATTTTGGATAAGAACTTGATTAGTTATAATGGTTAACATTATAGGACTATAACTCTAAGAATTTGCTAGATAATAGGATAGTAGAGATCCCGAGCATGTAATTTATTAGAATAGTTAGAACGAACAAATTAGATAATAGCAGATATCACATTAGTCCTTATTAATGTCTTGCTTATTCCTTGATTTTGATGCTTTTCATACCTTATTTTGATCCTTTTTGCCTTGTACATTTCACATAAGATTAATTAATGCATGAAAATGAAAACTTAGAAAAAATAGAAAAACATTTACATCGAGTACATGCCAAGATGGGTGATTGTATATACACATTATGACTAATGGACAGGCTGTAAGTATAAATAAGGATACTTGACATATGCTAATTGCGGAGAGTTGCATCTAGTTCGAGAACCCACATCAACTTTGTAGATGTGCTTGACTCCTCACTTACTTCTAGACATGTCCACAAAATTAAAGTAAGATAATTAAAATAAATTTATATTTGTATTTCTACCTCTTTAATTTTATTTTAATTTCTACTCTAGCTCTGAGTATCTAAATGATTGTATGATATATATTTCAGTTCAGTTATAGTTATAGTGTTTTGGTTAGCAAAGCTTCTGATATAGAAGTTTTACTTATTTACTTTTAGTTTTTGCACACTTTTACTTTTTTACAGCTTTTATTTAGCCCTTACTTGTACTTATATGCATGTTAGGATATTAGTCATAATTATTTTTTGATTTGATCTATTTATATGTATCACCACTTAATTTTATTTACCATTTACTCATCTTACTTTCTAACTGACCACACTCTTATTAGCAGATCTGCCATGGTGACCACTCTACCATTGTCATGTTAATATACATATTAATAAGATAATGGGAGGGATGGGGCTCCACAGGTCCACTCTTAATAAATATGCGGCCAAAATCATGGCAGATACACTCCAAACTCTGCTTCCCAAAATAATTGATCCAAATCAAATTGAGTTTGTTTCAGGCTATAAAAATCAAGATAATATATTAGCAACCCAAGATGGTTGCTAATCAAGATAACATATTGGACTATTAAACAATGATCAACAACATAAGGAATTCTCTTATGAGACTTTTATTGGAATATGGTTTTAATGAAGCTATATCGATAAAATTAAGAACTCCATCACTAATGATTGATTCCCTATCCACATTAATGGCTACCCCCAAGGTTTTTTAAAATCTAAAAGAGGGATTAGGCAAGGTGATCCACTATCACAGTTCCTGTTTATTTTAATCATGTATTATATTGGTATTATAATATCAACTCAACCTTTAAGAGAGATTCAGAGCTTAAATTTATTGTCGGAGGCAAAACTTTGGTCTCTCACTTTGTGTATGTTGATGACCTTATTATTTTCACTAAAGGTGACATCCATTATGTTAGAAAAATTAAAATTCTCCTCAACGTCTTTGAACTTGGTTCATGTTTAACTGTTAATTGGTCTAAATCCCAATTCCTTACTAGTGATAAAGTTCCATTACACAAGATCAATTCTTTCACTAATTTGTTAGGTTTTAAACAAGGAAAGTTTCCCTTTAATTACTTTAGCATTCCTATATTCACTGGGCATAACAAACACGCTCACTATGAAGTCTTCTTGATGCCATATTTAAATAACTTCATGAGTGGGAACACAAGTATCTTTCACAAGGTAGTTGGCTAGTGCCTCTCAAATTTGTTCTTAACACTATTCCATTGTATTGGCTTGAGGTCACTTCCCCTACCAATCATGTCATGAAAAAAACAAAGATCATTTTACAGTAAGGGTTCATAGTAAGGGTTCTAAAATCATTTTGTGCTTGTGAATCACATCACCCTGCCTACTAATGAAGGTGAGCTTGGTCTGCGTTGTTGTGATTCCATTCACAAATCTTTCTCTATAAGACTTTGGTGGAATCTTCAAACTTCAAATTCCATATGGGTATCTATTATTAATGTTACATGTTGTGCTAAATATCACCCTTCTCAAGTAAAAAATAAAATCATAGACTCTCAAACTTGGAGAAGAATGCATGAGCATAGAATGGTTATTGAAGATCTCTTGATTTATGATAAATTAGAACTTTCAATTTAATTTTGGTTTGATAGATGGAATGATTTTGATGTTTTAGGTAATTCTCATATTATTATTCTTTTAAAGTTTACTATGGGTGATTATCTTAATAATTTTCAAGGTTCTGTAATAAACCTAGTGTTGTTACACATCAATTAGTTATCTAATCAACTTAATTCCTTTCTAATACACTTATAATAGTGTTAAGAGCCCCCGCCTTGAATTTCGTTCAATTTGGAGACCGTTTGATACTTTCCAATATTTCTTAATTTCTTGATAATTTTGAGAATACCTAATTTATTTAGACCTCAGAATCAAAAATGGAGTCCATCATTGAACTCATCACCCCCAAATTAGCTAGGGGTAGTATTTTGGAAGTGTTTGGGAGTCGTCAATTTTTTCAAGAATATTTTATTATTATTTAAATAATCAAAAATTTTTAATAATTAAATTGACCTCCGATCAAAAATTCAATTGCATTTTTGAGTTCCTCATCCTTTAATTAGGTAAGGGTGAAAATTTGGGATTTTTTGGAGTACGTTTGAATATTTAAATTTAAGAAATAAATTAAGATAATAAATAATTAAATATTTAAAAAATACTTTTAAATTAATTAAATTAATATATAAAAATTATTAATAATCAAACTATTAAATGAAGAATCACAAGGAATTTGCTAATATGTGCAATACTCCAAATAGCAAATCGGTGAAATCAGATCTGTTCCTTCATATTTGATTTTGATCGAACGAAATGCAATGATCCCAGTCGATCTGATCGTTGGATCAAACTCATGATCTAATGGCCACGATCAACCTACTGTATGTCTTCCATGATTTCTCCTCTGTGCATGCTAGGCCATCGTGCATCCTCTGCAAAACCCTCGTCCTATTCCCTTTAGACTCTAACGCTGAGTACCCATTTTCTCATTTTTTATGTTTTGCTAGCTGGAAGAGGATTCCTAAGGATTGAGGTCATTAGTTGCAGAGCGCTCGATGATTTCCTTTGCAAACCCAAAAATGCAATACTTCGGAGACAGGTTCCTCTACTCTTCCATTTCTCTTTTGATTATGCGTATATTTCTTTTGAATTTTTTTAATACTCTGTCTCCTTCACTGGATAAGTAGCTGCTAAGCATATCAAAGCCATTTAAGGATTCAACCTTTTAAGTGTTCGCTGCTATTCTTGTTAATACTTAAATTTTGAAATTAATTTTGTAAATAATTATTATTAATTTCGAATACATCTATTTATTCAATTGAGAATTGATTGTGAGTTTCTGAATGAGCTCAAACGAGTTTGAACGGAGCTCATCCATCCATTTGAAGACCATACCTGTGCAATAATCACTAAACCTAATAAATTTGACATTCCAATAGAGTCGACTCTAGTAAAATAGTGTAGAGTACTCAGTTCAGATAATAACTCTTATTCAGAGTTCCATTTTCTAGTTTGTCACATTGGTTGGAATGGATCTGTGAATACTTCTCTGCCCTAAAACTCTGTCCCGATCCCTTGTCGAGGGAGAAGACGGATGTTTCAGTTTGATATCATGAACCAGTTCTAAAGAGCAGGGCAATTTTGAACCGGGTCAGTTCGCCTTCAAACAGTGCCAGCCTATCCTTTAATGGATTATATTTAATACATTTACTTAAATGAAATAATATAAATCACTTAAATTAATTCAAATTTATTATTGAATAATTTTAGTTGTAGTTATCCAAATTTCACAAAATTTTATATCATTTCATCCAGAAAATTGTGAGGAATAATATTATGATATTAGAATTTCATTATTTTTGATAATTAATTTTATTATCATTATTTCAAATGATAAATTAAATTAATTTTCTTACCAAATGTTACTTATATCATAACTTGATCAATTGATGTCCAAATTGGACATTCCAATGGTCCATTACACTAATAAAAATGTGTAGGACAATAATATGGAATTAGATTTAGGTTTTGAATCCTAACTCTCTTAATAACCTTTAACCCTAATTAGGAGTTCTCCAAATCATAAAATCCTAAAGTTGTCTAGATTTGACCTAGTTTGTGTCATTTTTTTGCTTATGCTATAAGGATTCCATAATTATGTATATCAACAATTTGAGATTTTAGGTATTTGGCCCTTAAATTAGGTAATTTTCTAATTTCATAGTTTTCATTTATACATGTTTTAGATAATTTAAATCCTAAGACAACAAACATGTCTCACATTATTTATTATCATTTAATTTCAAATGTATATTTGAGACTTGAACTTCATGATTTAGATAGATGGAATGCTTAATAAACTTTTGATTTAATCTTGATCCTTAATAGAATTGCTATAGGATTGATTTAAAATCATAAATTTCATTAAATCTTTTGAGTAAGATTATCGTCAATTAAGATTGTTAAATGTTCACTCTCATGTAATTAAGATGATTGGAGCTTAGTGAGACTATTTATATAGCATATTCTAAATTCAATTTTTTGATTCTTAGAATACTTTTTATGATATTTAGAAACTTAGTTTGTATGATTTGCCATCAAAATCTTAGTTAAAATTATTCATTATTTGTTGAATGCAAATTATATGCAAAATGTTTACTTTAATTCTTTAAGAGGACTTATTAGAACTAATGTATCATAATGAAATTAAACTTACATATAGTTCTAACACTAGTCTATACACTTAGTCCTCTATCAAGTTGAGGATTTGTATGCTACTTGTATATCTTATTTCATTAAGAGAATCAAATAGGACTAGTGTCCAACTTTTAAATTTGGATCTTTAGTTTTCATATCCCCTGAAGTTCTTAGTTCACTTTTAAGTTCTCTAATAATTGAATTAGGAATTTCTTAACTTCTTATTGTGATTAAGATATATTATAGGATTCCTTAATCTATAAACCATAATAAACAAAGGGCTTGTATTTACTAATCCTAGTTCTCCCATACATTTAGATATCTTCTATCAATTAATCCTAGTTAAGTTAGTGAGTAGTTTGATTTAAAACATTCCAATTTATAAACTAATTAGATGAAGATTAGTAGGTTATTCATTAACCTTCACTTTAATTAGTTTAATAAACCTTCAATTTCATTCTCCCTTACTAGCTTCCTAAACTTTAATCATTAATCAATTTAATTTGATTAGTTTTGAATGAGTGTATAATAAGTTCCAATTGCTTAAATATATATTTAAATTATTTTGTCACTTCATAAGTTAAATTAAAATATTATTTTTCAAACTTCTTTCACTTCTACTATTACTTACAAATTGACTTAAGGATCAAATATCTACAAGTCAATTGGGAGCTTAAATAGCTCCAATCATTAAGTAGATAATTAAAATTAGATAACTTCGAATATCATATAGTTTGCAATTCTTTGAATTTTCTTAAATGCTTGCTTTGCTTTGAGCCTCTTGCTTTGACATACATACATGATATTGTGCATAAATAAGATTTTCACAATAAAATTATAGGGGTTTATATTATGGTGAATAGCCAAGGGCAGGCTATAGGAGAAATAAGGATGAATATAAGTGTTTATTTTCATTGAAACCCCGCTTTCCCTTATTAGTTGGGCAGACATGCTTAACTCCTCAAATCATTCTAAATATGCTTACAGAATAAAGTTTTAATAAAGTAATTTCAACTAATAATATATGAGTCTGTTACAATCTTATTGATTGAAAGATCTCATCATAGCCTTTTAGCTATATTTCCATTGTATAGTTCTAGACTATACATTCTTAGTCTAAGAGACTAAGATTCTCCTTTAGTTACTAAGCTTCGCACTTTTTATCTCCAGTACTCTGCTTTAGTTACTTTCTATTCATATATAATTTAGTGTATGTTGCTTTAATTTCATTTAAATGTATTACTGTTTTTCTTTTTCCTTACTTAGCATAGTTTCTATTGGACATATACATGTTTCAATTTCTCTTACTTTTAAATGTACTTTAGTAGTTTTTAGTCTTATTTAGGATACTTTTCCATTACCTTTTTGGTTGCAGGCTAGAATGATTATTCATGTGAGTACTTTTAGTCCTATACTTTTAATTGTTCTCCTTTATAGTTATATTTATTTTCATTCCTTACTTAAATACTTTCAAATGTTTATTTACTTGTATTAAATTGTAAATTAGCTTGTAATATCCAAATAAACTTATAAATATTGGCCAATCTAAAAATATGCTTAGACTGTTTAGTCTAACTACTCTTTTTTTTATAGGCATTGCCTTATCATATTTAAATACCAAAATATGATAGATCAAGAGTAATATAATTCAGGTGGAGCTAGACCTAGCACTTGAAGATCTTACAAATTGCTTCCACTTATTTCATATTACTTGCTTTTATATTATTTGAGGGAGTTATCATTCTTCTTACTCTTTCAATTAAATGGTATGTAATAACTTAAATCATCTGTGATTTTTTAACTAATTCTGTGTTGGGTTTACTTATTTTAAAAATGCTTAGATTGAATGAGTGGATAAATAATGTATGGCTTATATGTACTTATTACATACTTTCCCTACATGCTTCATATATTGTTTTTATTGTAAATTTTCCTTAACTTAATACTATTCATAAAAGGACTTGGCCACTTAACATCTAGTATTGAGTTAGTTTTCATCTAATTTGATATTAGATGCTAAGGTAATGCTTCAATGTTGGATTGAGCTCCTATCTGATATTGGGGCCATTACAGTTAGTATCATAGACAAGGTTGAGAACGTTAAGTTAAAATGAGATATCCACTCATCCAAGGCAATCAACACAGAAAGGTAAGAATATTATAGGAAGTCACCTTAGGAAAGTGAACGAACTTCCATTTTAATAATTGAATTAATTATAACTTGAATTTAATAATTAACTCTTAGATGGAGAATTAAATGTCAGAACTTAAACAGTTCACTAGAGCATTTTATCAGTATTGGGAAGGTAACCATTGGTTTCGTACGGTGTATGGACGCTTCTACTATGGAGTATTAGTAGCTGGAGGCGATGTGTTAGATAAAATCTTGAAGTAATGTGTGTTCAGAGGCGATTGCATCCCATTATTATCAAGGGAGTGGCTATAAAGGGTCTCTGACACCTTTACAGCCATACAGTGCCTCGATCACATACGCCTCCAGATGTTAGATGAATTCTTCGACAACTACGCCGAAGATTGGTGGGTTCATGCCCATGATGTTCTCATACGAGCTAGTAGATGGCTACATCGTGCTCCCCTTTATACTGATTTTGAGTTTATGTTCTATAATAAATTCTGTAAATGAACTTCTTGTTTCCTCTATATATAATAACTTTGTAATATAGCTTTCATAGTAGTTTGTGCATAGTAGCTTCTATTTTCCTTCTGCTTTAATGTACTTTTCATATTGTATCTCAAATCTTTTAAATATTAATGAGAATTTTTCCTTTCTATTAGTTATAAGTTTATTTTTATTAACCTTCTTAGAATTGATCTCGATCAGAACTTCCCTATTCCTTATGTAGTAAAGGAAGCAGAATATGTAGTTCCATCTCTTATAGAGGAGATGAGATAGATTATGAATATATTTAAAATAATGATTGAAGCTCAAACAAGAGCTGCTGAGAGGATGGCTTCCACAAGTGCCCCCTCTCACCCATCTCCAATTCTTCCACCATCTTCTCCTATTCCACAATAATCATCCTAAGTTCCATTTCAAACTCCCCCAACCCCACTTGCAGTTCCTGCCCCAACTCCAAAGGCAACTACTTTTACACCACAACCCACTTTAGGTCCTGTTGTGGATGCCTTTCTCCTAGCTTTTCTTCGTTTAAGTCCCCCCATTTTCAATGGCTCTGCTTCACCCATAGAAGCAGCCAATTGGTTTAAATTAGTGGAGAAGCTCTTGGCAAGCATTAAATACCCTGAGAGCGAGGGTATCCACTTAGCTATTCATCTGATTCAATCGTCAACCTTCCATCCATAACCCTACTCCTTATAATTCACAAGCACTGCTTCATGCACTTATGCCTCCTTCATCTAATGGGAACACGCATGATCAAAAGAGGACGTCCACACAATCCCAAAGCCAAGGGCAGAGAAGTCATGTTGATAAAGGCAAGGCAATTACACAATCTCCAGCTGTACCCGGAGTGTACGCACTTTCTGCATCTATAGCTAAGGAAGAGAGCAACGACGTAACTGGCACGTCTTATATTTAATTTTCTTCACTTCAGCCTTTCAATTTTAGTGCATTTATTTTCTATGCTTCCTATTTTAAATTTAATAGGTTGTAAGTGAGTTTTCCTTTCTTTCCTGCTATAGGAACATTAAGTATTAAGAACCAACACTTCAACATACTCTTTGATATGGGTGCTAGTCACTCCTTCATATTTGAGAGTTATGCATCTTCCTTGAACTTTCAATATTTTAGCCTAGGTAATTATAACAACCCTAGGTTGTTACCCTAGCTAAAACTAGATTAATTAAGGTAAACCAAGGTTTGATTTTGATTCCATTGGACTCAATGAGTCATTTAAACCTAACCCTAGAAGTTTGAGATCATTTGGAGCTAAAATGGAAAATTTGGTATTTTTAGCTATTTTAAGCCCTGAAAAATACCTAAAATAATTTGATCTCCAAATCAAAATTTGATTTCATTTTTGAATTTCTCACACCCAAATTAGCTAAGGGTGAATTTTTGAGAATTTTTGGAGCTCATTTGGTCCTAAATTGGATGTGTATTATTTAAGAATAATTATATATTATTTAATTGGATTTAATTTTTATTTAATTAAATAAATTAATAATTTTATTAACCTGGGATTTGCTGTCGGGACCGCGGCAGATCCGCTGCGGGGTCCTGACAGCAGAGCACGGTTTTGAGCCATTGGGATCAGTAGCACGCATCTCAGCGCACAATCCAAAGGCTCTCACCACCCTGTCCCGTGATCTGATCTCGTTCGCCTGATCGGCATCTCAGATCGGATGCTCGAGATTCTCTCTGCGTTTCCATTTTTCAAATCCCCGCATCAGACCGTTCAAACCCAACAACTTCTGCATCAAACGGCGGAGGCGAGTCCAGTCACTGTGGATCATCGTTCTCACAACGATCCTGCCCGGCAGTGGAAAATTCTCTGTACCCAGCCACATCGACCCTGTCTGCCACCCTCCCGCCAGGTCAGCTGGACCGTTAGGGCCCTTCCCATTGTGGTCGAGCCGCAGGGATGGGTAAGGATGGTTGAGCCATTCCCTAATGGGCAATGAACCCCCGGGACGAGCCCAGCTCCAAACCAGAGCCCTGGAATCCACTGCCTAGGTCTCCCCCGGCCTATAAATACCTTCCAAGCCTCACGGTGAGCTCCTTTGCACACTGTGATCTCCCCCATCCCCCGGCTGAATCGATTGGAGCTCTCGGCATACCTGGCATCTGGACTGCTGCGTACAGCTGATAGAGGGCGTGGTCTGGAGTTCAGACCCCCTTGCCAAGCTCCTGCAGGCCTCTGGTATGATCTAGGCTATCGGCATTGCCTTCGTCGCTGCAGCTTTTTGTTTCAGGTACAGCCATTCTTATCTTCTCTATCGAGCTGGATTCAGCTCGACTCCTCTCGCACAAGCCATATATGCTACGTTAGGTCCCTTCCTTAGCTCCTAGCGGACGTCCAGGACTTCCAATGAGCTCTGGCAGTGCGCCAGATGGCATAAGCACCGTCTGAAAGCACACTGCCAGCCGAGCCACCTTTTGCTCGATCTTGGCGTTCCCTCGAGCAACTGGGCCTCCATTTAGCATCGACATCCCTCTGCAATGATTGTAAGTGGGTATCAATGGTTGAGTTCGACCAGATCGATCGATTCGACTGGAATCGATCGATCCAGTCACGGGTCTAAACGGCAGAAAACGCCGAGTAGGACCCCAAGGATCCAGACCACCCTAGAGCTCCTCATTTCGCCCTATCGCTCCCTCCTCAATCCCTGAACGTGTATGGATCAAAATAGCGGCGGCTCGTGGACTCTGTGAGGAGAATTATCTCCTCACAGGTGCGTATTCTGGGAGGTTTCGACTGAGGAGTCATCCGGCGATCCAGTACCTCCCAGTTAGGGCTTCGGGGTTTAATCGATGCGTCTATGGTCAAGGATCATATAGCGATTGAGATCAGTGCCTGGCGTGATCTGTGCGCGGTGAATTTTGTGTCGGAAGCTAACCCTAGGGAGCTCAACGTCGGGTGTCTGCCGAAGGAGGAAGACGGTGATTTTGGGCCGGGCCGAGCCCCGACTTGCGCAGTTTGGAATTTGGGCCGCGTTTATTGAATAATTTTAGGAATGCATTTTTAATGATTCTAAATTTAATTAATCAAAACCTAAAGTTCTAATTTAAATAAACATTCAGATTAAATTATTTGAATAACTTTAGTTATACAGATCCAAATGGTATGATCCAATATACCATTTGAATCAGAAAAATTCAAGGAACCTAAATATAAAATAAAATCTTAGATCCAATGGTTGGATTAAAAATTATTTGCCAAACCCTCTCTATTTTTAATTAAATCATATAAAATCATTTAATTGTCCAATTTATGAGTTTAAGGGCTCTGATTGCTCCCTGTATCCTAAGGAACAATTCTAGACCCTTAAAATTAATTTTGGATAATTAATTTTCTTAATCACTCCTTAATCACCCTAATCAAGGATTAGTGAATTTAACCCTAATTAAGCCTCTGATTTGGGTAGGCATTGTTCCTAACCTCATATTAAGTCTAGTAGAACCTAAGTATAAGGTTGGATTGCCCTAGAATGCCCTAATTTCACTAATCACCATAAGTAGCTTAATTAAGTGATTAGTGCTAATTAAGATCATTTAGGTCATCAAAACCTAAATTAAGGGTGTTTTCCCCCTTCATTAAGTAATATGAAACACATTAAAATAGATTAGAACAAATTTGGGTAGTTAAACTCTAAAATCCCAATTTTAGCCTTAAGAGGGGCATTTTGGCCATTTTGACCAAAATGTGATTTAGTGTTCTTCAAAGATTGAAAATTTCAGTAAACCACTATAAAGTAGATTGGAAATGTTCTTTGAAATCTTAGAATAATAATAGTGCTAATGTGATCATGAATCCATGAGATCTTCATTAAATCCTTAATTAAGATACTTAGATCTTAAGTTTTACTTATAAAGATCATATGGCATTAAACTTTAAATCTAATAATTGAAATGGTCAATTATCTCATTAATAAGTTCAGTTAAGAAGATAACTTAAGAATTAAGTGCTAAAAGAAAAGTAATTGGAAATATGTAAGTAAAATCTTAGTTTAAGATTTAAAGTGATCAGAACTCAGACCCTTAGATCTTAAGTAACCTAAGAAGGTCAATATGGGTTTAGTGTTAATCTAACACTTGGAATTGTCAATTTTAACCTTAATAGGCTCCTTATAGTTAATTATGAACTTGATTCTAATGAGAATTACAAATGGAAACTCTTAAGTCAAAACTCTAATTAGAAGTCTAATGTGATCAAACTTCAGATCTTTAGATCTTAGATCTTAGACTTAGATCTTCAATTTGAACTAAACCACCTCCAATAGAAATTTCTTAATGATTGATTATTTAATCTTTTGAAACCTTCCATGTGGGTATAGGATGATTCAATCAATAAGATAATAAAATTATCTTAAAGGTTGAATATAGATCTTAGATTCTCAAGTTCTTAATTGATTATTTTATCTTATAATCAGTAGAATAGCCTTTCACTAAGTTCTTAGTTTCTGAATCCTGCAGCCTATAGGACACTTCACCTTTAATTTGGGGTGTTAAGTGTGAACCCTAGATCCTTACTAAGATATTACCTAGGATTTGGAAATTTGAACTCAACATAAAGTTTAAGTTCTAAATTCTTAAATCTTAATTTATTTAGTCAAGATTTGGGTAAGAGAGTAAAATAATTATAAATTAGGTCGTTGATTTGCTTACTTAAACTATATAGTCGTCACATGCTTTTTGGATTAGAACTTGTTAAGTTCTAATATTAACTGTAAGGACGTAAATCTGAGATTTTACTCTATAGCTGGATATTGGAGATCCTAAATGTGTACCTTCTCAGAGTAGTTAGAATTGGGAAATTAGATAACAATAGATATCACATAAGTCTAGATTGAGTCTCTTGCTTACATTGATTAGATTTGCTTAGCATACATTGGATATTGAGCCTTATTCCTTGAGCATAATAGGAAAAACTTAGGATATGGATGATACATCCTAAGCTAGTATTAAAATTGCATATCATTCAGTTTTGTTTTGTTTGCAGTTAGTAGAATATGTCCTAGCTTAGTCTGTCTTTTCAGTAGTAGTATTGTATAGACTGGACTTAGACCTAGCATATTTGGATGGCTGGGCTTGTAATAACCCTAGGTTGTTACCCTAGCTAAAACTAGATTAATTAAGCTAAACCAAGGTTTGATTTTGATTCCATTGGATTCGATGGGTCATTTAAACCTAAACCTAGAAGTTTGAAATCAATCGGAGCTAAATTGGAAAATTTGGTATTTTTGGCTATTTTTAAGCCCTGAAAAATACCTAAATTATTTTGATCTCCAAATTGAAATTTGATTTCATTTTTGAATTCCTCATACCCAAATTAGCTAAGGGTGAAGTTTTGGGAATTTTTGGAGCTCATTTGGTCCTAAATTAGATTTAGATAATTTAAGATAATTATATATTATTTAATTGGATTTATTTAAATTAAAATTAATTAAATTAAATCCTAGGATTCGCTGTGGCGGCCCTGCCCTACCGTGGTTCTGTTAATCCTTAAGTTAACATAATTACGATGGAGGGGTCACCAAATGACAAAGTCCCCACTTAGAATTGAATTAGACACGCGTTCTAATCCAACTTAAATAAGAACTTTGCCATTCAATCCATAAGAACTATTACTAAATGACTATACATGAACTCAGAGTGCGGAAGCATAAAAAGTATAACATCCATCCAATACAGTATAAATACAACAATACAGAATAAGTAAAGTGCTGAAAGAGAAATATAAACCTGTATTATTACAATAATTAATAAGTTTAAAAGAACTGAAAGGAACTCTCAATCTCACTGAAAGAAAGAAAACTAAAGCTATAAATCTTCAAGTACGGGCTCTTCCTCTAATGGCAAGCACTCCACAGGATCAGCTGCTCTATCAAACTCAGAACCTACCATTATCAATTTCATAATAGTAGGGCCCCAGCCAACAAAAGAAAAACTGGTTAGACTATTGTCTAAGCACATTTTAGGGCAAACAATTTTATTAAGTTAAATAGATATCACCATAAAAACAGAACTAAGCAAAATAGGTGCAGAAAAACATACAAAAGAACAGTGATAAGTTATAAACTACAGTTTATAACTAAGCAAAAATAGGAAGTAATACATACCTCCTCCAAGCAACTACAACAAATACAGGTAAGTAAAAGAAAAGTAAAACTGTAAGAAAATATAACCTAAATATGCATATGATCAAACAAAAATATGCTAAGTGATATACAACATTTAACAGTGTGAAACTGAAACAAACTAACATTCTAAAAGCATAAGAAAACAGCAAGTAAAACTAGCATCATATATAGTGCAGGAAAATTGTAAGTAAAATAGTGCTACAATGCAGAATATATATAAGTAAAATAGTAACTGTAGACTGAAACTACAGTGACTATATAAGTCACCTGAACTGAACACAAACTCAGCAAATCTTAGTCTAATGAGCTAAGAAACTCTGAACTGAACATCACTGAAAACTCTTAGCCTGATGAGCTAAGACAGAACTGAATGTAAGTGTACTTGAATTAGTATAACCATATCAAAATCTTGACTTTATAGTCAGTAGGGCAAGAGTCTATCCACCCTATCCCACGGACTAGGCATGGCATAGACTATCGGACTGAAACCCCCAACAAGAAGCCGACCCCGAATGAGTTGATCGAAGAGGTATACTAATCAAGCTACACCTTACAAACTACTTGTGAAACAAAAACACAATGCTATTTATGAATGTTCAAAATTGACATAATATATTTATCAAATATCTTAAGTACATAATACATGTTCAAGGTATAAAACTCAAAGTCAAGGAATGCGAAGCATCAAAATCAAAGTGAGCAAAAGACTCTATCTAAAACACAAGTGATATCTCTTGTTATCTAATTTATTCATTCTATCTACTCTAAGTTACATAAGTTTCAGGATCATCAATTCTTACACATTCTGTAACTTAGACTCACGAATCCTACTAGTTGAAGATAATTACGACTGGCCAAGTCCTAATTATAACTTAATCAAAAGACGACTATCTGGTTTAAGTGAATAAATCATCGGCCTAATTTTGTAATTTAATTCATCCCAACCTCATCTTGATTAGCCAAATCAAGATGAAAAGATTAAGAATTAGACTCCAGATAATGGGGTCTACTCACTTAATCTTAAAGGTGTAATCTAAGGGTCTAAGGTTTAGAACCGAAAACTCACAGATTAAGTTAAGGCAAGTCCTAATGATAAATCAATTCATTAGGATAGATCTCTATTCCTAATTCTAGGGTTTAAAGATCAAATAATCATTTAATAAACTAATAAAATCTATAAACTAGAAAACTCAAGGTTTCACCTATTGAATAACCTAATTTACTCAATAGATGAATTCTAACTTAAGATCTATTCTTAATCTTAGGAATTAAGGCTCTTAATTTCTAAGAGTATCACTCAAGACACACATCCTAGCTAATGTTATAAGGACCTAAGAAAAGATCTAAGAATGATTTAAGAAGAGAAATCACTCACTTAAGACTTAGGATTTTCCTTAAGGAGCTAAGATTAAGATTTTAATCAAAAATCTAATTTAGGCTTGGATTTGATTAATTTCAGCTTTAAATCATTATAATTACTGATTAATAGGATTATAAAATGATTTTAGGGCTTTTGAAAACTAAACCCTAAATTTGGGCAAAATGACCGTTATGCCCCTACTTAAGGGTTCAAAGATCAAACTTTGATCTAGGGCTTAAATTCTGAAATTTTCTTTTGGAAAGTGATTCTTACTGTCTAATGTAAGATTGGACAGCAACTAAATTAATTTTGGGTGATTATTAAGCCATATGAGATCAAATTAATGAATTTGACTCATAATGGCAAATTAGTAATTTGGCTATATAAAACTAAATTTTCTTTCAGATTATTGTTCTTTACTATCTAAGCTTTCCATAGAATCTAAATTTGCTAAATTCTGATAAGTATTGGCCAAGTTATGGCTAATACAAGATCTAGGGTTTAAAAGGGTAATTAAGGAATCCTTAATTATGGGTCAAAATCCTAACTTTGTCAATTAGTGTCCAAATTAAGCAAAATCAGTGGCTATGGTTTACAAATAGTCCACTGATCAAAATGACATGTGGTAGGCTCAATTTGAATCTAATTTGACTAAGTTAAGACCTAATTAGGGCTAAGAGTAATTAGTGAGTGATTAGCAAAATTAATCACTCAAATACTAATCCAACCTTACAAATTGATTCTAAATGGTTCTATGAGTCTTTTAAAACTTAAATCACTCAATTTGGATTATTAAATTGGCTAATATTTACTAATCAAGTTGTAGGGTAATTAAGGGTGATTAGCAAATATAACCGTTGGATCCTAAATATTTTTATAGATTACTGTAAATTAGGTTTTGCTGATCTAAATTGGTATTTGGATTAGCTAATTTGGAGCTAAGATAGCCAACTTATGGTCATTTGAAGTTCTAGGTCAAATTAGGTTAATTAGGGTTAGATCCTAAATGTTATTAGTCAAATCCTAATCCAAACAGTAAGGTTAATACTATTAAAATGTTCCTTAGGTTTTTGTGAGTATTTTAAAACCCATATTGGGTATGTTTGGATTATTGGTTACAAAGTTATTATTAAATAAAAATTTGTAACATATGTTGATTTAATTAATACCCCTAAATTTTACTATGTTAAATATCTATCCAAAATAAAATTTGATAGTTTCATAATATTCCTTATATTTTTCTGATTAATTTGGTATATTTATTTGTTATTTTTGAACTTATATTTATTAAAATACTAATGTTTTAAGTATTAATATTTAATTATTTAAATTAAACTTAATTTAATTATCTATTTTATATTATATTAACTTAGTTAATGATTTATTTATTAATATAATTATTATTAAAATTTTAAATCTTCTTTTGTCTGCAGGAGACGTCTGACGGGATCCCCTCCATCCACGTGGCGCAGAGGGATTGGTCGAGGCATCTGGACTGGGCCCCACCGTCTGTAATAGAGGAGACCGGCTGTCGCAGCTGAGGGACTGCGGGCCCCACCGGCATTGTGGCGCTACAGGAATACGACGCGTGTACACCGAGACCCACCAGCTCGGTCCTAGCATCGGATGAAGAAACGCGGGTCAGGCCCGGTCAACCTGACCCGGCCCAAAAACTCCTCCTCCACAGGGAGTCCGCGACCGTAGATTAGGGCATGGCTTTTCAGGGTCTTTTCGGCGTCTTGGCTGCTCGAGATGCATGGCGTTGGATAGATATGGATGAGATCTTCCAATAGGTGGTCGAATCGAGTCCTATAATGATCTGAGTTGATCACAATCTCTAACCCTAGATGGCCCTATTACGGCTAATCCATGTTTAACGGTAATGACTGTAGATAAATCGAGGATACAGAATGATTCGCAACTTCTAAGCCAAATTGATACCGCACAATCATTAATCCATTTATTGAAATAAAGTTTCGAAATCATGCGATTGAAATCAAATTAAGGATAAGGATTGAAGGAGTACCTTTGATTAACGGTTATAGTTGATCCAGAGAGCTTTGATTGTTAGGGTTCCAGAAAATTCAAAATTGAGCAATAAGGAAGGATTAGAGGTCTTATATTATGCTTAAAGTGGTGGTTAAGAGCGGTGCAGATGATGGAGAACCTCCATCTGGCAACATCAGCGCGCGCGCGAGAGCAGCGAGCGCCACGCGTTCCGTGCGTGGCGAACTCAGTAGGGACAAAGAGGTGTCCGTCCGATTTCAGATTGGACGGTCATAATGGATCGTTAGATCGGATAGAATTAGTGGACGACGTCAGACAGAGAAGACGATGCCGTTAAATGCAAAATATTAATATTATTATTTAATTCAAAATTTTCAGATTTAATTAATCAAATTTACCATATTAAATATACCCCAAAAATTTTCAATAATTCACCCCTAACTAAATGAGGGGTTCTGAACACAACAGCGCACTCGGATTTTTGATCCGATGAGTATTTAATTATTAGATTTTTCAAGATATTTTAAATAATATTAAAATATTTGATGAAAAATCAACTACTTCCAAATGCATCCAAAACATCACCCCTAGCTAATTTGGGTGTTCTGAATGCAATGACAAAGTTAGATTTTTAATCTAAGGTCTATATAAAAAGTCAATTTTTCCAAGGTTTGGAATTTTCCAGAGTTCTTGATTTGACTTTGTTGACTTCAGATTTGACCTAGATTTTAGAGGCGAGTTCTAAATTACTTAATTAGTGACTTAGAACCTTAATTAAGACTTAGATTAGTCTTAATTGAGCAAAGTAACAACCTGGGTTGTTACATTCGCTGTCGGGACCTGCGGCAGATCTGCTGCGGGGTCCCGACAGCGGCGCATGGCTTTGCGCCCGTAGGATCGCGAGCACACATCTCAGTGCATTTCGATCCAACGGCTCGCGCCTTCGACCAGATCTGTTAGATCTCGACCGTTCCGCGGTTCTGAGGTCTGATCTGGCGACTCTTAATCCATCCACCTAAGTAAACCCGATCGCCCGTTCGATCCCCAGATCAGATCCGACGGCCGATCCAATCCCACGTGCGACCGTTAGATGTCGGGTAATCAGAGCCGTCCCGCGTCAACTAACGAACCATCAGACGGCCCGGGCGACCTCGCTACTGTTCATCTTCGCTCCAGAGGATCTCGTCCCGACAGGAAAAATTCGCGGAAATGTGCCACGTAATCCCTGTCTGCCACTCCCCTCGCCAGGTCAACACGACCATTGGCACCTTCCCGTAAGTGGCCGAGCCTTGCCGGCTGAGCCATGAGGCCTGGACCTTCCCAATTTTGGGAATCCAGGGAGGAGCCTCGGGCCAAGCCATTTTCCGATCCCGAGCCCCGACCTCCATGCCTAAGCCCTCCTAAGCCTATAAATACCCCCATTAATCCCTCAGTGAGCTCCTTTGCTCCTCACAGGTGCGCCAGCTGGAGGATCCCAGCTGAGTAGTCATCTGGCGATCCAAAGCATCCCAGTTAGGGATTCGGGGTTTAATCAATGCGCCTAAGGTCAAGGAACGTGTAGCCACCGAGATCAGGGCCTGGCGTGGTCTGTGCGCGGTGAATTTTGCGACGAGAGCTAACCCTATGGCGCTCAGCGTCGGGCGCGAGCGGAAGGAGGAAGACGAAGATTTTGGGCCGGGCCGAGCCCTGTCCCGCGTCTTTTTAATTTGGGCCTGCGGTTATTACCAAATTATTGAACGACATTTTTAATGGTTCTGAATTTAATTAATTAAACTCTATAGTTTTAATTTAAATAAACATTCAGAATACATTAATTAAATAACTTTAGCTATACAGATCCAAATGGTATGATCCAATATACCATTTGAATCAGAAAAATTCAAGAAATCTGAATATAAAATAAAATCTCAGATCTAACGATTGGATTTAAAAATATTGGCCAAACCTTCTCTGTTCTTAAATAAATCATATAAAATCATCTAATTATCCAATTTATAAGATTAAGGGCTCAGGTTGCTCCTTGTACCCTAAGAAATAATTCCAAACCCTTAAAATTAATTTTGGATAATTAGTTTTCTTAATCACTCTTTAATCACCCTAATCAAGGATTAGTGAAATAAACCCTAACTAAGCCTTTGATTTGGGTGGGGTGGTTCCTAATAACATATTAGACCTAGTATAACCTAAGTGTAAGGTTGGATTGCCCTAAAGTACCTTAATTTCACTAATCACCCTAAGTGGCTTAATTAAGTGATTAGTGCTAATTAAGGTCATTTAGGTCATCAAAACCTAAGTTAAGGGTGTTTCCCACTTCACTAAGTAATATGAAACACATTAGAACAGACTAGAGCAAATTTGGTTAGTTAAACCTAAAATCCTAATTTTAGCCTTAAGAGGGGCATTTTGGTCATTTTTGACCAAAATGTGATTTAGTGTTTTTTAAAAGATTGAAATTTCAGTAAACCACTATAAAGTAGATTTGAAATGTTCTCTGAAATCCTAGAACAATAATAATCATTAATCCATAAAGTCTCATTAATTCCTTAATTAAGATGCTTAGATCTTAAGTCTTACTTATAAAAATCATATGGCATTAAACTTTAAATCTAATAATTGAAATGGTCAATTATCTCATTAATAAGTTCAGCTAAGATAATATAAGAATTAAATGTTAAAAGAAAAGAAACTGGAAACATCTAAGTAAAATTCTTAGCTTAAGATCTAGAGTGATCAAAACTCAGACCCTTAGATCTTAAGTAACCTAAGAAGGTCAAAAGGGGTTTAATGTTAATCTAATACTTGAAATTGTCAATTCTAACCTTAATAAGCTCCTTATAGATAATTATGAAATTAGATTCTAAATAAAATCACAAATGGAAACTCTTAAGTCAAAACTCTAATTAGAAGTCTAAAGTGATCAAACTTCAGATCTTTAGATCTTAGATCTTAGACTTAGATCTTCAATTTGAATCAAACCACCTCCAATTGAACTTCTTTAATGATTGATTGTTTAATCTTTTGAAACCTTCCATATGGGTATAGGATGATTCAATCAATAAGATAATGAAATTATCTTAAATATTGAATATAGATCATAAATTCTCAAGTTCTTAATTGATTATTTTATCTTATAATCAGTAGAATAGCTTTTCTCTAAGATCTTAGTTCCTGAATCTTTCAACTTATAGGATTCTTTACCTTCAAAGTGGGTAATAAGTGAGAAACCTAGGTCCTATTTGGAATATCACCTAGGATTTGGGATTTGAACTCAACACAGGGTTTAAGTTCTAAATTCTTAAATCTTAATTTATTTAATCAAGATTTGGGTAAGAGAGTAAAATATTCATAAAATTAGGTCATTGATTTGCTTACTTAAACTATATAGTCATCACATGATTTTGGATTAGAACTTGTTAAGTTCAAATATTTAACTTTAAGGACGTAAATCTGAGATTCCACTCGATAACTGGATATTGGAGATCATAAGCTTGTACCTTCTCAGAGTAGTTAGATTTGGTAATTAGACAACAACAGATATCACATAAGTCTAGATTGAGTCTCTTAATTACTTTGACTAGATTGCTTTGCATACCTTAGATTTTGAGTTTTAGCCCTTGAGCATAATAGGAAAAACTTAGGATATGGATGATGCATCCTAAGCTATTATTGAAATTGCATATCATTCATTTTTGGTTTTGTTTGCAGTTAGTAGAATATGTCCTAGCTTAGCCTGCCTCTTTAGTAGTAGTATAATATAGACTGGACTCAGACCTAGCATATTTGGATGGCTGGGCTAAGGATTGATTAATGGATATTGGAGGCCCTGTATGGCCTATTGGCTGGTATGGCAGTACTATGTCCTAGGATTATTGCTACCTTAGCTGGATTATTCAGTATTATTTTATTTTTGCTTTGCCACATGCTTCAGTGGCCTTATTTTCAGTATTTGCTCGCTTTGCCACATGCCTCAGCGGCCTTACATTTCGTATATTGCTTTGCTTTTGCCACATGTCTCAGTGGCCTTTTTTTCATATTAATTTGCATATTGTATGCATATTTTATGGCTTAGATATATGTATAAATGGTAATTTTAGGATGCTAGAATTTTATCATGTTTAGTACTTGTGCTCTTTTATACTCAGCATATTTTATTACGATCATAATCATGTTAGGAGTATATTTATTCAGTAGTTGCAGTTATTTTTGCTTTTAGCCTCATCTTGCTTATTTAGTGCTTTGTATGTTACTTCACATACATGTTGCTTGCTATAAATGGATAGTTTATAGTATTCCATTTCTTTCATAGCTTGTTGCACCTTTACTGCTTGCATGTGTAGTTAAATTAAAATGTGGTATCTTTAAATGTTCAGTTCATTAAAATAGCCTAAAATGTACTTAGATAATTGTCTAACTATAACCTTTTTATTTTGTTGGCTGGGGCCCTGGCACTTGTGATACCGACAAATGTCAGATCCGGAGTTGTTCGTTGGCAGTGTTATTGGTGAGGAGCCAGTTCAGGAGGAGGACCTTCCAGCTGCTGTTTAGATAGTTTTGCCTTGTTTATTCAGTGAGGACGAGAGTCTTTCATTTTCAGTTATTCATTTCAGTTTGTAATAATTAACTTTCTGGATGTACTTTACCTTCTGCATATTTCTGAGTTAATGCTTGAGTTCTTTTCCTTACTATGTTGTGTATGGATGATTGCTTTATACTTTGCTTCCGCACTCTGTTCTATACATGTATATTGATGTATGACTCTCAGTTTTTAGGTGACAAATCCTTGGATTAAGTAGAGTTGGGGTTTTGCCTAATTTTACTTAGGTTAAGGATTTGCTTAGATTAAATGTTATTTTACTTAGATTAAATGTTATTTCATTTTTAAGCAACTCCATTTGATTTACAATTTTGGCATTATAATTCTTAAATTCTATGATTAATGAAAAATTTTGATTTCCCTTCCATAGAGTAAATTCTGAGTTTGTTCTTTTCTTAATTAAATTAGAATGGATTCTGGATCACCACCCACCATTACTCCTATCAAGAACATTGTAGCCTCCAGTAGTTCTAGTGATGAGGTGGCTCATCTGCGAGCCATGGTGGCAACTCTCTTAGAAAACCAAGCTCAGCAGTCACTGGTCATGCAGAAATTATTGAATGATCGTGTAACTCCAGCAACTGTCGCTGCTCCAACAGTCCATGCTCCACAAGTTGCTTCGTTTTCACACCATACAACAGATAATCTCCTCCATAATTTTCTAAGGTTAAGACCTCCAAACTTTGGTGGGAACTTGTTGTAACAACCCAGGTTGTTACTTTGCTCAATTAAGACTAATCTAAGTCTTAGTTAAGGTTCTAAGTCACTAATTAAGTAATTTAGAACTCGCTTCTGAAGCCTAGGTCAAACTAAAAGTCAACAAAGTCAAATTTGGAATTCTGGAAAATCCCAAACCCTAGGAAATTGACTTTTTATCTAGACCTCAAATCAAAAAATCTGACTTCGCCATTGCGTTCAGAACACCCAAATTAGCTATGGGTGAAATTTTGGAGGCATTTGGAAGTCGTTGATTTTTTGTCAAATATTTTAATATTATTTAAATACCCTAAATAATCAAATAAATAAATACTCGTCGAAACGAAAATCTGGGTGCGCCGTTGCGTTCCTCACCCTTCAATTAGCTAAGGGTGATTTATTGGAAATTTTTGGGATTCATTTAATAGGTTAAAATTAATTAATTAAATCTGAATAGTTTAATTTAAATATTATTATTTAAAAAATAGCATTTAACGGCGCCGTCCACTTTACCTTAACACCGTCGCCTGTTTCCTTTTCACGCCGTCTATCCTGACGATGCTCTCTGCACCGTCTGATCGCAGGATCAGACGGTTGTGAGCCGTCTTCTCTGCGATCGCGCCGTGTGGGCTCAAGGATGCTGCACGCGTCGCCCTAACCTATCGCCGGAGCTCGCGTTCGCCAGATGGCATCCCCACCACTCTTAACCACCATTAAAGAGCTAGTATAAGACCTTTGAAGTTCCGGGTTACTCGGTTTTCAACCCCGAATTTCAGGACCTTAAGATCAAACCTCGATCCTCTTCAGCCGTCCAAACTCAAGGTACACTATCTTCAAATTCTTGCAATCAATTTAAGTTTTTGCAATTCAAAACTTTATTCCACACGATAGATTAAGGATTGTCCGACTCGATCACGTTTGGTCAACCCGAATAGAGTGAATTTGAGATTCGATCCACAGTAATAACCGTTATCACTCGCATCCTCTGATAGCTGTTGCTAGGGTTCCCTTTTGCCGGAGCGGTGAACCTTCTCCGGCCACGATCTCGGTACCTAACGAAAGGTCTTTTCAAGACCTTTCGATAGAGATAAGAACTAAATCCCTTCAGCAACCCTCCGATCGCCAAACATGATGCCCTAACCCTAGAGCGTCGGGAAGGAGACGAAGCATCGTTCGCTTCGTCTCTGGTTCGCCTGGACCGGAAACAGTACCGGTTTGATCGGTCTAGTGCTGGGTAAACCAGCCAGTTCAAATTGGAGCTGAGTCGGACTCCCTCTGCATGCCGCGTGGCTTCTGCAAATGATTTCGGCGGCCCCGCGTCGCACGTGTCAAGCACTGAGCTCGCCGCGTGGTTCTAGAGCTGCACGTTTGCAGTGGCGGGACCCACGGGTCTCGTCGCTCTGTTCCAAGGGCCGCGTGTGTCCTGCCAGCCAACGAGGACGCGCCACGTGGCCTGTCCTTCTGACCGATTGAACCGGTGGGGCCCGCCGTCGTCTGCCGCGCCAATAAGAGGCTGCCACGTGTCTGCAGAAAATAATTAAATCAATTATATATATATTTATACGTCAATAATATCTGAATTAATTATATAAATGTATAATATGATAACAGAATTATTTAACTTAAATTAAATCAGTAAAATTAATTTAATTAATTCTAAAAATTTAAATCTTAATAACTCCTAAAATACTCATCCAAATTATGCAAATAAATATACCAAATTGATCAGAAAAATATAAGTAATTTATTGATGCCATTCAATTTTCTGTGGGATTAATATTTTGCAAAGTGATTATTTAGGATTTAATTTAAGTTAATTAAATATTTCAAAACTTAATTAGTCTATAACTATGTACCCAATGATCCAAACATATTGAAAATGGGTCTTAAAGTGATTAGAAAACCCTAAGAATTTATTTAGTAGTGTTCACTTTGCTGTTTGGATTAGTTTTAGTCTAATGACATTTAGGACCTAACCCTAATTAACCTAATTAACCTTAGAACTTAAATTGACCATAACTGGGTCAATTGAGCTCCAAATTTGATAATCCAAAGGTCCATTTAGATCAGAAGAACTTAATTAACAATAATATGCAAAAATATTTAGGATCTAACGGTTGGATTTGTTAATCATCCTTAATTACTCTAAATCTTGATTAGTGAATATTAGCCAAATTAATAATCATCCAAAATTAATTTAGTTGCTGTCTAATCTTATATTAGACAGTAAAAATCTCTTTCCAAAAGAAAATTTTAGAATTTAAGCCCTAGATTAAAAGTTGACTTTTTGAACCCTTAAGTAGGGGCAAAATGGTCATTTTGCCCAAATTTAGGGTTTAGCCTTTAAAATCCCTAAATTCAGTTTCTAATCATCAAAATCAGTAAATAGAATGATTTAGAATTGAAATTAATCAAACTCAAGTCTAAATTAGATTTTGATTAAAATCTCAAAATTTGCTCCTTAAGAAAAAATTCTAAGTCCTAAGTGAGTTTTCTCCTTCTTTAATCATTCTTAGACCTTCCCTTAGGTCCTTATAACATTAGTTAGGATGTGTGTCTTGAGAGATACTCTTAGTAATTAAGAGCTTTAAATTCCTAAGATTAAGAATAGATCTTAAGTTAGAATTCATCTATTGAGTAAATTGGGTTACTCAATATGTGAAACCTTGAGTTTACTAGTTTATAGATTTTCTTAGTTTATTAAATGATTATTTGATATTTAAACCTTAGAATTAAGAATATAAATCTATCCTAATGAATTTGTTTTATCATTAGGATTCGCCTTAACCTAATCTGTGAGTTTTGGGTTCTAAACTTTAGACCCTTAGTTATACCTTTAGATTAAGTGATTTGATCCCATCATCTGGAGTCTAACTCTTAATCTTTTCATCTTGATTTGGCTAATCAAGATGAGGTTTGGGGTAAATTAAATTACAAAATAAGGTCGATGATTTATTCACTTAAACCAAATAGTCGTCTTTTGATTAAGTTATAATTAGGACTTGGCCAGTCCTAATTATCTTCAACTAGTAGGATTCGTGATTCTAAGTTACAGAATGTGTAAGAATTGATGATTCTGAAACTTATGTAACTTAGAGTAGATAGAACGAATAAGTAGACAACAACGGATATCACCTGTGTTTTAGATAGAGTCTCCTGCTCACCTTGAATTGATGCTTTGCATACCTTGTTTTGAGCCCCTTACATTGTACACATATTTTGGACATAGGATATTTGATGAATCTCATGTAAATTTTGAATTGCATACATATCATTCATAATTGATCGATGTTTTCAGTTGTTCAGAAAGTTGTGGCCTAACTAGTATGCCTCTCCAAATCCTCGAGTCCGGCATAGCACGCTGGTTTGTTAATGTCGGTAAGTCTATCCATGCCTGGTTGAAATAATTCCCAGGATGGCGAGAAATAGATTTTGCGCTCATTAGTCAGGATTGGACATGGTGAGTACTAGTTGAGAGTGGTTTGTAAGGTGTAGCTTGATTAGTATACCTCTTCGATCAACTCGTTCGGGGTCGGCTTCTTGTAGGGGGTTTCAGTCCGATAGTCTATGCCATGCCTAGTCCATGGGATAGGATGGATAGACTCTTGCCCTACTGACTATAGAGTCAGGATTTTGATATGGTTATACTAATTCAAGTACACTTACATTCAGTTCTGTCTTAGCTCATCAGGCTAAGAGTTTCAGTGATGATCAGTTCAGAGTTTCTTAGCTCATCAGGCTAAGAATTACTGAGTTCGTGTTCAGTTCAGATGACTTATATAGTCACTATACTTTCAGTTTACAGTTATTATTTTTCTTGCATATTCTGTATCTCAGCACTGTTTTACTTACAGTTTTCCTACACATGTTATATATATATATATATATATATATATATATATATAGGATGCTAGTTTTACTTACTGTTTTCATATGCTCGCATAGTATGTTAGCGTTTTTAGTTTTATACTGTTCAAATTATGTATGTCACCTAGCATACTCTATTTGATCATAAGTATGTTTAGGTCGTACTTTTCTTACCTTTCTTTTACTTTTCTTTTACTTACCTATCTTTATTGCAGTTGCTTGGAGGAGGTATGTATTACTTCCTATTTGTTTAGTTATAAACTATAGTTTATAATTATATACTGTTCTTTTTGATACGCTTTTCTGCACCTATTTTGCTCAGTTTTGTATTTATGGTGATATTCAGTTAACTTAAATGAACTTTTACCCTAAAATGTACTTAGACATATTGTCTAACCAATTTTTCTTTTGTTGGCTGGGGCCCTACCATTATGAAACTGATAATGGTAGGTTCTGAGTTTGTTGGAGCAGTAGATCCAGTGGAGAGCTTTCCATTGGAGGAGGAGCCCGTTCCTGAAGATCTGTAACTTTAGTTTTTTTTTTAGTGAGATTGAGAGTTCATTTCAGTTCTTTTAATCTTATTAAATGTTATAATAATACAGGTTTATATTTCTCTTTCAGTACTTTACTTATTCTGTATTGTTGTATTTATACTATATTGGATGGATGCTATACCTTTTATTGCTTCCGCACTCTGAGTTCTTGTATGATCATTTAGTGATAAATTCTGGAATGAATGACAAAGTCCTTAGTTAAACTGGATTAGAATGTGTGTCTAATCCAATCTTAAGTAGGGACCTTGTCATTTGGTGACCCCTCCACCGTAATCATGTTAACTTAAGAGTTAACAGGACCACGGCGGGGCTGGGCCGCCACACTTGTCCCCGATGGATACAGCCGATTGGCTGAAGGCCGTGGAAAAGGATTTAATTAGTTTGAAAATTCCAAACTCCGAAGCCGTCCGTCTCACCACCCATCTGTTCCACGCCGAGGCAAAATATTGGTGGGAAGAAGTCGGGAACACCCAGTTCGTCGATTATGATCTAGATGACATTCCTTGGGATGCATTTGTTGAAGCATTCAAGACTGAGTTCATCCCCCCGTCCGCACAAAACATGATCATAGATACAATCATGAGGTTGACTCAAGGAAGTCGCTCAGTGGCGGAATATGAAAGAGAGTTCCGTAGATTAATTTGTTTCGCACCAGAAGTCACCCATTCTGAGTCAGCAAAGTGCCACCGCTTCCTTTGTGGACTCAGAAGTTCGTTGAAGAATTAAATAGTGCCACTTTGTCTAATGAGCTTCTTCAAACTAGTGGAAACGGCTAATGTGATTGAGCATCACCAATTCGAAGAAGATCATAAACAAAAAGCGCAAACCACTCCGAACCAGCGAGAAAATTTCAAGAGACACGAGTCCAACCCCGTGAAAGTGTATCAGCTGGAAGTAGCACCTACTACCGATCAAGCTCAAAATTGTACTAAACCACAACCGTATGGCAAGTGTTACCACTTTGGCCAGAGATGTTTTAATTGTGGGCGCACAGGCCATCGGTTCTATCAGTGCGACCACACGAAAACAATAGACGGAGTTCAAATGAAGCCGTATCATAAGAAGCAAGTGTTTCGAGCAACTCCACTGAATCGGAGGGAACCAAATCTGGCCATAATGCTAGCCCCTGTATCTGAAGTGGCTCACACGCAGCCACCAGCTCCTAATTCTTAGAATTTTCAGCGACGGCAGACTAACAATCGTCCTGCTGGACCTGCCCGAGTATATGCTTTAACTCCTATGGAAGCCGCAGAAGATAACAATGTGGTTTCAGGTACGCACTGTTAAACTTCCCATGTTACATTGCCTTTCCGTATTTTAAATCTTTTCAAATTGTTGATGTGAAACTGTGTAAATTTAGGCACACTTTATTTCAATAACCAGCCTTGTAACGTATTGTTCGATACGGGTGCCAGTCACTCATTCATCTCAGAATAATTTGTTAATAATCCTAAACTTCACGCATGCAATCTAGCATAAAAATTGAGTGTTGGACTTCCATCAGGAATCCAACTAAGTGCTCATAAATTTTGCAATATCAAAGTCTCGATAAATGATCAAGAATTTCAGGCTAAGCTAATCATCCTACCGATAGCTAACTTTGACATCATCATCGGGATGAATTGGCTCAGTGACAATAATGCTTGTGATAAACTGTCATAAAAAGGGAGTCACTCTCCGTTCTCAGGGTAAGCCTGAAACATTTGTAGGAAAAACTAGCACGCAATTATCTTTAATAAATGCCATTAAAGTTGAACAATTGATTGTCAAAGGTTGTAGTGCCTACTTAGTCACCATGATGGGCGAAAAAAAAGAAAATATCTCCCTTGCTGATTGTAAGGTAGTCAAAGAGTTCGTCGATGTATTTCCAGAGGGTTTGCCTGGTGTACCTCCTTTCAGAGAAGTGGAATTCTCTATTGAATTGATTCCCGGTACACAGCCAATATCCAAGGCACCTTATAGAATGGCACCAAAGGAGCTTCAGGAACTCAACGAGCAGTTGCAAGAGCTCATGAATAAAGGTTTTATTAGGCCAAGCATGTCTCCTTGGGGAGCGCCATTATTATTTGTGAAAAAGAAGGATGGATCTATGCGTATGTGTATAGATTATCGTGAACTGAACAAGGTCACCATAAAGAACAAATACCCACTGCCTAGAATCGATGATTTGTTCGACCAATTATCCGGAGCCGTGATATTTTCCAAGATCGATTTAAGGTCTGGATACCACCAGCTGCGAGTAAAGGAAGACGATGTAGGGAAGACTGCGTTCCGTACTCATTATGGACACTTCAAGTTTTTGGTGATGTCGTTCGGACTCACCAATGCACTATCGATCTTTATGGATTTAATGCAGCGCGTGCTAAAACCGTATTTTGATAAGTTTGTGATCGTCTTTATTGACGATATCCTCATTTACTCCAAAACTCTGAGAGACCATGAAGAACATCTGAGGTTAGTGTTGGAAACCTTGCGTGAGCATCAATTTTATGCCAAGTTCTCCATGTGCGAGTTCTGGCTGAACTCCATTGCATTTTTGGGACACGTAGTCGATGCTCAGGGAATTTGAGTAGATCAGAGCAAAGTAAAAGCTATTCAGGATTGGGCTCAACCTAAGTCTGTCACCGACATTAGGAGTTTCCTGGGATTAGCAGGATACTATAGGAAGTTTGTTAAGGGCTTTTCCCAAATTGCTTCGCCGTTGACTAAACTAACCCAAAAGGCTGTCCCATTCATTTGGAGCCCAGAGTGCGAGGAAGCGTTCCAAACCCTTAAGGATGCTCTATCTACCACTTTAGTTCTTGTTCTACCAAAGGAAGGTTTGAACTATCAGGTATTTACCGATACCTCTGGAATCGGTCTAGGTTGTGTTTTGATGCAAGAGGGTAAGGTAATTGCTTACGCTTCTCATCAACTAAAACCCCACGAGAGAAATTATTCAGTTCATGACCTGGAGCTTGCCGCCGTAATATTTGCCTTGAAAATATGGCGTCACTACCTGTACGGAGTGCAATGTTCAATTTTCACCAACAATCAGAGTTTGAAGTACATCTTCACCCAGAGAAAATTGAATTACCACTAGAGAAGATGGTTGGAGCTCATTAGCGATTATGATCTCAGCATTCAATATCATCCAGGGAAGGCTAATGTAGTGGTTGATGCTCTTAGTCATCGTGCTACTCTAACCTCTATGATTGCCTCCAGTTTCTTAGAACCTGAATTTCATAAGCTCGAGATTTCTCCAGTTAATGGCAATATGCTGAGTTCGCTATTAGCAAATATTAATGTGGAACTCACTTTCCACCGAGATGTCTCCATCTCGCAAACCAAAGATGATGAGTATTTGAAATTTAAAGCAGATATCGAAGGTGGTCATCGTCAAGATTTGTAGTTGCAGAATGGTGTAGTTTATCAGGGTAATCGATTGTGGATTCCTAAGTCTATGCATCAAGATGTTTTAGTCGAAGGCCATAATTCTGGGTATCATATTCACCCAGGCAGTGCTAAGATGTATTAAGATTTGAAGCAATCATTTTGGTGGCCAGGTATGAAGAAAGATGTAATTTAGTAAAGGCTGAACACTAAAGACCTGGTGGTCTTTTGCATCACGAGATATTCCTGAATGAAAATGGTTTGATATATCCATGGACTTTGTCATGGGATTGCCTCGTGCCAAATCTGGTGCCAACGCAATCTGGGTTATTGTTGTTTGATTAACTAAATTAGCGCATTTCCTTCCTATTCGTCAAATTGATTCAGTAGAGAAGTTGGCAAAGCTCTACATCAAAGAGATTGTCAGATTGCATGGAAATCCAAAGTCAATTGTATCTAATAGAGACAGCAGATTTACTTCCAAGTTTTGGCAAGTTGTGCATCAAGATCTAGGCACGACTCTAGCCATGAGTACAGCTTTTCATCCTCAAATGGATGGTCAGACTGAGAGAGTAAATCAAGTTATGGAAGATTTGCTTAGGCTCTGTATTCTTGATTTTGCTGGTTCCTGGGAAGATCACATCCCGTTAGTGGAATTTGCCTACAACAACAGCTTTCAAGCCAGTATTAAGATGGCTTCATATGAAGCTTTGTATGGTAGAAAATACAGTACTCCACTAGCTTAGTCTGAAACAGGAAGTGTTTAACTGTTTGGTTCAGAATTAGTAGAAGAAACCAGCAGTAAGATCAAGTTAATTCAACTGAGAATTCGTTCAGCTCAAGATCATCAGAGTAAGTATCATGACTCTCACCACCATCTCTTAGAATTCAATGTGGGAGATTCTGCTTATCTAAAGGTTATCCCAATGAAGGGTGTTTTTAGATTTGGTGTAGCTGGAAAACTCAGTCCCCGCTATGTTGGGCCTTTTACAGTATTGGCCAAGGTAGGGTCATCTGCTTATCGACTAAGCCTACCTGATGGCTTTGCAGCTGTTCACAACGTATTTCATGTATTCTCATTGAGAAGATGTCTTCGAGACCCTTCGCACCTTGTTCAACTCCCAGCAGTAGAGATCCAACCTGATCTTTCGTATGCCAAAGAATCTATCAGAATCTTAGCTCATGATCAGAAGCAGCTGAGAAATCGTTCAATTCCTATGGTCAAAATTCAGTTGAAGAATCGATCGTTAGAAGAATCTACTTGGGAGAAAGAGGTGGATATGCGCAATAAATATGCCCAGCTCTTTGCAAATCCAGGTACTGTTCTTTTTTTTCTTTCAATTGTATCTAAACTTGTATTGTCGCGGCATGATATTTCTTCATTTGGGGTGATGTCGGGGACGACATCATTCTTAAGTGGGGGAGTCTGTAACAACTCTAGGTTGTTACCCTAGCTAAAACTAGATTAATTAAGCTAAACTAAGGTTTGATTTTGATTCCATTAGATTCAATGGGTCATTTAAATCTAAACCTAAAAGTTTGAAATCAATCGAAGCTAAATTGGAAAATTTGGTATTTTTGGCTATTTTTAAGCCCTGAAAAATACTTAAATTATTTTGATCTCCAAATTGAAATCTAATTTCATTTTTGAATTCCTCATACCCAAATTAGTTAAGGGTAAATTTTTGGGAATTTTTGGAGCTCATTTGGTCCTAAATTGGATTTAGATAATTTAAGATAATTATATATTATTTAATTGGATTTATTTAAATTAAAATTAATTAAATTAAATCCTAGGATTCGATGTCGGGACCGCGGCAGATCCGCTGCGGGGTCCCGACAGCGGCGCACGGCTTTGCGCCCGTAGGATCGCTAGCACGCATCTCAGCACGTTTTGATCCAATGGCTCGCGCCTTCGACCAGATCCGTTAGATCTCGACCATTCCGCGGTTCTGAGGTCTGATCCGGCAGCTCTTAATCCATCCGCCTAAGTAAACCCGATCGCCCGTTCGATCCCAGGATCAGATCCGACGCCGATCCAATCCCACGAGCGACCGTTAGATGTCAGGTAATCAGAGCCATCCCGCGTCAACTAACGAACCATTAGACGGCCTGGGCGACCCCGCTACTGTTCATCTTCATCCCCAGAGGATCTCGTCCCGACAGGAAAAATTCACGAAAATGCGCCACGTAATCCCTATCTGCCACTCCCCTCGCCATGTCAGCTCGAACGTTGGCGCCTTCCCGTAAGTGGCCGAGCCTTGTCGGCTGAGCCATGAGGCCTGGACCTTCCCAATTTTGGGAATCCAGGGAGGAGCCTCGGGCCGAGCCATTTTCCGAGCTCGAGCCCCGACCTCCATGCCTAAGCCCTCCTAAGCCTATAAATACCCCCATTAATCCCTCAGTGAGCTCCTTTGCTCACTATCTCCCTCTGCTCTTTATTCCCGGTGTTCCCAGATCTCCTGGCAACTGGACCTGCTGTTTTCGCTGATAGTGGGGTGTGTGTCTGACGTTCAGACCCCCAGCTTGTTCCTGCGATCACTTGGAGCCCCAGGGCAGTCCGCATTGTCTTCATCGCAGCAAACCAAGGTACATCCATTCCTATCTCCTCTGTCAAGCTGGATTCAGCTCGACTCCTCTCGCTCAAGCCATATATGCTGTGTTAGGTCCCTCCCTTAGCTCCTAGCAGTCGTCCGGTACTTCCAGTGAGCTCTGGCAGTGCGCCAGACGGCATAAGCACCGTCTGAAATGCACACTGCAAGCCGGGCCACTTTTGCTCGAGCTCGGCATTCCCTCGAGCAATTGGGCCTCCATTCAGCATCGATACCCCTCGGTAATGATTGTAAGTGGGTATCGATGGTTGGGTGTGACCAGATCGTTCGATTCGACTAGAATCGATTGATCCAGTCGCGAGCCTAAGCGGTAGAAATCACCGAGTAGCACCCCGAGGATCCGGACCACCTCAGGACCTCTCGAGTCTCCCTATCGCTCCATCTTGGATCCTTGCACGTGTAGGGATCCAGATCGAGGCAACTATGCACTCTGTGAGGAGAATTTACTCCTCACAGGTGCGCCAGCTGAAGGATCCCAGCTGAGTAGTCATCTGGCGATCCAAAGCTTCCTAGTTAGGGCTTCGGGGTTTAATCGATGTGCCTAAGGACAAGGAACGTGTAGCCACCGAGATCAGGGCCTGACGTGGTCTGTGCGCGGTGAATTTTGCGACGGGAGCTAACCTTAGGGTGCTCAGCGTCGGGCGCGAGCGGAAGGAGGAAGACGAAGATTTTGGGCGGGGCCGATCCCCGACCCGCATCTTTTTAATTTGGGCCGCGATTATTACCAAATTATTGAACGGTATTTTTAATGGTTCTGAATTTAATTAATTAAACCCTATAGCTTTACTTTAAATAAACATTTAGAATACATTAATTAAATAACTTTAGTTATACATATCTAAATGATATGATCCAATATACCATTTGAATCAGAAAAATTCAATGAATCTGAATAAAAAATAAAATCTCATATCTAACGGTTGGATTTAAAAATATTGGCCAAACCCTCTCTGCTCTTAAATAAATCATATAAAATCATCTAATTATCCAATTTATAAGATTAAGGACTCTGATTGCTCCTTGTACCCTAAGAAATAATTCCAGGCCCTTAAAATTAATTTTGGATAATTAATTTTCTTAATCACTCCTTAATCACCCTAATCAAGAATTAGTGAATTAAACTCTAACTAAGCCTCTGATTTGGGTGGGGATGGTTCCTAATATCATATTAAACCTAGTATAACCTAAGTGTAAGGTTGGATTGCCCTAAAGTGCCTTAATTTCACTAATCATTCTAAGTGACTTAATTAACTGATTAGTGCTAATTAAGATCATTTAGGTCATCAAAACCTAAGTTAAGGGTGTTTCCCACTTCACTAAGTAATATGAAACACATTAGAATAGACTAGAGCAAATTTGGTTAGTTAAACCTTAAAATCCCAATTTTAGCCTCAAGAGGGGCATTTTGGTCATTTTTGACTAAAATGTGATTTAGTGTTCTTTAAAAGATTGAAATTTCAGTAAACTACTATAAAGTAGATTAGAAATGTTCTCTGAAATCCTAGAACAATAATAATCATTAATTCATAAAGTCTCATTAATTCCTTAATTAAGATGCTTAGATCTTAAGTCTTACTTATAAAAACATATGGCATTAAACTTTAAATCTAATAATTGAAATGGTCAATTATCTCATTAATAAGTTCAGCTAAGATAATATAAGAACTAAGTGTTAAAAGAAAAGAGACTGGAAACATCTAAGTAAAATTCTTAGCTTAAGATCTAGAGTGATCAAAACTCAGACCCTTAGATCTTAAGTAACCTAAGAAGGTCAAAAGGGGTTTAATGTTAATCTAATACCTGAAATTGTCAATTCTAACCTTAATAAGCTCCTTATAGATAATTATGAAATTAGATTCTAAAGAAAATCACAAATGGAAACTCTTAAGTTAAAACTCTAATTAGAAGTCTAAAGTGATCAAACTTCAGATATTTATATCTTAAATCTTAGACTTAGATCTTCAATTTGAATCAAACCACCTCCAATTGAAATTCTTTAATGATTGATTGTTTAATCTTTTGAAATCTTCCATGTGGGTATAGGATGATTCAATCAATAAGATAATGAAATTATCTTAAATATTGAATATAGATCTTAGATTCTCAAGTTCTTAATTGATTATTTTATCTTATAATCAATAGAATAGCCTTTCACTAAGATCTTAGTTCCTAAATCTTTCAACTTATAGGATTCATTACCTTCAAAGTAGGTAATAAGTGAGAAACCTAGATTTTATTTAGAATATCACCTAGGATTTAGGATTTGAACTTAACATAGGGTTTAAGTTCTAAATTCTTAAATCTTGATTTATTTAATCAAGATTTGGGTAAGAGAGTAAAATATTCATAAAATTAGGTCATTAATTTGCTTACTTAAATGATATAGTCATCACATGATTTTGGATTAGAACTTGTTAAGTTCTAATATTTATCTTTAAGGACGTAAATCTGAGATTCTACTTGATAGCTGGATATTGGAGATCCTAAGCTTGTACTTTCTCAGAGTAGTTAGATTTGGTAATTAGACAACAATAAATATCATATAAGCCTAGATTGAGTCTCTTGCTTACTTTGACTAGATTGCTTTTGCATACCTTGTATTTGAGCTTTAGCCCTTGAGCATAATAGGAAAAACTTAGGATATGGATGATGCATCCTAAGCTAGTATTGAAATTGCATATCATTTAGTTTTGGTTTTGTTTGCAGTTAGTAGAATATGTCCTAGCTTAGTCTGCCTCTTCAGTAGTAATATTGTATAGACTGGACTCAGACCTAGCATATTTGGATGGCTGGGCTGAGGATTGATTGATGGATATTGAAGGCCCTGTATGGCCTATTGGCTGGTATGACAGTACTATATCCTAGGCTTATTGCTACCTTAGCTGGATTGTTCAGTATTGTTTTATTTTTGCTTTGCCACATGCTTCAGTGGCCTTATTTTCAGTATTTGCTCGCTTTGCCACATGCCTCAGTGGCCTTACATTTCATATATTGCTTTGCTTTTGCCACATGTCTCAGTGGCCTTTCTTTTCATATTAATTTGCATATTGTATGTATATTTTATAGCTTAGATATATATATAAATGGCATGTTTAGGATGCTAGAATTTTATCATGTTCAGTACTTGTGTTCTTTTATACTCAGCATTTTTTATTACGATCATAATCATGTTAGGAGTATATTTATTCAGTAGTTGCAGTTATTTTTACTTTTAGCCTCATCTTGCTTATCTAGTGCTTTGTATGTTACTTCACATACATGTTGCTTACTATAAATGGATAGTTTATAGTATTCCATTTCTTTCATAGCTTGTTGCACCTTTACTGCTTGCATATGTAGTAAAATTAAAATGTGGTATCTTTAAATGTTCAGTTCATTAAAATAGCCTAAAATATACTTAGACAATTATCTAACTGTAACTTTTGTATTTTATTGGCTGGGGCCCTGACACTTGTGATACTGACAAATGTCAGATCCGGAGTTATTCATTGGCACTGTTGTTGGTGAGGAGCCAGTTCAGGAGGAGGACCTTCCAGCTGCTGTTTAGATAGTTTTGCCTTGTTTATTCAGTGAGGATGAGAGTCTTTCATTTTCAGTTATTCATTTCAGTTTGTAATAATTAACTTTCTGGATGTACTTTACCTTCTGCATATTTCTGAGTTAATGCTTGAGTTCTTTTCCTTACTATGTTGTGTATGGATGATTGCTTTATACTTTGCTTCCGCACTCTGTTCTATACATGTATATTGATGTATGACTCTCAGTTTTTAGGTGACAAATCCTTGGATTAAGTAGAGTTGGGGTTTTGCCTAATTTTACTTAGGTTAAGGATTTGCCACAGTTAGAGCACCTTTCTTCCTTATTGACTGTACGAGGGCCCCACAGCACTGGGGATTGATTAATGGATATTGGAGGCCCTGTATGGCCTATTGGCTGGTATGACAGTACTATGTCTTAGGCTTATTGCTACTTTAGCTGAATTGTATTGCTTTCTGATTTGCTTTGCCACATGCTTCAGTGGCCTTATTTTTAGTTTCTACTCACTTTGCCACATGCCTCAGTGGCCTTACATTTCATATATTGCTTTGCTTTTGCCACATGTCTCAGTGGCTTTTCTTTTTCCTATTAATCTGCATGTTGTATGTATACTTTTATGGCTTAGATATGTAAATAAATAGTATGTTTAGGATGCTAGAATTTTATCATATTCAGTACTTATGTTCTTTTATACTCAGCATGTTTTATTGCGATTATAATCATGTTAGGATCATATTTATTTCAGTAGTTACAGTTATTTTTTTTGCTTTCAGGCTCACCTTGCTTATTTGATATTTGTATGATATTTCACATATATGTTGCTTGCTATAAATGAATAGTTTATAGTATTCCACTTCTTGTATAGCTTGTTGCACCCCATAATTGCTTGCATGTTAAAAATAGTTTAATGTGATATCTTTCAAATATTCAGTTCATTTAAATAGCCTAAAATGTACTTAGACAATTGTCTAACTGTAACCTTTTTATTTTGTTAGCTGGGGCCCTGGCATTTGTGATATCGACAAATGTCAGATTCAGACGTGTTTGTGGGCAGTGTCGCAGTGGAGGAGCAGATTCAGGAGGAGGATCATGCTGCTGCTGTTTAGTTAGCTATTGCCTTTTTATTTTAGTGAGATTGGGAGATATTTTTATTCTCTTTAAACTTCAGTTTGTAATAATTAATTCTGGATGTATTTTATTTCTGCATTGTGATGAGTTACTATATTACATTCTCTTTTCTTACTATGTATGCTTGTGGATGTTACTCTATTTTGTATTGGTTTCGTCGCTTTGATATTTGTATTGATGAATGTTATAGCACTTGGTGACAAGTCCTTGGCTTAAGGCAGGTTGGGTTTACTTAACTTTACTTAAGTTGGGGATTTGCCACAGTTGGAGCACCGTACTTCCTTATTATCGGTACGGTGGCCCCACAGTAATGCCTTAGAGTGCAGATGTCGTCCGGTGCTAAAATGTCTACAAAAAGGTTCTGTTTGATAGACGTCCCAATCAGTAACCAACTATTCCCATCCAAAATTATCATTATGCCGATCACAAATTTTAACATAATTTTAGGAATTGATTAGTTAAGAAGATTCAACGCCATTACAAACTATTATTGAAAAAAGGTCATCCTCAAGGTAGGAACAAAGCCCGAGGTCTTCATAGGCAAGCTTAGCCTAATTGCATCCTTAATAAATGCATATGAAGCCAAGCACCTTAGTAATAGAGGTTGCTACGCTATATTTGTAACCCTTATTGGTGAAGAAAAAGATGATAGAGATCCTATGGATACCCTAGTAGTTAGAGAGTTCCTAGATGTTTTCCCATCGGACTTACTTGGACTACCTCCTATGCGTGAAGTAGAATTTTCAAGTGAACTGATCCCAGAGACTAAACTTAAATCCAAAGCCTCATATAGGATGGCACCTAAAGAACTTTAAGAGCTCAGAGAGCAGTTATAAGAACTATTGAAAAAAGGTTTCGTGCACCCTAGCATGCCGCCTTGGGGAGCTCCCGCACTTTTCATCAAGAAGAAAGACGGATCAATGCGGATGTGTATAGACTACCGTGAGCTTAACAAGG
Organism: Gastrodia elata; assembly: GCA_016760335.1. Lineage (NCBI taxonomy): Eukaryota > Viridiplantae > Streptophyta > Magnoliopsida > Asparagales > Orchidaceae > Gastrodia > Gastrodia elata. The sequence goes on from CM028677.1 coordinate 40,426,135, forward strand.
TGACCATAAGGAACAAGTATCCTTTTCCAAGGATAGATGACTTGTTTGATCAGCTCACTAGAGCGAAAGTCTTTTCCAAGATTGACTTGAGAACATGATAAAGATATTCTTATGACTGCATTCAGGATCTGATATGGGCATTATAAATTTCTTATCATATCTTTTGGACTGACAAATGCTCCTTCCATATTTATGGACATGATGCAGCGTATTCTAAAGCCTTACCTCGATCAACTTGTCATAGTTTTCATCGATGACATCCTAATCTACTCCAAGTCAGCTGCTGAGCTTGAAGAGCATCTTCATACTGTTCTAATATTTTAAAGAAAGTTTAAATTGTATGCTATGTTTTTGAAGTGTGAGTTTTGGCTCAACTTCGTGGCATTTTTAAATCACATGATAGATGCTGAAGGCATTAGAGTTGACCAACAGAAGATCCAAGCTGTACAATAGTGGGTTCAACCCAAATCTGTAACTGAAATCTACAGTTTTCTAGGACTTGCTGGATATTATAGAAGATTCATTCCTGAATTTTCCAAAATAGCATCTTCATTAACTTAGTTGACTTGTAAATAAATTCTTTTCATTTGGAACACAGCTTGTGAAGAAGCATTTTAGAAACTAAAAAAATTATTAATTTCTGCACCAGTATTAGTGCTACCTCAAGAAGGCAAAGATTTTCAAATTTATACTGATGCCTCCAAGGTAGGACTAGGTTGGACTCATAAGAGCTTGCAATTACAAATACTGTCTGAAGCCCATAACTCTGGCTATACTGTACACCCTGGTAGCTATAAAATGTATTAGGATCTCAAGAAATCATTTTTGTGGTTTGGCGTGAAGTGGGATATAGCTATTTTCATTTCCAAATACCATCCTTGTTCTTTAATCAAGGCTGACCACTATAAGCATGGTGGATTTCTTAAACCCTTAGACATTCCTGAATGAAAATTATTTGATATTTCTATAGATTTCATTATGGGTCTACCTAAGAGTAGATCTTGTTCTAACTCAATTTGGGTAATTGTCGACAGACTCACAAAATCAGCTCATTTTCTTCAAATCCATCAAATTAATCCTGTTGAGAAGTTACCTAAGCCTTACCTTAAGGAGGTCATCTGTTTACATGGTATGCCGAAATGTATAGTTTTTGATAGAGACCATAGATTCACTTCCAGATTTTGGTCCGCTGTTCAGCAAGACATGGGGATGAATTTATCTTTGAGCACTACTTTCCATCCCTAGACAGATGGTCAGACTGAACATGTTAATCAGATCTTGGAAGATCTTTTGCATCTTTGTGTAATTGATTTTGGTGGATCATTAGAAGATCACCTAGCATTAGTTAAGATTTTCCTACAATAATAGTTATCAGTCCGGCATTGGTATGGTTCCTTATGAAGCTCTTTATGGAAGGAGGTGTACTACTCCAATTGTGTGGACTGAAGTAGGAGACTCTCAACTTTATGGTTCAAAATTGATCGAAGAAACCACTAATAAAGTTCAATTGATTAAGCACAATATGATGGCAGCTCAGGATAAATAAAAGAAATATCATGTTGTTCATCATCGTCAGTTATAATTTCATGTGGGAGATCATGCATATCTTAAAGTGAGTCTGATGAGAGGTGTGTAAAGGTTCAGTATGTCTAAAAAGTTGATTCCAAGATATTTGAGACCCTTCGAAGTGATAGAGAAAGTTGGAACATCTATGTTTTGATTGGAGTTGCCTGAAGAATTTTTAGTTGTGCACAATGTGTTTCATGTTTCATTCTTAAGGAGGAGTTTGCTAGATCCTAGTCAGTAAGTTCAAACTCTAGCAATCGAGATGCAACCCAATCTAACTTTTTTTGTAAAGCCTGTTGCAATTATGGGGAGAGATCTTAAGCAGTTAAGAAATCACAGTATTCATTTGATCAAAATCCAGTGGCAGAATCATTTAGATAAAAAAGCCACCTGGGAAAAAGAAAAGAATATGCGGAAGAAATTCTTAGAATTCTTTCAATAATCAAGTAACTTTAGTACTTCCATTTTCAATTATGTTTCAATTAAGGCTTCCTCCTTGTAATTGCATTCCATATTTTATTTGATGTCTGTCGAGGGCAACACTCATTTAAGGAGGAGAGTCTGAAACAACCCTAGTGTTGTTACCCTTCAATTAGTAATATAGTCGACATTATTCCTTTTCTAATACACATATAATAGTGTTAAGAGCCTCCACCTCAAATTTAACACTTTTCAACAGTTTTTGATTTCCTAATAATTTTAAAAATACCTAATTTATTTAGACCTTAGAATAAAAAATGGAGTCCATCATTAGACTCATCACCCCTAAATTAGCTAGGGGTGGTATTTTGGAAGTGTTTAGGAGTTGTCAAATTTTTTTCGAATATTTTAATATTATTTAAATACCCAAAAAATTACAATAATTAAATTGACCCTCGATCAAAAATTTGATTATATTTTGAGTTCATCACCTCTCAATTAGGTAAGAGTGAAAATTTGGGATTTTTCGGAGTGCGTTTAAACATTTAAATATAAAAAATAATTTTGGATAATTAAATAATTAAATATTTAAATAAAACTTTTAAATTAATTAAAGTAATATATATATAAATTATTAATATTCAAATAGTTCAATGAAGAATCGTGAGGAATCCACTAACATGTGCAAAACACAAAATAACAAATCAGTGTAATCATGTTTGTTCCTTCCTATTTGATTTTGATCGAACGACATGCAATGATCCCAGTTGATCTGTCAGTTGGATCAAATTCAGGATCTAATGGCCACAATCAACCTATTGTACGTCTTCCATGATTTCTCCCCTGCGCATTCTAGGCTGTCATTCGGCCTCTGCAAAACCCTAATCCTATTCCCTTTAGCCTCTAAAGCTCAGTATCATCTTCTCATTTTTTTTGTTATGCTGGTTGGAAGAGGATTTCTGAGGATCGAGGTTCTTAGTTGCAGTGCGCTCAATAATTTCCTTTGCAAACCCTAAAATGAAATACTTCAGAGATAGGTGCCTCTACTCTTCCATTTCTCTTTTGATTATGCATATATTTCTTTTTAAGTCTTTTCAATTACCTATCTCCTTCACTGGATAAGTCACTACTAAGCATATCTGAGCCATTTAGGGATTCAACCATTTAAGTGTTCATTATTATTCCTATAAATACTTAAATTTCAAAATTAAGTTTGTAAATAATTATTATTAATTTCGAATACATATATTTATTCAATTGAGAATTGATTGTGAGTTTCTGAATGAGCTCAAATGAGATTGAACAGAGCTCATCCATCCATTTGAAGACCATACCTATGCAATAATCACTAAACCTAATAAATTTAACATTCCAATAGAGTCGACTCTAGTAAAATAGTGTAGAGTACTCAGTTCAGATAAGAACTCTTATTTAGATTTACATTTTCTAGTTTGTCGCATCGGTTGGAATGGATCGTGTTGTGAATACTTCTCTGCCCTAAAACTCTGTCTCGTTCCCTGTCGAGGGAGAAGACGAGTGTTTCGGTTTGATATCATGAACTGATTCTGGAGAGCAGGATCAGTTCGCCTTCAAACAGTGCCAACCGATCCTTTAATGGATTATATTTAATACATTTACTTAAATGAAATAATATAAATCACTTAAATTAATTAAATTTAATTTATTGAATAATTTTAGTTGTAGTTATCCAAATTTCACAAAATTTTATATCATTTCATCCAAAAAACTATGAGGAATAGTATTATGATATTAGAATTTCATTTTTTTTGACAATTAATTTTATTATCATTATTTCAAATGATAAATTAAATTAATTATCTTATCAAATATTATTTTTATCATAACTTGATCAGTTGATGTCCAAATTGGACATTCTAATGGTCCAATGCGCTCACAAAAATGTGTAAGACAATAATATGAAATTAGATTTAAGTTGTGAACCCTAAATCTCTTAATGACTTCTTAACCCTAATTAGGAGATCTCCAAATCATAAAATTTCAAAATTATCCAAATTTGACCAGTTAGTATTGTATTTCTGCTTATGCTATAAGGATTCCATAATTCTGTATATCTTTTCATTTGAATAACAATTGAAATTTTAGGTATTTGGCTCTTTAAATTAGGTAATTTTCTAATTTTATAATTTTTATTTATGCATATTTTAGGTGATTTAAATCCTAAGACAGCAAACATGTCTCACTTTAATTATTCCCATATACTTTCAAATGTATATTAGAGACTTGAACTTCATGATTTAGATAGATGGAATGCTTAATAAACTTTTGATTTAATCATGATCCTTAATAGAATTGTTATAGGATTGACTTGAAATCATAAATTGCATGAAATATTTTGAGTTAGATTATCCTCAATTAAGATTGTTAAATTTTCACACTCATGTAATTAAAATGATTGGAGTTTAGTGAGATTATTTATATATAGCATATTCTAAATTCAGTTTTTCCATTCTTTGAATACTTTTTAAGATATTAAGAAACTTAGTTTGTATGATTTGCTATCAAAATCTTAGTTAAAATTATTCTTTATTTGTAGAATGCAAATAATATTGAAAATGTATACTTTAATTCCTTAAGAGAAGTTATTAGAACTAATGCATCATAAAGAAATTAAAATTAGTGATAGTTCTAACACTAGTCTATATACTTAGTCCTCTATCAAGCTGAGGATTTGTATGCTACTTGTAAATCTTATTTCATTAAGAGAATCAAATAAGACTAGTGTCCAATTTTTAGATTTGGATCTTTAGTTTTCATATCTCCTCAAGTTCTTTGTTCACTTTTAAGTTATCTAATAATTGAATTAAGAATTCCTTAACTTTTTATTGTGATTAAGATATATTATAGGATTCCTTAATCTACAAACCATAATAAACATAGGGCTTGTATTTACTAATCTTAGTTCTCCCAAACACTTAGGTATATTCTATCAATTGATCCTAGTTAAGTTAGTGACTAGTTTGATTTGATACCTTACAATTTATAAACTAATTAGATGAAGATTAGTAGGTTGTTTATTAACCTTCACTTCAATTAGTTTAATAAACCTTCAATTTTATTCTCCATTACTAGCTTCCTAAACTATAATCATTAATCAATTTGATTTGATTAGATTAGGACTAGTGCAGAATAAGTTCTAATTACTTGAATAGTGTTATAAATTATTTTGTCACATCATAAGTTAAATTAAAATACTATTTTCTAAACTACTTTCACTTCTACTTTTGCTTAAGAATTTACTTGATGATCAATATCTATAAGTCTATTAGGAGCTCAAATAGCTCCAATTATTAAGTAGATCATTAAAATCAGATATATTTGGATATCACATAGTTTACAATTATTTGAATTTTGTTGAATGCTTAGTTAGCTTTGAGACTCTTCCTATGAACATACATACAAGATATTATGCATAAATAAAACTTTCACAATAAAATTATAGGGGTTTATATTATGATGAATAGCCAAGGGAAGGCTATAGGAGAAATAAGAAAACCTCATATTCTCAGAAGGTGAATGTGAGTGTTTATTTTCATTGAAACCTCGCTTTCCCTTATTAGTTGGGCAGCCGTGCTTAACTCCTCAAGTCATTCTAGATATGTCTACAGAATGAAGTTTTTATAAAATAACTTCAACTAATAATATATGAGTTTTTTAAAATCTTATTGATTGAAAGATCTCATCATAGCCTTTTACCTATATTTCCATTATATAGTTCTAGACTATACATTATTAGTCCAAGAGACTAAAATTCTCTTTTACTTACTATGCTTTGCACTTTCTATCTTTAGTACTGTGCTTTACTTACTATTCATATAGAATTCAGTGTCTGTTGCTTTAATTTCATTTAAATGCTCCAATGTTTTTCTTTTCCTTACTTAATATAATTTCTATTGGATATATACATATTTCTATTTCTTTTACTTTCAAATGCACTTTAGTAGCTTTTAGCCTTATTTAGGATGCTTTTCCCTTACCCTTTTGGTTACATGTTAGAATGATTATTCATGTAAGTACTCTTACTCCTTTACTTTCAACTATTCTTCTTTACAGCTATATTTATTTTCCTTTCCTACTTAAATGCTTTCAAATGTTCCTTTGCTTGTATTAAATTATAAAATAGTTTGTTATATCCAAATAAACTTATAAACATTAGCCAATCTTAAAATGTGCATAGACTGTTTAGTCTAACTACTCTTTTTTTTTCTTAGCTTTACCTTATCATATTTAAATACTAAAATATGATAGCTCAGGAGCAATATTATTCATGTGGAGGTGGACCTAGCACTTTAATATCTTAAAAATTACTTCTACTTATTTCATTTTACTTGCTTTTATATTATTTGAGAGTATGATCATTCTTCTTACTCTTTCAATTAAATGACATGTAATAACTTAAATTATATGTGATGTTGTTAGCTAATTTTATATTGGGTTTACTTATTTTGAAACTGCCTGGATTAAATGAGTGGATAAATGTTGTATGTCTTATATGTACTTGTTACATACTTTCCGTACTGCTTCATATATTACTTTTATTACAAATTTTGTTTAACTTAACTCTACTCATAAAGAGACTTTACCACTTAGCATCTAGTAATGAGTTAGTTTTCTTCTAATCTAATATTAGATGCTAAGGTAACACTCCAATGTTGGATTGAGCTCCTATCTGATATTGGGGCCGTTACAGCTCGGACTCAAATACAATCAAAAAAATTCTCTCTAATGAGGTGGCTAACAAATTTTTTTTTTTTAATCCCTCATTTTTATTATACAAACAAGCTAACTCGAACCTTTGAGAGTACAATAAGATAATGTTGTCTAAGATTTGTAACATCTATCGACCAGCACTTTCCCTTCTTTCCCAAATTGGATGTGGCATAAATCTATCACCATGCTTATCAGTTTTTTCTTATGGAGGAGGATTTATGATAAATTTATTAGTATTGACAAGAAACTGCAATCTTTAGGATATCACCTTGCCTCAAAGTATCAATATTGTTCTAAACTAGAAACTCTTAATCATGTTTTCATCGTCAATTGTCATAGTCCCATAGTTTGGATTACCTTGGCTTTAAACACAAATATTTTCAATTATTCCTGTACCCCTCTTTAATTGAGTGATAAACTAATTCTAATCATACCAAAAAAAAGGTTGTTTATGGGTCAATTGTTTGATGCTTACACATTTTGGCTTGGAATGCTAAAAATAAATCTAAACATTAAAACATTCCTATTTGTGCTTCCCAAATAATCATAGTTCAATCTACGGTTACTGCTTACACTGCAAATACTTTTGATTGGGCCAACTTGATGGATAATATCATTTGCTTATTAAGTCTAAACATCCATAAATCTTTGGGTGTTTTATTTCGAGGTGGGGCTTGGCACTTGTTTGTCTTCTATCTGGTTGTGGGTGAGCATTGGTTCCTGGTGATTGTTGCATGTTGGTTAGTTTTTGTTGTTGCTTGTTGTGTTTTCCTAGTAGCTAGTTGTTGTTGTTTTTTGGTGTCTCATATCAGTTCAATGATGTTGTTTTGATGTTACCCATTTTTCTATTACTACTTATCCCCCATGTGATTTCTGGGAATATTTGGCTACTATTTAGAGTTTGTCTAGTGGGCTGATTTGTTATTGTTTTGAGTTTTGCTTGGGGTTATTTGGCTATTGTTTAGAGTTTTTCTAGTGGGCTGTTGCACATGAGTCTCGAAAAGTGGGCATTGTGGTGCACTGTAGCATCTTGGTCTCGAAAAGTTAGACGTTGTGGTGCACTGTAGCGCATGAGTCTCGGGAAGTTGGGCACGGTGGCGCGCTGCAACTTTGGTTTCATCACTTTTGCCAATAGTTACAGGCCCATGCAGACCTTTAATTTTGATAATACTAAAAATCATATATTTTAAATATTTTTGTACCTTAAACAAAATAATCTAAATATCATTACAATGATGATGTGAGATTGATAACTTTATTATATCGTTTAATTCATTCAAACAAACTGAGCACTCTAACATCAAAAATAAACTAAAATTTAAACTTCATCTCAATTTCATTTCTTCGTAATAATATTGAAGAATTATTTTTCTATAATTATTTTTTAAGTGCACATTTGTTGGATATGGTGCGGGCAAGTTCGATTATAAATTCTAGGAAAATCAGAATCAAAAGTCATTGGAAACAAGGATGTCACTTTCAATGAAAGTGAAATGTACAAAAATTGTATTGGAGTCAAGACTGACTTAAAAGATGCTTCAGATGGAGAACTCTGGCATATAGAGATTGATGACAACATTGAGCCAGATGTTGGAGAATATAGAGAAGCTCAGGAGGGTGTCAATGTTGAACCACAAACACCCATATTAAGAAAATCCATAATAGTGTCTAGACCGCCACAGAGGCACTCTCCTTATTTATTCTATTTGTTGCTAACGGATAGTGGTGAACCAAAAAGCTTGGAAGAGGCATTTCAAGTTGAAGATTCAAGCAAGTGGAAGGCTACTATGAATGATGAAATGGGATCACTCATATCAAATGGGACATGGGAGTTGGCATCCTTACCAACTGGGAAGAAAGCCCTTCATAATAAGTAGGTTTATCGGATAAAAGAAGAGATGAATGGGAGCAAATGCTACAAGGCAAGGGATATAGTAAAAGGTTTCCAACAAAGACATGGGGTCGACTACAGTGAGATATTCACCCCAGTTGTGAAGATGACAACAATCAGGGTTGTTCTAAACTTAGTTGCAGTTGAAGATTTGCATCTAGAGCAAATGGATGTCAAGACATATTCCTTCACAGAGAACTGAAAAAAGAGCTTTATATGAAATAGCTTGAAGGGTACAAGGCTCAAGAAAAAGAAAAGTATGAGCTAGTGTGCAAGCTCAAGAAGAGCCTCTATGGCTTGAAATAAGTGCCAAGGCATGTGTACAAAATATTTGACAAGTTCATGTCAAAATTAGGGTATAAGAGATGTCCAGGCAGATCACTGTTGTTACATAAGGTAGTGTAAGTCCTATATAATCCTATTGCTGTATGTGTATGACATGTTGATTGCAGGATAAGATATGGAGGAAATAAAGATGCTGAAAGATCTTATGTCAAGGGAGTTTGACATGAAGGACTTGGGGCCAACCAAGCAGATTCTTGGAATAAGAATTTATAGGAAGAGAAGTGCAGGAATTTTGATTCTATTTTAGAAAGAATATGTTGAAAAGGTGCTAAAAAGATTCAACATGAATGAAGCGAAGCCAGTGGGCACTCCCCTAGAAAGTCACTTCAACTTATCAAAAGAACAGATGCTGAAATCTGAAGGGGAGAAGGAACATATGATGAGGGTTCTTTATGCTTCAGCAATTGGGAGCTTGATGTACACAATGATCTGTACGAGACCGGGCATTACTCATGCAGTGAGAGTGGTCAGCAGATTCATGGGGAACCCAAGAAAGCACTATTGGGTTGTAGTTAAGTTGACCCTAAAGTATCTGAAAGGTACAACGGACAAAGCTTTATGCTTTGGAAGATCTGAAATTATTTTACAGGGATATGTAGATTCAAATCTTATTGAAGATGTTGAGAGTAGGAGAAGCACTACAGGATATGTTTATACATTAGGAAGTGCGGCGATGAGCTGGATCTCTAAGCTACAAAATATCGTATCTCTATCTACCATGAAGGCGGAATACGTTGCCATTATAGAGGTAAGTAAGGAGATGATATGGTTAAAGAGTTTCATGGCAAAATTGGGCAAGGAGCTGAAGGATGTGAGGCTCTACAGTGATAGTATGAATGATATTCATCTAGCAAAGAATGCCGCCTTTCATGCCAGGACAAAGCACATTCAAGTTCGTTACCATTTCATCTGGACACTATTGGAAGAAGGATAGCTTAGATTAGAGAAGATCCAAACTTCTAAGAATCCAGCAGATACGCTTACCAAAGCAGTAATAACAGAGAAACTGGAGCTATGTGCAGCTTCAGTTGGCCTCGGTACGTGAAGAGAGAGCGGGGGTGAGCCACACCATAGTCTTTGATAGACACAGAATCAGATAGTGAAAGGTTAATGGAGGAAAGCAAGGAAAGATAGCCTGAAAGTCTCCAAGTGGGAGATTGTTGTGTTGCGGAGACTTTGGTATCCACGAACAGCACAGGCGCTGCTGCACGCCACAACGCGCCACAGCACGCGTCAGCGCGCCTCAGTGGTCAGCAACCAAGAAGCAGTTTCTGCAGCAGGCCACGGCGGAAAGCAGCGCCATAGTGCGCCGTAACAGAATCAAACGCGAGCGCCACAGCGCGCGCCGCAGCGGATCATAGGGTCTAGATTTAATGCGGGTTCCGCAGCGAGCCATTGCAGTTTAAGATTCGAAAGTCAATTACTACAGTGCACCGCAGCACGCCGTAGCTCGCTACTGCGGATGCCGATTTGAAAGCAGACCACTACGGTGCACTGTAGTAACCGACGGAGTTTTGTTTCGGTCCAGGTCTCGATCTGAAGAAATCTTAGGGGTATTTTAGACTTTTTGGGTCCGAAATGAAGCTAACAACTTAAGCCTAAGTAGTGGTGGAAAACCTAAGAATTTTCTAAGGCTTTTACGATCAGTTTGGAGGGTTTTTAGTGGCTATGGAAAGGAGAACCCTAGAAGGAAGCCTAAGGGAGCTGCTATCCAAGGCAAGTCTTGCAAGGTGGTGAAGCAACTCTAAGTGACAGCCTCTATTCCTCCTCTGCATTTTAGAGTAGAGCTAAACTTTTGTGCTGATGTGATATAGCTCTTGTACTCTGTAACCATTGAAGTTTTTCAAAGTGGATTTTCTCGTTGGTGTGGCTCCGTAGTTTTTCCCATTCTTAGGTTTTCCACGTATATCTTTGTGTTTGGATGATTGTATGTGCTGCGATCTTTCTCTTATGATTTTGTGATTTCTAGACTTGTTTGGTCACCGTCAACGCATTCCTCGATCCTCAAAGGCTTATAAGATTTCATGTGTTTCAATAACAACAAAGATGTTAATCTCTCTCGGCTTTAACATTTATCTCCACAAATTATATCAACTACATTATCTCTAACTATAGTCAATCATAAATTTAGATGCATCAAGTAAATAATTCTTATGTTATTGTTTCAAGACATAAAAGATGTTAATCTCTAGCAAACCCTATAATGCAAAAAATAATTGCATACATTATGATTCTCTCTAAATGCTAGGCATGCATATACACACATTTCTATATTTTTATCAATGAAGCATGCTGATAATGTAAGCAAAAGATTTCATTTATCATGATTTTGACTTTCAAGGCATATGAGGATCCCTATCTCTAGCAAAATCTAAAATACATGAGAATGAAGGCACGTATCACCCTAGCATTCGATCACTCAAATAAGTAAAAGTGAAATTCTATGATAGATTCATAAATTTTTATCCCATGATGAAATAAAAAGATACCAAGCCTAATTTACATTAAAACCTAAAATCAAAGAAAGCAATGCTTCCTAATTCTTGCTGTGGAATTTTTCCACCTAAACCTTCAATGGTAGTTGGCCTCCAACAGACAAAGTGTTCCTCCTCTCCTCCTTTTTACTTCCTTTGCTCATCAAGGACTCTTATTTTCCCTTCCTCTCTTTTCTTTGTTGTGATGATGGTCCCTCTTGATTTACATTCTTCCTCTTTAGCTTTCTCCAATTTTCCAATTTTATTTCATCCCAATGAACCACTTAAAACCGCTAGAAACTGCACAAAATAGTTAGTGGAATTGCTATTAAGCTGCTTCTTGGGCTTGGCTCAAGTAAATATGGCGCTTGAGCGCGCTAAGCCGCCAGACTTTCAGGCTTTAAGTTGAATAGTTGATCGGAATGTCAGTCGAAACTAATTTAAGTCTAGGAGAGGAAAGTCGAAACAAAATGGTCGCTTTGAATGCTAGAATTGTTGCAAGAAGGGTCACTCAATCATGGACCACAGTGCTCCCATATATATGCAATAATCATGACTGGACATAACGACATAAAAAATATGATGATAGACAACTCCGATATGCAATAATTTTATCATTCAAACAAACTGAACTTCAAAAATAAATTAAAATTTAAGCTTCATCTCAATTTCACAAGAATTATTTTTCTATATTATAATTGTATATAATATATATTATGAAAAAATCCCTCAAGCTTGGATTTGATTTTTGCGAGGCTTGCTATTGTTGTTGGTGGGATCTTCAAAGCCGCGTAAGAATTCATCTTGCTTAGGATAGCGCTTTGCAGAGCAGTACTCGTCAGTTTCGACTGGCATTCTCGGTTCGCCCAATTGGAGACAATGGGTCTCACATTCGGTTGTGCAATCGAACCAAGGCATAGTTCTCTTGCAAAAGCTCCAGCATTCACAGTAGCATTCATCATTACCATCATGAGCGGAACTCATTAAAACCATACATGATATCATATGTGAAAGGAGGAGGAGCACTATGAGCTTCTTGAACGCCATCTGCATGTATTATGCTATTAAAGACTTGATTATTTTGTAGGGGTGAATGCGTGCTTATAGCTTGAATCGCTTGTGTTTGGTATTTATATGAATGAGAAAGTCTAAGAAAAGCAATTTGATGTTAAAACTTTGTTGTTTGGCTGTGGAAAACAATTACGTTTAAAGGTAAACTCTTTGGAAGTTATATTTTGTTGCGTTTAAAATTAATTAATTAGTTACATAGCCTTCTATTTTTAAATATTTTAAAAGCAAAATAAAAACTGTTAGTTTTTAGTTTTTAATTCCTTAGGCTAAATGCCCAACACATTGAATTGTAAGAAAAAAATATACACATGAGTCCTTATAGTTTGGAAGGTGATGCACTCAAAATCATGGCAGATAAACTCCAAACTCTGCTTCCCAAAATAATTGAGCCAAATCAAATTGAGTTTGTTTCTGGCTGTAAAAATCAAGATAACATATTAGCAACCCAAGATGGTTGCTAATCAAGATTACATATTGGATTGTTAAACTATGATCAACAGCCTAAGGAATTTTCTTATGAGACTTATAATGGTATATGGTTTTAATGAAAGCTATATCAACAAAATCAAGAACTTCATCACTAATGATTGATTCACTATCCACATTAACGGCTACCCCCAAGGTTTTTTAAAATCTAAAAGAGGGATTTGGCAAGGTGATCCACACTCATAGTTTTTATTTATTTTAACCATGTATTATTGGTATTATAATATCAACTCAACCTTTAAGAAAGATTCAAAACTTCAATTTAATGTCGAAGGCAAAATTTTGGTCTCTCACTTTGCGTATGTTGATAACCTTATTACTTTCACTAAAGGTGACATCCATTATGTTAGAAAAATTAAAATTCTCCTCAACGTCTTTGAACTTTGTTCAGGTTTAACAGTTAATTGGTCTAAATCCCAATTCCTTACTAGTGACAAAGTTCCATTACACAATATCAATTCTTTCACTAATCTGTTAGGTTTTAAACAAGGAAAGTTTCCCTTTATTTACTTTAGCATTCTTATATTCACTGGGCATAACAAACACACTCACTACGAAGTCTTCTTGATTCCATATTTAAATAACTTCATGGGTAGGAACACAAGTATCTTTCACAAGGTGGTAGGATAGTGCTTCTCAAATTTGTTCTTAACACTATTCCGTTATACTGGCTTGAGGTCACTTTCCCTACCAATCATGTCATGAAAAAAAACAAGATCATTTCTAATAATTTTCTTTTGGTTCGTAGTAAGGGTTCTAAAATTATTTGGTGCTTGTGAATCACATCACCTTGCCTACTAATGAAGGTGAGCTTGGTCTGCATTGTCATGATTCCATTCACAAATCTTTCTCTATAAAACTTTGGTGGAATCTTTGAACTTAAAGTTCCGTATGAGTATCTATTATTAATGTTAAATATTCTGCTAAATATCACCCTTCTCATGTTAAAAATAAAATCATATTCCAAACTAGGAGAAGAATGCTTGAGCACAGAGAGATTATTGAAGATCTCTTGATTTGTGCTAAATTAGACCCCTTGATTTCATTTTGGTTTGATAGATGCAATTGTATGGATGTTTTAAGTAATTCTCATATTGTTATTCTTCCAAAGTTAACTATGGGTGATTATTTTAATAATTTTTAAGATTCTGTAACAAATTTAGTGTTGTTACCCATCAATTAGTTATTTAATCGACTTAATTCCTTTCCAATACACTTATAATAGTGTTAAAAGCCTCCACCTTGAATTTTATGCGATTTGGAGACCGTTTGACATTTTCCAACATTTTCTAATTTTCTGATAATTCTGAGAATACCTAAATTATTTAGACATCAGAAAAAAAAATGGAGTTCATTATTAGACTCATCACCCTCAAATTAGCTAGGAGTGGTATTTTGGAAGTGTTTGGGAGTCGTCGAATTTTTCACGAATATTTTATTATTATTTAAATACCCAAAAAATTTTAATAATTAAATTGACCTCTGATCAAAAATTCGATTGCATATTTTAGTTTCTTACCCCTCAATTAGGTAAGGGTAAAAATTTGAGATTTTTCGGAGTGCGTTAGAACATATAAATTTAAGAAATAAATTAAGATAATAAATAATTAAATATTTAAAAATACTTTTAAATTAATAAAATTAATATATATAAATTATTAATAATCAAACGGTTAAATGAAGAACTACGGGGAATCCGCTAACATGTGCAATACACCAAATTGAAAATCAGTGCAATCAGATCCGTTCCTTCCTATTTGATTTTGATCGAACGACATGTAATGATCCCAGTCGATCTGACCATTAGATCAAACTCAGGATCTAACGATCATGATCAACCTAGTGTACGCCATCTACGATTTCTCCCCTACGCATGCTAGGCCATCGTACGGCCTCTACAAAACCCTTGTCCTATTCCCTTTAGACTCTAAAGCTCAGTACCATCTTCTCATTTTTTTTGTTTTGCTAGCTGGAAGAGGATTTCTAAGGATCGAGGTTTTTAGTTGCTGAGTGCTCGATGATTTCCTTTGCAAACCCAAAAATGCAATACTTCATACACAGGCCTCTCTACTGTTCCATTTCTCTTTTGATTAGGCATATGTTTCTTTTGAAGTCTTTTTAATTCTGTCTCCTTTGCTGAATAAGTTGCTGCTAAGCATATCTGAGCCATTTAAGGATTCAACCATTTAAGTGTTCGCTGCTATTCTTGTTAATACTTAAATTTTGAAATCAATTTTGTAAGTAATTATTATTAATTTTGAATACATCTGATTATTCAATTGAGAATTAATTGTGAGGTTTTGAATGAGCACAGATGAGTTTCAACGGAGCTCATCCATCCATTTGAGACCATATTTGTGCAATAATCACTAAACCTAATAAATTTGACATTCCAATAAAGTCGACTCTAGTAAAATAGTGTAGAGTACTCAGTTCAGATCATAACTCTTATTTAGAGTTCCATTTTCCAGTTTGTCGCATCAGTTGGAATGGATCGTCCTGTGACTACTTCTCTATGCTAAAACTCCATCTTGATCCGTTGTCGAGGGAGAAGATAGGTATTGGAAGGGACTGCCGGGGGCTGCCGGAAGGAGGCTGGAGTGGCTGAGGAGGGGCTGGCCGGCTGTTGGAAGGAGATGGAGGTTGCTGGAAGGGCTGGCCGGCTGCAAAAAAGGGAGGGAGCTAGCTGAGAGGGGCTGGCTGTTTGTGAGGAGGAGAGGGGGCCTCTATTTATAGAGGAGAGGGGAAGGGGGGTTCGGCTGAGGGGGCTGATCGCACCCTGCGCCAAAAACGGTGCAGGCGGGCCCCCTCCTAGCAGGCGGAAGCTCCGCCTGCAGGCTCTGTAGCAAGACAGAGCCTGCAATTTACAGGGTGTCGGGGGGGAAGGGTCGGGCGAATGGAGAAGAAAAGGAAAAGAAGAAAAATAATAATAAAATACATAAAGTTAAATTTTTCGCAATTTTTTATCGTTTGACGTCTGAATACAACAAAACTTGGCATCGAGGTATGTTACGACACGTTGAACACCCTTGCACTGAATTTTTTTGATTCGGAGCAATATTTTATTTTATTTTAATTTTTGAGGTTTAAAACTTCGAAAATTTGTCATGATCAAATCGACGCTCAAAATTTGATGAAACATCTCGTGCAGCTTTTAAATAATATACTTAACACAACGACACTAAAAATGATGAATTTGGACACGCAATTCAATGTTCTCGACTTTTAGAATTTAAAAAAAATTTAGAAAATAGAACGGGAGCTTCCGTTAATCGGATCATTCCCAAACTAGGGTACTTTGATCTAAAAATTATTTTTATATATTAAAAATTTTGTTTGCCCTAAATTGAAATTCCCTGGGATCCTGATTCCTAAGGCAGGATTCTGACCTAATTTGTAAAATAACGACTTTGGGTCATTACAGTAATCCCACACGTAAACCGCAAATACCAACTGAAATCATAGATAGCAGCAATACCAAAATTGATCATAGAAATCGCATAGTTTTCCTCATCAGATAAAACATAATTTTCAACAAAAGGTAAGGCATCAACCAGAGCAGAAACAACAGAATAGACCAGCCTTATCAGCAAAGTCAACAAAACTGGATAAGCTAGTAACACCTTGCAACCATTGAAAGACTCACTATTAAATCAAAAAACCTTGCGACCAGATAACACAAATAAAGCAGAGAATGCTGAATTTTTGATAGAACAGAAATTGAGACACCACTTTTATCATGAGACAAAGCAGTGGTGTTCCACGTGCAGCAAGTTCAAGGAATAAAAAGCATACCTCCACTTATAAGAAATAAAAACCAGCCCAATACAAAAATCTTGCAACCAATGTTAAAGTGATGGCACATGTTTAGCTTGATCAACATTAAGAGATTTTTAGCTGAAGATTTTAACACTATAGTTGTTAATATAATTGAGAACATCCAGTTTGGTCGCTTATATAATTTTATAAGCATTGACAGGAGCTGATGCGTATTTAGCCTTGTTACGCGTATTCCAGATATTCCAAAGAATATCGCTATCTACCAGCTGCCCAAAATGAACTTTTTTCTTATTCATAGGCCATCGAACAAAAATATTTTTAGTATTAATTGGGTTAGCCTCAGGTTTTTTTATATTCAGGGCAGACCAAACTTTATTGCTTGTATTGCTGCTGATAAAAACATGGGTTATAGTTTCAATGTTGTCTGAACAGCAATGGCATTTAGAAGCTAAATTATACCACATAATTTGCATAGTAACATCCATACTAATAAAATTGTTATAGAGGCGCCATAAAAACATACTAAGAAGGGTAGGAACACAGCTATTTCAAATATAGATGGGAAATCATAATATTTATGGGTCCTGACAATTTTCCATTGAGAACTAAGGCTAATTTTATTATTGTAACAAAGGATGGAATTGGCCACTTTAACTTGGTCTAATTTAGGAGTTACATATTTAAGCTTATCAACCAAATCAGTAGGCAGCATACTACAAAGAGAATCTATGTTCCATTCATTTTCACTGTTGAGATAATCAGCCAAGGTTAACTTCTGGTTTTTAATATTGCAAATGTTGCTGGCCAAAATTTCATTGTTGTTCCAGCAATTATATCAAAAGGATATAGAATTATCCAGAGTATCCCAAGTTAGAGTTTCTTCAATAATTTCCCTAGAGGAGAGCATTCTAGACCAAGTGATGGAATCAGTAATTTTTAGGGTCGTTTGGAATGGATGAGATCTAGCACAATATTTAGCTAAGAGGAAATTAGACCATATCGTATTAGAGGTTCTAAACTTCCACCAAAGTTTGAGGGAGAAGGCTTTATATAAAGCAGGGAGATTTCTTAAATCGAGCCCTCCCTCCAAAGTGGGAAAAGTGATATGCTCCCAAGAGCACCAAAAAGTTTTACTACCTTTAGGGTGGATCAAAGAAATTTGTTGAAAATACTTTTTAACTTTTTGAGGATGAAATTGGTAGGAGAAGTGACCTCAAGCCAATAAAGAGGGATCATATTAAGAACATACTTGAGGAGAACCAATCTACCCCCTTGAAAGAGGTACTTCAGTTCCCAACCTTGAAGTTTTTTAAAGATGGCATCGATGAGGCTAGAACATGTGCAATTCTTATTGTGCCCAATCGTGATTGGAATACCAAGATAGTGAATTGGAAGTTTGCCAAGTTTAATATTTAAAGAGTTTGAAATTCTATTAATAACGCTGAACGAAGTTTTGTTGCTAGTAAAAAAGTGAGACTTTGAGGAGTTAATTTTGAGCCAGGTCATCTCTTCAAGATTAGAAAGCAGATTTTTTATTCTATTAACATATTTGGAACTAGCATTACTGAAGATAATGAGGTTATCAGCATAAGCAAGGTGGGTAACCTAGGGCTTTACTACCATACTTATAATGAAGACTAGGATCATTTTTGAAATAGGAGTTAATGCTAATTGACCAATATTTGAAGGAAAGAATGAACAGAATGGGAGAAAGAGGATCCCCTTAATGAAGACCTCTTTCATAATTGAAAAAATAACCAGCCTTACCATTAATTAACACAGAGAAGAAATTATATTGAGTGAGGTTCTTGATTTTCAAGATGAAACTAGAATTGAACCCATAGCTACTTAATATTTTGGAGAGGAAGTTCCAATCAATTCTATCAAAGGCTTTTCTCCTGTCAAGTTTTAAGATGAGGTTATGGCCCCAGCACGTTTTCTTTAGGCTATGGAAAAGCTTTTGGGTAGCTAGAATGTTATCTTGAATTTGACGCCCGGGGACAAAACCAGATTGGTTTGGTTTAATAAGGCAGTGGAGAAAAGTTTGCAACCTTTTAGCTAAAATTTTGGAAATAATTTTATTTATGGTTGTGCATAGACTAATTGGCCTAAAGTGGAACCACCAAGAAGCTTTTTCAGATTTGGGAATTAGATAAAGCATCGTATGAGAAAAAAATTTTGGTAAATGAACATCACAAAAAAAAAAAAAAATCTCGTTGCAAACATCCCACTTGATTAAGTCCCAAAATTTACAGAAAAAAATTTACTAAAAAATTCACCAGGGAAGCCATCAGAGCCAGGACAGGTATTTTTCTTGAGATCTCTAACCATCTCCCAAATTTCTTCATCATTAGGTATCAAATTAATGTGAGTATTTTCCTCAGCAGAAACTTGGGGAATTGGTAACTCTAAATTAAGGTTATGCATTGTAGAGCTAGGGTTATGAAAAGTTTCTTGGAAGAAGAAGATTGCAGAGTTTTGGATGTCTTCAAAATTACTAATTTCAATAGCGTTAGGAGGACAATTTTTGGATATATTATTTATGTGTCTTCTTTTATTCACCCAATTATGGTAGAAAGATGTATTTTTTTCCCCTTGCAAAGTCCAATTAATACTGCATTTTTATTTCCAAAAAGATTCAATATCTTTGTGGGTTTGTATAAGCTTTACTTTAGCTTATGAGACTTCTATTTTATTCTGATTCGAGGGTTCAGTTTCAAAGATAGTTTCCAAGTAAGTAACCTTGTTTTCCTGGGTTGTAGCATTAAGGAAAATATTTCCAACCTCTTTTTTGTTCCAAAGGTTGCAGGCTTTTCTGAGTCTTTTAAATTTCTCCACTAAGCGGGTTAAACCATAGGACTCACAAGGTTCATTCCAGATAGAATGGACCACCTGAGAGAAGTTTTTTCTTTCAAGCCAAAAGAGTTGGAAGCAAAAGGATTTAGGAATATTTGAAGTATGATTCCAAGAGGAGAGGGTAATCGGCTTATGATCGGACATCATAGAAGGAGAAGGAACTACACCAGGTATTGTTGATAAGGAAGCTATCTAATCTCGCAAATTTCCTACCACAGTTCCAAGTAAAGGGAGATCCCGAGTAATTGAAATCGTCAAGAACAAAATTGAGGATATCGGAGTTGAAATCAAAAGTGGATTTAGAATGATCTCTAGAGTAACCTTTGTACTATGAACTTTTAAGGATTGCATTAAAATCTCCACCAACTGCCCAGGGGAGGGTGGAAGAGTTACAATCCTTAAGAAAGTCCCAAAGAGGAAGATGATCTAGTATTTGATTGTTAGCATGAACAAAGGTGATAAGAAAGCTATGATTTTTATTGTAAAAATTCATATGGATGGCTTGATGACATTGGGCTAAAATATGAGATTTCTACTTGTTATCCCAAAAGGCCAAAATTATGTTAAAAGAATTTGAAGCAAAATTATCAAGTCTTATAAAATGACCAACCGAATTTATAGCATCCTGATTTAATTTAGGTTCAAAGATGGCAATAATAGAATTTTTCTTTTCAAAACCAATATGCTTAAGCCTGTTTTTGGAAGAGGTATTGCCAATACCTTTAATGTTCCAGCATAAAATATTCATTGATAAACAAAAGAAGATCCACTTGGGGTCGACTAAGGCGTATCATTAGAAAAAGTAACATTAATAGAACTATTTAACATAGTAGCAATAGCAAACTCATCAAACTATTCAGGATCAATAAGGGAGGAAAGCAATTTGTACCTGTTGGAGATTGGCATTTTGTTTATACTAAACTGGACCTTTTTATTTTTTAGAGGAGTTTTGGGTTTAGTGAAGGAGGATTGGTTTGAATCCTTCTCCAAAGCTTGAGAGCTGCAAAAAAGGGAATCACATGTTGTCTTACAAGGATCCATATCATTTTCTAAAGTATGCTAATCAGAAGCATTTTCAGAATTATGATCTACAGCATTTAAACTACCAAATTTAATTCTGGCAGCAGCATTTTTACTGGTATCCAACAAAGAATTAATTTCAGCAATGTTACTAGCAAGGTTTTTTGAGGCAGCAATTTCAACATTAAATAACATATTCCCAACAGCAACATTACAAGCATAAATAAAAACATCATTTCCAGCATTGTTATTTGAAGTAGCAAATTCAGTAGGGTTTATTGTGGCAGCGAAACTATTCTCAGAATTTTCAACATCACTATAAACAACATTTGAAATGGCAGCAATATCACTATCAGATTTTCCAACATTCACATAAATAATATTTGAAGCAACATTAGGACCAGTATTTTCAGCAGCATTTTCAGCATTATTCTTAACAGTATCAAATTCAGAATTTACAGCATCAAATGAAGCAGCATCTAAGACAACAATAGGATCAGCATTTTCAGAAACATTTGTAGCATTAATATCAACAACAATTGGAACCATAGGCTTAGAAATTTTTGGGATATCTTTTTCAACACCATTTCCAACTATTTTAGGATTCAATTCAGAGGCTAAAATATGAGCTATCATTTTTGCATTTTCAATTTCATTTACAGCTACATTAGGGGCAGCAATAGGTACCATAGTTTTAGCAGCATTTGAAACAATATTTTCAACAAAATTAACAACAATTATAGAATTATTTTTAGAAGATAAAATGACATTTGTAGCAGCAGTGTCCACTGGTACAAAACTTCTACTATTAGTTTCAGATAAGGTAACATGTTCAGGAGCAGTCACAATATTATTTTCAGCCATCACGGTACCAATAGCCACATTTTGATTGAGTTCAATAATATCCAGAGTGTTAATATCATCAATATATAAAGGTTGAAGAGCAATAGGCACATTGCCATTCAAAGAAACATTATCAGCAGCAAGATTCCTAGTGACATTTTGATTTTGCAAAATGATAGCCAAATTATTATTGTGTTCAATAGAAAGAGAGATGATATATATATATATATATATATATATATATATATATATATATATATATAATTATTTTAGTCTCTCTAAGCAACTTTGAGATAATTTATCTATTAAAATGCATAATTAGTATTGATTTTTTGACAAGTATTGGTCTCACACTTCTATTGCTAGCATGTTTAAGATCAGTAGTATATTATTATTAGACTATCTCTATGTATGTTCAGAGAAATATGCATATTTAATCTATATAATTTCTTCGGATTTCTTCGTATTCTCTGAGATGTTTTACATATTTAATATGAAACAACAAAATGCTATAAGTATATTTTGCTTGCCCTACAATAAATACTAGCATAAGAATAAGAATGAATGCACCAAATCAATTTCTTATGTACTCTTTTTCACGTGTATTTTCACTTAATCTTTTTCAGTAGAATCTTCTGAATTTGATATTTATGATAAATTTTAGCTTCTCTTGAGCTCATAAAATAATAAAAAATACGATAAATATCCAAATACAATTAGCCAACAATATATATCATATCAATCATATACTTACACATAAAATTGTCATATCATCAATATGTTATTTTTGTCTAATGTAATATAAACTTTTTTAATTTGATTTTATTTTGTTTCTTATTTTTGGAGAATTTTGGGGGTATCAACCCAATTTTCCTTCCAGGAAAAAGGGTCACTTGCAAAGAGATAAAGGAACAAGCTAACATAGAAACATAAGCCTCCAAAAAAAAAAAAAAAAAAAAACAGCAAAGCTTATTCGGTCTCAGCATTCCAAGAGTGCCTGTCTTGGGTCATCAGCTCACCAGAGCAACACCTCCATTCCCCATCTGAAGTACTTAAAGCAGCACAAAGGCACCATATGATTGTAAGTTAAGCATCCCAAAACAGATAACGTATTTGGTAAAGCTAATGAGATATAAGGCAGCAGCCAGTTCATCTCTGCAGGCACAAACTGCAGCTTATATGACCGTTGCTGTTGGCAGCCTCCGAAACAATGATCAGTAACTTTAAAAAAAAATTGTGAATGTAATCAGAAAATTGAGCGACTAGTTGCATGAAAAAACTCTTATGAAAAGAAGAGGAAAATGGAGCTCTAGTAGCTGTGTTTAACAGAACAAGCCACGATTTGAGCCCAATGCCTCAGCCTTGTCTTCACGTGTTGTGGGCTGTCCCCTGTATGCGTTTACACCAAACAAAAAAAAGTGTTTAAATCAGATTAAAATTGTTGAGATAGCAAATAGAAGCAAATATGCGGTTTGTGGGATTTAACTAATATTTTTGTAGAGAATTAGCTTACCCGGTTTGAAGATCTGCCAGGTGTCATCAGAAGAACTAACAGAATAGCGCCCATGTTTCTCTTGCAACGGTCGATCATTCGGACTCCTTGGACTCGGCGTCTCGAAAGAAGTCGAGATCGATGACGTTGAGGACATTGTCGCCGTCCTAGGAGTGGACGCAGGACTTGGGGACTGCCTCAGCTTCGAGTCTGATAGTTGTCTGTTCACGGCAAAGTACAGATTCAAAGCCGGCAGCGTCTTGCAGAGATGATGCCCGCCGTTCTCCTCATTGAACCCGAAGCCGAGCTCTATCGACCCTCTCAGTTCATCCAAATCCTCGTCCGTCAAGCTCCGCCTCCTCTGCCTCTTGTCCTTATTCTCATTGCTCACGTCGCTGCCCTTCCCCTCGCTCTCCCCATTGAGGCTCCTCAGATGCATCTGCTTCTTCCGCTTCTCCCATTTCACCTCTCTCTTGGTCTCTCTCATCGACAACTGCTTTGAGAGAACCCTTTTCTTCTCTCCGTTGGTCCACATGGCCAGCGGAGGGAGCATCAGGATGTCCTCGCTCTCGCGCTCGTTTTCGCTTTCATCGGGTGAAAGGAACGGCGGCGGGGTCGAGGAACCCGAGGAGGATGAGTAGGGATGAGTTATTTTCTTGTGTTTTTCCATTTGCTTATCTGCACTTCGAATTCGATTGCTCATCGTCGTGCTGCCGGCGAATGGCACGATGGCCGTTCGCACCGGTGCGACGAGAAAGCAGAAAAGGAACGAGGCCGGTGGAATGGTTATATGGGAAGGGTGAATGGCTGGGAGAAAAAGGGGGGGGCATAAAGGGCAGTTGTAACGGCCGGGAATGAGATGAGCTGCAATCGTTGGATTTATGGAGGACCACCCGCCTTTAACGGTTTTTTGGCTATTTTTGGCGGGAAAATATTATTTCCTAAATTTAAGATGCAATATAATTCAACTTTTCTCCAGAAATATAAATATGTTAAAAATGCAGTCACGTTTGCAAATTCATTGAAATTAATCCCCTCTTTATACTTAGTAAAATTTAGCTATTTTTATTAGTTTTTGAAAAAATTTAAAGCATTGTGATATGGAGATGTGAAGATGAAATCAATGACATGCTTACATGCAAAGTGTATTTCTGCTTTTTACTGTGTTATTTATTCAAGGCACTGCAAAGAACCTCGAGGCCATAAACCCTGCATCAATGGCAAAAAGTTTTATATAGACCTGTAAATCGGTGTGGCTGAGTCAAGTTTGAGTCTAACCCAAATTAGATTGAGTCAACAGAAATTAACTAAATGCAATCCATTTCTGAACTGTTTCCTAACTCTCAACTCGAACCCGACCTGTTCATGTTTGGGTTGACCCCAACTCAGCCCAGTTTAAACCGTTTTAAAATATTCTTAACGCCTACCCGACCCAACTCTATTAGTTGGAAAACATTTAATGGAAATCATAAAACTGCTCATAAACCCATGTATCAGGTTTATTGGGTCTCTCTAGTTCACACGGGATGACGAACTCGATCCAGCATTGTTCTCTGGTCAAGCTTTACACTACTAACAGGACTCCTTCAATGCACGGGTTCCTCTGAACCCAGATTTCCAATTCGAACTCAAGTAGAATTACATGCTGTTTCAAATTTTGAGAAGTCTAGTTTTGCAAAAGAAAGAAGAAGTTATACGAGCTGCTGCAGATGCTCATTGTACTTTCCGTTTTCATGAATGTAGCCACGTGCTGGCAATTAAACCCGAACTCGAAACTAGGCTCAAAATTTTTGAGATGGTTTTCAAGTTGAAACAATTGACTCAAACTTGAATTCAATTTGAGTCAAGTACAAGCTGGGCTCAACTCATCTCGAATTGGGTTTGAGCGACTCAAAATTTATATTTAAACTGGGTTCAACTCGACTCGAATTGGGCTCGACTCAACTCAAAAAATTTAAAATACTTATCTAATCTATTCGTAGAGCTTAGCAACTCAGTCAGTAAAGCGTCGGCTCCTTTTCCGCCTTTCCATTCGCCGGGGCTTGGTTTGAAACTACAAAATACAAGTTTTTTTAAGCAGTAATCTTAACCATCCGATTTCGAGATTCAACTTTCAAAATCCAAAAAAATCATTGTGAGCCCTAAAATCATCCCATTTTGACTTCTCAGGTCTCACCACTTATCTTCCTCTCTCGTTGCTCTCCTGAGTCTCAAGTCATGCATTTTTTCGACTTCTCTACAATTTTACAGAAGATGCGAACAAAATTTTAAATTAATAAAAATTTAGGGAAAACAAATTTAATAAATTTATTTCTTAAATATTTTATTATTTAGGGAAAACACAATATGTACATATATTCTCCAAACCATCTAGAATAAAGAAAAATATTCATCAGAGGAAAGAAAGTAAAAACACCCATAGTTATAATTTAAAAATTGTTTTAAATACATAATAGTACTCCTCTTCACGGGTATATATAAGTAAAAAAGCAGAAAGTAAAGTCTTCAGGTATACTCATTAGGTACATCCTCCAGCACACAGTCTGGATCACAACCAAGCTCTTAGTCTACCGTATTTGATATTTAATACAGTATGACATAACCAATAAAAGAAAAAGATGATTAGACTTATAATATATAAGTATGTTTTAATATTTCTACTTTAATCTAGTTAAGGGATATCATATTTGTAATTTACAATTTGTTATAAATAGCGCATAATGCAGTATAAAGGTGATATAATAAGTATGAAAAAACTTGAAAATATCAAATAAAAAGAGTATATATACATACAGGGGTAGTGGATCAAGCTTATTTAAAACAAGTTAAGTAAAAATAGTAGATACAAGTAACTATGTATACTAATGTGCACATGAAAATGACTGAAAAATGTACATTTCAATAGGATATATGTTGAGTAAAAGTAAAACAATGTCAGAAAGATGTAATTGTAAGACTAAGTAAAATATACATTGCATGAAAAGATATAAGTATGATGAACCACATCAAAGTATTTGGATGTTCATTTCATCCTTATTCAGAGGCCCATGATTTAGGAGTCCCATTGAATCTAACGATCGACTAACCAAATCAACTCATTTCATCCATATTCGTCAAACCGATTTGGCGGAGAAATTGGCAAATATCTATATCAAAGAGATTGTCATACTCCATGGGACTCATAACCGATTATTTCTGACAAAGATAGTAGATTCACGTCAAAGTTCTGTCAAGCAGTGCATCAAGATCTGGGAACTACTCTGGCCATGAGCACCGCTTTCCATCCTAAAACAAAACGTGTCAATCAAGGTATCAAAGATCTCCTGCGTTTGTGTATCTTAGATTTTGGTAGTTCATGGGAAGATGACATTCCTCTTGTGGAGCTTGCTTATAAAAACAGTCATCAAGAAAGTATTGGCATGGCCTCGTATGAAGCTTTATATGGGAGGAAGTGTAGCACTCCATTTGCATGGTCTAAAATTGGCATTGTTCAACTTTTCGGATCTGATCTAGCAGATGTAAAAATAAGAAGGTCTGTTAATTCAACAGAGGATTCGTGCTTCGCAAGATCACCAAAGCAAGTATCATGATGCACATCATCATCCTCTAGAATTCAGTGTTGGAGACTTTGTGTATCTCAAAGTTAGACTAATGAAAGGTGTATTCCGTTTTGGCATAGCAGGAAAACTTAGTTCCCATTATATCAAATATTTCGAAGTAGCAGCAAAAGTAGGATCTGCAGCCTACTGGTTAAAGCCTCCAGCCACCTTTGGCGGTGGTCCACCCGCCGTCGTGTAGGCCCCGACGTGGGCGACCGTCGGCCGTGCAGGCCGAGGAGGTCCGGCGCCGGGAAGGCCGACAAAAGCCAATGCCCTAGGCGCCGGCCCTCGGGACGCCTCGCATAGAAGGCAAAGTCCGTGTCGGGCCGTGTAACAACCCTAGGTTGTTACTCTAGCTAAAACTAGATTAATTAAGCTAAACCAAGGTTTAATTTTGATTCCATTGGACTCAATAAGTCATTTAAACCTAACCCTAGAAGTTTGAGACTATTTGGAGCTAAAATGGAAAATTTGGTATTTTTCTATTTTTAAGCCCTGAAAATACCTAAAATAATTTGATCTCCAAATCAAAATCTGATTTCATTTTTGAATTCCTCACACCCAAATTAGCTAAGGGTGAATTTTTGGGAATTTTTGGAGCTCATTTGGTCCTAAATTGGATTTGAATTATTTAAGAATAATTATATATTATTTAATTGGATTTAATTTTTATTAAATTAAATAAATTAATAATTTTATTAACCTGGGATTTGCTGTCGGGACCGCGGCAGATCCGCTGCAGGGTCCCGACAGCGGAGCACGGTTCTGAGCCAGTGGGATCAGTAGCACGCATCGCAGCGCGCAATCCAAAGGCTCTCACCACCCCATCCCGTGATCTGATCTCGTTCGCCCGATCGGCATCTCGAATCGGACGCTCAAGATTCTCTCTGTATTTTTGTTTTTCAAATCCCCGCATCAGACCGTTCAAACCCAACGGCTTCTGCATCAGATGGTGGAGGGCAACTCCCAGTTGTTCATCTTTGTCCCCGCACGATCTCTAGCTGACCGAGCGGATTCGCGAAGATCTGCCACGTCGACCTTGTCTGCCACTCCTCTGCCAGGTCACCTAGGCCGTTAGGGACCTCCCATCTTTGGGCTAACCCCCTTGGCAGCCGGGAGGCCGGGTCAGCAACCCCATGAAGGCGAGCTGTGGAGACAGCTAGGCCTTGGTCCCTGACCTCGACAGCCACCCCTAGGTCTCCCTGAGCCTATAAGTACCTCCCCTGATCACACAGTGAGCTCCTTTGCTCATTGTGAAGCTCTCATTCCCCTCTGCCCTCTGTTCCCAGCTCCCAGTTCTTCCAAGCTCTCCCGGCGATCGAACTTGTGTCGTCTGCTGATAGTGGGTGCGGTTTAGCGTTTAAACCCCCAGGCTTCAGCTAAGAGCTCAAGGCGCTAGGCTGGTCATCTTCCCGATCTTCGGGTACAGCCATTCTCCCCATTCTCTCTGTCGAGCTGGATTCAGCTCGACTCCTCTGGCTCAAGCCATAGATGCTGCGCTAGGTCCCTTCCATAGCTCCTAGCGGTCGTCCAGGACTTCTAGTGAGCTCTGGTAGTGCGCCAGACGGCATAAGCACCATCTGAAAGCACACTGCCAGCCGGGCCACTTGTGCTCTATCTCAGCGTTCCCTCGAGCAATTGGGCCTCCATTTGGCATCGATACCCCTCGGCAATGATTGTAAGTGGGTATCAATGGTTGAGTTTGACCAGATCTATCGATTCGACTGGAATCGATCGATCCAGTCACGGGTCTAGACGACAGAAAACGCCGAGTAGGACCCCAAGGATCCAGACCACCCCAGAGCTCCTCGATTCGCCTTATCGCTCCCTCCTCAATCCCTGAACGTGTAGGGATCAAAATAGCAGCGACTCGTGGACTTTGTGAGGAGAATTATCTCCTCACAGGTGCGCATTCGGGGAGGTTTCGACCGAGCAGTCATCCAGCGATCCAGTACCTCCTAGTTAGGGCTTCGGGGTTTAATCGACGCGTCTATGGTCAAGGATCGTGTAGCCATTGAGATCAGGGCTTGGCGTGATCTGTGCGCGGCGAATTTTGCGTCGGAAGCTAACCCTAGGGCGCTCAGCATCATGTGTCTGCCGAAGGAGGAAGACGGTGATTTTGGGCCGGGCCGAGCCCTGACCCGCGCAGATTGGAATTTGGGCCGCGTTTATTGAATAATTTTAGGAATGCATTTTTAATGATTCTGAATTTAATTAATCAAAACCTAAAGTTCTAATTTAAATAAACATTCAGATTAAATTACTTGAATAACTTTAGTTATATAGATTCAAATGGTATGATCCAATATACCATTTGAATTAGAAAAATTCAAGGAACCTAAATATAAAATAAAATCTTAGATTCAATGGTTAGATTAAAAATTATTTGCCAAACCCTCTCTATTTTTAATTAAATCATATAAAATCATCTAAATATCCAATTTATAAGTTTAAGGGCTCTAATTGCTCCTTATACCCTAAGGAACAATTCCAGACCCTTAAAATTAATTTTGGATAATTAATTTTCTTAATCACTCATTAATCACACTAATCAAGGATTAGTGAATTTAACCCTAAGTAAGCTTCTGATTTGGGTGGGGATTGTTCTTAACCTCATATTAAGTCTAGTAGAACCTAAGTGTAAGGTTGGATTGCCCTAGAATACCTTAATTTCACTCATCTCCATAAATGGCTTAATTAAGTGATTAGTACTAATTAAGATCATTTAGGTCATCAAAACCTAAATTAAGGGTGTTTTCCCCCTTCATTAAGTAATATGAAACACATTAAAATAGATTAGAATAAATTTGGGTCATTAAACCCTAAAATCCCAATTTTAGCCTTAAGAGGGGCATTTTGGTCATTTTGACCAAAATGTGATTTAGTGTTCTTTAAAGATTGAAAAATTTCAGTAAACCACTATAAAGTAGATTGGAAATATTCTCTGAAATCCTAGAACAATAATAGTGTTAATATAATCATTAATCCATATGATCTCATTAAATCCTTAATTAAGATGCTTAGATCTTAAGTTTTACTTATAAAGATCATATGGCATTAAACTCTAAATCTAATAATTGAAATGGTCAATTATCTCATTAATAAGTTCAGTTAAGATAACTTAAGAATTAAGTGCTAAAAGGAAAGTAATTGGAAATGTCTAAGTAAAATCTTAGCTTAAGATCTAAAGTGATCAAAACTCAAACTCTTAGATCTTAAGTAATCTAAGAAGGTCAATATGGGTTTAGTGTTAATCTAATACTTGAAATTGTCAATTTTAACCTTAATAAGCTCCTCATAGTTAATTATGAACTTGATTCTAAAGAGAATCACAAATGGAAACTCTTAAGTCAAAACTGTAATTAGAAGTCTAAAGTGATCAAACTTCAGATCTTTAGATCTTAGATCTTAGACTTAGATCTTCAATTTGAACTGAACCACCTCCAATTTAAATTCTTTAATGATTGATTGTTTAATCTTTGAAACCTTCCATGTGGGTATAGGATGATTCAATCAATAAGATAATGAAATTATCTTAAAGGTTGAATATAGATCTTAGATTCTCAAGTTCTTAATTGATTATTTTATCTTATAATCAGTAGAATAGTCTTTCACTAAGTTCTTAGTTCCTGAATCCTGCAGCTTATAGGACTCTTCACCTTTAATTTGGGGTGTTAAGTGTGAACCCTAGATCCTTACTAAGATATTACCTAGGATTTCGAATTTGAACTCAACATAGGGTTTAAATTCTAAATTATTAAATCTTGATTTATTTAGTCAAGATTTGGGTAAGAGAGTAAAATATTCATAAATTAGATCATTGATTTGCTTACTTAAACTATATAGTCATCACATGATTATTGGATTAGAACTTGTTAAGTTCTAATATTTGACTTTAAGGACGTAAATCTGAGATTATACCCAATAGCTGGATATTGGAGATCCTAAACTTGTACCTTCCCTAAATAGTTAGATTTGGAAATTAGATAACAATAGATATCACATAAGTATAGATTGAGTCTCTTGCTTACGTTGATTAGATTTGCTTAGCATACCTTGGATATTGAGCCTTATTCCTTGAGCATAATAGGAAAAACTTAGGATATGGATGATACATCCTAAGCTAGTATTGAAATTGCATATCATTCAGTTTTGTTTTGTTTGCAGTTAGTAGAATATGTCCTAGCTTAGTTTGCCTCTTCAGTAGTAGTATTGTATAGACTGGACTCAGACCTAGAATTTTTGGATGGCTGGCCTGGGGATTGATTGATGGATATTGGAGGCCCTGTATGGCCTATTGGCTGGTATGGCAGTACTATGTCTTAGGCTTATTGCTACTTTAGCTGAATTGTATTGCTTTCTGATTTGCTTTGCCACATGCTTCAGTGGCCTTATTTTCAGTTTCTGCTCACTTTGCCACATGCCTCAGTGGCCTTACATTTCATATATTGCTTTGCTTTTGCCACATGTCTCAGTGGCCTTTCTTTTTCATATTAATTTGCATGTTGTATGTATACTTTTATGGCTTAGATATATGTATAAATGGCATATTTGGGATCCTAGAATTTTATCATGTTCAGTACTGATGTTCTTTTATACTCAGCATATTTTATTATGATCATAATCATGTTAGGATCATATTTATTTCAGTAGTTGCAGTTATTTTTGCTTTCAGCCTCACCTTGCTTATTTGGTATTTGTATGATATTTCACATACATGTTGCTTGCTATAAATGGATATTTTATAGTATTTCACTTCTTGTATAGCTTGTTGCATCCCATAATTGCTTGCATGTTAAAAATAGTTTAATGTGATATCTTTCAAATATTCAGTTCATTTAAATAGCCTAAAATGTATTTAGACAGTTGTCTAACTGTAACCTTTTTATTTTGTTGGCTGGGGCCCTGGCATTTGTGATACCGACAAATGTCAGATTCAGACGTGTTCGTGGGCAGTGTCGCAGAGGAGGAGCAGATTCAGGAGGAGGATCATGCTGCTGCTGTTTAGTTAGCTGTTGCCTTTTTATTTTAGTGAGATTGAGAGATATTTTTATTCTCTTTAAATTTCAGTTTGTAATAATTAATTCTGGATGTATTTTATTTCTGTATTGTGATGAGTTACTATATTGCATTCTCTTTTCCTACTATGTATGCTTGTGGATGTTACTCTATTTTGTATTGCTTCCGCCACTTTGATATTTGTATTGATGAATGTTATAGCACTTGGTGACAAGTCCTTGGCTTACGGCAGGTTAGGTTTACCTAACTTTACTTAAGTTGGGGATTTGCCACAGTTGGAGCACCGTACTTCCTTATTATCAGTACGGGGGCCCCACAGGCCGGGTCGACCTGAGCCCGACCCGAAACACGTCGGGTCCGCGAAGCCGCGGTGGGGCCCACAACACCACATGACAGCCTCTGGGCATGCCACGTGTCATGTGGGACCCACTGCCCAAGCCCGCGGCTCTTCGGCTTAGGTCGTGGGGCCCATTGCGCCATGTGGCAGTCGCTGGGCATGCCACGTGTCAGGTGGGGCCCACTGCTAGAGCCCGCGGCTCTTCGGCTTCGGCCGTGGGGCCCGTTGCGCCACGTGGCAGCCGCTGGGCACGCCACGTGTCAGGGGGGCTCACTGCCCGAGCCTCCGCGTCTCTTCGGCTTCCTCCGTGGGGCCCACAGTGCCACGTGGCATCCACCGAGCATGCCACGTGTACCGTGGGGCCCACACGCAGAGCAGCGCCTAATCAAGCGCTACAACGTGTCACAAGTGGGGCCCACTGTCATCTCAGACAGTAATTAAATTAATTAATTACTGTTAGTCAGTAATTAATTACAGTTAGTAGTTAATTAATTATAGTTAGAGTTAATGGTCTTTCAACAGTAATCTTATAAATTAATTTACTGTAATTAATAATTAGGGGATGATTAGGATTATTTTAATAATAATTAATTATTAACAGTAATTAGAATAATTAATTAATATTAAATAGTAAATCTATAATTAATTATTCCTAATTAAATATTAGCAAGTAATTAAGAGTAATTAACTTGTAATTAACTTAATTATTTTTCAATAGTAAAATAATAATATTATATATCTAGATTAATTAAATAATGGATTAATTAATACTTAATTAATAATTAGATCTTAATTAATTACAGATTAATTAATGGATTAATAATTATAGAAATTATATATATATATATAACTTTATAAATGAATAGTAAATTAATTCAATTTGAATAAATGAATAGTAAAATAATACAATTATATTTTTGAATAGTAAAACTTAAGAGGTTAATAATTTTTTGTAGGATGACCCAAATATAGTCAATATAGGTCTCAAAATACTCAGAAAAATAAAAAAAAATAAATGACGTAATGTAAAAATTAATTTCGGGGTACGCATAATAATGTAACATTTTATGACCTCTTTAGAAACCCATAACTTTTGACCTAGTTGATCAAAAATAGTTAATACGAGCCTTAAAATGCTCAAGAGAGCGGCCACATCACTGTAGTAGTATTAGTTTTCCTATTTTGATATCAGAACAAAAAGTCAACTATATAATTCACAGTTGATTTTAGGGAAAATTGACCAAAACCTAGAATTCAAATGACCATAACTTGGTCAAATCAACTCCAAATTCAAAAATTCGAGATGCTGACTAATTCAGAATTTTAATGTCATCAATAAACTAAAATAATATTTAGGATCTGAACTCTAAATATTTAGAAAATAACTAAAATATCCATAATCTTGGTTAGGTCATAACTTGACCATTTATGTTCAAATTGGGTTTACTCCCTACCAACATACTCAGTATATTATAGGAAACCTATAAAAATTGAGTTTACTAAAATTGGACTTCAAACGAAAAAGTTCGATTTTTGTCACCCGTTGACCGACTTGAAATTACCAAATTTGCCCTTGGAACTTAAAACGTCCGTAACTTAGTCAAACGAAGTCGGAATTCAGTATTCTTGGACTCTATGGAATCCTTGAACTATAACCAACAATAAACTGCATAAAAATTTAGGTTTCAGTATTATAAAAATTACTAAAATGCCCTTAGGTCAAAAATCTTAAATTGGACCTATAGGATCTGTTTCTCGTCCAAATTGGACGTACTTATTGTCTATCTTCAAGTTAGACAGTAAGGAATCATTTAGAACTGAGAAAATTCAGTTTGGACCCTTAAGTCAAAAGTTGACTTTTAGACCCTTAAAGTAGGGGCAAAATAGTCATTTTGCCCTAAGTTTGGATTAAGTACCCTTAACCCTTAATTAACTTTTAAAATAATAAAACCAATATTAGAATTATATTAGGATCATTTAAGTAAGTGAAATGAACCCTTAGGTCAGATTCCAAAAATTTTTCTAAGTCTTTAACAGTACACCTTAAGGGCCCTTCCTGAGACTAGTACTAGATCATAGGGTTGATTTCATTCATTAAAAAATAGGGTTTTTTAATGAATGAATCATTGGTTTTACTAATTTTTAGAATTTTTCAACTTATTTTGATTATTTTATCTTTTAACTCTAGTTATAAGATAGAAGATTTACCATATTAAGTTTGATTACTTAATAAGATTTGTCTTAATTATTATATCACTATTAACATAAAACCTAGAACTTAGGTCTTATCCTTTCTGGATTATGTGATTAAACCTAATTCTCATAGTGTTTAATCCATAATCTATAGGTTTAGAAGATCTTGATCAAATCTTAGATAGAACATCTAAATCTATAAAATTAGGACATATAATTTATTGATTCAACTCATAGTCGTCTATCTGATTGGACTAAATTAGAACCTGATCAGTTCTAATCCTTTTTAACTTGTAAGAATAAATTTCTAAGTTACACTCGATAGTAAGAAAATGGTGATCCTGAACTTATATAATTTGGAATAATTATAATGGTTAAGTATAAAACAAATAATATCACCATGTTTAGTAGAGTCCCTTACTTCTATTTGATGATTGTTGCTACGCATTCCTTGTATTTTTGTGCCTTAACTCCTTGAGCATATCATATAAGATTTTGATGCATAAATAAAATGTTAGGAAAATATGAAGACTCCTTAGATTCTTTATGAAAATATTAAAGTGATTAATTAAAGATAATAATTGCATGTGTTTGAGCTGCCTCTCAGTATTGTCTTCTAATTGCCTAGTCTCCTTATTGACACTAGGGGAAGACCTTAATTATATCTTCTGTTATTTTGTTATGTGCTGATTGCCTAGTCTCGTATAATACTAAGGGTACACAGTTGGTGCCTTAGCCGTACTGGTGCTAAGATTCTTCGATATTCGGTGGGCTAGATTAGCTCTTTTCTGTATGATAGTTGATACACAGACATTTATATATGCAGTCGTGACGTTTGTTTACTTTTCAGTATTTTTATTCAGTCAGCTATTTCTTTGTTCTACTTATATACATAATTTAGGATATTAGAATTTTGCTGCTATTATATGTATCACTACTGAGTTATGTTATTTTAATTTGTATATATCTCTTGATCACTAGCATGTTTAGGATGTAGTATTTTCTTCTAGTACTTGTTTAAATATTTATATGCCTTACCTTATTTAGCTTGCATTTGAGGCATGTATTAGCCTCTCTTTTGCTTAAGTTATAAATGATTGTTTATAGCTTTTTCTGCCCTTTGTATTGCTAGTTGTTCCTATATTTATATGGTTATTGCTTAGAAATTATAAAATGGTAATATTACAAAACACATAAAAACTTGTCAGCTTAAAATGCACTTAGACAATTGTCTAACATAAGATTTTTCTTTTTTGGCTGGGGCCCTACATTGTGAAATCGACAATGTCAAGTTTAGAGCAGGCTAAGATTGCAGTACTTGAGGAGGAGCCTTAGTTGGAGGAGGAGCAGCAGTTTGCACCTGAGGATATCTAGCCGTTTACTTTTACCTGTGAGGATGAGCGTACCTTCTCTTCTATTTGTTTAAACTTTAATGTTGTAATAATAATACATGTACCTGTGACCGCGTATTGGGATTATTATATGCCTATATTCTGAGTTGTATTTCATTACATTTATACTGTAATACTTGTATGTTTCTTATTATAAATCATTTCTGCACTCTGTATGAATTCTCATTAAGTGACTGAATATTTGATTCTATGCTTACTCCTTCCCTTATTAGGTGGATTGTGGATTTCATCATAATCCAATGATAATTGAAGGGTTAGCTAGAGTGACACACCACCCCTTAGCTTAATCTTGAGGATTAAGGGGTGGGGCGTCACAGGAGATCAGAGCGTACCTCGTTCGACGGTTGATGAAGGTTCGTGATGATAGGATTGGTTCAAAGTTTCTTCGACCACAACAAACACCAAATTATCCAAAATGGAACAGGAATTAAGCTAAGGGTTTTATTTGAACCCTGAGCAGCCACCTTCAGCTTTGAGAACAGCCATCTGGCGGATGGCCGGCCGCGTGGGAATGTATCAGAGAAGAGGGCTCCATGATCGTTCAATCGGAGGAATGACTGGATCAGGCGGTTGGATTAAGTGTCGTCTGATCAGACGATACTGCTCAAAAAAATAAACGGCGCCGATGGATTTTGACGGCCCATTAAATGGAAATTCAAATAATTATTATTTGATTATTAGATTCATATTATTTTAATTAAAAAATGATTTATTAATTTAATTGAAAAAATCCAATTAAATCACCACTAGTTAATTGGAGGGTGAGGAACGCAACGACAAAATTAAATTTTGATTTTGACTAGTATTTAATTTTTATATTTTCCAAGATATTTTAAATATACTAAAATATTCGACGATAATCCAACAACTTCGAAATGATTCCAAAATATCACCC
Organism: Gastrodia elata; assembly: GCA_016760335.1. Lineage (NCBI taxonomy): Eukaryota > Viridiplantae > Streptophyta > Magnoliopsida > Asparagales > Orchidaceae > Gastrodia > Gastrodia elata. The sequence goes on from CM028677.1 coordinate 40,462,583, forward strand.
TAGATAATTTGGGGGTGATAAGCGCAATGGCAAAGTCTGATTTTTAATTTGAGGATAATTTAAATATGTCAAATTTTATGGTTCTTGGAATTCCCATAATCAGAATTTGATTCATTTAACACTTGATTTGGACCAAAACTTCAAGGTGTTCTCCTAAAAACTTATTAAGAGAAATAGAATCAATATTAGGACTTGGTTTAGTCCTAATTAACTAGGGCAATAACTTTGGGTTTTACACCCTGTTAGTCGCGCACTATGGCGCGCTGGAGCGCATGTGTTTCTGTTTGGATTATGCTGCAGCGCGCAGGAGCGCTGAGCTTACTATTTGATGAATGTTGCGGCGCGCTGCAGTGCTTAGCTCTCTGTTTAATATGCTTCATAGCGCATTGGAGAGCCAGAATGCATTGCGGAGCGTCGGAGCGCTGGACTCTCTGTTTGATTAAGTCTTTTAGGCACACTGCATCGCGCTGTAACGCCGAGCTCTATATTTGGATCCGCCGCGGTGTGCTATAGCGCTTAGTTCTCTGCTGTTTTAGCACTGTGGTGCACTGTAGCATCGAGTCTTCTATTTGGAGGGAGCTGTGGCGCGCTATAGCTCATCCTTCCAAGGTTTGATCCGCCACAGCACGCTGGGGCGTGTTGTGGCCCGCCGTTGTGCCTCTCTTGTCCTAGGTTCCAAATTTCTCCTTCGACCTTTATTTTAGCTATTTTGTTCTGAAAATGCTGCATAAACACATATCAAAGTTCACTAATCCTAAAAAAAACATTACATTTAGCACTAAATCAACTATAACTCTTAGGTTCATCAATGTGTATATCTATTAAATAGTTTCGTCCTCTTTAATATTTGAACGAATGAAAATGTTGATATAGCTAAAGATTAAGCTAAAATTACACTAAGTTATTTTTGACCAATTAGAATAAAATTGGGGAGAATTTGGTTTGGACATGTGATCTACAAAAGTCTTGTGCATGAGTTTTCTTCAATCCAACATTTTTATCATTAGTTATTTCTTTAATCAATGGGTTATAGTTGAAGGTTTTATTTTTAATCATAGGTTGCCCTACTGTGCTATATCAAACTCATTGAGGTTCACATTAAGCACATAGAAAATTTAGTGATAAAATTATTCTTACGTTTAAGTGATAAAATTTATAATATTATTTTATGATCATGAAATCCTAATTCGTTCATAGCTAACATGTATCTAACTCTTGACTTAGCTAATCAAACCAGCAATGACGCTCTATGAACTTATGTGACATCGTTATCGGCTTAACAAGCATTGAATTTCCTCATTTAAGTAACGAGTGAGCAGTGAAACTCTATGAATCAATTATTATCGACTCAGATGCATCGAATTCTTGGACATTAAAATAAAGATGAGAAATGAAGCATCTGTAACTTATGTCATATCATTCATGGCTTGACATGCCCAAATCTTTGTATTTATGTCCTAAATTGAACGCTGGAAACTGAGAATTTTTGAAGTTGTTCTTCACGGTTTTGATGTGTCAAATTTCTGGTTTCAAGCAAATGAACAAGTGTGAAACTCTGCGAATTAATGTCACATCATTCATGGCTTACACAATTCAAATTCACTCAATTGAAAACATTAATGAGCATATAGCTTTGTGAAAATTTTACTAAATTTCATTATATTTGAATTAATATTTATCAATTAATTTTATTAATTTAATATGTATTAATTGGCTAAAGTTCTAAATTTAAAAGAGAATTTCCTTGGAATACTTATTTTTAAATCGAAACAATGGGTTAATGGTCCGGTCAGGTCGTGGGGCAAGAAAAATCAAGAATATCCACGGGATATTCCTCTACACAGTGTCGCGCGGGTCACAAACCAACCTGCTTGGCATTGTGCTTTGCTGTCCTGATCGAAGGGTAGAACCGAAGAATAAGTGTTTCAAAGAAACCCTAATTTATCGAAGCATAGTTCACATTCAATTGCAAACAAAATATCAAAATGGTCCCTGAGTTGACGCCTATACAATGGATCCAAAAACCCTAAATGAGATAACTTAATTCGATTAAACCTTACTTGATTGAGAAAGGGATCTAGGGTTTACTGTGGAGGGGAACTTCACCCTCCACAGTCCACCTTCTGGCCTAAGTAAGGTGCCGACGAGGTCCCTAGATAGGTTTCGGGAAATGGCCAAGAGGCTGAGACCTTTCTCGAGCCCGACATTGTATACTATTGTACAGAGCGAAACTATCAAGCACCAATCGAGTTCGCCCAAAATGGATTTGGCTCAGTAATCGCTACCCCGATGATTGCAATATCCTAATGAATAAAAATTTGAGCAATTAGAGTTCAATAAGTAGGGGAAATGGGGTACCCAGTGGTAGCCAAAGTCGTAGTTTGTTGAATTCAAGGTTCATTCCGAGTAGCCATAAGCATCGCAAACGCCAACAATTGATCAAACAGAGTAATTGGGATTATCGACCAAGGTTATGATCAAGAAAGGAAGTGAAATGAGGTTCTAATAGACGATAGTTGTGTGAGAAATGTGGCTGCTAGCAGTTGGGACAGGAGCACAGTACTGTCGATCACAGTTGCTGGATCAAATTTGGAGGCCCATACCTGATCCCACGATCCTAATAACGACAAATACTATTACAGCCGTTGGATCTAAGTTCTGATCCAATGATTGAGATTGGATCAAACGACGAGGTTGGTTCTGATCATCTGATCAGAGCAGGAAAAGTCGGGACAACCCAGAGCGCGAGATCTGGTAGTCCCGTGATCAGAGCAGGAAAAGCCCACAACGGATCTACGTGATCCGAAGTTTCAACGGCTGAGAGCCGTTGGAATTTAAATTAAAATTTTTAATTTAAATAATTAATTAATAATAAAATATATATTTTAATTACTTAATAATTTGATGATCAAATGAGCTCCAAAAATTATTAAAAATTCACCATTAGTTAATTTGGATGCGAGAAATTTAAAAATGTAATCAAATTTTTGTGTAAAAATCATTAAAAATTATTATTATTATTATTATTATATATATATGAAAATGCTTAGATTTAGTTTTTGCTTCCATATCAACACTTTCCAATTTATAATATTAGCAACAAATATGAACTAAGGAAAATGTAATTAATAAAAGAAATGCAACATTAATAAATATTTGTGTAATTAATAATATTTACATTTAATTATGTTTTATATTATTTAGTATACATTATAGTGAATAAATACTAATATCAATTATTAATCACATTTAGTTTAATTTAAATTACATCATATAATTTTATCAGTCTAAATTTTACTTAAATTTTTTTAACAACTAAATGACCTAATTAATTTAACAAATCAAGATTTGTTTTTAGAGGATTCTTTTATCTCATCCATTTTACTCAAAATATAATACTCACAAATTATTTTTCTTACCATATAAAATGTTAAATGTAAAATTATCAAACATAGTAACATAATTATATTATAAGAAATGCTATGGAATCGCTGACGCGGCACCCAAGAAAATCTATCCAAATGAGATTTGTATATTTTTTCATTAATGTTTATTTATTTTTATTAAAATAATACAAATATTATTTTTAAAATTTGTATTGAAATGATGCTCAAATTTTATTGGTTGAGTTTTTTTGAATATCACATCAACAAATATAAATAGCATTTCTCTTGTATTATACTCAAATTATTTTACACTAAAATTTCATTATCTCATATCAAAATTAAGTAAGAAAAAATTAATTCAAACTACCATTACAATTTAAGTATAAATCAATTTAAGCGATCTAACCTTAATTTATCCGGGCTTTTTATTGATTTCTTTCCCGAAAGACTCGGCTAATCGTCTCAGCAATTTTACATCTAAACTTTTTTCCCCTCTCACAAGAAATTGGCATTTGCAGGAGCTGAAGCAAAGGCTTGGTCTCCATCGTATTGGTTACCAATTCTTCAAAACCAGATTCCACCATACAATTTTGATCTCCAGCAAGAGAAAATCAAGGATGGCTTCCGAAGAGACGGTGAAGGAGGAACTGCAGGCGTTGCGATCAAAGCTTGTGAAGAAGCAGACGTTTGAGGGAGCAGTCTCCTCGATCGCGTCTCTTCTGCAGGACCGTTACACCTCAGCCTCCCCTTCCCTTCGTCAATTGGTAAATTCGCTGCTTCTGCATTTAATAATAATTTCTTTTGATCCTTTTTTTCCACGACTCTCTCCCTACTTCCCTCTCGAGATCCAAGTTTTTTGTAGCAAAAATTTCCCTTTGATATGATTTGATGGTTACTATTTCAAACTTTTTGATTTTGTGTGGCGCTAACATGTTAGGAATTTTGGGAGAGAAAATTGGAGAGAAAAAATAGAAATTGTTTTTAATCTTCAAATTATTTATTGTTTTACAAATGGTGGAACTTACCTTATTTATGCCAATGGCACCTCCTAATTATGGCTAGAATTGTGCACAACATTTAATTTAATGGTAACAATCAATAATCTAGAATTTTTTACAAATTTAAAACACTCTAGCATTATCTATTATCCACAATTATTTTAAATTTTTGAGTAAAACATTCTATAGATATGAATTTATTGGACCTAATCTTTATTTGGGTACGCGTCACAATTTCAATATATATGTAATAGCAACCCTGTCCAACAGGAATAATGCTTAGTATTGTTGTTGTTGTTGTAGTATTTAAGTTTTCACTTTTTTTTTTCTGGGAATGATTATGTTGTGATTTTGTGGAGGCTCCAATGCAGCCCAAAATTGTACGTTTGGTGCACATGACAACAATTTATAGTACATCAGTGTGAGCAAAAATTGGAGTGTGAACTCTTAAGTGTAATGTAATGGTCTTGGGGTGGATCATTGGTCAGTTGCAGAGCTTGGAGTGACTTCGGGTGAACAACGGATCAATTATGTGCGAGTTGATGCAAATTGATTCAAGTGCCTAAAGGTTGCTGAAGGATATCAGCTGATGCTTGGGCGTGCCCAAGTAATGAGTTGTTCTTGGAATCAGCGGAACCCGAGGCTTGGACGCATAGGTGTGCCCAAGCACCAACACTTATTCAAACAATGGAGCGAGAGACAGAAACTTGGGCCCAATCGCCAGCAGCCGAACTAAGCAGGAGCCATAACAAAGGCTTAGGCAACATTAGTTACAGTCACTGAACGATCGTCGTTCGACATAGCCATGAGAGAATGAACTGTAGGATTTCCAACATACGATTAAACTACTCTTCCCAAGCATAACCCCCTCACTCCTACCAAAAGTGAAACACATTGAAAAGGCAAAACCTAGATAAGAATTTTCTTAGCATTAACATTTAATATTGTTCTACAATTCATTATATAATTAATTTTTATGAATGCAACGAACCACCATATCAAAGAATTTATTTTATTTTATCTTTAACATTTAATTATACTCTATTATTCATTTTATAGCAATATTTTATAAAATGCAAACAACTGTTGCCAAGCAAACACTTATTATTTTTTCTTATGTTAGTCACATGTTAGGGGTATTAAGCTAAATTCATACCATCACAAGAGCAATTTCAAACTCAAAAATATAATCAACAACAAATAATTCATTTTTTTTATTTTCGCATTGACATTTAATCATGTTCAATAATTTATTTTATAACAAAGTTTTTTAAAATACAAACAACCACCACAACAAAAAGATTCATTTTTTCTATTTTAACATATTGACATTTAGTCTATAGACATTCATTTTATAGAAAAGTCTTATAAAATGTAAACAATCATTACCAAACAAACTACTATTATTATTTTTTTATTCTAGTTCATCATAGCAGCAATTTTGCACTAAAAAATGCAAATAAAAATAATTTCATTATAAAAGAAAACACAAAATAAGTTTTATAAAATACAAATAGCTGAATCCATTCTATCACAACATTAGTTTCAAACTCAAAATTGCGATCAACAATAAATAAAAGTATGCATTTTTTTCTGAAGTATTAAATTATATTAACTAAAAAAATATAAGTGGAGAGATTTTCACCAGTGCTTGTAATGCCCTGTGCTAACCGCCGTTGGATAACCCAGGACATTAACAGGAGGGGAGGTAACCCATCCTGACCCATCATCAACTCAACACTTTTGCTGAATTGATTGGAATCAATGTGTTTTGTCTCCACGATGCTATATCTGAGACTAATTCTTAAGATAAGTATAATTTTTTTATTCTAAGTATTAGTTAACTTACCTCTATGCATTGGCGGTATGATAATTTATGAAGAGCTAATGAATATGAAGTAAGTTCTAGTAAAATAATGATCACATCACAATACTGAGTATAAGATAGTATAAAATTAAAGTGCGGGAGCTTAAACATCCATCCATATCATTCATCACAGAAGTTAAGTAAAATATTTATCTTAGAAAAATAAATAAAAAGTACATCCAGAGTTAATTATTATAACTATAATTAAATATTCATATAAAATAGTCTTCTCATCTCACCAATAATAAAGAAAGGATCTAAGCAACTAAAATATCAGCACTTCAGTGGCTGTTGTTCCTCAGTCTCATCTTGAAGCTTTTAAACCTCTTTAAAAGCAGGCTCCTCGAATTGCTCCAAGACTGACATGTCAGTTTCACACACCAGGGCTTTAACCAAAAAAAATTATATATTAGACAATAAGTCTAAATATATTTTAGGCTGATTACAATATTTTCTTATCATTTAAGGGATATTACTCAATATAACTGTGATGACCCATGTTAGGTTGGTAGCAACCAAACTAACATCGGATGCATCTTTCTGCAGGATCATATTGGCGGTGAAGCAGTTAAACAAATATCCAAATGCCATTCCAGTATAAGAAATAATATTCATTCAATTTAAAGTAAACAATATCCAGAATTTATTACATAACTTTTATTATACAAAAAATAATTATCCATTGAAGGGGCAGTTAGAATTTGTTAATTTCTCGTGCTATGACTTTAAACTATATCAGCTTCCTCCAGCTGTATCTGATCTGGCATTATAAAAATAATGTCTTAGTGCATATTCTAAATACAAAGGATATTAAAAATATATTTTAAGCAAAAGTGAAAGGTAAAAATGATAATAATTGCAGGGAAATAAAGTTTATTGCAAATAAAAGATGATTATGTCTCCTGCAAAATAAATGTCTTTTTGTCACATACCAAATTTTCAAATAGAAAAGCAATAATCGCATAAAAGTTCATGTTTATGTTCATGTCTATGATATTATGAAGCAATGATAGCAGTTCTGATGGGCAAAGCCAGAACTATGAGATTGGGTTCATATGCATTTAAGCATAACCTTCACCTGGCCCCTCTTAAGGGCTTTAAATGGCAACAAACATGTATTTAAGCATAACCTTCACCTGGCCCCCCTTAAGGGCTTCAAATGGCAACAAACATGCATTTAAGCATAACCTTCACCTGGGCCTCTTCAAAGGCTCCATCCAGATGACACCCTTATAGCTCCCGAGGACTAGCCCCGTCCCTAACCTATTCATGCTCCGTTTTGGAACTATTTGCAATATTCACAAGATATATAAACATCATTTTATTTCTCTTACATTATTAGTAGTAAGAATAATGTATTAAGTAGCAATACCAAACAAGCTCAAAGTGATGCTTAAGCAGCAAATGATAGTAAAAAACATAAAAATAATATCCAGTGTATATTTTGTGTTTTAACAAGATGATTCACTCATAACCTTGATGTGTCTGCAAAAGTTATAATTAAAATTTTTATTAAACTATGAAACTACCTGTTTACAAAATTAGAACTAGTATTCGTATTCCCAAGTTTGATTTTAGTTGGTTACTTTAATCTATATATCACATGGCATAAGAGTAAATTATATAATAAGATGGTCTAATTTTTAACTCTTATTTATAATATTTAAACTAAAATCATACTTAATTAGACTTAAAGAATTCAGGCAACCTTATCTGAAAGAATCATATTACAATGTTGGAAAAAAAAGAGTCTAATTGAATCGATAATATTTTTACTAAACCTCTCTTTATCATCACAGAACTCTTCTATTATGTTAGAGCGGCACAACATGCTTCATTAAAGCAAAATATGAAACCTTCTTGAGCTATTGCTTGTGGTCAAAATCAGTATGAACTCAAAAGCTTAGTGTACATTAAAGTATAAGTTAGGATAGAATGATTATTAATTTGATATTGACAACATTCAAAAGCAATTATAATTGATTTCATTATATGACATAGATCTTGTAACACTTTACCCTCATTAAGAATTTATCAAACAGCTGATTTGTACTTGATTAGATCTTTTTCTAGTGTTAGCTAGTCAGACCCAATCATTATACTGCAATTTAGACATCAATTTCCTTCTACAACACAACTATGATTAAATCATAATTGATCGCACCAAATTCCTATCCAAAAAGTAATTAAATAACTTTAATCAATTTAATATCTCATAAAGCATGATTAAACAACCGAGTCTTAAGTCAAGTGATTAAATATGATTAATTTATTGATAATTATTAGGTTTAAAATACTATAATGTTAAATAAAAGTACTTTAATGATATCAAAATGAGGCACTTAGTCTATTTATAATAACTGTTTGCATACTAACCAATCTACTTTAAACATAACATTTTATCTTGATCTCAAAATAATTGAATAAATGAAGTCTTATTGATATCAGTTAACAGTAACTAATTCGTTTAGATATACAACTCTCCTATCGCCTAAATGTATAGCTTCCAAAGAAGATCGTACCTTATCCTCGGCCGAGTGCACAGAGAGGGATCGGCGCAGAATCGAGTGGAGAGGGATCGACGCAGAGGTTAGATGATCGGCGCAGAGTCGAGCGGAGAAGTCGGCGCAGAGAGTCGATCGGTGATGGGAATCACGCGGAAATAGAGGTCGAGCGTTACAATCCCGTCTCTCGGCGTACGGGGTTGTGAGCGGATGTCGTCGACTCTACCCTTCCCATTTGGCAGAGCGGACATCGCTTGCTGAGACGTCGGGTCGTCTCCTTCCGTCAGCAGCGTCTTTCCGGATTTACTCCCGTCGGCTCCTAAGCTTCTGTTGCAGAGAGAGCCAAGCGGAAGGGCTCGGTGACGCATGAAAGTCGATCAACACGCAATTGAGTGGCGAGAGTTGAGCATCTCTTTGCGATTAAATAGCACGTGCGTATGTAATGCACGCTCGTTTCATTATGGTTGATTAGCCGGCGAGTTACTGGTAATTAGCTTTATTACTCTCTGCATACCTTCCTAATAGAGCTGTAGACTTAATTGCTTAACAATTTTTAAGAGGGCAACCGATTCTTGCCTTAAATATAGGTTTTAATGAGGTAATTTATGCTTTACTAATTTACGTATAGGCTAATGACAGGTCTTAATTTCTATTTCAACATTAATTGAGTTTGAAAACTTCCTAAATCAAGAATTGAACTGAAAATAGAAATTTGGCGGGAGTTTTAACTGAAAATTGAAATTTGTGGGAAATTAACGGAATCTAGACATTAACGTCTTGCTTATAAATGACCTAGGGTCATTACAAACTCCTCTACTTAAAAATAATGTCGTCCTCGACATTTTACTGAAATTGAAAACATTTAGTTGAATGCGAAAATATTTAATTAAGATTACCTGAATTCTGAAAGAGTCTGGGATATTCCTTTCTCATATCTTCCTCTCTTTCTCATGTTGCTTCCTTGGCATTGTGACCTTCCCATTGCACCTTAACCATGGGATTAGTTATCTTCCTTAATCGATGGTTGTCTCGTTTTAGTATCCACATATTCAATTTTTAATATGGCAAAAATATATAAATTCTAAAGTATTACTTTACAACATTAATTTCTCATCATCATAAAGTATCTCAAATTTAAGTTACTAATCTCAAGCATCGCTATTATTTTCTTACTGCTATATGTGTTGATGTCCCTTTGCTAAAACCATTTATTTTCTAAGCATTGAATTTCAATACCTTCAAATTGATTTTACTATGAGAAATTCAATCTCGAATTGGGTGTACTCCTGAACCATTTATGCTCATATGCCAATTCTTTTGATTTTATCCTTTCTTCAGACGTCGATATTTGTATAACATCAAGATACTTCACTAGGCCATTTCAATTCATTCAATGATAAATTTGAAGCACACTTCGATAATGTTTACACATTATCGAGATATAGGATTTTACTAATCCATTACTTAAGAACCCAATGAAATAATGTGATGAAATAATGGATAGAAAAGAGATAAAGTCTGAGTTCAGATCTAATCATTATTCTGTAATGAATCGAAATCAGTTAAAAAGGTGAATCATACTAGAAGTTTAACATCCTACCTGAATGAAGCATACATTTCTATTCTCAAATATGAGATTGAGATTTCAAATTTATTCACTTAGAGCTTTCGAACAATTATGTAAGATAAATACATGCATAACCATTGAAGTCAAAAGCATTTGTTTCAATGGAAGAACAATAAAAATTGTTTTTAGCAAATTTATGGAAGCAACCTCTAAATCAAATTGAGGTTATTGTTTTCAGCCTTGCTTTTCAAAATGAGAGGAAAAAAATATACTCACATATTTCATAAATAAGAAGATATTCTAATTTGTTAGATTGCAATAGGAATATGATTCAAAAGCATCGATATGCTTAGTTTGGATTTAATGAGCGTGCTCACAAACTAAGATGAATTTTGTGGCCACAAGTAAGTGAAAATCAAATATCTTCAAGTTTGGTCATTTATGAGTGTAGAATACTCATAAAATTATATCAAACTTGTTGAATTAAATAATCGAATGATGAAAGACAAGTTCTAAGGGAACACTATTCTTAATAAGTTGTTGATAGCATTAATTCGTTTGTAGCACTAATTAAACATTAACATATGCCAAACTTGGTTAAAATCTGGCACACGAATAAATAGCTCGTGGTTGAATCTGAAACCAATGCACTGAATGCCCTAGATCTTACAAGAGCCAAAATTATTCTTGTTAGTTTGTTATACTGGTGAAATGCTCATGAATCTATACCGAAAGCTAATTAGATTCAGAATTAGCTAGTAGCTAGGCCAAGTTTAGCATTTGCTGAGTCAACTTCTGTTGAGTGCCTTCATCGAAACACCCCATTCAAGATGAGCACCGAATTTCGGGTCTGAAGAAAATTGCCCAATCTTTAATTGATGGTGTTCCAAATTCAGGATTTAGTGTATTATTAATATTCCCTTAATACTACACCTTTTTAGATCGCAAGTTACCAGAAAAAGAACTTTTACTATGGCTGCAAAATGCCAAATTCTATAATAAAAAATGTTGCTAAATCTACTATGCATCTCAATTCTGAATAATTCCACTTTCATTCACTTTGTCAGGTAGTTTGTCGCAGCAACAAGATACCAAATCATGTAGTCAGATGCATACTGTAATAAATTTCGGTCGGCCATATGATTTTGTATCAGAATTCTATGCGTAGAAGAAAAATTGTATGCAGTGTTGCTTTGATACAATTGTTAGACTCAAGAAGAAGAGTTCATTACCTTTGTAAAAATTATACTACGATAATTAAGAGATGTCATTTCATTTCTAATTAACTTTTTTGAATGAAATGGTTTATCAGCGCATAAGATTCTGGATTAAGACAAATACATGCACAAGTGAAATCATGCAGTTCAAATCTTCAATTTCAACTTGCAAGTATGATGTTACTTCCCATGAATTGTAAGTCTAGTTAAATATGCTACAACATAAACTCAAAAATGAAATAAAGTAAAATTTCTTTACAGGGAATGCAGATTCTTAAGAAAAGATTAGATCTAAGTCCACATGGTAAATTAGAATAGATGGCTTTGCAATAAGCTTCAATTGCCTAAATTGGAAGTTGAATACATGTAATGTAAATCAAGTACAAGTTGAACTCTAATATATTTGCATAATATGTGCATTCTATCTCAAGTTTAGTCTTGGCAAATCATAATTTAATTCAGAATTTAGCTCCCCACGATTTAATTCAATCATAAATTTCCTTAACAAATCTTTCCAATACTTTCACGGAATGTATGTACAAAGAACTCAAAATAAGAAGTACAAAACTTTATGTAAAGGTTGCTTTAAAATTATGATTCTAGGATTCATACTAAGACTCGCACATTTTCAGATATGATAAGTTTTTGTAGCTTAGAAGATATTAAATCTCCAGAAAATTCCAGAAATACAAATCTTTCCAATTTCAATTCAAATCAATATCTAGAGGGGACTAGACTTGTACCTTATTATTATTATCAATTTAATCTTATCAATCTTATTTTCATCACTATTCTCATTACTATCATTTTCATCTACTTCCCATTTAATCATTCTCATTAAAAATCCTTGTCCTAATCACCATAAATTATAAGCAAACATTTTTTTTTTTAACTATTCAACAATCAAGAGCATCCAAATGTTTATATATAAAGGAAATATCATAATGAAAGCAGCATGTAAGCATTTAAAATATAGATCGAACAAAAGACAATTATCTAACTATTCCAACAAAACCTAAGCAATTAAAAACCTCCAAAATTACAGAAGATTTTGTTGAATTGATGATAATTTGCAATCATATTTTTATCATCACAAGAAATTTTTTTAGAAGTTCTCAGATAGTTTATAAAATCTTCTTCAAATGCCACGAAATAAATCATAAGTTCACTAGAGGTTCTCTAATGATTTAAAACCATGGCACCGAATGGATGCATAAGAGAATACATCACTTTTGCATTTGTGAAATAATCCTAATCATGGAAAGGGATTGCAATGTTCTTGTTTAACCTCGCATATTTTGTGTTTACTAAGGATGATTGTTAAAGGTGCCTAAGTTGTCAAATCATATCGTCTTAAATTCATGTCATTAATTATGATTGTCATTTATCAATATATGTAATGTTATGAAATTCTTAGCTTAAATCGAATGAATTTCCCTTAGGTTTTGTTTTTATGCAATATTTTACTTGAACACATCTAATCCTGCTCTGATACAAACTGTGATGACCCATGTAAGGTTGGTAGCAACCAAAGTAACATCAGATGCATCTCTCCGCAGGATCATATTGGCGATGAAGTAAAATAGCAGTTAAACAAACATCCAAATGCCATTCAAGTATAAGAAATAATATTCATTCAATTTAAAGTAAATAATATTCAGAATTTATTACATAACTTTCATTATACAAAAAATAATTATCTATTAAAGGGGCAGTTAGAATTTATTAATTTCTCGTGCCATGACTTTAAACTATATCAGCTTCCTCCAGTTGTATCTGATCTGACATTATAAAAATAATATCTTAGTGCATATTCTAAATACAAAATATATTAAAAATATACTTTAAGCAAAAGCGGAAGACAAAAATGATAATAATTATAGGGAAATATAGTTTATTGCAAATACAATATGATCATGTCTCCTGCAAAATAAATATCATTTTGTCACATGCCAAATTTTCAAACGGAAAAATAATAATCGCATAAAGTTTATGTTTATGTTTATGTTTATGATATTATGAAGCAATGATAGCAGTTTTGATGGGCAAAGCCAAAACCATGAGGCTAGGTTCATATGCATTTAAGCATAACCTTCACCTGGGCCCCCTTAAAGGTTTCAGATGGCAACAAACATGCATTTAAGCATAACCTTCATCTGGGCCCCTTCAAAGGCTCCATCCAGATGACACCCTTATAGTTCCCGAGGACTAGCCCCGTCCCTAACCTATTCATGCTCCATTTCAGAACTCTTTTGCAACATTCACAAGATATATAAATATCATTTTGTTTCTCTTACATTATTAGTAGTAAGAATAACACATTAAGTAGCAATACAAAACAGGCTCAAAACAATGCTTAAGCAGCAAATAATAGTAAAAAATATAAAAATAATATCCAGTGTACCTTTTATATTTTAACAATACAATTCACTCACAATCTTGATGTGTCTGCAAAAGTTATAATTAAAATTTTTATTAAACTATGAAACTACCTGCTTACAAAATTAGAACTAGTATTTGTGTTTCCAAGTTTGACTTTAGTTGGTTACTTTAATCTATATATCACTCGGCATAAGAGTAAATTATACAATAAGATGGTCTAATTCTTAACTCTTATTTATAATATTTAAACTAAAATCATACTTGATTAGACTTGAAGAATTCAAGTAACCTTATCTGAAAGAATTATATTACAATGTTGGAGAAAAAAGAGTCTAATTGAATCGATAATATTTTTACTAAACCTCTCTTTATCATCACAGAACTCTTCTATTATGTTAGAGAGGCACAACATGCTTCATTAAAGCAAAATATGAAAACTTCTTGAGCTATTGTTTATGGTCAAATTGGTATGAACTCAAAAACTTAGTGTACATTAAAGTATAAGTTAGGATATAATGATTATTAATTTGATATTGACAACATTCAAAAGCAATTATAATTGATTTCATTATATGATATATAGATCTTGTAACTCCTTACCCTCATTAAGAATTTATCAAACAACTGATTTGTACTTGATTAGATCTTTTTCTAGTGTTAGCTAGTCAGACCCAATCATTATACTGCAATTTAGACATCAATTTCTTTCTACAACACAACTATAATTAAATCATGATTGATCGTATCAAATTCCTATCCAAAAAATAATTAAATTACTTTAATCAATTTAATACCTCATAAAGCATGATTAAACAACCTAGTCTTAAGTTAAGGGATTAAATATTACTAATTTATTGATAATTATTAGGTTCAGAACACCACAATGTTAAATAAAAGCACTTAAATGGCATCAAAATGAGTCACTTAGTCTATTTATAATAACTGTTTGCATACTTGCCAATCTACTTTAAACATAGTGTTTTATCTTGATCTCAAAATAACTTGAATAAATGAAATCTTATTGATATCAGTTAACAGTAAATAATTCATTTAGATATACAACTCTCATATCGCCTAAATGTATAGCTTGCAAAGAAGATCGTACCTTATCCTCGGCCGAGTGCACAGAGAGGGATCGGCGCAGAATCGAGCGGAGAGGGATCGATGCAGAGTCGAGCGGAGAAGTCGGCACAGAGAGTCGATCGGTGAAGGGAATCACGCGGAAATACAGGTCGCGCGCTACAATCCCGTCTCTCGGTGTATGGGGTTGCGAGCGGATGTCGCCGACTCTACCCTTCCCTGTTGGCAGAGCGGACGTCGCTTGCTGAGACGTCGGGTCGTCTCCTTCTGTCGGCAGCGTCTTTCCGGATTTACTCCCGTCGGCTCCTAAGCTTCTGTCGCAGAGAGAGCCGAGCGGAAGGTCTCGGTGACGCACGAAAGTCGATCAGCACGCAATTGAGTGGCGAGAGTTGAGCGCCTCTTTGTGGTTAAATAGCATGTGCGTATGTAACGCATGTCCGTTTCATTCGGGCTGATTAGCCGGCAAGTTACGGGTAATTAGCTTTATTACTCTCTGCATACCTTCCTAATTGAGCTGTGACTTAATTGCTTAACAATTTTTAAGAGGGCGGCCGATTTTTGCCTTGAATATGGGTCTTAATGAGGTAATTTATGCTTTACTAATTTAAGTATAAGCTAATAACAGGTCTTAATTTTTATTTCAGCATTAATTGAGTTTGAAAACTTCATAAATCAAGAATTGTAACTGAAAATAGAAATTTAACAGGAGCTTTAACTGAAAACTGAAGTTTGTGGGAAATTAACGGAATCTAGACATTAACGTCTTGCTTATAAATGATGACCCAGGGTCATTACAATAACAAATAAACAACAAAACAGAAATCAAACTGTATAAATTGAAATAAACTTGTAACTATAAATCAAATTGATGAAAACAGAGACTAATTGATATGTGCTGAAAATATTATAATTGAAGATAAGATTGTAAATTGATTAAAATGCAAAACTGAACCGTATGTATGCCAACTAAAAGTGCATTTGAGTATGCTACAAAATATGCAACATGTATACATAACCTTGATGCAGACTGCATCCCACAGATCCTAGGTGTTCTACCTATTGCACTACTAATGATATGTTATGTTTATGTGATTCATGTTATGTCAAAATTTAATAAAGTAAGGATTAAATAATCAAATTCAAAAAACATAAAATATATTCCTTTTGTTGTCTAATTATTTACCCTGTCACATCCTAATATGCATATTAATTCAGATGCCATATTATTCATAAATCTTATTCATAAGAATTATTTGATTATACACATTCAGATTTTAATTATACTTAATTCAACAGGTTCCATAATCATAACTCGAAGTTAACCTAATTCATCATATATTAAAAGTACATACATATAATGTTATAAGGAAGGTAAAATCGAACACTTAGGTTGTTTAACTGCACTTAGTCATGCGCACAGGGATAGAAGACATACACCCTTTCACAATTTGTTCTCCCAAACTAAGGTGTCCAAACCCTAACTCATAACATATATTGGAATTAGGATGTTTGTCCTGACAAGAACTATACTTATCTAAATGCTTAAGATAAAATAGTAATTCTACAGTTCCTTATATGAAAAATCAACCAGTTCCTTAAGTCAAATGGAAATCGGAATTAGGTCATAGATATGTACTTCATTCCCATATGATAAAAACTATTATCATTGGATTTAGTTCTAAGCAACTATTTAATCTTCAAGGATTTTTAAAGCCATAGGAGACTTAGCTAGATACTAATCGTTTAACACTAAGCTCCAATGCAAAATCATCTAAATCCTTCATTTGGATCTACTACCACAAGAATATAAGTTCAATTTAATTTTCACTGAGTTATCACTACCCACAAGAATAGGTTTAATTCTTAGGATTCACATGATGATTATAGAGGTTCTACCTCAAAGTATCTCAAATAAGGCATCCTACCTCAATAATTTAACTTAACTGTAGTTCATTTAATATATAATCTAAGTTTATCACTTAAGGATGTCTACCATATTCTAACCCTTCTATCTGCTATTCTGAGATTGAAATATAAATCATAAAGAGACTTAAATAAATTATGAACAATTATCATTGATGTCTACTAAATAGATTTAGATGGCATAATCAGGAATATAAGTTTTCTTCTTTAAACTACATTTTTAAAGGTTAACACCTTATTTCTTTAAAGAATTTTTTATAATTGGTATTTGGTTGTTTGAACAGTTATTGCCTTTTTATTAGATTAATAAGTGACTTGAACATTCTAGTTTGCTGATTTTGGGAGAAACCATCAAGATTTGAGAATTTATCACTTAAACCTTAGATTCCTTAATCACACTAATTCTCTTTAATGGTTTTAAAGTCTAACATGTGGAATTGAGTTCAAGAACAAGATCTAATGTAATTAACTAACTCTTTACTAACTAGTGAGAGTTTAGACAGTAAATAAGTTAAATTTGGTTAAGTAGATTGCTTAATATTGGCCAATTAGGGTTTTGAGCTAATTAGGGATAATTAACAAATTCATTATTTAAATATAAAGTATTAAGCTACCATTATATTCTTTACTGTTTAATGAATTAATGGACACTTAAAATACTAAATTTAGATCATAAATGAGGTTAATATCCACTAATTAAGTTTTGAGGTAATTTGTAAATAATTAACAAAATTAATTATAGAAAAACAATTCTACTTTCATGACTAAATTCTCATATGTATAATGAAGAAATGGAGATCCTAAACATGCAATTTGGTTAAGTAACCATCATAATATTCACTAATCATGCTTTAAGATAATTAGGACATAATTAAAAATATTAATTACAGAAAGTGAAATATTATTACAGTTTATTATTCTGCATATTTTACTGATCACAATGATATATAAGTTCATAAATTTTGGATGCATATTAATTGAAATAAAGCTAACCCTAGTTTCCATTTAAATTCATATTCTTAGAATTTTAGGTTTAGGAAAATATATTTGCATTATATCCATTCTGGCGTTCGGGTTTTGTCGGGTCGACTGGGACCCGATAGGTCTGCACTTATCGGGACAACGTGGGTCGATCGGGACCCGACGACCCGCTAATGTTGAACAGCACGGGTCGTGGGCTAGCTCGACCCACACTGTACTCCTTCGTTACGACGAAGAGAGCCCGTGTCGGGAGTATAGGGTTTCGGGGAAATCGTAAATTCCTGATACACAAAGCATTCACCCATGCAAGCAATGGCTCAAAAGAATCCCAGGCTCAAGTTCTATCCGTTGGAACTAAAAGCCCTAACTAGGGTGCACCTAGTCGTTTGATCCTAATTCGAAAATTCCAAAACCTGGGATTTACAATGGAGGGGTAATTCATCCTCCACAGTCTACCAATTTGGCATGGCTCATTATTGACACCATCTTGGTGCCATAGCCGATCCAGGGAGCATCTCCACTGCTTGTGGGATGATCTGGATTAGTGGGGAGCTACTACGGCTTGGGCACTGTACCCCACTGTACATGCCTGAGCCAATTGTGCCTTGATCGGGTCTAATCGACCCTGATCGAGCTCACAATCAGCTTAACATCAACAGGGATTGCAATTACGGCCTTCAAACACGGAGGGAATCGACTGAGTACTCGGGAAGGGGAGTACCTGGGCTGAGGAGGAAATCGACTAGCTGCAGATGATCGGAGGTAATTCCACGGTTGAAGTAGATTCTATTGGCTTCCTTAGGTCCATAGGGATCTACCGGGAGCTTGAACGTCAAGCTTAACCCATTGCCGCGCCCGGAGTTAGAGCTGGAAATTCGTCGGGTCGACTGAAATGACGGATGCAAACAGAGGCCCTGAAGTGGTAAGAGGAAATTTGAAGCCCTCTCAGTGAGCAAAGAAGCTCACCGAGGCTTCAAATGGCCTTTAAATAAGTTGGGGGGGCTCGGGAAGGTTGGGCCCATGGCCTTTGGGCCCGACCCGAGGAGTAGCCTCTCTGATGCCAGTAATGGCAAAACCGGGTCAAATAGGCCTAGTGGAGGATTCGTCCAGAAGCGGCAACGGCAGCTAATGACTTTTCTGAGGTAGACAGGGAGTGGGGGATAGGTCTAACGCAGCTCGTACAAAGGATTTTCACTGTCGGGGTCAGTTCATAGTTGATTCGAAGCTGAACAGTGGTGGGCATGCTGTGGACCATTTGATGTATCGTTCGAAACTGTGGAACAACTCTGATTTGATGAAGCGTAACGACTGATCGTGGGAGGGATCCGGGCCGTCTAACCCACGCAGACGGACGACCCAATCGTGCTGGATTTAGTTGTTGCGTGGACAGGACACCACAGCGGATCGCCCGTGGTCTGCACAGCGAATTTGAGCGATTAGCTAACTGTTGGATGGTAAAATTGAAATTAATTAAATTATGGATCCCATTTGTGCAAATTTTCCAATTTAATTTTAATTGAATTAAGTCTTAAATGACCTTCAAAATTTTTCAAAATTTCACCTCTAGCTAATTTGAGTGTGAGGAATTAAAAAATGCAATTAGAATTTGATTTTGGAGATCAATTTAATTTAGCTAATTTTCTAGATCTTTAAATTGACTAATTAGCCAATTGGTTCAAATGGATTCCAATGTATCCCAAAATTTCAGGGTTTGGTCTTAATGATGATTAGAACTTAGTGGCACAAATTTTAAATTCTAATTAAGTACATATTTGACAGGGTAACAACTTAGGGTTGTTACAGTGCTACCCTGAGAAGATGCTTCGGTGAATAGAACAATGAATGAAAAGAAGCTCAACCCAAAAAGCAAAAACTATATGGATGAATGATGAAGAGAAGCTTGCCATGGCAAGCTGCTCCGATGAGAGTTTGAGCTAATCATTGAGTTTAGGGATTTTTTAAGGGCATCGATGGGTGAGACTTCGCCAATCTTGCAAAGATTTAGCCAGAGGCTCGAACCTACTACCTTCAATTATAAAACATGCATGCTAACCATTGGACTAAAGTCATCTTTAAGTGCTTAAATAGTAAATCATTAGGAAAAAAAAACAAACTAAAAAACAAAAACAAAGTTGAATAGCTTGAGGCTCGAACCTACTACCTTCAATTATAAAACATGCATCTAACCATTGAACTAAAGTCATCTTTAATTCTAAATGTTAATATGTTAATATATATATATATATATATAAATTAAAAATATACAATGACATATCTACATATATAAGAATAATTTTGGGCAGTGAGGGCACGTACTCCTAGTGCCCCCGTCGTGGTTTTGCCTATGATTGTCAAGGATGGTAACCTTCGTATGCACTCAAACCCATAAATATTGCTAGTCTCAACTTTGTAATCACCCAAATTAGTCATGTAGATGAGTTTTTATTTGCATTTATATTTTTTCTTACTTTGCCCATGCTAATAGAAGAAGAGTAAGACCAAAAAAATCAGGGGAAGAAGCCATTAGAAAAGATCTTCTTTTTTTGGAACTTAAGGAGGGGCTTCCATTCGATCATGCACAATGGAGCCAAAGGATTCATGTAGCTGATTCAACCTAGTGAGACTAAGGCTTAGTGTTATTGTTGTTTTTTATATTAAATGATTTAATTTTTTGTAAGTTTGGTAGAAATATATTTTTTTGATAAATTGCTTAAATTTAAATTATATTATAAGATTTAAGCTGAATTTTGTTAGGTTTTTACAGGCATCCTTACAAATCAAATAGGAAGTACTTAAGTGCATTTTTTAATAGATGATAGTTTTTGTTGATAAGACTAAAGATGTGGTTATAGTGAAGCTTGAGTTATACATAATTGCTTGAGTTTCAGGGCATGCAGGGCATCGTCTACCCGCAACTTTTGTCCTTGAGAGGATTCTGGTGTGAGCAGAAAGGTAGAGGTTCTCCTTTGGTTCGAAAGGGCTTGCAGTACATCTTCCAATAGTATGTTCGTTCTATTGTCCGCTGAAAATGATGTAATGGTTGCCTTGATTGGGGTTGCGGAAGGTACTACGAAGAAGGCTTCATCGGAATCCATATATCGTAAATGATTAATAAAACTTGCAATTTAAAAGAGGTTGTATTTAATTGAAAACACAATCAATTAATCGCAATGATAAATAAAGTTTCAACTTTTGATTTTAAAAAGTTTTCATTTTAATTGATCTGTTTACAAAAAGTTGCTTTAATAGTAGGACCTATGCCTTACTAGATACACAAAATAAAGAATAATAACAAGGTCCTAGTCTAAGTTTCTACATATTGGAGGAATATGAGCTAGTCGTCCTCCGCTTTGATGTGGACTCTTGGTGCTCCCTGGCCTTCCTCTTTCTCTTGGAGGTAGAAGTCGTCGCACCATCATTTTTGATGAACTCCCTCAGATTGTGGAGTTCATCCTGTAGCTGGATGACTTGTCATTTATGCACTTCATCCTTTCTTGTTAGCTCCCATGCTAATTATGAAATTTTCCCGTGAATGGTATACCTTTCAATTCCTGGATTTCCCTTTCTAATTCAACAATCCTATTCCTAGATACAGATACCCACCAGGCGAGGGTATTTTCAACCTCACTTAGTTTTTCCATTAGTACATCGATCTTTGCTTCCTCTGCGGGGGTGCCTATACCGGTGCTAAGTTCAGTCACTCCTGAGTGTGATGAGTCACCATCACTGCCGTCATCCTCGAAATACTCAATCATCTCATCGTTTGGATTCATTTATAAAAGATAAAATGATTAATACATAAATGTTATTTTAAAACTCCCACAGCTTAAAAGCTAAGAAGGAGAGCTATCACTTTTGAATATGGTACTATTATCTTTAGTCAATTTTTAACCTTTTTAGAATGAATATATCTTTGTTTCCCTTCAAATGTGCTCAATCCTGCTCTGATATCAACTGTGATGCCCCGATGCCGGTTCAGCGAGAACTGTCCCGACATCGGGTACTCACATACCGCAGGATCATATTGAGCAATTTGAAAGAAAATGAACATAGATTAAAGCCAAAAGATAATTCTCATTCATTTAAAATTCCTGATTACAAAAATCACCAATGTTCTTCTTACAAAGTTCATGAAAGATAAACTAAAACAAAAGGAAAATAAAAATAAAAATAAAAGTAAAAGTAAAGTAGCACTGTAGGTTCATTAGCAAGTTAAAAAAATGTATGAATTATGGTTGTTATTTGAAATCTCTAAGAAGTACCTGATCTGGTATTGTAAAGAAAATAGTACCGAGATTGGATTTCCCAGTAATTAAAAAATACTCTAAGTACCGCAGTAAATAATAAAATATTACACTTTTATAAAAGCAGAGATGCGATTAGCGGAAATAAGGATCTAATAAAACATGCAGGGAAAAAAAATAATTGCGCAAAATGAATAATTATTTTCCTGCGAAAAGTATTATCACAAAATGTAGGTTATTGATATCATTTTTCTAATAACTCACCATGAATGTTATTGAAGTCATTTTTCCAGTAACTCACGATTATTACTGATGTCATTTTTCCAATTACCCACGAATGTTGTTGATGTCATTTTTCCAGCAACTCATGAATGTTGCTAATGTCATTTTTCCAGCAGCCCACGAATGTTGCTGATGTCATTTTCCAGTAACCCACGAATGTTACTGATGTCATATTTCCATTAACAATCACATTATAAAAGGAATGGTTCCGAGCAACCAACCAAGCTTCAATACGAATTTGGCTCAAAGCGAAGCTAAGCAGCAATAAAGTGCAAAAAGTAATATATGTCATATACTGAGTATCTTTTCTTTAAAGTTCAAATGTACGATAGTTCGATTGAATCTGCATTTAGATTTTGATATTTTAAATTAGTCTTTAGCCAATATTTTATGAGTAATTATTATATTCTTTTCCATTCTATTTTTTTTCTCTTTTATATTAGGTTACTGAGAGTAGCAATAATACTTATAATAGCGTTATTATTATCATTATTAAATGTTAATAATGAAAAGAAAACGAAATGAAAATGACTGAAATTAAATTGACAAAAATGGAAATAATAATTATTTTATAAAATTTTCACTGTTATTCATTATTAATTAATGAAAACAATGATAATGTGAATGATATAATGGAGATAATAAAACTATCGTTATTATCATCATAACAATAAATATTATGAAAGAGAACTCAAAAATAAATAAATAAATAAAGAGGCAAAATTTCTCCTCGATTTTTTCCTCTATTTCCACTCCTCCCACCTTTAGGATTATGATCGCCGGAAAACGGAGGGAGGCCGGACGTGGCCAAAGGAGGTGGCTGTTGGCCGGCTGAGCTGGTTGGGAGCTGGGTGGTTGACAGGAGGTGGGGGGCTGGCTGGCTTGAGGGAGGAGAGGGGCTGGCAGGTTTGGGAAGGCTGAGAGAGGGATACAGGGAAGAAGGAGGGGATGGGAGTTATATAAGCCAGGAGGGGAGGGGTCGGTCAAGTGGGCCAACAGCCTGCACCAAAAACGGCGTAGGATGGGCGCTGCCTGGCGCTTTGGCACGGAAGCTTCTTCCGCTTGCCTGAGCGGGTGCCAGGTGTAGAAGGATCGGGAGGGGGGGAAAGAAAATTCTTAAGGAATTTTTTTTTTAAATAATTACTTTAAACTTAAATTTTTCGCATTTTTCTGCCGTTTGGCATCCAAAAATAACAAAATTTGACACCTATGTGTCATGAAGTAACGAACATCCTCGCGCCAAATTTTTTTGATTCGAAGCAAAATTTTATTCTTAATTAATTTCTGAAGTTTTAAACTTCGAAAATTAATTGAGATCGAACAGCGCTCCAAAATCGATGAAACTTCTCTACAAGCCTTTAAATAATATACTCAACATAATTACACAAAAATCGATGAATTTGGACACGTATTTAATGATCTCAATTTATTGAATTTAAAAAATTTAGAAAAATAAAGCGAGAGTTTCTGTTATCCGAATTTCTGCCAAACTAGGGCACTTTGATCTAAAAATTATTCCCATCTAAAGGTGTTTTTATTTGTCCTAATTTGAGGTTCCTGGGGATCCTGACGTTAGAGTCAGGATTTTGATCTAATTTACAAAGTAACGACATTAGGTCGTTACACTCTATTATTAGATAATATCTATATCAAGCTTAGATTGTTTTATGCTCCTTCCAAAAAATTGAGTATATGAATTTTGTCAATTTTAAAAGAGAAAGTGGAAGACCAAGAAAGACGTGGAAAAAACTATTAGAAAGGGTCTTCTTTATATGAAACTTAGGGATGGGGCTTTTGTTTGATCATTACACAATGGAAACAAATGATTCATGTAGCTAGCCCCACTAGTGGGACTAAGGCTTGGTGTTGTTGTCGTTGTTATGAGGGGGATTTTGTTTGATCCTACACAGTGGAAATAAATGATTCATGTAGCTAACCCCACTAGTGGGACTAAGGTTTGGTGTTGTCGTTGTTGGTATAGGAATAAATTTCTTTGATAACCTCATTTTGTTTTTCAATCGGATGATATGACTTGAGTTGATTTTAAATTATATGATAGACGATAAATTTAAAATTTAATTGTAGATCTTATATCTATAATTTAGTTTATGTTGATGTTATTTTTCATATTTTAAAATTAAAATTAAGAATTTTATATCAATTCCCTCACTCCTATGTTGTCATTTCTTCCACTACTTCCTGGAAAATCTAAATTCTTTTTTAACCAGATTATCCTCTCTTTAACAGTTTTTTGTGTGAGAACTCTCTTTCCAGTTTTGCATAACTCCTCAGTTATTCCACCTTTCACCTAAATGAGGTTGAAATCACTCAGCTTTTCAGAGATTAAGAAGAAAAGAAAGTCTCCTTCAATGTTTCAGAATGAACTTGCTTCATTTAGATTTGGGAAATACAATTTCAGTTTTCCTTTTGTGTCTATAGTAAAAATGTTTTTTATTTCAATGATTTTTTTCCTTAATTTGTTTTGATGTATATTATACTTCATAAAATTGCAGAATTGAACAATCTTTGAATTTATTACCTTTTCGATGTAATCGAGGACTTGCTTTTTCACAGATATACTCCACAGTTTGTCGTGTGGCTACCATTCTTCAAACTAGATATACAACCCGTGGATTTTGGCTTTCTGGATTAAGTCTATTTGAAGAAGCAGGGAGACTAGTTACAGATCCATCTGAAAAAGATAATCTAAATAAATATGTTGTGAGAGCTCGGGAGCATTTGATTGATGTAGAGAAGGAGGGCCGTAGTTCTGAAAGAAGACAATCAGGTATTCTTCCTTATTTTTTAAATGAAGCTATTTTAATTTTCATCAAATAAAAACTATTTTCCAGTCTCCTGCCTCTTTCAATTTTCTATGGTTTTTTATATCGAACGAGTACTACAGTCAAGCTTTGCTAATTTCATGTTGGATGATAAGGATAATTAATATAAGATGCTTTATATTAATTCTTAGCTAATCAGTAGAATTTTGAGGGATTGGCTATATAGTTCATGCACGGTGTTTGCTATAGATGAGATTTTTTTTTACTCAATTTCTTTTTTAAAACAAAGAAGCTCTAAAAAAAATTTCTTATAAAAACTCAGGATTAAATCCTCTTTTTTTTCATGTGAGGTTCACTAAAAAACTTATATTTTAAATATAAATCCTAATTATCTATATATTTGGGGAGCCATTTGGGAGCCACAACTTTTTTCTTAACTTAAATTGAAAACTTTAATTTTTACTGTGCCAAATTTGACTGAGTATAAAATGATTAACTCTAAGGCAACGTGTGAGCTTGAGAAAGATCTTATAGCTTAAGTGCTTTTTTATTTCTAAATTAAAATATGCATACATATTTTTGCAATGTTTTAAATTATTTTATAGTTTAATGGAGTTATATAAAATATTAATTTGCATGTATTGGTGTAGTGCTGGAACAGGCATGTATTCATTTCTTTATGGAGTCAACATCAGCTTGAATCAAATTATTTAAATCAACCATTCTTAAATTGAGTTGGTTTGATTTTGATTTCAAATTGATTAAACTACTAGCAATTATTCTAGAACATAATGCAGCGCTGGATATTGCATATTGTTGCGTATGCATCTTAAAGTTCGATGCGCACGCACAACTCCATAAAATTTGGTTTTACATCTGTGAATATCAGTTTTGTGTGCTTTTGATCTGCTAAATTTCTAGATTAAGATGCATAGCATTCGTGACTGTGATGCGAACTGTTTCCCAGAGCATGGAACTTACAAGCTCTATCCATTTATCTAATGTCTTTCGTTTATTTCATATTAACTAATTTCCAATATTTTGCCATTTGTACTTGCCACTTGGGCTCCCAACTTTACTTTCCACCTCACCTTATGGTATGTGATGGTCAGTGGTGGGAGAAGAGGAGAGTTTGGGAGGACAATCACATGAAATGTTAGAAGAATAAATAAGTTCAAGTGTAGATGTATGATTAAGCATCCTTTTAAGGTGACAGGTTCGTTGAAGTTGAAAGGACTCATGACTTTAGAAGTGTGCTGCAATATCTTTCAGTGTAGATCGAGTTTTGAGATTGTTGATGCTTGGTAATGACGTTAGGCCAAGAACAAAACTAGTGTAGGTTGCCTTGAGGATAGAGATTGGTGCTGGGTATTGGAGCTAAGTGAAGATGGCATTTTTATGAAGGTTCTGAGGTAAAAATTGACTTGAGATGTGAATTTTATTGAATCTTGAACCTAAAAGTAACAAGTCATGTTCAAAGATCTATGCACCAAGTCCAAAGTTGATGTATAATGCTGCCAAAATTCTTGCTGTAATCCTTGAATATAAATTATTTATGTCGTTTGCCAAAGCAACTTTAAATTATGTGTTGACAGGGGGCATAGTTACACTATTAGTTCGAACTCAGTTTTTATTTAGTAATATGCTTATTGTTAGTGCAAAACATTTACAAATTATGCACTTAATAAATGTGCATAGGAACAAAGTTATTATTATTATTATTATTTTTAATTATTGTAGTTTGTGATGGCTGGTACCTATCAAAACCAGTGGTCTCATTGTTGAAGGCATAAAGTTTGGCTAAAACTATTGTTTTTACAATTCTCCATTTCATCCATCTTTGACATGATTTTTGCATGAGCTCAAGTTCTTTATACTGACTGCTACTGCATCGCTAGGCATCAAATCAAACATTTTTGATCGTGATGCAAGCATTGGAGATCATGCGGTAAAGTTTTGGAGAACATTAACCATTTCTTCCAAGTGAAGGATATGTCTCTTAAATTTTAGCCTAGTTTTTTGACTTTTAGATTTACTTTAGGAGGAAAGTTTAGTGGTTAGACTGCTTACTTCTCATAGTTGGATAACATTACTTAAATTTTTTCCCTTGGAATCAGATTGGAATGCTACTGATGCTCTATCACTTATTTTTATGTGAAGGTTTCTAGCGCTGTTAGGCTATTACAGATGCATCAAAAATTTAATGTTCTCTCAATGGAGCTTACAAAATGAGCAATTTCCTTATTGTACATATCAAGTTATGGGTTTAGATGGCTTGGAACTTGAGGAGAGACAAATAAAGTTTATGACTTTCTTATGCTTATTAGACCGACTGGGTTTCTGAAAAACACAATGTACTGAAATTTTAAAAAGCTTTCATATAGTCTACAATATGAGAAAGTTGTTGTTCAAATCAGCAGGTTTGAAAAAGAACGTTACCTGACTTTTCCGTGGCAAAGGGACTCTGGCTTGTTTTTGTAAAGCAATACCTATAGATTTTGTTCTGTTTTGTAAACTATGTTCTTAGTGTTTTTGCTGTTTTATTATTATTTTTATTTTTGGCTAGGATGATTCAAGTACAAGCATTGATGGTTAGTTATCTTTTTTCTGAGGAAAGTACTTTTTATTAAGGTTAGAAATCATAAGCCATCATAGATTAAATGCCATGATGTCTTTCATGATGTAAGTGCAGATATATATTCTTGTGCAAGAGGTGCATGGTTTGGGGATTAAGGATACACATTACCAAGCTATTATGGATTCGTGATTCCTATACTTGACTCATTATTATAGCACTAGTGGTTTGCTTCATTCAAGAGAACTTAGCATATCAGTGGTGGAAGCTAACAAAATAGACAATGCAAGATGATTGAACTTTATGCTCAGATAGATGCATTGAGAAAAATCAGTATTCAAATGCATGCTAATGTGGAATATAAATGCTTTTGTTGTAACTGTTATATAATGCCTCTAGCACAATCATACTAACCGCCTAATCAAGGGCAACATTATGTTCTTACTGAAGTAGAAGTTCAAACTTCAATTTGTTTGGAAATATTTGATACAAAACACCACCTTCTTTGCAAGCATTGGTTGAATTTGAGTTTGGCATTCATTATTAGCTTAGTTCCTATGGCTGAGCTTTCTTTGGTTGCTGGTCATTTAGTACTATAAATTTTATGGATTTCATATTTATGCCAGTAGGGAAATTTTTAGCGTTGGAGGGCATTTCGAGGTTTAGGGTTAATTTTAGTAGGAGGTTGAGCATTGAACGGTACAGCCATTTTAAGGAGCTAGCAATTTAAATAATTTAGCAACTATAAATTGGACACGACTACTATCAGGGAGCTCTACCATGGCATTCTTAGAAATCATTTTTGGAGTGTTGTTTTAGTAGTATTAGTTTACTGTAGTGCAACTATAAATTGTACACGATGTTGATTTAGTCATTTTTTACCTGACTATTGGTTTTATGAATTACTTGAGAAGTTTTTTTCTTCCTATTTGAGCTTTCTCACAACAAAGAGGTGGAAGCCCCAATTTTGTCTTAGATTTCATGCTATGATGTATGGATATACACATGGACATGGTCACGATATGGACACTAGATGCAACTATTATTGCAAAAATAGGATGTTGACACACATTGGACATGACAATATGTATTAATACTTTATATTATTAATAGTGGGATATATTAAAAAATTAATACAATAATATCAAATTTGGCATCAGATATTTAAAAACTAGATTATAAGTTTTTATAATATTAAATGCAGCTAAAAATTTCTATATTAAAATTAACAGAATAAAGTAAATTTATCAAAAACTGTTAGTAAACAAAAATATCATATCTTGTAATGAATAATATGAAAATCATTAGAAAATGTAGTATCAAATGTAACATTAAATGTAACTAAGTATGAAAAAATATCATCTTTTAAATATCAAACTAATCCTTAGAAACGGTACTTAAAATTGCTCCATCATTCGGAAGCCCTTATCCTCTAAAATCATCATTCACAAATAAAACTGCTCTTAAATCCTGCTCATCAAGAGAAGATTCGTAATTTTAGAATTTTTTTTTTGCCAAGAGAGCTAAATCCATCCCTGACTAAATCTCGTCTTATTTTCACTTTAGACATTCGTTCTTTTTGAAATAAAACAAACATTAGTATGAACATACACCAAATCTTAAGCACATTATGGTGTTATTTACTTCCTTTTTATTGATTATATGAGAATTAAATACAACACAGGGGAATAGGTCACTCCACAAAGTAATTTTGTAGTGATGGTTCACAAATAAGGTGTAGAAACTCCATGAATCAACCACAACATCTTCAAATTTGTTCTATATCTATAT
Source organism: Gastrodia elata (assembly GCA_016760335.1). Lineage (NCBI taxonomy): Eukaryota > Viridiplantae > Streptophyta > Magnoliopsida > Asparagales > Orchidaceae > Gastrodia > Gastrodia elata. Next base: position 40,492,163 of record CM028677.1, read on the forward strand.
CATGCAAAGATACATGGTCTCTATATTCATGAGAAAATTATTAAAATGATCCATTGACTCTTACAAAATATTCAAAATAGGTATTAATTCTTGTAAATGTTTTTTTTGTCCCTTGACTTTTTGCTTACATATTTTTTTGTTCCCTGTCATTATTTATGGGTAACTCTCCATCCTTTTCGTTAAAAAATTAAGGTATTTGAGTCTTTCAGCAAGTATATCTCAGGATTGCACTTGTTCCTTGGGCTCTCTCTTAGCCCTTACATATAACTATACAGCCACTCATGGGAAATGTCTGACTGATCTTGAGCTATCAAATATCCACTTTTATTGCGAATGACATAATGACTGAATTTATTGCTTTAATTAAGCACTAATGGGATTTCATTTCCCAAAATTTGACCTTTAAAGCCATTAACTTAATAAGGATTTCAGACTTTTTTGTGGTTTTTTGGATTTTCTATTCCTTTGTAGAATTTTTTGTTAATTTTATGACTTTGAAATTTTAGAAAATTGAATTTTAATAATTTGAATATACTCTAATATTTTAAGGCTGATGAGCTCATTTATACTAGAGTATTCATTGAGTTATAGAGAGTATTTGGAAAGTTCATATGAGGCTTTATCAATTTAAGTAAAGTTGGCAGTATTGGATGCCGTTTTATGAGGCTTTTATCTAAAGTATAAAGTCACAGGGTTGATGTGACTTAACTTGGGCTGATTTTTTCATATTTTAATGGCTTTGGAATATAAAAAATATGATTAAATTTAATTCACTTTGGGTTGAATTGAACTCATTATGCAATTATTGATGGCTTAAATATCACTAAACTTGAGCTAAAGTTTTCATATTTTGATGGTTTCAATTTAAAAAAAATGATCGGATTAGAATTATTTTAGGATTGTATGTTTAATGAATTGGATTTTTAAGGCACGATGATGGTGCTTATAAGTTCAAGTTATCATTCCATATTTGAAGTTCACAATATTTGTGTTTTGCGAGTCCCATTCATTTTATTGGAGTTTATTTGTTATGTAGTTCTCATGGAGTCATTCCAAGCCATGGGTCATATGTTCACTCCAACATTATGTCAATTTGGTGGCGCTCGCTCGACGCTGTGGGCTCCTGGGAAGTGCATCCACTATAGGAGCTTTGTCTTCATCGGCTTGGTGGTTTGAGCCATCGCTGGTGGGGGTCAATCCGATCCTTTTGGCAGCCATTCCTCTACCGCCGGAGACCATGTGACTGCGGTCTTCATTGATCCCGCTGAACCGTCTCTGTCGGAATTGATACTGCCATTATAGTGAGTAGCCCTGTCATGCAGACTTCAGATGCGGCTGTTGATGTCAAAAGAGATTGTAATAAACAAAAATAGTACTGAGTTTCTTCTATCTACTGCTATTAACAATCTTTTACATGGTCAGTTGAAGTGGGATGATGCATCCACCCAAAGTTTGATTAGTAATTTCAATAAAATTTTAGAAGAAAGTGGGGATTTCCATAAATTCAAAGCAATCATATAACTTCTTATTGAGAAAGTACCTCCACCGTTCGGGGAAGTTTAGAGAAATGACGTTGAGACCATCCAGTTGGTAGCGGGAAACCTTGCAACCGATTGCCAAGTGAGTGGATCTGGCAAAAATGCGATGAAATTCATTCATCCACTCCTACAATAAATATGATAATGAAACTGATGAGGATCCTATTGAAGAGAATGATTTGATAATGAAACTGATGAGGATCTTATTGAAGAGAATGATTTTGAAGATCTAGAGGAGGCTTGATTCAACTGACTTCGAACAAAAAAATGCTCTAACTCCAAAAAAATTTCAGTGTTATCAAAGGAAAAAAAGGATAAACTAACCCTATTGTATGAGCATAATGTTAGGGGAACACTTGCATTTATTTCTCTTTTTTTTTAATTGATTCATTGCTTGTGAGAATATTTTGGGGGTTAGTAACCATTTTTTCTTTTTTTGTTTTTATGTTCTTTTTTTACATTTTAAAATTTGGTTTCTTTGATAGTTATCAACTAATATCTATTTGTATTCAATTTAATTATATAAATTTTAACAAATTCTAATATATATATATATATGTATATATTTATATTTTGTTAAATTTTATAAACCTAACAAAAAATGATTACAATAGAAAGGGAATTTGTGACCTCAAACAAAAATAAATCAAAAAACAAAAGATACAAAAGGAAGAAAGAACAAAAGAAAACGGTCACCAAACTTCATAGGTTTCAAGATCCTAACAAAAACTAAAAAAATTATATAGAAGCCTGACTAGCCATAAGCTGAAAAATACTACTCCATAATGTAAGGATAAGATGATTCAGCGAACGCGAGGTTGCAGCCCGTCGGAAATCTAGCGAACAAAGCAGAAACCCTAGCGACTCGTCGACTGCGATCCCATGATGCTGCGACCGCTGAGTGTTGGAGATGGCTTGCATTGGCTTCCGTGCTGGGCATCTCTGCCCTACTAGAGCTGCTGCATCGTCCCCCTCCTCGGTTGGGGGAGGAGTCCCTGGAGGCTCCATACTAGTGGAATCACAAGATCCAATGTCCCTTCCAAACCTTCGCGTCAAGTATTATCCTCATTTGGCTCCAAAGTCTTTCATTGAAGTATTGACATACAACTCAAATCCCGTTGGTCATCTTGCCATCAAACCTATTTCGGTGCTAAGAGGTAAACCCACACTTATCTTTATGGAGTAAGAGGTGGGGATTCTTGCAAAGTTGTTTGAATTTTGCTTGTTTGAAATTTTTTTAATGGGAAGCCTTCTTTCCATCCAAAATTTTTTAGTGACATAGGATTGTTAGCTCCATACAACATTGGATTGATTGATTATCATCATATCCTCACCAAACTCATGAATGAAGTGGATTATACAAGGCTTTTCTCGAGAGGCTCCTATTTCATTTTGAATTTTCAAATGAAAACCCTCAAATGGAAGCCTTTATTTGATCCCAGGAGTGAACCTCCTATTGCTCCCATATGGGTCTCTTTCCCATTACTCAAGATTCATTTGATCGACCATGTCATTATTTCTTTTTGGGCTCGTATTATAGGAAACCTCTCAAATCAGATTTTGTAATTGTAAATCTACTGAAGTCGTCTGTTGCCTGGGTCCTTGTAGAAATCGACTTAACTGAGCATTTTGAAAATGAAATTTGGATTGGTTGTCTTCAAGAAGTAAACTTCGAGAATTTCCCGTATTTTTGCTCACATTGCTATACCATTGGGCATAAAACCTCAAGCTGTTATAAACTCCACCCACACCTTAAAACCAGAAACAAATTAAATATTGATGTCCCTATGTCTAAAGGTTCCTCCAGGAACTAGATGGTTTATGTCTCAAAGCAAACATCATTGGTTGTGACAAGCGATTTGGTTGTCTTAACAGGGGATCCTCAGTCGATTAATCTTGTTGAAGAAAATTTGGAAGTACATATTGCTGGCTCTTTGGGGGCATATCTTGACAATGACTCTATTGTTGGTATGGTTCATGGAACTGAGGCATGCTTGGGTGATGAGCCTTCTGAGCAAGGGGCTACTTCCTTCCTATTCAAGGAGTTTGGGGGCCATTTAGGAGATACTGGTGGTCCACCCTCGGAGGTGGTTGATGATGGTTGTGAGTTGGAAAATGAGGTTATCGTTGATCTCGTTCCAGCAGATGTGGCAGGCAGCTCGTGTGTTTTCTCCCCTCAGGCTGATCCCACTTCCCAATTAGGGTGTCTGAGATTTTTGAGGTTGCTTCGCATTGGAGTTATATCCTTGGTTCTTGGTAGGGTTCATGATACTTCTGCTCAGGAAGATAAAATAGATTTTAAAAAAAACTCCGAGATTGAATCAATCGAAGAATTAAAGAATAATCTATTATATTTGGAGCTTTTATATGATTTTTTTGTTAGATATAAAGGAAAAGGAAAAAAAAAAGAAGAAAAGAAAAAAATAAAATAATATATATTTATATATATACATATAGATAGATAGATAAATAGAGAGAGAGATAAATAGATTGGTTTTAAGTTGGGAATATATTTTTACAGTTCTTTGTCCCTTTTCTTCCTATTAATGATTTGGTGTGTTTGCTGATGTAAGTTGGACTATTTTGTCTTGAGAGCTTTTTATTCTCTGAAATTTCATCAAGATCGACATAGGGAGATGCAAACACCATACCACTCTATGGCCGACCCGTAAGAACACTTCCCAAGCTCTACCCACAATTCAGAATGCCACACTCTTGAGAGAAAATAATCTTACTTTTTCAATGAGTTGATCCTATCTTAGTTGTGAGATCTCAAGTCATACCTTTTTATTATGTAGATAAAAATGTTTAAGACTAGATCTTACCTTTTGCAATACATGGCATCGGATACTGACAAACGTGTTGGCATGTACCGCACACAACATCTCTTAGCTTGAGCCCCAACACTCAGACAACTGGTGAAAACTGTGGAAAGATAGCATCTTAGCACAATTGGTATCTTGTTTAGATCAGAATGTTTATGATTATGCTTTTAAAATTATGATCTTGCTGCAAAATTTCATGGTATGTGTGACATATGATTTAGAACAACCTTTAAGTCATATTCAGTTGGTTCCAACTCCATGGTCAAGTATGTAATCATTTGGGTAATGGGAACTTGAAGTTATTATATGAGCAATGTGCGAGTTGTGTGTGCCACAAAAGAGCTTGTCTAGTGTAAATGCTACCAAGATTGAGCATAAACTGAAGGCACATTTTAAGTGTAATTTAAATTTTTTGTTGTGTTTTCATCTCCTTCAGATTCTAGGTACCTTTTTGAAGGCCACTTGACCGTAGACCCTGAACCAGCACCACCAGCATGGCTTGTGGCCCAGAATTTACTAACAACATTTGCTGTGGCGCAAGATTGGACTGCCACCGCTGAATCTTCCCAGGTTCAGGAAGAGAACAACAGCACAGCTGAAGTTAGTGCAGCGGCTGATCTTCCTGAGACTGTCAGAGTGTTAATGAGGAATTTAGAAGAGATGAATGGCCTTTTGGATCTTGATAGTGTCATTGAAGCTTCACTGCAGGTAAGATCATACTCTCTCTAGTCTTTCTCTCTTGCTTTTATTAGAAAATACATTTTTGCAAAGAAATGAGTAGCTTTCAAGTTCTTATCAGGCTATCTGTATTTATTTTATTTTCCTGGTTGTTTTTTTGTGTTTTATTCAAATCATGGTCATTAGTATTAAAAATGATCGAGGACATACATAGATTAGAATGTGTGTAAAAATATTATATTCTCTAAATTTAGTTCTAATAAAAATAATTATTTACAAATATAAAAATGGTATGATAGTTTTTATTACAATTAAAAAAAGTTTTACAAATACTTAGGAGTTTTTATTAATATTTGTAAATATAATCAGACTCCACACCAGAACCCACCGAAACTCTGTTGGAACTTTCCATGTTGATCTAATCAGACTCCACACCATAATAATCTCTACTTGGAGACTGATTGCAATCATGCCGTCTTCAACCTTGGAATTTCTTCTCATTGGCTTCAACTCTTGCAATGGTCGTGGTGTGGCTCACTTCGCCTTTATAGCGTTCCAAGGATAATTGAAGCGCTTTGTCAAGAGCTTCTCATTTTTCATTTACTCATAGTTGCTAATTTTTTTGGCTATTTTTTCAGTGGCAAAATAATTTTTTCTGTACTGCAAATCTTCAAAAAAGTTAGCTCTAATGATCTTTCCCAACCTTGCATCTCATTTCGTCTGTCATTGCTCCCACTCAAACTAACAATCTCACACTTTGATACCACTTGTTAGAAAATAACCACCAATTCTATAATAAATAATTCGGAGCGTAACCACCAGTTCTAAAGTAAATAATCTAGAGCAAACTTAAAAGATTGAAACAATATAGATCTTAGGACAATCACAGAGAAATACTATCCAAACATAAGGATTTATGTGAAAAATTCAAGAATGAAAAAATCACTGAGCCACACCACTAAGAATATCCATTATGAAGACAATCATAAGCTTACAAAGTTGTTCCAGAGAAAACCTAACACTTGGAAGAAGAGTAAGATTACACTATCAAGGAAATTACACAAACCCTAGCCTCCTCTCTATGCGCTTCCTTTGGTTATCTAACTCAACTATTAATTACACAATAGCACACAAACATTGCTTACAGAGAACTTGGCTCCTGAAGAAGAAGGAGCATACCCGTTCCGTCTAGGACCTTTACATACCCAAACCTCTAACCCTTCTCTCTTTATCACTTCTTAAGATCTGAATAACCATAATAAAAATACCTACGATTGCTCACACAGTAGCTCCCACTGTAGTCACCGCCGCAACCATCGCTTCAATTCTCGTGCAATCACCGCTACAGCACTCCGTTGTAGGTTTCCGTGCGACCACCGCCTTCCACTGCGGCTTCAAGTACAGCCATCGCTGCATCCTTCTGCTGCAGCCTTCAGCTGCGTCTTACATTGCGGCCTTTGGTTGCAGCCTTTCACTGCAGGTCTTTGGCGCTGCCCCTGGCACACCCTTTTTTTCACTCTTTGCTGCACTCACACCTTTTCACAAATTAGAGTTTCCAACAAGTTTTAAAACAAGCCCAAAATCGCCTATAGGTGCGTATGGGACGCCTATTTTCACATCTGAACCGCCGTGGACGCCCCCTTCTCGGGCTACAGGTCATGTTGGCCGCGCCGGGGCACCCAACTCATAGCCGACTGGTGTAGCCTTGCCCTGGAAACCCCCAAAACCTACCGGAATTTCTTTTGCACCTCATGTGCTGATCCAATCAAGCTCTACACCATAACAACAATTAATTCAAGGTTTCTCATTGCCTACGCAAAGTCAATGCTCGACTTGGTAATATTGCGATTGAGATTAGTTCAAGCAAAATGAAATTATTCATGCAACTTTTGAGACTTTAAGTTTACAGCAAAGGCATAATCAGAAATTTTGATATAACAATAAAAAGCAAGTGTGAGCAAGAAAATTCACAACTGATAGGGCTGAAAATCCACGAAGAACAAGCCTCCTTCAAAAACAAAATAACCCGTCCATAGCAACTGAGAAGAGACTGGAAGAGAGGGAGAAATCTTGCTTGAAATCACTGAAAGCAGGAAAGTATCTCTATACATGGATCCATGTATTATAATTGAAAAGTGAGCCTGAGAGATACAACCGTTAAATCAAAATAAATGAAAGAGGGAGGAAAACTTTTTGAGGCTGCTAAAGGATTAAATTAAGCACAAAATAGTTTACAAAAAAAGAATACTAAAATCTTTAGTCAATTCATTGGGTAGAATAACTATATTAGCAATATTTCTCCTTTTAATAAAAGCAATGAGTAATATTATGAGGGTGAAAGGCGAGTTTTGAGGCAATAAGCATAGTTATACCTTGTAAAGGGTTTTACAAAGAGAGATGGAACTAAAATCATCAATCGAAGAAATGGATTATGAGAGATAGTTGAATGATTCAACAATATAGGCATACCTCCCCTCCCGCCTCAAAGATTTGTTGACTGCTTGTATGACTTCTCACCTTGTAATATGCCAATATTGAATATAGAGAAAGAGAAGAAAAATTATCAGGAGTAGGATAGGCATCTAGGTTAAAGTGGTTGACAGGCAGCTTATATTATTAGCTTAAAAACCTATCAGCATTTTTAAGAAGATTCTCCTTGGCTAAAGAAACTCTCATCGAATACTAGACACGAGGAGAAAAATAGACAGACCTTTGGTTAGAAAGGCTAAAAAAATTAGTAGCTATTTGAGCCAAGTTCACTATAGAATTTAAGCATCCATGTTAATTTGGAATTAAGATGTTTGAAGCTCCTGTACCTTCTAAACTTCATGTGAACATAAGAGAATTTATGATCCTCCTGCTCTTAGAAAGTCAACAGGCTTTTGCTTTCTGAGGCCAAGAAACTTTATTATCCAATGCTGAACATAGCTTTAAGTAAATCAATTTAGTCTTAACATAGAAGACACTTATTGTGAGGGAGATAATGCGAGAGGTGGGAGGAACAAATGACAAATTGAAGTAGGAGCTCACCAAAAACTGAGTGGTAAAGGGGGATTTATAATTGGGAGAGGATAGGAAAGGGGTATTGCAGAGATTGTTCTTTAGTTTTGGAAGTCTTAATTGTTATTTGTTCTTGAATTTGGCCCTTAAAAGTTTTCTTTGCTCTTGGGATGATGATGTTTAGTGCTTTTGCCTTTGTATATTATATTTTTGTGAATGTCTTAAATTTAGTTTGGACCTAGCACGCATGACACATACAAGGTATTATGATGTAAAGCTCTTGGCACGGATCAGCCTGAAACCTAGACAAATTCAGTAGCATATATATTTGATTATTGATACCTAAACTAATACATAAAAAAAGATAGATGAGCTGTCACATTGTAAGCACTAAAAGGGGACTAGTGAGATACACTTTTACTTATAAATCCATAGTTGTATATTTGTCTAATATTTTATCAAGTTTTATATTTGTTTACTGAATGTACAGCATCTCTTTGATCAACATTTTGGCAATGCCACCAATTGAAATTTGATTGAATTTTAATATAACTTATGTATAATTTGTTTTATATTTATATGTATATATATATAGAGAGAATTATCAAAATAATCTCTTGACTTGTAAAATATTTAAAATAATTCTTAACTCTTATAAATATTTTTTTATGTCCCTTAATTTTGTTTAAGCATTTTTTTTTGTCTCTGCCGTTAACTCCGCATCCTTCTTCTGTTAAATTTGCATTTTTCAGCCAGAAATCAGCCGTTGGACTCTGGCGGCTATTCTGATTCCAACGGCCACTTGCAGCTGATTCTCTTTTTCCTGGTTCCAAACTCTCTACATCCTAGGCTGGCTTTTTTTACTCAAGCCTTAATCTCACTAATAGAAGTCCCTCTTCCTAAATTTCAAACAGAAAAATCTCTTTATAATGGTCTTCCTCTCCCTCTTTTAGCGTAGGCAAAATTAATAAACTCAATTTATATATATGCTCAAACTGTAATCTCTAATCTTATCCACTGTTAGAGTCATTTCTTATTCTATATATGCATATAGTGCATTTAGATTGATGAATCTATTGCAACATACATATACAGGAAATGGGCGGTGGACCGCAAAGAGCGCCGCCGGCCTCAAAAGAAGAGGTTGCGAGACTCCCTGTGATCGAAGTTACGGAGGAAGTGCTTGGCCGTCTGGGCACGGGGTCTGAGTGCGCCGTCTGCAGGGAGAACTTGCTTCTAAAAGACAAGATGCAGGAGCTTCCCTGCAAGCACCTCTTCCACCCCCATTGTCTGAAGCCCTGGCTGGTACTCTCCATCTTTTTCCCCTTTTTCTCCATAAATCTCTGCAATTCTAACCTAAAATGGCCTCCCGCCATTGCTGCAGGATGAGCACAATTCATGCCCGATTTGCAGGTATGAGCTGAGGACCGATGATCATTCCTACGAGAGCTGGAAGGAGAGGGAAAAGGAGGCCGAGGAAGAGAGGAAAGGAGCCGCCAATGCTCTTCGCGGCGGAGAATTTATGTACGTCTGATCAAGTATATAATTAATACATTTTAAAAACTTCTTGTGAGTTAATTAGATGAACTAATACTCTATTTGTGTTTTATTGTTCTGATTTTTCAAAGATTTTATTAAAATATAAATCATAAAAATGCAATTATGGCTAATTTGTCATCCTATTTGTTTTTTCTTTAGTGCCCATTTATTATTTTCTTTAGATCAGTTGCAATTTCAGTCTATTTGTAGTATAGTTGTAATCTGTATTCTTAGAAATAAAATTGGATGGAGCCAGAAACTGAAGTGACAATCAGTTGGACTTTTAAATGATTCGATTTGAGCCAATGGGCTAACAAAAAAAAAAAAAAAAAAAAAAAGTAAATAAAAAGGTGAAATAGTGATTTGAAATCATGATCTCTGTTTTATTAATTATATGATGAAATAACTCAATTAGGCACTTAGTTAAGAAAGCACACAAATAATTGACTCCAAAAATAAATTATAGAAGGGGATTGAAATATTATGCCTCAAATTAACTGTATTAAAGTTACAATTTAGATCAAAATCCGCAGCTCAATTAATGACATTGGTATTCTGCATCAATTTTGCATTTCTATTATTTCTCCAATCCAATGGTCAGCAGGGCAGGGCAGTTCACAAATTGGAGGTGAACAGCACGCCTGCTTCTGAAATCCAATCGGGTCCGTCTATGAAAGAACCCACTGTGAACTTGCTTGCCTCATCTTTATCGATGGCAGGGCGGTACCCGGGCCACCTGACCCGGCCCGTAACATTAGCCCCCGCCCCCGTGTTCTGATACTCGCCGTAATTGATTGTTCCAGGCGGGTTGGCGCCGGGCACCCACGGCATCCAGCCCGTCGGGTCGACCACCGGCCCGATCTCCGACTGCATGATCATCGTCCTCGAGTAATTCTTCCAAGGGCGGCCAAGATATGTCCGGACGCTGACCGCCCCGTAGGGCCCGATAGCACATCCCTGGACGGATATGCCTGTGTTCTGGTTTGGGTCATTTCGCCCCTGAGCGGTGATCGTGTTAGCCTGACCCGGGAGCGGCTGCCGCGGCTGGATGCTGCAGTTTTGGAAGACGACGGCGGCGTTGCCGAAGATGAAATCGACGGTGCCGACGATGAGGCAGTCGCGGTAGAACTGGCGGTTGGAGTGGGCGTACAGTGTGTCCTGAAAGCCGTCGAAGGAGCAGCGGTAGAACACCGAGCGGTCCGAGCTGCACTGCATGGCGACCGCCTGGTGCTTCGCCGCGCCGGCGGAGTTCCTGAACCCGATGTCCCTCGCCACGAAACCCCTTCCGATGACCGCTGATAAGAGAATCACAAATATTAAAATCTAGATGCCTGTGGACGGTGTTGTCATTATTGCATAATGATTAAGATTCCAGATTTATTCACATATCATATGTTCAACCCTCACAAGAAACCTATTTGCATCTTATGAGAAGATACAAATAACCTTCTAAGATAATTAATTTCATACAACACTAATCTTTATAGTTTAATAATTGTTGAACCATATGTATATTTATAATTAAAAACTGCTTACTAATCTTTTATTTTATATTTTATCTTTTAATGAGATGAATGTACAAATTAAAATTCAAAATAGAAATCATTTTCATGTTTCACCATTAAGCTCTATAAAAATTAATATTATATTAATTCTAGTCTATGAAACGCTTAATAAATCCAATATTAACTGCACATAATACAACAAAATCTTCAAAAAAAAATAACAAATTCAATAGAAATATCGATTAGTCTAACACAAAAGTTCAGATTTCTTTTGAGAGCTAAAAGACAGAACACTATAATAATGCAATAATTTTTTTGTTTTTTTGTAAATAAAAAATACTTTAATTTTACACTTGCATCAATTGTTGACTTTATAGAGTTTAGAGCGGTGAGCTAAACTATGTAATAAACCTTGATTTTCTTTCTTTATTTTTTGGCAATTTATTCAAACAGATATCTTTTTTATTGTATTGATATAAATAAAATTAATTATATTCATTAATATTATATAATAAAGAAAATATTATTATAACTAAGCCTCTATTTATCTTTGCTAATAGGGTTTTGGATTATCTGTTAATAGCATTTCAAGCATTAAGATTTTTAATATTTATAAACCAATAATCCATAATTGTTAAGAAATGTCCCAAAAATGTTATTACAAATTACAGCGTACTAATATTTCATACAAAATTCTTATTTACATATTTAGTATTTTATTGTTACAAAATTACCGCTTTGTATTTTACAGTCATTTAATTTAACCTTTTAATTAATTAAATTAGAAAGAGTTTAATTTGGCTTTAAAGTAAGAGCTCTCAATATATGTAGTTTTTTTAATCAAAAAATGAAGATGACTTTAAGCAAAAAGAAACAAATAAATAAATTAAAGAGTTTTAGTGCCTTTAATTTTTTAATTATTTGGGAGGTTTATATTTTTTACTTTATTCATTTTAATATTTTTATCATAGCATCTAAGATATTTTGAAATAAATAAAATTTATTAAATTAAAAATGTATGAATAAATTTTAGAAAACATTTAATATAAGATCAATTGAAACTCTTTTTAAAAAATATTACTTACTAATAAATATTTTAAAAATATATATAGATCAGTAAAATTTAGAATTTTAAATATATATTTTTATAAATCTTATAAAAATAAATTAAATTTAATAATAATTTTTTATAACATTAATTTTCTAAATCCTGATTATTCATTTTTTTTTTTTTTTTTTTGAGAAAAATATAAAAATTGTATAGCAAAACTCACTCTTAAATATGATCCATTAGAGTTGTTATCAAAAAAAAAAAATTATTATTATCTTAAAAAATATCTAGATTTTTTTGTTTATTAGGATTATGCTAGAACCAACCTACAGTGGCGGTGGAGAAGGTGGGGGTGCCGTCGACGAAATTCTTGCTCCCGGTGATGACGGTGGCGTTCATCCCGTCGCCGACGAGGACAACGTTCCAGGTGTCCTTGCCGACCACTATGTTCTCCTCGTACACACCCTTCTTCACGTAAATGACGAACGCCACCTCGCTCCGGCGAGGCGCCATGTCCACCGCCTGTTGCACCTTCCCCACCTTCCCCGACCCGTCTATCGCCACCGTCACATTCGCCACCGCCCTCACCTCCGCCAGCCTCCTCTTCCCCACCCCGAATCTCTCCAAAACCCTTAAAATGCTGGTCGCAATAGCCAGGCTGTTGCTCACAAGCATGGCGGACTTCTCCAGCGCCGCCCTCACCTCCTTCCCGAACCCACCCTCCAGCCCGTCCGCGCACGTCTCGTGATCAGTCATCGCCGCGCTCAGCCACGTCCTCAGATCCCCGATCTTGCCTCCCGATACCCTCCCCCCCTTCTTCCTCTCAACAATGGCGAACGAATCGTTCAGCCGATCCAGCGCGTCTTCAAGCAGCTCCCCGCAGTCCGCAACCGCCTTCTGGATCCGGATCTCGGACGGAGGGATCTTCACCGAGGAGAGGAGATCCACGGCGGCCGAGACTGCCCGGGAGGCCACAGTCAGGGAGATGCCGAAGAGGGAGATTGGGTCCGATTTGGCGCTGCCGCCGCCCGACGAGAGACTGGAGAAGCAGGAGTCGGGGTAACGTGTCGCGCTGCAGACCGCTTTGATCGACGAAGAAGATTGTGGCGGGGCAGAAGAGGATCCGCTCCCTCTGTTCTTCCCGCCGACGACGACGGCGATGGCGACGGAGATGCCTAAGACGAGGACGACGGTGACGGCGATGAGGAGAATCAATCGAGCCTTGCTTTTCCGCCGGAATGCTTGGTCGTCGGACGGATCCATCTTGCCGTAGCCATTGAACGATTTCAGGGACTCCATTCCACTCCTCAATCTGTTTATGATTTTAGGGCAGCTTTTCGCAACAAATTTGGGGTAAGCCTCCCACTCGTCTGAGACAGATATATATATGTATAATCATAAGTAAATGTATTGTATATTAATTTAATGTATTATTAAGCGTATTATTGGAGCATTTTAATTGGAAGCCAGCTTTCCTCAAATCTCCGCTTTTTCTTCTATGGTCCACACATGTCACTTGTATATTTCTCGGTCAAAGCAAAAAATACAATATAAACATATTAATCTTGCCATGCAAAAAAATGAATGATATTATGATTTCAATATTTTTTATCGAGAAAAATACTGTACTTATATCATTATATACATTATCATATCATACATTATAAATTGCACCTCAACTATGTGTTTGTCAATCGAATGACTCTCTCCATACTGTTTGATTGTAATAACTCATAGTCGTTATCCTAAGTATTAGTCTATCATCAGAAAGCTCTAATATTATTAGGACACAATCCTAAAAAAATTAGTCAAATTATTCAAGATGGATATTTTTGAATATTTTAATTAATTTAAATACTTGGAAAAAATTAATAAAAATATTTTTACATCAAACCCTAAAGCAAATTATGTATTTGGATTCCTCATGTCAAAATGTGCCAGCATGAAAATTTGATAATTTTGAATTTGAAACGGTCAAAATATTCATAAAATATGATTTGTATTTTATTTACATTACTTTAGGAATTCAATTTAATTAAATTAAACTGTTAAAACTGTTAACAGTTAAACTCAAACCACCGGCGATTCGCTATCGGGACCATAAAACCACGCCGCTGCATGAAGGTATTTGGACCGTTTCACCTTTATGATCTATGATCAAACGACGTAGAATCCATCCAGGATTTTACTTAAATTTCAGTGTTTGGATCTGGTTTCGTCATTCGACGATCACAATTTAAACGACCACTATTCATCATCGTCTTTGCCTTATACTCAACAACTACTCTCTAATTATGACAGAGAATATATACGAAGCAAATTCTTCTCCCCACAACTTCTCCACATCCCAATCTCTTTCCCTTAGTGGGAAAAACCTTCCTTGAGTCATTTGGCCCATTCTGAGCGAAAAATGGTAGTATCAGACCCTCTGAGGCTTTTTAATCCTTCCAAAATACCTTAGACACTCCTTTGCCCACCCACGAACTCCCAAGAACCTTAAGCTCTTCAAAGATCCCTCGATTCAATCCTAATTTTCCCTCACTCTCCACTAAGACTATGATGAGCTTAAAGTTTCACAAAAGCTGACCTTAAAGTCCAATCAAACAATCAAAGTGTTCCAAAGGTGCGTATGGACCCATGTTTGAATACAGCAAAGCATTGGAGCTTGAGATCCATCTAACGAATCACCCTTTTTGTTCGAGCATCAGAGCAAGGCACCCATGTAGTAGTTAGACAACATCCTTGCATTATTTTGATATGTAATATTTCTATGAATGTTAGTCTAATTGATGTGAATGAAATCAAATCGAAATGATGATAATTGAGCTCGAGAAAAGTTTGGTAAATTTGATGAATCCAATAAATATAAGAAATTTCATGTTAAAATTTATGTTTTTGTTAGGATTAGTTGTACTTTAAATGTGATTTTGTAGCATTTCAGGAAAGAAAATCTCAATTTGAGATGAAAAGGAAATTTGAATGAAGATGGTGCTGTAGCACGCTATAGCGCACCATAATGCCCTTGTTTCTGAGAGCAATGTGTTACAGCGCGCCACAGCACCCAACTTCTTAAGAGTCAGGTGCTACAGCACGCCATAGCAGCCAAATTCCCAAGAGCCAGGCACTACAACCGTTGTGGGTTGAATTCTTACCCTGTCGGGCTCGTTAGGGTTGAAACCTCCTCCGCGGGCCAGGCCTGACCCGTGCTTCTGAAGCTGGGCCAACACAGTCATCCTCTGCCTCATTGTTGTGAACCCCGCTGTCGCGCTGTCTTCGCTAAATTCCGAGCAGTGGGACCCACCAGCCCCCTCATCCATACGATGGGTTCCGCTATACCTCCTTTGCTGTTGAAGCTGTGGGTTCCGTTGCCATGCCAGAGGGCCCCACCTACAGACAAATCAGTTATCTAAAGTATTTACTAAATCTAATTAATTAGTTAGCTTAATTTAATTAGATAATTGCAAAACTTTAATCATCCATAACTTGCAATCTAATAATCCAAACATATTAATATTTATCTCATTTTAACTGGAAAATTATGAGGAATATTATGGCAGTGTCTAATTTGCTGTTAAACTTGTATTTTGCCTAATGTCATTTAGGACTTCTCATAATTACCAAATTAAACCTAAAAAATTTATTATGCTTAAAAACTTAGAATAGCTTGAATGGATAAATTAAATAATAATAGATATCACTTGTGTTTAGTTGAGTCTCTTGCTTACTATTAAACTTTGTGCTTTGCATTCCTTGTATTTTGAGTCTTTTTATATTAAACATGTCATATAAGATAATTTGATGCATGAAATAAAAAAATAAAAAATTAGGATAACACTTGCATTGGGTTTATGTTTTGGACAAGAGATTGTGTATACACATTACTGCCAATGGATAAGCAGTATGGAGAAATAAGGATACCTGACATATACTCATTAGGGAGAGTTGTGTTTAGGTTCAGGAACCCACCTTAGTCTTGTAGACATACTTAACTCCTCAGCTACTTCTGGACGTGTCCACAGAAGTGAGGTAAAATAACTAAAAGCTACTGCATATGTATTTTCTGCCGCTTCAGTATAGTACAGTTATCTGCCTTAGCCTTGAGAAGCTAAGTGATATGATATGATACAGTCAGTTCAGTTATAGTTCAATGGCTTATTTAGCCAATTTTTCTGATATGGTAACTTTTACATAATTTGTTATATTTCTTGTTTACTTTTACTATAGTCCAACTTTAGTGTAGTACTTTCTTGCTTACATATATGTTGGATACTAGTTGTTGATTTAGTTTACTTATATGTATCATACTTCAGTTTATTATTTGTTAATCTGTATAATATCATATGATCATTAATATGCTATAATGAGTTTTTTTAATATTTATAATTTATTATACATATATACTACCTAACCTTATTGCAGCTTTGAGTTGAGATATGTCCTTTTACCTCATTATTTATTTAAGTTATAAATATATTATTTATAACTTTTCATATTTTTTCTTAGCTTGTTGCACCTATTAATTTGCTTTAGTTGTTGTAAGTAAATAATGATATCATTTAATACATAAAAATTAATTAACCTAAAATATACTTAAACAATATGTCTAATTTAATTTTCTTTTTTTTGGTTGGGGCCCTGTCATTAGGAAACTGATAATGGCAGATTCTGAACTATTTGAGGAGGTTGAGTCAGGAGCGGAGCTAAATAAAGAGAAGAAGCGTCCCGCTGTTGAAGATCTTTAGTTTTCTTATTTACTTGCTTGTGAGGCTGAGTATTTACTTTCATTTCAGTTTAAACGTATTAAAATGCTGTAATAATACATGTATCATATGTATTTTCTTTTTCACTGCATTACTTCATTATGAGCTGTAAATTTTTTATTTTCTACATTATGGTATAATAGATATAAATTAATTATTTACTTGCTTTCGCACTCTGATTTATATGTATGTATTTAATGAATGATTATGCTGCTTCTTATGTGCACATCCCTCCCTTATTAGTGGATTGGGGATTATACCCTAATCTAATAATAAGTGAGGGGTTTGCCAAATGACGGGCCGCCTCTTAATCATACCTGGCTGAGGGGCGGGCTGCCACACCCTAATCATCTCCTAAGTAAATTATAAGCTCCATAATGTGAAATTTAATCCACATTGTCATCCTAAATTTTCAAAACCAGTAATCATGTATAGCAAATATGTAAATAAACTTTAATGCATAACAATTGAATTATTCCCTAAGTCCTTTCTTTAAGACATCTCCTTAAGTAGCTTCATTCCTTACACCTTCAGAAATCTTCCTTAAGGATTATTTATAGATTTATATTAGAATTCATTCATTAGGTAAATGAGCTACTCAATAGATAAAATTTTAGTTTTATTGCTGTCTAGATTTTAACCTTTATTATGATTATTTTGTATTTAAACATTAGTTAAGGATTAGAGATCTATCTATTAAGTTTGATTATGCTTAATAAGATAATCTTACCATGTAGTCCCAGAGAGTTGGGAATTACTTTTATGTTTTGATTTGTGGTTGCAAATATATGAGGGTTTGAAGTTTATAATTTAATTAAATACATAAAAAAAATAATTTCAGTAAAGTTACTATTCATGAACAGTAACTTTACTATTCATAGCACGCACATTGGCCAGGCGAGCAGCACGCGAGCCAGATTTTGCAAAATGAACAGTAAAATTTGCAAAATGAATAATGATTTCAGCGAATCCGAAAAACCGCAACTATGGCATAAAAATTCTCCCTATACAGAGCTCCTCACGAGGCATACCATATATCGATATAAATCTCTTTTTGAGACATTTTCATTGATACCAAATACACCTCCTAATTTTGCCAATAATTTTAAAAATTATGAGCCCTAATTTGAGCATAAAGAAAAAAAAAAGGTATCTTTAGGGTTCGTTTGGAGCTTCAGCAAGGAGAAGAATAATGCTGCATCTGCTCTAGGATAGATCCAAACATTATAAACTATGTTTGAGGTTGAAATGGGGTTTTAAAATGGGATGTTTTGGGGGCTAAGGCGGTGGCTAAGCCACTTTCTAAGCAACCTAGTGTCGTGTGCCCAACGCACATGAAGGAATTTTTTTTATTTAATAATTAATAATTAATTATAATTTAATTATTCAAATTTTAATAATCAAATGAGATCCAAATAATCCTAAAATTTCACCCCTAACTAATTTTAAGATGAGGAACGCAATGATGAAGTTGAATTTTGGTTTCAATATCAATTTATTATTTTATTTTTTGGGGTATTTTAATATATTAAAATATTCGGAGAAAATGTGACGACTTCCAAATACTTCCAAAATAACACCCTAAGCTAATTTGGGGGTGATGAGCGCAATGACGAAGTCATATTTTTGATATGATATCAAATTAATTATCTCATTTACCAATTATTCATATTTCCCAGACTTAGAGTTTAGTCCGATTAACTCTTGATTTGGACCAATACTTCAGGATTTTCTCTTAATGACTTATTAAGACTAATGAAATGAAGATCAGGACTTGGTTTAGTCCAAATTAAACGAATAACAACCTTGAGCTGTTATAAAATAGCAATTCAATTTCTAAAAATTTTGTTTTATTAATTGATTATAGGTATTGAGTATTTTAAGTGGTAAATGCAATAATTTTTGCAAGAAAAAGACATATTTAGAACTAATGAAACAAGTAAATAAACAAGCAAGTAAAAACAAAATTAATTGAAACCGTTTGTTGAGAAAACCTAATGAGGATAAGGGTTCATGCTTATGGAGTTTGGTTCAATCCTTGTAAGTACATGTGAAGAAGTGCACATGAACATTAATTAAGAAAATAATAGAATTATAAACTCTCTCGTCTTTAACATTTCTCTCCATAAATTATATCAACTACATTATCTCTAACTATAGTCAATCATAAATTTAGATGCATCAAGTAAATAATTCTTATGTTATTGTTTCAAGACATAAAAGATGTTAATCTCTACAAACCCTATAATGCAAAAAATAATTGCATACATGATGATTCTCTCTAAATGCTAGGCATGCATATACACACATTTCTATATTTTTATCAATGAAGCATGCTGATAATGTAAGCAAAAGATTTCATTTATCATGATTTTGACTTTCAAGGCATATGAGGATCCCTATCTCTAGCAAAATCTAAAATACATGAGAATGAAGGCACGTATCACCCTAGCATTCGATCACTCAAATAAGTAAAAGTGAAATTCTATGATAGATTCATAAATTTTTATCCCATGATGAAATAAAAAGATACCAAGCCTAATTTACATTAAAACCTAAAATCAAAGAAAGCAATGCTTCCTAATTCTTGCTGTGGAATTTTTCCACCTAAACCTTCAATGGTAGTTGGCCTCCAACAGACAAAGTGTTCCTCCTCTCCTCCTTTTTACTTCCTTTGCTCATCAAGGACTCTTATTTTCCCTTCCTCTCTTTTCTTTGTTGTGATGATGGTCCCTCTTGATTTACATTCTTCCTCTTTAGCTTTCTCCAATTTTCCAATTTTATTTCATCCCAATGAACCACTTAAAACCGCTAGAAACTGCACAAAATAGTTAGTGGAATTGCTATTAAGCTGCTTCTTGGGCTTGGCTCAAGTAAATATGGCGCTTGAGCGCGCTAAGCCGCCAGACTTTCAGGCTTTAAGTTGAATAGTTGATCGGAATGTCAGTCGAAACTAATTTAAGTCTAGGAGAGGAAAGTCGAAACAAAATGGTCGCTTTGAATGCTAGAATTGTTGCAAGAAGGGTCACTCAATCATGGACCACAGTGCTCCCATATATATGCAATAATCATGACTGGACATAACGACATAAAAAATATGATGATAGACAACTCCGATATGCAATAATTTTATCATTCAAACAAACTGAACTTCAAAAATAAATTAAAATTTAAGCTTCATCTCAATTTCACAAGAATTATTTTTCTATATTATAATTGTATATAATATATATTATGAAAAAATCCCTCAAGCTTGGATTTGATTTTTGCGAGGCTTGCTATTGTTGTTGGTGGGATCTTCAAAGCCGCGTAAGAATTCATCTTGCTTAGGATAGCGCTTTGCAGAGCAGTACTCGTCAGTTTCGACTGGCATTCTCGGTTCGCCCAATTGGAGACAATGGGTCTCACATTCGGTTGTGCAATCGAACCAAGGCATAGTTCTCTTGCAAAAGCTCCAGCATTCACAGTAGCATTCATCATTACCATCATGAGCGGAACTCATTAAAACCATACATGATATCATATGTGAAAGGAGGAGGAGCACTATGAGCTTCTTGAACGCCATCTGCATGTATTATGCTATTAAAGACTTGATTATTTTGTAGGGGTGAATGCGTGCTTATAGCTTGAATCGCTTGTGTTTGGTATTTATATGAATGAGAAAGTCTAAGAAAAGCAATTTGATGTTAAAACTTTGTTGTTTGGCTGTGGAAAACAATTACGTTTAAAGGTAAACTCTTTGGAAGTTATATTTTGTTGCGTTTAAAATTAATTAATTAGTTACATAGCCTTCTATTTTTAAATATTTTAAAAGCTAAAAGAAGCAGAGATCAGTGGGAGTTTCCATCCAGCGAGACAAAATAAGCTTCAACTTTATTGCCCAATCTTTTACCAAAATTCATCCAAGTATAAGCGGCAACCATTAGCTCTATTCATGCTTCCATCCATGCATAATAATATAGGAGCGATGCTCAATTATTCTTTAAATAATAGCTATGTATTGTAATTCAAAATGTTGGCAGCCAAAAGTATTCACACGAAATAGAAGTAAAGGGAACTACTTTTTTGAGATTGTGTTCACAAAAATATTGAAATTTCTTAGAGTTACAAATCAATGTTGAACAATACTTGAGTTGTTGAGAAAAATCAAATAAGACAAGAAATAATCGCATGCAAACACAAACACAACACAACAAAAGATTTATGTGGTTTGGTGCTAACACCTATGTCAACGAGGAGAAGAGCAAAAGTTTTCACTATCGAGAAAGAATTACAATGAGTTTTAGGGTTTACAAACTCTTACAAAACAAAACTTCAAGGAGCTTTATCTTATTTGCAATGGAGCAACCACCACACCCTAAAAACCCTCAGCAGCCAAAAACTTAACAAAATTGAGAATGGAAGCATTGGAAACTCCTCCAACATGCTTCCTTAAGTACCCAGCTCGTTTTCGGACCCTAAATTACTTAGGGCGTAACATGAACCAAAGTAGAAAACCGCTAGGTGCTACGGTGCACTGTAACACCCGCCTCTCAGGTTGCCTGCCGCTACAGCACGCTGTAATGCTCGTTTCTCGAGTTGCCTACTGCTGTAGCGCTCACCTCTCGGGTTGCCTGTCGTTGTGGTGCGCTGGAGCGCCAAAATCCGTTGCGGTGCGCTACCCCGCCAAAATTCACTACGGCGCACTGCAGTGCGTCGTAGCTCCTGTTTTCAAATAGCTCCCCTTTTTTAACAATTCCCACCTCCACATGAGAGCTGTCTCCTTTAAACTCTCATTCAATGTAGTTGTACCAACGTGGTTGCATACGTATCCCTCTCCCAAGGAAATCAAGCTGTCCGTAGTTTCAACAAATGAGAAACCTAAAATGCTTCTCCAAATTCACCAAAGTTTTACAATTAGTGAATTTTTGAACTGTGAGCACATTTTTCATAATATCCATGAGATTATCTTTAGTGTCGATCTTCTTCAGTAAGATCTCATCTTCTTCAATTATATCTTGTACGAGCATGACAGACCGGATTAGTAGCCAAAAATATAGCACTATGGATATCGCAATGTACTATTACCTCCTTTTGCTTCGCAACCAAGTCTTCCAACAAGCCCCTCATCCAAATAGCTTCCTTGAATGCTTCAGTAACTATCATATATTCAGCTTTTGTTATAGACAGGGCAGCGTAGTCGGAGTCCATGTATCCAATGCATAAGTCAGCTATTGAGGACTGCTTCAAAAATAATAGGCCAATACCAATTTTACCTTTCAGGTACCGAAAAATCTCCATCATTGCTTGCCAGTGATCCTTCCCCAGATTGTGCATGTATTAGCTCACAACTCCAACAGCTTTAGCCAAATCTGATCTAGTGCAAACCATGGTATACATCAAGCTCCCAACTACACTAGCATATAACACTATGTGCATTTCTTATTTTTAAAAATCTATCTTTAGACATGGCTCTGCAGATAAAAAAAAAGTGAGGTGCTAGAGGTATACTCACAGACTTTGTAGTGTCTTCACTTCTAAACCTTCTCAGCACCTTCTCCAAATACTCCTTTTGGTAAAGCCAAATCTTCCCTGCTATTTTGTCCCTAAAGATTTCCATTCCCAAAAAAAAATTTGCCTCTCCCAAGTTCTTTATTTCAAAGTTCTTTGACAGTTAATCCTTCATGGGATCCATCTCTGTTTGATCTGAAATAGCTATCAATATGTCATCGACATACAATAATAAGTAAATGAAGTTACATTGAGGTCTTGAAATATACACAATGGTCAAATTAGCTTATTTAGTACTCCTTCTTTTGCAAGAACTGATCAAAATTTTGTACCATTGCTTTGATGATTAATTTAGGTCATAAAGAGACTTGTCCACTTTGCATACCAAATCTCCTTTTCCTGGCTCACTGTACCCCGGGGGCTGTGCCATAAAGATCTCCTCCTCAAGTTCTTCGTGCAAAAATGTTGTTTTTACATCAAGCTGCTCAAGCAACAAATCAAATTGTGCCACCAAATCTAAGAGCACGTAGATTGATGAAACAACTGGGGAGAATACTTCATCATAGTCAAACCCTTCTTTATAAGCAAAGATCTTGGCCACTAATCTTTCTTTGTAGCGCACATTAGCTTCTGTGGATACCCTTTTTTTTTCGTACACCCACTTGCACCTAATAGCCTTTCTTCCTGAAGAGAGTTTCTCCAACCTCCATACTTTATTTTTGTGAAGAGACTCCATCTCTTCATCCATAACTTGCTTCCATAAATTTCTTTCTAAGCCCATCACTACTTCTTTGTAATGGGAGGGAATCTCATCCTCCAATATGGATAATGCATATGTGATGTAGTCTCTGAGCCAGACTGGCTGTTGAGGTGCATTCCTTCTGGGTATATCTCTAGCAATTGAATTATGAACTAGAGCATCACCATCAATGTTGATTTGTTCTTCATCATCACAAATGTGGTCTTCATCTGTAGGAGTATCCTCGATGTGGTGTGAAATTCATTATGGAACAAATGGATTGGCATTAAACCCCACTCTCTCTCTTCTTGTAGGACTCTCAGTATTATCGTCCATCTAATAAGAACTCCTCAATCTCAAGAAAAACTCTTCATCAAAGGTGCCATCTCTGCTCACCACAATCCTTTTATCAATTGGATCACAAAATTTATAGCCCTTCACTCAGTGCTGAAAGCCCATGAAAATTACTTTCCTAGCCCACAGTTCAAGCTTATCCTTCCTTACATGATAATAAGTTGGGCTGCTAAAGATTTTCAATTGATCATAATATGGGTAGGATATCTGGACCATAGCTCAATTGAAGTCTTCTTATCTAGTGCTGCAGATGGCAGATGGTTCACCAAGTAGCATGCATAGTCTAGGGCCTCCGTCCAATAAACTCTCTCCAACCCAACATTGGATAACATACACCACACATTTTCCACCAATGTACGGTTCATTCGCTCTGCTACCCCGTCTGCTATGGCATTTCACTTACTGTGAAATGGCGTTCAATCCCTGAGTCTTGACATTTCTATACAAAAGAATCAAATGTAAGCTCTCTGCCATTGTCCTATCAGATCATCTTGATTCTCTTGCCCATTTTATTCTCCACCATTTTCTTCTAGTTTATGAAAACCTCCAGTATATTTATTTTGCTCTTCAAAGTGTACATCTATACAAATCTGGAGTAATCATCTATAAAAGAAACAAAATACTTTCAACCACCGAATGATGCAATCTTTGTTGGTCCCCAAACATCTATGTGTATATATTCTAATATATCCTTAGAATTGTGGAGGCCAACACCAAAGTGCTTGCATGTTTTCTTGCCAAAGATACAACACTCACAAAATTGTAGTTTGCAAGAATTTATACCATTAATGAGTCCATCCCTCTCCAATGCTCTCAGTGAAAGTTCTCCTGCTTATGCTAGCCCCATATACTATAACATCATGGCATCTTCAAAATCTTCAGCCATAGCTACTGAACTTGTCACTGTACTTCCTTATAAGTAATAAAGGTTCTATTGTCAGACTCCTCTCAAATAAGTCATAGCACCATTGCTGATCTTCAGGACCTTTGCCTCAATTACCACCTTAAAGCCTGTAACAACCATAGTTGTTATCTCAGCTAAATCTGGATTATTTAAGCTAAACCAAGCCTTGCTTTTGATTCTATTAGACCCAATGAGTCATTTAAACCTAACCCTAGAAGTTTGAGATCATTTGGAGTTAAAATGAAAAATTTGATATTTTTGGCTATTTTTAAGTCCTAAAAAATATCTAAATTATTTTGATCTCTAAATTAAAAATTGATTTCATTTTTGAATTCCTCATACCCTAATTAGCTAAGGGTGAATTTTTGGGAATTTTTGGAGCTCATTTGGTCATAAATTAGATTTGGAATATTTAAGAATAATTATATATTATTTAATTAGATTTTTATTTTAATTAAATTAAATAATTTAATAAATTAAAATCCCAGGATTTGCTGTCGGGACCGCGGCAGATCCGCTACGGGGTCCCGACAGCGGCTCATCCTTGGCAGTCACGGGATGCGCTGGCACGCATCTTGGCGTGCGATCAGACGGCGCAGATCGTTTGAGCCTTGAGTCCTCTAGTACCCATTGGATCCAAGACTTGATCCGATGGACGAGATGGCGCCCGCGGTCTGTTAATTAAAACCTCCATCAAGATGTCCAAACGCAACGGCTTCACAGATCAGACGACTCTGAGACCCCCGGCCACTGTGGATCATCTTCCACTTCCTGATCTCCCCACGCGCGCTGGTCCCCCGACAGCCAAATCATCCCCGCCCCGTGGCAGTACGGGAAATTATCCCATCCTTCCCCAATTGCCCTCCGGTGCACCGGCTGGTCGGCAGCGCTCTCCCCAATCTGCCCTCAGACGGTTAAACCCATCCTCCCCTTCGGGCAGAGCCTCATGCTGGGGTCCGAGCCTCAGAGTCCACCCTAAGGGCTCCCTTGACCTATAAATGCCCCCTCTGATCTCACAGTGAGCTCCTTTGCTCACTATGAAGCTCACCTTGCTCTCTGCCTCTATTCCCGGTGCTTCCAAGCTCTCCCGGTGATCGAAACTGCTTCATCTGCTGATAGTGGGTGCGGTTTAGTGTTTAAACCCCCAGGCTTCAGCTAAGAGCTCAAGGCACTAGGCTGGTCGTCTTCCCGATCTTCAGGTACAGCCCATTCTCCCCATTCTCTCTGTCGAGCTGGATTCAGCTCGACTCATCTCCTCTCTAGCCTAGATGCTGTGCTAGGACCCCTCCTTAGTTTTTAACAGTCATCTAGGACTTCCAGTGAGCCCTGGCAGTGCGCCAGACGACATGAGCACCATCTGAAAGCACACTACTAGTCGGGCCAATTCGCTTGAATTCGGCGTCCCCTCGAGCAATTAGGCATCCATTTAGCATCAATACCCCTCGGTAATGATTGTAAGTGGGTATTAATGGTTGGGTTCGACCAGATCGATCGATTTGACTGGAATCGATCGATCCAGTCACAGATCTAGATGGCAGAAAATGCCGAGTAGCACCCCAACGATCCAGACCACCTCAGGACCACTCGAATCGACCTATCGCTCCCTCATTGATCCCTGAACGTGTAGGGATCCAGATAGCAGCGACCCGTGGACTATGTGAGGAGAATTCACTCCTCACAGGTGCGCCTGAGGATGAGCTTCGGCCGAATAGCACTCCATCGATCCGGTGCCTCCCAGTTATGGCTTCTAGGTTTAATCGACGCGTCTAAGGTCAAGGATCATGTAGCCATTGAAATCGGGACTTGGCGTGACCTATGAGCGGCGAATTGTGCATCGGGAGCTAACCCTAAGGAGCCGAGCGTCGGGTGTCTGCCGAAGGAAGAAGACGACAATTTTGGGCCGGGCCGACCCCGACCCACGCGGTTCGATTTCGGGCCGTGATTAATTAATTAATTATAGGATTGCATTTTTAAAGGTTCTGTGATTAATTGATTAAATTGTATAGTTGTAATTTAAATAAACATTTAGATTAAATTAATTTAATAACTTTGGCTATACATATCCAAATGGTATGATCCAATATACCATTTGAATCAGAAAAATTCAAGGAACCTAAATATAAAATAAAATCTTAGATCCAATGGTTGGATTAAAAATTATTTGCCAAACCTTCTCTGTTTTTAATTAAATCATATAAAATTATTTGATTGTCCAATTAATGAGATTAAGGGCTCTGATTGCTCCTTGAACCCTAAGGAACAAACTCAGACCCTTAAAGGTAGTTTTGGATAATTAATTTTCTTAATCACTCCTTAATCATCCTAATCAAAGATTAGAGACTTAAACTTTAATTAAGCCTCTGATTTGGGTGGGGATTATTTCTAGTAGCATATTAAGCCCATTCTAGCTTAAGTGTAAGGTTGGATTGCCCTAGAGTGCCCTAATTTCACTAATCACCATAATTGACCTAATTAAGTGATTAATGCCAATTAAGATTAATTAGGTCATTAAAACCTAAAATAAGTGTGTTACTCACTTCAGTAATCATTATGAATCATATTAAGTCAGATAGGATCTAGCTTGGGCAACTAAACTCTAAAATCATAATTTTACCCTTAAGAGGGGCATTTTGGTCATTTTGACCAAAATATATGTTTAAATGCTCCTGTAAATTTCAGTAAACTATCCTAAGGTAGATTAGAAGTGTTTTCTGAACTGTTAAACTAATAGTAAAGTTAATGTGATCTTCAATTCAAGAAAACTCCACTTAATCCCTAATTAAGACACTCGGATCTTAAGTGATCATTAAAGAGTCTGTTGGCATTAGTCCTTAAGTCTAATACTTGAGATGAGTAAATACCACCTTAATAAGTTCAATAAGGTTAACCTAAGAGTTAAAACTTAATAGGATTATAATTGGTAAAGTTTAAGTTAAAAATTAACTTAGAGTCTAAAAATGATCAAATATCAGATCCTTAGATCTTAAGTAGCCCTAAGAAGGTCAATATGAATTTAATATTAATCTAATGCTTGGAATTATAAATTTTAACCTTAATAAGCTCCTTATAGTTTAACTATGAACTTAGGTTCTAAAAGAATCACAATTGGAAGCTCTTAAGTTAAAACCATAATTTAAAGTCTAAAGTGATCAAACTTCAGATCTTTAGATCTTAGATCTTAGACTTAGAACTTCAATTTGAATTAAACCATCTCCAATTGAAATTCCTTAAATGATTGATTGTTTAATCTTTTGAAACCTTCCATGTGAGTATAGGATGATTCAATCTATAAGATAATGAGATTATCTTAAGGATTGAGTATAGATCTTAGATTTTTAAATTCTTAATCGATTGTTTTATCTTATAATAAGTAGAACAGTCTTTCACTAAGTTCTTAGTCCCTAAATCTTGTAGCTTATAAGATTCTTTACCTTTAATTTGGATAATAAGTGTGAACCCTAGATCTTTATTAGGATATTACCTAGGATTTGGGATTTGAACTCACCATAAGGTTTAAGTTCTAAATCCTTAAATCTTTATTTATTTAGTCAAGATTTGGGTAAGAGAGTAAAATATTAATAAATTAGGTCATTGATTTAGCTTACTTAAATTATATAGTCATCACATGACTTTGATTAGAACTTGTTAAGTTCTAATATTAACTTTAAGGACATAAATCTGAGATTCTACTCGATAGCTGGATATTAGAGATCCTAAACTTGTACCTTCTCAGAGTAGCTAGAATTGGTAATTAGATAATATCAGATATCACATAAGTCTAGATTGAGTCTCTTGCTTACTTTGACTAGATTGCTTTGCTTACCTTAATTTTTGAGCCTTATTCCTTGAGCATAATAGGAAAACATAGGATATGGATGATACCTCCTAAGCTAGAATTTGAATTGCATATCATTTGGTTTTGTCTTGTTTGTAGTTGGTAGAATATGTCCTAGCTTAGTCTGCCTCTTCAGTAGTAGTATTGTATAGACTGGACTCAAACCTAGCATATTTGGATGGCTAGGCTGGGGATTGATTGATGGATATTGGAGGCCCTGTATGGCCTATTGGCTGGTATGGCAGTACTATATCTTAGGCTTATTGCTACTTTAGCTGGGTTGTATTGTTTTCTGATTTGCTTTGCCACATACTTCAGTGGCCTTATTTTCAGTATTTGCTCGCTTTGCCACATGTCTCAGTGGCCTTATATTTCATATATTGCTTTGCTTTTGCCACATGTCTCAGTGACCTTTCTTTTTTTTCATATTAATATGCATGTTGTATGTATACTCTTATGGCTTAGATATATGTATAAATGGCATGTCTATGATGCTAGAATTTTATCATGTTCAGTACTTGTGTTCTTTTATACTCAGCATGTTTTAATATGATCATAATCATATTAGGATCATATTTATTTTAGTAGTTGCAGTTACTTTTGCTTTTAGCTTCACATTGTTTATTCGATGTTTTGTATGTTATGTCACATACATGTTGCTTGCTATAAATGGATAGTTTATAGTATTCCACTTCTTGTATAGCTTGTTGCACCCCATAATTGCTTGCACATTAAAAATAATTAAATGTGATATCTTTCAATATTCAGTTCATTTAAATAGCCTAAAATGTACTTAGACAATTGTCTAACTGTAACCTTTTTGTTTTGTTGGCTGGGGCCCTGGCATTTGTGATACCGACAAATGTCAGATTCAGATGTATTCGTGGGCAGCGTCGCAGAAGAGGATCAGGTTCAGGAGGAGGATCGTGCTGCTGCTATTTAGATAGATCTTGCCTTTTTATTTCAGTGAGATTGAGAGACATTTTCATTTTTTCCTTTAAACTTTAGTTTGTAATAATTAATTATGGATGTATTTTATTTCTGTATTGTGATGAGTTACTATATCACATTCTCTTTTCCTACTATGTATGCTTGTGGATGTTACCCTATTATTATTGCTTCCACCACTTTGATATATATATATTGATGAATGTTATAGCACTTGGTGACAAGTCCTTGGCTTAAAGCAGGTTGGGTTTACCTAACTTTACTTAAGTTGGGGACTTGCCATAGTTGGAGCACCGTACTTCCTTGATTGTCAGTATGGGGGCCCCACAAAGCCTTTAGCTTCTAAGTCTCCAATAGATAGTGGGTTCTTCTTCATCTCCGATACATATATTACTTCTTTCAATTCTTGAACTATTGATGCATGTATTATAACCAACTTACTTCCAACTCCTATAATTTGACATGTGACATTGTTCCACATTGTGACGGCACCACTGTCCGCTTCTCTATACAAACAAAACCAATCCTTGTGGGAGCATATGTGATATATCGCACCAGTATCCATAATCCAATTGGAGCTGTCAGCTACTGAACCCATAAAAATAGTAACAAGAGACACATCTGAGTCTAAACCCTCCACCACATTCTAAATCATATTAACCTTAGCCTCAGAAGATCCACTCACCCGCTGCTTATCTTTTAACTTTGGGCAGTCCTTCTTCCAATGTTCTATTTTCAAATAGAATATGCATTGATTGCACCCAATGCTTCGACCTCTGGATTTCCCTCTTTTCTTAAAGTTTACATTTTTCTTTGGTTATTGCTTCTTTCTCTCTGGTCTTCCTCTTTATAGTGTAAGAGCCTCTATCATATCTGATTTGGTGGACTCTTTATCCCTTCTTCTTAACTCATGATTCACTAGTGTTGTCGTCACCTCCTCATAGTTCAAAATCTCCTTCCCATTGATTAAAGTCATGGTGAAGTGCTCATACTCATATGGCAATGAGTTCAACAATAATAGGGCCTTATCTTCATCCTCCACGGTCTCATTCAGATTTAGCAAATCTACTAATAATTTCGTGAACTCATTTAGGTGTTCATCTATAGAAATTGCCATTCTCATCTAAAACCTGTAGAGCCGCCTTTTCATGTGGATTCAATTCTCCATGTTCTTTGTCAGATACTTGGCTTTTAGAAATTTCCTCAACTTCCATGCCAACGTCGCCATCATAACTGCATATTTGATCTCTTGAGTCAAGCAATTTTAAATCAAGCCGCATGCACTGTGGTTCTATAATAACTCAGGTTGTTACCTTAGTCAATTAAGACTAATCTTAGTCTTAAGACTAATCATAAGTGCTAATTAGGTCAATTGGAGTCAACTTCTAAGACTTAGTCCAAATCAGGAGTCAAATGGATCGAATCCTGATTTCTAGAAAATCCAGAAACTCTAGAATTTGACCTATCTAAATAGACCTCTAATAAAAAAATGGACTTCGTCATTGCGCTCATTGACCCCAAATTAGCTAAGGGTGAAGTTTTCGTGTCAATCGAAAGTCCTCGAAAATTCGACGAATATTTTAATAATATTTAAATGCCCCGAAAATCGAGGAATCAAAATACTCGTCGGATCAAAAATCTGACCTCACAGTTGCGTTTCTCACCCCTCAAATAGCTAGAAAAAACATGTTCAAAATTTTGGAATTTTAAAAAAAAATTATTTAATTAATTACTTAACGACATCGTTACCCTAACAGTAACTACTGTCAGATTGCCTAACGGTGCCCTCTAATCAGGCGACACCCTCGCAGCCGTTGGATCAGACTCAGATCCAACGGCTATGGGTCGTCTTCTCCCTCGACTGGTCCGCCGAGCTGCCACGCAGCGCGACGCCGCCGGGCTCGCCAACCAGCGGCCTCGCTAGCTCAGCCGCACACCCCCCTTAAGCCACCTTAGGAGACCACGGCTCAGGACACGCAAATCGTCCCATCAAGCTGCTGGAAGTCGTGGCTACAAACCCTAGCACCTCATCCACCGTTCATCTTCAGGTACGCAGATCTCCCTCGATATGCTTCCATTATCGTAAGCTCAATTTTGTAATGCTATTTCAAACAATGGATTGAGGATGTATCGAATCGGATCAATCGATCGTCACCTAGATCGACCGCATTAGGGAATTTATCTACAGTAGAAGTCGTTATGATAGGTTCGCCGACCCTCCGCCACTAGGGCTGGATTTTCCCGCCGGCTCACGGCACCTCCGGCGATGATCCGGCTACCATTAGAAAGGTCTCTCCGAGACCTTTCCAATGGTGGGTGGCTCATCCACTGAGGACGCCGGGAAGGCCGGCGGATGTCGAACCCTAGCCTCGGGTATCCTCGCGGGGACGATGGAGTTTGGGCCGGGCCGGGTCGACCCTGGCCTGACCCGAGTTTGCTCGGGACTACGAGCCAGTGCGCTCGAACCCGGTTTGGGTCTGCTCCGTCCTCGTCAGCGTCTAGTCAACAACGGCGGGGCCCGCAACGCCATGTGGCGTCCCTCCGAGTATGCCACATGTCACATGGGACCCACTGCCAGAGAAACCACGGCGGCTCAGCTTCGACCGTGGGACCCACAACGCCGCGTGGCAACCTCCGGGTATGCCACGTATCGCGTGGGGCCCACCTTTTAGAGCCGCGACTCTTCGGCTTCCACTGTGGGGCCCACTGCGCCATGTGGCAGTCTCTTGACACGCCACATGTCGCTCTCCGTGGGGCCCACAGTGCCATGTGGCATCCACCAAGCATGCCACGTGTACCGTGGGGCCCACACGCAGAGCAGCGCTTAATCAGGCGCTGCCACATGTCATAAGTGGGGCCCACTGTCAATTTAGACAGTAATTAAATTTAAAATTAATTACTGTTAGTTAGTGATTAATTACAGTTAGTAGTTAATTAATTATAATTAGCATTAATGACTTTTCAACAAAAATCTTATAATTAATTTACTGCAATTAATAATTAAGGGATAATTAGGATTATTTAAATAATAATTAATTATTAACAGTAATTAGAACAATTAATTAATATTAAATAGTAAATTTATAATTAATTTTACTAACTAAATATTATCATGTAATTAAGATTAATTAACTTGTAATTAAGCCTAATTACTTTTCAATAGTAAAATAATAATATTATATATTTAGATTAAGTAAATAATGGATTAATTAATAATTAAATCTTAATTAATTATAGATTAATTAATGGATTAATAATTATATAAATTATATACATAACTTTATAAATGAACAGTAAATTAATTCAATTTAAATAAATGAACAGTAAAATAATACAAATTGTATTTTTGAATAGTAAAACTTAATAGTTTAATAACTTTTTGTAGGATGATCCAAATATAGTCAATATATATTTGAAAATACTCAAAAAAATAAATTGAATCAAATGGTATAATGTAAAAATTAATTTGGGGTACGCATAACAATATAGCATTATAGGACCTCTTTAGGACCACATAATTTTTGACCTAGTTGACCAAACATAGTCAATATGGGTCTTAAAATACTCAGGAGAGCGGCCCCATCATGGTGGTAGTATTAGTTTTTTCATTTGGACATCAAGACAAAAAGCCAACTCTAGAGTTCCTAGTTGACTTTAGGAAAAATTGACCAAAATGCCCCTAGAATTCAAATGACCATAGTTGGGTCAAATCAACTCCAAATTAAAAACTTCAAGATGCTAACTAGTTTATAATTTCAATGTCATAAATAAATTGAAATAATATTTAGGATCTGAACCCTAAAAATTTTAAAAATGACCAAAATATCATAACCTTAGTTAAGTCATAACTTGACCATTTGAGGTCCAAATTGGGTTTACTCCCTACCAACATACTCAGTATATTATAGGAAAGCTATAAAAACTGAGTTTGCTAAAATTGGACTTCAAACGGAAAAATTCAGTTTTTGTCACCCGTTGACCGACTCGAAATTACCAAATTGCCCCTCAAAATCAAAACGTCCATAACTTAGCTATTTGAACTCAAAATTCAGTGTTCTTGGACTCTATAGAATCCTTAAGCAGCCACTAATAATAAAATGCATAAAAATTTAGGGATTAGTAGAGTGAAATTTACTGAGTTGCCCTTAGGCCAAAAATCTTAATTTAGACCTATAGGATCCATCTCCCGTCTGAATCGGACGTACTTACAGTCTATCTTCAAGTTAGACAGTAAGGAATCATTTGAAACTAAGAAAATTTAGTTTGGACCCTTAAAACAAAAGTTGACTTTTAGACCCTTAAAGTAGGGGCAAAATATTCATTTCGCCCAAAGATTGGACTAAGTACTCTTAACCTCTAATTAACATTTCAAGACTCTAAAACTAATGTTATAATTGTATTAGTGATATTTAAGTGAGTGAAATCAACCATTAGGTCAGATTCTAGAATTTTCCTAAATCTTTAATACTACACCTTAAGGACCCTTCTTGAGACTAGGACTAAATCATATGTTAGAGTTTATTCATTGGGTAAATGGGTTACTCAATGGGTAAAACCTTGGTTTTATTAGTTTCTAGACTTTTCTTTTATTTTACAACTCATTTTGATTATTTTGTCTTTTAACTTTAGTTTTAGGATAGGAGATTCATCATATTAAGTCTGATTACTTAATAAGATTTGTATTAACTAGTAGATCACTATTAGAATGAAACCTAGAACTTAGGTCTTATTCTTTTTGGATTATGTGATTAAACCTAAATCTCATAATATTTAATCCATAATATATTTTTAGAAGATCTTGATCAGATCTTAGATAGAACGTCTAAATTCACTAAATTAGGACGTATGATTTATTGATTCAACTCATAGTCATCTATCTAATTGAACTTAATTAGAACCTAATTAGTTCTAATCCTTTTTAACTTATAAGGACGAATTTTTAAGTTACACTCGATAGTAGGAAAATGGTGATCCTGAAGTTGTGTAACTTGGAATAGTTATAATGGTTAAATAGAAAACAAATAATATCACCATATTTAGTAGAGTCCCTTACTTTTATTTGATATTTTATTGTTATGCATTTTTTGTATTTTTATGCCTTAATTCCTTGAGCATATCATATAAGATCTTTGATGCATAAATAAAATATTAGAAAAATATGGAGACTCCTTATATTCCTTATAAAAGTATTAAAGTGATTAATTAAAGATAATAATTGTATGTGTTTGAGCTGCCTCTTAGTATTATCTTCTAATTGCCTAGTCTCCTTGTTGACACTAGAGGAAGACCTTATTTATATCTTCTATTATTTCATTGTGTGCTGATTGCCTAGTCTCGTATGACACTAGGGGTACACGGTTGGTGCCTTAGTCATACTGGTGCTAAGATCCTTTGTTATTCGGTGGGCTAGATTAGCTCTTTTCTGTATGTCAGTTATTATACGGATGTTTATATATATGCAGTTGTGATGTTTGTTTACTTTCCAGCATTTCTATTCTGTTAGCTATTTCCTTGTTCTGCTTATCACTAAGGATAATGATAAATCATAATAATAATAAGTATATAAATTATTGTACTTAATATTATATAATAACAATAATAATACTATTATTATTATTATTATTATCAAATATTATTATAATAATAATTATATTTTAATATTATTTTTTTCTCTACTATCATCTTCTAATAAATAATAATAAGTATATTATCTTACTTATTATTATTATCATCATCATATAAAAGTAATAATAATATTAATATTATTATTATATTTTATTATTATTAACATTATGAAAACTTATTAATATTATTATTATTGTATAAATAATAGTAATAATAATGAACATACTATTATTATTATTATACTATTATCATAATATTTTCTTTCTAAATAAATATATGTGCATAATATTATTACAATAAATAATAATATTATTTCCTTCCCATTTACATATTCTCTTTCAAGGATAAATAACAATAATACTTTTTATGTGCAAATTATTGCATAAATAATAATGATAATGATAATAGTATAATATTACTATTATCATTGTTATCCCTAATTATTATCTCTACATCTCTCTCAAAGAATATATATATATATATATATATATATATATATATATATAATATTATTTCTTTCTTAATATTATATTCTCTTTATAAAAAAAATAACACTTCTATCTTATAATAAAATTCTTATTTTATAAATTTAAATAATAATAATAATAATAATAATAATATTATTATTATTATTATTGTTATTAATATTATTTTTGCCGTAATTATTTACTATCTATGTTATCATACTTCATCATTAAAATTATTATCTTTTCTCTATATTACTATTTACATTTATTCTTTTTACTAAGAGAGAGAGAGAAAGAGAGAAATTGAGAGTAAAAATCAATATATCATGAAAATTCTTTCCTCGCTTTTACTTTCTTGTTTTCTTTATGTATTTTGAGAAAAAGTATTATTATAAATGCTACTATATCGAAATAAAATATTTTTCTTATTTTCAAACTAATTGAGCAAATATGTATGATATTTATGTTATTATTCTAAATCTCAACTACAATCATCGATAAATAAGATGATGTAACCCCAATCCTCGCACCCCTGCTGGAATTCTGGATTGAGAGATGTCACAATAATCGAATGTCTTAAAAGTATGTATAATCATCAGGAACTCAAAGTGTGAATAATCTTAGTTTGCTTTATTTTCCACTTCATTAGTATCTTCATTTTCTCTATTAACCATCTCAAACAAAATCTCACAAAAATAAAAAAAAAATATTATAAAGAATTCTCAATATTAAAATAAACTCCACCAAATTTTATGTCAATTTAACATAACTTGGTCCACCAAAAGACTTCACAATGGCCTCTAAATCATATTTGCATTTCTATTATCTTAATACTGATCAAGTCTCATTATTTCTCCATAAAGCTTGCCCTGGACATTCTACGTCTGTATAGACTAGCTTAGTTGAATGAACCTTCTATACATATTTTTAATTTATAATGGTCAAATTCTTAATGCATGCTTAAGGTTATAAGCTCAAATGTAGTACAATAATAATTGAAATTCAATATTAATTGTAATTTGTGCTATCTCTTGCTTTGCACTAAACTATCTGTTCTTATATACTCATTTAAATTCACAATGCAACTATTCAAAAAATACTCTAGAAAATGATCCACCTAATATCTTGATATACAATTTCAATGTGAATGAATATGTTAAGACATCATCTTTTATCTTAATAAGAAATACTACACTAATCTAATGAATATTAATGAATTACTTTGATATATACTTAAATGATAAGCTATTACTTTTCACTCACAATTTATGATCTTTCTATGAGAAATGCGTTTTAGTAATTAATATATCAATCGCTCTCATAACTAATTGATATGTGCTGAATTCCAATCTAAAATACCAAGTCTAAAGCTTCTAACTTTAAATTGGATCAACTTTAATTAATATCTAAGCTTTCGTATCTTATACTAATTCACATTTTAACCATTAACAATATGATATTTCTTCTTCTTGAGAAGGATTTAATTATAATTGATTCTCATCTTGAAATAAACTATTTCAAATATAAAATAATTGAGTTCCAATCTAAACTTAAGTTCATTATGAGATGAGTCTTAACTTAATCCAAATTGCAAGTTTAGTTGCTAAAGTGCCCAATTAAGTTTATCCTTTAATATTGTAACACCCCGTCCTATTGCCACGCGCAAATAGTTTAGTTTAAGGAATAACAATTGGCGGCGGAATGGTGCGTTACTCAGGAAGGAAACTGAACCTCCCCAAATACACCTACTTAGCACAAGAACTGCTGAGATTCAACCTCAAAGAGAAGAAGGCTGAGTACTAATTCTTAAGATAAGTGTATTATCTTTATCTTAAGCATTAAATAGGGTACTCATGTATTTTGGATTATGAATAAATGTAAGACCCAAGTTACATGAACATTAGCATTTTATGTATATCATGATCACATCACAATACTAAGTATAAGTAGTAGTAAATACATAGTGCATAAGCTAAAATATAGATCCAGAAATATTCATCATAAAAGCTAAGTAAAGCATTCATCTTAGAAAAGAAAATAAAATACATCTAGAATTATTACAAAGTGTTTACTTAATAAATTTACATAAAATAATCTAAATACTGAACTGAAAGTAACTAATGCAGAAAATAAAGGCTATCAAAGAGTCCTCTAATGCTCCACAAGCTCCTCCTGGATCTCCTGTGAAGGCTCCTGATCTGGCTCAACAAGCTGCTCTAGATCTAAAAAAATTTACCGGATCCCAAAAGTACCACATGTTAGACACTAAGTCTAACACATCGAAAGCTACTCTAATAATTATGGTTATCTACTATTTAGCATTTAAATAGCTTAAGAAAAATTGTAGAAAAGATAGTAAAGCAGCTGAAAAACTCAAAACAGTGCCAATCTGAAAGTAAAGTAATAACTAAAACTAGAAACTAAATACTAAAATGTAGACAAAGTAGTAAGTAATCTAAAACTGAGTAAATAATGATTTCAAACGGTGTTAAATGCCACTGAATTCATGATTATGCATTTAAATATGCCACAAAACTGTATGCCACTAATATGCTAACTTAGTGTCACATGACTCCACAGAAAAGATAAGCGAACGCTCTGCTAATAGAATCCTTGAGTGATCTCATTTGCTCCACTAATGCTCACATGGTTTATGCATTTTATAATATGCCAAGAACTTTATGACTATATGCATTAAATCATCAAAATCCAGAAATCCATTCAATATTAAGTGATGATTCAATTTATCTCCATTATGCAAACTCATCTAAATGAATTCTGACTCCTAATTCTATCCATTGAAATGGAATTAGCTAAGGTTGAACTTAAACTCATCAACTGAAGAGGTTGTATATAAATAGTTGGTATGTTTCTGAGAAATGTGACTTTAACACTTAGTTTGTTTAACTGCATTTATCGAAATGCATGATGATAAGGGGCATGACCCGGTCACAGTTTATACTCTCAAAATAAGCTGTTAAATACCCTAATTACAAACATACTTTAGTGTCCTAAGAAAGGTAACTTGAGGAACTTAGTTAGTTTAACTGTACTTATCAAAATGCATGACAAAAAGGGGCATGACCTGATCATA
The DNA here is from genome assembly GCA_016760335.1 of Gastrodia elata. Classification (NCBI taxonomy): domain Eukaryota; kingdom Viridiplantae; phylum Streptophyta; class Magnoliopsida; order Asparagales; family Orchidaceae; genus Gastrodia; species Gastrodia elata. The sequence continues at coordinate 40,530,515 of CM028677.1, forward strand.
ATTTGCTCTCTCAAACTAAGTATTCAATCCCCTACTTATAACACTCTTGGATATGGGATGTTTATTCTGAATTGAACTGTACTTATCTAATTACCTAAGATAAGATTGAAACTCTACAGTTCTATTCAGACTAAATCAACCAACTCTATTTTTCTACTGAAATAATTCAGTTCTAATGATATACACTATCACCTCCAATTGATAATTCTACTGATTCTAATAGTTATATTTACTAATTAAGGAATATTAAACTATAAATCCACACTCCATTGCGATGAATCCTACACAAAGGTTCCTAAGATGTGACTTAAAAGTCACTCAATTCAGGATAATACCATAAGGAATTAATCTCAGTCTAAGTCATTAGGTTATCCTACCTCAAGGATCTAGGATCAAGTATCCAAGGCTAAGAAGGTGCATCTAAGCTTCTACCTCGAGATTAAATAATAAGTTTTCCTACCTCAATAGCTCATTTATTGATAAGGCTTATCAATTCTTGAATTATTATCACTAGATCACAACATTAAAGATCCAGTACTGAAAGGTATAAATTATAATATAAGATCAAAGATTAATATTAAGTTTTACAATTCTTAGTTCATTAGACTGAATTACTCAATTCAGATGGTAAACCCATCTAATAATAGCCTATACTACAATTATAGGATAAAATAATGTAATTTATTAATAATTGATCATTTTGTAAATCATTATAATTTTATGATTTAACTCATGCTAAGGGTCTTACTTAGGATAAAATCAAAGATTTAAAGGTATATGTTCAGATGATCAATCACTTAAATTCATTATAGATCTTAATACTTCTAGTTTAATGGTTTAAGATCAATGTCAAATCAGTATGTATTATTAAAATTATGCAAGTCTTTTATTATTAATCAAGTGTTTTATTTAAGGTAATTATGATCTGAACCTTAATCTAGACAAGTTAAGATTTTGCTCATAGCTTGACCAAATCAAAACCAATTACTTAGCTTATTGATCAAATGACAAAATCAAGGAATTATTGGTGCATTATTGATGTCAATTTCAAGTTTAAAATTATATTGATTAACTCAATTCTTAAGATTTCTTAGGGTTTAAGATTGATAATTATCAAATCAATCATTTAAAGTATCCAAATTAGGGTTTGCGTTCTCAAACATACATACTACTCTTATTGAAGCATATAAACATTTAATTTAATAAAATAGAAAGTAATTAAGGCTGATCAAATCCTAAATCAAGCTAAAATGAATTAGCACTTAATTACAATTCTAACCATTCAATATATATAAAACTTGGCAATTAGTTTCTACTTCTTCATATAAACAATCAGAGACTTAGTTTGTTAAATCTGGTTAAGTATAAGCCCTAATTTTCACTAATTATGCATTTTTAAGATTAGGGCATCATTATTAAAATAATAATCAAAAAATTATTTCACTTAGCACATGCATTCTACAAAGCATAAGAAGCATAATGGAACTTAAATCATGAAATTTTGCTAAGTATAAAAGTTAATCCACCTTAATCAAGATTTAAAGTAATTAGGTAATATTAATAAATCCAACCACAAAAACCTAAATATTTTTGTATATTATTATTTCTCATAATTTTTTGAAAAATGGTATATAATTTTATATGGTTTTAATGAGTGGATCAAAAGTTATTCAGCTAATTTATTTTGTATTATTTAAACTACATTTCAGATTTTCCATTTAATTTCCTTAAGGAAAATAATTCCTAAATTAGTTTTATTAAAATTAAATGGGCCTCGGCCTGTTAACCAAAAACGTGGGTCGGCTCGACCCGGTGACCCTGCATTATCAAACAGCGCGGGACGCGGGTCAACCCGACCCGCACTATGTATCTTCTACATAACACCCTCCCCAACACCCGCAATTATAGCTTAATCCAAATCGCAAAAATTATGATGCTCTGGGACACGCTAGAGCCTCTAAATAATTTCTACACCCTCACCATCCAACGACGCACAGATAGAACATCAATTAGGTGCCAGAATGGTCAGGATCGCCGAGGGGGGCTATTCTCCCCAAATCGGCTAAGTTCCCGATTGAGGATTTCTCTGTGAGGAGAAATTCTCCTCATAAAGACCAAACCAAAGCCAGATCTCAACTCATACACCATTAGGAAGTCAAGATGAGTCAGAGACCTAGCTTGGCTAGGTCTAGAAGTGGCCAGATCATTGTGAACTTACTCTATCCAAAATTTAAGAGAGGTTAGAAGCTCGATCGATTGATCTGATCGATTGAGTCTAGCCCTGTGATGACCCACTTAAGTAGTAATAAGTGAAACTCTTAAACATCGAGGTGCCTTTTCAGATAATGGTGGAGTTCCTGATAAGAACTCCAAACTTAAGCGTGCTCAGGTGGGAGCACTCCCAGGATGGGTGACCTGCTAGGAAGTTATCTTCTGAGGGAAAAACTATGATGCCTTTCTGGCCAAAGCAAACAATACCTTGGTGCTTAAGAGTTTAGGCTGTTACTAATGGTATTAGAGCAAACCATAAGGTGTCAGATAGGAGCTAAGTGCCATACAGGGCAAAGTACCACTTCATGTGAGCAGCCTCTTGAACCCATGATGGTTAAGGTGCTACATGGTTGTGGGTACCTCTTGCGCCTGTAGGGATCACCTCTAGTCCTATCTACCCAATGGATTGTTCTTGGATCTGTGTGGATACTGATGAGGATGTCAGTTACTTAAGTTGGGGAGACTGTGATGACCCACTTAAGTAGTAATAAGTGAAACTCTTAAATATCGAGGTGCCTTTTCAGATAACGGTGGAGTTCCTGATAAGAACTCCAAAGTTAAGCGTGCTCAAGTGGGAGCACTCCCAGGATGGGTGACCTGCTGGAAAGTTATCTTCTGGGGGCAAAACCGTGATGCCTTTCTGCCCAGAGCGGACAATACCTTGGTGCTTAAGAGTTTGGGCTGTTACAAGCCCGCACCTCAGCAATTAATCCAATGATCTCGATTAGAGTAAGAGAGCAATAAGCAATAGAATGGGGGAGGATTTGTGTGGCCCCTGCCCCATGGTTATCAAGGAGCGATGTGCCACTTTGGCAAATCCTTAACTTATTATTAGATTAAGGTGTAATACTCAATCACTAATACGAGAAAGATGTGCCCTGAATAATACAATGAAATTGTTCACTAAGTACATACATTTCAACAGAGTACGGAAGCAAGGGAAACATAAGATGTCACATCCAATTCACCACATTACAAAATAAGTAATAAAAATGCAGCTCAAAATAAAATAGTGCAGTGAAAAGAGAAAATACATGTGGTACCTGCATTATTACATCTATTTTAAGATAAGATTAATGGAAAGAGAAATATCACTCATCTTCCTTAAGGCAATAAAGACACTAGACTACAGCTCCTCTGCTCCAACCTGATGATCCTCCTGGAAAGGCTCCTCTTCAGGCACAAGATCCTCAAATTGCTCAGAAGCTGACATTGTCGGTTTCACAATATCAAGGCCTTAACCAAGAAAAGACAAAAAAAAAAATTGGTTAGACATATCGTGTAAGTACATTTTAAGCTAATTATTTTATGTATTTAATGATATCACGACTCTCTACACAAATCTAATCAAGTCTACTTATACTGATTTTATAAATAAAATGCAAGCAATGAACACAACTGAAGTAAATATAGCATCTTAACATGTTTATGTATGTATACAAAATCAAGAGATGTTGAACAGGTAAAGTAAATGCTAAAGTATAATAATTAGAAAGAAAAATGATGCATAAAGTAGTGAAGAAATACAAAAGTATAAGTATAAAATGTTATTTCATATGGGCATGTGTCAACTTAACTCTATCATTACAGAAAGTACCGTCCAAAATTTTCTAAAACATTTAGGAGAGATTTCCCAGATTAACTTGTCCATTAAAAGTGTGCCATCTATGAGACAGATATAAGTCCTATGCATTTAGAAGACATTTCCTAGATCAACAGGTACACAGAATAGATACCATCTGGGAGAAATTTCCCAGATTATTAGTATCACGAATACAGTCCTTCTGCATCTATGAGATATTTCTTAGATTAACAGGAATACAGAATATAAGTCATCTAGGAGATATTTCTTTGATTATCAGGTATATAGTATAAGTCATCTAGGAGAAATTTCCTAGACTATCATCATCTCAAATATATGCAACAACACTGTGGTGGTAGATTAAGCAAGACACATCCCATAAGTAAGTAATGTAATTCATTTAATTCACTTATCCTCATTTACTTATGAATATACAGGTTTAAATCAAATAAATAACATTTCATTAAACATCCTACATCATCTAATATGGCAAAATAATAAAAGTTCGATATTAAAGAAGCAAAGCATACAAGACATGGTGTAAATAACACAACACAAACATTGTGATATCACTTGTTTTTTAATTTAATCTGTTCTAACTATCTGAAATTATACAAGCTTAGGCTCTCTAACATTCTACTATCTAGTATAACCTCAACACTACAGCTATATATGGTATAAAGCAAATTAAATCAATAATCCTACTTGGGTTAAATAAATAATTAATCATCCTAATTAAATGAATTTAGATGATCTAAACTAAAATCTAATCAAGATCTACTAAGACTAGGGATTAGGAATTAAACTCCAAGTTTTAGGATTTAACTTCATAATCAAAGGGTAATACTTAAGGATTAAGGCTTAGATCTAATTTGTGAACTAATGATTATGGAAAATTCTATTAAGCAAAGTCAAGACTTAATAGGATGGATCTCCAAATATTAATTTAAGGTTAAAAGATAAAATAATCATAATTAAAATATGAAAATCTAAAAACTAATAAAAATTAAGGTTTCATTCATTGAATATCCCATTAACCCAATGAATGAAGTCTAACCCAATTCGTATTCCTAATTTTTATAGATAGAATCCTAAAGTGAAAGTGAAGATCATAAGGGAGCTCCTAATGGATGGCTTAGAAAATTTTAGGAGTTGATGATAATTAGCAAAATTTTTCATTATTTGCTTGCCTAATTAACTTAAGGAAGATAGATTGAGAGCTTAAAAACTCTATTAGAGGCTCATTATTTCACATAGCAATTTTAAAGGTGAAGTTGAGGATTTTCTCAATTATTCAATTAATGAGTTTAAGAGTTATAAATTAATTCTAAATCAATTATATTACTGATTTTAATATTTTAATTGATATTATAGAGGTTAATGACACTTAATTTAAATTTTGTGCAAAATGATCATTTTGCCCTTACTTAAAAGGTCTAAAATACTACTTTTTAGCTAATGACTCCAAGTTGTATTTTATTGATGTTAAATGATTACTTACTATCTAACATGAAGATGGACAGTCGATACATCAAATTTGGACAAATATTAAGTCCTATGGGTTATATTTAAGGATTTTAACCTATGAGGGCAATTTGGATATTTTATCTAGTGAATTCTACAAATTTAGTCAATTTATTGATGCTTACTATCTCAGGACTCCACAGAGTTTAAGAATACTGAATTCTGATGTCAATTGGTTAAGTTATAGCCAAAACTGTTCTAAGGTCTAAAAGTGAATTTTTAGGGTTTATGAATGGGTCAAAAACCTAACTTTCTTAAATGAGATCCAAATTTAACAAACTCAGTGGCTATAACTTCCCTAAAATATGCTAAGTACTACGACTGGGAGTAGACCCAGATTGGACTTCATTTGGTCAAGTTATGACCTAATCAAATTCTAGAGTCATTAGGGCAAATTAGGGTTTTGAGTTGTTAAAACCTAATTTTTATTTCAGTTTACTATTAATTAGGTTTTTCTGATCTAAATAATATATTAGATGACCTAATTTATAGCTAAATTGACTAAGTTATGGTCAAATCAATTTCTAGATTAATTAGGGTTAATTATGAAAACGTCCTAAAATGATTAGTCAAATTATTGAACTAACAGCAAAATAAACACTATCAGGCTAATCTTGGCATTCTCCTGATTAAAATGAGACCCATATTAACTAGGTTTGGACTAATGGGTACAAAGTTATGAATGTTTGAAGTTTTTTAGGGTTTAAGGTTAAGTGAGGGGTCTTAAATGCTACTATGTAAAATACACCTTGTACAAGAAAATTGATAGTGCCATAATGATCCTCTAATTTTGCTGATCAAAATGATATATAATTTTAATATGTTTAAACTTATGGATCATAAGTTATGATTGATTAAAATTTAGTAATTAAATTGATTTAATACATCTAATTTAAATTGCATTAAACATTTAAATTAAATCCATTTAAATTACTTCAGCAGCGGAACCCATTGAGAGCTGACAGCGCGGGCAGCTGCAGAACCCGTGGGACATGTGGCATCACGCGGTTGGAAGAGGGGCGACGGCGGGACCCACCTGCATCAACGGAACTAATCGCGGGACCCACACTTGCGGCCGCGTGAAATATATAAAAAATATCACTGGTCGGATCAAGCCCAACCCGACTCGGGACGAGGGTTGTCTTCTCGACATACCCGAAGAGGACGCACTTAGGGCACAAAAATGTGGAGACCTTACGGCGATGCTAGGAATCTACCCGCACACCATTGTATTGGCCTTGATGAGAGCTAGCCACCAGCAGTCGGATCAGCACTTGGGGTGGTCAGAGACGCCAGCAATAACTAGCCCTAATTCCTATGTTACTGTGAAAGGAAGATAACAGAAAGTACTATGGAGTCGCAAGCAATTCACCTTGATCGGGATCGATTGAGTCCGATTAAAGCCATTCAATCATTAATCTAACCTATAAAATTGCTAAACGAAAGAAGAAATGATAATTGTGAAATTAGATTTAGGAAATGGAGGTACTTGGATTGACGGTCGAGGACACTTATGGTTCGGGTGCTTGCTCTGGGGAATTCAATTTGCGCAAACCACGAACCATTCACGCTATTGAGGGCTTAAGGGGCTTTAGAGCGAAAATGGCGAGGTCAGGGAGAACAAGGATTTGGCAGTCAAAACGGTGAAACGCCTCGTGTCGCGGGCGACGCCTGTGAGGAAGATGATGTGCGTGAGTAGTCGGATCCTTGATCAGATGGTCCGGATCAGCCGTCTGATCCGATGACAGAGGGTGAACGATACTTCTTAGATTGGACGGCACCATTAGGTTTATTTAAAAAATATTATTATTTAATTCATTTAAATAATTTTTATTAATTATATTTAATCACTTAAATGCATTCTAAAAATTTTTGATAAATCACCCCTAGCTAATTGAGGGGTGAGGAACGCAATAGCGAAATTGAATTTCGATTTTGACAAGCATTTATTTTTTATAATTTTTGGGGTATTTAAAATATATTAAAATATTTGCCGAAAATCTAACGACTTCATAATTCTTCCAAAATATCATCCCTAGCTAATTTGGGGGTGATGAGCGCAATGGCGAAGTCAAATTTTTGATTTGAGGTCAATTTAAATATGTCAATTTCCAGGGTTCCTGAAATTCCTAGAATCAGGACTTGATTGATTTATTTTACTCCTAATTTGGACCAAAACTTCATGATGAGGTCCTAATGACTATTTAATAGTGTTATAATCAAAATTAAGACTTGTTTCAGTCCTAATTGACCAGGGTAATAACCTTATGCTATTATAGACTCCCCTACTTAAGAATAATTTCATCCTCGACATCACTTTTGTAAGAAGAACAAGGAGTGAGTGAGTTTAATAGAGCAGAAATGTGGAAAATGAGGAAATGTCGGGGTTCTCCATTTAAAATCCAAAACTTAAATTTTAAGGTTGGACCTTCATAATCCCACCTTACTACTAAACCTAGGAATTTTAAGTGATGTTCTAAACTTAGGAAGATAATCAAACTAAGTGATAACCATCACTTTAATAAGGATAGCAATAAAATAAATAAAAGCTAACTTTCAACTTAGCTAAACATAACTTTAAAGGTTTAAAGGTTAACTCCTAAGTCATAACACATAACTTAGCATTCTAGGATAAGACTAATGCTTAGCAGTGACATCATACACTAAGCACATGGGAATTTAAGTAGTAAAGATCCTAAAAGTTTTACACTTAGGTGATATTCATCACTTAAGATAGCTTAGGCAAAATAGTTAAGTCATTATAATACTTAACTAAGATTAAGGGATATTAATAGTCATATTTCACTGAATTAGAATCAGAAGATTTGGCATCAAAGAACTAGAGTTCCTTGACCACTTGCCCTAATAGGATCTACGTTAGAGCTAGCTAAAGAGCCACTTATGAAGCTGAGGGATTTGCTGTTAAATCCCACTTAGAGAACAAGATCAAGCTAAACTAATTACATGAATTAGCTCAAACTGGGTTTTGAATTAGTAAGAGATATCCATCTCTTACTGAGGGTTTACCAAGGCATAAGGATCAATATCTAATTAGGATACATAGCCTCAAGGTTTAAGGAGAACTTAAGACATTAAGTCACGCATGATGACTAATTGCCAAACATTTAAGAGGATACAAAAAAGACTAATAACACAAGTCAAAAACTAGGACATGGTTAAGGTAAGGAACTCACTTATCCATAAGGATAAGTGCTAGGAAGCTTAATAAGGACTTAGGCTATAACTGTAAGTCATAATCTATGACTTAATTCAAAGGCTCAAGAACTAAATGCTAATATCTAAGTCACTAAATGTGGCTTAGATTATTAAGGATCTAAAGGTTAACTTAACCTAGCTTGAAGGAGAGCTCATTCTAAGGGAATGATCAATTAATGCTTGAGTAATATCATGACCTAGGCACATATTTAAAGATTAAACTTGAGCTACTTGGGGATGGAGATTTCTTATTCAAAGGGAATAAGATCTTCCACAAACTAACCACTACAATTAAGTGACACTTATCACTTAATGAAGGTTATACTAATGAGAAGGGAATCACCATCCAATTAGGATGGGTAAAGGGAGATACAAGGCTATCTCATTAAGTCACCACAAGTGACTTAACTAAGAAGGGTGTCTAAGGGATAACTAAGAAATTATTTTAATCTTAAGTGCTTTGAGACTTACTAGAAGGTTAAATTTTCAAAGAACAAAGGTTCTTTGACTTAGAAGAGTTCTATAGTAAAGGCTAGCTAAAACACTATCATCATACTAAGTCTAATAAGGCAGGTAGTACCAAAACATACGTAGGACAATCTGACCAAGATATAATCTCACACTAGGAAGGGCTAGGATGAACTAACCATAAGGTCAATCCAAGCCAAGGCTCCTATCATTGATAAGGTACTCAACCTTGCCTGGGGAATAATACTAAGTTAGAGAGGGTGATTATCAACTTGGATAATTAACCTCAAGGGAGAGGGAAGTGCAATGCATCAAGTCACAAATTATGACTCAATGCTGAAGGGTTGAAAGGATTCATAATTAAATCAAGATGAAGGGTTTCTCATCCAATTAGGATGATATATTAGGACACAAATCATAAGGTTACTACTAAGTCATAAACTATAGTAGCCCAAACTTTTAAGTACTAAGGTATTATTTACTTTAGCCTGAAAAGCCTCACAGCTTTGCCCCCTAAAAATAACTTCCCAATAGGTCACCCATCATGAGAGTGCTCCCACATGAGCATATTTAACTTTGGAGTTCTTATCAGGAACTCTACCGTTATCTGAAAAAATGCATCTATGTTTAAGAGTTTTACTTATTACTACTTAAGTGGGTCTTTACAATCTCCCAAACTTAAGTAACTGACATCCTCGTCAGTATCCATACACAGATCCAAGAACCATCCATTGGGTAGATAGGACTAGAGGTGACCCCTATAGAGGCAAGAGGTACCCACAATTATATAGCACCTTAACCATCATGGGTTCAAGAGACTGCTCACATGAAGTGGTACTTAGCCCTCTATGGCACTTAGCTTCTATATGACAACCTATGGCCTGCTCTGATACCATTTGTAATAGCTCAAACTCTTATGCACCAAAGTATTGTCTATTTTGGCCTAAAAGGCCTCACGGTTTTACCCTCAGAAGATGTAATAACCCAGGTTGTTACTTATGTCAATTATGACTAATCTAAGTCCTAATTATGAATTTAGAACATAAAATAAGTCATTCATGACTCATAAGATCTAAATCAAATCAGGAATCAACTAGATCAAATCTTAATTTTTTTGGAAAATTCAGAAACCCTACAAATCGACTTTCTAATTTGATCTCAAATCAAAATTTTGACTTTGTCATTACGTTCACCACCCCAAATTAGCTATGGGTGAAGTTTTGGAGGCATTCGGAAGTCGTTGGATTTTCGGAGAATATTTTAATATTATTTAAATACCCCCAAAAAAATATCAAATAATTAAATACTCGTCAAAATAAAAATCTGATTTCGCCGTTGTGTTCCTCACCCCTCATTTAGTTAAGGTTAATTTATTGAAAATTTCCAGAATGCATTTAACTATTAATAATTAATTAATAGATTAATTTAAAAGTATTTAAATAATAAATTAAATATTAGTACTTAACGGTCTCCGTTAAGTTCATTAATGTGCCGTTCCTTTGATAACGGCGCCGTTAATCGGGCATCAGTTCAGCGGACCTTCCGATCGGATCGACCGATCCGATTGGACGGTCGAAGGATCTCCTTCTTCATGAGACCTGTGCATGGCACGAGCTCATACGCGTAGCCTCCCCTCCTTTTTGCAGGTGGCATCCGCTGCTATGAAGCTAGCATTAAGCTCCTGTAAACGTGATCTGTGATCACTTTTGCATCAGCAGAAATTCGAAGGAGTATAGGCACCGCATCATCACTTTGAGCCTCTAGGACCGTTGAATCAGGTAAGCTAGATCTCTTAATATATTCACTCGATCTTCAAATTTGCAATTACAATAACTTATATCATGTCTTGGATTGGTTATCCATCGAGTTTGATCGGCTTGATCGAACTTGATGAAGCCAGCTTGTTTTCACCATGGCAGTCGGGTATAATAAAGCTCTGCGGTCGAAACTAAGGTTTAGTTTTAAGGACGTTTCAAACTTCCTTTGATCATGATCCACTGACCATTGGAAAGTACTTGCTAAGGTCTACGTTTGGCCATGCAAATTGAACCTTACCATCGCCGGAGAAGCCTCATCTTAGGATGCCCTAGTTTTGACCTTCGGAAGTGGGGAGGATAGGATTGTGTGTCTCGGACCGGGTCGTGCAGTCGACCCGCATGACGCGTATGTGGGCCGACATGTATTGTCCCACCCAGTGTTTGATGACGTCGTAGGCCCCGCCTTCTGGCGTTTTCTTCGACCACGTCAACTCCTGCGGGCCCCGCAGTCATTCGACTATCATACGTGGGACCCACTCACGCTCAGCAGGTGTATTGCTCGGCGCCACGTGGAAAGTTCTGGGACCCACCGCTGTTCAAAAATGATTAATCCTGAAGATATTAAAAATATTAGATAAATATATATTTAAGCATTTAGTATTAAATTAATGTAAATCAATGATTAATTACATAATTTCATATATTCATAACTCCTAAAATAGAACTCTAAATTTAGCATATTTATATACCATTGTGATCAGCAAAAATAAAGGATTAATATGGCATTGTCCAAATTTTAGTAGTATCATTAATTAGCTTAGTGACATTTAGGGGTATTAAATAATTCAAAATATGTCACAAAATTTCATTTAGCTATAACTTTATAACCATTAACCCAAATATACCCAATATGGGTCTCAAAATGATCAGCAAAGCTTAAGGGTTAACATGGTAGTATTAATCTTGCTGTTTGAGACCTAATTTGACTAATTACTTTTTGATCTAAATCCTAATCTTCCTAAGCTCATAACTTTTAAACCACTAGTCAAACATAGGCAATATGGCTCTTAAAGTGATCAATAGAACCTCTAGAATAACTTAGTAGTGTTCAATTCTCTGTTTGGATTAGTTTGAGCTTAATTAGTTTTAGGACCTAACATTAATTACCCTAATTAACTCTAAAACTTTAATTAACCATAACTTGGTCACTTGAGCTTCAAATTAGGTCATACATATATCCATTTTGATCAAGAAATCCTAATTAATAGTAAACTGCAAAAATATTTAAGATCCAATGGTTAAATCTCTTAATCAGCCTTAATTACCTTAAAACTTAATTAGTGAAGATTAGTATAATTAGTGATCTAAATTGAGTGATTTAAATTTTAGAGAGCTTCTAGAGGATATTAGAAACTAGTAGTGTGGTTGATTTAGTGAATTGGTGATTAATTTCACTAATAACTCACTAATCACCCTAAACCTTAATTAGGCCATAACTTAACCAATTTGAGTCCAAATTGAGCTTATCACTAGTCATTGTGATCAATGGATTATTTGTGATCTATAACAACTGATTTTGTTCAATTTGAACTTCAATTGAAAAAGTTAGGATTTTTGAACCTTAATTAAGAAACCCTAAATTACCTTTTTACCCCTTAGCTTGCATTGGTTATAACTTAGCCAATACTTATCAGAATTCAATGATTTTAGATTATATAGAAACCTTAGACAATAAGCTATAATAAACTGATACAAAATTTATGTTTCTTTAAGTCAAATTAGCAAATTTCCCCTATTAGTCAAATTCCTTAATTTGATCTTATAAGGCTTAATAATCATCCAAAATATATGTACTTACTGTCTAAACTTATATTAGACAGTAAGTAATCATTCCACTTCAATAAATTTCAAATTTGAGTTCTAATTCATAAAGTTGAATTTTTGACCCTTAAGGAGGGGCAAAATGATCATTTTGCCCAAATTTAGGGTTAATTGTTTTTAGGCCCTAATTTCACATCATAATTGTTAAAATCATTAAATAGAGAATTTTAGAAAGAAATTTCATTAATTTAAATATGAATTTAAGTTTTAAGCAAAATAATCATTTTCCTTACTTAGGAAAATTCGTTGTAATGCATTAGTTGTATGATGTGAGATTCATCTCACATCATACCTCTTTTCTGAACCTCCTTAATCTATCCTTAACATTTTTAATAATATTAGTTAGGTTGTGTGTTTGAGAGATACTTTTAGTAGTTAAGAGCCTTGATTCCTAGGATTATGAATAGATCTTATGTTAGAGTTCATCTATTGAGTAAATTGGGTTACTCAATAGGTAAAACTTTGAGTTTACTAGTATATAGATTTTCTTAGTTTATTAAGTGATTATTTAATCTTTTAATCTTAGAATTAAGAATAGAGATCCATCCTAATGAGTTGATTACTCATTAGGATTTGCCTTAACTTAATCTATAAAATTTAGGTTCTAAACCTTAAATCCTTAGATATACCTTTGGATTGAGTGATTAAACCCCATCATTTAAAGTTTAATCCTTAATCCTTCCATCTTTATTTGGCTTAATCAAGATGGACTTGGGATTCTTAAAATTATCAAAATAGGTCGATGGATTTATTTGTTTAACTTAAAGTCAACAGTGATTAATTAAATTAGGACTTGGCCAGTCCTAATTATTTTCACCTTATAAGGTCGTGAATCTGAGTTACACTCGATAGTAGGAATTGGAGATCCTGAACTTGTGTAACTTAGAGTAGATAGAACGATTAAATTAGATAACAAATGGATATCACTTGTGTCCTAGTAGAGTCTCTTACTCACTTTGACATTTGATACTTTGCTTTCCTTGTTTTTGAGCTTTATACATTGGTCACATGTACTAGGCATAAGACATTTGAAAAGTATTTCATGTCAAACTTATTTTGCATAATAGCATTTGCATATGCCATTATCATTGTTGAGTTGAACATATGGTTATTAAAATGTAGCCAAATTAGTATGCCTTTTTCTGTACCTATACTTTAGTACAGGTCAATCCTAGGCCTATGACAGGCTATGATGGTATTTGTCTATCTAAAGCAAGTCTAACCAAGCCTAGGCCTAAGACTGGCTAGGATGGTATTTGTTAAACTTCATACTTTTTATACTTTTCCCTTTGCTGGCAATACTAATTTAGGTGCATTTTTATCTTAAGTTTATTACCTTATTTGAGTTATAGTAATTTTAGTTTCATACTCTCTGTTTCATTTTTAGCACATTCTTATTTACTATTTTACTACATTACTAGCTTTATTTATAGGTTGCTAGTCTTATCATTATTTATCTCTTTATAGGATGTTAGCCTTGCTCTTTAATTATTTATATGTTTCACACGTTCATTTTACTTTATGTTACTTAGCATATATTTGAATTGATCATAAGCATGTTTAGGCAGTTTTCTTTTCAGATATATTAGTACTTAGTCTTTATTGTATAACTAACCTTATTGCAGCTATACTTAGAAGTATGTGCTTACTTCCTATTTTGTTAAGTTATAGACTTATAGTTTATAACTACCCTTTTTCTTTCATATACTTTATGCTCCTTTACTGCTTGTTTGGATGAATGGTTATAGTGATATCTATATAACATAATAAATTTGCAGCATAAAATATACTTAGATATTTTATCTAATTAAAATTTTCTTTTGTTGGCTGTGGCCCTATCATTGTAAAACTGATAATAGTAGACTCTGAGCTATTTGAAGTTGTAGAGCCTTCAAGAGATCTGCCTTTGAAAGAGGAGCGTATTGCTGAAGATCCTTAATTTTCTTTCTGCATTGTGAGGATGAGTGATTTATTCTATTTTTGCTTTAACTTTTAAATCATAGTGTAATAATACATGATTAACTTTACTTTTTACTGCTTTGCTTATTCTGAGTTGGACATTTAGTTCTTCTTATATTGTGATGAATGGATGTTATATTTTATGCTTTTGCATTCTGCTTTCATGTATATTTCATTTAGTGAAATTTTACTTTGAGAATGGCAAAGTCAGTAATTATAATGGATTAGGATGTGTGCCTAATCTAATTATAAGTAGGGACCTTGCCATTTAGGTGACCTCTCCACCGTAATCATGTTAACTTAATAGTTAACAGGACCACGGTGGGGCAGGGCCGCCATAGAAGATAACTTCCCAGTAGGTCACCCATCCTGGGAGTGCTCCCACCTGAGCATGCTTAACTTTGGAATTCTTATTAAGAACTCCACCGTTATCTGAAAATGCACTTCGATGTTTAAGAGTTTCACTTATTACTATTTAAGTGAGAATTTACATCAACTAAGGTTCCATGGTGACAATTTTCCACTCCAAAAAGATATGGAGACACTCATCCCAATGGAATGATGTGTGAGAAATCTAAGGGAATGCTAAGCTAACATTTTAAGTCACAATTGTGACCTACTCAACAATAGATTTGGGGATTCAATAATTTAATTAATCTTAAGAAGTGAGAAGTTATATACCCAATTGGATAAGTCGCAACTTAGAAGACGAACTATTATAAGTCATAAAAGCATGACTTAGAATCTAGGGTATGATTAACATAAGTTAGGAAGAAATAATTATCCAATTAAAGATATGGCACCCTAAACACAGGATTAAGTTCATCGGTAAGATTTAAAGGGCGATTATAATTAACAAGTACTAAATGAAATTGCATAGAATAATAAAACTTAATGCTGAAAATAATTATGTGATCAAACATGTGTCCTGAAACAGCGTTGTTGTCTCCAGCCACTCTTAGTAGTGTGAGGGTGTAGACTCTTGCAGGCACAGCAGGCATGTTGCTGTAAAGCTACTTTTGAGGAGATCTAGCCGCAATGGGTCGAGGTGCATTGATCACTTCCCTCTTCTGACCTAGAGTTACAGCCTAATGGTGCTTGGAATGGTCAATATGAGTACCATCCATGGTTTCATCATATGTGCAATGTTGGAAGTATTGACCTTGCCGGTCATAAGTATCACAGCATCCTTTGCCATGATAACACTTCCCATTAAGATGGGGTTTGTAAAACCATTATATGGTTCATTATGTAAGGCTGCAGCTTTAATCTGGTAGATTCTACCTTCAGAATTCCTAACCCTTTTTAGTTCGACGTTTTGATGGGAGGGTGACCCATAACTCCTTTATGGTTCCTTCAGTGCTTGGTGCTGTTTAACCACCTTTGCTGTTTCAAGGAGTTCTGTGAAGTTTGTCAGACATATAGGCACAACATGATCTTTGATTGAGTCACGCAGTTTGCTCTAAAATTTGTGACAGCGAGCAGCCTCTGTTGCAACCATGTTTGTAGAAAATCAAGCAAGATGCCGGAACTCTGCTTCATATGCCGACATAGGATGTTCCCTTGCTGTAGCTTTAGGAACATGTCCCATAAGTTGTTCTGTGCAAACAGAGGAATATACTCTGCTCTGAATGTTGTTACAAACTCTTCCCAAGTGATGTCTTCAATACTGATTTCCTCGAACAAGGTGCTTCTGGCATTGTCCCACCAGTACCCTACTTCATCTTGTAACAAATGAGTGACAAGTTTTATCACTTTTGTGTCCGAGCATTTTATGCTTGTTAGGTTTTTCTCCAGCCAACTGGCTATATCTATTAATGATAGACTCCCGTTAAAGGTAGGTGCCCTTAATCAGAGAAAATTGTGCTCAAGTCCATCTGTAGATTGTATGTGATGCTAGAAGGAGTAGTAAGGTGTAGAGGCTATAGCATATGGAGGGGGGTTCTAGTTCATTTGAGCTGTTAACAGTCTTTCCATTCTCTTATCTTATTTGGCTTGAGAGTCTACCATGATTCGCACTGCCTCTAGTGGTGCATTGACTTCAGTTGAAGAGCTACCAGATGCAATAGGAAAAGGGGTCGATCCAGGATTCATAGTTTATTTGGGTTTAAATAAAGTAGCATTATATCATAATTTAAGAAGAGTCAAAATGGGTTGGTTCATTTTATTAATCATTCTAGGTAGACCCTTGACATAAGAGGCACAACATAGAATAATATGCTAAGACATTTATTTAATTTATTCTGTCAAAAAGGTGAGGCAGAAGGAGTTTCCATTACTCGAATTCACATTTCTAAAACTCCTTCCATACCTTTGGTATAATGATAGTTGATTCCCTATAGTAATTTAAATCTCTTTGTGTGGAAGTCAAGGCCAAACATTTTAATTTTTTTTTATCCTTTAACTTTTATGAATGTTTAATCCAAGTTAGTTATCTACTTACTAACCCTAAGTTCATTATTACTTAAGTTTTATTATCTATGGAAGCATTTTCCATTTTATGCCTTCTATTTTGAGCATATGACTATGGTAATATGGATGTAATTCAAGTATCTATATAGTGACTGAATGGTAGAAGAACAACCCATTAGATAAAGAGGAATGCAAATTCTAATCTAACACCTTATAGTGTTCTCTAATACCAACTATGGTGCACCGCCCCATGGTTATTAATGAGCGGTGTGCCACTTTGGCAAATCCCTCACTTATCATTAGATTAAGGTGTAATCATTAATCTACTAATAAGGAAAGGATGTGCTCTGAATAATGCAGTGGAATTGTTCACTAAGTACATACATTTCAACAGAGTGCGAAAGCAAGGGAAACATAAGATGTGACATCCAATTTACCACATTACATAATATGTAATAAAAATGCAGCTCATAATAAAATAGTACAGTGAAAAGAGAAAATATATGGGGTACCTTGTAAAATATCAAAATTTTATTCTCAATTGTTTATTAATATTTAAATAATTTTGACTTCAAATTGAAAATCTGACTTCACCATTGTGTTCACCACCCCCAAATTAGCTAAGGGTGAAGTTTTGAACGCATTTGGAAGTCGTTAATTTTTAGATGAATATTTTAATATTATTTAAATACCTGAAAATTCGAGTAATTATATACTCGTCAGATCAAAAATTTGAGTGCGTCGTTGAGTTCATAATACCTCAATTAGCTATGATAGATATTTTTAAAATTTTTGGAACAAATTTATTAAGTTAAGATTAATTAATTAAATTGATTAAAATAACTTAAATAATAATATTAAATTCGAAATTTTTGCGATAGGGCCCACATACTTAAAATGCGTCCGCCTTTTTTTTTTTTTGCTTAACTGATCGGTTCAGTCTGAACTGGTGCTATCCGGTTTGAAGAAAACCGTGAGTTGAACCACTGTTTAACAGTAAATTCAATCCGGACCGTTGATCGTTCGATCAGATCTAACGGCCCGGGGTTCTCCTCTATCGCATTAGGGCACGCAAGCAACACGCGGCGAGAAGAGGCGAGACACGCGGCACCTCCCGCCATGCCCGCTCGCCATCTGTCCCTCCTCGCCGCTCAAGAACCCTATTAAGAACCTTATAAGCCTCTAAGCTTCGTTTGAAGCATCTACCCTTTTGATCGAGAGCTGTCATCTTCTAATTTGAGTCCTGGCCGAAACCCTAATATCTCATCTTCCATTAACATGTACTCCATTTACTTCTATTTATTTAGCATTCTTAGCATCCTAAATAATGATTACTTAAACGTTTGGGCTCGATCGATCGAATCAAGCTTCGATCGATCGTGCCGTCAGTCTTCTAATCGTATTAGGGCGTACCATCGGCGAGAAGACGATCCGATACTCGGATCTGACTGTCAGATTCCGATTAAATCTGGCCATCAAATTTGATCCGTAATCAATGGATCAGATCCCTACTTATCAGATTTGATCCATAACCGTCGGATCTAGAAGAGACAGATCTCTTCCATAGATCGAACGAACGGCTCGACCGTTTCTTCGGGACCGATTCACGTGAACCAAACCGTCGGTTCGAGGAGTCAGCATCGACTCCGACGCAAAATTAATGATCGTGGATCCCGCCACTGTTTCCATAACCCAATTACGTCTTGCCACGTAATCACAGCGGGTCCCACCGTCGCGTCGTCTGCTGGCGTGGTTCCCACCTATTGTAATAAAAATTATTATAAAAATATAAACAGATATTTATAAAATCTATTAAATTATATTATAAAGTATAATTATTAAATAAATATAAATAATATATAAACAGAAAAATAATTAAAAACATATATAAAATCAAATAAGATAAATATAAACAAATATAATAAAATAATAATTAATAAAAATGTTTAAACAAAAAATAAAAATATTTAATAATTAAATAAAATAAAAACAGAAATTTAAATTCTTGTAATAAATAACAAAATAAATACAGTAATCAAATGGATAAATAGATATATTAATTAAGCATAATATTAATATAACTAACATTCAAATATTAATATATAATAATCAGAAAAAAATATAATATTATTTAATAAAAATTAATAAAATAAACAATTAACAGAAAAAAAATAAATAACAATTAATACAGAATTAGTTATATTTAATATTGACAATAATATAATTCAATTAATTACAAAATTTTAAACTTAAATAATTCCTAAAATACTAAACCAAATTATACAAATTAATATATTAAATTAACCAGAAAAATATAAGAAATATTATGATGCCTACCAAATTTTAGTAGGATTAATATTTTTCATAATGATATTTTGAATATTTAAATAATTATAAAAATAATACAAAATTTAAATTAGCCATAACTTTGAGTGTGCTTACCCAAATATATCAAATATAGGTCTTAAAATACTCAAAAAAATATAAGGAATAAATTAGAAGTATTAATTTTACTATTTGGATTAAAATTAAACTAATCACAATTAGGACCTAACCCTAATTAGCCTAATTTGACCTAGAACTTCAATTGACCATAAGTTAATCAATTTAGCTCCAAATTAAGTGATCCAAATATCTATTTAGATCAAAAAAACCTAAATTTTAGTAAACTGCAAAAATATTTAGGATCCAGCAGTTAGATCTCTTAATTAAACCTAATTACTCTAAAAACTTGATTAGTGAATATTAGCAAATATAATAATCCAAATTAAGTGATTTCAATTTTAAATGACTCATAAAGTAAATTAGAACCTAAATATATAATTAGTTTAATAATTTTGTGACTAAATTCACTAATCACTCACTAATTACACTTAACCCTAATTATTAACCCAAAAAAATTAGATTAGCTATAACTCAGCCAATTCATATCATAATTGAATAAATTCAGGTTCTATGAAAAACTTAGAATATAATCTACATTAAACTAATAAAAAATTTATATTTCACTAAGGATAAAATTACTAAAATGCCCTTATAAGGTCAAATTCCCAATTTGACCTTATAAAGCATAAATAATTATAAAACTTAATAAAAATAAATTCAAATAAATCAAAATAGTTATAATACTTCAAATCATGATAAAAACACTAAATTAATAAATTTCATTATTTTGGCAGATCAAAGAAATTAAATTTGATTGATTTTATCAAAATAAGTCAGGTACGCAAATTTACTTATAAGTCTTATTTCAGTATTCTTATTTGAGCCATTTTCCATTTGAATATTATTTGCACTGCTTACCGCATTTTAACCTGCAAAAGATTTATATCAAATAGCATGTAACAAAAAGAATGAAACACAGTATATATATTTTGTGGTGCTTGTCTTTGGAGGGTGAAACGCAACACTGGAATCTGTACAGATTGGGCCAGCTAGCAGCCCCTGGTAGTTATATGGAGGGATTTAGCCTCTTGTAGGAAGTAGGTAATTCCAGAGGAAAGACACCAATAATTATTATTTGAGTAAGCTGCCGACGGGTGGCGAGATAAGCTTCCTACAGGTTATGCCTATGGGTTTACCTATTTGGGCTCAGGAGTCTCCGGACTTGACTAATTGTTACAAATGCTTTTGATAAAATTTATTTCATATATGTTGATTTTCACAGCTATTTTGCAGGGCAGAAATTGTATTTGGAAATTGCTTACTTTATTTGCAGTCTTTCTATTATTTTCATATGTGATTCATACCTATTATAGGATGCTAGATTTATACTTATAAGAAAAATTTGCGTACTCCTACCTGACAGGTAAACTGAATTTTTCAGGTTTTGATAATTAAAAAAGCTTAGAAGATCTGCCAAATTAAAAGAGGAAGAATTTAAAAGAAGCAGAAGAATGTAGATATTTTATTTCATATTTTGTAAAATTCAAAGTGTTGTAACTTTTCATATATGTTTTCGTTCTATGTATAAAAGGACTATGAAATTTTATTATTTTATTTTATGTCCTTTTTGAATTATAAAAATGTATTTATTTTCAATTGAAATTGAATTGTTCTTTAAAGACTCTCGAACTTCGATCCCCGGTCACCTCATACCTGTATTATTACATCAATTTTAAGATAAGATGATTACAGCTCCTCATCTCTAACCTGATGATCCTCCTGGAAAGGCTCCTCTTCAGGCACAAGATCCTCAAATTGCTCAAAACCTGACATTGACGATTTCTCAATGCCAGGGCCCTAGCCAGGAAAAGAAAAAAAATATGGTTAGACATATTGTCTAAGTACATTTTAAGCTAATTATTTCATATATTTAATAATATCACGACTCTCTAAACAAATCTAATCAAGTCTACTTATACTGCTTTTATAAATAAAATGTAAGAAAATAACATAACTGAAGTAAATTTGGCATCCTAACATGCTTGTGTATGTATACAAAATCAAGAGATGCTGAATCAGGTAAAGTAAATGCTGAGATATAGTAACTACAAAGAAAAATGATGCATAAAGTAGCGAAGAAATACAAAATTAAAAGTATAAAATGTTGTTTCATATGGGCATGTGTTAACTTAGCTCTATCATTACAGAAAGTACCGTCCAAAATCTTCTAAAACATATAGGAGAGATTTCCCAGATTAACTTGTCCATTAAAAGTATGCCATCTATGAGACATTTCCCAAATCATCAATATCACAGATATAAGTCCTATGCATTTAAAAGACATTTCCCAGATCAACAGGTACACAGAGTAGATACCATTTGGGAGAAATTTCCTAAATTATTAGTATCATGAATACAATCCTTCTGCATCTAGGAGATATTTCCTAGATTAACAAGAATACGGAATATAAGTCATCTAGGAGATATTTCTTAGATTATCAGGTATATAGTATAAGTCATCTAGGAAAAATTTTCTAGACTATCATCATCTAAAATATATGCAACAATATTGTAGTGGCAGATTAAGCAAGAGACATCCCATAAGTAAGTAATGTAATTCGTTTAATTCACTTCTCCTAATTTACTTATAAATATGCAGGTTCAAATCAAATAAATAACATTTTATTGAACATCCTACATCATCTAATGGGAAAAATATTAAAAGTTCAACATTAAAGAATCAAAGCATACAAGACATTTTGTAAATAACACTACACAAATTCTGTGATATGACTTATTTTCTAATATAATCCATTCTAATTATCTAAAATTACACAAGCTCAGGATCTCCAGCATCCTACTTTCTAGTATAACCTCAGCACTACAGCCCTATAAGGTATAAAGCAAATTAAATCAGTGACGCCTACTTAGGTTAAATAAATAATCAATCATCCTAATTAAATTAATTTAGATGATCGAAACTAAAATCTGATCAAGATCTACTAAGACTATGGATTAGGAATTAAACTCCAAGTTTTGGGGTTTAACTTCATAATCCAAGGGTAATATTTAAGGATTAAGGTTTAGATCTAATTTGTGAACTAATGATTAGGGCAAATCCTATCAAGCAAAGTCAAGGCTTAATAGGATGGATCTCCTAATCTTTATATAAGGTTAAAAGATAAAATAATCCAATGAATGAAGTCTAACCCAATTCTTATTCCTAATTCTTAAGGATAGAATCCAAAAGTGAAAGTGAAGTCCATAAGGGAGCTCCTAATGGATGGCTTAGAAAATTTTAGGGGTTGATGATAATTAGCATAATTTATCATTATTTGATGGCCTAATTAACTTAAGGAAGATAGATTGGGAGCTTAAGAATTATGTTAGAGGCTCATTATTTCACTTAGGGATTTTAAACATGAAGTTGAGGATTTTCTCAATTATTCAATTAATGAGTTTAAGAGTTCTAAATTGATTCTAAATTAGTTATATTACTGATTTTAATATTTTAATTGATATTATAGAGGTTAATGACACTTAACCTAAATTTTGTGCAAAATGATCATTTTGCCCTTACTTAAGGGTCTAAAATGCTAATTTTTAGTTAATGACTCCAAGTTAGATTTTATTGATGTCAAATGATTATTTACTATCTAATATGAAGATGAAAATATATACATCAAATTTGGACAAATATTAAGTCCTATAGGTTAAATTTAAGGATTTTAACCTATGAGGGCAATTTGGATATTTTACCTAGTGAATTCTAAAAATTTAGTCAGTTTATTAATGCTTAATATCCAAGGATTCCATAAAGTTCAAGAACACTGAATTTTGATGTCAATTGGTTAAGTTATAGCCAAAACTGTTCTATGGTCTAAAAGTGAAATTTTAGGATTTATGAATGGGTCAAAAACCTAACTTTCTCAAATGAAGTCCAAATTCAACAAACTCAGTGGCTATAACTTCTATATAACACACTGAGTACTATGACTAGGATTAGACCCAAATTGGACTTTATTTGGTCAAGTTATGACATAATCAAATTCTAGAGTCATTAGGGCAAATTAGGGTTTATAGTTGTCGAAACATAATTTTTATTTCAGTTTATTATTAATTAGGTTTTTCTTATCTAAATGTTATATTATATGACATAATTTAAAGCTAAATTGATTAAATTATGGTCAAATCAATTTCTATGTTAATTAGGGTTAATTAGGGAAACATCCTAAAAGTGATTAGTCAAATTATTGACCTAAAAGCAAAATAAACACTATCACACTAATATAAGCATTCTACTGATTAAAATGAGACCCATATTAACTATGATTAGATTAATAGGTATAAAGTTATGGATGTTTGAAGTTTTTTAGAGTTTAAGGTTAAGTGAGGGGTCCTAAAATATCAATATGTGAAATATACCTCCTATAAGAAAATTGACAGTGCCATAATGATCCTCTATTTTGTTGATCAAAATGATATATAATTTTAATATGTTTGGACTTATGGATCTTAAGTTATGATTGATTAAAATTTAGTAATTAATGTTGATTTAATACATCTAATTTAAATTTCATTAAACATTTAAATTAAATCCATTTAAATTACTTTAGCAGCGGGACCCACTGGGAGCTGACAGCGCCGATTGCCACGGAACACGCGGGACATGTGGCACCACATGGTTGGAAGAGGGGCGACTGCGGGACCCACTTGGAGTCAATGGAACTGATTGTGGGACCCGCACCTGCGACATCACGATATATATAAAAATATATCGCGGGTTGGGTTAGACCCGAAGAGGACACATATAAAGCATGAAAATGTGGCGACCTCCCGGCGATGCTAGGAGTCGACCCGCACACCATTGGATCTGCTTTGACGAGAGCTAGCCACCGGCAATCTGATCAGTACTTAGGATGGTCAGAGACACTGGCAATAACTAACCCTAATTCCTAGGTTACGGTGAAAGGAAGATAACGGAAAGTACTGTGGAGTTGCAAGAAATTCACCTAGATCAGGCTCGATTGAGTCCGATCGGAACCATTTAATCATTAATCTAATCTATGAAATTGCTAAACGAAAGAAGAAATGACAATTGCGAAATTAGATTTAGGAAAATGGAGGTACCTTGATTGACGGTCAAGGATGCTTAGGGTTCGGGTGCTTGCTCTGGGGGTCTAATTCAAGCAAGCCATGATCCATTCGTGCTTATGAGGACTTAAGGGGGCTTAGGGCGGAGATGGCAAGGTCAGGGAGTGCGGGGATTGGGCGGTCAAAGCGGTGAAACGTCGCATGTTGCGGTCGACGCCCGCGAGGAAGACAACGCATGTGAGCTGTCATATTTTAGATCAGACAGTCCAGATCAGCCGTGTGATTCAACGGCAGAGGGCGAACGACGCTTCTTAGATTGGATGGCACCGTTAGGTTTACTTAAAATATATTATTGTTTAATTCATTTAAACAATTTTTATTAATTAAATTTAATCACTTAAATGTATTCCAAAAATTATTGATAAATCACCCCTAGTTAATTGAGGGGTGATGAACACAGCGGCGAAGTCAGATTGTGATTTAGACGAGCATTTATTTTTTCTAATTTATGGGGTATTTAAAATATATTAAAATATTCACCAAAAATTCAACGACTTCAAAATGCTTCCAAAATATCATCACTATCTAATTTGGGAGTGATGAGTGTAATGGCTAAGTCGAATTTTGATTGAAGGTTTATTTAAGTAGGTCAATTTCCAAGGTTCCTGAAATTCCCAAAATCAGGGTTTGATTTATTTGACCCCTGATTTGGACCAAAACTATAGGATGAGGTCCTAATGAATATCTAAGAGTGTTATAATTAAAATTAAGACATGGTACAGTCTTAATTGGCCAAGGTAACAACCATGGGTTATAATGCTAAGCCTACACTGCTCTATCCAGAGAAGAAGGTACCTTGTTTTTGCCGTGAAGCTCACAGATGCTGCTGGGAAAGACTTGAGGTCGAGTTAAGCTGCAGAGAGGCTCTAGGGGTCTTGAATACCAGGGCTAGCCTCTATCAGCGGTTTGCAAGCAACTGGAACTCATGGGGGAAGCTTAGGCAGACCAACAATGGTGAATTGGAGAAAAATCTGAATTGAACTCAAATAGCCATTAAGGGGTTCTAAGAGGGAGACCTAAGGCTATAAAAATAGCCTCAGGGAGGAACTAGGGTGCAGTGGAGTGGGTTGGGGAGGCTCGAAAGCTCGGGTCATGGCCAAGCACCCATTTATACATATGGGGAAGACTAGGCCACAAAGCCCGATAGGGGGGTTAGGCCGAGATTGGAAGGGTCGTAACAGCTTACTGAGGTGGACGTACGAGTGGGAGACAGGCATGGCAGCTGGTGGTATGTGGAAATCTCCACTGTCATGAGTGAGGTGCTCTCTGGACGACGATTCACAGTGCGGGTGCACTGTGGGTTGTCTAATCTTTCGATCAGATATATGCGATGGCTCAGATCAAATGGATCCTAACGGGGATCACAGAAGCGATCCAGACTGTAGAATCCATATAAATATTGGACGGTAGATCCGCACTTCCGCGGATCTAGATTATGGCTGCAGGATCAGCGGGAGGGACTGATGGATGGAGCGAGGCTTCGCTGTCGCGTGACCTAGGCTCCACAGCTGATCGCCTACAGTCTGTGCAGCGGATCCCAGTCAGTTAAATTAGTTAGAGGATAAAAT
The DNA here is from genome assembly GCA_016760335.1 of Gastrodia elata. Lineage (NCBI taxonomy): Eukaryota > Viridiplantae > Streptophyta > Magnoliopsida > Asparagales > Orchidaceae > Gastrodia > Gastrodia elata. The sequence continues at coordinate 40,556,692 of CM028677.1, forward strand.
TTCAATTAAGAAATGTTGGGAACCCTTATGTGCAATTCCTCCAATTTAGTTTAAATTCAATTAAGACTTAAATGACCTCCAAAAATTCCCATACTTGCACTCCTAGCTAATTTGGGGGTAAGGAATTCAAAATATAATCAGATTTTTGATTGGATATCAAAATAATTTAGCTATTAATTAAGGTGCATAATTAGACAAAAATTCTCTTTTTGACCTAGAGAGGCCTAATTGACCCCAAATTTTCATAGTTAGCTTATAATGACCTATTGAATGAAATGAAACTATATTTAGAGCATGGTTAAGCTTATAATTAGATAAGTAATAACCTAAGGTCATTATAGATTCCCCCACTTAAGAATAATGTTGTCTTCGACATCATCCTATGAAGGGAAAGGAAAATGCAAAAATTTAAGAACATAAGTTAGAATTTGAAGGTACTTAGAATCTCAAAGAATACTTTTATTACTTATTATTGTGAAGTTACATTGATAGGGAAAAAGGATAAGCTAATGCAAAAAGAAGACACAAGAGATAACTTAAAAATAGCCACGATAATATTCTGCTTTAAAAGCAGCACAAAAATCATTGTATAAGACTACTCAATACTTTCTTGATATTCTTCTAGAGGTCTAGCACTACCACCTATCAGCTGAACATCCAAGTAGAATTCTCAGAATCTTAAGATGGTAGTCATCTGGGCAACCACTCTCTCAGAAAGCAGTGGTCACTCAGTCCAACCATTCCTTGGCAAGGAAAAGAAGACTGGTCCCTCTGAAGGTTGAGCGAACTAATATCTTATCTAGAACTTCTATTCCATGAGGAGACACTCCTTTAATGATCCTTCCATAAACTTTGCCATCTTGGAAATCAGCTGCCCAATACTCGTTGAATAATCTAACGTAGTAGTGGTACTCGGACTATTGATATTCCATTCTTAAATTTTCATTCAACTGTTAGTTATGGTTTTCCGCTTATTTTAATTATAAGTATTTTACTTGCACATTTTATTTCTGTAAAGTCCGTTCAGATACTAAGATGTCCTTTGTTATTTGTATTTCACTTTTAAGTACATTTTAATACTCATTCAATTCCCTAAGGTGTCTTTTCTAAACATTCTTAGTTTTCATTTCTGAGATTTGACATAATGAAGGTATGGATGCTGCTTTTCCTTGCACTTATTGATTATGAACATAAATGTTCCAAAGAATGGATCATAAAGTAGATAGGAACACTTTTCTTATCTGACACTTTATGGTACTGCTCTAATACCAACTATAACGCCCCGTCCTGTCGCTGTGCGCAAATGGTTTAGTTTAAATAATAACAATTGGTGATGAAACATTGTGTTACTCAAGAAAAATACTAAACCTCCCTGAATACACCTACTGAGCACAAGAACTATTGAGACTCAACCTCAAAGAAAAGAAGGCTAAGTACTAATTCTCAAGATAAGTGTATTATATTTATCTTAAGTATTAGAAAGGGTACTCGTGTATTTTGGATTATGAATAAAGGTAAGACCCAAGTTACACAAACATTAGTATTTTATGTATATTTTAATCACATCACAATAATAAGTATAAGTAGTAGTAAATACATAGTGCAAAAACTAAGGCATACATTCAGAAACATTCATCACAGAAGCTAACTAAAGCATTCATCTCAAAAAAAAAACATCCAGAATTATTACAAACTGTTTACTTAATAAAAATATAGAAAATAGTCTAAATACTAAACTGAAATTAACTAATGCAAAAAATATAGGCTGATGAAGAGTCTTCTAATGCTCCACGAACTCCTTCTGGATCTCCTGTGAAGGCTCCTAATCTGGTTCCACAAGCTGCACTGGATCTAGCAAATTGCCGGATCCCAAAAGTACCATGTGTTAGATAATAAGTATAATACATTAGAAGCTATTCTAACAGTTATGGTTATATACTATTTAGCATTTAAATACTTTAAGAAAAACTATAGAAAAGATAATAAAACAGCTGAAAAACTCAAAATTGTGACAACCTGAAAGTAAAGTAAAACTGAAACTACAAGCTAAATACTGAAATGTAGGGAAAGCAATAAGTAATCTAAAACTAAGTAAATAATAATTTCAAACTGTGCTATATGCCATAGAATTCATAATTATGCATCTGAATATGCCACATAATTGTATGCCACTAATACACTAACTTAATGTCACATGATACACCACAGATCTTATGTGAGTGAATGCTCCGCTAATATAGTCCTTAGGTGAGCTCATTTGCTCCGCTAATGCTGACATGACTTATGTATTTTATGATATGACAAGGCTTTTATGAATATATGCTTTAAATCATCAAAATCCAAAAATAAATTCAATATCAAGTGATATTTCTATTTATTTCCATTGTGTAAAATTCATCTAAATGAATTTGACTTCTAATTCAAATCTATTGAAATAAAATTAGCTGAGGTTGAACTTAAACTCATCAACTGAAGAGGTTGTATATACATAGTTGGTATGTTTTTGAGAAATGTGACTTTGTAACAACCCTAAGTTGTTAATCATTATTTAACAAGTAAAATTTACCTCAAACCTTTTCTAATTGCCTTAATTAATCATTAAAGCAAGCCTTAAGTGTTGGTCCAGTTTGGAGATCAATTAAGCAAAACCCTAATTTTGAATAATTATTTAAACAAGGAAAATGAGAAAATTATTTTGACCTCAGATCAAAAATTAGACTTTGCCACTGAGTTCCACACCCCCAAATTAGCCAAGGGTTAAAATTTAGTGAGTTTTGAAGATCATCAAAATTCCCCGATTATTTTATTGCATTTTTGATATCTTGAAAAAATGAAATAGTTAAAACAACTTCCGATTAAAATTTCGACTGTATTATTGAGTTCGTCTCCCTCGATTTAGTTAAAAAGCAAATTTTTGAAATTTTCTAGAAGCATATAATTGCTTAATTATAATTTAATAAAATGAGTAATAATTGATTAATTAATGAATTATTAATTTCAGTTTAAATAGTTTATTATCTATTAAGCTGTTGTACCTCTGCCCTAATTCCATTCACTCCTGCCCTAATGCCCTTCGGTCAAATGGCATCGTTCGATCGAACGAATCGGCCAATCCATCGAGTGAAGGATCCCCTTCTCCTCTGAGATCGCAGGAGCGACGTGTGGCTCGCACCGCAAGCGCACTCCAATGAGTAGCCTCATGAGGATCAGATTGCCGTTGATCTTGCCCATTCAAGTCCATACCTTTTTGTGTCTTAAAAGGGAGGGTTCTAAGTTCATTAAGATTTTTTCAGGTAATAGAATCAATATCTTTGCAAGCTTGCACATGAACCCTAGCGGCGATTTCACGGCGCGCAAGCAGGTACTCCACCCGATTCTCCTTCTCTGTATCGTTTACGTAAAATCAATGTTAACTTAGAACCTTAAGATATCAAATGAGGAATTCATTATGATTCAATGAAATCCACTTTCAGTGCTTGAAATTAAAAGGATTTAATTGCATGTAGTTTCTTATTTGCAAGGAGATTATTTGATTAAGTATTTTGGGTTATTGAAGGTTTCATTATATCTCTTTTAGTTGTTTTATGAAGAACTGCTTCTATATGAAAACTTTCAGTTGAAAACATAATTTTTTTTTGAGTAATTTTGTTGATGCCAATAATAGTATTTTTAAAGCCTTATGGCAAGCAATAGCTAGTACCTCATAGTTTATGACAACTTTCATATTAGGATTCATGGGTATTGTTGGTGGTACCTCATCATACTCTTATATGCATTTTTTTTAAAGTAAAATCTTTATTGTATTAAGTAAGAGATTAAATCTATTGAAAGTTGTACAAAACTTAGGTGAATATTTATTTTATTAATGCATTGATCTTGAAAGTGAGGTTAGTACATCTAAGTAGTGCATAATGCTTATATCATATAATAAATATATATTTCATTACTGAAAATGATATACACGGCTCAAAGTTTATGCTTTTGTATGAATAACTACAAATTTAGAAGCTTTGTTTTACAAAATGATATGCACAGCTCAATTTATATAATTTACAACAAGTTTAGATGTTTAGCTCTACTTCTTTCACAAAACACTGATGCTGGTCTATGAACCAATGTGATCATGCGTGCTTGCAAAGTACTCTATTTGAGCATGTATGATGCCTGAATATTTGCTTGATTACCTGAACAAAGTACTCTTTTTACATTAAAATAATAATGTAAAAAGTATAAAAATAAGGGAAATAATGGAGATGAAATAATTCAGAGCTATGAGCTAAATGCTTGCATAGCCAGATGGAACGAACACAAAACCAATAGGATAAAAAAAAATTATGTTGTTTTGATCAAAACTGAAAATATATCAGAAGTCAATCCATGCTAAAACCTTGCCCTCTACTAGAAATTAATGGCAAGAAAAAGGATCAAAGAAGCCAAAGCCACAATTGGAATCAATTCACTTATTTGCTAAAAACCAGTATTCTTTGAATCAATTCACTTATTTTTATTTCTCAATTTTATTGATATATTTCCAAATTTAGTCATTTATGTTTAAAATTTTTTATGATGATGATTCCTATTATAGTAGAATGTGTTCTTATTTTTTTATTTCTAATTTCTTGCTTTGATTCAGCATATTTAGCTTTGATTTTTTTTGTTCTGCTTGTTTAAATATGTTATGTTGTTGTCATTTCTTTTATGTTGTGTTCTTACTATATCATTCACATTAAATTGCAAGCGTTGGAACCAGTGCTCATTGATTCCATTCAAAAAGTGTTTTTCTCTTTTGTTATCCTATGTTTTTTCATAAAGATGCTTTTCCAAAAAATTCTACATAGTCAACTTATGGGAATTTGATAATTACAAATATTTTTATTTGAAGCAATAAAACAATGCTACTTTTATATGAAATTCTTTCTTTCTTATCAAATTAAAGTGTTTAATTCTCTTTAGCTAAGGGGTACTATTTTCATTGAATATTCTCTTGCTTATTTCTGTTTGATGATTTGCAAACTTTAGAATTAAATTCATTATTTCCGAATTCTATACAAGACAATAATACATTTATGAGTTGCAGAAATTCTTTTTTTATATATATTTTTGATTCATTTCAATTATTTCAGAACATGCTTAGCTTTTCCTTTGTCATTGGAATAATAAACAAGCCAAATATTGCTTTCCACTGCAAATGAATCATGCTGCACTTAAAATAATTGCTTACACTTTATTTTAATTAAACAAACTTGATTGGGATGTAGTTCAAATGGTAGAGCATCTGTATAAAATATGATAAGATTAGGATTCGATCTTCTACATCATCAATTAAGTTGACCAGCAAATTTGAGAGTGTATCCAAACCCATATTAAGAACATAATTAATGTCTTATACTAATCTTATCTAGACATTATTAATGCACCACCAATTGAATACTTGATTTTTGCTCGAAATTAATTTCAATGAACTAGAAAGCTCGTAAATACATTTCGGATTCATTATTCACTAACATAAAGATATCTTCTACATTAACCTTATTTCAAATACTTACAATTTATTACTAAACTGTTTATTTGAGTAAAGGGAAATCATCTTTTATTAATCCTATAAGTTCCATTAAAATTGAGTTCAATGTAAGAATTTTATTTGCATTTAATAATGCGCTCATTTTAATTTCTTTCAGCTAAACCTTTATATTGGTTAACTTAGGAATTTATGTTCCCTAAGTTAATTAGGAACTTTATTAATCCCAAATCATTATGATAGATAATTAAAAATAAAAAATAATTGATATCACGTAATTTGCAATAGTTTGTTAATCCTTGAAATGATGCAACGCATTGCAAACTAATCTCTTGAAATCATACATTAAGATTTTGTGCATAATAATAATAAATATTAATACATACTTTAAAGGAGTTCATATGGTGAATTTTAGTACAACTGTCATTAAGCTTGGGTAGGCTATTAGTGTATCTGAAGATAATAAAATTTCTTTGAGAGGGAATGTGTGTGTTTACAGTTGACCCCATTTTCAGACAAGTTGAGTAAACGTACTCAGTTCCTCGTTTATTCTGTGCTCATAGAATAAAAATATAAGATAAATAAATTATAAATTGTATTTATCACAATCTTATTGATTGTGAATGATTAGCATAATCTTATGACTATATATATATATATATATATATATATATATATATATATATATATATATATATTCAGCCTTTTAGAATAAAATTACTTACTTTATTGCTTTATAATAATTTAAATATTTAAGAATCATTTATACATTATAAAGTTTTTTACAAAAATACAAATTTTATTCTTACACTATTTTTCTTGCTTAGCATATAATATCATTTAAACATATTCATAATTTCTTCAATTGCAAATAATTCAATTGTCATGCTAATCTATTTGTTGCATGATTAATAAAGACGCTTAAGTAATGTGAGAAATTTTTTTTTCTTTACTGTCTTACTAGTTTCATACTTATTGCAGCACTTTTATTTTAAATGATAAATGTCTAATATGGTATCTGTTTAATAATGTATTTAGTTTACTCTTAAAATGTACTTAGACTTTTAAAAGTCTAATTACTTTTTTTTATTGGCTGTGCCCTACTGTATTTAAAAACTAAAATATGGTAGATTATGAGCGTAGATCAAGTGCTGCAATTAAGGAAGAACCTGAGCTGTAGCTGGATTAAAAGATCATATTTACTTACTCTTTTGCCTAAGTAAGGATGAGTGATTTTATTTTCAAAACTTATAAATTAAATATTTTGTGATATTTTTTAAACTATTTTTTCATGTTGAATATATTTTCATATTATAAATAATGAATGCTTAGATTAAAATAATTGAGTTTCCTTCTACCCATAGATCCACATAATATAAGGTAGTACTTAATGTTAGGTTAGAATTTCATAACTCAATATTAAATACTACCGTAATACCTATTGTTAGATTAATATATCAAATCTAATAGCGAGGTGCTATAAACTTTAACACTTAGTATGTTTAACTACACTTATCGAAACATATGACGATAAGGGGCATGACCTGGTCACAGTTTATTCTCTCAAACAAAGTTGTTAAATACCCTAATTATAAACATACTTTAGTGTTCTAAGAAAAGTAACTTAATATATTTATTTTGTTTAACTGCACTAATCAAAATACATGACTATAAGGGGTATAGCTCGGTCATAGTTTATTCTCTCAAATTTTGAACATTGGATATTTATCATAAACTGAACTGTACTTATCTAGTTACCTAAGATAAGATCGAAACTCTACAGTTCTATTTAGGGTAAATCAACTAACTCCATTTTTCTACTAAAATAATTTAGTTCTATGGATATATACTATCACCTCAAACTGGTAGTTCTGCTGATTCTAACAATTTTATTTAATAATCAAGGAATATCAAACTATGAATCCGCTCTCCATTGCATTGAATCATACACAAAGGTTCCCAAGATGTGACTTAAAACTCACTCAATTTAAGATAATACCATAAGGAAATAATCTCACTCTAAATCATTAGGTTATCCTACATTAAGGATCTATGATCAAGTATCTAAGACTAAGAAGGTGCATCTAAGCTTCTATCTCGAAATTAGATAATAAATTCTTCCTACCTCAATAGTTCATCTATTGATAAAGCTTAGCAATTATTAAATTATTATCACTAGATCACAATATTAAAGATCTAGTACTAAAAGGTACAAATTATAATTTAAGATCCAAGATTTACATTAAATTTTCAATTCTTAGTTCATTAGACTGAATTACTTAATTCATATGGTAAACTCATCTGATCACAATTTATACTACAATTATAAAATAAAATCATGTAATTTATTAAGAATTGATCATTTTGCAAATCATTATTATTTTATGATTTATCTCATGCTAAGGGTCTTACTTAGGAGAAAATCAAAGATTTAAATATATATGTTCAAATGATCAATCACATAAATTCATTATAGATCTTAATACTTCTAATTTAATAGTTTAAAATCAATGTTAAATTAGTATGTATTATTGAAATCATGCAAATCCTTTATTTGTCCAAATCAAGTGTTTTAATTAAGGTGATTAAGATTTAGCTCATAACTTGACCAAACCAAGACCAATTATTTTGTTTATTGATTAAATGACAGAATCAGAAAATTATTAATGCATTATTGATGTCAATTTCAAGTTTAAGATTATATTGATTAACTTAATTAATTCTTAAGATTCATTAGGATTTAAGATTGATAATTATCAAATCAATCATGTAAAGTGTCCAAATTAGGGTTTGAGTTCTCTAACATGCATACTACTGTTATTAAAGCGTATAAATATAATTAAGTAAAACAAAAGGTAATTAAGGCTGATCAAATCCTAAATCAAGTCAAAATGAATTAGCACTTAATTATAATTCTAACCATTCAAATTATATGAAACTTGGCAATTAGTTTCTACTTATCCATATGAACAATCAGAGATTTAGTTTGTTAAATTTGATTAAGTATAAGTCCCAATTTTTACTAATCATACATTTTTAAGATTATGGTATAATTATTAAAATAATAGTCAAAAAATTATTTCACTTAGCATATGAATTCTACAAGCATAAGAAGCATGATGGAACTTAAATCATGAAATTTAGCTAAGCTAATCTAGCCTAATCAAGATTTGGAGTAATTAGACAATATTAATAAATCCAACCATAGAAACCTAAATATTTTTGTATATTATTATTCTTCATGATTTTCTAAACAAAATGGTATATAATTTCATATAGTTTTGATGAGTTGATCAAAAGTTATTCAATTAATTTATTATGTATTATCTTAATTACATTTCTGATTTTCCATTTATTTTAATAAGGAAAATAATTCCTAAATAGGTTTTATTAAAATTAAACGGGCATCGGCCCATTAACCAAAACACGCAAGTCGGCTCGACCTGGTGACTCGGCCCTATTGAACAGTGCGAGTCGCGGGTCAGCCCGACCTGCACTGTGCATCTTCCACATAGCACCCTCCCCGACACCTGTGATTAGGGCTTAACCTAATCGCAAAAATTACAAGGCTCTAGGACGCGCCAGAGCCTCCAATTAATTTCTACACCCTCACCATCCAACGACACACTGATAGAACATCAAATTAGATGTTAGGATGGTCAGGATCGTTTGAGGGTTATTCTCCCCAAATCAGTTAAGTGCCCAATTGGGGATTTCTTTTTGAGGATAAATTCTACTTTCAAATATCAAGCCAAGGCCAAAGCTCAACTCATACACCATTTGGGAGTCAAGACGAGTCGGAGCTCTATTTTGGCTGGGTCTGGAAGTGGCCAGATCACTGGGACCTTACTCAGTCTAAAATTTCAGAGAGGTCGGAAGCTTGAGCACTCGAGTCTAGCCCGCACCTCAACAATTAATCTAATGAGCTCAATTAAAGTAAGAGAGCAATCAACAATATAATGAGAGAGGAGCTGAGCCTTCACGGCTCAATCTAGAGAAGAAGGTACATGGTTTTTGCTCGGGAAGCTCATAAATGCTGTTGTGGAAGACTTGAGGTTTAGCTGAGCTGCAGAGAGGTTCTGTGGGTCATGAACACCAGGATTATCCTCTATCTGCAGTTTGCAAGCAGCTGGAACACCTGGGGGAAGCTCAGGCAGACTGACAATGGCAAATTGTAGAAAAATTTGAATTGAACTCAATTAGCCAACAAAGGGTTCTAGGAAGGAGACATGAGGCTATTTATAGCCTCATGGAGGAATCAGGGTACAGTGGAGTGGGCTGGGGAGGCCCGAGAGCTCATGTAATGACTGAGCTCCCATTTCTACTAATGGGGAAAACCGGGCCACGGGGCCCGATCGGGGGGGCTAGGTCAAGAGTGGAAAGGTCCTATCAGCCTGCTGAGGTGGACACATGAGTGGGAGACAGGCGTGGCGGCTGGTAGTACGGGGAAATCTCCAATGTAGGGAGTGGGGCGCTCTTGAGACGACGATTCACAGTGCGGGTGCACTGTGGGTTGTCTGATAAATCGATCAGATAAACATGATGACTCAGATAAAATGGTTCATAACATTCGATTGAGGAAGTGATCCAGACCGTAAGATCCATGGAGATATCGGATGGCAAATCCGCGCTTCCGCGGATCTAGATCCTGGCCACATGATACACGGGAGGGACGGATGGATGGAGCGGGGCTCCTGTCGCGTGACCCGAGCTCCACTGCGGATCGCCCGCGGTCCGCACAGAGGATCCCGATCAGTTAAATCGGTTAAATCGGTTAAAGGATAAAATTGCAATTAAAAAATGTTGGGGACCCTTATGTGAAATTCCCCCAATTTAATTTAAATTCAATTATGGCCTAAATGACTTTCAAAAATTCTTAAACTTGTGCCCCTAGCTAATTTAAGGATCAGAAATTCAATAATGCAACCAAATTTTTGATTGGATATTAAAATATTTTAGCTATTAATTATGGTACCTAATTGGACAAAAATGCCCTTTTTGATCTAGAGAGGCCCAATTAATTCCAAAATTTCAATGTAACTTATAATGACCTATTGAATAAAATAGAATTATAATTAGAGCATGATTAAGCTTATAATTAGCTAAGTAATCTAAAATTGTTACAATTATGATTAGTTCTGAATGCTACATTAATCTTTCACAATTACTTTAATGTGTCTAATGCTTATTTTTGGATTCATAATAAAATAATACTATTTAACTAAAATTGGACTTTGAAAATTAGAGGAGAAAACTAATTAAAGTTATTAAATTCATAACCAACATATCTTAAGGAGTCCATAAACTCTTTATTTGCCAATATTTGGGTCTGACAAGCTTTATAGTGTAAGTAGAGTCTTAATTGCATTAAAGAGTAATTAGCTAAATCACCCTGTCAAAGTTAATTTTTATTATATAATTAGATTCATCTCATTTTTGTATCATTTCGATTTATAATTTGATTATATTTGGATTTATATTATTCAAGTTATTTTAAAATTATATTATGTATTAATTTCCATAAAATATTTAAATTAATTGACTAATTTATTAAAAAGAGAATATTCTCAGGAATATTCTCTCGAAAAGTGAGGATTGTCAAGTCAACTAGGAGCTGACTCGACTGGGCTTGAAATATTATTCCACAAAATATCCCTCGCGAAACAACGTGCGTCACGCGCTGACCCGCCCATTTTGTGCTTCTGCCGCGGGGCACGTCCTTTGATGATCGACTTTTCGTGGCGATTTCCAGTGATCCCAAGCCTCTTCTGATGACGTGCGACCCCCGACATACTCCTTATTCTACGGCACACCGATTGACACAAAAAGCCACTTGAATGACCATGTAATCAGAAGCCCTAATTTCCCCATATAGTTGCTGTTTATTACTGTTCATCTCCATCGTGACGACGATCAAATAAGCCAACTTATGTCCTGATTTAAGTTCAAAACTATGATTAGATCTATAAATGTGTTTTCAAAAGTGGTTTGAGGGGAAATACCATTGTATAATCCCTAATTTGTCCGACAAAACCTTTGTGACTCATTAACTTTGACGACAAATGTCTTGGCACTGTAGCCTCATTTCGTCGTGATCCACCCGCCATCGAACTCCTTTCATTAAGACGCATCAAATGGTACCAAAAGCCCCATGATTGATGGCTGGAATTGAAAGCCTTAAACTACCGATGAACATTGTTTATGCGCTGTGTAGTTGACGGTGAAATTGATGAGTTTTGTAAAATTTCTAGTTTCAAATTGATAGATAACAAGATGATATAAAATTTTGAAAGGAAAATTGTAAGAAATGGAGGCAGGGATCAAACAATATCTCTCGCCGGAGTTGGACACAACTTACGGGGTTCTAGCTGGAAATCTGGGGGTTCACGAGTTCTTCATGTGTTCAAATCCATCAATTCAAACATAGGAATTAACAAGGAGTTGATTCATTGTTTAATTCGTAAATTTGGACAACGCGACGATGACATGGCGTCACTGGAGACCTCGGCAAAGTATTGCCTTACATGTGAAAGAAGATGTGTCGGGATTTATCACAGTGGCCAGATCTAGGATTAGATCTTAATCGCACAACATATGTTGGTTACTTTCGCTCTCTTGTGTTAAGGCTGAAATCGTGGATTTCCGCCATCCGATTAATTATTTCATCAATTTTATTTCTAAAGTTTAACTTAAATTGAAATACAAATTGTATTTTGTTATTTTGATTGTTTTAAGGCTAAATCATAAAGTTTACATCCATAGTATTTTGATATGAAAATCCAAATGTGTGATAATTTTGAGTTTGATGTCAAAATATTTTTATATTTTTTTGTGCATTAATTTAATATTAAAATATTTCAAAAATTTGTCTTTGCTCGTATTGACTCAGAATTTCACGGATAAGTTCCTAATGATTTTGAATTTAATGAAACTGAATTTTAATCATTAATTAAGCATAATTTAGAGATGTAACAACTACGAGTTATTTCACAATAGGTGCATTATATTATTGGCATTTTAATTGAAATCTATTATTCCTTGAGATCCATTTTAATGCTTCTTAGTTGAAGTTCAAGCTGTTGGAGGCAAACTTGTGCGATAGAGGTAGACATTGTAGTTAAGGATTTCCACATTACATTAGATGTTTCGTTGCCAAGAACTTGGAATAATGTGTGCTCAGTTAAGGTAGATAAGATCCAACTTAAGAATAATCGGTCTTGATTACACCAAGTTGTATATCTGGGGTTCAGTATTATTGAGTTTAGTAATGTTAGTGGTGGAGTGGTGCCGCTCTCAGTATATGCATTAAGCTCAGAATATTGAGAGAAATTATGATCTACAAAGGGAATAATCATTTTTAGCTAGTTTAACTGATAAATGATGATGTTTATAATGATACGATGTGAATCATGATTTGAGGTAGGTGAAGCTTGTATGGAGACAGGAGTTTGGAGGAGAGAATTAAAAACCCTAAGATAAAAGGAACTAGTTTTTGTGAGGCCTAAACTTTCACCCCTTTTTGTTTTATTATATCAACTTTGACTGGCTTGTGATGCTCCATATGTAACAGCCCAAATTCTTTAGTATCAATGTATTATTCATCTTGGTCGGAAGGATCTTACGATTTTGTCATCAGAAGATAATTTTACAGCGAGTCACCCATCCTGTGAGTGCTCTCACATGAGCACACTTAACTTTGGAGTTCTTATCAGGAACTCCATCATTACCTGAAAAGACGTCTCGATATTTAAGAGTTTCGCTTAATGCTATTTAAGTGGGTCATTATACCATAGCTTGCTCGCTATGACGACCTAAAGAGCCACAATATTTAAGCAACAATATTCTCTTTTCATTGCTTGTGTTAACAAAGGGACATGTGAGGTATTTTATAGCACAATGAGATATAAGTTAGTAATTGAGATTTAAGCAAGTGTTTATAGCAATCATAAACCGAAGGTATAAAGAGAATATTGCCACAAAATTTTTTTGTTTGTGATTTGCGATATGCTCTTAATAGAAAATGTGCATTAATGTAAAGTCCACTATAAAAATTAAGAAAATAAATATACACAGTCAAACTGATAAAAATGTAATTAGTATCATAACATATTTAATAATAACGTTAATGTAATAACGTAATATGTTTTCTTAATTTATTCCTGAAAAGAAAAAAATAATATTTAAGACTTGTTTTGATGAGATTCTATCAAATTTTTCTTGAAGAAAATATTTGATGATTTTTTCTTATTATTTTTTTGTGGTTATTAGTGTTACATAAATATATATCAAAATATATAAATAATATATCAATTCAATGTAAAAATAGATTATTGATTTAATATAAAAAAATTCAATATTCCCTAGATACAAAATTAACAATAAAAGGAATAGAAAAATAACTAACAAAAGCTAATTAGGGTAAAAGAAAACAACGTTAAAACCAAATAATGAGGAAAGAAAATAATGGATTAAGGATTCAGATCCTTCACTATGAGGCCGGCATGAGACCAAAGATCTGCTGGGCAATAATCTGAAGACCAATGTAGTATCAATATAATATCTAATTGGCAAGAGAGTGCTGCTTGCAAGTAAATGGGGTCTCAAATTGCATCATAATTCTTCACTGTTCAGAACCATACACTCTCAATCGGCGACATCCTCGAAAAACTAATACTCAGAATAAAAAACAGGGAGAGTGTGTTGAGCAATCGAAGAAATCCCGAGCAGAATGACACAAAATAGCTTCCTGTAAACTGAAAGATACGCTGGCGAAGAATTGGACAGATCCAAATAAGATCTCATGAGACATCGAGCCACAACTAGCAACAAGAATCAGCACCCAAGTCAACAATACGAGCATGATAATAAAAGAGCACCAAAAAAAAGTGTCATAGAAGATATAACTCGTATCCCAAGATCGAAAAATAAACTTTAAAAAACTAAGGGAACAAGCAATTCCCGCCGAGAAAATTGTTATTTTTAAGCAAATTGTTATTTTTTTTATTGATATGCATAGTATTGTGGTATCTTTAAGAATATTATTATATTTGTATTATTATATGTTCTAACATTAATTAAAAAAAAAAAAACATCCTCGGCTTCCGCAATCCCCGCACTCCACTACCTTTCTGACTGGTCTTTGCCCACCGCCTGATATTTTAATCTCTTCTCAAAATGAATAATCTGAAAAAGGAGGGCCGCTGGTTGATTATTTGTACAATAATTTATTATTTTATGGATTCATCTGATGACCAGCTTCCAGCTCAGTCTTTATTGCTGCGCTGTTTTGTGGAAGCGTGCTATATTTTTTGGGACATGGAATTGAAAAAGAAATGCCAAATGTGTGAGTAAAAGGAGCGTCTTTACTCACACTTTAGCTCATTCTTTAACTCGAGGAGGATCGGAGAAAGGGGGAGGAAGGAGCGCGATATGTTCCGGTTCTGTGTTTTCCTTTTTTACATTTGTTTGAAGACTATGTTTTCGGCTTATGGTTCCACCGACCCAGCAGATGGTAAGACCCCCAAGAGCTGTCTCTTAATGTTCTTGCTTTTTTGCATTAATTTGTTGCCTTTTGATTTAGGGTGTAGTTAGAAATGTTTGCATTCTAGTTTTTAACTGAAATGGCGCATTCTTCTTTTTTTTTTTGTGTGGCTCAGATGATCTCTCTTTTCTGCTTTTTTGCTTTGCTCTTAAGTTACTCGGAATTTTTACCTCTTTACTGTCGTGAACTTTGAAAGTCTTTTTTAACTTTACAAGAGAATGGCTTGATTTTTTTTGGAGGAAAAGGAATGATAGTTCTGTTCTTTATCATGGTGCGAATATTTCGTAAAGAAAGTTTGGAGTCCCAACTTGTTTTGTTTTCATGTAAGCCAGAGTTGCGAATATTGAAGCGATATCAACTTGCGGGTTTCCTTACATGCCTTGCCCACATGTAGCACATATAGACATTTATCAGAAGATTTCAGTTTATTCATATAGAGCATGCTTTATTTGTAGCTAAATTGGTAGAAATTATATATACAATGCCTATTTGAAGTTTTTTTATTTTATTTTCATTAAAGGAGCTATTATGTAATTACATATTTCTTATGGTACGCAGTATCAGCTCTCAATGTCTTGTATAATAGCATGAATTTGGCTCCTCAACT
This sequence comes from Gastrodia elata, assembly GCA_016760335.1. NCBI lineage: Eukaryota > Viridiplantae > Streptophyta > Magnoliopsida > Asparagales > Orchidaceae > Gastrodia > Gastrodia elata. Next base: position 40,572,358 of record CM028677.1, read on the forward strand.
CACTGGTTGGATTGCAAATGGTGGGGATCCTTGCGGGCAGTTCTGGAAAGGGGTTACATGTTCGGGCATTGCTGTTACAGTAATGTGAGGTTTTTGTTACGTTAATTAATGTATTTGCTATGCTACACAACACAATCTATAGCTCAGTTACTGGCCCAATTGCTCAATATTGTTATTTAAATTAAAAAAAAAAAAATACTCGATGCCATTTTTTTGTCAAATTATAATATTGAGTCCCCATTACTCATGTTAGTGATCTTTGGGTTAATTATCAGGCTAGAACTTGGGATGCCAAGTTTTATGTTTTTAACTTCTCAGTGTTTCGTTGTCAGCAAATTACCTAGCATGCAACTTTCCGGGACATTGGGCTACTCTTTAAACACTATGCTCTCATTAATCGAGCTGTATGTAATTTTTTTCCCTCCATTACTATTTATGTGAACTTGCAAATTTAAACTTTTTTATGTTCTGCTCAAATTGATTATTTTCGTCTGCTGAAATTTGTAAAGCGATTTGAGCAATAATAATCTCGGAGGTGGTGGTATGATATCATATAATCTTCCTCCAAATCTACGGCAATTGTAAGCCTATTACTTTTGTTTATTTTTTCAAATATATGTTTTTTTTAAGTATAATATGCTAATATGAATATTTTTTCTGGATTACTCTGCAGAAGTCTTTCTGGTAATACATTTAATGGCGGAATTCCTTATTCTATTTCTCTCATGGTTTCACTTAAGAATTTGTAAGCGGTCTAATTTTTTCAGGATATCCTGATTTTTATCATTTTTTTCCATGGGTGTTATTGATAATTGGTGTTATTGATAATTGTGTTGCATAGGGATCTTAATCACAATCAACTTCAGGGGAGTTTGGATGATATGTTTTTGAAACTTTCCAACCTCACTACAATGTAAGTGACACTATCTCATGATTTATTGTTGTTAAATTTAAGTCATGAGCCTCTTTCTATGCTTAACTAAATGAATTAACGTCGTTATTTAGCCTGTAGCTAGATGCAAAAATCACAATGGCTTAATTATTCAGTTTCCTCTTTTGAATCTTGCAGGCAACTTGCTGAAATTCTGTGATATTTAGGCCAAGTAATAATGAGCCATAGAATTTTCAAATATGCACATTTCTTTTACTTCGTAATCTTCATCTAAAAAACTCTAATTATTTCCATCTTCTTGACTGTCCGTGCAGTTCACAATATAAACAAGGAATGTCTTTTTCTTGGCTATAAATGCCGTCTGAGTGTATATAATTAATATTTCAATCTAATATAAATATATGATGCCAGGGACCTGTCATTTAATTCTTTCACTGGTGGCCTTCCAAAGAGTTTTAGCAATTTATCAAGCTTAACAACCTTGTAAGGATGGACTAAACCATGCAATCTTAATTTGATATCCAGTATAAAAATTTTATTAATGAAATTTTGGTTTTTCTGCAGACATTTACAAAACAACCAGTTTTCAGGTACTGTAGATGTTCTTGCTAATCTCCGCCTCGAAGATCTGTGAGTGAACATTACCGACTTCGTTCACAATAGTGTCTTTCTTTAATAACTTTGATTTAAAGAATGTACTTATGACATCTGATATTTATCTTTCTATGATTTTAGAAATGTTGCTAATAATCACTTCACAGGATGGGTTCCCAACCAGTTAAAAGGCATTAACAATCTCTTGTGAGTACTCATCGAGCATTAATTCTGCATCTTTGTTATAGAAAAATAACTTGATATGTCGGTTCTTATAGCAGCTATGGCAATTCATGGAGCGCTGGGCCTGCACCTTCCCCACCGCCTTATACATTGCCACCAGCTTTGCAAACTCACCCCAACAAAAGAAATGGCGGTGGTAACAGTCTTCCTGGTGGTGCTGTTGCTCATAGGAAAAATTCAAGCGCAGAAGTTTGGGCTATTGTAGTAATTATTGTAGTTTTAATAGTTCTTGGTGCAATAATAGCCTTCTTCTTGGTAAAGAGAAAAACTAAAAACCTTGCTGGTGAAGAGAAGATTGAGCAGAACCGCCCTTTTAGTCTTCCCTCTAACATAGTAGAAGGTAAACATTTTATGTGTAAATATCATTTTCTTTTCTACACCAATTGGTGGATGATTTATATCAGCTTTTCTACTTGCCCAAAGGAGTTCATTCTTTATGATTTGTCAACATTTTGAAAACTAATTTTAAAATTTTGTATGCAATGAATTTTCTGTTACAGAGATCATACCAATCCCTAATTCTACAGAAATATTTCCCTTTGCTTATCCATCTTACCTTAGTCCTCCACCAATTGAGAGGAAAAAGTCATTTGATGATGGTGACCTCTCTAGCAAGTCTAACACAAAGAAAGTAAATGTTGGGCAAATAAAAGCATTAGCTTACTCAGTAGCTGACTTACAGGTAGCAACAGGAAGCTTTAGCATAGACAACCTAATTGGTGAGGGTACTATTGGACATGTCTATCGAGCACAACTTTATGATGGAAAGGTACAAACTCTTTTGTTCTCACGTTATTTAATTACTCCTTTTTAATCCGTCTAGTAAACTTGTTCAGGGTAGAGTAACAGTGATGTTATACATGTCATTTAATTTTCACTCTAGACAATTTGGAATGAAGATTACACTATAAAGCCATACATAGAAGCAACTAATTTGCAGGTGTACAATTTATTAAAATATTAACCGGGTTTTGGATTTTGTTGTAGTAGAATGGCATGCTAATACTTTTTAGTACTTGGAACTTTCTTTTATTATCTGTTCTTTTAGGTTCTGGCTGTGAAGAAGATCAACTCTTCAGTCCTTTCCAGCCAATCATCTGATGAGTTCTTGAACGTGGTTTCAATTATTTCACGATTACACCATCCTAATGTGACAGAGTTGGTGGGCTATTGTTCTGAGTATGGCCAACACTTGTTGCTATATGAATTCTGCAAGAATGGCTCTCTGTATGATGCTCTTCACCACTTGGATGAATATACCAAGCCATTGACTTGGGAAAACCGTATTAAAATTGCTCTTGGTGCTGCTCGTGCATTAGAGTAAGTTATTTACCCCGCGTTGGTTTCTTGACAATTTAACATGAATAATTCTCTCACGATATCTTATCACTACACATTCAATGGTATGAATAAAAGGCCCGTTTCCCTCTTCATGTTCGTTAATCATCACGTACAACACATTTTTCTCTCATTTGTTTCATAAAGTTTCCTTAAAAATTGTTTTTACAAATCAACAAATGACATTGTGAGGTGTATATTGCCAAATGTTTTGACTTCAAAAAGTAGTTTAGTTTAATCTGCTTCAAACAAAGCGCTGGTCTAAATTCAATAACTTCTTATGCAATAAAAGTTCCTTGTTACTCTAATATAATAATCATTTAATTTATCATTCATAATTTAACAATACATTTATTTTAACATTCACATTTCAGCCATGCCAACTTGTCTATAAATGTTTTTTTGCAATTAAATATCTGAATCTTTACAGCTAGTTGCTTAATTCATTATTTTGTTAAGTTTATCTTGAAGAATTCACAATATTTTTGCATTGCATGATACTTGTGGGAACTTCATAATTTTTAATTAGTTTTTAATTTTAAAAATTAAATTATTTTCCTTTTTTTCCTTCATATATACTTAAATCTGTTTGAAATGAGCTTTTATATAAAGCAAAATAGCCAAGAATTTGCCAAGCGTAGCCATCATATAAAAATTCAAATTTGTACCTAACCATTTGAGCACTAAAGCTTAAAATTAATGGAAAAAACAAATGTATGTTACATGATCAAAATTATATATCAAATCACAAAATTTGGATTGGAAATGAGATCTTATAATTTTTGGAAAATATGAGGTGCTATAATTTTTCTCACAGAAAGATGTCATCCCCGATATTTCAACTCACAATGAAACCAAAATAGGAAAGACACATAATAAAAAAGTAAGTTTGGATTAAGCTGACAAACACTGTCTACCGTTTCCCAAAGCACTTAGTATTTTATGCTCCCATCGTATGCAGGCTAGTTGGATTCTTCTTTGCAGCTTGTAGACGTAGTATGTGAGGATTCACTCAGGCTCTTTGATATAAATGGGGTTAAGATGCACCACAATCTCAGCATTATGAACACAAGAAGATAGATCTGTACAATACCCTACAATTGAAAGACATGGAAAACTTCATGGGTGTTTCACATGTGCCTTTGCAAAAGGTGCTAAACAGATGAGTCAACACCCTCAATAACTTCAAAAGGATTCATGAAATGATGACTGAACTTGGCCTTCCAAAATTGACTTACACTCCTAATGCATACCCGCGACAAAGGTGCGATAGACCTTGGAGAGGCAGAAATCAATCAAATTTCAGCTCATGGCTCCTTAATCGATCGGGCTTCAGCTCACGACCGAACACCACATCCAATGATCAGCGGAAAGAGACACCACCGAATGTTAAATTTGTGGAAAATGAGGCTACACAACAGTCTCTTGTTGGTATAAACACGATCCAACATATACTAAATCCTCCCATCAGCACACATCACTCATTTTTGACAGCTACACTAAAAACAAATGGGTTCTTGACTCTGGCACATCAACCCATGTAACCAATGGTCTCATCAACCTCTTCATCTCAAACTCATACAATGGACACGACAAAGTAACCATTGGCAATGGCCAATCCCTACAAATCTTCAACATTGGTAACACTCATTTACCTACTTCATCTTGTAAGCTCAATCTCTCTCAAATATTGTATGTTCCCCAATCCAAATTCAACATCTCTATACACAAACTTGCAACTGATAATAATTGCTCTATTTCATTTGTTCCTATCGGCTTTTGCATTAAGGATCTCCACTCGTACAGGGTTTTCCTTCAAGGCCGTAGTCATAATGGTATCTACTTCATTTCGCCTGAGCCACCACCAACTCCACTGTTGTCACTCCTTGCTTCTTCCACTGCATAGATCGTAACAACACTCTGGTATCGAAGACTAGGCCATACAGTAGCTTCTTGCAACTTTGATTCATCATATCCCGATTAGCAATAACCCCACTGAGTGCATTCAATGCATCATGAATAAACTCCACAAATTGCTCTTTCCTATTTCTACCAATCATCACTATAAACTATTAGAATTGATTCATTCTGATGAATGGGGTTCAGCCCCTAATGTATCCAATGAAGGCTATCTGTATGCCTCTTTTATTGATGATTTTTTTCATTTTGTATGGATTTTTCTAATAAAACAAAAATATGAAACTCAAGCCTTTTTTATTCAATTCACTCATTTTCTCGAACGTCAGTTCAACCGCAAAATAAAAATCCTACACACCGACTAAGGGGACGAATATTGCAACAACATTCTTTTTTCATTCCTACTAGAAACAGGAATCCATCGTCAACTTTCATGCCCCTACACACCTCAACAAGATGAAGTCGCTGAAAGAACACACCACATCTCATGTAAACAACCAGAACACTTCTTTACACTGTGGGACTTTTCTTCAAATTTTGGCACGATGCTCTCTCTACCTCAGCCTATCTCATTAACAACCTCCCTTCCAAGACCACCAATAACAAAACTACCTACGGACTACTACACAATCACAAACCCACATATACTCACCTTCATGTTTTCGGCTGCACATACTACCCACTTCTACCACCTCACCAACAATCCAAACTCTCTCTCAAAACCATTCCCTACATCTTCATCGGCTACTCTCCTACATACAAAGGATACTGATGCATCAACCCTCTCACACAAAAAGTTCTCATTTCTCGTAACTTTCACTTCTTCGAACATCACTTCCAACCCAAACCCCTTCTTCTCCCTCTCCTCCAACTTCCTCAATCTTCGAAAACACTTACCCTCGGCTTCTAATTCTTCCCCCGGCTTCTAATTCTTCCCTCTACCCTCTCTACCTCTCTACTCTCTCCACCTCACAAAGTACTCAAAGCTCTACTTCCTCTAACCAACCTAACTCTCCTACCAACAACTCCATGATGTACCAACCCTAGACACTACCTTACTCACAACAGACACAACCTCTCTATCCTCCCTCTCCCCCACCCATTCTTCACATCTGATGCTCATTGGAACTAGATTAGGCTCTCTATAGCGTCGTCCCAAACTCGATCTCGCCGCTTAGACTCCTATACAACCCAATTCCACTACCTACAACCAAGCAAATAAACTTGATCACCGGAGACAAGCAATGGCTACAGAAATCATGGCCCTCAAAGACCAACAAGCATGGAATTTAGTTTCCCCGAACTTGGATAAGCCAACCCTTGGATGCAAATGGACATTCCTCACCCAATACAATATCGATGGGTTAGACTACACATAAATTTTTAGCCTGGTTGCTAAAATATCCACGATTCGTGTCCATTTCACTATAGTTGCTCATCACTGATGGACCGTATTACAACTTGACGTATCAAATGGCTATCTCCAAAACTCTTTGAATGAAATAGTTTACTTTAAAAAAACTCAAGGCTTCATTGATCCCAATAATTCCCACTACATGTGCATACTTAAAAAGGCTCTCTATGGGATTAAACAATCTTCTCGATAGTACTCTATTCTCACTGAATTTCTCATATCAAATGTTTTCACTCAAAATAAAGTCGATCCCTCACTCTTCATCTATGGCACCCCTGAAATTTGTGCCTATCTACTAATATATGTTGATGATCTACTCCTCACAGGCATAAGTCCCTCATTTCTTACACAAATGGTTACAACTATGCAAAACCACTTCAATTTGAAAACATTGGCTCCACTTCACATTTTCTTGGTATTTCTATTCAGCAAACCTCCCGAGACCTTCATTTGTCCCAGACTTTTAATGCAACACAGATTCTTTAGGATGCATGAATGTCAAATTGCAAACCAACCCTCACTCCTGTAAGTCTAGCCGACATATCCACTACCACCTCGGGCCCATTACATGATCCACACACCTACAGGCAACTTGCCGACCGTCTTCAATTCCTTACCATCACACGTTCAAATATCAGTCATGTCGTCAACGACATTTGTCAACACGTATCAGGTTCTACAACATCATTTCACGCAACTAAGGTACATATTGCGATATATCATAGGCACCACTTATTTTGGGCTACCCGTCACTCCTTCCATCATGGAGCTTCACGCACTTTCAGATGCAGACTGAGCAGGAGATTTTACTGATAGGAAGTCTATAATCGGTTTTTACATGTTTCTGGGCCAAACTCTAATCGGCTAGAGCGCCATGAGATAACACACAACAGCACGATCCTCCATAGAAGTTGAATACCGAGCGTTTCAACAGTTATCAAAATCATATGGCTCCGCAGACTGCTTAAAGAATTCCAGCAGCCACAATTGTAAGCAACAAAAATCCACTGTGACAACTTCTCCACTATCTCTCTCGCTAACAACTCGCTTTTCATGCTTGTACAAAACATGTTCAAGAGGTGAAATGCCACTTTATTTGTGATGATGCCAAAAATAACGAGGTCGCAATACATTACACAACGTCAAACGAGAAGAAAGCGGACATCCTCACCAAGTCACTTTCAATCTCCTAGTTTAACTACCTACGAGATAAATTGGCAGTTCAAGAGTTCACTGTCACCTTATGGGGGATATCAGAATATAACCGCAATAGTGAATGCTAGACATTAATCAGAATTATAAACTGTAAGTTATTGAGATTAGGATGTAATCGTCAGAGGCTCATTAAAGGCTTGACATTGTTTAGAATTAGTAAATGACATATGTTACGGTTACACACCACTATATATATATGTACATTGTAACAACTGTATGTAATACAAACAAGTTCTTCTGATTTCAATTTTCTTTGAATGCTCTTCTCTCTTCCACTCAACTTTCATCATCTCAACAGATAGACGAATTAACCTTAGTCTGACTAAGGTGAGAACGAATAGTTGGGTTCAATTTCTTCAAATCACACACAACAAGAGGGCTTAGAGAACGAACAAACCATAACATAAGCATTTCTACTTAGCACAATTTTATTTACATTCTCATTACCGGCCTAATGTTGATTGATTTTGCCATTATGAGGATCACCATGGTCACCTTGGTGGTAGTGCAAAGACTAATGCATCCATTTATGCATCAATTCTTCTCATAATGGTGCTAGGTGTCATTGAACCAAGTTGCTGAGACCACATCCTTAACCCTTTAATCGTGCTTAACTAGAAACCTGAAAACCAACATATCTAGGAGGGCAAGGACATAAGATGGGCCTTCACACATCAAAATCCAACACAAAGCGCACTACCTTTTAGGTAGATCGCATTAAGGGAATGACAGTATGCGTTAATCCTCTTAACAAATTTGTGTAGTGACTAACCATACTAAGAAAACCACAAACCATTATGGTAGATGAAGGATGCAGCTACTCTATAACAATTTTGATTTTCTCAAAATCTACTAAAATACCACTACAAGAAATCAATTTGAGGCAAATGATACCTGTTTTCAATGGCAAAAACTTCAAGGCATTATAATTGATGCACACCAGAAGCCAACCAACCTTCTTTCCCATAAATAACACATGATCACCCAACGCGAAACTCTTAAATGAACCTTAAGTTCTGAAGTTCCTTCCTAATGGAACAAGTAATATAGATTTTCTTAAACAGAATTGGGGCCAGGAACAAGATCAATATGTGACTTCACCTCTCGTACTAGCAAAAAAGCAGGAAGATACTCAAAGAAGACATTTAGAAAATTACAGACTCGTGCATCTTCTCCAAGTAATGAGTTAACTTTGCACCACCAACAAAGTAGCAAGGAAGGTCGGCCTATCCTTTTTCTTGGTTCTTAAGGAGAATAAAAGAGATCAAGGATAAAAGTACAACATTAGTACCCACAAAGTTGAACTCCATACCATTGTCTTAGGAGACCACCTGCCCCTCGCACTCCATCAAAATAAAATGGCCACTTAACCACTCAATATTGAAACCTTATTCAGATATGTCAAGCTTGTTACTACTAAACAGAATTGCTAACTTGCTATCATTTGTTACTAGAATCACAAACAAGGGGTTAAAAGAAAACAGTTAAACTCAAACATGAGCTCCTCTTAAAATACAATAGCTAGCACCTGCACGTGATACACACACATACACACACACACATACACACACACACACACATATATATATATATATATATATATATATATATGTTAGAGGAAACATTAGGAAATGCTCTGAAATTCTAACCTCTCTGGACCATCAACGTCTGCATTCTAACACTCAACCGTCAGAAGGGATTAATCACAAATCTTGTTGTTAGGCTGATCATACTTTAAATCTGTCCTGATCGTAGATATCATCTTCGTGCAGTATGAATCTACTTGGACAAAATTTTATATTTTCATATTCCAATGGCTCAAGACGAATTTATTTCTATTCTATTTTCTCGTTAGCTAAATCTATTAAAGATCTCATAGTTTTTGCTTTTATTATCTCGCATGCTTTTCTAAATGTCAAACAATTTATCAATAATAGTTTTACTATATGCATTTGTGCATTAGTTATCTGCGATTATTTTATACGATATATATTAAATTTTTTATTTATTTATTCTGCATATGTTAAAATAAGGAAGCAGGTTGGAGGTAGGCGCTGTAACGTGCTACAGCAGACTATGGCGCACTGCAGCGGATTCAATTCGAAATTCAGGCGCTACGGCGCGCTGCAGTGGATTCAATTCGAAATTCAGGCGCTATAGCGGATTCAATTCGAAAGTCAGGCGCTATAGCGCGTTGCAGCGGGCTACGGCGCGCTGCAGCGGTTTCAATTCGAAAGTCAGGCGCTACGGTGCGTTGCAGCGCCCGCGGTCCATTTTGGGCAGTTTTGAGCAGTTTATATAAATTTGTTAACCCAGTTTTAGAGTTAAGGAGTGAGAAAATTAAAATTTTAATTAGCCTCTATTGTTCTTGTGTGGTAGGCTGCTCCATTTTGCAAGGTAGAAGAAGAATCTCCAAAGGTTTTGTAAGAGTTTGTAAACCTTAAAGTCATAGTAATCTCCTCTCATAGTGAAATTTTTGTTCTCCTCCCCGTGTACGTAGGCGCTAGCACCGAACCGCATAAATCATTTTCTTGTGGCCGTGTTTGATTGCATGTGTTTGTTCGTGCTTTATTTTTGGTTTACTCAATATTCTCAAGCGTTCATTCTGTATTGTTTGTATAACCTTAGAGATCCCAACAAGTGGTATCAGAGAAATGTTTGCTTGAGGGCTAGGGTTTGCTTAAGCAGTGTACTATTTTTGTGTTTGAGTTTTCTAAGACATAGCAGAAGGAGGAGAAGAGATTGTAGGAATTTCATCGTCATTCGTGGTGGAGAGGTCTCTCCACCAAGTTGTGACACATCCGATAAAAATAGATGTTGTCAAGTTTGATGGGAAGAACAATTTTGGCATGTGGAGGTGCGAGGTGACAGACGCACTGTGTGCCCTAAATTTGGAGGATGTTTTTGATGGCGAGGGAAAATCGGAAGAATTTCAGAGAGGGCTTGGATCAAGATGAACTGCAGTGCATGCGGCTTGATCTGGAATTGCTTGACTCGGGAGATTAAATATGGAGTTATGATGGAAATATCAGTGTGGAAGTTGTTGAAATTCTTGGAAGCCAAGTATCTGACGAAGAGCGTGGAGAACCGACTCCACATGAAAAGACGGCTCTACAGGTTTCAGATGACAAGGGAAATTTATATAGATGAGCACCTAAATGAGTTCACGAAATTGTTGGCAGATTTGCTAAATCTAAATGAGACAGTGGAGGGTGAAGATAAGGCCCTGTTACTGTTGAACTCATTGCCGGATGAGTACAAGCACTTCACCATGATTTTGATCAATGGGAAGGAGGTTCTGAAGTATGAGGAGGTGACAACAGCCCTATTAAATCATGAGTTCAGAAGAAGGGATAAAGAGTCTACCAAATCAGATATGATAGAGGCTCTTACACTCCAAAGAGGAAGACTAGAGAGAAAGAAGCAATGGCCAAAGAAAAATGCAAACTTCCAGAAAAAGGGAAATCCAGAGGCCGAAGCATTGAGCGCAATCAGTGCGCATTCTGTTTGGAAACAGGACATTGGAAGAAGGACTGCCCAAAGTTGAAAGACAAGCAGCGGGCGAGTGAACCTTCCGAGGCTAAGGCTAATGTGATCCAGAATGTGGTGGAGGGTTCAGACTCGGATGTATCCTTTGTTATTGTTTCCATGGATCTAGTAGCTGATAGCTCCAGTTGGATTATGGATACTGGCGCGACATACCACATATGCTCCCACAAGGACTGGTTTTGTTCGTATAGAGAAACGGACAATGGTGCCGTCACAATGGGGAACAATGTCACATGTCAAATTGCAGGAGTTGGAAGTGTGCTGATTAGGACACATGTAGGAACATTTCAAAAATTGAAAGAAGTCAGATATGTATCGGAGATGAGGAAGAACTTACTGTCTATTGGAGCCTTAGAAGCCAAGGGCTTTAAGGTGGTAATTGAGGCAGGGGTCCTGAAAATCAGCGAGGGTGCTATGACTTATCTGAGAGGAGTCAGACAACAGAACCTCTACTACTTGCAGGGAAGTACAGTGACAGGTTCATTGGCTGTGGCTGAAGACTCTGAAGATGCCATGATATTGTGGCATATGAGGCTAGCACATGCAGGGGAACCTTCACTGAGAGCATTGGAGAAGGATAAACTCAATAAATGTATAAATTCTTGCAAACAATAATTTTGTGAACATTGTATTTTTGGCAAGAAAACACGCAAGCCCTTTGGTGTTGGCCTCAAAAACACCAAAGATGTATTAGAATATACACACACAGATGTTTGGGGACCAATGAAGAATGCATCATTCGGTGGTTGAATGTATTTTGTTTCTTTTATAGATGATTACTCCAGATTTGTATAGGTGTACACTTTGAAGAGCAAAGCAAATGTACTGGAGGTTTTCATAAACTGAAAGAAGATGGTGAAGAATCAAACGAGCAAGAGAATCAAGATGATCCGATCGGACCATGGCGGAGAGTTTACATCTGATTCTTTTATAAATGAATGTCAAGATTCAGTGATTGAACGTCACTTCACAGTAAGAGAAACACCGCAGCAGAACGGGGTAGCAGAGTGAATGAATCGTACCTTGGTGGAAAAGGTGCGGTGTATGTTATCCAATGCTGGGTTCGGAGAGAGTTTATTGGGCAGAGGCCCTAGATTATGCATGTTACTTGGTGAACCATCTGTCATCTGCAGCACTAGACAAGAAGACTCCAATTGAGTTGTGGTTCGGACATCCTGCTACAGATTATGATCAACTGAAGATTTTTGGCAGCCCAGCTTATTATTATGTAAGGAAAGATAAACTTGAACCGTGGGCTAGGAAGGCAATTTTTGTGGGCTTTCGGTGGGGAGTGAAGGGCTACAAACTATATGATCTAGTTGACAAGAGGATTGTGTGAGCAAAGATGTCACCTTTGATGGAGAGTTTTTCTTGAGATTGAGGAGTTCTCATCAGGTGGAGGATAATACAGAGACTCCTACAAGAAGGCAGAGAATGGGTTTTGATGCAACTCCATTTGTTCCACAAATAACTTCACATCACATCGAGGATACTTCTACAGATGAAGACCACTTTGGTAATGATGAAGAACAAATTGACATTGATGGTGGGCTCCAGTTCAGGAGTCTATTGCTAGAGACAGACCCAGAAGGAATGCACCTCAACAGCCAGCCTGGCTTAGAGACTACGTCACGTATGCATTGTCCGTATTGGAGGATGAGATTCCCTCCCATTACAAAGAAGCGGTGACGGGCTTAGAAGGAGACTTATGAAAGCAGGCTATGTATGAAGAGATGGAGTCTTTTCACAAAAATAAAGCATGGAGGTTGGAGAAACTCCCTCCAAAAAGAAAAGCTATTAGGTGCAAGTGGGTGTATGCGAAGAAAGAAGGATCTTCAGAAGCTGATGTACGCTACAAAATAAGATTAGTGGCCAATGGCTTTGCTCAGAAAGGAGGGATCGACTATGATAAAGTGTTCTCCCCAGTTGTTAAGCACTCATCGATCCGCGTGCTCTTAGCTTTGGTGGCACAGTTTGATTTGTTGCTTGAGCAACTTGATGTTAAAACAACGTTCTTGCACAGAGAACTAGAGGAGGAGATCTTTATGGCACAACCCCCAGGGTATAGTGAGCCAGGAAAAGGAGATTTGGTATGTAAATTAGACAAGTATCTTTATGGGCTAAAGCAATAACCGAGACAATGGTACAATAAATTTGATCAATTCATGCAAAAGGAGGAGTACCAAAGAAGTCAGTTTGACCATTGTGTGTATTTCAAAAGGTTGTCTCAAGGTAACTTCATTTACTTATTATTGTATGTTGATGACATGTTGATAGCTACGTCAGATCAGATAGAGATGAATTATATGAGGATCAACTGTTAATGAACTTTGAAATGAAGAACTTGGGAGAGGCAAAGAAAATTTTGGGAATGGAAATCTGTAGGGACAGAACAGCAGGGAAGATTTGGTTTACCTAAAAGGGGTATTTGGAGAAGGTGCTAAGGAGGTTTAGAATTGAAGACACTACAAGGTCTGTGAGTATACCTTTAGCACCCCACTTTCACTTATCTGCAGAGCAATCTTCAAAGATAGATCTTGAAAAAGAATAAATGCACACAGTGCTACATGCTAGTGCAGTTGGGAGCTTGATGTAAGCCATGGTTTGCACTAGACCAGATTTGGCTCAAGCTGTTGGAGTTGTGAGCCGATACATGCACGATCTGGGGAAAGAGCACTGGCAAGCAGTGATGGGGATTTTTTGGTATCAGAAAGGTACAAGTGGTGTTGGTTTATTGTTTCAGAAGCAGTCATCAATAACCAACTTGTGCATTGGATATGTGGACTCCGACTATGCCGGTGATTTGGATTGAAGACGATCAACAACTGGCTTTGTATTCACTATAGCAGGAGGTCCAGTAGGGTGGAGGTCAACACTTCTTACTACAGTTGCCCTGTCAACGACAGAAGTTGAATATATGGCAGTTACCGAAGCGTTCAAGGAAGCTATTTGGATGAAAGGCTTGCTGGAAGATTTGGCTACGAAGCAAAAGAAAGTAGTGGTACATTGCAATAGCCAGAGCGCTCTATTTTTTGCTACAAATCCAGTCTTTCACGCTCGCACAAAACACATTGATGTTCGACACCATTTCGTTCGAGATGTTATTGAAGAATGTGAGATCTTACTGGAGAAAATCAATACTAAAGATAATCCTACGGATATGATGACAAAGGTGGTCACAGTTCAAAAATTCACCCATTATAAAATCTTGGTGAATTTGGAGAAGCATTAATTGGCTTCTCATTTGTTGGAATTATGAACGGCTTGATTCCCTTAGGAGAGGGATACGTAGGCAATCAAGTTGGTGCAGCTGCATTGATAGAGAGCTTAAAGGAGTTAGCTTTCATGTGGTGCACATGAGATATGAGGTGGAGATTGTTAAAATAAGGGAGCAGGTTGGAGGCAGGCATTGTAGTGCGCTGCAGCGGGCTACGGAGCACTGCAACAGTTCAATTCAAAAGTCAGGCGCTACAACGCGCTGCAGCGGGCTATGGCACGCTGCAGCGGATTCAATTCGAAAGTCAGGCGCTACAGCGCGCTGCAGCGGTTTCAATTCGAAAGTTAGGCGCTACGTCTCGCTGCAGCGCCCGCGGCCCATTTTGGGCAGTTTTGAGCAGTTTATATAAATTTGTTAACCCATTTTTAGGGTTAAGGAGTGAGAAAATTAAAATTTTAATTAACCTCTATTGTTCTTTTGTGGTAGGCTACTCTATTTTGCAAAGTAGAAGAAGAATCTCCAAAGGTTTTATAAACCTTAAAGTCATAGTAATCTCCTCTCTTATAGTGAAATTTTTGTTTTTCTCCCCGTGGACGTAGGTGTTAGTACTGAACCACGTAAATTCTTTTCTTGTGGCTGTGTTTGATTGCATGTGTTTGTTCTTGCTTTATTTTTGGTTTACTCAATATTCTTAAGCGTTCGTTCTGCATTGTTTGTATAACCTTAGAGATCCCAACAGCATAAAGATAAATGTATTAGTATTCACTATTCTACTTAACTAATTTGCCATGCTTGAGATGATTTCAGGTATCTACATGAAGTTTGCTCCCCTTCAATTGTCCATAAAAATCTTAAATCATCTAATGTCTTGCTCGATGGGGAATTTAATCCTCGCCTTTCAGATTGTGGGTTGGCAAGTATTGTTCCTGCTTTGGAATATCAGGTAACTTGATATCTATGCTCATTTTTTTCTCACTAAAAAATATATTGATATTTGTCGACAAATTCTTGAAGTGAATCTGCTTAGAAAAAAGTTTGCAGTTTTTGTTTTAAGTATATCCAGTTTGATAGCAATATTGTCACCTCTGCATTTTTTGTTTTATTTCATGTATCATTTCCTGAGCCAGAAGGATGCTGTCACAAATATTCCTACATTGAAAGAATCCACTTTGGTTTAAAGATACGAGTTTGGGAAGAAGTTGAGTAAGCCGATTCACTAGGATTTTAGAAATAATCTTATTAAAAACGTTACAATGACTGATCAGACAAAAATCCATCCAATAATGCAAGAATTAATTTTAGGGATAAGCACAATGGTGGTTGATGTTAAATTTCTCGAAAGATCATTCGGTCCCGCACAATTGTCTCCATTCATCGAATGCACATCGTTTCCAATCACCTCAGCTGTAGGAATAGCGCTAAGAGAGGTATTATCATTACTAGAGATAAGTGTGGGAATAATGTCTCATCAAACATGTTACTAGAAGTAAGGGTATGTGCATAAATACCAGAAGAATAGTTTCTAACAGATTATGAATTTTCTACTAAGAGGTAACCCAAACTAGTTCATTGCTCTTTTTTGTTTTATATTGTTATGAAAATGCTTACTGTTTGTAGTCTTCTTCCATATTAAAAGATTTTTCTAAAGAAGCAATCGCAGCATTCCAGTGTCTCTTATCCTCATCAAGGTTAGAATTCATAAAAGTTTTTTCCAACTCTCGACAGTGAGTTGTACCACTTTTCTCTCATTTTCAAACACAATGCCAAGGACATCTCTATTCCATTCATTCGAGTGTTTTTGTAATCGTTTTATCATTTGCCAAAGAATATAGAGATGGGTGCCAAAGATAGGTTCATCCCAGCTTTTCCTAACCAAACCAAGGAAGCCTTGGTGCGTGTTTAATGCACATGTTCTAAAATTTGAAACTGGGGTAGAATTTTGAGCCAGACCT
The DNA here is from genome assembly GCA_016760335.1 of Gastrodia elata. Taxonomy (NCBI): domain Eukaryota; kingdom Viridiplantae; phylum Streptophyta; class Magnoliopsida; order Asparagales; family Orchidaceae; genus Gastrodia; species Gastrodia elata. The sequence continues at coordinate 40,588,689 of CM028677.1, forward strand.
TCTTACTTCCAAGAAAATAGGAGTGATCTGAACCTGTCCTATTCGGATGGAATGTTTTAGAGGTAACATAAAAAGAGACAATCAAATGGCAGAAAAAACAAAATCCAAACGACAATCAAATGTGCATTTAGCAAATTCCTCCATAACCAGAACTTTGGGATCCCTACTTCTTTTTTTCTCGCTGACCATAAGGATGATGTTAAAGTCACCATCCAACAATCCAGGGAGAAGAGTTAGATGGTTGACAGTTCTTAAGTGATCCCATAGATCCCTTATTTTACTTTTCGAGTAGCTAGCAGAGACAAAGGCGCAAGTAGCCTTTATAAAACTATAAGATAAATAAATAGTTAAACCTTGGCTCATTTCATGTCAAATTACAAGCTACATTATCCTTCCAAAGCTCCAAATTTTAGAATTACAGTTAAACAATGCGCCAGAGAACCCAAGTTATCTTTGCAAAATTAAATATCATCAAAATTTAAAAAGATTCCAAAATCAATAAAAGATCATTTTTCTTCTTAATCACAATTGTGCGAAAGGTCTGAATCACAAATCCAGAAGTTTACTCTACTAAGGGACTAGGTCTTGGCCATACCCCTTATAATCCATACAAGAATATTCATCATAGAGAGAAAGTGGAGCTAAACCTAGCCATCATTTTAGTTACTCTTCTAATATTGTAACCTTTCATTTTCTTTTTATATGTAACCACGGTGCAATCATCTTCAATGTTATTAAGAGCTTTCCCAGATGTACGCTTTCTTACAAGATTATCTTGGTGATGATCAAAATCCTCTTCACAGTCCAAATTGTCATCTTCCTCAGATTCATTCCCATAGTTCATGGTAAGCACACATTTTAAACGAACATGGGCACCTGAAAAAGTTTCCTCCCTTACCCAAATTACCATCCACAAACAGAGGAGCTTGGTGGGAGGCAGAGTTCAATGTCTGAGTTCCAGCTGGGTCACCCAATTTATTAGTAGGTTCAATAATACTAGAAGTAGAAGAAAGAAGATTATGAGAAGTTGTAATTTGATGAATATTAGTCTCATCTATAACTTGTTCTTGGGAATGATGAGGGGCATTTGATCAACGGTTTTGAAAATACCTTCACATTGGTTTCCTTCAAGCTATTGGACGGAATAAACATGACCTCATCACTAGAGTGTTTGGAAACATTGAGATCTGAAACAAGAACAATGCTGTTTTGCATAGAGCAATATCAGTAGATCTATCCATATCAGGCAAAGCTTTCTCTTTCCCAAAATTGTCAGGATTCTGATGGTTGCTTTCGGCATTTAGATTTTGTTCACAATATTGATCATTTTCATTAGACGTACCAGCAGTCTTTTTTCAATACATTGATTTCTACGAGCATTAGTATTATTACCTTGCTTGTTACTAACAAGCTCTAGGAGGGTCCCTAATATGTTCAAGATTTTTCTTAAAGCTTTTTTCTTGCAAGTGCACAACCATCTTACAATGCACACAATATGGAGGTAAGCATTTGAACTCTATCTCTTGAAGATAGTCATGTTCATCATTCCCAATCCAGATGATTTTTTGAAAGGTTTTGAAGTGTCCATTTCCACTATAACTCTAGCTATGGAAGGTCTAGATAAAATAGCCGTGGAACTATCCACTTTGTGCGGTTTTCCACAGAAGGATCCTTGGAAAAATAAAATAGAGTGAGTGATTAACTGAACTTTAAGAAGAGGGAAGTTAATCTAAATCGATACTATTGGTGGTTTGGTTTTGGGATCAAAGAAATGTGTCCATTTTAATAAATTTCACCTAAAACCCCTTGACATAATATATTTCACGAGCAAAAATTCTACTAGCCATCTTCGTTAGTCATTTTAATGAAACTATGCCTACTATCAATAAGTCCAACAGTGAAGTTGCCAATCAAATGCGAATCATTAAAAAATTTTCTAACCTAAATCATTTGTGGTTTCCCATTTGTGAAATTTTCAGTCAGAGAAAAATGGAAGGCTTAGCCAATGTTTTAATAGGTTTGATTCCCATCTGCTGAACTACCTGTCAGGGCTTCAATAAAAGATCTAGGGTTGGATGGGTAATTAGAATGAGTTCGGGCACAGTGCAAAGTAGGAAGAGATCCTGTAGTTATTAAAATCGGAGGGGGGGCATTCAAATTGGGGATAGGGATTGGAGGATTATTGATGTTTCCCATGAATTCCATCATTCACCTTGACAAAGCATAACATAATACCTAGCCCTAAATGGAGCACATAAAGACACAATATAGAAGCTTAACTCATAGATCACAATAAATTGCTAGAAAAAATAGAAAAAAATTACATTGAAACCCACACGGTTTCAATGGAAAACAATCAAAGATCTAGCGGCATAAATCTCCAGATTCTAAATGGGAGAAAGAATTTGGCACTTCGCGTATGGGATAGTTCTTAAGTAAGAATTAAAATAGAGCGTATGACAGAATTTGGAAGTAACAATGCTGTTTTTAATATTGCATTGTAATATTAGCATTGTTAATTCTTTTTCAATTATGCAGGTATTTGATCACAGTATGGCTGCTGGTTATAGTGCTCCTGAAGTGACTCTGTCTGGCTTCTATACTCTGAAGAGTGATGTGTATAGCTTTGGCGTAATAATGCTTGAACTCGTGACTGGTCGAAAGCCATTTGACAGGTGAAACATACTGCCAAGATCTTTTTAACATATGATAGTTTGAAATTTATGCTCATTGTAAATATTTTTTATCATGTTATTACACATTATATGCTCAAACTATATATATTTTTTTAAATTAAATAACAGATTTTGAAAAACGAAACAGTTTATTGTTTCTGACGCCACTATCTTTTTTGCAACTCTTGACAGCTCGAAACAAAGATTAGAACAATCGTTAGCGCGATGGGCGGCTCCACAGCTCCATGACATTGATGCACTAGATAAGATGGTTGACCCATATCTTGAGGGGCTTTATCCTGCAAAAGCATTATCTAGATTGGCTGATGTAATTGCACTTTGTGTTCAGGTGCAAATGGTGCTTAATCATTTTTTTTCTTTCTGTATTTGCGTTGAAAGCACAGATAGCCTATAAAAATTGTAGAATGCATGTAACTTCGCTTCATTGAAAGTGTTTATGATCTTGCATAATTAAGACATTTTCTTGTCGATGAAAAGTAAACTTAACGGAAAGCATAAGGTTGGTCTAGATATATCTTATCTTGGCTTTCAACACGTACACTTAAGCTTGTAGGTGAGGGTCAATAAATAGCAGCCTTTAAATAATATACTTAACATAACGACATTGAAAATGATGAATTCGGGCTCGTATATTAATATTCAGATTTCTTCCAAACTAGGACACTTTGATCTTTAAAATTATTCTTATATATGGTATTTTTGTTTGCCATAATTTGAAATTCCCCGGGATCCTGATTTCTAAGGTGAGATTTGACCTAAATCGCAAAGTGACGACTTTGGGTCGTTACTAACTCCCCTACTTAATAACGATGTCGTCCTCGATATCATACAAACGAAACTTAAATATGAGTGAGATTAATACCTGATACTACGTCGTTGTCGTCGGGTGCCATGATAGGGGTGAGGGTGTACATTCTTGCTGGGATGGTGGCCCGAGGGGCTGACCATTCTTTTGGGCAGGCATTGCCATTACTGCAACTTGCTTAGGAGCACCTCCTCTTTGTTGGTTATTGGCGGGGGCTGCTGGTGCTGAGTTTTGACTTGGGGTAGATCTTGCCCCAGGGATAACATCTCCATCTATCGTCTTCTTGGCGATACAGAAACGATAATCGTGACCCGGGCGCCCGCAGATAAAACAGATGTCCTGACCATGGTAGCACCTCCCAAGCGGGTGAGGTCGATTACAATGAACACCTTAATTGGTCCTGGAAGCTTTTGTGGTCATTTGGTATGCCCTGGCTGGTGGAGGGTAACGGGGATGCTTAAAAGTCTCATGATCCTCTTTGAGATGATCATGCCTCTTTCCTTGTCTTTCCGCGATCACCTGTTCGTTATGCTCTAGCATTGTTGCACAGTCTAAAGGATCGGTAAATTTTGTATGCCTTAGTGAAATCAGATTAGTGCGAATGCTGTCCTTTAAACCCTCTAAGAACCTACTGCACCTTGAAGATTCGCAATCTACAAATTTAGGTGCGTAACGAGAGAGTTTTGTGAACTCTATCTCGTAGGATGCCACAGATCGGTCGCCCTGAGCTACTTTTATAAATTGGCTCTCAAGTATTCTCTGGACTGAATGAGGAATGTAGCGGCTTCTGAATGCGGCCGTGAACTCTGCCCATGGTATGTCCTTTAAACTGAAGCCCTTAAAGGTTGTCTCGAACGTGATCCTCCGCCACCTCTCGGCTTAGCCTTCTAGCAAATATTTCGCTAGTCTAACTTCCTCTCTTGAAGGATTTTTTAAACAGTTCAATTTACTCTCTACGGCTTGGATCCAGTCTTCAGCCTCCATGGGTCTAGCTGAGCCATTAAAAGTAGGAGGATTCAGCTTAAGAAAGGCTTGTAGGGCATCGTTTACCCGCAATCTTTAAGGGGGCTCTGGTGCAAGCAGGGAGGTAGAGGCTTTCCCCTTGGTTTGAAAGGGTTTGCAAAAAAGCTTCTAATAGACGATCCGTTCTATTGTCTGCTGCAAATGAGGAGATTGTGGTCTTAACTGCGGTTTCGGTGGGTACTGAGAGAAAGCCTTCGTCGGAATCCATCTGTTTGGAGATGATTTAATAAACTTGAGTTTAGAAGAGGTTGCGTCTAACTGAATACACAAACAATTACTTGCAACGATTAATAAAGTTTACAAAATTTTGATTCAAAAAAAAAATTTATAATAGACTTGTTTATAAAAAGTTGTTTTAACAGTAGAACGTATGCCTTACTAGATGCACAAAATAAAGGGTAATAATAAGGTCCTAGTCTATAGTCTATTTTCACGGTTTAAAAGCAAGGAAGAAGGAGAGATATCACTTCTGAATATGTGGTACTATTATCCTAAGTTATTAAAAATTTTCTTAGATTGAATTTATCCTTATTTTTACATGTATATTCTTTTCTTCCACAAGTACTCAATCCAGCTCTGATACCAACTGTGATGGCTCGACACCGGTTCAGCGGAAGCTGTTCCGACATCGGGTGGTCACATACCGCAGGATCATATTGAGCAACTTGAGAAAGAAAATGAACATATAAAAACCATAAGACATTTCTCATTTAATAATATTTCAAATTTTACAATGTAGCCAACAAACTTCTGACAAAGTTCATCTGCTAGAACACGAGATGAACTTTGAAAAAGTAAAAAAAAAAGTAAATGTTGCGCAGTAGATTCTTTCGCCAGTATAAATTTTCAAGGTTCTTGGTTAAGCTCTCCTAGGAATATCTGACCTGGTATTGTACATAAAATAATACCAGGATTAGAATTCACAGTAATTAGAGAATACTCTAAGTACTGCAGTACACAATAATATATACATTTTAAAAAGATGTGATTAGTGAAAGTAAGACGGAAATAAAATGCAGGACAAGTAAGACAATAGCGCGAAATAAATAAATAATTTTTTGCAACAAGTATTATCACAAAATAAAGGTTATTGATGTCATTTTCCAGTAACTAACTCAGAATGTTACTGATGTCATTTTTTCAGTAACAGTCCTGAATGTTACTGATGTCATTTTCCAGTAACAACCTCGAATGTTATTGATGTCATTTTTTAATAATAACCCCGAATGAAAAGAATGTTGATTTCTAACAACCAACCAAGCATTAATGTTACTGATGTCATTTTTCTAATAACCCATGAATGTTGTCACGTTGGTTCCGAACAACAACCAAGCTTCAAATAATTTTGGCTCAAAAGCGAGCCTAATCAGTAGTAAAAAAATTGCAAAAATATAATATTCGTCATGTACTGGGTACCTTTGTTCATTAAGTTCAGAAGTTCAATAGTTCAGATGAGACAGTTCGCTCAATCTGCATTTAGATTTGGATATTTTAAATTAGTTTTTTAATTTAATATTTTATGAGTAATTTTTATCTTTACTTCGATTATGTTCTTCTTTCGTTCACTTTCTTATAATGATTGAGGTCCGATTTTTTAAGATACTACGATAGCAGTAATATTTATTATAGCGTTATTAAGTCACTGAGTATATCGATTATATTGATAGAATATTATTATTATCATTATTTCAATGATAATAATAATATAAGAATGAAAGAAGAACATAATAGGAATGACGGTCAAAATGAAAATGCTTGAATTAAAATAATAGTCATTTTATAACATATGTACTGTCTATCATTATTGATTAATGACAACAATGCTAATGTGATGACATAATTTTATTTTCAAAAAGATTATTAAGTATTTATAATAATAAATAAAATAGCAAAATAATTTCTCCTCTTTTCTTCTCTCTTTCTCTTTCTCTTAAACTTCTCTTCATACCTTTAGGATTAGGATTGCCGGAATAATGGAGAGAGGTCGAAATGGGTGGCCGGACGGCTGGCCGGGGTGGCTGGCTGCTACTGGAGGGTTGGCAGGGGGCTGCTAGGTGGCCGGCTTGCTTGCTGGCTGGCTGTTTGGAGAGGAAGAGGGCTGCTGTGGGGATGACGAGGAGGGGCTGGGAGAGTTGGTTGTTTGGAGAGGAAGAGGGTTGCTGGCTGGGGGAGAGAAGAATTGATGTGTGGGGAGGAGGAGGGAAGGGAAGGTGTATAAATAGAGGAAAGGGAGAGGGAGGGGTAATAGAGGCATAGGAGGGGGGGCGTAGGGGTTAGGCTGGGCACAGATCGTGCATCCTTCCGCCTGGCGCGAAAGCTTCTTCTGCCTTTTGGCTGGAGAAATCGCAACGTGCGATTTTGGGGGGAGAAGGATTTTGGAAATTCCTTAAGGAAATAAAGAAAAATTACTTAAACTTTAATTAATTGTATTTTTCCGTTATTTGACGTTCAAATACAACGAAACTTGACACCAAGGCGTGTTATGACATAACAAACACCATCGCGCCAATTTTTTTTTATTATGAGTAATATTTTATTTTATATTAATTTTTGAGGTTATAAACTTCAAAAATTAACCACGATACAATCGACACTCAGAATTTGATGAAATTTTTCAATCAGCATTTAAATAATATACTTAGCATAACGACACTAAAAACGATGAATTCAGACACGTATATCAATGTTCATGATTTTTATAATTTAAATTATTTAGAAAATAAAACGGGAGCTTCCGTTATTCGGATTTCTCTCAAATTATGGCACTTTGATCTTTAAAATTATTCTTACCTATGGTATTTTTGTTTGCTCTAATTCGAAATTCCCCGGGATTCTGATTTCTAAAACGAGATTGACCTAAATCACAAAGTAACGACTTTGGGTCGTTACACGAGCAGACACAAGAATTTGTATAATTTGGTGAGTTTTATTCATGTTTTTAATCTCACTAAGAGAAATTATTGACTATTACCCGGTGAAATATTTACCCTGGCCAAAATTTTTCTTTTCGTTTCAATTTTTTTGTCCTCTTTTCATTGTTTTAGTACTCTTCTGTATTGTTGTTTTGACTAAGCACCACATAACGATACCAAAAAAAAATTTCTGCTTCTATGTTTCAGCTTTACCCTATTGCAGGATATTAGTTCACACTGCATTTCAAGTAGTAGGCTGTCACTCCACGCAGCCAACCTACAATACCTGATCTCATCAGCCGCAGCATCAACATCCCTAAGTGGGGTTCAATACATGAATCCTTTGGCTTCATTTTGTGCGATTAAATAAAGCTATTCTCTAGGATCTAAGTGTTTGATGTTCTTCCTTGTCAATCCTTGCCATGTCTTTTTGGGTCAGACATTTCCTCTCTTAATATAAGACAAAATTTATAAACTTAAATTTTTTAGTTGACGTATTAAACAATGATATAATTCATAAACTTGACCTTTCTAAGTTGGGCATCGAACATCAAGGTAAAATGTGTCCAAATCTCGTGCAATGACTTTCTTTAAACTTACATCAATGAAGCGCCTCCATCTTTGGTACATATGAACTCATTTCTCATCGTATCCTTATGGTATATCAATCCACTTATCCACGGTAGTAGCCACATCTCCACACATCAGTTTTATCAATTTGTTTCTACTTTATCAACTAAGTCTGCCCCATATGGCATCCTTAAAACTATGCTATAAAGCTTTCTGAGTTTGCCTGGGATATTTTGAGCACCCTCCACGAAAGCATTCTTCCATTAATGCAATCAACTTGGATCATATTATCCTCCATTTCATTATTTTCTATAATCAAATTATGATGTTAGAATGTCTCACTTGTTGATAATATAATCTTCAATTGTTGTATTCTCATTATAATATCATCTATTATGATTAAACTTTAGAGTTTTTCTTACTTTTTTAAATTAGAAAATTATCAAAATGGTCCATTGACATTTGCACTATTCAAAATAGTCCTTAACTCATGTAAATGCTCGTTTTGGTCCCATGACTTTTGTTTTAAGTATTTTTTTGGTCCCATGACTTTTGTTTTAAGTATTTTTTTGGTCCCATGACTTTTGTTTTAAGTGTTTTTTTGGTCCCTACAGAGAACTCATTGGCCCCCTTCCGTTAAATTTGAGTTTTCCGGCCTGAATCAGCTTTTCAGTAAGATTCAGCGGCCGATTCCAATAGCCGAAATCGACCACCTGTAGCTGGAATCTAGCGGTTCGGGGATCGACGGCTGGATTCAATCGATCGATTCTGCCAAGCCGGAATTGCGACTGAAATCGGCTGCTGGATTTAGCACCATTTCTAAAGGCCGATTCCTGTTGGATTCCAGAGCGGGAGTCAGCTGCCAAGTCCCACTAGAAAGCTGATTATGTTAAAAAACTTAAATTTAACGGAAAGGGACCGGTGAGTTAACGGAATGAACAAAAAAAAATACTTAAATAAAAGTCAAGGGGTCAAAAAAGTATATTTACATGTGTTAAGGACTATTTTGAATATTTGCAAGAGTACAGAGATCATTTTGATAGTTTTCTTTTATTTTAAACTTACTATTTTTAAATCTTGGACCAATTAAAGATGTTTGGTATTCATGTTTTCTCTTGGGACAGCCTCAGAATCTTTCTTGCAAGAAACTAATCAATTTGAGTTTTGAGCTGTTAAAAATTCTCTTTTTTCTTGATAATACTTGCTCATTTCTTGAACAAGTTAAAGCAAATCTCAGAATCCGTTTCCTTTCATAAATTTCGTTCTCTTGAATCGAGTTTTCAAATTCTTTCAAATCATTTTTACTCTTCGAACTAATACATTTTCTTAATGTCACTAAATTTATTTTCCTTCATTAATACCCTTGGAACCAGTTCTTCCATAACATATTAAAAATTTTCATTAATACTAAAATCAAATTTTCTAATTGAGGTGCTAAATGCTTATAATGTTGGTACTTATTTCTTCAAATGCAATCTTTAAAACAATAATTTTGTCTCTAATGATGTTGACTTCTATATTATCATTTAAACTCTTATTCAAAAAAATGCAAATACAACTTTTATGTCAATTCTTACCTAAGCACCAATACTTAAAGCCTAAACTATCAAATTATTTTGTCTTCTCATCTATCCACATAAGTTTATGAAGATACCGAATATTTAATTTTATAGTAATCATATTATTTATCAGCTTTGTGAGCTTGCATGTTTGAGTACAAATATTTTAATTTCTATTCTCAACACAATATCTTGTACTATCTTCTTTACTCTATTTTGTCCATAATGTCACAATTCTTTCACTTAACATTATATATAGCCATCTGGATAAGCAGCCACCACCGTGCATCACTTTTAGGGGATACCTTAACTCCTGCACAATTATAAACATCAAGCATTTAGTTGTAAAGTAAAATGATTTATGTATCTTGCCTGCAGATTTTTCTAAGATTCTTTAGTCAAAATGCGTCACAACATGCATGCATGCCAAAATTCTCTAGCATGTGTGTGTTTTTACCTTGCATTCATGTTTGAAAAGCTCTTTCTAATCTATTGAACTTTGTTTTCTTTTCCATAGACGGAGCCGGAATTCAGGCCGCCAATGTCAGAGGTTGTCCAAGCGTTAGTTCGCTTGGTACAGAGATCGGGCATGAGCAAAAGAACGTTTAGCAAAGACCGATTTGATCAGGCGGTGGGAAGATCTGCTGATCCATAATAATAATATGTCCATGTTTTGAGCAAGCTTCCTCTTTGCTGCTCTTTGTATATATGTAGGAATAGCAGGCTTTCAAGTTTTGCAATATGGCTGCAGTGCTGCCTGCTCCTGACATGCCCATTGGAATTTCTTGTTTAGCCTCAGTGTTGTATTTTTTTTTCTTTTAGTGAAAATTCCAAGGAACCACCCAAAACTTGCATATTTGCTGCTTTACTATTCATTACTGAAAAGAAAATTATAGATCTTGCGCATTTGCAGATGCAACGATCAAATCATTTGAAACATATTGGTTGGTATTTTATTTTGCTTTTCAAAAGAAAATCAATGTGAGAGAATGAATATTTAGTAAATATGTATGTAATTGTCCTTTTGGATCCAATTACACAGCTCCCAAATATCTTTTGATCTATAATTTTTGTGAGATCATCAAAGCTCAAGCCTCTTCTTCATGGGTTTCAAGCTTTTATTTTGAGTCAGCATCTCTTGTTGGAGGATCATTTTGGTATGGGCAAGATTGAAGGTGAGTGGATGTTGTTGTGGCTTTGTAGACAGGCCATTGGAAGGTGAGTGGATGTTGTTGTGGCTTTGTAGACTGACCCTTGAATTTAAAACTCTTGGCATGTGTCACATAATTCTCATTTAGGTTTAACTTTTTTGAAAAAAAAAAAGGATTAAAGGTGATTGCTAAATTATGCATGGTTTGAGGTTATGTATTCTCTCAGGTGCATCATTTTATGTTACAAGCATTATTTTTAATACTTTGTATCTTTAGTTTGCTTGTACTTATGACTATTATATCCTATATTACTAGATGAAATTCGCATGATCACTCATCCTTCTGGGCTTTGGCTTTGTCCTAGTTTCTCGGTCTTTCCGTTTGATTTAAGTGCATTCTTACTTTTTATGGTATGGTGGTAATGCGCAATGGCTTATGGTGGAAGAGGCACTTCACTTCCTAATTTCCATTGTGCCCCTTGTACCCCGCAGCACCAAAATCTTTTATGGCAGCCCTGCGTCTTTGACAACAGAACCTTTAGTTGGCATCAAGCCTATTACTATTTACAGGGAAACATGCACTAATTTACACGAAAGATGAGATTCAAATCCTAGCAAACCATTTGAGTTTGCTTTGGTAGCCAAATTCGCATTCGAAAAACCTCCATTGTCTAGAGTTCACATATTTTTCAGCGATTTTGGTCTTTTTTTTGGTACTTAATCAATCGGATTAATTGATCACCGCCATATTCCTGTGAAGTCTTCTAAGACGAACTATACTAGCCTCTTCTCCCGTGGTTCCTACTTTGTTGGCAAATAACATTTAAAATTTTTGAAATGGACAACGAATTTTGATCATAAATCCGATTCACCAATTGTCCCTATTTGGCTTAACTTCCAGCTGCTAATGGCTTATCTCATTACTCATACCGTCCTATTCTCATTGGGGTCTTACTTTGATAATTTGGCCTAATAGAAAATTTTGAGCATGAAATTTGGATTGATGAAGTAAATGATATTAATTTTCATGAAATTTATTTGAAAATCTGACCCAAATTTTATAATAATGTGGTATTTTGAGACATGACAATACTTCGTATTTCATAATTCACCCTAAACTAAAACAACCAACTCCATATAAGGAACATGAGTGACCCCATGTGCCAAAAAATATTGCGGTGGGTGAGAGATCTACGATCATTTCACCAACTGGTCAGGAAAAGCCCATTCTTTGGCTCTACAAACTATCTCGGATGCAGCTGTGATTGAATATCCGGTTGTCTCTAACCTTGAAGGTTGTAATACTTTTGATGTTAGTAATACATCGGTTGTGGTGGAAGATTCGGTTGATGTTGCTTTAGCAATGGGAAGCATTCCCGAGCAAGCTTCAAATGCGGCCTCTGAGGAGGTTATCATAAAAGCAGGCAGCACTGGGGACCGTTACTCACTACCTTCTATCTACTTCCATTGACAATGACCTCCATGGTCAGATGAAGTTGAACGATGTCTCCATCCAAAGTTTGATTTGAACTTTCAATACAATTTCATAAGAAAGCAGGGATTTTCCCAAAATAAATGCTATTAGGCAGTCTCTAATGGAGAAAGCCCATGTGACGTCTTCTGGGGAGGTTCAGAGGAATGACGTTGTGATCTAGGAGGTGAAGAGTCTCCTGCATCTTGCCATTGAATCTCATTCAAGTGGATTTGGTGACGTATATTAGTCATCCACTCCTACTCTTGATTCTAATGGGAGCCTTTATTCAAAGAAAATGAGTTTGAAGATTTGGAGGTTTGCTTTAACAGATGTCAAACAAAGAAGGAGGGCTCTAATTCCTCAAAAAAATTTCTCGATATTATCTAAGGAAAAAAGGAGCAGATCCTGAAACATGAGTAGAGAATCTCGTTTTCTCTTTTGTTTGTATTTTTTGTTCTAAACTTAATTCTTTATTTGTGAGAATCTTTGAAGGGTTTAGTAACTATTTTATATATTTCTTCTCTTTTATTTATTTATTTTTTTTTTACTCTTTGAGGTTACTAATCAAAACTATTTTGTATTCAAAGTTATCATTAATAAAGCTTAACAATTATCATAATATATATATTGTTAGGAAGATGGAAGCTTTAAGTAACATAATAATGTTTACAAGGCTTAGCAAGAAAATAAAAAAAGAAAAAGTAATACATAAAAAATCCAAAAGCAAGGTTTTATCATACAAAAGATCCTTGGATCTATTTTGAAAGTTGAAAGTGTATCTTGTCAAAAATAATTTTGTGGTGGTTCCTCCGCAATTCATTCACTTAGCAAATGAATGGAAGCCAATTGCTTTCCTCATGCACATCTCCATTCAACATCATTGCTTTGAGTTTATGATCCTTGGATCATCTCAAACTTGTTGTACATAGAATCACTTGTGATCACCCAATGCTTGATTAGATTTTCTATGACGTTAGATAACTTCTCGCCAAATTGACTTCTGACGTCCTTGAATTGCAAATGCCTTCTAAAGGTCATAATTGATGCTCCTAGAAAATTTATTCTAATCATAACCACTACATAGAAAATAAAACAAAAAGAGCAAAAGTAATGAACATCCTCATGACTCAAATCGTCGACAGCTTGAAATAGTATCCAAAGGATGCCATTGAGCATATAGGGTTTCATACTAAGATATTATTTCTAAGAGCTCACAGGAGGTAACATGGGTGATAATAGTGCAAGAAGTAAAATTGAAAAAGAAGACATTTATCCACAATCCATTCATTTAAAAAAGAAAATTCATAAATACATTCATCATAGAAAAAAATGAAAATCAACCAAATATTAACACAATGTTGAAAAAAAAAAAGATTTTCTCATACATAAATAAAATGAAAAGGCTGAAAATAAAAATAGCTAAGTAACATCATTATTTTAAATAGACTCCACCTTGTAAGTGTGGTTCTCATGCAGCTCTTGATCTGATATGTTAGCATCACTTGCCAAGGAACAATAAAAAAAGTAGAAATTTGATTAGATTTAAAGTTTAAGTACAAAGGTTTTATTAAGATTTAATATGTCAAATTTTATAATTAATTATTCTAGTGGTGTAAAATGCTAAAATTGTAACTGCAATAAGAAAAAATAAAAAGAAACTTAATAGTAAACAAAAAGTAATATATTGAGTTGAAATAAAATAATATCTTGCACATATTATCACTATATATATATATATATATATATATATATATATATATATGCTGAAAATAAAATATTAAACTAAATATATTCAATTTAAACATATACAGAGTAAAAAATTGTATTATATTGAAAGTAACTATAATGAAACTAAACTGAATAGTCACTAAAGAATATAACTAAAAACTAAAACATTTACTTAAGGATGTAACTAAACTAAAATAATGGAATTGAACAATTATTGAAGATTGTACTGAACTAAACATCTACTAAGAGATATAACTAAACTAAAATGAACAGTCACTGAAAATTGTACTTATTTCTGTAAAAGAAACTGTGATAGGACTGTAGCAAGAATCTTAATAACCAATTTAGAAACTATGATGGCCAAGCTAGAAGTTGCAACAGAAACAATAACAACCAAACTATAAGATGTGTAGTTTTTGCAAAATAAATCATGATAAGATTGTAATAAAAATTACAACACAAAAACCGTAATAAAATGGTAACATCCAAACTAGAAGCTATAACTGAGAAGTTGTTGAACATTGTATATGAATCATAATGCAATGTAGTGCATTACATTCAATCATTTATCTATGTTCAATTGAACTTATTCTCAAAAGTAAAGTAGAAATAAGAATTTCAAATCAATTAATTACAAATGTGATATCATCTACTCTTAACTTATTATTTTATCCTGATTTACTAAACTAATCTGATTCAAGTTTCTGATTTAACTATAATAAAAATATCCAAACATTAGGATTTATTGAGTATCATGATCTACCTTTTTTAACTGATTATTCTAACTGACTGATCCAAAATCAGTTAAGACATAACTGAGTGTCTTAACTAAATGTACTAATTTAATTAGCAAAATATTTTGATTTATCTTAATTTTAGATATTTAGATACAAATTGAGTATCTTAGCTTGACTAATTAATTTTATTGAAATTATTTACTTATTTTCATTCATTTTGATGTTCTTGAGATTTATAATTAACTGGTAGACTTATATTCCAAATTTTCTATGCAAATTACTAAGTGTAAGACATTAGATCTTAAACATGATCAAAATTTAGACCTTGTCTAAAATTTGGATTTTCTAGCTAATTTATGTAGTTTTATCTTACTAATGATCTTATTAAATTGTTATGAAATTTTTATTGAGTTTTGAACTGATTAAGCTAACTAAATTTTCATTTCATGTTTCATACTTAAATGCTAATTTTTTAATACTAAAAATTTCAATTATTGATTCTCCTTACATTAAGGAGTTATTCTGTTGAAAACTAATTAGTTAAGTTAATTTAGTTTATATGACATCAATTTATGCCAATTAGATTGTGTTCATTTCTAGACATAAATCTCCTTAGATCTTAGTCAAGATTTAACTCAAAATCTCAAGATTTGAGTCAAACATTGAGTTTAGCCTCCTCTTACATTCTATGTGACTTAATTCATGGAGATTATCATTCTAAATGCATCAGAATGAAGAGAAGTGCCTTTGGTACCATTTTCTTGATTTTTGAATTAAATAATATTATTTTAGTACTAAAAATTGTTTTTTTTCAATATTGATGGCAAAACCTTTCATTTTAGTTAGATTATGATTCTTTGCATCTTTAAGATCTCATTAACACCTTATTCATGCAAAATTGAGGTCTATATGACTTAATCATCACTAATCCTCCTTAATATTAATTAAGGAGTGATTAAAAAAATTGATTCACAATAGTCTATTATTTTCAAACTAAGGTTCTTCTTAATTTTTTATCATTTTGATATAATGTTCACTGAATTTGGACTTGTATTCATCAAGTTATACTAAAAATACATTCTAAATTTACTTAATGCATCTTCTAATTATTCCTTAAGAAAAATAATTCCAAATTATTAAATAAATCACTATTAGATCTACGACGACATCTGAATCAGATAGCCCTTACTTATTGTATCCGTGGAGGGTATCGTGTCTGGACACTGTATATGTGGCACCCCATCCCCACTATGGTCTTGTTAACTCTTAAGTTAACATGACTACGGTTAAGTGGTCACCAAATGACAAGTTCCTCGCTTATAGCTAAACTAGACATACATTCTAATTCGATATAATTAAGGAAATTGCCATTTACAAGAGTATTTCACTAAATGATAAATACAAGAAATATAATCAGAGTGCAGAAGCAAAATATAACATCCATTCCATCATCATACAGTAAGTAGAAATGTATAACTCAGAATAAGTGCAGTAAGAGAAAATACAAAATAAACCTGTATTATTACAACACATAAAGAAAAAAAGCTGAAATAAAATAAATGCTCATCCTCAAAAGCAAAAGAAGTAAAAGCTAAGGATCTAAAAATCTTCAGCAGCACGCCCCTCCTCCTGATGCAGATCCTCAGATGGATACACAACCTCAAACATTTCAAAATCTATCATTATCGATTTTATAATGATAGGGCCCCAACAAAAAAAAGAGAAAAATCTTATTAGACAAAATATCTAAGTACGATTTAGGCTGATAAATTTATTAAGTTCCTTAAATATCATAATTAATTAACAACTAAGTAAAAATATAGGTGCAAGAAAGCAAATGAAAAGAACATAAAGCTATAAACAATAAGTTTATAACTTATCAAGAGATGAAGTAAGCACATTCCTCCAAATCCAGCGCTGCAATAAGGTTAGGTAATAAAAGAAAAGTAAATACTAATAACTAAAATGAAAAATCATCCTAAATATGCTTATGATCAATGTAAACTTATGCTAATTAACATAAAGTAAAAGAATATGTGAAACATTTAAATAACTGAAAGCAAAACTAACATCATATATATATATAGATATATATATATATATATATATATATATATATATATATATATAAACAAGCAAGACTAGCATCCTAAAATATAAGTAAGCTAGTAATTAAGTAAACAGTAAGTCTGCAAGTGTTGAAATACAGTAAAAGCAAATTGAAAATAATAAATATAAACTGAAAAAACTGCATTGGCCAAGCATGCCACCTGAACTGACAATATACAAACTCACTTATTGCCATATCAGAACTGGGCCAATAGCAACGAAAGAAGTCTATTACGCACCATCCTCGATCATGCCAGGCATGGAGTAGACAATATATCATATCAGAAGGAACTAAGAGGCAGAATCACTGATTAGAAGTGTACTTAAAACTAGTACCACCATGTTAGAACCAGACCTACAGCCACAAAATAGATCAGAATAGAAGGAACTGAGAGGCAGACTAATTATATTACACTCTACTTAACTGAATTCAGTAAAACTAAAAGCACCGATAAAAATGCAAATGTTGTTTATGTAAATTCAAAGTTGACATGAGATATTCATCAATTATCCTATGTCCACAATATATGTCCAAGGTATATAGCTCAATTACACGGTAAGCAAAGCATTAATGTTCAAAGTGTGCAAGAGACTCAACTGAAATATAAGTGATATCCATTATTATCTAATTTATTCGTTCTATCTACTCTAAGTTACACGAGTTCAGGATCTCTAATTCCTACTATCAAGTGTAACTCAAACTCATGACATTAAAAGTTGCAAATAATTAAGACTAGCTAGGTCCTAATTTAATTTAATCAATGTCAACTATATAAGTTAAAATGTAAATCGAATTGACCTATTTTGATTGAATTTAAGCAACCTAAGTTCATTTTGATTGAGCCCAATCAAGATGGAAGGACTAAGAATTAAACTCCAAATATTGGGGTTTAAATCACTTAATCCAAATGGTAATCCTAAAGGACTAAAGCTTAAAACCCATACTCACAAATTAAGGATTAAGGCATATCTTATTAAGTAATGTCACACTTAATATGATGGATCTCTATTCTTAAATCTAATATTGAAAGATTAAATAATCATAAATAAACTATGAGAATATATAAACTAGAAAAATTAATGTTTCACTCATTGAGTAACCCAATTTACTCAATGAATGAAATCTAACATAAGTCATATTTCTAATTCCTAAAGGAGAAGATCTTAAAGAAATAAGATGAACACCCAAGCACTAACCATAAATATTTTTAAAATTAAAGTTTAAATATTGAATTAAGGACTTAGAGGAGATAGAATATGAGATGAATCTCACATTTTGTCACTTAAATTAACTATTTAAGATTAACTTAGGATTTATCATAGAAATCTAATTAATAGCTTAAATTAAGAGAATTTGATTCTAACTCATTTTAATTATTGATTATAGTGATTAGAATATGCTTCTAAGATTTAAGAACACTTAAACTAAATTTAGGCAAAATAATCATTTTGCCCCTACTTAAGGGTTTAAAAAACTACTTTAGATAGTAAGTAATCAAAAAGTATTTAGAAACTATCAGAAACTTGAATTACTAATCAAAAATTGGGGTGATTAGGGCTAATTAAGAAATCTAATCACTCAATCTTAAATATTTTTTTATAGTTTACTGTTTATTAGGTTTTATTGATCAAAATGGTATATTGGAAGATATAATTTAGAGCTCAATTGACCAAGTTATGGTCAATTAAAGATCTAGGGTTTAAGGGTCTAATTAGGGTAGGTCTTAAAAGTGATTAGGCAAAATACTCGCCTAACAGAAAAATTAATACTACAAGAACATTTTTGAGGATTTCCTAATTAAAATGAGATCCATATTGGATATGTTTGGGTGAGTGTGTGCAAAGTTATGATATGTTGAAGATTAGGGGTATTTAGGGCATAAATTAGAGGTCCTAAATGTCACTATGTAAAATATACTTCATATAGAAAATTTGATAGTGCCATAATGATCCTTGATTTTTGTTGATTAAAATGACATATAACATTGTTGCATTTGGATTTATGGTTTGTAAAATATGATTGACTAAAGTTTATATTCTAAATAATTAAAGCAAAACATACAAATAGTATTGTTTAGGAATTTAATTCAATTAAAATTAAATAGTTGAAGGCCCACAACCTCAAAAAACGAGACTGGCGGGCCCCACAAGCGAGTATGACGGGATGCGAGGGCTGCCCTACGGTGCGATTCGAACGAACTGGGTTCGACCCGGTCCAGAGCTGCCAGGAGACGCTTTGCCTTCTTGCATCAGGATGCCAAAGGAAGCAATTTTCGGAAGGAGAAATCAAACGATATAGAGGGATCAAGCCAGCGAACATGATTGGCCCAACTTAGATTAGTATAAATAATTGCATAAAATAATTCAAATGCTGCAACTAAAAAGATTGATTGGCAGAGAAGAGTACCTTAGGGTTTATGATCTCGACGAGCAGCAGACAGCAGGAGTACCAGACCCGATCAATCGCCCCGGGCAAAAAAATGCAATCAACCGAAATGGAAGGAGTATAATTGTGAAGACCCACTTAAGTAGTAATAAGTGAAACTCTTAAACATCGAGGCGCCTTTTCAGATAACGGTGGAGTTCCTGATAAGAACTCCAAAGTTAAGCATGCTCAGGTGGGAGCACTCCCAGGATGGGTGACCTACTGGGAAGTTATCTTCTGAGAACAAAACCGTGAGGCTTTTCAGGTCAAAGCGGACAATACCTTGATGCTTAAGAGTTTGGGCTATTACAAATGGTATCAGAGCAGGCCATAGGGTGTCAGATAGGAGCTAAGTGCCATATAGGGCAAAGTACCACTTCATGTGAGCAACCTCTTGAACCCATTATGGTTAAGGTGCTACATGGTTGTGGGTATCTCTTGTGCCTGTAGGGGTCACCTCTAGTCCTATCTACCCAATGGATGGTTCTTGGATCTGTGTGTGGATACTGATGAGGACGTCAGTTACTTAAGTTGGGGAGATTGTGAAGACCCAATTAAGTAGTAATAAGTGAAACTATTAAACATCGAGGCACCTTTTCAGATAACGGTGGAGTTCCTGATAAGAACTCCAAAGTTAAGCGTGCTCAGGTGGGAGCACTCCCAGGATGGGTGCGGGTGACCTACTGGGAAGTTATCTTCTGAGAGCAAAATTGTGAGGCCTTTCAGGCCAAAGGGACAATACCTTGGTGCTTAAGAGTTTGGGCTGTTACAATAATAGAATTTTTTGGCGGTGTTTTGACACCTGCAATCGTGCAGGAAGTGCTGGTCATCACGTGTCAAGCTGGAGGACACGCAGCGCAGGCGCTCGAAGGGAAGAAGGAGATGACTCATGACCATCCGATCGGATCGATCGGATGATCTAGAGGAGAGACGCTCGATTCAAACGTCGTCAAGATGAGAGAATGGCGCCATTAAATGCCTATAATATAATAATAATTATTTAATATTTCATTCAAATTTTCTTAAATCAAATTTAACTAATTAATTGCATATCAAAATTCTAAATAAATTACCCTTAGCTAATTGAGAGGTGAGGAACGCAACAGTGAAGATGTATTTTTATTTCGACAAATATTTAATTATTCAAATTTTTGGGGTATTTAAATAATATTAAAATATTTGCTGAAAATCTAATGACTTCCAAATGCTTCCAAAACTTCACCCATAGCTAATTTGGGGGTGATGAGCGCAATGACAAAGTTAGATTTTTGATTTGAGATTAATTTAATTAGCTCAAATTCTATGGTTTCTGAAATTCCCAAAATCAGTATTCGATTCATTTGACTCCTAATTTGGTCTAGGTCTTAAAGGTGAACTTCTAATGACATGATTAGAGTACTAGAATCACAATTAGAACTTGATTTAGTCTTAATTAACTTAAGTAACAACCTAGGTTATTACAATACATCTCCTTCATGGTGAAAACCCAAAGAATTAGGAATCTCAAGTTTTAATTTTCAAAGAACTTTAAGCCTAAATTTAATTACTAGCACATTATCTATGCTATGCCACTTCTCTTGATGTAAAATGCCAAAAAGCAAACCCTCCAAACCATTGAAACCTACTCCATAGAGGCTTGAATACTGTGGCGATCGGGGATCGACGTTCGAGAGTTTCAAAAGAATGATTCATACACTAGAAATATACATTTATGAAAATAAAGAAAATATAATACATAAATGTCCATATTTACATCCAAAGCCATTTATATATTAAATTTACAACAGTTTAAATAGTTACAATAAAAAATTATTCACTGCTCATATCTCACATCTCTTTCTCTTCTTTTCTTTTATTACTTTGGCAGATCTTCAATACTTTAATTTTCAAAACCTAAAAAATTCAGTTACCAGTCAGGTAGGAGTACGCAAATCATTCTTATAAGAGTAATTCTAGCATCCTATAATAGGTATAAATCAAATATAAGACTAAATAAAATATCTGCATAGCATTTATGAAAGAAAAGCAAACCTTCAAATTTCAACATTTGCCCTGCAAGTTAGCTTTGAAATTCAACATATATGAAAAGCATGAAATTTATAAATTTTATCAAAAGCATTTGTAATAATAAGTCGAGTTCGTAGACTCCTAAGCCCAAATGGGTAAACCCATAGGCATAACCTGTATGAAGCTTTTCTCACTATCCGTCGGTAGCTTACTCAAAATAGGAACTGATGGTGTGTCTTTCCTCTGGATTTGCCCACTTCATAAAAAGGGCTAAATCCCTCCATATAACTCCTAGGGGCTGCCAGCCGGCCCAATCTGTACAGATTCTCAGTGTTGCTTTCCATCCTCCAAAGATAAACACCACAATAATATATACCACATTTCATCTTTTTATTACATGCTTATTTGATAATATTCTCTTACAAGTTTATAAGCGGTAAGCAGTTAAATAATGCTCGAATGAAAATGGCTCAAAATAAGAATACTGAAATAAAACTTATAAGTAGATTTACGTACCTGACTGTTTTGATACAAGTTATAACCAATTCAATTTCTTTGATCTGCCAAAAATAATTTTAATTCATTAATTTAATATTTCATGATTTTAATATGATTCATAATATTAGGTTTTTCTAATCTAAATTGATTTTTGGATTATCTAATTTGGAGTTTAACTGATTAACTTATGATTAATACTTTCAAATGAAGTGAATACTTACAATCTTAGATATGAAACTCTAGATATTTTATAAGTGTTTAACTTGTGAAAATATCTATATTTCTCACAAATTTTTTAAGTCCTAAAATTTTTAAAAATTTTGGCAGAGCCTCCTTTGTTTTTATTTAAATAAATAATTTTACACAATCAATATATAAGTTAATCCATTGACTATTTACAGTTTTAAAATAGAGTTCAATCTTTTTTATAGGATTGCTCATTTCCAATTCTAAAATAGAGTTCAATTCATTTTATAGGATTACATATTTCCAGTTCTAATAATTTCAAGTTATAAAAATAAAGCAATTTATAATTCATACATCCTATATCAAATATCTATGAAATTAATAAGAGATGCAAAAATTAATTTAGCAATTTATAAGGGCAATTTAGCTACTCTTTAATATTTTATAATAATACATGTTTGAATTATATATTTTATTACTATACTTATTCTGAGTTGTATGTTTTACATATCATATTATGATGGAATGAATATTTACATTTTGCTTTTGCACTCTGAATATTTTTTGTATTTTTCATTTAGTGAAATACTCTTGTGAATGACAAACTCCTTAATTATACTGGATTATGGTGAATACCTAATCTATCTATAAGAGAAGAATTTGTCATTTGGTGACCACTTCACCGTAATCATGTTAACTTAAGAGTTAACAGGGCCACGGTGGGGCTGGGATGCCACGCACAAACACTTCCAAAATATCACCCCTAGCTAATTTGGGGGTGATGAGTTCAATGACGGACTGTATTTTCGATTCTGAGGTCTAAATAAATTATGCATTTTCAGAATTATCGAAAAATCAGAAAATATCGGAAATTGTCAAATAATCTCCAAATCGTACGAAATTCAAGGTGGAGGCTCTTAACAATATTATAAGAGTAATAGAAAGAATTAGAGTCAATTTGATTATTAATTGATGAGTAACAACATGAGGGTTGTTACAAAGGGATAGGGCAGCAACACACTCTTGTGCTTAAAAACTTTTTGTCTAAATTCTCTAAAACACAAACCCTCTTCCTCTCCAATGGCCTCACAAAAGAAGAGTGTCGCAAGCAAGGAAGCAACTGCCTCAACATCTGAAGGTGCATTCAGCACGAAACGCTTTTCTTCGATGGTAGTTGAACAACGATTTGTTCAAATCACATCACGATGGAAGCTCATCCCGGAAAGGGAATTCAAACTCTCCTACATAGTCTTCCATGGAGATATCCATAACTAGGAATAACATAGGCTGGTTTGTCTACAGACCGACTCATACTCTTCCATCGTGCAAGAAGTCTACGATAACACAGTTAATGCGAGTGGGCGTAAATTTTTTGTGTGAGGGAAGGCTGTGTCGTTCGGGCTCAAGCAGATCGAGCAATTTTATGAGTTAAAGACAGTAGAAGAGTGTTCCTACAAAGCCTTAATAAATTTAGAAAATGACCCAGAGGCAATAGCAAGCGCCCTCATCTATAATAATATTGGATGGATAAGGAATTTAGCCAATATTCCATGAGTTCTACTTATGAGCTCGTGTAGTGCATGTCATATTCTCATTTTTGGCATTATAATTCCATATGGGAATTTAAGTGGGGTGACACAGTCAAAAGCTCTTCTCATTTGTGCTATTGAGCAACCTAGAGATATCCACATCTCCAAGATTATTTTTGAGCAGCTATGGAACGCCCTGACCGGGTCATGCGCCGCACTCACCTTCGGGTCACTAATGTCTGGGATGTGCCATGCCCAAGGGGTCAAGGTATCATCCGGTGACGTAGCTATTCCTCCCCGAGCTCCTATTACTCGCAACAACTTAAACGCTTGCCTTCAAGAAGTTAATAGGAGCAAAAAGAGAAATGAAGAGGAAGGCAAAGTTTCATCTTCCTCCAGAATAATGTATTCACTTAAAAAATTTACAAAAAGAAATGAACAAAATGAGGGATTATCAAGTATAAATGGGGAAGAGTATGACATCAGATATGAGGTACTGCAAGACTGAATTATCTAGATAGTGCTAATTTCAAAATGATTTCCACTTAGCTCTCGAAACAATATTTTTGAATTGGAGATTACATGGTGAACCGGGTGACGCTGTGCTGCCCCTAGCTTATGAACCCCTTCGAATATAGAATGGCCGGAGGAAGATGATGATGATGAAGGAGAAGAAGAAGAAGAAGAAGAGGAGGATGAAGAATATGAATAGGTTGTAATTTTTATTTTCTTTCATTTTGTTTATTTAGAGTTTAGTTTGTACTTTTGTTTTTGTTGTTTTGCTTTCATTAAGTAAATCTTAGTGAATCACTTTTCTCCAATTTTTATGCCAATAGAATATCATTATCTCTGAAATATTTCTTTATTTTTAATTTGGCGGAATTCAAGTGTGATAAAACTTGCGAAGAGTTTCTTTATTTCGAATTACTCAATAAGAAGTGATTAAAATAATAGATAATTCTGAATTTTTTCATGTTAAAATGTCTACACTTATTTTACTATAAGCCTCCACAACAAAAAGTTATATGATGCTATAAATCTAAGTGTGGGAGTGTGGTTATAGAACTTGATTGAGAAAAGCAAGAAAGATGAAACAAAAGATGTGCTAGCATTCTGTATAATTTACTGAGCGTAATAAAAATAGATGGGGATGGAAAAAAATATATTTCCCTTGAATGAATGCAAAAAGAAAATCCATTGATGAAAAAAATATCTCCTAAAATAAGAAAAATTGAGAAAATAAGATGAAGAAAATTATTTTTCTTGAATGGAATTATTCATTGCGGTTTAGAAGAAGAAATATAAAATGGCACAAGATTCTAAACACACAGAAATTTACTTTGTCTTAGTTAAGCAAACCTAGAAATCTCCTCGATAATAAAGAGTTGAGCATCGAACATTTAGAAACGAAGACTTAATTAGTCAAAAGAAAGAAAAATATTAGCATGAGACTTTTCATAAATTGAATTCGTGTAATCACCTTGTTTCGTAATACATGAAATAGCAAAAAACACTTCACACCTATCCTATTGAAATATACAATCTTGAAAATCAAAAAAATTCATCTTTGAGCTTACTCAAAGACGAACAAGAATTTAAATGTGGGGTGTGATAAATCTAAAATTTATAACACAATAAGTAAATAAAGCAAACATTTTTATGATAAAAATGTATACTTTGATGCATTGTTGCTGCTTTTTTAGGAAAAAATTGTGCAAAGCAAAATTTGGGCCAAATGAAGAAATTATAGAAGAAAATCGCTACAGCGCGCCACTGCACACTTAAGCGGTCTCAACCCGAGAGTTCCCCGCTACAGTGCGTTGCAACGGTCTCAACCCGACACTCTGACACTCCAGCGCGCCGCAACGAAACTCATTGGATCCAGGAACTTAGTAGAATTATTAAGGGGCCTCGCTACGGTGGGCCGCAGCGGTCTCAACCCAAAACTCGGCTACAGCGGCCCAAGCGCACCTCAGCAGATCAACAGGGCCCGAACTAGTGAAGAAATTTAAAGCAACCCGGCTACAGCGGCCCAAGCGCGCCACAGCGCGCTTAAGCGGTCTCAACCCGAAAGCTTGGCGCTATAGTGTGCCATAACGCTACAGTAATTCAAAGCAACATGCTATAGAGCGTCGTAACAACCTTAACCCGAAATACGGGCACTATAGCGCGCCACATCGAGCATTCACTTGATATTCTGAGGCAAAACCAATGCAGCGCGCCCAAGCGCGCCACAACGCGCCGCAACGGAACTAAACCGAGACATGGGCACTGCGGCGCGTTGCAGAGCCCATCATAATCTCAACTAGAAATGAGTATTTAATTCAGCATAGGGAAGATCAGAAATTTCAAATACATTGTGTTCCATAGCTGCCATCAACACAATTTGCATTAAATCTTCTTATTTTCAAGAGAATAAATGGAATATTCATTAAACAGCCATTAAAGAAAAGAAGATGAAAGTATTAATAGAATTAATTTAAGGGGTTGGAAGCAGAAGCTATAAAAGCCAAGGAAAAATGCTTAGAGATGGTTCCTTTTTTTGACATTCTCAGCTCTAAAACATTTGAAGCTGCATCCAAGAGAGAAAGGAGAAACCCTACCCATGGAAGGAGAATGTAACCACCAAGGGAAAGCAGAAAGAACATTCAAAGAACCACCAAGGGAAGGCAAGGTTGAAGAGCAAGAAGAAAACTGGTGAACACTTAGTGATATTTCTAGTATTTCCCTTAATCTCCTCTTTGATTTTCTTACTTTAAGAACCATGCAAAGGTTCATTTTCTTATTTTGTATTTCCTGTATTTCTTTTGAGATGAAAGGCTAAATTCTCCTTAGAGAGAGTTGGGGTAAGTCATGTAATCAATTTCGGGATAAAAGTGTTTGTACTCATTTTCTTCAATAAATAAATCTCTTAATCAATTTTTGGTTTGGATATGAACTTGTTTGAAAGCATGCTGTGTGATGAATATTTTATTAAATTAAATGGTTATTAATGAAAATACTATCAAGCCTACTCGTCACATTAAAACTAAGGACATGCACATAAAGGTCCTCACCGCGAATATGTGACAATATTCATTGTGCGAGAATTCTCGGTATAAACACCTTTGGATTAATGTGATGAGTTGAACTTGATAACTTAATCCTCTTAGAGCTCCATAGCTCACCAATTGGAGTAAAGCTAGAAATATGTGCATTAACGCTTAGAGCTTAGTGACAAGCTCTTGAGCCTAGTAGCATTGTTCTTTGAGCTCAGTTGAGAGATTGATGCATGTGAGCCAAGAGCCACCAATTACGCTCCATAGCTCATCATAAGTTAAAGGAGAAAGATGAATAATTGTGTGCTTGTGGATGAATGTGACATAATCCATTTAGCCTAATAATTCACATCCTTAGCTAAGCTGCGAGAGAAGCGCGTGATGCTAATTGAGTGGAATCAAGTTTGTGTGATCGCTGAAATTAAAACTATAAATTTGATTACTTAGACATAAAAAATCAGATTTGACTCATATCGATCACATAAGGGTCTATGAGCCGAGATTGAACCTTCTTGAGTTCATCTCGTGCACTATGCATAAAATAGTTGGAATTAGAGAACCAATCTAAGGAATGCTATTATCACTTGATTATAATTCATGTGAGAACAAGTATAATTTAAAGTTAATAAATAAGAGTATTTACACCAATCCCTTAATAAATTGCATGATAAAACCTAACTCTTCCTTCTTCTCTAAACTGTATTTTTGAATTAAGATCTTTGCATTATTAAATAAGAGCAAACTAAACCACAACATATCATTATTCAAAACATTGTTGAAAGTAAATATACCTTAGTAATAAAACGCTATGTTCCCAGAGAACGATAAATCTCATAATTCACTTTTTATTATTATTTTGGATCGCGTACACTTGCGTGCGAGCGCAGACGTGTATTTACAGTCTATCAGTGCGCTACGACGCCAAATTTCTAGATATGCGGGCGCTGCAATGCGCTGTAGCGCTTTCAAACGCTACAAAGCGCTACGATGCCAAATTTCCCTAGACACGAGAGCTGTGATGCGCTGAAGCGCTCCATGGCCAAAAGTCAGGCGCTACGGTGCGCAGTAGCGCTCGACGGTGATTTTGCATGGACGAAAAATGGGATGTCTCCCATTTTTATCCCAAATACTCTTGATTCAGGGCACCTCAAGTGCGGGGCCATATAGTGATGGAAAGGTCTTTCCAATATCTTTTCATTGATACCAAAATTGACATTAAGAGATTATTTTAACATCGCAAATAATGATTCCCTAGCTACCTATGCAAGATTTCTTTTCATACAACATCATTCATTTTTGGATTTTGATCGAACTCTATTGAACTCGATTGCTAAAATACAAGTTCTTGATGATAAGTTTTAAATATTCAAATGAAATAAAGTTGGGGAAATGGAAGGTACAAGGAAGGATGCAAGGAGGCTACCTTGGAGAGGTACCTGAGCTTGCAAATGGAAGAAGAGCTCCAGCTAGAGTTCTTCAAGAGCTGGGGAGGAAAAAGCTTCTCCTTCTTTAGCCGCTAGAAACAGGAGGGAAGAGGGTTGGGGATTCTTCGAGAGCTTGGGAGCTTCCTCCTTTAACAACTAAGCAAATAGAGAGGGAGGAGGGTTAAGGCTCCAACTTAAAGGAAAAGAGGAGGATGGCTTCAATAGGGGAAAGTATGGCTCTCCATAGGTTGCTTGTGCAGCAGAGTCATACACTTGCTTGCATGAGGGAGAAGGCCAGTGCACGGGAAGGGAGGAAAGGGTGTCGAACGGAAGAGGGGGAGTGGATCCCAGGCACAGAATAAGAAAAATAAAATGGATTTTTGAAATTTAATTAATCATTTTCTAATTTTAATTAACACATTTCTCTAATTAAAATTAGATGAATAAACAGGCTTTGAAAAATCCTAAAAATTCATCCCTAACTAATTCGAGGGTGAAGAACTCAACATCAAAGTCATATTTTA
Source organism: Gastrodia elata (assembly GCA_016760335.1). Classification (NCBI taxonomy): domain Eukaryota; kingdom Viridiplantae; phylum Streptophyta; class Magnoliopsida; order Asparagales; family Orchidaceae; genus Gastrodia; species Gastrodia elata. Next base: position 40,617,083 of record CM028677.1, read on the forward strand.
ATTTCGAGATCAATTTAATTATCCTAATTTTTAGTATATTAAAATATATTTAAATATTTGAGAAAATTCGACAACCTCCAAACACTTTCAAAACATCGTCCTTATCTAATTTGGGGGTGACGAGCGCACTGATGAAGTCAGATTTGATTTCAATGTCAAATTAAATATATCAAATTTCTAATTATTTAAATATTATTAAAATAATTCAAATATTTGATTGAGCTCTGAATCGCACCAAATATTCAGGGTTTGGTTTTAATGACCAGATGAACATAATAGAATGATAATTAGAATGCAATTAAACTAAAATTAAATTAAATAATAACCTAGAGTTGTTACATGTAATGACCAATTGGATCACATAAGGAGGTGCTAACAGAATTCCATTGGGTTTTGATGGGTTTCGGAGGGTTCCAGGGTAAGGCAACCCTATTTAGTGCCAAACCAAGTGCTCAGTCATGCCCGAGGAGCTCTACACGGTTTGTAGCCCGAGGAGGGGGGCGCTTCAGTGCACCCAAGCGCCTATGGATAGAGGGAGGCACTGGAGCTCAAACATGCTCAAGCACGCCTAAGCACCCATGATGGTTCAGATACAAAAATAGGTGTCATGTGGTCAATTATGGGCTGTTTCGGACATTCTTGGGCTTATGTTAAAGCTTGCTAGAAGCCCTAACTTTTAATAATGTCGAGGAAAGATTTCCAAGTGGGAGAAATCTTGTGACGGCCAAGATTTGAGTTGGAGAGCCATGAGAAGGGCATAGAAAAAGTGAGGTGTTATGGCTGTGTTTCTCTAGCAGGTGAGCACTTCTTTTTCTTCTATGGGATAGGACTACTCGGGTACTCTGTAAAACTTCTAATCTTCATAGTGGAATCTTTCTGGTTGTGTGGCTGTGATTTTTCTCATTATCGAGTTTTTCACATAATTTCTTTATGTTTGTTTGCTTGTGATTTTTTATTTTTCTTTTGCCTTTGTATTTTCTCATAATTGCTCGATATTGATCAAAATACAAACCCTAAAATGGGTTTAGAATCCTAACAAAGATCATAATATAATTTAATAAAATTGAAAAGCAAACTATTTTTTAATTTATTTCACATATAAAAGAAGTCATTAGTAATCAAATAGAAAAATGAATTTAAAACATAACCAAAAATTTGATTTAACAAATAAACTTATATTACATCTATAAACAAAATTTTGAAATTTGAAAAATAAAAATTAACCAAATTCCAAAGTAAAATGTATGGTGAACAACAAAAAATATTTTGCAATATAAGGAAACATATTATTTCTTTAGAGTCTCTCTTGCTACTCTTAGTACTATGATAAATGGTATCTTGTAAATAAAAATACTTATTTATTTAATAATACATTAAAGTGTTATACTGCTATTGCTTTTCATGTTAAAAACATAATTTTAGATATTATTATGAATTGGAGAGTGCCGATTGAAGCTAGGAGCTTTAGATTTCAAAAATTTTATGAATGAAAAGTGGGTCTTTCAAAACATTAACTTTTAAAGCAGTGCTTTGAGTTTATGATTTTTCCCCCTTATCATATAGAGAGGTTCAATACTTATATCGCTAGCTTATTTGACCATTATTATTCTTGTGCCCGTTCCTTTGCATTATTTTGCATGATAGTTTCATGTCTTTAGGGGAGATGTCCCTTTATTAGTGTTAATTTCATGAATCTGGAGTTGAACTTTGATAGAATCACCAGTTGGATTATTTCATTTTATGACTTTTTTTGGAGATGTAGGGAGGAAATTTGCCTTTGATTTATGTTAGGTCAAGTTGAGATTGGATTTTTCATTGGCTTTGAAATTAGTAACATATATGAATATGTTCTTGCCTTTTCTATATCATTTGTCTGACTCTTTATTTGCATATTTTGGTGCTATAAGTTGCCAATTTTTATGAATGAGTTGTTCTAGTTCTGATGCTATTACTACATGCACATGCTGAATTTTATCTACATTGCAAGGTTATCAAGGTTCACCAACTATTTATTTAGCACACCGCTCTGCAACAATGGTGATTGAATTCATTTCAAGTTGTTCTATTTCTCTTTAATTAGTACTATGATCTGATAATATCGTAAATTTTTGGCCTTGGCAAGCCCGTTTCTATATCTCCATATGTATGATTTTATATGCAATTATTGTTTATTAAAGTGCTCAACCGTATGATTTAGAATTTATTAAAGTGCTCAATCGTATGATTTAGAATGTTCTTTTTTCAGCTAGATTTTTGACTAGTCTTTATTGTTTATCAAATATTCTATTGGTATTTCTCTTTTGATCAAAATATTAATAAATATTGAGATGATAAATGAGTCTTGGACTCCGCCTAGCCAGTAATAATCTCTAACTTTATTTTTTTCTATTATTTTTTATCTATTTAATCTAAAATTCTATTTTGTTTATATCTCTTCTATATTATTTTTTTTAAAAATACTACAATACATCAATAAATATTATAATATTTTTTTTCAGATTATTAATTAGTTTTTAATCATGATTATAATAATAAATCTTATTTATTATAAGTTAATTATTAATTTTAAATATATTAATAATTATTTTAAATATAATAATGATTGTGAAGTATTAAAAAAATATTTATTAAAAGTATTGTAACATCTTATTATTTTTTTTTCATTTAATATTATGGGCCCCACCATTCCAAGGAAAAAACCGACCTGCCAACATCTCATTGGCTACGCAAATGTAGGCTGAAGTGTTTATCCTAACATTATAATTTTCTCCGGATTGGAAATCGCACGCGCCATATTCCCTCAGCCAGCGATGGTTGCGGTCTTCTATTAAGTTTTAATCGACGTAGACAGCAGAAAAGAAATAGTTTAAAAAGGGACAAATGAATCTTTCTGATGCGACACAGAGGAGGTCTTGATCCATCCGAGAGTCAGCGATGGAGGTTAAAGTAACAGATATCCAGCGGGAGGTGGCAACGGCGACGACCATAGTGAAGCGGGAAGAGATGCAGGAGGAGGTAATGGGCAGCGGGCTTCGCCTCGCACTTAATGGAGGCGTTGGGAGCGACAGGTTTGACAATTTTAATTATAGATATGTCCGGCGATCGCCCGATTTCGGGCGGATGCCCCCTGAATCGATCGTTGTCGATTTATATTTTGTGTATTTTAGATGTTCGAACTGATGAATCTAAAATTTGGGGAGAGAGATGCTGAAGTGAGTACGGATTTGGAACCCTCCATGATTCTATTTTTTTTAACTGAGGGCGAGGAACTCTAGTCTTGATTAGGATGCTCCGGCCTATCTATCGTTAATGTTAATGTAGGGTTTTCCAGTTCCTTTGTTATTTTCATTATGAAATAAAGGTAATTAGTGTCACATTTTGTTCTTAGGGTTATGATACTAATTGCCGGTTTCGTCAGTATAAAAATTTGGATTTGTTTTATTAGAATTTTTCTGATTGCTTAATTTTTCATTTGGGAAAGCTGAACACTTCGAGCATTTACATATCGCACTGATTAAATCTCAAATTTTCTGAAGTTTTTCGGCAATGAAAAATACTAACGCTACCGCTCAGCTTACTATTTTTTACAATGGATCAGTGAACGTTTTTGACGCAGTTCCTCCAGAGAAGGTTCTCTCTCTCTCTCTCTCTCTCTCTCTCTCTCTCTCTCTCTCTCTCTCTCTCTCTCTCTCTGTCTGTCTTCTCGTTATCTTTCTCACTCTGTCTTCTCGTTATCTTTCTCACTCTTTATGTTCCATGGCTGACTACCACCGCTCGGGAAGATCAGGCACAAGCTATTATGCTCATTGCTGCTGCGGCCGCAGCAGGAGCAGCTTCTTCTGAAAAAAACACAAGCCTAAGCACAGTCCCCGCCATGGCCTACCAAAGCACCGCCATCGCAACTGCGCCTTCGCTGACGAGGTCTTTATCTCAGCAGAGTTCTTCAACAGCGGTTTCTCCACAGCCACCTCAGCTTTTTACAAACCCTTCTCCATATCTTTGCAAGCTACATAGCGGTTAGCAAGAAGCACTTAATTATTTACATAATAATTTTTTTTTAAGGGGGCGCACAAGTGTTTATGTGTGTGTGTTTTCCTGAAATTTGAAAATCCCTTGAATGTGAAGATCTTGTTGTGTGATTGCAGAGCTTCCAGTAGCACGGAGGAACTCGCTTCAGCGTTTCTTAGAGAAGCGTCGCGACAGGCAAGTTAAAATATCTACCTTCTCACTTTATTTGGGATAGAAACCATTTCATTTTAGCAAATTATACAGAAGTAAAAATTGTGTGTAAAATTTTAATAATTCGACACACGTGAATGTATTTGTGCTTTGACTTGGATTTAACATTGTGCAGTTGGCATGAACTTTAAATGTTTTTAGTTTCTAAAAGTATTGATACTTAGATGTGTTAGGGAGAGTGAATAGTTGGGGATTCAAATTCTGTTCTATTAACACTAATGGTTAAACCCAATTCAGATTATAAATATAAGGACATGGGTGTGGCCAATTGCTATCATTTCTACACCGTTATTTTTAAATATAAGGTCATAGTGCATATCACTTCAACTATTTCTCTTCTTCAAATGAATGTTTGCCAGTGCTATTAAGAATTATGTACTTAGAGCACACTTCTCATCTTTGAGACATTGTTACAGTTGCTCACTCATTTACTTGAAGGTACTACAGTAATACTATGATTTTTGATGTGGTGTTATAATGGAGTGTAAGGAAGGCTGTGGATGCTGTTCATCAAATGACAAATTGATCTTTCTCAACAAAGGAGATTTATGAAAGATCACTAATTCTCTTTTACAACAACCAAGATAAAAATAAGCAAATTGCCATCTATTCTTTCTTCATTCCATCAAGTATTTATACATGGACAAAATAACTCCACTCATTAGACACTCACATATGGCCAAAATAACCTTTGTAGGGACTATCTATGACCCATTAAACACACAAATATATAAAAAGACTAATCACACCTAATTGACTTACAACGAGGGCTCATGCACTCAATACTCCTACATACATTTAAATAATTAAAAACAAATAAGCCCTTACATCAATATAACTTAAATAACGTAATAAATGTCCAAGTGACCTATAAATGATTAACAAGCAAACATAGAACTCTCACAGATATAAAATAGCACAATTAAGAAATAGAAATAAATTCCAAATAGTAAAACTTCAATTTGTATGTATCCTAGCATGCTTATACTTGGCTTTTTCTTATCAGAGTATGATCTTATTTTGTATGAGTTTTTGCTTACCAAGAAGAAGCTTGACCTTAGAGTTTAAAGTAGCTTTTACCATGTTTGAAAGTAGCTTAAGCATTCCACTATTGTTCATGGGTTGTAGCAAAGTGGTAGGAAATTTGTTTATATCATAATATATATGTGTAACTAGAGCAGACTTTCTAGACTCAATCGGTGTAACTGAAGTTGATTTAGAAGAACTTGTAAGTGTTGCCATATGTGTAAACACTATGAACTTAGATCATAGCTTATCCAAATTTCTAGCCTCTAAATAAATCATAAAAAGAGTTGCAAACATCCAATGCATTAATAAATGGAGTAGGTGAAGGAATAATTTGTGTATTATTACTGACTATTTGAATTAAATGTGGCAAAAATTGTCAGCAAATATTTTGAGGAGATCTATTATATTGATTTAACTCTTAAATAATTTTGTTCAATCCTTAAGCATGCTGATTTTAAACTTTTAATAATATTATGGAATCCTATAAAAACTACATTATATTTTGATTTCATTTGATTATGTGAAAAATTTGGACTGGTTTTGTATGGTGGTGGTGTTGGCCTAAGGTGGTGGGGATGGTATTGGCCGAAGGGTTTGTGGGAGTTAGTGGAGGTTATGGTGGAGTTTGCTGACTAGAAAGCTCTCTAAACTTCTAGTAACAGTTTTATCAATCTTTTAGGGTGGCTTAAAAGATGGTAGGAGAACTAGGATGGAGTTTATGTACTGGTGGAGTCGACTAGGTGGTAAAATTGGTGGTGGTCGAGAGATGATTTTGGCAGTTACTTTTGTTTGTGGTTGGTTATTCGAGGAACCACCCTTTGATTTGCTGAAAGGATGTATCTGAAATGATTATAAATTGATTTGTATATGGCATGGATGTATGGTGAGGGTTTGTGAGGAGGAAGTGATCGAGCAAAGAGTGGAGGCTAGGTGTTCATTTAGATGTAATAATGGGCAATTATGGGAGTTTTGGGAGATGGATGACTATACATGCTTCGAAATTCTTTTTTAATGTCTCTACCATGATTATATCTTATTTGGCATCTCTGCAGTGACTATAAAGTGTTTAGGGAGATAGTATGAGAGTTTGAATGATTTTTATTTAGCAGTTTGGTTGACCAAAGGGTGTGGAAGTGGATGAATTGAGAGGTTATTATTGGGAAGTTATGAGAGGTTATGCAAACGATGGATAACTAAAAGCTCAAATAATTTTGAAGGCGTTTTTAAAGTATTGATCGATTTTGGAAGGTGGTGGTGGCTAGCTAAAGGTAGTTGTGGTGAGTATGCTTGAATGGTGGTTATATGGGTTAATTGGTAGTTGTGGTAGGGAGGGGCATTTGGCTTTGTGGAAGTGGCTGTAGTGATTGGATGTGTATATGGTGACTAGGCTTAGATGCGGAGGCTGTAGATGAGAGAGTAACCTACTTAACTCTTGCAACCAAGAAAGATGTTGATATTCCTTATCAAAAGTGATCCATAAAAGGTCACTAAACCTTCTTAACTTCAAATTGATGTTGGTGGCAAATCAAGGAAGGTTGTGGTGGTTGGAGGTTGAGGGTGGAAGAGTAGATGGGTGAGAGGGAGAGCAACTGATTTAGTAGATAATCAATTTATGGTATGTTCTTTTAGGCTTATTTTACCATAATTTAGTTTAATTTAAGGGTTGTTTGGAATGCATCAATATGCACATAAGATGAACAATCAAATATCTTTAGGTGGTTTAATTTCACCTCTTTGCCACTCCAAGCATCCTCGGGAATCCCTTCTTTCAAAGGAACTGAAGGACCTCTATTGATCCGATATGCAGATGTTTCACAGTCTTTGCCCAAAACTGCTTTAGCACCCATCATGAAGCCTTATACTTCTGGCTCTTTCTGTAAGAGTCCTAATTATGCACCTTACAACACTATTTTGTTGAGGTGTTCCTGGAACAATGAACTCTTACTTGAACCCATTCAAAGCGCAAAACTCTTTGAACTCTTTCTTACAGTATTCTTCGCCATTGTCTGATCTAAAGCATTTGAGCTTTAAGCCTATTTCATTTTCAACCAAGGCTAACTATTTCTTGAACACTTCAAACGTATTAGATTTGTGCTTCAAGAAGTTACCCTTACATTTTTAGTATGATTATCAATGAAAGGAACGAAGGATGTGGCTCTACCAAGAGAGGATGTGGGAGCTGGTCCCACACATCAGTGTGCACTAGCTCCAACTTTTGGGATTTCAAGTCTCTCACACTCCTTGAAAATCTGACCCCCTTCTATTTGCCATATGCAGTTGTAACGACCCGATGTCGTTACATTGTGATTTAGGTCAAAATCCTGACTCTAACATTAGGACACCGGGAAAATTTCAAATTAGGAAAAACAAAAATATCATAGATAAGAATAATTTTAAAAATCAAAGTGCCCTAGTTTGGGAGAAATTCGAATAACGGAAGCTCTCGCTATATTTTCTGAGCTTTTTAAATTCTATAAATTAAGAACATCAAAATGCATGTCTAAATTCATCGTTTTCAGTGTCGTTGTGTTAAGTATTATTTAAAAGCTGCTCGAAAGTTTCATCAAATTCGAAGTACCGATTTGATCATGGTTAATTTTTGACGTTTTTTACTTCAAAAATTAATATAAAATAAAATATTATTTCGAATTGAAAATTTTCGGTGCGAAGGTGTTTGTTATGTCATAACACACATCGGTGTCAAGTTTCGTTGTATTTGGACGTCAAACGGTGGAAAAATGCGATTAATTTAGGTTTAAGTAATTTTAATAAATTTCCTTTAAAATTCTTCTTCCCCATCACAAGCGGACCCATGCGGTTTCTTCTGCTTCTGGCATGCACGACCTGCGCATTCAATGCGCAGGGGGAATGTCCCCTACGCCCCTCCCTCTCCCTCCTCTATTTAATCAACAACAGCCCAGCCAGCCCCCCCTCTAGCCTCCGACCTCCATTCGTTTTTCGATGATCCTAATCCTAAGGTAAGAGGAGTTGGAAAGATAAAAATGGAAAGAAAGATTATTCTAATCTTACTTATCACTATTATAAAATTTATATTTAAGTCATTCACATTTTTATCATTTTCATTAATTAATAATGGGAATAATACAAGTGTTATAAAAATGACTATTATTTTTGTTTTTGTCAATTTCAAATCAGTCATTTCCATTCTGCCTTTATTTTTTGTATATTATAAATATTAACGCTATAATAAACATCACTGCTATCGTAGTAACTTAAAAAAATCAAATTTTAATCAAGAAAACAAAAGAAGAACATAACAGAAATGGAGATAATATTTATTTCTAAGAAAATTGGCTAAATACTAAAATATCGGGAACTTAAATGCAGATTGAGCGAACTGTCACTCATCCGAACTTAAGGAACAAAGGTACCTAGTATATGATGAATATTATATTTTGCAATTTTTACTGCTGCTTAGCCTCGCTTTCGAGCCAAATTCATGTTGTAGTTTAGTTGGTTATTCGGAACCAACATTCGGGATTGTTACTGGAAAATGACATCAGTAAAATTTGGGGTTGTTACTGAAAAATGACATTAGTAACATTCGAAGTTGTTACTGAAAAAAATGATATCAGTAATATTCGGGATTAGTTACTGGAAAATAATATCAGTAACTTTTATTTTGTGATAATACTTGTTGCAGGAAATTGTTTATTTATTTTGCGCTATTGTCTTACTTTTTCTGCATTTTATTATCGCCTTACTTTCGCTAATCATATCTTTATAAAATATAAATATTATTGTGTACTGCAGTACTTAGAGTATTCTCTAATTATTGAGAATTTCAACCCCGATATTATTTTCTGTACAATACCAGGTCAGGTGCTTCTGGGAGAATACGCGCAAGAACCCTAATGCTAAAATTTTTTCAAATTTGCTGATAGATCCACGCGCTGTTTTTCTTATCTTTTATCTTTTTATTTTATTTCTCACTTTTGTACGAGGAGTACGATGAAAGATCTTGTAATTTGAAATATTAAAATAAATGAGAAATATTTTTGGCTTTTATATGTGTGTTCATTTTTCTTTCAAGTTGCTTAACATGATCCTGCGGTAAGTAAACACCCGATGTTGGAACCGTTTGCGCTGAACTGACGTTGGACCATCACAGTTGGTATCAGAGCAGGATTGAGTACTTGTGAAGAAAAGAATATGCATATAAAAATAAGGATATATCCAATCTAATTTTTTTTAATAACTTAGGATAATAGTACCATATTCATCATTATAATTAAAAGCGTGGGAAATACAAGAATAACATTTTTTTTAATCTTTTATTTTATAGATGGATCCTCGCGATGACATGATTGAATACTTCGAGGGATAAAGTGGCGATGACTCCTCAAACTCGGGAATAACTAGTCTTAGCGTAAATATGAACGCTCTCGCAGAAGAATCAAAAGTTGAAGTTTTAACGGAAAGGTTGAGTGAGGTAGAGAGTACCTTAGCCTAGTGGATATCAGTATCCAGGCACAGAATAAGGAATCTGGAAGTAGAGTTGCAAGAGCTAAAATGAATTCTACATGGGAAAAAGATCGCTTTAGAATGGTAAGTGAAAAGAAAGGATGATGTGAAAAATCGTCAGGTCATCTAACTTCAGGATGAACTTCAACGCCTAAGGGAGCTCATCAAGACTGGCGACACGATTGCCTCCACCTTGAAAGGAAAGAGGAAAGCCAAGAACCTCGGGGAGTCCACATCAAAAAGGAGGATGACCAGTTCTGATTCCTCCAATTCATAGAAAGTTTAGAATAGGATTTAGATTATACCTTTTTTGTTGGTGATGCTCAGTAAGGAATAAGTCATACTGTTAATGCAACCCTTTTTTATGTATAAATCTTTTAATGAAAATATTTTGAAGTAAAATTTTTGTAAAACTCTTTTATCATTGCAATTAATTGTTTGTGTATTCAGTAATACAACCGCTTCTAATTACAAGTTTTCAAATCACTCCAAATAGATGGATTCTGAAGAAGGCTTTCTCTCAATACCCATCGAAACCCTAGTTAAGACCATAATCTCCTCGTTTGCAGCGAACAATAGGACGGATCGTCTATTGGAAGTTGTTTTACAAGTCCTTTCAAATCAAGGAAAAGCCTCCACCTCCCTGCTCACATCAGAACTCCCTCAAGGGCAAAGATTGCGAGTAGATGATGCCCTGCAGGCCTTCCTTAAACTCAATCCTCCTACCTTCAATGGCACAGCCCGACCCATAGAAGCAGAGGATTGGATCCAAGCTGTCGAAAGCACGTTAGACAGCTTAAGGTGTCCTTCAGGTGAAACAATAAGGCTAGCAAAATATCTGCTAGAAGGCGAAGCTGAAAAGTGGTGGAGAATCACATATGAAACTACCTTCAAGGGCATTAGTCTGGAGGACATACCGTGGGCAGAGTTCACGGCCGCGTTCAGAAGCCGCTACATTCCTCATTCCGTCCAGAGGATACTTGAGAGCTAATTTATAAAGGTAGCTCAGGGTGACCGATCTGTGGCAGCGTACGAGACGAAGTTCACAATACTCTCTCGTTATGCACTGAAGCTGGTAGATTGAGAAGCTTCAAGGTGCAGTAGGTTCTTGGAGGGTTTAAAAGATAACATTCTCACCAACCTAATTTCTCTTAGGCATACAAAATTTGCCGATCTTTTGGATTGTGCAACAATGCTCGAGCACAATGAGCAGGTGATCGCAGAACGACAAGGGAATAGTCCGATCACTTTTGCTGGGAACCAGGAAACTTTCAAATGTCCCCGTTACCCTGCACCAGCCAGGGCATACCAAATGTCCACAGAAGCTCCTAGGACCCACGAGGGCGTAGCATGTGATCGGCCTCACCCGGGTGGGAGATGCTATCATGGGCAGAACTGCTGCTTTATTTGCGGGTGCACCAGCCACTAAGCGAAGCTCACAACTCAGGATATTCAGTTCACCCTGGAAATAATAAAATATATTAGGATTTAAAGGAAATATTCTAGTGGCCAGGACTCAAAAGAAGCATAATTGAGTTTATTGCTAAGTGTCATGTTTGTTGTTTAGTAAAGGCTGAACATCAAAGGCCAGGTGGACTCTTGCATCCACTAGAAATCCTAAAATGAAAATGGTCAGACATTTATATGGACTTTATTATGGGATTACTTAGGAGTCATTCAGGAGCAGATGCAATTTGGGTAATAGTGGATTGTATGACCAAATCAGCCCATTTTATCCCTATTAAGCAGATTGACATTGTTGAAAAGTTTGCCAAACTTTATATCAAAGAAATAATTAGACTTCATGGGATTCCAAGAGTCATAGTCTTAGATCGGGATAACAGATTTGCGTCCCGATTTTGGCAAGCGATACATCGTGATTTGGGAACCATGCTAGCTCTAAGCGCCGCCTTTCATCCACAAACAGACGGGCAAACCGAAAGAGTTAATCAAATACTCGAAGATCTATTGTGACTAAGCATTCTAGATTTTGGTGGTAGTTGGGAAAAGCACGTATCGTTAATCGAATTCGCGTATAATAATAGCCACCAAACGAGTATTGGCATGACCCCTTATGAAGCCTTATATGGAAGAAAGTGCAGTACTCCGCTAGCTTGGACACAAGTTGGAGATGTACAAATTTATGGCTCTGAGTTGATTGAAGAAACAAATGAAAAGATAAGGCTAATCAAGAGCCTAATTGCGGCAGCCCATGACCGAGGAAAAAAGTATCACGACACCAAGCATCAGATGTTAGAATTTCACGTTGGTGATCGTGCCTATTTAAAGGTTAGCCCGATGAAAGATATTCATTGTTTTGGAGTTACTGGTAAGCTGAGCCTCAGATATGTTGGACCATTCGAAGTAACTGAAAAAATATAAAGCTCAGCTTACAGACTTAAACTTCCTGAAAGATTTTTTGTCATGCACGCACAACGTTTTCCATGTTTTAACACTCTGAAAATGCCTCCAGGGATCCTCTCAACAAATTTCTGATTCGACGGTTGAAATCCAGCTTGATTTAACTTATGTTGAAAAGCCTCTTCAAATTATTGAGAAAGACCGCCGCAAATTAAGAAGTAGAGCAATCCCGATTGTTAAAGTACAGTGGCATAATCATACTGCAAAAGAAGCCATGTGGGAAAAAGAAGATGTTATATGAAAAAAATATCCAGAGTTATTTCTTAATTAAGGTAACCCAGAACTTTCCTTAAATCTTCTTTTTGTTCTTATGATGTCGAGGATGACATTATTTTTAAGTAGGGGAGTTTTTAACGATCCGATGTCGTTACTTTGCGATTTAGGTCAAAATCCTGACTCTAATATTAGGACTTTGGGAAAATTTCAAATTAGGGCAAATAAAAATATCATAGATAAGAATAACTTTAAAGATCAAAGTGTCATAGTTTGGGAGAAATCAGAATAACGGAAGCTCCTGTTATATTTTATGAGTTTTTTAAATTCTATAAATCAAGAATATTGAAATGCATGTCCAAATTCATCTTTTTCAATATCAATGTTTTAAGTATATTATTTATAAGCTCTCGAGAGGTTTTATCAAATTCGGAGCGTCGGTTTGATCACGATTAATTCTTGAAGTTTTTAACTTCAAAAATTAATATAAAATAAAATATTACTTCGAATTGAAAATTTTTTATGCGAGGGTGTTCATTATGTTATAACACACTTTGGTATTAAGTTTCATCGCAATTGGGCGTCAAACGGTGAAAAAATGCGATTAATTTAAGTTTAAGTAATTTTAATATATTTCTCTTAAAATTCTTCTCCCCCGATCGCAAGCGGATCTGTGCGGTTTCTTCCGCCTCTAGCGGAAGAAGCTTCTGCGCCAGGTGGAGGCATGCGCGACCTGCGCATTCAATGCGCAGGGGGAATGTTCCTTACACCCCCTAAGCCCCTCCCTCTCGCTCCTCTATTTAAGCAGCCCCCATTCCCTCTTCTCCCCACACAACCAGCCCACAGCAGCAGTCCTCCTTCTCAGCCCCTACCTGCCAGCCAGCAGCATCCTCCTTGCCGGCCAGCCACCTCCTTCGACCGACCAATAGCAGCCCAGCCAGCCTCCCTCCAGCCTCAGGCCACCCCGCTCCGGCCTCCCTCCGTTTTTCGACGATCCTAATCCTAAGGTAAGAGGAGTTGGAAATGAAGAAAATGGAAGGAAAGATTATTCTAATCTTACTTATCACTGTTATAAAATTTATATTTAAGTCATTCACATTTTTATCATTCTCATTAATTAATAATTGGAACAATACAAATGTTATAAAAATGACTATTGTTTCCATTTTTGTCAATTTCAAATCAGTCATTTCTATTTTCATTCTGCCTTTATCTTTTGTATATTATAAATGTTAACGCTATAATAAACATTACTTTTATCGCAGTAACTTAAAAAAAAATTAAATTTTAATCAAGAAAATAAAAGAAGAATAGAATGGAAAATAAGATAATATTTATTCTTAAGAAAATTGGCTAAATACTAAAATATTGAGAACTTAAATGCAGATTGATCGAACTGTCACTTATCCGAACTTAAGGAACAAAGGTACCCAGTACATGGCGAATATTACATTTTGCAATTTGTACTGCTGCTTAGCCTTGCTTTCAAGCCAAATTCATGTTGTAGCTTAGTTGGTTATTCGGAACAAATATTTGGGGTTGTTTCTGAAAAATGACATCAGTAAGATTTGGGGTTGTTACTAGAAAATGACATCAGTAACATTCGGGATTGTTAATGGAAAATGACATCAGTAACATTCGGAGTTAGTTACTAGAAAATGATATCAGTAACTTTTATTTTGTGACAATGCTTGTTGCAGGAAATTATTTATTTATTTCGTGCTATTGCCTTACTTTTCCTGCATTTTATTACCGCTTTACTTCCACTAATTGCATCTTTTTAAAATGTAAATATTATTGTGTACTGCAATACTTAGAGTATTCTTTAATTATTGAGAATTCCAATCCCGGTATTATTTTCTGTACAATACTAGATCAGGTGCTTCTGGGAGAATACGCACAAGAACCCTAATGCTTAAAAATTTTCAAACTTGCTGATAGATCCACGACGCTATTTTGCTTATCTTTTTATTTTATTTCTCACTTTTGTACGAGGAGTACGATGAAATATCTTGTAATTTGAAATATTGAAATAAATGAGAAATATTCTTGGCTTGTATATGATCCTGCTGTAAGTAAACACTCGATGTCGGAACGGTTTCCATTGAACCGGCTGTCGGGCCTTCACAGCAGTCTTCACAAAACTCCAAGTACACGATTTCAGCACTGGAATCTTTTCTCTAGATGACATCGACTTTAATCCTTTCTCGCTCATATGACCGAGCCTTCCAACTTCCCTGAGCAACTACCGATGCGCCTTTTGTCACCTTCAAAGAATTCCTGTGAAACTTGTACAATAGTGTTCGCGGGCTAATTGACCGACAGAGATCAAATTTCTTCTCAGACAAGGACATATCTGACATCCTTCAATTTCCACACCGATCCATTTAGCAACTGGTTATCCACCTCTCCTTTACCAACAATGCTACAAGTTTTGTTGTCTCCTAAGTAAACTTTTCTCAAATTACATTTGGTGTAGTTCTTAAAAACTTTTTTGATTGGAGTTGTATGAAAAGAAGCACCTGAGTCTACCACCTAGGACTCAGTGCTAATACGGGACAAGATCAACACCTTTTGATCTATTTCCGTTGAAACATTCACTGAGGACTTCTTGTCTTTGCCTCCTTCTCCTGACTTCTTTAAGGCATTAACAATCATTCTTGAAGTGTCTAGACTTTCCACAATTCTAACATTCTGCCTTTCCCTTTCCTTGATTTTTCTCGCCTTGACAGTCCTATTTCTATTTAGTTTCTGGTCTGCACTCCTTCCTCTAACCTCAACATTAAGTGCTTAATTCGATGCTTTACCATTAGATCGCTTTCACACTGCTTCATTCAGCATAAGCCCAACAATGTCATCAAACTTCAAGGTTGCATTTCCCGATGAATTACCGGCTATCGTAACCAATCAATCTCAGCTATTCGACGATGAAGACAAAAGTAACAAAGCTCTCACCTCATCATCAAACTTGATGTCAACTAAGCTTAACTAGTTTGCCACAATATTAAACTCATTCAAATGTTCCATTACTAAACCGCCATCTACCATTTTCATATCAAATAACCTTTTCATCAATAAAAATATTATTAGAAGTCGAGGACTTCTCATACATTCTCGTTAGGGTTGCCATGAGATCCACCATAGTTTTCTCATTCACAATGTTGAACGCCACGAATGAGGATAAAGAGAGGTGAATCAAGACTAGTGTCGTTCTGTCAAGAACTTTCCATTCTTCATCTGACATAGTATCTGATTTCTTACTAAATCCTTCTAATGGTAAGTATAATTTCTTCTGATAGGGCAAATCCTCAATTTGCATCTTTCAAAATGCAAAGTTTATTCTGCTGAACTTCTCAATCTTGTGTCTCATTTTGTCGGCCATTGCTCCCACTCAAGCAACAAATTCTAAAGCCAAACAACTCTCTGACACCACTTGTTAGGAGGGGAATCACCGATGAAATCCCTAGTACCAGGATTTGACCGCTAAGAGCCACCAAAGTAAACACGAAATATAAACCACACAAGCAAGGATGATTACAACACAAACATTTAATCACACAAGCATACGTACACAAATGATTTTATGTGAAAAATCTAATAATAGGAAAAATCATGAAGTCACACTGCCACAAAAAAAATTCACTATCAAAGAGATAATTGCAGAGTTACAGAGAATTTATCAATCACTTGGAGGAAGAAAGATTCACCAACTTTGAGCTTTTTCTTCTTCTTTCTTTGATTTCTCTTTGTTCTCACTCTAGGATTTCAAGCTTCTAAGCCTCCAAAAGCTCTCCCACAGAAAATAGCATACACTAAATCCTAAACTAGCCCCAAAGTGCCCTAAACAGCTTAGGACACATCACATTCCGAACTGAGATTTCTACTGGCACCTGGGCGCCTACCTTGCATTCTCTAGGGCGCCTGGGTGCCAGGCTTGTTGCCTGCTAGGCGTTTGGACACGCCTGAGCGCCAGACTCTGCCTCCGGGGAGCTAGAGTTCACCTGGGCGCCTGGCTCGCAGTTGGTTGATGTAGATCCACCCCAGAATCCATTGGAACATCATTTGCTCTTCCCTTGATGATTCAATTGGTCTCCACACTATAACACTTTGGTTCATCTAAACAAAACTATCTTTATTGGCAGTTTTTTGATGGATATGAAGTACATTAAAAAATAATATCTTCCTTAGAAGCACAATGAACTACGATTTACAGAAGCTACTATTGGAGCCTTTTTTGTGAAAGTTGTAATCATAGCAAAATAAACTAATAAATTACTGAAAGCTATCCTATATTACTACAAACCTAATTGAAAATTATATTGGATTTGGTATGCCTTTAGCTAGTTTTTTGAATCATCATAGTGGAATCCTATGCATAAGGGACATTATTATTATCTATTTGAATTTTAAATGTGTTTTAGAAAACTAGCACAAATGGAGCATTGGGTTATTGGTAATGGTCAAAATAGATCATTGGGCTTTTAGTGTTATCTTCACTTGTTGACATGCTTAGCATATAACCACATATAATTAGTTATCTCTTCATACCAAACCACGTGAACATATGATAAGGATCATGATACATCTTATTGGAACGGATGAATAGTGTAATTGGATTGATACAACAACAACTACACCAAGCTTAATCTTATCATGTGGGGTTGGCTACATGAATCCCCGTATTTCTATTGTGCACGATCAAATAAAAGCGCCTTCTTAAGTTCCAAAAAATAGAAGATCCTTTCTAATGGTTTCTTTCCTTATCTTTTTGTCTTCCTCTTCCTCTTTCTCTTCCTTTTCCTCTTTTAATTGGGCAAAATCCATAAACTTAGTTTTTAGCATAGGCACATTGAACAATTAATGCTTATTATGCCCAAACCATCTAAGACAACATTCTCTAATCTTATCCATTATTGGGGGGGGTCATTCTAACCTTACTACGGATAAACTCATTTTTTATTCTATCCTTATGAGTATGCCCACTCATCCACCTAAGCATCATAATCTTTCTAACACTTATTTTATCGGCAAGTTTTTTCTTTATTAACCAACATTCAGCCTTATATAACATAGCTGGTCATATAGCCGCCCTATAAAATTTTACTTTAATTTTGAGTGTGATTTTCTAATTGCATAACACTACAGAAGCGCTCGTCTATTTCATCCAACTAGTATGGATCATTTTAATCACATCACTCTCTATTTCACTATTATTTTGAATAATTAAACTAAGGTGTTTGAACCTCTCACTTTTCTTGATCACACAGTTTCCAATAGCTCACAGCGAAAGACTACACTAGTGTTATTGACAGATATTTGAATGCTTACAACGCATTAGATCAATCAAAATTTTATACTCAATCAGAAAGCAAAGCAAAATGATTTGTCGTGAAACATAATTTGAGCAATCAAAGAACTCAACATGACATAAGCTTATGGAGGCACAATGGTTCCTTACATTGAGCTTCTCAAACTCTTGAAACAAAGTATAATTATATGTTAATATAACAGAAATAAGGGAATTGTGGCTTAAAGCATCTACAACTGTATTAGCTTTGTAGGATAATAAAGAGTAACTAGATCATAGTCTTTAATTAATTCAAATCATTAGTATTGATTTAGATTTTTTTTCTTAAGATGTATTTTAGTCTTTGATAGTTTGATGATCTTATTTTGAGCCTAATATAATTAAACCTTTTGTATATTCACAAAGATTGTTGTCAATATCAAATCATGCGCATAATAGTTTTCTTGCGAGGACATAACTACTAGAAGCTATGTAATAATGATCATCTTGCATGAGCTGTCATCCATGTTCACAAAATGAGTCATTAATGAAAATTTGAAATCGTCACATGCAGATGATAGCAAGAACATGATCGTAAAATAAACTCCATTTCAACTGTTCAATATTTGTATCTTAGTAGTGTTCGTAATGAATGACATGAGCTTCTAATTCTGACATGCTAGGGATACAACAATTTGTGATAATGAACTTCTTTTAATAACTTTCCGTATCATCAAAACTATGAATTTTAGGTACACCGGTTGGTCATGACCACTCTATAATAGCTTTAATATTTTGTAAACTCATCAATACACGGGCAGCGTTGCCCACATGGCCTAAAGAGACAATTAAGTTTAGCCAAAACTGTGATGACCCATGTTAGGTTGGTAGCAACCAAACTAGCATCGAATGTATCTCTCCGTAGGATCATATTGACAGTAAAGTAAAATAGCAGTTAAACAAACATCCAAAGCAATTCAAGTATAAAGAACTAACATTCATTTAATTTAAAATAAATAGCATCCATAATTTATTACATAACTGTCGTTATACAGAAAATAATTATCTCTTGAATGGGTAGTTAGAATTCATTAATTTCTCGCGCTATAACTTTAAACTATACCGGCCTCCTCCAGCTGTATCCAATCTGGCATTATAAAAATAATGTCTTAGTGCACATTCTAAATACAAAGGATATTAAGAATTTACTTTAAACAAAAGCGGAAGGCAAAAATGATAATAGTTGTAGGGAAATATAGTTTATTGCAAATAAAATATGATCATATCTCCTGCAAAATAAATGTCCTTTTGTCACATGCCAAATTTTCAAACGAAAAAGTAATAATCGCATAAAAATTCATATTTATGTTTATGTCTATGATATTATGAAGCAATGATAGCAGTTATGATGGGCAAAGCCAAAATCATGAGGCTGAGTTCATATGCATTTAAGCATAACCTTCACCTGGGCTCCCTTAAAGGTTCCAGATGATAATAAACATGCATTTAAGCATAACCTTCACCTGTGCCCCCTCAAAGGCTTTAAATGACACCCTTGTAGCTCCCGAGGACTATCCCCGTCCCTAACTTATTCATGCTCCGTTTCGGAACTCTTCTTGCAACATTCACAAGATACATAAACATCATTTTGTTTTTCTTACATAATTAGTAGTAAGAATAACGTATTAAATAGCAATACAAAACAGGTACAAAGTGATGCTTAAGCAGCAAATAATAGTAAAAAGCATAAAAATAATATCCAGTGTATCTTTGTGTAGAAAATAAACGAATCACACGCAATTCTGATGTGGTACTAAGAGACTTTTAACGAAAAACAAAAATTTGCGTAAAATAAACGGAATTTAGATATTGCGGGAAAGTAACGTCCCTTTTACAAAGGACCTAGGGTCATTACAAACTCCCCTACTTAAAAATAATGTCGTCCTCGACATTACACCGCAATAGAAAACATTTAGTTGAACATAAGAGAATTTAATTATGATTACCTGAATTTGAAAGAGTCCGGGATATTCTTTTCTCATATCATCTTCTCTTTCCCATATTGCTTCCTTGGCACTATTACCTTTCCATTGCACCTGAACCATGGGAATAGTTCTCTTCCTTGATCGAAGATTGTCTCTTTCTAATATCCGTATGTTCAATTTTACTATGGCAAAAATATATAAATTATAAAGTAATACTTCATAACATGAATTTCTCCTTAAGCATATTATCTATGTATCAAATCATAAAGTGTCTCAAATTTGAGTTACTGATCTCAAGCATCGCTATTATTTTCTTACTGCTATATGTGTTGATGTCCCTTTGCTAAAACCATTTATTTTCTAGGCATTGAATTTCAAAACCTTCAAATTGATCTTACTATGAGAAATTCAATCTTGAATGGATGTACTACTGAACCATTTATGCTCATCTGCCTATTCTTTTGGTTTTATCCTTTCTTCAGACGCCACCAACGATATTTGTATAACATCAAGATACTTCACTAGTCCATTTCAATTCATTCAATGATAAATTTGAAACACACTTCGATAATGTTTACACATTATCGAGATATAGGATTTTACTAATCCATTACTTAAGAACCCCAATGAAATAATATGATGAAATAAAGGATAGAAAAGAGATAAAGTTTGAGTTCAGTTCTAATTCATTATTCTGTAATGAACTGAAATCAATTTTTAAATAAGTTAAAAGGTGAATCATACTAGAAGTTTAACATCCTACCTTTAACATCCTACCTGAATGAAGCATACATTTCTATTCTCAAATATGAGATTGAGATTCCAAATTTATTCACTTATAACCATTGAAGTCAAATTCATTTATTCAAATGGAAGACCAATCAAAATTGCGTTTAGCAAATTTATGGAAATAATCTCTAAAATCAAATTGAGGTTATTGTTTCTAGCCTTGTGTTTAAAAATAAAGGAACACAATAATACCTAGAAGGAAATTGATAAAACTATTGCATATTTCATACATAGGAAGATATTGTAATTTGTTAGATTGCAATAGAAATATGATTCAAAGGCATCGATATGCTTAGTTTGGATTTAATGAGCGTGCTCACAAACTAAGATGAATTTTGCGGCCACAAGTGAAAATCGAATATCTTCAAGCTTGGTCATTTATGAGTGTAGAATATTCATAAAATTATATCAAATTTGTTGAATTAAAAAATAGAATGATGAAAGACAAGTTCTAAGTGAACACTATTCCTAACAACTTGTTGAGGGCATTAATTCATTTGTAGCGAGAATTAAACATTAACATATGTCAAACTTGGTTAAAATTTGGCACACGAGTAAATAGTCCGTGGTTGAATTTGAAACCAGTGCACTGAATGTCCTAGATCTTACAAGAGCCAAAATTATTCTTGTTAGTTTGTTATACTGGTGGAATGCTCATGAATCTGAACCGAAAACTAATTAGATTCAGAATTAGCTAGTAGCTAGGCCAGGTTTAGCATTTGCTGAGTCAACTTCTGTTGAGCGCCTTCATCGAAACATCCCATTCAAGATGAGCACCAAAATTCGGACTTGAAGAAAATTGCCCAATCTTCAATTGATGGTGCCAAATTCAGGATTTAGTGTATTATTAATATACGCTTAATACTACACCTTTTAGATCGCAAGTTACCAGAAAAAGAAAACTTTTACTATGGTTGCAAAATGCCAAACTCTATAATCGAAAAGGTTGTTAAATCTACTATGCATCTCAATTCTATACAATTCCACTTTCATTCACTTTGTGAGGTAGTTCGCCGCAGCAACAACACACCAAATCATGTAGTCAAATGCATACGGTAATAAATCTCGGTCAGCCATATAATTTTGTATCAGAATTCTATGCGTAGAAGAAAAATTGTGTACAATGTTGCTTTGATACAATTCTTAGACTCAAGAAGAAGAGTTTATTACCTTGTAGAAATGACATTAGGATAATTAAGAGATGTCATTTCATTTCTAATTAACTTTTCTAAATAAAATGGTTTATCAGCACATAAGATTCTGGATTAAGACAAATATATGCCCAAATGAAATCATACAGTTCAAATCTTTGATTTTAACTTGCAAGTATGAAGTTATTTCCCATGAATTGTAAGTTTAGTTAAATATGCTACAGCATAAACTCAAAAATGCAATAAAGTAAAATTTCTTTACAGAGAATGCGGATTCTTAAGAACAAAGATTAGATTTATAAGTCCACATGGTAAATTAGAATAGATGGCTTTTCAATAAGCTTAAATTGCCTAAATTGGAAGTTGAATACATGTATTGTAAATCAAGTACAAGTTGAACTCTAATATATTTGCATAACATGTGCATTCTATCTCAAGTTCAGTCTTGGCAAATCAGAATTTAATTCAGAATCTAGCTCCCCATAATTTAATTCAATCATAAATTTTCTTAACAAATCTTTCCAATATTTTCACGGAATGCATGTATAAAAAATTCAAGAAAAGAAGTACAAAACTTTATGTAAAGGTTGCTTTAAAATTAAGATTCAAGACTCGTACATTTTCAGAAATGATAAGTTTTTGTGGCTCAGAAGGTATTAAATTTTCATAAAATTCCAAGAATACTACTCTTTCCAATTGCAATTTATATCAAAATCTAAAGAGGACTAAACTTGTAACTTATTATTATTAACAATTTAATCTTATCACTCTTACTTTCATCAGTATTCTCATTATTATCAATTTTCATTTATTTATATTTAATTATTCTCCTAAAAATCCTTTTACTAATCATCATAGATTATAAGGAAACATTTTATTACTATTCAACAATAAGAGCTTCCGAATATTCATATATATAAGAAATATCATATTGAAAGCAGCATGTAAGCTTTTAAAATATAGATCGAACAAAAGACAATTATCTAAAAACTTAAGCAATTAAAACTTCTAAAATTACATAAGATTTTGTTGAATTGATGATAAATTACAATCTTATTTTTATCATCATAAGAAATTTTTAGAAATTCCCAGGTAGTTTATAAAATCTTCTTGAAATGCTATGAAATAAATCATAATTCCCCTAGAAGTTCTTGAATGGCTTAAAATTATGGCACCGAATGGATGCATAAGAAATTACATCACTTTGCATTTGTGAAATAATCCTAATCATGGAAAGGGATTGCAATGTTCTTGTTTAACCTCACATCTTTTGCGTTTACTAAGGATGATTGCTAAAGGTACTAGTTGTCAAATCACATCATCTTAAATTCGTGTATCTATGATTGTCATTTATCAATATATGTAATGTTAGGAATTTCTTAGATTAAATTGAATGAATTTCCCTTGGACTCTATTTTATTTTTTTGCAATATTTTACTAAGCACATCCAATCCTGCTTTGATGCCAACTGTGATGACCCATGTTAGGTTGGTAGCAACCAAACTAACTTTGGATGCATCTCTCTGCAGGATCATATTGGCGGTAAAGTAAAATAGCAGTTAAACAAACATCCAAAGCCATTCAAGTATAAAGAACTAACATCATTCATTCACTTTAAAATAAATAGCATTCAAAGTTTATTACATAACTGTCATTATACAGAAAATAATTATCCCTTGAAGGGCTGTTAGAACTCGTTAATTTTCCGCACCATAACTTTAAATTATATCGGCCTCCTCCAGCTGTATCTAATCTGGCATTATAAAAATAATGCTTTAGTGCATATTCTAAATACAAAAGATATTAAAAATATACTTTAAGCAAAAGCAGAAGATAAAAATGATAATAGTTACAGGGCAATATAGTTTATTGCAAATAAAAGATGATCATGTCTCCTGTAAAAATAAATGTCCTTTTATCACATGCCAAATTTTCAAATAAAAAAGTAATAATCGCATAAAAATTCATGTTTATGTTTATGTCTTTGATATTATGAAGCAATGATAGCAGTTTTGATGGGCAAAGTTAGAACTATGAGACTGGGTTCATATGCATTTAAGCATAACCTTCACTTGTGCCCCCTTAAAAGATTCAGATGACAATAGACATGCATTTAAGCATAACTTTCACCTGGGCCCCCTCAAATGCTCCAGATGGCACCCTTATAGCTCCCGAGGACTAGTCCCGTCCTTAACCTATTCATGCTCAATTTCGGAACCCTTCTTGCAACATTCACAAGATACATAAACATCATTTTGTTTCTCTTACATTATTAGTAGTAAGAATAATGCATTAAGTAGTAATACAAAACAGGTTCAAAGTGATGCTTAAGCAGCAAATGATAGTAAAAAGCATAAAAATAATATCCAGTGTACATTTGTGTAGAAAATAAATGAATCACGTACAATTCTGATGTGGTACTAAGAGACTTTTAATGAAAAATAAAAATTTGCGGGAAATAAATAGAATTTAGATATTGCGGGAAAATAACGTCCCTTTTACAAATGACATAGGGTCCTTACAAAAATTCACACTTGGAGAACTGGAAGGGTACATGGTACAACCTTCAAATGAAAAACAAGCTCTTCCTTAGATTGTGAATAGATCTGATTGTTATTAATAAAAATAATTATAAATTAATTGATAGAAGACATAAAACTCAATTCATTAAGCTCATAGCATAAATGATGCATTAGTCTTCCTGAATTTTGAACAACAACTCGAAATGACAATATTAAGTATGACAAGCATTCTTCACCGCATTAGAATTTTGGACATGATGGATGGCTTACGAATCTCAGAATTATTTTGAGGAGACAAATACACGAAAGCTGGTTAATTAGTCATCAATGAGACAACATATGCTTTTTATTAATGATGAGTTTGTATAACCTGTTCTAATCAATATAGATTCATGAGGAGTCCATGAATAATATTGGAGCACATCATGGTGAACAACTAGGTCAAATAAAGCTACAATATGCTAAATTTTTCAATTGGCTTCAATCCCATTAATTCATTGGGATTCAAGTGATTTGGAGTTTTTGAAACAAGTATTGCTCCTAGAATCAAATTAATGCCAAACCTTATCCCTTGGACATAAGGGAGTTATGATGACTCAGTGTTAGATTTGTTAAAAATTCCAACATTAGGTGCACCTCCAAGAATCATATTGAATGATTACGCAATATAGTACACAATATATATTATTTATTCAGAGTCATATATGATATAAAGATAATAAAATCCATTCAATTTAAAATAATATATACACAAATTTAATGTTCTTAAATAAATAAACAATAGTGTTAGATAATAAGTCTTTGTTAAATATAAAAATAATTAAAGCTAATGACTTTTTTATTATTCAAACTCCAGAACGATCACCTCAAGTGTTTTGCTTTTTTTTTTTTAAGCCAACTCAAACTCCTCTAGCTATACCTAACCTAACTAGGAATCATTTTTAAAACAATGCTGGGACAAGTCGAAATGACAATATTAAATATGATTTTAGCATAATTTTTAATTCATGCAAAATAGAATATTATATAGCAACAAAATATTGTTGTGATAATTATGTTACATGCCAAATCATAAATAATTACATAAAATTAAATTCATTATGCACTCATATTAATAAGTTTTGCATTTGTATGTCTTGATATTATATAGCATATTAACTTCATTCTATTGGGCAAGTTCAAAACCCTGAAGTCTGGGTTCATAATATAAAAATAGACATCATACTGGCCCTCTTGTAGCCTGCAGCATGATAACCTTATAACTCTCAAAGTGGATTAATCTCGTCCCTAACCTAACCTACCCAAACTCTCCACAGTTTTTTGCACCTTTGCATTCATCCACATTACAATAATATAGCACTTTGAATCATAATAGTTTTTTTGGCAGTCAAAAGAACATTGCAATTCATATAAAAATTGGCTCAAGATGACATTTAAAAATCTAATGCGTATGAGAAAGTTATATTTGTAATTTTATTAGACTTTAAAAATTACTGTTTTAAATGTTGAAATATATATTTACACTCTTAATTCTTAATTCTTAGTTAATAACCTAAGAATGCATAACACTACCGAAGTTATGAGTTTTATCTAATTGACATCTACTGCAGCACATCAAACAAGAAGAACCACTCCTTATTTTCGATCCTGACTAGAACAGATTTGACTTTTAGTTTTGCCCATCATTTTATAACAAACTAGATTCCTATTCTCATCACATCACCTTTGATATTTTAACAGCATCTCATCTATTTTGGTCTTAGAATCCCTTCTAACCATCTACGTCATTATCATCTGCTGCAATGGATCGGGACTCGTTAAAATCCATTTCATATTTTCAGCATTTCAGCTATAGTTCTATTAATTCTGCTTTAGAAATCTAATCACATGTAACATCACCCTTAAGGAGTAAAAATGCTTGTAGAAAGTTTCTCATCTGAAAGCTGAAATTATTTCTTCTATTATACACATTAGTTTTTCTTTAAACTGCATTCATGAAATGAATTAAGTGATGCATCAAACCAACATTTGCAGTCATATCATGTTTTCCTCAATTGCAAATATTCATTCTCAAGAGTTCTAAATTGGTTATTCTAGAGGAAATTAAAACCTGTACAGCAGTCTACTGCTTTCATTTGAACTAATTCCCTATGCATCCTTATTTTAATTTAAGAAGTCACACTACTAACTATGACTGCTTCAAATCTGATTTCTCACTGGATTCTGGTTAATTGACTTTAGCATAGAAACTGGTGTAAGAAATTCAGAGATAGTTAGGTTTGTTGAACTAAATCAGCTTTACTCTACAGATTAGAACTTGTTTGAAATTGTGAACCTCCGATTCTGCAAACTTCCGAACAGCAGGGATGCAGATTTCCAAACTGTATTTATGGAACAACTATAATTTCTTCTCAGAAGACAAAGTACATAACAACACCATCTATAGAAAAAAGAATAACGGTTAAACAATTAATTTTCAGTTTAAAAATTACTAAACTTTCTAAAGTCTTATTAAATTCTAACTGAGATCTGCCTTCACCTTTGAACCAATGATTTCGGAGCAGCACTAATTGAATCCACATCTCCTTTAATTCTGATCTACCTAAGAACTAACAATCCTTCTACTGATCTGCATAAGATATCTAGCTAAAATTTATGTTTCTCATTAGTTCTAGAGCTGACTGCTCTTTGATATATTCCTGACATTCTTATTTAGATTAGTACTAAAATTAATTCGTTAGTATCTGTGTTTCTCTTTAAATACCACATATTCCTAGGTAAGTCATTCTACAGCATTTGCATTAGCAATTTGTAAAAGTTAATGTGGATTTGTTTTCAGAATTTCAGGTGTCCTTTCCTGTACATTTCCGAAATTTAATCTGAAGCTCTCATTGTATACAGTGTATGGTTTGGGATCCTAAATTCTCTTACGGAACTATTAATTGACTCTTTGCATTGATTAACCATCTATACATTAAGAACTTAAGATGAAAATGAAAGATTCAAAAAATTCTACCACTGATATATGGTTTTGAGGTTTGACAGTAATATAGATTGCAACTGTGGTGAGATCAGATTAGATGTGGTGTATGATAGACAACAACCAAAGACTCAATTTCACAATTAGCTTACAGATTCTATGAAGCCACTTAAAAGATGGAAATGTTATCAAATCTAAGTAAAGAAAATTCTGCTTGAGAATTTATCATTCCTCTTATCAAATCTAAGTAAAGTATGGCATAATGATGGT
This sequence comes from Gastrodia elata, assembly GCA_016760335.1. Lineage (NCBI taxonomy): Eukaryota > Viridiplantae > Streptophyta > Magnoliopsida > Asparagales > Orchidaceae > Gastrodia > Gastrodia elata. The sequence goes on from CM028677.1 coordinate 40,644,454, forward strand.
ACAATTAAGGTTCATATTGATATATAGGTAGCAGCATTAATTCTTACAGCAGGTTCATGATAACATCCTAAAGAAACAATGGAAGTACTTTATTATTTGAAATCAAAGGCTTACAGGAGTATGCAGAAACTGCAGTTAGGATCAATAACCCCAAACATAATCTATGGTGCATTTATTAGCAGCAAAATAAAAATATGGGGATCTCTGGAGTTGAAATAAAATTACAGCAAAGTATAGCATGTGTGGACTAACTTTCCAATATAGGCTATTATAGTTCAGTTTACTTGGTCAATTAAATACTAATCAAAATAGTTTCTAAATGATCAGTAGCTTATAATTAGAACTAGATGATTGCAGTTTCATCAAGGAACTTATTTGAATATGTACTGATTCATTACTAAGTCAATGGAACTTTTTCCTGCTGTGAGCATTTGATTTCAACAATAAGGCTACAGAATTCCTAAACCATTTGACTTAAGAACGGTAAAATTTAGAAATCTAGAGTAAGATTGGGTTCTAATGTGAATCCAGATATTCAAAAGAATCATCTCTTTTTCAGATATTTTTTTTTGCATTGATTTCAAAGTATTAAAGAACAGAATTTGTGCAGTGTTAAGTGTTAGTGTAATATATGATATCAAAAATTTGGAGTGATCCGTACATCATTTGCTAGCGCTTTGGAGGGAGGAGCAGTTAATGGAGAACGCAGGAACGTCAGGGCTCGCCTTCCTTTTTAGCAGTAGGTTCGCTGATCCCATCTGCTAGGGCGAGAGATTGAAGAATGCTGGAGCTTTTTTCAAGAGATGGAAGTGTTTTTCCTAGGTAATGCACCTGGCATTAAGGCTTCCAGAAGTTGTCAATCCCAATCCAACGGTTTTGGGAAGAAGAGGAAATTGTCTTTAAATGGATGTTTCAGTTTTAAATAATTCCTTTGGAAACTGAGAAGTAACGATGTTTCTAAAAATTTGTCGGGTGTTTGAATCGTTATTTTTATTATTATTAATATATATTTTTTTTGGCTCAAAATAAGACATTCTAAAAAGAATAATGATCTTATAGCCTAAATGGCTCTTTATACGATTTGATTAGTCCCGAGTTCTAGTAGGAAATCAACATAAAACAAAATTTAGTGGGGAAGTTAATGTAAAACGATCTTTCGCGGAGAAATTAACGTAAAACGAAATTTAGCGGATAATCAACGTAAAATGGAATTTAGTGGGGAGGTTAATGTCCTTTCTAGTAATGACCAAGGGTCGTTACATGAGTTCAGAGAAGTTATCTGGAAACATGTCTAGTAACTCATATACCATTGATGCGTGTTCTAAAGCACAATTGAGTTTTGAAGGACCCAATGATGAAGGGAACACACATCTATCTATGTTTCTGAACATGTACAACTAGAAGAGATCAAAGAGAAAAGAACACCTTTAGCACCAACTGAATTTAGTTTCATGTCATCAACCTGAAGCTTTTCACACTTCTCACAATCAATCATTGCTAAATATGTGCCCAACCAATCTTCATAAGGATCACATCAAACTCAGTGAGAGACAACACAACTAAATCATTGAAGAATTTTTCCAGAAGTTCCAATTTTTAATGCATTCTGCTGACAACCATTTTTCCATCTATAGGTAACAAATTAAGCAGAAGGTATAGATGGCAAAGCAAAGCCAAATATTGCACAAGATATTCTTAAAAAAACAAATGAGATACGTCAGAATCATTTGAAACACAATAATGTTTTAAATAAATATAAAGAGTATATATCATGGTGTTGGTAGAGTCATATGCTGCAGAATGTTGTTTAGAATGACCTTCACCATGTTTGGTAGAAGCCACATTTGGAGTTCTTGATACAGTGAGTGCACTAGAACCATTCTTGACAGAAGGATCACTAGGAGTAATGTATTGGGTGTAGAGTTTAGGGCAATCACAAATCTTCTTGGCCTAATTAGCCACTTTTGAAACATTGAATAATCTATAAATGTCTCACAAAATTACATATAATACTAAGCGAAGAAATAAAAAAAATTATAGTGCTGTCAGGAGTTCTTGTTGTAGTTTATGACAAACTAGGTCAAAGCAGTCGTTATCATGAGGGAGGAAATGAGGATTGGAGCTGTCAAACTTTACTTCTTGAAAGGTCCATTTTTCGAAGAAATATTCTTTGAAAGTTTCTTTTCCCACCTTTGTTGAATACAGGCACATTCTTACTTCGTAATGCAAGCCATCTCTGCAAAGTCATTCTTACTTCGTAATGCGATCCTTCATTTGACGCTAGATTGAAAAAGAACATATAAACTTATTAAGCTATCTTCAACTTATCTAATGAAATCTCAAATCTTGTAAATTTGTCTCAACTAAACAAGACACGACTCAAGTTTTTCTTTTCAAGATAATGGTTGTAAAGGATACTTTATAATGTGTAGGCTATGAAATACCGTTAAAGATATGCTCCATTTCTCATAACCATTCCCGATATCATATGGAGTGCTGTCATTGTAAAGGAAGGAAGATTCATCTTCATGAAGACTTATAAATGAATATTACGTGCTCACAATGAGGGGGCTAGTCATTATTGTATGTCGACCAGCAAAACACAATCATGCCAGAATAAGGTGGGGGTAGGATAATAATGACAAGAGGAGCACTAACAGCAATTGTGACAGTAGCAAGGTTGTATTTTTGTCTTGCATTGACGGATTTATCTTGGTCATGCGCCTTACATTTTACCTCACAGAGGGTTTGTGAGAATCCATCTAAAATTTGTCAAAAGAATAAAAGGACATAATATGATTATAGAATCATGCATCAAGGTCATATTCACATAATTTAATTTTAATATTTTGTTTATTTTCAAGTGATGTGGTAAAATTAAAGCAATTTGATAACTTAATGATAAACCTACCACTTTTTTCACACTTGCTCATAGCCAACGCTACCCAAATCAGTATTCTGATATCAATTTGTAGTGGATGCCCTATATATATTGAGGGTAGTTGACTTGGAATGTAAAAATAGCATCATAAGAAAATTTTTCCAAAAATAAAAGCATTACACGTTATAACTCACAATCCTTATCTATGCAACAAGAATTCTAGCATTATATCATTCACATGTTTTATATAGTACAACACGTCTCTTCTCACAAACACTTATATTACACTCTCAACATAACACTTCTCCCACAGCTCACAATTTACAAGACTATATATATCATCACTCATCAATTCCATCCTACATAGTGCTATTGCCTTGCGTTTACCTTTAGCACCATCACTATCTAAAAATATTAAAAAAATGGGAGTAAGTCAGAGCTTAGTAAGTACTTAATGACTAATTGATTCACTCACAAAATTAGAAACAAATAAAACGCAATGCAAACAAAAGCAAATTCACATTTAAATAAAACTACTTTATTTGTTAATTTTAGATATAAAATGTTGGCTTTGAAAGTTTCATAACATTTTCTTAAAACAAGCATATTCATTCAAATTCATTGCACATTGTCCTATCATAAGCTTTCATATCTACTATCGTAAGTATATACATTTCAGCATGTTTCTTTGTTTTTAGAGTACATGATTCAACTTATTGTGTAAAATTGCATATTGTTCTTGAAAATATATTGCTTAACATTTCCTAATCTTTTCTCATCAAGCATTGCTTACTGAAAAATTCTCAACACTTGTTTCATTTGTTTTTTCTTTATTTTGTAGTACTTTAACTTCACACATTTGATTGACTATGTTAGTTCAAACATTTATTTTATAGTGGTATTGCACATCATAACTTGAGTACAAAGCTATAATGGCCACACAATAAAAAATCAGATAGCAAGCGCTTGTCAACACAATTAGGAATCAAATCAGTGCACTTATAACTTATAAATGAGCTAATGCTACCTAAGAGATTCATGCTCACTTTTACACATCACATCACATCACTTAATCATTTACTAGTGTATTTCTCGTGACATATCTCATTATATTGAGCTTTGTGCTAAGATTTATCTCCAATTTGATATCTTGGCTTTCAATTCTCATCAAGACATTACATTAGCTCACTTTACAATAGTTATCAAAACTTTCAGGAGATTGCTTGGTGATATTTTCACGTTTGTTGAGTGGTCCTACGGTGAACTTTGCTTGTGCAGGATTTTTAATGAAATCAATATTGATGCTCTTTGTGTGGGTTTGGTGAGCGATCCCACACATAATTTACTGATCATGATTCACGCATATTTTCACATTTTTAGAAAACTTAACTTCTATTAGCAAAATTAATATTTATGTACTGAATCAAAATAAAAATATTAGTCTTGACATGAATTAAAAATCCTTAACTTTTTTTCAAACTTCATTTTCTTATTATTTAAATATTAGCTTTTTTTACAAAAGATTTTTCATATTTGAAACTAAATAAAATCTTAATGTTATCCAACTATTTCTTAAAACATATGTAAATATATCAAAATCATTACTTTTAAAATGTTCATGTGGAATTTCAAATATACTAGCGTAATTCTTACAAATTTTTTGGCAACGACTCAACTTACAAGCTTCAGAAATTATGGTTGGACAACGAAACTTATGATTTAACATTTAACATAAGAGAGTTATATAAAATGTCATTCAAACAATATGATGAGCTAACTAAATTATCTCAAATTTAATTAAATTAAATTTATAAGAAAATTTTACATTATGTAAAACTAACACATAGGAGTACGTATACCGGCTCAAAAGTAAATAAAACTACTAAAAAAGTACTAAAAGATATACCGAATGCAACGATGGGTGTAGGGCAAAATATTGAATTTATTTGACATTTATTACTTGATATAAAGAAATATTAATAAAAGACACTTAAAGTGAAGAATTAAAAATTTTATTTAATAATTAATAAAGAAGAGGAGGCGTACTTGATCTAACAATTATAGTGCAAACAAGCTCAAAGTAGTAAATTATAAGTGAAAAGAAACTAACAACTAAAAATAACAAGTAAAGTGACTAAACTAAATCATAGTATGAAACACAGTTGTAGTCAACATAGATTAGGCTCTTAATTCACATATTAATCATTTAGCTTTTGTTTTAATTTATCACAAAAAAAAATAACCCATTATAAAGTTGAACGGTTTACCACCTTTGAACCTTTGATGAGAAGACATTTATAAAACTAGGGAGGATATTATCATTAGGGAAAATTTCTCGTGGAAGTAATACATGAGTAGGTCTTTGCTACATATACTTATATAAAAGCATGTGTTGCATTATGTATTAATATCCATGGTTTAGTATTTTCATAAATAATAACATTTACATGGAACATTCCCTTTAACATGAATGGGTTTGATAAATCAGCTAAGGTCACATAACATGTAAAATAAGCTATGTAATTATATCATCTGACATGAATATTTATATTTGAATAGGCGATTGTATTGCGGCTAGGAAGCTAATCATTTTTATTTAATGTTTTTTTTCTTAAATATATAGATAATGATATGCGATTCATTTTGTATAATAACAAATAAGCTGAGACATGAGTTCAATCATACTGGATTATAGTTTATAATAAATAAGCTTCTACCACAAAATTAAATATCAAGCTAATTAATCATGCAAGATTTAATTATAAAGTAAAAATTATAATTACCCACTTTTATTAAAAGTTTGAAGGTTTGAAAGTGTTAGCATAAATGATCATTCTCTAACAAAATTGAACCTAATTTGGGAGATTAAGGTTTAATCCAATATTTATTTGATTTTCAAATATTTAAAATTATAAATCAATGAAGATTATATCTTGGGATTTTGGTGGATAACATTGAGGACGATGTAGGATGTACTCGACGTCGATTAGAATATAATTAGAGAACGCACGATTTAGGTTTAGGATTATGGTTATATCTATAAATTTTGATATTTCAAAATTAATACACTAGAAAGGAGAGATCGTCAGCATCTTCTAAAAGGTGCTATTTTTGAAATATTTCATATATATATATATTATATATATATATATATATATATATAACCATTAAATTAAAAAATTAGAATCAAGAAAGAGAGAAGAGGGGAAGACCATTTATGATTATGTTTATGGGGGATTGGAGGAGAGGGGCTATTGGCAAGACAACTGTAGAAGGTGGTGGCAGTTATTAGACTGGTGATGGAGAAAGAGAGGGTTGTTTGATGGCTATTGGAGGAGCAGAGGCTTGTGGCAGTCAACCATGGTTTTAGAGTTGGGTGTGACTAAAATTCAATTTTGGTTTAATGCCTGGGAGTAGGGAAGGGCAAGGCCTGGTTGGCGTAATCTGGCAAGTCAGTCATTTGGTTGAGAGAGATAGGGAGAGAAACAAATGAGGGAGTCTGAGAGGGGTAAAGAGAGTGGGAAAGGAATCATAGGAAAACCTGAAGTTCGCTCTGTTCCGTGTCTCGTGCAACTGGAGCTTCCGGCATCCCTGTAGCTGGGTTAGGGTTGAGGGCTCTTGCGTGAGAATGAGCTCCATGGAACCCTAAAGGATTAATCGATTGTTTTAATAAGAAACCTAAGGGCTATTTTGACATATTTTAAACCCAAAATGATTAACCTAGGGAATAATCCTAAAAGGTTAACCAAAAAAATTGAATATATGTTCAACTCAAGATCTTCTATATGGTGTTAGATCTTCTACTTTGTTTTCTTTTCCGTGTGGAAAAAAAATAAGAATTTTTTTCTTTAAAGAAAACATAGTTATTGCTTTCAACATTTTTATGGCAATTACTAAGCCTTAATGGTAGTGGTGGTGTTGCTAAAGAAAATGCGCAAAGGTTATTTGTTAATTTTTATATTTAAGTGCATATAAATTTTTTTTTGTAGAAATTTCTTAAATTATTCTTGTTAAAGTTGAAACTCGAAATTCGAACTTGAAATATTTTAACTCGACTCGAACTCGATACAAAATTTTCGAGTCGAGTTCGAGTATAACGGCTCTACTCGAATCGTATTTGACTCAAATTGAAATGACTCGAACGAGTTTGAGTCGGAGTCAACTCAAAAATTTTGAGTTTGAGTCTGAGCTGACTCGACTAGAGCCAACCATAAGACATAAGGATATATTAGTAGCAATTATAATAAAATGGTTTGCATCACATTGTTTTCTTCTATCTCTTTTGACATTTAGCATGTCATGGAATTGAAATGAATCTTAGAGTATTTGGCTTTCATGCAATTAAATGAACATTAGTGTTAATAAAGTCAAATTTCCCCTGGTTGTTGATCTGTCAATTTTTTCTCACCAATTTTCTTAATTGCTTTGATGATGCCATGCTGTATCGCTTTCGCTTACTACCTTTTTTTTGAGGCACCCCAAGCCATTCACTTCTGTCCCCTCTCATGTTGACTGACTTGAATATATTGAACCATACAAAGTGTGCTGAATTGTTAAGCTCTACTCTTGCTATCTTCATTGTCATTACTCCCAATATTTTGCAATAGCATCACCATCACATATAGAAATATTGCTCTTAAGTTTTCTTAAAGGAATTGAAACCACATGCTGTCTTCATAAATGTCTAATTTACCACATATCAGTCATTGCTGCTTGACAAGGATGTGATGTTTGCATTTTGCCATTGAGACGTTCCATCCTGAGGAAAACTTGCATGGATGTCTTGTAGAAAATCATGAGGTAATATTCTCATTTACTATTCTGTTCAATAGTAATCGCCTAATCGATGAGGGTACTTAAATTCGATCGGGAGCAGTTATTTTATGCAGACATTGTTTATGGAGCTATCAAAAATTATAATTTGCTCGTTTTTTAATCATTTTGACCCATAAAGGATGGTCATTAATCTCCAAAGCTGTCCTTGATTTGCATTTAATTTTGCTTTCTTTTCCCCTCCTACATTGGGAATTCTTGCCACTCGTTCATTATAACATTGGCCAACCCCAACTCACACTATGAACAATTGAAAGAAGACACAAGACAAAGGATTGTTTCTCTTGGCAACTATCTAATGTTTTCTACATACCCAAGAGGTGTAAAATGGAATTTTAATCATATTTAATTGAAATTAATTTGATTAACTAGTGCTATATATAGAGAAAAGAACAGTTATATATAATACTGTAAAATATAAGCACAAAAAGAAAGGGGCACTTGGATGTATAGTGGTTTAGACATAATGTTCTCACGTTCACTCTTCAAAGCTCCTGTCAGCAACTCTTAACTGGCGTCTTTTTTTGTTACTACATACAAAGTTGTGTCCCTGTTAAAAATCAAACATTTCATCTCATCCTTAATGCCAAATACTCTAACCATTTTCTAGCACAAATTACTAGATAGTCTCTATGAACAAGTAATAATAGTGCTTGATTTTGGAATACCCTTTAAGATAATTGAACTCATTAATTCAATAGTATTATAAATGTGAAGCACCAAATGGGGAAATGAGAAGCTTAAAAGTTTTTAGCACTTAGATTTGATAATATTGGTTTAGGTGAATTTCAATGACTTTAGGGTATCTATGGTATTTAGGCTAAGTAGCCCATTCGCCAAATGTGAGTAGGCCCATCCAGAGGTGCAAGCTCGATGAATGCACGCCCTGGCATGCTTAGGCGCCAGGCTTTTTGTTGAAGATGTGCCCAAACATGATATCAAAATGCGCCCTGGCACATTTACAAAAATTCCAAATAGCTCAGGTGTCTCTGAAACACTTGTGATGGCTAGCGTGATAGGACATTTGTGAGCACGCGCTTAGAAGCATAACGACACGCATCAATGCGGACAATTATGCCGGGTTAAATGAACCGCGGAAGTGAGCTGTTCATTTTAGGAATAGTTTCGGTTACGTACTCCAACAGGCGATAGAACGCACTTGGGTGCAGGTCGGGCGACGATTTCGGTGAAATTGACGGCCGTTTGAAAAACTATGATTCTATTCACACGCCCTGATGGGCAAGGTGACATGTCTGGGTGTGGGTGACACTTCTATATATAGTGTTGGTTTGTGCTGTTGAGAGAGGGAGGAACTTGAAAGGAAGTTGCAGTTTAATATACTTCTCTCCTTCACAATAACTGTTTTGGGATTATTTCAAAAGAAGAAAAAGAAAGGCTTATGGTTTCCTTTTGTATTTTAGCTGTTGAGTTATAGTTTTTATTATTTTGTGAGATATATTTGTTTCTTTGTGAGTGCCTTGTAGTAGAGAAAATTTTCTCGAGTTTAATTTATATTTTCTCTATTTCATTTTCTTTACCAGATTTTCCGATCATCTATAAATGATATTAGAGCGAGGTTCTCAATCTTTACATTTTTTATAATGATATGATTTGATATGAATTTATTGTTTTAAATCTCATTATTTTATCTGTTACATATACTCTTTCTAAATTTATGCATATATAAAAGAAATTAAAAATAAGATTACATTAGATATTGCTATGAACATTAGAAAATCATATTTCAAAAACATTCAAAAATATTAGGACTGGCCATTTAAATATGTTATATTATTTTCTTGATTTTTCTCACTTTGCCATCTAGCAAAGAAGGGGATCTAGTGACATAAGTTGGAACATGGAGGGATTTGTGATGAAAATGAAGGATTTCAAAATGCTATTTTATCCGCAAGTGCTCCCAACCACGATAAATTGGATTGCCATCTATTGTTGATTGCTTTTGTTGCAATGGGTAGCATGTTTGTCCCATCATTGGTTATTGAGGTTAAGAATGATGTGGATTTTTTTTTGTTTGTCAAGAGGTTCACTATGTCATGAAGAAGCCTGTTCTCAGTTATGTGAATGACATGAAGGAAATGGCGATGCTAATTGTTAGACCTCTTCTTTGCTTTGTTTTCCCTCTATTTCCACTGCTAGCTTTTTCTTTAGAGGGGGGGGGGGGGGGGGGGGCAAACATTTAAATGACATGCTTGTGCAAATGAAAAACATTTAATAGAAAGGTGAAATTATGTTCATCCTTTGCTACTTTTACAATAAGACTTTTATAGCATCTGAGACTTGCGACATCAAATTGTGTTTGGTTAAGCAGAAATTAGTGTGAAAGCACAGCATTGGGGAGATATCTTTATTACCTGCTTTTGTCAAGAAATTGGTGTAAAGTATAAGTTGAATTGCATACTTTTTATTGGTGAGAGTTGGTATTGGGTTCTGATGATGAATTTTAGATTTGATGGTTTGGTGAAATACAGTGCCAGAATTAGAGGCCTAGAAAATGTTAGATGACGTCAAAGGAGATGCTTTTGCTTTGTAGGACTAAAATTTAGCTCCATAATTATAGGTCTTATAAATGTTCTATAAGATTCTTTTTTGCTTTTCTTTTTGAATATTCCATATTGAACTTTTAGCACCAAAACCCTTTGATTTCAGGACAATTTTCTATAATGCGTGCTTTGCTTCAAGAGTTCTTAAGTCCCACAATTAGAAGAATCTTATTTGCAATCAGCATCCACTAAAGCATCTACTCTTGATTATGTTTAGTAAGAATGCTCACAATTATTGCTAAGAGATACAAACTTAGAGTAATCCATGATGTAGTCCAATTGAAAGAAAAATAATTAGAACTATCTTGCATTCGAACGCATGTAATTATATTTATCTTTAATAACATTAATATTAGCAATATAAGTTCTTGTTTTTTTGTGTTCTCAGATGAACTCTGTATGCATTTTTTAAATGACTAAATTCCAAATGGAGATGTTTTTATCTCTCTTTAAATATATCTATCAAATCTCTCTCTAAATATATTACCTTTATAATCAACCTACCTGATATAAAATCAATTTTATTTTTTGTAATTCTATTATCTTATTGTAGTCTAGATATGATCATTCATTCTTAAAATTTTAAAGTCATTCAGATAGTTGTGTTATGTTGTGTTATTGCATAACCTCACTAGAATGTCATCCAGATAGACTAAAATAAAGTTATTTGGAAAAGGTCTTATTATGTCATTCATTAGCCACGTGAACATACCTGAGTCATTACATAACCCTATTGGCATGATGAACCATTCAAATAGACCTTGTTGAGTCTCCAAGGACATTTTTCAAGTGTTTCTAGTCTTTAAACATAATGATAACTTGACTTCAATATTACATTGGATAATATTCTTACATTCTTAAACTTATTAAGTAAATCATTTTTTTATCGGTAGAAGACATTTATTTTCTTAATGATTTTATTTAAGACTGGGTAATCAATACACATACGGCCAACCTTTGTCCTTTGGCACATCATAATTAACTAGCGACAAGGTGATGTGATTGGCTGAGTTAGGCCTTGCTCCATTAGCTGAACTGTATGTCTTCTATCTCATTTTCTAGAATAGAGTTTTGTACATACCAAGATTCAACATTGTAGAGTCAGAATAATTGAATATCATGTTAGATCACTCAGCTTGGTGACCGACCTTATAATTCCTTAAACAGTACTATATTATTCTCCCTTAACTTTCGAACTTGCTTATCATAATCAGCAACTAGTCGCTTTATCTCTCTCGACTATTTGTCATATCGATACATATCGATCGGCTAACTATAGTGTTAAATTATTTTGATCGATTGATGTCACGCCAATTGATAATGTTTCGCTAATTTTTCAGCCGATCCAAATGGGTTGGCTAAATGGTGTGCAAAACTAGTTTGCTTGTCTGAATATCCTACTGATCTGCTTGACTATTAGTTGATTGATGTCATTTGACTTGATTGACCTAATAAATACCATCAAATATTTCTGGAAAGCATTTAAGGTACACTTGATTACCGTAGAAGTTATGATATTAACAGGTAGGTTGGGCTTGTCTCGATAGTGTTACTCTCACCTTTTTGTCAGCTTATTTTAAATGTCTTAATGATAAAATATTTGTACAATTGCATGGATTTTAAAAAATTATTAGACGTATGTCAGGTGATGTCATAACAAATCATCTCGTTGATGTACTGATAAGTGATAGCAATTTTCAATTGGCTTTAACAATTGATAATTAACTTGACAGTTTTCTTAACCTAGTAGTGGTTTGTTTAGGATGTTTCTTCTCTAATCTACATGCTACTCAGAAATAAAGATTATTTTAATTTTTTGAGTAACAATTGCACTTATAACCTTGTGTTTGTCTTGGATTCTTATAGTGAATAGTTCATCTGTACTCCTTGGGTTGTTGGCACAAGGCAAATCTTTTTCTTTTCGGCAAAGCCGTTAGTGTGAGATTTAACTTGGCTTGGTCGACTTTTTTTGGTCTCAGTCAAAGATAATAATGATTACAACTCTCTCCTCTCTTGGCTATGAATACCAGGGGTTCAGTTTAGGTATTTCTTCTAGAATTTAAATTTTCTGTGATTTGGCTGATTAAGTATCTCCTTTTTTACTGGCCAGCTTATTGAATCGACAGTCTGATAGTCTGATGTACTTTGTAAACCTTTGATTTTGAGTGCTTTAACGATACTCAATTTCCTTGTCAACAATTACTCAATTACCTTTGATTTACTAAATAGCTTGCTTGATCGAGATCCTTTAACAAGATATACTGTTACTTCATTGATTTGTCAACAATAAGCCTGACACATGCTTAGTCAATGCATAAACTTACTCTAATGATAATTCCATAACCATAGCCAGTTGTCTAACTTCTGAAGTATATTGTTGAACTGACTAATCTCTCTTTTGAACTCTTCTTCAAATCCCATAGGATGAAATCTTGAATTCTATTTGTGAGATTTTTTCAACTCTTGATGTTTGCATTTCACCATAAGATATTATATTTAGATAGCTTTATTAGGCTTAAGATCATCATTCCTCTATCAGAATATTTCTTTTGATTAAATAGCTCTCCCAATTAATCAAACAATGAGCTACGACTTGATGTTTGATGGCCCATCATAAGTTTCAGTTTCATGTTCACTTTTGCTCGCAAAATTATTTTTCTCCTTCTTGTTCTTCCTCTTCAAAATTAACAATCAGCTTGCAATATTTTCTCTTTCACTTGCAGTTCAAATCAAAAACTCTTCTTACCTATTTAACTAAACGAGATTCAATTGAGGATGCAGACAGTTGCTGCTGAAATTGGGCTCGCATTTGAGCTTGAACTTAAGCTTGCATTTGCACTTGGAACTGTGCAAAGCATTGCATCATCGTTGCCAACTATTTCGCTTATACTGTCATACAACAACAACTTCTCATTTGCTAGATCTACATAGTGATTGCCATCTGGAGTTTGTCTCTGCCTTTTTTTTGAACTCTTGAAATTGAAACCAGTTATTATCCACAAGCTTGATAACCTTCAAAGGTCTACAATATTTAATGATCTGAAACACCGTCAGTCTGAACTCTAAAACTAGAGTTCTAATATAAAATATATAATTCTTATGCTGACTGAGGGAAAGCCGGAATGCTCAGTCAATTCACCTGGCAATTAGACTGCTGATGGTTTGCTGTCTCAACATAGTCAATGGTCCTGGACACTAGCATTGAAACCAATCAGCTGACAATTCATCCACTAGGAATAATATCGGTCAATTGAGGCTCTAAATTAATGTCCTGATCAGTATCCGACCCCACTTAAGTGGACTGAGGCTAGGTGATTGCACGGTATTTATTGTAGGCTATCTACGTTTGACATTTATTTTAGAGATCCAATATCATTTATGATGTATTAATTGTTATATATACATGTATACATTCATCACTCAAACATTAATATCCATGTATTGGTTTCAGGCATAAACAGTCTTCTGAGTGCTAAGCTAAAAAAATTCATATTTGGCAGGTTTGTGAGCAAAGCTCCATACAGTGTAGGAAAGAATTTTGAAGTTAAAATGGATGCAAAGTCTGAGCTCAATTGAGTTCGCGCTCGACGACTCTTTTTCTGCTGCTTGTGGATAAGGATTGGACCTGTTTGGTTTGCTTTTATGGTATTTTCCCCCTTTTTTGTGTTTAAAAATGTAATTAAACCCTAAGCTGATTTTTGGGGATTTAAGTCTGTGGGTTACATTTATTTGGTCGTGCTATCATATTGACAAACGTTTGTTTGTTTTTGCTTGAATGTTGATCAGAAATCCGAATTCTAGAAAAAAATAATTAAATTGTATTTATTTTGTTATGCATCTCAACGAAATTATATCTGTTAATGGAAAATGTTGCAACACTTGTGCCAAAATGTATCTCAAAATAGTGCTCAAGCCCAATGTTGCATCGTAGTCGTTCGATTTTTTATTTATTTATTTGAGGATGTGTTTTGGTTCTTGGTTGGGTATTGTAGCGGTCTTTCATTATTAATATAAATTTTTTTCTATTTAATAAATAATCTCTTAAAATTTTAATTGTTCTATGTGATGCCTCCACCGACTCTTCATTAGACTCTTGATCTAGCACGTCAGTAGCACATGCTAACTGTTTTAATAAGGTTTTATTATATTCTATAGGCGGTGTAAAAATGTCAAAATTGTAACCACTCAAGTAAAATTGTAAAGAAAGTAAAAATATAGTATTGAATTGAGACTCAAATCTACAAAAACTGTCAAATCAAGCGATATATATATATATATATATATATATGCCCAGTATCCTTGAGTTTGGCCCCGGGTAGCTAGGGTTGCTCGCACCCGAGCATGTAACACAAGTATGCGTCCCGAGCCCGCCCTTACCTGAGCGTGACCTGCGCATTATGCCCGTACCCACACCTGCCCGGGCACACACGCCTAGCATGTACACGTCCCACATGCGCATCAAGTGCACATAATATCCGGATATATATATATATATATATATGTTACTCAACATTTTTTTTTTCTCGTTTTAAGGCTCTAGAAGCGATTTCTGGGCGATTTCCTTTAAGGCTTCCTCTCATCGGCTCTGCCGACGGTCTGTGGGGATCCAGGCTGCACCTCCTGGGTGAGCTCTTTTCTTGTCTCGCATTTACCTTTTGGTCTTGCTGGTCATGTTTTAGGTATGGAAGATCCTCCGACCATTCGATCGTTTTGAGATATTGTTGCCAACTCCCAGCCCGTGGCTTCAAAACCCATCTGTAAGTTTAATGGAGGCCCTGCGATATTTTTTTTCGGATGAGGAGGTCTCTTCTTTGGCCTCTCCGCATGCCCTAACTCTTGTTGGTAAATTTGCCCGAGTAAAACTTAGTTTTGCTTTAGTCAATAATTTTATTACTGGTTTAAAATTAGTGACCCCGATGAAAATTCGTTCTTTTGACTCTCACTGGGTGTTCTTTACTTTTGAGTTGAACTTAGACTATGCTCGTCTATTTTCAAAAGGTTCCTTTAATCTCAAAGGCAACACTATGAGATTTTGCAAATGGAATCCTTTCTTTGATGTGAAACATGATGTTCCAATTGTGCCGGTGTGTATCAATTTGCCTGGGCTCAGGCTTCATTTTATTTCTAAAGATATTTTTCTTAACATTGGCTCGACTCTTGGCAAACCCTTGCAACTCGATAGAAATACAGCTTTGCTTCGAAATATTGCAGCCCCGAGAATCATGATTAAAATGAACATCTCCTCCTCCCCCGCCTGTTTCGATCTGGTTAGGATCTAAAGAAAACAGTTACTCTTAGGAAATAATGTATGAGAATATGCCTATGTATTGCAAGTGGTGCTGTATGCTTGGGCATACAACTGATAACTATTCTTTTAAAAATCAAAATAGTCCTTTGGCTCAGTCTAGAAGAGTTGGGGAGCTGTCCCCTAACATTTTAAATGCTATTATTGAATATCCAATGAGAGAAAATGTTGAAATTCCTGTTGTTCAAGATAAAGCTATCATACAAAATAATAATACAACTGTTGCCAATACTATGAATAATGTTAATCTTGATGATGACCAAAATAGAAAAGAAGTTTTCAATGTCATGAAAAATATAATTATTGAAGAACTTAGCCAAACGGATCTTGGTACTAGTGCTTTAAATAACAATGCCATGAGTGGGACGGTCCCAAATAGCATTGAAAGGTTTAATTCAGATGTCGTCACTGAAACTAATTCTATTGTTGTCTCTGAGATGTTGCATAATGTTTATTTTGTTGCTATTTCTGCTGTTAATTCTGATGCTAATCTTGTGGACGTCACTGAGGTTGCCCAAGATTTTATTCTTATGGCTAATTCTGGAACTAATGCTGCTGCTAAATCTCATGTTGCTAAATCTGTTGATAATATAGTTAGATTGAGCCCTCAAAATCATAATGCCACTCTCGACTTTTGTGCCACTGCTATGGAGGCTCCAAATGACCCTCCTATCGCCAATGATATGGTGCCAGAAACTGAGAATGCTTCCAATATTCTTATATTAACCCCTGAAGCTAATGGTTGTTCCACACATGCTGCTGAAACTGCTTCTGTAAAGATCTCTTATGCAGCTTGCAGAGAAGAATCGTTTCATCCCACAAAAACTTCCTTGGAAACCAGGAGGGTATCATGCACATCTGCTTACAAATCCTCCTTTGCCTCTGCTGAAAGGTTGCGTCTTTCTGAACTTAATCCTAATTTGGATGTTAGTCTCAATGGTAAAATCTCTACTCTTATATCAAATTCTATTATTCATAACAATGCTTGCGATTTAGATGCGGCTAGTACTAATGTCCAGGCTGCTTTTGAGGCCAATGCTCTTCATGGAGAAATTGTCAAAAATGAAAAGCTAGCATAGGTTCGTATCTGGAAAGAGGAAGAACTCAAAGAGTCAATGAAATCTTGGAAAATGCTTCAACCTCTTGATGAACAATATACAAAACTCAACACGTTCATCACACCAAAGAGCCCTTTGAAATATAAACCAGAACAAAAAAAATTCAAGGTAAAAGAAAAGTTTTTGACTGCCAACAAGTATAGATCTTTATCTCTTGCTCAGGATTTAGATAATGGTTTAACTATTGAAAACAAGTGTTTGCAGGAGAAAAACACAACAATGTTGAGACTCAGTTGAACCCAAGCGTCTCAACTAATATTTATCCATGAATATTCAGTGCTGGAATATCAGAGGCATTGGCAATGCCTCCTCAAAGAATATACTTAAACACATTGTCTATGAAAAATAAAAAAAAACATTGTTTCCTTATTGGAACCGAAACTCAACTCGGATGTGGTAATTGTTATATTAAATTTGATAATGCTTGTGCCTCTATGTTTAATAAAATTTGGTTAATGTGGAATAACATGTGGAATGTGGAAAATTTAAATGAACATCAACAAGTTATTCATGTTAGATTCTATAACACCCAGTTTAATTTTTTGGCAACTTTTGTGCATGCTAATAATTTGTGTGCTGACCGAATCCATTTATGGAACTTCCTTAAAGACTGTACCTCCTCTAAAATCCCTTGGGTGATGGCGGGGGGGGGGGGGGGGGGGGGGGGGTGGACTTTAATGTTATTCTTAAAAATAATGAGTATAAAGGTTACTCCCTAGATCATTTTGCCTCTACTCTTGATTTTAACTATGCTATCTTGGATTATGGGCTTGATGACTTCAAGTACTCTGGCTCTGCTTTCACTTGGAATGCTAGAAGGAAATTTGCAAAATTAGATTGCTTTCTTATCAATAATATGTGGTGCAACACCTACACTAATAATCTCTCTACTTCCACCAACTCTACTATCTTTGACAATAAACTAATTATCTTGTCTTCCTGGATCCAAGCAACTACCATCCCTAAATCTTTCCGCTTCCAGTTGTTTTGGCTTAATAATGTGGATTGTTAAAAATAATGAGTATAAAGGTTACTCCCTAGATTCATTTTGCCTCTACTCTTGATTTTAACTATGTTATCTTGGATTGTGGGCTTGATGACTTCAAGTACTCTGGCTCTGCTTTCACTTGGAATGCTAGAAGGAAATTTGCAAGATTAGATTGCTTTCTTATCAACAATATGTGGTGCAACACCTACACTAATAATCTCTCTACTTCCATCAACTCTATCATCTCTGACAATAAACTAATTATCTTGTCTTCATGGATCCAAGCAACTACCATCCCTAAATCTTTCCGTTTCCAGTTGTTTTGGCTTAATAACGTGGATTGTTCTCATCTTGTCAATTCTATTTGGAATGAACATTGTAATTGCTTTGGGCTACTTCGCCTTGTAGAAAAATTCAAAAAGTTGCGTAAAGCTCTGAGCTCTTGGAATAGAAACTCCATTGGAAATATTTTCAATAATGTTACCCATCAAGAAAACAAAGTTAACTCTCTCGAGGCTCTGTTCCAATCGGGCCCGTCTGATTCAAATAGAGCCGAATTATTTAAAGCAAAAGCAATTTTAACTCAAAATCACAATTATGTGGAAACGTTCTGGAAGCAAAAAGTCTTAAATAGGTTACTGAAGGGGAATGTAACACCGCCTTTTATCATAATTGGGTTAACAAAAGGAGGCACATCAATAATATCACTGAAATTACCCAACCGGATAATATCAAAATCACCAACAGCTTTGAAATTCAAAACTCAGCCATATCTTTTTTCCAAAATGTCTTCAATGAGACCCTCAATGATTCTCATAACTTCCAGCTTGAAGTCCCCCTTTCTCCTCTAAGTCGGGAGGACAACAAGCTCCTTAACCTTATGCCGATGGATGATGAAATATGGAATACTATCAAAGACCTTAAACAAAACACTTGTCCTGGCTCTGATGTGTTTCCTGGGGAGTTTCTTCCTATCTTATAGAACCAACCCAATCTGCTTTAGTCCCGGGAAAAAAAAATCAAGACAATATCCTTGCCTCTCAAGAGTTTTTTCATAATTTTAAAAACAAACATTGGGGCATAATCTCATTTTTAAGCTGGACCTTGAAAAAGCTTTTGACAAAATTAACTGGAATTTTCTTCTTAGAATGCTTAAAGCATATGGGTTCAATGATAGCTTCATTCTCAAAATAAAAAACCTAACCCATAATAATTGGTTTTCAATTCTCTTCAAAGGCAATGATTTTAGTTTCATCAAATCTGAAAGAGGGCTGCGGTAAGGAGACCCCCCTATCCCTTATCCTTTTTTACCTTAGCCTTCAATTATTGGTATAAACCATTTTTTTAAAAATGATCCTTCCCTCCATTTCAGTGTCAGTGGAAAAATTATGGTCTCTCATTTGGCTTTTGCTGATGATCTCATTCTCCTTACAAACGGGAGCTCCAATACAATCAACAAACTCAAAAACCTCTTCTCGATCCTTGAAAATGATTCGGGGCTCACAATCAACCCCCTCAAATCTTATTTCTTCACTAACCAAAAATGCCCTGCAAGAACCATTTCTAAACTCAAAAACATGTTCCTTTTTAAACAAGGTAAACTCCCCTTTACCTATTGTGACGACCCCAATATTGAGAATCACTAAACTCAACATTGATACGTCACCACAATATCTAATACTAGATTAGAAGGAAACTAATCCAAAATATTAGATATTGTGTTTGGCCAAGGATTTAGAAGATGATCTTAAGTTAAGATGGAAAGGAATATTTTTATGAAACAATTTTTATTTGAAGTACATATTAAAATATGATACATACAAGGACATGAGAGAATGTAATTTAGAAACAATTGATGTGAGTACTTGCAATTTTAGATGCAAAAATTCTAAATATTTAACATGTGAAACATGAGTTTACAATTTCCAATTTATTCTAAGTCATTAAATTCTTAGAAACTTCGGCAGAGTTTCTGATGTATATGGCTAAAGAAACTCCTGCAATTTAGACATACAAGTCTTCCATTTCAATGGAAGATATAATTGAAAGAAAAATAACCTAAAATTAACATGAAATCAATCCATTACATAGAATTGTTTTATTCCAAATCTAATATAAAGCCAATCCATTACATAGGATTTGCTCATTTACAATTCTAATATAAAGTCAACCTGTTACATGGGATTTCTTATTTCCAATTCTAAAGTAAAGTCAATCCATTTTATGGGATTGCTTATTTACAATTCTGATAGTTTGAAGTGAGAAAACACATATGTAACAATTATCTATCATAGAGTATGCATAATTCAATTACCACTTATTACATATAAGATGGATAAGGAGAAATACTCAACATATATATGTAACTATTTTCCAATTCTATATAAAATCTAGTATACTACTAATTCCAATTAACATACAAAGTAAATATGAACCTAATGATTTAGTTAATATTTCGTTTCATATATCCATCTATTCATCACATCTCAAGTATTTAAATATAAAGCTAAGCTCCAACACAAGCATAATGAAAGTAAAGTAAATGGCATTGTTATTACAAACCAACAATAAACTTAAAAGAAAGTAAGAAATTAAAAGCTCACTTGCAGAAAATTTATAAGCTATATATTTATAATAGTTTTAAGCAGAATCAGCCAGCTTTTAGCACTTAGTCTAGCTCCACTAGCCTCCAAATGCACCTAATCTATCACATTTTGACATTTAAATGTGATAGGTCAAAGCCAAGAAGTATAAAATATGGTTAGACTAAATAGTATAAGTACATTTTAAGATTGGGCTAAGCACATTATTATTTAATTGGATATCACTACTAGTTACAATATAAGCACAAGTATGGGTGCAAAAAGGTAAGCATACAAGTGTGGAAAAAGTAAGTAAAAAAAAGGCAAAGTGAGTTAGAATACTCACATAAATATACATTATAGCCTCCAATTAAGACAAGGGTAAAAGCATCCTAATTAGGCTAGAAAAAAACTAAAGTGCATATAAAAGTAAATGAAATAAATCATGTATATGTTCAAAAGAACTAATGCTAAGTAAGGAAAAGAGATAATGAAGCATTTAAATGTATTCACTATAATCTAAGTAAATTGTAAACAAGTAAAGTATAAAAATAAAATATAAAAAATGCATAGTATAGAAATTGAAGGAAAATCTTAGACTATTAGTCTAGGATTCACATAGTCTAGAACTATGAAAAGTAACATAGCTAAAAGTTATGATGAGTCTTAACAATCTATAAGATTGAAGAAGATATCATAATTAATTGATTAAAGTTATTTTAGAAGGTACTCATTCTATGGGTATATACAGAATGAGGCGAGGAGTTAAACACATCTGTTTAACTAGTAAAGGAAAGCGGGGTCAAAATAAATAACACTCACTTCACCCTTTGAGAATATGAGGTCTCCTTATTACTCCTTATTAGCCTGCCCTTGGCTGATCTAGCAATATAAACTCCTATTATTTTTAATGTGAAAGTTTTATTCATGCATAATGTCTTATATAAATGATTCAAATGAATAAGGCCCAAAGCAAAGGAAGCATTCAAGGAAAATTCAATAATTGCAACTAAGTGATATCCAAAGTTATCTAATTTTAATGATCTATTTAATGATTAGAGCTAATTGAGCTCCCAATTAACTTTGAGATATTGATCTCAAGTTAATTGTAAATATAATAGTAGTTGAGGTTTTAAAAATAGTAGTTTCAATTCAATTATTTTGATGTGATAAAATAAATTATAAGTATAATCAATACAATTAGAAACTAGTTATATTCACATCCTAAACTATAAGATTCAATTAAGATAACTAAATCAAAGCTTAGGTGACTTGTAGGATGGGGTTGAGATTAAGAAAATATCAAATTTAAGAAATTGGAAGTTATGGTTTAATTCATTAAAGCTCTCTAGCTAAGTTGTAATAAAATGAAAGGCTTAAAGTATATGAATGAAAAGATTAAGAATTACAAGTTATATATTTTTTACTAGTTAAAGTTTAAAGAAAATCAATAGGATTCCTAAACTATCTTAAATGAATTAGGATTTCTATTACTAACTCTTAAAGAAAATTCAAGTGAAGACTTTAAGAAATAGGATGAATAAACTAGGCTCTAGTCTAGTTACTAAAGGCTAGTCTTAGTTGATTCAATAATCTCCAATTACAAAGGCATTAAAGTTAGTTACTCTTAATGGATATAACTAATAGATCTATGGATCAACTACAATTCATATTTAAATCAATCCTAGGCTTTCTACTTTAGGGTTGAAAAGTGAATCAAGCAAATTTGTGATTAATTCACATAACTGGAAAGTGGGAACTGAGCTCAAACATAAGTAATATGATTTGACATGAGAGATAATAAATGTGATATGTTATATATCCTAGAGTTTTATAATACTTAAAACATGCTATCTAGGAAATTAAGAATCATCACATTAATACTAATTAAGAGTAAAAAACCTAAAATCATAATTTGTTGTCCAATTGAAACAATATACAAATTATTAGAATCCTTATAATAAAGGAGAAAAATGATACTAAGTATGTCAAATTTGGACAACATTAGAAAATTAAGATTTTTGTGACTCCTAATTAGGGTTAAAAAGGTGATTTTGAAAATTATGATTCAATTGTTAAATTTGAATTTATATTATTATTCTTCATATTTTTGTGAGTGAAATGGATTTTTTGATCATTTAATTTGGACATTAAATGACAAAATTAAGTCACATGAAATGATGAAATTAATTTATAATTAATTAATTATTCTTTAATATTGATTAATGAAAATATTTATTAAAACAAAATTTAAATTGCATAATATTACTCTACACATTTTTGTGATCAAAATAGTATATAATTTTGCATTTTTTGGATTAATATTCTTAAAGTTATTAATAAAATAAGAATGGCATTTAAATTAAATTAAATCATTATTAATTAATGATTTAAGAACCACATTAACCAAAAATTATTGATGCAGAAAAAGAGATAGGCGCGGATTTCGGATCGGCGCGAAAATAGAAGACTGCACTGACTCAGCCAGATGCGGGTCCCACCTTGCGACGGCAGAGCCAACACCAGATGGACATGCAAGATGGTACGTGTCACGGAGCGAACCGAGTGGAAAACGCCCGGTTCAAAAAATGAAAATTGCACAGTGTCGTGGTTCGAGTGAAACGCGCACTGTACGTCTTCTTCCTTCACCGAAAATCCTAAAAATAGGGAAACTATGGTTAGCCCTAGTTTCACAATCCCGCAGTCAAACGGAACGAATAACCTATCAAAATGAAGCTATGGGAGAGTTCTTTCTGATAAACCACAAACCCCTAAGCCTCGAGTCTTATTAAGATAGATTGATTAAGAGGAGAAGACAAGAGGGTCAACTAAACATAAGAGCTTAATTCAAACTCATTCGAGTTTGATTTAATCTCATCTCCGTATTTAAGAAACTCTAAATGCAGTAAATAAAGCATGGCTAAATCAGAAGTGCGAAAGAGGAGTATGTTAGGATATGGAGATGGTACTTAGATGAAGGGCGACAGCTGAAATTTAGGATTCTTCTAGTCACTGTATTCGCTTCTCCCAAGGCTTCAAGGATTTTCTCCAGCACCGTAACTCTCCCGCTCGGGCTTTAGAATAGGTAACTGAAAGGGAAGGAAGGGAAATATGGAGGTATAAGTTGCTGAAATGCTAGCTGGAGGTCAAGGATGGTCCTCGGTCTGACACCAGTGATCGTGCAAGAGAGTGGCAAATAGGGAAGAGATCCGGACCGTTCGTTTAATTATACGATCAAATGGTCAGATGCGGATCGGCGGACCGGTTGATGGAGACAGTTAGATCTCTAATAAAAATGTGTAAGGGTCAGTATGAAGCCGCGCGACTGTCCCGTGTGTTGGACTCGTGCGGTCCAGATATACTGAATTTAAAATTAAATAAGTTATATAATTATATTAATATAATTACTTAAAAAAAATTGATTAATTAAACTCAATTTATTTACCAAATTTAAATAACCAAATGCACTCCAAAAAATCCCTAAAATTCACTCTTACCTAATTGAGGTGTGGGGAACTCAAAAATGAAAACAGATTTTTGAGCGAAGATTTATTTAATTATCCTAATTTTTTTGAATAATTAAATAATATTAAAATAATCGAGGAAAATTCGACGACTTCCAAATACTTCATAAATACCACATCTAACTAATTTGGGTGTGGCGAGTCCAATGGTGGACTCCGTTTTCGATTCTAAGGCCTAAGTAAATTAGGCATTCTCAATATTATCAAAAAATCAGGAAATATTGGAAATTACCAAATAATCTCTAAATTACACAAAAATTGAAACTGAGGCTCCTAATACTATTATAAGACTAATGGAAAAGAATTAGAGTCAATTAAGTCACTAATTGATGGGTAACAACACTAGGGTTGTTACCTACTCCCCTCCTTAAAAAGAGAGTTGCCCACGACACACAACAAATAAAAACAAGGAAATTGAAAATACATGAACGAAGTCTAAAGAAATGATAACGAAATTTAAAGAACTAAATCTACCTGATTAAAAAAAGAATTATGGGAACTTCTTTAGCATATCCTCTTCTTTCTCCCATGTAGCTTCACCAGCTGGATGATTCTGTCAGTGGACTTTGATCATAGGAATGCTGCGGTTTCTTAACTGCTTAAGATCCCGCTGCGATTTCTTAACTGCTTAAGATCCCACCCCAGAATCGCAACAGGTTTAACGACAAAAGTCAAATTGGGTTGTAGTTGCATTATAGGTATATGAACTTGCTAACTCGAATCTAGAAAACACCTTCTTAGTGATGAAACGTGAAACACATTATGTACAGCCGAGAAGTCTTCTAGCAACTCTAATCTGTAAGCAGATGTTCCAATCCTCTCAATCACTTCAAAGGGTCATAAATACCTTGAACTCAACTTTCTAGAAACACTGAATCTCTGCACACCACGCATCAGACTAACTTTAAGATAAGCCCTATCGCCCACTTGGAACTCCAACTGATGATGATGAGCATCATGATATTTCTTCTGTCTATCCTGAGTTGCAGTCATATTACGCTTGATCAGTTGAACTTTCTTAGTGGTTTCTCTACTAATTCAGAACCATAAAGTTGAGAGTCTTTCACTCCAGTCCAAGGAACTGGAGTTGTACACCTCTTTCCATAAATAGCTTTATAAGGAGCCATACCAATAATGGACTGATAACTGTTATTATCGGCGAACTCAACTAACGCTAGGTGATCTTCCCATGATCCACCAAAGTCTAAAAAAAAATTCTCAAGAGATCTTCCAAGATCTGATTAACACGCTCAGTCTGACCATCTGTCTGGGGGTGGAAAGCAGTACTCAAAGCTAAACTCATCCCCAAGTCTTGCTGAATAGCTGACCAAAATCTAGAAGTGAATATACTGTCTCTGTCAGAAACTATACAGTTCGGTGTACCATGCAAATGAACAATCTCCTGAAGATAAAGCTTAGCCAACTTCTCCATAGGATCTGTTTAACGAATTAGAAGGAAGTGAGCTAACTTAGGAGTTTATCAACTATCACCCAAATATAGTCAGAACCAGATCTACTCTTAAGAAAACCTACGATAAAATCCATGGAAATATCGAACCACTTCCATTCAGGAATGTATAAGGGTTTAAGAAGTCCACGAGGCTTTTGGTGTTCAGCCATGACCAAGGAACAGGGATGGCACTTGGAAATAAAAATGGCTATATCCCGCTTTATGCTAGACCACCAAAATGGTTGCTTGAGATCTTGATACATCTTACAACTACCAGAGCACATTGCATAGCCATAGTTATGGGATTTAGATAATATTTGCAACTGCAAGCTTTTTGGAATCCATAACCTTCTGAGCTTTTTGGAATCCATAATCTTCTGAGATTTTTGGAATCCTTCTGAGCTTTGACAATTTTAGACCTTAGGGAATCATCTGACTGAATAACAAATAGCAGAGTGCCCAAATCAACTGAAATGATTGGTTAAAGATTCAATCTGACAAAATCTGTGATCAAAGATTCATTGTAATAAAGGGAAGATAAAGTTGCTTTACGACTAAGGGCATCAACTACTTCATTAGCTTTACTTGGATGGTATTGGATTTCTAAACCATAGTCGCAAGGTAACTCTAGCCACCTATGCTGATGACAGTTAAGTTCCTTCTGAGTGAAGATGTACTTTAAATTTTAGTGATCAGTAAACATCTAACACTTAGCTCCATACAGGTAGTGTCTCCAAATCTTTAGAGCAAAAACTACCCCTGCAAGTTCAAGATCATGCACATGATAATTCTTCTCATTAGGCTTAAGCTGTCTAGAGGTATAGGCTATAACACAACAATCTTGCATTAGAATACAACCAAGTCATACCTTAGAGGCATCAGTATAAACTTGAAAATCTTTACCCTCATGAAGTAGCACTAGAATAGGAGATGAAGTTAATAATTGTTTCAACTTCTGAAAAGATTCTTCACAGGTTGTTCTCCAGATGAACGGAACATCTTTCCTAGTTAATTGAGTTAATGACAAAGCAATTAGAGAGAATCTAGGAACGAACATTTTGTAATAACCAGCGAGTCCTAAGAAACTGTGAATCTCTATTACAGATTTAGGTTGGACCCACTGTTGAACAACTTAGATTTTCTTTTGATCTACTCTAATGCCTTCAGCATCAATCACGTGACCTAGAAATGCCACGGACTTGAGCCAAAACTCGCACTTAGAAAACTTAGCAAAAGCTTATTTTCTCTTAACAATTCTAGAATAGCTCGCAGATGTTCTACATGCTCAGCAGCTGACTTCGAATAGATTAGTATGTCGTCGATAAAAATGATGACAAACTCATCGAGATACGACTTAAGGATACGCTGCATTAGGTTCATGAAGATGGAATGAGCATTTGTCAGTCCAAAAGACATGACTAGAAACTCAAAATGCCCATATCGAGTTCTGAATGCAGTTTTCGAAACATCTTCATCTTTGAATCTTATTTGGTAGTAACCTGATCTTAAGTCAATCTTGGAAAAGATCTTTGCTCCGGTGAGCTGATCAAACAAATCATCGATCCTAGGGAGATGATACTAATTATTTATAGTCACTTTATTAAGCTCACGGAAGTCTATATACATCCACACTGAGCCATCTTTCTTCTTGATGAATAGGACAGGAGCTCCCCAAGGTGACATACTAGGGCGAACAAATCCTTTCTCTAACAACTCTTGCAACTACTCTCTAAGCTCTTGCAGTTCTTTCGGAGCCATTCTATATAGAGCCTTAGATTTAGATTGAGTTCCAAGGACAGTTTCAATAAAAAACCCTACCTCACACAGAGGAGGTAATCCAGGCAAGTCTTCAGGAACACATCTAGGAAATCTCTAATGATGATAGTCTCTTCTGGACTACTAACTTGCTTCTCTTCACCGATTAAAGTTACTAAGATTGCATAACAACCTTTACTAACGAGGCGCTTGGCTTCAATTGCATTGATTAATGATACAGTCAAGCCAAGTTTTCCTATAAACATTTTAGGTTTCTTTCCAATCTTAAGTGAAACTCGCTTATGGAAGCAATCTATTACGGCATTAAACTTTCTTAACCAATCCATTCCTATAATTATGTCAAAATTCGTAATGGACATAACAATAAATTTGGATTGGAAGAATTGGTTACTGATTGGGATATCTACCAAACATAACTTATTAGCACACATTTCAGCACTAAATGGAATTTGAACTACTAAGGAACTGCCTAGGATGAAATGTTGAAGATTTAAGAAAGAGGCACAACTCACTAACATGAAAGAGTGACTAGCACCAGTGTCAAAGAGAGTATCACAGAACTAGTTTTTAATAATTAAAGTTCCTATAATAGGGAAAATAAATTCTAATTACAACTAATGAAAATAAAAATAGAAAATGTTGAAAATAAAATTACGAAAGAAAATGAAAAATAAAAAATAGGAAATTAAACTTAAAATGTACCGGTAACAATGCTATTGTCATCAGGGGCAGCTGAAGAAGACAAGGCGTATACTCTTGGTACTGCAGGAGATTGAGCAATGGACTTGCCCTTATCCTTTCTACTGTAGCAGCCTTGCTTGGAGGAAGACGGAGGTACACCCTTTTGGTGGTGAGCACTTCCACCAGTAAGAGGAGGCATCAAGGCAAGTGCTGACGTTTGAGAATTGATAGGAACTAGATTTGCACAGAAGCTTGGCGATTGATCTTTATCTTGTCCACAGTCCAACTAGCATGACAGTTCCAATGGTGATGATTGGTTCTGCTGCAGATGTAACACCTTTCACCGGTGTGGTAGTACTTCTCATAAGGATAGGGTTTGTTACATATTGCTCCAGATCTTCCTTGCTGATTTTGCTTGGGGCTTTGGTTATGATTTTGATTTTGATTAAGATTTTGGCCAAAAGTAAGTTGGAAGACTTTAGGACCATGGGAATGATTCTTTTTGAAAGGTTCAGATCTAGAAGGTTGGGGATGGGAGCGTGTAATATACGTTTATTTCAAATATAATAAATTAAAATTAATTATTAAATAAAGTTTGAATTATATACTTTTTACTATTTTATTATAGTAATGTTATAAATGAATTTAAGAATATTTGATAAATTTTGAAAAATAAATTTACGTCAGTATTTTTCATGGTTATTTTAATAAGAATTTAAATTAAAATAATTATTTAAAAATGTTTAGGTGTCAAAATTGAACATTTTTAACATTTTTGGATTCAAGACGTCGATATAAACTACATGAGAAAATTTCATAAATCTAAAACTATTTTGAAAAAAAAATGTTTCACTGATTTAAATCAATGTCAAGCACCAAGTCAACCACAGTATAATAAAGGAAGCAATATTGCCTCTTCTAGTAGGAATCCTCCTACTCGAGCCAGGTCTTTAATTTATCTCAAGCAGAAGCAAAAGAAGAGCCTGACGTGGTGACAGGTACTATATTACTTTTTGAAAATCCCTGCACAATTCTATTTAGTACTAGTGCAATACACTCTTTTATTTCTTTAAATTTAGTGCAAAAGTTATCTTTACTAGTAGAAATGCTTTCAAATTCATTCAGAGTAAATTTACCATCAGGAGATCATTTAGAATTAAATACTTATTATTCGCATAAGTTAGAAATTGATAATAGTAGTTGGAAAGCAAAATTAACCATCCTTCCTATCATTACTTTTGATATTATAATTGGAATGAATTGGATGAGTCAGAATGGGGCAATGATTGATTGTACTAAAAAGAAAGTATGTCTGAATAAAGGAGGAAAGAAATTAATATTTATAGGATAAAAGAATGCAGATGATAGTCTTATCACTGCAAATAAAGCTTCAAAGTTAATGAGGAAGGGATATTCAATATTTGTAATCTTACTTTCAAGTTTAGAGGTCAAACCTAAGAGTCTTAAAGAAATACTTATTGTTCATGAGTATGCTAATGTATTTCCTGAAGAACTTCTTGATTTACCACCACAAAGGGAAGTAGAATTTAGAATTAACTTAATCCCTGGAACGAATCCAGTTTCTAAGGCACCTTATAGTATGTCATCAAAAGAATTACAAGAGCTTAAGGATCAACTTCAAGAATTATCTGAGAAAAGTTTTATAAGACCAAGTAATTCTCCTTGGGGAGCCCCTGTATTGTTTGTTAAAAAGAGAGATGGAAGTAAGCGATTATGTATTGATTACTGTGAACTTAATAAGGTGACCATCAAAAATAAATATCCATTGCCAAGAATTGATGATCTCTTTAATCAATTAACAGGCGCATCAATATTTTCTAAGATTGATTTAAGATCTAGTTATCATCAACTCCGTATACGAGAAGAAGACATACCTAAATCTGCTTTTAGTACTTGTTATGGACATTTTGAATTTCTAGTAATGGCTTTTGGTTTAACTAATGCACCTTCATACTTTATGGATTTGATGTATAGAATTTTGAAACCATATTTGGACTCCTTTATTATTATGTTTATTGATGATATACTTATTTATTCAAAGAGTATTGTAGAACACAAAGAACACCTTAAGATTATTCTGTCTTTTAAGACAGCACCAACTATTTGCAAAATTTTTAAAATGCAAATTTTGGTTAAAGTCAGTATCATTTCTGGGACATGTAATAAGTAAGGCAGGGATATCAGTTGACCTTAATAAAGTGAGTGCAATCAAAAAATGGCTAGAACCTACTTCAGTTACAGAAATTAGAAGCTTCTTGGGTTTAGTAGGATATTAACGCAAATTTGTTAAGAACTTTTCTCAAATTGTAGTTCCTCTTACAAGGCTTACATAGATGTACCTTTTATTTGGGGAATCTCTTGTGAATTAGCATTTCAGAAACTCAAGGATTATCTTATATCAACTTCTATTTTAGTATTACATTTAGAAGGAAAAGACTATCATATTTATAACGATGCATCAAGAAACAGTTTGGGCTGTGTGCTTATGCAGGAAGGCAAAGTAACAGCATTTGCTTTTAGACAGTTAAGAACTCATGAAAAGAACTATCCAGTTCATGACCGAGAACTTGCACCTATAATATTCGCATTAAAAATTTGGAGGCATTACTTATATGGCATATGGTGTGAAATTCTTACAGACCATCAAAGTTTAAAATATATATTTACTCATAAAGAGTTAAATTTAAGGCAATGCAGATTATTCGAATTAATTAAGGATTATGACCTATCTATTCAGTATCATCCAGGAAAAGCAAAAATTGTAGCAGATGCTTTAAGTTGCAAAGTTACCTCTCAATTGCATATGCTAACTTTTAATCCAATCTTACTCCAAGAAATGGAAAAACTCCAATTAGAAGTAATTCTACCAACAGATGTAGTATTATTTCAATTGAGTGTAGAGCAGTCACTACTCGATGAGATTAAAGAAACTCAGAAGATTAATAAAGAGTATGAGCAGCTAGTTGCATCTATTCAAGAAGGAAAACATTTAGAATTGAAATTAGACTCAATTAGAAGTATTTGGTGTGGATCTAGAATTTGGGTACCTAATAATTCTAAGTTAAGATCAAAAGTACTCAAAGAAGCTCATTATTCCAAATATTTAATTCATCCAGGAAATAATAAGATGTATCAAGATTTAAAAATACACTTCTGGTGGTCAGGAATGAAAAGAGATATAATATAGTTTGTATCAAAATGTGAAGCATGTAGTTTAGTAAAGGTGGAGCATCAAAGACCTAATGGATTATTACAACCTCTACCAATTCTTGAATGGAAATGGGAAAATATCTCAATGGATTTTATAACAAGTTTTCCTTGTTCAAAATCAAGTAATGATTTGATTTGGGTAATTATGGACAGGCTTACTAAATCTGCTCACTTTCTACCAATTCGACAAAATGATATAGTAGAGAAATTGGCTAAATTATATCTTAAGGAAATAGTGATATTACATAGCATTCCAAAGACTATCATATCTGATTGTGATAATCGTTTCACTTCCAGATTTTGGAAAATGGTACAATAGGATATAGGTTCTCAATTATGCTTGAGTACAGCTTTTCATCCTCAAATAGATGGGCAAATAGAAAGAGTGAATCAAATTTTAGAAGACCTTCTGCGTTTATGTATTTTAAATTTTGGAGGAAGCTAGGATGATCATCTTCCATTAATAGAATTTACCAATAATAATAGTTATCAAGTAAGTATTGGAATGGCTCCTTATGAAGCATTATATGGAAGGAAATGTATTACACCTTTATCCTAAAATGAAGCTGGAGAAAATAAATTAATGGGATTGGACTTAATTTTGCAAGCTATTGAAAAGATAAAATTTATTTAGCATCGAATGAAGATAGCCCAAGATAGATAGAAGCAATATTATGACTCAAAATATTGACATATTGAATTCTCCATAGGAGATTATGTGTACCTAAAAGTCAGTCCGTATCGAGGAATTTCAAGATTTGGAGTTACTAGAAAGTTAAGCCATAGATATATTGGTCTATTTGAAATAATAAAATGAATCGGACAAGTCGCGCATCAACTTAAACTCTCATTACATCTGAGTTTGATGCATGACGTTTTTCATATTTTGTCTTTGAGAAAGTGCTTGTCAGAACCAACCATGAGAATTGAAGTGGAAGAAATCAATATTCAACTGAATCTTAGCTTCATAGTTGAACCAAAAAAATTTTGGATCGAGACATTCGAAAACTTCGAAGTAAGACTATTTCTATGGTAAAAATCTGTTGGAAGAATTGTCGAAAAAAAGAAGCAACATGCGAAGAAGAATCTAGTATGAAGAAATCATATCCTCAATTATTTGATTAAACAAATGAAATACTATAATTGAGTTTGAAAATAAAAATTGATGTCCGGGCGACATCCTTTTAAGTTGGGGAGATTGTAATATACATTTATTTTAAATATACTTAATTAAAATTAATTATTAAATAAAGTTTGAATTATATACTTTTTACTATTTTATTATAGTAATGTTAGAAATGATTTTTTATGGTTATTTTAATAAGAATTTAAATTAAAATAATTATTTAAAAACTTTTAGGTGTTAGAATTAAAAATTTTCAACATTTTTGGATTCAGGACGTCGATGTAAGCTAAATGGGAAAATTTCATAAATTTAAAATTATTTTGAAAAAAAAAAATTTAAATTTCCGGGTCGAATTGTTGCTTAATCGTTCGTCTAAATTTGACGTTTTTGGTATCAATGGAATCGTATCGATGAGACCTTTCATTTGATACCTTAAAATTTAATTTTCATTAAAATTTGATTTTTTAAATTTAAAAAAAAATTAAATTTTTATTTATTTATTTAAATTGAGTTAACTTGTAATTTTTATCTTTTTTTTTAATTTATCTTTGCAAATATATCCCTTATGAATATTCATATCCTATTTTCATTCCAAATAAGATAAAATACATCTCTTAATCTAAGCTATCCATTCTTATTTTGACTTATTTATACCTTTTGATTTAAATCATACTTTATTTAATTCATTTTATTGTATTTATATGGCTGGTTGAGGGGAGATAATTTCATAATTTAAAATTTTCCTAAAGCTATTAAATCCTTCTTATCCCCTCTCATCCTCTTCTTCTTCTTCAAAAAGAAAAAGGCCAAAGCCAAGCAGCAGGAAGAGCCTACCTTGCCCCATCACAGTCAATTGGCCCACCTCAGATGTCTTCACTGATATACCCTACGCAATATGGGTAAAAAATTCAAATTATATTTAATAAACCATAATAAATACTTTTAAAATGAAATTAACCAATTTATTAAATCTATAGTATATGGAATGTGGGCCCATTAATGATCATATATATGATAAGAAATAATTACTATTATTGATACATTTGCTTCTTCTGTGTTATATTTGTTGGGCTCTGCTTACATAATTTAGTTAAATGATCAATAATGAGTTGTCTATTTGTAAAGGTATATGGCTTATGCTTTAGATTATGGCTACCAACAGATCATTAATGGGCCCACCATCACAAATCTTATTCTTCTCCATCTTCCCAAATTTCATTTTATCCCCTAAGGTTTCTAAAGAATCAAAGGTGAATAGTTGAAGCTTGCAAAAGACTAATGTTTTCTTCTTCTTCATCTCTTTCAAAAATAATATTCATTAAGGTATATATTTCTTTTAATTCAAAATTTTTCTTTTAACTTGATTTTATTAATGAAATCAAATATGCATACAAAATTTCTTTTAATTAATTTAGATATTTTCATATTAAGTCAAGATCTAATACATGATTATTTTATTCTTTTATAAATTTCTAAGGTTTTAATTTTTTTCAAATATTTCTCATGCTTAAGAAGTATATTTATGTTAACTTTATATATCTATATCTTTTAGATTCATCATATTTAAAACTTGAAATCTTTTCTAATATGTTCTCCTATATATTGGTTACATGTTATTAGAAGAAAATATTTAATGATTTTGCTTCTATGCTAATTTGAATTAATTCTAAAGTAAAATGAAATTTAATTTTTAAATATTTACTTTGAAAAATTTCTGGATTTTCTAAAATTTTAAGGTTTTCGTAATACTTTGAAACTTTATAACTTTTTGGTTACCAAGAATAAGACATCCCAAAATTTTGGGCACTTTAAAATTAACATTTAAGTGCTCAAAGTTCAATAAAAACTCAAAAAAGTTTCAAATTTAACAACAGATTTTTCTGAAATTTTATTGATGTTTAGCTCAATATAATTTTTATTCCAAGCACAGTTAGATGTTTATCTTTGATAAATATAATCTTGGTTATATTGTAAGCAATTTCTCTATTAATCACTTGAGTTGATTATGTCATTAAGAATGTCATTTAAGTGCTTATAGTTTGCTAAAAAATCACAAATTTGAACTTAGGTAAAATTTCTTGAATTTTAGAAAATTTTCCAATATTTGAAATGATATAATTTTCAAAATATAAAGAATCAAAATATAATTTTGGCATGCATATTCTCTGATATATAAAGAACAATTTATGTTTAGACATTAACAGAAAATAAGCACTCTAAAAACACCTTTTAGATGACACAAAATTAGCTATTAACCTAAATTTCTTACTTAGCTAAAATTAGGAAAATTTTATAAAAGTAAAATTTTCATTTCAAATGATATATAATTAATTTACAAACTTTATAATTGCTGTAAGAACATAAATTTTGATATTTAAGAATAATTTTAAGTAATAAATTTGATTTTTGGAATATTTATAAATATAACTTCTCATAATAATAATATTATGAATTTTTCATATAATTTATTAAATGAATAATTTAAAGTGAATTAAGATAGTTGATTAACAAATTTATATATTGATTTAACAGATTGAAATCAACAAAATTAAGAAAATTATTCTTCAAGTCAGGTACAAAATTATTCTTAAGTTTTATTTCAAGTATCTTAAATTTTGAGTTTATTTCTATTTGAATATTGCTTATTCATTTTATCATACAAACTATTTTATTAAATTGCAATATTTTTATATAAAAGTGAGTGATAAAAAGTAAAAATTTTTTCTTTCTGGTGTTTATCTTTGAAGAAAGAAATGAAAAAGTAACATGTATATATAGAGCTTACTAGTAGCTCACGATGAAATAAGGAGGGATCTAGCCCTTATGGAAGTGGGCAGAAGATCTAGATGAAATATACACCATTTTACATCTATAAGATGAGGCACTACCAACGGGTGGTGATAAGCTTCCATAGCCAATAGGTTTTACCCGTTGGATGATGAGTCACACGACTCAGCTTTGTGTCACAATTTACCTTTAATTGAAAAATTTTCACTTGATGCTTTTCAAATATTTAATTTTATATCTAACATGCAGGGCAAGCTTGGTAAAATTTGCATCATTTATTTTATTACATGTCAATATAAAAATTTATTTTTCTTGCAATTTTATTTGATTTACACCTATTTTAGGATGCTAGAAAATAATTCCTAAAGGATAATTTTCGTACTTCTGCATGACTGGCTTTACTGATGATTATTTCAGGTTTTAAAACTAAAGCTTAAGAAGATACTCACTTAAGAAGAGCTTATAAAAAGAAATGAGATTTGAGTGAATATATTTTCTTTTGTTATATATTGTAATAATAATTAAACTTATATAATTTTATAATACTGGCTCTATGATGAATAAATAACTTATAATTTTATTATCTTATTCTCTATATTTCAAATGATGAGTTTATTAATTAGAAATTCCCAAACTTGATCACTCGGTCGTCACAGAGCGCTTCTTCAAATCCATTTGGGCTTGATGGTACTCAACCATACGAGCACCTTCTAGAAGCTTGGGAAAGTTGTCATGATGTTGAGACATCAAATGACTTTTAACAGAATCCTTAAAATCGGAAAGAAATCTAGTGCACCTAGCCACTTCAGTATGGACAAGGTTAGGAGCAAAGCGAGAAAGTTTGCGGAACTCCACTTCATAGTCATGAATTGAACGACTTCCTTGGGTAAGTTGCATGAAGTCATTTTCAATTATAGTTTAGGCAAAATGAGGAATGAATTCCTCACGGAACACTTGTTTGAATTCATCCCAAGGGATGTCTTCCAACTGAACATCAGAAAAATGTGTCTTCAACTCACTGTCTCACCAATATTCTGCTTCTCCGTGGAATAGATAAGTCACAAGATGGAGGCACTCACTCTCCAGACACTTTATGCTGGCTAAGGTCTTTTCGATGGCCTTTAGCCAGTTGATGACTTCAAAATGGGAAATGAAACTATTGAAGGTTGGAGGGTTCAGATGAAGAAAGGTTAAAAGATAAGCATTCACCACTGGACCAGAAAATGGTTGTGGAGCTAAAGGAAGTTTAGGAATAATAGGAGAAGAGGCTTGAGGAGGAGTTGGGTAAATTTGGGATGGAGTAGGAGAAGGTTGGGAAGGGTTGCAAGATGAAGCCATCCTTTCAGCTACACGAGTCTGTGCTTCTATCATAACCTTCATTAGCTCTAGCAAATTCTGCACCTGGTCAATGTGGGAAGCTGTAGTGGAAGCAGGCTCCTCCACTACAAGCTCAATTGGGATATTGGAATTGAGATTCATTCTAAAGAAAGGAATAAAAAAAATATTCTAAAACTAAAGAAGATTGGAAAAGAAAATTCTCATTAAATTTTGAAACTTTTAAGAGGAAAAGGAAAGAAGCATAAGTAAAGTAGAAACTATTTACAAAACTACTAAAAGAGAAGAAGCTAAAGTAAGGAAAACTAGTACTACTAGTTACAGAATTTTGCATAAAATATATTTTCAAAGTCTTCATAAGTGGGGGCACAATGAAGACACCTACATTCACGAATGAGTACTCCATAAGCTTGGCACCACCAATCCATGGCGTATTCACAAAAACATTCATCCAAAATTTGGAGGCGTAAGTGATCGAGGCATTCTATGGCCTCAAATACCATAGTAACACGGGTGAGCCATTCCCTAGCTAACTGAGGGAAATAATCACCTCAAAACACACAAAACCTCAAAATTTTGTTCAAAATGTCACCTCTTGCAGCAGATACTCCCAAGTAAACACGACCAAATGACAAACCATACCAATGATCGTACTCATAATACTGGAAGAACAATTTGGTATAAAATCTTAGTTCAGTACTAGAGTCTGCCATCTAAAAGCTTAACTAAGGTTTGAATTAGAAATTTAAATCATTTATTTAATTGGAAATGCATTTACTATTCTAAGATGTCGTTCACTTATTTTTACAATACTGTGTTGTTTGCTTTTGGATGAATGGATGTATTTGTCTTAACTTAAAGTTCTCAACTTGGCTTCGATACCAACTGTGATGACCCCAATATTGAGAATCACTAAACTAAATATTGATACGTCACCATAATATCTAACACTAGATTAGAAGGAAACTAATCTAAATCATTAGATACTGTGTTTGGCCAAGGATTTAGAAGAGGGTCTTAAGTTAAGATGGAACGGAATATTTTTATGAAAAAAGTTTTATATGAAGTACATATTAAAATATGATACATGCAAGGACATAAGAGAATAAAATTTAAAAATAATTGATGTGAGTACTTGCAATTCTAGATGTGAAAATTCTAAATATTTAACATGTGAAATATGAGTCTACAATTTTCAAATTTGTTCTAAGTCATTAAATTCTTAAAAACTTAGGTAGAGTTTTTGTTGTATAAGGTTGAAGAAACTCCTGCAATTTAGACATACAAGTCTTCCATTCAAATGGAAGATATAATTGAAAGAAAAATAATCTAAACCTAACATGAAATCAATCCATTATATAGGATTGTTTAGTTCCAATTCTAATATAGAACCAATCCATTACATAGGATTTGCTCATTTATAATTCTAATATAAAGTCAATTCATTACATGAGATTTCTTATTTCTAATTCTAAAGTAAAGTCAATCTATTACATGGGATTGCTTATTTAGAATTCTAATAGTTTGATATGAGAAAACACATATATAACAATTATCTATCTTAGAGTATGCATAATTCAACTACCACTTATTATATATAAGATGGATAAGGAGAAATTCTCAACTTATATATGTAATTATTTTCCAATTCTATATAAAATCTAGTATACTACTAATTCCAATTAACATACAAAGTAAATATGCAACTAATGTCTTAGTTAATATTTCATTTCATACATCCATTTACATTCATCTATTCATCATATCTCAAGCATTTAAGTATAAAGCTAAGCTCCAACACAAGCATAATGAAAGTAAAGTAAATGGCATTGTTATTACAAACCAACAATAAACTTAAATGAAAGTAAGAAATTAAAAGCTCACTTGCAGAAAATTTATAAGATATATATTTATGATAATTTGAAGTAGAATCAGCCAGCTTTTAGCACTTGGTCCAGCTCCACTAGCCTCCAAATGCACCCGATCTACCATATTTTGACATTTAAATGTGATAGGTCAAAGCCAAGAAGTAAAAAATATGGTTAGACTAAATAGTCTAAGTACATTTTAAGATTGGGCTAAGCACATTATTATTTAATTGGATATCACTACTAGTTACAATATAAGCACAAGCATGGGTGCAAAAAGGTAAGCATATAAGTGTAGAAAAAGTAAGTAAGAAAAAGGCAAAGTGAGTTAGAATACTCACATAAATATACATCCTAGCCTCCAAATAAGACAAGAGTAAAAGTATCCTAAATAGGCTAGAAAGAAACTAAAGTGCATATAAAAGTAAATGAAATAAATCATATATATGTTCAAAAGAACTAATGTTAAGTAAGGAAAAGAGATAGTGAAGCATTTAAATGTATTCACTATAATCTAAGTAAATTTTAAACAAGTAAAGTATAGAAATAAAATATAGAAAATGCATAGTATAGAAATTAAAGAAAGATCTTAGACTATTAGTCTAGGATTCACATAGTCTAGAACT
Source organism: Gastrodia elata (assembly GCA_016760335.1). Taxonomy (NCBI): domain Eukaryota; kingdom Viridiplantae; phylum Streptophyta; class Magnoliopsida; order Asparagales; family Orchidaceae; genus Gastrodia; species Gastrodia elata. The sequence goes on from CM028677.1 coordinate 40,683,126, forward strand.
ATGGAAAGTAATATAGCTAAAAGCTATGATGAGTCTTAACAATCTATAAGATTGAAGAAGATATTGTAGTTAATTGATTAAAGTTATTTTAGAAGGTACTCATTCTGTGGGCATATACAAAATGAGGCGAGGAGTTAAACACGTCTGTTTAACTAGTAAAGGAAAGCGGGGTCAAAATAAGTAACACTCGCATTCACCCTCTGAGAATATGAGGTCTCCTTATTACTCCTTATTAGCCTACCCTTGGCTGATCCAGCAATATAAACTCCTATTGTTTTAAATGTGAAAGTTTTATTCATGCACAATGTCTTATATGAATGATTCAAATGAATAAGGCCTAAAGCTAAGCAAGCATTCAAGGAAAATTTATTAATTGCAACTAAGTGATATACAAAGTTATCTTATTTTAATGATCTATTTAATGATTGGAGCTAATTGAGCTCCCAATTAACTTTGAGATATTGATCTCAAGTTAATTGTAAATATAGTAGTAGTTGGGGTTTTGAAAATAGTAGTTTCAATTCAATTATTTTGATGTGATAAAATAATTTATAAGTATAATTAATACAATTAAAAACTAGTTATATTCACATCATAAACTATAAGATTCAATTAAGATAACTAAATCAAAGCTTAGGTGACTAGTAGGATGGGGTTGAGATTAAGAAAATATCAAATTTAAGAAATTGGAAGTTAATGTTTAAATCATTAAAGCTCTCTAGCTAGGTTGTAATAAAATGAAAGGCTTAAAGTATAAGAATGAAAAGATTAAGATTTATAAATTATATATTTTTTTAGTAGTTAAAGTTTAAAGAAAATCAATAGGATTCCTACACTACCTTAAATAAATTAGAATTTCTATTACTAACTCTTAAAGAAAATTCAAGTGAAGACTTTAAGAAATAGGATGAATAAACTAGGCTCTAGTCTAGTCACTAAAGGCTAGTCTTAGTTGATTGAATAATCTACAATTAAGAAGGCATTAAGGTTAATTACTCTTAATGGATATAACTAATAGATCTAGGGATCAATTACAATTCATGTTTAAATCAATCCTAGGATTTCTACCTTAGGGTTTAAAGGTGAATCAAGCAAATTTGTGATTGATTCACAAAATTGGAAAGTGAGAACTGAGCTCAAACATAAGTAATATGATTTGATATGGGAGATAATAAATGTGACATGTTATCTATCCTAGGGTTTTATAATACCTAAAACATGCTATCTAGGAAATTAGGAATCATCACATTAATACTAATTAAGAGTCAAAAATCGAAAATCATAATTTGTTGTTTAATTGAAACAATATACAAATTATTGGAATCCTTATAATAATGAAGAAAAATAATACTAAGTATATCAAATTTGGACAACAATGGAAAATTAGGATTTTTGTGACTCCTAATTCGGGTTAAAAAAAGTGATTATGAAAATTATGATTCAAATATTAAATTTGAATTTATGTTATTATTCTTTATATTTTTGTGAGTGAAATGGATTATTTGATCATTTAATTTGGACATTAAATGACAAAATTAAGTCACATAAATGAAGAAATTAATTTATAATTAATTAATTTTTCTTTAATATTGATTAATGAAAATATTTATCAAAACAAAATTTAAATTGCATAATATTACTCTACACATTTTTGTGATCAAAATAGTATATAATTTTGCATTATTTGGATTAATATTCTTAAAGTTATCAATAAAATAAGAATGGTATTTAAATTAAATTAAATCATTATTAATTAATGATTTAACAACCACATTAACCAAAAATTATTGATGCGAAAAAAGAGATAGGCGCGGATTTCGAATCGGCGCAGAAATAGAAGACAACACTGACTCAGCCAGATGCGGGTCCCACCTTGCGACAGCGAAGCCAACACCAGATCGACACGCAATATGGTACGTGTCACAGAGCGAACCGAGCGAAAAATGCCCGGTTCAAAAAATGAAAACCGCACGGTGTCGCGGTTCGAGTGAACCGCGCACTGTACGTCTTCTTCCTTCGCTGGAAATCCCAAAAATAAGGAAACTAGGGGTAGTCCTAGTTTCACGATCCCACTGTCAAACGGAACGAATATCCTATCAAAATGAAGCTATGGGAGAGTTCTATCCGATAGACCACAAACCCCTAAGCCTCGAGTCTTATTAAGATCGATTGATTAAGAGGAGAAGACAAGAGGGTCGACTAAATATAAGAGCTTAATTCGAACTCATTCCTTAATCTCATCTTCGTACTTAAGAAACTCTAAATGTAGTAAATAAAGCATGGCTAAATCAGAAGTGCTAAAGAGGAGTATGTTATGATAATGGAGATGGTACCTAGATGAAGAGCGACGACCGAAACTTAGGATTCTTCTAGTCACTGTATCCGCTCCTCTCAAGGCTTCAAGGATTGCTTCCAGCAGCGTAACGCGCTCGGGCTTTAGAATAGGTAACTAAAAGGGGAGGAAGGGAAATATGGAGGTATAGGTTGCTGAAACGCTAGCTGGAGGTCAAGGATGATCCTCGGTCTGATGTCAGCGATTGTGCAAGAGAGTGGTGAATAGGTAAGAGATTCAGACTGTTCGTTTGATTATTCGATCGAACGGTTAGATGCAGATCGGCGGACTGGTTGATGGAGATCATTAGATCTCCAATAAAAATGTGCAAGGGTCAGGATGAAGCCGCGTGGCTATCCTGTGCGTTGGAATCGTGCACGGGATATGTGCGGTCCAGATTTACTGAATTTAAAATTAAATAAGTTATATAATTATATTAATATAATTACTTTAAGAAAAGATTAATTAAACTCAATTTATAAACCAAATTTAAATAACCAAACGCACTCCAAAAAATCTATAAAATCCACCCTTACTTAATTAAGGTGTGGGAAACTCAAAAATAAAAATAGATTTTTGAGCGGATGTATATTTAATTATCCAAAAAATTTTTAATAATTAAATAATATTAAATAATCGGGGAAAATTCGACGACTTCCAAACACTTCTAAAATATCGCCCCTAGCTAATTTGGCTGTGGTGAGTCTAATAGTGGACTTTGTTTTCGATTCTGAGGCCTAAATAAATTAGGCATTCTTAGAATTATTAGAAAATTAGGAAATATTAAAAATTGCCAAATGATTTCTAAATCGTATGAATATTGAAATAGAGGCTTTTAATACTATTATAAAACTAATGGAAAAGAATTAGGATCAATTATGTTACTAATTGATGGGTAACAATACTAGGGTTATTACACCTATCTTAGAATTTCTATCTTTAATGGTCATAATAAAAATAGTTATTTTAAGGGGCTCATGGAGATTATTTTAAAAAGCTTCAAGGTTGCCCTAAACCCTAATACTTATCCCAGGGAGGGAGACTTATCCTTATAAAGCATGTCATGAACACTATTCCTATCTCTTGGCTTGAAGTCACCTCCCCGACAAATTATATCTTTAAAATAATAAACTCTATATTCTCCAAATTTCTTTGGACTCGTCCCAAAGGAAGTAAAATACACTGGTGTAAATGGGATAAAGTTACCTTCCCCTTTAAAGAAGGTGGTATTGGCCTTAGAAATCTCACATCCATCCATGCCGCCTTCTCTCTCAAATTAAGGTGGAAGTTCAGATACTGATCCTCTATTTGGGCTGATATCCTTTTGGCTAAATACTGTGCTAATTCCCATCCTTCCCAAACAAAACCAAAAATTACTAACTTGCTTACTTGGAAATGGATGTTATGCTATAGAGAGTTTGTTGAAGAATCTTTGATTTGGGAAAAAGTGAACCCCTCCATTTCCTTCTGGTTCATTGTTGGAACAAAACTTCTATCTTGGCCAATCATAACTTTGAGATCACTAACCCTAAATTAAAAGTTTGTGATTGCTTTGACATAGACTCAAGCAGGAACCTCGAGCTCCTAATGATGATCCTCCCCGTTGAAACTATCTCTTCCATGAGCTCTATCTCTCCTATTGTGGCTGAAACTAAATTGACTAATTCTACTTTATGTTCCAAGAATTTCATACCCTTTAAAACCTTTTGGAAATGCTATAGAATTTATATGCCTCCTAATTTCCCATCTTGGATTTGGCATAATTGCATCCCTACCTTGATTAGCCTCTTCCTTTTGAGGGCTTACCACACTTATCTCAACACTGATACTGTTATACAACAAAGGGGCTTCTCCTTAGCCTCAAAATGTCATTGTTGCATTAATACGAAATCCTTAGAGCATGTATTTCTTGAGAATCATCTAGTAGAACCACCTGGAACACAATAAATTAGCTTACTAAAGGTAAGAACCCGACAACTGTCAACGAGCTTTTCTTTAGATGGCTCTCTCATAATGAAAAATGAATTTTTGTTCGTCATCTCTTTGATGCCTACACTCTTTGGCACATTTGAAATGAGCGCAATAAAGCTAACCACTCCACCAAGGCTTTTCTCTCCAATAATATGTTGGATATGATTAAAAATGATGTTAGTTTGATAATCAAGGCTTTTCCTTGTAAAAATTTTAATTGGAGAAATCTAAATGAAGTTCATATCAAAAGAGAGAGCAATTTTTAAGTCCTATGTTGGCCATGAGGATCAAGCCAGTTGCTTCAGGATCTTCTGGTTGGCTGTGTTTCCATCTCTTGAGAAGTTTCATAGCATCGTTTATTACATCACCTATATTATTACTGAGCCTATTATGGATGGTATCTCCAACTACTATAGGTTTGGAGTAATTTTAATTTTAATTAGCAGATACCTTATTGATCATGATATTATTGTTGTTCAAAATTATATTATTTATTGTTTTGGTTGCAACTCCTCTAATATTCATTACTGCTTTAACTATGATGGTTTGGCTAAAGGGCGCTGCATTGTTTGTTGGATTAAGAGTGACCTGTTTTGTTTGCTAAAATTATAAACACTAGTGGCTGGTGCTCCTGTCAATCCTTAGCCTTCTCAACTAGTATGAGGAATTGGCGAGGTTTGGACATTACTATTAGTATCAATTGTTGCTGGTCTTACTGTAAAAATTTTAATTTCATTATCCTTGCTGAATGGGTTCTTAAGAATGCTAGGTATTATAATCATTGGGTGTGCTTGTTATGCTTTATCTGCGGTTATATTCACATATGCCGGTCCTTAGCAGTTATTAACGCCAACTGCAGTAGAAAGGGAATAAGTAGGATTTTATTCAGAAGGTTCCTTATTGTTATAATATTATTATTGTTCAAAATTATATTCATTACTACTTTGGGTGCAACCCCTCAAATATTCATTATTGCATTAATTATGCTGGGGTGGATGGAAGGCGCTGCATTTTTTCTGACCTGCTTATTTATTGAACTGAGAGTGTCCTGGTTCTATTAATTTCAATCACCAACTGTAGAGGGGCTGCTGAAATTAGTAACAGTAATGGTTGTTGCACCTGTCGATCTTTGGCCTTCTCGTCTTGGCCGAGGTATTGGCGAGATTTGGAGTTAATTGTGAGGTTCAATTGCTGATGGTATTATTGTAAAAAAGATCATTTTTGGAATCGCATCCTCATTAGCCTTATGTTCATCATTTTTCTAGTGAGCTGGAGCTCGAATGAGGTCTATTGGAAATGTTGTTCTAATCTTGTTGGTGTAGTGTACAACTTTTTGCTAATCATTGTATTCTTTGAGTTTGGCTTTGCCAAGTTCTTGAGGGCTGCTGTTTGGGATGAAGTATTGTATTTCGTTGTCTTCAGGGAAAGCGATCTGTTTTTCTTGAAATCCATGGTGGATCCATATGATTTGGTCGTGCTCTTTGAGTCTGCGGTTTGCCCTGACTCGACCAGGTTATCTCATCTCTTTCTAGGTATCATTGTATCATTTTGCAAGTTCTGTTTCATCCGCAGCACCCGCTTATTTCCTGTGTTTTTGGTGTTTTATTTGTCTATCTCTATGATTGGGTTTGTTTGGCTCCATATTTTTTCGTCTTTTGGAGGGACCTTTTAGGATATATCCTGGGTCCTTCTGTTTTTTGGGTTAGCTTTGGATTTTTAGACTTATGCATTAATGTAACCACCCAACCCTTCTTTGTAATATTTTTTTTGTTTTAATAAAACTTAAAATGTTTTTAATATATATTTATGTATATATATACTGAAAGAAAAAAACTGATTGACTATATTCAATTGAAATTATAATAAATAAAATTGTACAATAAATTGGCACTACTGAACTAAAAAGTAAAACTAAACAGTTGCTGAGATTATGCTAAAATTGAGAATTGAAAAACAACTAAAAGTAAAATTGAGCAGTCGCTGAAGACTATAATTGAAACTAAATTAAATAGCTGCTGAAAGCTATAAGTAAAATAGAATGCAATGCAATATATTTCAATAATTTCATTTTATTATCTTATTTTATGAGCTTGCACATAACAAGTGAGAAGATATGAATGTCTGCCAAACTATCAGAGATATTGGGTTTTTGAAACAACTACACACCCCTCCATAAAAATATGTGCATACTTCTTATTTCTTCAAAAAGCATGCCCTAGCTATAAAATGTTTGTATAGATTAAGATCAAATTAAGTGAACTGCTAAAATCTAAATTTTTTTGTTTTAATTATTTATGCACAAATCTTTACGTAGGTTCCAATGAATTTAGGTTCAAAAGTAATGTTGTAATAAGATAATACAAATCAAGTCCATGTAAATATGATATCCCTTGTTTTTTTTAATAATCCATCCTGATTTATCAAACTAAACCGAGTTCTAGGTTTCTGATTTTTTTATTTACTGATCTAAAGAATATCAAACGTAATACTTATCCATTATCTTAATAAATATTTCCATATTCATATTTAAAATTGAATTATTCTAATTTAGAAATTATGAAGACATAACCTGTGGAGCCTCATTCCCATCGTGGTCATATTAATACTAATATAATAACATGATTACGGTGGAGTGGTCATCGAGACACATCCTTCATTTAAAGTTAGATTAGGTTTCTGCCTAACCCGTCAATAACTGAAAGGTGTGACACATCTGAACTAAGTATCATTAAATGATCATACAAAAGACAGAGTGCGGAAACAAGAAATGAGATATCCATTAAATCATAAATATAGTAAAGTAAACATCAGCCATCCTAGAATATAAGTGCAGTAAAGCAAAATACTTTCAGAATTATTACAATGTAAATGAGAATTTCACAAAAAGAGGAATTAAATTCTCATCTTTTCAAAAAGAAAATTTTGGTTAGACAATTGTCTAAGTATATTTTAAGCTGATTTAATGAAATCTACATTCTTTAAGATATCGCATTTAAACACTTAAATAACAAAAGTTAAATGGGGAGCAGCAAGCTACAAGTAAACTGGAAAGTTATAAATCATATATTTATAACTTATCAAAAGGAAGTATGTAAAGCAACATATCTCAAATCAGAAGCTACAACGAGAGTCAGGCAATATAAAATTATGTAAGACTAAAAGTACTGAAATGACTGAAAGTAAAATACACCATAACATGCTTATGATATCTGAATACATACTAATTTACATAAAATAGTAAAATTGAGCATATGAGTACTGAAACAAAAATAATAGATAATAACCTAGCTTGCATAAATAAAATAAGTATTCTAAAATTGAGCTGAATTGAAAAATGTGCAGAAAATAGAAAGTAACCACAAAGGTGAAAAAGCGGTGAATTGACCAATAAAACCACTGAATTTGAACTGAACTAAATATACATATGCTTAGATTAGTACTGCCTTAACAACAACTAGATAACATAGCCATGAAAGCATAACTAGTCCCCCAGAACAATCTAGCCAACCACATAGCTAGATCCAAGTCAAACTAAAGAATTAAACATATAGCATCTAACCAACTATAGAGCCAAATCTAAGTTGATTCTCTAGAAAGAATATATACTGTCTATCCAAGCATGGAGTTAGACTCGAGTCTTTTCTGCCAAAGAAAGTCTAAACTGAAGAAGCAGACTAACTGGAGCACTCTCTATAAAACTGATCTGACGTCTAAATCATAGAAGTGAAATATTTGACTTACTGAATTATCATGAATATGATTTATGCAATCAAAACTAACATAGAATACTTGTCAAATATTATATGTTCAACTGATATGTCCAAAAGTATAAGGATTGAATATATGATGTGTAGAGCATCAAAGTCAAAGTAAGCAAGACTCAACCAAAAACACATGTGATATCTATTGTTGTCTATTTTTGTACACCCCGCCTCATTACCGTGGGCAAAAAAAGTAATCATTATAAACAATCAGTGGTGGAGCGGTGCGCTACTCGAGAAGGAATTCTGCATCTCCTTAAATGGCTGAAACAAACCCATCTGAAGGGCTGCTGACTCAACCTCAAGAAGGGTTGAGAGCTAATACTTAACATAAGAGTAGTATCCTTATCCTAAGTATTAGACAAATATATACATTAAATTTAAAATATAATATGAAGAATTTAATATATGTATAAAATATTAACATTTCTAATATGCTGATCACATCACAATACTAAGTATAAGTAATATGTAAATAGAGTGTGGAAGCTAAGCATACATCTAGAAAAATTCATCACAGAAACTAAATAAAAATATCCATCTCAAAAAATAAAAGAAAAATATATCCAGAATTATTACAAACTATTTATTGAAATAATACTTAAATAAAGTCTAAATATTGAACTAAAATACTAATAAAAAATAGTAAGGCTGAAGAAGACATCCACTAAGACTCCACAAATTCCTCTAGAACCTCCTGAATATCCTCCTGACCTAGCTCAATAAGCTGCTCAGGATCTAGCAAATTGTCAGATCCCAAAAGTATCATGTATTAGACAATAAGTCTATCACATCAAAATTAATCTAAATAGTTATAATTATTCACTTCATATTTAAATAATGTAAGCAAAACTGTAGAAATACTTAAAATAACTAAAAGTAATAAACTATACAAAACTGAAGTAAAATAAAGTAAAGATATATTGTAACTGAATACTGAAAGTAAATAAAATATTAAATGATCTAAAATTGAGTGATAACATATAAAACTATGCTGTATGTTACTGAAGTCATGCATCTAAATATGCCATAATATTGTATGCCATTGATATGCAACTAAAATATTACTAAATTGCTATGAGTTGTATGGTCCAATGTCTACATACATCCTGTTAAAAATACTATTTATGGTGATGCCTATGCATCCTGAATTTTCCCTTGTCGATGTATGCAATATTCCATAACTCATATATCATTACTGATACTCAAACATCATGCTTATATTCAGGCTCATTTCTCTACACTACATGTCTTAAAATTTAGAAATCTAGAAAATGATTTAAAGTCAGATAATAAATCAAGTGTCTCTATCATGCAGAATCCATCCAAATGGATTTTGACTTCTAGTTCTAATTTTAATAACTAGCTTTACTTAGGATTTTTCTTAAAATCATTAGTTAGAAAAGTTGTATACATATAGTTGTATATTTTCAAGAAATGTGGATTTAACACTTAGCTTATTTAAAATTACACTTATCAAAATACACTTCGATAGGAGGCAGAATCCAGTCGCAGTTTATATCTCACGCTAAACTGTTAAATACCATAATTACAAGCATACTTAGTGTTCTACGCAGGGTGACTTGAGATACTTAGTTTGTTTTAAACTGCACTTATTGAAGCACACTACAATAGGAGGTAGAACTCGATCATAGTTTATATCTCAAACTAAGAATCTAATTCAATAATTGTGACACTCTTAGACTTGGAAGATTTACTATAACGGGACTATATTCATCTAATCCCTCAGGATAGCACCTAATCATAAGTCCACATTGGAGTGATTCAACCAATCTTAAATATTACTGAAGTGACTCAGCACCATGGATATGCATAATCATATCCAATTAATAATTTGGATTCTAGAAATTTTATTTACTAACCAAGGATTTACAAAGCTATGAATCCTGACTCTAATTGGGTGAATCCTACACAAGATTCCAAGAGTGCGATCAAAGTGTCACTCAATATAGGTTACTACCACATAGGAGGGATCTCATTCTAAGTACTTTAAGTGATTCTATCATAAGCATTTAAGATCAAACTTCTAGGGTTAAGGAGAATCATCTAAGTTCTTATCTCAAGATGTAACAATAAGTTCTTCCTACCTCAATATGTTAACATTTTGTTAAGGCTTTCAATTACATAATAAATCCTATTATAAGATCATCAAGATCTGACACATCTAACATTTAATTCAATAATTTATACTAAGATCATAAGCTGCATTTGCTAAGTATAAATGGGTTTGATCAGATCAGGTGGTTCGACTCATTTGATCACATCCTATACTACAACCATGGGATAAAATCAAGAATATTATTGGAATTAGATCACGTTGTAAATCATTACAGTTTTATAATTGTTCTCATGCTAAGGATCTTGTATAAGAGAAAAATGGAGATCTCAAGTTTAAGTTCAGATAATAATTCACATAAGCTCTTTTAATTATCTTAGCACTTCTAATTCAATAATTTAGGATCAATGACAAATCAGATGTATTATTGGAATAATGTCCATTGAATTATCTTTCAATCAAGTTAATTAGTTAAGTGATTAAGGGTTCAAGTCTTAATAAAATAGGTTAGGGCTTAACTCTTATCCTTACCTAATTAAGGCTAATTATTGATTTATAGATCAATGACCAATCAATGCATTATTGGTGTATTATTGATCGAAAATTTTAGATTTATATTAAGTATTATTTACTTAATCAAGTTCTTAAGATTCTTAAGTTCAAATATAGTTTAATATCAAATTGAGTAAATCAAGGTGTCCAAATCAATATTAAAGTTCTCTAATATGCATAAACATTACATTGAAATAATGTGTAATTAAGGCTAATCAAATCTTAAATCAAACATAAAAGGATTAGCACTTGATTACAAATATAAAACCAATAAGTTTCATACAATTTGGGTTATTAAGTTATACATTGATCATACAAGCAATTAAAAATTCTAACATTTCTATTCGGCACAGCGTATTCAAGCAATCTTGTAGGTGGTCTAGAACATGCTACTCATGGCAAAAAATAGTGGATTTTTTATTAAAATTCACTTACACATTCATACAATACTTAATTTTACTAAAATTAGATTTGATTTTGATATATTTTGGCCCCATTAAGATCCTAGAGGCATTAAAATGCGAAAAATCCTAAATCTGACCAATTCTTGACAGTTCTAGGCACTTCAGGACATTTCTGGGTGCTACGGCACGCTGTGGCACCTTCTGGCCGAAAGCCAGGCGCAACAGTTCACTGTGGCGTGCTACGGTGTCCTGCAGTGCCTTTAGGCACTACTGTGCGCTGCAGCGGATTGCAGCGCAGTGGCGCGCGGTAGCGCTTTTAGGCGCTACGGCACCCTACATCGCTCGATTTTTCGAGAGCTGGATGCTACAGTGCGCGGCAATACTTTTAGGCACTGTGGCGCACTATAGCGGTTTGAAGTTCGAATGTCATTGTTCAATTAATTTATCCTTTGAATTCATATGGTTTTCTTGAAATGATGTTGCAGCCCGTTGTGGCTCGCTATCGCTCGCTGTGGCACACGACATCAATTTTCTTTAGGATATTCTTTTAGCTACAAAAGGCACTGTGGTGCACGGTAACGCACTACGATGCGCTACGACATATTCAACCCGAGACTCGGGCGCTACGGTGCGCTGCAGCGCCCTACGGTGAGTTCACCTGTGCGAAAATCGTGATGGGTCCACTTTTGCACTCAAATACACCCAATTTTGGGAACCTTACAGGTGGTGCCATATACCGATGGAAAGGTTTTTCCAAATCCTTCCATTGATACCAGAATCGGTATGAATGGATTATCCTAACGAGCAAAAATTGATGCCATAGCTACTGGTATCCAAAAATTATACAGATTTTTGACAGTATTTCTAATAGAGAACGAGCTTTGACCAGACTCATTTGAGTCTGATTGAAGCTCAATGATCACATGTAAATTCCATACAATGGCTAATGACCATGCCAATCACAGTACATGATAAATTAGATGAAGACAGCACAAGGAAGAGTAAGCAAAAGGGTATCTTATCTTGCAAGGATGGAGGGCTTGAGGACTTCCCTTCAGCACAAAGCTCAGCAATGGAGAAAAGAGAAGAAGCTTGGGAAGAGAAAATGAGATCTCAGCTTGAGAGAAAAGGAAGAAAGAGGAGGGGCTGAGGCTCATTTTTAAAGGAGAAAAAGGAGAGGAAGGCTCCATCATGAGCTCTCCCATCAAGCAAGGAAGGAAGGAGAGGGGGTAGAAGTTCTTTTGCGTGTGATGGAAAGGAGGGAGGCACCGAATAGGGCATGGGCTAACAGGTGCAGGAAAAAGAAAGGGGAGAAAATTGGAAATAAGGATTTAATAAATAAATATTTTATTTCTTTCTAATTTTTAATTCACTAAAATTCAGATTTAATAAATGCGCTCCAAATATTTCCAAAAATTCATCCCTAGATAATTTGGGGGTGAGGAATTTAACGGCGGAGTCAGATTTTGATGATGATTATTTAATTATTCTATTTTTCTGTGCATTTAATTACATTAAAATATTCGCAAAAATCCGACGACTTTCAAACACGTTCAAAATACATCATCTAGCTAATTTAGGGGTGACGATCGCAACGGCAGAGTCATATTTCAATTTTGAGGTCAAATTAAATATCTCAAATTTTAGGGTATTTAAAAATATTAAAATATTCAAGAAAATTCGATGACTTCCAAACACTTCCAAAATATAACCTCTAGCTAACTTGGGGGTGGCGAGCACAATTACGAAATCTGATGTCAATTTTAAGGTCAAATTAAATACCTCAATTTTCTACATAATTAATATATATTAAAATATTTCAATTATTCGATTGAGCTCTAAATCGTTTCAGATCTTCGAGGATTGGTTCTAATGACTAGATAAACTTAATAGAATGATAATTAGGCTACAATTAAACTAAGATTAAGCTAAATAATAACCTAGGGTTGTTACAATTTTATTCATTCTATCTATTCTGAGAGAATATGAGCTCAGGATCTTCAATATCTAACTATCGAGTAAAATCTCAATTTCATGGCCTTATGAGGTTAAATAATAGAACTTATCAAGTTCTGTTTCAAAATCAGAAATGTTGTCTACAAAGGTTGAATATATAATCATTCATCTTATTTTGAGATTTCATTCATCCCAAAACCAAATTTTGATTAAAAAAATCAAGATTTAAAGATTTAGAGTCAAACTCTAAACATGAGGTTCAAACTCTAAAATCCAAAGTGCTAATCAAAATAGTTCCAAGGATGTGACATAAAAGTCACTCAATTTAGGTGATCTACCACAAATGAATAACTCAAGCTAAGTCTTTTTAGGTCATCTCACCACAAGGTATAAGATAAATCATTTAAGGATCATGAGATTCATCTAAGGACCTACCTCAACATGTATCAAATAAGCATTTCCTACCTCAGAGTTATCTTATCTAAAGTGGTATTATTCATTTAAACATAATACCATTCTTATCCTTCAAGGAATCTAAAACTCTTAATACTTATACAATCTATAATTTATAAGGATTGATTCAACAATCAAGGTAAATATAATTGTATGTAAAGTTATAAGATTAATCATTGAATAAAGGAAACAAATTAAGTATGTGCATGAAGTTACAAACTATCCATTCAAGTCTTGAGATAAATCATTAAAACTTAGAAGTTGGTTATTTGACAAATCAAGCATATCTTATTAATTAATTAAAGGTTAATACATGTTTATCCTCTTATTTAGAAGAAAATCAAGAAATCATAATTTAAGGATTAATATGAAAATCACATTATCATTTATGAGAATTAATTCATCCAACGTACTAATCTAAGATCAAATAATAAAATCAGCAAAGTTAACTATAAAATGAAGCTAATCTTCACTAATTACAATATCAAACCTTTAGCAAATGATTAATAATTTTAACCATGAGAAAATAATTATATTAGTACAGTTAAGTTCTAAATGACATGATGAAGAAATTTAACCCATAAACAATCCATTTGGATAAGTAAATTTGCTAATCTTCACTAACTATGCAAATTGGATAAAAAAAATTTCAAATTAAGGTTTTATAGTGAATTTTAGATACTTAAATGAAGGTTCAAATGACATTTTTGGCTACTAATGTCTAACTAAAAGTTATTCCTAAATGATTTCAGATTAAACATGCAAAATTTCAATTACTGGTTCAAAGTATTTTGAAAGTTATGAATGAGCAAAGCTTAGAGAAAATGTTTACTGTTTATGAAGTTTTTGAAGTAAAAAACAATCATATTGTTTTTTAAGCTTTGGACCTAAATATGAAGACCTAAATAGAAAAACAAAGTTTTATGTTCAATAGTGAAGTTGTTCCTAACACAATAGAGAATAATCATGCCAAAGATCAGCTAAATCTAATAGTTAGACTAAATGTTATGACAATAACAACATATTAAGAAAATATCTAAAATCTGTCAAAAATTATTTTTTGGATTTTAAATTGTGTACTAAAGTTTGAGTTCTTAATTTGTGATCTTAGATTCCAAATGAACCAGTAAAGTCTTGTGTGAAATTGTTCACACAATATAAGAAAATAAATATGCAAATCCATAATACTCAAATCTTAGTGGTTGAAAAGTTATAGCTCTCTATAGTTGACAAAAAATAGAAATTTAAAAAAAAGTTTAAATAAAATAAAATTGTTTTTCAACTTTGGGGTTATTTTTGAATATCTTAAAGGAAAAACTATGGTATATTGTCTTCTAGTGATTTGTTAAAAATACATATGAGAATGTGTATACAAAATGGCAATAACTAATTTTAAATAGAATAAGAATTATGATAGTATGAAATGAGAATAAAGAATTATAAAATATTTGAATAAATCTAAGAAACTTTTTTTGTAATTTTATGAATATACACATATAAGTTATACAATCTAAAATATCATTATGGGTGTGCTTATAACCAACCAATATTACAAATATCATTTATTTGATCTATTTATAGATATTTCAAACATGAAATATATTTGGTAAAGAAGAGAAATAATGAGAGAATCAAAGAAAAGAGTACCTTGGAGCAAAGAAATTTTGATGAAGCCTATATCTTCTCCTTATCGTCGAAAGAATGAGATAATGTAGCATAGATCTCCTTCTTTAGGTGGTTTAGAGCTTTCAAGATCTTCTTCTTGCCGTGGAATTTTCTTAGGGATGAAGTCCTTAGGGTTTAGATAGGAGAATAAGAGGAAGAGAAAGAGAGTTTAACATATCCTTCCAAATAAAGTTAAGAAAAAATAAATTTTGTATTTTATGTTTATAATTAGGGTTAGAAGGTCTAGGAGTGCTTTTAGGGCTCGATCAAAGATCTAATGGTGTAGGTTTGATCAAGGAGGAATTTGAATAGTTCAAAATAATTTGTCTTAACTTTATTTTTAATTAAGAATAATTTCTATGGAATAACGATTAGTTTTTTAATTAGGTGATTTATCGGCAAAACTCTCAACAATTATGGCATAATATTGCCTAATTTGGCTAAAAATGAAATTTTAGTATTTCTCAAAACTAATTAAAATATACATCCAAAATTCAAATTTAATGTTATAAATAAAAATCTCATTGAGAGAAATCCATAGATACCAAAATTATCCAATTTGGCCAAGTGGTTATCCCGGAATCTGAGTTTGAAGTTGGCCAAAATCATGTTTGCCAAAACTGTAATGGCCGAATTTTCTTTTTTTTAATTCCAAATATATTTTTTATCATAACTCATCTATTTTAGCTCCATAAATTATGAATTTTTTATTGCTAGCTAATTTGATGATGTATAATTTAAAAATTCCAAAATATTTCAATTTTGACGTCCAAACAATTTTCATAATTATTTTGATTTAAAACCATCATAAAATAACTACGGAAAATTTTCTCATATAAAAATTCCAAAAATTCATCCCTAGTTAATTTGAGGGAGAGGAGTTCATTGATGAAGTCAGATTTTGATCCGATGTCAATTTATTTTAGCTAACATTTTTAGTCTAAAATTGGCAAAATAGCCAATTCAACCTAATGAGGTCCGATTGACTACAAAACTTCAGGGTTAACTTCTAATGACTGGATAAAAATAATAGAATAAAAATTAAAAGGTGATTATACTCAGATTAACTAGGGTAATAACCCAGAGTTGTTACATAACCCGAGTTTCTTAACATAATTGAATAAATTTATTGAAATTTATTATATTGATTACATAATTACATATGTTTATGATATTCTGAGCTAATTTCAACAACTAAAATTTCTATCCTTTTTAAACATCATTTTCTAATTATTCAATCAAATATACTAAGTCTATGCATCTAGATCTTAGATGTGATAAAAAATTAAGACATAGTTAAAATTTTATATTTATTTGCTAAGTTTTGAAGTTTAACATTATAATGGGTGTAAGTAAATATCCTAGAACTTTTATTAAATTTTGAGCTCTTATGGTTAGCTAAATCTCTATATCCATATTCTCACCAAAATGTTAATTTTTTTAAATTATAGAATTTTTAATTTTCTTATATTAGTGTATTATTATGCCTAGTGCTGACTTATTGAGTAAGTTTTACTTCTGAGAATAGGTTCATGAATTTTTGTTAAATCTCCTTTTTTTTCATTTTAGATCACTTTAAATCCTAAACCTAGATCTAATCCAAGATCTTAAGATCCAAACAAATCTCTAACTCTAGTCATTTTCTATCTTTAATATGACTTAGTTCATAATTTCAAAATTTTAATCATATTAAAAATTCTTATTAACAATTTTGGCATTGTTTTCATGATTATCTAGTTGTTTAAATAAAATTATTATTATTTTAATACACAATAAAAAGATTTTCATTATCTTATTGACAAATTACCCACAAAATGTCTAGATTGTGGTTCTCTGCGCTCATGCAAGTTCACTTATACTTTAATCATGAAAATCATAGTTTTTGATGGTTTAATATTTTCTAATCCATTTCAATCTTAATTAGTGAATAATAAGAAAAATAATAACCCAATTTACAATTTTGTTTCAATTGTAATTTGTTGATCGTTATAGTTCAAATTTTGTTAAATTTAGACTTATATTATAAAAGTTATTGCAATTTTCCTATTATTTATATTAATTTTTTATTAAAATTATAATATTCCATAAGGAATATTCTTTTTAAAAGGCTTGGGTTACCGATTCACTGGTACCCGGTGGACTCAGGAATAATCCATAAAATATTCTCCTCCAAAATAGCATGGGTTGGGACTGACATGACACGGTAGTGTACCTCTTCTCCTTGGTTAATCCCCTAACTTCTGAGCCTAGGGTTATCTTTCAACCTCAATTTCATTCTTATTAGAGCACCTCGGACCTTGATTTATGTACCAAAATATTCCTCTCACCAAAACAAGCAAATGGGTACCAAAAATTCATGGCTAAGCTTTTAACTCATCGTGACCTTATTTTACTAAAGCCCAATAATCATAGAGGAAGAATTATAAGCGTGCATTTTTCTCCAGCCATTTTTCTCCTTCTCATCCCCATGGAAGACCTAAACCCACCCTCCTTCCTCTCCTCTTTCTCCTCTTTCTTCTCCTTTCTCCTCCTTCCTCCTCCCTCTTCCTCCACGGCCGAGCACCTCCTCTCCTCTTGGCCGGCCGAGCAGCCCTTCTTCCTCCCAAGACCGAGCAGCTCTCCTCCTCCTCTTGGCCGAAAATCAGCAGCAGCCCTTCCTCCTCCCAAGACCGAGCAGCCCTTCCTCCTCTTGGCCGAGCAACCCCTCCCCTTGGCCAAGCACCTCCTTCCCTTGGTCGAGCACCTCCTCCTCCATGGCCGAAAACAGCATCATATTTTAGCATTGTGGAGGTACAATTCATTTTGTGGATTTTGATTAATAGTATTTTATGGAAGCATATTTTAGCACATTTTGGATTAAGAACATTAGATAGTTTATGTTATTTTAAGAAACAAGTTTATTCATAGTGAAATATATGTATGTGAGGCATGGATTGGTTTAATGATACACGATTATATTGCTGTTTATTAATGATAATTATAATAAATTAATTATATTTACTATATAAGTTGATTCAAAGCTTAGCTAATCATTGATGGAATTATATATATTATATCGGCTAAATGAAAACAACAAACTCACCAAATTGTGATAGTGATATTTTTATTTAATAATGCTAATGATATCGTGATGTATATATTATTTGCATAAAAGATAACAAAAATAAATCATTTTCAAGATAGGTTATTGTCAAATATATAGTTAGAATTTTATGTATTAATAATCCTGGCATAATTTTTCAATTAATTAATACAAATCCTCATGTTTAATTTCTAATTGATCATAGTATGGATAGCTTGTGTGATTCATTAATCCATCACATTAGTTCTTCTCATCATTCTCAATTTCAGTATCCTAAGTATTTATATGAATGTGTTAGCTTAGTATTGGGTTGATTTCATCTCCATCAAAGTTATAATAAATTATGCTTAATGTGAACCCATAAATTCTCTTGAAAATGGTTGCTGTTACTCTTATCAGATTATGTCTTATATTATTATGAAGCCCTCAGCATACTATACTTAGGTCTCCAATCTTTAGCTGTGGCATGAGTTGTGTAAGGTTCAAATAGTTTGGGTTGTTAATAAGGAAAGCAGCTCTTATCAAAATCCTTACCTCTTGTTGCATCCTACAAAATTGCTGCAGGTGCTGAGATTGGCGCTTCATCTCAATCGAAGCATTAAGTTGCAAGCTAAATCATTTCTTCAAAGGTACGTAAGTACTTAGAACTTGTATTGAGTTCTATATATTAAATTATTTGTTTAGTCCTATATTAAGTGCGTATATCACTTGCATAGTTCTTATTACTATTTTTGTGCTTTTACTTTTCTTAAGTTTATGTTAATTTTCAATTACTTTATAAGTTGTGTTTAAGGATTGATGTGTCTTGATTATGTCTTGAATGCTAAATTTTAATAAACTCTCATTTATCTCTAATTAAACTTAAGAGATCTTAAGGGCTTGAACAAGTGAATTACACTTAATCTGGATCTTAGATCGCCATCAATAATTCATCAATAATTCATTTAATTTGTCATTGATCTGTAATGTAACTATTGGTCTTAAATTGATAAGGTTATGGGTTAACACATAATCCATCTGATTTAGACCCAAACTCTTAATCATCTAAATAATTAATCTGATTGTAAGATAATTTGATTAACATAATTCTAATAATCTATTTGATTTGATATTGACTTTAATTCATTAAATTAGAAGTGCTAAGAAAATTAAAAGATTTGGTATGATTAAGCATCTGGACTTGAAACTTAAGATCTTTGATTTTCTCTTAAATAAGATTATTAGCATGAAATCAATTATAAAATCCATGATGATTCATCACAAGATCAAATCCTATTAAGATTCTTGATTATATCTCATAATTATAGTCTATGACTCGATCAGATAGAGCTACCCACCTGATATAGTTAACCAAACATAATGAATAATCCCATATAATTATATTGAGTGTTTAGAAATATGAGATATTGATGATCTTACATTAAGTTTAGTGTGATAATAATACTAGCCTTAATCATCTTTAAACCAATGAGGTAGGAAAGACTTATTGTGTTATCATAAGGTAAAAGCTTAGATGATCCTACTCGACCTTAGAAATTGATCTTAAATTATTGTGGTAGAATCACCTATACTACTTAGAATGAGATTTATTCCATGTGGTAGTATCCTATATTGGGTGACCCCTTGGTCACATCCTTGAAACCTTGTGTAGGATGTATCCCCTTTGAATCCTAGATTCATAGTTTTGGTTATCCATGTTGATTAAATAGCGTTGATGTAACCCAGATTGTTGGCTGAGTCTAGTGTTGTAAATCCATAGAGACTCCAGTATTATTCAGTATTGGTGAAT
Organism: Gastrodia elata; assembly: GCA_016760335.1. Classification (NCBI taxonomy): domain Eukaryota; kingdom Viridiplantae; phylum Streptophyta; class Magnoliopsida; order Asparagales; family Orchidaceae; genus Gastrodia; species Gastrodia elata. The sequence goes on from CM028677.1 coordinate 40,703,168, forward strand.
CACTCTAAGTAAGACTTATCTTGTGCTATCCTGCGGGCTTAGGCAGATACAGTCTACTTAGAGTAAATTAAGCAATCCTAAGAGTATTATAATTAGTGAACTAGATCCTTAGTTTGAAGAAATAACTGTGACAGGGTTCGGTCTCTTATTGTTGTGCATGGCGATAAGTGCATTTATGAGAAAACTAAGTATCTAAAGTTACTCTTCTTAAGACACTATGAGTATGTTATATTTAGGGAAATAGAATCTTTAGTTTGAAGTAATAACTGTGACAGGGTTCTGGCTCCTATCGTCGTGCGTGGCGATAAGTGCAGTTATAAACAAACTAAGTATTTCAAATTACCCTCTTTAAAATACTAAGTATGCTTGTAATTTAGGTGTTAACAGCTTAGTTTGGAGAAGTGAATGTGACAGGGTTCGGCCTCTTATCGTTGTGCATGGCGATAAGTGCAGTTATAAGCAAACTAAGTGTTAAATTCACCTTTCTTGGAAATATACAGCTATGTGTATACAACCTTTTCAATTGATGATGTTAAGTAAAGTCCTAATAAAAACCAATTATTGAAATTAGATTTAGGAGCCATAATTCATTTAGATGAATTCTGCACAATAGAGACTCTTGATTCATTGTTTAATTTATATCATTTTTCTGGATTTTGAGCTTTAAGTCATGTAGACATAGAAGCATAAGCATGATCATAAGCACGATGTATGAGTATCAGTGAAGATTTATGGATTACGGAATATTGTATATATATCAATCGTGGAAGTTGCAGATTTATTAGTACTGGATTCCCAATTGGATATATATAAGTATTGGACCGTACGATTCATAGCAGTTCATTGATATATTGGTTACATATCATGTCATTCAGTTCAATGGCATATACAGATGCATTTATTTAGTGGCATACAGCATACCTTCATATATACCTTATTCAGTTTCAAATCATTTACTATCTTTTAGATTTTTAGTATTCAGCTTTATATTTTAGTGTTACTTTACTTTACTGCAAATTTTATACAATTTTAGTTATTTAACACCTTTACAGTTTTCTTGCACTTTTACTTTACTTAGCTTAAATTTTGTATAGCTTTATACTTTCAGTTATTTTTCAGTATTTTTGCAGTTTGATTTATGTCTTACTCTTATGTTGAATAATATCGTTTAAAATGTAAGTATATGCTATTTTACAACTTTGTTGTACTTAGACTTTATAAGTCTAATATTATTTTTTTTTCTTTTGTTGGCTTGGCCCTGTCATATATGTAAATATGGCAGCATCAGGTGTTAGCTCATACCTTGTGCTTAGGGGCGTGCGGTGATAGAAGGTCGGGTGAGGTTGACAGTCTGCAAAGAAGGAGATCTTGCTCAGTAATTAAAATTTATGTTGCTCATATTTAGTTAAATGTAATAAATGAATTTATTTCTTATTATTTTGCATTTTCTATATTGTATATGAATGAATAGATGTGGATACTGTTGAATGCCTTCTCCTTAATTTATGCACTGCTTTACTTATGTTTCTATTAAGTCTTGCTCAGCTCTTGATTAGTATCACGAATATTTTTTTTAGTGTAATGTCCGTGGTACTAGTGACGACCACCTCTTAACACTTATTTGATTAAGGGGCGGCCACCACACAATATGATCTTAAAACATTCCCTGAACCAAGGCGATTTGAATGGACACAAAAACCCTTTCTTCTAACTTATGTATCATTGGATTGCACTCAGTCTAAGGTTCCACTATTCATCTTCCTCATATAGACTAATAAATTCATCATTCCAATAGTTCTCTACATCCATGCCATCACATAGCTCGATTCCACCTTCTACACAATCCTATGGTCGAGATGGACCTTCCTGACTCAAAAGCTCTACAAGAATCCTCATAAGGCTACTCACCATATATACTGGGATCGCCTATTGTTGACTCATGTACTACTCGAGGTTATATCTAGCCAATTAGGCCATAAGTGGCTCAATTAATCTTTATGGCACCACCTTTACCTCTTGAAATTTACTTAAGGTGAAATTGACTAACATGAGGAGACTAGGTCTACCTACAATGGCCTAAGGTTTATAAGAGAAATTAATGTGCTAAACTAAATTGTGCACCTCAAATTCGATCCAAATTCTTCACAATTAACTTGAAATCATCCCTCAAGCATTTAGGCTTATCTAGAGACCAATTATGTTTGGTATGAATTTAGTAAATGATTTCTGTATGTTTGTATCATAATAGCATTAATGTTTATTTATAGAAGTTTTACATAGTTCAGGTATCAATCACTTGTCAAAGATAAACATAGAGATCTTAATAATGTCTAAATAGTGGAATTTCATAATTAAAATCACATACCCATCGCTCATATGCTCTGAGATCAAATCAGAAGATAGCTATGTACCTTGGATTTAGGTTCGAGTAGTCGAGGGGAGGAAGCAGAAATGCAGGGTTTCCACTGAGCTTCTAGGATCTTTTTTAGGTATTGGAGGATCTTCAGGATGCCTTGATGGTTAACAATACCACTTGATGGCCGCTGGGAAGGATCAAAGGGTTCAAGTAGAGAGGAGAGGGAGATACGGTCAATGATGTGAATTAGGGTCCCTTAAGGTTGTTGAGAACTCAGAAAGGGGTAAAAGAGAGAATGCATGCTTGGAAAAAGGATTTTATAGAGAATGGACTTAATTTGGAATGGTTTACAAGTTTATATCGACACAGGAATTTGTTGTCTGAACCCCTTCAACTTAGGGCTAAATCAGCTTAATTTTTAATTTAACTATTAGCGATCGATTTATTTAATTAAATTGCTCTTAGTTTAATTAAAATAAAAACTTTAAATATATTTTATAAATATTTTTATTATATTAAGTCCACGGATTATGAAAATTTCACATCTAACATATTTTGATATGAGAAATTCAAATATATAATTTATTTTAGGGTTTGAGGTTAAAATAATTTTCTTAATTCTTAGTTATTTAATTATTATTAAAATATTCAAAATATTCATCTTTGAATGTTTTTGCTCTATATTTCTTTGGAATGATCTTAATGATCTTTAGGGTCAATAATGGCTTTCAAAACTCAATTAAGCCAAGCAACAACTATAGGTTGTTACACATTTCTTTTAGGTGGAGAAACCTTTGCTTCTACAAAAACTTGGTCACAGAGCAATGAAATATTTCTCATTTTCAAGTTTTTTGTCAGACGAAGATCCTATAAAATAATTTCTCTATTATAACCCTAGCTAGGATTAAATAAGAAATAAAATAAAGTACAAAATAATAAATAAATTCTTGCAAAATATTTTGAAAAGGATTACTAGAAAGCTTTCTAATTTCTTGATCACAAAAACTTAAGAGAGACCAATTTACTTTTTCAATCTCCATAAATGATTTTGAAAATGTTAAATCAATGCAAGAGGTGCTTTGGAACTTGTCCTTGGTATCGTTATTTATAGTGAGAGGATCCTAGTTCAAATAAGACAACAAATATATTTGGATCATGTTTATGCTTCCATCATGCTTAAGGCGCATCTAGGTGCATAACAGCTAGTATGTATTGACAAGAATGTCAGATCATAATATATTTCATTATTTATTTATTTCCCACATGAAAAAGATTTCTCTGTGAAAACTAATATCATGTATCTAATCACATAAATTGTGCACTTGGGCATGTAATCTTTGTTCTAAATGTAAGTCAAAACAAATATATTTCTTACTTGACTCTTACTAAGATCTCTAATCCTAATGCTTAAACTTTAACAGCTTTGTACATCACTATTTTACTTATTCCAAGTTTTCAATAATAATATAAGAATATAAAAAGCTCAGAGTTGTATCCGGCAGCTTCAATCCCTGCTACGTTTTTTAATTTGCATTGCTACATTCTTGTAAACTTGCTATTTTTCCTAAAAATAACTTCACTCAACAAGAGTGATTAATAATTAAAAGTTATTTCACAAATAATTTATTATCATAAAAAGAGAGAACATATACTACGTCAGATGTGCATGTCAAGAACATAATGTATTATACTTTTAGGCAAATGCCAAAATAATGAAATTAATTAATAATTGCATAAGCTTAGGAATAAAGAAGTCTAAATTTTAATCATGCTTTAAGATATAAGAAAATCTCATCAACGAGGAATAAATATTTGCTCTTTAAAGGGAAAGTCAAGTCCATAAAAATAGGGTCGGATTTGAACAAATTTTGTGATAGGTGGGTGGCCCATTACTCTCGATAATTTAAGAGTTCAAATCGCATTGACTTCATATATACCTCATTGATGATAACTTCTTACAAAAGGTTCAAAAAGTTATTAATTAAGACATTGTTAATTATTCATTATCCTCTTTTCAATATATTTAATAAATATAGAACTTTTACTATTGCTTAAATGCTTAAATAAGAACCCAAGTTAGTAACTGAATTTTGATTTATTGTTTTTGTCATTTTCCTTAACTAAGACTATTAGTTTGTTTTACCTTTATACAAAGTGATGTATACGACTGCATTTCAGCCATCCGTTTGTAACTCCCTAGCCTTTAAATATGCATTTCAGAATGCCAATCCCTTGCCTGATTTCTCTCATGGTATCATAGAGGTAGAGCCATATTTTTTCTGATGTCGATTGCAAGGAAGGAGCTCGCAATCTCAGTCACTAACAGTCGGAGAAGGTGAGTTTCGCATATCTCTCATGGAGTCACCTTCTTTGTCATCTACGAATGCCTCCTCGCACACCGCCCTACGCCTAACGATGATTCGTCACCTCACCTTCTTCCTGTTAAACTCGATGTCATAGACTACATTCTATAGCTGTTAACAAGGAGCAAGTTGGAAATGCACCACAAGCGCTGCAGCGCATAGCAGCGGAAGCAGGCGCTACAATCCGTCGTAGAGGAATCAGGCGCTGCAGCGCGCCATAGCGGGAGAAGGTGCTACAGCGCGCCCTAGCAACAGTCGTCCCGAGAAGCAGGCGCTATAGCATGTCGCAGTGGCAAACACCCGAGAGGTGGGCGCTACAACGCGCCGCAGCAGTAGGCAGACAGAGAGTCGGGAGCTACAGCGCGCCCTAGCGCCTAGCTATCCGAAGCCCAGACGCTGCGACGCGCCGTAGCGTCTAGTGAAATTCTGCTTTGGTTTAGGTTTCGCTCTAAGTAAATTGGGGGAATTTTGAGCCATTTGGGATTCAAATTGAGCTGAATACTTAAGGGGACATGTTGGAAGAGTTTTCAAGGCTGGCATTCTCATTTGAAGGTTTTGGGATTTAGTTTGTGTGTGGTGGCTACTCTATTTGCAAATAAAAAGAAATGCTCCTAGAGGTTTTGTAAGGGTTTGTAAACCCTAAAACTCATTATAACCCCCTTCTCTACATAGTGAAATTTTTGCTCTCCTCCATGTGGACGTAGGTGTTAGCACCGAACCACGTAAATTATTTTGTTTGTGCCATGTTTATGATTGCATGTGATTGTTTCTCAAGTTTTTTTTCGCATTGATTTATAACCCTAAGAGATCCCAATAATAACGATCTCAATTTCTTCCAATCTTCCAAGCTCACGAATTGCTGCGTTTCCTCGATGTATTGCGATATGCACCTCCCTCCACCTTGTCGAACAACCATCTACAGAATTCTAAGTATGTCTCATGGTTTCGGGAGGATCAAATGATTCTTATCTAACTTATTTTAACCCCATCTAAGAAGACATTCTCTCAAGTAGTAAGAAAAGAGTTTGTTGTATTCATAGAATGTGTTGGCTGCCACAGTTGCATCCACCTCTTAGATTAATTTCTAATAGCTTGAGTAGCAACTCAGGAGATTGAAGAAAGGTCATATGATGCAAGAATTCATTTAGAATGCCAAATATCTTTCCCAACAGCTTAACATCGTGGGCTCGCCTGTCTTTGGTCAACAATTGGTTCTAAGCTTGCTAACTGGGCTTGGTTCAAAATATGCATCTCTGTCGGTTGCAATTACAAATTGTGTTGAACCCATTAGTTTTGATGAGTTCACTATAATTTTGATCAATCATGAATTTTGTACTCTAATTTCCACACTTCGGCTCTGCTCACTGCCCCTCTCGCCAATGCAACTGAGCTTCAGCATTTCCGTTCCCAACAGATTGATATAGATCCAAGTATTTTTCAACCCAAAGGAAGAGGCTATCATGATCATGGTCGAGGAGGTGGAATATGTCACTCATCTGTCACTTTTCAACTATGAAATCGCTCTGGGCATCTTGCCATCAACTACTGTCATAGGAAGAATTTTGCCCAGTACCTTGCTCTGCCTCACAAGCTTCTTTGACTTCATACTATTCCACAACACCATAAGCCGAGCCATGGATTCTTGACACAAGTACAAGTCATCATGCCACATCAAATGACGAATGTATAAGAGTCATCAGCCCATATCAAGGCAACAAAAAATTGCAAATAAAAAATTGTAACACTCAAGATGTAGCCAACACAGGTTCAACACTCCTAAAGCATCCTTCTCATTCCTTTCAATTACAAAACATCTTACATGTTCTTCATTTAACTAAGCTTCTCATTTCAGTTAGTCAATTTACCCTAGACAATAATATTTTCATTGAATTTCACCTATTTTATTGTGTTATCAAGGATATCCTTACAAAGAAATAGATCTTGCAGAGCATGCTTTCTAATGGGCTCTACACTTTTCCCTCGTCCTCCACCCTCGTCGCATCCTATACAAAGCTTACCACATTCAACATTTAGCATAACCTTTTGAGCCATATGTCAGCTGACAAACTCAAACATATGTTTAGTTCTTTGCTTTTTTTTTTTATTCGAAAATTATTTGTAACTCAAATTAAATGGAAAAATAACATTGAATTCCCTTGCCTGCCTCCACTACTCATATACAAAACCACTTGAGTTAATTATTTTCGATATTTTGGACCTAGCACCTATCGTGTCGACCTCCGGTTATAAATTATATATTACTTTCATTGATGCTTATTCAAATGTTACATGGTTATATCCTTTGTGTCACAAATCTGATGCACACAATATTTTTCTTTCCTTCGAATCTATGGTCGAGAATATGTTAGGTACCAAAAGTTTTAAATTTCAGCTAGATGGCGGGGGAAAATACAAAAAGTTCACTAAATCTCTTCAATAATTTGACATCTAACACATATTGTCCGCGCCTTATACCCTTGCACAAAATGGGAAAGCTGAGAGAGAACATATGCATATTGTTGCAATGGGATGTGCCCTTCTTATTCAAGCTTCCATTCCCCATCAATTTTGGTTGAAAGTGTTTCACACCGCCGCAAGTTATTAAATAAACCGAATGCCTATGAAAAAATTCACCAACTAAACACCATTTGAAGTGTTGTTCAATAAATCCTAGGATTACTAACTTTTAAACTTTTGGTTGCCTATGTTTTCTGTAACTCCACCCCTATTCAAAAAACAAATTGGATCCTCATTCTCTTCCATGTGTGTTCATCGGTTATAGTGTCCAACACAAGGCGTATCTATGTTATCATATTGATAGCGCACGAACATTTGTATCACACAATGTCACCTTTGACGAGAATGTATTTGCGTTCAAATAGTAGCAACAACAACCCACACCGCAATCTAGCACTACCATTCCTACAGAACTCCCTATACATGTTCCGACTCCTTTCGAAATGCCATCATTTCCTGCTGGATTTCAGCCCCTACAGGTACAATCAATCAGCAACATTGACATGCAGCAACCGGCCAACCCTTACCCCTTGCAGCATCCGAACATATGCCCTACTTTAGCCACTCAATAGTCTACTGACTAGAAACCTGCTGCTCCTTCTATAACCACTACTCCATCTCCTTTAGTTTGGGTTTGTAATCAGCATACCACATCCCAATAATATGATGAATGTTGTCCTACAAACACACATCCAATGCTTACATGCAATAAAACAGGTAATCTTAAACCCAAAAATATTTCTGGAGTGCCAGTCATAAATGATGAAATTGTTCCTGTTAATCAAGCAAGCAAGCATGTATATTTGTTGGCATCTATGCATATGAAAATTAGTGCTCTTCTTAAAAACAAGACTTGGTTTGTAATCAGTATATGCAAATATTGTTGATTGTAAATGGTTGTTCAAAATCAAGCATAATCCTAATCATCATTACAAAGCTTGTGTGGTATCAAGGGTCATTTCACAGCAAGAGGGACTGGATATACTAAAATATTTACTCTAGTTGTCAAATTGGCAACCATCCGGATAGTTTTATCTTTAGCAATTACTTTCAAATGGTTGGTCCGCCAACTCGACTTTGACAATGACTTCCTCAATGGCAATTTATCCGATGTAATTTATATGTCTCAACCACCAGGGTTTATCTCAGCATCTCATCCCAATCGTGTGTGCTAGTTACATAAAGCTCTTTATGGACTGCGACAATCTCCATGAGCATGGTACCACAAATTATCGGAAGCTCTTAAGGTATCCGACTTCAATAATACAATCAACAGTTCTTCACTATTTGTTCTCCGACGGAACTCCAACACATTGATTTTACTATTATATGTTGATAATGTTCTCTTAACCGGCGGCAGTAACCATCTTATGCAAGAACTTATTGATTACTTACTGCCGCCTTTGCTCTCAAAGACTTCGGTTCATCTAACATGTTTCTCAATATCAAGTTATCCTTCACCCCAGATGCTCATCACCAATCGCAGTAACACTGTATTAATGAAATTCTGCGATCCGCCAATACGCTTCATGTCGCCCCTGCTCTAACCCCTGCAGCGATTTATCACAACACCTTCCCTTCGGAGCCACAGTCGTTTGATAATGCTTCTTTTTACCGAAGTGTTGTAGATAGCTTACTATACCTTCAACACACAAGGCATAGCATTATTTTTAGTGTCAATAAAGTCTGCCGCCACATGCATAATCCCACGGTTGAACACTAGCAAACTGTCAAGCGCATCCTTCGTTACGTTCGCAGCACATCTCACTATAGTTTGTCTTTGTTTCCTGTTTCAGATTTCAAGAATACGGTCTTTAGCGATGCAGATTAGGCAGGCAATGAATGAAGAGGACCGCAAGACAACGTCAGGATACTTCATTTTCTTTTGTCATAATCTCATTTTTTAGTCCTCCAAAACAGCCGACCGTGGCACGCTCAAGCGCCAAGGCTTAGTACAAAGCTATAGCTAATGCGACAAGTGAAGCCTTATGGGTGCGGTCCCTGCTTGTTGAACTCGATTTTCAACTGTCTTAAGCTCCCACGATGCTTTGTGACAATCTCAGCTCCGTGTACCTCACGTCAAAGCCTACTCTTCGTACATGAATGAAACATGTAGAAATCGACTATCATTTTGTTCTTGAGTTGATCCTACACAAAGACCTCCAAGTCGAACACGCCTACTCCGATGCGCAACTGGCAGGCATCTTAATTAAAGCTATCTCACTCGAGCATTTTCAAGATATTTCCTCCAAGCTCATCAGTCCGACGCCACTGGTCTTGCGGCGAGTGTTAAATAAAGTTAACTATGATTTATTGCTTTTGTCATTTTCCTTAACAAAGACGGTTAGTTTGTTTTACCTGTATACCGTGTGATTTAAGAAAATCAATCACTAACATGCTTTGCTCTCACATCTTCCTCTGCGAAGAGCCTTTCGTTTTAGCCATTCGCTTTAGGCGTTGTACGTCTGTTCAACCCAAAAAATTGTAGGAAATCTGAAGGGAAGCCCTTCAAAATATTGCTTTTTATACTTCCACATACGCAGGTGGCTTCCCCACGAACTGCCAGCAAATTCATAGAAATATGCACTGCTTTCTTCTCCGCTGATTTTTATAATAATTTTGAGGCAGGAGTAATTCCCCAAACGGGCTCTTAGAGGTCAAGCTGTCGATGTGTAAGAAATGAAAGCAATTAAATAGAATATCCTCTAACCTAATTTGGCCAAGTGTCTCACTAACTCTTGCTAGAGTCCAAAGGATTAACAATTATATTTAGATTTTCTTTTTGAAGAAGACTGAAAGCAACAAATAAATAGAAAAGAAAATAAATATATCGGACAAATTTATACCTCCAAATTGAGGGGGATGAGCACAACAAATCATAAGCATACTTGAGCAAATGCTCTTGATCATTCATCGTTCTATGAATTAAGTAACGTGAGGCATGAGAAGATAGCAGTGCAATGTTTTTCCAAAACAAGAACATCCGTCGAGTAACAACAGGCGAGAAACTTGTAATATCAACAAGAACTTGCACAATAAATTCAGATACACCTCTATAAAAATAAATGACATTGATATCTAGTTTGATGACTAGATCGGAACACTCCTGCTGCTATCTCCTTTGTCAAAAAGCTAGTATGATTTCATAATGGCGATGATCACCTCCTCTTGGACTCATAAATTAAAATTTTGCATATAATTGGGATAATCTTGAATAAGGAACTTTGAAAAAAATCAATTGAGAATCAAATACTTCACCACTGAATGTTGAAGGAAAATGAAGAAACTTGAACCAAAATTTGATGTATAAATAGTTTAAGTCAAGGAGAGGCAAATCAAAAGGAAAGGAAATGATTGAGTGCTAAAACTATGGGAAGAAAATACACCTTAAGAAGCACTATACATCTCCATGAAGAACAAGAGGTACAAGTTAAACTGGCACACAAACATCACAGTAAAGGAACTCCAAGATGAATTAATAATATATATATTTATATATATATATAGTATCGAGTCATAGATATTGAACTCAAGAACTCTATTTTATGCAAATACAAATTGCGTAGTGTTCAAAAATAGCATTTCAAGAGATCTATTGAACGTGTTCTCGTGCAACATCAAGGTATGAAACATCTTTAGCAAATGTGTTGTGGAAATTAGACTGTTAAATGGCTCTACATGGTTGCTAAAGGATATTTTGGATGTCCCTTGCCTTAAGAAGAAGAATCTAATCTCTATCAATATGTTGGGAATGGTAGGGTCCAACACTGCATTCATATAAAACTTGAAAGAAGTTACTAAAGAAGCATTAGCATAACAATCTTAAGTTCTTATTAGACTAAACAAAGATAACAATTCTAAAATTAATCATAATCAAATGAATGAAATATTCCATTATAGCTTGAAGATATATCAAATTTCATATGCCAATGTATTAAGCAAAAAATTTCAAAGTTATGGGAAAATTTTTATAGTTTTAACAAGTGGAATTATTTTAAATAAGTTAATTACACCCAAAAATTAGAAAATTCATTTAAAATTAATAGTATGTTATATTTAAAAATACTTGCATGTTTCTAAGCGAGGGACCCCGATAACCCTATTTCCATGAATTGTGGATTCTGCATACATGCTATGAACCCTAAATTAATTGATCCAAAATACTAATAAGACCATTAAGAAAATTTTAGAACAATTTTTAGTTCTTAAATAACCCTAAGTCACTCTAATAATGTTGTGATGAAGATAACTTAAAATCTCTAATATTTCCTAACTAGTGGAGCAAGCCTTGAGCTCTCAATACCAACATCCGCACATTAAGCCTAGTACTAAACCCTTACCCAAACTAAGCCCTAGAATAATAATCTTTTTCTTAAACCATAACCTATGCTTTCAGTGCAAATGGAACTCACCTTTTGATGATGGATATTATTCCAAATCACTCAATCTAGCTCGATCGACACTATATATGCTTAGTTAGAGCCATGATCAAGGGACCTATACTATGGCATCTCAGCCCTCCATGCTCAATGGTTGATCCATTCCATCCATGGAGTGACCCATTAGCCTAGTAAAAGGTCTTGGAAAGCACGTATATAATTCTTAAGAGGTTAGGCTAAGACTTTACACTCTTGAAAGCTTTGGAGCCACTAAATTTCCTTGATTTCCCAACACCATCCTCTTGGTCATAGTCATAATGATGAACTTCCAGGACCTCTTCATCCCCCCTCAAACCCTTAAGCACCTCTTCTAAACTTTCAAAATTATCACTAATATCTTCTCAAGCTCATCAATCATTAAAATAGAGGATAACTTCAGTGGGAGTCTACTTTTTAACTTAAAAATCCTATAATACTTCCTTGCTTTTAACTTGCTTTCTTGGAGCTTCTAACCTTGGAACCAACTGAGAAGAGATAACCAGCACTTCCAGAATTAAGCCAACACTCCTTAGAATCACAAGAACCTCTAGTAAGCCTTATATGCCAAAAACTCTTTCCATTATTGCATCTTTTTCTATGGTTTTTGCCTTAGTAACATTTAATTGAACGATTAAAATTTTCTTGATTGTCTTAATTTAATGAATAAAGTTTGTACTATAAATACCATAAAAAAATCTAAATTGAATAAATGAAGGATTAATGTATCCATTTCTAGACCATGCAATCAACTAAGAATAATGCTTATGGAACCTAACTTGGTTGATTATAACCTTGCTAGTAAGTTACTCAAGTGAAATCCAAATTTAATTAAAATCCCAATGCTAAGCTTAAGGCTAGGATTAGTTAGGTACTTAATAATTTTAATCTTAGCAAGCCTTTGAATGTGTTTGGATTCTATTTATGGGAAGCACACTCGATCGAGAATCATCTTCAAAAAACTTAGAATGAGCATATATATTTTAATGTTTTGTTCCCAACATGTGTTGTTATGCATTTCACCTTACATATGTCTAATGCATAATAAATGAACATGACTTGTAGAAAACTCTTAATGTTATAGAATTGTTTGTGCACTTTTGTCAACACAATGCCTAACTTACTTAAAAGTTTGATCACATCCAACTACTTGAGCTTATAAAGTCTAGCCTCATGTTAAGAGATTTTTTATATAAATTCATCACTTAAATGTGACTTCAAAAAATTGGTACCTCTCCCATATAATCATGTCTTGAACTAATAATTAGAGCATTCAAAGGTTCACTTGCCCATTGAGTATGCTCCAGCTTCATGTGTACCCTTAAATCCTTTGAAGTAATTTAATCACTAAGAATATAACCAGTGGTCAAAGAATAATGAATGGGAAATGGATCTCATATGCCATCTTATTTTTATTTGTTCTTGTTTCCTAAGTCTACTATATATCCATTATGGTTAATGGTACCTGATGAACTTAATATTTATATATATTTTTCTAGTAAAAATGTGTGTTTTTAGATAAAATATTTGTGTCTATAAGCTATTGTTGTGTGATTTTATATTTTTCTAACGCAAGAGATAAAACTGTGCCAAGGAGGGATAAATGAACATTTATGCAACTAAAAAGTCAGGCGTTATAGTGCACCACCACGCCAATTCTGTGCAAGAAAAATCACTACAGTGCCATATCAACGCAAACAAAGAGCTACAGAGGTGCCAGCTCAACAAAAGCCAAGTGCCACAGCATGCCCCAGTGCCCACTGTTTGAAAAGAGAAGATCCCAACATACAGAACAATTGAGGGACAATGATTAATGAATCTTCTCAACACCAAAAGCAGTTAGGAGTTATTAGAAAGGCCTTAAACTCCGCAAGGAACTTAATAAAGCCAAATGCATAGGCTTAATGATTAAATGACTCCAAGTCCCTAGATTAAGAGGGACAATAAATTGAGATCAATACCAAACATAATTAATTCTTCAAGAGAGCCCTAGGCTGAAATGGAGGGGAGTATTTAAGCAAGCATGAATGCAAGGGGGATCTCTTGAACCCATCAAGAAGGGTAGAAACCCTAGCAGCCAGAGAAACATTTTGAGAGGAGTTTTTTATGGAGAAGGCTAGCAGTAGAGAAGAAGAAAGAGAAAGCAGCACCAAGAAGGAAGTAAAGAGAAAGGGAAGGAGAAAGCACAGGAGAATACAAGAAAGCCATTCCTTAGTATTGTATCTTTAATCTAGTTCGTATATGTTTCCTTTTCTTGTAAGAACTCAATAGGTTTCTTGTGCTGTATCTATATATTTTTTAGTATTTTATTTATAATGATAGCCTAAACTCCCTTTTGGGGGAGAGTTAGATTACGAGCTATGTGATGTAATTATCTTTGTGCATGTATGAATTCTTCAATTCAATGAAAAATATTTAGTATTCTGTGCTAAATTTTATTTGCATTTTTTTATAAAAGAAAGAAATAAATAAATTGTTTAAATGATAATCTTGAGAAATCAATTTTAACAGTCTAATTTTCACAGAGCTAGATGCTCATTACTATTTTCAAATGAGTGAACTAGAAGCATGTAAGCCACCAATGATGTGAAATAAATTCACAGAGCTTCGCACTTGTTCATTTGTTTAAGATTAGAAATTTGAAGCATAAAAGCCATGAAGAACAAGTTGAAAAATTCTCTAAGCCCCATTGCTAAATTAAGGGCTTAATACGGAAATCAAAAATAGATTAAGCCGTGAATGATGTGACAAAAATTCACAAAGCTTCATCGCTCATCTCTGTATTCAAGCACAAAAATTCGGCGCATGCGAGCCGAGGATAATTGATTCACAAAGCTTCACTGCTCACTCTTGATTTAAATGAGGAAACTCGATGCATGTAAAGTTTTGAACGGTGTGACATAATTTCACTGAGATTCATCACTTGTTTCCTTAGCAAAGTCAAGATTTAGATGCGTGTAGTCATGAACGAATCAAAATTTTGTGTTCACTGAATAATAAAGTAACTATATCACTTAGATGTAAGAATAAATTTTAATATATCTTAATGATCAAGAAATAACATATGTTCTAAATGTGAACTTTAGTGAGTTCCATATATCACTATATAGGGCAAAACTTACGACTAAAGTAAAAACACTTGATTACAACCCCTTGATAAATGAGATGACAAGAAATAAAAAAATGTTTAAAACTTTGGATTGAAGTAAACATGCACAAGCTTTTGCTAATCAAATATTCATTGCTTAACTCTCTCCAATTTTATTCCAATTGATCAAACAAAAACTTAGTAAAATTTTAACTTAATCACTAGCTCTATCAACCTTTTCAATCGTTAAAACATTCTTGAAGAAGAAACTATTTAGTAATTTTATACATTGTTCCTTGAGGATGATAAACTCAGGAATTCATCATAGATGATATATATATATATATATATATATATATATATATATATATATATATATATATATATATATTACAAAATCATCTATTAGTACCTTTGTAATTACTTTGACCCCCCCCCCATCTTAATTTTAGATTTAATTAATGATAAACAAATAATGATTAAAGATTCTTAATAAATTAGTAAATACATATGAAACAAATAATGATTAAAGATTCTTAATAAACTAGTAAATACATATGAAACAAATATGGCCTCTAGTACATAATCCTCTTATACACACTAGTCCTTATAATTTCTTAAGCACTTGCCAATGATTAAGATGGTCCATATAACTTATTAAGCCTGAGTTGCACGTACTAATGATTAAGGTGACCCACATAACATACCAAGCATGAATTAAGTTTCATTCAATCAGTTTTTATGAATATGGTGCAAAGGGTTATGAAATTTAACTTGGATGAATTTGTGATAGTTTCGTTGATGATATTTTTATTTATTTCACAAACTGAGTTGAACATGAGGAACATTTGCTCAAAGTTTTTGAAACACTCACAAGCTATGATAAATTTTTAAAATGTGAGTTCTTGTAAGAAAAAATTGTCTTTTTGGGACACATTGTTAGTGTAAAAGGAATAAGAGTATAACCAAGGAAGGTTAGTGTCATCTAGGACTAGCCATAACTAGCTACTATACATAAATCCAAGTTTTTCTATGACTCACTAGCTACTATAGAAAGTTCATTCAAGGGCTTTTTCAAATGCCAACACCATCAACAAAGTTAACATAGAAGGTGGACCCTAATGTATGGAGTAAGGAATATGAGAAAGCATTTTAAAAACTCAAAGATACATTGACCTCAACTACATATTTTAGCTCATATAAAAGACTAGATACAACCATTATCTATCACATAATACAAATTCCTTTTAAATTATCGATTGCACAAAAGTTTTTCTAATAGAAAAAAAATCACCTATTAAAAAAGCATTATTAGATATATGTGAAAGAGCTCTTTCACTCTCTCTCTTTCTTTGAAGTTGAAATTACAGTAAATAGAAGTTGAACTCTTACTCATTACTCCAGTAAACTTTTGTTTGCGACTGTGTTGCACAAAGTTTTGTTTTGTTATTTTCTTAACAAAAATTTTTTAGGCTTTGAAATTATTGGCTTTCTTGGATGGTGCCTCCTTTCTCAATTTTAGAGGAAGTTGCATACTATTATTGTAATTTATCATTACACATATTTGGCTAGCCTTGAACACTTTTGCTAAAGAGCTTTTCTTTAAGGGAAACATGAGTTCACATTCTAAGATGCTTATAAGATATGCTCTTTGTTGTTCCATTAATTGGTGGCATAAATAACTTTGCTTCCCTTTATTCTTTTTTTTTTTGTGTGGTTAATTTTGATAGAATGATTATAAAATGATAAATATTTTGAACTCTTGAGCAGTAACTTTTGATAATATTTGTGCCTATTGTCATTTAAAAACAGAAGCACACTTCCCTTTATTCTTTTTTTTTTACTGGTTGCATTCTAAATGGTGAGATTATCTATATTTAATATATATTCATTAGATAATTTATATTTAATATATATTCATTAGATAATCTATATTTAATATATGGTTGCATTCTAATAGTTTCTCTTGGAATTGCCAAAACCAAAGTTACCCTAATTACTTTAGTCTTGACCTTCTTCTCTAATTTATGTTTTCCAAGCAATCTTAGGCTCTTCCAATTCATTAAATCATCTCATAAACTCTCATTTATAACCTAAGCTTCTCAGGCAGTAAAAACAAAAATTTCAGTGGGGTAGACAAGCAACCTTCTCCCTAAGTTACCCGACAGGTTTCATTGGTAAATATGTTATTCCTTAAGCTCATGGCATGTGGACTTGATCCTTGAAGCTTTTCGAAAACCCTTTTACCTATCACCAGAAATTGAATCTCCTTGGGTAACTTTCTTCACGTGATATTATTTTAATCCTAGTCTAACTCTTATTAGGTTGAATTATTTCTTTTCCAAACCTAATTCATGAACTTAATTAAGATTGTAATGAAGCATAAACATTATAATTAATATTTAGTTACCTTGCATCTTTCTTAGATCTAGCTTGTTGTGAATTATATGCATATATTTGGATTTTCGCATAGCTTCACTTCATTTTATGGTGGATACTATTCCATGGTTAATTAAACCATTCATAATGCTAATTGAGGCATTATATAAACTCTTATTACTTTGTCTAATTGAACTAATGGATTGATTCATTTATATTAGATATTAAGCATTCATTTAAGCCTTCAATTTAGCTTTAAATTCATATGGTGTTTATGTTATCCCACACTTAATTAATATACTTATGAATTTTATTAGACTTTGCTAATAGTCTTATTATTGTGTTTGAGATTGATTTATAAAAATCTTACTTAGATTCTATGGAATGTGGCATATATGGAAGGTGGGAAGCATATAGTTAAATTTTCATGTAATTAAACCCTAGGATGTATTATCTTTAAATCATGCTTAATTAATATATTAATGAGATTATTAGATCTATTATTCTATATTCATGACTTGATTAACATGATATATACCTAAATCTATTAGTTTATGCAATTAAGGTTCAAGAATTTTCTTGTATGTATGACTACGCTTCATGTACTTAATTATATGTTAATCTAAACCTTAATTTATTTATTCATTGCTTTTATGGCCCCATTTAGGATTTAAGAACTAAATCTAGACCAATGGGATTTATAATTTTTTTTTAATTTAATATATTTTAAAAGGGTATGGTGAAGCTACTTAATCTCAAATATCTCTCAAAATATATTGATGATTATGATTTAAAGAATTAAGTGAAATAAATTTTTTTTATTAAATTCATTTTTGTTTATGAGTCTCATAAAAATATATTTTTAAAATTTTAAATCCTAATTATTTATAATTTTTGAAAGATATTTAGGAGCGTAATATTTTTCACTTAGAATTTTAAAATTTCTCAGTTCTTACACCGTCGCTCCTCTTCTCGTATTAAAACAACAGGATTTTCTTTTGGATCAGCTGAAAGATGAGATTGAATCTTTTTCTTCCATCCCCCACAATCCCAGCAGATCCGAGCATCTTATCCTTAAAACCTTCTTCTTCGGCCGCAGTTGGACCCCGCCAGCGATTCTCTCGCCCCGTACGTGCTATCGCTTCTCCGGAGCCACCCTGGCTCGTCCCTTCTCCATCTCGGTGCATTCCATCTCACGGAGGTCTCGAACTCGCTCACAGCCACCTTAATTCGTCCCTCAATGGCCGCATTCCTATTTCCCTCCGTCTTGTGCAGCTGCAGAAGAAGCGTCTCGCTCGCCGGCGGCGGCCGAATGACCCTTCCGCTCTCGATCCGATCAGCGGCGCTGTATGGTCCATGATTTGTTTGTTTGAAAATCTTCATAAATCTGCGGTATATGTTGCCAATGAGACGAACCAGGATAGGGTTTTCTGGGAATTGACGGAGCCGCTGCTTTGGCTTTTTCTCCGAGTTTTCTCGACATCGTCCAACCTCATTTCCGAAATTCTGTGTTTGACGGCCGGTTTCGTTGCACAATCAGTGGAGAGATCCGTTGCGGAGACGGTATCGTCAGCTTTTGATTTAGAGGTGGAGATTGTGACGTCCGGTTCAGAAGTCGTTGGTAATCGAGAGGCTTCCGGCTCCATCCTGGACTCGATGGAGATTGGGGAGTGTCGCAGCTGGCGGGATATAGGAATTCTTGATGGTTCGGAAAGTGTGGAATCTGATTCCAGGCAGTTGAACCACAGAAGGCGTCGATCTCATTACGAATCGATGATTGTTCGTCAGAAGACGGCGAATTCGCTCCTTTTGTCCAATTACGCCCAGTTCTTGTACCAGTTTGAGAGCGATCTAGAGAGGTATCGCTTGTCTTTCTCGTTCATGCTCTGTGAATTTACCTCCTTGATTGTTTTCCGTGTTCTTAAATATTATCTCAATTCTGGTTTTTCTTAGAAAAAAAATGACTTACAGATTGAAGATAGTTTAAAGAAAACAAGAAAAGCGTAACTTTTTTAAGCATGTAGCATACTCGTTAGTATTTCAAAAAATATTGTTCGGATGTTATTCAAATGGAAAAAGAACGTGTTTGCCACAAAATAATTAACAACATTATTCGATGTAGTTGATGAATTTAGTACAAGATTCTACTGCAGTAGATTCAGTAAGTTTTATAAATTCAGATTTTCGAAGCCTTATGAGTGTTCAATAATAAAAAAATTTGTTTGGAATATCAACTATCGAATTTTGTTAACTTGGGGTCTGTTTGGTTGTATGTATTGGGAATGATATTGAGATAACATGCTATTTGGACAATATTTTTTTTCACAATCTAGTTTATATTTGATTTGGTGTTATTTGTATTAGGGTTTAGATTCCTATCTCCTTGATGTGCTCTTTTTAGGTTAGTTTACTTCCTAATATTTTTTTAGTTTTTGTATTTTATTTTGTTATTCTTAAAGTGCAGCTAATTTATCAAAGACAGATGAAATTAAGAAAATAAAAGAGGTAATTAAGAGATGGATTCCTTGTATTCTACAAGGAATCAAATAAAATGGTTGAGTTAAAGAAGACGATGTAGCTCCTAAAACCTAAACTCCAAAAATTTAGTTGAAAAAACGTGAAAGAAGAGATGCCTGACATCTAGATGTCATGCTCTTTTGTGTGCTATTGACATAACATGATGCAGTGGCAATTTCATAAATAAATGGAAGACATAAAGTGAAAGCTGTTTAGTTTTTAGAATTTTAGTAAAAATGATGTAATTATTCTTAACTTCTTGATGAATGTCATTATATAAAACATATAAATATTTTGATATTGACAAATTTTGTTGGTTATAAAATATGCTTAATTTAAATATCTCTATTTAATGATTAAATTTTGAATGGGAGTTAAATATAATGCAAATTGAAATATTTGATTTTTTATTTGTAAATATTGCAGTTTAATATTGAATATGTAAATTATTAAAGTTATGCACAATATATGTCAATACCCTTGCAATATTGTAGTTTATATAGCATCTTTATTTATATTTTAAAGACACGTCGATGTGATGTTCCGGTGGTTCAAAAGTTTATGGCCAAATTATAATTTTATATTTTATTTTGGGTTAGACCAGATGGAGTGTTAGTACCGCAAGAAGCAATTAAGTTTTATAAAGTAAAATATATGTATATATATATATATATAGATATATCTATATGTATATTAATCCTACACCATGTGAGAGGCTTTGTGCTTGCGAGAAGATAGTCTCTTTTGTTGAACATTTGCTTTGCCATTCGACAGCGAGAGAGGCTCTTGTATCCCAAATGCCATTGAAAATGAAGGTAAGACATTTTCTTGCTTGGTAAGTAATAATTTTATGATAGGAGGTGCCAGCTTGATGACTATATATAAATGGGCAAGGGGATTGATGCAAGAGATTATTTTTTTCTTAGTTTCTCTTGAATTTATAATATGATCATGATGCTCTTTGGTTGTTGGAAGATTCTTTTGGTAACATTGTCTACCATGGGGTTTTGAAAGCGACAAATGTTGTAACATATTTCTTCCTTAGTGGAATGACCCCCATGCCTTTTTGTTTGACTGAAACATCTCAACAAAAGCATTCACAGAGTTAACACTTGCAACTAGAATGGAAAATCAAAAACTTAGCCTTCAAATCAGGCTGTTCAAAGTTGATCAGAAGGCTTAAATGTTCATGATGAAGAAGAGTATATAGAAGTTAAATGAAGAAGAGTACGTAGAAGTTAAATGGATTGGCCTAGTTGGCTTATAGCGATCAAGTAACTGATAATGTTATTTTCATCATTCCATTATTTTATAATGGAATAAGTATATAGATATCGGCCTTCTCAAATAGGGGAAAAAGCAATAGACATACATGCTACAAGTTTATACTGACATAGTGATGAGAGTTCCAACCTTTATGAAATTTATGACTATAATAGCTCTGATAAAATGTGATATTTATTTGGGGCCCTTCGTGTTATGCTTGAGAACAGCGAAGAAAGTTGAGTGGCTTTTACATGTGGCTGAAGATGTGTGAGATGAGCTTCTTGATCTTGCAATACATTTTGAAGTAAAAAAGTTAGAGAAGTTTTAATTGAAAAAAGCATATAATGCCCAAAAATTATAAAAAATTTGAAAAAAGCTAGAAAATGACTTCTTTGAAAAAAGAAATATGAACATTACAAAGTCTAATTTGAAAATTTATATTATTTTTAACCATCATCTTTCTTAATAAATTGACATTCCAAACTTTATTTTAAATAGAAACATTGGTTTTCTTAGAAATTGCATCTTTTTAGAGCCCTGCTTCAATGCATTTTGCACCACACGTTTATATCTACAAATATCATAAAATTGCCGTAACTTGTCTACTTCTTGTATATTTTATTTCTGGTTTGATCTGCTTTTTATTATGATAAACTCATATCATAACCATGGTTGATGTGTTCATATCATAACCATGGTTGATGTCCATGCTAATGTTATCTTGACTCGGTAATCTTTTGATTGAGCAATGGTCCCAGTTTTTTTATAAGTATGCATGGTTTTATCAGCTTGCATGACCTTATCTATTGATCTGTCCTTTCGCACCAATGATCTGACTGAACAACCGCCTGTTATAATTTGATACGTTATTCAGACGTAGTAATTGTTTTTACTACTTAACATTTGGCACTAGTAAATTCTGATTCCCTAACTTGATTTACAGTGCGTGAGTTGCTCTTAGGCTTGTGACCATGGAGTATCCATCATCATGATTGGATGGTTTAAAGTACTTGACTGGGTTTGTGTACATGAAATAGTGCACACAAGCCTTAGCTAACATATCAGCTTGTTGATTTCATCCAATTGTTAGCACTAATCATAGCCTCTATAATACCTGAAGGAGTTCAAGAAGAGCGTTCCTCAACAATCATTCTTTTCATTAAAATTAAATGCTAGTTCAGATGCAACTATTCTGAATGATATAACTTGCATATCTTGTGCAAGTGTTTCAAGAATGTTGTTTAAAGCTATACATTTTCCACCAAGTGTATTAAAATGTGGGCTTGTATATATTATTCCTTCTTTTAACTAAGAATTCAATTCGAATTTTTTGTTTAATTATAAATTTCGTAGCTGAAACTGATTATACCAAAGGTGAAAATGATCCAGATCCTTTAGTAGTTCTTCAGACGATGCTTGGCTACTTAAAGCTTTGTTAGCGTGTTGATGATGCTTGTATTTTTAGTGTTTTTGGTGACATTGTAGATGCTGAAAAGTGTAAATAATGTTTTTTTAACCTTTTTAATGTGTTCCGCTCTCAAAACCATTGAATTCAACAAGTGACATATTTTATCTGGTGCCATAGCTAACATCAGATGGCATTCATTCCAATATTAATCATATAAGGCAGTTAACGGCTCAACCATCATTCTAAGATCCAAATTATAATTGCAAAACTAAAGTATTTATGTGAATTTGAATTCTATATATATCTACAATGAACACATTGTAAGAAGGATTTAATCTATTTGAAAAATATGAAATTTCATGAAATAGTTTCAAAAGTTGTAATAGATTTTGTCATTTCCCATGTTTTTGTTGGATTAATATTATAATTGCTATCAATTATCTCTAAGCATTCGGATGCCTTTTTCAATGGGAGAGCATTCTCAAGCATCAAATAAGCTGAGTTCTACCTATGAGAACATTGAGTACAGCTTTCTTTTTATTCAAAGTTTAATTGTTCTATGTATTTTGAAACTTTTGCTTTGCACATACAGATTTATCAAATTGCTTACACAATTCCGAATCTTTTTCCTAAGCTTACAAATGTGCTTTAGACCACCTTGCACATTTAAATTTAGAATGTGGACATTATAACGAATATGGAAAAAGTTCTATGTAGCTCCAATAACTTTTTGTCATTAAACTAGTTCTTCAACAAAGTTGATTTGCTCCATTCTTCTCATAAGTTATTTGAAAACATTTTTTTTATATTAGCTTTATTGTATGTTGATTATAGATGTTACATGATTAGCTTGGTTAAGAATTACAATCATTTCTTACAAAACATTTGCATGCCTTCAACATGTTTACATTTTAATGCTTTCCATATGTAGAAGCTATTCTGCTGCAAGAAGGTTGATCCAAACTAGCCTGGATGTTCTATATAGCACCAATAACTTTTTGTCGTTCAACTAGTTCAACAAAGCTGATTTTGTTCCACTTTTCACAAGTTATTTGAAAACACTTCTTTCTTTATATTAGTATTATTGTATGTTGATTATATATGCTACATGATTTGCTTGGTTAAGAGTTAAAATCATATTTTACAAAACATTTGCATGCATCATCATAATTACATTTTAATGCTTGCCCTATGTAGAAGTTCTCTGCTACAAGAAGATTGACCCAAATTAGCCTTAATATTCCGACCAAAATAATGGTCATCGATCTGATTTTTGTCAACCATGATCTGATTCATAGGATGATTCAGATTTGGAGACTCGATTAAGTCTGACCCATTAACATGCTTGATAATGTATTAAATAAACTTTGGAGAAATGAATTTAGTAAAAAAATTGTTTTTTTAAGAAAATTTATGATTAATGAATATATGCTTCAGTTTATTGAATGAGTAATAGAAAAGTATATGTAATAATTTAAAATCATTTATCAGTAACTTAATGCATTCATCTTTTGAGTCACTCCAATGCTAGGGTATTTTTTTGTGGTCCCCTCATCGCGAGGTGAGGTTTGTCTCCCATAGTGCCTTCGCCCCTGGAACATTAACCCTCCTCTTCGTGGTTATGGATTTCCTCTTTCCATCATTTTTAATGAGGATAACAACTCTTCCTCTCTCCTGGAAAATCCTCAGGGCCTTAAACTGATTTTGGATGTTGTCTCTTTTGAAGTTAATCTAATTTGCTAAGGGAACTAAGCTTGTGGGAGCTGTCTTTTTTACTTTTTTCTTGGGCGGAAACGCTTCTACCTGGCTCTTCTTGCTACCATGACCAGAAAATGAAAACCATAAGGCCACTTTGAGCTCTTCTTTCTTAAAATTGTGTACTATTTAATGAGATTCTTTTGCTTGGAGGATCTTATATCTGTCAAGGAACATCATGGTTCATTTTCTGTTTTGCATTCCTGGTTAAAAATTAAATTCTTCCTTTATCCACTAAAGGGTTTTCTTGCTCTCCTTTCTTGGTAAAATTTACAAGTTTGCCAATGGTCCTATGGACTGATGCTGCTCTTTCCAAACTTGCTAGCCACATCAAAGTTCTCCTATTTGTGAACTTTCTTACTGAGTCAAAAAGTTGATTGTTTTTGTTAGGGTATGTGTTGAGGGTATCTCCTTAACTCTAAAATCTGCATAAGAGCATTCTAGTTGATCTTAACGGTTTTCTTTTTCTCAAAAAGTTGACTATGAATGGAGATCTGCATCTTATAAGTTATGATCTTTAGCCTAAGGATGAGTTACTTTGATTGTGCTAAAGAATCATCCCTTTGGAGGGGAAGGATGTTGAGAAGGAAACCTAGATGCAAGGGGCATTTTCATACTATTGCCAATGCATCTACTATACCTCTTCCTTTTTTGTGTCATTCTGTTCCCCCCACCTGCACGAGCTTCTCTCTTGTACCAGCTTTCTCCGAGGTTGTTCAATTTACTCCTGTTCGGAGCAGGCTGGAATTTTGGATAATGTGGTGGATACTTTGGCTAAGGAGTTCATGCTCTCTTTAACTTTAAATTTTTGCCTTCATATTGTTTGATATTTTGATGACAATATCACCAATGCTCCGTTGGAGACTGATGATACTTTGAATTTGGGATGAGGATATAGCCGGTACCTCTAATTGGAATATTGTGGTTACTCGTAAGCATGGTAGAGGAGGCCACACTAAGGACTAGTATTCTCCCTCTCACTTTTCTATGGTTAATTTACATTTATAATGTTGGAATTTTTGGGATCTCCATAAAGACTTCCATGTGTTTGAATGCAAAAGGATGACTCATCTTTCAAGAGTTCTCATTGTGATTTGCTTAAGCTTAAGGTGTCCATCACCTCCCTTACCCATGGCTTCCAAGCAAAGAAATGGTATCTTATTAGTTAAGATTACTCCTTCCACAATTTTTTGTAAAGGCCTCTCTTGTAGAATTTGGTTAAAATAAGATTCCACCAAGATGGATTTCAAGGCACTTTTATATTATATTTATTGCGGGCACGGTAAAGTATCTATTATTAGCACTGCCTCTTTTATGATCACTTGCATCCATGCTCATAATAATGAAGTAGAGAGGAAGAATCTTTGGCACGATTGCCTCTTTAGCGATTTCTATTTCATCACCTTGGCTCTTATACGATGGTTTCAATTGTATTAGATTCTCTAATAATAAGAAGATGAAGCTTTGGTTAAATTTAACAAGGTCAAAGAATTCATTAATTTCATATTTAAGGCTAATCTTGATGATTTGTCTTCTACTAGGCTTTCCCTGTCTTAACATAATCACCAAGCTGGCAATCTTATATTTTTACTAAAGTGGATAGGGTGCTTTGCAATACTCTATGAAGGAATCTAATTTCTCTGCTCTTCTATGATTTTGGTAATCCTTTGAGCTCTGACCGCTCTCCTATTATGATTTCCATCCTTCCTTTGGGCGATTGCTTTCCTTATATATAAATATTTGAATGTATAAAGAGGTCTACAAGCACATCATTCCTCATGTCTCATAACCCTATAGCTGCATCATGTACAACTCTTCCTCCAGATCACCATGAAGAAATGCAGTCTTCACATCCATCTGCTCTATATGCATATTTTTGACTGTTATGATGTTCAACACTACTCTGATAGTAGTCATCTTCACTACTGGAGCGAAGATCTCACTGTAGTTTACGTCGTGCTTCTGCTTGAAGCCTTTCACCATGAGCCTTGCTTTTTACCATTTGTTATCATCTGATTCTTCCTTCAACCTGTAAACCCATTTGTTCTGAATACATTCTTTCCTTCTGGAAGTCTAACCAACTCCTGTCTCATTTGGCATGCATGACTTCATTTCGTCATCCATGGTTGACTCCCACTTGATTGAGTCATCAACTTGAAGTGCTTCCTCATAACATTCTAGTTCTTCACAATTCGTTAGCAACGGATAATATAATGAATGAGAGTACCATTGTGTAGGATGTGATATTCTGGTTGATCTCCCCAGTTCAGTGGCAAGAGTCTGAGGGGCTATCTATTCTCCACCATCATGAGCATCTGGTTGTACTTGCTCATCTTGCTCAGCATTTTCATCCAGCTCAATGTAATTTGGCACATCATCTGAAGTTCCATTTCTGTCTTTGTACATCTCATTCTCATTGAATGTGATGTTCCAACTTCTGATAATTTTTTTATTCTAATAGCCCAGAGTCTGTAGCCAAATTCTCCTGCTCTATAACTCATGAATGTGTACTTGATTGTTTTTGAATCAAGTTTGCCTCTGGAACCTACATCCATATGCACACAGGATGAACAACCAAATACTTTTAGGTGATTCAATTTCACATTTTTGCTACTCCGCGCCTCCTTGGTATCCCTTCTTTTAAGGGAATTGAAGGACCCTGGTTGATCAGATATGCGACTGTATTTACAGCCTCTGCCCAAAATTGCTTAGGCCACCTAGCACGTAACCTCATGCTCCTGGTTCTCTCTATAATAGTCGTATTCATGTGCTTTGCAACACCATTTGTTGAGGCGTTCCTGGAACAGTGAACTCTTGTCTGATCTCATTCAAAACACATAATTCCTTGAACCATGTCACAGTATTCCCCTCCATTATCTGATATGAGGTACTTGAGCTTTAAACATATTACTCATTTTCAACTAAAGCTAACAACTTGAATAATTTAAATACATCAGATTATGCTTCAAAAAGTATACTCATATCTTCATAGTATTGTCATCAATGAAAGTGACAAAGTATGTGCTCCACCAAGAGAGGATGTGGGGAGTTGGTTCCCACACATTTGTTTGCACAAGCTCCAACTTCTGAGACTTCAAGTCTCTCTCACTCTTTGAGTAACTAACCTTTTTCTACTTGCAATACAAGCAGTCTTTACATAATTCAAGTCCACGCATTTCAGCCATGAAAATTTTCCCTTAGATAACATAGACTTCAAGTCTTTCTCGCTCATGTGACTGAGCCTTTGGTGCTATAGCATCAAGCTGATTTGTTGTTGCAATGGAGTCAGACACGCTTTATAGACCAGGTGAAGTGTCCCATCTATACTGCCTCGAGCAACTATCAATGTGCCTTTAGTCACCTTACAAGAATCTCCTGGGAAGCTTGTGTTGTATCCCTTACGGGTTAAATGGCTGGCAAAAATCAAGTTTTACCTCAAATAAGGAACATGTCTGACATCCTTCGACTTCCACACTGATCCATTTGGTAATTAAATATCCACATCACCCTTTCCAATATTCACGGAGGGGTTCTTTTCTTTACCTCCTAACTTCTTCCAAGATATAGCAATCCTTCTTAAAGTGTCCAAATTTCTTGTAGTTTCAACATTCTACATTTCCCTTAACATACTTTGATTTTCCCCGCCTTAAGTTAGACCTGTTTCTATTGAGTTTATGGTCTGCACTTCTTCCTCTAAATTCTGCATTTAATGATGAAATAGTTGCTTCATTGTTGAAGCGTTTCCTTCTTCATTCAACAGCAGCTCGACAATGTCATCGAATTTTAGTTTGACATTTTATGAAGAATTACTAACTGCATACACCATTCCTCCTAGCTATCCGACAAAGAAAACAGAAGTAACAAAGCTCTAACTTCGTCGTTGAAGTTGATATCCACCAAACTTAATTGGCTTGTTACAGTATTTTCTGTCATTGAGCTGTCATTTGTCATCTTCATGTTAAAAGCTTATTCATTAGGAATACATTATTGGAAGTTGAGGGCTTCGCATACATTTGGGTGATGGCTGCCATGAGATCAACTGTAGTCTTCTCATTCATAATGTTGAATGCAGCTGACAAGGATAAAGAAAGGCGTATCAAGCCAATGTTATTTTGTCGAGGACTTTCCATTCCCCTTTCGACATAATTTCAGGCTTCTTGTCGATTCCTTCTAATGGTAGGTACAACTTTGGTAGAGCAAAGTATTTATTTGCGTCTTCCAAAATGCAAAATTTGTTTCATTGAACTTCTCAATTTTGTTTCTCATTTCATTGGTCATTGCTCCCACTCAAGCTAACAAACCCTAATGCCAAAAATAACTATATGATACCACTTATTGAGATAACCATGAGATCTTCTACTCCGAAAAAAGTCTTTAGGATCGGGATTTGACCACTAAAAATCACCAAAACAAACATGAAAAATATACTAACACAATACTGAAAATTGCATCACAGACATTCAAAACGCACAAGCATATGAACACAAAGATTTACATTAAAAAATCCAAGAATGAGAAAAACCATAGAGTCCTACCACCAAAGAAAAACCCACCATAGTAAAGGAATTACAGAGTTACAGAGAATTTATCAATTTCTTTGAGGAAGAAGAAAGCCGCCGCTTTAAGCTTTTTCTTCTCTCCCAAATTTCTTCTTGTTCGAAGGTTTCGAGCTTCCAAGAGCTCTCACAGAAAAATAGCACACCCTAAATCGTAACTCAACATGTTAGTATTTATATGGGATCCAAAAACAGCCCTCAAAATGCCACAACAACCTTAGTCGCTTCCGAGGCGCTTAGGCATTAGACTTTCTGTCGGCTCGCCTGAGCGTCAGATCTTTTGTTTGTTGAGCGCTTGGGTGCTTCTGAGCGCCAGACCTTCTGTCTGATGACCGCCTGGGCGCGCATGAGCGCCAGTGCACCTGAGCGCACATGGGCCGCCATTCTTGCTGTTGGCTTCTATAGATCTATCTCAAAATCCACCCGAACACATATTGCACTCTTGATGATGCAATTAGTCTCCAGACCATAACATGGTGGTGACCTTCGTGGCTATTGTTTCATATTCTCAGATTGTTGTTCAAGAAAGATGATGATAGACCTATACTTAATGTTATGCTTTCAGCTTCTCGTGTATATGATATTGATGTCAATATTTTTATCTTCAAAACTTTGAATCCACTTGGAGCAAGAGCGGGCTAAAAGCAAAACTCATTTATATTAATACCTTTATAATAGAAGAAATTGCAACTATCTCAAATCTTCTGCTGGATCAACTGCTCTGACCATTACGAGCACCACTGTGAATTATTACTATATTTTTTTAATTTGCACTATATCAGTTTTACCCATATATGTGATGAAAGGATTTCTGAATCAATGGCCTCTAACTTATATTTATATGCCTGCGCATCCCGGAGAATATTTGTGCATTAGAGCTTATTCATGGTTTGCAGGGCGCAGGAGTACTTCAAGCTAGCGGTGATGGCGGAGCCGGCGGACGGGGAAGCGATGAACAGATACGCCAAGTTCCTGTGGCGCGAGCGAGGAGACTTGGCAGGCGCTGAGGAGATGTTCTTGAGAGCCGTCGAAGCGGATCCCGCGAGCTCCTACCATCAGAGCTCCTACGCCAATTTTCTCCTGCTCACCGGGGGTGACGAGACCTGCTTCCCCCTCATCGTCGCCCCCAGCACTCTCTTGTCATCGGACTAGGCTCTTCCTTATTTATATTATGTTATAGACAAGTGAGACTAAATAAATGAAAGAGAGAGTATCCCATCTTTAGTTTTATTAACAAATAATGCACCAAGCAAGAGACGAAGCTAACCGAAAAAGATAAGGAAGAATTACAATTCCATCCCTCTCTTCTTCTTTTTAAGCATAATTATCTACCTAATCCTTAATTATTACGCACTCATTCTTTAAATTTCAATTTTACAAAATAAGCGTTTCCACCACCCATCATTTGTTAACATCTCTTCTAATTTGCTACCTTAATAATGTACATATTCGTATCATGCATTGATATAATATGTTATATTATAATGATTTTTCGATGGATATCACATATTTGATTGAACTACAGATGCTCAAATTTCTTAAAATGTTGTTGCCATGCAAGTAATTTTTCATGTAAATAATACAGCAATAAATTCTTTTGCATAAAAAAATTTAACCATATAAATCATAGCAGGGTAGTTGTTATTAGAAACAGCAAGCCTCTAAGCAGTAACAAAAGCCCTCATTCAAAATTCTGTACTATTTTATAATATGTAATTTGAGTATAATAGATGTTTATTAGTAATTACCTTTAAATATGTTTTTATTTAAGATTACAATTTTAAGTTAAATACTAAAATTATTGAATAAAAATAAATAAAATATTAAAAAAAGTTTCTTAAATCTAAATATTGGCGATCAATGTAATTTTTTAACATCTGATGCATTCTTTCCTTAGCAAAGATGTAGTGTGACTTGTCGCACATCATATGTGTGAGCGGCACATTAGCAAGTGCCAACTATTTCATGTGGGAGCACTTCTAGAATGTGTGACATGCTAGAAATTTATCTTCTAAATAATAAAACCGTGAGGTCTTTCAAGCAAAATCGGACAATATCTTGGTGCTTAAGAGTTTGGACAGTTACAGTAACCCTTTTCCATAAGACCAGCATAAGCTTCCGAGGCGTTGCCATGCGAAGCGTGAGCAAAAGAAGCGGAGAAGGCAAAATCAGGACCGACCGTTTGGATGGTCCGATCGGGCTAACGGCGAACCTGACGGTGTCAACAGAAGGGAACAGCGCCGTTTGGATTTAATAAATGTTAATATTATTTAATTTAAATTACTTAATTTTCTATTTAAATTAAAACAATTAAATTGAATTTAGAAAGTTTTCAAATATTCACCCATAGCTAATTGAGAGGTGAGAAACGCAACGACGAGATCGGATTTTTGATTCGACGAGTATTTTATTTTCCTAATTTTCGGGGTAATTAAATATTTTTAAAATATTCGACGACTTCCGAGTGACACCAAAACATCACTCATAGCTACTTTGAGGAAAATGAGCGCAATGACGAAGTCCAATTTTCGATATGAGGTCAAAACAATTATGTCAAATTCCAGGGTTCCTGAAATTCCCAAAATCAGGATTTGATCCATTTGACTCTTGATTTGGACTAGGACTTCAGGGTGAGGTCCTAATGACTAATTAATAGAGATGAAAATCAAAATTAAGACTTGATTTAGTCCTGAACAACTAAAGTAACAACTTGGGTTGTTATAGTAGAAGATCTCATATTTTAATTGATTAGATTGTTTTATGAAAGTATTCATTATGCGGGCAAATACAGAATGGAGCGAGGAGTTAAACACGTCTATTTAACAAGTAAAGGAAAGTGTGATCAAAATAAATAACACTCACATTCACCATCTGAGAATATGAGGTCTCCTTATTACTTCTAATTAGCTTGCCCTTGGCTTAACTAACAATGTAAGCCCCTATAGTTTTTAATATGAAAGTTTTATTCATGCACAATGTTTTATATAAATGATTCAAATGAATAAAGCTCAAAACTAAGCAAGCATTCAATGAAGATTCAATAATTGCAACTATATGATATTCAAAACTATCTTATTTTTAATGATCTCCTTAATGATTAGAGATAATTGAGCTTCCAATTAATTTTGAGATATTGATCTCAAGTTAATTGTAAGTAATAGTAGTAATAGGAGTTTGAAAATAGTAGTTTCATTTTATTTTATGAGATAACAAAATAATTTATAAGTATTACAATACAAGTAGAAATTAGTTATATTCTCATCCTAAACCATAAGATTTAAATAAATTAACTAAATCAAGACTTATGAAATAATTAGGAAATGTGGGGTTAAGTAAACACTAAAATTTAAGATATTAAGAGTTAAGGTTCTATTCACTAAGCTTATTTAACTAGGTTAAATTAAAAGGATCTTATTTAAAATCAACTACTAATTTAGTTAGGTTTAAAAAAATAAAAGGAAAGGTTTAATGGCATAGGAAAGAAGTATTTGCAAATTATAAACTCTATGTTTCCTATAAGTTGAAGGTTAATAAAATTAATAGGATTCCTAAACTTATTTTAAATAAGCTTAGAACTCCTATTATGTAATAACCCAGGTTATTACCCTAATCAATTAAAATTAATTTTAATCTTAATTTTGATTCTAAGTATTAATCAAGTCATTAGGAGTCATCATCTAAGACCTAGTCCAAATTAGGAGTCAAATATATCAAATCCAGATTTTTGGAAAATTCAGAAACCCTGGAAATTGACCTCACGTCAAAAATCGGACTTCACCATTGCGCTCATTACCCTCAAATTAACTATGGGTGATGTTTTGAAGGCAATCAAAAGTCGTCGAAATTTCGTCAAATATTTTAATAATATTTAAATACCCTAAAAATTGAGAAAACTAAATACTCGTCGGAATCCAAATCTGACTTCGCCGTTGCATTCATCGCCCCTCAATTAGCTATGGGTGATTTATCAGGAATTTTTGGGACAACTTAAATTATGTAAATTTTAATTGAGAAAATTTTTGAATAAATTTTATTAAATAATAATTTAAGTTATTCCTTTCTTCCTTTTTTTTTTTTATTTCCTCTCGCCTAAACCTAAATCTCACACACGTCACTTGACCGACTCCCCCGAACCCTCCCTCTCGTGCAATCGTGCCCCACTCTCCCGATCGCACGAGCGACCGCAGCCTCGCCTCGCCTTGTTCGCCACGCGTCACCGCCTCCTCGCAGCCTCCGCCGCTCGCCTCGCATGCTCCACCCGGATGGCTTTAAGGCCTCAGCCGTGCCCAAGGCGTAGGGGGAGCAAGGGAAGCCGCAGCTCGCCGATCCATCTCCAGCCGGGTACTTTCCCCTTCGCCTCGTCCCCTCCACGCCCGACGCGTATCGCGACCGCAGCCAGCTTCCTCGCCTACGTTCTTTCGTCGTGTGTCCCCGATCTTCCGTTCGATGCCATCAAGGTACGACTCCCCCATTCAATCGCACATTTTCTAGCTTACTTTCGTGAACTCCACTTCAATTCATTGTTATTCAATGTCTCATGTGCTGCTTGAATGTAAGTATCTTGTTGAAGTTTGAAATGAGAAATATTATTTATGTCCGATATCTACCCTAAGTCGCATCTTCCCTGTGCTGCTACTCTCAAAGCATTAAAAAAAAAAAAAATAAATAAAAAAAAAAACATTTCAGATTTGTAATATCCTTTAGAATCTAGCAAGTCTTAAGAGAAATTTATTTTGTACTTTCAAGCTTATGCTTTAACATAGATATTGGGAGGGAGTAAAGATTGTACCGCATTCACCTTATTATCAAAGCACATGCAAAACTTTTATAGAAACTCATCATATGAAACTCATCATATAAAAAAATCTCATGTAAAGTAGAAATTATCTAAAAGAAAAACCTTGAAATAATACTAATATAATAACTAAAGCAATTACAGATATAGAAATTATGTTAACCCCACCACTCAAATTGAAGGTGATTGTAAAATAATAATAAGTTAGAATGCTAAAAACTGAAGGGATCCAATATTAGTAGCTATCGATAAATGAGACTTTCATTCATGCTTCATCTCATACAAATACACATCTCTTTTTCTTGTTTGGACATAGTTAATTAAAATGTAGAGGATATCGGTCCTTTTATAAACACAATGGCTAGTAGAGATTTGGTTGAGAAGTATGGAGTTCATATGAGATAAATATCAAGATTTTTGTTAATCTTACAAATCATATATTTTGTATCAATATAAATCGAGCCAATATTAAATTCTCAAAGTTAGTCTCTACATCATTTTTCATAAGAGATTTAATTAATTTCAAACTTGTGATATATACATATATCATGGAATGTATTCACACTTAAGTTAGCAATACTAATAATTAAGTACCACCAATAGTTTTCTTTAAGATTTGATATAAATTTTGTTTAATGAGTTCCTTATTTTTTTTACTTTTAATCTTCCTCTATTATATTCTTGGCATTGAGTAGTTACATAAAGATGTTGGCTTCTAACTCTTTTCTATTAATTATGCTATCAAATCAAAAATAAAGACTGTTAAATTTCATAGTGCTGTTCAATACGTAAAATAAGGGACGCTGAGATAGAATAATTAAGTGCTATTATTAATCATATAATTGTTGATAAGATTTTGATGTTTTCTTCAATATCTGATCATATGCCATTGTTCGTATAATTGTTGTTTCCTATCACATTTTTTAAATCAAAGGCTGCTATATCATTGAACCAATTGCTATTATCTGATACAACATTGAATATTGCTTCTAAATGAAATATATTTAATGTTAATCTTACAAATCATATATTTTGTATCAATATAAATCGAGCCAATATTAAATTCTCAAAGTTAGTCTCTACATCATTTTCCACAAACGATTTAATTAATTTCAAACTCGTGATATATACATATATCATGGAATGTACTCACACTTAACTTAGCAATACTAATAATTAAATACCATCAATAATTTTCTTTAAGATTTGAGATAGATTTTGTTTAATGAGTTCCTTTTTTTCTTACTTTTAATCTTCCTCTATTATATTCTTAGCATTGAGTAGTTACATAAAGATGTTGGCTTCTAACTCTTTTCTATTAATTAATGCTATCAAATTTAAAATAAAGACTGTTAAATTTTATAATGCTGTTCAATACGTAAAATAAGGGATGCTGAGATAGAATAATTGAGTGCTATTATTATTCATATAATTGTTGATAAGGTTTTGATGTTTTTTTCCATATCTGATCATATGCTAGTGTTCGTATAATTGTTGTTTCCTATCACATTTTTTAAATCAAATGCTGTGCTATTTTTGTATCATTGAACCAATTGCTATTATCGGATACAACATTGAATATTGCTTCTAAATGAAATATATTTAATATTTGAGATCTTTAAGGCTATGATGATTATAAGATAGTCTTGTTAGAACTTCCAAGTGCGTAATAGAGATGCTATAATATTTTTCTTGATGTAATGTTTATGTATTGATTTTATATCATGAAATTTAGATTCTTAGTTCAATCAAATTTTAATTAAAATCTTAGTCAAATGACACATGCTCCTTTATATACTTTTTTTGTGAATCTTAACAAAATTATTAAGGTAAAAGCACATTTAAGAATAAACTTAAGTAAGGACCCATCTCAACTATTTAAGAATATTTGCATTCAGAAATAAGATTTTCATGCAATAAATATATATTCTTCCTATTATTTAAGCAAATATAGCTATACATAAATATTCTTGTAATATTACAATTGGACAGCCTAGGTAGGCAACCATTATAATTGTGCGTTAAACCTTCATGTTGCTTTGTCGTATCAAAACTAAAGTAATTCAAATTAAATTTGCTCATGTTAACTATAAAAATTGTAATAGAAGTTGTGTCAAAATTATAAATCTTAATCAGCAACACAAAATAGATAATGAGAGCTGCGAATTGAATAAGTAATAGTGTTTTAAGGAGAATAGTATAAAGTTTGTATGTTCAATAATAGTTTTTCTTTTTATGCAAGATAATCAAGTTTAAGCTTCATGATATGAGATGAATCTCATATTATGCCTTCTTTAAATCATCTAATCTTCCTCGTAAGCTTTCTAGTTCATTCTAAATCTTCCTAATAATGTTAGTTATGATTCATGTCTGAGTGTTAATCTTAATAAGTAAGAGTTATTTTCCTTAAGATTAGGAGTCGATCTTATGTTAGAATTCATCTATTGAGTAAATTGGGTTACTCAATAGGT
This sequence comes from Gastrodia elata, assembly GCA_016760335.1. NCBI lineage: Eukaryota > Viridiplantae > Streptophyta > Magnoliopsida > Asparagales > Orchidaceae > Gastrodia > Gastrodia elata. Next base: position 40,739,054 of record CM028677.1, read on the forward strand.
GAATTCTTGGTTTTGATAACTTTATAGATTTTTATAGTTTATTAATGATTATTTGATCTCTTAATCTTAGAACTAAGAATAGAGATATATCCTATTGAGTTTGACTTTACTCAATAAGATTTGCCTTAACCTTTAATTCGTAAGACTGAGTTTAAGCCTTAGCCCTTAGGATCACCTGGGATTAAGTAATTAAGCCCCAAATATTTGGAGTTTAATTCTTAATCATTTCATGTTGATTTGGTTAATCAAGATGGGTTTGGGATTGCTTAAATTATCAAGTTAGGTCGATTGATTGACTTAGTTAAATTATATAGACGATATTGATTTAACTATTTTAGGACCTAGCTAGTCCTAATATTTTGTAACTTATAAGCTCGTGCTTCCAAGTTATATGACTTGGAATAGTTAGAATGACTTAAATTAGACAACACAGTGTCACCATATATAGAAGAGTCCTTTGTTTATTTGATTTATTTGTGCTATGCATTCCTTGTATTTTGTGCTTAATTTCTTGAACATATCATATAAGAAAACTTTGTGCATGAAATGAAAATATAGAATAATTAGGATAACAATTGCCTTTGGTTCAGTTATGTTCTGATAAGTTTTGGTGTACATTTATCCTAATGGACAGAGATAAGGAGTAATAAGGATGCTTAACATTACTCATTGAGGAGTGTGTGTTAAGCTTGGAACCCGCATAGTCTTGCAAACGTGCTTGACTCCTCAGCTGTTTTTGGACGTGTTCAGAGAAATAAAAGTAAAATAATTGAAAGATTATGTATTTATATTTACTGCTTCCTCAGTTTTGTTGTTCTATCTGCCATAGCCCAAAAAGGCTATGGAAATTTTTATCTGGGCCTAATTGGCTAATTTTCTGATATGACAGTCTTTATATACCTATTCATTTTCAGTTTACTATTTTACTGTATTATTGATGCATGTTATTCAGTCAGCTGTATCTTTTTACTTACATGCTCACTTATACATATTTATAGGGCGCTAGACTTTACTGCTTATTATATGCATCATTTTCAGATTTTTATTTTTAACTAGCATATATCATATGATCATCAGTATGTTTAGGATTAGGTTTTTTCTTTCAGTACTTTTACTTACTCTATTATATATGTATGTGCCCATTCCTTGCTTAGTTGCTTGAGGTGTGCTTTGCCTCATTTTTTTCTTAGTTATAAATGCTATATTTATAACTTATCCCGTTCCTGGTATGCTTATCACTCTTATTACTTTTAGTTCACTTGTTGTTGTACTTAAGTTTAAAATGGTGATATTAATAATTCATATAAAATATTCAGCCTAAAATGTATTTAGACAATTGTCTAAAAAGATTTTTTTTTATTAGTTGGGTCCCTAGCATTATGAAACAGATAATGTTAGATTCAGATATATTTAATGAGCTGGGTGCTGAAGAGGAGGAGCCTTATTTAGAGGAGGAGCAGCTAAGAGAGACAGACATTGCCTAGTCTTCTTTCAGCTTTTGTGAGGATGAGAGACTCTAGATTTATTTTCAGTCATTTTTAAACTATTTATTAAATGTTGTAATAATATAGGACTGTAACTGTGATTATTTTTTAGTACTTTATTATTTGCTGAGCTATAGTACTATTTCTTACTTGATGTATGGTGAATTGATGTAATATTTATTTCATTTTACTTCCGCACTCTGTATATATGTCAGATTTAGTGACTGATTCTTATATTCGTTCTGTGCATATCCTTCCCTTATTAATAGATTGTGGATCATACTTAATATAATGATAAGTGAGGAATATGCCAGAGTGGCACACCACCCCTTACGTCTAATCTTTCCGATCAGGGGGTGGGGCGCCACATATTATTAGTTCTTAAAGAACTTAAGTAAGGGCTTAAGGACTAAGCTAAAGTGAATTAAACTCTAGTTTAATTACTTAAAACTAGTCCTAATTGATTCATATACTACAACTACATAAGCATTAAGGTTAAATACACTTAATGGATGTAATAAATAGCTCAAGGATCATCTACAATTCAAGTTATAAATCAATCTTAAAGCTTCTATCTTAAGGTTGAAAGGTGAATCAAGCATTTTACAATTGATTCAAATAAATAATTTAAAAGAACTAAGCTCATAACATGTAATTGAAAGTGACATGGGAAGAAAATAATATGACAAGTTAGCTATTTTAAGTTTTAAATACCTAAAATATGCAATTTAAGAAATTAAAAATTATCACAATAACACTAATTAAGTAGATAAAAACCTAAAATTAGCAATTATTATCCAAAGGGAAAGATATACATAAATTTAGAATCCTTATAGTATAAGGAGAAGAATGACACTAAGTAGGTTAATTTTGGACAATATTGGAAAATCAGGATTTTCGAGGCTCCTAATTAGGGTTAAAAAGTGATTAAGAAAATTAGGGTTTCAATAATAAATTTGATTTTATATTATTATTCCTCACATTTTTGCGAGTGAAATAGATTATTTGATCATTTAATTTGGACATTAAATGATCAAATTAGGTCACATATAATATTGGAATTAAATTACAATTAATTAATTAATCTAAGATAATAACTAATTAAGGCATTCACCAAAATAAAAATTAAATTGCATATTATTAATCTATGCATTCTAATAATCAAAATGGTAAATAATATTGTATTATTTGGATGTCTATTATTAAAGTTATGATTAAAATAAGTTATTATACTTAAATGATTAATTAATCATTTATTTAAATAGGTTATCATTAACACAAAATTTAATGCACCGCACAAAATTCAAGGACACGACAGCAGCACTAAAACCAGTAGCATATAATTTAACACGACGCCGGAATCCATGCGTCGCCAAGACCCACGGCAGCTCTTGCGAGAGCCGCGTGTTAACGCGGGGACCGCCTCTTAAGGACGCGATCCGCGGTCTACTGGCTGAGTCGTTCATAGAACATATTCGTCCCCAAATAGGTCCCGACGGAGGCCAAATTAGGGTTAGCCGATTCGCTCGACACCGACAGTCTCAGGATTGCGGGCCCGCACATCGGCGATAAGGTCTCGCCGAAGCCGTTCATCTAAGACCAAACTCGGGACCAAACGGAAAATATAGGGAGATATAGAGGATGCCCTAGATCTATCCGACGGAACCCTAGGAACTACTGTGGATGGTCGATCGATTGAACTCGATCTAGATCGATCGAGTTCAATCAGATCTCACCAAATGATTCAGGACGGCTTGAAATAGGGTCTCATAAACAAAATGAATCGCTTGCAAGTTTATAATGGAGTAATTAAAGACGTACATATTGAGGTTTCACCGGCTAGGGTTCAGAAAAAATGGCCTCCACTAAAACCTTTGATATCAGCTCTAGGCACTCCCAGAAGTAGGGTAAGGAGAGAATTGATCAAAATGGAGAAGATGGGAGCTCGAGGGGCCTAAAATTGTACCAGGAGTCCAGCTAGAGCGGTTGGACGTCCTCCTCTGATGTGCAGCGGTCATGCCTGAGCATGACGTACAGGGGCCGATCGAGACCGTTTGTTCGATCTAAAAATTGAATGATCCGATCTAACATATGAGGATCGGGAAGGTGACAGACGTTGGATTTCCCTAAGAAAACACAGAATGGCCAGGATCTATAGATCCCGTTGTTCTGTGTCTGGCGCCTCACACAAGATTTGCGCAGAAACGAAAATAAGCCATTGGATATATTAAATAATATATATATATATATATTTAATTTAAATACTTTAATTAAATAAATAATTATATATAATTTATTATTCAAAATAAAATAACCAAACGCTCTTCAAAAAATTCTAAAAATTCACCCTCACTTAATTAAGGGGTGAGAAACTCAAAAATGCAAATAAATTTTTGATCGGAGACCAATTTAATTATCTTAATTTTTTTTTAGTATTAAAATATTATTAAAATATTTGGGTAAAATTCAACGACTTCCAAACACTTCATAAATATTGCCCATAGCTAATTTGGGTGTGGTGAGTCCAATGGTGGACTCTGTTTTTAATTCTGAGATCTAAGTAAATTAGGCATTCACATAATTATCAATAAACTAGGAAATACTAGAAATTGCCAAATTATCTTCAAATCATACAAAAATTAAAATGAAAGCTCTTAATACTATTATAAGACTAATGGAGGAATATTATAGTTAAATAGATCACTAATTGATGGGTAACAACATTAAGATTATTACATAATGACTGCCATATCAGAAGATGGCTAATCTAACATGCTGCAACAAGTATATGTATATTCCTTGCGTCATCAGAGGTTAGGCCGGAATAACAAAACAGAAACTTAACTGAAGAGGCAATAATCACAAATGCAGTAAATTTTAGTTATTTACTATACTTTTGTGGACATATCCAGGAGTGGCTAATGAGTCAAGCACATCTGCAAGATTGTTCGGGTTCCAACTTAACACAACACTCCTCAATGAGTAATATTAAGTAATACTTATTTCTCCTTACCCTTGTCCAGTAGGGTAAAATACTCACGATCAACAAGTAACTGAACCCTATGCAAATATTGTTATAATTATTCTAAGTTTTCATCTCATGCATCAATGTTCTTATATGACATGTTCAATGTAAGGCACAAAGTACAAAGAATGCAAAAACAACAAGTAAGTCAATAGCAAGCAAGGGACTCTACTATACATAGTGACATTTGTTGTTATTTATTTAATCCATTCTAACTATTCCAAGTTACACAAGTTCAAGACCTCCAATACCTATAATCAAGTGTAACTTAGATCCACAGCCTTATGAGTTAAAAATAATTAGAATTGATCAAGTTCAAATTCAATACAATTAATATCGCCTACAAGTTAAATAAGAAATCAACACGTCCTATTTAATGAATTTAGATGTTCTAAACTAAGATTTGATCAAGATTTATTAAAACTAAGAATTATGCATTAAATACCATGAATTGGGTTTAATCATATAATCCAAAGGATGAGTCTTAAGGGCTAAGGTTTGAGTCTAAATGTGAACTAATAATCAAGATAAATTTTATTAAGCATAATCAAGTTTAATAGAATGATTCTCCTAATCTTAATCTAAAATTGAAAAAATAAAATAATCATAATTAAAGTATGAAATTCTAAAAACTAATAAAACTAAGATTTTATTTATTAAATAATTCACTTTATTCAATGAATAAAATTTTGACCTAGTATCTATTTCTAATCTTAAGAAAAATATCCTAAGTGAAGTGTAAATTCCTAATAAGCTCTTAATGAAATGACTTAGGGAATTTTAGAATTTGATGGAATTTATTATAATTTGCCATAATTTACTGATTTTGTTCATTTAAAGGAGTTAAGGATGAGTTTTAACTAAGTTGAGGGATAATGAATTTTACATAAAATTTTATCAGCCTTAAATTAAATTTTCAACAATTCACTTAATTTATAAGTTTTAAGTCTAATTTGATTCTAAATCAGTTTTATTAATGATATTAATGATCTAAATGATAGTTTAGAAGTTAAGGGCACTTAACCTAAATTTTAGGCAAAATAATCATTTTTCTCCTATTTAAGAGTCTAAAATATTACTTTTTGATTAAGGGCTCTAAGTTAAATTTTATTGATGTCAAATGATTTTTTACTGTATATCATGAAGATAGACAGTATGTACATCAAATTTGGACAAGTATTCAGTCCCATGGGTCCAATTTAAGGATTTTAATCTATAAAGACATTTTGGTAATTTCACTTAGTGAAATCTAAAACTTTTGTTGGTTTATTGATGCTTACTATTCAAGGATTCCATAGAGTCTAAGAATTCTGAATTCTGATGTCTAATGATCAAGTTATTGTCATTTCAATGTTATGGTTCTATTTTTATGAAATGGGTCAAACCTAATTTTTTCATATTCAAAAAGTACCTACAATTTTATACAATGCTTAATTTTACTAAAACTAGATTTAAATTTGATATATTGAAAAATGTAAAGTTTCGGCCATTCCGGACAGTTCTGAGCAATTCTAGACAGTTATGGGCGCCACAGCGCGCAATGGCGCCTTCTGGCCCAGAGCCAGGTGCGCTGTGGTGCGCTAGGGGGCGCTGAAGCGGATCTCAGCGTTGGGGCGTGGGGCAATGCTTTCAAGCGCTGCGGCGCCCCACGACGCCAGAGTTCCCGAGAGCTAGATGCTACGGCGCGCTGCAGCGGATCTCAGCGTTGGAGCGAGCGATAACGCTTTCAGGTGCTGCGGCGCTCTACGGTGCCAGAGTTCCTGAGAACTGGATACTACAGCGCGCTGTAGTGCTGCGGTGCATTTAATTTAATTTCATCAAAATTTTATGCTTCATCAAATTTATATGTCGTTGCGGTGGATTCAATTTCGAAACTCGAGCGCTATGGTGCGCTGTAGCGCTCGACTGTATTTTATAGGAGAATGAGAGCTTAGCTTCAGCAAGGGAAGGCATGGCTCAAGTATGGAGAGAAACATGCCTTTTCCCATCCATAGCATGGGAGAGGAGAGGGTCTTGGGCAAAAAATAGAAAGGAGAGTGGCTCCTTTGAGTGCGCAGAAAAAGGAGAAGGAGGCGCTGACATGCGTAGGAAAAAGGAGGAGATAAATTAAAAGAAAAGAGATGGATTTTTTTTGATAATTTTATTTTATTTATTTATTTAATTAATGCTTTAAAAAATCGGATTTTATAACGTACTCCAAAAAATCTCAAAAATTAACCCCTAGTTAATTTGGGGGTGAGGAATGTAACGGCGAAGTCGGATTTTGATTCTGATTAGTATTTAATTTTTTTATTTTTCTAGGTATTTAATTATATTAAAATATTTGATAAAATCTAATGACTTTCAAATGCATCCAAAACATCACCCCTGGTTAATTTATGGGTTATGAGCGCAATGATCAAGTCAGATTTTGATTTTGAGATCAAATCAAATATCTCAATTTTCTAATTAATTAAATATTATTAAAATGTTCGACGGGTTTTCGACAACTTCCGGTTGCCACCAAAACATCACCCCTAGTTAATTTGAGGGCAATGAGTGTAACGGCAAAGTCTAATTCTCGTTCTGAGGTCAAAATAATTAGGTCAATTTTCAAGGTTCCTGATCCATTTGACCTCTAATTTTGATTATGTAATGGTGGTGAATTACTAATGACCTAATTAGTGGACTAAGATCAAAATTAGGACATGAATTAGTCCTAATTAACCAGGGTAACAACTTGGGTTGTTACACCTCCTCACAATTTTTCTTGTGCCACATTTTTAAAAACTAGGACAGTCCATGAATGGGCGACTTATCTGCATTTTTTCACTATTATATGCATTCACATCCTGCTTTAGGCGAAGAGATGCTCAAACGACAAATAAAAATGTGAGTCTCTTCCTAAAATATAAGCCGAAGGGAAGATGAAGGAACGCAAATGATATGAAAAGGATCAAACACCCCATGACTTTAGGTATAAAAAGAGAAAATTAGTACGCAAATGATACGGAAAGGATCAAACGCCCCATGACTTTAGGTATAAAAAGAGAAAATTAGTGTGGAAGCAAATGTAAGAAAAAAATAATTGAACTTCACATTGCTTGTGTTTAGGATGCGGAAGTTGAAAAGACGCACATTGCGATGAATTCTGCAGGAAATCGTGTGTCAACTCCATGACAATAGGGCCGACGAAGCTCCTCTATCTCCGAATCAGACTTCTTTTGTTCGGTTTTGTGACAGTAACCTCCGAACAACAAAACTAAATTCCATAAAAATAAAGTCATATTTTCTCAAATTTTAGTAAAAAAAAATTGAAATTAATAATACTTGAGCGGAGGAGGTTAGCGAGCAGCACACCACAATAAAAATAAACAAAATGAACTAAATATAAATGCAGTTATTAATGTAGTTACCAACAAATACATGAGGATTAAACCTACAGAGCCTTCTCTTTTCCTAAAGATCAGCTGGTGAACTGCTTAAGTCTAGAAAATAAATAAAATAGTCATCAATAAAGAAACAAAACAAAAGTTTGTAATATCTGCACAATTATCCTGTAAAATAGAAATCTAAATTGGAACAGTTGAATAAACTAACCGAAAAAATGTAGCGTTGGCCTCGCCGTCCCTTGCCAACGCATCAATCCGCACGTCCACTACCTCTTCAATAACATCTAAAAATTGAAGAAGAGGTAATGATGATCAAAAGACAAAATGAAGAAACCCGAAGGAACAGGAGGAAAGAAAGAAAGTGGAAAAAAAACAACTATCAACAAAATAGATCTATCGGTGACAGTGACAGTTTTTGATCTCGGCTTCGCGTGAATACAGTTGAAGGAGAGTTAAAACACAGGCGCAAGAAAATTTGTCGGCGTGTTCACCGAATCCGTCAAAGTGCTCTCACCTCTAGATTTCTTCAATGCATGCAAGAAGGTGCTAAGGAGAGGGGAAGTCTACCACTGTAGAAGAAAAAAGGGAAGACTAAAGGATGCCATTTCATTTTTCAGCAACTAAGAAAAAAATCTTTTTTTAATTCAAAAAATTGAGAAAATAGAATTGGAGAATCGAATTATTTTGAGGATGCATTGACTATTCACGGGATTTTATCTCTCGTAAATGAATATACATATAGAATAAAAAAAAAGAGTCAAACATAAAAAGAAAAAAATTATTTGCATAATAATAAGATAATAAGATAGATAGAGAATACTAATTATTATTATTATTATTATAATTGCTATTATTATTAGCTTATTTTAAATAAATTTTTAATATTACAAATAATATTGTTAAATAAGCGTATGTATATATTGACTTATAATCTAGTTCAAAATATTAGCAAGACATGATAGAACCTCTTATATTATAATATGATCATTATAAATTAAAATGCTAATTAATTATATATAAAATCATGCATCATTTGATAAAATCATTGAAGGGACACTTGACTTATCATTATGTGTTAATATATATAGAAATTGAGTAAGAAATTACGCTCGAATATGGTGTATTAGGAGAGTACGTGGACTAAGTGAGCGAGTGAAAGAACGGGCAAACGAATGTGTCTATCTTCTCCGGCGAACGAATGATTCCAACGAATCATTCGTTCGAACGAATAATTTGTTCATTCGTTTTGTACAAAAGAACGATTTGTTCATTCTTTTCATCGAGCAAATCCTAAAAAAATTCAAATCGATTTGATGGAACAAATCGTTCGATTTCATGGTCGTTCATTCTTCTGTTTCATTTGATTGAAACCATGAAAAAATAAAAAAAAAAATATTTTTTGGGTAATATTACTCCCATAATTTATTATAATATTACACTCACATATTACTTTATTTTAAACATAAAATATTAAATTTTCTGTAAAACTATTATGTTGAGTAAAATAATTTGATTACATTATAAAATTTCACTGTACTTAAATTATATTCAAATTTATCAAATTTTTTTATATTAAATAGTCCTTGATCAAAAAAGTTTGAGAATCTAAAGTTTTTTAGACAAATGTCATTTTAGTACTAGTTATCACGACATTAAGAGAGCGTAGACCCAAACCACCTTCCTCTTAGAGTTGTAATGCTATTATTTTTTAGAAAAATATTAATTAGCATTCAAATATTTCTCAAAAAAAATATAGATGATTAGAATTTAAGATTTAAAAAATATATTTTTATGAGCTTCACAAATAAAAATAGATTTAATAAAAAAATTTTATTTCACTTAACTTCTTAAATCCTAATCATCAATACATTTTCAGAAATATTTGCAAGCCATTTAACAATACTATCTTTTATTTCAAACCACGGGCATGCACGAAACTGGAAAAAGAAATTAATTTTTGAAAAATATTATTTAACTCTCAAATATCTCCTAAAAAAAATATAAATAATTAAAATTTAAGATTTAAAAAATATATTTTTATAAGTCCCATAACTAAAAGTAAATTTAATAAAAAAATTTTATCTTAATTTTTTTTTAAATCGTCTTTTGGAACGTGCATTGCTTTAAACTAATATAATAAAATATTCTAAACTGAGAACACGAGGAATTGAGAAAAAAATGCTAAGTTTATACAAAAATATATCAAAAAATATCAATAAAAATATACATCAAAAAAATATCAATGATTAAAAATATATACTAAATAAATTATTTACTTATATATTAAATTAATATATATATATCTTAATATATACTAATGTGCAGTCATACTTAGAAGGAATCACATCCCTTGATCTTAGCGTTCAAAGAAAACTAATATTCTGAATTTCACGCTGAAAATGGTGTTATATCATTGAGGAGATGAAAGAAAGTTACTTTTAAGCCTCATTTTATTTTTATTTACTTGTTTTGAATTTTACTGTGCTCCTTAAAGAATGGGGAGAGCCGATATTGCATTTCTAATTTAATTTTAAAATAGATGAAGACGACGACAGCTCTATCCCGAGTGCCGACAAAAGCCTCGGCTTCCCAAAAATTTATACCAGAGAGAGATACACCTCTGCTCTGTCCTTCCTCGCCATTTTTTCTTCCTTCACGCCCAGAAACCATGAATGAACCGCATCTCCGCTTCAATTTACTGCTGCTCGTCGCCCTATTTTCCTCTCCCATAATCTCCTCTTCGAAAGAGCCCCTCCGGCAGACATACATCGTCCTCGTCGATGGCGACGCCAAGCCATCCGTCTTTCCCACCCACGCCCACTGGTACGCCTCCGCCTTGGCCGGAAACGCCGTCATCCACACCTACTCTTCCATCTTCCACGGCTTCTCTGCCCGTCTTACTTCCTCCGCCGCCGCCTCCCTTTCCGCCTCTCCCGCCATCCTCTCCCTTCTCCCCGAGCAAGTCCGCCATCCCGCCACCACCCGGTCGCCTCAGTTCCTCGGCCTCAGATCCTCCGCACTTCTCGCCGAATCCCACTTCGGCTCCGACCTCGTCATTGCCGTCCTCGACACCGGCATCTGGCCGGAGCACCCCAGCTTCTCCGACGCCGGCCTCGGCCCCATCCCCGCCATGTGGCGCGGTTCCTGTGTCCCCGGCACTGCCTTTCCCGCCTCCACCTGCAACCGCAAACTCATCGGCGCCCGGTACTTCTCCTCCGGCTACGAAGCCTCCGCTGGCCCCATGAACGCGACCGCGGAGCTCCGTTCCGCACGTGATACCAACGGTCACGGTACCCACACCGCCTCCATCGCCGCTGGCCGGCACGTCTACCCCGCCTCCGCCCTCGGCGACGCCCGCGGCGTCGCCGCGGGAATGGCCCCGAAAGCCCGCCTCGCCGCCTACAAAGTCTGCTGGGCCTCCGGCTGCTTTGACTCCGATATTCTCGCCGCCTTCGACTCCGCCGTTGCAGATGGCGCTAACGTCATCTCCCTCAGCGTCGGCGGCGTCACCGTGCCGTACCACCTCGACGCCATCGCCATCGGCGCGTTCGCGGCTGCAGAGGCCGGGATCTTTGTCTCCGCCTCCGCCGGCAACGGCGGCCCCGGAGGCTCGACGGTAACGAACGTCGCCCCGTGGATGACCACAGTCGGGGCCGGCTCCATCGACAGATCCTTCCCCGCCGACGTCCTCCTTGGCGACGGCCGCGTTCTCCCGGGCGTCGGCGTCTGCGCCGGCCTGGGTATCCCGCAGGACCCGATGCCCCCTTTAGTCTACGCCTCCCTTTGCCTCGACGGCTCCCTGAATTCTACAGTGGTCAACGGCGCCGTCGTCGTCTGCGACCGCGGCGTCAGCTCGCGTGCGGCGAAGGGGGAAGCCGTCCGGCGGGCCGGCGGCGCGGGAATGGTGATCGCTAACGGTGTGTTTGACGGAGAAGGTCTCGTCGCCGACTGCCACGTAATTCCGGCCTCGGCTGTCGGAGCCGCCGCAGGCGACGAGATCCGAAGATACGCGGCTGCAGGGGGAAACCCGACAGGCACGATTCTCTTCCGAGGCACGCGGCTGGGCATACGGCCCGCGCCCGTTGTCGCTTCATTCTCGGCGCGCGGGCCCAGTCCTCAGTCCCCCGAGATTCTGAAGCCAGACATGGTCGCTCCCGGGCTCAATATCCTAGGTGCGTGGCCCGACGGCATTGGCCCAGCGGGGGTGCCGTCGGACCTCCGCAGGACGGCATTCAATATACTATCGGGAACTTCGATGGCTTGCCCTCACATTTCCGGTGTCGCCGCGCTGCTGAAGGCGGCGCATCCGGAGTGGTCGCCGGCGGCAGTCAGGTCGGCGTTGATGACGACGGCGTACAGCAGGGACAACGAGGGGAGGCTGATGGCGGACGAGGCGACAGGGGACGCGGCCGGCGCGTTCGACGCCGGGGCTGGCCACGTGGATCCCCGGCGCGCCATGAACCCGGGGCTTATCTACGACATTGCTCCCGTCGATTACGTCAGTTTCCTCTGCAACTTGAACTACACGTCGGAGAATATAAAGGCGGTGACGAGAAGGGCGGCCGATTGCAGGGAGGCGAGGAAGGCGGGGCATGCCGGGAATCTGAACTACCCGTCGTTTTCGGCGGCGTTCGGAGGGACGGACGGGAGGATGGAGGTGGCGCATTTTTTGAGGACGGTGACGAACGTTGGGAGGAACGCGGCGGTGTATCGCGCCGAGGTGGCGGCACCGGAGGGGTGCCACGTGGAAGTGGAGCCAGCGGAGCTGAGATTCCGGCGGAGGGGGCAGAGGCTGAGCTTTCTGCTTAGAGTGAAAGAGAAGGAAGGTGGTAGGTTTCCGGCGTGGAGTTCCGCCGTGAGGGGCGGAGAGCTCGTGTGGATTGATGGCCGGCACAGCGTTCGTAGTCCCATTGTAGTCACGATCCGATATTCAGATTGACGGATGATAGCTCTCCAAAAGATGTTTGTATTTTTTTTTAGAGATATTATTATTTAGATGGGCTGATGTGTCAATCAAATTTTGAATATTTTTTTTTTAATATTTATTTATTTATATTAAAATAATATAAAATATATTTAAATAGTATTCAAATTTCATTTAAATGAGTTTTTTTTCAAGATACCAGATAAACAAATTTAAATAATATTTCTTATTTTTTTTTAAAACTCTTTCACTTACATATTAATATACAGTACTTTTAAGTTTTGGGTTTTTTATTTTGAGTATTGTTATACTTAAATATTAATATACATCAAAATATATAGATGATGTGTCAATCTAATGTGTAAATAGATTATTAATTGAATGTATTTTTTTGATAAGAGTCATATGCAAAAATTATAAATAAAAAAAATTTTTAATTGATTCTGAATATTTTTTTTTGATGTAAATTCTTATATAACCCTTACATTTTCCTTTTAATTTTTATTTTTTAAAATATGATGTTTTCAGCCCTTTCCTTTTTAAATATTAAAAAAGGAGAAGCGCATTATCAACGTTATTAGTAGTATTTGCTCTAATATCTTAATTAATAGGAAAATATGCTCAGTGGCTTCTCTCAAAAATAAAGGAGGTTTTGTGTCTATTGCTGGCTTGGTTCGATTCTAGCTTTAATCTGCTGTTCTTGCCTTCTCTCTTGAGGCTTTTTGTTTCGGGAGCCACACTTCTTGTTTCACCATAAATTATTTTATTTATATTAAAATATATTTAAATGATATTTAAATTTTATTGAATATATTTTTTTAAATGTCAAATCAACATAAATTTAATGTTAAATTAATAATAATTAAATTATATTAAATATTTTTTTTTTTTTTTTGAAAATTTTGAGGGTTATACTTATGTATTGCTAAAATGAAAAAAATAAAATGTTTCTTAAGTTACAAGATGAAAAAGGAAAAACTGAAACATAATGTGATAAATATTACATGAGGCAACCTAAAAATTTCAAAAGATTAAAGTAAAAGAAGAAAGGGCAAAAAGGACTAAGGATTCAGACGAGACCGATGCAAGATCAAAGATCTGTTGGGCAATAACCTAAAGATCAGTGCAGTATCAGTGTAGTATCAACGAGGAAGCCAACGAACAAATGAGTCTTTAATTGCATCACAATCCTTCGTTGTCCAAATGGGGAACCCAGCCACAAAATCAACAGAAAAAAACTTGAGCGCGTTCCGATAGCTGCAGAAATCGAAAATACCCACGAATGCCACCGAGCAAAACAACTAAAGTCCCGGAGAAATGACAGAAAAACTGCATAAATTTGATTGAAGACCCGAAATCTGGGGCGATCTAAGAGAATCAAAGAATGCCAAATAGAAAAATGGGACACTAAAGAGAGCACAAATAAACGGTAAATCCGGTTGCTTCATAGAAGGCAGCAGTAATATTCAGCTGAACATTTCCCCCAAAAGTCATGCCAATATACAGCAAATGAGATCACAATATAGAAAAACCTGATTACTCAAATAAGTCCTGCATATTATGAAATTCCAGCTATGCAAGAGAGACAACAATCCGTAAAAAAACATAAAAATCCAGAAAATTAATGCCTGGATATAAGGTCAGATTTCCAACAATACAGAAATTCAGAGTTTTCAAAATGTTTCAACTTGCTAATAAAGCTCGAGAGGCTATTTTTAATGCTTCTTATGATATAATCAATAATAGCTTCTGAATTGTTAAAGGTTCTAGCGTTTTCTTTCTTTCCAGATACCATCAATGATTAAATCAATCACTGTAATAATACTTCTTTTCCTACACACATTGAGGCTGGCAGTGTCACATAAATCTAAGTAACGGAAGGAGGGAAGAAATATCTATAATTACTGGGCAAGATTTCATTTAAAATATAATAAGCATAGTCACGTTGGAAGAACAGATGGGTATGAGTTTCATCCTTGTTAATACAAAACCGGCATAGAAAGGGGCAGTGAACACCTTTGCTCAGCAAAATGTCCGCCGTTTTTAAACCACTATTTTTAGCTTTCCAGATAGAACATTTGAATTTAAGTTTGATGCCTTTTATCCATAAGCTAGATGCCCACCACATAACCGGCCATGTTAAAAATTGAATATTATGAGCATCATTAAAAGTGAACTCAACTTTGTTTTGGAAGACATAAGCATTTCTAGTATTGTCATATGAGATATGTATGTTTAGAATTCCAGCAATATGAGAAAGACTCTTCCAGAAAGGGCCTTGTTATTATGGGCTAAGGGTTCAAAAAGTTTTAACCTGTTACTTTTCCACCAATTTGTTAATAAAGAAGTGTTCCATAAAATATACTAGCAAAGAGAAATCTTATAACTTAATAGAAGCTTTGAGGGGCAAATGATACCAAGTCCCCCGTTTGCCAAGGGGAGGCTATTTTTATCCAAGCAATTGTATGTAATTTATGATCTAAGGAGCTATGATCGAGAAATTTTGCACACAGCTTGCTCATAATATTAATAATGCTTATGGGAATGTGGATGAATTTAAACCAATATAAAAGAAGGGGCTAAACCGAAAATTTTAGAAGTTGAAGACGATCTGCAAAAGAGAGAGATTTTCTGTGCCCAGCAGGTAATCCAATGAAGTAGTTTAAAGAGCAGTTTTTGGAGGATGAGGGAGAATGGGACAATTACTTCATAGGAATTCGGCTGTTGGAAATTTCCAAATATT
Source organism: Gastrodia elata (assembly GCA_016760335.1). Lineage (NCBI taxonomy): Eukaryota > Viridiplantae > Streptophyta > Magnoliopsida > Asparagales > Orchidaceae > Gastrodia > Gastrodia elata. The sequence goes on from CM028677.1 coordinate 40,754,601, forward strand.
TAATTGCTCAATGCATTTAAAAATTCAAACAAATTGGGGGATGATGAGACTGAAAAGCGTACGAATTGTTCAGTATAAAACTCGGTGTCCTAAATATTCTTAATATTATTTAATAAAATTTTTGAATAAACTCAAAGTAGAAAATAATATCAAACATTAATACAACTGCAAGGCATGAATATAAAAGGAAATCGTAGCTTCATAAATAAAGACCTCTCTTCTTCCTCGCCAGCCCCCGCCCACCACCGAAAGAGCTGAAAGCCAACAGCACTCTACTGTCTATTAAAGGAAGAGCATCAGAGAGCATTGCCGGCGAGGTGCGAAACGAGATACAGCGCGTTGCAAGCGAGCCGGCGAGCATCCGCAACACGGGCCGAGACGGGGCCGCGCAAGGGGTCAGAAAGGCGACGAACGGCGTCAAGGCACGTGTCGTCGTCCGTGAGTGCTGCGCTGGCCCACGTGAGAGCGTTGTTCAGCTGCCAGCGCGAACTCTCCGGCCGGAGGCTGCGGAGCTCGGCGGCCGCGCGGGAGAGCTGGTAGCCCGAGTCCGAGATCAGCTCGGCACAGTCGCCGACGGCTGGCGCAGGAGGGGAGGGAAGGCGGCGGAGGTAAGCAACAGCATTTTGGGCTGAAGAGGCGGCGGCTGAGGCGGCGTCGACGGTGAGGGCGGCCGGTGTGCGGGCGGCGGAGGGAGAGAGGGTGCGGACGCAGAGGGAAGGGTAGCGGGCGTGGGCGCAGGCAGAGAGGACGAGAGAAGAGGGAGTGGTCGACGCGAAGGCGGACGCGGGGATGAGAAAGAGCGGAAGGAGGAGAAGAGGCGGAGCAGCCATGGAGTGGAGGGAAAAGAAAAATATGGTCCGATGGTGATTGGGGGATTGCTTTATTCTTTCGGAAATCGGAAAGAATTGGCCTCGCTTATTGAATTAATTACTGCTGAGCCATTACGGATCCCGATTTCATGCATTAATTATTTCATAAAATAATTCATTACCTCAAAATAAAACACTGCACTGCAGCATATATATAAATAAATAAATAAATAAATAATGAAACTGATTCTATAAATAAAGAAAGAGACAAATTGTAAGGGGGTTTGAAGATCGATGGCAACATTTTTTAAAAAAAATATAAGCAAAAGAGCAAGAGATTCATCTTCTTCATTGCATAATAAACACTCAACACTGCAACAGTTAACAAAATATTTAGCTTTAAGCTATTTTACAAGATCCAAATGTCAAGAGCATATGCTATTAATGAGTTTAATGAAAGATAAGGAACGCGAACAACTTTAAACCAGTGCAAAAGTAACAGTTAGACAGAAAATTTTATTAACTAAATCCTACGAGATGCTTATGCGCCCGGCTTGTGATTCATGAATGAATTTTATCAACAAGAGTAGCATAGTGATCAGCCATAACTTTAATAGGTAGAACAAGAAGACCCTCATAATTCATAGGAAAAGTAGAGATATTTAAGATCGTTATATTAGCCTGCTCAAGCGCATCAATAATATTTTTAGTAAAATATATACACGATTTTCCTTCATTTTATGACAAACCAGATGCTCCCATGAAGGAATCTAATTTCACCTTTAAATTAACAATATTAGAAGATGTTGCACCACCAAATATAAGAATATCATCAGCAAATAACAAATGAGAGCAATTAAAATTCCAATACTTGAAAAGAAAAGGTTTTCTTTAGCATAATAGCTTCTTCTAAAATTGTTGATAGTCGATTAATAGCAAAAATGAAAAGGACAAAAAAAACTATTGCTTGGACAATTGATGTCGATAGAAAAATGCACCAGATGAATGCAAGCATGTATCCAATCGATTAGCTGATTCGAAAAATTGAGCCTTTGCAATGTGTTATAAAAGTGATTTAAGCCATCAAAAGCTTTAAGCAAGTAAATGTTTGCACATAATATATAGTTGTTGCTAGTATCAAGCATTCTAATGACTTTATTTGAAATAACATGAGGACTACCTCTCCTTAACAAAGGCAGCTTGGTCTTGATTGATTACATTCGACACATAAGGAGAAATTATCCTTGCAATAATAATCTTAGAAACAATCTCTTATAAGGTATTGTAGAGCGAGATTGGCATGAAATGTGGCGTCCGCGGATCAAGATTGAAAATTTCAAACCAATAATTTTCAATTAAACGATATCAAAATATACATTTAGTTATTTAACAAAGTTATAATTTACATAGCCAAAATAATATATATTTATATTCTAAAATCGAATCCCAAAATTTAAAAAAGAAATCAAAATTTTATTTTGGGCTTCATCTCACTTCTTGACTATCGTTCTTGTAGAGTATCTCATCTTACTCGTTTTCAATTCCTAAAAAAAATTGAATTTATCAATTTAGGTAGGCGTACGTAAAAGTTCAATAAGAAATACATACTAGCATCCTGTGAGTATAAAATAAATAACAATATTATTTAATGAAGCTTGCATCAAATGAAAATGAATGTTTGTTCAACTTTACAATAATAAGTACTATTAAAATGCATTATATAATTTGATGTAAATAAAATTAGAAAATAAAATACTAAAACAAAAATAAGTGAAATAAGTTTTAGTCTCAATGACTAAATCAACTGTGAAGTATAATCAATTGACTATAGCAAGTAAAGTCAACACAATCCATAAGATTGTGTTGTAATTTAAATGTTAATTTTATTTATTTTATTTTACTATTCTGTAGGTACATTACAAAGTAAAGCGAGAATTTAGGCATGTCTATCCAACTATATGTAGCAAAGTCTTCTGTATAATACACACACTCTCTATCTAGAATATGTGTTATCTACTGATCTCTCCATAGCTTACCTTGCCTCATAAATATCTATATAATCGATCCACCAACAGTGAAACCCCAAATATGTGGCACCCCTGCCCCGTCGTGATCCTGTTAACTCTTAAGTTAACCTGATTATGGTGAAGTGGTCACCAAATGACAAGTTCCTCACTTATAGATAGATTATGTATTTACCTTAATTTATTATAATTAAGGAGTTTGTCATTTACAAGAGCTATTCATTCAATGATATTACATGAAATATTCAGAGTGTGGAAGCAAAATATATACATCAATTTCATCATAATTCAATAAGTAAATACATCCAACTCAGAATAAGTGCTGTAAAAGAAAATACAATTTATACTTATAATAATACAAACATTAAGACTTTTAACTGAACTGAAATATAAAACACTCATCATCACAAGCAGAAATAGATAAGAAACTAGTTAAGGATTTCCAGCAGCAGCACACTTCCCATTATGAATCAGATCTTCAAAAGGCACCACAACCTCGAACAGCTCGGAATCTACCATTATCGGTTTCACAATGATAGGGCCCTAGCCAAAAAGAGAAAAAACTTGTTAGATATATTGTCTAAGTATATTTTATGATGATTATATTTCAAGTGTTTTTAGATATCATTATTTAACTTAACAACAAAACAAGCAAACATAGGTGCAGAAAAGTATATGAAAGGAAAAAAAAGGAAAGTTATAAACAACATGTTTAAGACTTAAGCAACAGAAGGTAAACACATACCTCCATCCAAAACTGCAATAAGGTTAGGCATGCAAATAATTATAAAATATAATAACAGAGAGTACTAAAAGAGAAAAACTAATCCTAAACATGCTTATGATCATGTAAAATTATGCTGATTAATGTAAATTTAAGGAACATATGATACATATAATAAGCTGAAAACAAAACTAGCATCCTATATATTAAGCATGGAAGTAAGTAAGCAAGTACTAAACTACAGTAAAAGTAAGAAAGAAACAGAAAGTAGTACAAGAACTAAAAAACATGTACAATCTACTATATCAGAAGAATTGGTTAAAAGGACAATGAAGGTGTAACTGAAGCATGCATGGTAATCACTTAGCCTACTGGGCTAAGGCAAAAATATAACAGAACATAACTAAAGCATGCAATAATCACTTACCTGCCGGGCTAAGACAGAAATACCATAGAGCTGAAGAGTCAAAAAATATACAAATGCAATAAGTTTAGTTATTTTTACTTTACTTCTGTGGACACAATCAGAAGTAGCTGAGGAGTCAAGCATGTCTGCAAGACTATACGGGTTCTAACTTAACACAACTCTCCTCAATGAGTACGTGTTAAGTAATCATTATTTATCCTTACCACCTATCCATTGGGAGTAAAATGCATAAGATCTAACCATAAATTGAACCAATTACAAATGTTATCTTGATTTTCTATGTTTTTATTTTCATGCATCAAATTATCTTATATGGTATGCTCAAGGTAAAAGGCTCAAAATACAATATAAGCAAAGCATCAAAATTCAAAGTAAGCAAGAGACTTTACTAAAATATAGGTGATATCAGTTATTATCTAATTATATGTTCTAATTATCCTAAGTTATACAAGCTTAGAATCTCCAATTCCTACTATCAAATATAACTCAGACTACGTCCTTATAAGTTAAAAGAAGTTAGAACTGATTAAGTTATAATATAATTCAATTAATGTCGACTATATAACTTGAATAAATAATAAATCGACCTGATTTGTTGATCTTTCAGCAACCCAAAACCATCTAGATTAAGACAAATCAAGATGGAAGGACTAAATACTAAACTCCAATTACTGGGGTTTAATTACTTAATCCAAAGGTACTCCTAAGGACTAAGGCTTAAAACCCAAATCTCACAGACTAAAGATTAAGGTAAATCATATTAAGTAAAGTCAAACTTAATAAGATGAATTTCTAATCTTAGATCAAAGGTTGAAAGACAAGAAAATTATAATTAAAATATAAAAATCTAAAAACTAATAAAAATAAGATTTCATTAATTGAATAACCTATTTACCCAATGAATGAAAACTAACCTAATTTTATCCCTAATCATAAAGATGAAGATATTAAGGATTAAAATATTAATGAACTACTTAAGAAGGGATTTAGAGAATAATTCAATTAATTACCATTAAGGCTATTTGAATCTTACTATGCTTATTTGCTAATTTAAAAGAACTTAGGAGAGACATAATGTGTAACAACCTAAGGTTGTTAATCACCATTTAACAATCTAATTAATTTAAAATTTCTTCTAATAGTCTTAGTTAGTCATTATAAGTAAGTTCTGAAGTTTTAGTCCAATTTGAGAATCAAACAAGCAAACCCCTAATTTTGGGAATTATTTAAATCAAGAAAGTGAGAAAAATATTTTGAACTCAAATTAAAAATTGGACTTCGTCGTTGTATTCCTTACCCTCAAATTAGCTAGGGGTAAAAATTTGATGAGTTTTAGAGATTGTCAAAATTTCATGATTATTTTATTGTAATTTTAAAATCCTAAAAAATAAAATAATTAAGACAACCTCCAATGGAAATTCTAACTGCATTTTTGAGCTCGTCACCCCCGATTTTGTTAAAGAATAATTTTTATAAAATTACCTAGACGCAATTAAATGCTTAATATTAAATTAAGTAAAATATATAATAATTAATTTATTTAATCAAATAATATATATATATATATATATATATATATATATATATATATTCATTACCCTCTGCCCTAATCTCACGCAACCCTAATTCCCCAAAACCAGCGCTTCCTCTCAATCTCATATGGGCGACACGTGGCTCGCGCCGCTGCCATCGCCAATGTGAGGGATTGTATGGATTAGACTGCTGCCAATATTACCTATCCACACCCATACCCGTCGCGTTTTAAAAGGGAAGGTATCATGTCCATTAATGGATTTAAAAGCACTTTTGAAAAATTGCACGGGAACCCCAGCGGCTATCTTACGACAATTAAACATGTACTCCATTCGATTTTCCTTCTTAATATAATTTGCATATAATCAATGTTAATTTAGGGTTTTAAAACGTCAAATGAGAGATTCAGTAGGATGTAATGTAATCAATTTTTAGTGATTAAAAATAATAGGATTGATTTTATACAATTTCTTAATTATAAGAAGATTTTATGTACAAGGAATTGTATTGCTAAAGGTTTAATGCTATTAAGATTTGAGAAAAATAAACAAACATTTATTCAAATTCATCTATATTCATATGGTGGTCTTTGTGGTATTGTCATAAAGTTATCATAGTATGGGTTTCAATTATTCTACCATTATTCTGATAATCTTTAAAAGCACGATGGTATTGTAGATGTTTTGAAAATATTATAGAATGGAAATAGAGAAATTTAAAGATATAAAGGCGGGACTATAATCATAATAGTCAATATGAACTCATTTATTTTTTTTATTTCTTATAAGTTCATTATAATGTAATTTTTTTTTTGTGGGTACTAATAGTTTGTAAAGATGAATAAGAATATTGAAGGTTCAAGTAATGGTATAATATTAGTTTTATTGCTGACCTTTCGTATGAGAATATTTTGGAATAATTTGAATTGCACGTACTTTATAATTAGATTTAATATCATGTTGAAAAGTAAGAGATTAAAGGCATATATTTTATTGATGCCTAGTATACGAACCTTATTTTATGCTGGAATATTTGTATAATTTGGTTCTGTTACAAAAATTGATTTTATAATAAACTTGTGAAATGACCCCTTAATGGTTTTAATATGCTTTCTAAATTGCAACTTGATGAGTTGTGGGATGAGGTTCTGTGTCATGGTCTTTTATATTGTGAACTAACTCTGAAATTGAGATGTAATATATTTCATCATTGGTAGTTAGATTATTGAAGTTTATAAATGTATTTTGTTACACTTAATAATGTGCTTTCTATGATTTGTTGACCACAAAAATTTAGTTGCTAAAATTGGCTGAGAGACTATTGATGGTAATGGGAGTTGGGCTGTAGTTTGGCGCCTTTTTACTTTTTGTAATGGAAGACATAACTTCATGCAATATGTCCCAATTTCTATGCCTTCCTGCTATTATGTTATTTCAAAATATAATAATTCAAATCAAATTTTTATATGTTGGATTGATTATTTAAGTTTTATAATTTTTATCACTCATGTGATTAGTGATAAAAAAATTTAGATAGTCCCAAAGTTACATTGCTACATTACTTCAGCATGTAATTACTCATACGTTGAGATTCTGGTCTCAAACGATAAATGATATAGTATGTGAATGTTTTCATTACCATGCCAATCTTTACTACAATCTATTTTATATTTACTTATGGAATTATTATGAAGTTTGGAACTCTTAATGTAATTCATTGATGATTTCTTAGTTGTACAGAATTAATTTATTATGTATTATATCTTTTACTATCAATGCACCTCAAAGTATGGTATGTCATTTATGTTGCCTTAATACTTTTTTCAACTGATTATAGATGCTAAATCAATGAAAAGATAACAAGTTTTGTAATGCAATCTATTGTGATAATATATCGATATTTCATTCATTATTATTATTGTTCTGTAGGGCTATCCAGCCATTAAGGCTGCTGTCTCCTGTATCAACTGAGATTTGATGTTATTTTTTAAAAGATTGCTGCTTTGATTAGATTGTAGTTCTTGTTGAGAGGTAGTTATACCATTCTTATTGCATTTTTTTTTTGGTAACTTGCTACCCTATATCTAGGACTTTGCTGTTACTATCAAAATCAAGAGGTTGCATTTGATTTTTTTTTTACTTTGGCTACTGTCTTTTGATGATTATATGTAGAATTATATTAATGTTCTTGGAAATCATTGTTGGGCCGCTCATTATCATCTTTAATTATACATGTATTGCATTAAATCGTGTCTTTCATTAATTTACTCTATAGTGATGCTTAACAATTATCAATTGGTTATTGTTGGCCAACTTGATGTTGTCATTCAACATACTGATTGAGTAGGTATTAGCTGATAGTAGTTCAATATGCAGTACTTTGCATCAATCGATTGCTGTTTAAAGGAGGTAATAAAAACTTTTTTGTAAAGGAGACTATATGTTGACATTATAATGATTTTGAGGGTGTGAAAGACATAATTATTCTATTCACCAAAATGAGAAATGTGCATTGTTGTTATTATTTGATGATTATATAAGATTCTACATTTCAGGTTTAGTGTAAATTTTTTTTTCTTTTGTTATAATGGTAAAAATTTGTTTGAATATAAAAATTTAAATTAGGAGTTGAAATAGTACATCTATTGTGTAATCATAGTTCAAGCATTTAATTTAAAAGCTTTGCGATTTTGCTGCTATAATCACTTTGTGCCATAAGTCCTCTAATATTTTTATTTTCTTTGTTATGATGCAAAATTTTGAATCAAACAAATATAATTGCCTCTCGAATATTACCCTTGTGATGCCAAAATAATTTATATGCATATGAAATATTTTTACAAAATATAATTTTTCTTACATTCGTAGAACCTTGTTAGATTTTTGCATTTTTTTAGTTGAGAAAACATTACATTGTCTTACCCGATAAAGCTACACTTAGCTGAATACGTCAATGATAAATGTTGGCCATAACTATGGAATGTTGTTGGCAAGCTTATTTAAAGTAATAATTGTTAACTATAGCCATGAAATACTGTTCTTAAAGTTGGTATACAATTGTATTATAAGCATAATTTAAGTAGTTGATATGTTTTTACTATACTAAATTCTTATTGATTTAAGACCCACTTGAATAGTACTGTTGGTTGCGAAGTGAATAGTAAAATTATGAAATGAATAGTAAACTATGAAATGAAATAGTATTGCTATTCTTACAAAATGAATAAAGTATTCTTTATATTTGTTCTGCAAATAATATTTTTTTTGCTATATTTTTTGTTACAAAATGAATAATATTTTTTATAATAGAAATTATAAAGTATTATTTTATAAAGTGAATATCTTTTGTTTAAAGTTTCCTAGTAAATTGTTAATAATATTTTTTTAACTTGTAGAATCAAAATCATACAAATCACTGCCCTTAAATTTGCTAATTATCTTGGGAATATATATATTTCCTAAAGTTAATTAGGGACTTTATTATTCCAAAAACATTAGAATATATAATTAAAAATAGAAAACAATAGATATCACATGGTTTACAATACTTTGATAAATTTATTGTGCTGCAACGCATTGAACATAAACCTTGAAATATATACTAAAAATTTGTGCATATAATAAACACTTTAATAAAATATTACAGAGGTGTTTTATATGGTAGATTTTAGTACAATTATTATTAACTCTGGGCAGGCAATTAGTGTATCTAGAGACCACATAATTCCTTTGTGGGAGAATATGTGTATTTATAATTAATCCCACTTTCAGATAAATTGAGTAGACATAGTCAGCTCCTTTCTTGTTCTGTGCCCCAGAACAAAAGTACAAGATAAATAAATCATAAATTACTCTCACAATCTTATTGATTGTGAATAATTAATTATAGTCTTATGAATATATATATATATATATATATATATATATATATATATATATATATATATATTCAATCTTTAGACTGAATTTACTTTATGATCTTGCGGTAAATGAACACCCGATGTTAGAACAGTTTCTGTTGAACCGGCGTATCGGGCCTTCACACATGCTCCATAATTTATTGGGATATTCTAACTTTTGCTTTATTGTGAAGTTTGAATTGTGCTACTCATATAGCCTCAAATATTTTGTCCTTTATTTTTTATATAAATTATGGTTATTGATTTGTGTTGGGATTTATATATAATTAGGACAAGCACAATTGGAAAAATTGTTTGGGTGCTACACCTTTATTTACTGCTTTATAGCATTTTAAATTATTCAAAATTATTTATGCAGTGTAAGGTTTCACACAAAAAAAATAAAATTTTATTTTTTACACTATTTTTCTTATTTAGCATACAGAATTATTTGAACATATTTATATTTTCTATAGTTGCAAATCTTTCAAATACTATGCTAACCTATTTGTTGCAAGATTTATAAAAAAATACTCAAGCGATGTAAGAAAATTTTCTTACTTAACCTTCTTCTCATTTCATGCTTATTGCATTGCTTTTACTTTAAATTGCAAATGGCTAATATTATATCTACTTAATAATATGCTTAGCCTACTCTTAAAATATACTTAGACTTTTGAAGTCTAACCACCTTTTTCTTTTTTTGGTTGTGCCCTACCGTATTTACAAACCAAAATACGATAGATCAGGAGCGTGGATCAGATGTTATCGTTAAAGAAGAACCTGAGCATTAGCTGGATTAAAGAACTTGTTCACTTTTTATTTTATTAAGTGAGAATGAGAGTTTTTATTCTCAAATATGTATAATAAATATTTTGATGATGTTTGTAAAATATTCTTTCATGTTATCTATAAATCTCATATTTTGGATAATGAATGTTTAAACTAGAATAATTGAATTTTCTTCCACTCATAGATTCATACAATATAAGGTAATATTTAATGTTGTGTTAGAATTTCCTAACTCAATATTAAATACTATCGTAATAATCATTGTTAGATTTATATCTAATTTAATAGCGAGTCGTTACATAATGTGAGATGAATCCCACATTATATAGCTTAATTAACTATTTAGGAATGACTTAGAATTTCACATAGAAATCTAATTAATAGTTTAAATCATTTGAATTTTATTCTAAATCACATTATTTACTTATTTTAATGCTTAAACTAAGATTCTAAGGTCTAAGAATACTTAAACTTAAAATTGGGCAAAATGATTATTTTGCTGCCCCTACTTAAGGGTCTAAAAGCTACTTTTTAATTTAAAGCTTCAAATTAGAATTTGTTGATGTCAAATGATTACTTACTATCTAATGTGAACATGTAAGTACATCAAATTTGGACAATGGTTAAGCCTTATAAGCTCAATTTAAGAAAATTGACTCATAAGGGCAATTTGGTAATCTTATCTAATAAAGTCTAAAAATTTAGTCAGTTTATTGATGCTTACTGTTCAAGGATTCTATAGAGTCTAAGAACACTAAATTTAGAGACTAAGGATCAAGTTATGATAAAATAATATTAGGGTTCAATTATGAAAATTTAGGGTTTTTAAGAATAGGTCAAAGACCTAATTTTTTCATTTGATATCCAAATTCACTAAACTTAGTAACTATAGATTTTCTATAACACATTGAGTACTTTAACTAGGAGTAGACTTAATTTAGACTCCATTTGGTTAAGTTAAGACCTAATTAAGTTATAAGGTGATTAGAGCAAATTAGGAAACCTACTCATCAAAACCTAAATTTTATTACAATTTAATGTTAATTAGATTCTCTTGATCAAAATGGCATATTGAATGCCTAATTTGGAGCTCAATTGATCAAATTATGATTAATTGAATATTTTATGAAATTAGGGTAATTAGGAGCAGGTACCCAAAAGTAATTAACCAAATCCTACATCAAATAGTAAAACTAATACTATAGAAACATTCATGATGATCTCTTGATTAAAATAAGACTTATATTGGCTATGATTGGATCAGTTGGTGCAAAGTTATGGATATTTGAAGTTCAAGGGTTAAATGAATCATTAGTGAGGTCCTAAAATGATACTATGCTAAATACTCATCCAATGGGGTTTGGTACTGCCATATTAATCCTCATAATTTTTTGATTAAAATAACATAGCACCAATATATTGGGATACTGTTCGTTAATCTGTTTAAATAAACTTAATTTAATTAACTAGCAATTTATATTTTTAAATCCATTTATCAAAAATGGCAGCCGGTCCCACATCTAGACAGAAGGACAGAACTGGTGCGACCCACTTCCAGAAATGCAGAGACAGAGAGGTGGGGTTCACCTCTTAGTCGAAGATGTCACGCAAGCATCTTCTTCCCCGCACGGACCGCACTAGATCTCCTTTGCTATCGAGGTAACAGAGGCTAAAGCAACCAGTGGATCAGTGTAGAGAGCACCTCAAGATTGATTCACATGCTAAGGGGAAGCTAGTAAAATAACCCTCTGATTAAACCTAAAATTTCCACCATGGCCCTTCAATAGCACCTGAAGAAGCGATGCCCTTATTTCTAGGGTTGATGATAACTATGCCTGATCGAACGAAAAAAAATGCAAACTCCTTTGAGCTCTCCAGAATGATTGACAATCATTATACATAGAATAATATTTGCATGAAGGAAATTAAATGCAATGCAACATAAATTTGATTGCATATACTGGGAAGGTGGAGTACCTCAGCTGTAAAGATTTTTAGAGAAAGGATCGAAGCCTCGGGGTCTAACTGACTGGATCTTTCACCAAAACTCAAGCCCAGCCAATAAGGATGACATCTCGGGTGAAAATGGAGGTGCTACGAGGCTTTGAGGCGAAGGAGTAGGACCACACGCGACTGTGCACAGCTGCATGCGCAACATGTGTCCTGCGGGCGATAGCTGCAGGGACGAAGGTACCCAAACCATCTGATCCATACAGTTGGATTGATCAGACGACTGGATGGGAGCACTGTCTGTTCAGACGGCACCATCAAGGAAGTCAAACAACGCAGCAGTGAAGCTGACGATGACTTTTAGGGAAAATTTTAAATAAAGATTTATATAATAATTAAATTTTAATTGATTTCATTAATTAAAATTAACTGATTATTTTTCTTCCAAAAATTTTCAATAATTCACCCCTAGCTAATTGAGTGGTGAGGAACGCAATGGCAATATCAGATTTCGATTTTGATGAGTATTTAATTTTCCTATTTTTGGGGTATTTAAATTATATTAAAATATTCGTCGAAATTTTGGTAACTTCCAAATACATTCAAAATATTACTGATAACTAATTTGGGTGTGATGAGTGCAATGGCAAAGTTTAATTTTTGATTTGAGGTCAATTTAAATAAGTCAAATTTCAGGGTTCTTAAAATTCCCAAAATCAGGATTTGATCCATTTGACTCCTGATTTGGACAAAAACTTCATAGTGTGATCCTAATAACTTATTAAGAATAGTATAATCAAAATTAAGACCTAGTTTAGTCCTAAATGACTAGAATAATAACCTTGGGTTGTTATATTATATGATTTATTTATGTACAATGTATGAATGAATATTCAAGGATTTAGTCTCAGTGCGATGTAGCATTCAAGTATTTGCAAAATTGATTGTAATATGTGATATATATTATTATTTACTTTTAATAATATACCTTAATGATTAAGGATAATCAAGTCCCCAATTAACTTAGGATATTAGCTAAATGTATTGGTTAATTGTAATGTATATATATATATATATATATATATTTGTGTATATGTGTGTGTGTATGTGTGTGTGTGTGTGTGTGTATGTGTATGTGTGTGTGTGTATGTGTGTGTGTGTGTGTATGTGTATGTGTGTGTGTGTATGTGTGTGTGTGTGTGTGTGTGTCTATATATAAATTGAAAATAGTACTATTTGAGAATAATAATACTCTAATTAGAAATTAATTTAGGAATGGCTAAGTTTAAAATAAACATAGTACTTATCCCACCTCTACCATCTACAATCTTCGTAAGTCCTCTACTTAACCTCTAACCTTAGACTTGAACTTGTGATCTTATCTTAAGAATACTACTAGAGATTCAAGTATTATCTACAATTATAATAACCTAAGTTGTTATCTTAGTCAATTAGGACTAAACCAAACCTTAACTTTGATTCTAATACTCTCAAATAGTCATTAAGACATTCCCTGGAGTTTTGGACCAAATCAAGAGTCAAATGGATCAAACCATGATTCTGGGAATTCAAAGAACCTTAGAAATTGACCTAACTATTTCTACCTCAAATTAAAAATCTAACTTCGTCATTGCGCTCATCACCCCCAAATTAACTAAGGGTGATATTTTGGAAGTATTTGGAAATCGTCGAATTTTCTCAAATATTTTAATATAGTTAAATACCTTGAAGTAAAAATAACTAAATAATCATCAAAATCAAAATTTGACTTTGCCATTGTGAACATCACTCCCAAATTAGCTAGGGGTGATATTTTGGAAGTATTTGGAAATCGTTAGATTTTCTTGAATATTTTAATGTATTTATATACTCCGATAATTAGGATAACTAAATTGACCTCCAAATTAAAATCTGACTTTACCATTGAGTTCCTCACTCCCAAATTAGTTAGGGGTGAATTTTTAAGATTTTTTGGACCATATTTATAAAATTTGATTTTAAAGTATTAATTAATTAAATAAATTAAATTAAAATTATCAAAAATCCATTTCTCTTCATTTCCTTCTGAGCTGGGCCCCACTCTGCCTTTTTCCCTCATTTCCCAGCACCTTTCTCCCCATACTCTACAAAGGGGCTTCTGCTCCTCACCTTCTCCTCCATGCTGCTGGGAAGGATCTTTGATGAGCCATTTCCCCCTCTCCTCCATAAAAGTCGTCCCCAGTCCTCTTCCCTCTCCATTTGCTCAGCTAAAGTTTTTTCCTTTCTTTCCCTCTTCCCTTTATTTACTGTACTTATTGCTGGAAGAACCCTCAGCTCTTTTCCTCTTGCTAGCAGTTAAAGAAGAAGAAGAAGCTTAACCCTCAAGCTCTCAAGCTCCTAAGGATCCTTAGAGAAATCTATCATTTGCAAGTCTAAGGTACCCCTCCTTTCCCCCATTGGTTTGATCCAATGACAACTCCATTTTTGTTTATATTCTTATTTCACATCCTTAAGAATTTGTGGTCGAGATATGGAATCCATTAAAGTTCATTAAGATAGTAAGTTTTAAGGAAGAAAATCCATTCTGCAAATATGATATTTGTATACCCGGACCTTTAGCTTCATTGTTTGTGCTGCTAAAATAATCATTTTGTATCAATTTTGGTATCAATAGAAAGGCCTTGGAAAGACTTTTTTATCGGTATATGGCACCACACTTGAGCTGCTCTAAATTAAGAGTGTTAGGGTGCCAAAGGGGACACATTTTGGTTTTCGCACAAGCAAAATCACTATCAAGCGCTACAATGCGTCGTAGCGTCTGGCTCTCAGCCAGGAAGCTCTACAACACATCGTAGCACCTGCATCTCAGGTTGGCTATGTCGTAGCGCACCGTAGTGCGCCATAGCATGTCGTAGTGCCTGGCTCTCGGGCAGGGGGCGCTACAATGCGCCGTAGTACCCACCTCTTGGAAAATCTAAAGTCGTAGCGCCTGAAAGCGCTGCAACATGCCATAACGTTGAAATCCACCGTTGCGAGTTGCAGCGCCTGAAAGCGCTGCCGTGCACCGTAGCACCCGCACCTCGGGAAAACTAGTGCCGCAGCGCGTCGTAGCGCACCGTAGCGCCTTGCTCACGACCAGGAGGTGGTACAGCACGCCGCAGCGTTCAGAATTGTTCGGAATTACCTATAACGGTTTAGAATTGCCTAAACTTCCCTTTTTTCGCATTTTATCCTAATAGGGCCAAAATATACCTAAATTAAACTTGAATTTAGTAAAATCAAGCATTATATGAATTTGAAGGTGATATTAAATATGAAAATCTACCATTTATCCTAAAGGGCATATTCTAAATCTCCTAAAAATTTACTTTTATATTTTGTGCTAAATGGTAATTTGTAAAGTGTTTAGTCTTTATTACTCCTTATTTTAATTAATATAATGCTTATATGTATGATTCATGTTAGAAACCTGATACTTTGATTTGGACACTTAACTAATTGATTTGCCCAATAATCACCACTTAAGCCCTTAATAATCTTAAGCAAAACCTTAATCTAATCAATGATTGATTTGACCATAAATTAGTTAATTGAACTCCAAATTAGGTCATCCAATATACATTTAGATCAGAAAAACCTAATTAATAGTAAACTGAAATAAGATATAGGTTTTGACAATTATAAACCCTAATTTGTCCTAATCACCTAAAATTTGATTATGTCATAACTTGATCAAATGAAGTCCAATTTGTATCTACTCCTAGTCATAATACTCAGTATGTTATAGGAAAGCTATAGCCATTAAGTTTGCTAAATTTGGACCTTATTTAAAAAAGTTGGGTTTTGACCCATTCATAAACCCTAAAATTACACTTTTAGACTCTAGAACGATTCTGGCCATAACTTAACCAATTGATATCAAAATTTAGCATTCTTAAGCTCTATGGAACCCTTAGACAGTGAGCAACAATAAAGTGACAAAAACTTCAAACTTCACTAGGTAAACTTACCAAATTGCCCTTATAAGTTAAAATTCTTAAATTGGACCCATAGGACTTAATACATGTCAAAATTGGAAGTACCTGCTGCATATCTTTATGTTTAATAGCAAGAAATCATTTGGCATCAATAAAGTCCAATTTGGAGCTCTTAATCAAAAAGTAGAATTTTAGACCCTTAAGTAAGGGCAAAATAGTTATTTTGCCCAAAATTTAAGTTAAGTGCCCTTAATCTCTAGAATATCAATTAAAACATTAAAATTAGTAATAATACTAATTTGTAATCAATTTAGGCTCTTAATCTCTTAATTGAGTTGAATTGAGAGAATCCCCATTTATGACTTAAAAATTTTAAGTTAAACTAATAAATCTCTAGCTTAGTTCTTAACTCACCTTCTATCTTCCTTAAGTTAATTAGGCCAGCAAGTAAAGATAGATTATGCTAATTATCATCAATTCCTAAATTTCCTAAGTAATCTATTAGGAGCTTCCTTAGGATCGGCACCTTAACCTTAGGATATTTTTCTTAATATTAGGAATAGATACTACGTTACATTTCATTCGTTGAGTAACTGGGTTATTCAATGAATAAAAACCTTAGTTTTAGTAGTTTCTAGATTTTCATATTTTAATTATAATTATTTTATTTTTTAATTTTAGACTAATAATAGGAGATCATTTTATTAAGCTTTAATTATGCTTAATAGGATTTGCCTTAATTATTAAGTCACAATTAGACTTAAAACCTTAGTCCTTAAGATTTACCTTAGGATTATGAGGTTAAACCTAATCCTTGGTGTTTAATTCATAATCTAAAGTTTTAGTAGGTCTTGATCAGATCTTAGCTTAGATCGTCTAAATTCATTAAACATAACATATTAATTTATTATTTAACTTGTAAGCATTATTGATTGAATTAAATTAGGACCTGATCAGTTCTAATTCCTTTTAACTCATAAGGTCACAGATCTAAGTTATACTTGATAATAAGAATTAGAGATCTTGAACATGTGTAACTTAGAATTAATATAATGGATTAAGTAGATAACAACAGATATTATATGTGTGTAGTAGAGTCCCTTATTATTAAATATTATTACTTTTACATTCCTTATACTTTGTGCCTTCTTCCTTGGATATATCATATAAGATAACTTTATAGTATGAAATGAAAACATAGAAATATCAGGATAATACTTTGCATTGGATTCAGTTTCTAATTGATCTTGCATATTTTTACCTCCATTGGACAAGGGGTAAAGGAGAAATAAGGATTACTTAATACGTACTCATTGAGGAGAATTATGTTAAGTTAGAATCTGATCAGTCTTGTAAATGTGCTTGACTCCTCAGCCATTTTTGGATGTATCCATAAAAATAAAGTAAAATAAATAAAAACTTATTGCATGTGTATTTTCTACCTCCTTAGTACAGTTTCTGCCCTAGCCCAAAAAGTCTATGGGAATCCTACTCTAGCCCAGAAAGGCTATGTGAATTTTACAGTACAGTAGCCCGATTGGCCAACCCTCTTGATATGACAGTCTTCACATACTTATTTTTATGTTTTACAATTTATTTTTACTACAATTAGCCTTTGCATTACTTATTTACTTATATGCTTACATGATGTTAGATTTCTGTCCTGCTTACTTTTATATACCACAATTATATTACTTTTTTTTTAAATTTGCATAACTCATATGATCATAAGCATGTTTAGGATGAGTCATTTCTTTTCAGTATTTTCTTTACTGTATAAATATGCCTAACCTTGCTATAACTTTGGTGTTGGGCATGTTCCTTTTTACCTCACATATTGCTTAGTTATAAATGCACAATTTATAACTTCCTCACATTCCTTGTATGCTTGTTGCACCAATATATTTTTCTGCTTTGGTAGTCTAAGTAAAATGGTGATATCATAAAACTCATGAACTTAAATAGCTTAAAATGTACTTAGGCAATATGTCTAACAAGATTTTTCTTTTGTTGGCTGGGCCCTAGCATTATGAAACTGATAATATTAGGATCTGAGCAATTTGAAGACCTTGTGCTTGAAGAGGAGTCATACTTAGAGGAGCAGTAAGTTAGAATAGAAGATCAGTAGAGTAACTATCATTTTATTTTGTGAGGAAGAGTGATTTGTTTTATTTTAAACTTATCTTAAAATTTATGTAACAATTCAGGTACCCATGTATGTTCTTTTATTGTACTATTTTATTATAAGCAGCATGTTTATTCCCTATCTTGTATTATGGTGGTTTTGGATGTAGCATTTTACTTTTTCTTGCTTCCGTACTCTGATGAATGTATATAGTTAGTGAATGATTCTGTCACATTATTCAGGGAACATCCTTCCCATATTAGTGGATAGGATTACACCTTAATCTAATGATAAGTGAGGGATTTGCCAAAATAGCACACCACTCCTTGATAACCAAGGGGTGGGGCACCGCAACAATGAGCATATTCATTATAGCTTAAATTTGGCAAAATCTACAATATAAGTTACTTAGTCATTCATATAAGCATCTACTAAGGGTTCTTTAGGGTGGATGGCTCCTTAGGCTAGACTATAAATCTTTCCTAACTCTAATATATATATATATATATATATATATATATATATATATATATATGTATAAGGTTAGAAATTAGCTAACTAAATTTGGTTCTAAGGATTTCACTATAATCACTATCTCCCCCCTTAGAGTTTACCAAAACTAGGCTAATCAACTCTCTTGTATAAGAAAAAAAAGGTACTAAATTAAGTTTAATTAATCCCTCAAAGTTTCCCTAATTGGATGGTAACCTAAGGTAACTTAATATTTGCTCACATAAGGTTTAAGACCCTGCTATCTGATCTACCTAGGTCATACATCTATGGGTACAATAACTTATCTACTCCTCTTTCGCTCTCTAATGAGATGGGATCAAAGTTCACTAAGTTAAGGTTAGCTAAGTCTATGTGTCATCTAAGTGCAATCTATACTCCTGGACTACTAAAATATATAGTCAATGAATGATAATTTTAGTCTAAGTTAAATTAATCATTAGAAAAGTTTAATTAGGAAGAATCCCAAAATTGGATTAAAAATTTTAATATGTTTAACTATAAAAAGTCAAATTCTCCATTTGGTATTTAAAAGGGATAATCAGTGAATTTGAATTCCCTATAGCACAAAGATTACAATGACATGTAGTATGATCGATTTGGATCACTTTATGCTGGATTATATACTAGTCACCCTAATCGTGATTAGGAAAGTTATTAACAAAAAACTAACCAAAATATAAATTAAATGTCAAATTATTGTCTTACAATTTTTTTTGATCATTTTTGTAGATTGTTTTGTTATATTTAGACAACTAATTTAAAAGTTATTTAAATGGTATTAAATCATAGGTTTTTAATTAAATAAGAAATACTTTCTCAAAAATTCCTTATTTAATTCATTCAGACGACGTGGTTGGGCATTAAGCGGGCCAGACTAACTCGATTGACACAATTTTGAACTGCACAATGGCATGCGGTTCGTGGCTGAACCGCGGTATTGTGCTTCCCTGTCGATGAGATGGGAATTAGGGTTTCACGGATAAACCTTAAATCCTCTCCAGTCAGGCTGTCTCATGAGGTATGCAAGGTGTTAAAACACCCACCATGAGGTGGCCTATAAAATGACATATAAATCTCCATTCGGCAATGTCTTGAATGTCTTAGAGCTACTCCTTCAATGGCCTAACCTAGGTTTACTATGGAGGGAGAATCCTCCATCCATAGAGCTCTTCACGGACCAAAGAAGTTCCCAGCACATTCATCAGATCGAGGCCGACCCGGCAAACCCCAGGTTGTGGTATGGGCACTATTGGTTCGTCTTAGGGCTACTCGGACCAAGCACTTGTGACACTCATCTCTACCGTAGTCCTGTTTACACTTAAGTTAACATGATTACAATGAAGTGGTCACCAAATGATAAGTTCCTCATTTATTGTTAGATTATGTATTCACTATAATCCCTTATAACTAAGGAATTCGCCATTAACGGAGAGTTTTTCGCCAAACGATAATACATGAAATTTTTAGAGTGCGGAAGCAAGAAACATACACATCCATTTCACCATAATTTAGAAAGTAAATATATTCAACTCTGAACAAATATGCAGTAATATAAAATATAAACAAAACTAGTATTATTACAATATTAAAAAGTTTAATTGCAAAGAAAAAAAACACTCAGCCTCATAAGTAAAATAAATAAGAAAATAGCTAATGATCTCCAGTAGCAGCACGTCCTTCCTCCTGAACAAGCTCCACAGAATGCTTAACTACCTCAAACAGCTCAGAATCTGCCATTGTCGATTTCACAATGATAGAGCCCCAGCCAAAAGAAAAAAAAATATAATTAAACAAATTGTCTAAGTACATTTTAAGCTGATTAAATTTCAAGTTCTTTTAAGATATCACTATTTCAACTTAGCAACTAAGCAAGCATATATAAGTGCAAAAAAGCATGTGAAAGGAAATATGGAAGCTATAAACAACTTGTTTATAACTTAAGCAAAAAGAAAGTAAACACATACCTCCACCCAAAGTTATAATAAGATTAGGCATATAAATAATTATAAAGCTAATAGCTAAAGTACTAAAAAGAGAACTCATCCTAAATGTGCCTATGATCATGTGAAATTATACTGATTAACATGAAATAAAAGAACATGTGATATACACAAGTAAGCTAAAAATAAATCTAACATCCTATATAAATATATAAGCAAGCAAGGCTATCATCCTTGCATATAAGTAAATAAAGTAAAAATGAACTACAGTAAAAATAAACATAAAGCAGTAAGAAGGAAACAAAGAAAAAGAACTGTCATGGCTAAACAAGCCACTAAACTAAAATATGTACGATATTACTTAACCTATTGGGCTAATGCAGAAAAATTGAACTGAAGGTAGAAGTGTCCCTAAAACTAGTACTGTCATATCAAAAATAGGCTAACCCCGGCTACTGCACAGAAAGTTGAACATGCATCCTCCTAGGCATCATCAGAGCTAGGTCCCAGTTGAACTTATAAAATCTGACACATATCCCCCTAGGCATCTGCAGAGCTAGGTCCTAGTTGATTCTATATCAAATAAATTAAACTAGAGAGGCAGATTAATTATAATGCACTCTACTGAATGAATTCAAAGAATTGAAAGCACCGACAAAAATGCAATAATATTTATGCAATTCTAAATTTAACATATGATACTCATCAAATATATTATGTCCACCATATATGTCCAAGATGTAAAGCTCAAATACATGGTAAGCAAAGTAATAACATTCAAAGTAAGCAAGAGCCTCTACTTGTAGCGCCTCGTCCCGTCGCCGCGTGCAAAAATAAACTAAGTCCGGCGTTGGAGTAGCGCGCTACTCGGGAAGGCATAACCCATCTCTTCAAATAGACATGCTAATAAAACTAGCCACATTGAAGGCTGCTAACTCAACCCAAGCGAAAGGTTGAGAGCCAATACCTAAGATAAGAGTAAGATACTTATCCTAAGTATTAGACTAATACATACTTTAGATTATAAAGGCAAGTAAAAAATTCAATATATGTTCTCAAATATCATATTTCTAGTATGTTGATCACATCACAATACTAAGTATAAGTAATATAAAAATAGAGTGTGAAAGCTAAAGCAAAATATCCAAAATACATTCATCACAAAACTATATTAAATATTCATCTCAGAAAAGAAAAGTAAAAGTGCATCCAAAATTATTACCAATTGTTTACTGAATAATACAAAAGTAATGCCTAATTAATATATTGAAATAAAAGCATAAAGAAATATCAAGGCTAGAGGAAGGTCCACTAAGGCTCCACGAACTCCTACTGAATCTCCAGAGTCTTCCTGGCCTGGCTCAATAAGCTGCTCCAGATCTAGCAAATTATTGGATCCCAACAGTACCTCATGTTAGACAAGAAGTCTAATACATCAAACTAAACTAAATAGTTCTAAAATAAGTGTAATGAAATAGTAAAGTAAACAAGCTGCAAAAAAACTGTAAATATAGCTAAATAGTTGAAACTGTATAAAACTGAATAACACAAGCTGACTGTACATTAAAAGCTAAAAATGAATAAAAATATAGTATACTTAGAAACTGATGTAAAAACATCTAAATTGTTCTATATGCCATTGGAATCATGTATCAGAATATGCCACAACATGGCATGTCACTGATATCAACTGAACTATCACTGAACTATTATGAGTCGTATGGTCCAATGTCTACATACATCATATTGGGAAATTTTACCGCAATGTCTCAACATTCTGAATTTTCTCCATTGATGTATGCAAAATTTAGTAACTCATAATTTATCACTGATACTCATATATTATCTCTAATATTCATGCATCACACTAATACTCATGCATCACACTTATGCTCATGCTCATGCCTCCATACTACATGAGTTAAATCCAAAAATCTAGAAATACATGAAATCAGATTATAACTCAAATATCTCTATTGTGTAGAATCCTGCTAAAAAGATTCTGACTCCTAGATTCTAATTTTAATAATTAGTTTCTCTTGCTTATGGAGTCTTACTTGGAGTTATCAATTAGAATGGGTGCATACACATGGTTGTAAATTCTCAAGAAGGTGAATTTAGCACTTAGTTTGCTTATAACTGCACTTATCGAGGTGCACATAAGATAGGAGGCAGAACCTTTTCACAGTTATTATTTATATAAACTAAGATTCTAGCTCACTCTCTTAAGTTTGGATAATTTACTCTAGTGGGACTGCATTCGGCTTAACCCACATAAAGCACCTGGTCAGAAGTCCACATTGGAGTGACTCATCTAAACCTGAATATTACTGAAGTGATTCAGTACCATGGGTATGCATGATCATAATCAACTAATAAACTAAGCTCAACCAATTTCTATTTAATCACTAAGGATTTATCCAATACTATCAATCTTTACTCTAATTGGGTGAGTTCTACACAAGGTTCCAAGGATGTGACTAAGAGGTCACTTAATCATCGGTTACTACTACATGAAAGAATCTCAATCTAATATCTTGTGTATTCTACCCCAAGGTTTAAGATCAACTTTAAAGGTTAGGGAGGATCATATAAGTTCCTACCTCAATATATCACAATAAGTTTTTTCCTACCTCAATGTGTCACAATAAGTTTTTCTTACCTCAATATGTAACATTCTTTTAATCTTTTAAATATTTTTAAGGACTCCTAAAGCAATATTCTTATGATCTCACTCTTCTACCACTTAAGATAAATAATTCAAGATTTACTTATTAACTTGGATAAAAGTGATCAGATTAGATGATTAGATCCATCTGATCACATTCTATTCTACAATCATAGGATGAAATCAAAGATATTATTAAAGTTAGGTCATTTCATAGATCATTACATTTTTAACTATCTTATGCTAATAGTCTTATATAAGAGAAAATCAATGATCTAAAGCTTAGATTCAGATGATTCAATCACATAGATTCATTATTAATCTTAGCACTTCTAATTCAATGATTAAATATTAATATCAAATCAGATGCGTTACTAAATAATGTCAATTTAATTATCTTACAATCAAGTTATTTGATTAAGTGATTAAGGATTTAGATCTTAATCAAATATGTTAGGGTTTAACTCCTATTCTTATCCAATTAAGACCATTTGTTAATTTATGAATCAAATGTCAAATCAATGTATATTAGTATATTATTGGTGGCAATTTTTGATTTTAACCAAGTATAATTCACTTGATCAAGATCTTAAGATTTCTTAAGATTAATTAAGGAACTATGCTACTTAAATCAAATTGGCTAAATTAAATGTTTAAGATTCACATGATAGGCTCTTTACCATCATAGCACTGTTATGAAAGCTAAATAATAGAAATTTATGGAAAACAAAAAGTAATTAGTGCTAATCAAATCTTAATTTAAAATAAATGGATTAGCACTTAATTATAAATCCAACTATTAGAAATTCATAAAACTTGGCAATTATATATTATCTATTCATATGAGCAATTAGAGACTAAGTTTACTAAGTTTGGATATTTAGAAACCCGAATTTTTACTAATTATGCAATTACAACATTAGGGCATAATAAAGAATTCATAAGTTAGAAAACTAAACTACTTAGTATATGCATTCTACAAGGCATAAGGAACATAATGGCACAAAAATCATATAATTTGGCTAAGTATACATGCTAATCAACCCTAATTAAGTTTTGCAATAATTAGTCTAATCCAAAAAGTCCAACCATTAAAAGTGAAACATTATTTTATATTCTGATTCCTTATAATTTTTTGATCAATTTGGTATATAATATCATAGGGTTTGGACTAGTGGATCACAAGTTATTTAATTAATTTATTATGCATTTTTTCAATTAAATTTTCCTATGGTTTAGATAACTGGATTATTTTCCTTAAGAAAAATAAATCCAATTATTATTAATATTAACTGCGGCCCAAAATCAAAAATGCGGGTTGGGGTCCGACCTGGCCCGCACTGTGCTTCTTCCAAGCTCCTCCATCCCCTGACAGCCAGCGATTAGGGTTAACCATAATCGCAAAATTCCGAGGATCCGGGACACGCCAGAACCTCAGACAAATCCCAACATCTTCAGAGTCCTCAGATGCATCCAGAGGACTCTGAATTGCAGGCTAGGGAGGACGAGATGGCTGGGGTGCTACTCTCCCCAAATTGGGATGAGTACCCAATTAGGGGCCTTCACTATGAGGGGAAATTCTTCTCATAGGAACAATGCTAGGACCAGAACTCATATGCTACACCATCAATATAGCCAGACACACCAGAACCCTATACTAGGAAGGGTTGAGCATGTTTATATGCATGGGTCCTTACTCAGACTGATTTCTAAAAATCATAGAAATTTCTGAGCTAGAGTTATACACTGGGTCGAGCTCTAACTAGCCAGACCCTATCAATTTGATAAGGGTAGATACATAATTGCACAAGCAAAGAGAAGGGGACTGTGAGTCCACTCGACTCACAGTGGAAGAAAATGGGTACTTAAATTGACTGAACGGAGCAGGAAATGAAAGATAAATAGCAAATCATTGGCTACAGAGCTTCCAAAGAGCACACAGGGGTCCTGAACACTAGGAGAGCCTACTATCAGTAGTTTGCAAGTGCCAGGGACACCTAGGATGCTCAAACTAGCAATGGCAAACTCAAACTCCTCTTCAATTGAATAATAGGAGCTATAGAAAGAAATGTTGAGGCTATTTATAGCCTCGGTAGAGGTTGGGAATGTTATAGCACTGAGGGATTGGGCTGGAGGTGGCCAGATAGCTCGGGTCATCGAGAGCTCTCAAATTTCCAATTGAGTCCCCTCAGGCCAAGAGGCCCATCTAAGGAGCTCAACTGAAATAGGAAGCTCCTAACGGTTATGCTGAGTTGGAATGAGGAGTGCGGAACATGCCAAACTGTCAGGAAATCCTTCGGATCTTCCCTGTTGGGCACGAGCAAGAGGTAGACTGAAGGCGAGCAGTAGCGAGAGGGTCAGGAGTCGTCCTGATCCTCTGGATCCTAACAGCCATATCAGATTAATTCTATGCCGTAAGATCCACAGGACGCATCTAATGGCTGATCCGCAGTTTCGCGGATCTGAATCATAGTCATCAGATTAATAAGATAAATGGTGGATACGGTGGGAGCACCACTGTCGCGCGACTTGGGCTCCACAATGGATCGCCCGCCGTCCGCACAGCGGATCCTAGCCGTTTAATCGGTTTAAAGGGGTATATATGCAAATTTGAATTGTTGGACGCCCTAAAATGCAATTAGATCAATTTAATTTAAATTGAATTATGGTCTAAATGATCTCTAAATTTTACCAAAATTTTACTTCTAGCTAATTTGGGGGTGAGGAATTAAAAAATATAATCAAATTTTAAATCTGAGATCAAATTATTTTAGGTCTTATTTAGGGCATCTAGACTGATCAAAAATGTTAACTTGACTTAGAAAAGTCCAATTTACTTCAAATTTTTAGGATTTGCTTAACTTGATATTTAAATACAATAGGATTAAAACTAAAGTTTGATTAAGCTAGAAATTAATAGAGTAACAACCTAGAGTTATTACACTACTAAACACATGTGATATATATTGCTATCTAATTTATTCATTCTAACTATTCTAAGTTATATGAGTTTAGGATCTCCAACTCCTATTATCAAGCATAACTTAGACTCACGGCCTTATAAGTTAAAAATAATTAGAATTGTTCAGGTTCTAATATGATTTAAGCAATATCGACTATATAAGTTAAATAAGAACTGAATTGACTTATTTTAATAATTTATACAACCCAAACCCATCTTGATCAAGATAAATAAAGATGGAAGGATTATGAATTAAACTTCAATTATTGGGGTTTAATCACTTAATCCAAATATGATCTTAAGGACTAAGGCTTAAAATCCAGCCCTCATAGACTAAAGATTAAGACAAATCATATTAAGTAAAGTCAAACTTAATAAAATGGATTTCAAATCTTAGACTTAAAGTTAAAAGGAAAAATAATCATAATCAAATTATGAAAATTTATAAATGAATAAAACTAATATTTTATCAATTGAGTAACCCATTTATCCAATAAATAAAAACTAACCTAATTATATCCTTAATCATAAGGAAGAAGAGTCCTAAGGAGTTAAGATGCACACTCAAAGCACTAAGGCTAACTAATCTTAACTGAAAAATTAATTAATAAATTATAAGACTCAATAATGGCATGATGTGAGATGAATCTCACATCATGGAGTTTAATATTTATTTAGAATTTACTTAAGGTGTAATTTAGGGTTTTATTTTAAAAGTTAATTAATAAGCCTAAATGATATAAAAATAGATTTAAATTTATTTTTTCAGCTATTTTAGTGATTAGACTATGATTCTAAGGTCTAAGAATGCTTAAACCTAAATTTGGGTAAAAGAATTGTTTTGCCCCTACTTAAGAGTCTAAAAATCTACTTTTTGATTTAGGGCTCCAAATTATAATTTATTAATGTCAAATGATTATTTAATATCCAACATGAAGATATACAGTAAGTACACTCAATTTGGATAATAATTAAGCCGTAGGTGCTCAATTTAAAAAAATTGACTCATAAGGGCAATTTGGTAATTTTTACCTAATGAAGTATAAAAAAATTTAGTTAGTTTATTGATGCTTACTATTCAAGGATTCCATAGAGTCTAAGAACAAGAAATTTTGAGCTCTAATGATTAAGCAATTATGTAATTTTAGGGCTTTTAAGAATAGGTCAAAAAACTAACTTTTATATTTGATACCAAATTCAATAAACTCAATGGCTATAGCTTCACTATAATACACTGAGTACTTTAACTAGTATTAGACCTAAATTTGTACTCTATTTGGCTAAGTTGTGACCTAATTAGGGTTAAGAGAGATTAGTAAGCGATTAGTGAAATAAATCAGAAAATCATAGAACCAACCATACCACTAGGTTCTAATCTACTCTAGGAGCTATCAACAACTTGAATCAATTAATTTGGATCATTAAATATGTTAACTTTTTCTAATTAAGATTTGAGGTGAATAGGGCTAATTAAGGAATTTAATCACCAAAATTTAAATATTTTTGCAGTTTACTATTAATTAGGTTTTCCTGACCTAAATGGTATATTGAATGAGCTAATTTGGAGTTCAATTAATCAAGTTAAGGTCAACTGAAGATTCTATAGAAATAGGATAATTAGGGAAGGGTCTTAAAAGTGATTAACTTAATTATACTTTCAACAGGAAAACAAACACTATCACAACACTCCTGAGGATCTCCTAATTAAAATAATACTTATATTAGCTATGTTTGAATTTGTGTGTACAAAGTTATGACTAATTGAAGTTTAGGGGCATTTGGGTCATTAATTAGGGGTCCTAAATGCCACTAGGTTAAATACACATCTTATAATAAAATTAATAGTGCTAAAATGATCCTCCAATATTACTGATCAAAATGAAATATAATATTGATATGTTTGGTCTTATAGATTGAGAATTATTAATGATTGAAGATTCTGCTAATTATCCATAATAATTTAAATAACAGATTAATCATAATTCATTAACTAATTAAATAAATCAATTCCTTCATAGGTGGGACCCACAACCGCAGAACATGAGATAGACGGGACCCACCCGGATGTAATTTAGTGGTAGAGGAGGATAGCGCGAGCCCTACAACTTGACTCTAACGGGCCAACCGATAATGCGGGCCCCACAAAAATGGGTCCGAGCCACTTAGCGAATCCATGACAAGAGGTGCGGGTCGGGATCCACGCAACCCGACTCAGAAGACGTTTCGTCTTCCTCAAGGGATCAGGAGAGGCGAACCCTAGGTCCGTACCATGCGGTGCAAAGCCACTGAGGATCAAACCCCTGATTGGGTCGATCGAGTTTCTTCAAATCAATCCATTTTGTTTGATTTATAATCAGAGCAATGAAATTATGTTTTAAAATTTGATTGAGCAAAAATATGAAAGGAATATGAGTATTGAAGTGGTACCTTGCGGACGGTTGCGGTTTGAATCAGCTCGAGATGAAGCTCCAATCTCACTCTCAATTTTGAATGATCTGGATTTTCACAAACGGGGACTAAGGATCAGCATTAAAGCATTAAATCAACCCCTGCGACGGTGGAGGGAGGCCACGCGGCGGGGAAGGATGCCGCGTGCCCGCATACGGGACACGCGTAGGGCACCGCCAGGGAGACGAAAGAGACGGTCTCTTGACCGTCAGATCTTCTGATCGGACAGATCAAGGGCTTCGTTCGATCTGATGGCAGAAGTGAGGAAAAAGGACGACGTCAACTGTTCGGCTGACGGCGATCATTAAATAATATTTAAAAAGATTGTTTTTTAAATATTTTAAACTGAATTTATTAATTAAAATTAACTAATTAAATGCATTCAAAAAAATTTCCAATAAATCACCCCTAACTATTTGAGGGGTGAAGAACGCAACAATGAAGACGAATTTTGGTTTCGACGAGTATTTATATTTCTCATTTACCAGGGTATTTAAAATATATTAAATATTTGCCGAAAACCAAACAGCTTCCAAATGCTTCCAAAATATCACCCTAGTGAATTTAGAGGTGATGAGTGTAATGGCAAAGTTAGAATTTTGATTTGAGGTCCATTTAAATAAGTCAATTTCTAGGGTTTCTGGAATTTCTAAAATTAGAATTTAATCCATTTGACTCCTGATTTAGACTTGGTCTTTGTGGTGAACTCCTAATGACTTAATTAAAGTACTAAATTCAAAATCAGGACTTAGTTTAGTCCTAATTGACCTAAGCAATAACTTGGGTTGTTACAGCACTGTATAACACAGTACAAGCCCAGGTCAATTCGAGATCAATTAGATTCACCCGAGCCCAATTGATCAAAGCTGATGATAGTATGGGTTGGGTAATAACTAGGCAATAACTAGATTGAAGTAGCTAGTAATGGAATCAATACCTTTCTCTAATGATGGATGAGAATTCTAGATGTTGAACTCCTTTCACATACGGTCTCAACTCCTAATTGAGGTTCCAATCAATTATAAATGAACAAACAAATGAAGTGGGATTGAATTAAGGAACTAAGAAGACTTCAATGTGTAAAGGATGATTGTTGGCCATACTCCCACTCGCTCGGCCAAGCTTGAGAAGATGACAGGAGCACAGTGCTCCTGTCAATCGCTGCCCTTGGATCAGATTTGATAGACTCTAATCAGATCTGATAGACTTTAATTATTATAATCTTTAACTATGTTTGCTTAGTCCATGAGACTAAGCCTCACTTTACTTTACTTTACTTTACTGTGCAGTTTTCACTTCCTATTATTATTTACCTCACATTACAATCTTTAGTTTATGTAGTGTATGTTGCTTTACTTATATTTTAAGCTTCACTAGTTTTTGTCATTTTGAACTTAGCATAATGTTCATCGAACATATTTATGCATCCATTTATACTTTCATATGCACTTTAGTAACTTTCTAGCCTTATTAGGATGTATATTTTCCCTTACTTATTGGTGCAGGATATAGCAAACCTATTCGTGAGTTCTTACTCCTTTTCTTTACTTATTATTTGTATACAATTTCATACCCTACTTTGATACTTAATGCTTTGCTTAGTCTCTTACAATTAAATATAATTTAATGGAATCTTAAAGTGTATTTTAGAATTTTTATGTCTGATCACTTATTTTTATTTTATTAGTTGTGCACTACCGTATTAAAAACTCAATACAGTAGATCAGAAACATCATCTAGATAGTGGAGCTGGGACTAGTACCGATGACATGTAGCTTAAAGATTCTGCTTTCGCCTTTTACTGCTTTTAGTGAGGATGAGTAATTTTACTTTAATTACTTTAAATTCAATTTATAATAACTTAATCTATGTGATATTCTTACTTTACTTTACTTTACTTCTATGATTGATGTATTTTTATTTTACTTGCTTGATTTGGATAATAGATATATATGCTTCTATTTTGCTTCATATTTTCTACTTGTTCATTTTTACTTCTAAGTTGTTTGCATAAGAAAGATTCTTGGCCTCATAGCACTTAAATATTGGGCTAGTTTCCTTCTAATTTTGTGTTAAATGTTATGGTAACGTTCTAATATTGAATTGGGTTTTTGATTCAATATTAAGGTCATTATAACCTAGGTCAATTCAAAATTCATTGATTTCATATCGTGGAAAAGATTGCTAAGTCATAAGGAAACTATAGAAAATATATTGTTATGGGATAATTTGGATAACTCCTCCTTTGGTTTGATCATTGATTAAACCTAAGTGTTATTGGTGACCTTTGTGCTCCCATTTTACCCAAGTTGGTTATCTCTGATTATTTCAATTCTAGCAGTGGGTGGAATGAAAGGTTGCTTAACACCATTCCCCCTAATATTATTCTTGACTTCATTCTTTTTGTAACTCCTAAAAATGGAAATTAAGAGATTATTTCCTCTAACCTTGTATTTTATAATAAATTTAACCTTAATATTGTTTGGAACACTTGCAGAAGCCATGCCATGTGCTTAAATACTCCTTGGTGTTGGCATAATCTTCTCCCAACTTATATTAGCATCTTCATTCAGTGAAATATCAATAACTTCATTAGTGTGACGAAGTGATGCAGATGAGAGGATATTATTTAGCATCTAAATGTCATTACCACAATAATATAGAATCTTTAAATCATGTGTTGATATCGTATCATTATAATTTAGGTATCTAGACATCCTTAAATCTTAATCAAGGCCTTTTAAATTTTTCTTATATTAATTTACTGCTTGGGAGGTGGAACAATTCTAATTATAACTCTAAGAGCATGCATGTACAAATATTTTTGATGCTTTTAGGGTTTATAAAATTTGGAACGCTAGTAATACAGCCAAATACAACAATGTTGCTATTAATTCTTCTAAAATCACTGATGAAATATTTTACACAAATTTACAGTCCTCATTAAAAATTGTTTAATATTGTTAGTTTATTCTATACATTGCCAGCTTCTTTTTAATGGAGAGGCACCTATCTATTTGTTCCCTGATATCTAGGCATGTCATTCTCAACTGCAATGTCTCCCAAGTGTTCTGCTATCGATGTGCCTCATTGTTGGGTAACATATTCTCAATTTTACGGGTATAATTCTACAACTTTGATTATCATGGATACTTCAGTTCATGAATACTGAAGAATTTACCTTTATTACTGGGTTAATTCTATCCTTCGATGTTGTTGCTGATAAGGAGATGATTTTGGCTATAAGCACTAATTGTTGTTAGTGAACCCAATAAACATAGAGACTTTTGTGTTAGATTTTATATTTTTTGTAGGATTAGTTGTGCTTTTAATGTGTTTCTATGGTATTTTAGGTAAGAAAATATCAAATGGAAATGAAAGGAAAATTGAATGAAAATGATGCAACAACACAATATGGCATGCCATAACGCCCTTGTTCTCAAGAGCAAGGGGCCACAGTGCGCCATAGCAAGGCGTAACGTCAAACTCACAGAGAGAAAGATGCGATAGCGCACCATAATCCCCAGCTTCCCTAGACTCGGGCGCTACAGTGCGCCATAACGCCCAATTTCCAGAGACTCGGGTGTTACAGTGCTCCATAGCGCCCAACTTCCAGTGACTCGGGCGCTACAGCACGCCGTAGCTCCTGATGAACAAAAGGCAAGGTGCTACAGTGCGTCGTAGCACGTGCACCGTCAAATTATCTTAGAAACTTGCTCCAAGTCAGCATTGGTACAGCCAAAATATTAAAAATCTTTCATTTTGCCATAGCCAAAATTGATGTAAAGTTAAACTCTCTTATTTCTAAAAGAATAAAGGAATATAATTAATTGTAATTCCAAGTTTCAAGAGAAAGAAATCTTGCAACTTTGAAGATGGGAAGGCTGAATAGAAGATTACTAAAGGAGAGATAAAAGACTTAGCAAGGGTTTTTATTTTTGGTTTTAAAAAAGAAGATATTCATGAGGACATCCTAACCCTAAGGAAGATAATAAGGCTACGGATTAAGAAGGAAAAGCACAGAGAGCAAGGAGAAGGGAAGGAGACTGAGAATATAAGAATACTAAGAGAATGCTAAAGTTGTTTCTGCATTGTATTCTTAACTTGTTTTCATGATATTTCATTGTAAGAGCAATAGAAATACTCAGTATCTCTTGTAGTTTTTTTTTATTATTATTTGTGATGGCAGCCTAAACCCCCCATTTGGGGAGGGTTGGAAAGAGCATGTAGAAATTATGATCATGACAATATTCACTGTGCAAAAATAGCCAATGCACAACTTAGGACCAAAGTTTGATCATTTGAGCCATGACAGAATATAACATATAATTTTCTGAGCTCCGTAGCTTCATTTATACCATTTGTGATATGAACTTGACGCATGTAAGTGATGTGACATAAGCTCATCTAATTTCACAACTGATTTTCTTAGTTGAATTAAGAGTAGATGCATGTAAACTATTAGTGGAATCATGATCATGTGATACTTAACTAAAAATTGAGTATTTTATCACTTGAACGTGAAAGATAACTTCATTTACTAAAAAGATCACATGATTATCTATGTGTCGAGATTGAACCTCATTGTGTTCATCTTAGAGCACTAGATAAGATTTAGTACATTTAATGTATGCATCTGAGAATACTAAATCTCTTGATAATGAAATTGAGATAAACTCCACCTACTTGACATAGAAATGAGATGAAGAGTAACTTGCATGAACTATGATAATATTGCATTTTAATCTCAACTCTCCTCAATTTTTCAAAATTGTTTCGAAGCCAAATTAATTTAGGAATCGTAAATTAGGAACTCAAAATAACCAATTCGATTTCTTAAACATTATTAAAATTAAATACACTCC
The DNA here is from genome assembly GCA_016760335.1 of Gastrodia elata. Taxonomy (NCBI): domain Eukaryota; kingdom Viridiplantae; phylum Streptophyta; class Magnoliopsida; order Asparagales; family Orchidaceae; genus Gastrodia; species Gastrodia elata. Next base: position 40,788,235 of record CM028677.1, read on the forward strand.
AGTAACAAATATAAACACCATTTTCAGATGATGATAAATCTCGGGATCTTACCATCTCATATACTTCGGATCACGTATACTTGCGTGTGAACGCAGACATACGTAATTTAGGTCTGTCAGCTGCCTATATATCCTTTGTTAGGAGCGAAAATTATGAAATTTAAGTTGGCAACCTTCATATCTTCTGAAAGGGGTTGAAAGTCAATTGTTGATTATTGATGACCTCCCTGGGAGTTAGCACTCATGTTACGGTACTTTTGAGATATTACACTTCATCTATTATGTTTACATTTTATTGAGCTATTACACTTCATCTATTAGGTTTAAATTTTATTTTTGAACAGAGGAACTTTATTTTAAACATTATTTTCTGTAATAAAATAATCTTAGTAACGGAGATTTTTTTCTTGAAGTATTGAATGGATAGCCCCAAATTAAATTAGAAAAAGAAGTTAAATATAATCAAATTATCAAGAAAAAAACAATGAGAGGTGAAATTTTGTACAAACAGCATAAAACAATTATAATTTAGATCATAGGAATCGAAATCCTGCAAAGCAGGGCCGGGCCATTGCTCTTGAAAGTTTGTTGTTCATGTAGTATCCTAGTGTAGTAGCTTTCTAACAGACTATGATCAAGAAGCAAGCCGTCCTTGCCAAAGGATGTGGCCCTGATTATATCATATTCTATCATGGCTCCCAAATCTCAATGTAAGAGAAAGTCATATAATAGCCAATTAACAAAAAAAAAAACATAATTAAGTCGGCAATACTAAACAAGGATAAAAAATGTGCCCAATCAATGAAGCTCCCTGATTATATAGAAAAATGTACAGAGAAAAAATAAAATGCTACACTTACACTATACAATTAATAATATTATATATATATATATATATATATATATATATATATGATAGTATAAATATAACAAAATCATTAAAAAAAAAAGTATTTTAGCCTAAAACAGTAAAACCCCACTCCCGCCGCTAAATTTTGCTGTTAGATGAAAAAATTAAAGGTAGGATCATAATGTTTTTTTTATGATTTTCAGTTGTCCAGTTGTCTAGATTTGTTTGGCATATTAAATCCCCACATCTCTTTTGATACTAATAAAAATGTTTTCAATTTTCAAAATAAGGCAACTCTTACATTTATGGATGCCCACAGCATTCAGTTTAATTTCTGGCCCGATGTCCCTTGGGCCTCGCAGCTCTGGATTAAAGGTATAAATATTAAACAGAAATGTTATATTTGGAAAGCTTTAAATGGAGGTCTTAAAACTGCTGACAATTTAATTCAGTGCGGTATCAATTGCAGTCCTTCTTACAACTTCTGCATCACTAATGACGAATCTCATATGCATCTTTTTTTTCAATGTGATTATACTTTAGGCATTATCAACAAGATATTCCCTAGAGAAAATAGATACTTATTTCCTCCTACTATTGCTCAAATTATTTGTGATACTGCTAACTTGAACAAGTGCAAAAAACATGGGTTAATTACAGCACTGGGGCTAATCACTGACAAATATTAATATCATCATAAACAATATTAAGTTCAGTTTGATAAGCATTATTAACAGCTGAAAGCACTATATCAATTCTGATTTCTTACTTAGTTGGAAGATGGATCTTACAACAAATCACTAATCCTGTTGTGATTTGTTTCTGCTTTTTCTCCTATTCTTCGGCTTTGTCCCAGTGCTGTGTGGATTTGCTTACTGTTGATTATTGTTTTCTGCATGGATGTCGGCTGGGGAATTGGGTTTTTTGACGATTCGGATTGTCTTTACCTGTTATTTTTGACGATTCGGATTGTCTTCCGCAGAGGTGCTAGCTCACCGTCCGGCAGTTGGGTTGGTTTTATGCTATCGGTTTTAAAATTCTTGATAGAATTTGGAGATTCTGGATACGGCTTATGCATACTGTGATCTTCTTGATCTGACATTCTATCATTTCTGGGAAAATTTTTGACTTATTAGTCGTTGTTGCTGTCTACATTGCTAATCCTCATTTTACTGCTGTCTAATTTTGGAAGGTTTTGCTAGCACGGATTGTTTTTGAGCAGCTACTATCTTCTTATTGCTGGGCCTTGCTCTTATGTTGTTTTTCTGTTATTGCTGCCTGTCCGGGATTTTTGGGGGACAATGAAGGTAAAGAATGATTTTCGAGACCCCATTCGCTATTGGTGACTTTCTGACTCTTGATACTACATATTATGGATGCTACCTTGATCTTCAGTTAGATGCCCAGCAGATCTTTGGTCTCAGTCGGCCTCGTTCTGGAGGATTTGATTCCTAAGTCCCTAATTTTCAAATTCTTTAGGTTTTTATTTTCTATGTATAGCTGATCTTTTACTTTGCAGTAGTTGGCTAGCTTATGTTTTTTGTCTCATGAACTATCTGTTTTGTTTTAATGAAATTTTTCGGACAATGCTCTCATAGTTTCCAAATAAAAAAAAAATCAAGAGGATCTTCAAAAACTAAAAGTGTGTGATCATTAAAGGTTACCTCTCTCTCTCATCCAACAACTATCTAATCGTAGCGCAGGCAGCCACTTGAAATGAACATGTCTTTTCACGAAGGTGGCTCTTCTGTCATCGGATCAAAATAAAGTCGTCAAACAGTAATTTATGCATGGCAGGTTCCATCATAACAACACTGACTGTTGGATCACTTTCATTTATGCTTCAAATCATGAATTGGAAAGACTTAAACTTTGGGAGGATCTCATCAGTATCCAAGAGGGTATCTCTGGTCCCTGTATTGTCGCTGGGGATTTCAATTGCATCAGATATTCTTATGAGAAATCAGGTGGTGCTCAAGCCGCGTTATCCAAACTTTTGACTTTTAATAATTGCATCAATGCATCGGGTTTGATTGATCTGTAACATACGGGCAATATTTTTACTTGGGATAACCACATGATTGACCTTCCTATCAAAGCTAAATTGGACAGGTGTATGGTTAATATGAACTAGCTTAATTGTTTTCAGGATTCATATTTGCAAAATCCTCCCCCTAGGCACCTCGGATCATTCCCCCATTATTACTGCGGGTTCTCATCAGATTAAAGCTCCTACTAGGTTCTGTTTCAAAAACTACTGGTCTAATATTCCGGACTTCATCTACTTGTCCATTCTTAAGAAATCTTTATTTGAGCTTCATCATAAGCTCTCTCAAATGAAAAAGCTCTTCAAACTGAAAAATCAGGTATCTAGGCAGAATCCCTCTGAAACTAAGAACTTGCGGTTAGCTCAATTGGAGGTCTTTAATCTTTCTAATACCCATCCCCTTACAGAGGATCTAAGACTTCACTATCTGAATCTTTAACAAAACCTGAAGACGGCTATTTTTAATGAATTATCTTGGGCAAAACAGCAATCTAAAGCGCATTGGTTATCCCTTGGGGAAGATAACCTAAATTTCTCTTACAACCATATGGCCACTCGAAGAAATACGTCAAACTCCTGCATGCTGCTCTCCAAAGATCAGGCCATTACTTTTTTTAATAATTTGCTGAATGATATCCAGGGGCATGGTAATATATCTTCTGCTCGTGACGCTATGGTTGATTCTGCTCTTCATAATGATATTTGTAGGCCCTTCTCTGATGCTGAAATTCAACAGGCCATTTTTTCAATAAAGGATAACGCGAGCCCAGGGCCGGACAGTTTCTCTGCTCTTTTTCTTAAAAAAGCCTGGAGAATCATTAGTAATTCTGTTTATCATGCAATTGGTTATTTCTTCAAATCGAGCATAATTCTTAGATGGCTTAACCATTCTCTTATCTCCTTAATCCCTAAGAACAATGGGGCGGAAACCATTGATCATTTCAGGCCGATTTCTCTCTGTAACACTTTGTATAAAACGATATCTAAGCTTCTAGATGAGAGAATCTCCACCCTTCTGCCTGCTCTAATTCATCCGACCCAGGCTGCTTTTGTCAAACAGAGGCAATTATCTTACCATGTAATTCTTGCTAATGAAATGATTAGAACTTTTAATTGGCCCCACCCAAAAGTTTTTGTGCAAAAATTGATCTGAGGAAAGCCTTTGACACCATTAATAGGATTTTTATTATCAATGCCCTTCAGCACATTAACCTTCCGAGGCAACTTATTGGCTGGATCAAAGCCTGTATTATCAATGTTCATTTCTCAATCAATTTGCAAGGCTTCACATATGGTTATTTTGGTACGCAATCAGGCCTTAGACATGGCTGGTCCCTTTCTCCACTCTTATTTATCATAGCGATGAATGTTCTATCAACTTATATTGAGAAAGATGTAACTGATAAGCTTATTCACCCTTTCAATCATGCCAATTTCAGTTATTCTCATTTACTTTTTGCGGATGACATATTATCTTTTGGGCAAGCTGGAAAAGACAACATGTATGACTTTAAAAAGTGTTTGGATGGTTTTCTGGAAGCTTCTGGTCTTAGTATTAATGAGGACAAATCTCACATTTTCTACTCCAAATCAATAAAAAATACTGCTATGCTTTCTAGAATTTGAAATTTCCCCACAGCCCTCTTTCCCATGAAGTATTTAGGGCTGTCGGTCCTTCCCAGTCGGCCATGCATTTCTCATTTTGCCCCTCTTATTTCAAAACTACACAATTGGATATCGAGTTGGGCGCAGAAATCCTTGGGTTTTGCTGGTAGATTGCAACTGCTCAGATACTTGATTTGGCCTCTTCTGATACATTGGTTTAAAGCCACTCTCATCCCTTTAAGTATTATCAATATTATAAAGAAGCTGTGTGCAAATTTCTTGGATTACGGGTCTCTTGATCGCAAGCTGCATACAATTGCTTGGGTCAAGGTAGCTGCTCCCAAGGAAAAAGGTGGTATTGGGCTCATTTGTCCAGCTAAATTACTTCTTAGTTGCAAAATTTCTCTTTGTTGGTTTATTATTTGTAATACCTCCCTTCCCACAAATTGGTGGAAGAGTGACAATCTGAAGGTCTTGGATGATTCTTTTTTGGCGAATAAATTTGCTTCCCCATTTTGGAGAAGCTTAACAAAATTAGCAGGCATATTAATTCCCCATATCACTTATGATTCCCTTAATATCTCTTATAAATTTCAAGGCAAATCAGTTCTCTCTTTTAAGGATGCGCATTGCATTCAGTTTGCGGGTTGGCCTGAAGTTGACTGGGCTTCTTTTCTCTGGCTTAAAGGTATTAAACTCAGACTAAAATGCATTTTATGGAAAGCTCTAAAAGGCGGATTCAAAACAACTGATATTCTGAATCAGCGTGGTGTCCGGTGTTCTTCAGCTTGTAATTTTTGCTTTAGTTGTGATGAATCTCACAACCATTTATTCTTTCAATTTGACTTTACTTTCCAAATTCCAAAAAATATTATGCCGAGAAGAAACAGTTACTTATTCCCTCCCACTCTCTCGCAAATGGGCTGTGACACCTCCAACTTATCCAAATCTCTTAAGCGTGGACTTATTACAGCAATGGGGCTGATTATTGAGGGTATCTGGTTGGAACGTAATACTATAATTTTTAATGGTTCTTTGGCAAATGCTAATATTATTATAAGCAACATCAAATATAATCTGATTTTCATTATGAGCAATTGGAAATATTTTAATAAGTCTAGATTTTTGCAATTTTGGAAAGTTGATCTCCTAAATCGCCTCTAAATTAGAAGATGATTAGTTTTTTCTGTTTCCTTCTCTGCTGCTTAGTGGCTCTCGATTTTTATCTGATTGTTTTATGGCTGCTATATGAAGAATTCTGTATTGCTGATTGCTGCTGGTATTTGGTTTTGACTGGTTTTCTGAAGAGTTCTTTTATTTCTGGTAATTTCCTCTGCTATTCTTTGGCTGTCCCGAGATTTTCGAAAGAGTTGGGGGTTTTTGGAGGACAATGATGACTAATGATGCAGTACGAGACCCCATTCGTTGTTGGTGATATTCTGTTATTGATACTACACGCCTCAGATACTATCTTGTTCTTTAGTCTGATGCCTAGCGGATCTTTGGTCTCACGCCGGCTTCATTTTGGAGGATCTGAAGTCTTAGTTCTCCAATTTTACCAATTTGTTCAGCTTTAGCTTTATGTGTTTATTTTAGTTTTGACTGTTTTCTCCTGTAATTATCAAACTTATATTTGGAGTTTTAATTATTTGGGTCAAGCCCTCCAAACTTCAAAAAATAAAAATAAAATAATAAAGTCGTTTGATTTCAGGGTTAACGAGCAGCTAACAACATCAAAGCGCGACTACCACTGGGCTGCTGCAACTGTATTTAATGGAGTATTTTTTTCTTTCTTACTTTAAAGATGACAGCGAAAGGTGGGCCTTCGCCTTCGTTTTCTCCTGCTTTTCTGCTGCCTTTCACGTGAGTTTTATAGAGGGATTCCCTTCCCCCTGCCCTGTTTGTCCTTTCGATGGACATGTAGAAGAACCGCACATGGGGGCGGTTAAGATAAATTTTGTGTGCTAAGCATCTCTAAGTATTCGCCGATTGCCTTGATTTGGGCAAGGCAGGTGTCCTGCCTGCCATTGGAGTTGCAGATTTTTCCCAGAGCGGGGACACAGTCATTATCGTCCTTTGTTTTTCTCAACACATTTCAGGGACCAATTTAATTTTGTGTTATATCTTTATCTAATACTATTTATAATTGGGAATAGATTGATGGCTTACCTAAGGCATCATTTTTGCCCAATCTGAATGCATTAAAGGAAGATAATCGTCAATCTTAGCCAATTTCAAAGGCTTTTTGGAGTTGTTTTGTTCATCAATTGATAGATTGACAAAATGAACTTCACTCCTTATTTTATCATGCGGATTCGTGCTTTTATTATGAACGTACATTCTTTTGTAAGCCTCCATGTACTTCCAACGATTTTTTTACTTCATTTGTATTGCTACAAACTCTCTGTCAAATTCATTGGAGGAAACTGTAGAGAAAATATCTGTCATTCCAATCAAAAAAGGAAATTGGCATTGCTCCCAATTCCTCTATGCAGATCATGTTTTCATTTTTGGTATATCAACAATGTCTTATACTTAAGAGATTTTCTTTATAGGCTCTTTGATGCATCGGGGCTATATAACTCCGAAAAATTATCCATTTTTCTCTCTTGTGCTATGAGCAAATCTATGGAACTTGCCAATTTTTTTGGCTCAAAGTCATCGGCCTTCCTTCAAAAATATATGGGGTTGTCGATCTCTAATCTAAGCACCAAAGCTATTAACTATGTGTAGGTTTTGTTGATAAAATTAGTGCTTGGTTAGACGGCTGGTCTACCAAACTGCTCTTATGTAGCCGATTGCAATTATTGAAATTTTCAGAGTGGCCTTACATTTACATTACTTTAGATCTCTCCATATTCTGATGAATTGTGATAAAAATGATAATCAAAATTTTCTAGATCACTGATTGCAAGATTAGTAGAAGTTTCGTGCCACCTCTTGGGTGTCCATGTTAACTCGTGAGTTTGGTAGCTCCTAACATACTTCTCATGAGCTATATAATTCCTCTCTATTAGCAAATCTTATGCAACTCCACTAACCTAGTTGAGTGGTGGAAATATAATGATCGCATAGATTGTACCAACCTTATTAATTTGACTTGCTTAATGAAAAAACTCTTACATGCGGCAAATATTCTTAAGCTGCATTTAACAATGTTGAATGTCACTCTCCATTTCAAAGATAGCAATCAAATGAAATTCAAGGAAGAGCGTAATTCTCGTATTTTCTTACATAAGATGAATTGTGCTAATATAGTGACACTGCAATGCAAGAGGCAAATTTATAGTGTGTTAGGCAGTTGGAACACAGACAAAATCTAGATGATAATAATCCCTTGAGCATTCATAATTTCTCTTTTTTCCTCCACTAACTCCTTTATGTTTTCCGCTGGGTACATGCTCGCTATGCTTCCAGATTTCTTGGAAAATGACGGTTTATTTTTGTAGCCGGCGATTCTTATTCGGACTTGTTATTATGCATCAAGTTTTTAAATTGCTTCATGTTCCATCTTTTACGATAAATATTCAATTGAAAAAGTATCCATTGTCGAGTGATCTATTTCTCTTGAATGCTTCTAATATGGCTAGTAGCACTTTTACCATCATGGCAATTTTTGATATGTCATTGCTTTAGGCTAAATGCGATTATTTGTGGGCATTTTTCTGGGCATATATTCAATTTCTAAATCAGGATTATGAAAAGACTAGCAATACAATTTGGTTGCATTATTTATTAATATGGGGTGTCTTGCTATTGAATTTTCATTGCAAATTTTTAAATGATTTTGGATTTTTTTTGTTTTCTGCCTTAGGAAACTTTTGAGATTTATCACACACGCACCTTTTTTTTTGTTGATTTTTTATAACTTACCGTCGATAATAATTTAGGGAGATGAGAAAATCCATCCATTATATTTACACTGATCTACACATGATAAAATCAAATATGGATCATTTTGTAATTTATTGGAACAGATCTTTCCATATGGTTTATTAGTTTATGTTTCATAGGCCTAATTTTTTATTCGAAATGAAATGGAAATGGAAATAAATTATTACAAATAATGGTCTAAATTTGATAAAACTAGCTAAAAAACATGAGTTTTGCTACAAGAAAAAATAAATCAAAGAAGCATCAAAAGTTACAATAAGAAATGCTACAAAAAACAAGCTAATTTTAAATCTGACATCCTATCATTTGGCTTGCACCAAAGCAAAATACTGGCCTAGATCAAGATGAAAAAGGCAACTGACTTCCTAATCACAATCATAAATAACACTCCTAAAGAAGCCCATTTCACATACCATACAACATATAAAAAAATCAAATGTCAGAACATGCACAAGAGGGATAACAAATCCTGAGCCTCAATTACTGGACTACAATACCATTCACACACACACACACACACAAATATATATATAATCACACACACACACACACACACACACACACACACACACACACACACATATATATATATATATATATATATATATATGAATGATGTTGCATCCCAGTAGTTGAGGCTCAAGATTTGTTATCCCGGGTCATGGGTTCAAATCCCACCGACTACACATAAGAAAAAAAAAATTATATATATATATATATATATATATATATATATATATATATATATACATATATATATATATGTATGTATGTATATAAGAAAACATGTGAATGATATTATAGCTTTGTGATTGAAGCTCATGATTTGTTATTAGTTCAAATCTCACTGGCCACATTTAAGAAAAGAATTCTCATCGACAACTAAGTCAGTAGAACAGCACGATAGGACTTCAACCCCTGAATGAAATCCCAGAGCCAGCAACCAAGGAGAGCCAAATTAAAAATGTTGGTAATGAGAATTAGCATATATGCCCCAATTATAATCAGACCACCGTAAAAAATAAGAAAAAAAATTAGCTCCGAGCTCAAGAATCTCACTAGATTCAGGGAGGCACTGAGCACCTGGAGGCTGTAAGCCACATATTTGAGAAACATAGCATATGTAGGTTAAGAATCTAGGGCACCTTATGCGGCACCCTGCCCCCAATCCACAAGATTAGATCGAGGGGCGATGTGCCATGCTGGTCAATCTCTCACTTATCATTAGATTATGGTGTAATCCCCAATCTATTATTAAGGGAATGATGTACCCTGGTTAATGCAGCAGAATCATTCACCAAGTATATACATTCAACAGAGTGCAAAAACAAGGAAAGAATAAACGGTTACATCCAAATCCACCACAATACAAGATAAGAAATAAACATGCAGCTCATAATAAAGCAGTACAATGAAAAGAGAAATACATAGGGTACCTGTATCTATTATATCAATTTTGAGATAAGTTTAATCGAAAGAGAAGTATCACTCATCCTCACTAAAGTAATAAAGACAACTAGACTGCAACTCCTTAGCTCCAACCTGATGATCCTCCTGGAAAGGCTCCTCCTCAGGCACAAGATTCTTAAATTGCTCAGAACTTGATATTGTCAATTTCACAATACCAGGGCCCCAATAAAAAAAAATGATTAGACATATTATCTAAGTACATTTTAAGTTGTTTATGTTCATAAGTTTTATGATATCACAATCTTTACTTAATTATCAAAGCAAATAAACATAACTAGGTGCAACAAGCTACAAGAGGATATGAGGAAGTTATAAATAAATGCATTTATATATAAGCAACATGTGAGGTAAAAAGAACATACCTCAACATCAAAGTTGTGACAAGTCTAAGCATATATATATATATATATATATATATATATATATATATATATATATATATATAAAGTAAAGTAAATACTAAAAAAAAAGACTCATCCTAAACATGCTTATGATCATATGATTTATGCAGATTTAAAAGAAAGAAATCTAACTGTGATACATATAAGTAAGCAAGAAAGAAATCTAACATCCTGTAAGTATACAAGTAAACAAGTAATGTAAAGACTAATTGCAAAAAAAGTAAATTATAGAACAAAAAATAAAGTACGTAAAAACTGTCATATCAGAAGGATTGGCCAAATGAGCCAATATGCTGTAAAAATCCTATAGCATTTCTAGGCTAGGGCAGGATATGTAAGATCTCATAGTCTTTCTGGGCTAGGGCAGGAAACGGAACTGTACTAAGGAGGCAAGAAATATGTATGCAGTAATATTTTAATTATTTTACTTTACTCTGTGGATACGTCCAAAAGTGGCTGAGGAGTTAAGCACGTCTGCAAGACTAATCGGGTTCCAACTTAACACAACTCTCCTTAATGAATATGTGTCAAGTAATCCTTATTTCTCCTTATGCCCTTATCAAGTGGAGGCAAAATGCGCAAGATCAACCAGAAACTAAACTCTATGCAAATATTTCCCTAATTATTATATATTTTCATTTTATGCAGCAATTTTATCTAGTATGACATATTTAAGGAAAATAACACAAAGTATAAGGAATGCAAAAGCAATAATAACTCAATAATAAGCAATGGACTTTACTACACAAAGGTGATATCTATTGTTACTACTTAATCTAGTCTAATTAGTCAAAGTTATACAAGTTCAAGATCTCCAATTTCTACTATCAAGTATAACTTAGATCCATGGCGTTATGAGTTAAGAATAATTAGAACTGATTATGTCACAATTTACTTCAATCAATGACGCTTATAAGTTAAATAATTAATCAATATGTCATAGCCAATGAATTTAGACAATCTAAGCTAAGATTTGATCAAAATCCACTAAGACTAGGATTAAGAATTAAAGTTCAAGTTTTGGGGTTTAACCTCATAATCCCAAAGGTAATACATAAGAACCAAGGTTTAAGTCTAAGTTATGAACTAATGATTATGGCAAATCCTATTAAGTAAATTTAAGGCTTAATAGGATAGATTTTCTAATCTTAATCTAAATTTAAGAGATAAAATAGTTATAATTAAAAAAATAAAAATCTAAAAATTAGTAAAATCAAGGTTTCATTCATTGAATAACCCATTTACTCAATGAATGAAATCTAACATGATATCTATCCCTAATATTAAGGAAAGAATCCTAAAGTGAAGTGCGGATCCTAAAGAAGCTCATAATGGATGACTTAAGAATTTAGAAATTGATGATAATTAGAGCAATTTATTTTTATTTACTAGCCATATTAACTTAAGAAAGATAGATTAAGAGCTTAAGAACTATGTTAGAGGCACATTATTCCACTTAGGGATTTTTAAGCTAAAGCCGAGGATTTTCTCAAATTATTCAATTAATGAGCTTAAGAGTCTTAAATTGATTCAGAATCATTCATTTTACTTATTTTAATATTTTAATATTTTAATTGATATCCTAGAGTTAAGGGCACTTAACCAAAATTTTAGGAAAAATAGCTGTTTTGCCCCTACTTAGTAGGGTCTAAAATACTATTTTTTGATTAAGGGCTTCAAATTGAATTTTATTAATGCTAAATAGTTACATACTATTTAACATGAAGATAGACAGTAAGTAGACTAAATTTAGACAAGTATTAAGTCGTATGGGTTCAAATTAAGGATTTTAACATATAAGAACAAATTAGTAATTTTCCTAGTAAAATCTAAAAATTCTATCAGTTTATTATTATTTATTGTTTAAGAATTTCATAGAGCCTAAAATTATTAAATTTTGATATCTATTGGTTGAGTTATAGCCAAAATAGCTCTAGGGTCTAAAAGTGTAAATTTAAGGTTTAAGAACAGGTTAAAAACCTAACTTTCTTAAATGAGGTCCAAATTCAGTAAACTTAGTGGCTATAACTTTCTTATAATACACTGAGTACTATTACTGGGAGTAGGCCTATAATTGAACTTCATTTAGTTAAGTTATGACCTAATCAAGTTCTAGGGTGATTAGGGCAAATTAGAATTTCTAGTTGTCAAAACCTAAATTTTACTTCAGTTTACTTTTAATTAGGTTTTTCTGATCTAAAAAGTATATTGGATGACTTAAATTAGAGTTCAATTGACTAAGTTACGATCAAACTAAATTCTAAGTTAATTAGGGAGATTATGGAAGGGTCATAAAAGTGATTAGTAAAATTATTGACCTAACAACAAAACTAATACTTTCATACTATTCTAAAAATTCTCCTAATTAAAATGAGACCAATATTGATTGTGTTTGGAATGATGGGTACGAACTTATGGATGTTTAAAGTTAAGTGAGGGGTCCTAAAATGTCATTATGTTAAATGTGCATCATATAGAAAATATTAACACTGCCATAATATTCCTCTCATTTTTTCGAGCAAAATGAGATTTATATTTAATATATTTGAACTTATGGATTAATAGATATGAGTGATTAAATTTTCTGAATTTAATTAATTAATATTATATGCAAATTAAATGTTACTGTTTGAATATAAAATTACAGAATTGATTTAATAATTAAATCTACGACTGTGGGACCCATCAGAGACACGAGGCAGACGGACAGCTGACAACTGTGATGCGAGGGTAGGCCCCACTGCTCAATCGCATCAGAAGAAGATGTGTATCGGCCTGAGCAGTCGATAGCGCACGCGAATGAGGCCCACGCCTCGGCTACCGCGCGACTCGAAGAGACGCTGGTCAGGTTGACTCGACCTGCCCCGAGCGAAATCCGAACTTCTTCGAGGGTCCCCTACGCTACGAGGCTAGGGCATCCACTTTATCGGAGCTTCTGCCGATGAGAGGAGTCGTACCGCATATCAACAGAAGGGTTTCAGAGAGACCTTTCAAACGACGTGCGGGTCGACACCGGAGGTCGACGAGGTGACCCAAGAAACCCAACCCTGGGTACCTTCCTACGGAATGGACCAAGTTTAATAGTTTGTATTGTTCATAGATCGACGAATTTAATTGATTGAGCTCTGTGGAGCTCAATCAGACCGGCCAATTGGAAAATTAACAACATGCAATAAGGTTTCATAAGTGTAAATTATCAATTGCATAAGAAATAGGGAGAATCAAAAGTGCCTGGATGTGCGGTTAGTAGAGGTTCACGATGAATGAATTCACCCAGATGATCCTAATTCATGCAAATGGTGAGCCTCTCATGCGGATTAGGGCCTTAATGACTTATAGGCGGAGTCTGCGAGGTTAAGAAGGTGGGGATTGGGCGATGCGGGCGGCGGGCCTGCTGCATGTCGCGGGCGTCGGATCGGCCGTCTGGTCCTAACGGAGGATCCTGACGGCGCGTGCAGATGGCGCAAGCGACGACGTCGTTAAGGGTAATTTAAATAATATTATTATTTAATAAAATTTTTAATTAAAATTAAGTGATTAATTGCACTTATAAATATTCCAAATATTCACCCCTAGCTAATTGAGGGGTTAGGAACATGACGACGAGTCAAATTTTGATTTTGACAAGTATTTATATTCTCTATTTTTTGGGGTATTTAAAATACAATAAAATATTCGACTAAATTCCGACGATTTCCGATTGCCTCCAAAACATTGCCCCTATCTAATTTGGGGGCAATGAGTGCAATGGCGAAGTCCAATTTTCAATTTGAGGTCATTTTAATTAGGTTAATTTTTAGGATTCCTAAAATTTCCAGAATCAGGGTTTGATCCATTTGACCCCTTATTTGGACCAAAACTTTGGAATGAGGTCCTAATGACTATTAAAGTGCATTATAATCAAGTTAAAAATTTGGTTTAGTCCTAAATGACTAGGGTAACAACTGGGTTGTTACACTTGTGTGCCATGCCCGTTGGTGAGCGCCAATTCAAAACTTTTGCTATATTCAGGGAGGCACTGTAACAACCCGAGTTGTTACTCAATCTGATTAGGGCTAGTATAGGTCCTAATCTCAGTCTTAAGTACTAATTAGATCATTAGGAATATTCCCCCAAGACCTAATCCGAATCAGGAGTCAAATGGATCAAATCCTGATTTTTAGAAAAATTCAGAAACCCTATAAATTAACCTATCTAATTGTCCTCAAATTAAAAATTGGATTTCTCCATTGCGCTAATTACCCCCAAATTAGCTAGTAGTGATATTTTCGTGTCAATCGGAAGTTGTCAAAATTTCGTCAAATATTTTAATAATATTAAAATATCCCAAAAATTAAGAAAATAAAATACTAGTCGAATTGAAATCCAACCTCACCATTACGTTCCTCACCCCTCAATTAGATAGGAGTGAACATTTGGAAATTTTTGGGAGCTAAATAATTAATTAGAAATAATTATTAAAAATAAAATTTAAATTAATTAATCAAATAAATTATTTAAATTAAATTATTTAATTAAACCCTTATCGGGTTGGATCCGTGCTGCCTTTCGGATCCGACCCAATATCCTTAGCGGATCCGCTATGAGAGATTCGTCCGATCGAATCGAGATCGGACGGCTCGATCCGTCATCTCCCTCGTGGAGATCGTCCCCCTCCACGCTGCAGGTCACCACTGCCGCTGTCCAACCGGCGCCCTCCCGTCCTCGGTGAGTCCGCCTGGGGCACCTTAAGACCCCAGCCATGCATCGGGTGCTCAGTTATGCGAGTTGGCTCGATCCCAAACTGAAGCCCGAACCCTAACTCCCCTCAGTCGTTAATCAGGTACTCTGCTGATCTACCCATTTATTCATGCGATTATCAATTTTACATTTCGAAATGCTATTCCACCTCGTTGATTATTGATCTACAGGCTCGATTTAGCTAAGTCAATCTGGATCGAGCGAAATCTCTGATCATATATAGTCAAAATTGTTATCGGTCGACTGTCGAACCTTAGCTAGCTAGGCTTAAACCTAGCCGGCGGTGCCGACCTCCTTTACCGGCGGTTCAACTGCCGTTGGGTAGGCCTCGTTGAGGCCGACCTCCGGCCGTGTGGGCCGAGCTTTCTAGCCGCTGGGAAGGGCATGAAATTTCATGCCCTAGCCGGAGGGGCTCGGGTCCGTCGCGGAAGAAGAAATGATAGCTGGGCCGGGCTAGGCCGACCCGGGCCCGCCCCGTAAATCCCGAGTCCACCTGTGGGACCCGCAGTGCCAGCCGGTGCACGCAAATTCATCCATGTGTCATGCGTGGGTCCCGCCTTTGGTTCAGTGGGCGTCAGCTGTGGGGCCTATTGCGATCATTTCGGCCGCAGCTATTGGGTCCACCCCGTGGTGCTGGGGGCCTCGCTCCGCAGTCCTGCAGCCTATCCCGGCCTGCCACGTGTCTGTGGTGGAGCTCGCGCAATAATTATCTGCATAAAATAATTAAAATAATTTTAATTATATTATATATATATATTAATAATAGAATGATTAGATTAATTTAAATTAGTTAGTGATTAATTAATTAGATTAAATGCTAATAATAGATTAGTTAGGAGTTAATTGTAATTAATATTTAATTAAATTGTGATTAAAAGTAAATTAATTGATATTAATTAATTTAATTAAACCTTAATCTTATTAACTAATGATAATTAGTAATTTAATTAGTTAAAAATTAAATAGTAACTAAATCAAATTAATTAATATTATTTAATTACTTTTAATTAAAATAGTAAATTAATATATATTTATATAATAATATTCATTAAATTAAATTTAATTAAATAAAGCTTTAAAGTCTTATAACTTTAAAAATATTTATCCAAATATGATATATGACTCATTTTACTCAGAAAAATAAAATGAATCATATGACGTAATTCAAAAATTCGATTCGGGATGTATTTAATCTTGTGATATTTTAGGGTATAATTAAATACTTATAACTTTTAACCTAGTCATCCAAACATAAGTAATATGAGTCTTAAAGTGATCAGGAGATATGCCTCATCACTGTAGTAGTATTGGTTTTCCCATTTAAAATTTAGTTTGTAAAGTAACATTTAGGACCCTAACCCAAAATGACCAAAATACCATTAATTTTCAATTGACCATAACTTGGTCAATTCAACTCCAAATCAAGAAATTTAAAGTGCTAACTAGCTTATAATTTTAGTACCAATAACAATCTAAAATAATAATTAGGTTCTGAACCCTAGAAAATTTGAAATGACCAAACTATCCCAAACCCTAGTTAAGCTATAACTTGATCAATTGAAGTTCAAATTGGGTCTATTCCCAATTAAGTACTCAGTATATTATAGAGAAGTTATAGACATTGAGTTTACTGAATTTGAACTTCAAACGAAAAAGTTTGATTTTCCCCTTTGACCCTTAGAAAATTACTGAATTGCTCCTGAATCTTAGAACCTCTATAACTTAGCCAATTTACCTCAGAATTTAGTATTTTTGAACTCTATGGAATCATTGAACAGTAACTAACATTAAACTGCATAAAAAATTTAGATGTTATTAAGTGTAAATTACTAAATTACATTTTAGGTAAAAATTCTTAGTTTGGACCTATAGGACCTGTTTCTTATCCAAATTGAGTGTACTTACTATCTATCTTCATGTTAGACAGTAAGGAATCATTTGGCAGTAAGAAATTCTAATTTGAAACCCTAAATTAAAAGGTAGCTTTTTGGATCCTTAAGTAGGGGCAAAATGGTCATTTTGCCCAAAATTTAAGTTAAGTGCCCTTACCCCTAATTTATCTTGTAAATCACTAAAATCAATATATAAACTATATTAGAATCACTTATGTGATTAAAATTAGCTTTTCAATCAATTTAGTTAAATTCCCTAAAAAATTCTATAAGTCTTTCCTTAGGATCTTACACTTCACTTTAGGGCTATTCCTAAGACTAGGGCTAAATCATAGGATAGATTTCATTCATTAAATAACAAGGTTATTTAATAAATAAATCCTTAGTTTTATTAGTTTCTAGATTTTACAACTTAATTTTGATTATTTTATCTTTCAACCTTAAACTTAGGATAGGAGAATCATCCTATTAAACTTGACTTTGCTCAAATAGGATTTGCCCTAATTTGTAGTTCACTCTTAGTATAACCCTAGATCCCTTAGATTATACCCTTAAATTATGTGATTAAACCCAAGCTCATGGTATTTAATCCATAATCTTTAGTTTGGTAGATCTTGATCAGATCTTAGTTAGAACGTCTGAATTCATAAAATGAGGATATTGTGATTTATTACTTAAACCTGTAGTTGTGCTTGATTAAACTAGATTAGAACCTGATCATTTCTAATCCCTTTAACTTATAAGGTCATATTTTTAAGTTACACTCGATAGTAGGAATTGGAGATCCTAAATTTGTGTAACTTAGATTTAATTAGAAAATAAATGACATCACCATATTTTAGTAGAGTCTCTTGCTTACTACTTTATTTTATGCTACACATTCATTGAATTTTGTGCTTAAATCCTTGGACATATCATGCAAGAATATTATTGCATGAAAATAAAAACTTTGAATAATTAGGAAAACTTTGCATTGGGTTCAATTTTTTGTTGATTTTGTGTAATAGTACCCCAATGGGCAGGGGAAGATGAGATAAGGATTACTTAACTTCACTCATTGAGGAGTATGTTGTTAAGTTTGGAACCCAAATAGTCTGGCAGATGTGCTTGACTCAGCTACTTATAAAATTGTCTATAGAAATAAAGTAAATAACTAAAATATGAATTTGCATATATTAATTTGCATAAAATTATAACAATATGAATCTGATAATTCTGAGAATGCATAATTTATTTAGACCTCATAATCAAAAACAGAGTCCACCATTAGACTCACCACACCCAAATCAGCTAGGGTGGTATTTTGAAAATATTTGGAAGTTGTCGAATTTTTCCTGAATATTTTAATAATATTTAAATACTCAGAAAATTAAGATAATTAGATTGACCTCCAATTAAAGATCCAATTTTATTTTTGAGTTCATAACACCTCAATTAGGTAAGGGTGAATTTTTTTGGATTTTTCGGAGTGCGTTTGGATATTTTATTTTGAGTAATGACTTGTGTTTAAATAAATAATTAAATAAAGATTATAAATTAAATAGTTATATATATATATTATTTACCCGATCGGCTGTATTCAGAAGGCGAAGATCCACTGTGGGAGAGCAAACATGATACAGTGGTCCTGTGTGATCCGTGATGTTAGATTTTATTTAAACCTAATCTAACGTTGAGGATCAGTTTGAGCTAATCCAGCCATTGGATCAACATCTTGATCCAACAGCTTGGATGCATCCTATCCTTCCCCTCCTCGCATGACCTCTGCAACCTACAGACGAAAGACGTCCGGCTCATCCAGCTGGCCCCGTCCATCTGAATTAAGCTTCCCAATCTTCTCTTTTTCCCATTTACCTCTTGGAAGGAATTGCGGGAGCGTAAGGCTGAAATCGAGGGAGCTGAGGACATTTCGGGGAGACGAAAAATTTTCTTCTCTATTTTTCCTTACTTGCATAAGGTACACTCTCCGATTTTCCTTCCCTTATTCAATCCTAAATTTTAATAACGAGCTATTCCTTTCCATTTATGTTTTGATCGAACCCTATCGAGTTCAATCGCGTCTAAGTCCCCCATTCGCCTTTTTTTTTACTTCGGCACTTCGTTAGGTCCGAAAAAGGGGATCTAGGGTTCGATTCTGCATCCCGTATAGACGTCGTCAAGGCTCACTTTTTAGTTTAATATGTTGGTATTGAAGAGAACTTTATATTGGCGTGCGGGCTCCCTCGGGAAACCACTGGACTCGGTCTATAAATCTAACCCTAAAAGTATCTCTTCGGGATACTTTGGGGGAGGCAACAGTTCAAACCGGGCATCTGTGGTTCACCTTCAATCGCTGGACCAGGCAATTTATTTTGCCTAAACTGCTCAATTCCTGGCTCAGCGGGGAGGACCCACCTGGACACGCGGACCAATAATAGGCTGCTGCGTGTCCAGCCGTCTGAATCTTAATGATGAAACAACCGGATTTAATTATAAGTGTATTAAACTTTGAGCCATTCTTTTCCGTGCCATTTCCATTTTTCTGTGTTGCCATTAATTCTGCACCATTGTCTGTAATGATTAATCGCAGATTAAACTAATGATTGTTATAAATTTAATTAATATTAATTAAATGTAAAATTTTATTTCATTAATAACTTTAATTATACTCATCTAAAATATACAATATTATATTCCATTTTGATCACAAAAATGAGTAGATCAATAATGTGTATTTTAATTTCTATTTTAACAAATATTTTAATGGGTCAATATTTATGATTAATTAATCAATTACAATTATTAATCATCATTTCATGTGATCTAATTTGATCATTTAAGATCCAAATTAAATGATCAAATAGTCTATTTTACTCACAAAAATGTGATGAATAATAATATAAAATAAAATTTAATATTTGAACCCTAATTTTCTTAATCAATTTTTAACATAATTAGGAGTCATTAAAACCCTAATTTTTCTAATGTTGTCCAAATTTGACCTAAGTAGTGTCATTCTTCTCCTTATCATATAAGAATTTCATTTATATATAAATCATTTCCATTGAACAACAATTTAGGATTTTAGGTTTTTGACTCTTACTTAGTGTTATTGTGATTATTTCAAATTCCTGGATATTATATTTTAAGCTTTATAAAACCCTAGGATAGCTAACTTGTATTAATATGAGCTTAGTTCTTAACTCTCTCCTATGTGAATTAATAGCTAAGTGCTTAATTCACTTTTTAACCCTAAAATATAACCCTAGGTTTGATTTGCAATTAATCTATAGTTGATCTCTAGATTTATTAGTTATAACCATGAAGAATATATAGTCTTAATGCCTTAGTATTAGTAGATTTATGAATCAACTAGATCTAGCTTTATTGATTAGGTTAGAATTTAGTTTATTCATCCTAATCCCTAAAGCTTCTTCTTGATTATTTTAAGATGTAGTAATAGGAATCCATAACTTACTTAGATTAGTTTAGGAATCCTATTAAATTCCTTAAATATCAACTAATAGTATACTTAGAACTTATAGTTCTTAAGTCCTATTAATTACTTATCTTAAACCTTACTATTCTTATAATAAAGCTAGATTAATATTTGATTGATTAGGTCCTTCAAACTACAACCTAGCTAGTGAACATTATTGGTTCTGTCTTAGTTCTAATCTATTAAGTTAGATATTTTCCTATCTTGATCTCTTCCTACAAGACACATAAACCTTAATTTAATTATTATTATAATTAGATTTTGTAGTTTAGAATGAGATTAAGAGCTTGTTTATAATATTAATAATTATACTTATAAATTATTTTGTCACATCATATTAATTGAATTGAATCTACTATTTTTAAAATCCCAATTACTACTATATTACAATTAACTGAGATCAATATCTCAAGGTTAATTGAGAGCTCAATTAGCTCCAATCACTAAGTAGATTATTAAAATTAGATAACTTTGGAAATCACTTAGTTATAATTATTGATTTTTCTTGAATGCTTGCTTAGCTTTGAGCCTTTTTTTCCTTTGAATCATTCATATAAGCCATTGTGCATGAATAAAACTTTCACATTAAATTACTAGTGGTCTATATGGTGGATCAATCTAGGGTAGACTAAAAATAGTGTAATAAGGAGACCTCACATTCTTTGAGAGAGAATGTGAGTGTTTTTGTAACAGCCCAAACTCTTAAGCACCAATGTATTGTCCGCTTTAGCCTGAAAGGCCTCACATGATTTGGCCCTCAGAAGATAACTTCCCAGTAGGTCACCCATCCTAGGAGTGCTCCCACCTGAGCATGCTTAACTTTAGAGTTCTTATCAAGAACTCCAATATTATCTGAAAAGGCATCTTGATGTTTAAGAATTTCACTTATTACTGTTTAAGTGGGTCTTCACAATCTTCCAAACTTAAGTAACTGACGTCCTCATCAGTATCCACACATAGATCCAAGAACCATCCATTGGGTAGATAGGACTAGAGGTGACCCCTACAGGTGCAAGAGGTACCCACAACCATGTAGCACCTTAACCATCATGGGTTCAAGAAACTCCACCGTTATCTGAAAAAATATATTGATGTTTAAAAATTTCACTTATTATTATTTAAGTGGGTCTTCAAAGTTTTAGGTAGACCCAGCTTTTCCTTAATTGTTAAACAGACATGTTTAACTCCTCAGTTCATTCTGAATATCCCTACAGAATGAGTACAGATTAAATTAAGTTCAATTAATAAACATGTGTGATCTTTAATCTTATAGATTGTTAAGACTCATCATAGCTTTTAGCTATATTACTTTTCATAGTTCTAGACTATATGAATCTTAGACTAATAATCTAAGATCTTCTTCCAATTTCCTTACTATGCATTTTCTATGATTTAGAACTATACTTTACTTATTTACAGTTTAATTAGATTACAGTGAATATTGTATAATTTCATTTAAATGCTTCACTATTAATTTTACTTACTTAGCATAAGTTCATTTGAACATATATATGCTTTACTTTATTTACTTTCATATGCACATTAGTTTATTTCTAGCCTATTTAGGATGCTTTTACCCTTGCATTAAGTGAGTATTCTAAATCACTTATTTTTCCTACTTACTCTCCCTTACTTATATACTTACCATATTGCACCTATGCTTGTGCTTACTTTGTAACTAGAAATGTGATATCCAATTATAACAATAACATGTTTAGCCAATCTTAAATGTACTTAGAGTATTTAGTATAACTAGATTTTTTATTTCTTGGCTTTGCCCTATCACATTTAAATGCCAAAATATCATAGATCAGGTGCACCTGGAGGCTAGTGGAGCTGGACAAAGCGCTAAAAATTAAAAACTGCTTCCGCCTATCATATATTATAAATTTATTATTACAATTTGCAAAGTAAGCTATTAGAATTCTTCCATTTATTTTTAGTTTACTGTTGGTTTGTAATAATGTCATTTACTTTAATTTTACTACACTTATTGGAGCTTAGAATACATAAAATGCTTGTGATGAATGAATGGATGAATGGTTATAAATATATAAAAGTTGCATATTTACTTAGAATGTTAAATTGGAATTAGTTATATACTCATTTGTTTATAGAATTAGAATTTAGTTTCTTATCTAAGTAGTAATCCTTTCATGTATATATGTGAGTATTGAATGTTATGATAAAGCAAACCTTATGGTAGACAATTGTTACACATATGATTTTCTCCCTTTAAACTTTTAAAATTGTAAATGAGCAATCCTATGAAATGGATTGAACTCTATTTTAGAATTGTAAATGAGTAATCCTATAAAATGGATTGAACTTTATTGTAGAATTGGAAATGAGTAATCTTATAAAAAGGATTGAACTCTATATTAGAATTGGAGTTAAAATGGATTGAAAGCATGTTAGTTTAGGTTATCTTTTCTTTCAAAATATAACTTCCATTGGAATGGAAGTCTTGCATGTCTATCTTGCAGGTGTCTCCTTAACCATTTACAAAGGAGACCCTGCCAAATTTTGTAAGAAAATTTAAACTTAGAATAATTTGGCAAAAGTGTAGACATTTAATTCACATGTCAAGTACTCACTAAAAATCTAGAAATTTATATTTAAGATTATAAGTATTTATTTTAATTGTTTTAAATTACAAATTCATGTCTTCTTACTTAAATCATATGCTTAGTCATATTTCATTCTCATCTTTTAAATCCATATATTACAATCTTACTTATAAATTACTAAATACCATTCATAATTTTCCTTCCATCTTAACTTAAGACTCTCTTCTAAATTCTTGGCCAAATACAATATCTAATGATTTGGATTAGCTTTCTTCTAATCTAGCATTAGATATTGTGGTGACACATCAATATTGAGTTAAGTGATTCTCAATATTGGGGTCATCACAAAAGTGTACTTAAGGAATTTGTCTAATAAGATTTTTCCTTTATTGTCTAGGGCCCAGACATTGTGAAACCGACAATGTCAGATTTTGAGCAGCTTGAAAATCCTGTCCCTGTGAAGGAACCTTATCTAGAGGAGGCGCAGCATATTGGAACTGAAGACCTTTAACTCTTTTATTTTATTGTGAGGATGAGAGTTGCTTTTACTACATTTATAACTTTAAGTAAATTCTGTAATAATATAGGCACCCTTGTGACTGTGTTTACTTTTTATATTATTATTTCTGAGTACTTTACTTTTTATCTCTCATTTGATGTATTATGGTGAAATGAATATGTTGTTTATTTTATATGCTTCCACACTTTGTACTTGTATTGATTTAATGACTGGTAGTATATATTCACTCTGTGCACATCCTTCCCTTATTAGTGGATTGTGGATCTTATCTAATCCAATGATAAGTGAGGGATTTGCTAGAGTGGCACACCACCCTTTAAGTCTAATCTTACGGATTAGGGGGTGGGGCACCACAGGCACTGAGCACCTTGAGGCTTTAAATGATGTATCTAAAAAATGTATGTATGCTAAGAATAAAGAGCACCTTGTGTGACATGCCTGGTGGTGAGCACCAATTCATCATTACTCCTAATAGCTAAATCTTTATTGGCAACAAGCAAATTATAACTTAAAAATTTTTTGTTCTTAATAGTAAAAATGCAGGACAAATGACACTTAAGAACTGTTGAATTACATTCTGGCCAAATGTGATAAGTGACAATAACTACTAAAGTAAGATGGTGCCTTTTGCTATTGGAATTGGCAGAAGCTATCGTTTCTAGCAATAGGAGAAGAGATGAAGGAAAGAGGAGATTCACGTAATATTCAATAATTATAGCAGCTGAAAAGAAAATTTGCATCCAAAGAAAAAATGCTCCACCAAATTTTAAACTTCGTGGTAGAGTGCACATAGGGGATTACATCTAATCTCTAATTTCCTAAGCTTATCTGTAGTTTTGAGACCTGAAAGAATACACCTTCATAAGAAATGGAATATTTTAACTTATACCACTTATGCCAAACTCATTTGTACCAATTGACCGGATTTTGTCTCCCCAAGGCCACCAGTTTGGCTTGGGCAAGAGGTTAGGGGCAAGAAAAAGCATTGAGATTAGAGTCAAGTAAAGGAGCCCGTGCCTAATTGTAGAAAGTTTTCCAATATAATAAAGTGAAGTTAGAACCTCCATGTGTAACAAACCTAAGTTGTTACTTAGCCTAATATTAACTTAATTGCAATCTAATTATCATTCCATTGAGTTCATTCAATCATTATAACCAAACTTTGAAGAATTGAAGCGATTCAGAACTCAATCAAAAATTTGGATTATTTTATTAATATTTAATTAATTAGAAAATTGAGATATTTAATTTGACCTTAAAATCAAAATCTGACATTGCCATTATGCTCGTTACCCCCAAATTAGCTAGGGTGATGCTTTGGAAGTATTTTGAAATCGTCAGATTTTTGCGAATACTTTAATGTATTTAAATACCCTGAAAATTATGATAATTGAATTGATCTCTAAATAAAAATCCAACTTCAGCATTGCGTTCCTCATCCTTGAATTAACTAGAGGTGAATTTTCGAAATTTCTTGGAGCCCGCTTATTTATCAAAATTTATTAGAAAAGTGTGCTCATTAAACAATTATTAATTATTAATTAATATTAAAAAATTCCATTTTTTCCTTCTGTTCGCTGGGACTCGCCTCCTCCTCTCCTGTTCTGTGCCCCTCTCTCCCTTCTTGCACACGTAAGGTTCCCTCCCATGCTGATGGGAGAGGGCTTTCTATCTTGCCATCCTCTCTCTTCCAACCCAAAGCTCCTCTTCTCCCCCTACTTGAGCCATGCATCCTTCTCCCTTAAAGCTAGCTCCCCCAACTCCCCTCTCTATTTTTACTAAAGCTGTTGAAGAAGAAGTCCCTAATCCCTTGAAGAACCCCAGCCATCTTCCTTTTTTGCTGGCAGAAGAAGAAGAAGAAGCTCCTTCATCCCAAGTTCTTGAAGAACTCTAGATATAGCTCTTCTTCCATTTGCAAGCTCAGGTACCCTCTTGTATCATTTCCTTGTACATTTCTTTCCCTCATTGGACTGATCCAATGGCTACTTCTTATTACTCACACACTTATTTCACATCCTTAAGAACTTGCATTTGAACGATCGAGCTCAATAGAGCTCAATCAGAATCCAATTGAAAGTGGAAATGATTAGTGTTGAACAGAAAGAAACTACATAGGTAGCTAGTGCTTCATTATTTGTGTCATTAGAATGGTCCATTGACGTCAATTTTGGTATCAATGGAAAGGTCTAAGAATTTTTCCATCGGTATATGGCACCACACTTGAGGTTCCCTAAATTGAGATTATTTGAGTACAAAAAAGAAGCACGTTCCGTTTTGGCCCAGACAAAATCACCGTCAAGCGCTACAGCGCATCGTACCACCTGACTTTCGACCAAGGAGCGCTATAGCATGCTGTAAAACTTGGTTTTTGTATAGGGAGTGTTACAGTGTGCCACAGCAACAATGTCTTAGGAAATCTGGTGTCGTACCGTGCCACAGTGCCCGTATTTTGGGATATCTAGCATCGTAGCGCGCCACAGCGCCTGAAATCACTACAGTGCGCCATAGTGCTTAAATGTGTTGTCGTACAGCAGCCTTCCATAGCGCGTCATAGCGCCTAGCTCTCAACCAGGAAAGTTCTGGATGCGTCATAGCATGCGGAACTGTCCAGTTTTGCCCAAACTTCAAATTTTTCGTATTTTGATGACTCTTGATCCCTAATAATGCAAATTATACCAAAATTAAAATTGTTTATAATGTAATCATGCATTAGATAACTTTAGAGGTGATTTTTTGTAGTGCCCCGCCCCATCGTCGTGCGCAAAAGAATTAAGTACAATCATATCGGCGGTGGAGCGGTGCGCCACTCGGGGAAGAATATCTCGTCTCCCCGAATAGCTGAAAACTAAGCCCATCTGAAGGGCTGCTGACTCAACCACAAGGAGGGTTGAGAGCTAATACTTAAGATTAGAGTAGTATCCTTATCCTAAGTATTAGGCAAATACATACATTATATTTAGAATATAATAGGAATCCAATATATGTATAAAATATCAGCATTTCTAGTATGCTGATCACATCACAACACTAAGTATAAGTAGTATAAGAACAGAGTGCAGAAGTTTAAAGCAAATATCCAAAAAACATTTATCATAGAAGCTGTATGAAAATATGCATCTCAGAAAAGAAAAAAAAATACATCCAGAATTATTACAAACTGTTTACTGAAATAGACATAAAACTGAACTAAAAATACTAAACAAAAAATAAAATTGGAGGAGAGTCCACTAGTGCTCCACGAGCTCCTCCTGAATCTCCTAGGTATCCTCCTGACCTGGCTCAATATACTGCTCAAGATCTAACAAATTGCCGGATCCCAAAAGTATCTCGTGTTAGACAATAAGTCTAACACATCAAAACTAATCTAAACAGTTCTAGTTATTCATTTAACATTTACATAATGTGATTAAATTTGCAGAAGTACTGTAAAGGTAACTAAAAACATAAAACTATATAAAACTGCACAAAACTGAAGCAATGTAAAGTAAAACTGAACTGTAACTGAATACTGAAGATAAATCAAAATAGTACTGAATCTGAAATTGAGTAATTATATGTACAACTATGCTGTATATCACTGAAACTGTGTATCTGAATATGCCACAATACTGTATGCTACTGATATGCCACCAAAATATCACTGAATTGTTATGAGCAGTACGGTCCAATGTATACATACATCTAGTTGGGAATACTGTCTACTGATGATGCCGATGCATCCTGAAATTCCCCAGTCAATGTATGCAACATTCCGTAACTCATAAATTATCACTGATACTTATACATTATTTTGATATTCACACATCATTCTGATTCTCACACATCATGCTTATGCTCATGCTCATACTTCTAAACTACATGAGATAAATCCAGAAAATGCTTTAAAATTTGATAATGAATCCAAAGTCCCCATTGTGCAGAACCCTGCTAAAAGGATTCTGGCTCCTAAATTCTAATCTCGATAATTAGTTAAAGTTGAGAGTTTACTTAAAAATCATTAGCTGGGGAGATTGTATACACATATTTAGCATATTTGCAAGAAAGGTAGATTTAACCCTTAGTTTGTTTAAACTGCACTTATCAAAGCGCACTATGATAGGAGGCAGAACCCAGTCATAGTTTATATCTCAAGCTAAGTTATTAAATACCCTAATTACAAGCACACTTAGTGGTCTATGCAAAGTGACTTAAGATACTTAGTTTTCTTAAACTGCACTTATGCGTACTATGATAGAAAGCAGAACCCGGTTGTAGTTTACATCTCAAACTAAGGATCTTGTTCACTAATTATAACACTCTTAGTCTTGGAAGATTTATTCTAACAGGACTGTATTTGGCTAATCCCGCAGAATAGCACCTGGTCATAAGTCCACATTGGAGTGAATCAACCAATCATGAATATTACTAAAATAATCTAGTAATATGGGTATACCCTACTATACCCAACCAATAATTTGAGTTCAGCATATTCTATTTATTTAATAAACAAGAATTTATCAAATCTATTAATCTTTACTCTAAGTAGGTGTATCCTACACAAGGCTCCAAGGATGTGATCAAAGGATCACTCAACATAGGTTGCTACCACAAGGAATAAGCCACAATCTAAGTACTTTAGGTGTTCCTACCACAAAGTATCAAGTTCAACTTCTAAAGTTATGAAGGACCAACTAGGTTTCTACCTCAATAAATTACAAAAGTCCTTCTTACCTCAATGTATCGTTAGTTAAGGTCTTTAACTAATTTAATGATGAATCCTATAGCGAGACCCTTAAGATCTCATATTTATACTTCTTAAGGTTTACTTGTTATACTTAAGTTAAGTGATCAGATCAGATGGTTAAAATTCATTAAATCCTTTCTCATTCTACAATCATGAGATAAAATCAAAGATTCTATTTGAGTTAGATCATTGCATAAATCATTATAACTTTTATTTCCATCTTATGCTAATTGTCTTATATAAGAGAAAATCAAAGATCTAAAGTTTGGATTCAGATGGTTCAATCACACTTATTCAATATTATCCTTTGCACTTCTAATTTGAAGATTTAAGATCAACATCAAATGATATGCATTATTGCAATAATATCAATTAAATTATCTTACAATCAAGTTAATTAATTAAGTGATTAAGGTTTTAGATCTTAATCAAGAGAAGCTAAGGTTTAACCCCTAACCTTTCTTTCATTAAGACCAATGTTAAATTTAAAGGTCAATGATAAATCAATGTATTATTAGTGTATTATTGATGTCAAGCTTAGTTTTGGATTAAGTATCATTTACTTAATCAAGTTATCAAGATGCTTAAGTTCATGTAGGCACATTTAAGTATTCAAATAAATATTAAAGTTCTCTAATATACATTATAAAAGTACATAGATAGAAAGATGACACAAAAGGGTAATCAATGCTAATCAAATTCTAAATTAAATTAAAGGGATTAGCATTTAATCACAAATTTAAAAGACTTAAGTTTCATGCCATTGTTGTTGTTAGGATATACCTATTCAATTCAAGCACTTAAAACTTTATTACTTAGCATTTGGCACAATACATATTTAGGATCCATAGTAGGTTTTGAGCACTTAATTTCAATATGGAATTTTATGCAATGCTCAATTTAGTATAACTTAGCCCCACTAGGGTCCTAGGGGTCTTAAAATATCAAAATGGTGAAGTTTTGGCCATTTCAACCAAAACTGGGCAGTTTTACAAAATCTGGGCAGTTTTCTGGAAATTATGGGAAAATTTGCAAGTTTGGGCACTGCAGCGCGCTGTAGCGCTTTTCACGCGGTGGTGCGCTGTGGTCCGCTGTAGCCCGCAGCGGCGCGCTATGGCGCGCGATAGCGGTTCCATTTGCGAAAATCACTGTTCAATTAATTTATTTTTCATAGTTTCTAAAGTTCCAAAAATATTTCCGCTGCAGCCCACTGCAGCGCGCTGTAGCGGTCTATTTTGCAATTTTTACTGTTCAATTACTCTATTAAATGTTTATATAAGTTTCCGCCGAAATGCCGCTGCAGCCCGCTACAGTGCGCTACAGCGCGTTGTAGCGGTTCATTTTGCAATTCTACGGTTCAATTAATTTTATTAATGTTTTCCCTAAGTTCCTGCCGAAATGTCGCTGCAGCTCGCTGCAGCGCGCTGTAGCGGCAGATGGTGATTTCGCTAGGTGTGAAACCCATGAGGCCCTTCTTTCATGTATAATTTCTCCTAATCTAGACCGTTCCATGAGTAGTGCCATATATCGATGGAAAGGTATTTCCGATACCTTTCCATCGACATCAAAATCGACATGAACGAAGCATCCTAGTTATACTAAAAATATAGATGAATGATGGGGTATACGAAATAGACGAAAACAGAGCATATTCCTTTGAAGCTGTTAAGAGCCTTAATGGATTTCACTCATGCATATGGACTTCCAAGTCTATATTCTAGCATAATAACAACATGTAGAAGGCAAAAGGAGAGGAGCAAATGGGTACCTTTTTGTCCTTTGAAATAGAGGAAGAAGAGGAGCTTTGTTTCCTTCAAGTCCTTTGGGATGAGCCTTCTCCTTCGAGGTGCAGCAATGGAAGGGGAGGGAGAGAGCTCTAGAGCTTACTTGAAATATACTAAATTATTGACGAGTTTTAGGAGAATAAAAAAAATAGGGGAAATTGCATGTTTAGGATTAGACAATCCCTTATTTATCTCCTTTGATTATTTATTTTCTTTAATTATTTAAATTTTCTGATTTTTGAAACGTGCTTTGAAAAATCTCAAAAATTCACCCCTAGCTAATTTGGGGGTTAGGAATTCAACGGCGAAGTCAGAATTTGATTCTGACGATTATTTAATTATTCTATTTTTCGGCGCATTTAATTATATTAAAATATTGACGAAAATTCGACGACCTCCAAACGCGTCCAAAATATCATCCCTAGCTAATTTGGGGGTGATGATCGCAACGGTGAAGTCGGATTTCAAATTCGAGGTCAAAATAAATATCTCAATTTTCTAATTAATTAAATATTAAAATATTCCAAAATAATCGATTGGTCTCTGAATTGCTCCAAACCTTCAGGGTTTGGTTCTAATGACTAGATGAACTTAATAAAATGATAATTATGATACAATTAGTCTAAATTTAAGCTAGGTAATAACCTTGGATTGTTACATTTTTAAATATGAACTCCACACTTATGATGCTTTGAAATTTATTTGCTCAACTAGATTTAAATTTTGAATTTTTAAATCACTAATTAAGTACCAATTACTTTAGCTCATAATTAATAAATGTTATCATTTATTAATCTCTAATTTGCCTTGCATGTGTTTCATAAACAATAGGTGTGTATGTTAGAACATATAACTTCTGATTTGAATAGTTATATATTTCATTTGATATTAATCAACATTTAACCTTAATTAACCTAAGGAAATATATAATAAAGTAAGTAATTCATTTTTTTTATTGATTTGAACATCAATAATGGATAATAAGCTTACTGATTTTTAAATAAATCAATATCTATATAATCAAAATTAATTTGGTTATGTTTGGGATTGAGCCTTAACTTGACTAGATTAAGTCTCACACTTAATTAATTTGAACAAGATACTTGATTTCAAAACTAAAGAACTCACATAACTCCAATCAACCCTTATTGATTTGCCATTAATCTTAAATTAGTTAATTATAAGTATTAAGATTTATAGCAAACTCATGTGATTAATCATCTGAACCTAACCTTTAAGTCCTTAATTTTCTAACAAGAAAGATCATTAGCATAAACTAACTTATAAAATCAGACTAATTTATAAAATAATCAATTCTCAATAATTCATATGATTAAATCCCATAACTATATTTTAGGCTATAATCAGATGAGATTACTCATCTGATTTGTATAACCCAAGTGAATACTTTAAAGATTGTAAGTTTAAGTATATCCTTATAATTTAGATTATAGCTTAAGTAATACTTTTTAGTACTTAGATCTTTAAAACATAGAGATAATGTTTAGATTAATTAAATTGTTAGACATTTTAATAGTTAAATTATTGAGAGGAAGAGCTTATTATCTGATATTGAGGTAGAAGCTTAGATGAACCCTTACTATCTTTAGACTCAGATCTTAGATCATTATGGTAGAATAACCTAACGATTATAGAATGAAATAATTCCTTATGATAGTATCCTAAGTTGAATGACTTTCATGTCACATCTATGGAACCTTTGTGTAGTACTCATTATACAGAAGTGTAGATTCATTAGCTTGTATTCCTTATTTATATGTAGAATTGCTATAATGAGAATCCATAAAATTATCAGTTGGAGATGATAATGTATATCCATATAATTGATTTATTTCAATAGAAAATAAAATTAGTTAATTTGCCTTGAATATAATCGTAGAGCCTCGATCTTATCTTAGGTAATTAGATAAGTACATTTTAGTATAGGATATACATCTCAAATCCAAAAGTGTTATAAGTAGGGTACTTAACAGCTTAATTTGATATAATAAACTGTAAAAGGATTATGTCTCTTATAATTATGATTTTTGATAAGTACAGTTAAACAAACTAAGTATTTCAAGTCACCATTTTTAGGACACTATAAGCTATGTTCACAATTAGGGTATTTAACAATTTAGTTTGAGAGAATAAGCTGTAAAAGGATTTTGTTCTTATTATTATGCATTTCGATAAGTGCAGTTAAAAAAACTAAGTGCTAAATCAACTATTCTTAATAACATACCGATCACGTACAAGCAACTCTCCCCATTTGGTAATTTAGGATGTAACTATACTAAGAAATTATAATAATTCAGTAGACTTAAATCAGGAGTCATAATTCATTTAGGTGAATTCTGCACAATAAAGATAAGTGGAATCATTATTGGATTTTAGTCAATTTTTGGATTTTGATGATTTAAAGCATATAGTCATTAAAGCCTTAGCATATCATTAATGCATAAGTCATGTTAACATTAGGGGAGCACTGGACTCACCTAAGGACTTTATTAGTGGAGCACTTGGCTCACATAAGGACTTTAATAGCAGAGCGCTTGGCTCACCTAAGAACTCTGCTAGCGGAGCGTTCACTCACATAGGATATGTGGGATGTCATGTGACATCGAGTCAGCATACTTATGGCATATAGTTTTGTGGTATATTCTGATGAATATGTATACATTTAGTAGCATACAACATAGTTTTAATTCACTCTTTACTTAGTTGTAGCTTCTTTACTATTTTCTCTACTTTCAATACTCAGTTTTACTTTACTTTCAGATTTGTATTGTTTTAGATTTTTTGACTATTTTAATATGTTATGCAATTTGATTTGATTATTTAAATGTTAAACATTAGATAAATATAACTATTTAAAAGAAATTTTGATGTGTTAGAGTCTAACACATGGTACTTTTGGGATCCAGCAATTTGCTAGATCTAGAGCAGCCTGTGATGCTAATTCAGGAGGCCTTACAGGAGATCCATAAGGAGTCCGTGGAATACTAGAGGACTCTACATCAGCATTTACCTTTTTGCATTAGTTTACTTTTACTTTAGTCATTAGACTATTTTCTATTAATTCATTTAAGTGGATAGTTTGTAATAACTTTGGATGTATTTTGTTTTCTTTTCCTGAGATGAATAATTTATTTAGCTTTTATGATGAATGATCTGGATGTATGCTTTAATTTCCACACTCTATGTTTACTACTTCTTATACTTAATATTGTGATGTAATTAGCATATATGAAATACTAATACACATGTATATTAGAACTTCAGTCCACTTATGATTTAATGTACATAAGTTCCCTACCTAATATGTAAGATAATGATTTTATACTTATCTTAAGGATTAGTATTCAGCTCTCTTTGCTTTGGGGCTGAGTCTTAGCAGTTCAGCTTATTTTACTTAGTAGATATTTGGGGAGGTTCAACAATCCTTCCTGGGTAACGTGTCATTCCATGTCCAATTGTTAACTCTTTTGCACACGATGACAGGACGGGGCGTTACACTATGCCCAAGGATCACTCGAGTTAGCCCACTAAGTGCTTTATCGAGAATTGGCTTGCAAGTTGATGAAGTTTGATAGTTTGCATGTGTAATGCCCATAAAATCATATTAAGAACCCAATCTAATACTAGGGTGTTACCATAGCACTTAATACTGGATTAGAAGAAAATTAATCCAACATTAAATGCTATATGGCCAAGAATCTTTGTGAGGGTATAAGTTAAGCAGTAAAAATATACAAGTAGAGAAAAATACAACAAGTAAATGAATTTAATTCATTATCCAAACTAAGTAGGTAAAATGAAAGTAAATCCATCATAGAAATAATGTAAAAATATTGTAGAATTTAAGTTATTATAAACTAAATTTAAATGTAATGAAAGTAAATTATATCATCCTCACTAATGCAGTAAAAAGAGTGCAGAAGCAGAAATCTTTAAATCTACTATTGTTCGGTACTAGGTCCAGCTCCACTATCTAGAAGGTGCTCCTAATCTACCATATTTTAATTTTTAAATATGGTAAGGCACAACCAAAAGCATAAAAATAAGTGCGTAGACTAAAAAGTCTAAGTACATTTTAATATTTGGCTAAGTTTTAATTAAGTTTTAGTTGGATATATCATATATGTATTTTTACAATTGAAGACTAAAAGTGGAATACTAAGCATCAAAGTAAGGGTAAAGAATAATATGGAAGATAGTAAATAAGTAAAGAGTAAGACTCATAAGTAGGTTTTCTCTAGACTGCAACAACAAGTAAGGGAAAAATAAATATCCTAATAAGACTAAAAACTACTAATATACATATGAAAGCATATAATGAATACATGAATATGTTCAATGAATATTATGCTAAGTAATAGAAACTAAAGAAGTGAAGCATAAAATGAATGCAAAACAACATATTTTGCATAAAGTAAAAACTATAAGTAAGTAAACTACAGTAAAAGTAAAACTTGAATAGAAAAGTAAAGTAAGGTAGAGCTTAATCTCATGGGCTAAGTAGACATAGTCAAAGATTATGATAAGTAAGCATAGCTCAAGGGCTATGACAAGCTCTCAAAATCAATAAGATTATGATAACTTAATGTTCAATTTTTTACGTTATTTTAAGTTTTTTGTTATGTAGGCAAAGTTACATAATGAGTGAGGAGTTAAGTATGTCTACCTAACTAAGTAAAGAAGTGTTTTCTCTAAGAAAAATAAGCACTCACATTCCCCCTCTAGGATATGTGAGGTGTCCTTATTACTCTGTAAGCCTGCCCTGGCATCGACATATGAAACCTCTAAGTTTTATTTATGAATATTTTATTTATGCAAAATCTCTTGTATGAAAGTTCGAGGTTTTAGTCTCAAAGCAAGATAGTATTTTAAGAAATTCAAGTAATTGTAAATTATGTGATATCTAATATTATCTAATATTTAGTTTATCTAACTTAATGATTGGTGCTGATTAAGTTCTTAATTAGCTAAGACATATTGATCTCTAAGTCAATTGAATGTAGTACTACAGGTAATTTAAGTTTGGAAAATAGTAAATTAATTTAGGTTTATGTAAGTGATAAAATAATGTATATATATAATGATGCAATATAAAGCTAACCCTACACTAATTCTAAGCTACATAATCATTCTTAGCTGCTAAATTTAAGGCTTAAGGAGATAATGGGGAAGGGCAAAGGTTAAGGATCTATTACACTTTACAAGATGAAAGTTGTAAGTTCACTACTATAATTTTTCTAAGGCAACTTATAATTGAACAATTCTAATTTAATCAAACACTAGGCTAACTAAGAACATCATAGGAAGGTTCTAAGTATATGGGAGAGGGAAAGTTTACAAGCTATAAGTTCTAAGTTAACTTAAAATTGTAGGTTACAAAAGTTTATATGGAATCTAAAATTACACTAGTGAGCTAAGGAATGCTAAATGGGGGTTTGAAGCTAAAGGGACAGATCACTAACTTTACCTCTAAGAGTTAACAATTTGTCCAAATAGATTCACATCCTACAAGGAGAAGTGTGCTAAATGCTAATTACATACATTGGATAGGTTAACTATAATTTAGGATGATAATTAAATCAAGGGTAGGGATTCACTCCTACATTATCTCTCCTAATGTAAAGGCTTGAATTACAAGTTTACTAATCTAAGAAAGACATCTAATCACTCTAATCTAATTCAATTCTCACATAATAAAGTAACATGAAGGTTCAATTAAATGAAAGAGCTTGTTGTCAAAGGAATAAAATCCCTAAACATGTAAGCTATAAGATAATTAAAATCACAATTATGAAGTAAATTAGAGAGCCAAAAATCCAAGTTATCTAAATGATGTCTAAACACAAATATAATAGAAAGTATGTAATCTTTATAGTATGAGATGAAGAATGACACTAAGTAGGTCAAAATCAGACAACGTTGAAAAATTAGGATTTTTAGGACTATTAATTGTGTTTTAAAATGATTAAGGAAATTATGGTTCAAATCCTAAATTGAATTATATTAATGTATTTGTCTCATTTTTTTGAATAAAAAGATATAATTTTATTTGATTTGGATGTGTATATCTAAAGTTATAAAAGAAATAAAAAGTGCATTAAAAATAATTTATTAAATAATTATTAATTAAGTTAATTCCTTAATTAATTGACGACGCATGAAAACCACGCGGCATGGATTTACAGGGCGCAAAAACATGGTGGCGGCTGTCAGCCCCGAAAATGGAGCTGGTTAGCAGCGGGCCCACCGCTCTCGAGTCCGCAGATCAAACCCAATGATGGGCCGCTCGTGGGTCAACCCGCCAGCACACTCTCACGACTACGGCCACGGGAGTCTGCAACTTGAAAGAGGGACTCATATCGCACCTAACCTGGCTCGACCCAAAGTCGAGGGTCCTTCCCTAATAGAGATGATGGGCCGAATTAGGGCACTGCCTTCTAAGAAACTCCGGCCACTTCACGACTCAGCTCGCATGCCATTGGAAAGGTCTTAGTGATACATTTTGAACGATGCTTGTACCAACACCGGAGCCTGTCCCAGTCACCAGCAAGACTAAGCCCTAGGTTCATACCTGTGGTAAAATAGCAGTTCACAATGTGTTTTATGTATCATCCTTGAGAAGATGTCTAGACACCCTTCCCATCTCGTGCAGCTTCCAGTAGTGAAATTCAACCTGATCTATCTTATGCTGAAGAGCCCATTAAAAACCTAGCTCATGATCAAAAGCAACTATGGAATCGCTCCATTCCAATGGTTAAAGTTCAATGGAAGAATCACACTCTATTAGTTCTAATGTTTAACCTTTATGGTCATGAATTTGGGATTTTACTTAATAGTTGAATATTGGATATCCTAACCTTGTACTATTTCAAAGTAGATAGAATGAATTAAATTAGACAACAACATATATCACATATATTTAGTAGAGATTCTTGCTTACTTTGATTATTGTTGCTTCACACATTTTGTATTTGAGTTTTATACCTTGAACATACTATTTGAATATTGGATATTTAATGAGCATCCCATGTTAATTTTGAATGCATAAATATCATTTACCTTTTAGATCAATACATTTAGTTCTTCAGATATCAATTCAGTATAGTGTGTTCTAATTAGTCTGCCTTTTTAGTTTAGTTCTTTTGTAATAGAATATATTGGGTTTTTAGCTCCATAATTGTTTAGGATGATATATATTTGATTCTATAGTCTAATTAGACCTAGCTCTATGCTTGGCTAGAATGATATATATTAGACTTTTCTGTTCAGTAGCTCATTTAGCCAGTTTCTGTTATGACAATACTAGTTTAGACACATCTCTAATTTCAGTTTATTTCAGTTTCAAAGGCTTTGTTTAGCCAGGCTACATATTAAAATGTTATGTATATATTTTTTATTTTTTGCTCACTTTAATAGTTCATTTAAGTACAGTTCTCTTCAAAGCTCAGTTTTACTCAGTTCTTTACACGTATTAGGATGCTATTTATTTTTGTTTCAAATTTCTTATATGCTTCAGCTATATTATTTTCTGTAAAGCAGCATGTATTCACACGATCATGAGCATTTTATGATGAGTTTTACTTTCAGCACTAGCAGTTATATATTTATTACTTAATCTTGTTGCAGCTTCTGGTTGAAGTATGTTACTCATATACTTCATTTTTTTTAATTAGAAATATTTTATTTATAACTATCATGTTCTTTTGTTGCTTGTTGCACCTATCTAACTACTTACAGCTTAGTAAAATGTGATATATTAAAACAAGTAATTTTTATTAAATCAGTCTAAAATATACTTAGCAATTGTCTAATTTACATTTTTCTTTTCTTGGATGGAGCCATGGCATTGTAATACTGATAATGTCAAATTTAGAGTTGTTCATGGAGATAGCACCGGGTGAGGAGCATAGCCAAGAGGAGAACCTTCGTGACGCTGCTGAGGCTTAGATAACATTACCTTTTCTGCTTATGAGGATGAGTGTGCCTCATAAATTACTTTTCATTCAATATTGTAATAATAAATGTTATGAATGTCTTTACTTTTCTGCACTTATATACTGAGTTGAGATCTTATTCTTTTTTTATATATTATGGAATGGATGTATGTATTTCTATTATTTCCACATACTTTGATGTTGATGAATGACTTACAGTTTTAAGAGACAAGTATTTCAGCTAAGACGAGTAGGGTTGATTCCTAACTTGACAATAGTTGGGGGATTTGCCTCATACGGTGACTGCCTCATATGGTGACTGCCTTCACCGTAATCATGCTAATATTAATATTGGCATGATCATGGCAGGGGCAGGGCTCCATAGATGTAGTGTGGCATCAAACACATATTTTAGCATAAATTCAGTGGCATATTCAAATATATATATAATGAAAAATAATATATTCTATTTTCAGTTTATTTCAATTACTGTTTCTTTTAGACAATTTATTTTTAGTATTTTGTTCAATTATAGTTTTTCCTGCTTTCTGCTTAATGCTTAAAATTACAATTTTAGTTTGCCTTAATTTTATGCAGTTTGTATTTTGTTTTATTGAATGTAAGGTAAAATCCCCTAAATATAAAAATATATAATTTGCAGCCTAAAATATATTTAGACTCATTGTCTAACAAGACTTTCTTTTTCTAACAGGGGCTCTGACATTGTGAAATGGATAATATCAGATCTTGAGCAGTCAGAAGAGTCAGCTTTGGAGGCATTTCAAAAGATCTAGGCTATAAAGTCCCCAATATGAGATTGGGAACCCGATCCAATGCTAAAGCGCTATCACATCACCTAATATCGAGTTGGAAGGAAACTAATCCAACCATTGAGTGATGTGTGGCCAAGTATATTTGTGAGGGTGTTATGTTTAAAAAATAAAGTAATGAAAGAGTTAGAAAAATATAAAAGTAGGAACTATACAATTCATCCACTGTCCAAATTAAGTAGTTTAATATGAAAGTAAATTCATCACTGAATAAAGTAAAAGCATTGGAGAAATCTAGTTCTTACAAACTTAAAATTATAAAGAGCAATTAAAGTAAATTCACTAGCTCACATAAAACAAAAAATGAAAGAAATGAGGAGGCATATTGATAATCAAGTACACTAGTCCAGAACTAAGTTGTGGTGCTCCACCCATCAGTAATCAATATGAAACTCATTAAAATAGATTGGATCAACTTGGGTAACTAAACCCTAAAATCCTAATTTTACCTTTAAGAGGGGCATTTTGGTTATTTTGACCAAAATATGTTTAAATGCTCCTTAAGGCTTGGAAGTTTTATTAAACTATCTTAAGATAGATTAGAGATGTTCTCGGAACTCTTAGACTAATAGTAATGATAATGTGATCATTAATTCAAGAAATCTCCACTTAATCTCTAATTAAGACAATTAGATCTTAAGTGATCATATAAGAGTCATTTGGCATTAATTCTTGAATATAATAATTAAGATGATTAAATATCACCTTAATAAGTTCAGTAAGGTTAACCTAAGAGTTAAAACTTAAAAGAAATGTAATTGGTAAAGTCTAAGTTAAAATCTAGCTTAAGGTCTAAAGTGATCAAACATCAGATCCTTAGATCTTAAGTAGCCCTAAAAGGTCAATATAAGTTTAATGTTAATCTAATGCTTAGAATTGTCAATTTTAGCCTTAATAAGCTCCATATAGTTTAACTATGAACTTAGATTCTAAAAGAATCACAAATGAAAGCTCTTAAGATAAAACTCTAATTTAGAGATCTAAAGTAATCAAACCTAAGATCTTTAGATCTTAGATCTTAGACTTAGATCATCAATTTGAAATTAAACCTTCTCCTATTGGAATTCTTTAATGATTGATTGTTTAATCTTTTGAAACATTTCATGTGGATATAGGATGATTCAACCAATAAGATTGAATATAGATCTTAGATTCTCAAGTTCTTAATTGATTATTTTATCTTATAATCAGTAGAATAGCCTTTCACTAAGTTCTTAG
The DNA here is from genome assembly GCA_016760335.1 of Gastrodia elata. Taxonomy (NCBI): domain Eukaryota; kingdom Viridiplantae; phylum Streptophyta; class Magnoliopsida; order Asparagales; family Orchidaceae; genus Gastrodia; species Gastrodia elata. The sequence continues at coordinate 40,828,212 of CM028677.1, forward strand.
TTCCTGAATCTTTCAGCTTATAAGATCATTTACCTTTAATTTGGGTAATAAGTGTGAACCCTAGATCCTTAGAACATTATCTTGGATTTGGGATTTGAACTCAACATAGGGTTTAGGTTCTAAATCCTTAAATCTTGAACTACTTAATCAAGATTTGGGTAAGTGAGTAAAATAATTAATTAATTAGGCCGTTGATTTACTTACTTAAATCCTATAGTCGTCATATGATTTTGGATTAGAACTTGTTAAGTTCTAATATTAACTTTAAGGATATAAATCTGAGATTCTACTCGATAGCTGGATATTGGAGATCCTAAACTTGTACCTTCTCAGAGTAGCTAGATTTGGTAATTAGATAACATCAGATATCACATGAGTTTAGATTGAGTCTCTTGCTTACTTGACTAGATTGCTTCGCATACTTTAGATATTGAGCCTTATTCCTTGAGCATAATAGGAAAACTTAGGATATGGATGATACATCCTAAGATAGTATTTGAATTGCATATCATTCAATTTTGCTTTGTTTGTAGTTGGTAGAATATGTCCAAGCTTAGTCTGCCTCTTCAGTAGTAGTATTGTATATACTGGACTCAGACCTAGCATATTTGGATGGCTAGGTTGGGGATTGATTGATTGATATTGGAGGCCCTATATGGCCTATTGGCTGGTATGGCAGTACTATATCTTAGGCTTATTGCTACTTTAGCTGGATTGTATTGTTTTTTGATTTGCTTTACCACATGCTTCAGTGGCCTTATTTTCAGTATTTGCTCATTTGCCACAAGTCTCAGTGGCTTCATATTTTATAGATTGCCTTGCTTTTGCCACATGGCTCGGTGGTTTTTCTTTTATTTCCTTATTCTTAACTAGCATGTTGTATGTATACTCATATGGCTTACTTATGTATATTGGCATGTTTAGGATGCTAGAATTACACATTTTTCAGTACTTATGTTTTTTTTATATACGCAACATATGCTAACATGATCATAAGCATGTTAGGATTAGAATTGTATTGTAGTTGATGTTTCTCCTAGCATTTAGTCTCACCTTGTTTATTTTTTATTGTACGCTCGCTATAAATGGATAGTTTATAGTTACCCATTTCTTTCACAGCTTGCTGCACCTTTACTGCTTGCATGTGTAGTTAAGTCAAAATGTGATATCTTTAAATGTTCAGTTCATTAAATAGCCTAAAATGTACTTAGACAATTTTCTAACTGTAACCTTTTTGTTTTGTTGGCTGGGGCCCTGGCATTTGTGATATCGACAAATGTCAGATTCAGACGTGTTCATGAGCAATATCACAGAAGAGGAGCAGGTTCAGGAGGAGGATCGTGCTGCCGCTGCATAGATAGTTATTGCATTTTAATTTCAGTGAGATTGTGAGACATTTTCATTTTTCTTTAAACTTCAGTTTGTAATAATTATTTCTGGATGTATTTCATTTCTGTATTGTGATGAGTTATTATATTGCATTCTCTTTTCCTACTATGTATGCTTGTGGATATTACTCTATTGTGTATTGCTTCTGCCACTTTGATATTTATATATTGATGAATGTTATAGCACTTGGTGACAAGTCATTGGCTTAAGGCAGGTTGGGTTTACCTAACTTTACTTAAGTTGGGGATTTGCCATAGTTGGAGCACCGTACTTCCTTGTTGTCAGTACGGGGGCCCCACAGTTGGTATCATAGAATACCATAAGGTGTTAGAATGAGATCTATGATTCCTTTATACCTAATAGATCATTTTTCTGAAAGACAAGCATCAATATAAGTGACATCCATAACATAGTAGTGTCAGTAACTCTATGCAAAATGTAGGAGGAGAATACTCCCATCCTAATAAATTAGTCATCTGGAGTCTAACACAAATGTAATAAAATTCTGTCCTCAAAGTCAAATGGATTCTGAAGAGTTTGATATAGACTATTATCAGCGCGCCTTCAAGAGAGTTTAGAGTTGTAGCTTCAAATGGAGGCAAGAAAGCAATTGGCAGATTGAAGGGGTGTCAGCAAAAGGAATTTTGGTCATGGAGAAGCTTCTACAGCAAACTGTATATCGAGGGCTCAACTTTCCCTTATACGCACAAGAATGGTTGAGCCGAGTGGAGTCCATTATGATACACATAGAGTGTCCTGAGTCACTTTATGTAGATATTGTGACCGACTTGATGGTGGACTATGCCAGAGTTTAGTGGTATGAGACCATGGCAAGGCTCGAGAAGAAACATAACAGGAAGTATCGGGAAGTCACTTTTGAGGACTTTTGTGTAGCCTTTAGGGCAGAGTATATTAATAATGTTTGAATGATAGTTAGGATAAATATTATTTCATTTTCAAAGAAACTCCATCTGATTTATAGTTTTGGCATTGTAATCCTTTATTCTATAATTAATGAAAAATTTTGATTTCCCTTCCTTAGAGAAAATTCTGAGTTTGTCTTCTTTTCTTAATTAATTAGAATGGATTTCGAATTACCACCCATAGTTACTCCTATCAAGAACACTGTTGCCTCCAATAGTTCTAACGATGAGGTGGCTCATCTGAGAGCCATGGTGGCAACTCTATTGGAAAACCAAGCTCAACAGGCACTCGTTATGCAGAAACTACTGAATGATCGTACAACTCCAGTCACTGTCGCTGCTCCGACAGTTCATGCTCCACAAGCTGCTTCTTCTTCATATCATTCGGCAGATAATCTTCTCCATAATTTTTTGAGGTTAAGACCTCCAACCTTTGGTGGGAACCTGTCCCCAATGGATACAGCCGACTGGCTGAAGGCTGTGGAAAGGGATCTCGTTAGTCTTAAGGTCCCGAACTCGGAAGCTGCTCGTCTCGCCACCTGTCTGTTTCATGCGGAAGCAGAATATTGGTGGGAAGAGATCCGAAACACCAAGTTCGCTAACTACGAGTTAGAATACATTCCCTGGGATGAGTTCATCGAGGCCTTCAAGACTGAATTCATTCCCCCATCCGCACAAAACATTATTGCAGATACAATCATGAGGTTGACTCAAGGAAGTCGTTCAGTGGCGGAATATGAAAGAGAGTTCTGTAGATTGATTTGGTTCACACTAGAAGTCACCCATTTTGAGTCAGCTAAGTGCCACCGCTTCCTTTGTGGACTCAGAAGTTAGTTGAAGAATCAAATAGTGCCGCTCTGTCTGACTAACTTCTTCAAACTAGTGGAAACGGCTAAGGTGATTGAACATCACCAATCTGAAGAGGATCTTAAGCGAAAAGCGCAAATAACTCTGAACCCGTGAGGAAACTTCAAGAGACACGGATCCAACCCCACGAAAGTATATCAATTGGAAGCAGCACCTACTGCCGAACAAGCTCAAAACTGTACCAAGCCTCATCCGTACGGTAAGTGTTACCACTTTGGCCAGAGGTGTTTTAACTGTGGGCGTACAGGCCACCGGTACTATCAATGCAACCACACGGAAATGATAGACAGAGTTCAAATGAAGCCTTACCATAAGAAACAAGTGTTCCGAGCAACCCCACTGAACCGGAGGGAACCAAATCTGGCTATAATGCCAGCCCCTACTTCTGAAGTTGTTCACACACAACCACCAGTCCCCAATTCTCAGAACTATCAACGATGACAGTCTAACAATCATTCTGCTGGACCTGCACTAGTATACGCCTTAACTCCTATCGAAGCCGCCGAAGATAACAATGTGGGTTCAGGTACACATTCTTAAACCTCTCCTGTTAAAATTGTATTTCTGTATTCTTTTCAAGTTATTAATATGAAAACTGTGTAAAATTTAGGCACACTTTATTTTAATTACCAACCTTGTAACTTATTGTTCGATACTGGTGCCAGTCACTCGTTTATCTCTGAATGATTTGCTAATAACCTTAAACTTCACGATGCAACCTAGCACAAAAGTTGAGTGCTGGACTTCCATCAGGAATCCAACTAAGTGCTCATAAATTTTGCAATATCAAAGTCCCGATAAATGATCAAGAATTTCAGGCTAAGCTAATCATCCTGCCAATAGCTAACTTTGATATCATTCTTGGGATGAATTGGCTCAGTGACAATAATGCCGTGATAAACTGTCATAAAAAGAGAGTCACTCTCCATTCTCAGGGCAAGCCTGAAACGTTTGTAGGAAAAACCAGCACACGGTTATATTTAATAAATGCCATTAGAGCCGAACAACTGATTGTCAAGGGTTGTAGTGCCTACTTAGTCACCATGATGGGTGAAACAAAAGAGAATATCTCTCTTGCTGATTGTAAGATAGTCAAAGAATTCGCCGATATATTTCCAGAAAATTTGCCTGGTGTACCTCCTTTCAGAGAAGTAGAATTCTCTATTGAATCAATCCCTGGTACTCAGCCAATATCCAAAGCACCTTATAGAATGGCACCTAAGGAGCTTCAGGAACTCAACGAACAGTTACAAGAACACCTGAATAAAGGTTTCATTAGGCCAAGTATGTCTCCTTGGGGAGCGCCAGTGTTATTTGTGAAAAAGAAGGATGGATCTATACGTATGTGTATAGATTATCGTGAATTGAATAAGGTCACCATAAAGAACAAATACCCACTGCCTAGAATCGATGATTTGTTCGACCAATTATCCGGAGTCGTGATATTTTCCAAGATCGATTTAAGGTCTGGATACCACCAGCTGCGAGTAAAGGAAGACATGTAGGGAAGACTATGTTCCGTACTCGTTATGGACACTTTGAGTTTTTGGTGATGTCATTCGGACTCACCAATGCAACATCAATCTTTATGGATTTGATGCAGCACGTGCTAAAACTGTATTTGGACAAGTTTGTGATCGTCTTCATCGATGATATCCTAATTTATTCTAAAACTCTGAGAGATCATGAAGAACATCTGAGGTTAGTGTTGGAAACCTTGCGTGAGCATCAACTATATGCCAAGTTCTCCAAATGCGAATTCTGGCTCCATTCCATTGATTCTTGGGACATGTAGTCGATGCCCAAGGTATCCGTGTAGATCAAAGTAAGGTAAGAGCTATTCAGGACTAGGCTCAGCCTAAGTCTGTCACCAACATTAGAAGTTTCCTAGGATTAGCAAGATATTACAGGAAGTTTGTTAAGGGCTTTTCCCAGATTGCTTCGTCGTTGACTAAATTGACTCAAAATGGCATTCCGTTCATTTGGAGTCCAGAGTGCGAGGAAGCATTTCAAACTCTAAAGGATGCTCTTTCTACCTCTCCAGTTCTTGTTCTACCAAAAGAAGGTTTGAACTATCAGGTATATACCGATGCCTCTGGAATCGGTCTAGGTTGTGTTTTAATGCAAGAGGGTAAGGTAATTGCTTACGCCTCTCGTCAACTAAAACCCCACGAGCGAAATTAGCAGTACACGATCTTGAACTTGCAGCCGTAATATTTGCCTTGAAAATATGGCGTCACTATCTGTACGGAGTGCAATGTTCAATTTTCATTGATCATCAAAGTTTGAAGTTTATCTTCACCCAGAGAGAATTGAATTACCGCCAGAGAAGATGGTTGGAGCTCATCAGCGATTATGATCTCAGTATTCAATATCATCCAGGAAAAGCTAATGTAGTGGCCGATGCTCTTAGTCATCGTGCTACTTTAACCTCTATGATTACCTCCAGTTTCTTAGAACCTGAATTTTGTAAGCTTGAGATTTCTCCGGTAAGTGGCGATATGTTGAGTTTGCTATTAGCAAATATTAAAATGGAACCCACTTTCTACCGAGATGTCTCTATCTCGCAAACCGAAGACGATGAGTATCTGAAATTTAAAGCAAATATTCAAGGTGGTCTTCGTCAGGATTTGCAGTTGCGGAATGGTGTAGTTTATCAAGGTAATCGATTGTGGATTCCTAAGTCCATGCATCAAGAAGTTTTAGTCGAATGCCATAATTCTAGGTATCATATTCACCCAGGCAGTACTAAGATGTATCAAGATTTGAAGCTATCATTTTAGTGGCCAGGTATGAAGAAAGATGTGGTTGACTATGTGGCCAAATATCATGCCTGTAATTTAGTAAAGGCCAAACACCAAGGACCTGATGGTCTTCTGCATCCATTAGATATCCATGAATGGAAATGGTTCGATATATCTATGGACTTTGTCATGGGATTGCCCCGTGCAAAGTCAGGTGCCGATGCGATCTGGGTGATAGTAGATTGCTCAACCAAATCAGCACATTTTCTCCCCATCCGTTAAATTGATTCTGTAGAGAAGTTAGCAAAACTCTACATCAAGGAAATTGTCAGATTACAAGGGATTCCAAAGTCAATTGTATCGAATAGAGATAACAGATTTACTTTTAAGTTTTGGCAAGTTGTGCATCAAGATCTGGGTATGACTCTAACTATGAGTACAGCTTTTCATCCTCAAACGGATGGTCAAACTGAGAGGGTAAATCAAGTTCTGGAAGATTTGCTTAGGCTCTGTATTCTTGATTTTGCTGGTTCCTGGGAAGATCATATTCCGTTAGTGGAGTTTGCCTACAACAATAGTTTTCAAGCCAGTATTAAGATGGCCCCTTATCAAGCGCTGTATGGTAGAAAATGCAGTACTCTGCTAGCTTGGTCAGAAACAGGAAGCGTTCAGCTTTTTGGTTCAGAATTAGTCAAAGAAACTAGTAATAAGATCAAATTCATTCAACAGAGAATTCGTTCAGCTCAAGATCATCAAAGCAAGTATCATGATTCTCACCACCGTCTCCTAGAATTTAATGTGAGAGATTCTGGTTATCTAAAAGTTAGTCAGATGAAAGGTGTCTTCAGATTTGGCTGTAGTTGGGAAACTTAGTCCCCGCTATGTTGGACCATTCAAAGTTTTGGCCAAAGTAGGATCATCGCCTACCGGTTAAGCCTTCCTGATGGCTATGCAGCTGTTCACAACGTATTTCATGTATCCTCATTGAGAATATGTCTTCGAGACCCTTCTCACCTCGTTCAACTTCCGGCAGTAGAGATTCAGCCAGATCTTTCATATGCCGAAGAACCTATCAGAATCTTAGCTCATGATCACAAACAGCTAAGAAATCGCTCAATTCATATGGTCAAAATTTGGTGGAAGAATCGATCGTCAAAAGAATCTACTTGGGAGAAAGAGGTGGATACGCGAAATAAATATCCTCAGCTCTTTGCAAACTCAGGTACGATTCTTCTCTTTCCTATCAATTGTATTTAAGTTTGTATTACATCAATAGAATCTTTCTTCACTTAGGTGATGTCGGGGATGACATCGTTCTTAAGTGGGGGAGTCTGTAACAACCCTAGTTGTTATCTCAGCTAAGGCTGGATTAATTAAGCTAAACTAAGGCTTGATTTTGATTCCATTGGATTCAATGGGTCATTTAAACCTAACCCTAGAAGTTTGGAATTATTTGGAGCTAAAATAGAAAATTTGGTATTTTTGGCTATTTTTAAGCTCTGAAAAATACCTAAATTATTTTGATCTCCAAATCAAAATCTGATTTCATTTTTGAATTTCTCATACCCTAATTAGCTAAGGGTAAAATTTTAGAAATTTTTGGAGCTCATTTGGTCCTAAATTGGATCTATAAATTTAATAGGAATTAATATGATTATTTAATTTAATTATTTAATTAAAATTAAGCCTCATGATTCGTTGTCGGGACCGCGGCAGATCCGCTGCGGGGTCCCAACAGCGGCGCATAGCTATGCACCCGTAGGATGCATAGCACGCATCTTGGCGTGGCTTTCCCAACGGCGCGATCTTCCCCCGCCAGGATCGAATCACAGCCGTGCGATCGGCATCTTAAATTCGACATGCAGGATTTGATCCACATTTCCATTTTTCAATCCCCACGTCAGACCGTTCAATTCCAACAGCTTCGGCATCAGACGGCGGAGACGAGCCCAACCACTATGGACCTTCGTTCTCACGGGGATTAGGCCGACAGCAGAAATTCGTCACGTAGGCTTTGTCTCCCACTCCCGCTGCCACGTCCTCCCTGCCGTAAGGATCTTCCCAGTTCTGGCAGGATATTTCCCATCGGGTCCTCAGGGCCTGCTAGCCCAATTGTGGAAGCTCGGGACTCCACCCCTGCCTGAGCTTGAGCCATGGCATCTAGTCATGGCATCCACCTCTATGCCCCTATAGGACCTATAAATACTCCTCTTTCTCCCACAGTGAGCTCCTTTGCTCATTGTGACGCCCAATTTCCCCTTTGGCCCGCTGCTCTCGGTGATCCAGCTCTCGCGGTGACTGAACCTGCTTCGTCCGCTGATAGTGGGTGTGGTTTGGAGTTCAAACCCCCAGGATGCAGTAGAGGGAGCTCAGGAATCGCCAGGGGTTACTGAGGCACTCGTCTTCACCTTCTTCGAGATCATCAAGGTACAGCTCATTCTTCCCATTCTCTCTGTCGAGCTGGATTCAGCTCGACTCACCTCCTCTCTAGCTTAGATGTTGTGTTAGGACCCCTCCTTAGTTCCTAGCAGTCATCCAGGACTTCTAGTGAGCCCTGGCAGTGCGCCAGATGGCATAAGCGCCGTCTGAAAGCACACTGCCAGTCGGGCCAATTCGCTCGAATGCGCGTCCTCTCGAGCCATTTAGCCCTTTGTTTAGTATTGAAACCCCTCGGGAATAATTGTAGACTGGTATCGAGGGTTAGGTTCGACCAGATCGATCGATTCGACTGGACTCTATCGATCCAGTCGAAGCTCTAAACGGTAGAATATGCCGAGTAGCACCCTAGCGATCCAGACCACCTCAGAACCTCTTGAGTCGACCTATCGCTCCCTCATCGATCCCTGAACGTGTAGGGATCAAGATAGCGGCGACCCGTGGATTCTATGAGGAGAATTCACTCCTCACAGGTGCGCCTGAGGATGAGCTTCGGCCGAATAGCACTCCATCGATCCGGCGCCTCCCAGTTAGGGCTTCTGGGTTTAATCGAAGCGTCTAGGGTCAGGGATTGTGTAGCCATTGAAATCGAGGTGTGGCGTGACCGGAGCACGGAGAATATGGCGCTGGAAGATGGCCCTAGGGTTTGGGCTGCGGGCGCGAGCGAGAGGAAGAAGACACTGGATTTTGGGCCGGGCTGACCCTGGCCCGCGCGGTTTAATTTCGGGCCGCGACTAATTAATTAATTATAGGATTGCATTTTTAAAGGTTATGCGATTAATTAATTAAATAGTATAGTTTTAATTTAAATAAACATTCAGATTAAATTAATTGAATAACTTTGGCTAAATTGATCCAAATGGTATTATCCAATATACCATTTGAATCAAAAAAATTTAAGGAATCTAAATATAAAATAAAATCTCAGATTCAATGGTTGGATTTAAAAATATTTGCCAATCTTCTTGACGTCCTTAATTAAATCATATAAAATAATTTAAACATCCAATTAGTGAGATTAAGGACTCTGATTGCTCCTTGTATCCTAAGGAACAAGATCAGACCCTTAAGTTTAATTTTGGATAATAATTTTTCTTAATCACCCCTTAATCATCTTAAATAAGGATTAGTGAATTTAACCCTAATTAAGCCTCTGTTTGGATGGGGGTTGTTCCTAATGTCATATTAGGTCTATAGTAACTTAAGTATAATGTTGGATTGCCCTAAGAATGCCTATGTTCACTAATCACCCTAATCACCTAAAATAAGTGATTAGTGCTAATTAAGATTAATTAGGTCATCAAAACTTAATATAAGTGTGTTTCTCACTTCACTAATCAATATGAAACTCATTAAAAAAGAATGGATCAACTTGGGTAACTAAACTCTAAAATCATAATTTTACCCTTAAGAGGGGCATTTTGGTCATTTTAACCAAAATATGTTTAAATGCTCCTTAAGGCTTGGAAGTTTCATTAAACTATCTTAAGATAGATTAGAGGTGTTCTCTGAACTTTTAGACTAATAGTAATGATAATGTGATCATTAATTCAAGAAATCTCCACTTAATTTCTAATTAAGACACTTAGATCTTAAGTGATCCTATAAGAATCATTTGGCATTAATCCTTGAATCTAACAATTGAGATGATCAAATATCATCTTAATAAGTTTAATAAGGTTAACCTAAGAGTTAAAACTTAAAAGAAATGTAATTGGTAAAGTCTAAGTTAAAATTTAGCTTAAGGTTTAAAGTGATCAAACATCAGATCCTTAGATCTTAAGTAGCCCTAAAAAGGTCAATATGAGTTTAATGTTAATCTAATGCTTAGAATTTTCAATTTCATCCTTAATAAGCTCCATATAGTTTAACTATGAACTTAAATTCTAAAAGAATCACAAATGAAAGCTCTTAAGATAAAACTATAATTTAGAGATCTAAAGTGATCAAACCTCAGATCTTTATATCTTAGATCTTAGACTTAAATCTTCAATTTGAAATTAAACCATCTCCTATTGAAATTCTTTAATGATTGATTATTTAATCTTTTAAAACCTTCCATGTGGTTATAAAATGATTCAACCAATAAGATAATGAAATTATCTTAAAGATTGAATATAGATCTTAAATTCTCAAGTTCTTAATTAATTATTTTATCTTATAATCAGTAGAATGGCATTTCACTAAGTTCTTAGTTCCTGAATCTTTCAGCTTATAAGATTCTTTACCTTTAATTTGGGTAATAATTGTGAACACTAGATCCTAGTTAGAACATTACCTTGGATTTGGGATTTGAACTCAACATAGGGTTTAGGTTCTAAATCCTTAAATCTTGATTTACTTAATCAAGATTTGGGTAAGAGAGTAAAATAATTAATTAATTAGGCTGTTGATTTACTTACTTAAATCTTATAGTCATCACATGATTTTGGATTAGAACTTGTTAAGTTCTAATATTAACTTTAAGGATGTAAATCTGAGATTCTACTCGATAGCTGGATATTGGAGATCCTAAACTTGTACCTTCTCAGAGTAGCTAGATTTGGTAATTATATAACATCAAATATCACATGAGTCTAGATTGAGTCTCTTGCTTACTTGACTAGATTGCTTCGTATACTTTGGATATTGAGCCTTATTCCTTGAGTATAATAGGAAATCTTAGGATATGGATGATACATCCTAAGCTAGTATTTAAATTGCATATCATTCAGTTTTGCCTTGTTTACAGTTGGTAGAATATGTCCTAGCTTAGTTTGTCTCTTCAGTAGTAGTATTATATAGATTGGACTCAGACCTAGCATATTTGGATGCCTAGGCTGGGGATTGATTGATTGATATTGGAGGCCCTGTATGGCCTATTGGCTGGTATGGCAGTACTATGTCTTAGGCTTATTGCTATTTTAGCTGGATTGTATTATTTTCTATTTGCTTTGCCACATGCTTCAGTGGCCTTATTTTCAGTATTTGCTCATTTTTTCACATATCTTAGTGGCTTCATATTTCATAGATTGCTTTGCTTTTAACACATGTCTCAGTGGCTTTTCTTTTATTTTCTTATTCATAACTAGCATATTGTATGTATACTCATATGGCTTACTTATGCATATTGGCATGTTTAGGATGCTAGAATTGCACATTTTTTAGTACTTGTGTTTCTTTTATATACTCAGCATATGCTAACATGATCATAAGCATGTTAGAATTAGAATTGTATTGTAGTTGTTGTTTCTTTTAGCTTTTAGCCTCACCTTGTTTATTTTGTATTGTATACTAGCTATAAATGGATAATTTATAGTTACCCGTTTCTTTCATAGCTTGCTGCACCTTTATTGCTTACATGTGTAGTTAAGTCAAAATGTGATATCTTTAAATGTTCAGTTCATTAAATAGCCTAAAATGTACTTAGACAATTGTCTAACTGTAACCTTTTTGTTTTGTTGGCTGGGGCCCTGGCATTTGTGATACCGACAAATGTCAAATTCAGAAGTGTTCGTGGGCAGTATTACAGAAGTGGAGCAGGTTCATGAGGAGGATCGTGCTGCCACTGAATAGATAGTTATTGCATTTTCATTTCAGTGAGATTGAGAGACATTTCATTTTTCTTTAAACTTCAGTTTGTAATAATTATTTCTGGATGTATTTCATTTCTGCATTGTGATGAGTTACTATATTGCATTCTCTTTTCCTACTATGTATGCTTATGGATGTTACTCTATTGTGTAATGCTTCCGCCACTTTGATATTTATATATTGATGAATGTTATAGTACTTGGTGACAAGTCCTTGGCTTAAGGCAGGTTGGGTTTACCTAACTTTACTTAAGTTGAGGATTTGCCACAGTTGGAGCACCGTACTTCCTTGTTGTCAGTATGAGGGCCCCACACTACACAACATGCCTTGAAATTTAGAAATTAAAAATATGATTTAAAATTTAATAATGAATAAAGTGTCTCCATTACGCAGAATCCATCCAAATGGATTCTGACTCATTGTTCTAATTTCAATAACTAGCTTTGCTTAAGATTTTACTTAAAATTCATTAGTTGGAAATGTTGTATACACATGGTTGTATGTTTTCAAGAAAGGTGGATTTAACACTTAGCTTGTTTAAAACTACACTTATCAAAGCACACTTTGATAGGAGGCAGAACTCGGTCGCAATTTATATCTCAAGCTAAGCTGTTAAATAACCTAATTACAAGCATACTTAGTATTGCATGCAAGGTGACTTGAGATACTTAATTTGTTTAAACTGCACATATCGAAGTGCACTACGATAGGAGGCAGAACTTAGTCGTAGTTTATATCTCAAAATAAGGATCTAGTTTACTAATTGTAATACTCTTAGTCTTGTAAGATTTAATCTAATGTAACTGTATTCATCTAATCCCTCAGGATAGCACCTGATCATAAGTTCACATTGGAGTGACTCAACCTGTGGCGACCCCGCCCCACCGTGGTCCTGTTAACCCTTAAGTTAGCACGATTACGGTGGAGGGGTCACCAAATGACAAGGTCCCCACTTAAAATTGGATTAGACACACATTCTAATCCAACTTAAATAAAGACTTTACCATTCAACCCAAAATACCATCACTAAATGATAATACAAGAACTCAGAGTGCGGAAGCAATAAAAGTATAACATCCATCCATACAGTATAAATACAACAATACAGAATAAGTAAAGTGCTGAAAATAGAATGTTAACCTGTATTATTACAACATTTAATAAGTTTAAGAGAACTGAAAAAGGAAATTCTCGATCTCACAAGCAACAGAAACTAAAGCTAAGGATCTTCAGGAATGGGCTCCTCCTCCAATGGCAAGCTCTCCACTGGATCTGCTGCTCCAACAAACTCAGAACCTACCATTATCAGTTTCATAATGGTAGGGCCTCAGCCAACAAAACTAAAACTGGTTAGACAATATGTCTAAGTATATTTTAGGGCAAATAATTTTATTAAGTTACTTGAATATCACCATAAACTAGTACTGAAGCAAAAAGGTGCAAAAAGTGTACAAAAAGAATAGTAATAAGTTATAAACAAACAGTTTATAACTAAGCAAATAGGAAGTAATACATACCTCCTCCAAGCAACTGCAACAAAGACAGGTAAGCAAAAGACTAAACAAAACTGTAAGAAAATACAACATAAATATGCTTATGATCAACAGATTATGCTAAGTAACATACAGAAATCGAACCAGTCTAAAACTGAAAACAACTAACATCCTATGTGAGCATATGAAAATAGTAAGTAAAACTAGCATCCTATATAGTGCAGGAAAACTATAAGTAAAACAGTGCTACAATGCAGAATTATAAGTAAAACAGTAACTGTAAACTGAAACTACAGTAACTATCTAAGTCACTCAAACTGAAAATATACTCAACAAATCTTAGCCTGATGAGCTAAGAAACTCTGAACTGAATATCACTGAAAACTCTTAGCCTGATAAGCTAAGACAGAACTAAATGTAAGAGTACTTGAATTAGTATAACCATATCAGAATCCTGACTCTATAGTCAGTATGACAAGAGTCTATCCATCCTATCACTCGGACTAGGCATGGCCATAGACTGTCGGACATTAAACCCTCGAAAGGTTACCGACCCGAACGGGTTGATCGAAGAGGTATACTAATCAAGCTACACCTTACAAACCACTTGAGAAACGAAAACATAATGCTGCTTATGAATGTTCCAAATTAACATAAGATATTTATCAAATATCTTAAGTACATAATATATGTTCAAGGTATAAGGCTCAAAATCAAGGAATGCGAAGCATCAAAATCAAAGTTAGCAAGAAACTCTATCTAAAACACAGGTGATATCCGTTGTTGTCTACTTTATTCGTTCTATCTACTCTAAGTTACATAAGTTTCAGAATCATCAATTCTTACACATTCTGTAACTTAGAATCACGAATCTTACTAGTTAAAGATAATTAGGACTGGCCAAGTCCTAATTATAACTTAATCAAAAGATGACTATTTGGTTAAAATGAATAAATCATCAACCTAATTTTGTAATTTAATTTACCCCAAACCTCATCTTGATTAGCTAAATCAAGATGAAAATATTTAGAATTAGACTCCAGATGATGGGGTCTAATCACTTAATCCAAATGTATAACTAAAGATCTAAGGTTTAGAACCCAAATCTCACAGATTAAGTTAAGGCAAGTCCTAATGATAAATCAATTCATTAGGATAGATCTCTATTCTTAATTCTAGGGTTTAAAGATCAAATAATCATTTAATAAACTAAGAAAATCTATAAATTAGAAAACTCAAGGTTTCACCTATTGAGTAACCTAATTTACTCAATAGATGAATTCTAACTTAAGATCTATTCTTAATCTTAGGAATTTAAAGCTCTTAATTACTAAGAGTATCTCTCAAGACACACATCCTAACTAATGTTATAAGGACCTAAGGGAAGGTCTAAGAATGATTAAAAGAATAAGAAATCACTCACTTAAGACTTAGGAAAAATTTTTCTTAAGGAGCTAAGATTGAGATTTTAATCAAAAATCTAATTTAGACTTGGATTTGATTAATTTCAGCTATAAATCATTATAATTACTGATAAATAGGATTATAAAATGATTTTAGAGCTTTTGAAAGCTAAACCCTAAATTTGGGCAAAATGACCATTTTGCCCCTAATTAAGGGTTCAAAAGATCAAATTTTGATCTAGGGCTTAAATTCTAAAATTTTTTTTTGGAAAGTGTTTCTTACTGTCTAATATAAGATTATACAGCAACTAAATTAATTTTGGGTGATTATTAAGCCATATGAGATCAAATTAGTGAATTTGACTCATAAGGGAAAATTAGTAATTTGACTAAGTGAAAGTTAAATTTTCTTTCAGATTATTGTTCTTTACTGTCTAAGCTTTCTATAGAATCTAGATTTGCTAAATTCTGATAAGTATTGACCAAGTTATGGCCAATACAATATTTAGGGTTAAAAGAGATAATTAAGAGAACCTTATTTATGGGTCAAAAACATAACTTTGTCAATTAGTGTCCAAATTGAGTAAAATCAGTGGCTATGGCTTTACAAATAGTCCACTAATCATAATGACATATGGTAGACTCAATTTGGATTACTAGATTTGCTAATATTCACTAATCAATTTTTAGGGTAATTAGGAGTGATTAGTAATTCTAACTGTTGGATCTAAAATATCATTACAGATTATTGTTAATTAGGATCTTCTGATCTAAATGAACCTTTGGATCATTCAATTTAGAGTTTAATTGACCAAGTTATGGTCAATTAAAGTTCTAGGGTTAATTAGAGTTAGGATCTAAAAGTGATTAGGCAAATACTAATCCAAACAGCAAGATGAATACTATCAAATTAATCCTTAGAATTTTCTGATCACTTTAAGACTCATAATGGATGTGTTTGGGTCAATGGGTACAAAGTTATGGGTTAATTAAGATTTGTGACATTTAATTTAACTTAAATAAACCCTAAATATCACTTTGCTAAATACAGGTTCAAATACAAAATTGACAGTGCCAAATTATTCATCTATTTTTGCTAAATCCAATGATATATTTATTTACTATGATTGGACTTACATTTTGCAAGATAGGGATGCCTAAAGTTTTGGAATTTAATTAATTTAATTTTATTTTATTAATACTATATTTATTATTTATCAAAAATTTCCATTTCTTTATTTCTTCCGTCGGCAGAGGTGGGTTCCACGTGAGTTACGTGGCGTTTGATGAATTGTTGAAGATCAAAAGGTGGGTCCCACAGGCTATAATGCTTCGGCCAGAATGAGAAGAGGCGGCGGGTCCCACATGGACAGTAGGAGCACACGTGGCGCACTATAGAGTCGACAGCACGATTGCACAGCCCAAACCCGCGGCCCGTGATCATTACATGGACCCGATCAAGATGATCGGGTCAGACTAAGCCCGACCCAATAAAACAGGCTTCGATGGCGACGCTTGGGTACCTTCGGCTAGGGCAGCAAATTTGAAGACCGTTCCGTCGTCCTCATCGGCTGGTTCGCATTCCGATCGAAAGGTCTCTCAGAGAACTTTCAAATGGTACCTGAATCGAGGTCGGAGGAGGCACATATCTTCGATTAAATCGAACCCTAGTGGCTATGTTTCGGGACGAGGCAGTTTAACGGAAAGTATTATGCATGAATCGCAAAATTTATCAAATCGAACCATTGCTTCGACAATCATATGCAATAACCAATCAATCTATGCATTAAAATAAGCCTACGAATTGGATTTTAAGATAATACATTAAAGTAGAGTGAAGATGGAGGGGTACCTCACTTTGACGGCTTAGAATAGAGGTTCAAATTTAGACCGCCTCCAACTTTTCTGAGTTGCGATTTGAGTTAATGGGGTATCAAAAAGTCGATCCAGAACCTTAATTCCACCCTTGAAGCGGTGGATTGACGCATGGATGGCCGTGGAGATGCCGCGTGCGAGCCCGAGGCCACGCGCAGCTATGCGGGGGACGAAGCTCATAGACCGTTCGATCGATCGATCGAACGGTCCGAAACTTACGTTATCTTAACGGCGCGACGTTAGATGGGAGACGGTGGGTTAATTACTTAACGGAAATCCGTTAAGTAATTTAAATCTTAAATATTTAATTTATAATTTAGATTAATTTCCTAATTTTAGAATAAAATAAAGAAATTAATTAAAATAAGTCCAGAAAATTTTCAATAAATCAATTCTGACTAATTGAGGGGCAAGGAACGCAATGACGCTCTCAAATTTTTGATCAGATGAGTATTTATTTATTTGAATTTTCAGGTATTTAAATATTATTAAAATATTCGGCGAAGATCCAACGACTTCCAAATGTTTCCAAAATTTCACCCTTAACTAATTTAGGTGTTCTGAATGCAATGGCGAAATCAGATTTTCAATTTGAGGTCTAGATAAAAAGTAAATTTTCTAGGGTTTGGGATTTTCTAGAATTTCTGATTTGACTCAGTTGACTTCTGGTTTGACCTAGGTTTCAGAGATGAGTTCTAAATTACTTAATTAGTGACTTGGAACCTTAATTAAGACTTAGATTAATCTTAATTGAGCCAAGTAACAACCTGGGTTGTTACACAACCAATTCTGAATATTACTGAAGTGACTCAGCACCATGGATATGCATAATTATATCCAACTAATAATTTGGGTTCTAGCAATTTTATTTAGCAATCAAGGATTTACCAAAGCTTTGAATACTGACTCTAATTGGGTGAATCCTACACAAGGTTCCAAGAGTGTGACCAAGAGGTCACTGAATATAGGTTACTACTACATAGGATAAATCTCATTCTAAAGACTTTGGGTGGTCCTACCATAAGGTTTAAGATCAATCTTCTAAGGCCAAGAATGATCATCTAAGTTCCTACCTCATGATGCAACAATAAGTTCTTCTTACCTCAATATGTTAACAATTTGTTAAGGCTTTCAATTGCATAAAAATTCTATTGTGAGATCATCAAGATCTTATACATTTAATATTTAACATAATAATTTGCACTAAAGTCATAAGTTTCATATGTTAAGTCTGAATTGGTTTGATCAGATCATATGATTAGACCCATCTGATCACATCCTATACTACAATTATGGGATATAATTAAGAGTATTATTAAGATTTGATCTTGTGATAAATCAACTTACTTTTATAATTAGCTTTATGCTAAGAGTCTTATATAAGAGAAAATCAAAGATCTAAGGTTTAAGTATAGATAGTTAACCACAATTTTTTTTTTAATAATCTTAGCACTTTTAATACCATGTATTTAAGTTCAATGTCAAATCAGATATATTATTGGAATTATGCAATTTGAATTATCTTTCAGTCAAAGTTACTTAATTGAGGTGATTAAGGTTTAGATCTTAATCAAGATAAGTTAGGGTTTAACCCCTCACTTTACCAAAATTAAGACCAATGGTTGATTTATAGATCAATGACAAATCAATATATTATTAGTGTATTATTGATGGTAAATTTCAAATTTAGATTAAGTATTATTTACTTAATCAAGGTCTTAAGATTCTCATGTTCAAATATAGTTTAATATCAATTAAGCACATCAATATGTCCAAATAAATATTAAAATTCTCTAACATACACACTAATATTATGAAAGCATATGAATATAAAGTGATATAGTATAGAAGGTAATTAAGGCTAACTAATCCTAAATCAAACCAAATGGATTAGCACTTGATTACAAATCTAATGGACTTAAGTTTTATGCAATTTGGCTATTGAGATTTACTTGGTAAATACAGGCAATCAAAGATTCTATCCTTTAATATTTGGCATAAAATATTTAAGTAAACACATAAGAGATTTTAGAACATGCTATTTATGATAAATTTTTACATTTGAATTTCACATAAAATTTTATACAATGCTTAATTTTACTAAAACTAGGTTCAAATTTGATATATTTAAGCCCCACTAAGGTCATAGGGTCCTTAAAATACGAAAAATGTGAAGTTTCGGCCATTCCGGACATATTTGGGCACTTTCGGGCAATTTTGGGCTCTACGGCACGCGGTAGCGCCTTCTGGCTGAAAGCCATGGGCTACGGCGCACTGTGGCGCGCTACAGCGTGCTCTGGCGCTTGATTCCCCGAGGTGCAAACGCTACGGCGCGCCGCGGCGCTTTCGAGCGCCGCGGCGGATTGCACTTAATTTCTTCAAGAAAAATATTTCTATGCTTCACAAAATATTATGCCGCTGCGGAGCGCTGCAACGCGCTACAGCAAATTCAAAAATTCGAAGCTCAGGCGCTATAATGCGCTGGAGCGCCCGACGGTGATTTTGCTTGTGCAAAAACCGTGACTGGTCTCCTTTTGCACCCAAATACTTCCAATTTTGGGCACCTCACAAGTTGTGCCCAAAATAACAGATCGATGGAAAGGTCTTTGGGAAGGAAAAGGGTTCTAGTGGCTATGGGAGTGATGAGGCATGGTTGAAGGTACGGCGCCAGCTCCTTGCTAGCCATGATCGGAGCGAGTCACAAAGAGGTACAGGGAAAACGCCTGGGCCGTCGGATCGAGACATGGATACGACGGCCAGATCTGATCCAACATATCACACGTCTGATTTGGATCTAAGTTAGACGGGTGGCCCAGATTAATGCAAATGGCTGTCCCGTGTCTCCGGTGCTCGTGCCGGATCCATGCCTTTTCGAAATATAGCTGTTGGATTATATTTTAATTAATAATTATAATTTATTTTATTTACTTTACTTAATTAATAAATTACTCATAGTTAATTACTCAAAATTAAATAATCAATTGGACTTCGAAAAATCCCAAAAATTTATTTTTATCTAATTGAAGGGTGAGGAACTCAAAAATACAATCAGATTTTTGATTGGAAGTCAATTTAATTATTCAAATTTTCTGATTATTTAAATATTGATAAAATATTCAGGAAAAATTCGAAGACTTATAAATATCCTCAAAATACATCACTAGCTAATTTGGGGTGATGAGTCTATTGGCAAACTTCAATTTTAATTCAGAGGTCAAAATAAATAGATATTCTCAGAATTATCGAAAAAACCAAGAATGTTGGAAAGTCTCAAATGATCTCAAAATCGCACCAAACTTGAGGTGGATGCTCTTAACATTATTATAAGAGTATAAGAAGGGAAATGAAGTTGATTAGGTTACTAATTATAGGGTAACACTAGGGCTATTATATGGGAAGAGCTAGAGGAGCAGTAGTCATCACAACATTTACTTACTTTCTTAGTTTATTTTTTATTGTGAGATGAGAGACTTTTACTGCTCATTTTATTTTAAGCTATGAGTTTTAATAAATAATTCTAGATATATTTTTCTTTTTTTTCTGAGATTAATATGTTTACTTTGCTTCTATGATAAATATTATGGATGAATGCTAAACTTTTGTACTGTTATTTTTTTTACATATACTTAGTATTGTGATGTGATTAATGTGAATATCATATACGGTACTCATATACATTGGATATATCCTCATTATCTTTCTTAAAAGCTAATGTGTATAAGTATCTCAACTAATACTTATGATAAGAATATACACTTAACTTAAAATTAGTGTCCAATAATAGGTCCGGTTAGAGGAAGTTCAACCTTACTGGATAACGCACAGTTCCGACGTCAATCATGCTATCATTAATCTTTTTGTTATGTGTGGCGATGGGACGGGGCGTTACACATACGAACACGAGAATATACATGAAAAACTTAAGAAAGGTAAGAACCATAAAGCCACACCACCACAAGAAAAATCTATTATGAAAGAAAGATTACAAAGTTATAGAGAACTTATTAGTCTACTCGATGAAGAAGACATTTATCACCTTAAGTTTTTCTTCTTCTACTTCTTGCTCTCACTCTATAGTTCAAGCCTCCAGGCCTCTAAAGCTCTCACATAATATTTGGCACACACACAAACCCCAACCATCATGTTAGAATATATATATGAGACCCCAAATCAAGCCCTTAAAGTGCCATAAACAGCCATGGACACGTCACACATGAGCTGATATTCTCGCGTTTTGAGCACCTTCATTTCTACTTCTGGGGCGCCTAGGCGCGCCTGATCTATTATTGACTTATTTGGTGATCCAATTGGTCTTCACACCATAACATGGACGACAATGATTCAATCGATGTGTGTGTGCGTGTCTCTATATATATATATATATTATTTTATTTATTTTATCTTATTTTAATACGAGTAAGTTCTTCGACTGGGGATCATCGGATCTAACCCGATCCTATGGCAGATTAAATCTTGGATCATGCTAGGGACCTCTTAGCCAAGAACAATGCTTTCTTCGTTCAATGGACATTCCTCTTGCCCTAGTTTTCCCAATTTGATAGTCATTCATTTCTTAGCCTAATTTCGTGTTTTAGGATATCATCCCATGAGTTTTTATATATAGAACACAATAGAACTAAATTTAGTAGATAATACAGCCAAATTTAAGAAAATTAAGTTCATTTTTCCCGACTAGTTTTGTCAAATTCATATCAAAATACATGATCACCTGAATCTTCACTTTAATTGGGCTTTCCCAGGGCTCAACATTTCTTAATGATACTTTTTTTTTATTAATCATTGTTTCTAAATGCTATGGATCATCTATATTATGTAAGGACATCACAATCATTTTTTTTACAAAAATTTGATGCATTACAGATCTCTAAAAGTCATTCTCTCATTCTCACCTATTTAAATAAGAAAAGCATTTGGTTGCCAAATTGCTGGCCAAAAATATATCGCAAGTGCATTTACGTGGATAATGTGCAAGTGGATCACATCCCGTTCCCATTTTACTTATGTATGATTGAAATTTTTGCAACTTTTTGTATGCATGAGGAGGACCTTATTTTATTAATCCAACTTGTTTTCTTCCCCTTCATATTTGGACTAATTAGATTAGATGATATAATATAATTAACATTACTTATAATTAAGTTATTTTATTTTAAATATGTGATAATAAAATAATCAACTTATTTATCATAATAATAATGAATATACTAATAAATTTATTTTTATTTAGTTCTATATTATAATTAACATAATAATTACTAAATTATAATCATCCATAATCAATAAATTAATAGAATTAGTATATTGAATTTGTAAACATACTTATGTAAATATAATTATAATTGTCTAAAATAATGAACTAATTGCTACTTATTATATTTAGAGAGCGGTTACAATATTTCAAATATATATTTTTTGAGAATCTCATTATTATTAAAATATTTAAAATTAATTTTTAATTAATAATAAATAAGATATTATGTATTTTTGAATGTGTTGAAACATTTTACTTATATTTAATAAAATTTAATTATTATATAATCAATAAAAATCTATAAGAATTAGTGAAACAAAAATAAATTAAATAATTAGTATTATATTTAAATTAAATATTTTTTTTTGTAACTTACACATTTAATATTAAATTAAATTTTATTTTTTATGAGAAATTGTTTTTTTAATATTTTTGAAAATTATTTGATAGAAATTTGAGTGTGTAAGAAACGGAATTTATATTTGTTGCCGCAATATCATTTTCCATACTATATATAATATTGTGAAGATTCAATTCGTTTTATTATTAACGCGGATTAAATTGAATGAGAGAGAGAGAGAGAGAGAGAGAGAGAGAGAGGGATGGGGGAAGGCACTAGTTTCTGGAGAGTTCTTTGGTTTGAGGGTACTCGGTTTTCTTCTCCAGAACCTCCCCAGCCCCCGTCCTTCTCCCTTCTGGCGAAATCGAAAGAGGTTACGTGTCTAGATGTAATGGCTTCCCCTCGAGAACTCTCCTTATAAAAGGAGAGCCTCACGATACTAAAAAGCCCTAATTGCGAGACATGGCCACGGCTGGCGGAAAGAACGGTGACTTTTACGCCGTGCTGGGTCTCAACAGGGAGTGTTCTGGTACCGAACTCCGGAATGCTTACAAGAAGCTTGCTTTGGTAAGATTCCAATCATGAATCCTTCTCCTCCTCTTCTTCTTCTTTTTTTTTGTCATATTTCTAAAGAAAGACCATTATCTGATTCTCTAGCACTAAAAACCTCTGTTGTTTTCCTTGAAATTTAAGATATTCTGACTTTTCCCTTTCTGTCCGTCGTTGTCGATTTATGCTGAAAGAGATGGCATCCAGATCGGTGCTCTGCTGCTGGAAAATCCGAATTTGCCAAAGAAGCAAAAGAAAAGTTTCAGGCAATCCAAGAAGCTTATTCCAGTTCGTTGCTCTCCTGAATCCTCTTTTTTTCTTACTCTTTGCTAGCTTACGAACAGCGTTCAAGTTTTATTTAATAAAAAACTCTTAAAGCTGAGCAAGTGCTATGGCGTTCTGTTTTTCTGCGATTTAATTAGTTCTATCTGATTCCAATAAGAGATTCCTGTACGATGTGGGAGTTTACGACAGAGACGATGATGACGAAACCGTAAGGCTTCTATTTTTAAAATTTTTTCTCCCGCTAATTGCGCGGTAACGTCACACGCCACTGTTCAAATCGTCTTTCGAAACCAATTTTTTTTTGTTTTTGTTTTGGTTCTGTTCTTTCTTATTTTAATTTCCTCTGTTTATGGCGCTACAGGAGATGGGAAATTTTCTGGATGAGATGGTTCAAATGATGAGCCAGACGAAGCACAATGTAAGAACTTCAAAACGAAATAAAAAATAAAAAACAAAAAACATAAATCGAATAACTCTTTCTGATGCCAGAAATTTAAAGTGCGCATTTCATGTTAGCAGGAGAGTAGTCTGGATAGCTTCGAGGATTTGCAGCAGCTGTTTGTGGAAATGGTCGAGGCTGACATTGATCTCAGCGGGTTCGGCTGCGGCCCGGTTCGCGGCCCAAACCCATCGCCGGATTCTGCCAAAAGCGGGAAGCGCCGTGGGCCCTTTACGGCCTCCGCTTCCGGAAAGGCGAGGCTGGAAGAACTCAATCCTGGCTCTGCTGGCTTCCGCTTCGGGGTGAGCCTCTTTCTTTACATTGCTCCCTTTCTTAATTTTTGTCTTTATAGGAATGAAACATAATCAAGGAAATATGATTATGATTAGTAAGGTTATTGCACATGTTGATATTCCAAATTGGAAATGCACGAAAACAAGGGGCGATCTTGCTAACACGGGGAAAGCAGGTTCGAGAAGCCATGGGCGTTTCTGTGGTTCCTTCTTTTCGCTAGGCTATAGGCCGAACTTGCTACATTATTGTATGGAAAATACTGTGCGGCGTAGCTTTGTTGTTTTTTTGCTTAGCTTTCTAGGCTTGCTTAGATATAACTCCCCTCGAACTATTCCTCTTCGTTGGTCGTGCTGGTGGGATCAGGCCCCATTCGGCTAGGATTTTGCTAGTTATTTATCCAACCCACCTACTTGGCTAATCAAGAGACAGCGGGTAGAATGGGGATGTATTTTAGAGGCCTTAAAATATTTTAACCACTATTTATCATGTTTTTACACAATAAGGTTATGCATCTCATTTTTTGTTAAAAATAAATAAAGAAAATAATATATATATATATATATATATATATATATTTATATATATATATATATGAGGTTGTTGTTAAAGATGTTAATCCATGTGACAAGCTAGTGATCTTAATTAATTTAATTTTTCATTAATGCCGCTTGTTATCAAATATTTTAAAGGCAAAAAATATAAATTATGGGATCTACAACATGATTGTGTTTAGAATGCTGAATTTATGGGATAAAGTAATGCATCAAAGTAACATTTTTACAAAAGTATAACTCAAATTGAGCGAATTCTGTTTACGTGGAGTTCTCTACCCGCATCTCGCATCATCAATGAATGCCCCTCATTCGTGACTTTGTTTTTGATGTCGTGTTTCAGCCGCAATTTCATCTGTCTCAGCGTCGAACTTGCTGTTTTGTCTCATTCTTTGCACCGAAGACGCAATTTCATCTCTGTTGTCACACTGAAGTTGCGATTTCGTCACCTGCGTCACGATTTGGTTGTCATCATCACAGTTTCACCGCCATCGTCACAATTTTGTCGCATTACCCATTGTTGCCTCGGTTCTAATCATCTTCTCTTTCGTGATTTTGTCATATCAACAACGAATTGTCCGACTTGTTGCAATTTAAAATATTTTTTGTGATTCATCAGAGCTGCCCCGCCATCCTATTTGTAATATTTTTGTATATCTCAATATATATATATATATATATATAGTATAGATATATACAGTGTGTAATATTTAAAATTATATCAATAAATATAATAAGAAATATTTGTGTATGGGGCTAATCTTATCTCTTAATTATTGGCAAATCACCATTCTATGTAGATTAATTTCTTCCAAACAAATATCCAAATAATTGCTAAATAATTAGATTTCTCTGTAATCAAGTTACACTAGTAATTTAGTATATCAAACAATTAAAATATATTGATAGAAAAAGTTTGCCTTGGTAAATTACAATGGGTTTCTTGGTATACTTGATTTGCAATATAATTCGATTATAATATAATCTGATTATTTTGTATTTATTTAGTTGTTTGTTTGGAACGAAATAATTTGTAGACTTTGATGCTTTGAATAAAGCAATGGTGAAATTATTTAGGATGGTAGCAAATGGGTGTTATGTTTGTGGAGACCAGCCCGCCATAGCGCGCTGCAGCGGCAAGCATCTGAGAAGCGGGTGCTACAGCGTACCGCAGCGTGGCGCACGTCGTAGCGCGCCAGCGCCAGACAAACAGAAAACATGACACTACAGAGCGCTCTGGCGGAATTCTGTTTCACTTCAGGTTTCCCCCTAAGTAAATTGGTGGTTATTTTGGACCATTTGAGGTTCAAAAATGAGCTGGATACTTAAGAGAATATGTTGGAATAATTTTTACATTGTTGGCATTTAGTTTGAGAAGGCTTTGGTTACTGTGAGGTGAAGATCCCTAAGGGAGGAGGTGCTGTCCAAGGGAGGTTCTGCATGTTGGAGAAATCACTCCAAGTAGTAGTTGTTTCTTCTTCCCTTTATCATAGAGTAAGAGGTAGTGTTTCTTGAGGAGGTAAGCTCTTTGTAACTCTGTACTCTTTGTTTTACATAGTGAAAATTTTCGTGTGGTGTGACTCTATAGTTTTTTTCCATTATTGAGTTTTTCCACGTAAAATCTGAGATTGTTTGGATGTGCTTGTGGTTGTGTTGCATGCATGTGCTGTGATTCCCTTTCTTGTTGTTTTGTGATATTTTTTTTACTTGGTAACCGTCAACGCAACCTTGGTCATCGATCGAGTGCGCTTTAAACCGCTTCCGCTGCGGTGTGCTCGGTGAACATTCTTACTACCAACAATGGGTTCTTATTTGCGATTTAATTTGTTGCAATATTGGGGACGATGAGGAAGGGACAACGATGATGAAGCTATGGACAATGATATCTAGGTCAATTAGTTGCGATAAGTTGGGGATGACGGTGTTGGGTGAATTTGTTACGATGAAAATGGGATGACGAAGCTTGCCAAGCCGGCATGAACCCGATGAAGCTTGCAAATTTAGTTGTATTGAGTCATTTCACTGGCACAAAGTTGAAGCCAACAAAGCTAAACTTAAGACGATGCAGGCAAGGGCTGGATGACAATGGAGTGAGTGCATGAAATTGTTTTATGTTGTGTGAATGTAATAGGTTTATGTTGATTTGAGTGTAAAAGTTTTCTTCCATATTTGTGAAGAGCATGAGAATCATATTTCCTGAACAAATTAAAGTATAAACATTTTTTACTCCTTTTATTGCAAGTCAAACAACCATATTGTATAATTCATGGAAAAATAATTACTTAACACTC
Source organism: Gastrodia elata (assembly GCA_016760335.1). Lineage (NCBI taxonomy): Eukaryota > Viridiplantae > Streptophyta > Magnoliopsida > Asparagales > Orchidaceae > Gastrodia > Gastrodia elata. Next base: position 40,854,936 of record CM028677.1, read on the forward strand.
AAAATTCTGCATACCGAACAGCTACTAAATGAATATTAAATACATATTAAAATTATATGTAGTATATATTTATATTTTAAAACTAAATTGTTATATTATTATAATAAAATTCAATGTTTATGTGCCAAATTATGATATATTTAAGAGCATTCTTTTAATGATTATGAGTATTATATGTAAGATCCATTTATTATATTCTCACTTTTAAAATTTATGAATTTTAACAGTATGTTTTGAAAATATAAAATTGAGTGTATTTTTGTATAAATTGTGCACAAGAGTATTATTGTATAATAATATATTTTATTAAGGTATTAGTTTAGGTAACATGTTTAGTAGTAGTCTGAATCACATTATTATTGTGATTTGAATAGCACATCGATTATAATAATGAAGAGTTGTAGAAAATTTCTCTTCAACAAATAATCTAGGGTAAATCATAATTTAATGCCTTTAATTTGATTTATGTGTCACTTTAGTCTATCATTTTAAATCTTTTATTTTAGTTCTTATAGTTTTATTTTTCTTATTATCAGTTAAATTCTTAAGTTTTCATTTTATCCCAATAAACTATCAATAATTACATTTAAGCACCTATAATTTGCAAAAAAATTGGTGTTCAATAAAAAAAAAAATTCAATTTCATTATAGAATTAAGTACTTTTTAGTTCTATGTTCTTAATTTTTAGCTTAATAATTGACTAAATATAATTGAACACTAATTAGTTAAATATGTCAGTTTAGCTTAATTGGTTGTTAACAGTTCCATAATAACTTCATATTTGGTTAAAATTATTGTTTTGAATTAATTATGTGGACATGCTAACAATGAATGTAATGATTTCAAAAATATTAAAGTAATATTATTAACATATTATTTTAGTAATATTCAATTTAAACCAATTATTCATACTTACAATTCAAAATTTATAGTGCACCTTCATAACTACCTATATTTATATGGAGCTAAATATTAATCAACAAAAAAACTTACCAATAAAACAAATGTTATAGAGATGAAGAGGCTTAGATGAATGAGTGAGTATACTCATAAGGATATAATGAGTTATGAGTTTATCTGTAGCAAAGTTCTAGTGCTCCAATAGTGGATAAGATTAGAGAATGTCAACATAGATGGTTCGAGCATATTAAGCATAGACCGTTTGATGCTCCGGTTAGGAAAATTGAGTTTATAAACTTTACTCATTTTAAAAGAGGAAGATGAAGACTAAACAATCATGAGAAAGGATCTCCTCTATTTGGAAGTTTGGGAGGGGGTTCTATTTGATCGTGCACATTGGAAACAAAAGATCATATAGTTGACCCTACTTAATGGATTAAGGTTTGTTGTTGTTGTTGTACAATTCAATATATAGCTTTTTAAAACATGTTAAAAAATAAAATTATAACAGTACATACTAGTTCTTGAAAGCATTTTTTTGTCATTCATGAGTTATATCATGATTAAGCAATTTGTTTATAAAGTATAGATTAACTTTAATTACGATATAGCTAAGCAACTTATCTAGAGTTACCTATACAGATAATGTAATAAAAAAGTTTTTGGAGAAATTTTTTTTTTACTAAAGTTTCAAAATCGTTTGTAAATATTCAAAAACTTTCAGGGTCAATAAGTTCAATTGTACTACAACTAAGCACTCCTTTGCATCACGTCGCAACAAAACAATATGAAGCAATCATATCCAAAAGCATCTTATAAAAAATTTCAATAGAACAAAGTTATAATTATCATTGTTCATATATACAACTTTCCTTAAAAATCTACAACTAAGGCTTTCCAAACCACATATTGTAGTACAACACAACCATCAATCACTTACTCTTCATGTCTACTATAATGTAATCTTTGAACAACTAAATACTCTTTAACTTATTCTCATATTCAAAAATGATCCTCATCATAGAGTCTTTCTGACATTGACACTCATCATTATATATAAGCTCTTTGAACTCTATTATTTGTCAAAACATATCCATTCCTAGATATTCTTACCTTTGCATGAAGCTCTACCATCACTTTGAAAAATATTAGAAACCACTGTAATTTCTGTAGAGCTTCCATCCTCATTAAAGACATATGCTATATGTAATCATATTTAAAAACATAAATATGAGCACATGAATATTATCGTCATGATACCTTTTTAATGCCTAAAATTTACTATTTATTTTGTTAAGTATAATTGAATTTAAATACATAATGCTTTCAATATGAAGATTAATTATTAAGCATAAGAGTACATATACAAAATGCACAATCATTAACTTCATTGTTCATGTGTTATCTTATGATATTTTCTGAGGCATTTTACTTTGTACTTAGCATTGGTTGTATTCAGGTTGACCTCAGAGAATAGAATAGAAGCATCAGACTATGAAAATCTGGATACTTTTAAAATAAAAATGGTATCTTATTAATGAGTGGTACACAATTATTAGCAGGTCTAGACATCTAACCACAACACACTTGTTAAAATATTTTATCGTACTTTGAATTGAAGCCCTCCTAAACAAAATTCTGTCAATCCCAACCCAAAAAATGTGGCATCTCCCTCTTGCGTAAGGATTGGAACATTAAAAAGAATACTCATACGTTTACCACAAAATACCACACTATTTAACTAAAATTCCAACTTTTGTTTAATAAACACTATTAATTGCTTAATGAAAATACGTTGCTTCCCATTGCATGCTTATTCATGATTGTCTAGAATATTAAAATTGCTTATTTCATTCTTTTTTCATATAAATGAGTATACAATTATTCAGATGATCATTTTCAAAATGATTATCTAGATGATAGCCAACTATTTTCTTGATTTTTAGATCATTTGGATGAAGTGAAAGTTATCTAGATGATCTATTCTAAACAGCCTTGAGATAGTAGTAAAGTGAACATATTTTTTATCTGCTCATTGTGATCATTGTTTAACACTTAATGCAAAAGTTATGATACCTAAAGCACAAATTATTTACAAATATGGACTAAATTTGATTACATGTGCACTTGTTTTTCAAGATGAGTTAACAATTCTAATCAGGAATCAAAGTCTAATCGGTTCAGTATTAATAAAATATATTTCAATTAATAATCGATTTAAACTAATTATTAAAACTAATGATTCAATGCACTCTTAATAAAAATTTTCTTTGAAAAACAAAAGTATATTTTGACATACTAATAAGATATTGAATGTATTAGTAAACTTAAATTTTAGGCATTATAACAGAACACTAAAAAACTTGAAATTATATGAATAAAAGGGCATTATATATTTGTTTTATTTAATGTCAATATTTCATGTGAATTACAGAGATTAAAATGAAACTAATAGTAAATTATAAAGATTTGTACTAAAATTTAAAATTTGAAGGACTAAAATGAAACTCCTATAGTGCTCACATATAGCAATATTTCTCTCAAAAGTTGTTTTAGTAATTTTACTAGCTTTTCCAGTTTCTTGTTGTGCTTGGTCGATTAACATCAATATGTCTTGTTTGCTCGTCAAGTTTCTCACCCCAAGTTTTTTTTCTACTTGTGCTGAAGTCCTTTACATAATGTATAATTCATTATAAATACCCGACAATAATCCGTATATCTTTTGTTAGGACACTCAAGTCATCCAAAGATATCTCCATTACTAGGTCTGTAACTTAAACATTGTGGTGCAAACTTACAGTTTGGTCCTTTCTATGGCACAGTGGGTGCTATCTTCTCCATTTCTATCTCTTATAATCCATCCAGTAAAATTCCTTAAAGATTTTCTTGAACTTAATTCAATTAATGCTGTTTCACTCGGGTTTCAATCGATTGCTCCATTAGATGAGTGTGTGGTTTTAAGCTTCAATCTGTTGAAGCTCACCTGCTCTCTGTCCTTATTACCATACATCTCTGAATAACATTCCAGTTAATTGATTTACTCATCAACTTTTACGATGTTTCGTCATAAGTTGGCAGGTCGAATTTTGACTTTGGTCTCAGAACTCTTCTGATCCACAACTCTTCTCATTTAAACTCATCCATGTTGTTATTCACTGCATCTCTAAACAACATGATTTGATCTTTCTTGTTGTCTTCTGTTCAAAGGTATTGCTGGCTTTTGGGTTTGCATTTGTTTTTACTTTTATATCATGATCATAATTACGAGCATTTGCTTTGTGAACATCGCCTCACAGTCGTTGAATTTTTCATTCGAGTTTTTACCAGGTGAAGCTATCTTAGGTCCCTCTGCTTGCCTTCTCCATGGTCTTTTGGTAAATTGGATTAGCTCTTCTCCAGTAACTTTATAACCATCTTGTCAACTTCATAAATAAACTTCAGCTCTTGTACCACCTGATCCTTCCTGTGTCTCAACCATTTGATAGAGCGTTGTTGATCTCAAGGCTAGCTGATTGAGCGTGTCAGCCAATCTGCATGTAAGCAGGAGATCAAAACCATACATGTTAGGCAGCGGAGTTGAATGCCCAACTGACTGAGTTGGTGATGGTGTTGAATCGTTTGCTATTGAAGTAGACAATGAATGACTTTAAACTCAAAAAATGGCACTGGAAGATTATAAGCATAGCACAAGTAGCTTAACAGATCTAATTGAACCATTCATAACAGTTCATCACAATTAGGAAGCGGCCTTTTTTGGGTCAGAATACATGCAAACGGAGCTGTCGTTCTGATAATCGATTCACGATTCCTAGTGACAGATTTATTTTGCTGATATCTATTGCCCGGATGATTATTTGATCGTTTGAGGCATTCATGGCAGTCCATCATAATAATCTGCTCAACAACACGACACCTCTGCACGCAAATCAGAACAAACAATTGGCACAAAGCAAAGCTTTTGAAAACTGGGCTCTCAATCATATTTACTTTAACATATCTTCCATCAAGGATAACAGCTCGATTTTAACGCATTCGGAAGGTCTGTGCTGATAGCAACGCTCATCTACTTTTGCTTGTAAGTTGTGTTGGTTGATACAAGTTTGAAATTTATCATCTTTTTTGTTTCGGTACTTCTATTACTGGTCTACATGATATTCTATTTTTATTAGGATTAAATTTTATTAGGCAGGATAAAGTTGCGTGCTTATTTCAAGAATTACAGGGAGCCTTTGGGAGAACACAAAAAGGTGCATGAATTAGTGCCTGTAAGTTTTATTGAAAATTGAAATAACAAGATTTACTTTGGCTTGTTGCCTTTTAGCCTGTTCTTTCTTCTGGTTAGCTACTTAGTCTTGGTCATACTTTTGACTAGCCCATTTGTGTTTAATTTTGCTACCGGTGCAACTTTTGGTACACGTTGACTATTACAGTTTTGGATTGTCTTGGTCCGAGGCTCAAATATAGAGCTACCATTTAAAGAAGAAAAATAAACAAAGTCATGATGATTTCTTTATGGTTGCTTCTAATTTTTCAAAACAAATACTTCATATAATCTTTTTTGATAGAATTACAAATTAATTAATTAATAATTAAGTGTATAAAACAAGTTCAATTAAGAGTTAGTAGTTAGTAATGGTGGCAATTATTTTGTTTATTATATATGTTAAGCAATTACCATCAACTAAATTTAAAATTTTCAACTATTAAGAAACAGTAAGTGATAGTTTTTACTTAATTATTAATTAGTTCGAATAATTGATTATCTTAATTACCTGTTATTTAGGTAATTGAGTACAACAATAACATTTGTTTTATAGTAACTTTTTTTTTATTGATGATTATAGATTAAAAATTAACTATGAAATTAATATTATTAATTTAAATTTGATAGTTAGCCAAATTAAATATAGTATTAAGTTATATTATAATTAATTAAATGTTGCTAATTATTTTTTAGTAATAAAATTACTAAGGAAATTTGTGCCCATGATAATTATGGTATTAAACATTAATCTCTTATTATTAAGCTTTTTTTTTTTTATTTATTTGTTTATCTGGTGAGCTTCACATGGACGATGAGATGCGAATCTAAAATCTTGGATAGTAAATCTTGAACATTACTACTGGTTATAACACTTTTCATATTATTATAATAATTTTTAAATGTTAATGGTTTAATTAACAGTTCATTAATATAATGATTTTTTAAATAAATTTAAGATGATTAATAAATTACTATTTAGTATAAAATTATAATAATTGTTACTTAAATTAATAATTATTTCATATTTAATATTTATTGTTGATACTAAATTAAATAATAAATAGCTTACTCAATAATTAATAAACCGAATATTTAATTAATAATTAAATAACCAGTAAAAGTCGTCAAAATAATTAACTAGTTTTAATATAGCATTCTAAAAAATATTAATTTGCTAACTGCAAATTTTGGATTGGATCATTTTATCTAAATCTATAGTTCTCTCACTTTGATATTTAAATTAAGTTATGTTATCATTAAAGAAATTGAGAATTTTTGGATATTATTGTTTTGTTTTTATTATGAGTATTATTATATTTACATATTAATATATATTAAAATATATAAATAGTGTATCAATATAATATGTAAATAGATTATTATGAAAAAATTAAAAAAAAAAAATTTATATTAATTATGAATATTTTTTTTTTTATATATATATTTTTGTGTAAGTATAATATGTTTTTTTTATTATTAAGAAAAAACTGATACGTAATTGAGCGAATGATATTTTTCCTTGGAATTTACGTAGAAAGCTGATAACGATTCTTCGTGCGGTTTTACTTTTACACAAATTTATTTATTTATGGATATCTAGCAATTTTTTATTTTTTTTGAATTTTATTATGATACTTTATTGGATGCCCCTTTGTATAATGTCAGTACAATTAATACATTTAAATTGATTATATCTAAATTAATTATAATTCACATTCACGTGCTAAATCATAATTATAATTGTATTAAAAACATATATTAAAATATTTTTTTATATATTTATATTTATATGCTAGACTTTATGGTTGTGCTTACCAAAGCAATTCCTGTACTAGCATCTACTGGAAAGTGACTGGTTGTCAGCTTCGCACTAAACTTCTTTCTAATTAAGGGCTTCTTTGTCTGTTAGTTAGTTCTGTTATTTAAACTTTTTCTTATATCATATCAAATTTAGTTTGGAAAATTTTATGGTTACATGAGAATATATATTAAAAAGTATTTAGGATTAATTAGAAAATTTATTTTTTTTAAATTTTTGTATATAAATTTTATTAAAAAATGCATTCAACTAATAATCTACTTATATATTGGATTGACACATCATCTATATATTTTGATGTATACTAATATGTAAGTATAATAATACTCATTTAGTTTATAATAAAAGTAAAAAGTGATAAAGAGAACTAATTAATTAAACTAAAAGAAACTACAAAATATTAGGGCTCACGATTCAAGCTCTTTGAGACAGCGGCCACATCCGTCAGGGTTGCTTATTCGTGCAGTATTGTAAGTGTAGTGATTGAGATCATGAAGCAAGCTGTCCAAATCGAAGAATGTGGATTTAAATTCATCATTGTTTTTCTTGTCCCATCAATATTCAAAATTTGTAATTAAAAAACTGTTCAACGATTAAACTATTGTTGAAATTATTAGTGCCAACAATCCATAAGAGTTAAAATGCCTAAAAATAAATTGAGAAGCTGAAGTAAACAAATTCAACCAAAATCTCGTGACGACCGCAGAAGCTAATAAAATCGACATAAGCAATGTAAAACTGATAATCCTTGCAGCTATAACAACACAATGCCACTTCCATGAAATTCAAATTCCTTTTGAAAAAAATGTAAATCCTTCCAGCCTCATAAAATGCATACGGTAAAGAAGAGAAAACTAGGTAAGTAAAAGAAATATAACTATTGATGCCAGCGAGTAAATCTCCTTTTCGAAGAGCTGCCCGGTAAATGTTGGGGTCTCTAAGGATTATAAATCAATGCGGAACAAAGCTTGAGATGATGAGCAAAACCAAATAAAGCAAGAAAACAACACATGCAAGCAATCACAACCGCAAGACAATATATTTACGTGGTTCGGTGCTAACACCTACATCCACAGGGAGAAGAGCAGAAAGTTTCATTATTTAGAGAAGGGAGTACAATAAGCTATAGAGTTTACCAACCCTTACAAAACTTCTAGGAGCCTTTCTTCTTCTTCTTTCAATAGAGCAACCACCACACAAAACCTGAAAAAAACTCACCTTGGAATCTCTTCCAACATGTTCCCTTAAGTATCCAACTCATTTTCGGCAAATGGTTCAAAATACCCCTCGATTTACTTAGGGTAAAACTTGAACCAGAGCAGAATTTTGCCAGGCGCTATGGTGCGCCGTAGCGCCTGAGCTTTGGGTATCCATGTGTCAGGGCGCGCTGTAGCGCCCGGCTCTCTGTTTGCTTGCCGCTGCAGCGTGCTGTAGCGCCCACCTCTCAGGTGTCTGCTACTGCTGTGCGTTGTAGCACCAGCTTCTCGGGTATCTGTCGCTGCGGCGCGCACAGCGCCTACTTCTGCTGCGGCGCGCTGCAACGCCTAATTCCGCTGCAGCGCACCTCCAACCTGCTCCTTGTTAACAATCTCCATCTCAGATCTCATGTGCTCCACATGAGAGCTGACTCATTTAAGCTCTTTATCAATGTGGCCAATGCATAAGTCAGCTATTGAGGATTGCTTCTGAAATAATAAGTCAACACCAATTGAATCTTTCATGTACCAAAAAATCTCCATCACTGTTTGCTAGTGATTCTTTCCTGAATTGTGCATGTATTGGCTCATGACTTAACTTAACTTGAGCCAAATCTGGTCTAGTGCAAACTATGGCATACATCAAGCTTCCAACTCACAGCATGTAGCACTGTGTGCATTTTTTCCTTTCCAAAATCTATCTTTGGACACTGTTCTGCAGATAAGTTGGAGTGAGGTGCTAGAAGTATACTCACAGACTTTGTAGAGTCATCAATCCTGAACCTCCTCAGCACCTTCTCTAAATACCCCTTTTGGGTCAACCAAATCTTTGCTGCCCTCTTGTCCCTATAGATTTTCATTCCCAATATTTTTTTTGCCTCTCTCAAGTTCTTCATTTCAAAATTCTTTGACAGTTGATCCTTCATGTGATTCATGTCTATCTGATCTGAAGTAGCTATCAACATGTCATCGACATACAATAATAGGTAAATGAAGTTATGTTGAGGCAACCTTTTAAAAAATACACATAATGGTCAAACTGGCTTCTTTGGTACTCCTCCTTTTGCATGAACTGATCAAAATTTTTGTACTATTGTCTTGGTGATTATTTTAGCTCATAAAGAGAATTGTCTAGTTTGGATATCAAATCTCATTTTCCTGGCTCACTGTACCCTGGGGGTTGCTCCATAAAGATCTCCTCTTTAAGTTCTCCGTGCAAGAACGTCGTTTTTACATCAAGCTGCTCAAGCAGCAAATCAAACAGTGCCACCAAAGCTAGAAGCACATGAATCGATGAGTGTTTGACAACTAGGGAAAACACTTATCGTAATCAATCCCTTCTTTCTGAGCAAAGCCTTTGGCTACCAGTCTAGTTTTGTAGCACACATCAGCTTCTGAGGATCCTTCTTTCTTCGCATACACCCACTTGCACTCAATAGCCTTTCTCCCTGGAGGGAGTTTCTCCAACCTCCATGCTTCATTCTTATGAAGAGATTCCATCTCTTCATCCATTGCCTGCTTCCATAATTTTCCTTCTGAGCCCGTCATTGCTTCTTTGTAATGGGAGGGAACCTCTCCCTCCAATACGGACAATGCAAAAGTGACATAATCTTTGAGCTAGGCTGACTGTTGAGTTGCATTCCTTTTGGGTATATTTCTAACAATCGACTCTTGAATTGGAGCCTCACCTTCAATATTAGCTTTTTCTTCATCATCACCAATGTGGTCTTCATCTATAGGAGTATTCTCGATGCGATATGAAGACTTCTGTGGAACATATGGGGTGGCATCAAACCCAACTCTCTGCATGCTTACTGGAGTTTTTGTATTTTCCTCAACTTGATGAAAACTCCTCAATCTCAAGAAAAACTCTTCATCAAAGATGACATCTTTGCTCACCATAATCCTCTTTTCAACTGGATCATACAATTTGTAACCCTTCACTTCGCATTGAAAGCCCACAAAAATTATTTTCCTAGCTCGCAGTTCAATCTTATCTTTTCTGATATGAGAATAAGCTGGGCTGCCAAAAAATTTCAGCTGATCATAATCTGTGACAGAATGTCTGGACCACAATTCAATTGGAGTTTTCTTGTCAAGTGCTGTAGATGACAGACGGTTCACCAAGTAGCATGCATAGTCCAGGGTTTCCGTCCAATAAACTCTCTCCAACCCAGCATTGGACAACATACACCGCACCTTTTCCATCAAGGTACGGTTCATTCGTTCTGCTATCTCGTCCTGCTGTGGTGTTTCTCTTACTGTGAAGTGTCGTTCTATCCCTGAATCATCACATTCTTTTACAAAAGAGTCAGATGTAAATTCTCCATCATTGTTCGACTGACTGAATCATCTTGATTCTCTTGCCCGTTTGATTTTCCACCATCTTCTTCCAGTTTATGAAAACCTTAAGTACATTTGTTTTGCTCTTCAAAGTCTACACTCATACATATTACAAATATGGAGTAATAATCTATAAAAGAAACAAAATACTTTTGACCACCGAATGATGTAGTTTTCGTTGGTTCCCAAACATTTGTGTGTATATATTTTAATATATCTTTGGTGTTGTGGAGGCCAACATCAAAGGGCTTGCATGTTTTCTTACCAAAAATACAATGCTCACAATTGTAGTTTGTAAGAATTTATACCTTTAATGAGTCCTTTCTTCTCCAATGCTCTCAATGAAGGTTCCCCTGTATGTGCTAGCCCCATATGCCATAATGTCATGGCATCATCAGAGTCTTCAGCTACAGCTACTGAACATGTCACTGTACTTTCCTGCAGGTAGTAGAGGTTATGTTGTTTGATTTCTTTTAGATAAGTCATAGCACCCTTGCTGATCTTGAGGACCCCTGTCTTAATCACCACCTTAAAGCCTTTGGCTTCTAAGGCCTCAATGGACAACAGGTTCTTCTTGATCTCTGGCACATGTCTGACTTCTTCCAGTTCTTGCATTGTTCCTGCATGTGTTCTGATAAGTACACTTCCAACTCCATTGTGATGACACCGTTGTTCGTTTCTTTATACGAACAAAATCAGTCGTTCTGGGAGCATATGTGATACATCGCGCCGGTATCCATAATCCAATTGGAGCTGTCAGCTACTAGTCCCATTTAAACAGTAACAAGAGATACATTAGAGTCTGAACCCTCCACCACATTCTGGATCACTTAAGCCTTAGCCTCGGAAGATCCACTCGCCCGTTGCTTGTCTTTCAACTTTGGGCAGTTATTCTTCCAATGTCCTGTTTCCAAACAGAATATGCACTAATTGTGCCTAATGCTTCAGCCTCTGGATTTTCCTCTTTTCTAGAAGTCTGCATTTCTCTTTGGCCATTGCTTTTTTCTTTATTGTCTTCCTCTTTGGAGTGTAAGAGCCTCTACCATATTTGATTTGGTGGACTCTTTATCCTTTCTTTTGAACTCATGGTTCACTATGGCTGTCGTCACATCCTCATACTTTAGAACCTCCTTCCCATGGATCAAAATCACGGTGAAGTGCTCATATTCATCTGGCAATGAGTTCAACAATAACAGGACCTTATCTTCATCCTCCACAGTCTCATCCAGATTCAGCAAATCTGCCAACATATTTGTGAACTCATTTAGGTGTTCATCTATAGAAATTCCCCTTCTCATCTGAAACCTGTAGAGTCGCCTTTTCATGTGGAGTCGATTCTCTATGCTCTTCGTCAGATACTTGGCATCTAGGAATTTCCATTATTTCCACGTCGACGTCTCCATCATAACTCCATATTTGATCTCCTGAGTCAAACAATTCCGGATCAAGCCGCATGCACTGTGGTTCATCTTGATCCAATCCCTCTTTGAAATTTCTTTTGATTTTTCCTCGCCGTCAAGAACATCCTCCAGATTTAGGACGCGTAGTGCGTTTGTGTAACGACCCAAAGTCGTTATTTTGCAAATTAGGTCAGAATTCTACTTTAGGAATCAGGATCCCAGGGAATTTTAATTTAGGGCAAACAAAACTACTAGTAGATAGAAACAACTTTAAAGATCAAAGAGCCATAATTCAGTAGAAATCTGAAAGACGGAAGCTCCCGTTCTATCTTCAAAATTTCTAATTTCTGAAAATCAAAAACATTGAAATACGTGTCTGAATTCATCGATTTTTGTGTCGACGTGTTAAGTATATTATTTAAAAGTTGCTCGAGAAGTTTCATCAAATTCTGAGCGCCGGATTTATCGTGGCTAATTTCTGAAGTTTTAAACTTCAGAAATTAATTAAAAATAAATATTACTCCGAATCGAAAATTTTCGGCGCGAGGGTGTTCGTCATGTCGTAACATATCTCGGTGCCAAGTTTCGTTGCATTTAGATGCCAAACGGCGGAAAAATGCGATTAATTTAAAGTTTAAATTTTTTCTTCAATTTTATTTCCTTCTGTTTTTTCCTACGCCCCCCCTTAAATCGCAATCGCAATTTGCAATTTTCTTCTGCCAGAGGGGCGGAAGAAGCTTCCGTGCCAGGTGGAAGCCTGGCACTTGCGGGCGCCCCCTGCGCTTGCCTGCGCCGTTTTTGGCGCAGGCTGTCGGCGCCGACCCTGACTTCCCTTCCCCCTTCCGCCTGCCAGGAGGGCCCGCCTACGCCGAATCTGGCGCAGGATGCGCTCGCCTCCCCCTCAGCCAAACCCCACCCCTCAGCAGAACCCCCCAACCCTCTCCTCTATAAATAGAGGCCCCCCACAGCAGCCCTCTTCCTTATTCCAGCCAGCTCCCTCCCTTCTCAAGCAGCCATTCTCTCCTCCTAGCCTCCTGTAGCCTGCCAACAGCAGTCCAGCCCCCGGCAGCTAGCGCTAGCCCCTCCTCAGCCGCTCCAGCCTCCTTCCGGCAGCCCGACAGCCCCCGAAAGCCCCTTCCAGCAGCTTCCGGCAGCCTGGCAGCCTCCGGCAGTTCCATCCAGCACCTCCGGCAACTCCCGGCAGACCCTTCCAGCAGCTTCCGGCAGCCCGACAGTCCCCTTCAGCCAGCCAGCTCCCTCTCCGGCAGCCCCCGGCAGCCTCCGACAGCCAGCTATCAAGCCGCCAAGCCACTCAGTAGCCGCTGCCAGCTAGCCTCTTGCCGTTGCCACCTCGGCCAGCCATTCGGCTACCCTGTTCCAACCCTCCCTTATTTTCCGTCAATCTTAAAAGCTAAGGTATGAGAGGTTGGAAATGGAGGAAATTGAAGAAGAAAAGAGGAGAAGTTACTTTGCTATATATACTTATTAATCTTTTTGGAGATGAGATTATGTCATCACATTAGCATTGTTGTTATTAATCAATAATGACAAACAATACAAATGGTTATAAATGACTATTATTTCCTTTTGTTAATTCAGTCATTTTATTTGAACTTTTTCGATCATAATCTTAAGACTCTTTAATAATTATAACTGCTTTAATAGTAGCTTAAAACAATCGAACTGCAAAAGTGGAAGAAGAACAGAATAAAAGAATAAATTAAACTGCTAAATCATTGGATTAAGAAGTTAACTTAAAAATATCGGGGACTTAAATGCAGATTGAGCGAACTGTCACTCATTCGAGCTGTTGAACTTCTGAACCTAAAGGACAAAGGTACCCAGTACATGACATGTATTATATTTTGCACTTTTACTACTGCTTAGCTTCGCGTATTTTGCTTTGAGCCAGATTCATTTGAAGCTTGGTTGGTTGTTACAACCAACATCATTTTTCATTCGGGGGTTACTGTAAAATGACATTAGTAACATTAATGCTTGGTTGGTTGTTAGAAACCAACAGTTCTTTTCATTCGGGGTTGTTGCTGAAAAAATGACAACAGCAACATTCGGGGTTGTTACTGAAAAATGACATCGGTAACATTCGGGGTAGATTACTGGAAAAAGACATTAGTAATCTTTATTTGATAAATAATATTTGTTGCAGGAATTGTTTATTTCGCGCTATTACCTTATTTTCTCCTGCATTTTATTTCCGCCTTACTTCCGCTAATCGCATCGTTTAAAAATGTAAATGTTATTATGTACTGCTATACTTAGAGTATTCTCTAATTACTGAGAATTCCAATCCCAGTATTGTTTGTTGTACAATACCAGGTCAGGTACTTCTGGAAGAGCTTAAGCAAGAACCCTAATGCTTAAAATTTTCAATCTGCAAATGAATCTACGACAGCGCTGTTTTTGCTTATTTATCTTTTACCTTTTCTTTATTTTTACTTTTGTACGAGAAACGCTGAAAAGACCTTGTAATGTGAACATTTAAATAAATGAATAATATCCATTGGCTTTTGTATGTGTATGCTCTTCTTCTCTCAAGTTACTCAATATGATCCTGCGGTAAGTGAACGCCCGATGTCGGAACGGTTTCCGCTGAACCGGCGTCGGGGTCCTCACAGTATGTCACCTCGCATCGCCATATACAAAAGTTATTCTTTCCATCAAATTTGACGACATCTATTTTTGCCGGATGTGTCACAATTTGGTGGAGGGATTTCTCCACCATCGATGATGAGGTTCCAACAACCTCCTCTCCTCTTTCTGCCATGCCTTTTTCCTTGCTTTAGAAAACTCAAATACAAAATAATAAGCAGCTCAAGCAAATCCCCACCCTCAAGGACAAACATGGTAACCTCTCTCTGATATCACTTGTTGGGATCTTAGGGTTATAAATCAATGCGGAATAAAGCTTGAGATGATGAGCAAAATTAAATAATCCAAGAAAATAACACATGCAAGCAAGCACAACTACAAGACAAGATATTTACGTGGTTCGGTGCTAACGCCACGGGGAGAAGAGCAGAAAATTTCACTTTTAGAGAGGGGAGTATAATGAGATTTAGGGTTCACCAATCCTTGCAAAATCTCTAGGAGCCTTTCTTCTTCCTCTTTCAATGGAGCAACCACCACACAAAACTTGAAAAAACCCACCTTGGAATCTCTTCCAATATGTTCCCTTTAGTATCCAGCTAATTTTTGAACCCCAAATGGTCCAAAATACCCATCTATTTACTTAGGGCGAAATCTGAACCGGAGCAGAATTTCGCCAGGCGCTACGACGCACCGTAGCGCCTGGGCTTCGGGTAGCTAAGGCGCGCTGTAGCGCCCGTCTCTCTGTTTTCCTGTCGCTGCGGTGCGCTGTAGCACTCGCCTCTCAGGTGTATGCCGCTGTGGCGCGCACAGCGGCGCGCGCAGCTCCTGCTTCCCCAGCGGCGCGCTGCAGCGCCTAATTTCACTGCAGTGCGCCTCCAACCCGCTCCTTGTTAGCAATAAGTCTCTTCCAAACCGATTGTTGTAATAGGATAAAAGAAAACAACTTAGCCACTTAAATCAAACTTGCCCAAACCATACACTTATAGATGTAAAGAAGGACAATATGAACGGCAGATTAATGCATAGCATCTAGCTCTCAAAAAATTTATGATGCTTTTTTTCCATTGCAAATAAACATTATATTGATTGCTATCAACCCCGAAAGGTTCCTTCCAATGAGAAATATTGTTCAATTCGAAGAGGTGTTCCATGATGATTTGGATTAGCTAAAGTGGTGCCTACTCATTGCTAGTGTTTGGACACAAAATATTACTGGGCTAAGCAGAACCCAAACGCCTCAGGTACCCAACATAGGCCGAGGCCGAGGATGAGGCCTGGCCCAAGCTCCCTACAACCCGAGGCCGGGCGCCCATGCACCTGTTAAAGGTGTTCTAGCTCGAGGGCTAGGCGCCAAGGCGTGCTTAGGCACCCAAGCTCCCCACAACCTCAAAAGGGTGTTTATATGCGTTTTGAAGCCATTTTCATAGTATTTGGTGTGTGTAGGGTTGGTAGTTGTTATAAACATCATTTTTTGGTGTAGGGTGAAGAGTTTGTAAAATCCTAATTGTAATATCTCTGTCGTATAGTAAAATTTTTGTTTCTCTTTCCCTGTGGATGCACGTATTTATATCGAATCATGTAAATCTTTTGTGCTGTAATTTGTGCGGCGACTATTTTTGGTTGTCTTTTGTTCTTGTGCTTGGTTTTGATTCTTAACAAGAGTAATATCGATCATAACAAGTGATATCAGAGAGAGGTTGGCAAGAGAAGAATAAGGTTCTTCATCATTGACGGTGGTGGAGAGAACCCTCCACCAAGTGGTGACACATCATATGATGATCGATGTTGTTCAGTTTTATGGCAAAAACAATTTTCCATGTGGAGATGCAAAGTCATGGATGCACTATGCATGTTGAACATGGAAGATGTTCTTGATGGTGATGAAAAATCAACAAAAATGATGGAGGGGGACTGGATCAAGATAAATCACATCACTTGTGGCATGAATTGGAATTGTCCCACTCAAGACAGAAAGTATGCAGTGATGATAGAAACGTTCACGCGGAAGCTGTGGAAATTCCTCAAAGGCAAATATCTAACTAAGAGCGTGGAGAATCGTCTCCATAAAAAATGGCGTTTGTATCGGTTTCAGATGCGAGAGTATTTCAATTGATGAACACCTCATTGAGTTTACAAAGCTGTTGGCGGATTTACTAAATCTGGATGAGACCGTGGAGGATGAGAACAAAGCATTGCTTTTGTTAAACGCGCTATCGAACGAATTCAAGAGCTCTTCCATGACGCTTATTCATGGAAGGATGCACTGAAGTATGAAAAAGTGATTGCAACTCTATTGAATTATTAATTCCGTCGTAGGTACAAAGAGTCATCAAAGTTCGAGATTGCAGAAGTATTGACCCTCTATAGAGGATGATTAAAGAAGAAGAAGCAATGACCAAAGAAGGATGGTGGGGATTCTCACAAAAGAGGCAAATCTAGGGGTCGAAGCATTGGGCGCAATCAATGCACATTTTGTTTGGAAACTGGACATTGGAAGAAGGACTGCCCAAAATTGAAGGAAATGTTAAGGGCTAGTGGATCTTCAGAAGTAAAGGCAAATGCTACTCAGAATTTGGTAAAGTCAGACTCAGAGGTCTTGCTTGTTATCGTTTCTATGAAATTTCTAGCAGATAGTTCTAGTTGGATTATGGATTTAGGTGTGACATACCACATTTACTGAGGAAAGATTGGTTTTGTTCATACATGGAGACATAGTGGAGCGGTCATGATGGGAAATGACGCTACATGCTGTATTGCTGTTATTGGATGTGCGTTTATCAGAACATATAATGAGACTGTAGGAATTGAAGGAAGTCAGACATATGTTTTAGATAAAAAAGAACTTATTGTTCTTGGAAGCTAAGGGCTACAGGGTTGTGATTGAGGCAGGAGTTCTGAAGATCGTTAAGGGTGCAATGACTTATTTGTGTGGAGTCAGGCAACTGAACCTCTGCTAGGGAGTATAGTGATTGGATCAGTTGCAGTGGTTGAGAATTCTAATGAAGTGATGACATTATGGCATATGGGATTGGCTCATGCAGAGGAATTTTCTTTGAGAGCTTTGGAGAATGAAGGTCTTATTCTAGGTACAAGTTATTGCAAATTAACATTTTGTGAACATTGTAGTTGTGGCAAGAAAACATGTGTATCGCTTAGTATTGGCCTCCACAGCACCAAAAGCATACTTGATTTTGTACACCCAGATGCTTGGGAACTAATGAAAAATGCACCTTTCAGTTGTCGGTGGTATTTTGCCTATTTTATAGATGATTTCTCGAGATATATGTGGGTGTACACTATGAAGAGCAAAGATAGTGTGCTGGAGATTTTTTGAAATTAGAAGAAGTGGGTGCAAAACTAGATTGGCAAGCGAATCAAGACGATCTGGTCAGATAATGGTGGGGAGTACTTTTCAAATTCTTTATTACTGGAGTGCCTGATTTCAGGGATAGAGCACAATTTCATTGTTAGAGAGACACCACAACAAAACGGGATAGCAGAGCAAATAAATATAACTTTAGTGGAAAAAATTCGACGTATGTTGTCAAATTTTGGGTTTGAGAAAGTACTGGGCGGAGGCCTTACTACTATGCTTACTACTTGGTGAACTGTTTTCCCTCTACTGCAATTAAGAAGAAGACTCCAATAGAATTGTGGTCTGGACGTCTTGCTATGGGTTACAGTTAGTTGAAGATTTTTGGATGCTTGAATTATTATCATGTGAGGAAGGATAAGCTAGAGTCATGAGCACGAAAGGTAATCTTTATTGGGTTTTAACGAGGGGTCAAGGGCTACAAGTTATTTGATTCGGTTGACATAAAGAATGTATTAGTAGGGATGTCATATTTGATGAGGAACTCTTTTTAAAACAGAGAAGTTTGCATTAGGCAGAGAATACTATATAGTGACTTTTACAGGTAGATAGAGAGTGAGATTTGATGCTATTCTATTTGTTCTACGTGATTCTTCTCACTATGATACAAAAGATGTTGATATTTCTACCTTAGAAGATTACATTGAGGATTGGAAGAAGAAATAAATGACACTATTAGTGAGGCTTTTATTCAGGAGTCAATTGTAAAGAATAGAACCCGATGTTGGACAGCCCCAAGACAGGCTTGGTTAATGGACTTCATCATGTATGCAGTGTTAACATCAGAGGATGAGGTTCTGTCTTAATACAAGGAAGCCGTGATGAGTTCAAAGAAAGAGTTGTGGAAGCAAGTCATGGATGAAAAGATAGAATCTCTTCATAAGAATTCAGTACGGAGGTTAGTGAAGCTTACTCTGAAAAGGAAGGCTCTTTGGTGCAAGTGGGTGTTTGCAAAGAAGGAAGGATCTCTTGGAGTCGATGTGTGCTACAAAGATAAATTGGTGGCGAAAGGTTTTGCTTAGAACGAAGGTGTTGATTATGATGATGTATTTTCCATAGTTGTAAAACATTCATCAATCTGTATACTTATAGCTTTGGTGGAACTGTTTGTTGTTAGAACAACTTGATATGAAAACAATATTCTTACACGAAAAATTGGAGGAATAGATCTTTATAGTGTAGCCTTCAGAGTATATAGAGGTTGGTCAAAAGGATTTGGTTTGCAAATTGGACAAGTTTTTATCTGACTTGAAGATAATTTTATTTACTTACTTTTTATGTCGATGACATGTTGTTGTTACTTCAGATCAGTCTAAGATGGATCACTTGAAGAATCAATTATTGAATTTTTTTGAGATGAAGTTAGGGGAGGCTATGAAGATACTTGGGATGGAAATCTATATGGACAGGGATGTAGGGAAGATTTGGCTTATCCAAAAGAGGTATTTAGAGAAGGTGTTGAAAAGCCTTAGAGTTGATGACTTTATAAAGTTGGTGAGCATACCTTTAGCACCTTATTCTTGCTATTCTGTTGATATATCCGAAGACAAATTTAGAAAGAGATGAGATGCATACAATTCCTTATATAAGTGCAGTAGGAAGCCTTATGTATGCTATGGTTTGTATGAGACCAGATTTAGCACAGGTAGTTGGAGTTGTGAGCAGATTCATACATAATTTAGGGAAGATTCATTGATAGACAATGATGGGCATATTTCGATATTTAAAGAGTACAATTGGTGCTGGCTTGTTATTCTAGAAGCAATTGTCCATAGTTGATTTGTGTGTTAGATATGTGGATTCTGATAATGCTTGTGATTTGGATCGGAGATAATCAACAACAGGATATGTATTCACTTTGTTAGGAGGTTTGGTTGGGTGGAGATATATACTACAATCTACAACTGTCCTGTCTGCAAAAGAAGTTGAGTACATTGCCGTCACAGAAGTATTTAAGAAAGCTATTTGAATGAGGGGCTTATTGGAAGATTTGGATGTGAAGCAAGAAAATACTAAGCCAAAATGCTATATTTTTGGCTACTAATTTGTGTCATACTCGCACAAAACACATATATGTGTGACACTATTTTGTTATGAATATCATTGAAACTGGTGAATTCTTATTGCAGAAGATTGACACAAAGATAACTTGACAGACATGCTTACCAAATTTCTCACAGTTCAGAAGTTTGCCCATTGCAAAAGCATAGTGAACATGGAGAAACTTTGATTAAAGCTTATGGTTTGGATGGATTATGCATGGATTGATTTAATTGGGAGGAGGATACTTAGCCAACCAATGTGGATGCAGCCTCTATGCTTGAGAGCGTAATGAGATTAGCTTTCATATGATGCATATGAAAGCTGAGGTGGAGAATTGTTGAATTAGAAGAAGAGGTGTTCCCATGATGATTTGGATCAGCTAAGGGGGTGTCGATGCGTTCCTGAATGTTTCGGCACAAGGTGTTACTGGGCACCCAGGCATGCCTTAGGTCTGCCCATGCACCCTATACGCGTCCAACACAGGCACAGACGCTCCTAGACTCCCCCCAACTCGAGGTCTGGGCGCCCAGATGAGTCCAGGCCCATGTTAAAGGTCTTCTAGCCTGAGGGCTGGGCACCTAGGTGCATGCAACGATTCAAACAGAAGGGATACGTTCCTAGGGAGGTTTTGGGCGGTTATGGGAGTGTTTATATGCTTTTTGGAGCCATTTTTAATGGTATATGGTGTGTGAGGGCTTGGTGGATGTAAGAAACACTATTTTTTGGTTTAGGGTGAAGGGTTTGTAAAACTCTAATTGTAATGTCTTCTCCATATAATGAAATTCTTCTTCCATTCTTCTTGTGGATGTAGGTGTTTATACCAAATCACATAAAGTTTGTGTTATGATTGTGTTGTGGTTATTTTTTATTTTTCTTTTATTCTGGTGCTTGGTTTTGATTCTCAATAAGAGTAAGATCGGTTCTAACAATAAATAAAAAGATAATGTTTGATATACACATTTAATAAAAAGAGCAACATGTGTGAGCCTTAAAGATGCGGGATTTCCGCTCCAGCCAAATGGTGTTTAACCCTTAAAAACTAAGTGTGGATTTTTTAGTCCTATATATAAATGTTATTTAAACTAATGGACATACAAAAAATTAGTTTTGATGAGGTGATATATCATAAATATGCATATTTTTGTTTGTGTATTATGTTTATAGATCATTCTAATTTCTTAATAGTTATGTAAATTTTAATCTAATTTTTTATTTATTTTCTTCGTTGCACAGCAGTTCTCTCTTTTTATTTTTGGAAGAATAACTATTCGCTTGTCTTTTCACCCAATCCTTTGCAGCCTTTGTTGTCATTTCATTGCAGAGTATGCCAATAATCTATCTTTATTCCCAATATTTTAACCTAATCTGTACCCATCCTTGTTATTAACTTGTCTTATCTGTATTTCATATTTTATTTTGAAGAGGATGAGGGCTCAGCCCAATTTTTTTAAATGGAAATAAAAGAACCCAAAGGCCTATATGAGAGTGTGTGATAATATGAGCATATACTAGGAGCTTGAAAACTTGAAGATGTAATAATCTCTCAATTTATTTACATTTTATTATATTTTGATTTTTATTATCCATAAAAACTTGATCAAATGACATGTGATTCATGAGGGTGATAAATAAGGATTGACTTGTCTTTTATGTGTAAAAGACATCTTAGTCTTTCATAAGATATTTAGTTTAGGTTGGTTTATGATTTTTATTGTAATTTGGTATATCTAACGTGACTAAATAAGGTTCCAAATCTTTTGTATCAACACACAATTGAATGAAGTTTTCTTACATAAGTTTAGCTTGAGTGGTTTTTGCTATGGATAATTGAAACTCTGTTGGTATTTAGGATGTGTATAATCCTGTAGGGATCAAGGTGTGTATAATCTTGATCAAACTTATCTTTTATTTATTTATTTCTCTATTTTCTTGTTATTCAAACTGTCATCTTTCATTTCCATTACGTCTTACCAAATTTCACTTCTGTTTCGTCGATCAAACACCCCACTAACGAAACACTTGCAAACCCCAGCTCCATTTCCAATGCAACAAGTCTCTTATTCTCTTCATGTTAACCATTGCCCCAGCCCGATCGCATCCATGTGGCACAACCATCTTGGTCATCGTCATCCCAATATCCATTTATTGCGAAAGCTCTTCCAAAAATTATTGTTTCTTTTTCTTCAGTCATTCTTGTATTCAAGCTAAAAGCCATATATACCATTTACCTCACTCTACAAATATTTACAGAAAGTCTTTAGAGATTATATATACTGTTGTTTGGGGCCCTTGTTCTACTGGCCATCAAACTATGGTGGAAAACTTATATGAGCCTCTTATAAAACAATTACAATCAGACAACGAAGGAGAATTTTTAAAATTTACCTCTACTCTTGATAAATTTGGCATCATTTATTACTTCAGTGCTCCCTACACTCAACAAAATGGAACTGCTGAATGCAAACGTTGGCACATCTCTGAAATCGATCACTCTTTGCTCACCACCTGCATCTAGCCAAAATCTACTAGATTTATGCTTTTCAAACTACAAATTATTTAATCAATCAGCAACCTTCACAAAATCTCCATAACAAATCTCCGTTTGAACTTCACAACAAACTCCCTAAGTATTCTAAACTTCGTACCTTTGGCTTTCTCTGTTTCCCTTGTCTTTGCCCTCACACAAAATCCAAAATCGATAATAGATCCACACCTTGCATATTCATTGGCTATAGTGGCTCCCATGCTGCATACTTGTGTTTTGATCCTCATACAAATCATATTTTTATTTTCACTCATGTTGTCTTTTGATGAACTACACTTTCCAAATATCCCTTTCACAACTGCCATTTCACCCATCTCAAACTCCACTCATGTTCATATACCTGTGCATCTCCAACAATTCCCAACACCTACACTATCTTCATTCTCAGTTCGCCTCACCATTCCTTCCACAGAGTTGCTACTTACTCCCACATACCCTCCCACAGATCAAACTTCTACATCCCACTAGCTTCTAACATATACTCATAGGAAAAGGCAAGTCGCTTCATGTGCTCCCAACGATAATTCTACTCCTCAATATTCATTACAACCTCCACACCCTCCTACCATTCCTCATTCATCTACTTCCATCCCCATTTCTGCTACTACCGCATCCCCATAGATCCCAACCACTACCTACATTCTGCCTTCCCATCACAACCCCCATCATCCACTAATTCTCAAAACCCATATCCACATAGCTCTTAGCTCACAACAAAACACTCCCCATGTCAATGTTACATTGCCCGTGTTGTTCCCCCTCCTACCCTTTTTTCCCAAGCATCACAACATCCTGAATGGATTGCTGCTATAAACATTGAATTCAATGCCTTGATCAAGAACAACACATGGAATCTTGTTCCCCAGAGCTCTGACATGAATAATATATACTGTAAATGACTACTCAAACAGAAACTAAATTTAGATGGCACCATACACAAATACAAAGCCCGTCTTGTTGACCTAGGCTGTCTTCAACAAGGTCTTGATTATGATGAGACATTCAGTCTGATCATCAAACATGTGACAATCTGAATGATTCTTACTCTGGCCGTAACCTCTGACTGGTCTGTACACCAATTGAACTTTGACAATGCCTCTCTCAACGGGGAACTCGCAGAAACAACTTTTATGGCTCAACTGAATGCTTTCAAAAAATACTTTTGCAAATTGAACAAGCCATTTACAGTCTTAAACAAGCTCCACGTGCTTGGTTTCACAAATTGTCCTCTTTTCTTTCACCCAAATGGCTTTCGGCTGAGTTCTACTTATTTTCAGCAAGAACGAAACCCTTATATTTCTGCTTGTTTATGTTGATGAAATTCTTTTGACAAGTAACAATACTATTGACATCCTCACATTCATACAAAAGTTTGGTTCGGTCATTGCCTTTAAAGATCTTGGCTCTCCTTCCAATTTTTTGGGAATCACATTCAAATGGACTAATGCTGCTTTATTATTATCCCAATCAACTTATATTACCTCCATTTTACAACAAACTGACATGCTTAGATGCAAACCTTCAATCAATCCAATGGCTGCATCTTCCATCAATTTTGCAGCCACACCCCTATAAGGCGCAAACATCACCAACTTCCGCAGCATAGAAGGTGCTCTCCAATATCTGTTCCTGACTCGACCAGACATTTTTTATAGTGTCAACAAAATTTGTCAGTCAATGCACAATTCTACAACAGTTCACTGTCTAGAGCTCAAGCGCATCCTCCGCTATCTCAAAGGCACAATTGACTACTATCTTACTATAGAATATGCATCACATCATTCTCTATCCGCTTATACAAATGCTGATTGAACTAGCTGTCCGATTGATCGGAAATCTACTGCATGTTACTACGTTTTTTTGGGACCCAATCTTATTTTCTGGTCCTCCAAAAGGTTGCTACAGCCGCCAGATCTAGTGAACTTGCAAAGCCGAATACAAAGCTATTGCCAACATGGCATGTGAGGATCTTTCACCTTCTTCGTGACATCAACTTTCTTGACAACTTCGTTTCGACCATTTTGTGTGATAATGTCGGTGCCACATATCTTGTTACCTACCTAGTTTTTCACACACAGATGAAACATGTTGAGATTGATTATCATTTTGTTAGTGAACTTGTGGCTTCACATGTTGTCCAAGTTCGCCATATTCCAGTTCAAGAACAACTTGTAGGCATTTTTACCAAGCCTCTTCCGCCAAAACCGTTCTAAGAACTTACTTCCAAGTTCATCATTTTAGCCGTGCCGCACTTGAGGGGGTGTAATAAAATAAATACGTATCGGCCCTTACCTAAATCGGCCGATACATATCTCGTTGTGTTGTAATCCTTCCTGCCTTCACTTCTTTCTTTTTTTGAGTCTTACGTTACCTTACGGACACTATATATATTGGGCAAAGGCCGTGTAATACATCAAAGAAGAAAATCGCGAGTGCGCTTCTTCCGCCGGTTCCTCAACATGTTTGGCGGCATTAACACAAATATCTTTAGAATTAAAGATTCTTCTTTTACATTCGCACAATATATCATAAGCTATGATACTGTCAATAATAGGAACAACGAGCTATTTTTATTTTTTTCATTATTAGCACAAATTTCCAAGAGCTTCATGAGTGCTGGCGGGAACAACAAATTCCCCAACAAGTTGAGGGTTTTTAGAAGTTTGAACAATTAGCCACAAGTGAAAATAAGATGATGCCCATTTTCTAGAAGATCACCTAGGATCACACGTAATACCTTTTTCAACCCACCATTAAAGTATTGTGGCTTTTAAGCTTCCACCAATGACCAAGGAGAGTGTCGTTGAAAGTGATTCTCCAAAATGAAACTAGTTGCAATATGCTAAAAATGTTTGTATTAATCATATGCCAAGACCCCCGGATATTTTAGTTGGCTGTAAAAGATTAATTGAATTAATTGAAGCCATACTGCAAAAGAGTGGCAATGTTTTGTCCATCCATTTAGCCAGTTTCTAATTCTATCCAAATTAAAATTTTTGATCCTTTTAGCGTAGATAGTATAATATAGCAGGATTGAGTACTTGTGGAAAAAATATACATATAAAAATAAGGATATATTCAATCTAAAATTTTCTTAATAACTTAGGATAATAGTACCAGTTGCTATTAGAGCGGGATTGAGCACATTTGAGGGGAAAAATATACATAAAAAAACAAAGATATATTCAATTTCAAAAAAAAAAAAGAGGGTTAAAATCTTACTAAGGATAATAATACCATATTCAAAAATGATAGCTTTCCTTATTCCTTGCTTTTAAATCGTGAGAATTTACTAGGACCTTGTTATTACCCTTTATTTTATGCATCTAATAAGGCATAGGTTCTACGGTTAAAACAACTTTTTATAAACAGGTCTATTATAAATGAAAACTTTTTGGAATCAAAATTTTGTAGACTTTATTTATTGTTGCAATTAATTGTTTGTGTATTCAGTAAGTTGCAACCTCTTCTAAACTCAAGTTTATTAAATCATCTCCAAACAGATGGATTCCGATGAAGGCTTCCTCTCAGTACCCATCGAAACCCCAGTTAAGATCACAATCTCCTCGTCTGCAGCAGACAATAAAACGAATCGTCTATTAGAAGCTATTTTGCAAGCCCTTTCAAACCAAGGGAGACCCTCTACCTCCTTGATTGCATCAGAACCCCCTCAAGGGCAAAGATTAAGAGTAGATGATGCCCTGCAAGCCTTCCTCAAACTCAACCCTCATACTCTTAATGGCTCAGCCAGACCCATGGAAGCCGAAGACTGGATCCAAGCCGTAGAGAGCAAGTTGGACAATTTAAAATGTCCATCAAGCGAGGAAGTTAGACTAGCGAAGTATTTGCTAGAAGGCGAAGCCAAGAGGTGGTGTAGGATCACGTACGAGACAACCTTTAAGGGCGTCAGATTGGAGGACATACCGTGGGCAGAGTTCAGGGCCTCTTTCAGAAGTCGTTACATCCCTCATTCCGCACAAAAATTCTGGAGAGCCAATTTTTAAGAGTAACCCAGGGCGACCAAACAGCGGCAGCTTACGAGACGGGGATGCACTTAAGCTGGTAGATTGCGAAGCTTCAAAGTGCAGTAGGTTCTTAGAGGGTCTAAAAGACAACATTCATACTAACTTGATTTCACTTAGGCATACGAAATTTTCCGATCTTTTAGACTGTGCAACAATGCTTGAGCACAACGAGCAGGTGATCGCGGAAAGACAGAGGATCAGGAGACTTTCAAGCATCCCCGTTACCCTCCACCAGCCAGGGCATACCAAATGTTCGCAGAAGCTTCCAGGACCAATGAAGGTTTTCATTGTAATCATCCTCACCCACTTGGGAGGTGCTACCATGGTCAGGACATCTATATTATCTGCGGGCGCCCGGGTCACAGTTATCGTTTCTGTATCGCTAAAAAGATAATTGATGGAGATATTATCCCTGGAGCAAGATCTGCCCCAAGACTGAACTCAGCACCAGCAGCCCCCGACAATAACTAATGAAGAGGAGGTGCTCCTAGGCAAGTTGCAGTAACAGCAGCGCCTACCCAAAAGAATGGGCAGGTTCTTCAAGCAAGAATGTACACCCTCACCCCTATCATGGCACTCGACGACAACGACATAGTATCAGGTATTAATCTCGCCCATATTTAAGTTTCGTTTGTATGATGTCGAGGACGACATCATTTTTAAGTAGAGGAGTTTGTAACGACCCAAAGATGTTACTTTGCGATTTAGGTCAAATCCCGCCTCAGCAATAAGGATCTCGGGGAATTTTGAATTAGGGCAAACAAAAATACCCTTAGATAAGAATAATTTTAAGATCAAAGGGCCATAGTTTGGGAGAAATTCGAATAACGGAAGCTCCCGCTATATTTTTTGAATTATTTAAATTATAAAAATTAAGAACATTGAAATACATGTTCGAATTCATCATTTTCTGTGTCGTTGTATTAAGTCTATTATTTAAAGTCTGCTCGAGAAGTTTCATCAAATTCCGAGTGTTGGTTTGATCGTGGTTAATTTTTAACGTTTTTAACATCAAAAATTAATATAAAATAAAATATTGCTTTGAATCGAAAAATTTTCGGCGCAAGGGTGTTTGTTATATCATAACACACATCGATGTCAAGTTTCGTTATTTTTGGACGCTAAACGGCGGAAAAGTGCAAAATATTTAATTTTAAATAATTTTCTAAAAATTCCTCCACATTTCCCTACCCCCCCATTCGCCCGATTTCCCCCCTCCCCGATCGCAGGCTCTGTCGCAAGACAGAGTTTGCTCTGCAGGCGGAAGGTTCTGCCTGCTACCTGCGCCGTTTTTGGCGGTCGGCCCTCTTGGCCGACCAAACCCTCCCTTCCCTCCTCTATTTAAACCCACTCCCTTACCTCCCTCTCACCCTCATAGCAGTAGCCCCTCCCCCTCATCTCCTTGCCTATTGATAGCCTCCCCTCCCCTCCCACCCAAGTCTCCTGCTAGCAGCCCTCCACCTCAGCCCCGCCAGTCAGCTACCCTGCCGCCGGCCAGCCAGCAGCAGCCAACCCAACCCCTCCCTGCCTCCTCCGGCTGGCAAATAGCAGCCCAGCCAACCCTCCTTCAGCCGGCCAGCCACTTGCCAGCCTCCGGCCACCCCGCTCAGGCCTCCCTCTGTTTTCTGGAAATCCTAATCTTAAAGGTAGGAAGAGAAGTATAAGAGAAAGAAAAATGGAGATGAAAAGAGGAAAAATTATTTTGATATTTTATTATTATATATACTTTATTATCTTTATGAAGATAAGATTATATCATTACATTAACATTGTTATCATTAATCAATAATTATAAATAGTACATATAGTAACTATTATTTCAATTCAAGCATTTTCATTTCGATAGTCATTTCTGTTATGTTTTTCTTTCATTCTTATATTATTATGATCATTAAAAAAATGATAATAATAATATTATATATCAATATAATTGCTATCTTCAGTGGCTTAATAACGCTACAATGAATATTACTGCTATCGTTGTATCTTAAAAATCGGACTTCAATCATAATGAGAAAGCGAAAGAACATAATCGAAATGAAAATAAATATTACTCCTAAGAACCTTGGCTAAAAGTTAATTTTAAAATGTCCAAATCTAAATGCAGATCCAAAAGTCGAATTGTCAAACTTGGATTTTAAAGAATAAAGGTATCCAGTATTTTATATGGATTACTTCTTTTAAATTTATTGCTACTTAGGTTCGCTTATTTGCTTTGAGCCAATTTTATTTGAAGCTTGGTTGGTTGTTCGGAACCAATGTGACAATATTTGTGGGTTACCAGAAAAATGATATTAGTAATATTAATGCTTGGTTGGTTGTTAGAAACTAACATTCTTTTTATTCATTGGTTACTGGAAAATGACATCAGTAACATTAATGCTTGGTTAGTTGTTAGAAACTAACATCCTTTTCATTCGTAGGTTGCTGAAAAAAATGATATCAACAATATTCGTGGGTCACTGGAAAAATGACATCAGTGACATTCGTGGTGGGTTACTGGAAAAATGACATCAATAACCTATATTTTGTGATAATACTTGTTGCAGAAAATTTTTATTCTTTTTGCGCTATTACTTTACTTTTCCTGCATTTTTATCCTTATATCTGCTAATCGCATATTTGCTTTTATAAAAACGTAATATATTTTGTTTACTGTGGTACTTAGAGTATTTTCTAATTACTGGGAATTCCAATCCTGTTATTATTTTATGTACAATACCAGGTCAGGTACTTCTAGGAGAGCTTAACCAAGAACCTTGAAAATTTATATTGGCGGAAGAATCTACGACGCCAGTTTTACTTTTATTTTATTTTACTTTTTCAAAGTTCGTCTTGTGTTCTAGCAGATGGACTTTGTCAGAAGTTTGTTAGTTACATTGTAAAATTTGAAATATTATTAAATGAGAAATGTCTTATGATCATGCAGTATGTGAGTACCCGAAGTCGGGACAGTTCTCGCTGAACCGATGATGTGCCTCCACAGATAGGGAGTCCCAAATATTTGATAGGGGTGAAAGCTAAGTGAACTCCAAATAAGTTGGCAAACCCTTTGGTGCCAAGTGCTCTTTTAGAGAAGAGAATGCCAAATTTGGTTTAATTAATATCCTAAGTTAAAGCAATTTTTTAATGCAGCAAGACGTCTTTTAATATAATGGAGATTGGAGTTGGTAGAATTCTGAAAATATAATAAATCACGGGCGAATAATAAATTTGAACGAATAATAAATGAGAGCAAGAAAATTTATTTGCTCTGAAAGGTTTGGAGAGTTTGTGTCCACCGCTTGATTCAAAATAGAGAAGGATCCATCTATGGCAATAGCGAAGAAATAAGGAGAGGGGGCAGTCTTGACCGAAGCCTATTGCTAGAAGTGAAGAAACCATTCATTGATCCATTTATTATACCCAGAAACGTAAATTTGAAATACAACCCTTAATTCAATTCATGAAGCATTGAGTGAAGCCTTTTATCCAGCATTCTTTTGAAAACAAGTTGAATGTATTTTTTTGATTTCATTAAGTAATCAAAACGAGCTGAACATAGAACTGCTACAAGTGATAAAAAATTCAAGTTTCAATAATTTAATTGGAAATAAGTGTGATCATGTGATAAATATTAATTCTTCTGGCTATGCAAATACTTGTTGACATTGATCTAGTATCAAAATATAATTTGTCATGCTTATTTTAAAAAAAAAACAACCTTTCAATTTGATTCTTTTCTCTTTTTGAGTGAAAAGCCTTTGGTACAATGGTTGGCTCTTGGGTTTTCTATTCCATTGATATTTGGAACTATTTAACTTTGATCTCATCCAAAGTGTTGCGCCAATTAGATACAATTTAAGGAAGCTAGGAAGGTTCGAATGCATGGCCCTCATAGAGAAAACCTTGTTTTATTGGACGAAAAGTGCTATGAAAGCCTTTCATTGCCTTTTTAATATTATTTTATCTTTTTTGGTAGAATCATTATTTGGGGAAAAATTATTAAGAAGGATCTTCTCTCTTTGGAACTTAAGGAGGTACTTTTATTTGTTTGTGCATAATGAAAATAAAGGATTCACGTATTCGACCCACCTGTAGGATTAAGGCTTGGTGTTGTTGTGTTGTAGCTAGAATCATTATTTGTTGGTCAATAATAGACAAAAATTGAATAGAATTACTTCAACCACAATTGCTCTCACTTGAACAATGCACACAACGTTACTCTGATAGCAATTGCTATACAAGGGGGCAAAATACTGCAATTTTCTCCTAAAATCCTGGCTTCATCACACTTGGAGCAATTGCAAAAAAGAAATAAAAATAATAGAAAATGCACAAAAATCAGTGCACAACACAATTATGCAATTACATAGAACACACGATTTATGTAAAAAGTTTTATAAGAAAAAATTATGAAGCTACTACCATAAAAATAATTCTGTATGAACGAAGAGATTACAAGGCTTATAACAACCTCCTAGTTATAATAATCAAAACTTTCTCAAGGAAGAAGAACACACTTCTCATACATGCAGTTAGCATTCTTTACGTGCAATGCATTATATTTTAAATCTAAAAAATATGCAAATGTTATTCCTCAACTAAAACCCTTCTTAAATTGCCTTGAAAGGGCAAGTTCTATGACTGATTATGTGCTTGGGCGTGAACTAGCATTGTTCACATTTTGCCTAGCACTTGGGCCTAGGCTTTGGTCTGAACTTGACTTAGCTTTCACATGGCATCTAGGTATGCCCGGGTGCCTAGGCCTCTATCTGGCTCCACTAAAGACAACCTCCTTGGCACGCTCAGGTGCCCAAGGTTCTGTTTGGGTTACTTCTTCATGGTTAATAACAATAGGCATAGGGCGCTTGGGTGTGCACGTGCACTGGGATCTTTGTACAACTAGCATTACGGTGCCAAGTCATTATAATCAATTGGTTGATAATATTGCTTGGGCGTGCATGTGTGCCAAGTCTTGCACTTGGGTGCGCTTAGGCTCTTGGGTGCACCTAGGTGCCCAATCAAACCTACTCAACAGCTTAAGCATGTTCTTCATGTCATTTTGCTTTCTATTGATTCATAGCCTTTTCATGGTTGCTCTACCACACTCAAGGCTCTACAACACAACAAATCAAGAATAATTGAGTTTTTAATGAGAATATCAAAGTTAAGCATTTTATGGTAGGAACACTTTCATGATAGGTGATCTTTTGGAAGGTATCTTTTGAGAATAAAATTGTGAAGTAATTAAAGTTAAAGTAGATAATATCTTGGTACCTAAAAGATCAAACTGTTTTAAAAGGTAATTAAGTAGGATATTGGGTGTCATATGTGAGCTAAGTGCTATGTAGGCAAAGTGCTATGCCATGGGAGCCACCTCTTGAAGTTAGGATCAGATAAAGTGCTGCAAGGTTTGGGGCACCTCTTGAACCTGTGGAGGCCACCTCATATCTTCTCTAGCTGATGGATGTTTCTTAGATTTGTGTGAATACTAGAGGACATCAGTGATTAAGTTGGGAAAATTGTGAAATATTCTTAAGTATAGTTAAGTAGAACTCTTCAATATCAAGACATCTTTTAAGATAATGGGCCATTAATTCAAAACAATGGGCCATTAATTCAAAGAAAATAATACCATGGTATTTAAAGGTTCAGATTATTATACCAACTCTGCCATATAGCTTTGTAGCCATGTCATTTTCTTTACTTCCTTCTGTGATGGCAATACACTTAGCTTTTTGCGGTTGAGAGTTCCGCAAGCTCTTGCAATCTTGAGAGTCAACTCAATGGTATCACCTCTTATAGTGAAGATGTACCATGTTGTACTTCTTATACTATCCACATCTCTTGCTTGATTAGAGTTTACATATTGTTGCAATTCTCCTCCAGATTCACCAAAGCATAATGCTTTATCTATAGTCCCTCTCAGATATTTGAAAAATTGCATCATAGCTTCCTACTGTGTCTTGTCAGGATTGCTTATGAACTTATTGTTTACTCCCAATTGTATGTCTGATGTTTGGTTGGGTGCAGATTATGGCATGCATTAAGCTGCCAGTTGCTGGAGCAGCATATGTAGTTTTGTCCATTTACTCCCACTCTGTATTAGCCTTTGGTGATTGCTACTTTGAAAATTAGAAATGACTCTTAAGCATTGTATTCATTGCCTTTGTTGTGCTCATATTTAATCTTTGCATTATTTTCTCAACATAGTTCTGTCTGCTTAATAAAGTGCCTTCATTTTTCTATTTAACTTTATCCCAAAGATGTGCTTGGCTTGTTCAAGATCTTTTATCACAAATTCTTTGGATTGATGCACTTTTAGATTTTATATTGTTCCCAAGTTAGATCTTGCAATTGACTTGTCTTTTTATAGTAATAATATGATATAATGATTTTAGTCTTTAACTTCCATGTATTCACCATATTTAGCTATAACTCTTTCCTTTGAGTTATTTTAGTCCGAATACATTTCATTTTTCTTTAAAAGTAGCTATAAACCTGTACTCATTCATTTGAACCATATCAAATGAAAGTGCACTTAATGAACATTGGATTTAGCTTGGTACAACACCTTACATTGATATGAACATATGAAGAGCAACTAAAATAAGTGAGATAAATTGACCTCTTTTCTGCTCCTCAGATAATTTTCATTCATTGGTATTGAAGGTTCTTGGTTGATAGAATAGGTTGTGGTATTCACTGTATCAGCCCAAAATTGTTTGGATAATTTTGTATGTATCCTCATGCTTTTGGCACGTTTTGTGATCATTCTATCCATTATTTTTGCAATCCCAATAATATTCTTTATTATATGTATGTATATATATATATATATATATATTTGCATCTAATTATTGCAAAATGTATAGTTTGATCTTATGCGAGTCTTTCGATGTATTGTTTGTATGACAGTCTAACGATGATATGCAGTCATCCGGTTGCAGAGGCAGAGGTAGCAGTCGGAAGAATGGGAGAAAACAGAATATTTCTACATAGAAACAAAATTCTGTCCATGAGATAATTTTAGGGCAGGAATCTATTATATGTTGAATTGCAGTCTTATATATTTAAAAGGAAATACTATCCAATGAGTGGTGAAGTTACTCCCACAAGATTTCGCTATTATTTTTATTGTAGACATTTTTGTTTGATTGGTGGCATGCAATAAGCTATTTATTTATTTTTGAATGGTATGAACAATGGACAACTAAATTTTTATTTAACTCATATTAATATATTTAAATTTATAAATTTTAATTATAATTTGTTATTAATAATCTTGATTCACAAATATTATTGGCATCAAAGTAGAGTTTGAGAACTTGATAAATAAATATGAGCTAATATTTTGATTTGAGAGAATAGATTTTGAGGATGAAACTGTGGGTTAGACGTTGGGAATCATCGAGACAAACTAAACACAAATAAGGCAAATAACAACATAATCACATGTATAAACCAAATACTAGAATATTTAATTTTTATGTGAAAAATTAAAGATTGGGAAAAATTATGGAGCTATATTATCACAAGAAAATTCACTATAAGAAGTATTACATTATGACAAAGCACTTACCAGTCATAAGAGGAAGAAGAACTATCTTTTTAGCCTTTTGATATTTTTCTTCTCACTCATTCACTCCAGGGCTTCTAAGAAGAACATCCTCCACAAGGATCTAATAATATCTCTAGCCCTCACATTAGTGTTGGCTTAAATATCAACCCTCAAGGGCTTTAGAAACAACTCAAAATAGCCCAAAGAATGCTTTATTTGGCTGAGGAAACACTCTTATTCGTGTCATAACTGTCGTAGATGCCAAAGAGCCCAAGCATCGGGTTAGACTTGCTTCACTTGCGCATGTGCGCCCAGTTCTTGGTGCCCAGATAGTAGCAAAAACTTCTGGGCGCGTCTTGGCGCCTTGATTTCGGGGTGCAAGCGTTGTTTGAAACCCGGGACGTGCCTGGGCGTCTGGCTCGCTATTAGCCCAGTAACGCCTTCCTCAAAACCCATCGGGACTCCGTCAGCACGACTTTGGCTGATCTAATCAGGCTCCACACCCTTACAATCTCAAATTTGGAGACTGATTGCGTTAACTTAACATTCAACCCTAGAATTTCTTCTTCTTGTTTCAATCTTAGCAAAGGACGTGTGGCTCACCCTTCATTCTTATCACGTTCTGATGCCAACTAATGTTGCATGTAGCTTCAATTTCTCTATTGTCACAGTCTTTGTAAGCATGTCGAATGGACTCTTCGACATGTAAATATTCTCCAATGTCAACTAACCATCTTCTAACAGCGATTGGATGAATGACACTCATACTATCATTATGTCGTCTTACAACATCTTGCTCCTTGCCCAACTCAATTAGAAAGTTCTTCAACCAAATGATCTCATTGCTTGCCTCAATGATGGTGACATACTTAGCCTATGTGGTAAAGGCAACTATCTTCTATAGCCTAGAGATGCAGCTCACAGCAGCACTACCCAATTAAACACACATTCGATTGTGCTCCTTTTGCTATCAACATCTTTAGCAAAATATGAATCTACATATCCTTGTAACTCTAACTTGGACTTCCCAAAGAAAAGTGCTTTGTCCATGGTACATCTTAGATATCTGAGAATCCACTTGACTGTCTCCCAATGGTGATTCCTAGGATTGCTCATGAACATGCTTACCACTCCCTTTGAATGCACAATATTCATTCTCTTATATATCATGGCATACATTCAGTTACCAACTGTTGAAGCAATAGGGAGCTTTTTTCCATTTATTATCATTCCGCTTCAAGCCTAGGCATTTGTTTCTTTGACAAATTGAAGTTACTTGCTAGGGGGTGCTAACTAGGTTCACCTCACTCATGTTGAATCTTTTAAGTACCTTTTCAACATATTCTGCTTGAGATAGCTTCAATGTACATGCTCTTCTATCTCTGCTAATTCTCATTTTGAGTATATGTTTTGCTGGTTCTAAGTCCTTCATATCATCATGTGCCCTTGCTGGTTCGAGAAATGGGGGACGTTACACGATCCCTTTCCTTCAGTTGGCTCATTAGAGACTACTCCCAAGGCTTGAGGCAAGCCCTGGGTGGCAATTTTCCTTGGCGAAGCTGCGGCTGGATGGAGTCTAGGTATGCTACTCCCATACCATTGATTACACCATTCTTTCAATTATTGTTTCATTATCTTCATTCTTTAAATCACGACACTCGGCGGGTAGAAGAACAGTGACGGGCGGGTCAACCCCGACCCGCGCAACATTACCGTTAGGCTCGCTCATGCGGGCCGCCAGCGTGCTTGTGAGGTAAGCTGTGCCGCTGAGGGCGCAGTGCATATGGAAAACAATTAAGATAATTTAATTTTTTAAATAAATTTAGTTCAATTTAAATGATGTAATAACTCTTTAAATATAAATCCAAATATATTGAAATTATATATCAAAATGATCAGAAAATTAGGTAGGACAGTAATATAAAGTTAATATTTTTATTTTGACAACTAATTTCACCAATCACTTTCTTCTTATCATTAATTGTTATTAAGTCTTAGATTAACCATTTGAAGTCCAAATTGGCAATACTTACTGTTATTGTGCTCATTTTACTATAGGAAAGTTATAGCCATTGATTTTATATTATTTGTATATCAATTGGTAAATATGAGTTTTTGATACTTAAATAAATTATTATTTTATTCCAATATCAGGGTTTTCCCCATTTAGGCTTTTTAAACCCTAGGACATTATAGTGTAGCTTAGATTATGACATATATGAACATTAATGATGATCTGGGTAGGAAGACAACTAGAATGAGCTAGTCTTGACTTAGTACTAGTGAACCTAGAATTGAACCTTAATTCTTAAGAAAGAGAAGTTCAAATGAAAAATCTATGTCTTATTCTAGTGAACTAATTAGAATTGTAATGAGTAAACATTAGTGTAGTACATGTGGTTAGGAGATAACCCTAAGGCCTTAGGGTGGAACCATCTTATGAGGATTAATGTGCTGCTCAATCTAGTATAGTTAGTGATTAGATCCCTCTAGAGCATAGTAAGTAATCTAAGTAATTAAGTGTGACCTACTTAGTGTAGTGTAGACTACCATATTATGATAAGTGTAAGATTTAGCGCCATCAAGGATATTTAGTGATTAAGCTAAGACTAGGCTTAGTACTATGTGATAATGAGACTTATAACCTTTAAGTATTAGCTAACCAAGTTAAGACCAAGATTTAGTGTTGGTAGCACTCAGACTTAGAACCCTACAATCAAAGATGAAACTTGATGCTTAGATTAGTAAACAATAAGGGTTAAATATAGATAACTATATCCTAAGAAAGATCATCCCTCAAGTCTTACCAAGTTGAACTAGTAGATAGACAAGGCTCTTAAGTTAGGATTATACTATCAATGATCATAGGATAACCTGTTTAACAGTAGAAAGTATAAGTTGAGGTTGATGACTATTATAAGTTAGCAAACATTAAGTTTGGAATATTAGGGAACTATTTAAGTTAGTACCTTAAGCAGTCTAAAATTAGCAACCCTTAAATCTAGGATGTAAGTTAGTGGAACCATTAGCATATGTAAGTTAGGAATTTTATCATATTATAGAGTAGAAGTAATTTAGATAGCTTAGATAATTATAGTACTAGCAATAGGATAGGATTTTTAATGGTAATCTTGAAATTATATCTATAAATTATTTTGTCATCTAAATAAGACCTTAACCAAATCACTATTTTCAAAATCGCATTAATTCATATATATTATGTATCAATTGATTGAAATATTTGATAAATATCTAAGTAAATTCAAGGGATTGAT
Organism: Gastrodia elata; assembly: GCA_016760335.1. NCBI lineage: Eukaryota > Viridiplantae > Streptophyta > Magnoliopsida > Asparagales > Orchidaceae > Gastrodia > Gastrodia elata. Next base: position 40,892,273 of record CM028677.1, read on the forward strand.
CCCAATCATTAGAATAGATAACCAAAATAGAAAATAATGGATATTACATGATTTACAATTATCTTTGAAATCATTGAATACTGCAACGCATTGAGATTAAATTCTTAAAAAAATTCATTAAGATATTGTGTATAAGTTAAACTGTTAACATTATACTTAGGGGTTTCATGTGATAGATTGTGTTGTACAACCATTATCGAGCTAGGGCAGGCTATGGAATGACCAGGAAACCACAGCAACAACCCGAAGTTGTTATCAGGTCGATTAGACCCAAACCTTATCAGATTAAGAGAAAAATCAAGATTCTGATTTAAGTTGAATAAATATTAAATAAAAATATTCTTAGATAAAGTATATAGAGGGGAACCTACTGTGAAAGTTTGAGCATGCTATTGGGATCTCAGATCGTCCTAAATTAATTTGATAAGCTTAAACTTTAGAAATTGATAATAAATATTATATAAATAAGAATTTTAAATTTTTATATTTTTAGGTCAAGCATCAAATGATGCTACTATGTTTCAAATTTCGCTAATTTTTGAGCTTCGGATTAATTACAATGAATTTTCAAAGTTTTTCATTAAAAAATTAATATAAAGTAAAATGCTCGTCCAGATTTGATAATTTTTGGAAGTATGCATTTTTCTCATCGAGACGCTCAAATTGGTACCAAGTTTGTAATTTTAGAAGTTCAATCGGTGATTAATCGAAGCTTGGAAGTTTCAAGCAAACCGTGGTCGCTTGATTGCAATCCAAGGCTCCCAATTGATTTGGGCTATTTCCTTAGCATCAACCACTCTAACCTAATTTCCCAAAGACTATTTTATTTCATCAGAAAAAATCCTCCTATCGATCTTCCCTCTTCTCCATTCGGCTAGAGTCAACTTCACTCCTTGATTTGTCGAGTCCGGCCTCCTTCCGAGCTGATCTCCTCCACGCCCTCCCTTCCCCTTCGTAGATTCATCCTTTTCCTCGATCAAGCACCTTTCTATTTGGTCGTGCGAAGTTCACTATGGGCGTTGATCTCTCCATATCCACTTACTGAGCCTGTCAAAGCCTCTCAGTCGTCAGCCTCCTCTTATTGGCTGAAACACTCTCCCCTCTTGGCCGGGTGAAGCTCCTCTTCCAGCTTGCTCCTTCATGTCCAAATTTTCACCTTGTATGAGGATAGTAACCTTCATCCACACATAGATCTCCCTCCTCATCATTGTCAAGGTACTATATCCAATCTAGTTTAAATTAAATCTTATGGATTTAAGTTGGAAAATTCTTTTTTGCAAATCATTTTGATTAAATCAAAATAACTTGTTTCCTAATGCTTTGGATTTTGGTTAATTTCATCTACATTATACAATCTACATTGAGAAATAGTTTGAATATTATTTAACCTAAGGATAGTTCAAAAATATTAATTCTTGCTTTATTTGAAGTATAACATTAAAAAATTTTACCTACTCTTAATCAATAGGATATATTTATAATTGTTAGAAGAAATACTGATGTGTTGTATTCTCTAAGAATTCAAATAATTTCTTTTGAATATTGAGAAAGAGCTTATGTTGGTTGTCGTAGTAGCTCTGCTTGTGAATTCCTTTCGATATTATGGTTTCTATTGATACCTATGCATGCAACCTCCTTATAGTGATTGATCAATCTTATGGATTATATGTTTGAATGTCTTTTAGAATAATTAGTCAAATGACATAATCTAGTTATCATCTTAAATTTTTGCATAAATCATATTATTGATTATTGGAAAAGGGAGAAATTCAAGTTTTGTTTATGTCGCATTATTTAATCATTTTGAAGATGCAAATCATTCTATTATTTTGTGAGGAACCTAATAATAATGTCTCAAATAAATATTCATGAAGTAATATTCATTATTGATGGTTTAATGATGTTCTAGGGTTCATCATAATAGTTATAAGTTATCATGTTATATATACTTCTATCAACCTTCCATAAAAGATGATTATTATCAAGCTATTATATACCATCTTGTAGATCTCTCTAGCAAGATATAGTTTAATCTTCTATCTTAAAGTTATAGAAAATAAAAAGGGTAGAGTCTATGCTAGTCTAAAGTTAATATCACTTATCAAAACAATTATCATGCAGTTATATCTTAGCCAATTGTTGTAGGTGCTATGAATGACGCTTCATCTTAACCAAACATTAAGCTGCAAATCCAAATCATCATAAAGGTGCGTTAAGTACTTAGAACTTTATTAAGTTATGTATTTATTTAATTATGCAAACTTTTATTGAGCTCTATGTATAGTGCGTACAATACTTGCATATATCTTATCATCATTAATGAATGATTATTTTTAAGAAACATGACATCAGGACATAGGAACTCTTTGCTATTGTAGGAGAGTATTACTACTTAATGATTTTCACTAAGTACAATTTTTAATTTGCTTGAAATATTAAATTTGCACCTTGAATTTAAAACTTAGATTTTAGTAAGTAATTTTATTAAGTACTCTTGCATATAAGCAAGCATTATTTAGTCATTTTTAGAATCTATAGATGTCCAATTTGGATGTTTAAGGAGTTGATTTACTCCTTAAACAATAACCATATCATCGAATTAGAAAGATTCCATTTAGAACCCTATTTCACAAAGTCACCTTTTAGACCCTTAAAATATGGTTATTTTAAGAGAATAGGGTCAAAGTACATAGAATATAATTTGAGCATACTGATTTCTCACATGTCAATTAAATCAATAATATTATAACTCAGATAATTTTATGAGTCTAATTAAACTCAATGGAACCTCCTTTTAGTTTAAAACTTGAATATCATGTAACTTTGAGTAACTTAGACTTTAGATGCTTAGAATCCTAAGCTAAGAAACTTAAAATCTCATGTTAAGAGTTTAATCTCTTAACTTCTAATCTTGATAAATTATATCAAGATTGGATGTAAAAATGGAAAACTACAAATTAGGACAATTTTTTTATCAATTTAACTTCAGTAGATGATACTATTTGATTATAAATTAGAACTTGATTAGTTCTAATATTTGACTTTATAAGGTTATGACTCTGAGATTATACTGGATAATAGGATATTAGTTATCCTGAGCTTGTATTTTCTCAGATTAGTTAGAATAAATAAATTAGAAAATAAAGGATATCATAAATCTTATTAGTTTTGCATACTTTTTGATTTTTGATGCTTTGCATTATTTGTTTTTGAGCCTTTTTGCCTTGAACCTATCACATAAGATGAATTTGATGCATGAAAATGAATACATATAATAGTAAGATAACATTTGCATTGAGTTCATTATCAGGATGGGTGATTGCGTATGCTCCTTGTTGTCAATGGATAGACGATAAGAAAAAATAAGTATACTTGACATGTATCCATTGGGGAGAGTTGTGTCTAGTTCGGGAACTCACCTCAGTATTACAGATATGTTTGACTCCTCAGCTACTTCTGGACGTGTCCACAGAAGTAAAATAAAATAACTAAAATAATTTGCATTATATTTCTATCTCTTCAGTTTAGTTTAGTTTTGCTTTAACTCTAAGTAGCTAAATGATTATATGACATGTTAGAGAATAATTATAATTACAATGGTTTTATTATCCAGACTCTGATATGGTAGTTTTACTACTATTACTTTTAGTTTATGTATGCTTTACTTCAGCTTCAGTTTTTTATGCAGACCTGCTAGTACTTATAAGCATGTTGCAATGCTAGTATTGATTTATATTTGACTTGGTCTATTTATATGTATCACTGTTCAGTTATCTTTACTATTTGCTTAGCATAATTTTTAATGATCATATTCTTGTTAGGATGTTTTGTTCAGTTATCATGGATACTTTATAACTTTATATGTATTAATTTTTAAACTTGTTGTAGCTTCTAGTCTTGAGGTATGTTTACTTACTTACCTTATGTTGATAAGTTATAAATATTTTATTTATAAATTCATTATTTTGTTGCTGCTTGTTGCATTTAAATTTCTTAGGTTAATTTTGGGATATCTTAAATTTATTTAAAATTATATCCATATAAACTTATTAAAGTCTAACCATATTTTTTTTTTATGGTTATGCCCTACCATATATGTATATATGACAGATCAAGAGTATATGTAAAATCAAATGCTTGAGGATTAAGCTTGCGATAGAAGGTCAAAGTAAAGTATGCGACTTGCAGAAGGAAATTGTTGCTTTAAATTTCTTCTTGCTCGCATTTAATTAAATGTAATAAATGAGTTTTCTTATTCTTCTGCGTTTAATGTATTGTATGTGAATGGATATATGTGGAATTTTTTTGGATGCTTTTTCTTTATTTATTGCACTGATATACTATTTATGTTTTTGACAAGATCTTGCTCATCATGATTAGTATCATGGATATTTTGTTTAATATCTGTGATACTAATGAAGGCCATCACTTAATCATAACTGAGTTAGTATTAACTCGATGATGGTTAGGAGGTGATCGTCACATCCACGCATGTCCTATGAGGATTAATGCATGCATTTTCAGTAGACAATGCTAACATTTTTGTTGGGCATACGTGCTTCACTCCTCACTTTGTTCTTTAGAGTGTCTGCAGAACATATTAAAATAAGATAAATAAATAACATTAACAGTTTGTAGTCTTTAAGACTGTATTTATAGTTTATTCAGTCATTAAGACTGAAATAACCTTACATTCATATATTAAGATCTGCGCTATTCGAGCAAACCCATCGTCCAGATCAGACGACTGGGGCTTGTCATGCGGATCCAGCGTAATCCAGCCATTGGATCAGGCCGCGATCCAATGGCTAGAACATGACGGAGCACTGTGCTCTATCATGTTCAGTCACACAGACCACGACCATTTGTAGACGCATGGGCTATAGAAGGCTGTGTTTCTCCTGCCTAGGATCTGTTCCCCAGCCCCATTTAGCCCCACCATTCGTTCCCTTTCCTTCAGTTGGCTCATAGAGATTACTCCTGATGCTTGAGGTGAACCCTGGGCGGCGAGTTTTCTTGGCGAAGCTGCAGCTGGACGAAGTCTATGTATGCTTCTCCCATACAATGGATTACACTATTCTTTTAAATGTTGTTAGTTTCCTAATTTTATCCACAACTATATTGTAACAACTCAGGTTGTTACTTTGGTTAATTAAGGTCAATTTAAGTCTTAATTGAGGTTCTAAGTCACTAATTAAGTAATTTAGAACTTATCTCAAAAACCTAGGTCAAATCAGAAATTTTGGAAAATTCCAAACCCTAGAAATTAACTTTTTATCTAGATCTCAGATTGAAAATCTGACTTTGCCATTGCATTCAGAACACCCAAATTAGCTAGGGGTGAAGTTTTGGAGGCATTTGGAAGTCGTTGGATTTTCGTCGAATATTTTTAATATTATTAAATACCTGAAAATTCAAATAAATAAATACTCGTCGAAACAAAAATCCGAGTGTGCCGTTGCGTTCCTCACCCTTCAATTAGCTAAGGGTGATTTATTGAGAATTTTTGGATTTATTTAATAAGGTAAATTTAATTAATTAAGTCTCTAAATTATAAATTAAATAATAATATTAATTTATTGGCATTAACGGCGCCGCCTGCATCTAACTTCCGTCACCTGTTTGCCGTTCAAATTGACGGCCATTTTCGACTGTTCGATCAGGAATCGAACGGTCGAGCCGTTGTCCCTTCCGCGAGGCGTACGCGTGTTAGGGTTTAGACGCGTGTTGTTCTTGCCGCGTTGCCAGAGGCCTCCGCATGTCGATCCCAGCCTTCTTCGACAGCTGATCTCCTCTTTAAGAGGATTTGCACGCATTATGGCTCGGTTTCACAAACTGGGGCAAAGTAGATCGCGACTTTGGAGAATCCTGTATTTTCTTCCTCCCGAGCAAACCCTAGATTTTCGCTTTCAGTTTTTCAAGGTACTTCCACATCTCCTAATTTCTTAGCGTTCTTATTGTCTTATTCAATGATTGCATAAGCGTTTAGGGCTCGATCGATCGAATCAAGCCTCGATCAATCGCACCGTTTGTCTGCGAATCGAGTTAGGGTTCGTCGGGTGAGGGAAAGGAGAAGGCGAATCGACCGTCGTCTGCAGCCGTCGGATGAAATCTTGATCCAACCGTTAGATCTAAGTTGGATTAAATCTGATCCGATCATTTTGAGGCGGTTCGATCCAGATCGGCTCATCTGGACCGGTCGAACCGCCCGTCCGTGAACCGACCGCGGTTGACGCGATGCGATGGATGGAGGGCCCCGCACGCAGTGGAGGAGCCAATCCCGCGAGGACACGTGTCTCGCGGGACAGATCCTGTCGGAGCCTGCAGCGCCTGTGGGACCCGCCGTCGTCTGCTCAGCCAATGGTTGTGCGCCACGTGTCCTGCAGAGTAATTAATAAAAACGTTATATATATATATATATAACAGATTAATTAATTTAATCGAAACAGAAATATTTTAATTAATTAAATGCAAACCTTTAAACCCCAATATCTTGTAAAATATAAGTCCAATCATAGCAAAATTATATATTATTTTGATCAGCAAAAATAGAGGAACATTTTGGCACTGTCAATTTTGCAATTGGACCTGTATTTAGCAAAGTGACATTTAGGGGTATTAATTAAGTCCAAATAATGTTACAAAACTTCCAATGACCATAACTTTGTAACCAATAATCCAAACCTATTGAATATGGGTCTTAAAATACTTAGAAAACTCTAAGGATCATTTTAGTAGGGTTATCTTTGTTGTTTGGATTAGTATTTGCCTAATCACATTTAGGACCTAACCCTAATTATCCTTAATTAGACCTAGACCTTCAATTGACCATAACTTGATCAATTAAGCTCCAAATTTAATGATCCAAATATCAATTTAGATTAGAAAAATATGATTAACAGTAATCGGTAAAAATATTTAGGATTAGTGAATATTAGCAAATCTAATAATCCAAATTTAGTGATTTAAGTTTCAGAGAACTCATAGAGTCATTTAAAATATATCTGTAAGGTTGGATTAATGTTTGAGTGATTAATTTCACTAATCACTCACTAATCACCCTAAACCCTAATTAAGTCTTAACTTAGATCCAAATTGAGTCTACCACATGTCATTGTGATCAGTAGATTATTAATAAACCATAGCCACTGATTTTACTCAATTTAGACACTAATTGACAAAGTTAGGATTTTGACCCTTAATTAAGAATCTTTTAATTAACCTTTAAACCCTAGATCTTGTATTGGCCATAATTGGGCCAATACTTATCAAAATTTAGCAAATTTAAGTTCTATGGAAATCTTAGACAGTAAATAACAGTAAACTGAAAGAAAATTTAAGTTTTATTTGACCAAATTACTAAATTACCCTTATGGGTCAAATTTACTAATTTGACCTCATAAGGCTTATTAATCACTCAAATTTAGTTCAATTGCTGTCTAATCTTACATTAGGCATTAAGAAACTTATTCTAATAGAAAATTTTAGATTTAAATCTCTAGATCAAAGTTTGATCTTTTGAACTCTTAAGTAGGGGCAAAATGATAATTTTGCCCAAATTTAAAGTTTAGCTTTTTAAATCTCTAAAATCATTTTATAATCATTAGAATCAGTAAATATAATGATTTATAGCTAAAATTAATCAAGTTCAAGCCTAAATTAGATTTTAATTAAAATCCCAATCTTAGCTCTTAAAGGAAATTTCTAAGTCTTAAGTGAGTGAATCTTCTTCCTTAATCATTCTTAGAACTTTCCTATAGGCCTTATAACACTAGTTAGGATGTGTGTCATGAGAGATACTCTTAGTAATTAAGAGCTTTAAATTCCTAAGATTAGGAATAGATCTTAGGTTAGAATTCATCTTTTGAGTAAATTGGGTTACTCAATAGATGAAATCTTGAGTTTTCTAGTTTATAGATTTTCTTAATTTATTAAATTATTATTTAATCTTTGAACTATAGAATTAAGAATAGAGATCTATCCTAATGAATTGATTTATCATTAGGATTTGCCTTAACTTAATCTGTGAGATTTGGGTTCTAAACCTTAGATCTTTAGTTATACCTTTAGATTAAGTAATTAGACCCCATCATCTGGAGTCTAATTCTTAATCTTTTCATCTTGATTTAGCTAATCAAGATGAGGTTGGGGTTAATAAATTATAAAAATTAGGTCGATGATTTATTCAGTTTAACCAAGTAGTCGTCTTTTGATTAAGATATAGTTAAGAGTTGGCCAGTCCTAATTATCTTCAACTAGTAGGATTCGTGATTTTAAGTTACAGAATGTGTAAAAATTGATGATTCTAAAACTTATGTAACTTAGAGTAGATAGAATGAATAAATAGACAACAACAGATATCACTTGTGTTTTAGATAGAGTCTCATGCTCAATTTGTTTTTGATGCTTCGCTTACCTTGATTTTGAGCTTTAAACCATGAGCATATTTGAGATATATAAGATATTTAATAAATATCTTATGTCAACTTTGAACATTCATAAAGTAGCATTTTGTTTCCTTTTCGTATTTTTGTAAGGTGTAGCTTGATTAGTATACATCTTCAATCACCCGTTCGGGGTCAGGCTACATTGTTCGGGTCAGTCCGATAGTCTATGCCATGCCTAGTCAGTGGGATAGGATGGATAGACTCTTGCCCGTACTGACTGAATAGTCAGGATCTGATATAGTTATACTAATTCAAGTACACTTACAATTGGTTTCTGCCTTAGCTCATCAGGCTAAGAGGTTTCAGTGATACTCAGTTCAGAGCTTCTTTCTTAGCCCATCAGGCTAAGTATTTACTGAGTGTGCTTTCAGTTTGAGTGGCTTGAATAGCCAAAATATTTTTCAGTTTTGTAGTTACAGCTTTACTTTACATATTCTGCATTTCAGTGCTACTTTTACCTATAGTTTTTCTGCACTTTCTTAGCCTTGTTTTTATATAGGATGCTAGTCTTATTTACTGTCTTCATATGCATATATATAGGATGTTAGCTATGTTTTCAGTTTTATAATGTTCTACATGTTCAATTACTATTATGTCACTTAGCATAAGCCTATTTTGATCATAAGCATGTTTAGGATGTATTTTCTTTATAGTATTTGTTTAATCTTTTTTTTTGCTTACTTGACTTTGTTGCAGTTGCTTGGAGGAGATATGTGCTTACTTCCTAGTTGATTTAGTTATGAACGGTTTGTTTATAACTTTATACCGTTCTTTTCTTATGCTTTACTGCACCTATTTGCTTTTGTATTGGTTTATGGTGATATCTAAATAACATAATCAATTGATTACCCTAAATGTGCTTAGACAATAGTCTAACCAATTTTTCATTTGTTGGCTGGGGCCCTACCATTATGAAATCGATAATGGTAGGTTCTGAGTTTATTAGAGCAGTTGATCCAGTGGAGAGCTTGCCATTGGAGGAGGAGTCTGTGCATGAAGACCCTTAGATTTAGTTTTCTTTCTGCTTGTGAGATTAAGAGTTTTCTTTTCAGTTCTTTAAACTTATTAAAATGTTATAATAATACAGGTTAAATCTTTTCTTTTCAGCTTCTTTACTTATTCTGGATTATTGTATTGTATGGATGGATGTTGTATTTTATGCTTTCGCGCTCTCTGCATTTTCTTGTATGTTCATTTAGTGAGATAATTACCTTAATAATGGCAAAGTCCTTAGTTAAGTTGGATTAGAGTGTATGTCTAATCCAATTCTAAGTGGGGACCTTGTCATTTGGTGACCCCTCCACCATAATCATGTTAACTTAAGGGTTAACAGGTCCACGGCAGGGCAGAGCCGCCACATATATCATCTGTCAATCTCTATTGGACTCGAGCGAGCCCAAAAGAGGTTAAACAATCATTGTGCCTACATAATGCAATAGTGAACCTACCTGTTGGAATTATTGATTAAGGTTAGTGTATATAAGAATCATCATTTAGGGATTTTTATGCCATATGGTAGATTTAGTCATTAGCTTCATTTTGGTACCAGGCAGGCGACCTGTGATGCCCCGTACGCAACCAATTTTGTAACCCAAATTCCCTAAATCACAACACCCGACTGGATGAGGAACAATGCGGGGCGGGCCGACCTCAACCTGCACGGCACTGCCATCAAGCTCGTGCATGCCAGTCACCTGCATGCGCATGAGCAGCCGCAAGCCGTGCAGCTGAGGACGTCATGTGTATGGAAACAATTATGATAATTTAATTTTTAAATTCAATATAATTCAATTTAAATAATGAAATAACTCCTTAAATATAAATCCAATTATATTAAAATTATAAACCAAAATGATCAGAAAAATTTGTAGGACAAAAATATGAAGTTAAATTTTTATTCTGACAACTAATTTTACTATTCACTTTCTAATTATCATTAAGGCTTAGATTAGTCATTTGAAGTTCAAATTGGTCATACTTACAATTAGTTTGCTCATTATGTTATAAGGAAGCTATAGCCATTGATTTTATATCATTTGGACATCAATTGATTAATATGAGTTTTTAACATTTAAATAAATTATTATTTTATTTAAAAATTAGGGTTTTCCCCATTTAGGATTTCTAAACCCTAGGACATCATAAGGCAGCTTAGATTATGACATGTTTGAATATTAGAAGATGATTTGGGTAGGAAGACAGCTATATTGACCTAGCTTTGACTTTGTACTAGTGAACTTAGAATTGAATCCTAATTCTTAAGAAAGAGAAGTTTATATGAGAAATCTATGTCTTATTATAGTGAAATAATGAGGATTGTAGTGAGCAAACATTACTGTAGCATATATGGCTAGGAGAGAATCCTAAGGCCTTAAGGTGGAACCATCTTAGGAGGATTAGTGTGATGCTCAAACTAGTATATTTAGTGATGAGATCCCTCTAGAACTTAGTAAGTAATCTAAGTGATTAAGTACCTAGTTTACTGTAGGCTGCTATAATATGATAAGTGTAAGACTTAAAGCTATCTAAAATGTTTAGTGATTAAGCTAAAACTTGGCTTAGTCTTAAGTGATAATGAGACTTAAAACCTTCAAGTATTAGCTAATAAAGTTGAGACCAAGATTTAGCATTGGTAGCACTAGGACTTGGAACCCTATGATCAAAAGATGAGGCTTGATGCTTAGATTAGTAAGCCAACAATGGTTAAATCTAGATAATCTTATCTTAAGTAAGATCATCCCTTAAGTCTTACCAAGTTGAACAAGTAGATAGATAAGGCTTTTATGTTAGGATTAGACTCCCATTGAGCTAAGGATAAGCTATTTATGGGTAGCAAATATAAGTTGAGAATGAGGATTATTAGAAGTTAAGAATAGTGAACATTAAGTTAGGAATATTAAAGAGCTATATATAAGTTAGTACCTTAAGTAGTATAAAATTAGCAACCCTTAAATCTAGGATGCAAGTTAGTGGAACTATTAGCATATGTATGTTAGAAATTTTACATATTATAGAGTAGAAGTAAATTAGATAGCTTAGATAATTGTAGTACTACATTAAAATAGGATTTTTAATAGTAATCTTACAACTATATCTATAAATTATTTTATTACCTAAATAAGACCTTAACCACATTACTATTTTCAAAGCCTCATTAATTCATATATAGTATGTATAAAATTGACTGAAATATTTGATAAATGTCTAAGTCAATTGAGGGGCTTGATTAGCCTCAATTATAAGGATAAATAACTAAAGTATAAAATAGCAGATATTACATAGTTTATAATTAGCTTTAAAATTCTTGAATGCTGCAATGTATAATAATTAAATACTTATAAGAATTTATTAAGACATTGTGCATAAATTAAACATTTAACATTATACTTAGGGGTTTCATGTGGCAGATTATGTTGTACATCCATTATTGAGTCAGAACAAGATATGGAGTGATCAGGAGACCACATATGTTCTATGAGAAGGAATGCATGTGTTTTCAGGAGACACCGCTAACATTATTGCTGGGCAGATGTGCTTGACTCTTCACTTTGTTCTGTAGTGTGCCCACATAACATATTAAAATAAGATAAATAAATAATATTTATAGTTTACAGTCTTTGAAACTGTATTTACAGTTTATTCATTCATTGAAACTGAAATCACCTTACTTTCATAAATTACAGCTTACTTGTATTTACAGTTAATTTTACTTATATTATATGCAATGTATTTCAATTTATATTTCTATTTCTTTACACCGCTATGCTTACTTAGCATTTATCATGTTGTACATATTTCTCTTCTTGTATTGAGCATACTTGTATGTATATCTATACCTATCTTCTTACTTACATATTTGATGTATGTTATGAGCAACTTTTTTACTTACTATCTTTACCCTTTTACTTGCTATATTACAATCATTTAACTTTCTTCCCATTTACTTACTGCACTGTACACCTCTTTTAAAATTGTAAATGGCTAGTGTGATATCCACTAAATTAAGATAACTTAATTGCCCTAAAATGTACTTGGACTATCGGAACTATCTTTAAGATAGGAAAATTAGGTGTATAAATATATACCCTCCCAATCATATAGAAAAATAAAGCAAAGTAAAGTATGTGCATCGATTATTTAGGATAGTAAACACACTCTCGTAAAAGGTTAATAACTTAATTAGCATCGAGTAGCGTATTACTGTTAAACTATTATTTTAAGTCATTCTATCCAACTTCATTGTTGTTTTCTAAGACATATTTTATTAAGTTTTCTCTATTAAGATGAATCCCAAATTCAAAACTCCCTTCATTCCTATTGAGAAGGTAGAAAAGTCAATCTCTTCTTCAACATCCGTAAAAATCAAGACTCTGGTGGAGATGATGAAGATTTTGGTGGACTTGCAAAATCAAGCAACTCAAAGAGCTCTCAATCCAAGTAGTCCTCAAATCATCCATGTAAATCCTCAAGTAATGTCAAGCTCAACTATGGATAGATTTCTTCACGTTTTCCTTCGACTCAATCCCCTGACATTCAACGGACCTGCTTCCCCCATAGAAGTAGCCAACTGGTTGAAGATTATTGAAAAGGATCTGTCAAGCATTATGTGCCTCGATGGCGCAGCTATCTGCCTAACTACCCACATGTTCGTTGAGGAAGCCGAATACTGATGAGGTAATGAGCTAAAATCTCATTTTACGAGAGTGGATATTGAAGAAATTTTTTGAGATGAATTCGAAGAAGTTTTTAGAGAATAGTTCATTTCACCCTCTGCCCATTTAATAATAGAAGATGAGTTTATTTAACTAACTCAAGGCAATAAGATACTCCTAGCCTATGAAATGGAATTCAGGAAGCTATCAAGATTTGCTCCTGACTTGGTGTAAACTGAAGAAGCTAGATGCAGTCATTTTCTTAAAGGACTAAATGACTCAAATAAGGACCATCTTATGTCCCATAACTATGAAAATTTTGCAAAACTATTGGAGGGTGCAAAATTGATAAAACACTACCAAGTACAAAAGAGGCAAAGGAAGAGATCCTTATCTTCCTTAGAAAATTTTGAAGAAGCCAATAAGAATAGAACCCAATCATCGCAATTCTACCAAATGACTCAGCAATCGCAGTAGGAGAAGCAAACACCCAAGTGATGAAGACCTCATCCTTATAGTAAGTGCTACCATTAAGGAAACATGTGCTATACTTGTGGAAGGCCAGGGCATATTTTTTGGGAATGTTGAGCCTGTTGGACTGTGGATAGGGTAAAGATCAACCATCCTCCATCAATCTTAAATCCAATTCCTATTAGATCTCAAGCTCCAATTATTGCAATCATGCCTCCCCCGGTGGCAGAATCAGTTCCCACTCAAAAGAGTAATCAGAAGGGAAAAGCAGACAATCCACTTGATGCATTGCTAAGGGTGTATGCTCTAACCCCCATGTTACTAATGAAGACAATAAGGCTGCATCAATAATTTTTTAATTTCTATTCCTTGAAAAAGATTCTTTTATTTTAATCCTAATTCATTGTAATCTTATTTTTTTGGAGCATGAGAAAGTAAGATAGTTCTCATTAATTAGGAGAAAGGTAATTACCTTGTTAATCTTTTATTCAGGTTAGCAAGTAGGAACCCTAGCCTCTAAGTGATTAGGACCCCAAGTTAAGAGACTTGAACCTTATATTTGGAGTTCGACCTCTTGACTTCTAATTTTGATAGATTATATCAAGATTAGTTGGTTATGTAAACTAGGACGAATGATTTAACCATTTGAATTTATTAGGAAACATTGATTGATTTGAGTTACAACTTATTGAGTTCTAACGCTTTAATCCTTATAGGATCGTAAATCTGAGATTATACTGGATAATAGGATCTTGAAGATCATGAGCATGTATATTCTCAGTGTGGTTTGAATGAATAAATTAGGGTGATTAATCACCAATAATAAAAATTGAACTACAAATATAGAATATGCAAATTCGGTTGCAGATGAACTTACAAAAAATGCATTTGTATCTGTTCCTTCGATATTATTAGGCAACCTAATCAACTTTCTTTTTTGGATGGCTGGAATTGTATATATCTATAATGTATTATGCATTTATTTTTTCACTTTAGATATACTTAGCTTCCTATAGTGCTTAATAGTGGGTTAAAACTCACTAACCCAGTATTAAGTACTACAATCGCACTTAGTGTTGGATTAGATTACCTAATATAGTAGTGGGGCGCTACAAGAAATATGATCTCTGGTAGTTAGATTGATTATATAAGCTTTGTTATAACCTTCACCAGAAACTCATGGAAAGTGATTGGAGGTGCTTCAGTCATAGATCAAGGTAATATAGAAAGGACACTTTCTGTGAGTAATAAAGCATTTGATTTTATTGTGGGAGCGAAAACTAAGACTGGTCTTTAACACCAAAGATTTAGTCATATGAGTAAGGAAGGGGTGAAGTCACAATAACTGATGCTAGGTATAGCTTCAATTGGCCTTAGTATGTGATCAAAGGTGGGTGAGTCACACCACATCCTTTGCAAGGATTGAAGCTAAGAAAAGGAAATTCTAGGGTCAAAGATGGGTTGATTGCAATTAGATTCCAAGTGGGAGATTGTTAAGATTTGAATACTAATTGAATCACCAATGTAGGTGGCGACATAGTTTCGGTGGGTCTTGGGGGTTCTGGGAAAGGTTACACTAGCTGGCAACAAACTGGGAGCCTTGGGGCTCCCCGAGCACCCTACAAGGCCTTTAGCCTGAGGAGAGGGTGCCCAGGCATATGCAGGTGCCCATGGAACAGAGAAGTGGGGGCCTAGGCGCACCCAAGTGCTCACGACAGGTTAGATGCAAAAATATTAATCATGTGGGGAATTGTGGGTAGTTTTGGGTGATTTCAGGTTTGTTTTAGAGCCAGTCGGAAGCTCTAATTTGTAAGAAAATAAAAAGGTGTGAGTGCTTATAACAGTCATAACTCTTAAGTACCAAGGTATTATTCGCTTTATCCTAATATGACTCACGGTTTTGTCTTTATAAAATAACTTCCTAGTAAGTCACCCATCCTAGGAGTACTCCTACTTGAGCACACTTAACTTTGGAGTTCTTATCAGAAATTCCACTGTTATTTAAAAAGACGCTTCAATGTTTAAAAGTTTCACTTATTACTACTTAAGTGGGTCTTTACAATCTTCCCAATTCAAGTAACTGACGTCCTCATCAGTATCCACACATAGATCTAAGAACCATCTATTGGGTAGATAGAACTAGAGGTTGCCCCTATATGCTCAAGATACCAACAACCATGTAGCACTTTAACCATCATGGGTTCAAGAGGCTGCTCACATGAAGTGGTACTTTTCATGTATATCACATAGCTCCTATTTAACACCCTATGACATGCTCTGATATCATTTATAACAACCCTAACTCTTAAGCACCAATGTATTGTCCGCTTTGGCCTGATAGGCCTCATAATTTTGACTTTAGAAGATAACTTTCCAGCAGGTCACCCATCTTAAGAGTGCTCCCACCTGAGTACGCTTAACCTTAGAGTTTTTATCAAGAATTCCACCATTTTCTAAAAAAATGCGTCGATGTTTAAGAGTTTCACTTATTATTATTTAAGTGGTCTTTAGAGTTTTAGAGTGTTTTGAAGAGACATGGCTTGGGTGTGTTCATAAACAAAGTTTATCATCTTCTTATTCCTCTAAAGGTTCTAGTCTTAGTTTCCATTCTTAATATTGTATTATTTATATAGTGAACTTCTTGTGGTGGTGTGGCTTTGTGATTTTTTCATAATTTTGAATTATCTATGTAAAACATTGTGTTTGGATGTTTGTGGCTTGTGCATGTGAATTTTTGAGTTTTGCTTTGGTAACCTGAACTCAAAGCTATAGTATAATCCTAACACTCTCACACATAAATGACACATAATAAACCTTAGCCCAACATATTAGCATTTACATGGAACCCCAAACCAGCCCTCTAAGTGCCATAAACAGCTTATGACATGTCACACTTGAACTGAAATTTTTGCGGGCACTTTTTGGGGCACCACTGGGTGAAGAACTCTTTATCTGCTGGGCGCTGGGGGTGCACTTGGGCGCCGAGCTCTCTGTTTGCTGAGCGCCTGGGGTGCACCTGAGCGTCGTGCTCTTTGTCTGCTGGGCGCCAGTGCCAGTCTTGTTGTTGGCCACTATAGATCTGTCCCGGAATCCACCGTAACACCGTTTGCTATTCTCTTGATGATCCAATTAGTCTCCAGACCTTTAACACTAAATGGGGCTTTGGAAACAAGGAAAAGAAATACTTTTTATGTACTATCGTTCTAAGAGAATATAACAGTGCTGAATCAGTAAAACTTAACTGAATTGCCTAAGAGAATATTAAGTATTTTATCAGCATTTACATTTCCTTAAATATGTTCAATTCAGAGTTAAACACCCAAACTATCGCTCATCCTCACTACAAAAGAAAAACAAATGAGAACTTTTATAGTATCAAACATACGAATTGATATTAGAAAAGCCTACGTTTAAAGCAGCGGCTGAGAAAGAAGCCATGTCTTCCCCTTGATAAAGGTCAAGCTCAAAAAGGGTTTCGCTTGCCGAGCTGTCAGCTGCTTAGCATAATTGACTCTTTCGCTGGTAGAAGCTCCCGGTCCTGTGCACTTGTACTCACCGTAGAAAACAGTTCTATAGTTCATTTTCACCGGCAAAAATGCATAAAATCAGGATCCACAATCACCCAACACATAAACTGCCAAAAATCTGAAACCAAAGGAAAGGAAAGCTCACCCCTGACGTTCCTTGAATCCGTTATCATCCCAGCCCTTGGGATTGACCACTGTGTCCATATAGGTATAGGCAAACACTACCCTCGAGCTCTCCCTCCACGCCCTGCTCAGGAATGCGCTGCCAGTGCCGGTTATGTTGCAGTGCACAAACGCAAACCCGCTCTTGTCTGCTATTTTCGATCTTGCCTGTGCAGTGAGGTAAGTGACCCCATCTGCCACTGAGTTTATCACACTGTTCTGCATTTTAGAAAGGCCAAAATGTCAAATTTTCAAGTCATGGGAGTTTTACTTTGTTCGGCTTCTTTTAAATACATACTTATAGAGATAGAGAAATGATATTTAAACTCATTAACGTGATATTCAAAAAAATTTATCCAATAAAATTTGAATATCATTTAATTAGTGTTTATTTATTTATATTAAAATAATATAAATATTATTTTTAAAATTTATATTGAAATGATATCCAAATCCTATTGGATGAACTTTTTTAGGTGCCATGTCGGTGAGTCTAAATAACATTTCTCATAGAGATATCATAAATCATCTTCTAAGCAATTTTCAAACACGGTTCATTTCTAATAACCCACAATTATTTGTACAATGCATTGAGCCTAATAAGTTCTAGTTGATTCTAATATATTCTAATTAGTTATACTATATTATAGAAATCTTAAATACTACAATCTTACAAAATTTATTTAAAAATAAAAAGTGATTCACTTGTCATTTTTAAGACATCTTTTTTGACATGCCAATCCTATTAAAGTATAAATTATGTTTCGATGTACATGGACTTAAAATTAGGCAAATTTATCCTTCTAACCCTTGAATTTTGTGATTGAAGGTACATATTCACAAGTGCAGCTATGAGAGCTTGGGGAACCTTGATAGTAGTTGCTCCAATCAAATGACAAGTGACAAATCCAAGTTTTAGTAAGCTAGAATAGAAGAGTGGGAAACACTAAAATATTGAGCAAATGCATTGTGACAATATATAAGCCAAAAACTTCATAGAAAATGTGCACTTTGTGAATAGATTAAAATAAAATTAACTTAGCATCAGGAAATTATGCAAAAAAGTATTTAATGCTTTTTTTTACTTAATAATATGCTAATTAAGAATAATAATGAAATTATAATTGATTGTATTAAGTAGATATTATCATCAATTCAATTTATGTTCACTTATAAAATCAAAAATAAAATGTTTAAAAACTAAAATTTGATATTTGTGGTTATGACATAGAAGATTATGCCAAACTAACTATCACATTCTCTCATTGATTTCAAAATTAATTTTGGTTTCATGTTTACCTAATATAGAATTTTAAAAATATTTACATTATGATTGATGCTAGCTTGACAAACAAATATAGATTACAAATTTAGATGAGCATTATTGGATCCTAGCTATTTAAGAGGAATTTAATTAGAAATCAGGCTTGCTTCATGGATACTAAATTCAAGCAAGTTAAAATTGTGTATTTAATGAGACCTTTATATTAGTAGCATCACTTAAAGCCATTAGACTCTTTTTTGCTTTTTCATCTAATTGTAACTTTAAGCAATACCAGATGCCTGTTAAATTTTCAATTCTTAAAAGATATATTGATCAAGATATCTATGTTTATCATCCCCATGGATTTGCAAACTTAAATCATCTTGATTTTGTGTATAAGTTGAAAAGTACATTGTACAACCTGAAGAAAAAATGTATAGAACGGTATAATAGGCTTAGCACCTTTCTCACAAATAATAGATTTATAAGAGGATTAATATATATCACCATTTTCCTTGGGTAAACCCTATTTGATCTTTTAGGTTCAAGTTTACATAGACATTGCTTTTTTCTACTTGCACTGCTCTATGTAAGAACTTTAGTTCTCTCATGAGCTAGGAATTTGAAATTTGTTTAATTAGAGAATCTATTTTCTCCCTAGGATTTCAAATAAAACAAGATAAATGAGGTATTTTTTCTCACAATAAAGTTCAATATAAAATCAATTATGCAATTTAAGTTTGAAAAGTATGAAAATCTTAAGTTCTTAGAGACTCCCATGAGTTTAGCCATGAGCTTAAACTCCTCATGAAATAGTAATCTAGTATACCAACAAAAATATAGTGTAGTATAATAGATCACTGATGTATTTGATAGCTAGTAGGCTTAACATTATGGTCAACATTTTCTAGTGTGATATATTTAACTTGATCATACTGATTTAGCAATTTAAGTGTAGTTTTTTGTATATTTTTGATACCTTAATGGAAATAAGACCTTAGGATTTTATTATCCTAATAAATGGATGTATTTTTTCTTTATAGTTTTTGAGATTTAGATTATGAGAGATTTAGAATTGCCATGTAGAGAAAATTTGGCACTTGCTTATTTCTTAATATTGCATTGATTTTTTAGTTAGTAAGAAACAAATTTAAGTGGTCTTGTCTACTACTGAGATAGAATACATATCTATTGGAAGCTATATTGCTCAATTTTGATTATTTAAGTAACAAATGCTAGAATTTAAAATCAAGCAATAAAAGACATGCATATTTATAAGACTAGTGCCATTAGTCTCACTAGGAATCCTAGTTTACATTCATTTACTAAACACATTAAGTTTGACACCACTTAATTAAAATCATGCAGTTAGGGTGATGTAGAAGTAAAACTCTTCAGCAAAGTGAAGCTTCAACTCACTTTTTCGAAGCCTGTTTCCTAGGAATCTACTTTGCTCATTCTTGATCTACTTTAGAGGGTTTTTTTTGGGGGTAAGTCTTGACCTATTTTATTAGCCTTGCTTGACTAGCTTAATATAGGATGAGTTGATGAATGAATGCAACCAATCATCTTATACATACTTTCACTCCAAGAAGATGGATCTTGTCAAGTCTATTTGTTAAAGAAGTACAACCATAATGTTATACAAAGATTAAAGAGTAATTGGACTATTATTGTTATTGTGGAGTTGAACTTGGACCATGCAAATACCATAAACCATTTTTTTTATATTGTCAATGCCAATGAGGAACTATTTAAGTAGGGCCAACTACCTTAGGAGCCTTAAAGACTTAATTATCATATGAATTCAAAAGAACTAGGAGATGGTGATCACAATCTTCAGTTGAATTTAGAGAATTTGATCCTTGATAATTTTGAATATAAAACAAACTTAAATATGATGCTGTAGATCCTAGGATGTGCTGAGGTTACTTTTTATTAATTTTGATAAGTGAAATTTGTCATCACCTATTTGCTAACATGAAATCTGAAGTAGTTGATGTTGTTAAAGACTTTTCTTTCAAAGGATAACTTCTTTGAAGGTCCCTATCATAGTAGTTCTCTCACTACAAGCAAACTTACCATTAGAGTTCTTATTAGAAGCTTTACTACTATCTTAAGCAATCCTACAATATTTAAAAGTTCAGCATTACTATTATAAAAAATTTATAATATCCTTTACGTAAACAACAATATCCATTTGAGGAAGCACACAGATGAGCACTTTATTTATCTTGATTCAAGGTGTCACCCTTGTGTTGTAGCACTCTCCAATGCATAGAATTTGGCTCTTGTCTAACACTCAATTTGTTGATATGATATTATTTATAGTAGCTCTATCTCTAAAGCACATGCAAATTTTTGCTTTCACCACAATGGTATCACCATTACATCCTAGAAAGATAACATCCCAAGAGATCACCCATTTTGGGAGTGCATCCACTTTGAATATGCTTAACATTAGATTTCTTATTAGAATTCCAAATAATATAGAGATGAGTTAAAGTGTAATATATATTACTCTTCCATTCCTTTAGATTTTGGTTAAAGTATGCCATAATACTCTCTCCCCATTCAATTGAGTTCCTTTAGGCCTTCAAGTTTTCTTATTGGATTTTGCACTTATAGTAGATCCATGAAGTCCCTCTCTATCCATTAATTCATAATAGATTTAGTCCAATTGCATGTAACTAAGAAAAGCCCCTCAAAATTAGGATGGCATGCATTTGAGTTATTATTGAAAGTTTTATTTTTGTGTGAATATAGCTTAAATTGAAGCATTTATGGATTTATTGATAAATTGGTTTTGTTTTTAAAATTAGAGATTTATTCTAGTATGTTCATAATTATACTTATAAGTTTGTAATTGTATATTAAAGATGCAGCTAGCTCTAATTTAATTTCTTAAATAAGAACCTACAAATTTATATATTCAAAATTTAGTTGTTTCTAATTATAATAATTTGAGTCACCATAATTTGAAACATAGAACATCAATGAATACTATTAGAGTTGTTCACAAATACAAGCCTTTTAGTTTCATAATTACAAAGCTTTCAACAGCACAACTACTTTTGAGAGCTCAAACTTTTTTGTAATATTTGGATTATAACGTCTTTGCATATTGTATCAATAGACTTAGTTGACTTATATTGGTTATTATGTTTATTTTAAAACTATTTTTCTAATTAAACATATATTGTATATGATTTGTTAAGAAGGTTAGATATATCATTTTATATAAAGGCACCCGATGGTGATTTTGCCTGTGCGAAAACTACAACGAGTCATCTTTATGGCTCAAATACTCTCAAGCTAGAGCACTTCACGTGCGGTGCCATATACCGATGGAAAGGCATTTCTGAGACCTTTCCATTGATATCCAAATTGGCAACAAACAATTATGTTATTAATTCAAATGATGGAGTTAAAGAACTAGGTGTACAGAAATTTGTATTTGCATATTTATATCTCATTCCCTAACATTTGCAGATTTTAGTGAGCTTCTAATGGATTCCACATCTTAAATATAGATTCATAGATATGTAAATAAGATAACACAGGTTCTTAGATATGCAAATGAGCATAATAACAAAAATGGAATAGCCATTGGATTAAATAATAGAGAGAAAGGGGGGTACCTTGGACTTGCAAATGATACATTTATCTAAAGATCCTTGGGAGCTTGAGAGCTTGAGGATTAAGTTTTTTCTTCTTCTTCAATAGCTAGCAAGAGGGTGAAGAGGGCTGAGGTTTCTTCCAGCAGCAAGTACAGCAATGAAGAGAAGAGGGGAAGAAATGAATAAACTTCAGCTGAGCAAAATGCCAAGGGAAGAGGGCTGGGGACAGTCTTTATAGAGGAGGGAGGGGGATGGCTCATTAATGAGCCTTCCCATTAATTATGGAGGGGAAGGAGAGGGCAGCAGCCCACTTGAGTGCAAGGTATGGGGAGGAAGGTACTAGGAAGGAGAAAGGAGCAGCATAGGGATTAGCTAGAGAGAAAGAAGAGGGAATATGGATTTATTTGATTATTCTAATTGAATTAATTAGTGCTTTAAAATAAGAAAAATTAAATTTTATAAATGTGCTCCAAAAATCCCAAAAATTCACCCCTAGCTAAATCAAGGGTGAGAAACGCAACGGTGAAGTCGAATTTCGATTTCAACGAGTATTTAATTTTCTTTTTTCTAGGAATTTAATTACATTAAAATATTTGATAAAATTTAACATCTTCCAAACGAGTCTGAAACATCCCTCCAAGCTAATTTGGGGGTGACGACCGTAATGGCGAAGTCATATTTTTATTTTGATGTCAAATTAAACATCTCAATTTTCCATTAATTAAATATTATTAAAATATTCAATAAAATTTTGATGATTTCAGATTGTCACCAAAACATCACCCCTAACTAATTTGGGGGCAATGAGCATAATGATAAAGTCCAATTTGTGATATGAGATCAAAATAACTATGTCAATTTCTAAGGTTTCTGAAATTCCCAGAATCAGAATTTGATCCATTTGACCCTTTATTTGGACTAGGTATTTGTGGTGAACTCCTAATTACTTAATTAGTGGACTAAGATCAAAATTAATACTTGGTTTATTCAACCAAGGTAACAACTTGGGTTGTTAAAAGGACACTTGGTAGCTTAGTTTTAGTAAACATAAAAAAGAGCCTCAATATAAAAATGAGAAGTTAGTGTAAGTTCTTAAGACTTGGTTTAGTATATGATTATTATAGTATCTCTAAGCCCTTTTATAGATTGGCAAGTTTCCTATGGCTATAAAAACCATTAGTAGAACCCTTAAGAGGTTAGATTGGGTTTAGCATATCTCTTTATATTCCTTAAGTATAGGATGAACCCTAACCTTCCTAGCATGTAACTTAGTAATATTAGATCATTAAAGTAGCTTAACCTCATAGCTAACCTTAGGATTCCTAGTGCTTTGATTAGAACCTAGAACTAGTGATTAGAAAATCCTCACTTAGCACCTTACATATTAGAACTATATTAGTAGGTAGTTATCTAAATTAGTATAATTGAGTTAGTATTTTCCTAAACCTTAGATGCTATAGAAAGCTTAAGACTAATAAACCTTCAAAATAATCTTCTAGTTAAGAACCCTAATAATAGTCCAAGTCTAGTAGCTTGAGAAAATAGAAAGTTTAGTAGTATAATAGGATTTTAATCCAATTTTCTTCTATACTTATAAATTATATTGTCACTTAAATAACTCTTAATTAAATTGTTATTTTCCAAATAATTACATATAGTATTATACTTCAATTGACTTAGAGATTTTTAATTTTTAAATCAATTGGGGGTTTGATTAGCCTCAATTCTTAAGACAAATAACTAAATTAGAAATAATGAATATCACATGGTTGATAATTTAACTTGAACTCATTGAATGTTGCAATGATTTAAGATTACAACCTTAGACATTCATTAAGATATTGTGTATGAATAAGATCTTAAAACATTAAATATATGGGTTTTATATGGTAGACTATTATGCCAATGATGGTTATAGAGTGATCTAGAGACCACACATATTCTAGAGGGAGAGTGTGTGTGTTTGTTACGGGATACCCCGCTTTACTTGGTTAAGCATACGTGCTTAACTCCTCTTAAACTACCATTATAGTAAGAGGGGCTGGTTATTCACTCAAGAAGAGCCTAAGTATTTTTGGAGGAAACTAACAAAGCTATTAAGAACATTAGATGGAGGAGTTGCCAAGGTAATGGCATCAATCAATATTATTTTAAGCATCCTGGTTAACTCCTCTCAAATTTTCTTCCAGCTCTCACTCTAGGGTTAGGAAGAAGAAGTAGCATCCACACACTTTTGTGATGTGAGTTAGGGTTAGAAAATTCTATAACATGTTCCCTTATATAATTGGACCCCAATGGATGGAAAATAACCCCATGACTCAAAATAGACCAATGATTTGTGATTCTATCGTAAGCATCAATTACACTACCATTATAGTAAGAGGGCCTGGTTATTCACTTAAGAAGAGACTAGGTATATTTGGAGGAAACCAACCAAGCTATTAAGAATATTAGGATGGAGGAGTTGCTAAGGTAATGGCATCAATCAATATTATTTCAAGCATCCTGGTCAACTCCTTCTCTCAAATTTTCTTCCAGCTCTTACTCTAGGGTTGGGAAGAAGAAATAGCCTCCACACACTTTTGTGATATGAGTTAGGGCTAGAAAATTCCATAACATGTTCCCTTATATACATAGACCCTAATGGATGGAAAATAACCCGTGGCGCCCATAATTTGAATGCCTGGTGCTGGGGTGCGTCCCAATGCCAGGCTCTTTGGTCCAATTTCTGTAGGGCACCTCGGGGCACACCAGGGCTCCCGGATTGCTGCTAACTTGTCTCCAAACATCCGGGACCTCCCAAAAACCCACCGGAACTCTGTTGGCACCTCCATTGATGATCAAGTTGTTCTCAACTTCCTAAAATTTGTCAAGGCAATGACATCAGTCATAGATCTTAGTGAAGGCTTTAGTAGACTAATTGAGGAAAATCTGGTAAGTGAAGCCTATTTGAAAACTCAAAAAGAAACTTATGGAAGAGAGGGCGAATCAAGGAGATTTGTTCAAATTTGTTTGCTTATTGAGGAGACCCATATTAAAGACTTTTTTATTAAGAAAAAGTATGTATATCATGTATGCATGGGGAAACTAAAGGAGTTACACACCTTGCACATCCCATTTCCATTAGCTTAAGTCTTGTCTGATAAGTGATCCTCAATAGAAGTACCAAAACCTTCCACATAACAAAGAGCCAAATCTCTTATCCCCAAGTGAAAGAACAAATCATGTACCTATTTTAATAAATTAGATGGGTGGTTCATGTTGTGTAAGAGATCTATGAGGATTAGAAGAGTAATTTGTTTGAGAGTTTTCATTTGGACCATAATGAGAAACTTTTCTAATAAATGATGGGATGCAAAAATTACACCTCTAGATCACATTGATGATTGGGTGTTGAAATTAACTACTTACAATTATAAATATTGTCCTTTAACTTTTTTCCTTTAACATTTAAATAGAATAGTAAGAATAAGAAAGCTTAGAGCTTTATTTTTTGTCATTTTATTTTCTTAAATTCTAGTTAATTTTTTTTTTCTTTACTAAAGTCTTGAGCTTGACGCTTTAATTGAGATTCTTCAAGCATTCAAGTTTCTTCCATTAGAGTGCTTTTCATGCATATTGGTTTTTTTTTCTTTTTAAGCTCTTAGTTTTCTATTGCAACTTTTCAAGGCTTCCACATAACACCAAAGTACATTTTTTTATTGTTAAATGGTAATACATGTCCCTTCTCCTATAGTTGGATCTTAATAAAACCCTTTGTTCTGGTTAATAAAACCCTTTGATCTTAATTGGGATACTACCGTGTAATGCCTTCCTCTGTATTAACACCTTCCCATTGTATCATTCTATTCATCAAATTCTAAATTTAATAAATTGGCTAAATGTATATAAAAAAGTACAAAAGAAACATATAACTAAATGTTAATGTAGAATGATTTCTTGTTTTGTCACATACTCATTCAAGTTAAATTGTTTATCAAAGATTGATTCCAATGATCATATGGTAGTTTGGTTGCAGACAATTCATAACACAAAGAAGGATACCCAAGCAATCAGAGACTGAAAATCTAAATTGAACATCAAAGACCATTTAAATAAGTGCATTGGATAGTTTTCAAACCACAAGCATACTTGGAGCTATTTGCGAGTATAAAATATGCACGTTCACATTCTATCATAGCCATTAGTTTTCACTCAAGAGAGTTGACTTCTATAATACAAAGTGAATACTAACCACTTATGGACAACTGAATGGAGCTAACCAATGGAAGAGAATATAAACGACCGCACAAGCACAAGGATCTCAACTTCCAGGAGATGAAAGGCATCATCTTTATTACAAACACAACTAATGCCTCGACATCAAAATTTGAGTACTTTTTACAAGAAAACCAAATACCAATTGGGAAAATGGCATACTCCCCAAAGTCGTAGTTTCTAAATGCTCACTATCAAGAGTGCAATCAGATTCCAACTGAGGCTCCAAACAATCCACATGTTCCACGACCGATGGCAACAGATAGAAGACCTAATCGTCAGTCAATGTCCAAAAAATAAGCTTGTTAAGAGGACTCGTGTCGTGAAGAAGAACCGTCGGATAAGCAATGCTTTTCTCAAATGAGAAACCACCTATAGCAGACCACTGCACCAACCACGAAGATGATCGACTTTACGGAGGAAGACTAGACATAATGGAAAACGGGGAAGACTTTGATGGAGAAAAAAAGCCAAAACTAGAATAGCAGAAGCAGCCATCGAACCTCGCAAGCCACGATTACAGCTAAAGATAATGATACGAGAGGGGATGAAATTGACGGAGAAGAATACCGCAAAACTAAAAGCGGTGATGATAATAATCTTTGCCATTATGGATGGATATCATATATAAGGTGTTCTTTATGGCATTCCTTATAATATTAGCAATGCAGAAACGAAAGCAGAAATTGGAACGCCGTCCGTTTAAGCAAAATTTAAATTGAAAGCATATTTTACCGGGAAACGCGGGTTAGTAACGGTTGCATTTCGCGTCATAACGACTAAACGCGTGAAGAAAAAAATGAACGTACCAGATAGATCGATCTCCCGTTGCCGAAGATGAAATCCACCGTCCCTTGAATAAAGCAGCCCTCAAAAAAATGCCTGCCTCTGTCGTCACAGAGGGTGTCCTGGAACCCCAAGAATCTGCAGCCGTAGAAAGCGGCCTTATCGCCGGAGATCCTCATAGCCACCGCCTGAGCTCCGTCCACTCCCAACGCCGGCATTGGCGCCCAGTTCTGACGAAGAAGCCAATTCCAATCCTATGAGCCAACTAATTATCCCGCATTAAAGAGTCAGGCAATCCCTTACCTGGAACACAACATGGCTAGCGACGAAGTAATGCGACTCCACGATCACAGAGGCGCTGTCCATAGTCCCGTACTCCGCCGCCGTGCCTCCGAAAGCTACCGTCGGCATTTTCCTCCGATCGCCGGAGAAGGTCACGAACGGCTTCGACCGATCGATTCTCAGCTTCTCCTTATACACGCCCGGCCCGATCCGGATCACAACTCGCCGGGTGTTCCTCTCGGGTATGCTCGCGATCGCTTCGGAGATCGTCGCGAAATCGGCTTCGCCGTGCTTCCGCACCGTAATGATCCGGGGGCTGTTTTCCGCGCAGACGAGCTGCGGGTCGAGCCTGGCGTCGTGGGCGCCGGCGGCCGCGGACAGGACGGAAAGAAGGCAGAGCGAGGCCAGGGGCATGTTTGGGAATGAATGATGAAATGGGAGGGTTGGAGGAAGGAGAATTAACACAAGAGAAAGTTTAGCAGAGGGGAGTCATGATTTCTTTCCTTTGGTAGCAATTGGTTTGTCCGTTACTTGAGGATGGGCGAGTTCGTGTTTGAAGGCAGTTAATGCCCTTTCGAGGGCTGCTCGTACCGCCTTCCGGATCCGTTGGGTTCCACTGTTCTTTAGTAACTGCTTGGGTTATATTAATACTCCTCACTCGCTACTCCAGCAATCCCTCTGCAATATCCCAAAAACTCTTAAGCATTAACTCTAAATTAATTAATTAATTAATTTTCCTTAACAAGTTCAGCAGCATGAATTCCCTGTTCACAAGTGAGAGCTGCTGTTGCTGTATCTTATAAATTTTAATGGCGACGAGAGCTCCGTTTTCTTCTTAGTGCATGATGAAGAAAATATGAACATGAATATTCAAATAAAAATTTTAACGTAAAAGTGATGTATTCATTTTCTTTATAGTAGTTTATACTATTAATGCAAATATTAATTAGGCTTTAATCATTAATTAAAATGAGAGCTTTTATAAATTTCGGAAACATTTTTAATAAAATAAAAAATTTTAAACTCTAAACAAAATTAGATTAATTAAAAAAATTCGCCTACAAATAATATAATAAAATTCAATTAAAATAGTCAGATAATAACACCAAATTAAATGGTTTAGACAAAACTAAATCATCATACATTAAAAAGAATTTGCTAACAAATGATTTAAATTATAAGTAATATAAAAAGTTAATATTCTTTTTCTTCTTATTATCATATTAGCTCTTTCTTTTGTAAAATTTGATTTATCTCTTTTCCTAACTTTTATATGCATTTTCACTCTTTATCTCTATTTAGACCGACTAAAAGTGGGACTTAAGAATACTTATCTAATAAAATTTGCACATCATTTTATTAATATTTATTTATTTATATTATAATAATACAAATATTATTTTTAAATTTTATATTGAAATAAGTCTAAATCTCATTAAATTGATTTATTTTTTAGATTCGCTAAATGGCATCAAAAAAATCATTCTAATGAGATTTGGATATTATTTAATTAATGTTTATTTATTTATATTAAAATAATACAAATTTTATTTCTTAAATTTGTATTAAAATGATGCCCAAATTTCATTGAATAAATTTTTCTAAGTGCCACATCAATAAATCTAAATAGCACTTCTCTTCTTTTAAGACCTTCATTCTCTCTTTCTTAAAATCTCTCTTTCCTCTTGCAATATTTAATATTAGTTTTATTAAAATATATTATTATTAATGAAGCAAAACTATAATTATTTTATTATTAGAAAATTGAAATTATTATGTTTTTAAAATATATTATTTTATGTATTACTCAATATATCAAAGTCTTTATTTAATTATTGCTTTGATTTTAAAAATAATGGTAATATTATAAAACATAAATAATATTACTAAACAAAAAAATTTAAATATTTTATAAATTCTTAGCAAGAGTTATTATTAGAGTATTTTATAACGAATTATATATATACTATTTGTGTACAACTGTTGTGGTAGCACACAACTTACTCGCTATTAATAAAGTTTAATTGTTATGTTTTAATCACTAAAGGTCACAAGTCTCTCGATATCATTAATTGTTATGGTGTGGAGATCAATTAGATCACCAAAGGTGCCAATAACAGATCTGATGCTCAGGCGCGCTCAAGCATTCGGCAGACAAGAGGCCTGACACTCAAACGCTCCTGAAGAAGAAATGTGGGCGCTCATGTGCGCACGAAAATGTTGCCCAAGTGTGATATGTCAAGGCTGCTTTGGATAATTTGAGGATTTCATTTGAGGTCTCCTATATATTCTAACATGATTGTTAGGGTTATACGTGTGTCAAAAATCCTGTGAGAGCTTTGGAGGCTTAAACCTTAGAGTGAGAATAAGGATAAATCTAGGAGAGAAGAAGAAGAAGAAATGTTTAAGGCGGTGAATCTCTTCTTCCTTGAGGAGTTTGATAAGTTTATTGTAACTTTGTAATCTTTCTTTACATAGTAAATTTTTTGTAAGGTGGTGTGGCTCCATAACTTTTTCCATTCTTAGGTTTCCACATATATTCTTATGTTCTTATGCTTGCATATTTGTATTTGCTTGTAGCGTGATTACTATTTAGTTTTTTGTTGGTATATTTTCATATTGTCTTTGGTGACTCTCAACGGTCAAACTCTGTTCCTAGAGTTTTCTTCAGTGTAGAAGATTTCCCAATGCTAGGTTGCACTCTCAGCAAGTGGTATCAGACCGACGTTGTTCTTTCAAAGCTGGAGTTTGTTAGGTTAAGGGAAGCAATGACCAACGAAATGAGACACAAGATTGAAAAGTTCAATGGAACAAATTTTGCTTTTTGGAAAATACAAATAAAGGATTAGCTTTATCAAAAGAAGATATTCTTACAGTTGGAAGGAGTTACCAAGAAGCTGGACACTATGCCAGCTGAAGATTGGAAGGTTCTTAATAGAACGATACTATGCTTGATTCGCCTCCCTTTATCTTCATCAGTGGCATTCAGTATTGTGAATGAGAAAACTACGGTGGATCTCATGGTGGCCCTTACTTGAATGTATGAGAAGCCCTCGACTTTAAATAAGGTATTCCTGATGAAGAAACAATTTAACATAAAGATGACAGATGATGGCTTAATGATAGAACACACGAACAAGTTCAACACTATAACAAGTCAACTGAGCTCGGTAGAAATCAACTTCAATGATGAAATTAGAGCTGTATTTATTTTGTATTCTTGCCAAATAGCTGGGATGCAATGGTAACTGTATTCAGGCATTCTTTTACCAATGCTAAGTTAAGTTTCGATAATATTGTTGGGTTGCTACTGAATGAAGAAGTAAGAAAACACTCCAATGGTGAAGTGTCTGCTTCATTATTAAATTTTGAGATTAGAGGAAGGAGTGCAAACTAAAAGTTTAATAGGAACTAGTCTAAATCGAGGCAGGGTGTAAGCGGTGCACTAAGCAACAAAAGAAATAAGTATAAGACTAGTAAGAATAGTAAAGTGAGGAAGGTAAGGTACTCACAAGCAGTTTGCTTTAGCCTACACAAAGTATGTAAGGAGGAAAAATAACTTATAATGGCTAAAACCACTAACGTGCATATGAAATATGAAGGAATATAAGAATATGTTCATTTGAAATTATGCTAAGTAACAATAAAAGTGAGCAATATAAGTATGAATGAAAGTAAATAATAATATACAGTGCAAGCAAAGTAAAGTAAAGATTATAATATAAGAACTATAAGAAGTATAGTGTAGTAAGTAAAAGAAGATTCATTCATAAAAACTTAGAAAAAATAGTCATAAGACTATGATAACTATTCACAATCAATAATATTGTGAGAAATATAATGGTAAATTGTTTATCTTATTTAAGATTTTGTTATGTATGCAAAATTATATAACAAATTAGGAGTTAAACACGTATGCTTAACTAAGTAAAGCGGGGTATCCCATAACAAACACACACACACAATCCCTCTAGAATATGGGTGGTCTCCAGATCACTCTATAACCATCATTAGTATAATAGTCCACCATATAAAACCCCTATGTTTAATATTTTAAGATATTATTCATACACGATGTCTTAATGAATGTCTAAGGTTGTAATCTTAAATCATTGCAACATTCAATGAGTTCAAGTTAAATTATAAACCATGTTGATATTCATTATTTCTAGTTTAGTTATTTACCTTAAGGATTGAGGCTAATCAAATCCCCAATTGACTTAAAAATTAAAAATATCTAAGTTAATTGAAGTATAATACTATATGTAATTATTTGGAAAATAATAATTTAATTAAGAGTTATTTAAGTGACAATATAATTTATAAGTATAGAAGAAAATTGGATTAAAATCCTATTATACTACTAAATTTTCTATTTTCTCAAGCTACTAGACTTAGACTATTATTAGGGTTCTTAACTAGAAGGTTATTTTGAAGGTTTATTAGTCTTAAGCTCACTATAACATCTAAGGCTTAGGAAAATCCTAACTTAATTATACTAATTTAGATTACTACCTACTAATATAGTTCTAATATGTAAGGTGCTAAGTGAGGATTTTCTAATCACTAGCTCTAGGTTCTAAGGAATCCTAGGGTTAGCTATGAGGTTAGGCTACTATAATGATCTAATATTACTAAGTTACATGCTAGGATGGCTATGGTTCATCCTATACTTAAGGAATATAAAAAGATATGCTAAACCCAATCTAACCTCTTAAGGGTTTTACAAATGGTTTTTATAGCCATAGAAAATTAGCCAATCTATCAAAGGGCTTAGATATACTATAATAATCAAGTACTAAACCAAATCTTAAGAACTCACACTAACTTCTCATTTCTACATTGAGGCTCTTTTTTATGTTTACTAAAACTAAGCTACCAAGTGTCCTTGTAATAACCCAAGTTATTACCTTGGTCAAATAAATCAAGACTTAATTTTAATCTTAGTCCACTAATTAAGTCATTAGGAGTTCACCACCAAGACCTAGTCCAAATCAAGGGTCAAATGGATCAAACCCTAATTCTGAGAATTTCTAAAACTCTGGAAACTGACATAGTTATTTTGACCTCATATCACAAATCAAACTTTGTCATTGCGCTCATTGCCCCCAAATTAGCTAGGAGTGATGTTTTGGTGGTAATCAAAAATCATCAAAATTTTATCGAATATTTTAATAATATTTAATTAATGGAAAATTGAGATATTTAATTTGACATCAACATCAAAATTCAACTTCGCCATTGCGATCGTCACCCCCAAATTAGCTTGGAGTGATGTTTTGGACTTGTTTGGAAGATGTCAGATTTTATCAAATATTTTAATGTAATTAAATTCCCAAGAAAATAAGAAAATTGAATACTGGGTCGGAATCAAAATCTGACTTTGCTATTTTATTCCTCACCCTTGAATTAGCTAGGGGTGAATTTTTGGTATTTTTGGAGCACATTTATAAACTTTGATTTGTCTTATTTTAAAGCACTAATTAATTAAATTAGAATAATCAAATAAATCCATTTTCCCTCTTCTTTCCCTCTAGCGGATCCCTATGCTACTCCTTCCTCCTTCCTAGCACCTTCCTCCCCATACCTTACACTCAAGTGAGCTACTGCCCTCTCGTTCCCCTCTATGATTAATGGGAAGGCTCATTAATAAGCCATCCCCACCCCACCGTCCTCTACTCCATAAAGACTATCCCCAGCCCTCTTCAATTAGCATTTTGCTGAGCTGAAGTTTATTGCTCTCTTCCCCTCTTCCTTTCATTACTGTACTTGCTGATGGAAAAAACCTCAGCCCTCTTCACCCTCTTGCTAGCAGTTGAAGAAGAAGAAGAAACTTAACCCTCAAGCTCTCAAGCTCCCAAGAATCTTTAGATAAATCTGTCATTTGCAAGTCCAAGGTCCCCCATTTCCCTCCATTGGTTAATCCAATGGCTATTCCATTTTTGTTCTTATGCTCATTTGCATATCTAAGAACCTGTGTTATCTTATTTGCATATCTATGAATCTGTTATTAAGATGTGGAATCCATTAGAAGCTCACTAAAATCTGCAAATATTTGAGAAAGAGATATAAATCTGCAAATACAAATTTTTGTATGCCTAGTTCCTTAACTCCATTGTTTGCATTAATAACATAATTTTTTGTTGTAGATTTTGGTATCAATGGAAAGGTCTCGGAAATACCTTTCCATCGGTATATGGCACCGGACATGAAGTGCTCTAGCTTGAGAGTATTTGAGCCCGAAAGATGACTCATTGCGGTTTTCGTACAAGCTAAATCATCGTCGGGCGCTGCACGCACCGCAACGCCCGAGTTTCGAAATTGGGTTCGCCACAGCGCGTCGTTGTGCCCGAGTTTTGAAATTGGGTCCATCACAGCGCCTAAAAGTGCTGCTGCACGCCGTAGCACGCCACAACACGCCATAGCGCGCCACATCACGTCGTAGCGCCTGGCTTTCGGCCAGAAGGCGCTACAGCGTGCCATAGCTCCCAGAACTGTCCGTAATCGCCCATAACTGTCCGAGATGGCCAAAACTTCATATTTTTTGCATTTTAATGACCATAGGACCTTAATGGGGCCGAAATATATCAAATTTAAATCTAGTTTTAGTAAAATTAAGCATTGTATAAAACTGTAGGTAATTTTTGAATATGGAAAAGATTGGGTCTTGACCCCTTTCATAAAAATAGAACCTTAATATTGAAACGACCATAACTTGATCATTAGATATCAAAATTAAGTGTTCTTAGACTCTATTGAATCCTTGGATAGCAAATAATAATAAACCAACTAATTTTTAGATTTCACTTAGTATAATTATCAAAATGCCCTTATAGGTTAAAATCCTTAAATTGAACTCATATGACTTAATACTTGTCCAAATTTGATGTACCTACTGTTTATTTTTATGTTAGACAGCAAGGAGTCATTTGGCATTAACAAAATCCAATTTGGAGCCCTTAACCAAAAATTAGCATTTTAGACTCTTAAGTAGGGGCAAAATGGTCATTTTGCCCAAAATTTAGGTTAAGTGCCCTTAACCTCCAAAATGTCATTTAAATAATTAAAATCAATAATAAACTGATTTAAAATCAAATTAGACTCTTAAACTCATAAATTAAGTGAATTGTTAAAAATTTAATTTAAAGTTTGTAAAATTCCTAAGTAAAATTTATTATATCTCAACTTAGTTAAAACTCATCTTTAAATGAGCAAAATCAGTAAATAAAAGTAAATTATAATAAATTCTATCAACTCTTAAAATCCCTTAAGTTCTTTATTAGGAGCTTCTTAGGATCTACACTTCACCTTATGATCTTTTCCTTAAGATTATGAATGGATGTTAGGTTATATTTTATTCATTGAATAAAGTGGGTTATTCAATGAATAGAACCTTAGTTTTATCAGTTTCTTGAATCTCATACTTTAATTTTGATTAGTTTATCTCTTAACTTTAGATTAAGATTAGAAGAATTCTTTTATAAAGCTTGATTGTGCTTAATAGGTTTTACCTTAATCATTAGTTCACATCTATACTTAACTTTAGTCCTTAAGCTTTACCCTTTAAATTATATGATTAACTCCAATTTATGGTGGTTAATTTGTAGTTCCTAGTTTAGTAGATCTAGATCAAATTTTAGTTTAGAATGACTAGATTCATTAATTAGGATATGATGATTTCTTATTTAAACTTATAGTTATTGTTGATTGAATTAAATTAGAACCTAATTAGTTATAATTGTTTTTTTTAACTTATAAGGCCGTGCTTCTAAATTACACTCAATAGTAGAAATAGAGATCCTGAACTTATGTAACTTGGAATAGTTAGAATGGTTTAATAGATAATAATTGATATCACCTTATGTAGTAGAGTCCCTTGTTCATTATTGTTTTACTTATGCTTTCGCATTCTTTGTATTTTATGCCTTATTCCTTGAACATGTCATACAAGATAATATTATTGCATGAAATGAAAATATAGAATATCTAGAATAATATTGCATTAAGTTCAGTTACTTGTTGATCTGGCGCATTTTACCCTACTGGACAGGGGTAAGGAGAAATAAGGAATACTTGGCATTACTCATTGAGGAGTGTTGTGCTAAGTTTGGAATCTGACTCCTCAGTTACTTTTGGATATGTCCACAGAAGTAAATTAAATAACTAAAATATTTTTACATTTGTGATCACTGCCTCTTTAGTTCAGTTTCTATTCTGTTATTCCGGCCTAGCCTCAGATGATGCTAGGAATATTTTCTTAACTTAACCTTCGCATTGATGTTAAGAATCCTTTTATTATCAGTAGGATAGATTAGATGTCTTCTGATACGGCAGTCATTATATACATGTTTACTATTTACTGTTTTACTGTGGCACTTTACTTCATTAACTTTACTTTACCTGCTTACTTACTTATAGGATGTTATTTTTTATTACTTCTTACTATACATATCACAATCAGATTATTTATTTTTAACCTGCATATATCAAGTGATCATAAGCTTATTTAGGATGAATCTTTTCCTTCAGTATTTTCTTTACCTTACTTACACTTATATGCATAACCTTGTCATAACTTTGGTGTTGAGGTATATTCTCTTATCTCACATATTGCTTAGTTATAAATGACTTTATTTATAGGTTATTCCTTCCTTTGTATGCTTGTTGCATCCTTACACTTTGTTATTTTATAGTCTAACTAAACTGGTGATATCATAAAATTCATGAAATATGACAGCCTAAAATATATTT
This sequence comes from Gastrodia elata, assembly GCA_016760335.1. Lineage (NCBI taxonomy): Eukaryota > Viridiplantae > Streptophyta > Magnoliopsida > Asparagales > Orchidaceae > Gastrodia > Gastrodia elata. Next base: position 40,928,492 of record CM028677.1, read on the forward strand.
AGACAATATGTCTAACCAAATTTTTCTTTTCTTTGGTTTGGGCCCTATCATTGTGAAATCAACAATAGTAGATTCCAAGTTATTCGAGGTAGTCGAGCCTTTTGAAGGTCAGATTCAAAAGGAGGAGTGTGCTGCCGCTGGAGATCCTTAACTTAGTTTCTCTTTTACTTTTGTGAGGTGTTTGTGGTTCAATCTATCTAATACCCTGTAACAACTTCAGGTTGTTACTTTGCTCAATTAAGACTAATCTAAGTCTTAATTAAGGTTCTAAGTCATTAATTAAGTAATTTAGAACTCGCCTCTGAAACCTAGGTCAAACTAGAAGTCAACAAAGTCAAATTTGGAATTTTGGAAAATTTCAAACCCTAGAATTTGACTTTTTATCTAGACCTCAGATTTAACATCTGACTTCGCCATTACGTTCAGAACACCCAAATTAACTAGGGGTGAAATTTTGAAGGCATTTGGAAGTCGTTGATTTTTCGTCGAATATTTTAATATTATTTAAATTCCTCAAATAATCAAATAAATAAATACTCGTCGAAACGAAAATCAGAGTGCGCCGTTGCGTTCCTCACCCCTCAATTAGCTAAGGGTAATTTATTGGAATTTTAAGGAATGCATTTAAATAGTCCATTTTGATTAATAAAATCATTAGAAATTATTTAAATATTATTATATTAATTTAAATTCAAACGGCGTCGCAATTACCCAACAGCCGTTCCTTCATTTCAAACGGCGCACGTGGACCGTTTGATCTATGATCGAACGGACAGCGAACTTCATCCCTACGCGCCCTGCGCGTGTAACCTCCTCGGCACGCAGCGAAGGCCAGGCCACACGTCGCCCTAACCGTCCTCCTGCGCAAATCATGGCCAAGCAGGTGTCGATCCACCGCTCCTAAACCTCATTAAGAACTCCCTTCAATCTCACATTTCAGAAGTTTTGCAAAGATCTTTCGAAAAACATCAGATATCATCGCAAGCACAAACCCTATTTTCTGAACCGTTGAATTAAAGGTACTGATCGTTCCTCTATTCTTTATAATTTTGTCTTGATTTCGATTCGAATTGCTATTTCATTCGATAGATGGATGTATTGTTGCTTCTGATTTAGTTAAGTTGATTGGAATCTTGCGAATTTTAGATAATCTCTGCAGTACATACCGTTAGAAATTTTAGTTTCAAACCCTAGTCATTAGGGTTGATCCTCACCGACGCCTTAGGCCATCTTAAGAGTCGATTATCATGTTAACTGAAAGCCCTAGATGTGCCCTTTCCATAGTTGTGCGGGTCACACTCAGTCGTCCACGTTAAGACCTCAAAACATCGTGCCCTAGCCGCGGTCCTCCAAGATGAGGAAGACGACGACGCTCGAGGATCGGCTCGGGCCAAGCCCGACCCGCGAGGGTTCAATCTGGGTCCACGCGTGCAGCACACTGGATTAGTGGTGGGGCTCGGATGACGGTCAGTGCCATCATTATGGCAGCCAGTGGGTCCCGCAAGCATCAGGAAGGCCACTCACGTGAAGCCACGTGTCACCAAGATCTGCCTTTGCTGTCATCACATCTCGGTGGGTCCCGCCACCTGCAGAAATAAAATAAAACGTATATAAACATAATTATATAACAGTTAATTATAATTGAATTATAATATAATAATAGTTATATTAATTTAATTAAATCAGTAATTATTAATTATATTAAAATTTAAACTTTAAACATTAATAACTCCTAAAATACACATCCAAATTATGCAAATAAATATATCAAATTGATCAGAAAAATATGAGAAATTTATTGATGTCAATAATTTTGCTATAGGATCAATATTTTGCAAAGTGATTATTTAGGGTTTAATTTAAGTTAAATTAAATGTTACAAATCTTATTTAGCTCATAACTTTGTGTAGGTTGATCCAAACATATTGAAAATAGGTCTTAAAGTGATCAAAAAAACCCTAAGGATTAATTTGGTAGTATTCATCTTGCTGTTTGGTTTTGTTTTTGTCTAATCACTTTGAGGACCTAACCCTAATTACCCTAATTAGACCTAGAACTTCAATTGACTATAACTTGGTCAATTGAGCTCCAAATTGGATGATCTAAATATCCATATAGATCAAAAAAACCTAATTAACAGTAATCTGTAAAATTATTTTAGATCCAACAGTTAGATTTGCTAATCACTCCTAATTACCCTAAAACTTGATTAGTGAATATTAGCAAATCTGATAACCCAAATTAAGTGATTTAAGTTTCAGAAGACTCATAGAACCATTTAAAATCAATCTGTAAGGTTGGATTAGTGTTTGAGTGATTAATTTTACTAATCACTCACTAATCACTCTTAACCCTAATTAAGTTACAACTTAGTCAAATTATGTCCAAATTGAGCCTAATACATGTCATTGTGATCAGTGGACTATTTGTAAACCATAGCCATTGACTTTACTCAATTTGGACACTAATTGACAAAGTTAGGATTTTGACCCATAATTAAGGATTCCTTAATTACCCTTATAACCCTAAATCTTGTATTGGCCATAACTTGGCTAATACTTATCAGAATTTAGCAAATCTAGATTCTATGGAAAGCTTAGATAGTAAACAACAATAATCTGAAAGAAAATTTAACTTTCACTTAGACAAATTACTAATTTGCCCTTATGAGTCAAATTCACTAATTTGATCTCATATGACTTAATAATCACCCAAAATTAATTTAGTTGCTGTCTAATCTTACATTAGACAGTAAGAATTACTTTCCAAAAGAAAATTTCAGAATTTAAGCCCTAGATCAAAGTTTGATCTTTTGAACCCGTAAGTAGGGGCATAATGGTCATTTTGCCCAAATTTAGGGTTTAGTTTTCAAAAGCCCTAAAATCATTTTATAATCCTATTAATCAGTAATTATAATGATTTAAAGCTGAAATTAATCAAATCCAAGCCTAAATTAGATTTTTGATTAAAATCTTAATCTTAGCTCCTTAAGGAAAATCCTAAGTCTTAAGTGAGTGATTTCTCTTCTTAAATCATTCTTAGATCATACCTTAGGTCTTATAACAATAGTTAGGATATGTGTCTTGAGAGATACTCTTAGTAATTAAGAGCCTTAATTCTTAAGATTAGGAATAGATCTTAAGTTAGAATTCATCTATTGAGTAAATTGGGTTACTCAATAGGTGAAACCTTGAGTTTTCTAGTTTATAGATTTTCTTAGTTTATTAAATGATTATTTGATCTTTAAACTTTAGAACTAATAATAGAGATCTATCCTAATGAATTTGATTTATCATTAGGATTTTCCTTAACCTAATCTGTGAGTTTTGGGTTCTAAACCTTAGACCCTTAGATTACACCTTTAAGATTAAGTGTTTAGACCCCATCATCTGGAGTCTAATTCTTAATCTTTTTATCTTGATTTGGCTAATCGAGATGAGGTTGGGATGAATTAAATTACAAAATTAGGTTGCTGATTTATTCATTTTTAACCAAATAGTCGTCTTTTGATTAAATTATAATTAGGACTTGGCCAGTCCTAATTATCTTCAACTAGTAGGATTCGTGATTCTAAGTTAAAGAATGAGTAAGAATTGATGATTCTGAAACTTATGTAATTTAGAGTAGATAGAACGAATAAAGTAGATAACAACAGATATCACCTATATTTTAGATAGAGTCTCTTGCACTTTGATTTTGATGCTTCGCATTCCTTGATTTTGATCCTTATACCTTGAACATGTATTATGTACATAAGATATTTGATAAATATCTTATGTTAATTTGGAACATTTATAAGCAGCATTGTGTTTTCGTTTCACAAGTGGTTTGTAAGGTGTAGCTTGATTAGTATACCTCTTCGATCAACTCGTTCGGGGTCGGCAACCTTTCGAGGGTTTAATGTTCGACAGTCTATTGGCCATGCCTAGTTCGAGTGATAGGATGGATAGACTCTCGCCCTACTGACTATAGAGTCAGGATTCTGATATGGATATACTAATTCAAGTACACATACATTCAGTTCTATCTTAGCTCATCAGGCTAAGAGTTTTCAGTGATGTTCAGTTCAGAGTTTCTTAGCTCATCAGGCTAAGATTTGCTGAGTTCGTGTTCAGTTCAAGTGACTTATATAGTCACTGTAGTTTCAGTTTGCAGTTACTATTTTACTTGTATATTCTGCATTTCAGCACTATTTTACTTACAGTTTTCCTGCACTTGTTTCTATATAGGATGTTAGGTTTACTTATTATTTTCATATGCTCACATAGGATATTAGTTGTTTTCAGTTTCATATTGTTATGTATGTCACCTAGCATATTCTGTTTGATCATAAGCATGTTTAGGTTGTACCTTTTCTTACAATTTTACTTTTCTTTTACTTACCTGTCTTTATTGTAGTTGCTTGGAGGAGGTATGTATTACTTCCTAGTTGCTTTAATTATAAATTATTTGTTATAACTTTATACTGTTCTTTTGTACACTTTTCTACACCTATTTTGCTCAGTTCTATTTTTATGGTGATATCTATTTAACCTAAATAAATTGTTTACCCTAAAATGTACTTAGACTTATTGTCTAACCAGTTTTTCTTTTATTGGCTGGGGCCCTACCATTATGAAACTGATAATGGTAGGTTCTGAGTTTGTTGGAGCAGCAAATCCAGTGGAGAGCTTGCCATTGGAGGAGGAGCCCGTTCCTGAAGATTTGTAGTTTTAGTTTTCTTTCTTCCAGTGAGATTGAGAGTTTCCTTTCAGTTCTTTTAAATTTATTAAATGTTGTAATAATACAGGTTTATATTTCTCTTTCAGTACTTTACTTATTCTGTATTGTTGTATTTATACTGTATTGGATGGATGTTATGTTTTATGATTCCGCACTCTGAGTTCTTGTATGATCATTTAGTGATAAATTCTGGGATTAATGGCAAAGTCCTTATTTAAGTTGGATTAGAACATGTGTCTAATTCAATACTAAGTGGGGACCTTGTCATTTGGTGACCACTCCACCGTAATCATGTTAACTTAAGGGTTAATAGGACCACGGCGGGGCAGGGACGCCACATACCCTCTTAAGCATCTTCCTGTACATGCTCCTCTAGCTCAATGATGTTATTAGCTTCAATGTGATGGGGTTCACTATTTCAAGCAACCTTGGAATTTGTATTGATTTCAAAATAAGTAACATCTTTGCTTCTGATAACATTGTATTTTAATTGTTCCAAAATATAGAGCTAAACAAATGTTACTTGATGGCCTTTGCATCAAACTTACTCCTAGGTCCTGCATCAATATACACATATGATGAATAGACAAATACCTTGAAGTGATTCAGTTTCACATCCATTTCACTTTAAGCCTCCTCAGAAATTCATTCATTTATGGGTACAGTAGGTCCTTAATTGATCAAATATATTACTATTTTTATAATCCCGGCCTAAAATTACTTTGGGAGACCTGCATGAAGCCTCATACTTCTGGCTCATTATGTGATTGTTCTATTCATCTGTTATACAACACCATTTTATTGTGGTATTCTTGGAACTATAAATTCCCTCTTGATTCTATTTAAGCACAAAACTTATTAAACTCCTTATCATAGTATTTGTCACTATTATCAAATCTTAAGCATTTATGCTTCAGCCCTGTCTAATTCTCAACAAAATAAGTCATTTCCTAAACACATCAAATATATCAGATTTGTTCTTTAAGAAATATATCCAAACCTTCTTTGTATGATCATCAATCAAGATAACAAAGTATGTGCCTCCACCTATTAAAGAAGCATGAGCTAGCCCCCAAACTTCTATATGCACCAACTAAATCTTCTAACCTTTTAGGTCTCCTCCACCTTTAGAGAATGTAAAATTTTTCTACTTTCCTAGTACATAATCCTCACATAAATCCAAGTCCACTGACTTCAGTCCTGGAAAACCCAAGAGCTCAGCGCTATCGCGCACCGTAGCGAGCTCAACCCGAGAGCTCAGGGCTATAGCGCGCCACAACGGACACACACCGAGAGCTCAGCGCTACCGTGTGCCGTAGCGGACCAACATGGCCAAGACTTAATGAAATAAATTAAGACTCATATTGCCTATGTTTGGACTAAAGGTTACAAAGTTATGAGCTTATGAAGATTAGGGTTTGGGTCAAAAAGTGATTAGTCAAATTATTACTTAAACAACAAAATTAATATCACTAGATTAATTCTTAGGATTTGCTGATTATTTTGAGACACATATTGGGTATGTTTGGGTAAGTGTACACAAAGTTATGGTTAAAAGAAGTTTTGTGATAATTAGGGTTAATTTAGGGATCCTAAATGTCAGTATGTGATATGCAGCTCCAAATGCAAAATTGACAGTCTCATATTAGTCCTTGAATTTTGCTGATCACTATGGTATATTTATTTATAAAATTTGGATGGGTATTTTACAAGTTATAGAAGTCCAAAGTTTAATATTTATTTGATTTAATTATATATATATATATATATAGATATATATATATATAACATAAAAAAATAACTTCTATCTTCTGCAGGATCAGACGCGTGGTGGGCCCCTCACGTCCACATGGCATGATAATATTGGGTTCAGGTCAGTGGCGGGTCCCACAGGAGTTGAGTGCTGTCAGGGGTGGGACCCGCACGCTACGCGCCTTCACGAAGCCGCGACAGCACACGAGTCCGAACCGGTTACGCGCAACCCGGTTCGGCAACGCGAGACTCGGATCGATCGATCTCGTTCCTGTCCGAGAGGGCTCGGGAGACCCTTCGCCTCCCTTAGATCGCACGTGTCTAAGGTTAACAATGGAGATGATTAGGCTCAATTATGGACCTCGATCGAACGATACACACACAATAATTGTATATGAACGAAGAATGGAAGCATACGAAATTAAAATAAGGTAGGTCGTACCTTGTATGAACAGTTGCAGAAGGATTTAGGTTTCGATTCGGGACCGTTCGGCTTCCTTATGGGTTTGGATTTCATAAACCGGGAAGATGAGTCATTTGAGGGATTTAAATGGAGCGCAGAGTGGTGCTTGAGCAGCGATGGGTGCGAGGTGTGAAGGTTAGAGCGATGCGCGTCGAACCCTCCGACACGCGGAGCTCGCTGATGAAGACAGCCTTGAGCTGTCAGATCAGACGACACGAGTTGCGAACGGGAATGGCGTTAATAATATTTAGATTATTATATATATATATATATATATATATATATATATATATATATAGCCTAATTTATTAATTAAAATTAATCGATTAAATGCATTCTAAAAATTTTTAATAAATCGCCCCTAGCTAATTGAGGGGTGAGGAATGCAACCGTAAAATCAGGATTTTGGTTTTGACGAGTATTTAATTATTTGATTTTTCGGGTTATTTAAATAATATTAAAATATTCGCCAAAATTTTGACGACTTCCGATTGATACAAAAACATCACCCTAGCTAATTTGGGGGCAATGAACACAATGACGAAGTCCATTTTTCGATTTGAGATCAAAATAAAAAGTCAATTTCTAGGGCTTTATGAATTTTCTAAAAATCTAGATTTTGATCCATTTGACTACTAATTTGAACTAAATTTTAGAGATGAGCTTTTAATTTCTTAATTTATGTTATAGAATCATAATTAGGACTTAGATTAGTTCTAATTGACCTAAGTAACAACCTGGGTTGGGTCTTAAGATATTCAGGAGAACAGCCCCATTGTTATAGAAGTATTAGTTTTATCATTTGGAGCTTTGTTTGAAAAGTGACATTTAGGACCCTACCCTAAAAATGACCAAAATGCACCTAGTCTTCAATTGACCATAATTTAGTCAATTCAACTCCAAATTCAAAAATAAAAAGTGCTAACTAGCATAAAATTTTAGTATCATCAATAAACTGAAATAATATTCTGGATTTGAACCCTAAAAAATCATAAATGACCAAAATACCCATAACCTTAGTGAGGCCATAACTTGACCATTTGAAGTCCAAATTGGGTCTACTCACTGTCAAAACACTTAGTATACTATAGGAAAGCTATATAAACTAAGTTTGTAGAAATTAGACTTCAAACAGAAAAGTTCGATTTTTGTCCCCCGCTGACCGACAAAATTACCAAATTTGCCCTTATGAATTGAAATATCTATAACTTAGCCATTTGACCTCAAAATGCAGTGTTCTTAGACTCTATAGAATTCTTGAAAAGTAACCAATAATAAACTATATAAAAATTTAGATTCTATTAAGAGTAAATTACTAAAATGCTCTTTAGGTCAAAGTTCTTAGTTTGGATCTATAGGAACCATTTCTTATCCAAATTGACTGTAGTTACTGTCTATCTTCATGTTAGACATTAAAGAATCATTTGGAAAAAAGATATTCTAATTTGGAATTATAAATCAAAAAGTATATTTTTGGACCCTTAAGTAGGGGCAAAATGGTCATTTTGCCCAAATATTGAGGTTATGCGTCTTTAACTCTTAAATTAGCTTCTAAATCAGTAAAACCAATGTTAAGACTCTAATAGAATCATTTAAGTAATCAAAATCAGTAATTCAATCAAATTTGATAAAATTCCTAAAATTTCTTTAAGTCTTTTCCTTAAGAATTCAACACCTCATATTAGGGTTGTTCCTAAGATTAGGGCTAGATCTGTAAAATACTAGAATTTATGTTCAAATTTGTTTATTAATATTTAAATAATTTTGACTTCAGATTAAAAATCTGACTTCGTCATTGCGTTCACCACCCCCAAATTAGGTAGGGGTGAAGTTTTGAATGCATTTGTAAGACATAAATTTTTAATGAATATTTTAATATTATTTTAAATACCTAAAAATTCGAATAATTAAATACTCGTCGGATTAAAAATCTGAGTGCACCGTTGTGTTCAGAAGCCCTCAATTAGTTAGGATTGATATTTTGAAAATTTTTGGAAAATATTTTTTAAGTTAAGCTTAATTAATTAAATTGATTAAAATAAATTAAATAATTAATTATTTAAATTTTATAACGGCGCCGTCTCTTTTAAGGTAACGCCATCTCCCTAAAATTTATTCGCGCCATCAATCTCGATGACTCTTCTACGCCGTCTGATCGCGGGATCAGACGGCTGTGCCTCTACGTCCCTGCGAGCACAACGCGTGGGAGCGAATCCTCGACACGCAGTGAAGGCATCCACGCGTCGCTCCGAACCCTAAACCACGTGGCACTTCGACATCTTTGACCACCCGAAGGACCATCCACCGCTTCCAAAGCCCGATAAAACTCGAATGGGAGTCTTAATCGAAGATTTCTCCTCACTCAAAATCCATCTAAGAACCTAATCACACCATATCGATCTTTATCTCGCTCGACGGTGCGTTGTTCCAAGTCTACCAGGTGCTTATACTCTTTCAATTAACTACTAATCATCTCACTTAAATCAATATATGAGTTGTTATATTATTGCATCTAATCAATTAAGCAATCGGTTGTCGTTTGATTTAAAATCTACCGCCGTGAAACCCCATCTCGTTCGTCTCGGCAGAGGATGCTAGGGTTAGGATTTACCAACGATGGAGAACTCTTTAGCCGTTGAATAAACCACCATTAGGAAGCCCTCTTCAGTGGTCGTCCAACGACGTGCGGGCCTGGTTGATTCACTGTCGGGAGGACCGGCGATCCTCGTGCCCTAGAGCTCCAGGCTCGGGCATCTCTGCGTAGAGGAAGAAGATTTCGGGTCGGGCCCGAATCGCGGCCCGAACCACGAACCTGTGTCTAGCGTGCGTAAGCCAGACGCAGAAGGTGGGTCCCGCTCAGCGTAAGAAGGCAGGCCAGCTGGCAAATCCTGCGGCAGCGTGTGGGCCCGTCTGCATCCTGTGGACGAATCGCAAGGCGACACGTGGCCTCGGGGTCTGCCACCGTCTGATCTAGTTTGATGCGTAGGGCCCACCTGCAGGAAAACAGTATTAATAAATATATAGATATATCTTATAAATATATAATTAGTATTAGATTAATAACAACATCTTAAATAAATATATTTAACAGATAAATAAAATATTTAATAATATTAATCAAATTTAAATATATATATATATATATATACTTAGATAAACAGCAAAAATATAAAAAAAATGAAAATTTTTAATAATTAAATAAAATAAAACATATTAATTAAAATAATACATTTAATTAATTTAATTTAAATATTTAAACAGATAATAATATATACAAAATAAATAATTAAATTAAATAAAAATAGTAAAATAATAATTAAAATACAGTAATTAATATATAAATAGAAAACAGAACATAAATTTAGATCAATATTAAATAAAGTTAATAAGTAGTATAATTAATTATGTATATAATTAATTAAGGCATATTTTCATTAAAATACCAAACTTTGAACACTCCTAATTTACAAATTACTGATCCAAATATTAAAATTAAATATACTATTTTGATCATTAAAATTAGAGAAATAATATGAAATAATCAAATTTTCATTTGGACTTATATTTTGTATAAGTGACATTTTAGGATATTTGAATGTTCACAAATTTGCCACAAAACTTCATTTATCTCTAACTTTGCACACATTAAATATACTCAATATAGGTCTTAAAATACTCAAAAAATCTAAGGAATAATTTAGAAGTATTAATTTTGCTATTTGAATTAAAATTAAACTAATCACAATTAGGACCTAATCCTAATTAAGCCTTTAACCCTAGAAACTTTAAATAGCCATAAATAAGTCAATTTAGCTTCAAATTAGGTGATCCAAATATTAAATTAGATAAAAAAAAACTTAAATTTCAGTAAACTACAAAAATATTTAGGATCCAACGGTTAGATCTCCTAAGTAATCCTAATTACTCTAAAAACTTGGTTAGTGAATATTAACAAATCTAATAATCCAAATTAAGTGATTTCAAGTTTTAAATAACTCATAAAATAAATTAGAATCTTTTTGTATAATTAATTTAATAATTTTATGACTAAATTCACTAATCACTCACTAATCACATTAAACCCTAATTATTAACCCTAGAAATTGAATTAACTATAACTTAGCCAATTCATATCAGAATTTGATAATTTTGGACTCTATAGAAATCTTAGGACATAATCCACAATAAACAAATAGAAATTTTATATTTCACTAAGAGTTAAATTACTAAAATGCTCTTATAAGGTCAAATTTCCAATTTGATCTTATAAGGCATAATAATTAAATAGCTTAATAAAATAAAACAAAATATTCAAATATTCATCTTATTATCATATTACAAACATAAAATATTAAATTAATGAATTAAATTATTTTGACAGATCCGAGAAATTAAAGTTCATTGATATTTTGTCAAAACAGTCATGTACGCAAATTTACTTATAAGTCTTATTTCAGTATTCTTATCTTTGAGCCATTTTCCATTTGAGTATTATTTATACTATTTACCGCATTTTTAATCTGCCAAAGATTTATATCAAATAGCATGTAACAAAAAGAATGAAACACAGTATATGTATATTTTGTGGTGTATGTCTTTGGAGGGTGGAACGCAACACTGAGAATCTGTACAGATTGGGCATGCTGGCAGCCTCTGGGAGTTATATGGAGGGATTTAGCCTCTTGTAGGAAGTAGGAAAATCCAGAGGAAAGACACACCATTAGTTTCTATTTTGAGTAAGCTACCGACGGGTGGCGAGATAAGCTTCCTACAGGTTATGTCTATGGGTTTACCCATTTGGGCTCAGGAGTCTACGGACTCGACTTATTGTTACAAATGCTTTTGATAGAATTTATTTCATATATATTGATTTTCACATTTAACTTGCAGGGCAGAAATTAAATTTGGAAAATTGTTTTGCTTTTATGCAAACTTTCAGTCATTTTCATACTTAATTCATGCCTATTATAGGATGCTAGATTTATTCTTATAAGAACGATTTGCGTACTCCTACCTAATTGGTAAATTGAATTTTTCAAATTTTGAGAATTAAAATTTAGAAGAGTTTCCAATTAAAAGGAAAAAAAATAAAGAAGCAGGAGAATGTAAATGTTTCATATTTATTTTGTGAAATATAAACTGTTGTAAAATTTCATATATATTTTGGCTCTATTTGTATAAATGAACTTTGGACTTTTATTATGTCTTTTTATATAAAAATGTATATGTTTAAATTGTGATGAATTGTTCTTTAAAGACTCTCGAACTTCGATCCCCGGTCGCCACAAGATCATATGGTAGATTTCATTCATTGAATACCGGGGTTATTCAATGAATAAATCTTTGGTTTTATTAGTTTTTTAAATTCTTCAATTTAATTTTGATTATCTTATTTTTCAACCTTAGATTCAGGATAGGAGATTCATCTTATTAAATTTAATTTGCTTAATAGGATTTGCCCTGATCATTAGTTCACATATAGATTGAAACCTAGATCTTAAGTCTTACCCTTTTGGATTATGTGATTAAGCCTAATCTCGTGGTGTTGAATTTATAATCTATAGTTTAGTAGATCTTGATCTGATCCTAGATAGAACGTCTAAATTCATCTAATTAGGACGTTGTGATTTATTTATTAAACCTGTAGTCATACTTAATTGAATTAGATTAGAATCTGATTAGTTCTAATCCTTTTAACTTATAAGAACATACTTCTAAGTTATACTCGATAGTAAGAATTGGAGATCCTAAGCTTGTGTAACTTAAAATAGTTAGAATGGTTTAACTTAGAAAACAAATGATATCACCATGCTTAGTAGAGTCCATTATTTACTATTTGATTTTGTGCTATGCATTCCTTAAACTTTGTGCTTATTTTCCTTGAACATATCATATAAGAAAATATTATTGCATGAAAATGAAAACTTATAATATTAGAAAAATATTTGCACTTGGGTTCAGTTCATGATCGATTATGGTGCAAATTTACTCCAATGGACAGGAGTAAGGAGAGATCAGGATGCTTAATATTACTCATTGAGGAGTGTGCATTAAGCTTTGAACCCGCTCAGTCTTGCAGACGTGCTTGACTCCTCAATTGTTTTTGAAATTGTTTGCATAAATAAAAGTAAAATAACTAAAAGATATTTGTATAATATTATCTGCCTCTTCAGCGCTTTCATTCTTTTCTGTATGTCCTAGCTCAGAAAGGCTATGAGAATTTTTGTCTGCTCTAGCCCAGAAAGGCTCTGAGAATATATTGGGCTAGATTGACCAATTCTTTCTGATAAGGCAGATATACGTTCCTTTTAGTTTTCAGCTTACTGTTTATTATGTTGATGATGCATGCTATTTTAGTTAGCTGTATTTTCCTATTTTACCTACTTACTTGTGTAAATACATATATGTGATACTAGATATTACTGCTTACTATACATACCACTTTCAAATTACTGTTTTAAATTAACATATGTCATATGATCATCAGCATATTTAGATTTAGACTTTTCTTTCAATGCTCTTACTTACTATAATATATATGTATACCCTACCTTGTTTAGTTTACTTGAGGTGTGATTTTGCCTCAATTCTTACTTAGTTATAAATATTACATTTATAACTCATCCTGTCTTCCTTTTATGCTTACTTGCTCCCATGCTAGATAGATGTTTTATGCTATTTAGAGTAAAATAGTGATATTAATGAATGCTTAATAAATCTTCTGCCTAAAATGTACTTAGACATTTTGTTTAATAAAATTTTCTTTTATTGGTTGGGGCTCTGGCATTGTGAAACCGATAATATCAAATCTTGAGCAGTTTGAGGATACAGTGCCTGAGGAGGAGCCATATTTAGAGGAGGTGCAGCAGCCTGGTGCAGAAGGTCTTTAGTTGCCTATTTCTTCATTGTGAGGATGAGTGATATTTTCATTTTCAGTTTTTTAAACTTTAATTAAAATGCTGTAATAATACATATACTCATGACTGTGTTTACTTTTTACATTTTATTATTCACTGAGCTATATTTTGTCTCTTACTTGATGTATGGTAAATGGATGTAATGTTTAATTCTTATTGCTTCCGCACTCTGTATGTATGTTGGACTTAGTGACTGATCTTCATATTCTTTATGTGCACATCCTTCCTTTATTACTGATTGTGGATCTTATCTAATCCAATGATAAGTGAGGGAATTTCCAGAAGTGGCACACCACCCATTGAGTCTAATCCTGCGGATCAGGGGGCGGGGTACCACACCCTTGGTGTAATTCTTGAAGGCACTCTCGTATGAGTAGCATGAAAGGATGTGCTCGAGTCCACCACCCATGCATCGTATTGACAGGTGAAAAAATCAATGTGTTATGATACTTTTTTGCTAAAATATTATAGTGGAGCTCATATCCTTGCTCCCTCCACTTGACATTTTCAAAATAGGACAATCCTTCTTGAAGTGTTATGCCTTTCCACAATTCTAGCAATCAGGCTTTACTTTTTTGGGACTTGATTTTTCTCATCTTGACATAGACCTATTTATATATTTCTCTGATATACTCTTTTTTATTGACTCTTTGCATTCAATGCTGAAGTAAATGCATTATCATGGGATCTTTTCTGTACCTCTTCATTAGGCACCAGCCTGACAATGCCATCGAACTTCAATGACACATTTCATAATGAGTTTCTAATGGTTGTCGCCAGCCCATCCCAACTGTTCTGCACTGAAGAGAGGAACAATAGAGCTCAAACCTCATCATCAAACTTGATGTCCATCGAACTCAACAAACTTGTCACAATGTTGAACCCATTCAGATGTTCAGTCACTGAGCCGTCATCCATCATTTTCATATTGAATAGTTATTTCATTAGAAAAATATTATTGAAAGCTGAATGCTTCTCATACTTCCTTGTCAGAGTAGCCATGAGATCTACAATTATTTTCTCATTTGGAATGTTAAATGCAACAGAAGAAAATCAAGAAAGACGAATCAAATACAATGTAGTTCTACCAAGAATCTCCCAGTCCTCATCAGACATAGTGGTCAGTTTCTTGTCGGCTCAACTGAGTGGTAAATACAACTTCTTTTGGTAGAGAAGATCTTCCATTTACATCTTCCAAAGTAAAAAATTTGTGTTGTTAAACTTCTCTATTTGTGTCTCAATTCATCGACCATTGCTCCCACTCAAATAGTAAAGCATAGAACAATCTCTCTCATACGAATTGTTAGTGCATGCAGAAGTGATAGGACGGGATACCGCTGGTGGTCACTAAGCAATAAAGAAAATTATCCAAGCACAAGATAATAAAATTACAGCATAAACCACACAAGCATCCAAACACAAGAAATTTTACATGAAAAACCTGATAACGGGAAAAATACGGAGCCACACCACACAGAAAAATCTACTTTGAATAAAATGATTATAACGTTGCAGAGAAATTCACCTTCATATGAACAAGAAGGATCTACTGCTTACACAGCTTTTTGATCTACTTCTTCTCGAGAATATTCTAGCTCTCACTCTAAGTTGAAAGAGACCAATAGCCGCCACCAAGTAAAAATTAGGGTTGATCTCAACTTCTTCACACATGGAAATATTGCTATATGTTTCCTTATATACCTAGGTTTCATTTGAACCCCAATTGACCCAAAATGCCCCTAAAAATACATAGGGGGACCGTCTAGATTTGAAACTGAGCTCCGGTGGGCGCTACGACGCTTTGTAACTCCACATTATCGAACCACAGGGCACCACCGCATGCTGTGGTGCCCTAGTATCAAACCACGGGGCGCCACATCATGCCACGACGCACTACGGCGCGTCGCGACTCCCGGTTCTTGTTGCCAAAATCGCAGGGCTCACTAGATGCCCGAGATTCCCCCGACTGATCCCAGAACACCCCGAGACCTACCGGAGCTTCATTGGCACCTCCAATATGATCTAAATGGTCTCCACATCCTAACATCTTCATTACAATCATAACAACATACTAATATGTGTATATGCATTGTATGTTGTTAATAAAATTTTTTTATTTGCGTGGCTTGTTCAATAATCGCGTCTCCTCTCTTTGTTTCCATCAGAGACTATTGTTCCTTAAGTTAATTGGGGGTGGTTTGTTTGGCTGAAAAATTATAAGCTAAAGTTTTCTTATTTTTTATGGGTCTTTATGCTTAATGATTTGAAAACTAGTGCAACTTACCTATACACTTTCATTGCCTCCACTGTTTGAAGAAGCAGACTTGTATCACTGGGGCTTTGTGTAACTCTGAGTTGTCAAAACACTCTTTTTTTGACAAAATTTGGATTGAACGATGATGAAATCCAGCGCTCATCAGCTTATGTGGGATTGGAACGCCTCTTGGGTAGCAACAAATATTATCACATATGCTATGATCATATAATTCACTTGAGGGAAATACTCCTTTGTGGCTCAACTCATCAAAAATTTTGAGCCCTATAATTCACTTAAGTGCTATAGTTTATGGCCGAAAAGAATAGAAGAATTTTCAAAATAATTGCATGTGTAATACCTCCTATCTAAGGCTTATTAAGGAGGAAGAAAACATTCTATGTGAAGATTCATGCTTGCTGGCTTCTGTCTATCGGCTACGATGATTTGCTTTAGATTCGACATTGGCTGTTTGTTTTTTATTTTTGCTTTCACTAAGTAATTTTTCTTTTCGACATATTTGAAGTCTTAAGAATATGAACGAAGATGCAGCCCAATGGCATGAATAAGATCATCCTATGTTTTAAGCATAATTTTGAAGCTCAACTAATTAAAACATAAAAAAGAAAATTGCCAACTAAGAATTCAAAAAGAAAAGTATGATACGAAAATACCATCTAAAACAGAGCAAAATCATTATAAAAAAATAAGAACGAAAAATCCCTCATTGAAAGTGCGGCAAATTTCGAGAAATATACAAGCAAAGACAATACAGAAAAGTACAAAACAGACGTTAGAAACAGAGAAGAGCACTGCGATGGTGATGAAAAAGGTTACACGGACATTCTAGATTTGAAGCTTGCATTACACAAAACAAGCCATTAACTGTATTTACAAAACAATTTTAATTAAGGTTAAGCAAATTGAATTTGCTTTCAACACTTTTTCCCTTCATTCGTAATTGCGAACATTAATATTGGAACTCTCATGCAAAAACCTAACCTTGCCTTCTCTCCTCTTCCTCATCTTCTTGTACAGATGTTTTGAACAATGAAGATGAATTGGGCATATATTTTTGCTGATCAGAGGAGTTTAGAAGCTAACAACTACTTTTGGAAGGATTGCAGACTAACCGGAGGCGAAATGGATACAAAATGGGCTCAAAACGGGCACCAGCACAAATGCACTTTTCGGTGTCGATCTCACTATCTTTCAGCAATTTTGGCCGAGAGGCCTGCACTTGGGCGGTCGATCAGCACACTGTTTGAAGGCCTTTGGGGAGCCCATAATCCGAGAGGTATGTGCTTGAGCGGGCGTGAAAAGTGTTTTTTTTTTTTTGCGTGAAATGCCTAATTTGAGATTATTTGTCATTTTGGACCAAATCTGGCTCTTATATGAATAACCATATTGTTTTAGGGTTAATGGGTTCTCACTGTATTATTCACTATTTATTTTTGAGGCTGCTAGTGTTTTTCATTTTAGGTGAACAACTATTGGTAATGGTTGAGAACCTTAGAAGCTTGCATCATCTTCTTCTATCTCTTCTGTTTTGTGAAATCTTCTCATCTACTCCTCGTGAATATGAGTGAATCTCACCAAATTTGTTGTTGTTCTTATGCGAATCTACATTTGAGATTATGTTCTTCGGCAAGAAGATTTGTATTTTTTGGCGACTCGATCTCAGTAAGTGATATCAAAGCCGACAGGTGTTACGTGATCTGGTAGATGTTTAAGTGTCTGTGTTGTAGCAGAAGGAGGAGGTGGAGAAATTTTGTCAATGTATAGTAGGTGAGAGGTCTGTGCAATTGATTGTTAGACATTGAGCAAAGGTTGACATCATCAAATATGATGGGAAGAACAACTTTGAGATGTGACAATTTGAGTTAATGGATGCACTATATACACTAAATCTCAAAGATGTTCTTCATGATGGTGGGAAGCCCGATGAGATAATGAAGAAAGATTGGGCAAAGACAAAGTAAAGCACGCGTGGGTTGATTCACAGCATCCTCAAGTAGGATATTAAATATGAAGTGATGACAAAGATTTGAGCAAGGAAGCTATGACTAATGTTAGGTATTTGATGAAGAATGTGGAGAAACGACTCTACACAAAAATGAGATTATACAAATTTTAGATGCGAACATATATTTTTATTTATGGGCACGTGAAAGATTTTACTAAGTTATTGGCAGATCTATTGAAACTTAACGAAGACTTGGAGGATGAAGACAAGTTATTCCTATTGTACTCATTCTCAGATAAGTATGAGAATTTTCAACATGATGCATTACCGTGAAGGAGGCCTTGAAGTACGAAGATGTAAGAACAGAGCAACAGAATCATGAGTTTGAACGAAGGAACAAGGAGTCTCCAAAGATAGAGATAGTTGATGAACTAACTCTCTAGCATTGAATATCCGACAAAGAAAAAAAATGGAAGAAGAATAATGGCAGCAATGGTGGCAATTAGATGACAGACAAATCTAAAGGCAAAATAAGATAAGCCATATGGTACTTAGAAAACAAAATTTGAGGGAGCAATCATTATGCTTTTCTTAATGTTAATAATGGTGAGCTACTTGTGAGACAATACTTCTAAACTTAGTTAAAAATAAGTTGTTATAATAATATTTAAGGAAAAAATATTAAGCAACGGGGGTGGCTTGTGCACTATCACT
Organism: Gastrodia elata; assembly: GCA_016760335.1. Classification (NCBI taxonomy): domain Eukaryota; kingdom Viridiplantae; phylum Streptophyta; class Magnoliopsida; order Asparagales; family Orchidaceae; genus Gastrodia; species Gastrodia elata. The sequence goes on from CM028677.1 coordinate 40,947,280, forward strand.
TTCGAACTGAAAAAAAAAAAAGGATTAAAGTTAAAATTACAAGAATAAATAGTTTTCAACAATATGTGACTTGTGTACCATCACTGGAGAGCCAACATAGATGTCACCATTGCTAAACCGGATTAATAGTTTGTTGGTATAGTTAAAATTGTAGGAAAGTAATGTTGAGAGTGCAACCTAGCACCAAGAAATCTTCTACATTGAACTTTTCAATCGTGTGAAATACAATTTTGTGAACTTTGTGAATTTGTTCCATTATATCACACTGCATTATATCCTAGGAAAAGTATGTTCCACTGAACTTTTCAATCTTGTGTCTCCTTTTATCAACCATTACTCACACTCAATTTGACCTATATTTACCATTTAAATTAAGCCCTTAGTTATCATAACTTCTAATCCTTTTTGTTGAAGAATTTATGCATGGAGTATGACAAAAATTCTTACAACCTTTGGTACAATGTTAACTTTTTAACTATAACTAAATGTTTATTTAAAACCTAGTAATGACTTCTATCACTTAATTGGATATATAATATTAATATTCTTTGTTGATCAATTTCAAGTGGCAAAGCCTTTACTTGGAGATTTCAAGGATTTCAACATAACAATTTCATCTGAGAGTACATAATCGGGCACTTGGGTGTGCCAAAGCACATAACTCATATCTTAGATTAGAAATTTCAACGCCTAAGAATGCCAAAGTGCCTAAGATGTAGTTTCAACCGCTTCATCCAAAAGACCTAGTGCCTGAGTGCACCTAAGCATCGGGACAGACACCTAGAACCATCTAAACCATCACCTAAGCGCGCCTTGATGCCTGGTGAAATTGATTTTAGCAGAAGCCTAGCATTTAAATGTGCCTAAGTGCACCTAATCACTAGTCGTTGTTAACGAAAGCAAGAAGGCTAGCGTGCTTACCCCCATGATGATGATACTCTAGATACTTACCATTATCTATATTACTTGTGAGTACGTGCAATTGCGTATTTTGGTTCACGATATCAGAATTTTTTTTGTTATCAATTATGTGTCCCGACAAATATAAAACCAATCACACCACCATTTGTACCCCCAAACAAGTTATTGGAGCCATTGATAAGGAGTGTAGCTGTTAATATCAAAATTTGGTCAGAGGAAATCTTGATTTTGATACATTATTTTATTTTAGTTAGCTTAGTTGTAGTTAATATTAAGCTACCTCCATCGGGGCATACTTGTTTTTTTTTAGCATGTTATTTATTACTCCTTCAAATTTTTTTTTTCATTTTTTCCAAAACCTTTAGGGTTAAGAATTCGCTCAAATTTCGTTCGATGCGAACGATCTCGTTTGATGCACCTTCGATCAAATGAAATCGAACGATTTCAAACGCAGCGCAAAGGGGCAAACGTCGCACAAATTGCCGGCGACTTTTGCGTTGCGACCTTCAAATTTGGCGACCTCTGAACCTCCTCGCCTAGAGTTGTTTTTCTTAGCGTAAAGCATGATTTCAGCCCGTTTGGCTGAAAACTTTTTACTCTCCCTCTTATAGCAGCGGAAAATGCTAATACATATAAAGAGAGCAGCCGCATATGAACTAAGTTATTTTTAAAGCAAATTGTACTAATCATGAACTTATAATTATGAATGACATGACATTTGGAAAGTGAAGTAAAAGTGTAAACTTGGTGTACACTTTTCAACACATAGACAATTATTTTGGATGATCGGTGAGATTTGAATCATAACAACTCTATTAATTTGAAAAACATACTATTTATTATCCCTGTATTAAAGCTCCCTATCACATGTAATAAATTTTGCCTGAAAATATATTCCCTTGGAGCATCTCACTCAGGCTTTCTGTCTCCTTCGGTCTCTCTTTTCTCTCGTGATGATGGATGTGGAGAAGGGAAGCAGCGCACGAGTGAATCAGCAGGCAGTTGGCCGTCTGTCTCTCGCGGCCGGATCAAATACCAGATGCCCTCAGCTCTCCAAATAGTTTGTTGCTATTTCCTTAGTTTTTTGTCATGTGTTCGGGCTCCATCCCAACATAAGGAAATCAATAATACTGACAAAGATATTCTTAAATATCTACACACAGAAGCACTGCATGTGATGAAAAGCACCAACAGATGCATGTATCCATATCAGCCCATGTGCTCTTCTTCGGCTAGCATTCGTTAGTTCTCCAACATACTCAACTGGTCCAAGTTATTTTATAATCATTAATAATATATAGAGAACAAGAACTGCTGTTTTATCTAAAAGAAGTTTTAGATAAAAAATGTTCATAAGTGCATAAAATTGGCAATTTTATGATTAAGTGATTATATAAGTTTGAAAAACAGAGTCATCAATAAATCAATTTTTGAGACCATTAGCAATAGTAGCCTCCCATTAACGGGTGCAGATGCATCCCTTAGCCACATCCCTTTTTGAAGAGATACATCCTTTCATGAAGTGCATCCCTTCATTACATCTCTTCTTAATAACCTACTAATATATATATATATATATATATATATATATATATAGATATGTATATACATTGTATGCTATTAATTAAAAAAATTTGTGTGGCTTGTTCAATAATTGTGACATCTTTCTAATTTCATCTTTGTATTAGAGTGAAGTGCACAACGAAAAGAAAAAAACACAAAAATGCAGTTTGTCTATCCTCTCTCCTTTACCAGCAAACACCTCACTCCATATGAGGTACCAGAGGTAGTTACTCTGCCTAATCTGCGATCTTCCTACCTGAATAGCCACATATTCCGCCTCAAACTCTTCTTTACCCCCCCCCCCCCCCCCCCCCCCCCCCCCCCACAATTCCCCTCCCACAACCGAAACTAACCCTATCTTTTCCACAATCCATCACTTAATGTTAAACTTGATAAAAATAATTGCACATTATGGAGGCCTCAGTTTCTTCCTCGTTTTCATGCTCATAACATACTGAGTCACGTTGCTGGATCTCCTCAACCACCGCAAATCCTACTCAACTCTACCAAGCCAAACCCCATCTATCTTATTTGGTTCTGTCAAGATCAAATAATTCTATATTGGATCATATCGCGGCTTACTAAAACATCATTCCCTCAAGTCCTAGGCAACAGTTATCACATACTCAATATGGAAGACTATTGATGCAATATATGCTTCTACGTATTGAGTTTGCCTTCAGAAATTTGAATTTCAACTATGCACTCTCAAGAAAGGCAGTTTATCAATGACAGATCTAATCAGCAAAGCTAAGAGTATCCTCTCACAATCTTACAATTTCTTGCTTGTGAGTTAAAGACCAGCAACTTGTTCTCAACATCCTTACTACTTTAGGACTGGAATACTCTTCCATAGCAGTTGCAATTACAGCTCGTATTGATCCCATTTCTTTAGACAGTTTTGTGGGCTTACTCCTTAATCATGAGATGTTATACAATTCTCCCAACAAAGTATCTCCACCCTCGGTTTCATGGTTGCTTCTGCCAATCGTGGACGCACTGATGCCCGTACTGATGCTCGCATCCGGCCTCAGTAAACCATGAGCCTACCTCTCCCTAAACCTAATTCTTCCACCTACGTTCTTGCTTACAGACGTTTCTACCGTGGTCGAGGCAGAAGTCGTGGTCGTGGTCGCGGAAGAAACGCAATGCAACGGTAGATGTGTGGAGGATTTGGTCACTTGTCGTTAATTGCTACCACTACCAGAATTTTTCAGCTTGTCCATCCACCAAACCAGTGCCGATGACATACACTGCCCAGCTCCCCTTCGACTTATGGAACCTAGACTCGAGTGCTACCACCAACTCGAAGAACCTTCAACTTCATTTACGAGTAAGGAGCAAGTTCATATGGGTGACAGTAACGGTCTGAACATTGCGCACACCTGCTTTTCATATATTTAATCTTCTTCAAAATTCCTTTAACCTGCATATTATGCTTCATGTTCTCTATATCAAAAAGTGCCTTCTCTCTGTTTCTCAATTCGCAAAGGATGATAATGTCTACCTTGGATTTCATCTTCTTATTGTGTTGTGAAGGAATACCCAAATGAGCCAGGAACTTCTTTGTGGAAAGCTTGATATTGTACTTCACCACTTCCCTCCGCCTTTCTACTCTTTCATCCAAGCGTCAATCAACATCATCAATTGCGACCATTTCAGCTTGTTCCATGCTCGTCTCGGACAACAACATCATCAGATCTAGTCCAAAACATTTCAAATGCTCGGTCTCCATTACTCTGCCCCCATCATCTATGTGCTACCCATGTGCTCTCAAAATATTTCAAATGCCTCTTTCTAAGTCCACATCAAATTATAATAAACCGTTACAGCTTATTTTTTCAAATTTTTGGGGACCTTAGCCTCTAATGAGTTGACGGGGACCATCTTCGACGCGGGTCCCGCCGCCGAGCCCGCCCGGACCCGTACCGGCCTTGACATTTCAGTTTTATTTTATGCATTTATTTTCATCTGTTTTAATTTTATTTTCGCATTTATTTTCGTCCGTTTCATGTATTGATTGGAGGGACGAATATTAGCCCTCCGATCGTTTATTAAAAACACTCTAAGGTCTACATTGCTTTGAGGGTATTATAAATACCCAAAATCTATATGTTAATTTCAGTTTTGATAAATAAAAATTCTGAGTTTTTACCAAACAGCAAGAACGGCTCTTGTTTCCCACGGAAAAAACTTAGTTTTCAAATCCTCCCTCTCCAAACCCTAGCCCCACCTTCCGGACCCCTCCCCTTACTGCCTTCAAACCTCTCCCTTGCAGGACAGCCGCTTGCCACCACCCCAGCCGCCACCGCTACCCAATCGCAGCTGTCCAACCGCCGCCACTGCCCAGCCGCAACTGACAGCCGCCGCCGCTGCCCCTGCTACCGCTGCCGTTCCCAGTCGCCACTCGCCGTTGCTGCCCCTGCTGCCGCTTGCCAGCCACTGCCCAGCCGCAACTGCCAGCCGCCGCTGCTGCCCCTGCTACCGCTGCCGCTGCCAGTCGCGACTCGCCGTTGTTGCCGCTGCCCGCCACCGCTACTGCCCCGGCTGCCACTGCCCCTGCCGCCCTGCCCAGCCGCCGCTGCCGCTTCCCCGGCCACCGCTGTCCAGCCGCCTCCACTGCCGAGTCGTCGCTGCCCTAGCCGCTGCAAGAAATCTACTCAGATCACCCTTCTCGCTCCCTGTTTTAATCGGCGTGTGTTTGTTCTTCTCATACCCTAAACTAAATTAATTTAATTATTTTCTTGTGCGATTTTCGGGTAGAAATTATTTGTAGGAGCGCAAATCTAAATTTGATCGCTGCGAGTGGTTTCGAAACGGAAACGCCTCCGAACACACTCGCATAACAAGTACAACTCGAAGTACGAGTTACCTTTCCAGACCAGAGCCTTTCCTTTGATCCGGAACCAATGCCAACCGCTCTTCTTGTTCGTGACTCAAGACACCCCATTACCAATGAAAGTTATTTTCAAATTACCATGGAATCTTCTGCGAGCAAATGCTGAAGCTTAATTGATCTGAAGCGGCTGCGCGAAAAGTGCTTAAATTTTCGAATATATCTTAAAAATATGCATTCACAAGCATTCACAAACCCTAGGATTGCATTAGAGCTCGACAACACCAAACCCTAGTGTTGCCCTGCATCAAATTTGGTATCAGAGAAGGTTCTGAAATTTTCTCAAATTTCAGAATCCTATTCTCCTAAGGTTCACATCATTGCATACATAGGAGTCAGGAGTCTAGGTGCATAAATATTTAAAATAGTATCCATCATTGCATGCATCTAAGGAGCGGTAGGACAATTAGCATTGGTAGCCACAGTCAACACTTATAGTCTGAAATGCACCAACCGCAGGAGATGTCCCATGTTGCACCGCACTTGAGCCTTGACAAACCTATCTGGTTTAGGAACATCCGCATGGAATGGAACACGAAGAAACACCACATGAGGGAAGAGATGAACACATTGAGAGCGGATATGAGAGGAGTTATAGGACGGGTGAACCAACTGGAACACACGGGTAGAGGATCTAACTCGCCTGGTTCAAGAGGAGAACCATCCACGAACCATTTTCGGACTCGAGTGGATGCCCATCATGAGGATCTGGACCCACATTTAGGTCCACATGATTTACACCACAAGCGAGATGAGAATAGACTAACTCCAGAGATAGATCAAAGAGCGCGCACCGAGGCCTAGACATGCTGGACATCGGGATATTAGATATGATGACGCCCTTAGGGCCTGACCTGATGCCCCTTTTGGTGATCAGCTCTGGGAGGAGGAGAGGCTCATATGTGCTGGGCATAGAGATGTGAGATGTCCTGTTCGAGCCCCCCCTTGACAGGATTATTACAAACCACCTCCCAGAGGACGGGATGGCCGTCGCGGATTCCCACCCAGCGAACGCGATGACTACCCCCAATTTGAGGATGACTTTGATAGATCTGTGAGAGACAGACGCCCAGACCTGACACGTGTTCTCAAACTAGACCCTCCTAGCTATGACGGCACGATGGACCCCAAGATTTTCGCAGACTGGGTTCTCGATATAGAGAGTTATTTTGATTGGTACTGTATGTACGAGGATCAGAAGGTCCGCTTTGCCAAGATGAGACTCATCATGAAAGCAAAGACCTTTTGGCTAGGAAAAGAGAGACAAATGAAGTACGATGGGCTTCCTCCAGTGAGTACCTGGGCTGAGATGAAAGCCATATTGGTAGCCCAGTACATACTAGCATACCACATGAGCCGATTACGTGATGAGCTAACCGCATTGCGCCAGGGCACTAGGACCGTCCCAGAGTATTGCACTGAGATGAAAGATCTCATGATATGCTGTCGCATCCATGAGTCTGAGCTGGACACCCTGTCCAAATTCAAGTACGGATTGAGGCCAGAGATTCGTAGCAAACTCATTCGCTACAGCATATATAATTTGGAAGGCACTGTGTCTATTATGACTGATATAGAGACATCAAAAGAGTCATAATAAGACATCTGGGACAACAAGGACTGACAAACAGGATGACTTGAAGGCTCGAGGTAATGGAGCCAAGACTACGAGCATGGCCACGATAGAGGATAAGGGGAAGGCCCCCGTAGGAGCTGTGAGTCTGGCACATATTAAGTGCCTCAGATGTGGTAGGTTTGGGCACTATGCCAGTAACTACACCAAGTAGCTCACCACATTACTGATTCAGGAGGCTAGTGATGATGAGCCTACCCCAGCTGGAATTGATGATGTTGGTGTTGTGTTGAATGAGCTTGACTTAGGGGCCCCCATTGATGAAGAGTATGATTCGAGCCTCCTAATGGTGAGATGTATGATGGCCACACCCCAAGAGTCTGCTGATTATTGGAGAACCAACATCTTCCAAGCCTTCTTCCTAGTTGGGGAGAAGTCATGCAGATTAGTGATTGATAGTGGCAGCTGCATAAATGTTGTGGGCAGAGTTTGCACTTGCACGTCTAGGGGTCACTACTGAGCCCCACCCATCACCTTTTCAGGTAGCTTGGGTTACCAAGACTACCATTCTTGTGACATGCAAATGTCTCGAACCCATCACGATGGGACCCTATATCGATCGGATCTGGTGAGATGTCATGCCGATGGATGTTTGCCACGTTCTGTTATGGAGACCATGGTTGTATGACATGGACGTGACTATTCATGGTAGGACCAACACATGTTCATTCATGCTGAATGGGCAGAAGGTAGTCCTGAATCCCGTCAGACCCTTAACCTCACACCCAAGACCAAAAACCACCAAGAAGACTCTTCCGCCATAGAACGGAAGAAGGCCTTGAATATTATCCGGGGAGTTGAGTTAGAGAGAGAGAGAGAGTTTTGCAAATGACATCCTTTATGTCCTAGCGGTACTCCAGTCATCTGGACTGGTGCCTGATACTACCCATATTTCTAAATATGCCAGGAAGCTTCTTGAAGAGTTCCAAGATGTCCATCCTGAGGAGCTGCCTATTGGATTATCTCCCATGAGATTGATCCAGCACACCATTGATTTAGTCCTTGGCTCCTCCCTACCCCATTTGCCTCACTACCGTTTAGACTCTGCAGCACATGCTGAGCTACAGAGGCAGATCACTGAGCTATTAGACCGTGGATTCATTCATCACGGTATGAGTCAATGTGTTGTTCCAGCCCTTCTTGCCCCCAAGAAAGATGGAACATGGCGTATGTGTGCTGACAGCCGAGCTGTCAACAGAATCATCGTTAAGTATAGATTCCCCATTCCGCGATTAGATGACATGTTGGACATGCTGAGTAGTGCCGCTATCTTCTCAAAGATCGATCCGAGGAGCGAATACCACCAGATTAAGATTAGAGAGGGAGACGAGTGGAAGACTGCCTTCAAGTTGAATGAGGGATTATATGAGTGGATAGTGATGCCCTTTGGGTTATCCAATGCCCCAGGCACCTTTGCTCGGATGATGACTCATGTCTTCTAGCCATACATGGGTAAGTTTGTCGTCATTTATTTCGATGACATTCTGGTGTATAGCCGCTCTAACGATGACCACTTGGGTCATCTTCGCACCATTTTCGAGCTCCTGCAAGCCAAAAAGTTGTACATCCACATGAAGAAGTGCACATTCTTTTTGGAGTCTATCATCTTTCTGGGTTACATAGTGGGCTCCTCGGGAATCTCCATTGATCTCGAGAAGGTGAAGGCTATCATGGAGTGGCCCACACCACATAACATCTATGATGTGCGTAGCTTTCACGGCCTGGCCACTTTTTACAGACGTTTCATAAAGAATTTTAGTGGTATCATGGCCCCTATCATAGAGTGTACCAAGAAGGGTGAGTTCAAGTGGCCATATTTTGCTGAAAAATATTTCAGCTTATCAAGGGAAGATGCTATCTACCCCACTGTTGAGATTGTCAGATTTTGGCAAGACCGTTGAGGTGTCTTGCGATGCCTTCGACATTGGGATAGGTGGAGTCCTCACCTAGGAGGGCCACCATGTGGGATATTTCAGCGAGAAACTCTCGGGTCCAAAGCTAAATTATTCTAATTATGAGCATGAGCTTTACGCTTTAGTGCAGAGCTTGAGACACTAGAGGCACTACTGTTGCCAAAGGAGTTTATCCTACACTCAGATCACCAAGCTCTTAGATATATAAACTCGCAGCACAAGCTTAGATCATGCCAAGCAAAGTGGGTGTCTTTCCTACAGTAGTACGACTTCATACTCAAATATTGCAAAGGGAAGGATAACACACTCACCGATGCTTTGAGCAGAGTTACTCTTGTCCTCACAGAGATGAGAGCACAGGTCATAGGCTTTGAGTGCATGATCAAGAATTATGCCACATGCCCTGATTTTAGTGGTATTTATAGTGCTCTAGCCGCTGACCCACACCACGACACTATGGACTATGTCATTCGGGATCGGTACCTATTTAGGGGCACACAGCTTTGCATTCCCAATACGTCTATGCGTAATTTTATAGTATGGGAGTTGCATGGTGAAGGACTAGGAGGACATTTTGGGAGGGACAAGATAGTAGATCTTTTTCAAGAGAGATTTTACTCTCCAGGGATGGTGAGATTCATCACCTAGATTGTGAGAAACTATAGGGTGTGTTAGGTTGCAAAGGGAAATAAGCAACCAAATGGACTGTACACCCCTCTACCTAATCCTTCCACCTCTTGGGAGGATGTCAGTATGGACTTTGAGCTAGGACTACCACACACACAGTGTCAGCATGACTCCATCCTGGTGGTAGTAGATCGCTTCTCTAAGATGGCATATTTTATCCTGTGCCGCAAAACTGACGACGCCTCTGCCATGACGAAACTTTATTTTAGAGAGGTGGTAGCTTATAGGGGTGTACCCAAGATGATAGTGACTGACAGGGATATCAAGATCATGAGCTATTTTTGGAAAACCTTGTGGCATCTTATGAGAACCAAGCTCATCTTATGGGTCTTGCTATAGGATCGTTATTAAAATATTTAAAAACCCTAATTATTGACACATTGAGGTAGGAAGGACTTTTTGTAACTTATTGAGGTAGGAATCTTAGATGATCCTTCATAACTTTAGAAGCTGAACTTAATACCTTGTGGTAGGAATCACCTAAACTAGTTAGAATGGAACTTACTCCTTGCAGTATAAACTAATATTGAGTGATCCTTTGATCACATCCTTGGAGCCTTGTGTAGGATTCACCCAATTAGAGTAAGGATTAATAATTTTGATGAATCCTTATTGATTAAATAAAATCTTCTGAACCTAGATTATTGGTTAGGTATAGTACGGTATACCCATAGTACTGGATTATTTCTATAATATTCAGGATTGGTTGATTCACTCCAATGTGGACTTATGACCAGGTGCTATCCTGAGGGATTAGCCGAATACAGTCCCGTTAGAGTAAACTTTCCAAGAATAAAAGTGTTATAATTAGTGAACAAGATCCTTAGTTTGAAATATAAACTGTATTCAGGTTCTGCCTCCTATCGTAGTGCGCTTCGATAAGTGCATTTTATACAAACTAAGTATCCCAAAGCACTTTGCGTAGAACACTAAGTATGTTTGTAATTAGGTCATTTAATGGCTTAGCTTGATATATAAATTGTGGCCGAGTTCTGCCTCCTATCGTAGTGCGCTTCGATAAGTGCAGTTTTAAAAAGGCTAAGGGTTACATCCACCTCTCTTGGAAACATACTACTATGTGTATACCATCATCCCAGCTAATAATTTTTAAGTAAATTCTCAACTTTAACTAATTATCGGGCTAGAATTTAGGAGTTAGAATCTTTTTAGCAGGATTCTGCACAGTGGAAACATTGAAATTATTATCAAAGTTCAAAGCATTTTCTATATTTTGGATTTATCTCATATAGCTAGAAGCATAAGCATGAGCATAAGCATGATGTGTGAGTATCAGAATGATGTATGAGTATCAGTGATAATTTATGAGTTACAAAATATTGCATATATTGACTGTGGCATTTTAGCATGCATCGGTATATCAGTATACGGTATTCCCAACTGGATGTATGTATACATTGGACCGTACTACTCATAGCAGTTCAGTGATATTGTGGTTGCATATCAGTAGCATATAGTATGGTGGCATATTCAGATGCACAGTTTCACTAACATATTTCATAGTTTTATAGATGATTACTCAATTTCAGATTCATTACTATTTTGATTTAGTTTTAGTATTCAGTTACAGTTCAATTTTACTTTACCCTGCTTTAGTTTTGTACAGCTTTATACAATTTTGTACTTTCAGTTACTTTTACAGTATTTCTATAGATTTAATTACATTATGTAAATATTAAATGAATAATTAGAAATGTTAAATTAGTTTCGATGTATCAAACTTATTATCTAACACGGGGTACTTTTGGGATTCGATAATTTGCTAGATCCTGAGCAGTATATTGAGACAGGTTAGGAGGACACCCAAAAGATTCAAGAGGATCTCGTGGAGCAGTAGTGAACTCTCCTTCAGTTTTACTTTCTGCTTAGTATTTTCAGTTCAGTATCTAGTTTTATTTTAGTATTTCAGTAAACTGTTTGTAATAACTTTGGATGTATTTTTTTTTTCTGAGATGAATATTTTATACAGCTTCTGTGATGAATATTTCTGGATATTTGCTTTAAGCTTCTGTACTCTATTTTTATACTATTTATACTTAGTATTGTGATGTGATCAGCATACTAGAAATACTGACATTTTATACATATATTGGATTCCTATTATATTCTAAATCCAATGTATGTATTTATCTAATACTTAGGATAATGATACTACTCTTATCTTAAGTATTAGCTCTCAACCCTCCTTGAGGTTGAGTCAGCAGCCCTTCAGATGGGTTCGGTGTTCAGCTATTCAGGGAGATGGGTTATTCCTCCCCGAGTGGCGCACCGCTCCGCCTCCGATATGGCTATAATTATCTCTTGAGCATGGCGACGGAGTGAGGCATTACACTAGTCCTAATATTTTGTAACATATAAGGATGTACTTCTAAGTTACATTTGATAGTAGAAATTGGAGATCCAGAATTTGTGTAACTTGGAATAGTTAGAACATTTAAATTAGATAATAAATGATATCACCATGCTTAGTAGAGTCCTTTGCTCACTATTTAATTTTTGTGCTACACATTCATTGAGTTTTGTGCTTATTTTCCTTGGACATATCATATAAGAAAAATATTGTTGCATGAAAATAAAAACTTAGGATATTAAGAGAACATTTACATTTAGGTTCAGTTTATGATAAATTATGGTGCACATTTACTCCAATGGACAGGAGTAATGTGAGATCAGGATGCTTAACATCACTCATTGAGAAGAGTGTGTTAACCCATTCAGTCTTGCAGATGTGCTTGACTCCTCAGTTGTTTTCGAAATTGTTCATAGAAATAAAAGTAAAATAACTAAAAAATGTCTGTATGTCATTATCTGCCTCTTCATTCATATAGTATTATTGTGATATGTTTGCCCTAGCCCATAAAGGCTATGGGGATGGCTATAAATATATATTAGGCCAGATTGGCCAATTCTTCTGATATGACAGTTATTCATTTTCTTCAATTTTAGCTTACTATTTATTATGTTGATGACATATTTATTTCAGTTAGCTGTATTTTCCCTATTTTATATGCTTACTTGAGTAGATGCTTATATATTTAGGATGCTAGACTTTGTTGTTTATTATATGTACCATTTTAGATTAATATTTTAAAGTAGCATATGTTATATGATCATCAACATGTCTAGATTAGACTTTTTTTCAGTATTTTTACTTACTGTATTACATGTGTATGCCCTATCATGCTTAGTACACTAGAGGTGTGCTTTTGCCTCAATCTTTGCTTAGTTATAAAAATTGTATTTGTATCTTATTCACATTCCTTTGTATGCTTACTTGCTCCCATGCTAGATAGATATTAACTTTATTTAGAGTAAAATGGTGATATTAATAAATGCTTAATAAAATTTATTTGCCTAAAATGTACTAAGACATTTTATTTAACAAGATTTTTCTTTATTGGCTGGGGCCCTGGTATTGTGAAATCGATAATGTCAGATCTTGAGCAGTTTGAGGATCCTGTATCTGAGGAGGAGCCTTATATAGAGGAGGCACAACAGCTTAGACCAGAGGACATTTAATTGTTTCTCCTTTATTGTGAGGATGAGAGATATTTATATTTTTAGTATTTCCTCAACTTTAATTAAAATGATGTAATAATACAGGTTCTGTGAGTGTGTTTAATTTATGCACTTTATTATTTTCTGAGCTATCTTATTTTACTTCATGTATGATGCATGATAAATGGATGTAGCCTTTACTTATCATATGCTTCCGAACTCTGTATGCTGATAGATTTAGTGGCTGATTTTCTTATTTAATCTATGCACATCCTTCCCTTAGTAGTGGATTATGGATCTTACCTAATCTAATATTAAGTGAGGGATTTGCACGAGTGACACTCCACTCCTTAGCCTAATGATTGTGGGCTTAGGGAGCAGGGGCACCACAATAGCACCCCGAGGATCTGTTAGCAGTGTGATTTGGAGAACACTTAGGAAATATGAAATGTTATGCTGCATCAAGGTCATGCATACTTGTGACATATTCAGTGACATATTCAAGTGCAAATACAGTGGCATACAATACAGTTCATTTATCATGTTTTATTCAGTTTATAGTTTATTTCTATTTATTTACATTCAGCATACTTGTTCTATTTTAGTATTATTCTGCCATTAGTTTCAATATTTGGCTTTACAATTATAGTTTTGATTCAGTTTTCTACAGTTTGATTTTTGGTTTATTGTTAAGTTAAGAAATATCTCATTAAATGTAAAAAAATACTATTTGCATTCTAAAATATACTTAGACTTATTGTTTAACATATAATTTTCACTTTTTTGGTTGGGCCCTAGCATGTGAAACCAGCATGTCATGCTTAGAGCAGTTTGAGGAGCCAACTTTGGAGGAGATTTAAGAGCTTAAGGAGGAGGCAAAAAAGTAATAGTTGTTGCAATATTTATTTTAGTTACTAAATTTCTATTTTTTGTTGTGAGATGATATTTACTTTACTGCTGTTTTTAGATTCTAATTTGTAATAATTAACTCAGGATATGTTTTTCTTTTCTTTTTTGAGATTAATGCTTACTTAGTTTCTGTGATAAATATTATTGATGAATGTTTAAGCTTCTGCACTTTGATATATATATATATATATATATATTCTATCTTACACTTAGTGTTATGATGTGATCAGTATACATATTCAAAGCTTATTTATACATTATGGTTATCTTTCCTTATTCATCTTAAGGTCAATATGTATGAGTAACATTCACTAAATACTTAAGATAAGGGTACTTTACTTGTCTTAAGGATTAACCTCAGCAGCTATTATTATTATATAAAGGGATAACTCATTGGATTTTTATTTACACATCATTATTAATGGGTTGATAATGAGTCGGGATGGGCTATCTCCTTCAAGTAATGATCCGTTCCATCGTTAATATTATTCTATTGCACCTAGCCATGGGTAGGGCATTACAAAATCCCAATAGACTCAATTGTTGAAAACTTGAGAGAATAAATTGAGCTTAGTCTAATATTTATATTCATTAGATGTAAGAGTGATCCAAATCATTCTAATAATATTAGATGTTTCAATTAGTAATCATAGAAGCTCATTTGAGTTTAAATCATATAGTTAGCCTTAAGATTCCCAATTGGTAAGATTAGGACATAGAGACTAATGTTAGTAAAACCTTAACTTTAGAAACCTTCATTGTAGATTATTAGTTGGCAGTTAATAAATTGGTGTAGTTAAGGAGTTAGAAATGTCTAAATATTAGATACTCTATAACCTAAGGCTTAACAACTCCTTAAGCTAACCTTCTAGTTGAGAAACCTAACACTAGTCCAAAATTAGTAGCCTAGAATATTGAAGGCATAGTAGTTTGTGAACCTATTAGTAAAATAGGATTTTTTCTTTAAATCAAAATTTTCACCTATACTTATAAACTATTTTGTCATTTAAATAATACTTAATTAAATTATTATTTTCCAAAATCTCATTATCATGCATAATATTGTACTTTAATTAACTTAGGGATTTATAATGTCTAAGTTAATTGGGGGCTTGATTAGCTCCAATCATTAAGATAAATAACTAAATGAGTCGATAATGGATACACATGGCTTATAATAAATTTCAAAATGCCTTGATTGTTGTTAAGCTTGAAACTATAATCTTGAACATTCATTCAGACTTTGATCATAATAAAAATACATCAAATGATTAAAACCTTACTTATGAGTTTCACTCAAGGATGATTAGTTTGTATAGATATTACTGAGCTAGGATAGGCTATAGAGAGATTAAGAGACTACACATCTCATAGAAGGGGAATGTGTGCTTTACAAGAAACTCACTACTTATTTTTGAGCAGACATGCCTAACGCCTCTCATTATTCTGTAATGTGCTCACAGAACATATTTAAATAAGATAAATAATTTAAAATTTTATTTCTCACAATCTTATTGATTATGAATGCTTATTATAGTCTTATGAAAATACATTTCAGATTATTTAATCCATGAGTATGAATTTGCTTTACTTTTTTTTTTACTTCAACACTTTACTTTGCAGTATTACTTATTGTCTATGTAGTATAGGCTTTCATAATTGTCACTTACATATTTCCTTACACTGCATTTACCTTTATTATTACTTAGCATATGTTTCATTTGGACATATACATGCTCCTCTTACTTATTTATATGCATGTTAGTATTTTTATGCAGTCCATAAATGTCGTATCACATATTTGATGTAAGCTTGAGCAGCCTTTTATGAGTATTATATTCTTTACATACTTTTTCAATTTTTGATTCAGCTTATACTACATATTCATTTCATTGCATCGTGCTCCGCTTTTATAATAATTATAAAAGGCTACTGTAATATCTGCTAAATTAAAATAATATTATTAAATCTAAAAATGTACTAAGACTTTTATAGCCTAATCATTTGTTTTCTTTTGTTGGTTATGCCTTATCGTATTCAAAGCCAAATACGATAGATCACGATCTTGAATCAGAGCTTGTGCCTAAAGAGGAACTTGAGCAGTAGAAGCTTCTCTAAGGATTGCGGTTGTTATTTTTTTGTTTTATGTGAGGATGGGTGTGATTTGCTTAGTTTGTATAAATCAACTTAACTCTGGATGTTTTGTCTCTGCGATGACTGTATTCTTTTTTTCATATTATGTATAACTTTATATTCTGGATGATAGATATTTATGCATTGGATGTTGATTTTTTTTTTCTACCCATAGATCCATAATTAAAGGTAGTGCTCAATAGTAGATTAACATATACCAATATAGTATTAAGTACTATTGTAACACCTGCTATTGGGTTAGAATGCCTAATCTAATTATGAAGCATTACATATGTACTTAAGTATGACTTGAGATTAAAGTGTGTGTAATTACTTGAAACCATATGCGCCTATGGTAACTTCACACTTGGCTTAGACTCATAAAATAAGAAATATACTTAATTAACAAAATAATGACTATTAAAAAGTCATTTGATGGCCTACTAATATAATGAAAAAACTTGAGGTAATTATTAAACCAAAGTGCCTAAAGAAAAAAACCAAAGCAGTAATTTGTGCCTCCCAAGCACTAAATTGTATTATAATAAAATGTTTACTCATAGTTGTCGGCCTTAGACCTTGGTTAGGCTATGAGCTCTAAGCTGAACCCCAGAAGATCACCCTCGAATTTGTCGGGTCAAGATACTTATGAAGCTTACCACATTTCAAAGGAAGAGTTGAACCTTGAACTATTCAAATATTTAAATGTTAAATTAACTCATTATGATTCCTTGGAAGTAATGTTCACCAAGTATGAGGAACTAAAATCACAATTTTATTGTTATTGTCAAACAATGTTGTTAGCTTTGGGAAAAGTAGCTATCACTTTGGACCTCTCCACTTAGACAATAGTTTTGAAAATGAAAATTTCTTGAAGTCCATATTAGTAGAAGAGGATATTAACCCACTTAAGTCATAAGAAACCAAATTAATCCTACAAAATTTAAGAGTGAATTATCTACTTATGTATAGATGTGCTTCATAACCATTACACCAAATTCACCCCTTGGATAGCATTTATGTGTATGTGAATCCACTTAAGGGTTTATTTCAAATCTTATTTATCATAAGGTATATAAATATATTTTTCATTGCTTAAGAGATAATTAAATGAATAAACTTCAAATGATTATAAAATTCCATTATTTTCAATTTTTAAGTTTAAAAAGTTAAAATGAAGATCCATGTATAAATAAAGAATCATCATCTAAAAGTTGAGTAACTAGATAAAGCCCACATATATATAATGAAAAAATCAATAAAATGAGAATTTGAAGTACCCCACATAAGGATCTATTGAGCACAAATGAAATACTAAATAAGAAAATATATAATAAAGGAATACATATATTATATTATACCTTATGTGCAACTTTCATTTCTTTGCCACATCATCATTATGATTTCGATCACTTTTTGCTACTTTTTTCTTCTTTATATACTACCACGCTTGTGGATATTATATCACATTTGTTGTCACATTCTTAACAATATGCATTGTGGATCATATGGAACTATTATGTGGTTCCACACGAATGGATTTTACAAATTTGTATAGATATATTCGATATGAAATAGATAGGTTAATTTGGTAGATTTAAAGAGACCACACCATGCATATGAGAGGGTCAATATAGGTTATATGATATAATTCAGAATTAATAGTCAAGCAGACATGCTTAGATTAAGCCTCATGTTCTGTGCTTGCTTGGGCAAAATGATGTTTCTTAGTTGTACATAAGGTATGTATTTATTTCCTAATAAAATATTTTTATTAGGAAAGATTTTGCATTTGAACAGGTGTCTTGGAATGAGAACAATAGCCAATTAAGAAAAAAAAAAGTGTCAGAAGAAACGCTATCATATGCTTAACTTAAATATTGATAATAGGAAAAATGTGCCAGCAATTGAGTCTCATGCTGTTGATTCTGTCATGGCTGTTCTCTTGCATATTTTCCCATCATTTTCATGTTTACCACTTAAATATACTTATTGTAAATTGATATCCGAGTACTTAAATTTAACTGGAATTTAATTCCATGATACATTTCACATGCCAGGTTAAAAGCTTAGTGAGAAGCAAGAATTAACTTGAATGGAGTGCTCTCTTGGAGAATTAGAAAGAAGTATCCCCAAATGTTACCTTGAGATCAAAAAATGAACTCTAAATATTATACATTTTTATGAATAAAAATAATATGATACAATGATAAATAATGTGAACAGACTTTATTCTAAATTTTTCAAATTAATTAATTTGGATGGAAGATATATTGGATTGTCTCTGCAAATGCTCTTAGATGAATGTTCTGTGGTTAATACATCTGGTGTTAAATAAATTTTTATTTCAGGATCGTGTCACCGTATAAAAAGCCAACAAATATGGTTCCGCTTAATTAGTTGGGACATGGTTGCTGCTCATATTACTCTAGGTTGGTTGGGCTTTGCCAATTTAAATACAGTTGTTAAAGCTTACAAATTAATTGCTTTATGGAGAATTTCTAGTGGACTCTGCAATTTGAAAGGTTGGCGGAAAAGTTAACTGTGGGATTTGAGATCCAAGTAGGCATAAAAGATCAACTTATTGGAGAAGAACCAAAGAGATCTTCTTCCACTTCAGGAATAGCCCACCCCTCTTTTACACTTAAGAACTTCTTTATGATGTGGAAAATGCATTTTCTCTAGTTAAGGCAAAAAAATCGATTTTTACTCATCTTTCTGAAGTGAGCTAGTGGAAGTTTGTTTGATTTAATAGGTACACACTGAAGTTTTCTTGCTTCCACCGGGCTTGTATGCATAGAAATGACAGCATCGAATAATTTTAAGCATATAGATTTTCCCATCCAGCCTCCATGCTTCCATCGCAGGGAGGATAATGAATCCATGCACCCTTTATGCTTCAACAGTAGTCATCACAAGAAGCTATACGGACTTTGATAGCACATTTCATATCCGCCCAACTTACCACAAAATGCTCGGGTGTTACGTCAACAAGAACGACAAGTTCAAAATATTGTTCCAAATGAGAGCATTATTTGCTATAATATATGGCTTGAGCGTAATAGACGCATATTCAACAATAATATTAAAGGCTTCCCTACTCTCAAAAGAAATATTCTGGAGCAAGAAAGGATCATTCATATACCAAATGAGGAAGAGTTTGGCATGCTGTCAACCACGATTGTTGGATGCTTTACTGCTGCTTGGGGATGCAGTAATTTGGGGCTTTTCCCTTGCTGATATAGTGGTTCAATGGATGAGTCAATCAATTCCAGAGGTGGAAATCTCAGAAGTTCACACCTTTCAGAAATTGCAATGGAAGTTTTTTTTTACCTTGCGGCTGTCTTGGATCCCTCTTTGGATATTTGAGCTTTCTAGTAAACGTTCTGCTGTTGAATGACAATGCTAAAATCCAACTTCAGTTCCTGCCAACAGTTGGCTTCAAAAAATAACCTTATATTTTCCCGTAAAAATCGTCTTCACACACCACTATGGGCCTCTTATGCAGACTTCAAACTCCCACGATTTTAAGCAAACGGAAGAAATTAATGCATTGAACAAATCCGCTGATGTATTATTAGCTCTTTAATGGATCAATTATCCTATCAACTAAATCTAGTACCAATTTGCAACCTTTGAGATAAAGTGGATCAAAGGTGAAGCGTGTCAGCACATTAAAGTTCCATCTTTTTAAAAAAAAAAAAGTTTCTTTTTTTTCTTTTCCAGTTTTGCAGTCCAAATGTCAACACCATCTATTCAATTTCTTGAGCTCCAGCTAATAAAACTAAATAACAAAGCAAACCAAGTTTAAAATTTGACGCAATCCAATCGCAGTCAGCCGAAATACAAACACTAATTCTCGCCCTTATGTCGGATCTGCAATCGACCCAATGTTCTATCAAAAAAAAGGGAGGGAATTTGAAGAGCTTTCACTGCATAATATTCTTAAATTCCGAGCAAATAAATCTGTTTTAATACAGTTGCATTCCGCCACGAGCTAATCGACAATAAAAAGCCCCAAAAGGGGGAGCTTAATTTACATCAACAGGCGTAGAAATCGGCAAGGTCATCGAGGGATTCAGGCAGGGATTCGGAGTTTTCTATCATCCAGAGCAGGTGCTGGAACAGGACAACCTCGCAGTCGACCGCAGAGGCGGTGGAAGAGCGGCTGAGGAGGTTCCTGAAGAGGGGGTGATCCACGAGGGCGGAGCTGACGATGTACCGCCGGCGCGACTTACCGACGTAGACCTCGTGGAATCCTTCGGGGACGGCGCCGCCGCAGCCGCAGCCGCCGCGGAAAGATTCTGAGGCGTGCCACGTGTGCACCTCTTCGAACCGGCTGGAACCGGCTTCGCCGGTGAGGTGGATTCTGCTGGAGGAGTTCCACCGCTTGAGGATGCGGGTTAGCCGGTTCAGCTTCCAGTTCTTCGCCATTGGGAGGGATCGAAGGAGGGTTTGGTGGGGAGGGGGATTAGGAGAAGGGGATGGCTTTGGGGGCTTTTAATAGTCGAATAAGAAGAGTTGGTGACATCATTACTAAAGGCGGCATTCACGGCGATAATTTGGAAAAAATCAATTAATAAAAATGCCAGTTTTTTCTTATAAATTTAGAGAGGAATCAAAGTTACTCTCCCAAAAATTCGTAGAAACAATATGTAGCTATAATTCAAAAAAATCTTTATACCACCAAAATTCATTCTCTAAAGTGTTTTGCTAGACTTCAAATAAATATTACATCAATATGTTAATTAGATCTCACGGCAAATAAGTCACTTTTGATTCATAGCATTCAGATTCTACACTTATCAGATTAGACGCCAGTGAGTGCGCTCGTGCTTGAGTTTTCAGCTGTTTGATCTGTTTATTTTTTGAGCTTTTTGCTACCTAGATTTCTGATTTCTTCCTTTGCACTATTTTAACTTTTTTCATAGTTTTTTTTTTTTTTTTTTTTTTTTTTTTTTTGAAAATTTTTGAGAAGTTGCCCAACTTAATTAATAAAGCAATAATATAGAGTTTAAGTAATAAAATAGAAACAGAGTCAGCTCAGAAAATAGAAAAATCAAAAGGAGGAACAAATTGCTGAAGAAACAGTAAAAAAAATGAGAACTATAGTTTTTATTTGGAAATATAAATTGGGGAAAGCTTCCAAAAAAAATAATATTCCTTGAAAGTAAATCATTGATTGTGGGCCCAGTATTTATTTTTTCATTTCTTACTACTATTTTTGTGCGATTTTAACCGTTTAAACAGTAAATGCTATGATTATATAATAATATATATCAAAAAATATTCAAGACCAATTAAAAATTTTTTTTTTATAATTTTTGCATATAAATCTTATCAAAAAGTGCATTCAACCAATAATCTACTTACACATTGGATTGACACATCATCTATATATTTTAGTGTATACTAGTGTGTAAGTGTAACAATACTCAAAGAAATTATATTGACACAGAATTGCACGCTCTTGAAAATGTGGGTTGGGCTAACTTTTTTTAGGTTTAATGAGCTCCAGCCTGCTTAAGTGTTTTTGATCAATAGACTTTTTTTTATTATATATATATATATATATATATATATATATATATATATATATATATATATATGGCTCACAAAAAATATATTTAATTAATAATCTACATATATATTTGATTGACATATTATCTATATAATTATATGTATACTAATGTGTAAATATAGCAATACTCTAAGATAAATTTCTAATTTTTTATTTTTAACATTTATAATAATTCTAAATTTCATTTTATTTTTAAGGAAGTTTAGATTTAAGAAATTTTGAATTTTATGAAATTGTAATAAAATTTATGAAAATTTTTGATTTCTTAAATAAAAATTTTAAAAATTTAGGGTTTAAATATTAAACTTTTTTAGATATTATTTTATTATTGCTTAAATTATCAAAATTAAACTAGTTTAACTATAGGGTTTTGTCAAAAGATCAAGTATATATTTACGCTTAGTTTCTATAAAATCAGAACGTTATCGATGACCCGAATTAATGAATTTAGGTAAGTATAATTACTTCCAAAATGAGATGCTTGTACTGTTAATTGCTGTTATAGAGCCAAAATTCTCTAATTCAAGAATAAGATTCAAAAAGTAAAGCAGAAGAAAAATCAAAACCTAGAAACAAAACTATGAGCATTATTGATAGCCTTGGACACACATTAGTAGTGCTCAAAACTTTCTTAATTGCTCATTAAGGAGAACTAAACACCTCTTATGTTACTAATAAAATAGAACACAATGGAAAAGGGATTAAAAGATCCCTAAAGCTTCTTAAGCTATTGAAAGCCAAAATCTATGGTCCCCATAAATTTTCTAGTAAATAATGTCATGACTGAGCAAATAATCCTGCCATATAGCAAAAACACCAAACAATAACCCATCTTGAGGGTATTTTATAACTCAATATTTTGCATAAAAAATAAATCGCATGTCTCTAAATTGCATAACATAAATATTCTATTGAATATTTTGTTTAGTTATATAATCTTTTGGGCATTGAGGATGACACATCTTTTTTAAAAACGAAAGTCTATAACAATCTAAGATTAGTACCTAGCTTAATTAGCTTAATTATCCTAGAAATATCACCATTAGTCTCTAATCAACATTATGATCAAATTCTAAAATTTTGTGTCAATTTAGAAGTTAATAGAGTAAATTGAATATCAACATTATGATCAAATCATAGAATTTTGGGTCAATTTAGAAGTCAATAAAATAAATTGAATATTTTATTATATTTATATAATTAGAAAAATTAAAAAATTATTTTGAACTCTAATAAAAAAAAATGTGATTGCATTTTTTTAATTCATCACACCTATTTTTTAAATAATTAGAAAAAAACTTCATCCGATTGAACTCATTTGCAAGGAAAGATCCCTCCTCCCTCTTCATTCACTCCAGCTTCCTTCGTCCACCGCTCGGGCACCAAATGACGTAGCAATTAGGACCGATGGTGTAACGCCCCGTTATTAGATGATGGTTTTTATGGTAGTACTTAACACCGAATTAGTGGATGTTAATCCAATATTAATTGCTACCTTTGACCATAGATCTATGGGAAGAAAGAAAATCAACATCCGATGTGCAAGTATCTATCATCCAAAATATAAAAACATAGCTAATGAAAGAAATAATAGAACCATAACAGAAAAGAAAAGACAAACATCCAAAATTTAATTCCTTTTATGCAAACTATAGCAAATGATCCTCTTCCTCACATGAAATAAAAAATGACAAACAACAATCTTCAGAGAAGCTTCTATTGCTCAAGTTCCACTTTAGGCTTTAGAATCATTCTAAGCTCCTGATATACCATATTTGATTTTTAATACGGCCAATAAGAGGAAAGCAAGTGATTATACTTAAAAAATTTAACTATATTTTAAGGTTTAATAATATTATTTATTTTAGTTTAGCGAGTATCACATTAGCCATTTAAAATTGTTATAAAAGCGGAGCACAATGCAAGGAAGTAAAGCATGTAGTATAAATTGTATTACATTAGAAATTATCAATCTCTAAGTTTATTGAATATATATATATATATATATATTGTTTTGAAAATATTAGTTTGATTATTATAATATATAGATGACAAAATACTGTATTTTTGTATATAATTAATCTTTGTTTCTAAATAAGTCCTAACTAGACCTAGACTTAGAGATTAAGGCTTTGTAAGTCTACTAAGCTAATCTCCTATGTTGCTAGATGATGGAATCTAGTCTAGAAGCTAAGTGCATCACTAAATCTCTCTTTTAGACAAAGGAGTTTTATGATTTAGACTATTTGAAACTTAAACATTTATTAGCCTCTACTTATTCCACTCACTAGGAGCCTTAGTTTCTACTATCTTAACCTCAATATAGCATCTTTCTCATCTTACACTTTCCATCTATTTATAACTTATTCCAGAATTAAGGTTAGTAGATAATCTGTATTGCTCCTAAGATATCATAATAAGTATTAATGAAAAATCATCTTGTTTATGCTAGGTTGTCTATACTTATCTCACTAGCTTACTAGTTTAAGTAACATATTATTCACTTCCATCCTAAAGCTCAAGATTTCTCTAAGGTTTGGATTTAAGCTTGGTTATATTCTTAAAATTATCCACAATATTTTATTGATTCACTTATAACTAAGCTAGACATGAGACTAGGATAGAGCATGACTTCAATAAATTAGGAATTTCCCATCTAATTATTCTCTAAGGTTGAATTAGGTTTACCCTAATTAAATCTAGGTTTTCCTATCCAAATTATCATCTATTAATCAAACATGTCATAATATAAGTTTTCTTAAGATGTCCTAGGGTTTAGGAAACTTGAGAAAGTAACACTTAATCTTAGAATTAAAATATTTACTTAAGAGTCAAAATCTCATATTTTCCCATTAATATCCAAATGATATTAAATTAGTGGTCATAGTTTCCCTATAGTATAAGGAGTATAATGACATTATGTATGATCAAATTGAACATTAAATGCTAATATAAGCCTTAATGAAAATTAATGGCAATTAGAAAGTAATTAGTGAAATTGCTCATCAAAATAATAATTAAACTTTATATTATTATCCTACATATTTTTTTGATCATTTTGGTATATAATTCTACTATGTTTGGATGAGTAATAAAAAGTTATGCAAATAATTTAAATTAAATTAAATATTTAATTAAATCCATTAATTCTCTGTTAACCCCATGCACGTGAGCGTTGAATTTGATCGGGCCTATGGCCCTTCACGCATGTGGGCGGTCTGCATGCATGGGATTGATGGACAGTGTCTAGAAGGTCGGGGCTGACTCGTTCGACACTGTTCATCACCTTTTCCATCGGGCACTGAGGAATATAATCTAGGGTTTCCAAATTCCTCACACTCTAATCAAACCACCATTTTAAGGCTATTGAGAGGGCCTATATGATGGGATGAAATTTAACAGCTACTATCGACATCAAATAGATGACGAATAAGTTAGGGCTAGGGTTTACTGTGGGGTTGAATTATGACCCCCACAGTAAACCCTACTATAACAACCTAAGATTATTACTTTGCTAAATTTAAGCTAAACCAAGTGCTAATTCTTATTTCATTTGACTTAAATAACCAATTAAACCTAACTCTGGAAGCTTGGGATTAATCGAAGCTCATTTAAACAATTTGACTATTTTGCCTATTCTAGAATACTGAAAATTAGCTAAATTAATTTGATTTTTAAATTAAAAATATGATTTCATTTTTAAATTCATCATACCCTAATTAACTAAGGGTGAAATTTTGGAATATTTTGGAGATCATCTGGTCCTAAAATGGATTTAATCTCATTAAAATTAATTAAATTAATTAAAAAGTAAATTAAATTAATTAAATATGATTTTAATTAGTTTTATAATGGTAGTATTTGTTGCCGGGACCGCAACAGATTCGTTGCAAGGTCGCTCTAGTAGCGCTCCATTTATTAGCACATAGATTCCCTCGCACGAATCTTGGTGTGTCACATCCAACATCATCAAATACCCCCGTGAAAAGATCTATCATCAACCGTATGATCATTCCCTTGATCCAATGGCTGATTGCTAATCAACTTAAGTAATTAAACTGAGGCGCATCCGAACCATCTATGTTCAACGTTCAATCCATCAAACCATCCGGAGCACCGCCAATATTGTCGAGATTCGTCTCCAGCTCGACCGTTTGCATCTCGGGTCCTCCCTGACAGCACGACCTACTGTTGTCGCCATGGCGATACAGGATCGATCGTATTCTTCTCTGTCTACCCTCGGGCCGAGCCTCAGCCATGGACCAAATCCATGGCAGACACTCTCTCTTTCTCGTGAGCTATAAATAGATCAAGACATTCACAGTAAGCTCCTTTGCTCTTTATGACTCCCTTGAATCACTCTCTCTTTCTATGTCAAGATCTTTGCAACTCTCAACGATCCCAACTTCTTCCCTAGCCATTTGAGGGTGTGGTCTTATTTTCAGACACCTTGTGCAGAATTTGTGGGTTTCCAGTAGCTCTTTCCGGTCATGCCTGCCTCTAGCTCTCCCAGGTACTCCTCTTTTCTTCGTCGAATTATCTGAGCTCAATGCTAATTTAATCGCATTATGGTAGCTCTATAATGGTGCTCAT
Source organism: Gastrodia elata (assembly GCA_016760335.1). NCBI lineage: Eukaryota > Viridiplantae > Streptophyta > Magnoliopsida > Asparagales > Orchidaceae > Gastrodia > Gastrodia elata. The sequence continues at coordinate 40,973,625 of CM028677.1, forward strand.
TTTCTCCTAGACTCCTAGGATGTCTGTGCGTGGTAATTATGATTGAATGGACTCTATCCAGACAATGAGCACTCGCTGTCTAAATGACGCAATTGTTCAGTGGAGTTGAAGCTACTCCACTGAAACCCAGAGCCCATTCCAACTCAATTCTATTTTGAGTTTGCATCTTCAAGCTAGTCGAACCCATTGCAATTATCATCGGGACTAGTGCTATAATGGCGTTCAATTTCTCCTAGACCCCTAGGACGTTTGTGTGTGGTAATTAGGATCGAATGGACTCTATCCAGACAACAAACACTCTCTGTTTAAATGATGCAATTGTTTAGTGGAGTTGAAGCTACTCCACTGAAACCTAGAGCCCATTCCAGCTCAATTCTATTTTGAGTTTGCATCCTCAAGCTAGTCGAACCCATTGCGATTGTCATCGGGGCTTGAGCTAGCTCTAATTTATCATATCAATTGATTGGGCTATGGTGCATCTCTGAGGTGAGCCTGAGTAAGCTCTCAATGATTGAGGGAATACCGAGCCTCGAATTCATAGGGGTTTGGTCTGTCTCACCTTCTTGATGGTGTAAGGATCAAGCCCCAATCGAATGGCTGTCTTTGTGGGAAGAATTAGCTCCCCACAGTAAACCTTAAATGTTTGTGTAGGGCTGATTTGAAGAAGCAAGGTCCCAGCATCTCCGTCCCTCTGCAAAGGGTTTCTATGATCAATCGATGTGTCTTGGTCCATGGACGGTGTAACAATCAAATGCAGGTCGTGGCATGCGTCTTGGTCCTCGTCCCGTCGCCGTGCCAACTGAAGTATATTTAAGGTTTTACAAACAGTTGGTGGTGGAGCAGTGTGCTACTCGAGAAGGATAGCTGAACCTCCTCTAAATAGCTAAAACTAGAACTGAAGAGCTACTGACTTAACCTCAAGAAGGGTTGAGAGCTAATACTTAAAATAAGAGTAATATTCTTATCCTAAGTATTAGTTAAATACATACATTGGATCATGAGTGGAATAAGAGGAACCCAATATATATAAGTATAATAGTATTTTCAGTATGCTGACTGTATCACAATAATAAGTATAAGCAGTAGTAAATACAAAGTGCAAAAGCTAAATTATACATCCAAAAATATTCATAATATAAGCTAAGTAAAATATTCATCTCAGAAAAAAAAAGAAAACACATCCATAATTATTACAATTATTTACTTAATAAAAATACAGAAAGTAGTCTAAAAACTAAACTGAAAGTTAACTAGTGAAGAAAAGTACATGCTGATGGAGAGTCCTCTAAGGCTCCACAAACTTCTCCTGGATCTCTTGAACTGGCTCTTGATTTGGCACTATAAACTGCTCTAGATCTGACAAATCATGGGATCCCAAAAGTACCACGTATTAGACAATGAGTCTAACAGTTTGAAAGCAACAATATAGTTTTCTAATGTTTAACATTTAAGTGATTAAACAAAATTATAAAAAAATTAAAATAGCTAAAAATAAAATAATACAAAACTATAACTGAAATAACTAAAAATAAAATTGTGCAGAGCTAAAAATAAGGTAAAATAGGGCTAAAAATTTAGTTCTAATAATAGGGAAAATAGTAAGAGAATTGAAATTGAGTAAATAATGCATTCAAACTATGTTGTATGCCACTGAATTTATATATATGCCAAAAAATTGTATACCACTGATACGCTGACTTGGTGTCACATGACACCCCACAAATCCTAGGTGAGCGAATGCTCCACTAATAGAGTCCTTAGATGAGCCAAGCGCTCCGCTAATTGGGACATGATTTATGCATTTATGATATGCCAAGGCTTAAATGATGGTATTCTTTAAATCATCAAAATCCAGAAATGAATTGAAAATCAAGTAATGATTCCATTCACCTCCATCGTGAAAAATTCATCTAAATGAATTATGACTCCTAATTCTAATTCATGGAATGATCTAAATTATGATCATACTTAGGCTTATAAATTGAAGATGTTGTATATACACAGTTGGTATGTTTCTAAGAAAAATGAATTTAACACTTAGTTTGTTTAACTGCACTTATCGAAGCGCACGACAATAAGGGACATAACTTGATCGCAATTTATTCTCGCAAACTAAGTTATTAAATACCCTGATTACAAGCATACTTCTAGACATCTTAAACCTAATAAGAGGAACTATCTCATGCATGATCTTGAACTTTCAGTGGTAGTTTTCTCTCTTAAGATCTGGAGATACTACCTGTATGGAGTTAAGGTGAAATATTTACTGGTCACCAAATTTGAAGTATATCTTCACCAGAATGAACTTAAATGTCATCAGCGTATATGGCTAGAGTTAATTTGTGACTACGACTTGGAAATTCAGTATCATCTCGGTAAAGCTAATGTAGTAGCTGATGCCCTTAGTCGTAAAGCGACTTTGTCTTCTCTTTGTAGAATGAATCTTTGATCGAATATTTTGAATGATTGAATCTTGAATCGATCAGATCTACTGACTTGTGCATTGTATTATTTGCTATTCAGCCAAGATTATCTCTAACATTAAGGATTGTCGAAGCTTAGAATGAAGATACTAGTTATTTCAATCAGGTTTCCAATGTTGCTAGTGGGAAGAAATCCGAGTTACATTTGGATGCCGATGGTGTGATCTTTCAAAAAGCTAGGTTATGGATTCTTAAAAACCTATTGCTAGAAATACTATTAGAAGCCCATAACTCTAGTTATATTATCCATCATGCTAGCTATAAGATGTATCGGGATCTGAAGAAATTATTTAGGTGGTCAAGCATGAAGAGAGATATTGATGTTTTCATTTCCAAGTACCACTCCTGTTCCTTAGTTAAAGCTGAGCATCAGAAGCCTGGTGGACTTCTCAATCCCTTGGATATCCCTGAATGGAAGTGGTCTGACATTTTCATAGATTTTGTTATGGGTCTGCCTAAGAGTAGATCTGGTTCTGACTCAATTTGGATGATTATCGATGGACTCACCAAATCATCTCATTTCCATTCAATTTGTTAGACCGACTCTATAGAGAAGTTAGCTAAGCTCTACATCAAGGAGATCATCCATTTGCATGGTACGCTGAACTGTATTATTTCAAATAGAGATAGTAGATTTATTTTAAGATTCTGGTCTGTTGTTCAGCAAGACCTGGGGACAAACTTAGTCTTGAGTATTGCTTTTCATCCCCAAATAAATGATCAAACTGAGAAAGTTAATCATATCTTAGAAGATATTCTACATTTTTATGTTCTTGACTTTGATGGATCATGAAAAGATCATCTTACCTTAGTTGAGTTTGCCTACAACAATAGTTATCAGTCATGTATTTGCATGGCTCCTTATGAAGCACTTTATTTTAGTAGGTGTACTACTTCTATTACTTGAACGGAGGTAGTAGATTCTTAGCCTTATGGTTCTGAACTGATTGAGGAGACTAATAAAAGTATTTTTCTAATTAAACGTAATATGATGACAGCTCAGGATAAACAGAAAAAATATCATGATGTTCGTCATCATCCATTAGAATTCCAAGTTGGAGAGCATGCCTATCTGAAAGTTAGTCTGACGCATGGTGTGCAAAGGTATGGTGTGTCGGGAAAAATGAGTCCAAGATATTTGGGACCTTTCAAAGTGATTGGAAAGGTTAGAACATCTGTACATATGTTGGAGTTACCATAAGACTTTTCAGCCGTGCATAATGTGTTTAACATTTTGTTATTGAAAAAGTGCTTTCTTGATCCAAGTCAATAAGTTCAGATTCTGGTAGTCAAGCTGCAACACAATTAAACTTTCATCGTTAAACTTGTCACAATTTTGGGACGAGACCTCAAGCAATTGAAGAATCGCAATATTCCTATAGTTAAAGTTCATTAGCAAAACCATTCAGTTGAAGAAGTCTCGTGGGAAAAAGAGGAGGATATTCAGAAGAAATTCCCAAAGTTCTTTCCTTAATCAGGTAGTCTAAGTTCTTTCGTATTTCTTTCACACTTCCTTCGTGCATTTTTTTATTTTTATTTGGGTGTTGAGGGTGACACCTCTTTTAAGAAGGGGAGTCTGTAACAACCCTAGTGTTATTATCCTTTAATTTAAAAGCCTAAGCAACACTAATTCACTTATAGTACTCTTATAATAGTGTTAAAAGTCTTCACCTCAAGTTTGATGCATTTTAGAGATCATTTACGATTTATAACTATTCTTGATTTTTTTTGATAATTCTGAGAATGCCTATTTCATTTTGAGCTTAAAATCAAAATTGAAGTTCACCATTGGACTCATCACCACCAAATTAACTAAAGGTGGTATTTTAGGAATGTCTAGAAGTCATTAAAATGTTCTTAAATATTTTATTAATTTTTAAATTCTTAGAAAATCAGGATAATTAAATTGACTTCCTATCAAAAATCTGATTGTATTTTTGAGTTTCTCATCCCTCAAGTAGGTAAGTTTGAGTTTTTAGTATTTTTTGGAATTCATTAATTATTTAATTTTATGTAATAAATAGAGTATAATTAATTAATTAATTAAAGTATTAAATATAATTTGAATTATAATTTTTTTTTATTCTAACAGTTAAATCAAAATAGTGAAGATCCACTATTTAGTGCTCAGTATGGGACAACTAAACCCGTTGATCCAGACCGTCACATGGGATCAGATCCAGATCAAAGGGCACTGAATCGATCCGCCTAATCTGGCCGTTATATCTGAATCTATATCCGACGGCCAGGACTAATCCCTTCATGTCATCTCCACTGCGCTCGATCGTGTGCGATAGGCCGTGCTACGGCCGTGCCAGGAGGGCTGCCCGAGCCTCAATTTGGCTCCGTTAGCTCCCCATATCCTCCATTTACTCATTTCCTTTACTGCTAAGTTGCTAGAGGGTGTCACGGAGCTGTGAGCGAAGAACTTGACTGTGTCTCAAGCGAACCCTAATCAGTAAATCTGGCAGACTACGAAGGCATCCAAGTACTGATCCTCTCCCCTTCTCCCTAAATTGATATTGCTAATCATTATTCCGAGCCAAGATACGTCGATCCGAGCCTCGATCTAGCTCGATCGAGCACAATTGAGCCAGATCGAGCCCTAATAGATCAATCCGTCCATAATGGAACTTAGGGTTTCGACTCATGAACCATAGAGCATCACCCCATCGCCGCTCCCATTAACTCCACGAGCCATGATTGGGTCCGTTGGGTTAGTCGTAGCAAGGGCTTTCCACCAGTGTGTGGGCCGCCTCGTGAGACCCTCGGGTTCCACCGAGAGGTCAAACCCTAGGACCCCCTCACGGGCCTCTATCTGAGACGATGTTGTATGGACTGCGAGCATTGCGGTCCAGTTTCTGCTGCTGGACCGAATCAATTCCACTGCGGAGCCGCGCCGTCAGCGCTGCGGGTCATTCCCCGACACGTGGCATTCTACTGGAATGACGCATGTTTGGACAGTGCGTGCATATCTGCACCGCTGTCTACCATCATGCCCTATTTACCGCGCCCTGGTTTTTTGCGTTGTTGTTCTTCATGCTATTAGCTTTTAATGATTAATGGAATTTATTTAATAATTATTATGCAATTAATTAATGTTTATTTATGCAAAATTTCATTTAGCCATATCTTAAAAATACATGTCCAAATAATATGAAATTATATGTTATTTTATTAAAAAAAAAAAAGACAAACACATTAATATAATTCAATTTAGGATTTGAACCATAATTTTGATAATCACTTTTTAACCATAATTAAGAGTTTCAGAAACTCTAATTTTCCAACATTGTTCAATTTTGATCTACTTAGTGTCATTCATCTCCTTACAATAAAAGGATTTCATATTTGTATTTATAATTGTATTTGGGCACTATTTGGATAACTTGGATTTTTGGCTCCTTGATTTCTTCATAAATATGATTTTTCATTAATGATTAGCTGCTTAATTGGGTGTTTAATTATTAGGATAGTAAGCATATTATTTAATTAATCATTCATATTAGCTTAATTTGTGAGAATTAAATTATGTTATAGTAGTTAGATACTTTGTATAGGTTAGTAAACATGTATTTTTCAAGCCTCAACTTTAGGAGAATTGTTATATGCACGAATTCCAAACCTCAATTTGATTGTAATTCTAGTGCTAGTTAAATATTTCATTAAGTATACCGATTGTCATTACTTTGCAAATTAGGTCAAAATCCCAACTCTAACATCAGAATCCTGAAGAACAACAAATTACGGCAAACAAAAATTACATTTAGATGAGAATAAATTTTAAATCAAAGTGCTCTATTTTGGGATAAATCTGGATGACAGAAACTTCCACTTTATTTTTTTTTGAACCTTTTAAATTTATTAAATCAAGAATATCAAAACACATATCTGAATTCATCGATTTTTGTCATTATGTTAAGAATATTATTTAAGGGCTGCTAAAAAAAGTTCATAAATTTCGGAGAGCAGGTTTGATCTCATTTAATTTTGAAAGTTTAAGACTTTAAAAACTAATTAAAAATAAAATATTGCTTTGAATTAAAAAATTTTTGCGTGAGAGTGCTCTTTACATTGTAACATAACTTGGTGTCAAGTTTCGCTATTTTTGGACGCCAAATGGTGGAAAATTGTAAAAAATTTAACCTTAAGTAGTCTTTTTGATATATCCGTAAAATTCCACCCCCCTCCCCCCGATTCAATGATCGGGTATGAGCCCGAACACGAAAATCCCACACCAGGAGGGCCCCAAGCCCGACCTTTCCTCTTCCCCTCCCCCACGCCAGACCCAATGTCGTTACTTTGTAAATTATGTCAAAATCCCAACTCTAACATCAGAATCCCGGAAAACATCAAATTACGGCAAATAAAAAATATATTTAGATGAGAATAAATTTTAGATCAAAGTGTCTTAATTTGGGAGAAATTCGGATAATAAAAACTCCCACTCTATTTTTTTCTGAACTTTTTAAATTTAGTAAATCAAGACATCAAAATCCGTGCCCAAATTTATTGATTTTTATATCATTATGTTAAGAATATTATTTAAGAGCTGCTCAAAAAGTTTAATAAATTTCGGAGCGCATGTTTGATCTCAATTAATTTTCAAATTTTAACACTTCAAAAATTAATTAAAAATAAAATATTGCTACGAATCAAAAAGTTTCGGTGCGAGAGTGCTCTTTACATTGTAACACAGCTCGGTGTCAATGTTCGCTATTTTTGGACGCTAAACGGCAGAAAAATGTAAAAAAATTAATTTTAAGTAATTTTTTTATATTTCTGTAAGATCCCCCCCCAATCCCCCACCTTCCCCACAAGCCACAACCCTCCCCCTCAGTCCTCCTCCCCCAGCCCGCCAACAGCCCCGACAGTCATCCCGGCCACCCCATTCGGACCCTCTAAACTAGTCAGCCCCCTCTCCGGCATCCCCAATTCGGCAACCCCTCTGGCTTCTTTTAGCTACGTCCGATCTCCCTCCATTTTTCGGCAACTCTAACCATGGTGAGAGTAGAAAGAAAAGAGGAAGAAATTGAGAAGAAGAAAAAAAGGAAAGAAATTGAGAAGAAATTTTGTTAATACTATTATTTAATATTCCTTATTATATAAATATTAGTCATACACATTATTATTGTTCTCATTAATTAATAATGAGAATAGAACAAATATTATAAAATGGCTATTACTTTCATTCAGACACTCTTCATTCTAACATTTTATTATTACTTTCTATAATTTAATTCTAGTCATTTCCATTCTATCTTTTACTTTCATGTATTATTATTATTTTTATCAAATAAAGATAATAATAATGCTAACTAATATAAAAGTGAAAGAAAAATAAAATAGAAAAGAAGATAAAAATTACTTCTAAGAATATTGGCTAAAAGCTCATTTAAAATATCCAAATCTAAATGCATATTTAAAATTGAACTACCAAACTTTGAATCTTAAAGAATAAAAGTACCTAGTATATGACATATCTTACTTTCTTATACTTTACTATTGATTAGCTTTACTTCTTAGTTTAAGCCATAATTTATATTGAATCTTGATTGGTTGTTCAGAACCAACGTAACATTCATGGTTAGCAATTGGAAAAATAACATCAGTAACATTCGTAGTTGTTATTGGAAAATGACATCAATAGCTTTATGGTTAGTCACTAGAAAAATAACATCAGTGATGTTCATGGGTTACTAGAAAATAACATCAGTGATATTTGTGAGTTGCTGGAAAAATGACATCAGCAACATTCATGGGTTGCTGAAAAAATGACATCATCAATATTCGTGGGTTACTGGAAAAATGATATCAGTAATATTTGTGGTAGATTACTGAAAAAATGACATCAATAACCTACATTTTGTATTAGCACTTATTGCAGGAAACATTTATTTCTTTTGCGCTATTTTCTTATTCATCCTGCATTTTTTTTACATCTTTATATTTGCTAATCACATTTCATCTTTTATTAAAATGTAATACAATTTATTTATTATGGTACTTAGAGTATTCTCTAATTACTAGGAATTCCAATCCTGATATTATTTTCTAAATAATACCAGGTCATGTACTTCTGGGAGAGATTGAAGAAGAGTTTTAAAACTTAAATTATCAAACTACCAATGGATATACGTCACTATTCTATTTTTAATTTTTAATTCCAATCCTGATATTATTTTCTAAATAATACCAGGTCATGTACTTCTGGGAGAGATTGAAGAAGAGTTTTAAAACTTAAATTATCAAACTACCAATGGATATACGTCACTATTCTATTTTTAATTTTACTTTTCCATTTGTTTCAGTTCATCTTTCATGAACTTTGAAAAAGAACGACATACTTTTTTTTATATAATTTGAAATATTAAACGAATGAGAAATATCTCCTAGCTTTTGTATGTGTATTTCCTTTTCTCTTAAATTGCTCAATATGATCCTGCGATTTGTGAGCACCTGAATGCTGGGATAGTTTCCATTGTGCCAGCTTTGGGATATCACATTAAGTATATTTAACCTTTAGCACATGTCTCTTTATAGTATGTGAACTTATTATGACTAGTTTTCAACACCTAGAAATGAACTTAACAATTATTCCCTTTAACTCCTAGTTATTATTTTAAGCTCTTTAGCATTTGAATAATAGTGTTCCTTATCTCATTAGTGTGGATTAGATCTCCTCTACACTAAAATAGTGTACAACCTTTAGTGAACCAGAACTTGTAGCTTCTAACCCTTCCTCTTCCATACACTTAGACATCTCCTAATAATACTCTTAGTTAGCCTAGTGCTTGATTTAAGCTTGAACCCTTGTAGTGCAAGTTTTCTTAGATAAGCTGTAGTAGTTAACCTTATACTTTCACATTTTTAGGTGTAGTAGGTCCTTAGCTCGTGCCTTCCTCCATTAGTTCCTTAAGCCTTGAATCTAGTAACTAATATTGATTATGTAGTTTAGGATTAGTGTATGAATGGCCTCATTTTGTATCAATATACTTATAAATTATTTTGTCATTTCATAAACTTAAATCAAATTATTAATTTCCAAAACTCAAATCACTTATAATAGTACTTATAATTGACTCAAAGATCAATATATTTAAGTCAATTGGAAGTATAATTAGCTCCAATCATTAAGTTAGATTACCTAAGCATTAAAAGAATGTAGATATCATATAGTTATAATTACTTGAATTTCTTGAATATGCTTTACTTTGAGATTATAACTTTGAACATTCAAATAAGGCATTATGCATACATAAAAATATTCTTAATTTAAAACTTGGGAGTTTCATGGAGGTTTAAGTTAGGGCAAGCTATGGGGTTATAAGGAGACCTCACATATCCTAGAGGGGGAATGTGAGTGTTTATATTTATATTGGAGCCCCCTTTTTTACTTAGTTAGATAAGCGTGTCTAACTCCTCACTAGTTTTGTAATTTATGACCATAGAACAAAAAAAACTTAAATAATTTAAGAATTTAATTATTGGGTTATCATAATCAGGTTGATTGTGAGAACTTGTTATAGCCCTTGATCTATGCTTACTTTCATAGTATTTGACTATGCCTTCTTGGTCCATGAGGCAAAGCTCCTTCTTACTCTACTTACTGTGCACTTTCATTTGTAGTAGTGTAACTTAAATACTTACAATCTCATTTTCATACAGTGTATGTTGCCTTATTTACTTCTTCAACTTTATTGCTTTAGTTTGTTTTTACTAAGTATAACTTCTATTTAATATATTAATATTTTCATTATATACTTTCATATGTAGATTAGTAGTTTCTAGTCTTATTAGGATGCCTTTTCTCTTACTTGTTGTTGTAGCCTAGAGCAGACCTACTTGTGAGTTTTTATTCTTTACTTACTATTTTCTTTACAATTACTTTACTCTTACTTTGATGCTTTAAATGCTCCTCTTTTAGTACTTAATTGTATATTTTCGTATATGATATCCAATTAAACTATAATTGAAATTTAGCAAATCTTGAAATGTACTTAGACTCTTTAGTCTAATCACTTATTTTTTATTTTTTGGCTTTGCCCTACCGTATTGTATAATCCAAAAATATAGTAGATCAGGAGCATTTTCTGGATAGAAGAGCTGGACCAAGTTCTGAACTTTAGTTGCTTTAAAATTTTTTGCTTATGCATCTTTTATTTTACTGCTTATGTGAGATGAAAGAATCTACTTTCCTTACTTTTCAAATTCAGTTTGTAATAATTTAGTTTATATAATATTTTTATTTTACTCTATGATGGATTTACTTTCATTATAAATTTCTTGGTTTGGATAGAGGATTGAATGCATTTTCTACTTACATATTTTTCTTCTTGTATAGTCATATCTTAACTTACACTCTCACAAAGATTCTTGGCCACACAGCATTCAATGTTGGATTAGTTTCTTTCTGATCTAGTGTTAAGTGCTGTGGTAACACGCTAGTATTAGATTGAGTTCCTGATCCAATACTGGGATCATTACAATAATAAACTGCAAAAATGTTAGGTTTTTGTGAGTAGTTTTTTTAGTTTAGCCTAATAATTCTATAAAAAGGATTAGTGATTATTAAGCTCATTCCTTAGCTAAAATTTATGTTTAGGTCTCTAATTCTTCAATATATGGAGAAGAACATAATTGAGAAGATAAAAATATTTCTTTGTGTTTACTTTTGCAAATCATTCACTAATTACCCTAAACACTAATTATCAAGTATTTAAGCTAATATGTTCTTAGCCTTTAAATTTAGTAAGGTAATTGTTTGGAACCATGTTGAGGCTTGTTTAACTTATGGTTTAGCTTTAATGACCTAACCCTAGCTTTTGCCTTAAATTAATTAGCTTAACTTTATAATGCTTAAGTGTGGATTTAGATATCCACGTTTCCTTCCTTAATGTTTAATAAGACTTATCATATAGCTTAAATTAAATTTTACTCAATCCTAAACTTTTAAATATTAGTTGAATTCCTCTTTGACTTAAGAAATTTCTCAAGTAAGTTCCTAAGAAATCCTTCAAGTGGTCCAATGATTGAATCTTCTAAATCTTAACATTAGACCTTCACTCGCTACTTCATTAGTCAAATTCTATTGAATAATAGAATTATTCAATAGACTGTGCCTTGATTATAAGATAGAGATTTTAATTAAATTTAGCTCTTATGAATCAATTCTTATTATTTGCCTTTGGATCTTAGTTAATTGTCCCTTCTTGTAAGGATATTAATTCTTATCTTAATGTGTTTGATTACACTCAATAAGATCTCCTTAACTCATAGTTCTTGAGAGTTATGTTGAGATACTTAGATCTTAGATGCAAGTACTTCAGATTATGGATCCAAATGCCATATTTTGGGGTTTTAGCTCTTAATATATGAATCTTGATTTATTTAATGAAGATTGGTTTTGGGATGCTAAATATAATAATTTTTTGGATGATTGATTTATTTATTTAACATTTGTAGTTAATACTATTTTATTTTGGATTAAAACTTGATTAATTTTGATATTTGACATAATAGGGCCATGAGTTTGAGATTACACTGGAGAGTAAGAAATTGGAAATCCTGAGGTTGTATATTCTCAGAATAATTTGAATGAATAAATTAGAGAACATAAGATATCACAGATTTTTATTTGGTTACTGTATAAATTCCTTGAATTGAAAGCGTTGCTTACCTTATTCTTTAGCTTTGTTGCCTTGGGCAATTTGAGTTAAGATATGAGATATTTAATGATTATTACATATTAGTTTGTAAAGCACAACATATTCGCATCAATTAAAAGCGTAATTTAGTAAATCGGATAACAACTCAATAGAGTATGTCCTAGTTAGTCTACCGCCTCAGTTATTATTGTGTAGAAATGGCTCAGGTCTAGCCATGAGTGGTCTATATGGTATATGTGCGATTCTGTAGTCTAGCTCGGATCTAATTATGACTGGTCTAGTTGATATTTGCGGGACTTTTGTTCAGTAGCTATGTTTAGCCAGTTGATGTTACGACGGGCTAGTATAGGTATAAGTTAAATTAAATGACAATTTCAGTACAATTTGCATATAGTTCATTTCAATTTTCAATATTTTTTATGTTTGCATATTTTCATTAGTTTTTCTAGCTTTCTACTTATATATATATAATCATGCTAACATGCTAGTTCCCGTTTGCTATACATATTTCAGCATTTTATCAGTTTTAGCATGTACAAATTGATCAACTTTATTTATGGAATTATTTTTGTGCTTTATTAGTTCTTAAATACATATTCTTACACTTGCCTGCAGCAGTTGGATTAGAGGTATGCTACTCTACTTATCTCGTTTGTTAAAGTTATAAATGATTTATTTATAATATTTTTATTTATTTGAATGATTGTTGCACCTATATTGTTTAGGATACTTGTGGAACCTTAAAATTCAGTAATAATTTATCAGCCTTAAATGTACTTAGATAATTTTGTCTAATATAAGATCTTTTTCTTTTTTTGGCTGGGGTTCTAGCATGTAAAAACCAATTTGTCAGGTCCAGAGCTATTTGATGGTTCATCACTAAATGCGGAAAAGGAGCAAGGGGACTATCCTAATGCAAATACTTAGTTTTAGCTATCATTTTATTTAGAAGAGAGTGAATTTTAGCCTTTCATTCTCTTTACTTTCATTAAATTTTAATATAAAACATTAAATTGTGCACTTTACATTTCTTGTTTTAGTAATATACTATTTAAGATGAATGCCTTATATTGTTTCACTTTTATATTACTTGAATATGATAGATGGATGTATATTCTTTCTTATAGCTTCTTCACTCTGTAATAAATGTTGCACTTATTAGCTTTGTACTCAAAATTTTGAATTATTATCATTACATGATAACACAATGTTCAATTATATGCATAAGTATTAATCACTTAGATAATTTAGTAGGACTAGTGTGGGCAAATTAAGTGTCTCATGGCAAGCATTTACCTTGTCAACACTAATTCAGGGTTATTATCATTTTGTGGATGACCCATCCTTTCAATAATCATACTTTGTTTGCACAAGCGGTGGGGTGAGGCACCACAGTTTTACAGAAGCCATTTGAATATTGTAAAAGGTGGAGCTTGTAACAGTTCCATTTACTCAATTGTCTCAAACTTCATTGAAGCTAGATACTGAATAAGCAAACTCAGAAGGTGATTAGAGTTTTGATTTTGGGGAGGTGAGAGCAAGAGAGACTCCAGTATGGGAGTTTATTGCTACTGGTTAAATTAGAAGAGTAAAGGATCCAAAGCATGTAAGGCTAAGCGTTAAATTTGGATTTTCTTTGGCAGTTTCATAAATGATATTCCATGTCACTTTACGGAAGCCTTGGAGGATCCTAAAAGTGAGTACTAGAAGATGGCAATGGATGAAGAGATGGAGTGAAACCTGGAGTTTGGTGAAGCTTCCTCCAAGGAGAATTGCTATTAGATGCAATTTGGGTGTGCTAAAAGGAAGTGATCTCTAAGTGTTGCTGATGGGTGCTACAAGGCAATATTTGTTTCTAAAGGTTTTGCACAAAGAAGAAGGATAAACTATGATGAAGTTTTTTCTCTTATTGTTAAAGATCTCACTGTCTGTGTTCTCTTAGCATTTGCAGTGCAATTTGATTTGATCATGGAGCAGTTTGTGAGTAAAGGATTTTGACACGGAGAATTTGAAAAAGAGTTCCATATGCGAAAACCTTCTAGGAATATCTCAACATTATTGAAGTTCATTGATTGCAAAATATTGGTGAATATTGAGAAGCTTTGATCAAGGCTTATCATTTAAATGAACTACGTGCAACTTGATTTCTTTGAGAAAATGATACGTATGCAACTGGTGCGGTGTAGTCGCTCTTTATTTAGCAACATTTGTTTTTGAATTGAAAGCACGATGAAGTTAGCTATCATGTGGTGCACATGAGATTTGAAGTGTAGAATTGTTAATTAGAGGAATTCAGGAGCCAAGGCAGGCACTAGGGCGAGCCGCAGCGCATGAAGCTCGAAAGGTGGGAACCAAGGTGCACCGCAGCGCCTGCTGTTCGCTGCATCCAGTTTATGGGGGTCCGACAAAAGTCTAAATACCATGTTATGGAAAATAGACTTGGATTTTTCAGCCCCCATCCCAATTCTAAAAGAGAGTTAGGATTTTGAAGTTTGGAAGTGTTTGGCAGTGGCAATGGCTGAAATAGTCTCCATTATTGAAGTTGGGAATGGTTTGTGAAACCCTAACTTATAATCTGTAACAACCCTAGCTTATTACTTAGCTTAATTTCATCCTAATTATCATTCCATTGAATTCATTTAGTTATTAGAATCAATCCTCAAAGATTTGGAGTGATTCAGAGCTCAATTTAATATTTGGATTATTTTAATAATATTTAATTAATTAAAAAATTGAGATATTTAATTTGACCTTGAAATTAAAATCCGACTTTGTCATTGCGCTCGTCACCCCCAAATTAGTTAGGAGTGATGTTTTGGACATGTTTAGAAGTCATTGGAATTTATCGAATATTTTAATATAATTAAATACCCCAAAAAATAGGAAAATTAAATACTCGTCGGAATCAAAATCTAACTTCACCATTGGATTCACCCCAAATTAGCTATAGGTGAAGGTTTAGAATTTTTCGAAGCACGTCATAAAATCTGACTTTTTAAAGCATTAAATAAATAAATAAAATAAAATTATCAAAAAAATCCATTTCTCTTTTTTTAAATTTTCTCTCGTCCTTTTTCCTACGCCTGTTAGTGCCTCTCCCTCTCCCATTCTGTCGCATATAAAGGAGGCCATCCCCCTCTTCCCTCCATTTTCTATCAAAGCAACTTCTCCCCATACTTGTGATGGGATGACTCAAACTCATCCCATCCAAGAGCCATGCCCTATCAACTGGAGCCACCTCCCTCTCCTCTACCTATAAGATGGACCCTAAGCCCTCTCCTTCCTCCATTTGGCCAGCTGAGCTCTCATTTCTTCTTCCCTCCATTGCTGTGCTTTCTGAAGGAATCTTCAAGTCCTCAAGCTCCCAAGCTCCTGCAGAAAACAGAGCTCTCTTCATCCATCTGCTTCCATTTGAAAGCCAAGGTACCTCTCTTTTCCCGATTGAATGGATTCAATGGCTACTTCAATTTGCTCTTATGCTTATTTTGCATCCTTAAAAATTTGTCATTGGGATATGGAATCTATTAGAGCTCCTTGAGATAGAAAATTTTAGGGAAGAAAATCAGCTCTATTTTTCCTTCTTTATGCATACCCTAACCTTTAGCTCTATTAATTACATAGTTAGAATAATTATTTCAGGCCAATTTTGGTATCAATGGAAAGGTATTTCTAATACCTTTCCATCGGTATATGGCACTACATGTGAGGTGCTCTAAATTGAGAGTATTTGAGTGCGTAAGGAGACCCATTACTGTTTTCGCATAGGCGAAATCACCATCGGGGGCTACAGCGCGCCGTAGCGCCCGAGTCTTGGGTTGAAATCTGCCGTGGGGCCCTGTAGCGCCCCATAGCGCGTTGCAGTGGCATGTAAATTTGTTGAATTTAAATTAAATGCACCGCAGCACTGAAATCTGCCGCAGCGCACGAAAGCGCAGCTGCGCACCATAGCGTCTGCGCCTCGGGAAAATAGGCGTCGTAGTGCGCCGTAGCGTTTGGCTCTAGGCCAAGGAGCGTTACAGCGCTGATAGAATCCAACTCTCAGGAACACTGGCGTCATAGCGTGTCGCAGCGCGCCCCAACGCTGAAATCGCCACAGCGCGCCGCCATGCCTGATAACGCGGCGGCACGCCGTGGCGCACCCCAGCGTGCCTGGCTTTCAGCTAGTAGGTGCCTCAGCATGCCGTAGTGCCCAGAAATGTCCAAAAGTGCCTATAACTGTTTGGAATTACTCAAATTTGTAATTTTTCGCATTCTAATGACTTTATGACCCTAATGAAGCCAAAATATATCAAAATTAAGCATTCTATAAAATTATAGGTGATTTTTGAATATAAAAAAATTTAGTTTTGACCCCTTTCATGAAAATAAAATCTTAACATTGAAATGACTATAATTTGATCATTAGTCATCAGAATTCATAGTTCTTAGACTTTATAGAATCCTTTGACATAAACATCTATAAACCAACTGAATTTTCTAAATTTACTAGGTAAAATTACCAAAATACTCTTATAGGTTAAAATCTTTAAATGGGACCCATATGACTTAATACTTATCCAAATTGGATGTATATACTATCTATCTTCATGTAAATAAGCAAGAAATTATTTGACATCAATAAAATCTAATTTAGAGCCCTTAATCAAAAGTAGCATTTTAGACCCTTAAGTAGGAGCAAAATTATTATTTTGCCCAAAATTTAGGTTAAGTGCCCTTAACCTCCAAAATATTATTTAAATAATTAAAATTAGTAATAAAACTGATTTGTAATCAATTTATAACCCCTAATCTCATAATTAAGTAATTTGATAGAAACCCCATTAAAGACTTGAAATTTTCATAAGTAAAATCTATGAGTTTTTAACCTAGTTTCAATTTTACATCCTTAATTCCCTTAAGTGAATTAGATAGCAAATGAAGATAAATTGTAATAATTATCATCAACTCTTAAAATTCCCTAAGTCATTTATTAGGAGCTTTTTAGAATCCACACTCCACCTTAGGATCTTTTCTTTAAGATTAGAAATAGATATTAGGTTGGATTTCATTCATTGAATAAAGTTGGTTATTTAATGAATGAAATATTTGTTTCATTAGTTTTTAGGTTTTCATACTTTAATTCTAATTATTTTATCTTTCAATATTAGCTTAAGATTAGGAGATTCATTCTATTAAACTTTAATTATGCTTAATAGAAATTATCTTAATCATTAGTCCACAAATAAACTTAAACTCTAGTCCTTAAGCTTTACCATTTGGATTATGTGATTGAACATAATTTGTGGTGTTTAATTCATATTCCATAGCCTTAGTAAATATTGATAAGATCTTATCTTAGAGCATCTAAGTTTATCAAATAGGACGTGTTGATTTCTTATTTAACTTATAGACGATATTGATTAAATTGAATTAGGACCTCATCAGTTTTTATTATTTTTAACTCACAAGGCTATGCTCTTAAGTTACATGTGATAGTAGTAATTAGAGATCCCAAACTTGTGTAACTTAAAATAGTTAGAATAGTTTAATGAATAATAACTGATGTCACCTTGTATAGTAGAGTCCCTAGCTCACTATTGTTATACTTATGCTTTTGCATTTCTTATATTATGTACCTTATTCCTTGAACATGTCATACAAAATATCATTGTTGTGTGAAATAAAAACTTAGAATAATTAGGATAACATTTGCATAGGGTTCATTTACTTATTGATCTTATGCATTTTACCCTACTGGATAGGGGTAAGGAGAAATAAAGATTACTTAATATTACTCATTGAGAAGTATTGTGCTAAATTAGAACTCGAACAGTCATGCAGACGTGTTTGACTCCTCAGCTACTTATGAATATTTCCATAGAAGTAAAGTAAATAACTAAAATTTAATGTATTTGTGATTACTACCTCTTCAGTTTAGTTTTTATTCTGTTATTCTGTCCTAGCCTCATATGGCGCTAGGAATATACATATACTTGTTGCAGCATGCTAGATTAGCCCTCTTGTGAAATCGACAATGTCAAGATCTGATCATTTTGAAGAACTTGTGCCAATGGAGGAGCCATTCTTGGAAGAAGAGCAATGTTGGAGCTGAAGAATAGTAGATCATTTCATCTTTTATTCTTGTGAGGATGAGAGTTTTATTTTTCCCTTAAAACTTATTTAAATGTTATAATAATACAGGCACTTATGTATATTCTTTTGCTCTACTATTTTATTATGAGCTGCATATTTACTTCTTACTTGCATTGTGATGGATTGGATGTAGCACAATTTACTGTCTTTGCTTCCGCACTCTGATGAATGTATATACTTAGTAAATGATTCCGCTGTATTATTCAGGGCACATCATTCCCTTATTAGTGGATTGATGAATTACACCTTACTATAATGATAAGTGATGAATATGCCAAAGTGGCACACCACCCCTTAGCCTTGAGTGTTGGCGGTTAAGGGACGGGGCGCCACATAATCATTCTCCATTATAGTAAAGTGCTTCTCCTCTCACCTTGTGGACGTAGATACTTACATCGAACTATGTACACTTTTGTGTTTGTGTTGTGGTGAATGTTTGAGAATATCTTGATTTGATTTATAGCCTATATCCTAATAAATAGAGCCAACAAGGTTCAACTTTTTCTTTCTTCCTATTCTTTCAAGTAAAGTTGAAGCACATGCAAAGAAAAACATAGGACAAGATTGAAAAAAGCACCTAGTTTGAGTCAATTGATTGTACAAGCTTTGGGATAAAACCAAATTTTTGGTTGGTGATAAGGTGAGTGATTCTCATTTTGTGAACTTGTGAGATGTATTTTCTATTGTATGGGATCCTAGACAGCCTTCAGAATTTAAATAATGATTTCGGGTATTATAGAGAATGGTTTTATGGAGTTTGTTGAATTCAGTATCATTTATCATATTCCTTTAAATAAATCATGTTTAATGGAATCACACAAACAAATATTTTTCTTAAGCAAATGTGTAACCCACACACTCTGCATCCTCTTGCTATCAGCTAAGCTCATGGGACTTGGGACAAAAGTTAGCCAAGTGAAGCCTTTTCACGTAAACACCGCCTAATTCCCGAAAGAGTTAAGTAAAAGTCTAAACTTGGGCTTGTTAACAAAAAAAAAATTTCTTAAATTTGCTAAGCTTTGTATGTGAAATAAATATGTGATTGATAAGAAAATTCTTAGCCTCAATCACTAGGCTACAATATTATTCATAAAATAATCAAATTCAAGATTCAAATAATTTTTCTGATTAATATTTGTCGATATAGTATCTGATAGGGAAGGCGGACCAATCTTGAATACATACATAATAGAGTTTACTAATTCTTCAAGATATTATATTCAAGGACTAGAATAAAGTGATCACGTATATTTTGGGTGAACTCATAATATTGACAAAGTCAAAAACAGGTTCAATTTCCTTTGTCTTGATCTGGATTTATTTCTAGTTTCAGAATTACAAGCTTTATTTAGCATTCTAATGCAACCAAATCTTATTAAATTTAGGCAACTGTTCAGCAAGATTCGTCAGTATATTAGTGAGGACAAACTATATAAAAAGGTCAAAAAGAAAAATTATGATTCGATCTTCTCTCTTATCCAGCAGCCGACATATATATATATTCTTACATGTTTTGAGCTCAATCTTGAATATGGTTTTAGAGCTCTTTGTGAAATTAGCATGTTATTTTGAAAGAAATTGTTTTATATGCATTTTGTTTGGATATATATTGTACAAAAATACGGATAAATAATACTAACATTTTCAAATGAAACATTGAGTTTTTTTATATTGTATTTTTTTAATTTTAGCCTTTGGGTTATGCCTTGGTTTGACCCAACATTATATACAAGGATAGCAACCTAGTTACAAGTTAGACTCAAGGTTCACACCAAATCTTGGCCATGTATATGAGTACAAGCCTTCAGGAATATTACCATGATCTATACAACACAAGTTGCTCAACCTTTATCTCAAACAACGAGTTACTCGGACTGACGCTGAGTGATCCGCTGAACTCCCGAGCCCTAGCTTTTCACACTAGCATGTCGCCAATCAATATACTATAACGGTATGCCTCCAATTCCCATGCTAACTTCGCTATCTGAAGTTGCTACACCCCATACTCATCGTATGGCACGAGGTCAAAAATTTGCCACAAACCTCCTTAGCTGATGTGCTTGTCACATTCGCCATTAATATGAAACATCTATCATCAATGCATCATGTCGGAACCATACCAGGAGCTAGCAAACTTCCACCTGACCCAAACCAATAAAGATGGTGATCCCTCTAAACTAGGGCTCTCTTTTCCTCTTGATCAAATATTTTATCAACAACTAGCTTCCTTAGAGCTTTTTTTCCTGCTCTCTCTTGTTAGTTACAACAACACCACAATTTTATATTGCAGAACATGAACTATAATTTCAAATTACTAAAGCAATAGTGGAAGCGTGTGATATTGCAACTCCCCAAAGTGAACATAAGCCCTTGGATAGGCTGAACTAGTATAAATCCTTGACTTTTATTTTTGTATTAGCCTAAGAAACTATCTTGTTGGTAAATTTAACTTTGGTCACAAATTTTGAACTACATCAAATATGCAACAACAAATTGTCTAACTCTTTTTGCCAAATGGCTTCTTAAAAATATGTTTATTCTCACATAAGCATACTTGGAGGTAATTGCAAGAATTCGCTCCTTACAAGATATGCTGCGGGGTGACCTGGGATAAACTTATACTATAGGGTCATCCTTGACCTCTCACTGTGGTTGAGGCGTGGAGAAAAACCCTAAAATTAAAATATTCTTAACAATAACTAAACAATGTAAAATTAATTTAATGAGTGTGTTACCATAATAAGAACTTTTTAGAATAAAAATCATGCTTTAATTACACACAAAATGGCAGAATTTAGGATTTGTCCAAACGGTCATTAATGCAAAATTTGTTGTAATTAACCCACCTAAATCAAATGATTTTAATTTGAAATGCACCTTAATACCATCGGAGGAGATTCGAATCTTAATCTAGCCATTTCATGAAGATTTCCTTATAAACCCTGAAATATAATAAGCTCCTCTTTGGTCTCACTTGAGCTCACCTTTCTAACACTGCCAATTGATCCCAAGCGTTGGGATCTATATGGTTCAAATAATGCGAAACAAATCGTGTATATATTGAGAAAAATAAAAATAAAACAAAGTGAAACCACATGCAAACACAAACACAGCACAAGGCAAGAAATTTTTGTGGTCCGATGCTAATACCTACGTCCACGGGGAAGAAAGCAGAAAAGATTTCACTATTGGAGATGAGATTACAATATTATTAGGGTTTAAAAACCCTTACCCAAACCTTAAGAGCTTTAGCCTCCCCTATGGAACAGCCATCACACGCCCTAAACAAAAATGAAGTCTCTTTTCAGCCATTCTAACTGTTCTAACCCTAAAAAAGCTTAGAAAGTACTCATAGGATCTCCAAACTAGGACTGCTGAACCGTAGGAACCAAGACATGTCGAGGTACCCTCCTTTCAAACGCCTAGGCGTTGCGGCGCTCTGCAGCTCGTCCTTGTTAATGCCCAGGCACTGCGGCGTGCCGTGGCTTGTCTTTATCAAATACCCACATGCTGCAGCGTGCTGTGGAGCTTTCCTGTCTAACTCCAAGGCACTGCGGCCCTCCCTGACACCTTGCAAGCATGCTATGGCTTGCTGCAGCACATGTCCATAAACAACAATCTCCACCTCAGATCTCATGTGCATCACATGTGAGCTGAATCAAATATGCTTCCTAGCATTACATTTGCACCAACTTAATTGCCTATGTATCCCCTCCCAAAATAATTAAGTCTCCCATAGTTCCAACAAATGGAAAGCCTATAGATGCTTCTCCAAATTCACCAAAGCCTTACAATAGGTGAATTTCTGAATAGTGAGCACTTTGGCCAACATGTTCATTAGATTGTCTTTAGTAAGATCTCATCCCAGTCAATGATATCCCAAACAAAATGGTGTTGTACATCTATATGCTTTGTGCAAGCTTGACAGATCGGGTTAGTAGCTAAGAACATAACCCTTTGGCTATCACAATGAACTACTACCTCTCATTGCTTCTCACCCAAATCTTCCAGCAAGGCATTCATCCACATAGCTTCCTTGAATGCTTCAGTAATTGCCATATATTCAGATTCTATTATAGACAATGCAACTGTAGGCTTTAGAGTCGATCTCCACCCTACAATACCTTCCACTAATGTGAATACATACCAGTTTGTTAATTGTTTTTGATCCAAATCTCTCATATGGTAATAATCTACATATTTAACACACAAGTAAGCTATTGAAGACTACTTATGAAATAATAATCTAACATCAATTGTATCTTTCAGTACCTAAATATTCCCATAACTACTTGCCAATGATCCTTCCTCATATTGTGAATATACTGCCTCACAACTCCAACTACTTGAGCCAAATCTGGTCTTATGCAAACCATGGCATACATCGAGCTTCCAAACGCACTAGCATAAGGCACTGAGTGTATTTCTTCCTTTTTTAAATCTGTTTTTGGATATAGCTCTGCAGATAAACAAAAGTGAGATGCTAGAGGTATACTCACAGACTTTATAGAGTCATTAATTCTAAATCTCTACAACACCTTTTGCAAATACTCTTTTTGGGAAAGTCAAATATTTTATGACTTCTTATACTTACAAATTTCTATTCCTAATATCTTCTTTGCTTCTCCCAAATTTTTCATTTAAAATTTTCTTGACAACTGCTCTTTCATGTGATCTATCTCAGACTGATCTGAAGTCACCACAAACATATCATCGACGTACAATAGCATGTAAATGAAGTTACCTAGGGATAGCCTCTTAAAATACACACAATGATCAAGATGGCCCCTTCTGTTCTCCTCTTTCTGCATAAATTGATCAAACTTTTGATACCATTGTCTTGATGACAATTTTTAGGCCATAAAGAGACTTGTTCAGTTTGCATACCAAGTCTCATTTTCCTAGCTCAATGTACCTTGGGGGCTATGCCATAAATATTTCTTCCTCTAGTTCTCCATATAAGAATGTTGTTTATGCAAAAAGCTGCTTAAATAACAGATCAAATTATGCCACCAAAGCTAAAAGGATGTGGATTGATTAGTGTTTTACAAATGGGGAGAACACTTGATCATAGTCGATTCCTTTCTTTTGAACAAAGCCTTTGGCCATTAATCTAGCTTTGTAGTGCATGTCAACTTCTAAAGATTCCTTTTTCTTCGCATACACCCACTTACAACCAATAGCCTTTCTACATGGAGGGACTTTCTCCAACCTCCATGCTTTATCTTAATGAAGAGACTCATTCTCTTCATCCATCATCAACTTCCATATATTTTCTTCTGAGCTAGTCACCGCTTCTTTGTAATGGGATAGAACCTCATCCTCATTATGCACAATGCGTATGTGACATAGTCTCTAAGCCAAGTGGGCGATTGTGTTTAATTTCTTCTAGGTCTATCCCTTGCAATCGACTCTTGAACTAGAGTTTCACTAATAATGTTAGTTCGTTCTTCCTCATCACCAATGTGGTTTTCATATGTATAAGTATCCTCAATGTGATGGGAATACTTCTGTGGAATAAAAGGGGTGGTATCAAACCCCACTCTTTGTTTACTTATATGAGTCTCTGTATTATCTTCCACCTGATGTAAGCTCCTAAGTCTCAAGAAAACTCTTTGTAAAATGTGACATCTCTGCTCACCATGGTCTTCTTGTCAACTAGATCAAACAACTTGAATCCCTTCACTCTGCGTCGAAAGCTCACAAAAATTGCCTTCCTAGCTCGTGATTCTAGCTTATCTTTAGTGACATGATAGTATTTAGGCTCCCAAAGACTTTCAGTGGATCATAATCTATAGTATGGTGTCTAGACCACAACTCTATAGGAGTTTTCTTGTTAAGTTCTACAAACAGCAGACAGTTCACCAAGTAGTATCCATAGTATAAGTCTATTGCCTAATAAAATCTCTTCAACCCAACATTGTACAACATATATTGCACCTTCTCCACCAAATTATGATTCATTCATTCTACTACCCCACTATACTATAGTGTTTTGCTCACTGTGAAGTGGTGTTCAATCACTAATTTCAGACATTCTTTAACAAAATAATCAAAAGCATATTCTTCGCCATTATTCGA
Source organism: Gastrodia elata (assembly GCA_016760335.1). NCBI lineage: Eukaryota > Viridiplantae > Streptophyta > Magnoliopsida > Asparagales > Orchidaceae > Gastrodia > Gastrodia elata. Next base: position 40,997,989 of record CM028677.1, read on the forward strand.
TCGAATCCTCTTGATTCTTTTGCCAATTTGATTTTTCACCAACATCTTCCAATTTATGAAATCCTTTAGCACATGTGCTTTGATCTTTCATTGTGTACACCCATGCAAATATGGAGTAATCATCTATAAAAGAAGCAACATATCTATGACCACCGAATAATATTGTATTCATTGGTCCCTAAACATCTGTGTGTACAAGCTCATGTATATCTTTGGTGTTGTGGAGGGAAACACCAAATAATTTGCATGTTTTCTTACCAAATATGTAAGTTTTTTACAAATTTGTAATTTGCAAGAAGTTATACCTTTTATGAGTTTATCTCTTTCCAAAGCTCTCAAGGAAGACTCTTCTGCATGTGCCAGCTGTATATGCCCCTATGTCACAGCATCATCTGAATCTTCTGCCATAACTATTAAACTTGTCACTGTACTTCCCTAAAAATAATAGAGGTTTTATTGTCTAACTACTCTCAAATAAGCCAATTCACTCTTATTGATATTTAGGACCCTTGCCTCAATCACTACCTTAAAACTTTTTGCTTCTAAGACCCCAATAAACAAGAAGATTCTTCTTGATCTCTGGTGCATATATGACTTATTTTAGTTCTTAAAATGTTCCTGCATGTGTCCTAATCAACAGACTTCCAACTCTTACCATCTGACATGCAACATCATTCCACATTGTGACTAACCACTGTCTATTTCTTTATACGAACAAAACTAAACCTTTTTGGGAACATATGTGATACGTTGCACCTATCCATAATCCAACTAAATCTATCAGCTATTAGTCCCATAAAAACAATAACAAGAGAAACATTTGAGTCTGAACCCTAAACCATATTCTGATTTACATTAGCCCTTGCCTTGGAAGATCTATTTGCCCACTACTTTTCTTTCAACTTCAGACAATCTTACTTCTAGTGTTCTGTCTCCAAACAAAATGTTCACTAATTGCACCCAATGCTCCAGCATCTGGATTTTTGTCTCTTTTAGAAATCATCACTCTTCTTTGGCCATTGATTTTTCTTTTAACATCAGAGAAACTGAAGCTATATGCTTCTTCAGTTAGCCTCGGTATATGATGAGAGAGCGGGGGTAAGCCACACAACGTTCTTGACAGAGATTGAAGAAGATAATGAAGGCTTAAGGATTGAAGAGGGATGATTCCAAAAGGTCTTGAAATGAGAGATTGTTATGTTATCAAAATTATTTAGATCATTATGGAGATATTAATGGTGCTCTAGTGAGCTTCCAAGAGATTTCAAAGCAATTTAAAACAAGGTTGGAAAGTTCAGTTGCAGCATAGGTGCCACATCACGCTATGGCACGCTGTAGCATGCCATGAAGCCCAGCACCTGAGAGAAAGGCCCTGTAGCGCACCTTAGTGACAGTAGACCGAGACCAGAGGGCTGCAGCGTGCCCTGACGGATGAAGTCCAGAGGCTGTGGAGCTGTAGTGCACCACAGCGGGAGAAAATAGACACTGGGGCACTACAGCAGACCTCAGCAATAGGCACCCAAGAGCAAGACGCTATAGCGTGCCACGGTGCATTCTATAGCGCATCACAACAGTTGTGCACCAAGAAGAAGGCGCTACAGTATGCTCAAGTGAACACTATCTGAGGCTTGGGTGTTACAGCATGCTGTAGCACCTGGTGGATTTTTGCTCGGGTCTAGGTTTCGCCCTAAGCTATTTGAGGAGCATTTTGGACCAATTTGAGTTCAAAATAGAGTTGGATACTTAATGGAAACTAAAGGAGTTTCCAATGTTGGCATTTGAGCTAGAGAAAACTTTAGCTGCTATTGGAGGAGATTCCAAGAAGGAACCTAAGGGTGAGGTGCTGTGCAAGGGATCTCTTGCGTGTTGGAGAAGACACTCCAAGTGGTGGCTGCTACTTATCCACTTCTTCCTAGAGTAAGAGCTAATGTTCATTGTTGAGGTTAAGCTCTTTGTAACTTTTTACTCTTCAAGATTCATAGTGAAAATTTTTGTGTGGTGTGGCTCCGTAGTTTTTCTCATTCTAAAATTTTCCACATAAAATCTGTGATTGTTTGGATGTGCTTGTGATTGTGTTGCATGCATGTGCTGAGATTCCTTTTCTTATTATTTTTGTGATCTTGTATTTTGCTTGGTAACCTTTAACGCAACTCCGATCTTTGAGCGCAAATCACATTTGCTGCGGTGTGCTCGATGGAGGTACAACAAATAAAACTCAACTGCTAGTCATGATGTTGAACATATTCAAATGCTTAATGATGAGTTACCCATTGCCATCTTTATGTTGAGCAATTTATTCAGTAAGAATACCTTGTTGGTTTTTAAGAGAATTTATTACATCCTCTTAAGGGCATTTATTACATTATTTATAGTCTTCTCAATTATACTGTTTAAAGTTGTAGATGAGACCACAAGAGCTAAATCAATCTAAAATCAATTCGGTTAAGCACCTTCCATTTTTCATGGGCTATATCCCATGGCTTCTTCTTTTTGTCATATAATGGCATTAAAAATTCTTTTAAGAAGGCATATCTTCAATTTAGGTTATCTATTACACAATTTATAACATTATTATTAGAAAAGCGCACATAGAGATAATCATAGCACATACATTGAAGAAACACAAGAGATTTAAAATAAAATCATTTGTAAGAAAAAATAAAAGAGGTACAAAATGAAGAATTTTAAATATGAATCAACAACAAGAAACACAAACAAGTTACTATCCTCACAACACTTAGCCCTCAAATCAGCACCCTGCACACACCATACAAGAAAAAGCATATCATAATAAACCATAAGAGATTTTAAATGAAAGTATTTGCTAGAAAATTTAAATGAGGTACAAAATGAAGAATTTTAAATATGGATCAAGAAAAAGAAACACTAACAAGTTATTATCCTCACAATACTTAGCCCTCAAACCAGCTCCATGAACACACCATACAGCACAAAACATAATCATAATAAACCATAACTGTGTCAACTAAAACAAACTCGTAATAACCCTCTATACGAGAAGTATTTGCTATTTGACTGCTTTAATGTCTTATGGGAGTTTCTAGAGCTTTTTAGGCATATGTTTAGCTCTTGGATGCACCAAGGAGCCTAATACTCATTTTATACCACTAAAAGGCACCCTTGTGGACACATCTGGGCAGTTGAGCATGCCTAGGCCCCTTCCTAATTCAACATAGCTTCTGGAGTTCGTTCTTAAACAATTTCATACAGACTATGCCTTTGTTTAATTTGTAACCCATCCAGGGTGTTGTGTTGTGGAATCCATTTAGTCCATTATGGAGATGCTGATGGTGCTCCGGTGTGCTTATGGAGGTTCCGAGATGATTCAGAATAAGGAGTAAATTCCTGCAACAACACATGTGCTACGCCGTGTCGCAGCGAATATTGGTGCTGCAGCGAGCTGCATCTCGTCCATCCCAAGACTCTGACTATTAGAAAAGCGAGTGCTACCGTGCGCTGCAGTGTGTTTCATTCCGAAATGCAAACGCTACCGTGCGCCACAGTGGCAAGCTATTCGAAAGGGGGGAGCTACCGCACTCCGTGGCATGTTCCATCCTGAAACGCAGGCGCTACCACATGCCACAGCGGCAGGCCATTTGAAAGGTGAGCGCTATCGCATGCCGTAGAGGTAGGCCATTCGAAATGCGGGCGCTATGGCTCGTCGTTGTGCTTGGCGGAGTTTTGCTCCAATTCAGGTTACGCCCAAAGTAAATTGGGGGGAATTTTGGTCATTTTAGGGCTCAAAAATGAGATGGGTACTTAAGCAAACAAGTTGAGATGAGTTTACAATATTGGAATTCTCAATTTGGAGCCTAAGGCTGCTATGAGGTGGAGATCCCAAGATAAAACTCTAAGAAAGCTACAATGCAAGAAATATCTTACATGCTGGAGAAGACACTCCAAGTGGTGGTTGCTTCCTCTCCTATCCATAGTAGAGTAAGAGTCTGTGTATTTCTAGTCAAAGCAAAAGCTTTTTGTAACTCTGTAATCTTCAAATTTTCATAACGATATTTTCTATGGCGTGGCTCCATGATTTTTCCCATTCTTGGGTTTTCAACGTAATCTGTTGTGTTTGGATGTTTGTGTGCATATGCTTATCTTGCATACATGTGATGTGTAATTTTCTACTTGTAGTTTTATGATTTCAAAATTGCTTGGTAACCATCAATGCAACCTCAGTCCTCAATAGAATGCACTAGTCAAACTGCTTTCATTGTAGAGTGTGTTCTTGGTGGTAAAGGAAGGTACATATCTTTTCTCCAACAAGTGCTATTTGAGTGGGAGCAATGGCCGACGAGATGAGACACATGTTAGAGAAATTTAGTGGAACGAACTTTGCACTCTACAAAATGCAGATAGAGGATTTGCTTTACCAGAAGAAGTTATATCTTCCATTGAAGGGAGCCGACAGAAAACCTGCAGCTATGACTAACGAAGAATGGGATGTTATCGATAGAACTGCACTAGGCTTTATTCTTTTATCATTGTCTTTTCCTATTGCTTTTAACATTATTAAAGGGAAAACTACAGTATATCTCATGGATGCCCTAACGAGAATGTATGAGAAGACCTCGACTTTGAATAAAGTTTTCTTGATGAAGAGATTGTTTAACATAAAGATGATAGATGGCAATTCAGTGACTAAACACCTCAATGGGTATACCATGATGAAGAGCTAGTTAAGTTCGGTGGGCATCAGTTTTGATGATGAGGTTCGAGCTTTGTTGTTCCTCTCTTCATTAACGGACAGTTGGGATGGGCTGATTGCATCCATCAGCACATCAGGAAATGCGTCATTGAGATTTGATGACATTGTTGGGCTTATGCTAAATTAAGAGGTGCTGAAGAAATCCCATGGGGAGGCATCCACCTTAGCACTGAATGCTAAAATCAGGGGAAGACATACTGAAAAGAGACATAACAGAAATAGGTCAATATTTAGATAAGGAAAATCAAGAGCTAGAAAAGTAATGCAAGATTGTTGGAGCTGTGGGAAGGCAAATCACTTAAAGGAGGACCTCCTTACTCTATAAAAGCTAAGTGGTGGAGGTAAGATGATGAACACCATAGTGAACATTTCAGCTAAGGAGTATTAGGATGCATTGATTCTCTCACTTGTCAACATGGAGTCTTGGGTAGTGGGCTTGGGTGCATCCTTTCATGCAATTTTGTCGAGGAGTGCCTTCAAGAACTATACCAAGGGTGACTTGAGGAAAGTGTATCTTGGAGATGACAAGGACTACGACATCATTGGCAGAAGTGATATGGATGTTAAGCTACCAAACACTACAGTTTGGAAGCTCAGAGATGTTAGACATTTGCCATGTCTAAGGTAAAATTTGATTTCTGTGAGCCAGTGTGGGGCCCCCGTACTGACAATAAGGAAGTACGGTGCTCCAACTGTGGCAAATCCCCAACTTAAGTAAAGTTAGGCAAACCCAACTTGCCTTAAGGCAAGGACTTGTCACCAAGTGCTATAACATTCATCAATATAGATATCAAGGTGGCAGAAGCAATATAAAAATAGGGTAACATCCACAAGCATACATAGTAGGAAAAGAAAATGCAATATAGTAACTCATCACAATGCAACAAGTAAAGTACATCCAGAAAGTTTAATTATTACAAACTAAAATGAATAACTGAAAATGAAAGACTCTCGTCCTCACTGGAATAATAAGACAAAGCTAGCTAAACAGCAACTGGAAGGTCCTCCTCCTGAACTGGCTCCTCTTCAGCGACACTGCCCACGAACACGTCTGAATCTGACATTTGTCGGTATCACAAACGCCAGGGCCCCAGTCAACAAAATAAAAAGGTTACAGTTAGACAATTGTCTAAGTATATTTTAGGCTATTTAAAGTGAACTGAATATTAAAAGATATCACATTTAAATTTAACTATACATGCAATAGTAAAGGGGTGCAATAAGCTATGAAAGAATTGGGATACTATAAACTATCTATTTATAGCATGCAACATGTATGTAAAGTAACATACAGACTCAAAATAAGTAAGGTAAGGCTAAAAGCAAAAATAACTACAATTACTGAATAAACATGATCCTAATATAATTATGATCGAAGTAAAACATACTGAGTATAAAAGGACATGAGTACTGAATATAATAAAATTTTAGCATCCTAAACATGTCATTCATACATATATCTAAACCATAAAAGTATACATATAACATGCAGATTAATGTAAAAAGAAAGGCCACTGTGACATGTGGCAAAAGCAAAGCAATGTATAACATATAAAGCCGCTGAGACATGTGGCAAAGCGAGCAAATACTGAAAATAAGGCCACTGAAGCAGGTGGCAAAGCAAATCAGAAAAATAATACAATACAGCTAAAGTAGTAATAAGCCTAAGTTCTAGTACCGCCATACCAGCCAATAGGCCATACAGGGCCTCCAATATCAATCAATCAATCAATCCCCAGCCTAGCCATCCAAATATGCTAAGTCTGAGTCCAGTCTATACAATACTACTACTGAAGAGGCAGACTAAACTAGGTCATATTCTACTAACTGTGACAAAACAAAATTGAATGATATATAAATTCAATACTAGCTTAGGATACATCATCCTAAGTTTTCCTATTATGCTCAAGGGCTAAAGTTCAAAATCCAAGGTATGCAAAGCAATCTAGTCAAAGTAAGCAAGAGACTCAATCTAGACTTATGTGATATCTGTTGTTGTATAATTTCCAAATCTAGCTATTCTAAGAAGGTACAAGCTTAGGATCTCCAATATCCAGCTATCGAGTAGAATCTCAGATTTACGTCCTTAAAGTCAAATATTATAACTTAACAAGTTCTAATCAAAAATCATGTGACGACTATATGGTTTAAATAAGCAAATCAACGACCTAATTTTATGAATATTTTACTCTCTTACCCAAATCTTGATCAAATAAATCAAGATTTAAGAATTAGAACTTAAACACTATGCTGAGTTCAAATTCTTAATCCAAGGTGATATTAAAATAGGATTTAGGTTTCTCACTTAATCTCAAGGGTAAAGGTTCCTATAAGTTGAAAGATTTATGAACTACGATCTTAATGGAAGGCTATTCTATTAATTATAAGATAAAATAATCAATTAAGAACTTGAGAATCTAAGATCTATATTCAATCTTTAAGATAATTTTATTATCTTATTGATTGAATCATCCTACACCCACATGTAAGGTTTCAAAAGATTAAACAATCAATCATTTAAGAATTTCAATTGGAGGTGGTTTGATACAAATTGAAGATCTAAGTCTAAGATCAAAGATTCAAAGATCTAAGATTTGATCACTTTAGACATTAAAAATAGATATTAGCTTAGGAGCATTAATTTTATGCTTCTTTTGGAATTTAAACTATATTTCACTTATTAAGATGATGCTTAAACCATTCACTTCCCTTGATTAACATTTGAGCTTATAATCATCTCTTTAGATTACTAAGATCTAAGAGTCTAAGTTTTGATCACTTTGGATCTTAAACTAGGTTTTTAACTTAAACATTTCTAATTTCTTATCTTTTGACACTAAGTTCTTAAGTTGTATTTAATTAACTTATCAATGAGATAATTGACTATTTCTCTTATTAATTTAAAGGTTAAGTCCAAATGATTTTTATAAGAAAATACTTAAGATCTAATTATCTTAATTAGGGATTTCAATAAGGATTTCATGGATTAAGGATCACATTAACACTATTTTTGTTCTAAGATCTCAGAGAACATTTCCAATTTAATTTAAAGTATATTACTGAAATTTTCAATCCTTGAGGGACATTAATCCATATTTTGGTCAAAATGACCAAAATGCCCCTCTTAAGGCTAAAATTGGGATTTTAGAGTTTACTTACCCAAATTGGTTCTAATCTATTTTAATATATTTCACATGACTTAATAAAGTGGGAAACACCCAAAATTTAAGTTTTAAAGATCTAATTGATCTTAATTAGCACTAATCACTTAATTAAGCCTCTTAGGGTGATTAGTGAAATTAAGGCAATTTAGGGCAATCCAACTCTGCACTTAGATTCTAATTGACTTAATATAAGGTTAGGAACAACCCTCACTCAATTCAGAGGCTTAATTAGGGTTAAGTTCACTAATCCTTAATTAGGGTGATTAAGGAGTGATTACGAAAATTAATTACCTAAAATGAATTTTAAGGTTCTGGAATTGTTTCTTAGGTCATAAGGAGCAATCAGAGCCCTTAAACTCACAATTTGGATAATTAGGTGATTTTATATGATTTATTTAAGAACAGAAAAGTTTTAGTTAATATTTTTAAATCCAACCATTGGATCTGGAATTTTATTTTAGATTCAGATTCCTGGAATTTTTTTAATTCAAATGGTATATTGGATCATACCATTTGAATGTGTGGATCTAAAGTTATTCCATCAATTTATTCTGAATATTTATTTAAATTAAAACTATAGGTTTCAATTAATTTAAATCATAACTATTAAAAATACACTCCAATAAATATTAATTAACCGTGGCCCAAAATTAAAACCGAGCGGGTCAGCGGCCGGCCTGACCCGGACCCGCGACTTCGTCTTCAACCTCTCGACGGGCCCCGAGCCCGTCAAATTTCAAAGCTGAAATTCTCGGCACTCCGGCGACGGCAGGGGCTCAAATCGATCCCTACACGTTCCCTAAGGGAAGACGCGTCGATTGGACCAAGAACCCCTATCTGGATCCCTCTGGATCGATGGGTTCTAGGTCGCCCGAGACGTTCTTCAGAAATCTGTCTCAGGCCACCTGTGAGGGAGAAATTCTCCTCACAGAGACCACTATTCTACCGGGGCTCGATCCCTACACGTTCAGGGAGTCAAGACGCATCGAACCCCCAACCTATCTTAACCTGGGGTGCATCCAATCGCTGGGTCCTTGGTCAGACTCAGCCATTGGTTCGCTCGCTAGCTCAATCGATCGATACGATCGATTCGAGATAGCTTAGCCCCAAGCGACAATCATGGGAGTTTCCTAAGTGGCTAAGGCTACTTATACGACATTCAGAGCTCAATCCAGATGACAGAAACGAAAGGGAGCTTCATAAATTTTAATGGCGGAAAGTTGTACCTTGAAACGGGGATACAGGCCTTGCCGAGAGAAATTGGAGGGTGCTGAAGCTTCCTGAAGACTAGACGAAGCTTCCCAGGGAGTCTGAACACCAGACAGACCCTCTATCAGCGGTTCAAAGCTCTGCAATAGCCAGGAAATGGCCGAGCGAAAGAGAGCTCCAGCAGGCCTTCTACCGGGGAATTGGGGATTCACAGTGAGCAAAGGGACTCACTGTGAAGTCCTAGGGGTACTTATAGGCTCTAGGGAGGGTCAGGCAAGGAGGCCGGGGCTCGGGCTTGGAATTTGGCTCGGCCCGAGGCCCTTCACTGGTTTCCCAAAATTGAGATGGTCCAGACCTCCTAGCTCGGCCGGCTCGGCTCGGCCACTTACGGGAAGGTGCCAACGGTCTAGCTGACCTGGCACGGGGAGTGGCAGATAGGAGTTATGTGGCGAATTTCTGCAAATTTTTTCTATCGGGGCGGATCCTTTGGGGAAGAAGATGAACATTTGCAGGAGGGTTGGGAGCCGTCTGATGGATCGCCAGTTGACGCGGAACGGTCCTGATCTCCCGACATCTAACGGTCGCGCGTGGGATTGGATCGGCCGTTGGATCTGATCTGCGGATCGAACGGGCGATCAGCTTACTTAAGGCGGATGGATTAGGCACCGTCGGATCAGATCTCAGAACCACGAAACGGTCGAGATCTACTGGATCCGATCGACAACGCGGACCGTTGGATTCGAGCGCGCTAAGATGCGTGCTAAGGATCCTACGGGTGCAAAACGGCGCGCCGCTGTCAGGACCCCGCAGCGGATTTGCCGCGGTCCCGACAGCAAATCCCAACAGTGATTTTAATAATAAAAATTAAATTTAATTAAATTAAAAATCATTTAAATAAATTTCAATTATTCCAAAAATTCCTAAATTCAATTTAGGTCCAAATGAGCTCCAAAAATTCCCAAAAATTCACCCTTAGCTAATTTGGGTGTGAGGAATTCAAAAATGAAATCAAATTTAAATTTGGAGATCAAAATAATTTATGTATTTTTCAGGGCTTAAAAATAGCCAAAATACCAAATTCTCCAAATTAATTCCAATTGATTTCAAACTTCTAAGTTTAGGTTTAAATGACCCATTGAATCCAATGAAATCAAAATCAAACATTGGTTTAGCTTAATTAATCTAATTTAAGCTAGGGTAACAACCTAGGGTTGTTACAGACTCCCCTACTTAAGAATGATGTCGTCCCCGACATCACTTAAGTGAAGAAATATCTTGCTGCGATACAACGAGTTTAGACACAATTGAAGGAAAAGAAATGAATAGTACCTGAGTTTACAAAGAGTTGGGGATATTTATTGTGCATATCCACCTCTTTCTCCTAAGTAGATTCTTCCAACGATCGATTCTTCCACTGAATTTTGACCATAGGAATTGAACGATTCCTCAGTTGTTTCTAATCACGAGCTAAAATTCTGATAGGTTCTTCGGCATAAGAAAGATCAGGTTGAATTTCTACTACTTGGAGTTGAACGAGATGAGAAGGGTCTCGAAGACATCTTCTAAATGAGGATACATGAAACACGTTGTGAACAGCTGCAAAGCCATCAGGAAGGCTTAGTCGATAAGTAGATGACCCTACCTTGGCCAATATTTTGAAAGGTCCTACATAGCGGGGACTGAGTTTCCCAGCTACACCAAATCTGAAAATACCCTTCATTGGGCTGACCTTCAGATAAGCAGAATCTCCCACGCTGAACTCTAAGAGACGGTGGTGAGAGTCATGATACTTACTCTGACGATCTTGAGCTGAACGAATTCTCTGCTAAATTAACTTGATCTTGCTACTGGTTTCTTCTACCAATTCTGAACCAAACAGTTGAACACTTCCTGTTTCATACCAGGCTAGTAGGGTACTGCATTTTCTACCATACAAAGCTTCATAAGGAGCTATCTTAATACTGGCTTGAAAGCTATTGTTGTAGGCAAATTCCACTAACGGGATGTGATCTTCCCAGGAACCAGCAAAATTAAGGATACAGAGTCTAAGCAAGTCTTCCAGAACCTGATTTACTCTCTCAGTTTGACCATCCATCTGAGGATGAAAAGCTATACTCATGGCTAGAGTCGTACCTAGATCTTGATGCACAGCTTTCCAAAACTTGGAAGTAAATCTGCTGTCTCTATCAGATACAATTGACTTTGGAATTCCATGCAATCTGATAATCTCCTTGATGTAGAGCTTTGCCAACTTCTCTACTGAATTAGTTTGACAAATAGGAAGGAAATACGCTGATTTAGTTAATCGATCAACAATAACCCAGATTGCGTCGGCACCAGACTTGGCACGAGGCAATCCCATGACAAATTCCATGGATATATCGAACCATTTCCATTCAGGAATATCGAGCGGGTGCAAAAGACCACTGGGTCTTTGGTGTTCGGCCTTTACTAGGTTACAGGCATGGCATTTAGCCACAAAGTCAGCTACATCTTTCTTCATGCCTGGCCACCAAAATGATTGCTTCAAATCTTGATACATCTTAGTACTGCCTGGGTGAATATGATACCCAGAATTATGGCCTTCGACTAAAACCTCTTGATGCATAGATTTAGGTATCCACAATCGATTGCCCTGATAAACTACACCATTCTGCAACTGCAAATCCTGACGACGACCACCTTCGATATCTACTTTAAATTTCAGATACTCATTATCTTTGGTTTGCGAGATGGAGACATCTCGGTGGAAAGTGGGTTCCACATTAATATTGGCTAATAGCGAACTCAGCATGTCGCCATTAACTGGAGAAATCTCGAGCTTACGAAATTCAGGTTCTAAGAAACTGGAGGCAATCATAGAGGTTAGAGTAGTACGACGGCTAAGAGCATCGGCCACAACATTCTCTTTTCTGGGATGATACTGGATACTGAGATCATAATCACTGATAAGTTCCAGCCATCTTCTTTGACAGCAATTCAACTCTCTCTGGGTGAAGATGTATTTCAGACTTTGATGATCGGTGAAAATTGAACACTGCACTCCGTATAAGTAGTGACGCCATATTTTCAAGGCGAAAATTACGGCTACAAGTTCAAGGTCATGAACTGGATAATTTTTCTCGTGGGGTTTTAGTTGACGAGAGGCGTAAGCAATTACCTTACCCTCTTGCATCAAAACACAACCTAGACCAATCCTAGAGGAATTGGTATACACCTGATAGTTCAAACCTTCTTTTGGTAAAACAAGAACTGGAGCGATAGATAGAGCATCCTTAAGGGTTTGAAACGCTTTCTCACATTCTGGGCTCCAAATGAATGGGATAGCCTTTTGGGTTAGTTTAGTCAATGACGAAGCGATCTGAGAAAAGCCCTTAACGAACTTTCTGTAGTATCCTGCCAATCCCAGAAAACTTCTAATATCGGTGACAGACTTAGGTTGAACCCAATCCTGGATAGCTTTTACTTTGCTCTGGTCTACTCGAATTCCCTGAGCATCGACTACGTGCCCCAAAAATGTAATGGAGTTAAGCCAGAACTCGCACTTGGAGAACTTGGTATAAAGTTGATGCTCACGCAAGGTTTCCAACACTAGCCTTAGATGTTCTTCATGGTCTTTCAGAGTTTTGGAGTAAATGAGGATATCGTCAACAAAGATGATCACAAACTTATCTAGATACAGTTTTAGCACGCGCTGCATTAAATCCATAAAGATTGATGGTGCATTGGTGAGTCCGAACAACATCACCAAAAACTCAAAGTGTCCATAACGAGTACAGAATGCAGTCTTCCCTACGTCATCTTCTTTTACTCGCAACTGATGGTATCCAGACCTTAGATCGATTTTAGAAAATACCACGGCTCCGGATAATTGATCGAACAGATCGTCAATTCTAGGTAGTGGATATTTGTTATTTATGGTGACCTTGTTTAGTTCGCGATAGTCTATACACATACGCATAGATCCATCCTTCTTCTTCACAAATAAAACTGGCGCTCCCCAAGGAGACATGCTTGGCCTAATAAAACCTTTATTCAGGAGCTCTTGCAACTGCTCATTGAGTTCTTGAAGCTCTTTAGGTGCCATTCTATAAGGTGCTTTGGATATTGGCTGTGTACCAGGAATCAATTCAATGGAGAATTCCACTTCTCTGGAAGGAGGTACACCAGGCAAATCTTCTGGGAATATATCGGCGAATTCTTTGACTACCTTACAATCAGCAAGGGAGATATTTTCTTTTGTTTCACCCATCATGGTGACTAAGTTGGCGCTATAACCTTTGACAATCAACTGTTCTACTTTAATGGCATTTATTAAAGATAATTGCATGCTAGTCTTTCTTACAAATGTTTCAAGCTTACTCTGAGAGTGGAGAGTGACTCTCTTTTTATTGCAGTTAATCACCGCATTATTGTCACTAAGCCAATTCATCCCGAGGATGATGTCAAAGTTTACTATCGATAGAACGATTAGCTTAGCCTAAAATTCTTGATCGTTTATCGGGACTTTGATATTGCAAAATTTTTGGGCACTTAGTTGGATTCCTGATGGAAGTCCAACACTCAATCTTTGCGCTAGGTTGCATGTGTGGAGTTTAAGATTATTAGCAAATTGTTCTGAGATGAATGAGTGACTGGCACCCGTATCGAACAATATGATACAAGGTTGGTTATTGAAATAAAGTGTGCCTAAATTATACAGTTTTGCATTAACAGCTTGAAAAGATTTAACATACAGAAAGACAATATAACAAGAGGGGTTGAAGAGTGTGTACCTGAAACCACGTTGTTATCTTCCACGGCTTCCATAGGAGTTAAAGCATACACTCGGGCAGGTCCAGCAGGACGATTGTTATTTTGTCGTCGCTTGAAATTCTGAGAATTGGGTGCTGGTGGCTGGGTGTGAGCCACTTCAGGAGCAGGGGCTGACATTATGGCCAGATTTGGTTCTCTCCGATTCTGTGGAGTTGCCCGGAACACCTGCTTCTTATGATACGGCTTCATTTGAACTCCATCTATTGTTTTTGTGTGGTCGCACTGATAAAATCGATGGCCTGTGTGCTCACAATTGAAACACCTCTGGCCAAAGTGATAACACTTGCCATATGGATGTGGCTTGGCGCAGTTCTGAATTTGTTCAGTTGTAGGTGTAGCTTCTAACTGATATACTTTCGCGGGGTTGGACCCGTGCCTTTTGAAATTTCCTTGCTAGTTCAGATTGGTTTGCGCCTTTCGCTTATGATCTTCTACGGATTGGTGATGTTCAATCACCTTAGCCATTTCCACTAGTTTAAAGAAACTAGTTAGACAGAGTGGCACTATCTGATTCTTCAACGAACTTCTGAGTCCACAAAGGAATCGATGACACTTCGCTGACTCAGAGTGGGTGACTTCTGGTGCAAAATGGATTAATCTACGGAACTCTCTCTCGTATTCCGCCACTGAGCGACTTCCTTGCGTCAACCTCATGATCGTATCTATAATCATGTTTTGTGCAGACGGGGGATGAACTCAGTCTTGAAGGCTTCAACAAATGCATCCCAAGGAATGTCGTCTAATTCATAATCGACGAACTGGGTATTCCTGACTTCCTCCCACCAATATTCTACCTCGGCGTGAAACAGATGGGTGGTGAGACGGACGGCTTCAGAGTTTGGAATCTTCAGACTAACTAGATCCTTTTCTACGGCCTTCAGCCAATCAGCCGTATCCATTGGGGACAAGTTCCCGCCAAAGGTTGGAGGCCTTAACCTCAGGAAATTATGGAGGAGATTATCTGCTGTATGGTGTGAAGATGAATCAACTTGTGGGGCATGAACTATTGGAGCGGTGACAGTTGTTGGGGTTACACGATCATTCAATAATTTCTGCATGACCAGTGCCTGTTAAGCTTGGTTTTCTAAGAGCGTTGCCACCATGGCTCGCAGATGAGCCACCTCGTCGTTAGAACTATTGGAGGCCACATTGTTCTTGATAGGAGTAACAGTAGGTGGTGATTCAGAATCCATTCTAGTTTAATTTAAGAAAAGAACAATTCAGAATCTATTCTAAGTAAAGGAATTCAAAATTTCTCATTAATCATAAAATTTAGAAATTACAATTGTCAAACTGTAAATCAAAATGAAGTTTGCCTAAAATTAAAATAACATTTAATCTAACTATCATTTAGACTTTATCAATGTACTCTGCCCTAAAGGCTACACAAAAATCCTCAAAGGTGACTTCTCGCCGCTTCCTATTACGCTTCTTCTCGAGCTTTGCCATAATTTCGTACCACCATACTCCGGCATAGTCCACCATCAGGTCAGTCACCATATCTACATAGAGTGACTCGGGACACTCTATGTGCTCCAAAAGAGACTCTACTCGGCTCAGCCATTCTTGTGCATACACTGGAAAGTTGAGCCCTCGATATACAGTTTGTCGTAGAAGCTTTTCCAGGACCAAAATTCCTCTTGATAAAACTCCTTCAATTTGTCAGTTGCTTTCCTACCTCCATTTGAAGCTACTGTCCCAAGCACTCCTGAAGATACGCTGATAGTAGTCTATATCAGACTTCTCAGATCCCATCTGACTCTGGGAGCAGAATTTTACTATATTTGTGTTAAACCCTAATTTAATAAATTTATTAGGTTGGGAGTATTCTCCTCTTTCATTGTGAATAAAGTTACTGGCACTACTATGTCATGGATGTTACTCATATTGATGCATGTATTTCAGAAGAACGATCCATTAGGTAGAAAGGAATCATAGATCCCATTCTGACACCTTATGGTGTTCTCTGATACCAACTGTGGGGCCCCCGTACTGACAATAAGGAAGTACGCTGCTCCAACTGTGGCAAATCTCCAACTTAAGTAAAGTTAGGCGAACCCAACTTACCTTAAGGCAAGGACTTGTCACCAAGTGCTATAACGTTCATCAATATAGATATCAAGATGGCGGAAGCAATATAAAAATAGGGTAACATCCACAAGCATACATAGTAGGAAAAGAAAATACAATATAGTAACTCATCACAATATAGCAAGTAAAGTACATCCAGAAAGTTTAATTATTACAAACTAAAATGAATAACTGAAAATGAAAGACTCTCGTCCTCACTGGAATAATAAGACAAAGCTAGCTAGACAGCAGCTGGAAGGTCCTCCTCCTGAACTGGCTCCTCTTCAGCGACACTGCCCACGAACACGTCTGAATCTGACATTTGTCGGTATCACAAACGCCAGGGCCCCAGTCAACAAAATAAAAAGGTTACAGTTAGACAATTGTCTAAGTACATTTTAGGCTATTTAAAGTGAACTGAATATTAAAAGATATCACATTTAAATTTAACTATACATGCAGCAGTAAAGGGGTGCAATAAGCTATGAAAGAACTGGGATACTATAAACTATCTATTTATAGCATGCAACATGTATGTAAAGTAACATACAGACTCAAAATAAGTAAGGTAAGGCTAAAAGCAAAAATAACTGCAACTACTGAATAAACATGATCCTAACATGATTATGATCGAAGTAAAATATGCCGAGTATAAAAGGACATGAGTACTGAATATAATAAAATTCTAGCATCCTAAATATGCCATTCATATATATATCTAAACCATGAAAGTATACATACAACATGCAGATTAATGTAAAAAGAAAGGCCACTGAGACATGTGGCAAAAGCAAAGCAATGTATAACATATAAAGCCACTGAGACATGTGGCAAAGCGAGCAAATACTGAAAATAAGGACACTGAAGCATATGGCAAAGCAAATCAGAAAAACAATACAATACAGCTAAAGTAGTAATAAGCCTAAGTTCTAGTACTGCCATACCAGCCAATAGGCCATACAGGGCCTCCAATATCAATCAATCAATCAATCCCCAGCCTAGCCATCCAAATATGCTAAGTCTGAGTCCAGTCTATACAATACTACTACTGAAGAGGCAGACTAAACTAGGTCATATTCTACTAACTAAAACACTTAATTAAGGCAATTTTAGGGCAACCCAAAATTTAGGTTTTAAAGACCTAATTAATCTTAATTAGCACTAATCACTTAATTAAGCCTCTAAGGGTGATTAGTGAAATTAAGGCAATTTAGGGCAATCTAACTCTACACTTAGATTTTAATTGACTTAATATAAGGTTAGGAACAACCCTCACTCAATTAGAGGCTTAATTAGGGTTAAGTTCACTAATCCTTAATTAGGGTGATTAAGGAGTGATTAAGAAAATTAATTGCCCAAAATGGATTTTAAGGGTTTGGAATTGTTCCTTAGGTCATAAGGAGCAATCAGAGCCCTTAAACTCATAATTTGAATAATTAGGTGATTTTATATGATTTATTTAAGAACAGAAAAGTTTTAGTTAATATTTTTAAATCCAGCCATTGGATCTGGAATTTTATTTTAGATTCAGATTCCTAAAATTTTTTTGATTCAAATGGTTAATTGGATCATACCATTTGGATGTGTGGATCTAAAGTTATTCCATTAATTTATTCTGAATATTTATTTAAATTAAAACTTTAGGTTTTAATTAATTTAAATCATATCTATTAAAAATACACTCCAATAAATATTAATTAACCGCGGCCCAAAATCAGAACCGTGCGGGTCAGCAGCCGGCCTGACCTGGACCCTCGACTTCGTCTTCAACCTATCGACGGGCCCTGAGCCCGTCGAATTTCAAAGCTGAAATTCTCGGTGCTCCGGCGACGGCAGGGGCTCAAATAAATCCCTACACGTTCCCTGAGGGAAGACACATCGATTGGACCAAGAACCCCCATCTAGATCCCTCTGGATCGATGGGGTCTAGGTCACCCGAAACGTTCTTCAGAAATCCGTCTCAGGCCACCTGTGAGGGAGAAATTCTCCTCACAGAGACCACGATTTGATCGGGGCTCGATCCCTACACATTCAGTGAGTCAAGACACATCGAACCCCCAACCTATCTTAACCTAGGGTGCAGCCAATCGCTGGGTCCTTGGTCGGACTCAGCCATTGGTTCGTCTGCTAGCTCAATCGATCGATACGATCGATTCGAGCTAGCTTAGCCCCAAGCGACAATCACAGGAGTTTCCTAAGTGGCTAAGGCTACTTAGACGACATTTAGAGCTCAATCCAGATGGCAGAAACGAAAGGGAGCTTCATAAATTATAATGGTGGAAAGCTGTACCTTGAACCGGGGATACAGGCCTTGCCGAGGGAAATTGTAGGGTGCTGAAGCTTCCTGAAGACTATACGAAGCTTCCCAGGGAGTCTGAACACTAGACGGGCCCTCTATCAGCGGTTCAAAGCTCTGCAATAGCCAGGAAATCGCTGAGAGAAAGAGAGCTCCAGCAGGCCTTCTACCGGGGAATTGGGGATTCACAGTGAGCAAAGGGACTCACTGTGAAGTCCTAGGGGTACTTATAGGCTCTAGGGAGGGTCAGGCAAGGAGGCCAAGGCTCGGGCTTGGAATTTGGCTCGGCCCGAGGCCCTTCACTGGTTTCCCAAAATTGGGATGGTCCAAACCTCCTGGCTCAGCCGGCTCGGCTCGGCCACTTACGGGAAGGTGCCAACGGTCGAGCTGACCTGGCACGGGGAGTGGCAGACAGGAATTATGTGGCAAATTTCCGCAAATTTTTCCTGTCGGGGCGGATCCTTTGGGGAAGAAGATGAATAGTTGCGGGAGGGTTGGGAGCCGTCTGATGGATCGCCAGTTGATGCGGAACGGTCCTGATCTCCCGACATCTAACGGTCGCGCGTGGGATTGGATCGGCCGTTGGATCTGATCCGCGGATCGAATGGGCGATCAGCTTACTTAAGGCGGATGGATTAGGCGCCGTCGGATCAGATCTCAGAACCACGGAATGGTCGAGATCTGCTGGATCCGATCAACAACGCGGGCCGTTGGATTGGAGCGCGCTAAGATGCGTGCTAAGGATCCTACGGGTGCAAAACGGCGCGCCGCTGTCGGGACCCCGCATCGGATCTGCCGCGGTCTCGACAGCAAATCCCAACAGTGATTTTAATAATAAAAATTAAATTTAATTAAATTAAAAATCATTTAAATAAATTTCAATTATTCCAAAAATTCCTAAATTCAATTTAGGTCCAAATGAGCTCCAAAAATTCACCCTTAGCTAATTTGGGTGTGAGGAATTCAAAAATGAAATCAAATTAAATTTGGAAATCAAAATAATTTAGGTATTTTTTAGGGCTTAAAAATAGCCAAAATACCAAATTCTCCAAATTTACTCCAATTGATTTCAAACTTCTATGTTTAAGTTTAAATGACCCATTGAACCCAATAGAATCAAAATCAAATATTGGTTTAGCTTAATTAATCTAGTTTTAAGTTAGGGTAACAACCTAGGGTTGTTACAGCCAATTAGCCAGAGAGGGCCACAACACTTATTTTATTGGAGGCTCATGATAGGCCACCAAGAGTGTACTCATTGTTAGACAAGGCCATATGGAAGGTACACTTTACCTGATCAATAAAGTATCTAATTCTATTATAGCTGCTAAAGAGATTGATGCAGATCTATGGCACCGGGCTTGTCCATATGAGGGAGAGGGGATTGAAATCCCTATAGTCAAAAAGGAAGCTCCAAGGACTGAAGTCAGTAGGCTTATATTTTTGCGAAGACTGTGCTAGGCAAATTGAAAAAGGTTTCATTTTCTAAATGTGGAAGAGAGCTGAAAAGCAAAAAACTTGAGTTGGACAGATGTATGGGGGTCAAGTCCTACTTCTTTCATAGATGGAGCCACATATTTTGTTACCTTCATTAATGACCATACAAGGAATATATGGGTTTACTATCTAAAACATAAATCTAATGTATTTTATGTGTTTGAAAAGTGGTTAGCTTTGGTGGAGAATAAAATAGGATTAAAGCTTAAGTGCTTGAGGTTCGATAATGGCAGTGAGTATTATGATAGGGAGTTCAGGGAGTTTTGTACCTTGAGAGGCATCAAGAGCGAGTTTATAGTTCCAAGAACACCATAGCAAAATGGTGTTACAAAATGGATGAACAGGACAAACACAGGAAGAGATAGGAGCATGAGATTATATGCAGGTCTACCAAAATATTTATGGGCTGAAGCTACTAACACTGTTGTTTACTTGATAAATTAGGGATCTTCCATACCCTTGAATAAAGGGATTCTCCAGGAAGCTTGGAGCAAAACAGAGGTGAAACTGAACTACCTCAAGGTATTCAGCTATTCATCATATGTGCACATTATTGCTGAATTCAAGAGCAAGCTTGATGCTAAGGCAATCAAGTGCACATTCGTTGGATGTGCGTGGGCAAATTTGGTTATAGATTCTAGGATAATCAGAACCAGAAGATCATCAGAAAAAGGGATGTCACTTTTAATGAAAGTGAAATGTATAAAGATTGTATTAAAGTCACTACTGATTCCAAAGATGCTTTAGATAGAGAACCCCAACACATATAAATTAATGACAGTGTTGAGACAGATGTTGGAGTACATGAAGAAGCTCAGGAGGGTATCAATGTTGAACCACAAATACCCATGTTAAGAAGATCCACAAGAGTTTTAAGACCGCCATAGAGGTACTCTCCTTCTTTCTTTTATCTGTTACTAACGGATGGTGGTGAACCAAAAATCTTAGAAGAGGCACTTCAAGTTGAATATTCAATCAAGTGGGAGGCTTTAATAAATGATGAAATGACATCACTCATGTGAAATGGGACATGGGAGTTGGCACCCTTACAAGTTGGGAAGAAGGCCCTTCAAAATAAGTGGGTTTACCAAGTGAAGGAAGAACCAAATGGGAGCAAGCATTACTAGGCAAGAATTATAGTAACGGGCTTCCAGCAAAGGCATGGGGTCGACTACAGTGAGATCTTCACCCTAGTTGTGAAGATGACAGACATCAGGGTTGTGCTGAATATTATTATAGTTGAGGATCTGCATCTGGAGAAAATGGATGGCAAAACTGCATTCTTTCATAGAGAGCTCGAGGAGGAGCTATACATGCAACAACTTGTAGAGTACAAGGCTCAATATAATGGAAAATCCGAGCTAGTGTGTAAGCTCAAGAAGAACTTCTATAGATTGAAGCAAGTGCTAAGGTAGTGATACAAAATATATGACAGGTTCATGTTAGAATCAGGGTACAAAATATGTCAGGCAGATCACTGTTTGTATATTAAATAGCTTAAGTCCTCCTATATTATTCTGTTGTTGTATGTGGATGATATGTTGATCGCAAGATCGGACATGGAGGAGATAAGGATACTGGAATAGCTTATGTCAAAAGAGTTTAACATGAAGGACTTGGGGTCGTCCAGGCAAATTCTTGGAATTAGAATTAATAGGGAAAGAAGGGCAAGAATTCTAAAGCCATCGTAGAAAGAATATATTGAAAAGGTGCTGAAACTATTCAACATGAGTAAATCAAAAGCCAGTGGGTACTCCCCTAGCAAGTCACTTTAGCTTATCAAAGTAAGAGATGTCAAAGTCTGAAGAAGAGAAGGAGAATATGCTGAAAGATCCTTATGCTTCAGCAGTTGGGAGCTTGATCTACGCGATGATCTACACGAGACTGAATATTGCCCATGCATTAGGAGTGGTCAGCAGATTCATGAGAAACCTAGGGAAGCACCATTGTGATGCGATTAAGTGGATCCTAAGATATCTAAAAGGATAACATACAAAGCTTTATGCTTTAGAAGATCTGACATTATTTTATTGAGCTATGCCAACTCAGATCTTGCAGGAGATGTTGATAGTATGAGAAGCACTATAAATTATGTGAATACATTGGGAAGTGCAGTGGTGAGTTGGATGTCCAAGCTATAAAATATCGTGTCGCTATCTACCACGGAAGTGAAATATGTTGCCATTACAGAGGTAAGTAAGGAGATGATCTGGTTGAAAAGTCTTATGGCAAAATTGGGCAAGGAGAAAGAGGATGTGAAATTCTATAGTGATAGTATGAGCACTAGTCACCTAGAAAAGGACAAAGCACATTTAACTCCATTATCATTTCATCTGAACCTGTTAGAATAATGATCGCTCGAATTGGAAAAGATCAACACTTCTAAGAATCCAGCTAATATGCTTACAAAAGCCGTAATAGTGGAGAAACTGAAGCTATGTATAGCTACAATTGGCCACAGTACGCGAAGAGAGAGCGGGGGTGAGCCACACCACGTTCTTGACAAGAATAGAGAAATATAATGAAGAATTAAATATGGAAGAGGGGGTGATTACCTAAAGGTCTCCAAGTGAGAGATTGTTATTTGTGGAGACCATTTAGTCCATCATAAAGATACTAATGGTGCTTTAGTTTGCTTTCGGGAGGTTCCGAGGGGATTCGGAACAAAAAGTAAGGTCTAGCAAAAACACATGCGCTACGACGTGCCACAGTAGAAATCGACGCTGCAGCGCGCTGCAATGGGTACATCCCAAGACGCTCGCTATTCGAAAGGCGGACTCTATCGCACGCCGCAGCGGGTTCAATCCCAAATCGCGGGCGCTACCGCGAACTGCAATATCAGGCTATTCGAAAGGCGGGCGCTATCGAGCGCCGCAGTGGTAGGCCATTCGAAACATGAGCGCTACAGCACGCTGTAGCTCCTGGCGGAGTTCTGCTTCGGTTCAGGTTATGCCTTAAGTAAATTGTAGGGCATTTTGGATATTTCATGATCAAAAAATGAACTAGGTACTTAATCAAACAAGTTGGGAGGAGTTTACAATGTTGGCATTTTTCGTTTGGAGGCTAAGACTACTGTGAGGAGGAGATCCGAAGGTGAAGCCCTAAGGAAGCTGCAGTTCAAGAAACTGCTTGCATGCTGGAGAAGACACTCTAGGTGGTAGCTGCATTCTCTCCTCTCCATATTAGAGTAAGAGGTTGTGTATTTCCAGTCAAAGGATAAGCTATTTGTAACTTTGTAATTTTCAAGTTTTCATAGTGACATGTTCTGTGATGTGGCTCCATAATTATTTTCGTTCTTAGGTTTTTCACATAATCTTTTGTATTTTGATGTTTGTGTGCTCGTGCTTATCTTGCATGCATGTGCTGTGTGATTTTCTACTTGTAATTTTGTGATTTCAGATTTGCATGGTAATCGTCAACGCAACCCCGGTTCTCAATTAAATGCACTAATCAAACTGATTTCGCTACGAAGTGTGTTCTTGATTGTAAAGGAAGGTTCAGAATTTTTCTTCAACACAGGGTCACTTCAAATCATTCAAGGGACCAAGCCAATTTTAGCTTAGGTTTTTGAAACCTATTCTTACCCTTTTACTCATATGTTCTTACCATTTGTGAAGTTATATATATATATATATATATGGGAGAAAAATTCTTTAATTGTAGGTTTAAGAAAAAATGCATAGGTGATTAATGTTGTGTTTTTGATTTTTGAATTTTTTTTCAATATATGAGTTCTAATCGTATTGCATTATTTATATTTAAGAGTCATTTTGTTTATTTTTTAAAATTAAAATGAGAGAGAAAGAAAGAATCCTCAAATCATGGAAATATATGAACAAACATGCTGAATTGTCAACTCCAATAAAAAGGTAAAATTGAATCGTACAAAATGCCTTGAGCTCAGCGTCTACTTGCTCTAACAAAAGCTATGAGAGTTCATAGTCTTTCTATTATTTTTTGGCTGGCTTTCTCTCTCAGTTAGAGTGGTCGGAATAAAGTTTGCTACTTTTGGCACCATTGGGTGGTTGAAAATTATTGTATACTTTTCTATGATCATACCTCCCCACATGAGCCTTTGAAATACTTAAGTAACTAAGAAAGTGCATTCCTTTTTGGTTTGCACGAAGCTCAAGAACTAGAGGTTGAATGTATTTACTTGCTGAACACCTCTCGTATGTATTGTTGTGCCTAGTTTCTACATAGAGGGAGAAGAACTTTGAAATCATTTTGCGAAACATGACTAGAACTTGAAGGATTTTTTTATAAAATACTGAACCTAACCATTAGCTATACTTGAAGTATTTTATAACACTCCATGACTGGAATACTTGAAGTATTTTGTATCATATTTTTCTTTAGATATCTTATGTGATTCGGATGGCTGATTGTCAGATGGAGAAGACCACTAGAACAACAAGTTTTCTGTCCTCTTTTGCATTTGCTAATTTGTTATGAAAAATTAATCACATTTAGCCTAGAACTAATGAAGCCATAGCGTCCAATGCTGATATTGCTAAAAAATGGAAATTATATCTCAAAGTTGCATGCAATTATGCAAAAACCATAATGCCATAAACTATAATTGATGCTTTTAGCATAGTTCTTTACCTATGTTTTTGTAAGTTTTCTTATGACAGCTTCAAAAGGGTTCAGTAGTACTGAAGTTACAGACCATTTCTTTATTACAATGAGGTTGCTACTAAAAGTGAGATGTGCTTTTATTAGAAAACAATCTAAACAATCACTTCAAAACCTTACACAGTTCCTGCACAAAATGATAAGGTGCACAATTAATTAGGTTATTAAACCTAATTAATCTAGCTTAATTTACATTAACTATAGTTTTATTACCTTTTTAAAATTTAGAGGATCACTCAATTAGATCAAGCACTCCATGAGAAAACTTTGGTCGAAATTTAAAACCAATTGAGTTAAATGTTCTCATAAATTTTTTTATTAGATCTAGTCTTTAAAAACTAAAATAAAATAAAATGTGTCAAAACTAAAATATTTTTGTCTTATTAAATCTCATACATAAAAATATAAAATTGTTAGTGGATCTACCACCAGAATTTATCTAAACCTGTGATTCGATCCAACTTGCCAACGCAGCGCTACAACACCTTCTTCCTCAGTGAACTCGCTCTAATGCCCATGGGATAAGTCAGCTATACCTTTTCATTTATGTGCTCCAACATCATTTTTTCAATTTCTTTTTCTTTAATTGATCTCTTAAGAGAATGAAGGCATACGATTCATCGCATGGCATGTCGTTTATACGCTAAATTTTGCCTCTCTCTAAAACCCAAAATGTCGGATTTCTCATCACCAATGTGTTGGATCTACACCAAATTAATTCAGACACCAGTGCATGAGTCTAAGCTTTAATCAAAACCATGAAATGCAGCGAGAATCAAAAGTTTTTCTTAGAAACATGTAATGGGATTTTTTACTCCGGCGGCTCGATCTCCATGTCATCGTCCAGTCTTTTATGAGCTGTCACATAATGCCAAAATGTATTGAAATTTGTTCCCAGGCATGGTAGCTGTAATTGTTTGAGCCATTTTTGCTAAACAAGAGTGTTGGAGTCGGCTACTCATTCCCTTGACCTGAAACTTAGCCGAAATGGACTAACTCATCCAGACAACCTCAAAGGCTCAAACCACTTCTATTTAAATCCTCTGAGGTCCCTAAGAATTAAGCTTATTATCTCTTACTCTTTAAGCTCTTAATTTCCTTTTGAGTAGCAAAACTAACTACTTACTTAGAAGAGCTGCTACTGATCAATACCCAACTATAGAGGACTTACTAACATATTGGTTAAAATTCAAGCTCCTTAAGCTTTCTAACCATGAGCTTCCTCATCAAGGGTCCAACAAGTTTACAGATGGAAGTTAAGGCTTAGAAAGTCTCTTTCTCCATGGAGAAGGCTAAGTGCAATAGAGTATCTCTTTGGATAGTTGTTGTCTTTCCCTTCTTGACATTCCATGGAGCCCTTTGAACTATCGAATTGAGCCCAATCAAGCCTTAGAGGTTGCCAAGAAGCATGAAGAAGCCTTTTATTGTACTGTTGCTAAGGTTTGAAGAACTTAAGCCATCAATGTCTTATTTAAAGGCAACTAAAAATGCTCTTAAGAAAAACCAAGGGTATGGTTAACCAATCTTCTAAGAGCTATCCTACCTCACTTTAGACCTAAAGAAATTTTAATAGGCACCTATGAGAATAGGTTAAACCACATATTAGCTTTCTTTTATATGAATCCATGAGACTAAACTAATGCATGGTGAACCCTAAAGGTTGATCCATGATTACCCCAAGCACTTAGGTTAGGCATATCCTAGGGCTAACTCTATTCAAATGCAAAGTATGAGCTAGAGATCTAAGTGACCCCAAGAGGATACTTAACTTCCACTAATAATTTGGCTAAGAGGAGAACTATTAGAAGGACTAACCATGAATATCCATCTTTAATCACACTAAATGCAACCATATTGATTATGAAACAAATATTAACTAAGGACATTATTATATCTAACCTATTAAATACAAAGCAAGGTGAGCCCAAATTGAAGATCCTAAGGATGGCATGTCTCCACCTTAGATTATTTTAGGTTAGATTAGAGGAGCTTAGACTAATCCTCCATCAAATGCTTTAATGAAACCCTTTTATGCTATTTTGGTTCAAGTAAGTTTACCCATATGCTGGAACATCCAATAGACTTAAGATGAAGATAAAAATTAATATACATTTAACATTTGTGGTTAATCCATCTTATCTACCGTAACTTGGACTTCAGGGGAGGAATCATGGAGATTACTTACTTATAGGTTAACTAGGACATATAAGTTCATTTATGTGTTACCCATAAGTGAGTAAATAAAGTAGTGAAGCTAAGGCAAACTGATTTCATGAAGAATTCTTGAAGAGCTTACTATTATAGAATACTCGTAGCTATGGTTTAATAAAAATACAGCATCATGTTTCTCATTCCTTGGGCTAACTAAAGTTTAACCAAAAGCCTAAGCCTTAAAAGGCTTGATCATCAAATAAAATGAGATTATTCAGGGTAAGCTAAATAAAAGGGTATCCATATTAAAGCGAACCCAAGAGTCTTGGGTGCTAAGTAAAATGCACTTAGACCCTTGGTGATAATATAGATTAACTTAGTCACCAAAGAAATTTAGCTATCCCAAAGCTTAGTTCAAGGCAATCTTTGGCAATACATGATTAAGACAAGACGTGATTAAATATTGTAATAAGAGTAATGTAGTATCATGGTAACCCTTAATCACATCTCTAGATTAAATTAAGTAATCCTCCATAGCATTAACCATTATAATTTGGGTTAACATTGGTAAACAAAAAGTTGACCCAACCTCTAACAAATCCCATAATATTGGAAGGTGTGGTCAAAGAAATATCATTGACAAAATCATCATTTTGGAAGAGGCCTCAACTAATAAATGAAGGATGGTGGCAACCTTAAGAGAGTCATATGATAAATCCAAAGGAGAGATATATACTATACCAAGTTGATTTCAGAATTGAACAAAATATCAAACCATATTAAGACTCCAAACTATGTGAGTTTTGAACCCAATCAAAAATAAGAAATCTTTGTATAATTCTCAAAGAAGCTAAACATTACATTGTAAGGATAATAGCTACATGCTAAAGTATCTGATAGGATCTTAAAATCTTGTGTTTGAACCCCATATTTTGTGTGCATTTTCATTAGAATTATATACTAGTCAATGCTATTTGTGTGTTCTTCAATCTTTACATTAATTTGGTTGATCTAAGAATAAGAATAAAGATTCATCTAAGGATGTAAGAACCTAGGCACCTAAGTGCCATAAATGTAGAGAGTCTGATTCCCAAATGCGCCTTGGCACCGTACATGCAGAGAGCCAAGCGCCCATGCGCCACATATGTAGAGAGCCAGGTTCCTAGGAGCCATACATACAAAGTGTCAGGCGCTCAAGTGCTATAATATATTTGACCTAGACAATGCCATGGGCGCCCACATGCCCGACGTTGTTCAAACATGAATAGAGGAATCTATTGATGTTCAAGCGGCGGTTTAGGGTGGTTTAAAAGCTATATAAAATCATAATAATGGGGAGAATCATAAGGGATAAGCAAATAACATAAGAGAATAGAAAGGAATAACCTAGAGCTGCTAAGGACACAAATGATATAAGAGAAGAGGAAATAGAGCGCCATAAGAGAACCCTTAGGGCTGTCCCTTCAGTAACTCTTACTTTACCATTATTTTGGTACTTTATTTATGCAATAATAATTTTCTTATGCTCTCTAAAAATTTGCTTGAAAGATTATCATGTAATGACAACCTAAACACCATTCGAGGAGGGTTAAGCTAAGATATATGGACTAGTTAGTTACGTGGATGCAAAATTTATCATAAATGAATGTTGTCATAAATGTTTAAGTTTTTTACTTCAGAATCTTGAATGCTTGTTCTTCATTTCAATATTATATTATAAAAGATCTCATGCTGCATTAAATTCTTATTTTGAATCATAAATCCTAAAATAAGGGTTTATATGTATGTGAATGTTTAATGTTCATTTGAATATTGAGTTATTAAAAACCTTTCACTTAGACATAAGTGTAACGACCCAAGTGTTGTTACTTGGGTTTAGACATCCAAATTAGATTAAAATCATCGTTAGTGAACTCCTAATAGCATTTGGAGCTTGCACCTGGTGCAATTTAGAGATCGTTCATTTTGGCACGCATTTCAAAGCAATCTGAATACCCTGAAAATTTCCTAAATTATTTTGGCCTCCAAATAAAAATTGAAGTTCATCATGAAACTCGTCACCCCCAAATTAGCTAGGGGGTTACATTTTGGGAGCTTTTTAAAGTTGTCGAATTTTCCCAAAATATTTTAATGCATTTTAAACACTCATAAAATTAAGATAATTAAGTTGATCTCCAATTCAAAATCTAACTTATTTTTTGAGTTCCTCACCCCTCATTAGCTAAAGGTGAATTTTAGTGACCATGATGGTATTAAAAAAGCACATGTTACATTAAAAGCCACTAACATTGTCTGTGACTTTGCCAACATTTTTCCCAAGGATCTACTTAATATACCCCCTATCAGAGAGATATGTTGCATATTGATGTAGGAGAAGAAAAGGATTGACTATGCCTCTAAACAACCAAAAGTGCAGTGCATGAGCGCAGCTTACCGGTACATGGTCTGTAATTAATTATCATAGTCTTCACTCTGAATTTTTTGAGGCACTACCTCTTTGGAGAAAAGTGTGAGATATTTATAGGATATTTAAATAATCAATAAATCTTCACCAAAAATAAGATATTTCTTCTCAAAAAATACAATTGCAGTTACTAAGAATTTTGACATAGCGATTAAATATCATTTGGGAAAGCACAATGTTATTACAAATGCAATTACTCACAGCCCATCTGGCTCCCTTAGCACAATCATTAGGGAAGCATCATTAATCCATGAATTCACTAAGTTAGAAATACGTGTTAAGTCGTCCCCTCAGTTGAGTAATATGCTTGGTCCAACGATAATTGAGCCAACCCTTGATATTTATACTAGATCCATGCAAAATAATTATGAGGAGTAACCACTCATACAACAAGCCTTACAATATGATAAAAAAAGGAACTCTGAGTTAAGTGTGGTTATATCTTTCACTAGAATAGGCTATGGGTGCACCCATATCCAGAAACTAAGGTGTCACATCCTCTCTAAGGAGCACCGCTCCAGTTACATAATTTATAATGGTAAAACCAAGCACATTCTGTGATTATCATGTTCATCCACTCTACAACACCATTTTACAGTGGTGTTCTTTGAACTATAAATTCTCTCTTGATTCCTCTCAGGCCACAAAACTTCTTGAACTCCTTGTCACAATACTCGCCACCATTGCCGGATCTTAAGCACTTAATCTTTAGCTCTGTCTCATTGATAACCAAATCTAACCATTTTCCAAACACATCAAGCACATTAAACTTATATTTAAGGAAATAAATCCATACCTTCTTTGTGTGGTCATTAATAAAGGTGACAAAGTATATGGCTCCTCTTATGGAAAAAGTTGAAGTTGGCCCCCATACAACTGTATGCACAACCTCAAGTTTCTTTCCTTTCAAATCTCTTTCACTTTTAGAGAATGTAACCTTTTTCTAATTTCCCGATACACAATCTTTAGAGAAATCCAAGTTCACTGACTTCAATCCTGGGAGTCATTCTATATATTGTAGGGATTTCAACCCCAATCGCTAATATGGCCAAGCCTCCAGTACTATAGACCCACATATTTATTATGCAACTACAATGGAATCAAACACTTTATTGATCAGGTAAAGTGTACCTTCCATGTTTACCATGCAACAATGAGTGCACCCTTAGTGACCTTCCATAAGTCCCATGCAAAGGTCGTAATGTAGCCCTCCATGGCTTGCTAGATAACTGAAATTAGGTTCCTTTTTAGACACGTAACATTCTTAACTTCTCTGAGCTTGCAAATTGCACTACTTGCTAGCTGAACATCCACATCACCTTTTCATATGATGTTGTATGCCTTGTCATCTCTAAGAAACACCTTCCCCAAATCACCCTTAGTGTAGTATTTGAAGGCACCCCTCAAAGGAGTAGCATGAAAGGATGTGCCTAAGTCCACCATTGCATCCTGATCCTCTTTTGTTAAAACATTCATTGTGGGGCACATATCCTTGCTCCCACCACTTGTCTTCTTCAGGATAGAGTAATCCTTCTTAAAGTGACCTATTTTTCCATAGTTCCAGCAATCAAGCTTAAATTTGATTTTCATCATCTTAACATAGTCTTGTTTCTATTATGCCTCTCGTTCACATTTCATCCTCATATCTCATCATTTAAAGCTGAAGTAGATGCATCCCCATGGGATCCTTTTTGCACCTCTTCATTCAGCACCAACCCGATAATGTTATACAATTTCAACAATGTATTTCTTGATGAGTTACTAATGGCTGTCACAAATCCATCCTAACTGTTCGACAATAAAGAGAGGAATAATAGAGCTCGAACTTCATCATCAAACTTGATGGCCACTAAACTCAACTGACTTGTCACAATATTGAACCCATTCAAATGTTCAGTTATTGAGCAGTCATCCATCATCTTTATGTTAAATAGTCTTTTCATCATAAAGCGTTTGTTGTAAGAGGAAGGCTTCTCATATATCCTTGCCAGAGCTTCCATGAGATTCACAGTTGTTTAATCATTAACAATATTAAATGCAACATAAGAGGATAATAAAAGATGAATCAATTCCAATGCGGTTCCATCAAGAATCTCACAATCTTCATCTGACATAGTGGTCAGTTTTCTGTCAGCTCCACTAAGTGGTGATACAACTTTTTCTGGTATAGCAAATCCTCCATTTGCATTTTCCAGAAAGTAAAATTAGTGTCATTAAACTTCTTTATTTTGTGTCTTATTTCATCAGTCATTGCTCCTACTCAAACTGTAAACCCTAGAACAACAAAAAACTATCGCTCAAATATTAGCTATTGTGACTTGATGTGAGCACTGCGATGGAAACGATTTGAGCTCGAGATGAGAACTGGGGTTCCGTTGACTGTTACCAAGTAATTGACAAAATCAACCAAGCACAAAATAAATACAGCACAATAATATGCACATCCACAAGTATTCAAACACAATGATATTTACGTGAAAAATACAAAAATGGAAAAAATCACAGAGCCACATCACATAGAAATTTTCACTATGAATCAAGAAGATTATAGAATTACAAAATGCTTCACTTTAATAAGAATAAGAAAGATCTGCCACTTACCCAGTCTTCTGATCAATTTCTTCTTCTGTAATGAACATCACTTCTTACTCTAGGTTGAAGAAGAAGAGCAGCAACCGCTACCTCTTTGGGTTCTCTCAAACATGCAAAAGTCATTGCACGTCTGCTCACTCTCATAAAAAATATCTCCATAATGTTTACTTATCTATTCTAGCAAAATTTGAACCCCAAAGAGTCAAAAATACTCCCCAAATTACTTATGGTGATGCCTAAGCCAGAGAAGAAAATTGTCTAGTGCTATGGTGCACTGTAGTGCCCGGGCTTCGGGTGACCAGGAGCCAGGGAAAACTATAGCGCCCTAATCTCTGAACTGCCTACCGTTAGGGCGCGCTACGGCATGCAGTAGGGCTCCAATCTCTAGAGTGTCTGTCGAAGTGGCGTGTTGTAGCACCCCACTCTCTGGATGCTGAGCACCACGGTGGGCTATGGCACCTGAACTTTCCCAACTTGTCCTGGATCACCTCATAACCTCCTGGAAGCCTACCGGAGCTTCATCAGCATCTCCACGATGATCTGAATAGTCTCCAGATCCCAACAGAACCCGCAGCTTAGATGTTATGATTAGCACTTTTATTTTTGTTGTGTGAAAGTAAATATTTTCTTTATTTCATTTCAATTGTATTAAAACTATTTTGAATGTATTTTTTTATTATTTTATGTGATGATTGCAATTTTATTTCTTTCTGGATGATTGGATATGGATGTATACATTTGCTTATGCATTAATCATTTATAGTTTTGTATTATTATGCTATGTCTAGATAGGATCCTGGCTTAATAACACCTAATATTTGATTAACTTTATTAATCCACTATTAGGGTATTACATTATGGAGCAAAGTAACCATGCTCTTCATTAAATGTTGATTCGTCAGCATTGTTCAAATCTCACCGTCGATATCTGCGTCATCATAGTGTACTTGATGTCTAGACATTTGTTGATCAATTTGCATTAAAAAAAGGAGCAAATATTTAATTATCACATCTTATTCTCTATTTGGATCTGTAATCCATTGAACTTGTTCAAGATGCTCATGGGCTATACTACATCATCATCTTGGGCAAGACTTTCTTCAATCATCATCTTCTATCAGTGCTTTTCTCTTACCATTAAAAATTGATTCCTTCCAATCCGATATTGCATCTTCATCAATAATGGCATCTATGCTCATATTTTCTATCATTCTATAACGAAAATTGTAACCATTAATCTTCAACTTCATGATTTTGTTTTCAAGTTGATGTACTGAGCATCTACCAAAGCAGCACGACCGAACGCCTTCAAAAGCTTGATTGCACGCTTCTTTCTATTCCATGCTTCACATGGTGTCATATTCTAAGTTACTTTTGTGGAGGCAATAATCATTATAGCCCTGATATTGCTGCAACTATGGTGTCATGAAGTTGAAGTTTAAACGTGGAAATGTCAGCCAGAGGAGAAATTTCTTGTAAGGAAATAAGAACTGTGACAAAACAGCCTGCAAATCAGCACAAATGCTGTTGATGAACTTTGAAGCACGGGCGAGCGTTATCCAAAAAGCTGGACTCTGGATAGGTTCTGATTAAGAGATTTTTCTTCATAAAGAAGCTGCACTTTTTTTCTGTTTTGTCCAAACTAAAAAACCAAGCAGCAACAGCTTCACGTGTTATACAAAACCCATTGCTATGGAGACCTTTCTTGTGTTACTATTTTACAGCTTACATTAAAATAAGTATAATGAGGAATTCAAATCTCACAGGTTCGAAATCAGATACTATATTCAGACAATACAGCTGAGGTGCAGCCATTCTGAATTTATTTTGAAAAATTTGAGTTCAAAGTGTGATTTTTTTTCTCTATTTATAATTTGTCCTGTAATTGGATTCTTCTATTTTGCTAAGTACTGTTTATCTTTTTTCTACTTCACATTTATGCAATAAAAGAGAGTTTAACCAACACAACTTTCAAGCAAACAAAGTACAGCAAGTGTATATTTCGAAGCATTGAAGCTTTTGATATCCTTATTGAGATATGAGTGAAGGAAAAAAAAAAAAATTAATTTTCTTTAATTGAAGAAAAATTAAAGGAAATTAATTTTTCCTAAATTAAAGAAAATTAAGATTCCTTAATTAAAAAAAAATTAAAGAAAATTAATTCTCTATATATATATAATTAAACATCTCAATTATGATATTAAGAAACTGTTGCATTAATAACTTCTGTTTCGAAAATTATTGATTGGGAAATTTTCTTTATGTCCTTAATTGAGAGATTGAAATTTGTAACTCTTGAGAATCAATGATAGCTTATAAATAGGTCTTGATATGCAAGAGTTTCAATACACAAGATACAAGAGAAGATTTCCAAGAGAAAGTTTTGTAAGAGTTCTCTAACCTTAAATCATTTGTATTCCTCTCTGATTTTAGTGAAACTTTGCTCTCCTCCCCGTGGACGTCGGTGTGATCACCGAATCACGTAATTTCTGTCTTGTGACTGTGATTATTTTATGTGCTTGATTTTCTTGCTTTAATTTTTCAGTTTCTCAACGCTCGCTCAAGTTTCTTTTTGTTCCGTTTTTAGTTTAAACCCTATTCGATCCCAACAAGTGGTATCAGAGAAATGTTTGGTTTCCCTTGTTCATTCTTAAAAGCTAGGATTTTTTGCTTGAGCTAATTGTTAATTTGTGATTGAGTTTTATTAAAGCAAGAAGATAAACATGGCTGAAGGAGGAGAAGAGGTGGTTGATCTTCGTCATCATCGGTGGTGGAGAGGAGTCTCCACCAAGTTGTGACACATCCGGCTAAAATAGATGTGGTCAAATTTGATGAGAAGAACAATTTTAGGATGTGGCTGTGCAAGGTGACAGACGCACTGTGTGCCCTAAATCTTGAAGATGCTCTAGATAGCGAAGAAAAACCAGAGGAAAATTCAGAGAGGGACTGGATCAAGATGAACCGCAGTGCATGCGGCTTGAACCGAAACTGTTTGACTCAGGAGATCAAGTATGCAGTTATGATGGAGACATCGGCTTGAAAATTATGGAAATTCCTAGAGGCTAAGTACTTGACGAAGAGCGTGGAGAATAGACTCCACATGAAAAGGGGCTCTATAGATTTCAGATGAGAAGAGGGATTTCCATTGATGAGCACCTGAATGAATTCACAAAGCTATTGGCAGATTTGCCAAATCTGGATGAGACCGTGGAGGATGAAGACAAGGCCCTATTATTGCTGAACTCGTTGCCAGACGAGTACGAGCACTTCACCATGACGTTGATCCATGGGAAGGAGGTTCTAAAGTATGAGGAGGTGACTACAGCCCTTGTGAATCATGAGTTCAGAAGAACGGATAAGGAGTCTACCAAATATGATATGGCAGAGGCACTTACACTCTAGAGGGGAAGACCAGAGAAGAAGAAGCAATGGCCAAAGAAGAATGCAGACTTCCAGAAAAGGGGCAAATCTAGAGGCTGAAGCATTGGACGCAATCAATGCACATTCTGTTTAGAGACATGACATTGGAAGAAGGACTGTCCAAAGTTGAAAGACAAGCAGTGGGCAAGTGGATCTTCAGAGGCCAATATGATTCAAAATGTGGTGGAGGGTTCAGACTCTGATGTATCTCTTGTAACAGTTTCTATGAGTCTAATAGCAGCCATCTCTAGTTGGATCATGGACACCAGTGCAACATATCATATTTGCTCCCAGAAGGATTGGTTTTGTTCATATAGGGAAATGGACAGCAATGCAGTTACAATGGGAAATGATGCTACTTGCCGGATTACAGGAGTTGGTAGTGTGCTGATAAGGACACATTCATGAATAGTTCAGGAACTAAAGAAAGTCAGACACATGCCAGAAATCAAGAAGAATCTTCTATCTATTGGGGCCTTAGAAGCCAAGTCTTTTAGGTGGTAATTGAGGCAGGAGTTCAGAAGATCAGCAAAGGTGCAATGACTTACTTAAGATGAATCAGACAATAGAACCTCTACTACTTGCAAGGAAGTACAGTGATAGGTACAGTGGCTGTGGCTGAAGACTCTGAAGATGCCATGATGTTGTGGTATATGAGACTAGCACATGCAGGGGAACCATCACTGAAGGCATTAGAGAAAGTGGGGCTCATCAAAGGTATAAATTCATGCAAATTATAATTTTGTGAACATTATATTTTTGGCAAGAAAACACGCAAGCCCTTTGGTGTTGGCATTCACAACACCAAAAGTATATTAGAATATATACAAACAGATGCATGGGGACCAACGAAGACTACATCATTTGGTGGTCAAAGATATTTTGTTTCTTTTATAGATGATTACTTCAGATTTTTATGGGTGTACACTTTGAAGAGTAAAGCAAATGTACTAGAGGTATTTATAAACTGGAAGAAGATGGTGGAGAATCAAACGAGCAAAAGAATCAAGATAATCTATTCAGACAATGGCGGAGAATTCACATCCAATTCTTTTATTAAGGAATGTCAAGATTCGGGGATTGAGCGCAACTTCACAGTAAAAGAAACACTGCAGCAGAACGGGGTAGCAGAGTGAATGAACCGTACCTTGGTAGAAAAGGTGCGGTGTATGTTGTCCAATGCTGGGTTGGAGAGAGTCTATTGGGCGGAGGCCATAGACTATGCTTGCTACTTGGTGAACCGTCTGCCATCTATCACACTTAACAAGAAAACTCAATTGAATTATAGTCAGGACATCCTGCCACAGATTATGATCAGCTGAAGATCTTTGGCAGCCCAGCTTACTACCATGTTAGGAAGGATAAGCTTGAACTGCGAGCTAGAAAAGCAATTTTTGTGAGCTTCAAATGCGGCGTGAAGGGCTACAAATTTTATGATCCAATTAACAAGAGGATCATGGTGAGCAAGGCTGTCACCTTTGATGAAGAGTATTTCTTGAGACAGGGGAGTTCTCATCAAGTGGAGGATAATACTGAAACTCTTACAGGAAGGCAGAGAGTGGGGTTTGATGTCAACCCATTTGTTCCACAGGAAACTTCACATCACATTGAAGATACTCCTACAGATGAAGACCACGTTGGTGATAATGAAGAGCAAATTGATATTGATGGTGAGGCTCCAACTCGGGAGTCAATTGCTAAAAATAGACCTAGAAGGAATGCACCTCGATAACCAGCCTGGCTTAGAGACTACGTCACATTTGTATTGTCTGCAGTGGAGGAAGATGTTCCCTCTCACTTCAAAGAAGCGGTGACAGGCTCAGAAGAAAATTTATGGAAGCAGGCTATGAATGAAGAGATTGAGTCTCTTCACAAAAATAAGGTATGGATGTTGGAGAAACTCCCTCCAGGAAGAAAAGCTATTGGGTGCAAATGGGTGTATGCAAAGAAAGAAGGTTCCTCATAAGCTGATGTGCACTATAAAGCTAGACTTGTGGCAAAGGGCTTTGCTCAGAAGGAAGGGGTTGATTATGATGAGGTGTTTTCCCCAGTTGTGAAACACTCCTCGATCCGTGTGCTTTTATCTTTGGTGGCACAGTTCGACTTGCTGCTTGAGAAGCTTGATGTGAAGACAACATTCTTGCATGGAGAACTAGAGGAGGAGATATATATGATGCAACCCCCAAGGTATAGTGAGCCAAGAAAGGGAGATTTAGTATGTAAACTAAACAAGTCTCTATATGGGCTAAAGCAATCACCGAGGCAATGGTACAGAAAATTTGATCAATTTATGCAAAAAGAGGAGTACTGCAGAAGCCAGTTTGACCATTGTGTGTATTTCAAGATGCTGCCTCAAAATAACTTCATTTATTTATTATTGTATGTCGATGACATGTTGATAGCTACTTCGGATCAGTCAGAAATGGATCATATAAAGGATCAATTATCAAAGAACTTTGAAATGAAGAATCTGGGAGAAGTAAGGAAAATATTAGGAATGGAAATCTGTAGAGACAAAATTGCAGGGAAGGTTTGATTGATCCAGAAGGGGTATTTGGAGAGAGTGATAAAGAGGTTTAGGATTGGAGAAAATACAAAGTCTATAAGTATACATCTAGCGCCTCATTTTCGCCTATCTGCAGAGCAATGTCCGAAGTCAGATTTTGAAAAAGAAGAACTGCACACAGTGTCGTATGTTAGTGCAGTTGGGAGCTTAATATATGTCATAGTTTGCACTAGATCAGATTTGGCACAAGCTGTTGGAGTTGTGAGCCGCTACATGCATAATTCGGGGAAGGATCATTGGCAAGCAGTGATGGGAATCTTCAAGTACTTGAAAGGTACAACTGGTGTTGGATTATTATTTCAGAAGCAACCCTCAATAGCTGACTTGTGCGCGGGATATGTGGACTCCGACTATGCCGGAGATTTGGATCGAAGAAGTTCAACAACTGGTTATATATTCACACTTGCAGGAGGTCCAGTAGAGTGGAGGTCAACCCTTCAATCTACAGTTGCCCTGTCAACAACAGAAGCTAAATATATGGCAGTTACTGAGGCATTTAAGGAAGCTATTTGGATGAAAGGCTTGATGAAAGATCTGGGTGTGGAACAAAAGGAGATAATAGTACGTTGCGATAGCCAGAGCGCTATATTTTTAGCTACTAATCCAGTTTTTCATGCTCGCACAAAGCATATTGATGTCCGACATCATTTCGTTCGAGATGTTATCAAAGATGGTAAGATCTTACTAGAGAAGATCGATACCAAAGATAACCTCGTGGATATGATGACAAAGGTACTCACTGTTCAGAATTCACCCATTGTAAATCTTTGGTGAATTTGAAGAAGTATTAATAGACTTCTCCTTTGGTGAAACTACGGATGGCTTGATTCCCTTGGGAGGGGGATACGTAGGCAATCAACTTGGTGCAGTCACATTGATCGAGAGTATAAAGTTTTAGTTCTCATGTGAAGCACATGAGACCTGAGGTGGAGAATTGAAAAAAAATTAAGGAAAATTAATTTTCCTTAATTGAAGAAAAGTTAAGGGAAATTAATTTTTCTTAAATTAAAGGAAATTAAGTTTCCTTAATTAAAGAAAAATTAAAGGAAATTAATTCTCTATATATATAATTAAATCTCTCAATTATGATATTAAGAAACTGCTGCATTAATAACTTCTGTTTCGGGAATTATGGATTGGGAAGTTTTCCTTATGTCCTTAATTGAGAGATTGGAATTTGTAACTCTTGGGAATCAAAGATGGCTTATAAATAGGCCTTGATATGCAAGAGTTTCAATATACAATATACAAGAGAAGATCTCTAAGAGAAGGTTTTGTAAGGGTTCTCTAACCTTAAACCATTTGTATTCATCTCTGATTTTAGTGAAACTTTGCTCTCCTCCCCGTGGACGTAGGTGTGATCACTGAACCACGTAATTTCTGTCTTATGGCTGTGATTATTTTATGTGCTTGGTTTTCTTGCTTTAATTTTTCGGTTTCTCAATGCTCGCTCAAATTTTTTTTGTTCCGCTTTTGGCTTAAATCCTATTCGATCCCAACAATGAGAGGGACTTCCACTTTCTAACTGAACACTACATTTTGTTTATTGCAGTCAATGCCTAAAGTGGAAGGGAAACAGATTAAAGGAGAGTTACCTTCCTCCTATAGTAGTGTATCAGAACACCAAAATATACTAAAGA
Source organism: Gastrodia elata (assembly GCA_016760335.1). Classification (NCBI taxonomy): domain Eukaryota; kingdom Viridiplantae; phylum Streptophyta; class Magnoliopsida; order Asparagales; family Orchidaceae; genus Gastrodia; species Gastrodia elata. The sequence goes on from CM028677.1 coordinate 41,037,240, forward strand.
GGCTTATTTAAGCCATTTCTCATAACCGTTCTCTATGTTAATGATAAACTGTGGTAGTGTGACATATGACAAACAACTCGTCACAATTATTCTTTTTTCATTCTAAATGTCAATCATTTTATAGCCATCTCTAGTAGCCCTGCACGTAGCACAAGAAATTTTTGGCTTATAACCGTTGTGCCAAATAAAGTGATGTCACCGAGCATTAGGGCTACTAATCAAAAGCATTCTAAGAATCTTTAAAGAGAAGCAAGGATAAAAAACCATCAGAACTATCATCGGAAACAATCGGAATAGTGATAATATGAGGCAGAATAATGCTAGCTGCTTGAGGCATGTATATCCAAAAGGTGGCATATTTACTTGCCAAAGTTAATGCAAAGCGATGGTTTGCAACTATATGGAGATATTTGTTGTAAACTATATGTTAGCAAAAGGATGGTTTGCAACTACAAAAAAGTTTGCTAGGAGCAACCAACCCTAGAAGTTATTTCATTCTAGAAATGGTACAATATGCTTTTTTTAATATAATTTGGATATCTTATGACTTTAAAGGCCGTAATCATGCGATGAAGTCATTCTCTCTCTAATATTAGTACATCCTATCCTCTGATAGTTCAACCTGTTAGCCATCGATTTAAAATGTCTTCTATTTCTGGTGTTGACCAACACCAGCTGTACCGAATCTCCTTCGATTATTGGTAGTTTTTCTCCCAATATGGTTGAGCATGCGATCATAATCTTCTAAATTTCTCTTGATCCCAACCGCCTATTTAGGAATTTTATTTCGTTAGCTATTCTATTTTTGTGTTTTAAGTAGTTTACTATTTAATCATGTTTAATAATCTATTATTTTTATTAGTTTCATGTGTTGGTGTTTGTTTCAATTTTTTTTTTTTTGGTTGTTATGGATTTTGTATATTTTTATTCTGAAATATTTTAGTTTTGATCATATTCACATTTAGGTATACTATTATGTATGGATTCTACTATTTTACAAGTATTAAATTTTGTGTTTTGCACTTAAATGTCTTATATTTTATTTTCAGGTCTTTATGTACTTTATGTTCTTTTAGTTTTGTCATGTATGTTTATATGTTTTATTATGTTCGTACATGTCTTCCTAGGGTATGATTTTCATTATCATTCTTAGATTTAGTCTAAGAGAAATTATGAATACTAACCACTGTTGCGCCAACATCCCCTCTCTCATCCAGACTATACTGACTCGATGTTGGCCTCTCTCATCCAGACTATACTGACTCGATGTTGGGTTAGTAAGACTAATAGATAATAGGCATTAACTAAGCCCAATACCATATTGATATGTAGCACAACAATACATTATATAAATATAAATAAAAAGCATCCATCCACAATCCATTCATATAGAAATTAAAGTTAAAGTTTAGAAATACATTCGTTACTTAAAGAAAATAAAAATCATGCATATGTTTAATATAATGCTGAAATATAAAAGTTTTCTATCTCTCACAGAAAATAAAGTATGTAAGTAAGAATAATTAAGCAGTATCCTCTTCCTTAATAGTCAACACAATGTAAGCGGGATTCTCATGGGGCTCATGAACTGTCATGTCGGTATCACATGTTAGAGCACAATCAAAAAAAAATTGATTAAACTTAAAGTCTAATAATACAAGGGTTTTATTAAGGTTTAGATATCACATTCTTAAAATAAATATCAATAGTGATGCAAAATGCTATAAAAATATATTGCATAAATTATCACTAAACATGATGTGTGTATGTGTGTGTATATATATATATATATTAATGCTTATAAAAGACTAAAAAGAAAATACATAACAATATATTTTCAGCTAAAAAACATACTTAGTAAAAAGTGTATTGTGAATTGAAAGTATTTAACTAAAACTGAAAGTAAGAACTAAATAATCATTAAAGACTGTAAAAGCAAATTGAACTGAAAGTAAACTTAATAGTAAATAAATACTGCAATAAAATTACACCGAACAGTTACGGAAAGTTGTCTTTTAATATAAATGCAAATGCAATATATTTTAGCTATTTTATTTTTCAGTCTTGATCTACAAGCAAGTGAGGTGTCAGACACATCTACCTGAACATCTAAAATATTTGGGTCCATAAGATAACTACACCTTCTTCCCCAAGAATGAGTGTTGTCTCCTTGTTTCTCTAGAAAAACTACACTAGCTATAAGTTTATCGATACAAAATGTGATCCTCTCAAAGTGAACCCACTTAAATTTGATGTTTTCATTTTCTATTATGTTAATTCATGCACAATATTCATAATATCAAATGCATTAAATGTAATTTTGATCCTTTTATTATTTAATTTACTAAATTATTTTGGACTCACTAACTTATTTTAAAGTTTCTAGTTCTAACTATATGTTTATTCTAAAAATATCTAAATATCATTATTTATCAAATATCATGACTTGCATTCTTAGATTGATTGATCTGACTAATTAATTCATAATCTGTTAGGACATAACTAAATGACTTAACCTGAAACATTAATTTAATTACTGAATTAATTACTGAATTATTTTATTTTTATTAATTTCACTAGTTATTAAGATATAAATTGAGTGTCTTAAGCCAACTGACTGAGTTTTCTAAATTCTACTAATTTATCTTGATTTCAGTGATTATTAAGACATAAACCAAGTGTCTTAATCAAAAGTGCTAAATTTAAAATGATTCTTATTTAACTTATATATTATGATATGCCAGCTCTCAAATTATAGTAAATGAAGTTTTCTACCTTATAAATAAAAATATTGATTAGTTATCTATTTCTTATTAAGTCTAAGAAACATGATCATAGATAAGATCAAATTAAATTTCTAATGTATGCAATTTTATTTCACAATAGTGTTATTAAATTATTTTGAGATTCTTAATAAGTTCTGACCTGATTAAGCTAATAAAATATTTATCTCAACTTTCATGCTAATTACTAATATTTTAATAAAATTACAATTATTCATTCTCTTTATATTAAAGATTTAATCTACTATAATGATCAATTAGGTTATTTTATTTTCTAGAATATCAATTTATGCAAGTGTGATTGGGTTCATTTCTAGACAAATTTACATAGATCTTTGTCTATATCTGACTCAAATCTAGAGATCTAATCCAAATATTGAGTTTAGTCTCTGTCTTTTTGACTTTAGTTACTAAATTAATCTTCTAATCATCTTAGAATGCGTAAGTGCATCTTTAGTACTAAGGTCTAATTTTTCTAAGTGAAATAATATTATTTTAATGACCAAAAATATCCTTTTGCAAATTTGAGGGCAAATCTTTCAAATTTATTTAGATAATGATTACATAAATGAATAAAATTCCATATGGAAATCTAAAACTTCGATTGCCTACTATTGACTAATCCTCATTAATCTTGATTAAGAAGTGATTAATAAAATTAATTATCAAAATAATGATTTTATTTTAACATGTTATATATATATATATATATCAAGTTATATATAACATACATTCCCTATTTTTCAACTAACCTATTTTATTAAACTTAGAATATTCCGAGGAACATTATATTTTTATAAACAGCGTTGGCTGATATGTCATCGGAACCCGAGGAGTCACCGAATATTCTTTTAATACTCTGCTTTTGAAATAATGTGGGTCACTGATTGATCTGACTAGATATTGTTCACTTTCTTTAATATTGAAATCCACAATATTCCGAGGTAGGGTTTGCTTCAGCCCCTAGTTTATGAGTTTGCAGAATGTTTAGCTTTTGATCCAATTACGAGTACATTCGTTATTAAGAGGCACACCCATGCGTATCAAAATCCTCGTGACTTGGAACTTGGATCATCGCATCATTATTCCACTAAGACACACCTCCTAAGGCTTTTTGTGTGACATCAATTTTCCCTTTAGATTTGATGTCAAAACTTTAAACTAACCCAAAAAGGTTCACCGCACCAAGGTGGTTTGAACAAACTTGAGAATACCATTTTTGGTCACTAGAATCAGTTGATCACCTTAAATCTAGGGTTCACTATTATTCATCTCGAAACTTTCTTCCTTAGATTTGGTTTACAAAATTAACCATACCTTAACCATTTTACATTTTGAATTCAATCCCTACAACTTCATGGCACTAAGACATACCAGCCTGGACTATTTTTCCTATGGATAGCATCTTGGATAAACGAGGACTTACTCATACAATTTTTGCTGTAGGTTCCTATTTTGCTTGACCTTATTGAAGGTGATTCAAGTTGACTATAGTTCATTTAAGCTCAACAATCATCCATCTTTCTTATAGGATAGATTCCAATACAATTTAGCCCATTAGGAGGGTCTTTAAGCATTTGTATATCATCTCTTTTGCTATTGGTTAAGTCATCTATAACTCGAGGATTCTCGAGCTTAAATTGCCCAATTATGACTCAATTCAATCCTAAGAGTTAGATAGTTGCTCACTCATTAAATTATAGTCTATAAACACATAGGATTGTTTCAAACCACCATTAATCAACGAAATTAAAATGGTATAAAAGGCTCGTACCTTGTAGGTGAGATTCAACCAAGGTTCCTTAAGAATGTGGGTGGTCTAAGTATCTGCATTGCGTCAGGATCTTTTCTCAAGCTCTGACAAAGTTCTTGGATGCTCAACTAAATTATTAAGACTCTAAGTTAGGGCTTTTGTAGCTTGGAAAGTATAGATGATTGATGATGGCAATGGATGTTAAATGACTCGAGAGGACACTTGGGACAATTTCAAATGAGTAATCAAATGTCATTGTGTTTTTTTTCTTGGGGGTGGGGTGATATATGCTAGAGGCTCACTGAGCCAAAGTTTAACCATGAATGCTCAGTCTAAGAACTCAAGTTTTGTTTAAGCCATTTCAAGGTGACACTTGGGAGGAATGAGGCATGATAAATTTTATTACCTTTGAAATTTTGTTGGTGATGCCAAAATGATCATGGGAACATGGAGGACACCCAGTACAATACTTAGAACATTGATCAAGCACTATTGTCAGAGTGGGGGTGAGATGGAGACTGGGATGAATGATTAAATTTTATCATCTGATTTATGTCCAATGACAAGATTTCCTCATTCAGTAAATAGTCTTTGGGTGATAGATCATCCATCTTATCTTAGATTAGATGGATGACAGTTATGATTAAGGCAGATCAAGAGCCAACAATGAACCATTAGATCGCTACCACTGATCTCTTGCTTCAACCCGACGAATATGACCCAAGTTAACTTAAGTATCAGTCGAGAGGATCTATGACATTTTGATCAATGATCAAAATGGCACAACAAAAAAGAATTAAGCCACACCACCATCAATCCTTAGGACCCGACAACACACTTTAATGATTAATTAAATTATATTTCTAATATTTTTAATTGTAATTTGTGAACATTTTGGTCATTTTAGGTGCAAAAATTGTGAAAATTTCACCTCTAGCATAATTCTATGTGAGAAATCCAAATATGCAATTTATTTTGGGATTTAAGATCAAAATATTTTTCCTAGCATATTGGATACTAAATTTTTAATTAAAATATTCATAATATTCACTTTTTAATATTTTGACTCTAAATTTCTATGGTTTGGTTCTAATGATGTTTAAAACCAAATAATAATAACTTTAAGCATAATTAAGCATAGTTAAACAAGTAACAACTATGGGTTGTTACACAAAGATCTTGCCCAAATGTGCCCAACAACATTTGAGCCTCAGTTTTGTGGGAATATATAAGAAAATTCCAAGCTCCATATTGTTAGAAACATGTACATTCACATATGTTAACTGTTATAGGCGTGTCAAGTTTCCAAATTCACACTCTAAATTTGAATCTACCTTCTCATTAATATAAATAATCACTTAACTCATCCTCTAATGACAGTTAATATCCCCTAAATCTTCTCTTAACAAATTCTACTGGCACGCTGCACTCTCAAGGCCATTATTGTTTAAGAGGGTGGTTCTAGAGACTTCCCTTAAAAATTGTAAGTTTTTAATTTTTGTAAAGTTTCTCTTGCTTTATTACCCTACATTTGTGGGGTTATTTGAAAGTGTTTCATTCATCTCTACCTGCAAAAAGCCTTTTGCAACTTTGAAACCAAGCTTTATAGAAAAGAGAAAAAATACTTTTTTACCTAAATTTGAGAATATCAAGATATTTAGATTCTTAAGATTTAGATTTAGATTTATTTAAATGTAAATTCTTAGAAGTAGGATAACCAATAAAGGGCATCCTTCATTTGATTCTTTCAATCAATGAGTTGGCATGTGACTTTGCATAGAATCATTCTCATCTTGATTTATGTTCAATCATTAGAACTTGTAGATTGTAGATAGTATAATTAAGAGATTAAGATTTTTAAGAGAGAAAGTTAAGCAAATTTAATTAAAGTGATTAGTTCAGCTATAGTAAGGTAAATTTTGAGGTTGGGATTCTTTACTTGTCACGTCTTGAGGTAGAATATTAGATGCACCGTATGAACCCTATAAATGGATCTTATATTTTATGGTAGTGATAACCTAATTAAATGTAGATTGAACTTATACAATTGTGGTAATTAACCCAATTTGAATAGCTTAAATGTCACTTCTTTGGAACTTATTGATTAGAACCTATTACAATAGAGAATAGATTCTATAGCTTGGGATTCCTTGTTTATTAATATAGCCCATTTAGAAGTATAATAATGATAATAATAGAATTATCATATGGAAATTGAGGTACATATCCATAGAACTGATCTTAACTCAGTAGACTATGGGATTGGTTGATTTATCCTATATATAATTGTAGAGTTTCTGTCTTATCTTAGGCAATTAGATTAATATAGTCCAATTCAGAATAAACATCTCAATCCCAATATATGTTACAAGTATGGGTTTGGACAGCTTAATTTGGGAGAATAAATTGTAAGATGATGTATGTCTCATATCCATATGCCTGGGGATTAGTGCAATTAAGCAACCTAAATGTTTGATATTACCTTTCTTAAGATATACTAGTCACGTATATGTACTCTTAACATATGATAATGTAGGTTAATGTATTAGTGTAAGTATGAGTTATATAGATTTCAATGATTAAAGAACTTAAGTTATGAATTCTTATGATTAGGATTCTATGGCATAGATATCATGAGAACATGCTAAAGAAGCATGTTAAATAATCAGTTAACAAAAAGGGATTGATTACTATTTTATGAATTTAATTGCTTTTATCTTTAGTTTTATTAAGTTTTGGCATAGTATAATCTGCATAAGCATAAAACATCAAGATCATTTGCTGATCTTAAATATCAAAGCCTAATTCAACACCAAAGGATACAAAGTATCACAAAAAATACTTATGGCACCGCCAAAACCCATCACAGGGTTTCCATGGGCGCCAATACCCGCCTGGGTACCCCTTGTTTAAACCACGAGCGCCAGAGCGCGTCTGGGCTCCCTACACGAAATACATAGTATGTCGTAGTGTTTGGCTCTCAAATTCCAATAGCCACGGTGTGCCGTGGTGCCTGTCCTTTAGGTACAGTGACTGCAAGGTGTGCTGGGGCGTGCCAGAGCTCCCGAATTGCCCCTCACTTTTCCTGGAATACTTCGAGACCTCCCAAAAACTCACCAGAACTTCATTGGCACCTCCATGGTTGATCTAAATGGTCTCCCCATCCTAACAGTGTTAGATGCTCAAGGCCTATAAATATTCATGATTATCTTGGGATTTGGAAATGAAGATGTGGTGTATAGAAATAGTGTGTTTGATTGCATTCTTCTTCCTCATCATAGTAAATGTTATATGTGTAGCTAAATTATTTTTTCTTGACTCAGGGTTATCCACCTAAAATCTAGTGTAGCTTCATTCAACCTTGCTAGTTTTTGCCACGAAGTGAGATAAGGCTTTCCAACCACCTTTGAAACAAATATTCATAACATTTACAAAGCCATATTAATCATATTCAACTCAACACCACTGCTTGCAAATTTGTAGGGATTTAAGAAATATTTCCACTATCACTGTTCAATATCATTGGTTCCATCAATGGTGACCCATATGTGAGCATATATTAATGTCGAGGAATTTTTTAGGATATTGTAAGCATTTTAGCGCCATCAACGTTGTCATCATTTAGCTTCATTTGATGCGTATCCAATTGTGAAGTAGTGTCCAATTGTCTATATTACTTTCATGAGAAATTCTTCAAACTTTGCTCAATGGACATCTAGTCCCGTTTACTTGACTTCAACGATGCCCATGAAAGATTTAGACAAAAATATTCCAAGTCTCACTTGTAGTTTTGCGTTGGCGAGATACCTAAACAATTTTTTAATTATGGCCTGAAAGAGGAAGATTAAAAGCTCTTCTTTTTCTTACTTGAGCATTTCTTCAGTTAGTCGTTATAGTGGCTTCTTTTTCCATCGTTGCATCAACAAAGCCTCCTTCCAGCATTTCCATAATCTCCGAATCCTAATTTGAATTTCATTTAAGACTTTCTCTTAAATCCTTTATTGAGTGGTGAGAACTTGTACATTCATTATCAACGAGGTTGTGCTTCTGCAATGATTACTAACTCTAATACCACTTTGGTTAAGAATGATATGTAAATCCTAAGATATATAAGTACGTGATAGGATCAAATCTAAGCGCAAGAATACAAGAAAATCAAAATATTCAACAGCACAATTTTTACACATAGGATTCATGTGGTTCAATGTAAATGCATATGTTCACAAGAAAGGAGGCGGAAGAGATTTCATTGTACGAATGAGATTACAATTTGGATTTCACAAGCCCTTCATTTTTCACCAACAATAACGTTTCTTACAACCTCCAAACTCTCACACACAGATTTAACACAATTCCCTAAGAATGGCTTCAAAATGCATTTAAATACCCCTATAACTGCCCAAAATTGTCGTAGAGATACATCCCTTTGGGCCTGAACCACAGCGGCATCTGGGACTCGGGATGAGATTTCTTTAACAGGCGCTTCAGCACGTCGAGGGGCCTGGTCCTCGGGTTGGAGGGCACCAAGGCGCTACTCCTCAAACTAAGAGGAGTATGTGCGCGCCTGGGGAGGGTTTGGGCGAGCTTGGGGCACACCTTGAGCTCTCCTCAGCCCAGAACGTCATGTGCCGAAATGCTTCAGAGCATGTCGGCGCCACTGGTTGATCCAAAAATATCGTGGGAACCTCTCTTCTTCCAATTCAATAGAATGTTCAACAAAAACTTATATTGATGCATATTTTGACGTAAAAATATACTACAATAATTATTTAGTGGAATTCTATATACCTACCACAAACTTCTTTCTATTTTATAAATTTTAAATAAATTTTATAAATGTATCATATGTACTCTAAAATAACGATTATAACAGATGATGGAAGAGCCCAATAGATTGTTTTAGTAGTTGCGTCTTTAATAAATAGACGACCATATCTTATTTGAGCTTATACGAAAATTGCACCTCACCCATATGGATGCATCCGTTCAAAAAGCATCTTCATACAAATACATATATATATATATATAAGGCTCTACTAATTATAGCTTCCTTAATTTGAGCTTCTCTGATTATTGATGGGCTCAAAAACACTCAATTGGAGGAAAGGCAAGATATAGTGGAGGCCATTCATGCTGACCATTATGACTGAAGACTTTCCAACTTGTTTGGTCTTCAAGAAGCATAGTATTGTTCAAGCTATTATATTTGGATGAGATGTTATCTTCACCTCAAATTTTTTGTGTTTCACATTAGAGCTGAATTTACTATGCTCTCTACTAATGCAGCTGCATCAACTTGATTGTTTACTTATCCCCCTTCTAAAAGAATCAAGTCATCCGTAATTCTAACTAATGAGAAGTTCACTAAACTTGACTTCGCTGGCTTAACGCAAGCCGAATTATGGTTCCAAGAGAAAAGCTTTAAACTGTATTTTTCAGGAGTTTCGGCCCTGTTTTCTTCTACGATAAGCGTTGCCAATGTAAAAATTCCAAGAATTTGCTGTCTACTAAAAGTGCTAATAAATTTGTGAATGCTGAAGTGGAGTAGCTGAGATTTCTCTCCATAAGTGTAGGCATGAACGAAAAGAAGAAAGAAGCCTTTATTAATTTCACTCGAAACATCAATTGGCGTTTATTTCACCGGAAACATCAAGACTAAGTTCTTAAGCATTGCTCTGCAAAATGTCATTGAGCTATTCCGATGAATTCAAAACATTACATTGAGTTCAGTGAGCATTCCTACGTCTTCAGATGCCATGATGGTGGAGTTTCATTTCACTATGATTGAACCTTTAGAAGCTCTTCAAGCACCCATTTGAAGCTATCAAATGAACATGATTAGAGCCTTCAATTCCTTATTTCCTTGTGTCTTCAAGTGTTTTGTCACAACACATATAGCATTTTTTTCGAATATGTAAATAAATCAGCTCTTTTAGCATAGGGTAATTAAAGTGTTAAACTCGAGCCTTTCTTTTTGACCCTTAAGCCTCATTCGATTTACTTATTTAAGACTTAAGTAGGCTCATTGGGGTTAGAGCACGCACGGAAGCGATAGGACGAGATAACGTTGATGGTTAACAAGTAATAAATAAAATATCCAAGCACAAAAAAGAATAATATTACAGCACAATTACAAGAATTCAAATACAAAAAAAATTACGTGGAAAACCCAATAATGAAAAAAATCATGAAGCCACACCATATAAAAAAATCCACTATGCACAAGATAATTACAGAGTTATAGAGAGCTTCACTTTCATATGAACAAGAAGAATCTACCGCTTGCACAGCTTCCCTATCAACTTCTTCTCCTCTATGAATTTTCGGCTCTCACTCTAGGTTGAAGGAGACCAACATCAGCCAAAACTAAATTTAGGATTGATCTCACCTTCTCCACACATGGAAACATTCCAATGTGCCTACTTATATACATAGGCTTCATTTGGACCCCAAAATGTCCCACAAAACACTTAGGGTAGTGCATAGATCTGAAGTACATCTTCAGCAGACGCTACGACGCCCAGGCTCGAACCGTGGGAAGTCAGAGCGCGCCACGGCACCCAAATGACGCGCCACGGCGCGCCGCGGCACGACCCTAAGCAACTAATCCTGTATGGGGCGCCGGGGCACGCCGCAGCACCCGAACTTCCCCCGACTTGTCCCAGAACATCCCGGGAGCTCCCGGAAGCCTACTAGAGCTCTATTGGCACCTCCAGGATGATCTAAATTGTCTCGACATCCAACACTCATAATGGTTAATTACTATTAACATGAACCTCTTTAAAACCTCTTTCTAATTACTTTTACTATATTTGAACGCATTCAATGGACGTCAAGCATACTTTGAAGAAACACTTTATAGGTGTGAAATTTTGTTGGTTTATAAAAGGCACAAGAGACCAACTGTGCCCTCACTCGAATGGCAGTATCTTTTTTGTCAATTTAATAAGGGCTGTATGAGAGGAAAGTTGTATGTGAATGAGTTGGAGGGTGAGTGGTGATATTAGTGAAATGTAAAAGACATTTGGTGGCAATAAATAAGGGTTTTAAGGAGCATGTACATGATTGTGTGATAATGGGGTGTTTGTTGGTAGTAATATGTACTTGTTAATGTGTTTAGAGGGACAGTATGTGCTACGATGAGATGGATTCAATTAAAGCAAGACAGTGGTTATCTAATGATGGGTGATTGACGTTAGTGAAAAAGGATAAAAGAAGGAAAAAAAAGGAAAAGAGAATAATTCTTTGGTGGAGAAACAAACACACAAAATATTTGTGAAAATTTTTCTCAATAAATTTGCAAACTTCAAAGCAGTATTCTGCGTTTGTAGATGATAATGTAATGCACCAGTGGTTCGGACTGTTGTGAATATGTAGACTTAAAGCATGAAATTGATTTTATTAAATCAATGTCATTGACCATATCTGAATGAATCAGTGAACCCAACTTAGCATTGAACCATTCTTTTCTAAAGAAAGTCCCAAATCAACAGTGAATTGTATGTATTAGCCTCCCAATCAGCTTGACATAGGTTTGAGAGATATTGTTAATAATGTTGACAGCAAAGTTATGACTAGACTATCTCATACGGTAGATTAAAACTAAGTCGTACAATCATGTTTTATTTAAGTCATATGGATAATATTAACCTCAAGTTCTGATGTGATCTAAGGATGCGACTATATGATAGCGTTTCTCTTCGAATGACGTGATATCTAAGAAAACTATAGGATATTTGTATTATTTTAATATAAATAAATAAATACTAATGAAATGATTTTCAAATCACATTGAATGAATTTTTTGGGTGCCAAGAAAGTACATGAATTATAAAGATCATAGAAAATTAAATTGAATTAATATAGAATATTTTGACCAATTCTCATCTAAAATTCATGAATCTTTAAAGAAAAATATGAAAAATGCAAAAAATATTCAAGTTTTGTCATATAACATTATTTGTAATTAAAATAAGTTTAGTCTCTTAGCTCTCCGATACTTGAGAAATTGTTTGCTTCAATTCTTGAATTCCCGTTTTGCATATATAATCAAGGAATAAGCAAAAAGACAACCTTAATTACTGCAAAGAACCATAGTTTATTAGATTATTAGGACTCAATGATCATTTAACTAAGATTAAGATGCATGGAACATGATTGGAAACATGGGGAGTCATGAAAGGGATAGATGAGCTGCAGATCAACATGCCTTGTCATCAATCCAGGCGATAAAGATTCCTGATTTGTCCAATGATAGGGATTATTAGCAAATTAAACCTACTGCTCTTTCTCTTTCTCATAATATTATTAGGGTTTATGGTTTGCAAAATAAAGCTCTATAATTATACATGATTGGGATGATAAGCAAATTAAACTTAGGATTTATGGCTTGTGGATTAGGATTTAGGATTTAGAGTTTATGATTTAAAAAAAACAAAGTATTATTCTTATATTATTATAAATATTTTTTTCAATTATATGTAATATAAGATGTCATGCACTATAGAAATATGGAGATCAAAGCACTTATTATATTAATTGTATACACACACATATATATATATATATATATATATACAATTAATATAAAGCATTGGGTTCTTAAAGCATTACACTTCTTATTAATAGATAAGCATTCAAGTCACACTTGGCTTAACAATGTTTAGTAGAAAATTGTGATTAAAATCATCATTAAATGTAAAATTGCAGGAAAGTTGAAACAAATAATAAATTATAGGATTAATTATTAGTTAGGGACATAACATTTATATATTTACATATCCACCATATAAATTTTAATATTTATATTAAAACAAACATCTAATCATATTATTCATTTAAAATTAAATGCTAGATGTTAATTTTGTATGTAAGAAATTCCTTCTCAATCGTTCGAGTGCTAATATGCTGAAAGTATCAATAGAGAAATATTTCTAATAGTGGGCTAGTGACTTTGCAAATAGTGCTAATATACTGAAAGTATCAATAGAGAACACGCCTTTGTTTCTGAATTCGGTGAACGACAAGTGAAATTTCAATTGGTAGCACATGATGGTGACCCAGTATGTGAAGGAGTTCAACAGTCTATCTCGCTTCACTTCTGCAGCGGTGACTACAGTTGAGATGATGTTCCACTACTTTGTTGAGGGTCTATTTGATTAGTAGAGATTCCATCTCCTCACCAAAAGAGTTGTGGACTCAATTGTTATAGAGGGATGCAACTGCAATTAAGAGGAGATAGGAGTTCAAGAGCCTACAACTTCTCTTTGAGCCCATAATGCTTGCTATATGCTTAAAGGAGAAGTTCTTCTATAAGAGAGTAAATGCATTCTATAGATGATTGTTATTGAAAATATATAATACAAATAATTTTTGATATAAAAATAAATATATATTATGTATTAATATTTAGAACTTTCTAGATAAATTAGTTTCAATAAAGATTGTTGTGTATCACATCAATAGAATAAATAGAACTACATCTAAAATAACAATAGGATTAATTTCCTAAGCCTAGCTTAAAATGTGTGAGAAGACTTGCTTATGATAGTTTCACCTTTAATTTTGAGCATAATAATTCTAAGCATAAGTATATCTAGCTTAATTAAGCGCTTAGCGAATAAAATTAATTAATTAAAGCTATTAGTGATTGTTATAAACTAATGTTATTTTTTATCATAAATAATATTTTCATGAATGATTATTGTAAGCAATTGATTATTATAATCTTACTTTGAAAATTTTAGATTAACTATTATTAAGTGTAACTGTAAGTGTTTTATTAGTTATTAATTATTTACATTAATAATAATTATATATTGAAAAATGCTAAACTTACACTGTCGTATACATAATCATATATAAATGCTAGATTAAGGGTATGTTAAATGTTGACTTAATACTTAAATATAGCATTATATATTTTTAATAAAAATTTAATTTATCCAAAACTAGTTCAACCATTTATGGCGGGTTCTATAACTTAATTGGTCGCGCATGTGCTTAACGTATTATATGGCGTTTAGCTGTGCACATATAATTTATTACATCTTTACCCTCTTCTACTTGTGCTAAATTAAGTGCATTTTAATTATACTTATAAAAAAAATCATTTAAGCCCATTTGCATTTAATTTCACATTCCTAATGTGCTTATTGAAATATCAAAGATTTTAAAAAATTAAATAAAAAGAAATAATTGTATTTTTTTTTTAATAAAAATTAAGTCAAGTCAAAATATAAAATATTAGTATTTAAAAATTAACATAATATTTATGCAAAAACATGTAATATACCTATTTTATTATTTTATCTAAATTTTAAAAATGATATATATCCAATTGTATTTAGGGAGTTTTGTATAATATTCTTAAAACCAACATATTTACAAGAAAAACAAATAAGGTTCCATTTTAATTTATATAAATAATTAAAATAAGAAATAACAAATGTAAATAATTAAAAAATAGCAAAATAATATATAATGGATAGTATAACAAAAAATTTAATATATATAAATAAATTAATAATTGCATATTCATTTATTTTATTGAATAAAGAATAAATACATAATTTCTTTTTTAATGATAATTAAAAAGTAAGCCTCGGCAATAGCAGGAAGATCCTCCTCATGGCTAAACTCCTCATCTGAAGCTTTCTCTATGAACAACTCTAAATTTGACAATTGTCTAAGTGTATTTTAAAATAATTTAATGAAATCTTCATTTTTAAGATATCATACTTAATTGAATATTTAAGCAATTATAAAGGTGCTGCAACAAGCAACAAAAAATAATGAATAATTATAAATACAATATTTATAACTTAACAAAAAAATGAAGTTTGTAAGAAAACTTACCTCAAACTAGAAGTTGTAACAAAATTAGGCAATATATGTATTTAAGACTAAAAATGATGAAAACAAAAATCCTAAGCATGTATATGATAATCTAAAAGTATGCTAATTTAACAGAAAGTAATTCTACACTGATATAAAATAGAAATTGAGTTCGACATATCTAACATCCTACAAGCAGCAGTAAAAGACTATACTAAAATAGCAATAAAAACGTACTGAATAGAAAATAACAAGTAAACATGCCACGCAGAAGGTTGGCTAATAAAGCCATTCAGATTGTACTGAAATTGAAAGAAATACTAAAATTAGACATGTGCCTAAATTAGTATTGTCATAATAGAAACTGGCTAAGCATAGCCACTGAACAGAAAATCACAAATGTATCATCTAAACCATTCATGGCTAGATCTAAGTCGGACTATACAATCAAACATGTATCATCCAAACTCTCTCATGGTTGAATCCGAGTCGAATCTATTACAAAAGAACTGAACTGTAGATGCAGACTAATTAGGACACTCTAATGAACTGATAACTAAAGGTGATGAATGTACTGATTATGATGAACAATATTTATGTAATTCAAAACTAATTATAGAATACTCATCAAATATCTCATGTTCAACAAAATATGCAAAAATATATAAGGATCAAGTATAAGGTGTGCAGAGCAACAAAGTCAAAGTAAGCAAGACTATTAAAACACATGTGACATCTACTGTTATCTAATTTAATTTGTTCTATCTATTCTAAGATAATACAAATTGAAGATCTCTAATATCATACTATCGTGTAATCTCCCATACTCATGACCTTAAAGGTTTTACATTAAAGCTTTGCAAGTTCTAATTCACAATCAGAAATATCATCTACCAAAGTTAAGCCATTATTTAACTACTTAATTGATGTATTTTACTAACCCATAGCCAATCTTGATCAAGATAATCAAAATTTTGGAATTTAGAGTTAAACTCCAAAATTGAGGTTTAAGCTCTAAACCTGTAATGGCCCGCCCCGTTGCTATGCGCAACAAAATTCTATTAGCGACGGAACGGGTCAATACTTGAAAGAAGCAACCCATCATGATTTATTATCAACCCATCACTATGGATGAATTAATAAGAGTTATATTGAGTTACTCATTTCTCATTCTGACTACAACTACATGAAATTAATCCTTGAGACAAAGTAAAATTTCATTATTGACTACTTCCAATGGTAAGTATAGCCTCGTTTAGTAAAGTAAATCTTCTATTTGTATCTTCAAAAATGCAAAATTTGTTCTGCTGAACTTTTCTATCTTGTGTCTCTTTTCATTTTTCGTTCCTCCCATTCAATCTAACAAACCCTAAAACCAAGCATGCTCTAATACCACTTGCTAATAAGGAAATCATCAATGACATCCTTAAGACCATGGTTTAACTACTGAGAGTCACTGAAGTAAACACAAAATATTCAACAATAGTAATAGTAAACATAATACAAACAATCACAAGCAAATAATCATACAAATATAAAATAGTTTACGTAGAAAAATCATAGAGTCATACCATCACAAGAAAGTCTACTATTAAAGAGATGATTATAGAGTTACGATAACTTATCAACCACTTAAAGGAAGATAGGATTCACCGTCTTTGAGCTTCTTCTTCTTCTCTTAGATTTCTCCTTACTCCCACTCAAATGGCTTAAGCATCTTAGCCTCCACAAGACTCTCGCATAGAAATGGCACTTAAAATACCCTATAATATATGTTAGCATTTAATTGGAACCTCAAAGTAGCCCCCAAAGTTCCCTAAATAGCTTAGAACATGTCATACTAGAGTTAGAGTTTTTGCAAGCACCTAGGCAAGCGCCTAGGCGCTATGCTCAGTGCCTGCTACCTTTGGGAGACCTGGACGCCAGGCTCTGTGCCTGTTGGGTGCTTGGGCACATGTCTTGTTGTTGATTCCTAAAGAATTTCCTCGAAACCCACAGGGACATCGTTTGCTCTTCAAGTGATGATTCAAATTGGTCTCCCCACCCTAAAAATATACCAAATGTTAGGGGAAAAAACATCGACAAAATCTATAGGACTAGGGATTGAATTTAATATTATTTGGATAACTTGAAATAATCCAAACCTTCAAGCAAAATTATATAATCATTGAATTTGACTTAATAAATGGTCTATTAGGAGTCTCAAAAAGGTAAACCTAACAAAAGTATCACTTAGATGCATTTATAGTCATAAATGAAATATATCACTCATACATACACACATATATATAGATAATATGAACTCTTAAATTCCAATTGTAATCTCATAATTAAACTGTGAAATTTCATGTTATGAACTAAATAAATATTAAATGATTGTTTTTAGAGTTTTGGAAAACTAAATCTTTTTGTCACATAAAAAAATAAGGCACTTCTTTTTTATATATTTGTGTGCTTTGCTTCGCTTTATCCTATACTACTTTATATACAATATCTCCTATACTACTTGAGAATCATTTATATGCTTTATTTTTATGGGTGCTTCTTTATTGAAATATATATATATATATATATATATATATATATATATATATATATATATATATATATATATATATTTTTTTTTTTTTTTTTTTTTTTCTTTTTTTTTTTTTTTTTTTTTTTTTTTGGATTATTAAGAGCTATAAGGGGACCATACCATACTTGTGACGCTGTTAGTTTTGGCTGTGTTATATGCGTATTTACAAAAACAGAACTTATGCTGTTGTATTTTCAATAGAAATAATATTCTCCCAATCGAAATAATATTTTCAATTATACGTAAGAATTATTTTCTGAATGTATTTGTTAAATATGACAATTATTTTTGTTAATTATGATAAGGCAGTTCACTTTTTGTGACATGACAAGATTGTATCATGTTCCTTAGGTTAAAATATTAAATTTGTTGAGATTACAAATAATGCAGAATAAATGTTTGAGAATATCGAGTAAATCAAAATAAAGCAGAAACAATTGCATGTAATCATAAACACAACTACAAAAAAAGATTTATGTGGTTCAGTGCTAACACCTACGTCTACGGGGAGGAGAGGAAAAGTTTCACTATATAGAGAGAGTGGATTATACTAATTTTTAGGGTTTACAAACCCTTACAAGATCATTAGGAGTTTCTTCTTCCTTGCAAAAATGAAGCAGCGTCCACACTTAAAACTCAAAAATAGGGGCTAATTGAATCTCAAAAACTTAACCCTATAAACGAGTTAAGAAATATATACAGATTGCTCAAAACTGGGCAAAACAGGCTGCATGTGCTACAGCGCGTCGTAGCGCCAGCCTCTCGGGCTGGCGCCAACTGCGGCGCTCCGTTGCGCCTTCCTCCAATCTGCTTATCTTTTTTGCTTTCTAACAATCTCCCCCTCAGCTCTCATGTGCTCCACATGAGAGCTGATTTTTTTAAGCTCTCTATCAATGCAGATGTACCAAATTTGTCACCTATGTATCCCCCTCTCAAGGGAATCAAGCCAATCGTAGTATCGTAGTTCCAACAATTGAGAAGTCTATAAATGCTTCTCCAAATTCACCAAGGTTTTGCAATGGGTGAATTTTTGAACTGTGAGCACCTTTGTCATCATATCCGCGAGATTATCTGTAGTATTAATCTTCTTCAGTGAGATCTTACCTTCTTCAATTACTTCTCGGACGAATTGGTATCGGACATCAATATGCTCTGTGCGAACGTGACAGACGGGATTAGTAGCAAAAAATATAGCGCTCTTGGTATCACAGTGAACTGTTACCTCCTTTTGCTTCGCACCCAAATCTTCAAGCAAGCTTTTCATCCAAATAGCTTCCTTGAACGCTTCAGTAACTGCCCTATCTTTAGCTTCTATCGTAGACATGGCAACTGTAGAATGAAGAGTTGACCTCCATCCTACTTGACCTCCCACTAGAGTGAATACATAACCAATTGTTGATCGTCTTTGATCTAAATCTTCGGCATAGTCAGAGTTCACATATCTAATGCATAAGTCAACTATTGAGGATTGCTTCTAAAATAATAGGCCAACACCAATTATACCTTTTAGGTACCGAAAAATTCTCAACACTACTTGCTAGTGATCCTTCCCAGGATTGTGCATGTATCGGCTCACAACTCCAATAGCTTGAGCCAAATTTATTCTAGTGCAAACCATGGAATACATCAAGCTCCCAACTGCACTAGCATATGACACTGTGTACATTTCTTCTTTTTCAAGATCTGTCTTTGGATATTGTTCTGCAGATAAGCGAAATTGAGATGCTAGAGGTATACTCACAGACCTTGTAGTGTCTTCAATTTTAAACCTCCTCAACAACTTTTCCAAATACTCCTTTTGGGTAAGCTAAGTCTTTAATGCTATTCTATCCATATAGATTTCTATTCACAATATTTTCTTTACCTTTCCCAAGTTCTTCATTTCAAAATTCATTGACACTTGATCATTCATGTGATCCATCTCTCTCTGATCTGAAGTAGTTATCAACATGTCATCAACATACAATAATAAGTAAATGAAGTTACCTTGAGGCAACCTTTAGAGATACACATAATGATCAAACTGGCTTCTTTGATACTCTTCCTTTTGTATGAACTGATCAAATTTCTTGTACCATTGTCTTAGTGATTGCTTTAGCCCATAAGAAGACTTATCCAGTTTGCATACCAAGTCTCCTTTTCCTGGCTCACTGTATGCTGGAAGCTGCGCCATAAATATTCCCCCCTCTAGTTCTTCATGCAAGAATGTTATTTTAACATCAAGCTGTTCAAGCAACAAATCAAACCGTGCCACCAAAGTTAAGGGCATGCAGATTAATGAGTGCTTAACAATTGGGGAGAACACTTCATCATAGTCAATCCCTTCTTTATGAACAAATCTCATGGCCACTAATCTTGCTTTGATGTGCACATCAACTTCTGAAGATCCTTTTTTCTTAGCATACACCCACTTGCACCTAATAGCCTTTCTTCATAGAGTTTCTCCAATCTCCATGCTTTATTTTTATGAAGAGACTCCATCTCTTCATCCATAGCCTGTTTCTATTAATTTCCTTCTAAGCCCATCACCACTTCTTTGTAATGAGAGGGAACCTCATCCTCCAATATGAACAATGCATATGTGACATCGTCTTCATGCCAGGCTGGCTGTTGAGGTGCATTCCTTCTGGATCTATCTCTAGAAATTGACTCTTGAACTAGAGTCTCACCATCAATTTTAGTTTGTTCTTTATCATCAACAATGTGGTCTTCATCTATAGGAGTATCCTTGATGTGATGTGAAGTTCTTTGTGGAACAAATGGGGTTGCATCAAAACCCACATTCTGTCTTCTTGTAGGAGTCTCTGTATTATCCTCCACCTGATGAGAACTCCTCAATCTCAAGAAAAACTCTTCATCAAAGGTGACATCTCTGCTCACCACAATCCTCTTGTCATTTGGATCATATAGCTTGTAGCCTTCACTCCCCATCAAAAGCCCACAAAAATTGCTTTCCTAGCCCGCAGTTCAAGTTTATCCTTCCTTACATGATAATAAGCTAGGTTGCCAAAAATCTTCAGTTGATTATAATCTATAGCAGAATATTCGGACCACAACTCAATTGGAGTCTTCTTGTTTAGTGCTGCATATGGCAGATGGTTCACCAAGTAGCATGCATAGTCTAGAGCATACACCTAATAGACTCTCTCCAACCCAGCATTGGACAACATACAATGCACCTTTTCCACTAAGGTACAGTTCATTCGCTCTGCTACCCAGTTCTGCTACGGTGTTTCCCTTAATGTGAAGTGGCGTTCAATCCCATAATCTTGATATTCATTTATAAAAGAATCAGATGTAAGCTCTCACCCATTGTCCGAACAGATTATCTTGATTCTCTTGCCTGTTTGATTCTCCATTATCTTCTTATAGTTTATGAAAACCTCCAGTACATTTGTGTTGCTCTTAAAAGTGTACACCCATATAAATCTGGAGTAATCATCTATAAAAAAAAACAAAATACCTTCGACCACCGAATGATGTATTCTTTGTTGGTCCCCAAACATGTTTGTGTATATATTCTAATATATCTTTAGTGTTGTTGAGGCCAACACCAAAGGGCTTACGTATTTTATTGTCAAAAATACAATGTTCACAAAATTATAATTTGTAAGAATTTATACTTTTAATGAGTCCATCCTTCTCCAATGCTCTCAGTGAAGGTTCCCCTGCCTGTGCTAGCCTCATATGCCACAATTCATGGCATCTTCAGAATCTTCAGCCATAGCTACTGAACCTATCATTGTACTTCCCTGCAAGCAGTAGAGCTTTTGTTGTCTGACTCCTCTCAAATAACTCATAACACCCTTGTTGATCTTTAAAACCCCTGCCTAAATCACCACCTTAAGGCTCTTGGCTCCTAAGGCTCCAATAGACAGTAAGTTCTTCTTCATCTCTGGTACGTATCTGACTTCTTTCAGTTCTTGCATTTTTCCTGCATGTGTCCTAATCAGCACACTTCCAACTCCTGCAATTCGACACGTGACATTGTTCCATATTGTGACGACGCTGCTGTCCATTTCTCTATACGAATAAAACCAAATTTTTTGGGAGCATATGTGGTATGTCATGCCAGTATTCCTAATCCAATTGGAGCTGTCAGCTATTAGTCTCATTGAAACAGTAACAAGATATACATTAGAGTCTGAACCCTCCACCACATTCTAAATCACATTAGCCTTAGCCTCAGAAGATCCACTCACTCGCTGCTTGTCTTTCAAATTTGAGCAGTCCTTCTTCCAATATCTTGTTTCCAAACAAAATGCGCACAGATTGCGCCTAATGTTTAGGCCTCTGGAATTTCCTCCTTTCTGTAAGTCTACATTTTTCTTTGGCCATTGTTTTTTCTTCTCTAATCTTCTCATCTGGAGTGTAAGAGCCTCTATCATATCTGATTTGGTAGACTCTGTGTTCCTTCTTTTGAACTCATGGTTTACTAGGGCTGTTATTACCTCCTCATACTTCATGACTTCCTTCCCATGGATTAAAGCCAGGGTGAAGTGCTCATACTTATTTGGCATGAGTTCAATAATAACAGGGCATTGTCTTCATCCTCCACGGTCTCATCCAGATTCAGCAAGTCTGCTAACAATTTCGTGAACTCATTTAGGTGTTCATATATAGAAATTCACCTTCACATATGAAACCTATAGAGCCGCCTTTTTATGTGGAGTTAATTCTCCACGCTCTTCGTCAAATACTTGGCTTCTAGGAATTTCCACAATTTCCACGCCAACATACCCATCATAACCGCATATTTGATCTATTGAGTCGAGCAATTCCGGATCAAGCCGCATGCACTGCGGTTTATCTTGATCTAATCCATCTCTGAAATTTTTTCCAATTTTTCCTCGCCGTCAAGAACGTCCTCCAGATTTAGAGTGCATAGTACGTATGTCACCTCGCACCGTCACATACCAAAGTTATTCTTCCCATCAAATTTGACAATATCTATCTTCGCTAGATGTGTCACATCTTAGTGGAGAGATCTCTCTACCCCCGACGATGACAAAATTCCTTCAATCTCTTCTCCTCTTTCTTCCATATCTTTTTTTTGCTTTAGAAAATTCAAACACAAAAATAACAACCAGCTTAAGCAAAACCCTAGCCTCAAGAACGAAAGCAACCTCTCTCTAATACCACTTATTGGGATCTCTAGCGTTACAAACAATGCGAAACAAATGCTTGAGAATATTGAGTAAACCAAAATAAAGCAGTAACAATCACATACAATCACAAACATGGCCACAAGAAAAAGATTTACGTGATTTGGTGCTAACACGTACGTCCACGGGGATGAGAGCAAAAGTTTTACTATACAGAGAGAGGATTACACTGAATTTTAAGGTTTACAAATTCTTACAAGACCTTTAGGAGTTTCTTCTTCATTGCAAAAATGGAGCAGCATCTAGACTAACAACCCAAAAATATGGGCTAATTGAATCTCAAAAACTTAATCCTAAAAACTGGTTAAGAAATATATATATATGCTGCTTAAAACTAAGCAAAACAGGTCGCGGGCGTTACAGTGCCGTAGCGCCAGCCTCTCGAACTGGCGCCCGCTGCGGCGCGCCATAGCGCCTTCCTCCAACCTGCTTCTCCTTTTTTCTTTTATAACAAAATCATGTGCTCTTAATAGGCCATATGATGCAGCGAATTTAGTATTTCAGCAACTTTGGACATTTGCATGCAAAAATAAACTATTTTACCATTAATTAGTTATAATAAAATTTGTAGCTTCAAAGTTGGATGCCATATAATTAGTATGTAAATACATTCATATCTATTAGATTATATGAGGCTAAGAATACACATAAATATCATGTTCTTGTTTCCACTCTACAATGTATAAGAAGCAATTCTAGAAACTTTAAAAATGTGAAATCAAAACTCAATGTATTATTAATGTTTATTAAAATTAATGTAACTTAATAAAATAAATTTAATAATTGAAAATAAATATGCAATTTGATTATTTAACCACCAAAGTGTATAATATATCCAACTTTTCTTATTTATTTGTTAGCTATTTATATTTTTTAAATAATTCTCTAAATAATTATTGAGATCTATTTATAAAAATATAATTAATTATCTAAAAAAAATTAAGAAATAAAGAAGTAGATTTGAAGATCAAAATATAATAACAATATATAATGCATATTATTTTTGTTTATAAGAACAAGATTTGTATTTTATATTTTTATTTAAAGAAATACTATTTAAAATTTATCCAATAGAATATATCTAAATTTTATTGAATGATTTTTATTGGTAACATATCAAATAGTCTAAATATATTTATGTATTTTTAATAAATAATTAATTTTGTTATTAATTTTTTGAATTATTTGATGTTAGAATATGTATTATTTTTTAATTAAAAAATTAAATTAATAGATTTTTCAGATTTTAAAAGATTATACTTTATATTAATATATACTAAAATATATAGATTGTTTGTCAATAAAAAAATTATTTGAAAATTTATTGTGGGCTTATAAAATGTCATATCACGTTGAAGCATATTCTTACCTTTGGCTATTAGGTAGTTCGTAGCTACGGCTCATCAAATAAAATTTATTTAATAAAATTTGAATATTATTTTAACATAAAATATTTATATTATTTTAATATAAATAAATAAAATTAATAAAATTATGTACTAATTTTATTTAAAGAGTGATACATGAATAAATCTAAATAATATTTTTCAAAAATAAATTGTAATAATCATATTATCAATGTTTATTCTGATTTTTGCTGTGTATATGATCATGTTAGTATGAGAAAATCTATTTTTCTAATAAAAAATATTATACCTGCACCCCTAATATATCAAAAATTTTATTTTAGAGTTGGAATTGCAACCAATTATTATATATATTGTCCTTTCCTAATGTTCACTTTTTTAAGAGTATCACGTTTAGCAGATCAAAGGCATCGCCCATTGGAGAAATATATAATTCCAATCACAAATCAGCTCAAAAAGATCGTATCAAGAACGACAACAGAATTGCAAGTTTTAAATTGAAATTTATTTAAAAAAGATGGATGATCTTCAACCAACGAAGAAAGAGAGTAAGAAATGGTTTATTTATTAATTGATTCCTTGCGTTTTTTCTCAGCCAGCGATGGTGGGGAAGCAGCTACCGGAACGTACGAGCGAGGACCGGGAAACAGCATCCGATCCATCATCTTCGGTCGGCCGGCGGGGGCTCGACGGCACCGATCTGAGGGCCCGCGGCGATTCCAAGCCACGGCGAAGAAGCTGCCTCATGGCTGCGATCAGGTGCTCGGCAGATCTCTGTGGCGGTAAAGCGCGAAAGCGGAAATCGCGCGAGAAGCTCATGTGGCGGGAAAGTGCTTCTTCGGTGGAGATCCGGCGATCTGACCGTCGGATCTCATCGACAACAGCTTCCGAGCACAGGCCGCAGATCCAGCGGCCATGGTGTCTCTCCCGCACGCAGAGGATATATGCGGGCGTGCACTCCTCTGTCAAGCCGCAGCACTCGCACTTGGCAAACTCGACCTCCGCCATCGTTTCCCCCCGCAGAGATGGTCATATGTGTTGCTGCATTCATGTGTTAGGAAGTTAACGATTGAAGAGGGGATCGAGCAGAGCCTGTGCCAATACAAACCGCAAAGTATGGGGTTGTGTGAGAGCAATCTGAAAGGGGATGAGCTATCTATCGCTCCTTCTCCCATACAACGGAAGTATCGAGAGATTTCGCCTCCGTTTCCTCTGCGGATTCCTTGCTGATCACGGAGAAAATGGCATCTCCGGCCAGAGACATCTCAGGATCAAATCACGCGCTGATGATTCTACACAAGCGCAAAGTGATTCGTAAAGTTTGAATTCAAATTGGAGAAGGGATTTCGCGCGGATGCTCGTTGCAGGGGTTCTGTTTGGGCAATGGAGGAGAAAAGAACGGATGGAAATGGGGGATTTATTGTGCCCGGCAGTTTCGCTGTTTGTAACCGGCATTGGAGGAAAGCCGGATTGATGGGGCCCACGCCGATGATTGGGGTCCATGTGGGGCCCGATGGCCGCAAGCGAGAAAGTGAGACACGTCAGTTAGGTGAGGTGGCTTGCCGGCTAACCTATCTTGTTTGCGCTGCCAGCTGTAGCGATAACTTGTGTGTTCACCCATTAACGCAAGCGTTCCACGTGGATTTTTCAGAAAATGAGTGGTGGTTTAATACTATTGGTTCTTTTTGGTGTGCGACGTCGGCCCCAGGTTACACCATCCCGACTAATTGATGTTGTGGTGCACCCGAAGCATGTGACGATTAAATTAATAATAAAATAATAATTTTTTTACATAATTAACACATTAAAGAAAATTTTATTATAAAGTTTGTTTTAAATATTTCATACAAAAATTGTTAGTTAAAATATCTCCTAAAAAGTATAGTTAACTAATATTTAAAATTTAAAATATATATTTTTATGAGTTTCACAAAAAAAAAAAAAAATTTAATAATTTTTTTTTATTTCAATAAGCTTCATAAATTCTAATCATTCATATTTTTTTGATATAAGAAGTATATAGCAATATTCTTAAGATAATAACGAGGCTTGATGTTTAAGCTCTTAAGTACATGCTTCTAAGCTTATGTTTGTATTACTCTATATATAATGAATTTATTTTTATATAACATTTAAATATTGATATTTACAACGACATACCTTAAATATCTATTTATATCTAATATTTAAATATTGATAATATATAATAATACACTATATTCAATAATATAAATTTAGGTGATAACTTTGAAATATTTATGGCTTAAGTGTTTAAATATACAAATAAAAAATTAACATCAAAATTTCTAATATAAATTTTGTTCTTATATGCAAATATATAAAACAGCCATAAAATTTGTTTGTTCATATATTAATAAAAGTCTTATTATTCTTATTCAGTTTTATTTTATTATAATTTTCTTTCATTTTTATTATTTTTAAGACTGACTATGCACAAAACATTAATCTATTATTTTAATTGTATAATCCAAATTTTTATTTTTATTTTACGATTTGTATGGTAAACCAACACTTTCTTAATAATAAAAGCACAATATGCTCAAATATTAAAAGGTAAACAAAAAAAGGAAGTTACGTACCAAATGTCATTATCGTCGAAATTTATATTTGTTTCCTTCGATAAATTAATTTCAGTATAAAATAATTTGATTATCTTTGGTAATTTTATAGGAAATATAATTTTTTGGGGTTTCGTCGGTACAAAATTATTGAATGAATAATTCGTTCGAGCGATTCGCTCGTCGTTGGCTGGTTGAGAGAATCGTTTGTTTGAACGGATGAAATTTCGTGCTTTCGATCCGTATTCGTTCTATATATGCTAACACAAAATAGAATTATTGGAAGGAAATTAAAAATATAAACTACTTAGAATATTTTGGTTTAAAGTGTAGTCTAAAGCTGCTTAGGAGCCTTGGCTTGGTGCTGAAGAACTGTAGAACAATTTGGTATAAAGGAAAGCATTGTTGTCTGTGGCAAGAAAGGAATAGTAAAGTATTGAAGAAGGAATCCAGTTGTGTTGTCATCTTAGAGCAGATTACAAGGGCTAAGAAGTAGATCGAAGCAGGCAATGATGGCCCGAAACAGATTGCAGGACGGTTGATACTTCTGAGGAGCCAAGAGCAGACATTCGGAGCCATCCTTGCTTACTGCTGGCTCTGGCTGCCTGCATCGAGCTCGAACAGAAGCTCAGAATAAATTTTGGGTGTTGGGTTTAAAATATGATGATGTACACGGCGACAGGCGAGAATGATTTTATTAGGCAATTAAAGATCGCGAATATCGCGATGTTAGCGGCAGATGCAACGATCTTCCATAATTCGGCTTTGACAGCGACGATCGGTCCCACCGCTGTTCGCTGAACGGCGCAAGACAACAAAATTTTCACGTGGCTTAGCAAGCAATCCCGAGGCAAAGCCACAATAGGATTCATGTTGTCCTTTACCGCATCGTCCCTATCACCCAACAGTGGTTTCGCTCTATCATCCTTTGCTTGGATCATCCAAACGATCAATCCGAATAAACGGTTCATATCTTTTTATCTTTCTATCCCCCTTTTTTTTTTAAATGCATTTTTCTTAGAGTTATAATTTAAAATTATAGTATATATATGAAGAAAGAAAAATGCAAATATTTTCTAAAAAATATGAATGATTAAATTTGAAATTTAAAATAAGTATTTTTATGAGCCTCACAAGCAAAAATGAATTTAATAATATTTTTTATTCCAATCCTTTTAAAAGAAAAATATTATTTGATACTCAAATATCTTCT
Source organism: Gastrodia elata (assembly GCA_016760335.1). Taxonomy (NCBI): domain Eukaryota; kingdom Viridiplantae; phylum Streptophyta; class Magnoliopsida; order Asparagales; family Orchidaceae; genus Gastrodia; species Gastrodia elata. The sequence continues at coordinate 41,065,514 of CM028677.1, forward strand.
AAAAAATATAGATAATTAAGATTTAAAATTTAAAATAAGTATTTTTATGGGCTCCACACACAAATTGAATTTAATAATATTTTTTTTATTCTACTTAATTTTTTAAATCCTAATCATCCATATTTTTAGGAAATATATGAGATTATGTAGCAATACTCATCTAAAAATATAAGAAATCACTATCATTCTTCTCAAAAGGAAAAAGCAAATCCTCCACCAGATTTCTCCTATCGCACCTGAAAAAAATGTATTGCGGCCATTAAATTTTCTTATAAGCAGCTGCAATGCCACACCTTTTCAAATAGAGGTTGTCAATTATGAAAACATAAATCCTAGGTGTGCAAATGCACGGCTAATATGCCCCATGGTGTGCAAATCACCCCACTACATCTCCTTGGGTGTGAAATTGCACAGTTAAACAGATCCTGATGCGTCATCGCACTGCTAAGTATAAAACACGACAATAAAACTATCAATTTTAACAGTATAATATCATTTATTTTCGAATTATCGTATATTATTGCATAATTCATGTGTGATGTTAAAACCAACTCATGTCTTAACCTGAAAATTTGAATTCTCATTAAGCTCTATATTTATTTCATTTTACAAGTTATATGATTCTCAATTATTCATAAGTTAGGATTTACTTACATATATACTCAGTGTGTCATTATAAAGGATAAATGAACTTGTAGATTGTTTAACTGCACTTATTATCACGCACAAAGATATGGAGCAGAACCCTTTTACAGTTTCACCCAAGCTAAGGTATCTAAATCCTTATTTGTGACATAATAATGAATTAGGATGTTTGTCTTGTAATCAACTCCGCGTATCTCTACGCACATAGATAGGAGACAGTACCCTTTTACAGTATTATACATGATAACGCAACTAAATTCCAGTATTCCAAGGGAAGATAGAATATGACTCTTACCTTCTGTATAACTGCACTTATCTCTGCACATATAGATAAGAAGCAAAACCATCTTACAATTTTATAGAAGCCAGAAGATTAATTCTATTGATGATTCAAGGGTAATATGTATGTGCTTCTTTTACTTTTGATTGCAAGCTGATGCTTCTTAAAATTGTCAATCCAAGGATCTACAAGATCAAATCCAACTTACACTTAATCCCTTAGAATCTTGAGCAATTACTCAATTTTTATTCAAAATTTTCCCTTAATTAATCATATTTAAATATGTCTAAAGCATTTAGGAATTTAGAAAGAGTTATATTAGATCCTAACCAATTTATAATCTACTATGTTGAGTATTAGGATTTAACTTTACCCAAGGATTTCCTTATAAATTATTCAATCCTTATGTCTCAATGCTACTGTTTAGGTTCACTAGATATGATACTTAGATCTAATCCTTTAAGATTAGGTTATAAGATCGCTAATTAAGCTTGTAATTAATAGTTTTATTCTCCATTCAGTTCACTTCACTTATTTGGTCCCCTTAAATACATTGGAGAGTCTAAATTAACAATTTTATTTCATTTATAACATCTTGAATAAAATATTAGTATTTTAAGGGTTGAAATTTCACTTTGCACTTCAATCACTTAAATCATTAATATTTCTATCTAAAATGAATTATTACTACTTAAGGAGTCAAATGACAACTTAATATTCAATTTGCATAACTAAGGATCCTAATATGTCCTAATTATGATTAATCACCATTAAAGGGAGATCAGCAAAATTAATCATTAATTTTTAATTTTATTTTATACTTAGATTCTTCATATATTTTATAATTAAAATGGATGTAATTTTTCATCTTGGATTAAATTCATCAAATTATTTCATTAATACATCTTGTATTAATTTATTATGGTTCTGGTCTAATTTAATTTACTAGCGCCATTATTCAACTCAGAAATTCTGAGAATATGGCGGTCAGCTCTTACTTCTTCCATAAGTGGAGCCACATATTTTGTCACCTTCATTGATAACCATACAACGAAGGTATGTGTTTATTTTCTAAAGCATAAATTTGATGTGTTTGGAAAATGGTTAGCTTTAGTAAAGAATGAGACATGGTTGAAGCCAAAATGCTTGAGAACCGATAATAATATGACAAGGAGTTCAAGAAGTTTTTCTCCTTGAAAGGAATTAAGAGGAAATTTACACTTCTAGGAACACCACAGCAAAATAATGTTGTAGAGAGATGATCACAGAACATGCTAGAAGCATTGTAACTACCCATGGTTATTGCTTAATTTTTTAATCACCAAATCAGCTTAAGAACCACACCATTAGACTTAAAATAGTCTTAAGATCAATCCCTAAAGTTTTGGTAAAAATCTAAAATCATTTGAGGAAAATCAGTATTTTGGTCAATATAATTAATTGAAAAATTGAGAAAATTATTTAAACCTCAAAACATAAATCTAACTTCGATTTTAAGTTACTCACACCCAAATTAAATAATGATGAAATCTTGAGATTTATTAGTGATCGTTTGACTAATATTTTGCATTTAATTAAATCAGTACTATTAATTAATTAATTAACCATTGCATTCAAAAAAAGATGGAAGGTCAGCCGTGATCTTCAAGGAAAAATGGACGGTCTAGATCTAATCTTGTCTCAACCCATGGTTGTTACTTATTTTTAGACATCAAAATTAGGTTAAAACTATCACCATTAGTCTCCTAATGATATTTGGAGCAATACCTAAAATTTTGGTACGATTTGGAGACCATTCATTTTTGATGAATATTTTAATATATAATTAATTAATTAGAAAATTAGAAAAATCAAATTGATATTTGATCAAATATATAACTTTATTTTTGAGTTCCCCACATCCAAATTAGCATCTAATGAATTTTTAGGATTACTTGGAGCTCATTTGGTTATCCAATTTTGATTTATTAATTAGTTATTATTTATTTAATATTATTAATTAATTTAAGCTAGTTGAGGGTGTCAGTCCCACAGTCTGATCAGAGGGTGGGTTTAATGGGTCTGACCAATTTTTGAGCTCCAATCAAGCTCGGTTAGAGCCCGACTCGTCTTTAAGCATAATAATAATAAACAATAGTAATCTTTAAGACCCATAGCTTCGAATCTAGGGCATCACTTCTTTGGTTATTAAAGGTGCAATTAGGGGCGAATCTCGTACCGAGAGACCTTTCGATCGGTGTGCGGCCGGCCACCAGATGTCGCTGGAGCTATGGCAATTTTAATGCCATGGCTTGCGGTATCTGGGTTATGCAGAGTAAGGCCCGACCCACGCGGTCCATTCCACGGACCCAACTTAGGGCCACATGCATGGGGTCAGGCCCTGCGTGCATGTAACAACCTAGATGTTGTTACTTATCAATTAGTAACCTAATTGATGCCAAATCTCTTCCATTACTCTTATAATAATGTTAGGAGTCTCCATCTCAAATTACGTGTAATTTGGAGACCCTTTGATAATTTCTAATATTCCTAGTTTTCTGATAATTCTGAAAATACCTAAATTGTTTAGACATTAGAATCAAAAACAGAGTTCATTATTGGACTCATCACACACAAATTAGTTAGGGGTGGTATTATGAAAGTATTTAGAAGTTGTCAAAAATTTTGTCAATATTTTATGAATATTTAAATGCCTAGAAAATTAGGTAAATTACATATATCTCCGATCAAAAATCCGTTAGTATTTTTGAAATCCTCATCCCTCGATTAGTAAGGCTGAAAATTAGGAATTTTTGGAGGTCGTTTAGATAATTACAATTGAGTAAATAACTGAGTGAATAAATTAGTACAATATAATAATTAATATATAATAATGTATATTTCATATTTAAAATAAATCAATCGGCTAAATTCAAAAAATGCTGAGATACGCTGTGTTGATCCAAACACAGGACAGCCTTTTCGAACAATCAGGATAGTCCCGTGTTAATAGATGATCAGACGATTTGAAATGAACTTGATCATCACCCTTGATGCTAACTTTTGGCACGATCACTGTTATCCAACGGCATAGAGATATTACATGTACTTCCCTGAGGGTATACAGATGATCGTGGCCTGTGCTCAAAGGAAAGGATGGACCAGCTGCCTCCTGCAATGGCGATAATGTATTCCTCTTTACTCATTCTCTCGTTTTGCTGTCTTGGTGCCGAGAGAGCTGATAAAAGTCGGGAAGAAGAAGGGAAAGAGACCTACTAGCAGTATAATCTTCTACATTCCCTAAATCTATACTCGTGCATACCTAAGTTCATGTACCTCCTTCATTTACCTATCGAATAAGTTCTTTCTTTTTTTCTTTTTTTTTTTTTTCTGATTATAGTTCTTTTTAAAACAGATTTATGAGTAGTCAAGTAACTACTAAAAGATGGATCTGAGTTTTGAGTAGATTTCTATTTATAAAATGGAAGTGCGAATCCCATATGACTGCATTTGATTATTTCCTTTTAGTGTAGAGTTCATCTGGAATTAATTTCTTGCAATACTTTGTATCTATTTGTTTAATGACAAAAAAAAAATTGATAGATAGAATTGATTTAGAGTTTGTAAAGTTGATTAACCCATTTCATGTTACTTTCTTTTTTTTGGGATTTCTGTTTATCCGTGAGTGTTAATTTACTCATATAAATGATTTACATGATAAGTAAGTCCTGCTGAATTTATTGTTTCTGAAACTAAAGTTGGAATAATTCCAATCCAGACCGTGCTAGTCTACGATCTATTCTCAATAATCCTTATGTATTTTAAAAGAAATTGAATCCACTGTTGTGTAAGTCCAATCGCATGCTATTAATGTTTGAATTTTTCTTACAAATATTGATTCCGCATATACTAAATGTTTACGGATTTATTGTTGTATATTCTTAATGAGGATACAATCAATCGAGTCTAAAAAGGCTTTATTAAAAAAGAGAAAATACAGGCCAATGAGAAAACTTTTGTAATAACCCAGGTTGTTACTTTGCTCAATTAAGACTAATCTAAGTTTTAATTAAGGTTCTAAGTCACTAATTAAGCAATTTAGAACTCATCTCTGAAACCTAGGTCAAACCAGAAGTCAACAAAGTCAAATTTGGAATTTTGGAAAATTTCAAACCCTAGAATTTGACTTTTTATGTAAACCTCAAATTAAAAATCTGACTTCGCCATTGCGTTCAGAGCACCCAAATTAGCTAGGGGTGAAATTTTGAAGTCATTTGGAAGTCGTTGAATTTTCGTCGAATATTTTAATAATATTTAAATACCCTAAATAATAAAATAAATAAATACTCATCAAAACGAAAATCTGAGTGCGCCGTTGCGTTCCTCACCCTTCAATTAGCTAAGGGTGATTTATTGAAAATTTTGGAATGCATTTAATAGGTTAAAATTGATTAATTAAAACTATGAAATTTAAATTAAATAATTATTTAATTATTTTAAATTTAACGGCGTCGTTCACTTAACTTGACGCCGTCACCCTAATTTTATTTCCGCCGTCTATCCTAACGAGAATTCTGAGCCGTCTGATCTCACGATCAGACGGCTGTGAGCCATCGTCCCCGCGATTCGCCGGGTGGCCGAAGGATCGTCTGCACGCGTCGCCTAGCCAAAGCGCTGAAGCTCGCAGAGGCCAGATGTCCTCCCCACCACTCTTAGCCGCCACTTTAGAGTGCGTATAAGATCTCTAGGACCTCTGTCGTGCTCGGTTTCAAACGAGAAGGCCAGAGCCAAAGGATCAAGCCTCGTCCATTCGAAGCCGCCCAAACCTAAGGTACCTGATCTCCTAAATCCTTACATTTCAAATTATTGTTTCATTTCGAAACTTTATTTCATATTGTGGATTGTCAATTTATCGGGACCGATAGAACTCTAATGAGTTCGATCGATCCCAATTAGAAATTCTTAAACAGTGCAAACCGTTAGGATGCACAGTAAAAAATTAGGGTTTAGTGCATCGGTGGTCTCCGTCCATCTCCGGCTAGGCTTAGACCACCTATGGATAGCTCGAGTCGTGTTCTATCGTTTGCTGGTTGAATCGCATTGAGCCGTGACCGGAGGCCGTTGGAAAAGCCAACCCTAGTTCTAGCAGTCGGGTCGAGCGCGCGAGGAAGAAGACCCTCGGGTCAGTCGGGTCAGCCCGGGCCCTGTGCGCGGCCCGTGGCGTTTTGCCTGCCCCGCGGGACCCACTATGCAGCGCGCCAGCCAGTCCTGGCGTGACGCGTGTCCAGCTCGCTGACCGTTCTGATCTGTGGGGCCCGTGGCAGTCTGCCCAGCCAATCAGGTTGGCCGCGGGGTCCGGCAGAAGGAAAGAAGAAAAGGAAAAGGAGAGAAAGAAGCAGGGAAGAAGCAAAGGAGAGGAGAGAGAGAGAGAGAGAGAGAGAAAACAGATTTAAGAAGTGAAATTAAACAGTAAAGAATAATTAAATACCAAATTTCAAACTTAATATCTTGCAAAATAAGCATCCAAATTATGCAAATAAATATATCAAATTGATCAAAAAAATATGAGGAATTTATTGATGCCAATAATTTTGCATTTGGACCTGTATTTAACAAATTGACATTTAGGGTTTAATTAAGTTCAAATTTATGTCTCAAATTTTCAATTAACCATAACTTTGTGTAGGTTAATCCAAACATACCCAATATGGGTCTTAAAGTGATCAGAAAACCCTAAGGATTAATTTGATAGTATTCATTTTGCTATAATTGCTTAATGACATTTAAGACCTAACCCTAATTACCCTAATTAGACCTAGAACTTTAATTGACCATAACTTGGTCAATTGAGCTCCAAATTTAATGATCCAAAAATCCATTTAGATCAGAAGAACCTAATTAACAGTAATCTATAAAAATATTTTAGATCCAAGAGTTAGATTTGCTAATCACCTTTAAGTATCCTAAAACTTGATTAGTGAATATTAGCAAATCTAATAATCCAAATTGAGTGATTTAAGTTTTAGAGGGCTCCTAAAGTCATTTAGAATCTATCTGTAAGATTGGATTAGTGTTTAAGTGATTAATTTCACTATTCACTCACTAATCACCCTAAATCCTAATTAGGTCTTAACTTAGCCAAATTAGGTCCAAAATTGAGCCTACCTCATGTCATTATGATCAGTGGACTATTTGTAAACCATAGCCACTGATTTTGCTTACTTTGAACACTAATTGGCAAAGTTAGGATTTTTGACCCATAATTAAGGATTCATTAATCACCTTTTAACCCTAGATCTTGTATTGGCCATAACTTAGCCAATACTTATCAGAATTTAGTAAATTTAGGCTCTATGGAAAGCTTAGGCAGTAAAGATCATTAAATTAAAAGAAAATTTAACTTTTACTTAGCCAAATTACTAAATTGCCCTTATGAGTCAAATTCACTAATTTGATCTCATATGGCTTAATATTTCCCCAAAATTAATTTAGTTGCTGTCTAATCTTATATTAGACAGAATAATCACTTTCCAAAAGAAAATTTCAGAATTTAAGCACTAGATTAAAAGTTGATCTTTTGAACCCTTAATTTAGGGTTTAGCCTTTAAAGCCCTAAATTCAATTTCTAATCATTAGAATCAGAAAATAGAATGATTCATTGTTGAAATAAATCAAATCCAAGTTTAAATTAGACTTTGATTAAAATCTTAATCTTAGCTTCTTAAGGAAAATTTCTAAGTCCTAAGTAAGTGTCTCCTTTAATCATTCTTAGACACATCCTTAAGTCTTATAACATTAGTTAGGATGTGTCTTGAGAGACACTCTAGTAATTAAGAGCCTTAATTCCTAAGATTAGAAATAGATCTTAAGTTAGAATTCATCTATTGAGTAAATTGGGTTACTCAATTAGGTAAAATCTTGAGTTTTCTAGTTTATAGATTTTCTTAGTTTATTAAATGATTATTTAATTTTAAAACTCTAGAATTAAGAATAGAGATCTATCCTAATAAAATAATTTATCATTAGGACTTGCCTTAACTTAATCTGTGAGATTTGGGTTCTAAACTTAGACCCTTAGATTATACCTTTAGATTAAGTGATTAGACCTCATCATCTGGAGTCTAATTCTTAATCTTTTCATCTTGATTTGGCTAATCAAGATGAGGTTGGGATGAACTAAATTACAAAATTAGGTCGATGATTTATTCATTTTAACCAAATAATCGTCTTTTGATTAAGTTATAATTAGGACTTGGCCAGTCCTAATTATCTTCAACTAGTAGGATTCATAATTCTAAGTTACAGAATGTGTAAGAATTGATAATTCTGAAACTTATGTAACTTAGAGTAGATAGAACGAATAAAATAGATAACAACAGATATCACCTGTATTTTAGATAGAGTTTCTTGCACTTTGATTTTGATGCTTCGCATTCCTTGAGTTTGATCCTTGTACCTTGAACATGTATTTTGTACATAAGATATTTGATAAATATCTTATGTTAATTTGGAACATTATTTATAAGCAGCATTATGTTTGTTTCACAAGTGGTTTGTAAGGTGTAGCTTGATTAGTATACCTCTTCGATCAACCCGTTCGGGTCGGCAACCTTCGAGGGTTTAATGTCCGACAGTCTATTGGCCATGCCTAGTCCGAGTGATAGGATGGATAGACTCTCGCCCTACTGACTATAGAGTCAGGATTCTGATATGGAAATACTAATTCAAGTACACTTACATTCAATTCTGTCTTAGCTCATCAGGCTAGAGTTTTTAGTGATGTTCAGTTCAGAATTTCTTAACTCATCAGGCTAAGATTTGCTGTATATGTGTTCAGTTGGGTAACTTAGATAGTCAATGCAGTTTCAGTTTACAGTTACTATTTTACTAGCGTATTCTGCATCTCAGCATTATTTTACTTACAGTTTTCCTGCACTATATAGGATGTTAGTTTTACTTACTATTTTTATATGCTCACATAGTATGTTAGTGTTTTCAGTTTTATACTGTTCAAATTATGTATGTCACCTAGTATATTATGTTTGATCATAAGCATGTTTAGGTTGTACTTTTCTTACAGTTTTACTTTTCTTTTACTTACCTGTCTTTGTTGCAGTTGCTTGGAGGAGGTATGTATTACTTCCTATTTGTTTAGTTATAAACTATAGTTTATAACTTATTACTATTTTTTTGTACGCTTTTCTGCACCTATTTTGCTCAGTTCTGTTTTTATGGTGATATTCAGTTAACTTAAATAAAATTTTACCCTAAAATGTACTTAGGCATATTGTCTAACTAGTTTTACTTTTGTTGGCTGGGGCCCTACCATTATAAAACTGATAATGGTAGGTTCTGAGTTTGTTGAAGCAGCAGATCCAGTGGAGAGCTTGCCATTGGAGGATGAGCCGTTCCTGAAGACCTTTAGCTTTAGTTTCTGTTGCTTGTGAGATCGAGAGTTTCCTTTTTCAGTTCTCTTAAACTTATTAATATTGTAATAATACAGGTTAACATTCTCTTTTCAGTACCTTACTTATTCTGTATTATTGTATTTTACTGTATTGGATGGATGTTATGTTTTATGCTTCCGCACTCTGAGTTCTTGTATGATCATTTAGTGATGATATTTCGGATTGAATGGCAAAGTCCTATTTAAGTTGGATTGAGAACATGAGTCTAATTCATTTTAAGTGGGACCTTGTCATTTGGTGACCCCTCCACCGTAATCATGTTAACTTAAGGTTAACAGGACCACGGCAGGGCTGGGCTGCCACAACTTTTGACCACAATTTTCTGAGATCTCCTAATTAAAATGAGACCCATATTAGTATATTTGAATTAGTGGTTGTAAAGTTATGGAGCTTTAAAGTTTAGGGTTAGTTAAGACATAATTAGGGTCCTAAATATCGCTAAGTAAAATAATGACCATACTGAAAATTAGACAATGCCATATTAATCCTCTATCACTTTATCCTAAGTCCATTCATTGCTTTATTTAAAGGTGGAGAATTTAATATATTAACTAGCCCACTGATATCTACTAATATCAAGGGGGGGCATTAATTTATTTAAACACTGTACAGTAATGTCTCTAATCACCAATATTTAAGAGGTAGAGAATTTCAATGGACAAAGGCAACCCTAATACATTTATACAATAAAAATATATTAACTAGTGCATCGATATTAAAATTACCTGATTTTAACAAGTGTTTGAAGTATCTTGTGATGCCTCTTGTGTTGGTATATGAGGTGTTCTTAAGCAAGAGGGTGTGGCGGCCCTGCCCCGCCGTGGTCCTGTTAACCCTTAAGTTAACATGATTACGGTGGAGGGGTCACCAAATGACAAGGTCCCCACTTAAGATTGGATTAGACACACATTCTAATCCAGTTTAACTAAGGACTTTGTCATTCATTCCAGAATTTATCACTAAATGATCATACGTGAACTCAAGTGCGGAAGCATAAAACATAACATCCATCCAATACAGTATAAATACAATAATACAGAATGAGTAAAATACTGAAAAAGAAATATAATCCTGTATTATTATTACAACATTTAATGAGATTAAAAGAACTGAAAGAAAACTCTCAACCTCTCTGAAAATAGAAAACTAAGCTACAGATCTTCAGGAACGGACTCCTCCTCCAATGGCAAACTCTTCACTGGATCTGCTAAACCAACAAACTCAGAACCTACCATTATCAGTTTCATAATGGTAGGCCCAGCCAACAAAAGAAAACTGGTTAGACAATAAGTCTAAGTACATTTTAGGTAAGAGTTTATTTAAGTTAACTGAATATCACCTTAAAAACAAACTGAGCAAAAATAGGTGCAGAAAAGCGTACAAAAGAGCTGAAATAAGTTATAAACCATAGTTTATAACTAAACAAAAGGAAGTAAAACATACCTCCTCCAAGCAACTGCAACACAAACAGTTAAGTAAAAGAAGTGTAAAACTGTAAGAAAATATAACCTAAATATGCATATGATCAAACTGATTATGCCAAGTGACATATAATACTGAGTACACTAACATCCTAAGCAAGCAATAAGAAAACAATAAGTAAATCTAGCATCCTATATATAAACACGTGCAGGAAAGCTGTAAGTAAACAGTGCTGAAATGCAGAATATATTAGTAAAACAGTAACTGTAAACTGAAACTATAGCAACTATACAAGTCATCTGAAATGAATACTAAAACAGCAATTCTTAGCCTGATGAGCTAAGAAACTCTAAACTGAAACATCACTGGAACTCTTAGCCTGATGAGCTAAGACAGAACTGAATGTAAGTGTACTTGAATTAGTATAACCATATCAAAATCCTGACTCTATAGTCAGTAGGGCAAGAGTCTATCCATCCTATCCCATGGACTAGGCATGGCATAGACTATCGGACTGAAACCCCCTACAAGCCGACCCCGAACGAGTTGATCGAAGAGGTATACCAATCAAGCTACACCTTACAAACCACTTGTGAAATGATCATAATACTGTTTATAAATAATGTTCCAAATTAACATAAGATATTTGTCAAAATATCTTATGTACATAATACATGTTCAAGGTATAAGGCTCAAAATCAAGGAACGCGAAGCATCAAAATCAAAGTGCAAGAAAACTCTATCTAAAACACAGGTGATATCCTTTGTTGTCTACTTTATTCGTTCTATCTACTCTAAGTTACATAAGTTTCAGAATCAACAACTCTTACACATTCTGTAACTTAGAATCACGAATCCTACTTGTTGAAGATAATTAGGACTGGCCAAGTCCTAATTATAACTTAATCAAAAGACGACTATTTGGTTAAAATGAATAAATCATCGACCTAGTTTTGTAATTTAAATCATCCCAACCTCATCTTGATTAGCCAAATCAAGATGAAAAGATTAAGAATTAGACTCCAGATGATGGGGTCTAATCACTTAATCTAAAGGTATAATCTAATAGTCTAAGTTCAGACCCCAAATCTCACAAATTAAGTTAAGGCAAGTCCTAATGATAAATCAATTCATTAGGATAGATCTATTCTTAATTCTAGAGTTTAAAGATCAAATAATCATTAAATAAACTAAGAAAATCTAGAAACTAGAAAACTCAAGGTTTCATCTAATTGAGTAACCCAATTTACTCAATAGATGAATTCTAACTTAAGATCTATTCCTAATCTTAAGAATTAAGGCTCTTAATTACTAAGAGTATCTCTCAAGACACACTCCTAACTAATGTTATAAGACCTAAGGATGGATCTAAGAATGATTAAGGAAAGAACTTTTCTTAAGACTTAGGAATTTTCTAAATGAGCAAAAATCTGAGATTTTAATCAAAACTTAATTTAGACCTAAGTTTGATTAATTTTCAGTTCTAAATCATTCCATTTACTGATTTTAATGATTAGAAAATGAATTTAGAGCTGTTAAAGGCTAAACCCTAAATTTGGGCAAAATGACCATTTTGCCCCTTCTTAAGGGTTCAAAAGATCAAATTTTGATCTAGGGCTTAAATTTTGAAATTTTCTTTTGGAAAGTGATTCTTACTGTCTAATATAAGATTAGAGTAACTAAATTAATTTTGGGTGATTATTATGCCATATGAGATCAAATTAGTGAATTTGACTCATAAGGGCAATTTAGTATTTGACTAAGTGAAAGCTAAATTTTCTTTTAGTTTAATGTTCTTTACTGACTAAGCTTTCCATAGAACCTAAATTTGCTGAATTCTGATAAGTATTGGCCAAGTTATGGCCAATACAAGATCTAGGGTTTAAGGGTTATTTAAGGGATCCTTAATTATAGGACAAAAAAATCTAACTTTTTCAATTAGTATCCAAATCAAGCAAAATCAGTGACTATGAATTACAAATAGCTCACTGATTTTAATGATATGTGATAGGCTCAATTTGGACCTAATTTGATTAAGTTAAGACCTAATTAGGGTTTAGGGTGATTAGTGAGTGATTAACAAAATTAATCACTCAAAACTAATCCATCCTTATGGATTGATTCTAAATGGATCTATGAGTCCTCTGAAATTTAAAACTCTCAAATTGGGTTACTAGATTGCTATTATTCACTAATTAAGATTTAGAGCAATTAAGGGTGATTAGCAAATCTAACCGTTGGATCTAAAATATTTATATAGATTACTGTTAATTAGATTCTTCTGATCTGAATTGATATTTGGATCATTAAATTTGAAGCTCAATTGATCAAGTTATGGTCAATTGAAGGTCTAGGGTTAATTAACCTAATTAGGGTTTGGTCCTAAAAGTGATTAGGCTCAAACTAATCCAATCAGCAAAATAACACTATCAAATTAATCCTTAGGGTTTTCTGATCATTTAAGACCCACATTGGGTATGTTTGGATTATCCTACACAAAGTTATGGTTAATTGAAAATTTGAGACATAAATTTGAACTTAATTAAACCCTAAATGTCATTTTGTTAAATACTGGTCCAAATGCAAAATTAATGGCATCAATAAATTCCTCATATTTTTCTAATCAATTTGGTATATTGTTTGCATAATTTGGATATGTATTTTAGGAGTTATTAATGTTCAAGTTTTGGATATTAATTAATTAGATATTACTGTTTAATTAAATCTGTTGTTATAATAAATAAATATATTTCGTTTATTAACTAATTATTATTCGCACATATATATATACAATTTATTATCATAATTACATGCACACGTGGCGTTCATCTGTTGGCTGACGAAACCACGGCGGGCCCCACCTGCTCTAAATCACGGCAGACAAGAAGTGATGGTGGGTCCCACACGCGCAGAAAATTTACATGTGGCGGCTTCTTCTGAAGACACGCGTGCGCTGGGCCCACACATTGGGGCGAGGCGATCACGCGGGTCAGGATGAACCTGACCCGGCCCGGTCTAGCAAGGAGCGTCGCCTTCTTCCTCGGCAAGGTTCATGACGAAGGGAACTAGGGCACGATCTGGCAGCAGCTTCCCGGCGACGATCTCTTCATTCCGCACGGCATATTCAAGAGCACAGCCTGGCCTTCCTAAAAGCTTTGGATGTTAGGTTTTGGAGTCATCCAGCACCCTAAATCACGATGCCCTAACTAACCTACATCGAACCCTAGCAAACCACAGCAGGGCATTTTTTTTTTTTTGCGAATGAAAAAAATTACTAAATCAATTCATTCAAGTTTCAATTGAATTAAAGAAACTAATCAATACAATTGCATCTGCACAAATCAATGTTACAATCTGGAAGCAGAATGATTGAATTTGAATATGGAAAGGCAGTACCTGGACGGACGGCCTTTGAGAGACTCTAAGAGCGACGATCGAAATCACTTACTCGATCAATTAGGATAATGGAGTAGATGATCCAAACATAAGCTGGGGGATTTCATTGCCTCTAAATCGAGGAGTTTAGGGGTGGGAGGCGACACCTGGGACGACGGAGTCGCCTGCAACTGCCGCGCGTTCGAGCGATGCCACGCGTGAGCAAAATGGAGAAGATGATGAATGGACCGTCCGATTGTCGATCGGACGGTCAAGATCTATCGTTAGATCGAGTGACGGACCTGGGTAACTGCGCATAGGATTAGACGGCGTGCGTGATTATATTAATGGATGCCGTTAAGTATAAATTTTAAATAATAATATTATTAATTCATACTAATTTAATATTTAGAAATATACAATTAAATGTATCCCGAAAATTTTCTAATAAATCACCCCTAGCTAAATGAGGGGTGAGGAATGTAACGGCGCACTCAGATTTTCGTTTCGATGAGTATTTAATTATTTGATTATTTGGGGTATTTAAATATATTTAAATATTTGACGAAAATTCAACGACTTCCAAATGCCTCCAAAATTGCACCCCTAGCTAATTTGGGTGTCTGAACGCAATGGCGAAGTCAGATTTTCAATCTGAGGTCTAGATAAAAAGTCAAATTTCCAGGTTTTGGGATTTTCCAGAATTCCTGTTTTGACTTTGTTGACTTCTTGGTTTGACCTAGGTTTCAGAGATTTGCTTCAAATCACTTAATTAGTGACTTAGAACCTTAATTAAGACTTAGATTAGTCTTAATTGAGCAAAGTAACAACCTGGGTTGTTACAAACTCCCCCACTTAAGAATGATGTCGTCCTCGACATCACTCAAGTGAGAAAAAGAATTTAAGCAGATATAATGAAACGAATTGAAATAAGATAGAGTTGAAGAATTACCTTGATTAAAAAGGTTTGGGTACTTTTGGCGCATATCCACCTCTTTCTCCCAGGTGGCTTCATTACAAGACCGATTCTTCCACTGAATCTTTATCATTGGAATGGATCGATTCCTTAATTTCTTCAGATCATGATCTAGGATTTTTATTGGTTCTTCAATATAAGAAAGATCATTGAATTTCAATCGCAGGATGTTCAATAAGATGAGAAGGATCTCGGAGACACTTCCTTAGAGATGAACGTGGAATACATTATGTACAGCAGCGAAGTCTTCTGGAAGTTCTAATTTATAGGCTGCTGAACCAATCTTCTGTAAAATTTTGAAAGGTCCAATGTACCTTGGACTGAGTTTTCCAGAAACTCCAAAACGATAGATTCCTTTCATCGGGCTCACTTTTAAGTACACAAAATCTCCTTCGCTGAATTCTAGAGGACGATGACGATTATCATGATACTTGCTTTGCCTGTCTTGAGCAGTTCTAATTCTTTGTTGAATGAGTTTAACCTTCTTATTTGTTTCTTCTACTAGCTCAGATCCATATAATTGAGTATCTCCTGACTCAGACCATGCTAGTGGGGATGAACATTTTCTCCCATATAATGCTCATATGGTGCCATCTTAATACTTGATTGAAAACTGTTGTTATGCAAATTCCACTAAAGGAATATGCTCTTCCCAGGATCCTGAAAAATCCAACATACATAAACGCAAAAGATCTTCTAAGACTTGATTTACTCGCTCTGTTTGGCCATCTGTTTGAGGATGGAATGCTGTACTCATGGCCAAAGTTGTGCCTAAATCTTGATGGACAGCCTGCCAAAATTTAGAAGTAAAGCGACTGTCTCTATCAGATACAATTGTTTTAGGAATTCCGTGCAATCTGACTATTTCCTTAATGTACAATTTGGCCAATTTCTCCACTGAGTCAGTTTGACGGATTGGAATAAAATGGGCAGATTTTGTAAGGCGATCTACTATACCCATATTGAATCAGCTCCAGATCTTGATCGAGGCAAACCCATAACAAAATCCATGGATATATCAGTCCATTTCCATTCTGGGATTTCTAGTGGGTGCAATAAGCCACCAGGCTTTTGATGTTCTGCTTTTATTAAGCAACAAGCGTGGCATTTTGCAACATATTCTGCAATACTTTTCTTCATTCCTGGCCACCAGAATGATTGTTTTAGGTCTTGGTACATCTTAGAATTTCCTGGATGAATTTGATATCCTGAATTGTGACTTTCAATTAGGATCTCTTTCTGCATGGATTTAGGAATCCAGAGACGATTATTCATGTAAATAGCACCTTTCTTAAAATTCAATTCTGGATGACGACCACTTTCTATTGCCACTTTAAGGTTTAAATATTCGTCATCCTTGCTTTGAGAGATTGAAACATCTCTATGAAATGTGGGTTCTATATTATTCATGGATATCATGGTACTGATTTCCCTTAGCAAGAGAAATTTCCATTTTCTGAAACTCATTTGCCAACGGACTTTCTGAAATTAAGCTGTTAAGGACAGTGTGACGGCTTAACGCATCAGCTACCATTAGCTTTGCCTGGATGGTACTGGATATCTAAATCATAATCACTTATTAATTCCAGCCATCTTCTTTGTCTACAATTCAATTCTCTCTGGGTAAAGATGTATTTCAGACTTTGGTGGTCTGTGAATATAGAGCATTGAACTCCGTACAAATAATGGCGCCAGATTTTTAATGCAAAAACTAATGCTGCCAATTCTAAATCATGTACAGCATAGTTTCTTTCATGGGTTTTAAGCTGGCGAGATGCGTATGCTATAACTTTGCCTTCTTGCATTAATACGCATCCTAACCCAATTCCAGATGCATCCGTATACACCTGATAGTTCACTCCTTCTTTTGGAAGAACTAAAACTGGAGCAGAAGTTAACGCGTCCTTTATAGACTGAAATGCAGTTTCACATTCTTCTGTCCAAACAAATGGAACTGCCTTCTGAGTTAGTTTTGTAAGAGGTGCGGCAAGCTGAGAGAAGCCTTTAACAAACCTTCTGTAGTATCCGGCTAAACCCAGAAAACTACGAATTTCAGTAACTGTCTTGGGCTGAACCCAATCCTGAATAGCACTGATCTTACTTACTCTGACTTGGATTCCTCGAGCATCAACTACATGTCCAAGAAATGATACAGAATCCAGCCAAAATTCACACTTAGAGAATTTAGCATATAACTCATGCTCTCTAAGCTTCTCCAGAACCAATCTCAAGTGTTCTTCATGATCTTTACTGTCTTGGAGTAAATTAAGATATCATCAATGAATACTATAACAAATTTATCTAGATAAGGCTTCAGAACTCTCTGCATTAAGTCCATAAATAGAGATGGGGCATTTGTGAGGCCAAATGACATTACAAGGAACTCGAAATGCCCATATCGTGTTCTGAATGCTGTCTTTTCTACATCTGAATCCTTTACCTTCACTTGATGATACCCTGACCTTAAATCAATCTTAGAGAACACTACACAGCACCGGCAAGTTGATCGAACAGATCATCAATACGGGGAAGTGGGTATCTATTTTTAATTGTGACTTTATTCAGCTCTCTGTAGTCTATGCACATTCTCATAGACCCATCTTTCTTCTTAACAAATAGCACCGGGGCTCCCCACGGGGACATACTTGGCTTAATAAACCCCTTATTTAGCAGTTCTTGTAATTGCTCATTTAATTCTTGCAATTCCTTTGGAGCCATTCTATATGGTGCTTTTGATAGAGGTTGAGTTCCTGGAACTACATTTATTTCAAATTCTACTTCTCTGGTTGGAGGTAAACCAGACAGATCTCAGGGAAAACATCTTCAAAATCTTTAACAACTTTTATTTTTGAGATTGGGGCTACTTCTTTACTATTGCCCATCATCACCATCAGAACAACTATAACCTTTGCACACCATTTTCTCTGCTTGAATTGCATTGATCAAGGAGCTACTAGTGCTGATTTTCCCAGTAAACGTTGTTGAAGCTCCTGGAGTTTGCAACACAACCTTCTTCTTTTGACAATTGATAGTTGCGCTATGCATACTAAGCCAATTCATGCCTAGTATGATATCAAAGTTCACTATAGGTAGCACAACTAACTTGGCTTGGAAAGTATGGTTATTAATTGGTATTTGAATGTCGCAAAATTTGTTCGCACTAAGTTGGGCTCGATGGAAGTCCAACACTCAAGGTCTTCGCAAGTTTATAATATGATAGTCCTAATTTCTTGGCAAAATTTTCAGAGATGAATGAATGACTAGCCCCAGTATCAAACAATATACTGCAGGGCTCATCTTTAAAGTACAAGGTTCCTAATAACATAGTATAGACTTTAGAAAATTCTAATTCAATAAGAAAAGCAAAAGTTGCGATTTGTACCTGAACTACATTGTTGTCTTCTGCTGCTTCTACTGGAGTGAGATTGTATACCCTTGCTTTTCCAGTAGGTCTGCTGTCAGATATTTGAGCTTTTGATTGATTTGGGTTTGAAGGATTTGCAGCATATTGAACTTTTGCAAGGTTCGCTCTTGAGCAGGAGGTGGCATAAGAGTTTTCTGAGGTTCTCTGAAATTGATAGGAGTGGCACGAATATTTTGTTGACGATTCCGATCAATAGTCTCCATCAATTGTTTTATTTGATCGACAGTCTCTATATGCGTGACCTTGTCTTCCACACGTAAAACATACTCGGCCAAAATGAACATTTCCCATAAGGATGTGGCCTATTACATGTGGCAGTTTGGCTGATGTTTCAGTAGTTTCCATTTGATATACCCTTCCTTGATTTGTTCGTTGTTGCTTGAAGTTCTGAGGGTATTTATTCATATTGAAAGCCTTTCTCTTCATGTCTTTAATATTTTGATGATGCTCTACTACCCGAGCTGTCTCAACTAGCTTCTCGAATTTGGTATGTTGTAAAGGAATTACATGATCTTTGATAGACTCTCTGAGTCCATTCTCATATCTGAAACATCTATCTTCTTCAGTTGGAACCAAATGAGGTGAAAATCGGATGAGCTTTCGAAATTCTGAAGTATATTCTGCTACTGTTCGACTTCCTTGAGTTAACCTTAATAAAGACTCACCAATGATGTTCTTGGTGGAGGGTGGAATAAACGATTCCTTGAAGGCTTGGACAAACCAGCTCCATTCTATTTCGTCTAACTCGAACTCTTCAAATCGTGTGTTCCTTTCTTGTTCCCACCAATGTTCTGCCTCTCCTTGCAGAAGATGAGTGGCTAGTCTTACAGATTGGTTGCTTGAACAACCAAGACTAGTGATATTTTTCTCTATAGTTTTCAGCCATGCTAAGGTATCCATCGGGGATTCAGATCCTTCAAAGGTTGGCGGTCTTAATCTTAGGAAACTGTGAAGTATCCCATCTGCAGACTGCCGATAGTATTGGGAACTTGAGGAGCGGGGGATGCTGAAGAGTGCTGGCATTAGTAACAGGTATTATAGATACTAACTTTTGAATAGCTAGAGCCTGCTGATTTTGATTCTCTAGCATTACAGTAACCATATTTCCTTAAAGAAGTTATTTCATCAACAGTATTGGAAGCGGCCACAGTATTATTTGGAGCATTGCTTGCGGATGGTTGAGGATTGAGTGGAGTATTGTTGGGAGAAGTAGCAGGATTCATTTTCCTGAAATCAAAACAACTATCTTGAGTTCTTTATTATAACAAGACATAATATAACTACTGCTTTTCTCGTTTATTAAACTTTTATTGAAATAACAAAATACATCATCATAGACTTATAAAACTATTCCCATCCTATATATTTAATGAAAAATGCTCTACGAAAGTCTTCATAAATCACTTCACGATGCTCCTCTTGTGCTTTACGAAACAGTTCTTCGTATGTCATAATCCACCATTCTTTTGCTTGCATACGTAAAAGACATAGCACCACTTCTAATCTGATGTGACTAGGCCATTCCATAACACCAAATATGTGGTCAACTCTCGCAAGCCATTCCCTTGCTAGTACTGGAAAATCAAGGCCTCTATAGACGCCTTCTTTCAGTAATTTGTTTATCACTTGCGATCCTTGTTCTGATACTCCTTCAATCACTCTTCCTTGCTTCTTTCCTAATTTATGTTCATATTTCCAAATAGTCTCGAACTCCTTTAGGTAAGCCATAAATGCCATTTCTAGAAGATCTTCTACTCCTACAATTATAACATTCTACTTAGATTTGTTGAGCATATTATATATATTATTTTGATAATTATTATCTTTTATGATTATCTAATAACTTAACTTATTCTGAGTTATACTCATAATGTGATGGATGTCAATTCAAGTATTCATTTAGTGATCAAGTGGCAGAAGAACAATCCATTAGGTAGAAAGGAATGAATTCCAATCTGACACCTTATGGAATTCTCTGATACCAACTGTGGCGGCCCTGCCCCGCCGTGGTCCTGTTAACCCTTAAGTTAACATGATTACGGTGGAGGGGTCACCAAATGACAAGGTCCCCACTTAAGATTGGATTAGACACACATTCTAATCCATTTAAATAAGGACTTTGCATTCATCCAGAATTTATCACTAAATGATCATACATGAACTCAAGTGCGGAAGCATAAAACATAACATCCATCCAATACAGTATAAATACAATAATACAGAATAGTAAAATACTGAAAAAGAAATATAATCCTGTATTATTATTACAACATTTAATGAGATTAAAAGAACTGAAAGAAAACTCTCAACCTCTCTGAAATAGAAACTAAGCTACAGATCTCTTCAGGAACGGACTCCTCCTCCAATGGCAAACTCTCACTGGATCTGCTAAACCAACAAACTCAGAACCTACCATTATCAGTTTCATAATGGTAGGGCCCCAGCCAACAAAAGAAAACTGGTTAGACAATAAGTCTAAGTACATTTTAGGGTAAGAGTTTATTTAAGTTAACTGAATATCACCATAAAAACAGAACTGAGCAAAAATAGGTGCAGAAAAGCGTACAAAAGAGCTGAATAAGTTATAAACCATAGTTTATAACTAAACAAAAGGAAGTAAAACATACCTCCTCCAAGCAACTGCAACACAAACAGTAAGTAAAAGAAGTAAAACTGTAAGAAAATATAACCTAAATATGCATATGATCAAACTGATTATGCTAAGTGACATATAATACTGAGTACACTAACATCCTAAGCATAAGAAAACAGTAAGTAAATCTAGCATCCTATATAAAACACGTGCAGGAAAGCTGTAAGTAAAACAGTGCTGAAATGCAGAATATACTAGTAAAACAGTAACTGTAAACTGAAACTATAGCAACTGTACAAGTCATCTGAACTGAATACTAAAACAGCAATTCTTAGCCTGATGAGCTAAGAAACTCTGAACTGAACATCACTGAACTCTTAGCCTGATGAGCTAAGACAGAACTGAATGTAAGTGTACTTGAATTAGTATAACCATATCAAATCCTGACTCTATAGTCAGTAGGGCAAGAGTCTATCCATCCTATCCCGGACTAGGCATGGCATAGACTCGGACGAAACCCTACAAGAAGCCGACCCCGAACGGTTGATCGAAGAGGTATACTAATCAAGCTACACCTTACAAACCACTTGTGAAATGAACATAATGCTGTTTATATAATGTTCCAAATTACATAAGATATTTCAAATATCTTATGTACATTACATGTTCAAGGTATAAGGCTCAAAATCAAGGAATGCGAAGCATCAAAATCAAAGTGCAAGAAAACTCTATCTAAAACACAGGTGATATCCTTTGTTGTCTACTTTATTCGTTCTATCTACTCTAAGTTACATAAGTTTCAGAATCAACAACTCTTACACATTCTGTAACTTAGAATCACGAATCCTACTTGTTGAAGATAATTAGGACTGGCCAAGTCCTAATTATAACTTAATCAAAAGACGACTTTGGTTAAAATGAATAAATCATCGACCTAGTTTTGTAATTTAATCATCCCAACCTCATCTTGATTAGCCAAATCAAGATGAAAAGATTAAGAATTAGACTCCAGATGATGGGGTCTAATCACTTAATCTAAAGGTATAATCTAAGTCTAAGTTCAGACCCAAATCTCACAATTAAGTTAAGGCAAGTCCTAATGATAAATCAATTCATTAGGATAGATCTTATTCTTAATTCTAAGTTTAAAGATCAAATAATCATTAATAAACTAAGAAAATCTAGAAACTAGAAAACTCAAGGTTTCATCTAATTGAGTAACCCAATTTACTCAATAGATGAATTCTAACTTAAGATCTATTCCTAATCTTAAGAATTAAGGCTCTTAATTACTAAGAGTATCTCTCAAGACACACATCCTAACTAATGTTATAAGACCTAAGGATGGATCTAAGAATGATTAAGGAAAGAGAACTTTCTTAAGACTTAGGAATTTTCTAAATGAGCAAATCTGAGATTTTAATCAAAACTTAATTTAGACTAAGTTTGATTAATTTCAGTTCTAAATCATTCCATTTACTGATTTTAATGATTAGAAAATGAATTTAGAGCTTTTAAAGGCTAAACCCTAAATTTGGGCAAAATGACCATTTTGCCCCTCTTAAGGGTTCAAAAGATCAAATTTTGATCTAGGGCTTAAATTCTGAAATTTTCTTTTGGAAAGTGATTCTTACTGTCTAATATAAGATTAGACAGTAACTAAATTAATTTTGGGTGATTATTATGCCATATGAGATCAAATTAGTGAATTTGACTCATAAGGGCAATTTAGTAATTTGACTAAGTGAAAGCTAAATTTTCTTTTAGTTTAATGTTCTTTACTGACTAAGCTTTCCATAGAACCTAAATTTGCTGAATTCTGATAAGTATTGGCCAAGTTATGGCCAATACAAGATCTAGGGTTTAAGGGTTATTAAGGGATCCTTAATTATAGGACAAAAAAATCCTAACTTTTTCAATTAGTATCCAAATCAAGCAAAATCAGTGACTATGAATTACAAATAGCTCACTGATTTTAATGATATGTGATAGGCTCAATTTGGACCTAATTTGATAAGTTAAGACCTAATTAGGGTTTAGGGTGATGTGAGTGATTAACAAAATTAATCACTCAAAAACTAATCCATCCTTATGGATTGATTCTAAATGGATCTATGAGTCCTCTGAAATTTAAAACTCTCAAATTGGGTTACTAGATTTGCTATTATTCACTAATTAAGATTTAGAGCAATTAAGGGTGATTAGCAAATCTAACCGTTGGATCTAAAATATTATATAGATTACTGTTAATTAGATTCTTCTGATCTGAATTGATATTTGGATCATTAAATTTGAAGCTCAATTGACCAAGTTATGGTCAATTGAAGGTCTAGGGTTAATTAACCTAATTAGGGTTTGGTCCTAAAAGTGATTAGGCTCAAACTAATCCAATCAGCAAAATAAACACTATTAAATTAATCCTTAGGGTTTTCTGATCACTTTAAGACCCACATTGGGTATGTTTGGATTATCCTACACAAAGTTATGGTTAATTGAAAATTTGAGACATAAATTTGAACTTAATTAAACCCTAAATGTCATTTTGTTAAATACTGGTCCAAATGTAAAATTAATGGCATCAATAAATTCCTCATATTTTTAATCAATTTGGTATATTGTTTGCATAATTTGGATATGTATTTTAGGAGTTATTAATGTTCAAGTTTTGGATATTAATTAATTAGATATTACTGTTTAATTAAATCTGTTGTTATAATAAATAAATATATTTTCGTTTATTAACTAATTATTATTCGCACATATATATATATACAATTTATTATCATAATTACATGCACACGTGGCGTTCATCTGTTGGCTGACGAAACCACGGCGGGCCCCACCTGCTCTAAATCACGGCAGACAAGAAGTGATGGTGGGTCCCACACGCGCAGAAAATTTACACGTGGCGGCTTCTTCTGAAGACAGCGTGTGCGCTGGGCCCCACACATTGGGTGCGAGCGATCAAGCGGGTCAGGATGAACCTGACCCGGCCCGGTCTAGCAAGGAGCGTCGCCTTTCTCCTCGGCAAGGTTCATGACGAAGGGAACTAGGGCACGATCTGGCAGCAGCTTCCGCGACGATCTTCTTCATTCCGCACGGCATATTCATAGATCACACGCCTGGCCTTCCTAAAAGCTTTGGATGTTAGGGTTTTGGAGTCATCCAGCACCCTAAATCACGATGCCCTAACTAACCTACATCGAACCCTAGCAAACCACAGCAGGGCATTTTTTTTTTTTTTGCGAATGAAAAAAATTACTAAAATCAATTCATATCAAGTTTCAATTGAATTAAAGAAACTAATCAATACAATTGCATCTGCACAATCAATGTTACAATCTGGAAGCAGAATGATTTGAATTTGAATATGGAAAGGCAGTACCTGGACGGACGGCCTTTGAGAGACTCTAAGAGCGACGATCGAAATCACTTACTCGATCAATTAGGATAATGGAGTAGATGATCCAAACATAAGCTGGGGGATTTCATTGCCTCTAAAATCGAGGAGTTTAGGGGGTGGGAGGCGACACCTGGGACGACGGAGTCGCCTGCAACTGCCGCGCGTTCGAGCGATGCCACGCGTGAGCAAATGGAGAAGATGATGAATGGACCGTCCGATTGTCGATCGGACGGTCAAGATCTATCGTTAGATCGAGTGACGGACCTGGGTAACTGCGCATAGGATTAGACGGCGTGCGTGATTATATTAATGGATGCCGTTAAGTATAAATTTTAAATAATAATATTATTAATTCATACTAATTTAATTATTTAGAAATATACAATTAAATGTATCCCGAAAATTTTCTAATAAATCACCCCTAGCTAAATGAGGGGTGAGGAATGTAACGGCGCACTCAGATTTTCGTTTCGATGAGTATTTAATTATTTGATTATTTGGGGTATTTAAATATTATTTAAATATTTGACGAAAATTCAACGACTTCCAAATGGCCTCCAAAAGTGCAACCCCTAGCTAATTGGGTGCTCTGAAAACGCAATGTCGAAGTCAGATTTTCAATCTGAGGTCTAGATAAAAGTCAAATTTTCCAGGTTTTGGGATTTTCCAGAATTCCTGTTTTGACTTTGTTGACTTCTTGGTTTGACCTAGGTTTCACGAGATTTGCTTCAAATCACTTAATTAGTGACTTAGAAACTTAATTAAGACTCAAATTAGTCTTAATTGAGCAAAGTAACAACCTGGGTTGTTACAAAACTCCCCCACTTAAGAATGATGTCGTCCTCGACATCACTCAAGTGAGAAAAAGAATTTAAGCAGATATAATGAAACGAATTGAATTAAGATAAAGTTGAAGAATTACCTTGATTAAAAAGGTTTGGGTACTTTAGGCGCATATCCACCTCTTTCTCCCAGGTGGCTTCATTACAAGACCGATTCTTCCACTGAATCTTTATCATTGGAATGGATCGATTCCTTAATTTCTTCAGATCATGATCTAAGATTTTTATTGGTTCTTCAATATAAGAAAGATCATGTTGAATTTCAATCGCAGGATGCTCAATAAGATGAAAAGGATCTCGGAGACACTTCCTTAGAGATGAGACGTGGAATACATTATGTACAGCAGCGAAGTCTTCTGGAAGTTCTAATTTATAGGCTGCTAAACCAATCTTCTGTAAAATTTGAAAGGTCCAATGTACCTTGGACTGAGTTTTCCAGAAACTCAAAACGATAGATTCCTTTCATCGGGCTCACTTTTAAGTACACAAAATCTCCTTCGCTGAATCTAGAGGACGATGACGATTATCATGATACTTGCTTTGCCTATCTTGAGCAGTTCTAATTCTTTGTTGAATAAGTTTAATCTTCTTATTTGTTCTTCTACTAGCTCAGATCCATATAATTGAGTATCTCCTGACTCAGACCA
The DNA here is from genome assembly GCA_016760335.1 of Gastrodia elata. Taxonomy (NCBI): domain Eukaryota; kingdom Viridiplantae; phylum Streptophyta; class Magnoliopsida; order Asparagales; family Orchidaceae; genus Gastrodia; species Gastrodia elata. The sequence goes on from CM028677.1 coordinate 41,091,568, forward strand.
TGCTAGTGGGGATGAACATTTTCTCCCATATAATGCCTCATATGGTGCCATCTTAATACTTGATTGAAAACTGTTGTTATATGCAAATTCTACTAAAGGAATATGCTCTTCCCAGGATCCTGAAAAATCCAACATACATAAACGCAAAAGATCTTCTAAGACTTGATTTACTCGCTCTGTTTGGCCATCTGTTTGAGGATGGAATGCTGTACTCATGGCCAAGTTGTGCCTAAATCTTGATGGACAGCCTGCCAAAATTTAGAAGTAAAGCGACTGTCTCTATCAGATACAATGGTTTTAGGAATTCCGTGCAATCTGACTATTTCCTTAATGTACAATTTGGCCAATTTCTCCACTGAGTCAGTGTTGACGGATTGGAATAAAATGGGCAGATTTTGTAAGGCGATCTACTATTACCCATATTGAATCAGCTCCAGATCTTGATCGAGGCAAACCCCTAACAAAATCCATGGATATATCAGTCCATTTCCATTCTGGGATTTCTAGTGGGTGCAATAAGCCACCAGGCTTTTGATGTTCTGCTTTTATTAAGCAACAAGCATGGCATTTTGCAACATATTCTGCAATACTTTTCTTCATTCCTGGCCACCATAATGATTATTTTAGGTCTTGGTACATCTTAGAATTTCCTGGATGAATTTGATATCCTGAATTATGACTTTCAATTAGGATCTCTTCTGCATGGATTTAGGAATCCAGAGACGATTATTCATGTAAATAGCACCTTTCTTAAAATTCAATTCTGGATGACGACCACTTTCTATTGCCACTTTAAGGTTTAAATATTCGTCATCCTTGCTTTGAGAGATTGAAACATCTCTATGAAATGTGGGTTCTATATTATTCATGGATATCATGGTACTGATTGAATTTCCCTTAGCAAGAGAAATTTCCATTTTCTGAAACTCATTTGCCAACGGACTTTCTGAAATTATGCTGTTAAGGACAGTGTGACGGCTTAACGCATCAGCTACCACATTAGCTTTGCCTGGATGGTACTGGATATCTAAATCATAATCACTTATTAATTCCAGCCATCTTCTTTGTCTACAATTCAATTCTCTCTAGGTAAAGATGTATTTCAGACTTTGGTGGTCTATGAATATAGAGCATTGAACTCCGTACAAATAATGGCGCCAGATTTTTAATGCAAAACTAATGCTGCCAATTCTAAATCATGTACAGCATAGTTTCTTTCATGGGTTTTAAGCTGGCGAGATGCGTATGCTATAACTTTGCCTTCTTGCATTAATACGCATCCTAACCCAATTCCAGATGCATCCGTATACACCTGATAGTTCACTCCTTCTTTTGGAAGAACTAAAACTGGAGCAGAAGTTAACGCGTCCTTTATAGACTGAAATGCAGTTTCGCATTCTTCTGTCCAAACAAATGGAACTGCCTTCTGAGTTAGTTTTGTAAGAGGTGCGGCAAGCTGAGAGAAGCCTTTAACAAACCTTCTGTAGTATCCGGCTAAACCCAGAAAACTACGAATTTCAGTAACTGTCTTGGGCTGAACCCAATCCTGAATAGCACTGATCTTACTCTGATCTACTTGGATTCCTCGAGCATCAACTACATGTCCAAGAAATGATACAGAATCCAGCCAAAATTCACACTTAGAGAATTTAGGCATATAACTCATGCTCTCTAAGCTTCTCCAGAACCAATCTTAAGTGTTCTTCATGATCCTTTACTGTCTTGGAGTAAATTAAGATATCATCAATGAATACTATAACAAATTTATCTAGATAAGGCTTCAGAACTCTTTGCATTAATCCATAAATAGAGATGGGGCATTTGTGAGGCCAAATGACATTACAAGGAACTCGAAATGCCCATATCGTGTTCTGAATGCTGTCTTTTCTACATCTGAATCCTTTACCTTCACTTGATGATACCCTGACCTTAAATCAATCTTAGAGAACACTACAGCACCGGCAAGTTGATCGAACAGATCATCAATACGGGGAAGTGGGTATCTATTTTTAATTGTAACTTTATTCAGCTCTCTGTAGTCTATGCACATTCTCATAGACCCATCTTTCTTCTTAACAAATAGCACCGGGGCTCCCCACGGGGACATACTTGGCTTAATAAACCCCTTATTTAGCAGGTTCTTGTAATTGCTCATTTAATTCTTGCAATTCCTTTGGAGCCATTCTATATGGTGCTTTTGATAGAGGTTGAGTTCCTGGAACTACATTTATTTCAAATTCTACTTCTCTGGTTGGAGGTAAACCAGACAGATCCTCAGGGAAAACATCTTCAAAATCTTTAACTTTTATTTTTGAGATTGGGGCTACTTCTTTACTATTGCCCATCATCACCATCAGAACACAACTATAACCTTTGCACACCATTTTCTCTGCTTGAATTGCATTGATCAAGGAGCTACTAGTGCTGATTTTCCCAGTAAACATTGTTGAAGCTTCTGGAGTTTGCAACACAACCTTCTTCTTTTGACAATTGATAGTTGCGCTATGCATACTAAGCCAATTCATGCCTAGTATGATATCAAAGTTCACTATAGGTAGCACAACTAACTTGGCTTGGAAAGTATGGTTATTAATTGGTATTTGAATGTCGCAAAATTTGTTCGCACTAAGTTGGGCTTCGAATGGAAGTCCAACACTCAAGGTCTTCGCAAGTTTATAATATGATAGTCCTAATTTCTTGGCAAAATTTTCAGAGATGAATGAATGACTAGCCCCAGTATCAAACAATATACTGCAGGGCTCATCTTTAAAGTACAAGGTTCCTAATAACAATAGTATAGACTTAGAAAATTCTAATTTAATAAGAAAAGCAAAAAGTTGCAATTTGTACCTGAAACTACATTGTTGTCTTCTGCAGCTTCTACTGGAGTGAGATTGTATACCCTTGCTTTTCCAGTAGGTCTGCTGTCAGATATTTGAGCTTTTGATTGATTTGGTTTGAAGGATTTGCAGCATATTGAACTTTTGCAAGGTTTCGCTCTTGAGCAGGAGGTGGCATAAGAGTTTTTCTGAGGTTCTCTGAAATTGATAGGAGTGGCACGAAATATTTTGTTCGCACGATTCTGTTCAATAGTCGCTCCGTCAATTGTCTTATTTGCTTGGCAATCCCGATATGCATGACCTTGCCTTCCACACGTAAAACATACTCTGCCAAAATGATAACATTTCTCATAAGGATGTGGCCTATTACATGTGGCAGTTTGACTTGATGTTTCAGTGGTTTCCATTTGATTTACTCTTCCTTGATTTGTTCGTTGTTGCTTGAAGTTCTGAGGGTATTTATTCATATTGAAAGCCTTTCTCTTCATATCTTTAATATTTTGATGATGCTCTATTACCCGAGCTGTCTCAACTAGCTTCTCGAATTTGGTATGTTGTAAAGGAATTACATGATCTTTGATAGACTCTCTGAGTCCATTCTCATATCTGAAACATCTATCTTCTTCAGTTGGAACCAAATGAGGTGAAAATCGGATGAGCTTTCGAAATTCCGAAGTATATTCTGCTACTGTTCGACTTCCTTGAGTTAACCTTAATAAAGACTCACCAATGATGTTCTTGGTGGAGGGTGGAATAAACGATTCCTTGAAGGCTTGGACAAACCAGCTCCATTCTATTTCGTCTAACTCGAACTCTTCAAATCGTGTGTTCCTTTCTTGTTCCCACCAATGTTCTGCCTCTCCTTGTAGAAGATGAGTGGCTAGTCTTACAGATTGGTTGCTTGAACAACCAAGACTAGTGATATTTTTCTATATAGTTTTCAGCCATGCTAAGGTATCCATCGGGGATTCAGATCCTTCAAAGGTAGGCGGTCTTAACCTTAGGAAACTGTGAAGTATCCCATCTGCAGACTGTCGATATGTATTGGGAACTTGAGGAGCGGGGGATGCTGAAGAGGTGCTGGCATTAGTAACAGGTATTATAGATACTAACTTTTGAATAGCTAGAGCCTGCTAATTTTGATTCTCTAGCATTACAGTAACCATATTCCTTAAAGAAGTTATTTCATCAACAGTATTGGAAGCGGCCACAGTATTATTTGGAGCATTGCTTGCGGATGGTTGAGGATTGAGTGGAGTATTGTTGGGAGAAGTAGCAGGATTCATTTTCCTGAAATCAAAACAACTATCTTGGGTTCTTTATTATAACAAGTCATAATATAACTACTGCTTTTCTCGTTTATTAAACTTTTATTGAAATAACAAAATACATCATCATAGACTTATAAAACTATTCCCATCCTATGTATTTAATGAAAAATGCTCTACGAAAGTCTTCATAAATTACTTCACGATGCTCCTCTTGTGCTTTACGAAACAGTTCTTCGTATGTCATAATCCACCATTCTTTTGCTTGCATACGTAAAAGACATAGCACCACTTCTAATCTGATGTGACTAGGCCATTCCATAACACCAAATATGTGGTCAACTCTCGCAAGCCATTCCCTTGCTAGTACTGGAAAATCAAGGCCTCTATAGACGCCTTCTTTCAGTAATTTGTTTATCACTTGCGATCCTTGTTCTGATACTCCTTCAATCACTCTTCCTTGCTTCTTTCCTAATTTATGTTCATATTTCCAAATAGTCTCGAACTCCTTTAGGTAAGCCATAAATGCCATTTCTAGAAGATCTTCTACTCCTACAATTATAACATTCTACTTAGATTTGTTGAGCATATATATATATATGTATTTTGATAATTATTATCTTTTATGATTATCTAATAACTTAACTTATTCTGAGTTATACTCATAATGTGATGGATGTCAATTCAAGTATTCATTTAGTGATCAAGTGGCAGAAGAACAATCCATTAGGTAGAAAGGAATGAATTCCAATCTGACACCTTATGGAATTCTCTGATACCAACTGTGGCGGCCCTGCCCCGCCGTGGTCCTGTTAACCCTTAAGTTAACATGATTACGGTGGAGGGGTCACCAAATGATAAGGTCCCCCACTTAAGATTGGATTAGACACACATTCTAATCCAGTTTAACTAAGGACTTTGTCATTCATTCCAGAATTTATCACTAAATGATCATACGTGAACTCAAAGTGCGGAAGCATAAAACATAACATCCATCCAATACAGTATAAATACAATAATACAGAATGAGTAAAATACTGAAAAAGAAATATAATCATGTATTATTATTACAACATTTAATGAGATTAAAAGAACTGAAAGAAAACTCTCAACCTCTCTGAAAATAGAAAACTAAGCTACAGATCTTCAGGAACGGACTCCTCCTCCAATGGCAAACTCTTCACTGGATCTGCTAAACCAACAAACTCAGAACCTACCATTATCAGTTTCATAATGGTAGGGCCCCAGCCAACAAAAGAAAACTGGTTAGACAATAAGTTTAAGTACATTTTAGGGTAAGAGTTTATTTAAGTTAACTGAATATCACCTTAAAAACAGAACTGAGCAAAAATAGGTGCAGAAAAGCGTACAAAAGAGCTGAAATAAGTTATAAACCATAGTTTATAACTAAACAAAAAGGAAGTAAAACATACCTCCTCCAAGCAACTGCAACACAAACAGTTAAGTAAAAGAAGTGTAAAACTGTAAGAAAATATAACCTAAATATGCATATGATCAAACTGATTATGCTAAGTGACATATAATACTGAGTACACTAACATCCTAAGCAAGCATAAGAAAACAGTAAGTAAATCTAGCATCCTATATATAAACACGTGCAGGAAAGCTGTAAGTAAAACAGTGCTGAAATGCAGAATATACTAGTAAAACAGTAACTGTAAACTGAAACTATAGCAACTGTACAAGTCATCTGAAATGAATACTAAAACAGCAATTCTTAGCCTGATGAGCTAAGAAACTCTGAACTGAAACATCACTGGAACTCTTAACCTGATGAGCTAAGACAGAACTGAATGTAAGTGTACTTGAATTAGTATAACCATATCAAAATCCTGACTCTATAGTCAGTAGGGCAAGAGTCTATCCATCCTATCCCATGGACTAGGCATGGCATAGACTATCGGACTGAAACCCCCTACAAGAAGCCGACCCCGAACGAGTTGATCGAAGAGGTATACCAATCAAGCTACACCTTACAAACCACTTGTGAAATGATCATAATACTGTTTATAAATAATGTTCCAAATTAACATAAGATATTTGTCAAAATATCTTATGTACATAATACATGTTCAAGGTATAAGGCTCAAAATCAAGGAACGCGAAGCATCAAAATCAAAGTGCAAGAAAACTCTATCTAAAACACAGGTGATATCCTTTGTTGTCTACTTTATTCGTTCTATCTACTCTAAGTTACATAAGTTTCAGAATCAACAACTCTTACACATTCTGTAACTTAGAATCACGAATCCTACTTGTTGAAGATAATTAGGACTGGCCAAGTCCTAATTATAACTTAATCAAAAGATGACTATTTGGTTAAAATGAATAAATCATCGACCTAGTTTTGTAATTTAAATCATCCCAACCTCATCTTGATTAGCCAAATCAAGATGAAAAGATTAAGAATTAGACTCCAGATGATGGGGTCTAATCACTTAATCTAAAGGTATAATCTAATAGTCTAAGTTCAGACCCCAAATCTCACAAATTAAGTTAAGGCAAGTCCTAATGATAAATCAATTCATTAGGATAGATCTTTATTCTTAATTCTAGAGTTTAAAGATCAAATAATCATTAAATAAACTAAGAAAATCTAGAAACTAGAAAACTCAAGGTTTCATCTAATTGAGTAACCCAATTTACTCAATAGATGAATTCTAACTTAAGATCTATTCATAATCTTAAGAATTAAGGCTCTTAATTACTAAGAGTATCTCTCAAGACACACATCCTAACTAATGTTATAAGACCTAAGGATGGATCTAAGAATGATTAAGGAAAGAGAACTTTTCTTAAGACTTAGGAATTTTCTAAATGAGCAAAAATCTGAGATTTTAATCAAAACTTAATTTAGACCTAAGTTTGATTAATTTTCAGTTCTAAATCATTCCATTTACTGATTTTAATGATTAGAAAATGAATTTAGAGCTGTTAAAGGCTAAACCCTAAATTTGGGCAAAATGACCATTTTGCCCCTTCTTAAGGGTTCAAAAGATCAAATTTTGATCTAGGGCTTAAATTCTGAAATTTTCTTTTGGAAAGTGATTCTTACTGTCTAATATAAGATTAGACAGTAACTAAATTAATTTTGGGTGATTATTATGCCATATGAGATCAAATTAGTGAATTTAACTCACAAGGGCAATTTAGTAATTTGACTAAGTGAAAGCTAAATTTTCTTTTAGTTTAATGTTCTTTACTGACTAAGCTTTCCATAGAACCTAAATTTGCTGAATTCTGATAAGTATTGGCCAAGTTATGGCCAATACAAGATCTAGGGTTTAAGGGTTATTTAAGGGATCCTTAATTATAGGACAAAAAAATCCTAACTTTTTCAATTAGTATCCAAATCAAGCAAAATCAGTGACTATGAATTACAAATAGCTCACTGATTTTAATGATATGTGATAGGCTCAATTTGGACCTAATTTGATTAAGTTAAGACCTAATTAGGGTTTAGGGTGATTAGTGAGTGATTAACAAAATTAATCACTCAAAAACTAATCCATCCTTATGGATTGATTCTAAATGGATCTATGAGTCCTCTGAAGTTTAAAACTCTCAAATTGGATTACTAGATTTGCTATTATTCACTAATTAAGATTTAGAGCAATTAAGGGTGATTAGCAAATCTAACCGTTGGATCTAAAATATTTATATAGATTACTGTTAATTAGATTCTTCTGATCTGAATTGATATTTGGATCATTAAATTTGAAGCTCAATTGACCAAGTTATGGTCAATTGAAGGTCTAGGGTTAATTAACCTAATTAGGGTTTGGTCCTAAAAGTGATTAGGCTCAAACTAATCCAATCAGCAAAATAAACACTATTAAATTAATCCTTAGGGTTTTCTGATCACTTTAAGACCCACATTGGGTATGTTTGGATTATCCTACACAAAGTTATGGTTAATTGAAAATTTGAGACATAAATTTGAACTTAATTAAACCCTAAATGTCATTTTGTTAAATACTGGTCCAAATGTAAAATTAATGGCATCAATAAATTCCTCATATTTTTCTAATCAATTTGGTATATTGTTTGCATAATTTGGATATGTATTTTAGGAGTTATTAATGTTCAAGTTTTGGATATTAATTAATTAGATATTACTGTTTAATTAAATCTGTTGTTATAATAAATAAATATATTTTCGTTTATTAACTAATTATTATTCGCACATATATATATATACAATTTATTATCATAATTACATGCACACGTGGCGTTCATCTGTTGGCTGACGAAACCACGGCGGGCCCCACCTGCTCTAAATCACGGCAGACAAGAAGTGATGGTGGGTCCCACACGCGCAGAAAATTTACACGTGGCGGCTTCTTCTGAAGACAGCGTGTGCGCTGGGCCCCACACATTGGGGCGAGGCGATCACGCGGGTCAGGATGAACCTGACCCGGCCCGGTCTAGCAAGGAGCGTCGCCTTCTTCCTCGGCAAGGTTCATGACGAAGGGAACTAGGGCACGATCTGGCAGCAGCTTCCCGGCGACGATCTTCTTCATTCCGCACGGCATATTCAAGAGCACAGCCTGGCCTTCCTAAAAGCTTTGGATGTTAGGTTTTGGAGTCATCCAGCACCCTAAATCACGATGCCCTAACTAACCTACATCGAACCCTAGCAAACCACAGCAGGGCATTTTTTTTTTTTTTGCGAATGAAAAAAATTACTAAATCAATTCATTCAAGTTTCAATTGAATTAAAGAAACTAATCAATACAATTGCATCTGCACAAATCAATGTTACAATCTGGAAGCAGAATGATTGAATTTGAATATGGAAAGGCAGTACCTGGACGGACGGCCTTTGAGAGACTCTAAGAGCGACGATCGAAATCACTTACTCGATCAATTAGGATAATGGAGTAGATGATCCAAACATAAGCTGGGGGATTTCATTGCCTCTAAATCGAGGAGTTTAGGCGGTGGGAGGCGACACCTGGGACGACGGAGTCGCCTGCAACTGCCGCGCGTTCGAGCGATGCCACGCGTGAGCAAAATGGAGAAGATGATGAATGGACCGTCCGATTGTCGATCGGACGGTCAAGATCTATCGTTAGATCGAGTGACGGACCTGGGTAACTGCGCATAGGATTAGACGGCGTGCGTGATTATATTAATGGATGCCGTTAAGTATAAATTTTAAATAATAATATTATTAATTCATACTAATTTAATTATTTAGAAATATACAATTAAATGTATCCCGAAAATTTTCTAATAAATCACCCCTAGCTAAATGAGGGGTGAGGAATGTAACGGCGCACTCAGATTTTCGTTTCGATGAGTATTTAATTATTTGATTATTTGGGGTATTTAAATATTATTTAAATATTTGACGAAAATTCAACGACTTCCAAATGCCTCCAAAATTGCACCCCTAGCTAATTTGGGTGCTCTGAACGCAATGGCGAAGTCAGATTTTCAATCTGAGGTCTAGATAAAAAGTCAAATTTCCAGGTTTTGGGATTTTCCAGAATTCCTGTTTTGACTTTGTTGACTTCTTGGTTTGACCTAGGTTTCAGAGATTTGCTTCAAATCACTTAATTAGTGACTTAGAAACTTAATTAAGACTCAAATTAGTCTTAATTGAGCAAAGTAACAACCTGGGTTGTTACAGAGGGTCACCCAATTACTTTATTTAGTGAAAAGATAAATGATGCTTGATAATGTTACTCTGCATATCATCATAAATTCTATGCAATATTCTAAGCCATTTGATATTGGAGATCCTACCTTCTTTCTCAAAATTTTGAAGTATATTGTGATCATGGAGCTTTAAAGTATCTCAACACTCAAAAGAATCCTAGCTCTCATTATGCAAAGCGAGTTAAATTTCTTCAATAGTACACCTTCATTCTAAAATGTAAGTCTAGTACTGAGAATAAAGTTATCGATGCTTTAAGCAGAACGTGTATTATTTTACATAGTATGAGCACCAAAGTTACTGAATTTGATAAAATAAAAAATGAGTACAAAACGTATAAGGATTTTAGTCAGCCATATGAATATTTAAATGTTGATGCCTTTACAATTGACTATAATTATCAAATTTGAGATGGATATCTTTTTTGAGGAACCTGTCTTTGTCCCTAATTCTTCACTTTGAAATTTTCTAATTGAAGAAATGCATTCATGAAATATTTTTGGTCATTTTGGCCATGATAAAACTATATCCATGATTGAAGATCAATTCTTTTACCAATGTCGCACTTGTAAATTACAAAAAGTGGAAAATATAGTCCTAAATTATATACACATCTTCCAATCCCTCACAATCCATAAGAAGACCTTAGTATGAACTTTATACTCGGATTACCTCACATCAACGTTTTAACTCAATTCTTATTGTTGTTGATCGATTTTAAAAATTAGCTCATTTTATTCCATGTTATAAGATATTTGATGCTTCTCATGTTGCTTCAATTTTCTTTCTTGAGATTATCCATTTGCATGGATTACCCAAAATAATTGTATTTGATCATTATGCTAGGTTTATGAGTTATTTTTAGAAAAAATTATGGAAGAAGCTTGAAACAAAACTCTTATTTTCTACTGCATATCACCCTCAAACTGATGGACAAATAGAGGTAATAAATAAAAGTATAGGAGACCTTCTTAGATGCTTAAAGACATACCTTACCATTAATTGGGATCTTGTTCTACCCACATCCGAGTTTACTTATAATAATTCTATAAATTGATCAATTAGAAAAAGTCTATTTCAAATTATTATAAGGTATGAACTAAGAAAGCCAATAGACCTTGTGGACCTTTCCATTTCATATAAATCTAGTGCATATGCATCTTCATTCGCACAAAAAATGCATGATTTACATCAAAAAATTCAACAAAAGCTTACTTTAAGTTATGATAAATATAAAGGTGATGTTGATGTACATTGTAAAATTTAATAATGGAGATTTGGTTAGGGTCAAAGTTAGCCAGTGAGGCTCTGAACAGGAACATTAAAATGTTAATGCTCAAGAATTCTGGCTCTTATAAAATTGTAAAATAGATAAATGATAATGCATATGAGATTGGTCTTCCTATAAATGCTGGTATTTCACATGTATTTAATGTGTCTGATTTAATGTTATACCATGGGCAAGCATCATATATTATTATTCCCTCTGCAAATAGCACTAACACGTAGGTTGACATTTACTCGGGGGTTCCCTTATCATCTCATCGATTACGATCCCATTACCCTAATCAGATCCCATCATCCTGATCAGATTTTAGATGACCAGATCACTATCAAATCAGATGGAGGAGTTCAAAGGTTTCTTATTCAATGGAAAGGGTTATCGCCACTTGAAGACTCTTGGCTTATATTTGAAGAGTTGAACCATATTAGTCCACAATTGCTACATGAGTACATTGATCATCATGCTCTAGAGGAGAATCCTTTAAAGGAAGGGAGTGCTGATGTAGAGCTCCCACGTAATCATCACCGATGCACCAAATCAATAATTAAGCTTAATGGTTCTATGATTATATATTGTATTTTCTATTTTTAGTTACAAGAGTTTATTTGTGAAACTTATTTAAATGAGACTTTAGATTAGCCCATTTATCATATTTTGTCATGAGTGTTATTTGAGTAAAATGATAATTTAGTCTTTCATGAGAGATATGATTTAAGATTTTCTTAATATTTTATGTGAAATGACATTTTAGTTATTCATAAGTGGGTTGGTTGATGATTTTATTAGTCATTTATAGAAAATGACATTTTGACCCTTCATGAAAGGGTAAGTATATGATTTTTAAGATCATTTGACATGTATTGTATGGCTATAAATAAGCCAATATCTTATATATTTGACATGAAAATATATTTATCCACTTATTGTGTTCATTAGTGCTTTCATTCTTAAGAGAATGAAATCTTAAGTATGAGTAGTGCAAGCCTTAGAGAACCTTAGAGGACATCTATGGACGGAAGAAGATTCTGCGACAAAAGACTATTTGTAGAGGTCGACTTCAAATTATCCTCGGTTCTCCACCAATTGCCTTAACTTTGGCATAAGTTAGATCAACCATAGCTCTTATTTATCTCTATACTTTTATATGATAAGGAATTCAGTGTAAGCACAACTGTGGCTCGAATCATTTCAATTTCTTTTTTTATTTTATTTCACATTTGTTTACAAAATCTGTCTTATTTTATCAATACTTAATCGTGAGTAATATGTTATTTTTATTGGTGTAAAATCATCGTACACTCTCCATACACATTCATTTTTATCCTACTTCAAAACCTCACCATTAGTCTTAATATCAATCTCTAAAATTTTGATGAAAATCTGAAGTCGTTTGAGTGAGATCACTATTTTGATCAATTTAATTAATTGGAAGATGAGATAATTATTTATACTTTAAATAAAAAATCCGACCTCATTTTTGAATTTATCACACCAAAATTAGCTAGATGTGAAAATTTGAAATTTCTTGGAGATCGTGTGGATAATATTTTGCATTTAACTAAATTAGTAATATTAAATAATTAATCAACATTAATTAAATTAGTACATTAAAAAAAAAAAAAGACGAGCAGTCCAGATCTGATGACGTTAATTGAAGCATGTATGTTTAATTCAATCAGCAGCTCATCTTCAAGGAAAAACGAGCGGTCCAGATCTGATGACAGAGGTACTAATCTGGACCTTTGTTCAGAGTCTGAGAGCCGAGGACAGAGGCGACGCTCGCCTCAAATCGACGGAACGCAATCTGAATTAAAGTTCAGCAAGTATTTCGACTGGGCGCTGCGGCGCGATTCATCTTGACCACACCTTTTCAATATTTTCCATGAAGAGTACTCTCAGAAGATTAGCGTATGGAGGCGAGACGAAACGAAAACTTTGTTTGCCTTGTTTTTTTATCTATGGTGTTATTTACTGCTGTTGCATGTTTGCAACCAATCGACTTTACCATTAATTTTTCTTAGTATATATATATATATATATATATATATATATATATATATATATATTGAGTTTTACGTTTAGATAATTGCTGTCGCACCAATCCAACGGTAGATAATTTTCAGCAGCGGCGATCATTAAAAAATACCTGCTATGAATCAAAACTAAAAGCCCAACTTCCTCGATTAATCCAAACTTCAGCTTTCGAACTCCCATACTAACCATTCGAAACTTAAAACCAAAAGCAAGACTAAAATTAGCTAATCATCGTCTGTAATTAGCCTCTCCCCTCCATTTAAATACTGTCTATTCAATCTCCATTAGCTCATCTCACGCAACCAACCCATCCTCTTAAGAAATTAATTGAAAATCTAGTGATCCTTCGATCAACAGTGATGGATGCTTATAATAAGAAGCTCAGTTTGATGCTTTTTGTCTCTGTACTGATCTCCTTCGTTCTGGTGGAAAGCATTGAGCCCAAAATTTGCTACTGCAATTGCTACACACAGTGCATACAACTTAGCCCTAATTTGGTGAACCCAGCTATCTGCAGCAATCTGTGCAATTCCTACTGTATCAAAAAGGGGCATCCAGGAATGCCGACAAAGGGTAACAAGTACTGTCGAGTTAGCATCAATGATGATACCAACAAGAAGAATTCTTATTTTAAGGGCGATGAAAGCCATGCTGAAGGCCCTGGTCAAGATGTAGAGAAAAGTACTGCCTAATTCTTTGTATTTACATATTATTTTGTAATATGAAGTGAATAATTGACACTATATCTTTGTGATTTTGAATAATAATAAAACTTGTCATATATTAATGTGTAATTCATCCAATCTGTGCAATGTTTCATCTCGGATCTCTTGAGAATCGTTTTACAATAGAACCAGTTTCCTTTTTCATCTCAAATCTCTTTAGAATCCCTTTACAATAGGCTCTTTATAATAATAACAGTTTCAATTTTCATCTAGCTTGCTAAATTCCATGCCAGATTTTTTCATTGCTGCACTTCAATCTCCTACTTAAATTTTTGCTACAATAATTTTCTATTTATAGTATGGGAATCCATTATTCATACAAACAATAAAAGATGAGCTATAGCTAAAATATCAAAAAACCATGTGTTACTTTTTTTCTCACCAAGTTACTCTCCCCATGAGTCAACCTTAGTAAAGCTCTCAACAGTTTAAAAATATTACTACAATAAGTCATTAATACAAAAAAGTTAGTATAATTCTATTATATTCAACATAAGAAAAGTAGAGAACAACAATGTGAATCTCAAATGGCAATATAAAATGTGGAATCTCTTACAAGTCATAGAAAAGAGAAAGAAAGAGCATGCAGTATCGTAAAGAAATTAAATGTATATTATATATTTAGTACTATGTGATCATTACGGAATAGGACTTTCACTCACTTCCTTGCAAAGAAACTCAGATCACAAGCTTCAACTAAGAATTTATATAACTACTCATTGATATTTGTTTCAAATAAAATAAACCCTTAGTTAAACCTAACACAAATAGGTCATCTTCTGTGGCGGTCCGCCCTTTAACCAAGTATGATTAAGAGGTGGTCGTCACCTGGCAAACCCCTCACTTAGCATTAGATTATGGTATAATCCCTAATCCACTAATAAGGGAGGGATGTGCACTTAAGAAAGCAGCAGCAGGATCAATCACTAAATACATACATATCATTCAGAGTGCGGAAGCAAGTAGATAACAAATTTGCATTCATTATACCATAATGCAAACAATAAGAAATTAAACAGCTCAGAATTAAGTAATGTAATGAAAAAAAAATACACAGGGTATCTATATTATTACAACATTTAAAGTTTAAAGCTGAAAAAAAATAACTCTCATCCTCACGAGCAAATAAAAAACTAAAAATCTTCAGCAGCAGGGTGCTCTTCCTCCTGATCCAGCTCCACTCCTAGCTCAGCTACCTCAAACAGCTCTGAAACTGCTATTGTCGGTTTCACAAAGACAGGGCCCCAACCAAATGAAAAGAAAATCTGATTAGATATATTATCTAAGTACATTTTAGGCTAAATAGTTTTATATATTAACTGATATCACCATTTACTTAAAACCACTAATGCAAATAAATGGGTTCAACTAGCTAAGAAAGAATAGGTAAAAGTTATAAATAATGTATTTATAACTTAATAAGTAGCTAAATAAAAAAAAAGATATACCTCAACCCAATACTGTATTAAGGTTAGACAATATATATATATGTAAATAAACTATAAGTACTAAAAAGAAAGACTCGTCCTAACATGCTGATGATCATATGGAATTATGTAAATTAGCAGATAGTAAACTGAAGTGTGACACATATAAGTAAACTGAATCAATATCTAGCATCCTAGCATATATATAAGAAAGTAAGCACTAAACTAAAGCTGAACTATAGCAAATGTAACAGAAAATAAAAAAGAATTATGTACAAGCTGCCATATCAAAAAAATTAGCTAAACAAGTCATTGAATTATAACAAAATTGAATTGTATTATATCATATCACTTAACTTCTCAAAGTTAAAGCAAATAATTGTACTATACTGAAGAGGCATAAAATATATATGAAATATCTTTTAGTTATTTTACTTTACTCCTGTGGACACGTTCAGAAGTAATTGAGGCGTCAAGCATGTCTGCAAAATAGAGTTGGGTTCCCAAACCAGATACAGTTCTCCCCTATGAGTATGTGTCAAGTATTCTTATTTCTCTTTACCGCCTATCCATTGGCAGTAATGTGTATACACAGTCTCTCATCCAGAACATGAACCCAATGTAAGTATTACCCTAATTTTTTATATTTTCATTTCATGCACCAATATTATCTTGTATGATATGTTCAATGTAAAAAGGCTCAAAGTACAAGGAATGCGAAGCAACAAAGTTCAATAGTAAGCAAGAGGCTCCACTATACATAGGGGTGATATCGATTGTTATCTAATTTATCCATTCTAGTTATTCTAAGTTTATACAAGCTCATGATCTCCAACACCCTACTATCAGGTATAAATTTAGATTAATGGCCTTATAAGGTTAAAAGCAATTAGAACTGATCAAGTCCTAATAGAATTCAATCTATGATGCTTATAGGTTAAATAATTAATCAACTCATCCTAATTAATAAATTTAGACAATCCAAACTTATCTTGATTAAGATAAACCAAGATTGAGGAATTAAGAATTAAACTTCAAAATTGGGGTTTAATCACTTAATCCAAAGATAATTCTAAAGGCTAAGGCTTAAATCCCAAACCTTTCCAAGATTACAAGTTAGGATATCTATTAAGCAAAGTCAAGCTCGATAAGATGGATATCTAAACTTAGACTAAAGTTAAAATACAAAATAATCATAAATAAAGGATGAAATCTAAGAACTATTAAAAACTAATGTTTCATCCATCGAGTAACCCATTTACTCAATGAATGAATTCTAATCTAATTTTTATTTTCTAATTCCTAAGGAAGAGATCCTAAAGTTTAAGGAATTTCCTAAATAATTAAGTTAAGATAAAAGTGAATACATAATCATTTATGATAGTTAATCTAAATTTTATATATTTTTCTGATGTGATTGATTTATGGAAGGCATACTATGAGCTAAATTCACCATATATAGCTTATTTTAAGACTTAGGAAATTCTAAGATTTTAGGATTTTTCTCAAAATATCAATTTTATGAGTCTAAAAGGTCCTAAGTTGATTCCAAATCTAGTATATTACTTATTTTAGTGATTTAATTAAAATTCTAAGGCTTAAGGACACTTAAACTTAAATTTGGGCAAAATGACCATTTTGCCCCTACTTAAGGGTCTATAATGCTACTTTTTGATTTAGGGTTCCAAATTAAAAATTTTTGATTCCAACTGATTACTTACTACCTAATATGAAGATAGACAATATGTACATCAATTTTGTACAAAGATTAAGCCTTGTAAGTTCAATTTAAGGATTTTAGATCATAAGGACAATTTGGTAATTTTACCTAGTGAAGTATGATAATTTGGTCAATTTATTTTTGTTTACAATCTAAGGATTTCATAGAGTCTAAAAATGCTAAATTCAAAGGTATATTGGTCAAGTTATAGCCAAAACAAGTTTGGGGTTCAAAAATATAATTAATAGGTTTTAGAAAAGATCCAAAAACCTAACTTTCTCAAATAGTATTCAAATTCAACAAACTTGGAGGCTATAGTTTTCTTATAACATACTGAGTGCAATGATAGGGTGTAGACCAAATTTGGACTTCATTTGATTAAGTTATGAGCTAATCAATTTCTAGGGTAATTAGGGCAAAGTAGGAAATCTAATTATCAAATTCTAAATTTTCTTGCAGTTTACTGTTAATTAGGTTCTCATTATTAAAATGGTATATTTGGATAACCTAATTTTGTAATCATGTTAGCGGGATTCTTCGAATTGTGAATCTTCGCCAATCCAAGCTGTCCTTCTTCCAACTATGTTCTAATGAAATGGTACCGAAGATGTTATGCTTCATCCTGGCATGAAATGTTGCATTATTTGCAAGGTGAATCTCTCTCACACTATCATTATAAAGCTTCACATCCTCCTGCTCCTTGCTCAATTCCGTCATAAATATTTTCAACCAAATCATCTTTTTACTCGCTAGAGTGATGGCGACGTACTCAACCTACGTGGTGGATAGATAAATAATATTCTGTAGCCTAGAGATCCAGCTCACAGCTGCTCTTCCTAGTGTGAACACATATTCGGTAGGGCTCCTCCGACTATCAACATCACCTGCAAGATTTAAATTTACAAAGCCCTATAGAGTAATATCAGACCTACCAAAGCATAGTGTTTTATCCGATGTACCTTTCAGATACCTCAAAATTTACTTGACTGCATCCCAGTAATGCTTTCCTAGATTTCTCATGAACCAACTAACCACTCCCACTATATGTGCAATGTTCTATCTAGTGCAAATCATCGTGTACATCAAGCTCCCAATGGCTGAAGCATAAAAAATTTTCTGCATGTGTTCCTTATCCTATTTAATCTTAGGTATCTGATCCTTTGATAAACTGAAGTGAATTACTAGAAGAGTACTCACTAGTTTTGTCTCAGTCATGTTGAATCTTTTTAGCACATTCTCAACATATTCCTTTTGATACAACTTCAGAATTGTTACACTTCTCTTCCTGTTGATTCTCATCCCAAGAATCTGCTTGGTCGGCCCCAAGTTTTTCATGTCAAACTCCCTTGACATATTCTCCTTCAGTATCTTTATCTCCTCTATATCTGATCTTGTAATCCACATAATATCCACATACATTAAGAGAATGATATAGGACCAACACTATTCATATAGCAACAGTGATTCGCATGGCACCTCTTGTACCTAATTTCAAACATGAACCTGTCAAATCTCTGATGCCATTGCCTAGGCACTTATTTAAAGCCATAAAATCTCTTCTTGAGCTTGCACACAAGATCTAATTTTCATTTATCTTGAGCCTTGTACCCCTCTGGTTGTTGCATGTACAACTCCTTTTCTAGCTCTCCATGAAGAAACGCAATCTCTACATCCATTTACTCCAAGTGCAATTCTTCAACTGCAGCCATATTCAGCACTACTCTGATAGTACTCATATTCCTAAGTGGGGCAAATTTCTCACTATAATCAACTCCATGCCATTGCTGAAGCCCTTTCTACAAGCCTCGCCTTGTAGTGTTTACTCCCATCTGGTTCTTTCTTCAACTGGTAAACCCACTTATTTTGAAGGGCCTTCTTTCCAACAAGTAGTGTTGCCAACTCCCATGTCCCTTTGGACATAAGTTATGCCATTTTATCATTCATGGAAGCCTCCCACTTGATTGAATCATCTACTTGAAGCTTCTCTTCAAAGCTTTTTATTTCACCACCATCCATTAGCAACAGATAAAATAAGGAAGGAGAGTGCCTTTGTGGAGGTCTAGTGACTCTTGTGGATCTCCATAACATGGGTGTTTGAGGTTTAATTTCTTTAACACCCTCCTGAGTATTTTGTTGTATAAGCTCCTCTAGCTCAACGTTGTCATCAACTTCTATGTGTCGGGGCTCACCATCTGAAGCAACTTTGGAGTTAGTCATGACTCCAATATTATTCTTGTACATCTCACTTTTATTGAAAGTGACATCCCTACTTCAGATAACCTTTTGGTTTTGAGTGTCCCAAATCTATAGCTGAACTAAGCTCGCACCATATCCAATAAGTGTGCACTTAATCTCCCTTACATCAAGCTTGCTCCTAGATACTACAATAATATGCACATAGGATAAACAACCTAATACCTTAAGTGTAAAAACCCACTTAAGTAGTAATAAGTGAAACTCTTAAATATTGAGGAGCCTTTTCAGATAACAGTGGAGTTCTTGATAAGAACTCCAAAGTTAAGCATGCTCATGTGGGAGCACTCCCAAGATGGGTGACCTGCTGGGAAGTTATCTTCTGAGGGCAAAACCGTGAGTCATTTCAGGATAAAGCGAACAATACTTTGATACTTAAGAGTTTGGGCTGTCACAAATGGTATTAGAGCAGGCCATAGGGTGTCAGATAGGAGCTAAGTACCATATAGGGCAAAGTATCACTTCATGTGAGCAGCCACTTGAACCCATAATAGTTAAGGTGCTACATGGTTATGGGTACCTCTTGTGCCTGTAGGGGTCACCTCTAGTCCTATCTACCCAATGGATGGTTCTTGGATCTGTGTGTGGATACTGATGAGGATGTCAGTTACTTAAGTTGGGGAGATTATAAAGACTCACTTAAGTAGTAATAAGTGAAACTCTTAAATATCGAGGCGCCTTTTCAGATAACGATAGAGTTCCTGATAAGAACTCCAAAGTTAAGGGTGCCCAGGTGGGAGCACTCCCAGGATGGGTGACTTGCTGGGAAGTTATCTTCTGAGGGCAAAATTGTGAAGCATTTTAGGCCAAAGCGGACAATACCTTGGTGCTAAAGAGTTTGAGCTGTTACATTAAGGTAGTTCAATTTTACCTCTTTTCCATTCCTGGCCTCCACAGGAATCTGTTCATTTAGGGATACAGAAGGTCCTCGATTGATTAAGTATATCGATGTATTAACAACCTCGGCCCAGAACTACTTTGGGGGACCTACATGTAATCTCATGCTTCTAGCGTGTTCTGTGATCCTCATATTTATCTGTTCTGCAATATCATTTTGATATGGTGTTTTTGGAACTGTGAATTTCCTCTTGATTCCTCTCAAGAAACAGAACTTCTTGAACTATTTGTCACAATAATCACCTCCATTATTGGATATTAAGCACTTAAGCTTTAATATTGTCTCATTCTCAACCAAAGTTAACCACTTCCCAAACATATCAAACACATCAAATTTATATTTTAGGAAATAAACACATACATTCCTTATATGGTCATCAATGGAGGTGACAAAGTACGCTCCACCTATGGAAAAAGTAAGAGCTAGTCCCCATACATCTATATGTACCAACTCAAGTTTCATGCCTTTCAACTCTCTTCCACCTTTAATGAATGTAACCTTCTTCTATTTGCCCAGTACACAAACTTCACAGAAATCCAAGTCCACTACCTTCAGCCCTAGAAGCCTTCCCCTTGATTGTAAGAATTTCAAACCTGTTTCGCTCATATGGCCAAGCCTCTGGTGCCATAGACCCACGTCTATCTATTCTGCAGTTTGCAATGAAATCAGACACTTTATTGATCCGATAAAGTGTACATTCCAAGTTGCCCCGTGCAACAATGAGTGCACCCTTTATGATATTCCATGAGTCCCCTGTAAAAGTTGTACTATAGCCCTCCCTGGCTAGTTGGCTAACTAAAATAAAGTTTCTCCTTAGACACGGCACATGTCTAACTTTTCTTAGCTTCCAAACTACACCGCTTGGTAGCTGGACATCCACATCACTTTTACCTATAATATCGCATAGCTTGTCATCTCCTAGATACACCATCTCCAAGTTACCCTTAGTGTAGTTCTTGAAGGCACCCATCGTAGGATTTGCATAAAAGAATGCGCCCGAGTCCACCACCCACGACTCTATGTTGACAAGTGACAGGATGAATGCATCATAATCTTCTTCTACTGAAATATTTATTGTGAAACACATATCCTTGCTCCCACCACTTATCTTCTTTATGATATGGCAATTCTTCTTGAAGTTGCCTACCTTTCCATAGTTTCATTAATTAGGTTTTGCTTTTCCAGGTTTTGATTTTCCTCATCTTGACATAGAACTATTTCTATTATGTCTTTGGTTTGCACGTCTTCCTAGGCTTTCAGCATATAACACTGAAGTAGATGCCTCTAGATGGGATCTTTTTTGCATCTCTTCATTCAGCACTAGCCCAACAATGTTATCAAATTTTAACAGTGCATTTTCTAATGAATTGTTGATGGCTGTAACCAACCCATCCCAATTATTTAACAATTAAGAGAGTAATAATAAAGCTCGAACCTCGTCATCAAATTTGATGCCCACCGAACTTAACTAACTTATCATAGTGTAGAACCCATTCGAATGTTCAATCACTGAATAGTTTTCCATCATCTTCATTGTAAATAGTATTTTCATCAAAAAAAATTTATTGGAAGCCGAAGGCTTCTCATACATCCTTGTCATGGCATCTATGAGATATACATTAGTTTTACCATATTAATAATATTAAATGCAATAGAAGAAGACAATGAAAAATGCATCAAACTCAAAGTGGTTCTATTAAGAGCTTCCCAATCTTCATCTAACATAGTGGTCGATTTCTTGTCAGCTCCACTGACTGGTAGATACAACTTCTTCAGATATAGCAAATCCTCCATTTGCATATTCCAATAGGCAAAATTAGTGATGTTAAATGTCTTTATTCTGTGTCTCATTTCATCAGCCATTACTCTCACTCAAACGGTAAACCATATAACAACAAGAACATATCACTCTGATACCTATTGTTGTTTCACGCGATGGAAGCAATTTGGCCTAGAGGACAATGAGGATTAAAGTTTATAATCAAGATTAATAAGCCAAAGACAAAATCGACCAAGCACAAAAAATAAAGCACAGCACAATCACATGCATCAAACTACACAGCATCCAAATATAAGATCTTACATGAAAAACCCAAATATGAGAAAAACTACGGAGCCACGCCACAATTTTTTTTTTACTAATAATCAAGATTATTACTAGAGTTATAGAGAGCTTCACCTTCACAAGAATAAGAAGGATCTACTATATGCACAACCTTTTGATCAACTTCTTCTCTTCCTTAAACTTCCAGCTCTCACTCTAGGTTGAAGAAGAGGAGCAGCAACCACTACCTAATTAGGGTTAGTATCTTCTTACAAGCCTTAGTCAACCATATAGAAACATCTCCATAATATTTCCTTATATATTTAGACAACATTCGGACCCCAAATGATCCAAAATACCCCAAAAATCACTTAAGGCGGTGCATAAATCAGAGCCAAAACTCGTCTGGCGCTACAGTGCACTATAGTGCCCAAGTCTTGGATAGGCTAGTGCCAGGGCACACTATGGCGTTCTAGTTTCTGGATGCTAAGTGCCAAAGCGTGCCATGACAAGCTACGACAGCTCAATATTTGGCTAGTTTTGTACCGAGGCGAGCTACAACACCCCCAATTTCTAGATGCGGTGCGCCTTGGCACACTATAGTGCACCACGATGCTCTGCGGCACGCTGTAGAATCTGAACCTCTCGAACTTATCTCGTGTCACCTCAGAACCTCTTGGAAGTCCACCAGAGCTCCATTAACACCTTTACAATGATCTTAATAGTTTCCACATCCCAATAGAGGGTGGTGCACAGATTGAACCACAAATGTTTAAGTTATGGATATCCACAAGAGTCATTAAACCGCCATAAAGGTACTCTCCTTCGTTATTTTATTTGTTATTAACATATGGTGGTGAACCAAAAAGCTTTGAAGAAGCGCTTCAAGTGGATGATTCTAACAAGTGGGAGGTTACCTTAAATGATGAGATGGCATCACTCATATCAAAAGCGACATAGGAGCTGGCAGCACTGCCAGATGGAAAGAAGGCCCTTTAGAATGAGTGGGTTTACTTGCTAAAGGAAGAATTGAATGGGAGCAAATGCTACAAGTAGTAAAGGACTTCCATCAATGGCATGGATTGGACTATAGTGAGATATTCACTCCAGTTGTGAAGAAGACTACCATCAAGGTAGTGCTAAACATTGTCGTTGTTAAAGATTTTCACCTGGAGCAAATGGATGTAAAGGTTGTGTTTCTTCATGGAGAGCTGGAGGAGGAATTATATATGTAGCAATCGTAGGGGTACAAGACTACGGAAAAAGGTAAATGAGAGCTTTTGTGCAAGTTCAAGAAGAGCCTCTATAGCTTAAAACAAGTATCTATGTAATGGTACAAGAGATTTGATAGGTTCATGTCAAAAACTGGGTACAAAAGGTGTATGGCAAGTCTTGTTATTATATGAAGCAAAACAAGTCCTCATATATCATCCTTTTACTATGCATCGATGATATGCTGATTGCAGGAATAGACATAAAATATATTAAGATGCTGAAGGAGAAAATGTCAAAGGAATTTCATATGAAGGACTTGGGGCTGGGCAAACAAATTTGAGGAATGAGAATCAAAAGGGAGGGATGTGCAGGAATTATGAATTTGTCTCAGAAGGAATATGTTGAAAAAGTATTGAACATGTTCAACATGAGTGAGGAAAAGCCAATGAGCACTCTCCAACAAGTCACTTTAGCCTATCAAAAGATCAAATTTTGAAGATTGAAGAGGAGAAGAAACACATGAAGAAGATTCCTTATGCTTTAGTAGTTGGGAGCTTAATATATATGATGATCTACATGAGACTGGATATTGCACATGTAGTGGGAGTGGTTAGCAGATTCATGAGCAACCCAAAAAAGCACCAATGGGAAGTGGTAAAGTGGATCCTGAGATATTTGAAAGGTACAACAAACAAAGGCACTATGTTTTGGTAGGTCTAATATTACCCTACAGGGTTTTGTTGATTCAGACCTTGCAAGAGATGTTAATAGATGAAGGAGTGCTACCAGATATGTGTTCATATTAGGAAGTACAGTAGTGAGCTGGATCTCCAGGTTACTGAATATTGTTGCCTTATCCACCATGAAGGTTGAGTACATCGCCATCGCTGAGGCGAGTAAGGAGATGATTTCATTAAAGAACTTTATGGCATAATTGGGCAAGGAACATGAGAATGTGATAACCTATAATAATAGTATGAGTGCATTTCACCTTGCAAAGAATGCTGTATTTCATGCCAGCACGAAGCACATACAGCTTCGATGCCATTTTATTCGGAGAATGTTAGAAAAATGTCAATTGGCATTGGAAAAGATTCACACATCGAAAAATCAAACTAACATGTTTATAAAAGCTGTAACAATGAAAAAACTGAAGCTATGTGCTGCTTTAGTTGGCGTTGGTACATGATGAGGGGGCAGAGTGAGCCACAGCACGCCCTTTCGCAAGGATGGAAGCAAGTTTTTTGAAGAAGATTCAAGTTTGTAGGTGGAATGATCCTAATAGGTCTCCAAGTGCGAGATTGTTAGGACGTGGAGACCATTTAGATCATCCATGGAATGCCAATGAAATTCTAATGGTCTTCCAGGAAGTCTCAGGATGTTCTGAGACAAGTTGAGGGCAATTCGAGTGCTCCGGCGCACACTGCAGTCATTACAGTCAAGGGCCAGGCTTCTCAGTGTGTCGCGGCGTCTGGGAATCTAGTGCTAGGTGCTACATCACGCTGTGGCACTCGTCGGGTGAGCTGTGACGCCATGTGGTTCGAAACCGGGGAGCCCCGGTGCACCATGGCGCTTGTGGAAGTACTGTTACGAATTTTGGTGGTTCCTTAAGTACTTTTAGAGGCATTTTGAGTCCTTTGGGATCCATGTGAAGCTTAAGTACTTATGGAAACATGTGGGGATATTTTCATAAGGTAATTAACCCTAATTTGTCGCAGTGTGGCTACTATTGGTCCCTTTCAACCTAAAGTAAGAGCAGTAGATTTCTAGAGGAGAAGAAGTTGATCAGGAGACTTTGTAAGCGGTAGATCCTTTTTCTTCTTGTGAAATTAAAGCTCTCTGTAACTTTGTAAGCTTTATGTTCATAGTAGATTTTTCTATGTGGTGTGGTTCCATGATTTTTCTCATTCTTGAGTTTTCCATGTAAATCTTAGTCTTTGGATGCTATTGTGGTTTATGCTGTGATTATTTTTGTGTTGTGGATTATTTCTTGCTTGTGTTGGTTTTACATTTTTTGTGATCTTTATTCTGGTAACCTCAACGCAAACCTGTCCATATAGATCATAACACACTTTCCCTAAAATTTCCTAAATCTCAAATTGGCTCAATGCGTGGGTGCATGCGTGCATGCATGCGGGCGTGCGCAGAGGGTGGGCGGGTTGGCGGGCTGCCCTGCAAAAAGTGAGCCAGAGCGTATGGCACTGAGGATCACCCCAGTACCTGGAAATCGAGACATGGGCCCTATGGCGCGCCCAGGCGCTCACGGAGGACTCAAACAACAAGAGACTTGTCCATAGAGCTCTAAGAAATGTTAAGGCAAAATAGGGTTTGTTTGACCGTATATAAAATCCTAAGCAAGTGGGGAGCATAGAATAATGCATAAGCAAACCTTGTGAGTGCAAAAGAGAAGGGGGTAGCAGCCCTAGGGCTGAGGCTGCAATCAAAGGCCGCAACAGAGGTCAAAGCGGAGAGGCAACAGCAGTGGCTGCCGCGGGCTACACCAAGAAGTTGTTGATGGAGATCTACACCGGATATTTGCACATTAAAGCTATAGTAGCATGCTGCAGCATGTGAACCTTTGAAATAAGCAGTGCGATGCAATGGTGGCCGTAGCAGAGTGCTACGGCAGTGCCTAGAACGGAGGGCTGAAGCGGTGGCTTGGTGGCTGTGGTGTTGACTGCATTGGGAGCTTTTGTATGTTCAAGAGTTGAGTTAGAAAAATAGGGGAAGGGCATAGAGAGAAAGATGTTAGGGTGTGTGATCTCCGTACGGATGCAATATTTCTCTTTTTTCGGGCTAATGGTTCTCCAGAATAACTCTGTAAGCTTTTAATTGTTTCTTCATATGGATCTTCTTAGTAGTGTGGCTCTGTGATTTTTTTTGTTATCGGGTTTTTCATTTATACTCTTGTATTAAGATGCTTATATCTCTGGATTGTACTGAGATCTATATGATTTTTTGTTTTGCGGGTTTTGTTCTGATAATCTCAACTCAAACCTACCGTAATAATCCTAATAGATGCATCTATTCATCACTTTCCTTCATGAAGAGATATGTTTCTTCATGATATCCCTTCATGAAGAGATCACATCTCTTCATAACATCCCTTCATGAAGAGATACATCCATTCATTACAAGAATTCATAACAATCAACTAATATGTATATATACATTGTATTTTGTTAGTAAATATACTTCATTTGTGTGGCTTGTTCAATAATTGTGTCTGCTCTCTTTGTTTCCATCAAAGACTATTGCTCCTAAAGTTTATTGGTGGAGGTTTGCTTGGCTAAAACATCATAAGCTTAGGTTTTCTTATTTTTTATGGGTCTTTATGCTCAATGATTTGAAAACTAGTATAACCTTCCTATACAGTTTCATTGTCCCCTTTGTGTGAAGGAGTAAGAAGACTTGAATCACTTGGGCTTTGTGTAACTATTGGTTATCAGAACACTTTTATATTGACGAAACTCAAACTCAACGATGATAAATTTCATTCCTCATCGGTCTAAGTGGGATTGGAACACCTCTTGGTTAGGCATAGATTTGACTACATACATCAGACACTTCACTTGAGAGAAATCCTCCTACAAGGTTGTTTGGATTCTGATTTTTCTTACTGTTTGAATTATGTTATTTTTATTCTTTCTTACTCTTTTAAAACATTTATTTTTATATAATTTGCATTAAGCACAAAGAGTTCACGAACTTCTTTATTCCTCCTGCAATCACTCAATTTCTTGAACAATGCTTGGAAGGTAAGTTCGGGCACAATAAGAATGAGCTATTTAACTCTTAAGGGCAAAAATCAAGTGTTATAATTTATGGCCAAAAAGAAATAAAAGACTTTCAAAATCATTGCATGCGCAGCACCTCCTTTCCAATGCTTATAAAGGAGGAAGAAAACGCTATACTGTGAAGAGTCAAGTTCTTAGAGATTATCATCATTTCAACCATACCCACTCACCCTCTTTAGAATCCTCATCTCAACAACAATTACTTATCAACACACTTCTATTTTGTAAGCCATCAATCAACCCCAAGTTCATATTATTGTAAAGCATAAACTTTTAACTACACAATATCCTAAAAATACTCCATTTCATTCAATAATAAATCTTGGCATTCATAATCATTATGTATACCTAAACCAAAAAAAAAGATTCATTCTTTTTTTCTTCAAAGGCTAAATATTCAATTATCATATTCTTAATATCATAACTTTTAGCAATATTCACAACATAACACCTTAAAATCAGAACAATAAGTTTTTCAATTGGTAAAACAATAGTATTTTATTTAAATAAAGCAGAAGGATTCATTCAAAATCAGAGCAGAAAACCTATATGCAGTTCATTTTTATGAAGAATTTAATGCATACCACTGAATTTTTTTTGTTTACATATTTAATATCTACGGCTTAAATATTATAATCTAGCATCCAAATCTCTATTATTAGATCAATATATTACAGCAGACTCCATTAGCATACTCTAAATGCCTCGACCTTTCTTGGGTCGTCACTCCACTCGTCATTGGTGTCCCCCGCCAAGATGGATTAAATCAAACTTTGATAGCACTTTTTTGCACACGAGGCGGCTTTTGGTAGTGTCGTGATTAGAGATGAGACGAGCGACCTCCTTGCTGCTCACAGACGTAAAGTAAAGGCACACTCTCCACTTGATGCGCAGATTACGGTGGCCCAACTTTTTGGTGACATCCACAAACTGTGGATGCCTAAGATGGATGATGTTATTATCGAGGGTGACAGCATTAGTGCTATCATTAAACTTCAAAAGATCAAGCAATACTAAAGAAAGGGACATGTAGTTTTTTGGACCCTTTTGCTTTTTTTTTGTTCTTCAAGAACATTTTAGTTTTGCAGTTTGATAGAACTTGTAATCGTACCCCAGATTTTTGTGCTAAATGATCCCGCGGCAAGGATTTCACTTTTGTGGGAGATGATCATATTCCCGACGGGCTCTTAAGCATCATCAAGACTCGTGCAATGTTCCACAAAAAAAAGAAGAGTCAAGCCCGCAAGAGGAGCTCATAGCAACTGCTGCTGTTAGGCCCATAGCTTCGCTTCAAAGCCTCAAAGAACCTCCTGCTTCCTAGAAAATCTATGCGCGGAAATGGCACGAAATCCTGTATCATAGCTTCTGCACTTGCATAAAGGGCTCGAAGACGATCAGCATGCCTCGAGTCCGTGTGGATTGCTGCTTCTATCTCCACCGCAGTTAAGTTCTCCTGCACAACACAAACTGCTATTATGTGTATATTTAAAAGTTAAACTTTGACAACATTGCATCCAACTATCCCTTAAAAATAGAAAATAAAAATAGAGATTGAGAAATTTCATTGAATCTAAGCAAAAATGCAATTTTTTTAATAAAATTTGAACCCAAACCTGTGATAGCTAATCATAAGCCTCAACTACTAGCCTGCATCATCGTTCAAATAGCCAACCCCACCTAGTGGAACTACAGAAAAATTTTACTTTTCATTCAAAAATTAAACCAGACCTTTACCTATAGAACAAAGACAATCAAATAACAGATTACATCTATTGTAAACATTTACTACATTCTTTATACATAAAAAATATGCCTCGCTAGTAAAACTGTCATCTACATAAGCATGCATTAAAATGTCTAACTTTAAAAATCATTTAAAATAAATTTAAGATGTGAAATCATTGATCTTCAGTGTTACCTAGCATGCGTGAAAATTCTATCATTATGAAAATAATATATATCTTTGACAACTTTAACATAATTCCGAGTCCTCTACAGTTTAAACATCTTTTTTTTTTCTAGCATATCATTGTTTCAATAAATATCTCATCAATTAAAATATATAATTTGTGAAATGCATATACTAAAGCAATCCACTTTAAATAACGTATGCAAGCATCATCATAACCAGAATGAAAACTGTTACTCAAAAGTTTTCTTGGAATTATTATAATTCAAAATTGTAGTTGTTAACACATCTTTCATAAGAAAATCTCAATTGTCAACGTGTCCCAATAAAAAAGCAATTTATTAACTGAGCACTAACAAACAGGATCGAAAATCAGACTCTCTACCAACATAAAAGAGACGACCTACTAGTAAATGGCTTGGCATTTCAGCCGTATCTGTCTCGACTCTTGACCAACTTGAGCAAATTCTTGTATTCTAATCCATGTACCATGGATCATTCCCAATTAAGTGTCACATCTTTTCGTATGAATGGTACAACTCATCAACAAAAATGAAAAAACATTTTGTTGGCTAGTTATTGGGAGCCACATCAACACCCATATCCATTCGGGATACTTTCGAAGGATCTATGTATAACTTTTCAACACAATGAGAGAGATAGTGAACCTTTGAAATTTTACTCTTTTAACTCATGGCTCTTTGTAGTAACCAAAAACACAGTAGCAGTCATTTATAGTTATAATTTAGTCTTCTTAATACAACAAAACAAGCACTTTTTTCCACTTTAATTTTGCCACCAAATAGTTGAACTTATGATTCCTTAAAGAGGATCCAAGGGTACTTGGGGTGAAATTGATCAAATGTGAAATATAAAGCCAAGTAAATGCTGACCAGTGCATTTTGTTTGCAACTAAATGCACGAAGGTAGTTTGGCTTTGATTAATTCAAAATTCCTTGAGTATTAAGAGGTTTAATATTTGAAAATTAGGTCGATGTTCTTGTTATTTTTCCTTCAGAACATGTTCGATAATAAATTTAGATAGTATAACTTTTTTTTGCTGAAATGTTTTCAAGTACAACTTAAGCATTCCATTTTAGGCTTTACCAATTCAAGTATTTGGTTAACCACTATATGCGAGTTAACACAAACCTGTTCTGAAGTGTTTATATCGACTGCAAAGGCTAATATATGACCATTAAGAAGAGTTTAATGTTGTGGGATTAACCGTTACTATCCTGAACCCATTCTGCTCATTCCTATCCACCATTAGCGAATATGTTCCATGATTTTTAGTAGTGCCACTGATATCTTCTTTAGTTGAGATAGTAAATTCATCATAAGAAAAGTAAACTATGACTTTTGCAATAATTGAATTTATTGGTAAGTATTTAAATCAACTATGAAGAGTTCAATATTCCATTTAGTGTGATGGCCTGCCTTAGTAGGCCTTTTTCAAGATAGTTTTGAGCTATTGGTTGGCCAAAACTTTGATTTTATATGGATAAAAAAAACATGGAAGACTCATTTTTGTAGAAGTATGAAATAAATCTCGCGGCATTATAATAGTTCGCTTCCTTTGAACAGTAACTTGACTGTAGTAGTGAGAGAATTTGCTATTTAATTTTATTCATTTAATAAGATAAAGATAAAGAATATCTACAAACTGAGAAGCAATAAACATTAACAAATAATACAGCCTATATTTAAGCTTTTGGATTGATGTATTGCATTCCTCAGCCCAAACAAATACATTGAGGATCATTTTTTTCTTCTGAGGATCAATGATATCTTAAACCATACTTCGGCCTCAATTTTTGACTTCACCATCAGGGGCCAATGTAAACAGCACTTGTTCACAGACTTCCCCACCAAAATATTTCTGAC
Source organism: Gastrodia elata (assembly GCA_016760335.1). Classification (NCBI taxonomy): domain Eukaryota; kingdom Viridiplantae; phylum Streptophyta; class Magnoliopsida; order Asparagales; family Orchidaceae; genus Gastrodia; species Gastrodia elata. The sequence continues at coordinate 41,122,556 of CM028677.1, forward strand.
TTCAACCTCAATCTTTCCACATAAAGTAAAAAAATATTAGAATCCGAATTATTAAGTACAACTCTTAAGTGAAAGCGTAACTCTTTAAAAGAGCAATTTAATAAATTGTCTTTGAATAAAATAGCTTTGATTCAAATAAAGTGAACCAAGAGAAAATCTTAGATTGATTCAAAAAAATATAAAACTTAAACTCAATGAATACTAAGCTAGAAGTTATTCTCAAAATATCTCAATGAATATAAAATATAAAATATAAGATATAAAATATCTCAAAATCTAAAAAATAAACTCAATGAATACTAAGCTAGAAGTTATTCTAGTTATTCGACACTTAAGAATAGAAGAAGGAAATTCAATCCTTCTAGATCTTTCACCCCATGGGTATGTTACACTGGCAAACCAGGACATATCTCACTCATGTATCAACTAAATAAAAATAGCTTATATTGGGTTCCTAGAGGAACCAATCCTTTTAGAGGAAGAGGAAATAACCATAGGTGGGTTCTCCATCTTAACGTTTAGTTGTGTAGATAGTGTATCTTCAAGGGGGACAAGTGACATTGTTTGCCATGTTCTTGATCATGTGGCATTGTTGTCATTCAAACGATGAGACGAGCACCGCAGCGGAAATGATTTGCACGCTCGAGGATTGGGGATGCGTTGACAGTTACCAAGCAATATACGAAATCACAATACACAACAAGATAAAGATCACAGCACATGCATGCATCCAAACCACAAGCACATTCAAAGACAAAAATTTTAAGTGGAAAACCAAAGAATGGGACGGAGCCACATCACCCAGAAATTTCCATTATGAATTTTGAAGAGTACAGAGTTACAAAGAGCTTCACCTAATAATGAACAAGAGCTCTTACTCTAGGATAAAGGAGAGAAGAAGCAACCACCACCTGAAAAAGGTTTCTTTCACATGCAAGAGCTCCCTTGCAAAGCTACTATCTCCCTTAGGGCTCCTCTCCAACATCAGCCAAAACCCTAGCCAACACTTACAATCACTTAGGAAACTCCTCCATAAGTTTCTCTTAAGTACCCTAGCCAACCCTATAGCGCTCTCCAAGGCTACAGCGCGCCACGGGGGAGCGCTGCAGTGCCCCAGTCTTTGTCTGCTTTCGTCAGGGCGCGCTACAGCGCCCCAACCTCTGGACTCCATCTGCTGGGGCGTGCTGCATTGCCCTGGTCTTGGTTTCTTGGCCGCCAAAGCGCCCTACGACGCCTTACTCTCGGGTGATGGACGCGATGGTGCACTACAACGCGCCGTGGCGCCCTATGGCGCCTATGTTGTAGCTGAAACTTCCAACCTTATTATGAATCACCTAGGAACCTCCCAGAAGCTCATCAAAGCTCCATTAGCATCTCCATGATGATCTGAATGGTCTCTACAACATAACAATCTCCCACTTTGAGACCTTTTGGAATCGTCCCTCCTTTCATTTTGATTCTTCATTGTATTCTTCAATCTCTGTCAGGAACGTAGTGTGGCTCACCCCCGCTCTCTTGTAAAATTCTGAAGCCAACTGAAGCAGCACATAGCTTTAGTTTCTCCAAGCATATCAGCGGGATTCTTAGAAGTATGGATCTTCTCCAATCCCACAATTGTCCTTCTTCCAACAGTGTTCGGATGAAATGGTACCTAAGCTGTATATGTTTCGTCCTAGCATGAAAAGTTGCATTCTTCACTAGGTGAAGAGCGCTTATACTATCGCTGTAGTGCTTCACATCCTCCTGCCCCTTTCCCAATTCCACCATAAAAATTTTTAGCCAAATCATCTCTTTACTCGCCAGTAATGGCGATGTACTCTGCCTCTATGGTAGATAGAGCAACAATATTTTGTGGCCTGGAGATCCAGCATACCGCTGCAATTCCCAATGTATACATATATCCAATAGTGCTCATCCGACTATTAACATCTCCTGCAAGATTTGAGTCTACATAGCCCTGTAGAGAAATGTCAAATCTTCCAAAGCATAGAGCTTTGCTTGGTGTATGTTTTAGATACCTTAATATCCACTTGACCGCGTCCCAATGGTACTTCCTTGAGTTTCCTATAAATCTGCTAACCACTCCCACTGCATGGGCAATATCCGGTCTCGTTCAGATCATCATGTACACTAAGCTTCCAACTATTGAGGCATAAGAAACCTTCAGCATATGTTCCTTTTCCTCTTCAGACTTCGGCATCTGTTCCTTCAATAAGCTGAAGTAGCTTGCTAGGGGAGTGCTCACTGGCTTTGCCTCGCTCATGCTGAATCTTTTCAGCACCTTTTCAACATAGTCTTTCTGAGATAGCTTCAGAATTCCAGCACTTCTCTCCCTATTGATTCTTATCCCAAGAATCTGCTTGGCCAGCCCAAGTCCTTCATGTCAATTCCCTTGACGTCAGCTCCTTCAGCATCCTTATCTCCTCCATGTTCGATCCTGCGATCAAAATATCATCCACATACAGCAATAGAATGATATAGGAGGACTTGCATTATTTTATGTGGCAACAGTGATCCATCTGGCACCTCTTGTACCCAGACTCAGACATGAACTTGTCGAATCTCTTGTACCATTACCTTGGTGCTTGTTTCAAGTCGTAGATGCTCTTCTTGAGCTTGCACACTAGCTCAACTTTTCCCTTCTTGAGCCTTGTACCCCACAGGTTGTTGTATGTACAGTTCTTCGGCCAGCTCTTCGTGAAGAAATGCAATTTTGACATTCATTTGCTCCAGATGCAAGTCCTCAACTACAATAATGTTCAACACTACCCTGATAGTTGTCATCTTCACGACTAGGGCGAAGATCTCACTGTAGTCAACCTTGTGTCGCTACTGGAAGCTCTTTACTACAAGTCTCGCCTTTTAGCACTTGCTCCCATCCGGTTTTTCCTTCACTTGGTAAACTCACTTGTTCTGAAGAGCTTTCTTCCTGGCTGGTAGAGCTGCCAACTCCCATATCTCATTTGACATGAGTGATGTCATTTCATCATTCATGGCAACCTCCTACTTGATTGAATCTTCAACTTAAAGCATTTCTTCAAAGTTTTCTGGTTCACCATTATCTGTTAGTAGCAGATAAAATAAAGAATGGGTATACCTCTATGGCAGTCTTGTGACTCCTGTAGATCTTTACAATATGGGTGTTTGTGGTTCAACATTAACACCCTCCTGTGTATCTTTATGAACACATTCATCTGGCTCAATGCTATCATCAATCTATATATGTCGGGGCTAACCATCTGAAGCATCCATGGAATCAGTCCTAACTCTAATACAATCTTTGTACATTTCACTTTTATTAAAAGTGACATCCCTATTTCTAATAACCTTCTGATTTTGATTGTCCCAGAATCTGTAATCGACTTACTGCACTTTGGAACTTTTAACATTAACAATACATTGTATTTAATTTATTTAATTATTAGTCTTTTATTAATTATAATATTCTTAAGTATTTTATATTCATTCATTATTTTCAAAACATAATATAATAATTCATTTACAAACTAATGAAAAGAACTATTATATTTAATTTCAAACTCAACATAAAGTTCATACAAAATATAAAAGTATGTTCAAATGAGAATATTATATATAATATAAATTATTTTGATAAAAGTTGCCTATGGAGGAAAGATGTTATAGATAGAATTTAAAACAGTTAAGAGTGCAAATAAAAAATCTTCAATCAAAAAGGTCACGACATCAGTAGCTATTACCTGCAACAACAACAACAACAACCACCAAACCACTATGAGTGATCGATTGCATATGTTCATTTTTTCCATTATAAATAATTTATTAGATGCCTATTTTCAAGTTCCAAATAGAAAAGAGCCTTTTCAATGATTTATTCTTCTAACGTTATAAAGCCAACATTTAATTATAGTTTTTTTTTTCATTTATAATAACTAAAAATTACTTCCCATGATAATAGATTTGATGCAAAAAATATAAAGTGAAGAGTATTTTAGGAAAAAAAAATTCCTTGCAAATATACCACTTAATTCTTTGATGACAAGAAATAGCAAATAAAATATACAGTAGAGAGTGATAAATATAATTTTATTTTAAATTTTATGTTAATCATTTGTACATTACACCTTGAGCTTGTGCTCATCAAAATAGTTGATCAGAAAATGTGGAAGCATCAAATAGTTTTTAGTAATATTTAAATTTTGAGTGTTAAACATGTAAGGAATAATTTATCTATATGATGCCCAAACTTTAAAATATATATGTTTACCAATTTTAATAGTTATAAAAAAGGTACTTTTAAACCGTTTTCTATAGATTGCATACTAATTCAAATTTATCTATAATTAATAGAATTTTTTAAATTTTATATTTGTAAATATTAAAATTTAGGTGTTGGATATATAAATTAGTAAGATTTGTGTGCTACAAATATAAATACCAATTATATACATATAAATAATTTCCATAATATATATGAAAATCCTATTTAACTTAGCTAAATAATAATAATAAAAATATATAATTATAAATTTAATACTAATATCACAAAATTTTTAATTTTTAAAATCCTTTTAAATTTTTTATAGTTTGATATCTCAGCTTTTAAAAACAATAAAATACATGCGTTTTAACAAAATCAAATATTAAATAAAAGCTTAAAAATAATAATTTTATAAAATTCAATATTTTTATTTATAATATACCATATCTATCTCTCTCTCTATGTCTATGCTTTCGTTACTTGGTAGGGTCCTTGTCATGGCTCGTGACTTAGACAGTATTGTGGGGGCCCGATACCGGGTTAGCGAGAGCTAATTCAGCACCGATTTTGGGGTAAGTCCCCTAGCCGCATGATCATATTGAGTGATTTAAAAAATAAATATATATAGACATCAAACATAACACATTTATTCATTAATTCACAAAATTTTATTACAAAGATCAATTAAAAGTTGCAACATTAAAAAGAGTCAAAAAATGGAAAAATCAGCAGATAGCAGTATTTGCTTAGTTCTTAACACCTTTCCTCTAGGACGAGCTCCTGATCTGGGCATATTTCAAAAGTGCGGGCATTTAAATACCAGTTAGTTGTGAAACTAATTACTGATAGATGTCAACTTTACAATTGTTAAATAATAAGCAAAATAAGAAATAATTTGACAAGACATAAGAAGCTGTGCAAATTTATCTCTGCAAACCTATTTTAATTGCACTGAAACTTTAGCATAAAAATAATTGCTATCACAAAAATAAATATAGAATTTTAGCGTTTGATATCTGGCGCAAAATATGATTTTGTTGGGCAAGTACAAAATCAAGGAAAAAGAGGTTCAATTTTGTGTTGCATATCCCAACCTCCTTCTATACCTGCCCCCTCAAAGGCTTATCACTATAAGCTCCTTATGACTCCTGATGTCAGACAGTTCCGTCCTCGCAGTTGTCTGATCAGACTAAAATAGATTAACATGAAACCCATGCTACTCAGTTATCTAAACTTTTTCATATATCATTTTATGTGACTTTTAAAACATTTTAATCAATTTGTGCGATACTAAGCGGAAAAGCATATTAAATAAGAGTAATAAAAGATATCTGGTACCTTTTTATTTAAGTTCAAAATGCAAGTTGATTGAATATGCATCAATAAAACTAGCCTTTATAACCAATACATAGAGATTTATGAAAATAAAGTAGTAAGATATTTTAGGAATATTCATTTTTTTATTCTATTTTTCTTTCTCTTCTTAATAGAAGACAGAATTTTAAATTACTAAAAGTAGCAATAATAGTTATAATAGCGTTATTATTATCATTATTTATTAATAATGATAATAATAATGTATAAAAGAAAAAGACATAAGAAAATGACTAAAATGAAATTGAAAAAATAGAAATAACAATCATAATATAATATTTGTACTGTTATTATTATTGGTTAATGACAACAATAATAATGTTAATGACATATAGAGATAGTATAATTATGATTATGAAAAAAAAATGAAAAAGAAATAATAAAAGAAAATGCAAATTCTCTTCTTTTCTTGCCCTTTTTCTTCCTCCTTTCACCTACGGTTAGGGTTACCGGAAGCTGGAGGGAGGCCGGACGTGGCTAAAGGGGGCCGGAGGGGGTGGCTGGACGGCTGATTGGCGGTAGCTAGCTGAGGGCTGAGGGTTGGCTGAGGGGGAGAGGGGCTGCTGTTGGGAAGGAGAGAGAGGGAGAGATGGTCGGCCAGCTGGTCGGTCGGTCGGCCGCCGACCAAGCGGTGCACGTGCAACTGCGTCTCTAGCGGGCGTATATGTCTCTGTCTGCGCGCATATCCGTCTATGGGAACAGAGGAAGATAAGGAAAATAAATAATTAATTCCAATTAAATTTTTCGTATTTTTCCGTCGTTCGACTTCCAAAAATAATTAAACTTGACACCGAGGTGTGTTACGATGAGACAAATACCCTCGCGCCAAAAAATTTCAATTCGGAGCAATATTTTATTTTATATTAATTTCTAATATTTGAAACTTCAAAAACTAATTACAATCGAACCGTAACTCCAAATTTGATGAAACTTTTAGCATAGCCTTTAAATAACATACTTAACCTAACAACACAAAAACTGATGAAATTGAATATGTATTTAATTTTCTCAATTTATTGAATTTAAATAATTCAAAAATTAATGTAGGAGTTTCTGTTATCCAGATTTCTCCCAAACTAGAGCATTTTGATCAAAAATATTATTTATAACCAATGGTATTTTGGTTTGCCCTAACTTGAAGTTCCTCGAGATCCTGATTTCTGAGTCGGGATCTAACCTAATTTTGCGAAGTAACGACATTGGGCCGTTACAGGTATTGGCAGCGAGAGAGAGCAATGTGGTTGTGTGGACGGAGGAGTGACGGAGGTAAAGAGGAGCTGTCATGCCAATTTCGAGGGACTAAATTGATTCTTTTATAAATTAAAGGAACTAAATTCATAAATTATAAATATAGGAACTACTTTGAGACTACCATAAGACTATAGAGACTAATTAAAGAATTTTTCATAAAAATTTCATTGAAAAACTTTGTTACCAAAAGCATTGTAATATCCACACTTAGCTGTCAAAGGCTAAATTAGTATTGCCACATTAGAGAAAAATGTTTTACCTAATATATCTTTTCATATCTAAATTCATTTCATAGATTTTACTCGAAATGTTTTAATCATAAGACCATATCCACTTGCGTTTGAAAACTTGCAAGCGGAAACAATGCATGCAACCCTGATGAAGTAAAAATTAACAAATTATTCAGAGAATTAGAAAACAAGATTTACTGTTAGGTGCATTGCACTATACATACTCTTAAACGAAAATCAAGTATAGCAACAACAGCAAAGAGTAAAACATGAAATGCATTTATCGTGTTACTAACCACTATAGATAAAAGAAAAGGACTGGAAATCAATTATATATGCTGTTGATTTCATATGCAAGTGACAAACTGCTAAATATTATATCTGTACTCCAATTTCCCATCATATTTTTTGTAATCACTTGGTGTTTCCAGCACAAGCGTTTATGCGTAGTGAAATATGATTGGGGATAGAAGAAGCTCATCCACTGGCAGTTCCTTTGCTAGTTTGAGAAATATCAGTCTTATAATAAATAACCAACCCATAGTGCCATAAAAAAAAATGAAAACCACTTGCATATTAATGGAAATAGTTATTGCTGGTGAGAAATTTTAAAAGACAATTAATAAAGAACATAAAAGACTATTTTCAAATACTCAATGAAACATTGAAAACCAGAACATATAAGAAATATAATTGATAGTTTTATAAGTAATATGATAACAACTTAAAATAGAAAAAAGGAAAAATACCAGATAGAAGTTATGGATGTGATCCAGAATTTGTATGCGAGTAAAGCCACCATCACTAAAGAAAGTCCTTGATGAAGGCCCAAGCTCACCAAACCGATCAATTGGAAATAGTATTGTAAGAAAGTGATTCCTAAATATCACCTCACACTTCTCACTGTTGAAACGTATAGATATATATTAAAAAAGGGGTACAATTAAAATTCAGAAACTGTTTGGCTTTGCCATCATCATGATAGATGTAATGTTACTAAAGATTGGTAACAGACCGGCAATGGTTTAAAAAGGTTAATTGTTAAACAATTGTCTACAGAAAAGCTGCTTATAGTAGTCAAAGTCAAAGTAGTTCATGAAATATCTAAAGTCAAAGTGCTGCTTATAGACAAAACTAACACAAACACCCAGAAATTGCTGCTGTGAATGAGATTTTCACCATGAATATAGAATAGCATTACTATGGAAACAGAAATGGGATTGTCATGTATCAATCATTAGAGCTCAAAAAACATTTTCCAAAATAAAAAAACAGTCTTGAAGCTGTAGCCTAGATATTTTGAATTGAAATGCAACCTTTTATATATGGCAAAAAGTCGCCCCCAAACAACATAAAATAAAGCTGCAGTTTTTAGAAGCAAAGCTATTAAAAAATTGTCCCAAATAACATTGATGAGTTCACAAAGGTAAACAAATCTGCAATGTCATAGCTAATGAAGTGGCATGTCAACCAGTGATCAAAGTGGTTGTCCATCAACAACAGAAAGTATCCTTGGTACAAATATTTAAGTGTTTTGAATACCTTTCTCTTAACATGCGAGAGAGTGGTTCAATTGATACTTCAAAATTCCTTCCACAACTTTTTTCATCATTAAAAGAGAAATTAGAGTCATCAATCTCGGTTGATTCTGTGAAAAAGCCGGCTGAAGAAGTTGGCTCAGATACTGACCAACACACTGACTCAAGGAGGCTGCAGGGAGTAATAGGATGAAGTGGTATCTGACAAGACTTGTTTCATTTGAACAAAAAAGTGTCATTCCATGATAGTTCTATGCAAGAAAAATACAATAATGAGAAGTACAACTATGATAAAAACTTTCTCACAATTAAGCTTTTTCAGCATAAGAAGTCAGAAGAGATAAAAAAAAAATATGACTACCCAAAAAGTAAGGCAACAAGCTAGCATGCACATATTCAAAATAGACTGATAATAGCAAACTTTAAAAGCTTTGAAACTATATAAAAGAGCAACTGAAGTATAAACAAGTATGATACAATGATCAGTAACAATATTACACTCAAAATTTAGATAGTTTTTAGCTTACAACGTCAACCAAAAATACAGCTTTTAAAATACAATAACATGCATTCAGAACAACCACAAAATGTTAAGAAAAATGCATAATAAACAATACCTAGATTAACTACGGTAATACAGAGGGATTTCATTGATTAAGAACTCAGTTATCCTTTTATCTGGAGACAGACTTTACACATTTTGTTGGCTTTTGAGGTCAAACAAGTACTACTATGAGAATTAAGTTTTAAATTTTTTACTTAGATTTGAGTGACTTAAATTTTTAAGATTTATCAACGGACTAAAAAAATAAAAAAACACAGCACACAATTGCAGAAAATAAAATAAAAACATATAAAATTGATACAAAAACTTTATAGTAGTTCGGCTCTCTTTGACCCTACATTCACTCTTCGAAAATGCGTTTCTTCTGGAAATCCACTGGATCCACAAGTCATTCCTTCGCTGACTGCACAATAAGCGAACAAATCTTTCCATCCCTTCTGCAAGCTTGATCACGGAGCAGCGGAACTTCTCCTACTCTCCAAGACTTTGTTGTAGTGAAGCTATGTAGATCCGTCTTGTACAACCCCGTAAGAGTAGGGTAAAAAAGCAAAATATTACAAAGAAAAATAAATGCTTAAGAAATTTCTAGAGTGAGGACCCCATAAAGCTTTGTTAAACTTTGAAAACTTTTTCAAGCTTAGACAGTTGAAACCTTTATAAATCCTTTTCTTAAAGCATCTTAAGATTTTAAGGAAGATTAATGCTCAAAGGTGTTCTTGAGAGGCTAGAGATAGTCTCTGTTTATAGTGAGGCAGATTTTAATCAAACAACAATCTAAATTAAGGAAATTATACGCACTTGGACGCATGACCAACGCACAGCAAGTCACATGCCTTTGATCCGTGACCCGTGGGTTCCTAAATTAAGTTCATACAGCTGCTAGTCAAGGCCAGCTGGGCGTGCTCCATAATCTGTGACCCGCAAACTACCTTCCTAGCCCGTCCAACTGCGGTTTAAAAATTGGCTTGGCGCATCTTGGGGGTAAATGGGTAGCATCATGCAAGCCCACGAATTTGGCTTGCTACAACGACATGCCTGGGCACTCGCGTTTGGGGGCACTTAAATGTTCATGTGGCACAACCACAGAATTAGACTTATTTTATAACACCTAAGTGTTCAAAATATTCTCAACTTTAGCAGCACCCAAGTCTAATACGTTTATATACAAAAAAAAATACAAAATACAATATCACAAAAACTATTCAAGCTACTTTTAATCTTCAGCCTTCAACCTCTTGAATTGCTGTACACTTCATTTTGATCTTCATGTCTTGCTGCTAGACTTGATTTTTCTCTTGTCCAAAGCATACTTGATCTTTCAAAGTTCTTCATGACTTAACCTTGATTAGAGTCTATTTGATAACTTTCAACCCTGAGTTAATAATAGAACTAGCTACTCTGAGAACTTGAACAACAGTAAAACAAAAGTAACATCAAAGTTTTATTATCATCAATATCAGAATATCCATTGCTGATTCAGGTGTTTGTAACTACTAGAATCAACATATTACATCTTGGGCTATAATCTTTCAGATGAACACAAAACCCTAACAGTTAGGCATTATTGTCTTAAGCTTACAGACAAGGTAAAAAGACAAACAATATTGATGATATTAAATATCCATAAAACTACCAAAATAATCCAAAAAAAGGTTTGTTGCACCATCATTTAGAAAATGTTGCATCCAACTAATTGAGAGCCCATCATTCCAGAGAGTGATAACAAATAAAATGCAAGTTAACCAGCTTCAAGCGTAAGCCTTTTGAACTGTGTTCAAATTTGGTTCAAGTTAAGTTGAGAAAAAACCATTTCAAGTTTCTAGTCGAATAAAACCATACAAAGTAAGAAAATATTGATTTTAACAGCTCTAATAGATCATACAAAACATGTGTAAGTGCACATGCGTATGTGTTGGTAGGTAATGAGTATATGGGTTATGCCAACACTAGTATTTTAAAACAATTTACGCACAAACACGTACCATATACAACAGAACATATCACGTGCATACTGATGTCAATCTGCAAGTGCAAACTCATCCAAGAAAACAAAGCAAACTCATCCAAAGTAAACAAGTATTAACAAAATTTCAAAAAGTTTAAAGCCTTGTAACATAACTTTTCTTAGTTTGCAATGAATAATCCATACAAATTATGACAACACCTATGTGAACGGGATATAGTCTTACTTGTTTGAGTTATATGCAGAGATTGGTTCTGTAACGACCCAATGTCGTTACTTTTCAAATTAAGTCAAAACCTGCTTCAAATATCAGGACCCCGGGGAATTTCAAATTAGGGCAATCAAAATTTCCATTAGATAGAAATAATTTTTAGATCAAAGTACCCTAGTTTGGGAGAATTCGGATAACGAAAACTCCCGCTTTATTTATCTGAATTAATTAAATCCAATAAATCAGAAACATTGAAATACGTGTCAGAATTCATCGATTTCAGTGTCGTCGTGTTAAGTATATTATTTAAGGACTGCTCGAAAAGTTTCATCAAATTCTGAGCGCCGGTTTGATCGTGATTAATTTTTGAAGTTTTAAACCTCAAAATTTAATATAAAATAAAATATTTATCCGAATCAAAAAATTTTGGCGCGAGGGTGTTCGTTAAATCGTAACACACCTCGGTGTCAGATTTCGTTATGTTTGGACGCCAAACGGCGAAAAAATGCGAATAATTTAAGTTCAAGTAATTAGATAAATTCTTTTTTTAAGAATTTTCCTAAACCCTTCTTTTCCCGCCTTAACTGTGATCCCCCTCATTAAGGCAGGATATTCCTCTGCCCATAAAGCATTAATTAGCACCTTAATGACACTTTAAGTTTCCCTTATCCCCTTATTCCTCTCCCTCCCTCTCCTTTTGCTCTATTAATACTCCCTCCTTTCCCTCCTTCTCCTCCCCACAACCAGCCCTCTTCTCCCTTCTCTCCCAGCCAACCCACAGCAGCCCTCTCCTCTTTTTCCCACACAGCAGCAGCCCTCTCCTCCCATTCCCACACAGTAGCAGCCCTCTCCTCCTCTCCCCACACAGCAACAGCCTTTCCTCCTCTCCCCACACAGCAACAGCCTTCTCCTCCCTCTCCCACAACCACTAGCAGCCCAGCCTCTCCGTTCTGCCCTCCAGCAAGCAGCCGGCCAGCAGCAGCCCTCCTGCTGCAGCCCTTCCTTAGCCAGCAGCCCCTCCTGCTGCAGCCCTCCCTCGTCCGGCCAACTAGCCCCCGCTGCCCCGACAACCTCCTACCAGCCCCCTTCAACTACATCCAGTCTCCCTCCGGCTTTCGGCAACCCCAGCTTTAGGTAACAGGAAAAGGAAAAGAGGAAGAAAATGATATAAGATTTTTAATATTTTATTTCCTTTATTTCATTTCTTATACTATTATATTATGTCATTGCATTATTATTGATGTCATTAATTAATAATGAACAACAGTATAAATGCTAGAAAATGATTATTACTTTAATACTGTCTATTTCAATTCAAGCATTTTTATTATATTATTTCTATTTTCTTATTATTACTATTATTATTATTATATTCTGCAATTTATACAGTCATTTCCATTGTCTTTCATGCATTATTATTATCATTATCATTATTATTATTAAAATGATAATAATAATAATGCTATTATAAATATTATTGCCACATCACTAACTTAAAAATACGAACTTCTATCAAGTTGAGAAAATAAAAGAGAAGCAGAAATGAAACGAAAATAATAATATTGGCTAAAAAGGCTAATTTAAAATTTAAAAACATAAACGCAGATTGAGCGAACTGTCACTCATCCGAACCGTCGAAATGTCGAACTGTCGAACTGTCAAACTGTCAAACTGTTGAACTTAAAGAACAAGGTACCAGATGTCTTTTATTACTTCTGTTTAATTATGTTTTTTTTTGCTCAGCATCGCACAAATTTGATAAAAGTGCTTTTTAAAGTCATATAAAATGATATATGAATAAGTTTGGATAAGTGAGAAGCAAGGATTCCATGTTTCTTTATACTTTTTGTCTGATCAGACAACCGTTAGGACGGGGACTGTTCGACATCGGGAGTCATAAGGAGCCTATACTGATAAGCCTTTGAGGGGGCAAGTATAGAGGGAAGTTGAGATATGTAACAAAAAAATGAACCCCCCTTTTCCTCGATTTTGTACTTGCCCAACAAAATCATATTTTGCCTCAGATATCAAGCGCTAAAAATTCTGTATTATTTTTGTGACTGCAATTATTTTCATGCTAAGTTTCAAGTGCAATTAAAACTGGTTTGCAGGGATAAGTTTGTACAACTTTTATTTCCTGTCAAATATTGATTATTTTGCTTATTATTTAACATTTGTAAAGATGACATCTATCAGTACTTAGTTTCACAACTAACTGGTATTCGAATGCCTGCACTTTTGAAACGTGCCCAGATCAGGAGTTCATCCTCGAGGAAAGGTGCTAAGAACTGAATAGTGCTGATACTGCTACCTGTTGATCCACCGCTTTCTTTTTTACTCTAGCTATTCTGTTAAAAGGTTTGTAATTTTTCTTTATTTTAACTTTTGTAATAAGAACTTATGAATTAATAAATAAATGAGTTATATTTGATGTCTATATATTTGTCTCTTAAATCACTCAATATGATCCTGCGGCTAGAGGACTTGTTGCTGTTATTTTATCACACCCACAGCAACCGATGCTGGATTAGCTCCCGTTGACCCGGCACCGGGTCCCCACAGGTTCACTGTTGTAAGGCTTCAAGTCAGCCAATAGAATTCCAAGATCATCATGTTCAGAGTTCCATTTCATTTTAGCAGTAGCAATTTTAGAGAACAAATGAACGTAAACAACCGGTTCACTATTATACAAAGTTATTTCCTCAAATATTGCTTATCTTCCACCACTTTATTCATACCATTGCTGATTCTCTCTACATTTGCTTCTACTTATGCTTTCTGTCTTCTTACCAACTACTTCTTGGTCATTCTGAAAAGTACATGCATTTCTACCGCTTAGATTAGGTTTTAAGAAATAACTTTTAGTGAAGTCAATTTGAGAACCAAACTTTCCCGTGATGGATTAAATCAGCATTTGTTTGAATATGACGTCAAAGATTTCCTAGACGCGAGCCCTAGGAGAGAAGATTTTATTAAGAGATTAATACACTTTGCAAGCATTATGATTGGTGAGGGGTTAGATGGCAATAAATTCAATCAAGATATTATGGTTCCTTCATCTCAAATAGACTTCTAGTTCAATCTACTAATTTCATATGAAAATCTGTCTGTGACGTTAAATAATTCTAATTAGCAATCATTGTTTGTGTCATCCTAGAGATGCTAAGCAAATTAGGTGAAATTTATTAAGTATTTAATCTTTGCTTCAACAATGACTTTTAGACTAAAAGAAAGTTGGTTGTACTATTTTACTAAAGAGTATAGTTTAACACAAAGAGAGTATTAGCATTAGTATTAAAAGGTTTTGACATGATTGTTAAGAGATAAGTTTAACTCGAGATGTTGTAGAGTTTTAGCTAAGCTCATAGACTAAATCTAAGAAATTATGTTATGGATTTTATGTTTGATGGTTTTGATGTGAATTTAAGGGCTTGTTACTAGTGGAGCTAGCAATAGTTTAGTTTAGGTTTGGGTTTGACAGTAGTGACATTGACCCAAGTTTAACTTGCGTCGAGGCTTACATCAATTCAAATGCTAAGGTTTGATTTAGAAAGGGTATTACATATATTGGAATGCCCAATGTAGCTTTGAGGTGGGGATTATATCATGTAGATTACCCAAAGTAGAGTCTTATATCGTAGTCCTATAAATGAGGTAGCCTAATATTTTAGATTGCCTTTGAAATGGGGATTACATCCTTTAGAATGCCATAGATAACTTTAAGATGGGACTTCCATTAGTTGAAATGCATGGAGTAGCTTTATAGTGCGGCTAACATCGATTGGAATGCCCAAGAAAGCAAATTATAAAGCCTGGTCCATATGATGAGTTGGCCTATTATTTAGGATTGACTATTGATGAGGCTTACCACTTTTGGAAGGTCAAAATAATGGATTTAATAGCCTTAGCCAACTAGACTAGGTGGCCCAAATTTATGAATCTTGATATTGACTTACATTCTTTGGAAAGCATGAATTGAGTATATGATGAGTCTATATCAGTTAGAAAACTCAAGATTTGGTTTCGATTTGAGCTTTCATCAATTTAAAATGCCCAAGAAAATGGGTCTTACAACCTTACCATTTAGACTAGATAATCGATTTTGGGTTAGATTTGAGATGCAGTTTACATTCTTTGGGATGCTAGAGATAGTGGGCATTACAATCATATCCATTTAGACAATGTAATTCATTACAAAAGTGTTGAATATTTAATATCTTTGTAAGCTTTGTCATTTGCTTTGGTATTGATTCAGTTGTGATCAATCAAATCATTTAGGAATAAATCACAATAGCTTAAATTAATTCAACTAAGATCTGTTAAATCTACTATGAAACATATGGTTTAGCTTGGCACAACTTGATTAGAACAAGTTAGATCAACAAGGAATTGCATTTTTTGACATAAGATAGTTTGATCGGATTTGTTTGAATCCTCTAGAATCAGATCTTCCAGCTTAGATTAACAATATTTTTTGATTTAGATGAATCAAATCATCTAACTTGAGTTATTAAGTATGTTGAGGTTTAGGAAATTGTCTTAATAAGTCTTCTATTAGTTAAAGATCAAGTTGTTTCTTCCAAAGTTAGCTCAACAAGTATTGATTAAGCTGGCTAAAGCTTTTGATTAGATCAACTATGGTTTAACTGGCATTGGTATTGTGAGGACCCGGTGCCGAGTCAGCAGGAGCTAATCCAGCTCCGGTTATTGGGGGCAATAACAACAAGTTCTCTAGCTGCAAGATCATATAGAGTGATTTAAGAGACAAATATATGGGACATCAAACATAACTCTTTTATTCATTAAATCACAAGTTTTGGATACCAAAATCAAAATAAAAGAAAAGTTGTAAACTCTTAAAATAATGTTAAAAAGCGACAATCAGCAATAAGCAATATCAGCACTGCTTGGTTCTTAGCATCTTTCCTTGAGAACGAACTCCTGATCTGGGCACATTTCAAAAATGCGCGCATTCGAATACCAGTTAGTTGTGAAACTAAGTACTGATAGATGTCATCTTTACAAGTGTTAAATAATAAGCAATATAATCAATAATTTGATAGAAAATAAAAGTTGTATAAAATTATCCCTGCAAATCTGTTTCAGTTGCACTGAAACTTTAGCATAAAAGTAACTGCAGTCACAAAAATAAATATAGAATTTTGGAGTTTGTTATTTGGCGCAAAATGTGATTTTGTTGGGCAAATACAAAATCGAGAAAAATGGGTTCATCTTTTCTTTTTTTCATATCCAACTTCCCTCAATACCTGCCCCCTCAAGGTTCTTATCAGTATAGGCTCCTTATGACTCCCGATGTCGGACAGCCCCGTCCTAGCAGTTGTATGATCAGACAAAAAAATATATCAACATGGAACCATTGCCTCTCAGTTATCCAAACTTTTCTTATATCATTTTATGTGACTTTTTAAAAGCATTTAAATCAATTTTGTGCGATGCTAAGCGGATAAACATATTTAAACAGAAGTAAGATAAGGCATCTTGTACCTTATTCTTTACATTCGGATGAGTGACAGTTTACTCAATCTGTATTTAGATTTTTTTGATATTTTAAAATTAAAATGAAAGTGATATGATATTTTTTTTATGGATTTTTGTTTCTTCTTTTCCATTCTGCCTTCCTTTCATTCTTTTATCTTGATAGAAGACAACATTTCAAATCTCTGAGAGTAGTAATTATATTTAATATAATGTTATTATTATCATTATGTAACAATAATAATGATAATAATGTATGAAAGAAAGGAAAAAGAATGGAAATAACTATAAAAATCTGCATAAAGTACTAATAATAAGGGAATGAAAATGACAATAAAAATGCTTGAATTGAAATAATAGTCAATTTATAATATTTGTCTAGATTTTATTATTAATTAATGAGAACGATATTAATGTGAAGGACATAATTTTATCATTATTATTTTCATAATAATTATTATTAGTATATATATAAAATAAAAGAACGAAGAAATAGCAAAATCTCATATCATTTTCTCTCCTTATTTTTCCTTCTCATACTTTGGTTAGAGTTGCATAAAAAATGGAGGGAGGTCGAACATGGCGGAAGGGAGCCGGCAGGAGGTTGTCGGGGCAGCGGGGGCTGGCTGGCCAGAGGAGGGAGGCGGCTGGCCGAGCTATTGGTAGAGGGAGGAGGGCTGCCGCTCTTTACGAGGAGGGGAGGGGAAGGCCTGAGAGAAAAGAGGGGCTGCTGCTGAGGGCTGAGAGTGACAAGGAGGGTGGCTACCGGCAGGGGAAGGGATGGCTGGCTGGGCTGCTGTGAGGGGGAGGAAAACAATGAATTCAGACACATATTTTAATGTTCATGATTTATTGGATTTAAATAATTCAAAAAAATAAAGCGAGAGTTTTCGCTATCCGAATTCTCTCAAACTATGGCACTTTGATCTAAAAATTATTTCTATCTAAAGAAAATTTGTTTGCCCTAATTTGAAATTCCTCGAGGTCCTCTGATGTCTGAAGCTGGTTTTGACCTAATTTGAAAAGTAACGACATTGGGTCAATACAGGTTAGATCAATTAGGTTTGATAAATATAGATTAATTCAACTATGGTCAATTAAGTCAACTATAAGCTAGACTTGATTAGCATAAGATGGTTTAGCTAGGCTAAGTTAGATCAACTAATTATTGAATGTTTAACATATGTTAACTCAATTTAAATTAATTAGATCAGCTAACATTTAGATATAGGTTTGCTTCAAGAAATTATATTAAACACAGGTAAACTCAACTAAAGATTGTTATATCACCTAAAAGTTAGATTAGACATGTGCAAACTAAATTAAAGATTGTTAGATCATTCAAGAGCCAAATATTTAATTTAAATTCAACTAGAATTATACGGATCTACTAAGAATCAGAGTTTTTACTTTGAAGGTCGCATAGATCTACAATGAATCATATTACTTAACATAAACTAATTCAACTAAGGCCATCTAGATCTACTATATTGCTACTTGGATTTATTTTGCAGTTTCACTTGTACATTCCTTTTAAGGCACATATATTTTTGGATATTAAATTGAACATTTAATGTCTGTGCGCCTGTAGTAAGATAAGAACTTTCATGCTTAATGATTAGAGTTGATGTTTCAAATGAGCACACATGAGGACTTGCTACTTTGCTAGCAGTGGCATGGAGGCAATTAATATGAGATTAATATGTATACTCTAGGAGGCTTATGATGTTGAAAATTTGTGAGCTCAAAGATCAAAGATGAAAGCACTACTTGTACTCAATGGTGTGAGTATTGAGAGAAGTGTTTGTACTATAAGAAAATATGAGCACCAAGTAAGAGTACTAATACTTGGAGCGATGTCATCATTAAGGGCATGTGTTGAGCTTGTAAATGATATGAACAATATTTTCTCTCTTCTCTTTTTGTATTTAAATAATAGTGGCAATAATCATTGGTATTTTGATTACTCTTTATACACCGCAATCGGATTCAACAAAATTATATGTAGACACAGTAATTAATATTATATGTGGTGCTCATGCTTGATAAGCTTGAATAAAATTTGTTATAAAGTTTTTATATGGTATGATGTCTTCAAAAATCTCATTTTAAGTTAAGCAAATTAATCTTCAAAATAAATTAACTTAACTAATGAATTTATTATTATTTATGATTTAATACGTGTATATATATAATTAATCAATCCACAAATTAATTAGTTTAGTTAAACAATCAATTAATTCAAAATTTCATTTCATCTGCTCAACTTAATTTTTTAAATAAATTTTCATGAATTTTCAGCAAGTCGATGTGGTATGGATTTTAATAAAATTTTTAGCACAATTTCGAGAGAGTAATGACTTAAGATTTGCATCAAAATATAGAAGGCAACATTCTTTAAAGTAAATGATAAAAAGCTCCATCCTATCTTTTCCTCATTTATCGTTGAACTTCTTGAGCTTCTTTTTGAGATTCCTAGTATCAAAATATGATGATTTTGAATAGTCATCGAGATTTGACTTTCTCGATGATCTGTCATTTGCTTAGCTAGCTTGGCTAAGGCATAGGCTTTACCATTTTTCCCATGTGTAATTCTTGTTATAGTTAACTTTAGGATTTGCTTTAGCAGTTTTACAGCATGTTTGTGATATATGGCCAACTTAGGTCTATTAATTTTGAATTCACTTGCCACCTGCTTTAGGATCAATTGAGATTCTCCATATATATGAAGTTTCTTGATCTCCATGTTGATTGCAGACACGAGACCTACTATTAGAGCTTCATACTCTGTTTCATTATTTGTTCAGGGCTCTAATAGGCAGTATGAATAGCTTTCTCC
This sequence comes from Gastrodia elata, assembly GCA_016760335.1. Lineage (NCBI taxonomy): Eukaryota > Viridiplantae > Streptophyta > Magnoliopsida > Asparagales > Orchidaceae > Gastrodia > Gastrodia elata. The sequence goes on from CM028677.1 coordinate 41,142,263, forward strand.
TTGAGGAGTTGCAAAGACATGGCTTATCCCTGCCTGTATTGCTAATAGGTCAAGTGCTGACTTTGCCTTCAATGAAGAGACTCCATCAAAATATGATTCCCATTCTATTGGATATTTTTCTTGTCCTTTCTTAGCTAAGGACTTGTTCATCTGGTCATCAAAATCTAGCTTTTTGTAGCACATAAGTTATATCAAATTGTCATAGGACTACAGCCCATTTAGATAGACGTTATCAATGCTGCTTTTGTTATAAGAAATCTTAGGGGATCAACCTTCGATATTGATGTTATCTTATGAGTCAACATATAGTGGTGAAGTTTTTGTGTTGCAAAAACTATAGTCAAGCATTGTTTTTTGACTTCTACCGGCCAATCGTTGGCTGATGCAATATAAGGCATTTTTCCCTTCATTATTTTTTGCGAGTAGCGCCCCCATTGACTCATCCAATCAGCTATATAGAGGATCAAGATATGGCACCCCCAATTTTGGTGAGTGCAACAAATATTGCTTTATACTGTCAAATGCCCCTTGACACGCATCATCCATATGAATGGGGCATTCTTCTTCAATTATTTGGAGAAGGGCAGGTATCTCCCTGAAAGATTAGAGATAAACCTTTTTATATATTGTAAACCATCTTGCAATTAACATAATTGTTTCAATGTTTTGGGCAGTGGCATTTCCACAATTTCCTTTATCTTAGACAGGTTTATTTCGATCCCTCTATGGCATACTAAATCCTGAGAAATTTCTAAGCAAGACACCAAGGGCACATTTTAGCAAGTTCATTTTATGATTATACCTTCGAATTCTTTCAGATAAGGCACTTTGCTTTTCACCACTAAATCATCAACAAAACATTTATCCTTCATAAGTGTGAGGTCATCAAAGATGTGAGTCGTTACTTGCTGATAGGTAGCAATACGGGGACCTACACGAGAGCGAGTGATGGCATATGCATACCTAAGGAGCTTGAATGAGGCTACCGGGTTATGATGGAATATGTTTGTGGATTTGTCATATTTATGTATTTTATTTGGTTATGCTTATTTTTATGTTATTTTAAACTGTGTATTAAAGATGCTTTAGTATGTGTGCTGCGATAATATAAAAGGTCACCCAGATAAGTGTAACGGAATCTTATTGCCATTATTAGCACCGCTAGGTTAGAATTAGGGTTTGGAACTACATATATCTCATGTAAGCCCTATTTTCTAGACACTTGAATAAAATTACAAAAATTTAGCTTGAAAGCTTATTTGGTGTGGATAACCAAAAAAAATCTTCTTCAATGTTGATAACCAAAGGCCATCATGAAGGTGTTCATAGTCTTCAAGAACCCAAGGTGTGGATAATTTGGGGTTATCTTTCTTTTCTTCAATTTTTTTTCTACTTGATATCATAATACCCACCGCTAACTTTCGTTTCCACTTTGTTTCACCAAAATCTACTTCCATTTTGGCCTTCAAACATCCTCCAACGAAACTTGTGCAAAATCCGATACCATCTAACTTCGTTGTATATAACTCTCTCAAGCAACCATCAAATCATACAACTTCTAACATTCACCACAGCATGCTCCTAAAGTTGTGTCAATCTGACATCATTGATTTCACCAAAAGCCTTCCTAAAATTCTTCGTATCAAATCTACAATACTTCCACCTTAACCCCATCATTTTTGGTATTAGAGCCAGATTTCTTTGCAATTATTGTAGAGAATTCAGCGTGATAATTTACATTTTTTTTTCATAATTTTTGAGAATTTTTTACCATGTTTCGACCCTAAGAACCTCAAGAGGGCCATTTTCCGCCACCAAAGCCATCGTGCTGGACAGACGTGACCCGCATCACATCAATTCATGAACCGTCAACTCATCCAACTCGCTCAACAATTCAAGCCCGCAAAACTCAAACTGGTCCGAACATGTATGAACCGGATTAGCTCAAGCCTAGCCGCCCGCACACGCGCACGCGAGCACACCAGCCTGCACAGGAGCCCATGAGCAGCTTCCTTTGTTGCACCGACTTCTGGCGCTTCGTTCTCCGCCATCTAACCTTCAATTTTAGTGTCCTTGGTGCCGTTGGAAAGCTAAAATCCTCAACTACTCTAGTGGCACTTTTGAGGAATTATAGCACTCCAACAAAGAGAGGATCGCAGGAATATTCGAAACATGAAAAGGATATGTTCGTCTTCGCAGAAAGTGCATCATTCATTTTCTTGCAATATTTTGAGTTATTAGTTTCTGGAATTTACATTGATATTAATAGATTTGATATTTTCTATATCTATGGCAAGTTGTGTGTAAATTTTGTATTTATTGCTCGATTTAGTGTACCTCCACCTTGAATTAGCTAGCCAATTGTCTGCAAACCCTATCCGAACTTTGAGTGACCACTTGTGTGGGTGTGTTCCACTAAAATAGCTTACCTTGCTATGATTGAGCTACATTTGAGCCGCATTTAGTGTTTTACTTACTCTATGTGTGTTTTAGTCTAATTTGCTTATCTTTTGTTTGAAAACTTTTACATTTAAAGGGCAGCATGGCCAATAACCAAGAACTGAATGAGAATGGTTTAAATCACAAGTTGAGGGTATGGAAGTTTCTATGGCTAGAGGATGGAACCCCAATTTAGACATGTTCTAGAAGCATTAAATGTAAGAAATGATCCACCCTCCACCATAACCAGAATACCCTGCACATCAAGCTAAAACTAAAAATGATCCTACTTATGAAATTAGACACAATCCAAACTATAGGAGAGGTAGAGTCCCTGAGGAAATTGATTTTGAGAATGACTTTGATGGCATGTATCATAGCGGACTTAATCGTCAGAGAGGAGATGATTTTTGTGGGATACATAGAACTAAACCATCACTTAGACTTGGTACACATGAAAGACATCACCATGAAATGGATATTTTGAACATGATCAAAATAGAAATTCCTACTAATGATGGCACCCATACTCAAATCATTTTCAAAATTGGATTACCCAAATCGAGGAGTTCATTGAGTGGCACAACCTAGATGATTACCAGAGAGTCACATTTGCTAGGATAAAGTTGATTAGTCATGCCAAAATCTTTTGGAATAATTATATCCAAAAAAAAATGAGAAGTGGCCGTAGGAGAATCTCTTTGGTCGAGATAAGGGATATTCTAAAGGACAAATATTGCTCGTATTATTATCACAAGCAACTTCACACGAAGTTTCTTACACTTAGGCAAGGCACCATGTCAATTACTGATTATTTAAACATGATTGTAAATTTAATTGCAAGGATTGCCTGCCAAGGCTCAAATTAACAATTGGCCAATAAGTTTGTTATGGGCTTGCGGGTAGACATTAGACATTAGACATCATGATGAAATGAATGATCCCAAAATTGTATAGGATGCACACGATGTCCTTCTAATTGAATCCCAATCCAAGGCATCAGCCTCTAGGGCTAAACCGTCGACTAGCACCTTCAAGTCTATTCAGAAGCCTACTCCTTCACCTAATGCGTCCACTAAGGCATCTGCTACCCAAATGGGTAAATTTGTGTGTGATGTAGTTAGTTATAGGTGCAAGCAGAAGAGGCACCTTAAACATGAGTGCATAGCAGTACTATCCATTGTAATTGTTGAAGAGGAAGAAAAGGGAGACGATGAGTTAGAATTTGTTCATAGGGATGACAGTGTTGAAGTTATTGATGAAGGAGATGAGACAGAGTAGTGAGAAGCCTTGGTACATCATAATGAGATGGAGACTGGAGACAAAGAAATATTTCCAGCATATCGATGGCATGCAATGGCATTACATGTAAGATGGTGATTGATGGTGGTAGTGTTGTGAATGTAGTATCCACACATACCTTGGTTAGGGCAAAACTTTAAATTGAACCACATCCAAACCCATTTAATGTTGACTAGGTGAACCATACTTCACTTCTTATTACCCAATGATATTTGACTCCCATCAAACTTGGGAGTTATGAGGATAACATATTGAGTGATATATTGCTCATGGATATAGTGCACATTTTTTGGGTCGACCTTGACTTTTTGATATGGAAGTCATACACTATGGTCATGAAAATACCTATGATCCAAATTTAATATTAAGGCCATATAAAATTTATCCTTCCAAGACTAACTAAAAAGCCACCATACCTGCTTCAAGGTCCCTTCATTCAACATCTGCTCCATCCACTAACTCTACACCTCCTATATCTTCTGTATACATAACTCATGCTAATGCAAAATCCACACCTTTACAGCCAAAAAGAGTGGCCAAATTTCAACTTATCAACATTTCCACTCCTTCGATTACACCTGATACACAATCCATGATCTTACCTAAAGAGCAAGAGTTTCACCTCTTTGAGCCAATTGTGGATATTGTAGACTTTTGCACTATTAGGAGAGGTTTAGTAGTTTAGAAGGAATACAATTATTGCATGCAAAAGAAGTGACCCATACCCCTGATAATATTAACATTCCTCCTCCTGTAGTCAACCTCTAGAGTGATTTTCCAGATGCCTCACTTGAAGATTATCTTGATTACTTGCCTCTCGTTAGGGACATTCAGCATGATATTGATTTAGTCCAAGGATCACAATTACCCAATCTACCCCATTATCAATTAAATCTAGCAGAGAAAGTTGAGCTTCAGAGTCAGGCTGATGAATTATTAATGAAAGAAGTTTTGAGAGGGAGTTGAAGTTCTTGTGATGTTCCATCCCTACTTACACCCAAGAAAAACGGCACCTGGAGAATGTGTGTTGATAGTTGTGCTATCAATAAGATCACAAAAAAGTATAGGTTTCCCATCAATATGTTAGAAGATTATCCATGGATTTTGTGCTAGGACTTCCCAGAACTACACACCAACATGATAACATTTATGTACTGGTCGATAGGTTCTCTAAAATATCTCATTTTATCCCATGTTCAAAACAAATGATACGTCTCACATAGCTAGATTTTTCTTTAGGAAAATAGTTAAGAACCATAGGTTACCTAACACTTATGTCTTATAGGAATGTAACGTTTGTTTCATATTTCTAAAAAATCTTATGGTGCCTTTTGAGTGTTCCTCTAAAAAAATTTTCTGCATTCCACCCAGACAGATGGGCAAATTGAGGTGGTTAATAGAACTATAGGAAATTTGTTGAGAAGCCTTATGGATGAGAATTTGGGTACTTGGGATCTTCACTTGTTAACTGTTGAATTTGCCTACAATAGCACTGTCTCTAGGACAACTAAGCAAACATCATTTGAGATCGTTTATGGGTTTAATCCTAGGAAGCCAGTATATCTAGTTAGTTTACCTACCCATGCTTATTCAAATATTGTCTTTATATTTGTAAAATATTTTCATAAAATACATCATGAAATAAGGAGTCAAATAGAGGAATCAAGTGGAAAATACACAACTAAGGCTAATACTAGATCAAGTAGAACATTTATTGTAGGTGATTTTGTGCTCATTCGCATTCGTCGTGAGCGTTATTCCACCACAAAATACAAGAAACTGCTTGCTAGAGCGACTGGACCATTTAAGGTCGATAGGGAGACCAGATCAAAAGCATATTTAATTAATTTGCCATCATATATGTTAATTAGTCATATATATAATATTGATGATTTAATTTCATATACTAATGAACTCATGCAAGAACATACAGGTGTTGCTTCTGAGGAGCTGAATAGTAAACCTTTACCAAAATATCCTAAGCCCTCTTTGATATTAATGCTATAATTTCTGATGAGATAATCACAAGCAAATATGGAGAGCACAGGTTTTTGGTAAGATGGAAAAATGAGCCACTTTCTGAAGACACTTGGTTGACTTAAGAGGAGCTACAAAAGCTTGACCTTGATCTCTTGGATGACTAAGTGGACTTCAACTCTGCAGAGCAAAATTCTCATAGAGGGGAAGAATTTGATGCAACATGGAAGCCTCCACGAGAGCATGTGATGACACGAGTACACTCAAGGAGCTTGAAGGATGCTATCAGGTCATGGCGGGATGTGTTTGTGGAATGTCATATTTATGTATTTTATTTGGTTATGTTTGCATTTATAATATTTTAGCCAATGTTCTTATGATAATTTACTATGTGTGCATCCAAAATGTAAGAGATCACTCGGAGAAATGTAACGGGACCTTATTGCCATTATTAGCACCACTATAATGGAATTAGGCAATGGTGACTATCGATCTCATGTAAACCATATTTCCTGGACACTTGAATGAGTATACAAATTTTTGACTTGAAAGCTTGTTTGGTGTGGATAACCAAAGAAAATCTTCTTTGATGTTCAAAACTGAAGGCATTGAAGGTGCACAAAGTCTTTAAGAACTCAATACGTGGATAATCTTGAGGTTATTTTTCTTTTCTTTTATTTCTATTTGACATCATAATACCCTCTGTTAGCTTTTATTTCACTTTATTTCGCCAAAATCCTTTTTTGTTTTAACCTTCAAACATTCCTCCAACAAAACTTGTGCAAAATCCAATACCATCTCACTCTGTTGTCCTTAACTCTCTCAAATAGCTATCAAATCATACAAAACAAAATTATGTAGCCTGCAAACATCCTCCTAAAATTTTATGTTAATCCGACATCATTTGTCCACTAAAAACCTTCCCAAAGTCTTTCATATCAAATTTACAATCTTTCCACCTTAGCCCCCATCACATGCATTCTTTAATCGAAAGGAAATTACTTATTAGCAGGAAATGCCAATGAGAGTTTGAAAGATGTATGTTTCTCATTTTTGAGTACCCTTTTTATTTGGTTGTATCCCGAGGATCCATCCATAAATGAGAAAATTCATTACTCCATGAATTCTAGGTTTGGTAAAAGGAAATTCATTTCTGCCTTTCCGACGGGAGGAATGCACTGGAAAATGTTGGCCTCGGGTCTTCATCTGTGCCCAAGTTAATTTCTTAGAGCTTATCTTTTGTGGCTTAACCACCATCTTCAAGTTTCTTTAGAGCATTCTAAGCTTTTGTTATTTATCATCTTCAGAAAGGCAAACGCATTTTGGAAAATTGTGTAGCAAGCTTCCCTGATTGTGTCAATATACTAATCATAGCAAAGACCCCGAGTAGTGAACCTCTCATTCAGATTAATTGTTTAAGTATTATCTCCACCCAACAATTTTCTAAAATAGAGTGCTTGTCTTTGGCTTTGCCACATGGGGACATGCCTCTCAACAATTCTTTTCAAGGCAGGTGAGAAATATCTTAGTACCATAAATGGGATTTCTTCATCACCGCCATTTTCTTTCCTTAGCATATATTTGACTGGTTTACTTTTCCCAAGTGATTTATAAAACACAATACCCCATTCTCTGTGATTTCTTCAAAGAGGAATATTAAAAAGTATTTTAACTTCTCTATACATGTAACATGCGGAGAAGTTAGTGTTACATGTGACAAAGGGTACTGGAGTCATTATCATCTCTTGTATGCTTGAGACTCTGCCACTCTTATCAAAGAAATTAAGGCTTTTCCTATATTCTTATTTGTAGATTCAATGTTAAATTCGTCCATCTTTAGTGACTGAAGCCTCTTTTAGTAGTAGAAGAAATTCTTCTTCATCATCTTCGATATCACAAACAAGGCAAAAAATTATCTTCTCTTGTGAGAAGTATGCTTTTGTGAGATAAATTTTCCTTGATGATGGTTGATCTTTGATTCATAGTGTCTTGCTTGTATTTTAGGTAGTTGAATGTTTTGCTTCCCTTTCTTGGCCTCAACATTCAACCCTCTATTAACATAATTCTTTGCCTCATCATACAGTTTTACTTCATAAATAGCAAATGGTTGCATATCACACCATTGATTTGGTGTTCCTCATCATGTCTACCATATTTCATACACTGGTAGAGGGTTGAAGGAATCATCCCATATTCATGTAGCCATAGCCTCCCTAAGAGTGCCTTGAATGAGGTATCTGAATCAAACACATGAAATTTGGCCTCCGAATGTAATGGCCCGAATCTAAATGATAGAATAACGGAGTGTGTGCGTTGACCCTCTTCCTTTAAGTCATGCAAGTAGACTTTATCCTTGTCAAGATATTACACATCCAGACTCATCCATTTTGATGTTTCACACATCAAATTCACTGATGAGTCTGGATCAATCAAAATCTAATTCAACTGAAGAGTATAACTTTAAGCAGTGATGTAGAGTGGACAATTATGCTCTCCCATTCCAAATAAGAGATCATCTTTATTAAACATGACACTTGATGAACTCTGAGTATACATTGCTTCTTTCAAAGTCTTTTCAGGAAAAAATGCCTCATATTTTTCATGCTCTAGCAATGCTCTTATTAAAGTCTCTTTGAGGTTCTTAAACATCAACAGAGCCTAGTAAATACTAAGCAACGCAAAAAATTTGCGAAAATGGGCCAGGACATTATAGTCCAGGGTCACTTTAGAGTTTTTAAGAAATATTAAGTAATCGAAGGAAATTTTCTCCATTTAATTGAATGTTTCTATCTTCTCTTTTCATTTCCCATTTCTTTGGGGATGGAACCTCTTTCCACTTCTTAGCTTTAACATCTTCTAAAGAGTGTCATCATTCTGAGATGCTTTTGAACTTATGTCACTATAAAACTCCTTAGAGCTATCTAAATTGCCAAGTCTAGAGCATCGAACACTTGCCATTAATTTAGCTCTTCCTCCATTTCTTGATTGGGAAAGTTGAACTCATTATCAAATTCAGTAAAGAATGTGATAATTTTACAAGACTAATGTTATTAGCCACCTTTGTTAGCATCTCTCTTGAACTTTCTCATTGAGCTATTTATATGTCAAGCATTGATGCCCCTACATGATTCCTAGAATGGTTCTTTATCTTTAACCTCTTCTGGCTCATTTTTAAGCTGCAAATTAGCTATGTATTCTTTAGTATAGCATGCTATCAAGTTGGTTGTTGCTATTCATCAAGAGTCTCGATGAGCATCTCAGTTTTAGTTTTAAGCTTCTTTTGCCTTTTTTTCCTTGATTTTTTTGGCTTGTAACTTCTTAGCTTTTGAAGAAGATGGTGGCTTAGTTTTTTTATAAAATTGCCTCTTGTGTGATTCGGGGTTCTTTAAGGGGAGGTTTTTTTATTAAAAATCTTATGAGATTTAGCTCAAGTTCCATTGAGCATTTCCAGCGAATCACATCAATTGCCACTAACACCTTGATCATTTGCTTAGTTTTCTTGGAGATGTAAGGCTCTTATTCTCCTTCATCATCTTACCGTTTCGAGTGATTTTTCCTTTTAATCCTCACATTATGAGGTTGAAGCCTCAAAAATCATATTGGCTCTCTCCCTTTTAGGATTGAACAACACACTATCTGATAGTGTGAGTTTAGCCATTCTTATATCACTTTTCCATCCAATTTTTTAAAACAAACAAATTTAATAAGATGACTTGTCACCCTATGATATGGACATTAGTTAGGATCATTGATCTTATCGGCATGCTTGGCATGACAAGTAATTGAAGACCAGCTTTCAACGCATGTCGAAAATTTTTTACAGTGCATTCCTTTTTAAATGATCATTGCTTATTTTTTTCTCAGAGTAACGATGCTTTTTTACCCCTACTCCTAATCTATCTGGCTTTCCCGGGGTATTAGGAGTTAATTTTCCCCTTTATCCACTGAAAATGTAAATGCAACATTGATATCATTTCTTCAATAATCATTCTTCGCTTGCTTTCCTTTCGCAGAGGCATTTCCCTATGCAGCAAGAGAATTATAAACTTTAGGCCTTGGCAACCTTTCAAATTTGGCTACACAATCCAGTAATCCTGAAATGTATTAAATGTTCACACTTCATGCTAAGATTTCACCATATGGCTTTATATTTGGTAATTGTCTCGTCCTTCCATTATTTTTCTAAGGTGAGATCAGCAATCGTTACCTTCTTAGCCACTAGCAAAAAAAATGCATAAATATTGCTTCCAACTCAGCAAATGAATCATTTGGTTGATTGGAGTACACCACTCAAATGTTATGTCACTTATATTGTTTACAAATTATCATAACAGTAAGGCGTCTCTCCCTCCAGCGTTACGACAAGTGGCTTTAAAATGTGCTAAATGCATTTGAATTTTCCATTCCTAAGAATTTATTGAATTTGGAAGTTGTGTATCCCTTGGGATACTATACTTGGTCATATTTAACGGGGTAAGGACGACCTGTCCTTACTAGAACTTCAGTTGCTTTGACCTTTTTCTTGATCGGTTCTTCAACTTGCGTTTTGGAAATAAAACAACCTTCAATCAGATGACTTATCACCTTGTGATATGGACAGTAATTAGGGCCATTGATCTTATCGGAATAAAAAGAAATAAACAATAATTTTCAAATATTAATGTGCATTACAAAATCTTCCAATGAATCTTTACTATTTAGAAGCTTGCACGGATACTTGAATTTGAGACAACCTTGCTAATTTTAGAAAGATGAGATGAGTAACAAATTGATGTTAGCTCTTGTACTTAGATTTGATGATACTATGTGACCAAATTTAATAACTCATACTAATAAAAGATTGTGACATTAAATTCTAAACATTGCAACATTATTATTGTTTTTGTAAATCTTGTTCTAATGAATTTACTTGGAAGTGTACTTCAGCTTAATCCAGAATAAGCATGCCAAACTACTTTGTTGATCAAGTTTACTATAAGGATTAGACACCTTCTAGTGTGCATGAAGATAAACTTTCCTTTGGATTGAATACTTGGCTCAAAACTTACTTTACCTATTACTTATTTATATTTTTGAGCAATTTGGGACCCAAGCTTGCAAATCAGTGAATCTCGCAAATTTTTCCTTGGATATCGCACTCTAGACTCGGGAGCTTTCGGTGTTGGATCTCCAAACATCCTATCATTTGGATGTCACAAGCAGATGTTCATCAAGTGCTTTGCGGCTAGGATTGCTTACCAACCCTTTCATTACTCTTGTTACATTGGTGGTACCATAAACGAGCTTTATTGATCACTTTATGACTTGATTCACCTTCAGTCCCAGAAGAGGATTCCATTTCCTTCCTCCACCATCTTCTCTCTTTAACTACCTTAAGGACATTGTAGATTTTGGAAGACAAGGATTGATCCTTCTTACGTGAAAATGTTAGATGCTGCTTGTCCACATAGTTCTTCTTGGCAATCATATCTGGGCCTACGCCACTTACCCGCCTCAAAGGCTTGTATTTGTTAGAAAATAGGATTCTGGCTTGTGTTATCCTTCCTTCCTGAATAATTGAAGCCACCTTTGGATTTTTGGCTCGCAGCTCGGCATTGGCCTTTCTTTTGGCTGGCCCTCTTTGACATGTTGGAAGAAGATGTCAATGTAATCATCTCCCCAGCAACAGTAGTCTTCTTTGAGCAATCTTCCATGCAAATATAAAATGATTAGTTCCCTCATTAGCAGTCAAGTGGGATTATCATTGTCCTTCATGATTTTCCTCATTGTTGATGAATTGTGAGATAGCCTGAAGAATACAAGCACCCTCTTTGAGGGGGTATTCGAAGTTGCTGCTCTGGCAGCAATATCTCCTCCGTATTTTGGCAGGTTTTGAATTATAACATTTTAGTTTGCTCATTGTCTGCAGGCGTACAAAAATAGTTGATTTAAAGACTTTCCATGCCATAGTCTTCACCCATGCTGGCTCAACTTCAACTTATAGAACGAGCAGGGATTCCCAGTTTTAACAATGATGCAAAATTGCAGTGTTGCTCATGTTGCTCTAGTGTTTAGCACTACATGGAATTTGATCGTGGAACCCTCCCCTACGAGATGGTCAATATCTTTGTCTTTGATGCCATGGTATCAAGTTAAACTACCTACAATTGCTAGCAAAATCTAGGGTTTGTTAAGTAGATTTAAGTTTTAACCAGACTTTCCCCTGATGAGTGATTCAGGGTTTAGTCAAATCTGGGGTCGAAGATTTTCTATAAGCACAAACCCCTATGGTAAATAACCCCTAATAGTAGTCTAGGAGAGAACTCTCGATCAAGGAATATTATCATCTTTTAATCAACTGCAAAGTGGAAGTAAGTGGTAGTTAACCTGATCAAGATCCCATCCTAAGCCTACTTGGGATTCAACCTACCAATATTAAAAGAAACTTTGTCCATAACATCCAAAGATTCTGATTAGCAACCATATGTTACCTCATCTCAAAAGTTTCGAGCAAATTGGGTGGTACTTGTTGGGGGTTTGGATATAGGTTTGAGTATTGAATTTGGGGTTTACATCCGCTGAAATACCCAGCTTGATTTAAGCTGGGACTTATATCTGTTAAAATGCTCAAGAGTGTATTTAGGATCGGACTCACATCTATTTAGAATGCCCAAGTTTTGTTTGGAATAGGATTACATATGTTTGAATACCCAAGTATAATTTGGGATGAGGCTTACATTTGTTTGAATGCTCAATCTAATTTGGGATGGGGTTTGCATCTATTTGAATGCCCAAAATAATGGATCTTATGGCCTTATCATTTAGATAAGGTGCCCAATATGCTTTGTGTTTTAGATCTTTTAGATCTTCATAGGTTAGATAACATAACTTTAGTTGATGTCAGATGTTTGGGTATTAAGAATTTCTAACTTGATTTAATTCAACAAGAATAGATTAGATCTACTATAAATCGAATAACACAACTCGACTAGGACCATTTAGTTTAACTAGGAATTATGTATTACAAGTTTAGTTTGCATAGATTTCATATGCATGCTTTTTATACATGCCATTTTGCCATTTTCGGTACATGCATTTTTAATTATTTCATATATTTCCATGTTTTTTATGAGCATTGTCTTTCAAGTACACGGAATAGGTAAGGGGTAGCAAGTACTTAGCAGAGTCGTAACCGATTGATAATTGTACATTGTGGCCTAAAGTGCAGCACTAACAGCAGCATAGGGTAGCTCGAAGAGGGAGCACTGATAGCGATACATGGTGGTTTAAAAGTGGATGCTTAGGAGCTTGCTCATAGGAGGGTAATAAGATTGATGTCCTCATATTCAGAGTGGTGGAGATTTAAGATGTATGCTTATATATGTGAGGTACATAACAATTTTGTGAGCAGCACATTTTCTCTTTTTCTTTTTATTTGTTTGTTTGTTTATCATTTATAATCACTCCTCTATCTCAATGCAGTGCACTACAATTATTTCTTTTTATTTCAAAACAGTCAACTATAATTATTATATAATTAGTTTCATAAATTAAACTAGACTTAAGGTTAAAACAATTCTTGTAACTTTCCCATAATATACAGCACAAGCAACATTTACATTAATTTTTAAATATTAAGCCAGTAAAAAATAGAATGCCAAGTACTAAAAAAATTTATAAAAAGGTTTGTTACTACTTGAATAAAAAACTCCTGGTTGAAGCAGCACTAAATAGAGTTTACTTAATATTCACAAACCCTTTCCCACATACAGAGGGAGAGGGCATATAGCTAGCCATTAAAGGCTATGTGAAAAAAAAATTCCTTCAAAGGATAAAACTTTTGATGAGAAATAGCTTCCTTACGCTGAAGTGCAAAAAACAGGAAAACGAGGGCTTCTTTAGGAATAAAGCTTTCACAATGGAGAGTAAGTTATGACAGAGAGTACTAGAAAACAAAAAAAGTTCCTCCGAAGCTACAATATTGAAATAATCCCTTGTATTTAAGAAAATGATAGGTTATGAGGAATGCCAATAAAATAATTAATTTTGCGGTTTAACTCAAATGTAGATTGCTTTTAAGAAAAACTTTTATAGAAATTAATTTTATTTAAAGTAGTAAAAAAACTTTTTTGATTATACTCGACCCATGGCTTTCTTTCTCACCTCAAATATTTTGAGACTTGCCAGATCAAAAGCCGCTACAGGGGGGAATAAATTTTTAACGTGTCATAATTCAACTCAACATTTGAAATGATATTGAGGGATCCTGAGCATATACAAAATTTTGGTCGTTTGAATCATAAATAAGTGGGTATACTTATTCATAGCAAGGAGAATGATGAGCCTACTTGAAAGGATAGAATGAGAAATAAGATCATTCATAGAAAGATTGGGTTCTCTCCACTAGTGGATAAGATTAGAAAATGTCTTGACTGATTCAGACATTTAAGCATAGACTGTTTGATGCCCTTGTCAAAAAATTGAGTATATAAATTTTGACCTGTTCGAAGAGGAAAAGAAAGATCAAAAAAGATAAAAAAAAAAAAACAATTATTAGGGAACTTCTCTGTTTAAAGCTTAGGCAGGGGCTTCTATTTGATCATGCACAATGAAAATAAAGAAGTCATATAGCCAACCCATCAAGTGGACTAAGATTGGTATGGTTGTTGATGTTGTTGAATCATAAATAGAGTTTTTATTAAGTTTCATAAGCATTCAATAAATCAATACAACTTCAAAGCCCAATTAGATGTGGTTCATTCAAATGTTTTAAAAGTCTTGAATATACTCCAAACGTGAGCCTTACTTATACTGGTGTAACGTCTGAAACCGCTATTGATAATTGTCATCCTATATATTCATATTACTTGTTTAGAGATTAAACAGTGAGCATAATTAAAGTAACGTCAACAGTGATAAATGTCAATTTTCATATTACTTGTTTAGAGATTAAACAGTGAGCATAATTAAAGTAACGTCAACTGTGATAAATGTCAATTTTCAGTCTATTCCAAGATGCACATGTATTAAAATAGAGACATTTCACACCCAATTTAATAAGTAATTTAAATTTTACCAGCTACGAAGACAAATAGAATAAAAACAAAGAGTGGGTTCATTGTAAGAAGTAAACAACAACACATCCTTATATAAGAAATTACAAAAGATTTTATAAAGCAGACAATATTCCATTGAATAGCATGTGTTAGGGATAGACAATTTATAAACCATGTAAACCGAAACATGAAAACAGAAAAAAGGTAGGCAATCAAATGACTTACTTGCATGCAGCGAGAACGCCGATTTCTCACACCAAGTTTTGCAAATTCAATATACTTGCGTCTATCCTCAAGGGAAATTTTTAAATTTCCACTGACATAAGAATTTGTAGAATGTAAGAAAGTTTGACCTGGTTCTTTCGCATCCTGGAAAAAAATTCCTAAGCTGTATTACAGTTTCAACTCAACGGAATGTCAGCATTAGCTTTTAGCAAACGTTATTTGCAGAAGAAAAAAAGCTGAGCAAAGAACTCATTAGGAAAATATACAGTAGCATATCAAACCATCATGTCACTTCAGTTAATGAAATGTTAGCTCAGATTACTTTCAAAGGCTAAACTTCAAAAGTGATTTCGAAGATTGCATGCACGGTTGCAGTAATATGTTTAAGTTGGCTATAGAAAGACTTTGGCAGTGCTTTAATAACTTAATAAAGATAAATTTCATACATACAAATTATAATATAAGAATCAAGAACTAAAAAGAACAAATTACAAGAGTCATTGAACTATTTTGATAAATTTCTCAAATTATAATACTTGTATCTTATAATTAAATAAATAATCAAATATTTAGTAATTCCAAGCAAATAAATATGGATTATTAATAATCGATAAATTTCTAGGTAAGTTGAAAACATGGGCTTTTGCATATGGGCATGTGGTTAGCAATCTGTGGCCGGCCTTTTCCTCAATGGGCCCGCTCAAATGCGAGTCAGAACTCATTTGGGCATGCTTTGGCAAGATATTTGGGCGACATCTCGCCAACCCACAGATCGGCCAACGGCAATTACAGAGTGCCTAGCGCAAATATTAGTGTCTGGCACATGGCATCTAGGCATGCTCAAATCTGCGTCTAAGCGTGTGCAGACTAAGCAAATTGGTGTAGGGTGGTTAGCTAGCTTTCTAAGCCCAATCACTCTCAAACATTCTTGACGCAAATCAGATATTAGTGTCTAGCACATGGCATCTAGGCATGCTCAAATCTACTTCTAAGCGTGTGCAGACTAAGCAAAATGGTGTAGGGAGGTTAGCAAGCTCTCTAAGCCCAATCACTCTCAAACATTAGTAAGTTATATCACAGAAATGATATAAACATCAAAGCCCAAATGAAAATAAAATTAAGACTAAATAGCAGATCTTCAACTAAGGCTGAGACTGCCTAGGCCTAAAGCTTCTGAACTTTATTAAAATAGTACAAGATAAAACCATTAGTATACAAGTAAAAAACATTTACTTGGCGATCATCAAAATCAATTTAAAAGATATATCAGACTCAAATCCTAGAGTCTACAATCTCCCTCTTTTGATGATTAAAAAAATAAAATTAGATGATCAGATTTAAAATAGGTTATATAACTCACAAGTGTAGAATAGATTCTCGAACGGATGATATAAAAGAGGCTGATTCTATAGATATAATAGATATGGAAGATATAAATAATAAATACAAGAAGTTATGGGTTCAATGTGAGAATTGTTATGGATTAAATTATAAAAAATTATTTAAATCAAGAATGAATATTTGTGAACATTGTGGTTTTTATTTGAAAATGAGTAGTTCAGATAGAATTGATCTCTTCTGACAAAAAAAAATATGTAATTCCTATTTTAATTACTTAATCTTTTTTATTATCATAACGGATCTTCAAATTTAAATAAGATTTATTTTTTAAAGTATATACTTCAACTTTTTTGCGTTAAACTTTGACTCATAAACATAAAGGTAAAGTAAACTTTTTTACAAATTTGAAATTATTGGAAATATTTTTATTGGCAGAAGAAAAATTATAACACATGATCTTGTTTTTGCTAAAATAATATATAAAAACCTAACTTTATTCTCCCATATTGTGATCATTAAAAAGCAAAGTGAGATAGAATCTGAATAAAGAATAGAACTAATTTATCTCCCCCTAAAGAAAATAAGATAAAAGGTAAGACAATCAATAATATCAAAATAAACAA
The DNA here is from genome assembly GCA_016760335.1 of Gastrodia elata. NCBI lineage: Eukaryota > Viridiplantae > Streptophyta > Magnoliopsida > Asparagales > Orchidaceae > Gastrodia > Gastrodia elata. The sequence continues at coordinate 41,159,205 of CM028677.1, forward strand.
TAAAATGCTAAAACAAGTAGAATATTAGATACCACTTATGTTGAAAAAATATACAAACTAATAAGCATGATACATATAAAATAATAAGAATAAGAAAATTGTTATTTGGCTCCTAAATAGCTCCCCAAAAACAATGAATGACTAGAATTTTTATTTAAAGTATGTATTTTTAGCGGGGCCCACACGCAAATGGGCATTTAATCCTATTGTTTTATGAGACAAAAAAATATTTTGTATTTTTTTGGAGCTATTTTGAGGCTCCGTATTTGAACTCTATAAAGAAATTTACAGGAAGACATGCTATGAAAAATTATCAAAATCAAATTGAGGTAAAATACAAGACTGCAAAGCTAATACCACTACTTGATTAAAAACTACAAGCATTTGCAAGGCAATATTAACATACTGAGAAATGAAAGCAAATGAACTAAGCATGATGCTATTAGCTGCTTTTAAGCAATTTATAAATAATAAAAACTAGCATAAGTAATAAAAAGGAAAAATCTAAACAATCAAATCTTTGGAACAAGCTTTCTATTCATATGCATGCCATCACTTGCTACCCTTGAAGATATGTTTTATGCAAAACTTAAGCGTTATGGTGAAAAGTGAAAGACCTACCTTGGGCCGAATCCTCTTCCTCTAGAAACCAAAGTAATTTTTCTTCTATTTACCTAATTTGTCACAAGTGTAACAAATCCTTGGGTGACAAAATATCTAGAAGAATTTAATTTCCTTCTATTACTAGGTCGAATTACTAAATTAACTTTCATAGTCATTAAGTTTAAATTTTTAGGGCTGAGAAATAAACTTATTATTTCTTCTCTTGAATCAATTTAAGGTTTTCCTCTTGGTAAACTTTATTAGACTCAGAGCTAACATTATTTGAAGCTGAGTCATTAAATTATTCTTTTAAAGAAAAAAGTTCCCACTTAATAGTTGCATTTAATGACTCGATTAAAATTATGCTCTCTTCAATTTGTTATGCATTTTTTTAGTTGCAAAAGAAGTGTAAAGTTCCTTTAGTAACAACACTATTCTTTCTTATTTTAGTCACTACAAATGTTGTCTTCTAAAGGCATTAGTTTTCACTCTATTGCTAATGCTGACTTTCAAAATGAACGCTCTTTCTTCAAACATTGTTAGGTAAAGGTTGTTCTCCTCAGCTAGGCTGCCTTCTAAACTTTTTGATTGGGGGTTTGCAAAGAATGCATTTTCCTTCTGTGCTGCTTGTTCATCTACTTTGGAAATTTGGGCTTGATGTGGCCCTTCTTATTGCATTCATATCAAGGAATGTTAAAAGTCTTATTTTTTCTATTTCATGTTACAAAAAAAACTATCAAAAGATAAAAAACATAGGCCTTAAGATATTTAGCTTCTACTATTGCTTGGACCATTGGATCCCATCTAAATAATAAGCTTCCAAGAACCTTACTTATCTTCTTTTCATTAGTAAAAGTTTCCTAACGAACGAAGTATAATAATACTTTTAGTCAACCTCACACACATTCCTAATATGCTCTCTTCAAATTTCATTTTGAAGAGCTCATATTCAGATGTTAAAGTATAAATATGAGTTTGTTTAACATTATTAGTATCTTCATAGATGATAGCAAGAGTATCACAAATCACTTTTCATGAAAGACAGCCATAGCCTATGCATATATATATATATCAAATATAAATCAACAGTACAATGACTCAACCGGGATCAAACTCCATAGTGTCCTGTGCCAGGAGGTCCAAGAGCTTTCCGGGGAGCACATCTCCCCTAACAAAAGAAAAAGCACACTGATGGGCATACATAGCACAAAAATCTTCCACCCAATTCGCATTACGCGATCGGTGGGAAAAGATAACACGTGGAAAGTCGAGCAAGAAAGCGAGGTGATCTGCATGACGCTCTCCGCCTCGTGAACGGAGAATCCTCTCCCAAAGACGTTGGAGCCTCCGGACCGCTCCCTAGCAATCACCCTCTATGATGACTCCATCAGTATCACAAATCTCTTTTCACATAGTGCACAATGAAATCCTATTATAGTCTTCTTACTTTAATGCACACAAAAATTAAGACATTTAATATTTATTTGTAGCTTTTTAAATTCTTTATCCGTCCAATGTCCATATAGGGTATTAGATTTGGTGTATTCTTCCTCTATCAGTACCCACAAATAAAAATCTATTGATTGTATAAAATTTTTCATTTTTATTTTCAAAATGTCAACATATTACGTTAAACAATGGAGGGAAGACATAAAAAGCATGTTCCATTACGCGAACATCCCTTCTCCAAATAGTGCTATAAGAATGGATCTTTACTCTACAAGACCATGAGACCTTAGTTTAGTAGAGACACGCTTTGATGTCCCTTATTGACTTTTGAGGCCAAATAGTACTACTAAGAGGAGGTGAATTGATTACTAAATTTGAGCTCTGAATTTTTTACTTAACCTATGTATGTTTGAGATAACTTATTTAATCTAAGGAAAAATACAAAAAAACAAGCACACAAAAGCAAAACAAAACTAAAATCAAAGTAAGAAAAGAATGCATAAACTTATAGTGATTCAGGTCAACTCAGACCCTACATCCACTCTTCAAACGTTCGCATTTTCCAAGAATCCAGTTGAACAAGTCGCTCGTTTGCTGATATCACAGCATGATGGAAAAGCCCGTACAACCACTCTTTTGAACTCTTTGACCGCAGAGTTGCGGAAGTCCTCTCCTCAAAGCATCCTCAATCCCTACTTCACACTCTTTGGTCATGGAACTTCAGATCCTTCCCTCATGCCCAAAGTAGCGCCAAGGAGAAGCTTCCTTGATCTATCCTTTGCAAAACATGTTTGGCAGAGCTATCAAAATTCCTTTGCACACTCTACAATAGCAAGAAATAAAAATATTTATATAAAAATAAAATATTTACAATATTTGAGATGAAATCCCCAAATTAAGATTATCCTAATCTTATAGGTGATGAGAGATGGTCAATTTAAGGCAAAGTTATGAATTTGGGCAAAACTTGTGTGCTTGGGAGTGCGGCCGGTGATTTATCACCCGACGTTTTCCTTAATGGGCCCACTTATATTGGAGTAAGAATCCGCCTAAGCATGCTTTGGAGAGATATTTGGGCAGCACCCACAGATCGGCCTGCGATTTCAACAGAGCATGTGGGCGCATTGCATCAGGACACAAATCAGATTAGCATTCGGGCAAAATGCATCTGGGCAGCTCGGAACTACATCTAAGCGCGTGCGTGTTTAGCAAAATTGCATTGTGTTGTTAGCTAGCTCTTTAAGTGCAATCTCTCTCACACTTTAGTAAGTTACGTCACAAAAATAATATAAAATACTATACATCAAAAAAAGTTAGCATTTATATCACATAGAGATAAAATAAAAATCACAAGAAAAAAACATACACAAAATCAGTATAAGATTTATATTAGTCCAGGTCAAAGACTCTATGCTGACTCTTAGGAAATTCATCTACAAAAATCCACAAATAAATAAAATGGAGATCATAGAAAAGTAAAAATAAATAAGCATGCACAGAATGAACACAAGATTTATAGTAGTTCAACTCAAACTAAGCCCTGCATCCACTCTTTAAGGATTCATCTCCTCCTTAGAGGTTCATTTCCTCTGAACATTTCACTCACACCTCGAATCAATCCTTCGATGTTCCCAAAGCAGGCGAAAAGGCCTTGTCCCTCTTTTGTACAAATCTAGACCTAGAGCTACAAAGTACCTTCCTTTTCAAATTTTTGTTGAGGCAAAAAGGCCTGAGAAACCTTCTTGCACAATCCTAGAAAAGTGGTGTAAGAATGCAAAGGCAACCTTTATAAAAATAAGAGCTTACAAATATGAAGTAAAGACTCCAGACCAACTCCTAAAGTTTGAGAGCCCTTAGAGCGCAAAGAGTTTTTAATATTGAAAAGCTTGAAAGTAATCTTTCACTTGAAGCCCTTTAAAGATTTTAAGGGAAGATTTAAATGGTGTTTGGTTCTATTAGAGGCTAGAATCTACCACTATTCATAGTGGTAAAAAGGAAAAATCAAAATAAGCAAGATCTGGTATTATGAAAACTAGATGCGCCTAGTTGCCAAGGTAGATGCACCTATGAATAACCAAATGCGCCTACACATAGCTAGATGCGTCTAGGCATGTGTCTGGCAAACTGTGGCCTAACCTTTTACTAAATAGGTGCACTCATCCATAAGTCGAAACTCGACTGCGCGCAATTGGGCGGAAAGTTTAAGCAACAACCCGTCATCCTACAGTTTAGGTTGCATCAATCACAGCACGCCTGGTGTGTATTTGATGCGCACCTGGGCGCACATGCCTAGATGTAAGAGCAACTGCAACTAGGCTTGAACACAGTAAAGTGGCTTTCAAGCTTTGTCAATTACAGTTCATCCTAAAGCTCTTGATTTCTCAAACTTTAGTAGCTAAGTCTAATCTGATCCTAATTCTAACACAAGCACAAACATACAAATACATAAATACAAAATATAATAATAACATCATAAAATCTAAGTTATAATCTTTAATCTTTAAGTTTGTTGTAGCTAACAATAATTTTCAAGACTATTTATCAAGGTTTTTCAATTTTAATTTTGATCTACTTTGGAGTAACTAATAGAAGCTTGACCATCTAAGCTTCTAGCATTTGAGACTGCTATGTAAATAACAACCTAGAGTACTAAAATTGTGATCTAAATATTATGAAATTTCAATAACAAACATTAGTACTGCAAAAAGTTAGTCAATTTTTGTTATTATCAAAATTTGGAGATCCAAAAGTAAGTTGAATGTCAATGTGACTCCTAGAGTCAACACTAATTTCATTAATAATTGCCAAACATTTTCATTAAACCCAAAGTTAGGGTTTACTGAATCTCGTTCTCCACTAATATTGGTATAAAAGGAACAATTGCATCCTTCAGAGTGAAGCATAGTTATTAAAGTATAAATAGTTTTATAATGAAAGAGGCAAGGAATTCATATAAGTTTACAAAATCTTAAGAGAAAGGAAAAATTGCTTCAAAACATAAAAATAAATAATATAGCATTTATCAAGTATGGTACCTCTCCTATTTGATTGATCTGATCATTCTCAAGAATATTTGCAACCTGCCTAACTAGATCAGATGATAATCGTACTAGCCGCTGCAGGCACCTTTCCTTTACAGTTTTGAAAATCCAATGTGGCTGAAAAGTCCAACAATAAAAAAATTTGTCACGAAAATGAAGATGTAGATAATAAAAAACTGGCAAAAACAATATTTTACATTAATATGAAATTCCAATAAAATGCAAAGTTTCTTACCGTCACAAGGGTGTCAGCATGACCAATATATTTTTTAATGGAAGAACTATCACAAACAACATGACTTGCAGGAGAGCCAAGAAACCAATGATCCAAGAACTTTGCACCTTCCCTGCTAGCTGCATCAACAACCTATGAGAGAAAAAATTAAAATTTATCTACTGCAATATCTCAGTTACAAGTTGAATATTTAATTGATGCCTCTTTACCTTCTTTTTCAATTCAGCTGATATATCAGTATCAATGAAAATAAAATCATTGGAAAAGAGTGATCCATTGTTATATTCTTTCCATAGAGATTGTTTACTTAGTTGACTTGTGTTGTTCACATCGGAAGATTTATCAACACCATGAAGAGCCATCGGAAGGCAAGACTTTTCAATTCCAGGGAGGCTCAAAAATCCATCCGACTTGACCAGCGAGAAGCGACTTTCTCCAACATTTTTAATGATATAGCGAGATTCACTCATTCTCACTATTGAAGTTGTGCAAGATAAAAAATCAATAAGAAAAAAAAAAAGCAAAACATGCCAGATACTCAATTTTCAAAGGTAAATTTGTACAAAGTTCAACTTATAACAGGTTGCATAGAGAAATTAACTAAAGCCGCAATAACACATAAGATTTTGTTTAATATCATCGTTAGTCAAAATGTACTTATAAAATCAGCTGATGTTATATTTAAAGATACCAAAAGGAATTCACAAAATAAAGAGATTGGCAATCAGACATTCAATCGGAAGCAATATAAGAACTTGAATAATAAAGAGAAACTCAAATTCACTATATAAAATCATGGCTGACCGTTCTTCCTGACGCTGTCAACAAACCAACCCAAAGTAACAACAAAAAGGCCATTTCTTTGCCCATGCTTCAAAGCATGCTCAAACTTTCTCCCAACACAGCTGTATAGATGTTAAGGTGATAAATGGCCAAATAATATTTACACACTAATTTTTCTTTCAAAAATCTATGTATGACAGCTAATCAGGAATTATGATTCAAAAGGGTCCTATGATACCCTAAAGCCCAACATTATGCTTAAAAGAAAAAGGCCAAGTTGTGCGCCAGCATGAGAGACTACGTAAACAGAACAATTAAGGTTTAAATCAACAACAGCAACAGTATTGTTTGGCAGGATATCTGCACCACAAGATGGGTGCAACTGGGATTCAAACTAGAGCTGTAATGACCTCCAAGTCTTTCAGATGCAACCATGATCTGTTGTCTTGCTTCTGTTGTGTAATAAAAAATCAGTACAAAAAAGCAGTAGAAGTCAATCTAACAGTCAAAGCTTTCAGCAGAATAGTGCAATCTAAACTGTAACATTAAAAAACAACAAAAATGATTGCCCACTAGCAATTCATATTTCAAAGTTTAGCTTGCATACAAAATTCATCGTCTTTTTTCATGTAGACTAGGTTCCTTCGTGTCATATATTAGTTTAAAATAACATAAAAAAAGTTAGAGAAATATAGCTTAGGCTGTCCATTAAAAATTTGTAGAAAGCAAAAATCTGTAAAGACATACTTTCAGAGAAGCTATAGAAGCAATTTTTTTTTCAAGCGCTAGAAGTTCCAGTAGTGATAAGGGAGTACAATGGGGTAAAGGAAATATGTAGAAGAAGAAGACGATGAAGAAAAGTTGAAAACATATAGTTTGAGAGGGAAAGAAATTTGAAGAAAAATAGAGGATGAAAAAAAATGTAAAATCAAGAAGGGAAAAAATGAGAAGATACCTAAGAGAAAATAATTCTTAAACTTGTTGCTCATTTCAAAATCTCTATTACTATTAAAATGGATGATCATCTTAAGAAATTGCTCTATTCAAATTTGAATTTCTTATTTGAAACAGAACAAAAGAGATAGTTACTTTAATAATTCTATGTGAATGTATTCATTATCAACATTAATAAAAATAATTTACTGAAAAAAAGACATGCAAAATTCAAAAACACAATTTTAGGAAAGTTTCAGATGAACAAATTTCCCAATATGAAAAAATAGTTACTACTGTGAATTTATTAGTTAGAAGATGCAAGTATATCTAAATAATTTCAATGATATTCTGTTCAAGAGAAAAAGAACTAATTTCATATTTAGATGATCCCATATATAGAAAGTTTTCATTCTTGGCCATTCTTAAAATAAAATATGAATTAATTTGATGTGAACAGTAAAGGCAATTAGAAGAACATAATAATATTTTTTATAAATTTCCATTATGATAGAATATAAAATTTCCACCCAATTTTAAATTTTAATTTTAATTTTAAAATTGAACAGTCAATTTTGGAGGAATATACTTTTGACAAGGCTAATTATTATTATTGACATGATATTTCAAATAATAATATTACAGCCCAAATATTAAGAAAAGAATTTGAATCCAAATCTCTTAATTGACACCTTGAATTAGTATTTAAACTAGGAGTTTTAATTATTTCACTTTTAAGAAAATTCATCCAACATTTATTTTTCAATTTGAAGTTAAATTTGGAGCATAATTTTAATATTTAAAATATTTTGATAATAATAATAATAATAATGGAACTTGACAAAAATGTCTCCCTCCAATATTTAAATCAAAATTAAATTGAAGCTAAAATTTACAACTTATCATAATGGCAACTGAAAAAAAATATATTATTTAGCTCACATATACCGGTCACAATAAAATTGCCATTTTTATTATTAACAGTTATTTTTGAAATAACGATTGTATTTAGATTTCAAAACTTTTCATATTAAGAATCTTATTTATATAAAATAATTTTCATGTCTTGAATATCGTATTAATATATTATCTTTTAATGTTCTTTGTCCTTGAACTTATAAAACAACATTACTATCTGCTTTTGAAATTGAAAAACTTCTTTATAATAAATTTTTCAAAAATTGAGTTCTCAAATTTTGGCATGTTATTTTTCTCTACATTGCATGTACAATCTTTATAGTATGGTTTTTATAACTTTTATGGAAATTTTTCTAAAACCCAAAATGCATCTATTAATGATTATTCCTACAATTTTACTTTAATAATTAAAAAAAATGTTAGAAATTTGCAGTTTATAAGAAATTATTTTTCCAGAGAGAAGTTACCTTTAGAGAGACCAGTAACACATATGACCAGGCCTCTAAAGGGCCCCATATTTGTAGGACCAGCGGACCCAGAAATGGATGAAGAAGACAAAGACATAAAGTTGGTGGAATTCATATTGTTAATCCTTGCAACAATCTGGGGGTGCACAAAAAAAGAAGTGAGCATCCCTTTCAACCATTTCAATTATTCCTACATCCATAAAAAAAAATTGCAAGAAAAACATGAACCACAAACATCAACTAGAAAACAAAATCAAATACAACAGTAAAGTTCCTCATTAACATGTGTCATGTCAGCTAGAAACAATTAAGGAATTTTAAATCACCAATTAAAATCGAGGGTCCACTTCACCTGGCCTAGCAAAATAGTGATTAAAAATGTCTAACATATTAATTAGCTTTTATTTGTCAGTTCTGTCACAAACCAGAACGGACTGACATGGAATGCCAAAGCAGGAACAAAGCTCCAATAATAAAAAGATAACTTAGACTATTTTATTATTTTTATTTTTCTTTAAACTATAGTTCCAATCAATTTACCTAATAAACATGAAATGAACATCTACAATTTCAAATATTTTCAAAAATACTAAAGTAAAGCATTTTACATTATTTCTGAAAATAAATTGATATTGCCATCACCTCAATTACCAAACTTCAAAATAAAGATAAGATAATAAAACTTTTTAACTAAGGTATTATACTTTATATGTAGCCAGTTTCAGCTGTATATCAGACAACTACTTCTATTAATCATCTATCATTAGTTAAGCAAACCAAGAAAATTTGTTATTTAAGTATGTAATAACACAATTGTGTCAGGAAAATAAATTAAATAATCAAATTTAATGTAGCAGTGATAATTTCATAAATGTTAATTAGAGCTCAAATTAAGAATCAAGGCTTAAAATAAAATTTTAATGAATCCAACTATTATCTATTGCAGGACAAATCCAATTAGGAATAGTGTTCATTATATAATTTGGGTAAAAATAAAAAGAAAATTGTTAATATTGAAAAAAGATAGAAGATCCAATAAATTATGATTCAATTCCCAAATCTACTCCTTTAAATTAAAATATAAATAGTGGAATTTGAATTAAAAAGATATAGAACAAGCATGTAGAACTTGTGAATTCATTTGCAAGATGTTGGCACATTTTAGAAATTTCCTAATAAATGCCAGTACAATTTTCAATTTATAGCATTTGCCCATGTCTCAAAGTCCCAATCAAAACTAAAAAACAAAGATTTAAAAAGGAAAAGATAATGGAATGATGTTACAAAAGTAATGCAAATCTAGGCATCACACCAAAATAAGAGGAAGAATACCTAGAAATTCCATTGCCCATATTTCACATAGAATTCACATGTGAAGTTTGCAAACAATAAATAGAAAAAGGAACTTACAAATCTCAACGATAGTTCTTATAATACAAAAATTAGTCCCTACTAAACAAGTTTAAGAAATAATAAATAATAAAAAATTTGAAATAAGGAATCAACCTACATATTGCCACAATTGTTGTTAGATACAATTGTTTTAAGGGTAACGATGAATATATGCTGATTCAAACAGATTGGGATTGGCAAATTTTTGTGGTCATGTAGCAGATGGTGAGGGTTGCAATACTGTAACATAGGCACTATACCAGTAATATGGTACGATACTCAATGGTACTGTAACAAAATATAGTAATAAGTATTTCACCAATTCTTTAGCACAAAAAAATTTACAGAAATATTTCTTAAAATGTTTTGGCGCTGGCACAAGTGTTAACCCAATTTTTATCAAATATCTCCATCATAGAAAAATTTGACTCCAATGAAATTAGTGCATGATATACATCTAACCAATGTGGGAAAATCCTCTAAGTTTCTTGTAGTGTAATCCATGAATTATCAAGTTCGAGTTAATTTTCCAATGATTCAAATATATTTGGAATTCTTTGTCAGTAATGAATATTAATTCATTAGAAAAATCACCACTGGAACAAGCTATGGTAACGTGGCTGGCAGGGAGTTAAATGTAGTCATAATGAAGGTGTGGAAAAAGAGAAAAAATCATAGCATCGATGGTTGGTTTTCAATACAAAGTATATCAACTCCATTAAAAATTAATGTAATACAATTTTCATGGGATCTTAATTTTGTAAGCAATAGTACTAGAATGTTAGGTTAGTTTAAAAGGATATGCCCTCCTTGCATTTAAAATCTTAAAGCATTTTTCAAAGTAATACATACAAAATCCACTTTTAATGCAAAAAATCATAATGCAAACAGGAGCACCATGTACAGAGCATCACACCGTGATCAGCCCAAAATTGCATTGCAATTTTCCCAACAATGCACCACGATGCAACAGGATCATGTAGTGAAATCCAACTTGAGAGCTTCCCACAAAGTTTCACATTAAGATTATGTAAAATGAACAAATTGCGCTACAATTGCACCTAGCTTGCGCCAAAATGGTACAATACCAAATTTTTTCTAAGAGTCAACTTGGCCAATTGGATGGCCATGTCACCATCATAAGTGCTTAGGTCGTATAATAAGAGTGATTCCAACTCTTTAAACCCAACAACCACATATTCCAAACCTTAAAACCCCATTTCCTTCTTCCTCCCTTCTACATCAAATCCCAACTATCAGCCTTCACTGTTTATCTCCCACTATAAGAGAATGCTTTGAAGCTTAGAACTGTGGAAAAGCAAGTTTTAGAGAGTTCAAACCATAAATTCTAGTTCGATTTAAAATGTGCATTATTTTACAAGTAAGGCTTCGAACTCCTGCCATTCAGGCTACTTTGTTTAGTTATTAGAATCTATCGTCTTTTTTAGTCAACATTTTTACCACGAATTTCTTTATTTTTGCTAATTAGATTTACACTCAATTAGCTGTGCAAGATATGTTAAAAGGATGCTAACTTTGTAAATTTGGAAATGAGACCGTAGAAATCATGCTTAGGAGCTCTTTTTGTTACATAAGAACTTCTACATGCAAATAATTAAAAAATCAAACATGAATGATGCAAAAATAAAAAATAATATTTAGAATTAAAGATGTAACATTTTAAAAAATTTTATAGCTCATGAAATATATTTTTGGAATATTAAAAAAATTCGCAATTTTGTAAAAATTAGGTATGCAATATTTAGCTATTTTAAAATCAAATGAAAATAGTGTTATTTTGGAAATAAGGCGCATTTGTAAAAATCATTTTGTGAATTAATACCAATTTTGTAAGAAATTAATTCTACAGCACTATAAGAAATAAATTCAGGTGATCCATTATAAAATTGTTAGTGAATTTATTGTTTTGTTGGTTGAATTTATGAAAGAGAAGGAAATTAATTTTATTGGTTTGCAACAAATCGAGCAATATACTCAACTTAGTTTTTTTGCCATATATACTGTAGTACATATTGATGAGTGTCCAGTTTTGCCAGTCTTGGACACAATGTCCATTTTTTGTCATTGTGCAGTGTCAATTTTGTTATGATTCACACCATTAAACCCATCACAGTATGTAAGTTAAAGTGCTAACACACATTATACAAATAAATAACAAATAAATAAATTATGAAAACGCAAAAAATTATATTCAACTTTTGCATACTTTCATATAGTAATCAAACTCAGCTCAGCTTTCATTTATTACTTGTTTATATACTTTTATTCAGTACTTTTAATTACAGTTGTTTAATAACTTTTCCAGCTTAAGTTTAGTATTTGGATCCATTTAGTTAAATTGTTCAGCATACTCTAACCATTTTCTACGCATGTGCATTTTTTATGTGCCTAGTGTGTTGAGAAGTGTTAAGACATACAAGTTAGCTTACTTACACTTGTGGGAACGTTTTTCTGGAATAGAAAATGGCACAAATACTAGCAAAAGAAACGCTCCGATGGCTTACTATTAAAAATAAGAATGGAGAGCTTAAGTTCTAATTTTTATTTTAGGAGGTGTGAGTTATGTTTACCGGGAATTCTGAAAGATGTATTTTTATGGTGAAAATTGTCTTATATTAAAGAGACTTCAGATGTACTAACTGTTGTGCGCATGTGATGAAGGTTTTCTTTTGTCAACTCTATTCAGTTTTATTTTAATGTCACCTATTTTGACAAATCTTGAGATTTTAACAAGCTCAAATGATGTGAAGTGACAAATAGCAATAAAAAATGAAAAAATAGCATTTAAGAAATTTGCTCTCAATTTTGGCTACTCCAATACCCATGAGTTCTACAACACTTTTTGTACATGCCTAGAAATATATATAACAATATTTATGGTTTATATTTAATAAAAATTGTATTCATTGAATAATATATAGAATAAAAATGTCATCCTAATTATATATTATTAATAATATATGAGTAATGTTTAAAAATACATTAGATGAAATATGTGACATTTATATTATTTTTTAATTTAAAAATGCTAAGGAATCTCATTTTGAAATGAAGCCACCTCAATACTTTAATAATGGGTTTTCTCTCTCTCTCTCATATATAATGAACATAGAAATTGTTAAATTTATGTAAGGAAATTATGAATATAAATGCTAACACAACCAAACAAAATACATAAATAAGATGGTCTACAAACACAACCCATCATGACCCTACAACCTCCAACCAACTGAAAACGGCTCAACCGAGTACTCAAACTCCTCGAATATGATCGTGTCGTCACACATTCCCTTGTAGGCTTTCGTGTTTCATCACAAACAAGATGAAACCCGCACACACTTGCGGGCATAATTTTTACTATGATACCATGCTTAGTGTCTAGCATTGTCGCTTGGCCAAGTCGTTACCCACCTCGTGCCCCCAATTGGATTTAACAAACATTTGCAATTTTTAAAGAACATATTTCAATTTTTGAAGTATTAAAAATATTATCGATTTAATAAAACAGCTTTATAGATTTTATTATAAAATCTATTTTTCAATTAAAAGGTTTGTTGATTTAATAATAAAAACACTTTTTTATGTACTATAAAGGAAATAAAAAATATAGAATTTTTCATATTAAATTAGTTTTTCATTTTAAACAAACCCACCCTTTTTAATTAAAAAATAAAAAAACATTAAAGGAATTTGCTCTCAATTTTGACTACTTCAATACCCATGAGCTCTAGAACACCTTTTGTACATGCCGATAAATATATATAACAATATTTATGGTTTATATTTGATAATATTTATATTCATTGAATATAATATAGAATAAAAATGTCATCATAATTATATATTATTCATAATATAAAAGCAAATAACGTTTAAAAATACAGGAGATGAATATGCAGCATTTATATGATTTTTTTAATTTAAAATGCTAAAGAATACTGAGTCTCACTTTGAAATGAAACCACCTCAATACTTTAATAGCAGGTTTCCTTTGTCTCTCTCTCTCTCACACATAGAGATACATACATACATACATACATACATATATATATATATATAATTAAAAAAAAGAAATATATTCATACATATATATATATAATCATAATGAACATAGAAAAAAAAATTCAAAATTTAAGATAAATAAACATAGTCAACTTTATGTAAAGAAATTCTGATTTTTATAATTAAATAATAAATCAAAAATATTAGATAAAATATCATTTCATATTTTGTATATTTTAAATACTAAGCAATCATAGTGATATGACTTTAAAAATACAATGAAAATGTGTATTGTTGTATTGGTCACATTTCAAATGACCCATGTTCGATTTAAACTAGATATGATTATTCTTGAACTCAAATATTAGCTTTAATCAATTTAATTCAAGCCAACTCAAAAAAACCACCACAATTTTAAGCTTGTTCAAAATTAAATATAGCTAAATCAAAATTGGTATTTATATTGTAAATTAATAAAAACAACTAATACATATATTTATATATTTAATGTATAGTTCTGATACAAATTATTTAAATAAATATGAAATTTAAATGGATATGTGGGTAGAAGGTTGAATTGTGGATGTTGCTGAGCTAAGAGATGTTGAATTGAAGCTGCTGAATGGCCCAACCTTTGATGCCAGATATTTGAATCGAGAGAGGCGTTGAAGGAAGCTAGCATGGCCAAAAGGATGAAAAGTGGAGGCTTGAGTGGAATGAAGTAGAGACGATTATGCCTGCGTCCTTAAAGGAGGAATGTGTTCAATTTGAGATAGTGTAAGCTTATGAGATGGAGAGGGTAGAAGGTTGTTGTCGATGTTGGAAATATGCAAGGATTGACAATTGCCAATGGTGACTTTGTTTTGCCGGATATATGAATCTAAGATGGAGAGATTGCTTTGATCCTTTGTTATGTGGGTGGATGCACAGGAGCTCAAAAACTAATAGTTGTCTGCTACTAATGCGGTGGGATATGCAGGTTGTCTTAAGATGGAAAAATCGGTTTGATGCCAACAGTCGAGAGCTGTGTGACCTCTTTTGCCATATATTTGACAGATTGTAGTTGCAAGATGCAGGTGATTGTTACGGTTGCTGGTTGATCTTGATCTTGGAATGAATCGGCCTCTCCCCCTCCATGGACAACCATGTCCCCAGCCTCTTATATGCAGTAGAAGTGCAAGCTGTAGGTGTTGATGAAGATCACAAATTGCTTCGGTTTGGAGATTTATTTCGTCACTACAAAGCAAAGAATAAAGGTCGTCGAGGCTTATGGGTTGTAGATTTGTGCGGATTGCTGTTTTGAAGGCCTGATATTGATCCAAGAGACCATTTAGTGTGTAAAGAATCATGTCTTTAGAATTAATGATGGAACCAACGGCTAAACTTTTGTCAACGATTTCTTTAATTGCTGAGAGTATGCTGCCATTGACTTATCTTTCATGATGACATTGTGCAAAGTGTTCTTGAGCTGAATCACTTTGGTTCAATTTGTAGATAGGAGTCTTCATTTCAGTGTATGCCATGCTTCTTAGCAGGTTATGGCATGGATTAAATAGGAAAGAATTGAGGAAGAGAAGGTGGAATAGAGTGCAAAAATAAGGTTATTGTCGGTGAAGTTACATGCTATGTACAAAGGGTTAGGGATGAGGTTGTCGAAGCTATCTTGGGTGTGGGGAGAAGGTTTTTTCAAGAAGCCAATTAAGTGGCCTTGGAGACCATTTGTTGCTAAAAGATTGAGAAGTTACACATGACAAATTGAGTAGTTATCGATGGTGAGGAGGCTATTTACTAGATTCTTAATGCTATCTATCAAGAATTTAAGGTTGGAGGTGAGGTTGGATAGCGTTGAAGATTATTGATATTCTTGAACATTGTTATTGCTGCGTTGAGTGCTAGAGGTTGATGAGACCATAGTAATTTTGAGGCAAGGAGTGAAGAAATTGAGAGTTCTTGAAGTTTTGATAAAGGGAGACTGAAAGAGGAGGTTCTTGGGGAACTAGAAGATTCTTGAAGGGTTAGAGGAGAGGAGACAAATTCTGATGAAAGAAGTTATTGAGAAGCTAAGAGGTTCTTGAGAAATTGGAGGAGAGGAGACCAAGAGGCTTAAAGTTGTATGGCAAGCTTTAGCTCTGATACCATGTAAGAACTGAAAAATTTGGCTGGAAAAGGATAACTTTTCATTGTAATAATAATGAGAGATACATGGCTTTATATAAAAAACAACATGTGTGTACTAAATTTAGATTCACAAGCGTCTGGGCACGCCTGGGCTCCCAGTCGTCTATCTGGTGCCCATGTGCCTAGTTCACGAGTGCCTAAGTGCGCCTAGGCGCCCAGGTCTCTAACTGCCTTGAGTTCATAGGCGTCTGGGCCAGCTTGGAGCTCCTCGGCGTCCAGTCATCTGTCTGGAGTTCAGGGTGCCTAATCACATACATCTGGGAGTGCCTAGGCATGCCGTGGAGCTGAGTTTTCTGACTGGAGTTGTTGTGTCTTGATGCTCTCTAATAGTAATATTGAACTTTTGACCCCACCTAGTGGGATTTAAGGCTTGGTGTTATTATTGTTGTTTTTAGTATTGGGCTTTTCAATTGCTTATGCAAATATTTGCAGTGGCGAAGCCAGGATCTTAAGGTAAGGGGTGCAAAATAAAAAGTTTTAAGAAACAAATAAATTAATTGAAAAGCAAATGACTAAATAGCAATTCCATTAGCATAAAAATATCAGTTAAATACAAATCGTAACATCACAGTTGGCCTCATCAAATTTTCATGGTGAGCATTGTAAATTCAAGACCAAACATTAAATAATAACTTGCGTGAATTTCTTTTACTATCATTAAGTGGGAAAATATCACTATTAATTAAGATTATATAGGTGGAATCAAAGAATCCCATCACTTTACCATTAGTTGCAACTCACTTTTTAGAGGAGAGGATGAGAACAATAGAAGCCTTATGTAGCGGAGAAGGTTTCTAAATGGCAATCACATCTACTACTTGAGACAGAGCCAAGCTCGGAGCCTCCGTACATCGGAGGCGTCGAGGAGACATGGAACTGATTGTAGTAGCCGGTTGCCGGTCACCGGTCACCGGTCACGATAGTCCTGTCTGAGTTGCGGAGCGAGTCGGAGCGAGCTGACCGAACAGAATCGGGAAGGGGTCGCGCTGCAAGGTTTGAGATTTAGGTATAGAAAAATGGGGGTTGCAAATGGTGTTCTTCGCCGGCTGCTCTTATGATTTGAATTTTAACAATTCAAAATTCCAAATATTGAATCAGGCATTTGTTGTATATTTAAAAATTTAAACTTTTTTGAAATAAGCTTATAAGAATATGAGAAATACTAAACTTCCGAGACACCAAAAAAAAAAAATAAGTACTGAGGTAAATATAATTTATTTTTTCTTTTATTTATTTATTTATTTATTTATATATATATATATATATATATATTTTTTTTTTTTTTTTTTTTTTTTCATTCGTATATATTTTAGTATTTTTTTTAATAGTGTAGCATTATTCAAAAAATATATAATTAGATTTTTTATAATATTAAAATACACATTCTTTTATATAATTTCTCATTTTATGAAAGTCTATCCGTAACCTAAGCGTAAATAAATTAAAGCATCAGTACATCATTAATCGGGATCAAATTTCACGATGTCCTCAATGAGGATATTTAAGAGCTTTTCGGTGAGCATATCTCCCCTAACAAAAGAAAAATCACTATGTCAGACTAACATAAAACAAAAGTTCACCACGCGATCTAAATCACGCAAACGGTGAACAAAAATTACACAATGAAAATCCAGCAAGAAAACAAGGTGATTGGTGTGGCGCTCTCTGCCTCGTAATCAGAGAATCATCTCCCAGTGATGTTGAAGCCTCCGAATTGCTCCAAGACAATCGCTCTCTATAATGATTCCCTCAGTGTTAACGTCTCTGAGCAGGAAGGTATGTCGCAAAATAGTAGTTGCTTACATCTCAATCTAGAGAGAGACAAGGCTTGTGAACGGGTTCCGGCAGCAGCGAGCAAGTGGCCTCCTAAGTCGCGAACAACAACTCCACCAAAACATGCAGGCTTCCCCTTATATATAAAAAGCATCAATGTTATCATTCAGTCAACAGGTCAGAGAGGCATCATTTCAATGAGGTGGAGGGGATCTGGTGGGCCTTGAACCTCGTGAATCAGACCCGTCGTGCAGGCCAGCACCAAAAGAATCGAATCCGCACAAACCAGCAGAGTTGGGTACGAATGGCCGTGATAACACTTAGTCCCTACTCCGCTAAGACTGGTAGATAGGGTATGCCATAACCTGACAACTGAAACAGTGATGGCGAGACGCAGTAGCAGTTAAAAACAAAACAATAAACTGGTCACATGATGTCATAGTGGTCGACAGTAAGCCTCAACGCACAAAAGTCTCTAGTATGGCTCTCGTGACTACAGTGGGCAACGAAGTACTCTATGTCATCATCAGTATCACAGTCCCAGACATAAGTCGCTGATTAAGTGAGTCCTCTCCTGAACAGCCAACCCACATGGCCGCAAATTGCCAAGGTCGGTCGCCCACCTCCGCTTTGTAAATCTAGCTAGTCTGGCTCTCCGTGAAAGCATCGACCTACCACTACAAACTCTCCTCCACTGACAGAGTGTGGCGCTGGACGATTGGCCACCCATACCTTAATATTCTCCAAATTGCATAATCAAAACACCAAATAGTAAAGTCCTCACCCCGACGACGATAGCATAGCTCCATGGCTTTCACCCAGAGGAGATCCTCACTGCTGACGTAACTGAACATGTGGTAGGCTACAAAAACAATCCTCCACATCCTCAAGTCTTTGATCCTGAGTCCACCAGCCTCAAGTGATCGACAAACCTTCTACCACATCACGTAGTGCAAACCACTACCGTCCGCTCTATCCAAAAAGACTTACGGAGAATAGCATCAATGTCCGAGCGACAGGAGTCTGGAATCAGAGCAACCAACATCAGATAGTTGGCGTGGCAGCCGCCTCTTAATCAACTAAGATTAAGTAGTGGTCTTCACGGGGCAATCCCTCGCTCATCATTAGATTATGTTTTCATTCATAATCCTCTAATAAGAGAAGGATGTGCAATATATAACAATTGAAATATTCACTAAATGAACATACAGGAATATCAGAGTGCGGAAGAAATAAATATCAAATTTTAGCATCCATACCTCCATAATATAATATAGATTTAGCATTCAGCTCAAGAAAAAGTAGCAGTAAAAGAAAATACACAATTATCTGTATTATTACAACACATTAAAATAAGATTTAAGAAAGCGGCCAAAGAACACTCATACTCAAATAAAAGCAATCTAAACTAAGCCTCCGCAGCTCCAAGATGCTTCTCTTGGAACTGCTCCTCCACGAGTACTACCTCCTCCAAATGATCAAAAGTTGTCATTGTCAGTTTCACAATAAAAAAAAAAAAAAAATTGGTTAAACAAATTATTTAAGTACATTTTAGGCTAATATTATTTGCATTTTATGATATCAAAACAACCTAAGCATCTTAGGAGCAACAAAGCAATCAAATGAAAAATAATAAAAGCTATAATTATTCAATTATAACTTTAAGCAAAATATGAGGTAAACAACATACCTCATCCTCAAAGCTGCAGAAAATGTAAAGTAATGTATATGTAAAATATACTAAGTACAAGAAATATCCTAAATAAATATGATCAAATCTACTCATGCTGGTTTAATGAATAATATGGAATATGAATAAGGCTGAAATAAATCTAACATCCTAACATACTTTCATATGAAACAAAAAAAATACTTGAACATATAAATATTTAAAATTGCTGGAAATATTGCAAATATATAAAAATGATGCATAAATGCTTAAAAAAATACCACACTGAATATATATAATGAAAATTCTATCTCATTATTGGACATATGCCTGCTTAGACCTATCATAATAAAAAAATGATGACTCATCTAGCTATAATATAAGATAAAACACCTAGATCAATAACTCCATTGAAAAATATCTCATATAATCACCCAGGACCAAACAATTGGAAAAATAACATCATCTCAAATATATATATATATATATATCATCTATGATCAAACACATGGGCACTGAACTGCATCCAAATTTAAATATGTGAAACAATACTGTAGAGGCGGACTAAGTAGAACAAATTCATTTCAAATGTTATATAAATTTATGAATTCATCTTTATTTTCTTTCATTCTATTATTCATGAATATGCCTTATAAAATTTTCAAATTTAACATAGAACATTCATCAAATATTTTATATTTCACCTATTATGTCTCAAATATAAAGGTCCGCAACAAGGAAGAAAAGCATGCAAAACAATGTATAAATAGCACTATAAAAAACTCTGTGATATTATTTATTTTTTAATTTAATTCGTTCTAACTAATCTGAGATTATAAAAGCTCAGGATCTCCAATATTCTATTATCTAGTATAAACTCAGGATATCGGTCCTACACGGTTTAAAACAATTGGAACAAATCAAGTTCTAATATAATTTAATCAATGACGCTTACATAAGATAAATAATAAATCAATGTCCTAAATAATGACTTTAATTAATCCCAAGCCGATCTTAATTAATACAAATCAAAATTGAGGGATTAAGAGTTAAAATTCAAATATTAGGGTTTAACCTCCTAATCCAATAGGTTCTAAAGACTAAGGATATAAGGTCCAATCCCACCTCTCACGAACTACAAATTAAGGTTATCTTATTAAGAAAAATTAAGCTTAATAAGATGAATCTTCTAAACTTAGACTAAAGTTAAAATACAAAATAATCATAATAAATGATAAAATCTAAAAAC
Organism: Gastrodia elata; assembly: GCA_016760335.1. NCBI lineage: Eukaryota > Viridiplantae > Streptophyta > Magnoliopsida > Asparagales > Orchidaceae > Gastrodia > Gastrodia elata. The sequence goes on from CM028677.1 coordinate 41,179,918, forward strand.
AATTAAAATCAAAGTTTTATCCATTAAGTAACTCATTTACTCAATGAATAAAATCTAAACTATTTCTATCACTTATTCTGAAGGAAGAAGATCCTAAAATTGAAGGAAATCCTAATGGAAAGATTTAGGATAAAGGTGAATATTTAAGCATTAATGTTAATTATTCTTAACTATATACATTTTTCTGATGTGATTATCTTATGAAAGGTATAAGGTGGATTAAAATTCACCTTATAAAGCCATATATATGACAGTTTTAAGGGAAAATTAGGGTTTTTCTTAAAAATACTAAATTAATGAGTCTAAATTTTCTAAAATTGATTTTAAATCAATTATCTTACTGATTTTAGTGATTAGATTATGCTTCTAAAGTTTAAAGATACTTAAACCTAAATTTGGGCAAAATGATCATTTTGCCCCTACTTAAAGTCTAAAATGCTAATTTATGATTTAAGGTTATAAATTAAATTTTATTAATGAAAAATGGTTACTTATTGTACACCCAAATCGGACAAGAATTAATCCTAATTAGCTCAAATTAAAGTTTTAGCTCAATAAGGGCAATTGAGTAATTGTGCTTAGTGAAATGCAAAAATTCAATTGTATTATTATTGTTTACTGTCTAAGGATTCCATAGAGTCTATGATCACTAAATTCTGAGGTCAATTGGCCAAGTTATGGCTAAAACAATATTGGGGTCTAAATATATAAATTAAGAATTTTAGAAAAGGTCCAAAAACTTAATTTTCTCAAATGCTGTCCAAATTCAGTAAATTCAGTGAATATAACTTCTATATAACACACTAAGTGCAATAACTAAGAGTTGACTCAATTTGAACTCCATTTAATTAAGTTATGAGCTAATTAAATTTTAAGGTGATTAGGTCAAAATTATGAGATATAATTACCAAAACCTAATTATTTTTTACAATTTATTATTCTACACATTCTCTTGATCAGAATAATATATTGGATGACCTAATTTGAAATTAAATTAACTAAATTATGATCAATTGAAATTTCTAAGATTTAAGGGTATTTAAGGAAATGACCCAAAAATCATTAGCAAAAATACATGTTCAACAGCAACTTTGATGACACCATAAAGTTTCTCAAAATTTCTCATAATTTGATGACACCATACATGTTCAGAAAGTTCACTACTATTTTAAGAGGAGGATAGGAGCACTTGTTCATAATAAGTTGTTCACCGTGCAATCTCAAAGATAAAAATAAACTTAAAAGGATACCATGCCTCGTCTTCTATCATAAGAACAAAGAAATTGCTTTTGATCTTACCCATACTAATGCTAAAAATGTAACATATTGTCCTTCATCTGAATTCACAGTATAATTATGTTGTGAAGATAAAGAGTGGTCATTAAACGTAATTTGTAATACAAAGTTGAATCCATGGGTAACTTAAAAATGAAATATCATATAGCCAAGATTATAAACCTGCACAATATCCATGAATTCAGTTTTATCGTAAACTCACAACTTGAAGGAAGATAGTTCTGAAGAAGCTGAAGCACTGAAGCATAACTCCAACCTGAGGCCGTATAAATAGTCTACTTAGGCTGAACAAGGTATTCAAGAAGAGGCCCTGCCTTTGGAGCAAGAGTGAAATCATCAGCCTGTGTTGCTAACTCAAAGTCTTCAAACTGAAAGGCAGGGGAACAAGTGCAGCCCACAAGAGAGTAGTGGAGCTCAGGGTCCCTGCTGGGAGCCTTAGAAAGGGCACAACCATCATTCGAATAGGATGAGACATCAAGGGTGGGGAAGGACCCAAACCATGTGTATGGCGGCACAGTGTACTGCGGGCGATGGCCAGCTTCAAGGTCAGAACCGAGGATGGTGAAATGAAGGCTTCCATCATCATGAAGCTCGAAAACCTGGTCAATGAAGTATCAAAAAAAAGTTATTAATAATGATTATAGCTTTTAACTCACAGTGATTGAGGGAAAAAGGGTGTTATTATTCATTAATATTGGGAATCTAGAAGTTCAAGAAATTTTTGAAATTGAATTCTTGATTATTGGCGCGTTTTAATCCGACCTAATGCATTTCAATGAGTTGTGCAATCCCAACTTTTCAAATGACTATTAGTATCATGATGCTTTCTTTGCTGAAATAAAGTGACAGAAAACAGTAGTAAGAATGGTTGCTTAGGAGATATTTTGTATAAAATTATCCACATTTTTGCTATTACGTTATGATTAAAAAATTGAAGGATCAAATCGGTAACATAATTTGAAGAATTAAGAAACAAATTTTAACTTCACTGAGTCCTAGACTTGGCATGCACATAGCCAGTAGGTTACTTGAGTGCCTCAAATTCAATCTATCTCATTTACACTTGACATGTGTTCTTCTCAGGCACCATCGAGAGTCCTAGGGAATATCACCTCTTAGTGGGCATCAACTCGACCGATCATGTTGCAATGTCAAGAGGGCACCGCCTTCTGTGGAAGCTCGAAGGCAACATCCCCATATATATATATATATATATATATATATATATATATATATATATATATATATATATATATATATATATATATATTATAAAATAGTTTTTCTCATTTTAGAATTTTCATGTGAAAAATTTGTATTCTTTGTGTTGTAATTTGTGCAATATATGCTCGTTCACATATATTTTGTCATTGTGCCCTGATATAAGTATCAGTTTGACAGAATTTTCTTTTACAAAAATTTGAAGTAGAATTTTATTTTTCAATATGCTTTACAAAATATCCATCAACAAGGAATTCCCATATGCTAACTAAATAACAATGAGGAAAGCATTTATAAATAAAATGAAGACTATGTTCTTAATTTCAGAGTTCCCTATCTTGAACGCTCCATATTGCTAGTGAAAAGTAGCTTTAAAATCATATTCATGTGAACAAAACAATTCAATACCTTGTTTCAAAATGAGAGAACTAAGAAAACACACTTTAATTTCTTCTTGAACTTCTAAGAGTTCAAGTTCACTTTATCATTGATTTGCATGATGCCTTTATGTTCTTTTTTTGAATAAAATTTTACTGTTCTTAACTACGCCACTCAGAAATCGCCACCGCACACAAGGCATCCGGGCTTCATTTGAGAAGGAACAATTATAATCTTAATAAATTACCAAAATATGGATCCTAGGAAAATAGCAGAAAATTTACGTTCAAGTTTACAGTTTGATCATAAATACTTTTTTATTATAAGAAAAAAAAAACTTATAATAGAACTATATTATTAATCATTAAAAAAGCTCTTCAAAATAGAAATTCACTATGAAGTTCAGCATAGCAACACCAAACTTTAAATCCGCTAAGTAGGGCCTACATGAATCATTATTTCTAATAGTATATTATCATGTTTTTTTAGTCTTTCATTTTTTCTTTTAACATGAGAAATTCAAACACTTAATTTTTCTAACAGTGACATTAAACAATCTACGCTATGACCAAATTATCTATAAGATGATATTATCTGTGAAGTACAATACGAATTAGATAAATGCAAGCAAAGTATGTTAATTTTTAAGAATTTCCACTAAATTTATGTTTTTATCAAGTTTTTAAAAAGAAAGTTGAAAGAAAGAATTAAAAACAAGGTGGAAATGAAATCATCTGTTTAGTACTGTGCAAAAATGAAATATTTAATAAGAAACTTTTATACTACAAGAAAGAAAAAGTTACTAGAAAACATTTATGATGATTAAAAACTCCTGCAATAAAAAAAATTGCTAACCGTGAGGGGTTCTCCCATGTAAAAATGCCATGTTTCAGCACTGGGTATGCGATGGAGGCTGGAGACACTTCCGGATGGAAGCAAGAAATAGATTGATGTGCTTACAGGGCGATCAACTTTGTCTGCACGCAACAAAAATGAAAAACATAAAGAAACTGATAGAAATCTAAAGAACCACGAATATTCATGCATTTAAAAAAGAAAATAGAATTCCCAAAACATGCTTTTTGAGGCAACACTAACAATATCCAAAAGTTGAGGGGGTAAAGCGTACATAAACTATCCAAATAACCGAGATAATAAAACTAAGTATTTAACTAAGTAAAATATATAAAGGTTGTTAAAAAAAAAATACTTTAAACGATGATAATATTAAGACAGATGGATGACTTGTTTTCATAATCTATTAAAGTTGGCTGTAATAATGTGATTAATACAAACATGTTTGTTGGTACCTATTAATTACTCTTTCGTTCGTCAGGTAAGTGAAATTGAGATGTGGAACACTTCAAAGAAAAGAAAAGTGAAAAAAATGTAGCATCAAATGACACACTACTGATGTATACCAAAATATGGGTGAGGAAGGAGTTGTATTGCAGCAATTTGTTTAATAGTGTACAAAAAAAGGTATTGTGCTCCTTATTTATAAGAAAAAAATGATGTGCATTAGTGTACAAAATATAGATGAATTAAGGAGTTGTTTGGCATGAGGTTAAATGGTGTAACGTAAAAATTTTACCTGGAATCTAGGAATTCAGGTGTTTGACATGTAAAAAAAGCAGAGTAAAATTTTGAGGTAAAAGTTTTACCTTGTTATAAATAGCGCGGGGTAATCATTATTACAGCCAAATCGACCGATTTTTTATGTTTTACAAGGAGAAAATGAACACAGCCAAAGGTCAAAGACAAGGAGACGAAGCCGAATGAGACACAGAGACAAACAAATTTGGTGTTCGTGCAAAGCTTCATGCACGAACGATTTCTTGTTCAAAGACGAAGGAGATGAACGATTTCTAATTTGTGCGGAGCTTCAAGCACGAATGATTTCTCATTCAAAGGTTTAGGGGACGAAGCCGAAGGTCGAAGACAAGCTCGTCCTCATTCTCGCAGCTCACAATCGAAGATCGAAGAGGAAGACAAGCTCGTAGCTCACAGCCGAAGGACGAAGACAACCTCATCCTCATTCTCGCAGCCAAAGGTCGATGACGAAGGAGACGAAAAAGGAATCTCGCAGCTCGCAGCTTCGTCTTCACCGTCGCCGAATCCGATTTCATCTTGGCAGCTCGCAGCGAAAATCAGGTCGCAGCTTCGTTTTTTGTCCTTTTTAGTGCATTGATTGGCATTATGTTGCAGATAATGCTGATGACTTCGAGTAATGCATGATGCTCATTAAAATTGATTTACTTCATATCATTTTTATCTTCATTTTAAATGTCTCTTCTTTGTGTAATGGTTTGGGAATTAATGAATAAAGTATTTGTTTTGTTCCAAAACTTTTTATAATTGTTGGACTCTCTAGAGGATGGCATCAATGGTTATGCTAGTTGAATTTTAGAAAGAACAAGGTTGCTTGTGGGGCCACGAGGCAACAAGTATGTAACCCTATGATTACATCAATGGTTGTTCTAGTTGATATTCAGAAAGAACAACTATGCTTGTGGACATGAGGCCCTAACGGTCACAATGATGTGACCCTATATATGTATTCTTTTTGAAGGCAAAACGCAGAAAGAGGAGGAAATGTACTTTGATTGCATAGGCAAACTTTTTTGTGGCAATTGTGGATCTAGGTATTGCCCATATACCAATTAAAAAATCCGGAGCAAGAAAAGCTGCAAAAATTTGTGCGAACAATTCTTATACTTATCTGTTTAGAGATGTGAGTTCACTAAAGGCCTGGTTCGTTGGCAGCATATTAGAACCAAGGACATGTTTATAAAAAATTTCTTGGTAGTTTTGAAGTGTAACAAAACTCCTTTTCCTTACAGTGCTAGCACCATTGTGGATGTCTTGGGGCAATGCCCCTTACACAAGCAACTTGAGCAATTTATTTTAGGCAGGATTTCACACATTATTCAAAGCATTCTTTTTTTACTTGAAAAATCATTGTTGTTAGGCTACAGGTAAGGTGAAGAGAATTTCATCTCTTTTTTATCTTCTCTTTTGTGATTGGTTTAAGAACATTCCAGCAGTTTCCTTAGAAAATTTGAGTTTTTCTCTTTGATAATGCTACAATTTTGTTTAAAAATGATGCAACTAGAAATTTGTTCATGCTTACTGTGTGGGGAAATGGTGCATCCAGATTTTTTATCTTATACTAATTGGGATTATGTTGTAGATTATGCTGATGAATTTTAAGTAATGCATGTGCTCATTCAAATTGATTTACATCATATCATCTTTTATTAGTGATGATGGTAGAAGAAGAGTTCAAAACATTAATTATGCCTTGTCTGTTTCTTGTGCTGGCATGTGGATTAATTTTCAATTTTTAACATTTATTTTTTGGCAACTGTTGAGTATTTGTGCATTGGAGTTGAGAATGTATAAAAAGATTTCCTTAAACAAGTAGTCGAGTATTTTGCGTGTTTAATTAAAAATGAGGTTCTTGGTGATAATCCTTCAGTTGCTCTAAATGGGCAATGATAAATTTCTATGTTAGGATATGATGTGCTTATTTTGTTATTCTCTTACGTATTATCTATGAGCCAAACGATCTCTTCAGTTGCTCTTTTAATCTCTTCAACAAGTGACAAAACATAGTGCTCATTTTCTCTATTATTCCTTTACAAAATTTAAGAAAAAAATCAAAAATATGAATTTGAGGGTAATCTTACTCCCAAAATTACTAGTAGTACCGAACTCAACAGATTACTTCATATCAAATAGAAAAATTTCAAATTCTCTAAAAAACTTTTACAAATAGGGATTCTTTGGTACAAGGTAAAAGCATTGTAAAGTAAAATTTTTTAGGGTAAATTAACATTGTCAACATTTGGCATGAAGTGAAACATGTGAAAAAATTTTACACTGTATTTCGATTTTCCGTTAATATATATAAGAGGAAAGTAAATATATTACGCTTGAATCGGGCGAATTTGGAGATTATGCGGAGGAAAGCATGCAATAGAGCAGAAGGATCATGAACAAAACTTACGTTCAAACACTTGAATGAAATCGTTCGTTCGTTCGAACAGAAGCTTTCGTTAGACCGAACAAATGCCTGAACATTAAACAATTGTCGTTCGTCCAGGACTTCGTCTTTCAAGTTCATCTTCTCTGTTTACGGCTTGGTCATTCGTCTATGACTTCACTGTCTAAACGAAATAAATTTCGCTCAGGCTTATCACAAAAAAAAAATTGAATTTTTTTGAGCAAATTTGCCCCCCAATTTGCTCAAAACACCCCACTCACAAGTTAATTTATTTCGAAAAAAAATGTTAAATTTCATCTAAAACTACTAAACGGTAGTAAAATAAATCAATTATACTGTAATCAGATTTCACTGTGATCAAATCACTTTATACTAATTTTTTTTAGATTTCCTCATGCCAAATAACCCCACAACCTAATAGAAGTAAGCTAATTATATTACACTATAATCAAACTATACTATAAATAAATTGCTTCACTCATATTTTCTCAGGCCAAATAACCCCTAAATTAATTCTACTTTGAAATTTTGAGAGAGGGTGACCTTAAATTATAACGAGACACTAGTATTTCACTTGATTAAGTTATTTATATCTAGTATAGTGATAATTGAGGCTATGCATCTGTTATAAGGTTTAATAAAGAAATGTAAAGAGAATAAAAAAATTTATTTGATACTCATTGATTTTAAGAAATGATTACTAAAAAAGCTCTTTAGGAGAGCTTTGAAAAAGTAAACATGTTATTACTTACACTAACAATAATAACAACAAGCTTTAATTCCACTAGGTGGGATTGACTACATGAATCTTTTGTTTCCATTGTGCATGATGAAATAGAAGCCCCTCCCTAAGTTCCAAATAGATAAGATCCTTTCTAACAGCTTCTTCCTTTTTTTTGGGTCTTCTTCTACCTCTTTAATACGAGAGAAATACATAAACTCAATTTTTCTAATAGGGACATTGCGCGGTCTACACTTAATATGCTTGAGCCATCTAAGGCGTCATTCTCTAATCTTGCCCACTATTGGAGCCACTCCAACCTTGCTATGGATAAACTCATTTCTTATTTTATCCTTACAAGTACATCTACTCATCTACCTAAGAATCCTCATCTCTATAACACTAATTTTATCAGTGAGTTTCTTCTTTGTTGACCAATATTCAGCTCCATATAACATATCTGACTATATTGCTGCTTTATAAAATCTCCTTTAATTTTGAGTGCCATTTTTGGATCACACAACACTCCAAAAGCGCTCTTCTATTTTAACCAACCAACTTGGATCCTATTAATCACATCGCTCTCTATTTCGCCATTATTTTGAATAATTGAACCTCTCGCTCTTCTTGATCACATGATCTTTAATAGTTATATCTTCAAGATTATGGCTCTAGTACAATTTAACTGACACTCCATATATTCAGTTTTAGATTTACTAAGATAAAAACTTTAGGATTCTAAAGTAGTCCTTCACAACTCACATTTTTCTTTAACTCCTCCATCTCTAGTCTTATCAATTAAAAAATATCATCTACAAATAACATGCGCTTAGGAATCTCCTTTTGAATGTGCATAGTAAGAATATTCATGATTAAAGCAAGAATGGGCTAAGAGTTGAGCCTAGATGTAATTCAATTGAAATAAAAAAATTATTAGACAAGCCACCTTGCAATCAAACACATGTAACAACCCATTCTGCATATTGCTAATGACATCAATATATGCAACAGTAATCCCTTTTCTCTTCAAGAACTTCTCTGGTACTCTATCACAAGCCTTTTCAAGATCAATAAAAATTAAATGAAGATCTTATTTTCTTTTCATAAATTTCTCTATCAAATCTCTTAATATATGTATAACTCCTGTTGTAGATCAACCTGGCATGAAACCAATTTAATTTTGAAAAATGCAAATATCTTTTCATATTTTGTATTTAATTACTACGGGAGCCGTACATATATGTTATTCAAGCTATGCTAATGAGCACATTAACTTGATTACTCTCTCCCAAAGTCCTTTACTCTCTCCCAAAATTTCAAAGTATGATACAATAACTTAATTCCTCTAAAATATCAGTTTTGAGAATCTCCTTTATAATTGTAAATAGGTTCAATACTCTTTCTCCACTCATCTGGCATCTTTTGTCTTAAAATAACATTACTAACTTGGTAAACCATATTATTAAATATAAGTATAATGGAGAAGTTACAAATGTTCAAATACAGGATGAATTGATAAAAAAATTTTCTATTTAAATCAACACATATCTACCTTAAGTAAATATCTCCCTGCATTAATTATGCATATTCTAATTATATGCATTCAAGATAAAGTGCATTGTTGTGTTATTTGTAATGAAATTCTTATTGATAACACTAATGATGGGGTTAAGCTTAACTCAAGTTATCAAAAACTACTATAGAATCTAAAAGGTTTTATTTGAATAAATCCAAATCAAAATGTGTTGAATGTAAGTTTAATCATATCATAAGCTATAATATAGAGTATGTGACAATTGAATATCATATTATTATGTAAAAATTACAAATATTTAGTTCAATCATAAAACTAACAATGAAATCAAGAGCGATGTGATTACTTAGACATATTGGATGAAATGGATGATCAATTATACGATGTCATGCAACTAAAAATATTTATTCAAAATTAAAGAAAAATTTTACAATAGTCACAAGACTAACAATATTATATGAGGCAAAATATTAGCCCACAGAATAAAAGCAAACTGACAAATAAGTATTGCAGAGATGAGGATGCTAAGGTGGGTGTGTGTAAGCTCTTATGAAAAAAAAATTGCTAATAGATGTGAAAGGTTTAATCCCATATCGTGTTATTAAAAACACATCAAGTTATTATAAAAATGATGGGGAAAAAATAACAATACTCACAAGCTCTCAACTTAAAAACAAATTTGGCTTTCTAATCCAACTTTGAATTTCTACTTAGTTCATCTCACTAACAAATGGTACAATATAGCACTCAAGTACGATTGTTCATTCCTTTATAAACCTATCACCGCAAATAGTGTTGTAAATCTTAATGTTGGCTCCTCCATAGCTGCCAATTTGATCTTTATTACATTCAGATTAATAATTTAGTCAGCAAATAAATATATACCAAGACTGGATACCATGCTATAGTTTCTATAACTGCAGTTTGGCCTACCAATTTATAACATGAATTTGGCATACAACTATCAAAAGTTTAGAATATTCACTGCAACAATATTGTAGAAATAAATGCCTCTGCCAATCCACCTCTCAGCCGTACATGAAACATTTAGCTAATGAATTCTAGACATGTTGGCCAAACATTAGCTTGACATGTTCATTTTTTCATAAAACCAATAAACTCACCACATAATCGTCCAACGTTGGTACCCTTGAAGAAAGCTTAAACTCGTCGACGCACGATTGAATTTTTATAAATCCAGTGAGGGTATTGCAGCTTCATCGCACCCGGAACAAAACGAGCAAAAAAATAAATCGCAAAAATCAAGAAAAAACAAACACAAGCACAGAGAAAAGTTCATTAACTTCATTATGAGAATAATACAAGCAGCTAACTTCATTATGAGAATAATACAAGCAGCCGTCTCTTTCTCATAGCACAACGCTTGGGGTTTTTTCTCACAAAGACACATTACACAAACTGCTACAGTAACCAAACCTTTAAATTAAAATTATTGGGGCATGCCTAAGTGCGAATTTATGCACACCTGTGCAAGCCACGTGTCAGCGGGCAATTACACAATTTTGTCGTTTTCCACCAATTGACGCTTTGAGACGTACCTGGGCGTTTACCCATGGGTGTTTACCCATGCGCTTGGGAGCGCCTAAGGATCAGTTGAGCTTCATGCATTCTGCCTCCATCCTTTGTCTTTATGACACGCCTGGATTCGTCTTGATGCATTTGGGCATGGTTGGTTGTTTAGTCTCCTCCGGCGCCTGAGTGTGCCCAAGCATTATTTTCTCAGGCTTGCCCATTAACAATGGGTGCTTGGGCGTGCTCAGGCGTCGTCTTATCGAGCATGTGAGCAACAGCAGGTGCATAGGTGTGCCCAGTCACCTAGACGTGTCCATGCATTGTGTTCTGACATTGTAGTTAATGCTTTGCATTTGGGCGCGCTTGGGCACACATCTTATCTTGCCCCTATGAAGTGTCTAAGCGTGTTGACTGGTCCACTTGGTTCAAGTTTGCCCACTTGGGCTCCACCACTAATATTTTTCACTTAGAGACTGAGTGCAAGTTTTCTTCCTTCTCAACTCCTTAGCAGCAATTTATCCATAAATGCAAGGTGTGGATCAATCCTGTCTTATAATCAAGTCCCAAGGCCAATTGAATTCAAGCAAAGCTTCAATTTATCCAGCATCATTGTACATGTCTATCAGATTCTGAAAAGTGTGGATCTTCTCAAGTATTAGGTGATCCTCTTCCAGAATTAATAAAATTAAATGATATCGAAGTTGTATATGCTTCGCCCTAGCATGAAGGCATTCTTGGCTAGATAAATACACTCTGATTGTCACTATGCAGCTTACTATTATCTTGCCTCTTGCTCAATTCTGCCATGAAGCTCTGCAGCCATATCATCTTCTTACTTGCTTTTGTGATGGCAATATATTTCACTTTTGTGGTTGAGAGAGCTACAATCTTTTGTGATATTGAGATACAGTTTATTGCAACGCCCCCCATGATGAAGATGTACCATTCATTAAATCAAAATCTACAAATCCTTGTAGCTCACTCTTCTTCAAATCCTTTAGAGCATAAAAGCTTTGCTTTTTGTTCCTCTCAGATATCTAAAGATTCATTTTACTACTTCCCAATGTATCTTTCATGGACTACTCATGCACTTGCTGACTACTCCCACTGCATGTGTGATGCACATTTATGTGCAAACCATGACGTATATCAAGCTCCCAATTGCTGAAATATGTAGAATCTTCTCTATTTGCTTTTGCTTCTCATTAGTCTTTGGTGATTGTTCTTGAAAAGATGGAAATGACTTCTTCAGTATTTACTGATTTTGTTGTGCCAATGTTGAAATTTTGTATGATCTTCTCCACATAATTCTGTTGGCTTAACATTAGGGTCCTCGTTAATGTCTCTATGGTTTTTCATCCCAAGAATTTGTTTAGCCGGAACTCCTTTGACAATTACTTCTTAAGGTTCTATATAGCTCATAATCAGATCTTGAAATTAATGTCACCTACATATAATAATAATATATAGTGGCTACCAAATCTTTGATATAAAGTCTACTTCACATCCGGTGTACTAGTTATCCAAGAATCCCTCAAACCTCTTCTATCACTATCTTGACACTTGTTTTAGTCCATACAAGCTCTTCTTGAGTTTGCACACCATATTCTCCTTTCCTCGTACTCCATACCCTTTGGTTGTAGCATGTATGCCATCCTCAAGCTCTCCATGGAAGAATGTCATCTTTGTATTCATTTGCTCTAGGTGCAGATCCTCTATAGCCACTGCATAGAGTACCAATCTAATAATAGTCATTTTGACTAATAGAGAGTAGATCTCCATATAGTCACCTCCTTTTGAAAATTCTTGACTACAAGTCTTGCCTCGTAGTGTTTGTTATCATCATGTTCTATAGCTTGTGCACCACATTTGTTTTGGAGCGCTTTATTTCCAGTGTGCAACTTAATCAGATCCCAAGTTTGATATGAAGCCAGTGATTACATTTCCTCATTCATTGCAAGTTCCTAGTGGCTTAAGCCCTCCATTGCATGGATTCTTCAAAGCTATGTGGTTCACCACCATCAATTAAAAATCAATAGTATAGCAAAGATGAATACCTATTCGGAACCCATGGAGTTTTAGCATATCTTATTAACTCAATCACTAGTGTCTAAGGCTCAACTTGAATCTCCACAATTTGTTTTGCTCTTCAAGCCCATTAGTGCCTTCAACTTCATATATTCACTTTGTGTTGCTAAATCATCTTGCTTTGAGAGGTTCTTGTCTTTGTACATTTCTCTTTTATTGAATGTAGCGCCTTTGCTTTTAATGATCTTGTGATTCAAATAGCCCCAGAATAATGTTTCCAACTCATCTGAGCCATTCCCAATGAAGGTGCATTTGATGAACTTTTGGTCAAACTTGGTGCGACTCACTGCATCAACATGAACATATGAAGGGCAGTCAAAAACCTTTAAATGATGGATCTATCTCTTTACCACTCAATTGTTCTTTTGGCAATTCTTCCTTTAATAGTACAAATGGTCCTCAGTCGACAAGGTACACTCCAGTGTTCACACCATCAGCCCAAAACTATTTGGGCAAATTGCATGCAACTGAATACTCCTAGTGTGTTCAATGATCATCATGTTCATTCTCTCTGCAACATTGTTTTTGTGGTGCTTTCGGGATAGTGATCTCTCTTCTAACCCCTCTAGAAGTGCAAAATTCAAATAGCTCTTTATCACAACACTCTCAACTATTATCGAACTTTAAGCACTTCAGCTTTAGGACCATCTCGTTCTTAACTACAGATAGCCATTTCTTGTATGTTCCGTACACGTCCAACATGTTATTGAGGAAGTACACCCTAGACTTTCTCGTGTGATCACCGATGAAGATAACAGAGTAGTTAGAACTCCAACGATAAAACTAGAACTGGACACCAAATGTTCGTGTGTATGACCTCAAATTTTTGCACCTTTAACTCTCTCCCACCTTTTGAGAAGTTGATATTCCTCTATTTTCCTAACAAAGTTGCAGACATTAGATCAAGAATTTTACCTCGTGAAAGCTGAGATTTCAATTCTATCTCACTCATTTGTCAAAGCTTTATATCCCACAGACTTGAGTCATCTACGCTTGTAGATGTTGAAGACTCTAACACTTTACTAATCAGATAAAGTGTTCTCTCGATATTTCTTCTTGCAGCCACCAAAGCTCCTTTGGTAACTTTCCACGAGTCGCATGTGAAAGTAATGTTGTACCCAACTTAAGTCATTTGACTCTCCAAGATTAGGTTCATCTTTGGAGGTGGTACATGTCGAACCCCTTCAGCTGCCATGTGGAACCATTCGCCAATTTGATGTCCACCTCACCCTTGCCAACAATTTGCACACATTGTCATCTCCCATGTACACCTTCCCCATGTCACCTGCAAAATAATTTCCGAACATGCCTTTGTTTCGTGTAGTCTGGAATAATGTGCTTCAGTCCACCATCCATGACTTGTATCAACACATACTGGAGTTCCTCCATTGTGATGTTCGTCATGCCGCTTTGACCAGCACCTCATGTTTCCTTTAGAGTTATGCATCTCTTCAAGTGTCCTTTCTTACGACAATTCCAACATTCTATCCAGCCCTTTGACTTTAACTTTCCTCTCCTTGAGTTTGAACAACTATGGTTCGCATCCAAATCCAAGCTTCTGTACCTGCCTTCGATATTCAATGCTGAGGTAGACACCTCACCATTGGATCTTCTTCGAACCTCTTTGTTCAAAATCCATCTCACGATATCATCAAATTTCAGTGTAGTGATTTCCAAAAAATTGCTCACCACCATTACAAAGATATCATAGTTCTCCGACAATAATTATAGCAGTCACAAAGCTCTAACCTCATCTTCAAATTTAATGTCGAGGAGCTTAACTAACTCGTAATGGCGTTAAAATTAGGCGCCGTCAAATATTTAACTTACCGTCAACTGTAGCTGACGGCGCCGTCTGATCAGACGGCGCCATCGCAGCCATTGGATCAGACCTAGATCCAACGGCTACGGCGCGTCGTCCTCGGCCCCGTCGCACCGAGCGCCACGCGGCGCGCCCGCCTTCCCTCCGGGCCAATCCGGCCTCTCCCCGACCTCGTCGAGGTCGCCGGCGCCCCTATAAGGCCTCGACCGGCCTCTGGGCTCCGGGTTTGCAAAACCGAAGCCCGAATCGAGCCCACCCGAGCCGAGCCGTCCCTCGCCGTCGATCAGGTACCCCCCCGAACTCCCCTCTCGTTCATTTGATCGGCATTTTGATGCCTGATTATTGTAGATTTTAGGATGGATTGACGATCCATCGGACCTGATCGAGTTCGATCAGGTCCGATTGACCCAGATCGAGGTTTGAACCATTCGGGTTCCGCCTCATGCGCACACACCGAACCCTAGGACATAGGGTTGGCGATGGCCGGCGACTCCGGCCACCTCCGGCGAGGGTCCGCCCACCGACCTGTAGGCCTCGACGAGGGCTACCGTCGGCCGTGCGGACCGAGGTGGTCCGGCGCCGGGAAGGCCGGCAAAAGCCGTGCCCTAGCCCGGCTCCCTCTTAATTAATTACAGTTAACTATTAATTAATTGTAATTAGTGCTAATGACTTTTGAACAGTAATCTTATAATTAATTAACTGTAATTAGTAATTAGGGGTTAATTAGGATTATTTTAATGTTAATTAAATCTTAACAGTAATTAGAATAATTAATTACTATTAAACAGTAATTGTAATTAATTATTCTTAACTAGATAATTAGCAGATAATTAAGACTAAGTAAACAGTAATTAATAGTTAATTATTTTTTAAAAGTAAAATAATATATAATTAAATTAATTAATGGATTAATTAATGTTAATTAATAATTTAGCCATAATTAATGACAGATTAATTGAGAATCAATAATTTGTGAAATATATATATATATATATCTTTATGAATGAACAGTAAATTAATTCAATTTAAATAAATGAATAGTAAAATAATACAAATTTGAGAGGATGAGCGCTTATTTCTTCTTTCTGCTAAGTTTTCAGTAAAAGTTGCAATAATTTTAGTTATAAATTTCTTTACTGCACTTATGCTCTGAGATGGCTGGATGTTTGCTTTTTTTGCATTTATGGTTTAATAGATGTCTCATTTCTTGTTTCCGCACTCTATCTAGTGATACTCAGTTCAAATGGGTCACATCCTTCATCCTTCAGTTATTGATGGGTTAGGCAAGAACCTAATCTGACTTTGAATGGGGGATGTGTCTCGATAACCACTCCACTGTAATCATATTAACATAGTGTTAAACAAGACCACGGAGGGGACAGGGCGCCACAGCATTCCAACCCAAATATTCAATAAAGGAAAGGAAAAAGCAATATTTACAAGCAAGAATTCAAGTATATCCCAAAGAGAATTAACCCTCCTACAGGAAATGTGGTATGAGAGGATGTGTCGAATGATCAGATGCTTGACTATAAAGTTGATGGGGTCCAACAGTTGGTTGGGCAGAATTTGCAAGCAGAGGTCTCGAGCAATGCCGACAATCAACTAATGGTGGTCGAGGATTATGTTGAGAGATGCGCCACTACAGAATTTTCTTCTGGAGATTTCTTTGTAGATTGAAATGAAATCTGAGCTATTCTTACAATAAGCGGTAAGTTGTGGAAAGGGCTTGGTGATTTTGTGGTTCACTTAGACTTAAAGCCTCTCATAGTGGTCAAGAACTCATGGAAGATAATAAAATTTGTCTGGAATTGGCTATTCTAAAATGGGTGGGATTCCGTTTGAGGAGACGAATCCATTCATTTCTGCTTCCCCCCTTTGTGCGAGAAAAGCGCTAGTGATTTGTCGGGTTATGATGCTTTATCTTCGAATCAGCATCAAAATGTGTTTTTGGCAGCGCAAGAGATACTGTGGAGCTGCAGGGGAGGATGAACCATCGGATGCCCATTCCTATTAGATTAAAAAGTTGATGGGTTCACCTTTGGACATGGCTCAACAATAGATTGAAGAAATTCCATTAGTACTTAGCAATCGTAATTTGATGGAGGGCACTCCGTCCATATTCAGTGATGAGCAATCCTCGCCTTTGGCAAACCATTGTGAGATGAGCAGCCCTTTGGAGATTGAGGGGGTGGTATCTGGGATCAACCCATACGCCACAAAATTTTTATTGCGTGTTTATGGGAGGCGCCACCTCAGCCCTCTAGTAGAGCCAAATGAAAAGGAAGTACCTTCTAACTTGGACTCAAATGAAAAGATAACTGAATTGGAAATTGAATTCGGCGATATTGAAAATTTTACAATGAATAAAGGTGAGAAAAAGAAGAATGGCTCAAAATCCTCGAATAGAAGAACAATGTACAACCTAAGAAAAAGATGAGAATGTTGATCGACTTGCTTCTCTCCTATATAAATATCTTGTCTACTTTTTGTGTTTCGTCTGATGAAATTAATTTTTTATGAATCTCTTTAGGGTGGATTGATGACTATTTGTTACTTTTTTAATTTTTCTAGTTCTTGTTTTTCTTTTCATTTATTTTTTTACTTGTTCAAGATTACCAAGCATGTCTGTTGTATCCTTATTTCAAATCAATAAAACTAACAAATTAATTAAAAAATAAAAAATTAATATATATTTACATACAAAGAGAGAGAAATATCAAAATAGTCAATTGACTTTTGCAAAATATTCAATTTAATCATTAGCTCTTGCAAATAATTTTTTTAGTCCCTTAAACTCTTATGTAAATTTTTTTGTCCCATACCATTAATTTGGATAGAAAATGTTAAATATGAAGGGTAAGTCCTTTTAGAATTTAATTAATAATTTTTTCACAACAAGAAGGGACAAAATCTAGTTGCGACAGTGGAAACCCCAAAATCACAGCGACGAAGCTTAATCGCAGACCGATGGATGAGACGCTGAAGAAGACATTGGCGAAGACAAAAAATGGCGTTCGAAGAGACATTGATGAAGAAGATGATAAAAAAGATGCAGAAAATGACCTTCATAAAAAACGGTCATAGCCTATTTTATATAGAAATATATATATATATATATATATATATATATATAATATAAATCAACAGTACAACAACTCGACCAGGATCAAACTCTACGGTGTCCTGTGCTAGAAAGTTCAAAAGCCTCCCGAGGAGCACATCTCCCCTAACAAAAGAAAAAGCACCCTGACGAGCATACATAGCACAAAAATTCGCCACCCGATTCGCGTTGCGCGATCGGTGGGAAAAGATAACACAAGGAAAGCCAAGCAAGAAAGCGAGGTGATCTGCATGACGCTCTCGCCTAGTGAACGAAGAGTCGTCTCCCAAAGACGACAGAGCCTCCGAACTGCTCCCAAGCAGTCACCCTCTATGATGACTCCATCAATATCCACCTTTGTAGCCTGGAGGGCCTCCCGCAGAATGGTCACTATATGTATCTCTGCCTAAAGAGGAGACTGTTCCTGTAAGCTATCTCCTGCAGCAACTAGTAATTGTCCGTCATAGTAGCGGACGATAGCTGCCCCAAAAGCAGTATACTCCGTAGCTGTAGGACGCGTCAATGTTGGCCTTCAGCCAACGGGTCAGGGGGGCACCATCTGTAGAAGGTGGAGGAGCCCTAATGGGCCATGGACCCCAGGAGTCAGACCCGTCGTGCAGTCCAGCACTAACGATGGCAGAAAGTATCAAGCTTGCGCAGACCATCAGTGTAAGGTGCGGGCAACCGTAAGAATCCTCAGTCCTACTCCTGCATGACTGATAGAGAGAGTACGCAACAAGCTGGCAGCTAAAGGCGTTGAGACGCTAAAGCAATCAAGAACGGCGCAGTAAACTGGTCCCAGGAGGTGAGTGTGGCCGAGAGCAAGCCCCAACGAACAAAGATCTCCATGATGGCACTCATGTAGCTGCAATGAACCACAAAGTGCTCTCTATCCTCCTCCGAGTCACAGTCCCAAGCACGCGCTACTGACTGAGTGAGCCCTCGTCTGATTAACCAACACCTCGTCGGTATAGCATCACTGAGCAGTCTCCAAGAAAACAAGCCTCCTTGGGGCCCAGGGCTATCTCCCACATGGCCTCAAACTGCCAAAGCAGACCTCCTCTCTCCAACCGGTAGATCTGGCTGGCTCTGCTCTCGGTAAAATCATCCACATGCCACTGCAGAAAATAACCTTCGCAGAGACGCGAGTGAAGTGGCTTGTCGGGATGAAATGGCTTTTTTGCGAGAAAATGCGTCAAAGAAGACGAAAGCCAGAGCTGCGGGATTTCCTTTGCGATCGAGTCAGATATAAAATTTCACCCGTCTCATATATAATCCTTATAGCTTAATATTAAAAAAATGAGAGTATCATAAATTTTAATTAGCTAAATCACAAAGATACAATTTTACCATTCATATTTAACAGTTTCCATCCAAATTAATGATATGGGAAAAAAATACTTACATAAAAGTCAAGGGCCAAGAATATTATTTGCAAGAAAAAGGACTAATTTGAATATTTTGCAAGAGTCAATGAATCATTTTGATAATTTTTCTATATATATATATTTAAAACATGACTTGTAAAACAAATGGTAGAAAAACAAATAGCATAATTCATGAATATTAAGATCATTATTTAAACCAAATGTTCAGATCAACATATTTCACAGAAAAAGCAATACAAATCCAGAATTCCTCCTCCATCTAGGTCACTATCCATCCATCTAGCTCTAATCTCGTTGTTGATCATATCACACAACGATTTGATTCTTTGAAATATTCTTAATACTAGTGGCCTGGAGACTACTTGTAAGAATGTTTATCCTAAGAGATAGAGACGTTTCAATCCCTCTAAGAAATAAAACATACTAAAGAAACCGCAAAAGCTTTATCATAATTTCTTAAGCTTTATAATCAGACAAAATAATATCAGTGCATACTTTGAACCAATATAGATATAATATTTGTTAAAAACCAATAATTTCACAAGGATTGTTCACTGCTAATAAATAAAAAGGAATCCTGATTCCTGACTCAACTTTTAACAAAGCCTAATAAAAGTAAAATGTAAGAAACCCGAAGGATGCCAATGATATGGAATTGAAGGAATTGATTTCATAGCATACAAATAAATTTAGATAATTAAAATTAAAGAAAGAAATATTTGGCGACCTATTTAATTTTTACATTGGTGCGGGAGCTGAGATTTGAATAGAGTGACGGTTTGATCTCTAAACGTTTCCGAGTAGAATCCCCCTTCTGAGTGAGGTTTCAGATCCAGTATGGCAGCAATCTCTGAGGCTTTCCTGTTTGCAGCCATTTCCAGACGCCTGTGCGAGAGCGAGAGAAAGGAGAAGAGGGCCAAATTGCCTTTGGAAAATCAAAGATTTTTCTTTAAGGAGAAAACTAAATAAATCAAAGATTTCAAATGGAAATTGCCCAAAGCATTGACCAACTCCTGAGAAAATTAATAATAATTGAAATTTGTTTTAGAGTAGGCAGAAGTTCCGACAGAAACAAGAAGACAATTGCACTTGCAATATTTTAAGAAATATTGTTGGGCAGTTTTTTTGTTTTTTTAATTTTTTAAAGAGTTATGGGTGTTCATCTGAATTATTCATCAATAATAAGAAACAAATTTGAGCCCGAATAGAAAGTCTCACCTTAGGATATTTCCAACCTACCGTAAGACCCGCATTCAAGTCCACCCAGAAATATGAATCAAAATTAATAATAGATAGTTCAATGTTGCACACATAGTGCGGTTGTGAGCTCGTAGTATTTGAGCTTGTGCGGTATCTGCAAAGGCTAAAAACAAGAGAAGCTTATCATCAAAATGTGTGTAGCAATAAAATAGTACATTGTAGCCATGTTACTACTCTAGCAAGTGCCAACACAATTCTTTAAGTTGCTTTGAGCACATCGTAGTCACATAAAATGAATTTTCATAAAGTAGTGCAGCATTTATGCTTATTTTGGAATGTTATTATATTATTTTCTCTTCAATTATTATAGGCAACAATACTTAAAAGTAACATGTTGTTGTACTGATCTATATGTGCAATATTCCTGCTCCGATGAAACTCCAGCAAATAGGTATGAGGGGGAGGGTAGAGGAAGTTCCTTGCCAAATTAAGATCTTTAATGAAAGTAAATGAGTAGTAGCATTCAAAGTAAAGATGTGTGATAATTTTAATTATCTCCTCACAAAAAAATAACAATGACTTGACATGAGACCCCTCCAATATTATAAATCTTTAGTTTTAAGCCCCTTATGAAAATATTTTCATGTGAAACAAGATTGTATTGAGTTTATTGTTTCTGTATCAAACCCATCTATATTATCTATACCAATCATCTTCATGAAGAGCAACCAACATCTGCTACTTGGCATTAGTCAAAGAGCATTCATGTAACGACCCCACTAAATGGATAAGAGATTAATCCAAATATTGGGATGTTACCTTAGTACCCAATACTCGATTAGAAGAAACCAAGTCAAGTATAAATGCTATGTGGCCAAGTCACTTTATGAGTAATTACTAAGTTAAAATAAAGTTATACAAATGAATGCAATATAAGATACATGATAAAGAGATACATGTAAATATAACATTACAAGTATTTTCAATACAAGCAATTAGAATAATCCACTCATTTATCCCAAGTAGTTACAAAATAGTAAACACAACATAGATTAACTAAGAGTAGGTAAAAGTAACTTAAGTAAATTCAAACAGTTTATAACTTAATTATTACAGACCTTTCAAAAATAAGAGTAAAAGACAGTAAGTATGTCACTCTCTCGCTTGTAATAAAATACAAGTAAGCAATTCTAAATTAAGCAAAAGCAAAATTCTTTATAAGCCCTTCAAGCACTTGGACCTGCATTACCTGAATCAAAGAGCTCTTGATCTATCATATTTTGGTATTTAAATATGATAGGGCAACGCAAAAAAAAAAGAAAAAGTGTAGTTAGACTAAACAGTCTAAGCACATTTTAAGATTGGTTATATTTTTAAATTAATAAGATATCACAAACATAATTTACAATTTAAATTAAGCAGTGAAACTATAAAAGTGTTAAGTATGGAAAAAAGAATTAAGCATAACTATAAAGGAGACAATATGAAATAAGTTGAGTAAAAATACTCACTTATATACAAATCCTAGCCTGCATCCAAAATTGGTAAGGGAAAGTATCTTAAAGGCTAGAAACTACTATGTGCATTAAAGTAAATGAAAGGAAAATAATACATGTTCAATAAAATTTATGCTAAGTAAGCAAATGAAATACAGTGAAGCATTAAATAAAATTAAGCAACATACACTGTATTTTAATGAACTGTAAATGAACAAAATATAATATTGGAAATAGAAAATGTAAAGCATAGAAAATAAAGAAGTATTTTAGACTCTTGATATAAAATAAACATAGCCTAGGACTATGAAAAGTAAGCATAACTAAACAGTTATGAAGAGATCTTACAATCAATAAGGTTGTAAATGAACTCCTATATTATTAGTTAAAGCTATATTTAGAAGTTATCTCATTCTGCGGGAGTGCTCAACAGAATGGGACGAGGAGTTAAGCACGCCTGCCTAACTAGATACAGTGGGGAGGTCGAACATTCATATTTACCCTCTATAAAATGTGAAGTCCTTTTATAAGCGTTGTCTTTCTTGTTCACATTTGCCATAAGGCATCCCCATAAAGTCTTATGAAACTTTTTATTTATGCACAATGATCTTGAATGAATGTTCAAGGGAAAAGGCTCAAAGTTAAGCAAGCATTCAATAAATTTCAATAATTATAAACTATATGATATCATTTTATTAGCTAAACTTTAATAATCTACTTAATGATTGGAGCTAATTGAACTCCAAATTGACTTATAGATATTGATCTTTAAGTCAATTTTAATAAAAGTAGAAGAAAGATAAGTTTGGAAAATAATATTTTCATGTAATTGAAGTTCATCCTATACTAGTCCTAAACTAATCAAATCAAATAGATTATGATTAAAGTTTAAGGAAACTAGTAAAGAAGAATTGTATTTATATATTGCTAAGCTAATGAAAGTATTACCTAAAGAATATTCTATCAGCTTCATCTAGTTAACTTATAAACTAAAATGTATCAACTCAATTTAATCATGAAATTATTTAATATTAATTGATATTGAATATTTGAAATTAAGAAAAGAGATAGATTATACCCTACATGAAATAATTCATTTTAAGATTGTAGGGAATTAGAAATCTAAAAATTTATTTAAAGTATGAAAAGAAGATATTACTCTCAATCTAATTGATTGAGAACTAATGTAAGAGGTTAAAGACTATTAAATTATATATTAGTCATCTAAGTAATTGTTTAAACACTAGTTAAAATATAAGTTCTTTTAGTGATCTTAACTTAGAAGATTGATATGTTAATCTTGATAAGTTACAAAGGAAATTGAAAGGTTCTAATTTAACCTTATATATAATTATTGGAAAAGCATAACACTTATAATTTAAGAATTTTATTCTAATTTTAGAAAAATTTTGGCAAGACCTCCTTTGTATTTGCTCAAAATAAACACATATAATATTAATATATAAGTCAATCCATTACATGGAATTGACAATTTCCAGTTCTAATAATTTCAATAGTTATAAGAAAAATCAAATGAAACAATTTGCTAACCTAAGATTCTCACATCCTAAATCAAACATCTATGAAAATAATAAGAGATGTAGTAATTAATTTAGCAATTTATGAGGGCAGCATCATTTGACTTAATTTACAATAAGTAATGGCATTTAGTTCAGCATTTCTTTATTTATTAGTTTATAACTTAACCTGTAAAGAATAATAGTATTTAGTTTAGCATTTATATATAAAAGAAATAATAATCACTTAAATTGAATTCTAGCATAGCATTTGTTTCTTACAATGCATTTAATGATAGAAGTTAATTTAATTCAAATAATATAAAGGACGGTATTAGACCCCACATGATCCATTGATTCTTTTATTTATATAATTGGCCACATATGGTTTTAATATAAGAAGTGATAGTATTTGATTCCATACGATCTTATTGATCTCACTTTAGAATAAAAGGCAGCATTTGATCATATTTGATCTCATAATATAAAAGATGGCAGCATTTGATCATTTTTTATCTTACTTTAGAATAAAATGCAGTATTTGATCACATGGATTTGATTAACAACATTTGATCACATTTGATCTTATAATATAAAAGGTGGCAGCATTTGATCACTTTAAATTAAATAACAGCAATTGTTCTCCTATTATATTAGATGACTACATTTAGATCTCAAATTATACATGACATCATTGGATCTCAAATAATACATAGTAGCATTGGATCTCATATGATAATTGGCAGCAATTGATTCATATTGAAATTAATGATAGTAATTATTCTCCCATTACATTAGATGACTACATTTGGATCTCAAATTATACATAACAACATTAGATCTCAAATAATACATAGTAGCATTGGATCTCATATGATAATTGGCAGCAATTGATTCATATTGAAATTAATGACAGCAATTGTTCTTTCATTACATTAGATGACAACATTTGGATCTCAAATTATACATGGCAGCATTGGATCTCAAATAATACATAGTATCATTGGATCTCATATGATAATTGGAAGCAATTGATTCATATTGAAATTAATGACAGCAATTGTTCTTCCATTACATTTGATGACAACATTTGGATCTCAAATTATACATGGCAGCATTAGATCTCAAATAATACATAGTAGCATTGGATCTCATATGATAATTGGCAGCATTTGGATCTCATAAAATACATGGCAGCATTGTATCTCACAAACTAAATGACATCATTTGGATCTCCTAAAATACATGGCAGCATTTGAATTTCATAATATAATGGCAGTATTTGGATCTCCTAAAATACATGGCAGCATTTGTATCTCATAAACTAAATGACAACATTTGGATCTCATAAAATACATGATAGTATTTGAATTTCATAACATAAATGGCAGTATTTGGATCTCCTAAAATACATGGCAGCATTTGTATCTCACAAACTAAATGATAACATTTGGATCTCCTAAAATACATGGCAGCATTTGTATCTCACAAACCAAATAACAACATTTGGATCTCCTAAAATACATGGCAGCATTTGAATTTCATAACATAAATGGCAGTATTTGGATCTCCTAACATAAATGGCAGCATTTAATCACATTTGATCTTATTGAGCTTACTTTAGGATAAAAGGCAACATGTGATTCATATTAAATTAACTAACAACATTTGATTATATAAATTGATTGACAGCAATTTGATCACATTATTACAAGGGATATGTAATTTAAATTGCATTCTAATATGAAGTATATGACATCCAAAGAAACATGTAAATTGCATATGACTAACATGATTCATTTATTATTATAACAAATCTAGAACTCATAAATTCATTTATGAAGTAATAAAAATTCAAACTAAAATGGGAAATGGTGGATAATGTGAATCATAAATTCTAGCATTTAATAGGATATTATAATAGATACAACTTTTGAATTCATGGCATTATGAAAATTAAAATCATTAATTATTGGTATATCCATTTCATCACTATGTAAGACAATAGTAGAGAAAGTATATTACTCTTTGAACTAGGTATGTACATAAGCATAGATAACTTTAAATTTTAACTTTGACATACATCAAACTATATTGAAATATTATAGAATGGATTCATTTTTAATTGTACAAACTATACTAAACAATTTTAAGATGTATTATTTTACATATCACATACTGCATATATTAATAATTCATACTACGTTTAATACTCAATTTTAACACAAAAATGCCTAAAATTCACGAGTTAAGTTTAAACAAAAAAATTAAACAAGATAACTATTTCAATTATATTCATATGTAAAGAAAGTTGTAGTACAAGAGAAATGCATGTCATTATTAGAAATTATCATTTAGTATTATTATGATTTCATATGAAAGGTTTATTCTAAATTATTATATTTTAAAAGGTTTGAACATTTACAATAATAAAGGGTCCTAAAAGTAATAAATCATGTACTTAAATCCAAATCACTATAATAGTATTTACTAAATCTAGAAATCTAAGAACAGATTTAATCCATGTTGTCTTTAAGGCATAATAAAATCATACATATTGGATGCAATAAAATTAACCTAATCACCCAACATGTTTAATAGCTTTGCAAGTAAGTTAAAGAGAATGAAGATAAAGTGTGCTTCAAATACATAAACCTTGCCAAGAAAACCACCTTTGATGGAACTCAGAAAACGCTATTCAACATATGAGTTAAATCGTAGAAAAAAATTAAATTAAATTCATTTGGGAATTCAAGATCTAGAATATCTAGAACTCATATCTGTTTTATATTTGATTAAATCATAAAATAAACATCTAACTATCAGGAGACTAACCTGAATTCAGTTGATATTAATCCAACAAGTTATAAGTTAGATCTATTAGGATTTACTAATATCAAATCCATACGATCACATTTCTCTCAAACATCCACTGGGATGTAGATTCCCCTGAATCTAAATACTCAGGAATATAGAGCAAGATGAAATATAGAAAATAATGCGTTAAAGTGTTGTGAGGCATAAGACCCAAATCATGCTCTACCCTTGTTGTGAAACTATGTAACAAAAGAAAATAAAACAAATAATAATGGGAAAATGAAACTAACTGTCATGAGTATTTTAGGAACAAGGTATAAGACTACTGCATGCAGATAGTGGCATAGAATCACAGTCCAGCTAAAGTCATATAGTCTAGGCAATATGAAATGGAGATTCCTCGATCTAGCAGTAAAGGTAATGTCTTTAAGCCATTGGAGATAATGAAAAATCCATTATGAATAATGAATTAATGGAAATCAAAGCATCTCTAAGTCCAATACAGACCACATCTGGTTTCTATACTTTCTTTATCATAGAACACAACACAGAATCATCTTAAATAATACGATAAGCCCAATTTGCTTTAATAGAAGAATTTAAACGCTACAACATAATGGAAGAAATTTAATAAAGAAAATTTCTGCAACCATATGTAATCTCTTCACTCCTTATTGACTAACTGCAAAGAAAACAATACAAGCATTGCAGATGATCAACTCACCAGGTTAGATATTTTCTAAGTAGATGAAATTAAGAAATTATTGGGAGTTAACACTACCCTAAATAAAATTTCAAACTTACTTTTAGTGTAAAAGTTTTATCATCATCAAATACAAATAATGAACTAGATTCAAAGTCGAGATAGTAAATATGGAGA
Organism: Gastrodia elata; assembly: GCA_016760335.1. NCBI lineage: Eukaryota > Viridiplantae > Streptophyta > Magnoliopsida > Asparagales > Orchidaceae > Gastrodia > Gastrodia elata. The sequence goes on from CM028677.1 coordinate 41,206,921, forward strand.
TTAGGGTAGTACCTTTCTCGCTGCCGTCCGGTAGGGTCTTAGGGTTGCGATATGTCTGGCCGAATCTCCAAAGCTCAAATCGCCCTCGCAGCTTCTCCCCAATATTTTAGCAGTTACTTAAGCTAAGAGAATGGATGTGTCAAAAGAAAAAATGGAGATTCAAGAAGACAAATTAGGGGGGATAAGGTCGTCAGGGGTGCAGCTGGCAAGTGTACGAAGGCCGAACTAAATGTAGAGCATGATCGCTCGAGTCCTGCAGCATTCCCTCTTGGACCATCGGATGCGTCTTAACTGAGCATAATATCCATGGGATGGTGGATATATCCTGTTAATTTATGCAAAATCCTCATCGATCAGGCCATTGAATCTCTCTTTTGAGATCAACGGTCTGATCTTGAGGAGGAAAGGCCGAAGGTATCTCATTGGGTAGTTTACATGTTCTGTGTTCTAGTATTAATGGCAGATCTCCACCTTTTGTCATTTATTCATTGGATAAATTAATTGAATTTATATATTAAGTTATTTTAATTACATTATTCAAATATTAAATTAAATTATTTATCTAATCAAAATAAAATATCCTAACTCACTCCGAAAAACCCTAAATTTTCGCCATTACCTATTTGAGGGGTGAGGAACTCAAAAATGTAATCAGATTTTTGATCGGAGGTGTATTTAATTTACCTAATTTTCTGTGCATTAAAATATCATCAAAATATTGACAAAAAATTTGACGACTCCAAAACACTTCCTAAATACCACACCTATCTAATTTGGGTGTGGTGAGTCCAATGGCAGACTCCATTTTCGATTCTGAAGCCTAAATAAATTATGTATTTTCAGAATTATCAGAAAACCAAGAAATATTGAAAATTATCAAATGGTCTCCAAATCGTACAAAATTTGAGGCGGAGACTTCTAACTCTATTATAAGTGTAATGAAATAGGCTTTGAGTCAATTAGATCACTAATTGATGGGTAACAACATCTGGGTTGTTACAATTCATGTGTAGGAAAAAGAGTTTGAATACAGTTGGATAAGCAACTTTTGAAGCTTTCTGATAATTAATTCAATCGATCCTCCATGATCCCAATTCAAGTCCTAAACCTCTTCACCAACTATGCAGTAAGTTATTAATGGAGTATATATGTGTAACAATCCAAGTTGTTACCATAGTTGATTAGGACTAACCCTAAGTCTTAAACATAATTATAAGTGCTAATTAGGTCAATTGGAGTCAACCTCTAAGACCTAGTCCAAATTAGGAGTCAAATGGATCGAATCCTGATTTCTGAAAATCCAGAAACCCTAGAAATTGACCAATTTAAATTGACCTCCAATCGAAAAACGGACATCGCCATTGCATTCCTTGACCCAAAATTAGCTTGGTGTGAAATTTTAGTGTCAATCGAAAGTCATCGAAATTTCGACGAATATTTTAATAATAAAAATACCCCGGACTTCGCCATTGAATTCTTTGACCCCAAATTAGCTAGGAAAAATATGTTCAAAAATTTTTGGAAATTAAAAAAAAAAAATTATTTAATTAATTACTTAACGGCCGCCATTAAGTAATTAACGGATCCGTCAACTGTAGCTGACGGCGCCGTCTATCCAGACGGCACCCTCTCAGCCGTTGGATCGCGCCCGGATCCAACGGCTGCGGAGCCGTCGTCCTCGACAGCTCTGTCCCGCATGCCACGCGACGTCCCGCCGCCCCGCCCGGCCAACCGGAGCCCTCCCTGACCTCGGCGAGGTCGCCGGTGCGCCTATAAGGCCCCGGCTGATCGGCGGGCTCCGGGTTAGCGAAATCGGAGTCTGATTTTCCCCGACCCGAGCACGAGCCCCCGTCCATCGTCAATCCAGGTACCCCTCGATCTCCCCCTCTGTTCTTCCTTTCGCGGTCGCATAGCATGATTATTGTAGATCTACACTAGGATCGATGATCAACCGGACCTGATCGACCTCGATCAGGTCCGGCTGACTCAGGCCTGGGCTTAAAGCCTCGGGGCAAAGTTACGCACGACCCCGAAACCCTAGAACCTAGGGTTACCATAGCCGCCGTCTCCGGCCACCTCGGCGAAGGTCTGCCCACCGGCGTGTAGCCCTCGTCGAGTGCTACCGTCGGCCGTGCGGGCCGAGGTGGTCCGGCGCCGGGAAGGCCGGCAAAAGCCGTGCCCTAGCCCGGCGCCCTCGGACCATCTCCGTGAAGGAGACGAAGTTCGGGTTGGACCGGGTCGACCCGAGCCCGACCCGCCCAAGCCGGGTCCGCGTCAGCCGGGTGGGGCCCACCACGCCATGTGGCGCCTTCTGAGCTTGCCACGTGTCCTAGTGGGACCCACCAGCTGAAGCCCGCGACCTTTCAGCTTCGGCCGTGGGGCCCACAGCGCCACGTGGCAGCCAGCCGGCATGCCACGTGTCACGTGGGGCCCACAGCCCGAGCCTGTAACAGCCCAAACTCTTAACACCAAGGTATTGTCCGCTTTGGCCTTAAAGGCCTCACGGTTTTGCCCTCAGAAGATAACTTTCCAGCAGGTCACCCATCCTGGGAGTGCTCCCACATGAGCACGCTTAACTTTGGAGTTCTTATCAGGAACTCCACCGTTATCTGAAAAGGCGCCTCGATGTTTAAGAGTTTCACTCATTACTACTTAAGTGGGTCATCACAATCTCCCCAACTTAAGTAATTGACGTCCTCGTCAGTATCCACACACAGATCCAAGAACCATCCATTGGGTAGATAGGACTAGAGGTGACCCCTACAGGCACAAGAGGTACCCACAACCATATAGCACCTTAACCATCATGGGTTCAAGAGACTGCTCACATGAAGTTGTACTTTGCCCTGTATGGCACTTAGCTTTCTCTTTTGAGACCAACAGTCAAATCTTGAGGAGGAAAGGCCGAAGGTATCTCATTCAGCTTAAGAGTTTCACTTATTACTACTTAAGTGGGTCATCACAAAGCCGCACGGCAGTTCGGCTCCCCAGTGGGGCCCACAATGCCACGTGGCCGCCTCTGGGCCCGCCACGTGTCAAGTGGGACCCACTGCCCGGTCACCCGCGGCAGTTCGGCTTCCCCGTGGGGCCCAAAATGCCACGTGGCAGTCTTTGGCAGTGCCACGTGTTAGGTGGGGCCCATTGCCTAGTCACAGAGCTGACTCAGCCCCTGTGGGGCCCACAGTGCCACATGGCAGCCTCTGGTAGTGCCACGTGTCTAGTGGGGGCCCACTATCTGTTAATTAAAAATTTAATTACTGTTAGTGTTAATTAATTAACTGTTAGTGATTAACTAATTACAGTTACTGATTAATTAACTTATGATCAGTGTTAATTACTTTTGAAGAGTAACCTTTAATTAATTAAGTTATTAGAGATTAATTAGGGTTAATTTGATATTAATTAAACCTTAAACAATAATTAGAATAATTAATGATTATTAAACAGTAAAGTATAATTAATTATTCTTAATTAGATATTAACAAGTAATTAAGGCTAATTAAATAGTGATTAGCACTAATTACTTTGCTACAGTAAAATATTAATAAATATAATTTAATTAATTAATTAATAGATTAATTAATGTTAATTAATAATTAAGCCTAATTAATCACATATTAATTAAGGATTAATAATTTCAGAAATTTTATATAAAAACTTTAGGAATGAATAGTAAAATTATTTAATTTGAATAAATAAATAGTAAAATAATTCAAATTGTATTTTTGAATAGTAAATCTTAAAAGTTTAATAACTTTTTATAGGATGATCCAAATATAGCTAATATAAGTCTTAAAATACTCAAAAAAATGTAAGGAATCAAATAACATAATGTAAAAATTTATTTTGGGTACGTATAATGAGGTAACATTTTAGGACCTATTTAGAGCCTCATAACTTTTTACCCGGTTATCGAAACATAGTCAATATGAGTCTTTAAATGCTCAAGAGAGTGGCCCCATCACCGTAGTAGTATTAGTTTTCCTATTTGGGCATCATGATAAAAAGTCAACCCTAGAACTTAGGGTTGACTTTAGTGAAAAATGACCTTAATGTCCTTGGAATTCAAATGGCCATAACTTTGTCAAATCAACTCCAAATTCAAAAATTCAAGAAGCTATCTAACCTAGAATTCCAATGTCATTATTATACTGAAATAATATTTAGGATTTGAACCCTAGAAATTTAAGTAAATGACCAAACTATCCCTAGCCTTATTTTAGTCATGACTTGACCGTTTGAGGTCCAATTTGGACGTACTTACTGCCTATCTTCAAGTTAGACAGTCAGAAATTAGTTGGAAAAGAGAAACCTCAGTTTTGACCCCCAAATCAAAAGTTGACTTTTCGGACCCTTAAGTAGGTGCAAAATAGTCCTTTTGTCAAAAATTTAGGATAGACACCCTTAACATTTAATTAATCTTTTAAAATACTAAAATTTACGTTATAAACATATTAGTGATAATCAAATGAGTGAAATCAACCCTTAAGTTAGATTCCAATAATTTCTATTAAGTCTTAAGCACTACACCTTAAGGACCTTTCTTGAGAATAGGAATAGATCATATGTTAGAATTCATTCATTAGGTAAATTGGGTTACCCAACGGTTGAAACCTTGGTTTATTAGTTTCTAGACTTTCTTTTATTTTACAACTCATTCTGATTATTTTATCTTTTAATCCTAGATTTAAGGTAGGAGATTCATCCTATTAAGTTTAATTACTTAATAGGATTTGCCTTAACTAGTAGATCACTTATAGAATAAAACATAGAACTTAGGTCTTAACCTCTTTGGATTATGTGATTAAACCTAAATCTCATAGTGTTTAATCCATAATCTATATGTTTAGAAGATCTTGATCAGATCTTAGTTAGGACGTCTAAATTCACAAAAACTAGGACGTATGATTTATTGATTTAACTCGTAGTCGTCTACCTAATTGAACTAGATTAGAACCTGATCAGTTCTAATCCTTTTTAACTTATAAGGATGAGTTTCTGAGTTACACTCGATAGTAGGAAAATGGTGATCTTGAACTTATGTAACTTGGAATAGTTAGAATAGGTTAAATAGAAAACAAATGATATCACAATGTTTAGTAGAGTCCCTTACTTCTATTTGATATTTTGTTGCTTATGCGTTCCTTGATTTTTGTGCCATATTTCTTTGAGCATATCATATAAGACATTTGATGCATGAATAAAATGTTAGGAAAATATGGAGACTCCCTAGATTCCTTGTGAAAATATTAAAGTAATTAATGAGAAGATAATGATTTGATGTGTTTGAGCTGCCTCTTAGTGTTCTTTTGATCATCCCGATTGTTGCCTTAGCCATATGGTGCTAGGAACCGCCCTAGCTGTACTGGTGCTAGGATCTTTCGGGTATGACTGTTGGTGACCTAATTGTATCATGCTAGGAACCGGCCTAGTCATACTGTGTTAGGGCCTTCTATGTTGACTGTTGTTGCCTTAGCCGTATCGTGCTAGGAACCGCCCTAGCCGTACTGGTGCTAAGATCTTCAGCCCTTTTTGGTGAGCTAAGTAGCTCTTTTTTGTATGTCAGATTGTACACATATGGTTTTATATGCAGTTGTTATTGTTGTTTACTTTTCAATATTCTTATTTAGTCAGCTATTTCCTTGTACTGCTTTTATATATATTTAGGATGTTAGAATCTTGCTGCTATTTATATGTATCACTGCTGAGTTAACTTATTTTAATTAGCATATTTTCTATTTATCACCAGCATGTTTAGGATGTAGAACTTTTCTTACAGCACGTATTTAGTTATGTATATTTATATGCCATTCCTTGTTTAGTTTGTATGCGAGGTATGTCTCAGCCTCTTTCCTTTCTTTGCTTAAGCTATAGATGATGGTTTATAGCTTTCCATTTTCCCTTGTATTACTTACTGCTCCCTTACACATATTATTGCTTAGAAGTAGTAAAATGGTGATATTATATAACCTTTATGATAATTAGCTTAAAATGTACTTAAACAATTGTCTAACCAGATTTTTCTTTTCTTTAGCTGGAGCCCTACATTGTGAAACCGACAATGACAAATCCTTTTTAGTTAGATAAGTAGGAGTTAGGAGTTGAGCCATACCCAGAGGAGGAGCCCGTAGAGGAAGCCGCTGTTTAGTATTTATTTTATATGTGAGGATGAGAGTATTTGCACATTCTATTCTATTTGAACTTTTTAAATGATGTAATAATATAGGTACATTGACTGCGTATTTAGATTGTATACTTATATTCTGAGTTCTACTTTTGCTATTTATATTGTGATGCTTGGATGGTGTACATTTCCTTAAATCGCTTCCGCACTCTGTTTGTTTACTTAGATAGTGACTGTGTAATAACCCTAGGTTGTTACCCTAGCTAAAATTAGATTAATTAAGCTAAACCAAGGTTTGATTTTGATTCTATTAGATTTAATGGGTCATTTAAACATAAACATAGAAGTTTGAAATCAATTGGAGCTAAATTGGACAATTTGGTATTTTTGGCTATTTTTAAGCCATGAAAAATACTTAAATTATTTTGATCTCTAAATTGAAATCTGATTTCATTTTTGAATTCTTCATACCCAAATTAGCTAAGGATGAATTTTTGGGAATTTTTGGAGCTCATTTTGCCATAAATTGGATTTATAAAAATAATAGGAATTAATAGGATTATTAAATTGAATTATGTTAATTAAATTAAATATTTAATTAAAAATTTAGGGCTGGGATTTGCTGTCAGACCGTGGCAGATCCGCTGCGGGGTCTCGACAATGGTGCATAGCTTCGGACCCGTATGATGCCTGGCACGCATCTTGGTGTAGCCCGTTCAGCGGCACGATCCATCCACATCGTGATCTGATCGTGGCCGCTCGATCAAAAAATCCGATCCAATGCTTTCCACGCCCCGTCTTAAGTAAACTCCGATTGAGCGTTGGATCCTTCAGTTGGATCCGACGGACCATCCATCTCCCCGCTCGACCATTATTGATCAAGTGATCAGGACCACCCAGTCCTAATCGAAGGTCCATCAAACGGCTGCGCCTTTCCCGTAGATGTTCATCATCGTCCCAGGCGTGGAATCGCTGGCAGCTCCCGACAGGATCCCAACGTCCTGCCCTCGTGGCAGTACGGGGATGGAATCTTGTCCCCCACGACCTCTCCCGCACCCCCATCGCCATAACCGGGTTGCTCTCCCGGAATTGCCCCTTCTTCGTTCGGAGCACTCAATCGCCAGCCTTGTGCCGAAGCTGTGGGCTCGATCCTGGCCCTGGGAACTCGTCTCCAAGCTATAAATAGCCCTCGATCTTCGGCAGCCAAAGGTTTTGCTCTGGCCTCATCCCCATTAAAATTTCTCGTGCCTCTCCATTCTAGGCCCTCTGCTACTGGTGTGGCGGCCCGTTCAGTTACCGGTGGAGCTCAGTTCGATCATCTTCCGCTGATCGTGGGTGTGGTTTGGCGTTCAAACCCCCAGCTGCTGGTGTGGAGCTCAGCTATCCCCGTGTCCTCTACTGTGCACGGGTTCATCCAGTTCAGGTACTCCCTTTCCCCTGTGAACTAAGTAAGCTCACTGTCCTGCTTACTTAGTATGATGAGTTCCCGTAGATGCTTGAGAATTAAAGGATCATCAGTAATCCCATTGGAAATCGCCTGAGATGATGAAGGCCTGACAATGCTGACCATGGTCGAGCAGGAGACATCGTCCGAGGAAATTCCAAAAATTGTAGATTTCACATATTGGTCTTAAGGAAGGGTAAATCTCTGCATTATTGCATTTTCTATTGAGCTTGTAGGGGATCGATATGGTCTGTGTAACCCAAGGCAGCTCGATATGAGCTATCCTCACTTGGACGGTTTTTGGTAAAATAGTTCGAGTAAGGATCTAGAGTGTTAGCCGTCCCTGAGCTTAATGGAGTCGTGATTCAGCCTTGTGATGGCCCAGGGATGGTGTAGGGTTTGATTTGAGACAGTTTTGTGGTCTGTGGGAGGAGAATTCCCTCCACATAGAATTTTAATGGCTGCCTTCCTCCCAATAGTGGATTAGGGGTTTCTGTCCAGCCCCAATAGGGGTTTGGGGTTAGATCGATCGATCTCTCGCTGGGTAACGTGCGCCGTTTCTCCTCGTCCGTCGTCGTGGTCAAAGGAAGTGGAATTTGGGGATTTAGGGTTTTTCCTAAGTCGCCTCCTGTCGGGACCAGGCGCGAAGAAGGAGACGACAGCGTGACCCGCGCTGTCCAGCAGTTACTGGGCTCTCGACCTGATTGACCCGCGTAGTTTATTTCGGGCCGCCGTTTAAATTAGAAATTAAGGAATTATATTCCTTCTATTAAATGGCATAATTATTAATATAATTGATTATATATAGTTTTAATTTAAATAAACATTCAGAATAAATTAATTAAATAACTTTAGTTATACAGATCCAAATGGTATGATCCAATATACCATTTGAATCAGAAAAATTCAAGGAATCTGAATATAAAATAAAATCTCAGATCTAATGGTTGGATTTAAAAATATTGGCCAAACCTTTTATATTCATAAATAAATAATATAAAATCATTTAAATATCCAAATTGTGAGTTTAATGGCTCTGATTGCTCCCTGCACCCTAAGGAACAATTCTAGACCCTTAAAATCTATTTTGGAGAATTAATTTTCTTAATCACTCCTTAATCACCCTAATCAAGGATTAGTGAGCTAAACATTAATTAAGCCTCTGTTTTGGGTGAGGATTGTTCCTAACCTCACATTAAGTCTACTAGAACCTAAGTGTAAGGTTGGATTACCCTAAATTGTCTTAATTTTACTAATCACCTTAAGTGACCTAATTAAGTGATTAGTGTTAATTAAAGATCATTTAGGTCATCAAAACCTAAATTAAGGGTGTTTCCCACTTCATTAAGTAATATGAAACACATTAAAATAGACTAGAGCAAATTTGGGTAGTTAAACCCTAAAATCCCAATTTTGGCCTTAAGAGGGGCATTTTGGTCATTTTGACCAAAATGTGATTTAGTGTTCTTTAAATGATTGAAAGTTCAGTAAACCACTATAAAGTAGATTCAAAATGTTTTCTGAAATCCTAGAACAATAATAGTGTTAATATAATCATTAATCCATAAGATCTCATTAAATCCTTAATTAAGATACTTAGATCTTAAGTTTACTTATAAAGATCATATGGCATTAAACTCTAAATCTAATAATTGACATGGTCAATTATCTCATTAATAAGTTCAGTTAAAATAACTTAAGAATTAAGTGTTAAAAGAAAAGTAATTGGAAATGTCTAAGTAAAATCTTAGCTTAAAGATCCAAAGTGATCAAAACTCAGACCCTTAGATCTTATGTAACCTAAGAAGGTCAATATGGGTTTAGTGTTAATCTAATACTTGGAATTTTAACCTTAATAAGCTCCTTATAGTTAATTATGAAATTAGATTCTAAAGAAAATCACAAATGGAAACTCTTAAGTCAAACTCTAATTAAAAGTCTAAAGTGATCAAACTTCAGATCTTTAGATCTTGGACCTTAGACTTAAATCTTCAATTTGAATCAAACCACCTCCAATTGAAATTATTTAATGATTGATTGTTTAATCTTTTGAAACCTCCCATATGGGTATAGGATGATTCAATCAATAAGATAATAAAATTATCTTAAAGATTGAATATAAATCTTAGATTCTCAAGTTCTTAATTGATTATTTTATCTTATAATCAATAGAATAACCTTTCACTAAGATCTTAGTTCCTAAATCATTCAACTTATAGGATTCTTTACCTTCAAATTGGGTAATAAGTTAGAAACCTAGATCCTATTTAGAATATCACCTAGGATTTGGGATTTGAACTCAACATAGGGTTTAAGTTCTAAATTCTTAAATCTTGATTTATTTAATCAAGATTTGGGGTAAGAGAGTAAAATATTCATAAAACTAGGTCGTTGATTTGCTTACTTAAACTATATAGTCGTCACATGATTTTGGATTAGAGCTTGTTAAGTTCTAATATTTAACTTTAAGGACGTAAATCTGAGATTCTACTCGATAGCTGGATATTGGAGATCCTAAGCTTGTACCTTCTCAGAGTAGTCAGATTTGGTAATTAGACAACAACAGATATCACATAAGTCTAAATTGAGTCTCTTGCTTACTTTGACTAGATTGCTTTGCATACTTTGTATTTGAGCTTTATTCCTTGAGCATAATAGGAAAAACTTAGGATATGGATGATACATCCTAAGCTAGTATTGAAATTGCATATCATTCAGTTTTATTTTGTCTACAGTTGGTAGAATATGTCCTAGCTTAGTCTGCCTCTTCAGTAGTAGTATTGTATAGATTAGACTCAGACATAGTATATTTGGATGGCTAGGCTGGGGATTGACTGATGGATATTGGAGGCCCTGTATGGCCTATTGGATGGTATGACAGTATTATATCTTAGGCTTATTGCTACTTTAACTGAATTGTATTGCTTTCTGATTTGCTTTGCCACATGCTTCAGTGATCTGATTTTTAGTTTCTGCTCACTTTGCCACATGCCTCAGTGGCCTTACATTTCATATATTGCTTTACTTTTGCCACATGTCTCAGTGGCCTTTCTTTTTCATATTAATCTACATGTTGTATGTATACTTTTATGGCTTAGATATATGTATAAATGGCATATTTAGGATGCTAGAATTTTATCATGTTCAGTAGTTGTGTTCTTTATACTCAGCATGTTGTATTACGATCATAATCATATTAGGATCTAATTTAATTCAGTAGTTGTAATTATTTTTGCTTTTAGTCTCACCTTGTTTATTTAGTATTTTGTATGTTACTTCACATACATGTTGCTTGCTATAAATAAATAGTTTATAGTATTCCATTCCTTCATAGCCTATTGCACCATTACTGCTTGCATGTGTAGTTAAATTAAAATGTGATATCCTTAAATGTTCAGTTCATTAAAATAGCCTAAAATGTACTTAGACAATTGTCTAACTGTAACATTTTTATTTTATTGGCTGGGGCCCTGGTATTTGTGATACCGACAAATATCAGATTCGGACGTGTTCGTGGGCAGTGTCGCAGAGGAGGAGCTAGTTCAGGAGGAGGACCTTCCAGCTGCTGTTTAGATAGTTTCGCATTGTTTATTTCAGTGAGGATGAGAGTCTTTCATTTTTTTTAGTTATTCATTGCAGTTTGTAATAATTAACTTTCTGGATGTACTTTACTTTCTGCATTGTGATGAGTTACTATATTGCATTTTCTTTTCCCTACTATGTATGCTTGTGGATGTTACTCTATTTTGTATTGTTTCTGCCACTTTGATACCTGTATTGTTGAATGTTATAGCACTAGGTGACAAGTCCTTAGCTTAAGGCGGGTTGGGTTTACCTAACTTTACTTAAGTTGGGGATTTGCCACAGTTGGAGCACTGTACTTTCTTATTATCAGTATGGGGCCCCACAGACTGTTAGATTGATTTTGTGTTAATCTTTCCCTAATCAGATGGATTGTGGAGTCTATCCTAATATAATTGTAAGTGATGGGTTAGCCAAAGTGACACCCCACCCTTAACCTACTTCTTCGACGGATTAAGGGTGCGGGGCACCACAATATGCCAATATGCCCTCAATTTAGTAGAGCGGGACATCTATTTTAGTGCATTTGATTGAGGGATATGTTTTTTGAATAATCATAAAATTATTAAATAAATTTATACTTAAAACATAAATAGTTTGATGTAAATTGGGCATAAAATTAAATTTTATATTATTTTTTAAAAGAGTACAATTTAAGAAAAATGAATTAAATCAAAATCATTATTCAATTTAAATTATTATTTAGTTTGGCTATTTTCATAATTATAAGATTAAAAGTTGCTTGCTTTAACAATTTGGTTCCAATCAAACCAAGCCAATCTAATGCTTACCAATAATCTAATTTTCATAAGAGGTTGTTTAATATGCGAGATTTTAAGGGTAAAGTAATAAAAAATTTGGGATCTACAATATCAAGATGTTTTGTATGTAGAATTTATGCAATATAAAGTAAAGTACAAAGTAGTCTTTTTATTGGGAGAATTCCATTTACACAAAGTTCTCTATCGGGTCGTGATTCTCCAATGAACGCCCCATTCTTCGTAATTCCTTCTTCATTGTAGCGTCAATCTTGCGATGTCATCTCCTTCATTAAGACAAAGTTCTTGTTCTCACAATTTTGTGATGTCATCCCCTTCACTGTGATTTTGTTTCTGCCAACTGTCAATCTACTTTTAATTATGCTAAATTTTAAATATTGATGCGCCTTTTTAAAATAGTGGAGCTTCTGATAAGAATATCTAAAGTTAAGCATGCTAAAGTTGGGGGCAATCCTAAAATCGGTGACTTGCTATAAAGTTATCTTTTGAGGATAAAATTGTGAAACCTATAAAGCTAAAGCAGGCAATATCTTAGTTTTTAAGGGTTTATGCTATTCTAAATGGTATTAGAAAAAGTCATTTAGTGTCTGATATGAACTAAGTGTCATACAGGGCAAAGTATCACTCTAGGGGAGTGATCTCTTGAACTCATGATGGGTTAAGGTGATACATAATTAGGGGTAATTCTTGAGCATATAGAGCCACATATAGTTCTATCAACTCAATGGATGAATTTTTGATTTGTGTATGGATATGGACAATAACAACAATTGCTTATGCTTGGAAGTTTGTGAAATCCCTTTAGTATAATTAAGCTGGAATCTTAAATATTAAGGTGTCTTTTTAGATAACAATGGAGTTACAGATAAGAACTCAAAGATAAGTGTGCTCAAATTAGAAACACTACTAAGATGGGTGACCTACTATGAAGTTATCTTATGAGAACAAAATTGTGAGAAGATCAAAGCGGACAAAATGTTGTTGTTTAAGAGTTCAGGTTGTTACACAAATTGACATCCTCTCCTTAGGGTTGTGCCAACCTTGTGAGGTCATGATTTTTTTTCGATCATTCAGATATAGGTTTATTTCAAGGTGTTGGTGAGGGCTTGAGCAAATTGCATGAGCCTAAATTGTAAATGCTTCTTTGTAGCTTGAAAATCTCAACCCAAATAGCTAAAATATTCGAGTAGATGATTCTCTACATCTTGTGTTATGTTTTACCATGATCGTTTATTTATTGTTACTTTTGAAGGTGTTTTAGTAAGAACGTGAAAAATTTAGTTATGTTTGTCTTTTTTTTATATATGGGGAATGGCAATGAATGAAATCAACTATTTGTGGATGTTATTTTATGCTTTTTAAAGGAGAAAATTTTAATTAAACGCATATATGAATTGATTATGTATTTTTGATACTAGCAATAGATGACAGTTTTTGTAATAATCGAAATTGTGTTACATAAATACATGATAATTATTTGAACAGTATGACTGAAATATATTCAATCAGATCTTTACAACCTCTTATTTACTAATTACATTCATAAGCTAATGTTCAAAAAGGCGCTGGCGGGTCCCACAGATGTTGTATGGCAGCCTAGCCCCACCATGGTCCTGTTAACTCTTAAGTTAACATGATTACGGTGGAGGGGTCACCAAATGACAAGTCCCTCACTTATGAATCGATTAGGCACACATCCTAACCTAATAAAATTAAGGGAATTGCCATTTACAATAGATATTCACTAAATGAAAAGTACAAGAAAGCATAGTATGAAAGTAAAATAGTAACATCCATCACATCATAATACAAAAGTAAGAACATGCATCCCAGAATAAAAGTAGTAAAAGAAAATACAATTTAACCTGTATTATTACAATATTTTTAAAGATAAGAATTGTAATAAAAAGGACAATATTCATCTTCATAATACTGAAAGAAAAAGAATTAATGATCTTCTATAGCTCGATCCTCTTCCTAAACCCGATCTTCAGAAGGCTCCAAAATCTTAAATAGCTTAGAGTCTACCATTATCAGTTTCACAATGATAGGGCCTCAGCCAATAAAAAAAATCTAATTAGACAAAATATCCAAGTACAATTTAGGCTATAATTTATTATGTTAATTTAGATATCACCATAAATTATACATATAAAATAAGCTGTAAAGGAGCATAATGCATGTGAAAGAGAAAGGTAGTTATAAATAATAAGTCTATAGCTTAACAAAATAAGAAGTAAGCACATACCTCCAAGATTAATTGCAACAAAGTTAGGCATAAAATAGAGATTAAATACTAATATAACTGAAAAGAAAGCTCAACCTAAACATGTTTATGATCAATACAAGTATATGCCGATTGATATAAAGTAAGAGAACATATGAACATTACATAACTGAAAACAAAACTAACATCCTATACATGAATAAACAGCAAGTAAGTCTAGCATCCTATAAGTAAACAAAGCTAGAAAATGCAGTAAAGACTGTAAATAAGACAATGCTGAAATGTAGAAAAAGTAAACTAAAAATAGTAAATCCAAAACTGAAAGTTGCCATGGCTACTCAAGCCACTCAAACTGAAAGTAAACATAGTCTCACTTAACCTGATGGGCTAAGGTAGATGCTCTGAACTGAAATGCACTGAAATCACTTAGCTTGATGAGCTAAGTTAGAAAGTACTGAACTGAATATCACTGAATAGAAAATCCACCACAACTAGTACTGACCATATCAAATCCTGGCTAATAAAGTCATATGAGCGCAAAATCTATTTCTCACCACCTTGGGACCCACACTCAACCAAGCATGGATAGACTTACCGAGAGTAGCAATCTAGTGTGCTATGCTGGACCCATGGATTGAAGAGGCATACTAGTTAGGTCACAATTTACTAAAAACTATAAAACTGAACACATCAATAAAACACGAATGATATGTATACAATTCAAAATTAACATGAGATACTTATCAAATATCTTATGTCCAATATATGTGTATAAGGTATGAGGCTCAAAACAAAGTAAGCAAAGCATCAATTTTTAAAGTGAGCATGGGACTCTATTAGGACACATATGATATCCATTATTATCTAATTTATTCATTCTATCTACTCTAAATTACACAAGTTCAAGATCTCCATTTCCTACTATCGAGTGTAACTCAGATTCATGATCTTATAAATTACAAATAATTAGGACTGATAAAGTCCTAATTTGATTAATAACTATTGACTATTGAGCTTCTACATGTTCTCCAACATCTAGCTCAATGCTGTCATCAATCTCTATATACCAGAGTTCTCCATTTGAAGCCTTCTTAGAGCCAATGTTGACTCTCATACAATCCTTGTACATTTCACTTTTATTGAAACTGACATCCGTGCTTCTGATGACTTTCTGGTTCTGATTGTCCCAGAATCTGTATCCGAACTCGCCCACACCATATCCAACAAATGTGCACTTAACCGCCTTATCATCAAGTTTGCTCCTGGATCCTGCATCAATATGCACATAGAATGAGCAACCAAATACCTTGAAGTGGTTCAGTTTTACCTCCTTTCTGCTCCAAGCTTCTTAGGGGATCCCTTAATATTCAAGGATACGGAAGGTCCCATATTGATTAAATATATAATCATGTTAACTGCTTCAGCTTAGAACTGCTTTGGGAGACCGCATACAATCTCATGCTCCTGGATCTCTCAATGATTATCTTGTTCATTCGTTCTGTAACACCATTTTGCTGCTGTGTTCTAGGGATTGTCAACTCCTTCTTGATCCCTCTCAAAGCACAGAACTCCTTGAACTCCCTATAACAGTACTCACTGCCATTATTAGACCTTAAGCATTTCAATTTTAATCCAGTCTCGTTCTCCATCAAAGCTAACCACTTTCCAAACATATTAAATACATCAAATTTGTGCTTTAGAAAGTAAACTCATACCTTTCTTATATGATCGTCAATGAAGGTGACGAAGTATGTTGCTCCACCTATAGAAGAAGTGGGAGCTGGTCCCCATACATCTGTATGCACCAACTCCAATTTCTTACTTTTCATCTCCCTTCCAATTTTGGAGAAAGAAATTTTCTTCAATTTGCCCAGCACATAATCTTCACATAAATCTAAGTCAACTAACTTCAGCCCTTGGAGCTTCCCTTTTAACTGTAGGAATTTCAGCCCCCTCTCACTTATATGGCCAAGCCTTCGGTGCTATAGATCTGTATTTATCTTCTTTGCAGCTGAAATAGTGTCACACACTTTATTGATCAAGTAAAGTGTACCTTCCATACTACTTAGTGCAATGATAAGTGCACCCTTAGTGATCTTCCATGAGTCTCCCATGAAACAAGTGTTGTAACCCTATTTGGCTAACTGGATTACTGAAATCAAGTTCCTTAGCCATGGCACATGTCTAACATCCTTCAGCTTCCAAATTATGCCTCTTGATAGCTTCACATCCACATCACCCCTACCAATGATGTAGCATGCTTTATCATCTCCAAGGTACACTTTTCCCAAGTCACTCTTGGTGTAACTCTTGAAGGCACTCCTTGACTGAGTGGCATAAAATGATGCTTCCGAGCCCATAACCCAAGACTCCGTGTTGACAAGTGAGAGGATCAGAGCATCATAATCCTCCTCATCTAAAATATTCACAGTGGGGTTCATCATTTTACCACCACCACTTATCTTCTACAAGGTAAGGCAGTCCTTCTTAAAGTGACATGTCTTCCCACAATTTGAGCAATAATGCTTGGCTTTTTCGGGTCTTGATTTACCTCATCGAGACATTGCCCTATTTCTGGTATGTCTCCTCTCAGCATGTCTCTCTCTGCTTTCAGCATTCAGTGCTATGGTAGATGCCTCACCATGAAATTTCTTTCGCACCTCCTCATTCAGCACTAGCCTAACGATGTCGTCGAACTTCAACAATGTATTCCCTGATGAATTAATAATGGCAGTAACCAACCCATCCCAACTATCTGGAAATAAAGAGAGGAACAACAGAGCTTGGACATCATCATCAAAACGGATGCCCACTGAACTCAACTGGCTTGTCATAGTGTTGAACCCGTTAAGGTGTTCAGTTGTAATAACTCAAGGTTGTTACCCAACTTAATTTTAGCTTAATAGTATCGTAATTAAGTTCATCTAGACATTAGGATCAATCCCTGAGAATTTGGAGTAATTCGGAGCTCAATCAATTATTTTGGATTATTTTAATATTTAATTAAATAGAAATTTGAGGTATTTAATTTGACATTAAAATTAAAATTCAACTTTAATGTCGTGACCGTCACCCCCAAATTAGCTAAGGGTGACGTTTTGGACGTGATCGGAAGTCGTCGAATTTTCGCAAATATTTTAATATAACTAAATATACTGGAAAAATAGGATAATTAAATAATCGTCGGAATCGAAATCCGACTTCGTCATTGAATTTCTCACTCCCAAATTAGCTATGGTTGAATTTTTGAAATTTTCGGAGCGCATTTCAAAAATCCAAAATTTTAAATAATTAAAGAATTAAATTATTATTTATTCTCATTTCTTCATATTTTCTAATTTTCTCTCTCCTAGCTCACTATGTTTTCAGCTGGCCTTTCCCCTAAATCGGCGCCCCCTTGCTCCCCATCATCTCCCCCATATTTGATGGGAGAGAGCGTGCCTTCTAGCTCCATAGGCCCTATCCTTCCTCCCATCCTCCTCTTCTCCTATATTAAGGAAGCTCAGCCCTTTCTCTTCATTTTTTTGCTGTCAAGATAAAGCTCTAAAGCTCCTCCCTCTCCCTCCTTCACTGTGTGCTTGCTGAAGAAGAAGAATTTCAGCTCCTCTCCAAGTTCTTGAAGAAAAATAGAGATTCTTCCTCTTCTTCTATTAAAGGCTAAGGTACCCATTTGTTCTTCTTCCTTGGTCATTTTATTTTTCTATTATGCTTATTTGCATCCTTAAACATCTATGATTAAGTATGGAAGCCATTATAGTTCTTCAAAGTAGTATATCTCATGCTCTGTTTTTCATCTATTCAGCACATCCTAGCCTTTATCACCATTATTCGTATAACTAAGATGATTCGTCCATATTGATTTTGGTATCAATGGAAAAGTATCGGAAAGATCTTTCCATTGATATATGGCACTGCTCATGGAATGCTTTGGATTGATAGTATTTGAGCCCAAAATAAGGCCCTTTATGAATTTTGCACAAGCAAAATTACCATCTGGCGCTACAGCGTACTGCAGTACCCGAGTTGCAGCAATTGATTCGCCATAGCGCGCTGTAGCACCACCGTAGCACGTCGTAGCGTGCTATGTGCACCGCAGCGTCATAATAACTTGCTATGTGTAAAAATATATTTTTGATAAAAATAATGTAAATCCGCAGCAGCACTTCATAGCGCACTATATCGCGTCGTAAGCAACCGCATTACGAAACTCAATCGTCATAGTGCGCTGCAGTGCTTGAAAGCGCTGCGACGCGCCACCACGCCAAAACACGCCATAGCGCTCCGCAGTGCCTGAAAGCGCTCCAACGCGCAGCAACGCTGAAACCAGTCGTAGCGCACTTCAGCGCCCAAAAGCGCTGCCACGCGCCGTAGCGCTCATATTTTTCTGAAAGTGCTCTGAAATGGCTAAATTGGCCAAAACTTTGCTGTTATTGCATTTTAAGGTCTCTAGGACCCTAGTGGAACCGAATTATATCAAATTTGAACTTAGTTTAGTTAAATTTGAGCATTGCATAAAATTTTATGTGAAAATTAAATTTTTAAATTTGCTCTTTTTAATATGTGCTTAAAACCTATTATGTGTCATAAAAATCTTATGTCAAATATTAAAGAATAGGATCCTTGATTGCTTATATTAACCAAGTATACATCAACAACTAAATGACATAAAACTAAAGATTTTTAGAATTATAAATAAGTGCTAACTCCTTTATTTTAATTTAGAATTGGTTAGCCTTAATGTGGCGGCCAGCCCCGCCATGGTCCTGTTAACTCTTAAGTTAACATGATTATGGTGGAGGGGTCACCAAATGACAAGGTCCCCACTTAAGATTAGATTAGACATACATTCTAATCCAATTTAATTAAGGACTTTGCCATTCATCCCAAAAATACTATCACTAAATGATCATACATGAACTCAGAGTGCGGAAGCATAAAACATAACATCCATCCAATACAGTATAAATACAACAATACAGAATAAGTAAAGTACTGAAAAAGAAATATAAACCTGTATTATTACAATATTTAATGAGTTTAAAAGTACTGAAAGAAAACTCTCAATCTC
The DNA here is from genome assembly GCA_016760335.1 of Gastrodia elata. Lineage (NCBI taxonomy): Eukaryota > Viridiplantae > Streptophyta > Magnoliopsida > Asparagales > Orchidaceae > Gastrodia > Gastrodia elata. The sequence continues at coordinate 41,226,145 of CM028677.1, forward strand.
ACTGGAAGAAAAACTTAAGCTATAGATCTTCAGGAACGGGCTCCTCCTCCAATGGCAAACTCTCCACTGGATCTGCTAAACCAACAAACTCAGAACCTACCATTATCAGTTTCATAATGGTAGGGCCCCAGCCAACAAAAGAAAAACTGGTTAGACAATAAGTCTAAGTACATTTTAGGGCAAACAATTTTGTTAAATTAAGTAGATATCACCATATAAACAGAACTAAGTATAATAGGTGCAGAAAAGCGTACAAAAGAACAGTAATAAGTTATAAACTACAATTTATAACTAATCAAATAGGAAGTAATACATACCTCCTCCAAGTAACTGCAACACAAATAGGTAAGTAAAGGAAAAGTAAAACTGTAAGAAAATACAACCTAAATATGCATATGATCAAACGGATTATGCTAAGTGACATACGAAATTTAAATAGTATAAAACTGAAAACACTAACATCCTATGTGAGCATATGAAAATAGTAAAACTAGCATCCTATATAAAAATACGAGCAGGAAAGCTGTAAGTAAAACAGTGCTGAAATGCAGAATATACTAGTAAAAAAGTAACTGCAAACTGAAATTACTGTAACTATATAAGTCATCTGAACTGAACACGAACTCAGCAATTCTTAGCTTGATGAGCTAAGAAACTCTGAACTGAACATCACTGAAACTCTTAGCCTGATGAGCTAAGACAGGTCTGAATGTAAGTGTACTTGAATTAGTATAACCATATCAAAATCCTGACTCTATAGTCAGTAGGGCAAGAGTCTATCTAGCCTATCCCATGGACTAGGCATGGCATAGACTATCGAACTGAAACCCCCTACAAGAAGCCGACCCCGAACGAGTTGATCGAAGAGGTATACTAATCAAGCTACACCTTACAAACCACTTGTGAAACAAAAATACAATGCTATTTATGAATGTTTAAAATTGATATAAGATATTTACCAAATATCTTAAGTATATGTTCAAGGTATAAGGCTCAAAATCAAGAAATGCGAAGCATCAAAGTCAAAGTGCAAGAAACTCTATCTAAAACACAGGTGATATCTGTTGTTATCTACTTTATTCATTCTATCTACTCTAAGTTACATAAGTTTCAGAATTATCAATTCTTACACATTCTGTAACTTAGAATCACGAATCCTACTTGTTGAAGATAATTAGGACTGGCCAAGTCCTAATTATAATTTAAATCAAAAGACGACTATTTAGTTAAAAAAAAATGATTAAATCAACGACCTAGTTTTGTAATTTAATTCATCCCAACCTCATCTTGATTAGCCAAATCAAGATAAAAATAGATTAAGAATTAGACTCCAGATGATGGGGTCTAATCACTTAATCTAAAGGTATAATCTAAGGATCTAAGTTTAGAACCCAAATCTCACAAATTAGGTTAAGGCAAATCCTAACGATAAATCAAATTCATTATGATAGATCTCTATTCTTAGTTCTAAAGTTTAAAGATCAAATAATCATTAAATAAAGTAATAAAAATGTATAAACTAGAAAACTCAAGGTTTCACCTAATTGAGTAACCCAATTTACTCAATAGATGAATTCTAACTTAAGATCTATTCCTAATCTTAGGAAATAAGGCTCTTAATTACTAAGAGTATCTCTCAAGACACACATCCTAACTAATGTTATAAGACCTAAGGATGAGTCTAAGAATGATTAAAGAATGAGAAAAACTCACTTAGGGCTCAGGAATTTTTTTTACTGAGCAAAATCTGAGATTTTAATCAAAACCTAATTTAGACTTAAATTTGATTAATTTCAATTCTAAATCATTCTAATTACTGATTAATATAGTTTTAAACTGAATTTAGGGCTTTTGAAGATTAAACCCTAAATTTGGGCAAAAATGACCATTTTGCCCCTACTTAAAAGATCAACTTTTAATCTAGGGCTTAATTTCTAAAATTTTCTTTTGAAAAGTGCTTCTTACTATCTAATATAAGATTAGACAGTAACTAAATTAATTTTGGGTGATTATTAAGCAATATGAGATCAAATTAGTAAATTTGACTCATAAGGGCAATTTAGTAATTTGACTAAGTGAAAGTTAAATTTTCTTTTAGATTATTGTTCTTTACTGTCTAAGCTTTCTATAGAATCTAAATTTGATAAATTCTGAAAAGTATTGGCCAAGTTATGGCCAATACAAGATCTAGGGTTTAAGGGTGATTAAGGAATGCTTAATTAAGGGTCAAAAATCCTAATTTTGCCAATTAGTGTCCAAATTAAGCAAAATTAGTGGCTATGAATTACAAATAGTACACTGATCATAATGACATGTGGTAGACTCAATTTGGACCTAATTTGACTAAGTTAAGACCTAATTAGGGTTTAGGGTGATTAGTGAGTGTTTAACAAAATTAATTACTCAAACACTAATCTAACATTATAGATTGATTTTAAATGTTTTTAGGAGTCCTCTGAAATTTGAATCACTCAATTTAGATTATTAGATTTGCTAATATTCACTAATCAAGATTTAGAGCAATTAAGGGAGATTAGCAAATCTAACCGTTGGATCTAAAATATTTTTTTGTAGATTACTGTTAATTAAGATCTTTTGATCTAAATGGACTTTTGGATCATTAAATTTGGAGCTCAATTGACCAAGTTATGGTCAATTGAAGTTCTATGTCTAATTAGGGTAATTAGGGTTAGGACTTAAATGTGATTAGGCTCAAACTAATCCAAACAGTCAAGTTAACCCTACTAAAATGATCCTTAGGGTTTTCTGATTACTTTAAGACCCTATATTCAATATGTTTGGATCATTGGGTGCAAAGTTATGAGCTAAAAAAAAATTTATGACATTTAATTTAAATTAAATTAATCATTGAAAATCACTTTGCAAAATATTGATCCTACAGCAAAATTTTTGGTATAAATAAATTCCTCATATTTTTCTGATTAATTTAATATATTTAATTGTATGATTTGGATAAATATTTTAGGAGTTATTAGTGTTTGAAATTTGGTATTTAATTAATTATTTAATACTGTTATTTGAATTAAATTAAATCTGTTATTATACATATATATATATAATTATAAATCAATTATATTTAACTGTCTATTAATATATTTTAAATTTTTTTATTATTTATTTTTCTGCAGGACACGCGGCGGCCCGCAATTGGCTGGGACAGACACGCGGGGCCCACCTCTGTCTGGATTTAGACCGGCTGACGCGGCTGGTCAAAAGCGGGTCCCACCACAGACGCGGAGCTGCTGGATGCACGCCACGCGTCACTCAGATGCCCGGATTCCGAGTGATCAGGCTGGGCCTGGGTCGGGCCCGGGTCAACCCGGCCGGACCCGTCTCTTCGCCTTCCTCTTCTGCCAGAGCCCCGAGGGTTTGACACCTAGGGCTTCAATTTCCGGCGGACTTCGATGGCGACAGAACCTAGCTCACTCAGAAATGGATTGGCAGTGACGAGACCTTCACGCCAATGGTTGAATCGAGTTCTATAATGACTCAAGTCAATCACAAACTTCAACCCTGGATGTCCCTGCCCCGAGTTTTAACCTAATCTAACGGAATCAACTGTGGACGAGAAGCGATTTCAGGATGATTTACAAATTTTATGCCCAATCCATACCGCACAATCATTAATCCATACATTGAAATAACATTTCGAACTCATGCGATTGAGAAATTATTGCAATAAGAGGGATCGGGGTGTACCTAGTTTCGACGGCTGACGACTAGCTGGATCAATCCGAGCGTCCCTGATCTCTGCAATGGTTCGATTTGAGCGAAATAGAGCAGTGGAATCAGTCAGAAGCTTTAACTTAAGGCTAGAATGGTGGGATCGACGCGTGGAGCGAAGGAGGAGCGACGGGCGTCGTCGTTCGCGACACGCGTACGTTACGCGGGGACGACGACCCCCGACCGTTCGATCCTTAGATCGAACGGACCGCGGAGCCCGTTTGATCAAACGACGGGAATTAGATTTAGGCGACGGCGTTAGCTATTAATGGACGGCGCCGTTAACTGCTAAAATTAAATAATAATATTTAAATTAAATTATTCAGTTTTAATTAATTAATTTTAGCCTATTAAATGAATCCCAAAAATTTCCAATAAATCACCCTTAGCTAATTGAAGGGTGAGGAACGCAACGGCGCACTCAGGTTTTTGTTTCGACGAGTATTTAATTATTTGATTATTTAGGGTATTTAAATAATATTAAAATATTCGATGAAAAATCAACGACTTCCAAATGCCTCCAAAATTTCACCCCTAGCTAATTTGGGTGTTCTGAACGCAATGGTGAAGTCAGATTTTCAATCTGAGGTCTAGATAAAAAGTCAAATTCTAGGGTTTGAAATTTTTCAAAATTCTTATTTTGACTTTGTTGACTTCTTGGTTTGACCTAGGTTTCAGAGATGAGTTCTAAATTACTTAATTAGTGACTTAGAACCTTAATTAGGACTTAGATTAGTCTAAATTGAGCAAAGTAACAACCTAGGTTGTTACACTTAATTACCTCCTATGTTATATCATATTTACATTCTTATACTTTCTTGATTTTATGATGTATGTTAGAGAACTTTATTATTTATTTGGACACCTAAATGTGCTTAGATTGACATTAATTATATTTGAACATAAGAATCTGAAGAACTTGATTAAGTAAATGATACTTAATTTAAATCTAAAATTTGACATCAATAATACACCAATAATATATTAATTTGTTATTAATCTTTAAGTTAACTATTTGTCTTAATTTTGGTAAGGCTAGGGTTAAACCCTAAATTATCTTTATTAAGATCTAAACCATAATCACTAAATCAATTAACTTGATTGTAAGATAATTCAATTGACATTATTTCAATAATATATCTGATTTAGTATTAATCTTAAATTATTGAATTAAAAGTGCTAATATTAATATTAAATATGTGTGATTGAATTATCTGAATCTAAATTTTGGATCTTTGATTTTCTCTTATATAAGACTATTTGCATAAGATGGATAATAAAATTGTAATGATTTATGAAATGATCTAATTCTAATAATATATTTGATTTTATCTTATAATTATATAATAGAGTATGATCAGATGGATTTTATTCATCTGATCTGATCACTTTAATCCAAGTCTAATAATTAAATCTTGAATGTTAACTTAAAAAGTAGAAAAGTGAGATCTCAAGAGTCTTGCTATAGGATTCTTCTTAAAAAATTTAAATACTTTAATTATTGATACATTGAGGTAGGAAGAACTTTTGTAACTTACTGAGTTATGAACTTAGATAATCCCTTATAACTTTAAAAGTTGAACTTGATACCTTGTGGTAGAAATCACCTAAAGTAATTAGAATGGAACTTCTCCTTTGCGGTAGAAATTAATATTGAGTGATTGTTTGATCACATCCATGGAGCATTGAGTAGGACTCACCCATTAAGAGTAAGGATTAATAGTTTTGATGAATCCTTATTGATTAAATAGAATCTTGTGAGCCCAGATTATTAGTTGGGTATAGTAGGGTATACCCATAGTACTAGATTATTTCAGTAATATTTAGGAATAGTTGAGTCACTATAAGTAAGATTTATCTTTGTGTTATCCTGCGGGCTTAGGCGGATATAATCTCGCTTAGAGTAAATCAATCAATCCTAAAAGTGTTATAAATGGGGACTCATTCATTAGTTTGATTAAAATACAAATTTCCATCGGGTGATGCCTCCTAGCGAAGATCGCTTCAATATGTGTAGCTTAAACAAACTAAGTAATTCGAGTCACCTTCTTTAAAACACTAAGTGTGATTATGAGTTAGACATCTTAATGACTTAACTTGAGATACAAGTCATCATCAGGTGATACCTCATATCGAAGATCCCTTCGTTAGGGTGGTTTAATCAAACTAAGTGTTAAGAACTACATTTCTTACAAATATGCTAAATATGTGTATACAACTATCCCATCTAATAATTTTTAAGTAAACTCTCAACTTTAACCAATTATCGAGATTAGAATTTATAAGTCAGAATCCTTTTAGTAAGAATTACGCAATGGAGACCTTGAATTCATTTTTGGATTTCAAAGAATCTCTGGATTTCTAAATTTATCCCATGTAGCTTAGAAGCTTGAACATGAGCATAAGCATGATGTTAAGTATTAGTAATGATGTATGAGTATTAGTGAAAATTTATGGGTTACATAATGTTACATATATTGACTGGGGAATTTTAGGATGCATCAGCATCGCAGTTCCCAACTGGATGTACATATACATTGGACCGTACGACTGATAGCAGTTCAGTGATATTTTGATTGCATATCAGTAGCATACAGTATTGTAGCATGAATATATGCATAGTTTCAGTGGCATACAATATAGTTTTATATGCTATCATTCAATTTCAGATCCATTACTGACTTTGTTTATTTTCAATATTCAGTTTCCAATACAGCTTTACTTTTACTTTACTTCAATTTTGTACTATTTTATATAGTTTTATACCTTCAGTTACTTTACAGTTTTTATACAATTTTATTTACATTATGTAAATACTAAAAGAATAACTACAACTATTAGATTAGTTTCAATGTGTCAGACTTATTGTCTAGCATGGGATACTTTTGGGAACTAGTAATTTGCTAAATTTTGAGCAGTATATTGAGCCAGGTCAGGATGATACCCAGGAGATTCATGAAGAGCACGTGGAGCACTAGTGGACTCTCCTTCAGCCTTACTTTTCTGCTTAGTTTATTTCAGTTCAGTAATTATCTTTTATGTCTGTATTTTATTAAACTGTTCGTAATAATTCTGGATGTATTTTTTTTTTCTTTTTTGAGATGAATGTTTCATACAGCTTCTGTGATGAATATTTTTGGATGTTTGTTTTTAGCTTCCGCACTCTGTTATATACTACTTATACTTAGTATTGTGATGTGATTAGTATACTGGAAATGCTAATATCTATTATATATATTAGATTCTTTGTGTATTTTAAATTTATTATATGTATTAGCCTAATACTTAGGATAATAATACTACTCTTATCTTAAGTATTAGCCATTAACCCTCCTTGAGGTTGAATCAGTAGCCCTTCAGGTGAGTTTGATTTTTGTTATTTTGGGGAGACGGTATATCCCTCCCTGAGTGGCGCACCGCTCCACCGCCGAGATTGATTTTAACTATCCCTTTTGTGAACGACGACGGGGCGGGGTGCTACACTTAGTTTCTTAAGATCTTCCTTCCTTAGAACTAGGAATATGACTTATGTTAGAATTCGTTCATTGGATAAATAGGGTTACTCAATGGATAAAGCCTTTATTTTATTAGTTTATAGATTATCATAGTTTGTTTATGATTATTTAATCTTTCAACCTTAGATTTAAGATTAGAGATCCATCCTATTAAGTTTGACTTTACTTAAAAGGATATTCCTTAATCTTTAATTCATGAGTTTGGGTTTTATGTCTTAGCTTTTAGGATCACTATGGGGACCACTCCTCCTACCTGATTGATATCAGAGGATCAGCCCTGCATAAGGCTCTCTATCGTGGAACCTGATTGAGCCGTTTAAGTAGTACAGTAAGTAAGCAGAAATAAGATTATCCATTCAATTAAAATAAGATTACATCACATAGTTTAATTTATTATAACAGTATAAAGAAAAAGAAAATAAGAGAGATATGCTGAGCCGATCCTCCTCACATCTCAGCTACCTCGATCTCCACTAGCTCCTAACCTGGCATATAAAAGTGCGGGCGTTGGAATACCGATTAGTCCCATAGACTAAGTACAAAATATCATCATACATTTATAAAAGCATTAGCGGTAAGTAATAAATGGATAAATACAGGAAAATATGTAGAGGTCTTATCCTGCAAGGCAAATTGTTAGGTTCACAAGAAAATAGAGAAGTGCTAAATTTTATCACAATATGTCACATGAATTAGTATAATATGATATGTCTTACATCAGTAAGCATAATCATAAATAATTTGTCCTGTTGGGCAAACACAGAACCTTAGAGTCAGACAGAATGTGGGTTCATATCATAACAGTATACCGTACTGTGCCCCCCGTAGGCTACAGCACGCTTCATTATCTCCCATCTTGGCTAGCCCCGCCATAATTCCCGCCCAAGCCACTGTTTCAAGAACTCAAAATAATGCATGCATTCTCAAGATATTTCATTCAGTATTTAAAGTGATAGTAATGGATAACTTAAAAAGGAAAGTAAAACTGAATTTAAGGCTCAAAGTGGTGCTAAATCATTTAAAAGAAAGTAAGTAAGAAATAAATATAAAAAAATATCTGATACCCTTCTTGTGTGATTTTTAAACTACCTGTATATTTAGTACTTAATCTAGTTAGTGACTAGTTGATTAATCATCCTAATGGGTGTGCAAGTTTTATTTCTTAATTATTATTTTATTAGGTTTTACAAATGATTATGAGCACAATGATAGTATTTTCATTAAAATCTGAAAATGACATACTTTACGAGATAAATATAATAATTTAAAATTTTGATGTCAAATAAAAAATTTGATAATATTTTCAAAATCTTTAAATTTTTCTAATCATTTTGATATATAATTTCACTAAATTTGAACTTCTATTTTGAAAGATATGAATTTTTGAAGTTTTGGGAATTTTCTGAATTTTTACTATTTTTAAGTTGATGGAATATTCCGTTACCGTTAACAGTTTCCATTAACTTACCGTTAATGTTAACGGTAATGATATTGTAGCTCGCGAAAATGGAATATTCCATGAATATTCCTTTTTCATTAATGGAATACGTTAACGGTGGATGGCGGATGCCACGTGGCGACCACGTGGCTGCGGTCACACAAAAATCTGCCACATGTCATCTTGTGACATGTGGCTGCCACGTGTACATATAGAGATTGGTTAGCTGCCATGTGTTTGCCACGTGGCACTATGGACCTCCGAACTGCCATGTGGCTGCCATGACGCCACGAAATCTTTCTCTCTCTAATTCTCTCTCTTAATATTTTAATATTATTGAAAATAAAATGATGATTTTGATAGTGATGGAGCTAGGCGTAACGACCCAAGTCGTTATTAGGATAATTATGACTAAACCCAACTCAAAAATTAGGACCCTGAGTGTAACAACCCAAGCTTGTTACCCAGCTTGAATTTAGCATAATCGTATCATAATTATCATTTCATTAAGTTCATCTAGTCATTAGAACCAAACCCTAAAGGTTTAGAGCAATTCAGAGCCCAATCGATTATTTTGGAATATTTTAATATTTAATTAATTAGAAACTCGAGGTATTTATTTTGATCTCAAAATCAAAATCCGACTTTGTCGTTGCAATCGTGTAACAACCTGAGTTGTTACTTTAGATAATTAGGGTTAACCCTAAGTTTTAAACATAATTAGATGTGCTAATTAGGTCAATGGAGTCAACCTCCTAAACCTAGCACAAATCAGGAGTCAATTGGATTGAATCCTGATTTTTAAAAAATCCGGAAAACCCTAGAAAGACCTATTTAAATTGACCTCCGATCGAAAAATGGACACCTCCATTGCGTTCCTTGACCCCAAATTAGCTTGGGGTGAAGTTTTTGTGTCAATCGGAAGTCGTCGAAATTTCAACGAATATTTTAATAATAAAAATATCACGGAAATCGAGGTATCAAAATACTCGTCAGATTAAAAATTCGATTGCATCATTGAATTCCTTGACCCCAAATTAGCTTGGGGTGAAGTTTTCGTGTCAATCGGAAGTCGTCGAAATTTCAACGAATATTTTAATAATAAAAATATCACGGAAATCGAGGTATCAAAATACTCGTCGGATCAAAAATCCGACTGCGCCATTGAATTCCTTGACCCCAAATTAGCTCGGAAAAACATGTTCAAAATTTTCTGAAATTTTTTCAAAAAAAAAAAAAAATTATTTTTTTTACTGTAGCTAACGACGTGCCGTTAAGTACTTAACGGACCCGTCACTGTAGCTGACAGCGCCGTCAATCTGGACGGCGCCATCTCAGCCGTTGGATCGGCCCAGATCCAACGGCTGCGGAGTCGTCTTCCTCGACGACTCCGCCCGCGTGACACGCGGCGGCCAGTCGCCATTTCTGGCCAATCCAGGCCTCGGCGAGGTCGCCTTCCGGTCTATAAGACCTCGGCCTACCCCTAGGCTCCGAGTTTTTACCGATCGGAGCCCGAATCGAGCCGGAATCAAGCCCGGAAGTCAGCCTTTCTTTTCCGCCGAATCCTTCGCCGATCCGAACTTCAGGTACCCCGATCTCCCTTGTTTACCGTTCGATCGTTGCAAAAATTGTAGGATAGGTAGATCAACATGTCCTCTTCACATCCACCATTCCGATCGGGCTAAAACACACCCGATCGGGAGCACCAGGTCCCCGAAGTGGACTGGGTTCGGTCCACCGAACCCCCGGAAGGCGAAGGGTCACGCCTTCGGGTCGGGTCCGCGTCAGCGCGGGTGGGGCCCACCCGGCCACGTGGCCACCTACGGGCCCGCCACGTGTCAAGTGAGGGGCCCACAGCCCCGTCAGCCAGGCTGAGTCAGCAGCCGTGGGACCCAGAGTGCCACGTGGCAGCCTCTGGCAGTGCCACGTGTCAGGTGGGCCCACTGTCCAGTCAGTCGGGCTAAGTCAGCAGCCCGTGGGACCCACAGTGCCACGTGGCAGCCTCTGGCAGTGCCACGTGTAATGTGGGCCCATTGTCCAGTCAGCCGGGCTGAGTCAGCAGCCCGTGGGACCCACAGTGCCACGTGGCAGCCTCCGACAGTGCCACGTGTCAGGTGGGCCCACTGTCCAGTCAGCCGGGCTGAGTCAGCAGCCCGTGGGACCCACTGTGCGACGTGGCAGCCTCTGGAAGTGCCACGTGTTAGTGGGGCCCACTGTCAGTTAATTAGAAATTAATTAAATTAATGTTAGTGTTAATTAATTACTGTTTAGCCCTAATTAATTACTGTTAGTGGTTAATTAAGTTAGGGTTAGTACTAATTACTTTTAAACCGTAACTTTAATTAAATAATTATAATTAAAGATTAATTAAGGATTAATTAACTTTTAATTAAATCTTAAACAGTAATTAGGATAATTAATTACTTTTGAACAGTAAATTTAAATAATTAAATATATTAGAGATTAATTAAGACTAATTAAATAGTAATTAGCACTAATTACTTTACTACAGTAAAATTATTTAATTAATTAATTAATAATTAAATAGTGATTAATTAAATAAAATTTTTAGGAATAAACAGTAAATTTAAATAATTAAATATAATTAGAGATTAATTAATATTAATTAAACAGTAATTAGCACTAATTACTTTACTACAGTAAAAATATTTAATTAATTAATTAATAATTAAACAGTAATTAATTAAATAAAAACTTTAGGAATGAACAATAAATTTAAATAATTAAATATAATTAGAGATTAATTAAGATTAATTAAACAATAATTAGCACTAATTATTTTACTACAGTAAAATTAATTAATTAATTAATTAATAATTAAACAGTGATTAATTAAATAAAAACTTTAGGAATGAACAGTAAAATCATTCAATTTGAATAAATGAATAGTAAATTAATTCAAATTGTATTTTTGAATAGTAAATCTTAAAAGTTTAATAACTTTTTGTAGGATGATCCAAACATAGCCAATATGGGTCTTAAAATACTCAGAAAAATATTTAGGATCAAATGGCGTAATGTAAAATTTCGTTTCGGGGTACGCATAACGAGGTAATATTTTAGAGCCTCTTTAAGACCCCATAACTTTTCACCCGATTATCGAAATATAGTCAATATGGGTCTTAAAATGCTCAGAAGAGCGGCCCCATCACCGTGGTAGTATTAGTTTTCCAATTTGGACATCAGGACAAAAAGTCAACTCTAGAATTTAGAGTTGACTGTAGTGAAAAATGACCAAAATGCCCTTGGACTTCAAATGGCCATAACTTGGTCAATTTAACTCCAAATCCAAAAATTCAAGAAGCTACCTAGTTTAGAATTTCAATGTCATCATTTTCACAGAAATAATATTTAGGATTTGAACCCTAAAATTTAGGGAAATGACCAAAATACCCCTAGCCTTATTTTAGACTTAACTCGGCCGTTTCTCGTCCAAATTTGATGTACTTACTGTCTATCTTCAAGTTAGACAGTAAGGAATTAGTTGGAGAAGATAAAACTCAGTTTGGACCCCTAAATCAAAAGTTGATTGACCCATAAAGTAGGGGCAAAATAGTCGTTTTACCTTAAAATTAGAAAAGCGCAACTTTAGCCCTTAATTAAAATCTTAGAATACTAGGATTAATAATGTAATCATATTAGTACCATATAAGTAAATAAAATAAGTCATTAAATTGAATTCCAATAATTTTTCCTAAGTCTTAAGCATCCCACCTTATGGACCTTTCCTGAGAGTAGGACTAGATCATAGGTTAGTATTCATTCATTGGGTAAATTAGGTTACCCTATGGGTGAAACCTTAGTTTTAGTAGTTTCTAGATATTATTTTATTTTACAACCCATTCTGATTAGTTTATCTTTTAACTTTAGATTTAATATAGGAGATTCATCCTATTAAGTTTGATTACTTAATAGGATTTGCCTTAACTAGTAGATCACTTATAGTATAAAACCTAGAACTTAGGTCTTATCCAGTTTGGATTATGTGATTAAACCTAAAATCTCATAGTGTTTAATCCATAATCTATAGGTGTAGAAGATCTTGATCAGATCTTAGTTAGAACGTCTAAATTCATAAAATTAGGACGTATGATTTATTTGTTTAATTCATAGTCGTCTATCTGATTAAACTAAATTGGAACCTGATCAGTTCCAATCCTTTTTAACTTATAAGGATGAATTTCTAAGTTACACTCGATAGTAGGAAAATGGTGATATTGAACTTGTGTAACTTGGAATAGTTAGCTTGGTTAAGTAGAAAACAAATGATATCACCATATTTAGTCGAGTCTCTTGCTTACTTGTTATTTGTTGCTACGCATACCTTGTAATTTTGTGCCGTATATTTTCTTTGAACATATCATATAAGACATTTGATGCATAAATAAAATGTTAGGAAATTATGGAGACTCCTTAGATTCCTTATGAAAATATTAAAGTAAATAAGTGAAATGATAATGAATTGATGTGATTGAGCTGCCTCTCAGTGTTCTTTTGATCATACCGAATGTTGCCCTAGCCGTATTATGTTAGGAGTTGCCCTAGCCATACTGTGCTAAGATATTTTGGTATGATAGTTGGTGACCTAACTGTATCGAGCTAGGAGTAGCCCTAGTTGTATCGTGTTAGGGCCATATATGTGACTGTTGTTGGCTTAGTCGTATCGAGCTAGGAGTAGCCCTAGCCGTATCGTGCTAAGATCTTCAGTTTCTTTTGGCGAGCTAGTGTAGCTCTTTTCTGTATGGCAGTTGATGTATTATAATTTTATATGCAGTTGTGGTTATTTCAGTATATTCTTTTTCAGTCAGCTATTTCCTTGTACTGCTTTATATATATCTAGGATGTAGAATCTTGCTATATATATATATATATCACTGCTGAGTTATTCATTTTTAATTAGCATGTTATTTTTATTGATCACCAGCATGTTTAGGATATAGAATTTTTCTTCCAGCATTTATTCAATTATATTTACACTTATATGCCTTTCCTTGATTACTTGTTATGCGAGGCATGCTTCAGCCTCATTTCTTTGCCTTATTTATACTATAGAGCATAGTCTATAGTTTGTCTTTTTACTTGTGTTGCTTACTGCTCCTGTATTTACACATCATGCTTAGAAGTAAATGGTAAAATGGTGATATTATATAACCTTATTAAAAATTCAGCTTAAAATGTACTTAGACAATTGTCTAACCAGATTCTTTTTTTTTTGCTGGGGCCCTACATTGTGAAACCGACAATGTCAGGCTTAGAGCAGTTTGAGGAGCCTGCACCCGAGGAGGAGCCTTACTTAGAGGAGGTGCAGCAGTTGGGGCCAGAAGATATCTAGTCATTTATTACTTGTGAGGATGAGTGGATTTTGAACATTTATTTTGTTAAATTTTAATTAATGTAATAATACAGGTACCTGTGACTGTGTGTTCAGATTTCACTATGCTACTTTTTTGAGTTATATTTCTCTTCTTATATATATTATGATGCTTGGATGTCATTTATTTATCGCTTCCACACTCTGTATTTTTACTTATATAGTGACTGCTTGATTGATTATGAGTTAACCTTTCTCTAATCAGGTGGATTGTGGAGTTTATCCTAATCCAATGCTAAGTGAGGGGTTAACCAGAGTGACACTCCACCCTTAATCTAAACCTATTGAGGGTTAAGGGTGAGGGTCGCCACAAATCGTCACCCCGAATTAGCTAGGGGTGATGTTTTGGACGCATTTGGAAGTCGTCGGATTTTCGTGAATATTTTAATATAATTAAATACCTCGAAAATTAGCATAATTAAATAATCGTCGAAATCAAAATCTGACTTCACCGTTGAATTCCTCACCCCCAAATTAGCTATGGGTGAATTTTTGAAAATTTTCTGTAACAACCTAAGGTTGTTACCCAGCTTAATTTTAGCATAATCATAGCATAATTATCATTCCATTAAGTTTATCGAGTCATTAAAACCAAATCCTGAAGGTTTGGAGCAATTCGGAGTTCAATCCAACATTTTGGATTATTTTAATAATTAATTAATTAAAAAATTGAGTTATTTATTTTGATCTTGAAATCAAAATCCGATTTTGCCGTTGCGATCGTCACCCCCAAATTAGCTAGGGGTGATATTTTGGACGCATTTGGAAGTCGTCGAATTTTCACGAATATTTTAATAAAATTAAATGCACCGAAAAATGGAATAATTAAATAATCATCAGAATCAAATTACGACTTCGTCGTTGGATTCCTCACCCCCAAATTAGCTAGGGGTGAATTTTTACACCATAGAGGGCTGCGGCGGGCCGCAGCGCACCCTGCACGAAAAGCGCTCCAGCGCACTCCAGCGCGAAAGGCGCTACCGCGCGCTGCCGCGCCAAAAGCGCTCGAGCGTGCTCCAGCGCCTACAGCGCTCTGTAGCGCCCGAATTTGCAAAACTTCCCAGAATTTCAGAAAACTGCCCAATTTTGGCTGAAATGGCCAAAACTTCCCTGTTTTTGTTTTTTAAGATCCCTAGGACCCTAGTGGGGTTAATTTATACTAAATTTGAACCTATTGTAGCTTAAATTGAACATTGCATAAAATTTTATGTTAAAACTAAATTTGAAACTTTGTCATTCTTAATGTGCTCAATAATCTACTATGTACTTTAAATGTATGTCATGTCCAATGCTAAATAATAGAATCCTTAAACGTATATATCAAATAGGTAAACCTTAATAACCTAAATGACATGAAACTTAGATCTTTTAGACTTATGATTAAGTGCTAATCTTTTTGTTTATTTTAGGATTTGATTAGCATTAATCATTTTTTTATTTTATGTCATCTTTCCATTTATATGCCTTTATGATATTAGGATGTATGTTAAAAAACTTTAATATTTAAATGGGACATCTTGATACGTAAACTAAACTTGAACATAAGAATCTTGATAACTTGATTAAGTAGATAATACTTAATCCAAACTTAAAGTGTGACATCAATAATACACTAATAATATTTTGATTTGCCATTGACCTTTAAATTAAACATTGGTCTTAATAATAGAAAAGTTAGGAATTAAACTCTAGCTTGTCTTGATTAAGATCTAAACCTTAATCACTTAATTAATTTACTTGATTGTAAGATAATTTAATTGACATTATTCCAATAATGCCTATGATTTGATATTGATCTTAGATCATCAAATTAGAAATACTAAGGATAATATTGAATATGTGTGATTGAACAATCTGAATCTAAACTTTAGATCTTTGATTTTCTCTTATATAAGACAATTAGCGTAAGATAGAAATAAGATTGTAATGATTTATGCAATGATCTAACTCTAATAAGATCTTTGATTTTATCCCATGATTATAGAATAGGAAAGGATCAAATGAATTTTAATCATCTGATATGATCACTTAACTTAAGTATAATAAGTAAACCTTAAGAAGTAAAAAAGTGAGATCTTAAGGGTCTTGCTATATGATTCGTTATTGAATTAGTTAAAGACCTTAACTAACGATACATTGAGGTAGGAAGGACTTTTATAACTTATTAAGGTAGAAACCTAGTTGATCATTCATAACTTTAGAAGTTGAACTTGATACCTTGTGGTATGAATCACCTACAGTACTTAGAATGTGGCTCATTCCTTGTGGTAGCAACCTATGTTGAGTGATCCTCTGATCACATCCTTGGAGCCTTGTGTAGGATACACCAACTTAGAGTAATGATTAATAGATTTGATAAATCCAAGTCGATTAAATAGAATATGCTGAACTCAGATGATTGGATGGGTATAGTAGGGTACACCCATATTACTGGTTTATTTCAGTAATATTCAGGATTGGTTGATTCACTCCAATGTGGACTTATGACCAGGTGCTATCCTGCGAGATTAGCCGAATACAGTCCCATTAGAATAAATCTTCCAAGACTAAGAGTGTTACAATTAGTGAACAAGATCTTTAGTTTGAGATGTAAGCTACAACCGAGTTTTGCCTCTTATCGTAGTGCACTTTGATAAGTACAGTTTAAGCAAACTTAGTATCATAAGTCACTTTGCATAGACAACTAAGTATGCTTATAATTAGGGCATTTAACGGCTTAGCTTGAGATATAAACTGTGACCGAGTTCTGCCTCCTATCGTAGTGCGCTTCGATACGTGCAATTTAGACAAGCTAAGGGTTAAATCTACCTTTCTTGCAAACTTGCTAAATATGTGTATACAATCTCTCCAGCTAATGATTTTTAAGTAAACACTCAACTTTAACCAATTAACGAGATTAGATTTAGGAGTCAGAATCATTTTAGCAGGATTCTGCACAATGGAGACTTTAGATTCACCATCAGATTTTAAAGCATTTTTTGGGTTTATCTCATGTAGTTTAGAAGCATGAGCATGAGCATAAGCATAATGTGTAAGTATCAGAATGATGTGTGAGTATCAGAATAATGTATAAGTATCAATGATAATTTATGAGTTACGGAATGTTGCATACATTGTCTGGGAAATTTCAGGATACATCGGCATCATCAGTAGACAGTATTTCCAACTGGATGTATGTGTATATTGGATCGTACTGCTCATAACAGTTTAGTAATATTTTGGTGGCATATCAGTAGCATACAGTATTGTGGCATATTCAGATACACAGTTTCAGTGACATACAGCATAATTGTTCATATGATTATTCAGTTTCAGATTTAGTACTGTTTTGATTTATTTTCAGTATTCAGTTACAGTTTAGTATTACTTTACATCGCTTCAGTTTGTACAGTTTTAGATAGATTTGTACTTTCAGTTACCTTTATAATTTTTCTGTAGATTTACTTGTATTATGTAAATGATAAATAAATAACTATAACTGTTAGATTAGTTTCGATGTGTTAGACATAATATCTATATGTTTAACACGGGATATTTTTAGGATCTGGCAATTTGCTAAATTTTGAGCAGTATATTGAGACAGGTCAGGAGGACACCCAGGAGATTCAGGAGGAGCCCATGGAGCACTAGTGGACTCTCCTCCAGATTTATTCTCTGCTTAGTATTTTTAGTTCAGTACTTAGTTCTAATTCAGTACTTCAATAGAATGTTATAATTACTCTGGATGTATTTTCTTTTCTTTTCTGAGATGAACGTTTTATACAGCTTCTGTGATGAATATTTCTGGATGTTTGCTTTAAGCTTTCGCACTTTATTTTTATACTATTTATACTTAATATTATGATGTGACTAGCACATTGGAAATATTGATATTATATATATATATATATATATATATGGGATTCCTATTATATTTTAAATCCAATATATGTATTTGCCTAATGCTTATAATAAAGATATTACTCTTATCTTAAGTATTACCTCTCAACCCTATTTGGGTTAAGTCAGCAGCCCTTCAGGTGGGCTTAGTTTTCAGCTATTTTGGGGAGACGGGATATTCCTCCCCGAGTGGTGCGATGCTCCGCCGCCGAACTTAATTATGACTATTTCTTTTTGCGCATGGCAACGAGGCGGGGAGCTATATTTTCGGAGCACGTTCTTAAAATCAAAATTTTTAAATAATTAAAGCAAATAAATAGGTTATTATCTAGTCCTTAATTTGCAATTTTCCTCTTTCCTAATTTTCTATTCAGCTGGCCATACTTATTATTCGGCGCCTCCCATGTAATGGAGCAGAGCTCCATCTCTTTAGGCCATGCCACCCCTCCCCTTAGGCCATGTCTTCACCTCTTCCCTTCTCTCCTTTAAGAGAAAGCTCAAATCCTTCTTCTTTCTCTTTGCAAAAAGCTGAACTCCTCCCTTCTTCCTCCTTCTTTGGGTGCTTGCTGAAGAAGAAGAAGTGCAGCTCTCCACCCCAAGGTCTTGAAGAAAGCAAAGGTCATCTTCTTCCTCTCCTTGCAAGATTAAGGTACCCATTTTCTCGTCTCTTTTATCTTCTTCATATTGCTACTATACTCATTTGTAGCTCTAGAAACTCATGATAGAGTAAAGAAGCCATTAAAGCTCATTGAAGCTTCTCATTTCTGTGAAAAATGCATGCTCTGTTTTAGTTCATTTTGTATACCATGTCCTTTATCCATATTTTTTGTATACTAGGATGCTCCGTTTATGCCGATTTTGGTGTTGATGGAAAGGTATCGGAAATACATTTTCATTGATATATGGCACAACTCATGGAATGCTCTGGATTGGGACTATTTGAGCTCAAAAGTAGGCCTCACAGGTTTCAGCTAGCGAAATCGCCATCAGGCGCTGCAGCGCCCAAAGTTGCGAAATGGGCCACTGCAGCGGGCTGCAGTAGCATTTTGGCAGAAACCATATAAAATTAATTATTAAACAGTAAATCGCAAATTGGACCGCTGCAGCACGCTATAGCCCACTGTAGCGGAGTTTCGGGAAAATATTAGGAAATGTAAAAAATAAATTAATTAAACAGTTATTTCGTAAGTTGGTCCACTGCAGCGCGCCATAGCGTGTCACAGTGGGCCGCAACGCTGAGAGCGCTACCCCACGCCATAGCGCTAAATGCGCCACCGTGCGCTGCAGCGCGCTCTAGCACACTATAGCGCCCAAATTTACGAAAATGCCCATAATTTCTTAAAAACTGCACAGTTTTGGCTGAAATGACCAAAAATTCATTGTTTTTGTATTTTAAGGTCCTTAGGACCCTAGTGGGACTAAGTTATATTAAATTTGAATCTAGTTTAGCTAAAATTGAATATTGTATAAAATTCTATGTTAAAATTAAGTTTGAACTTTATCATTTTTATCAAATGCTCAAAACCTGTCATATATCTTAATTATATTGTGCCTATTGCTAGATAATAGAATTCTTAAAAGTATATATCAAATAGGTAAACCTTAACAACCAAATGGCATGAAACTTAAGTCTTTTAAATTTATGATTTAGTGCTAATCCCTTTAGTTTGATTTAGAATTTGATTAGCATTAATTACCTTTTATGTCATCTTTTCATTTATATGCCTCTAGGATGTATGTTAGAAAACCTCGATATTTACTTGGACACCTAAATATGCTTAAATTGACATATAAACTAAACTGGAATATAAGAATTTTGATAACTTGATTAAGTAGATGATACTTAATTTAAAATCTAAAATTTGACATTATTAATATACCAATAATACATTGATTTGTCATTGACCTTTAAATTAACATTTAGTCTTATGATAGAAAGGTTAGGGGTTAAACATTAACGATTAATAGATTTGATAAATCATAGTCGATTAAATAGAATATGTTGAACTCAGATTATTGGTTGGGTATAGTAGGGTATACCCATATTAATGGTTTATTTCAGTAGTATTCAGGATTGGTTGATTCACTCCAATGTGGACTTATGACCAGGTGCTATCCTGCAGGATTAGCCGAATACAGTCCTGTTAGAATAAATTTTCCAAGACTAAGAGTGTTATAATTAGTGAACAAGATCCTTAATTTGAGATGTAAACTGTAACTGGGTTTTACCTTCTATCGTAGTGCGCTTCGATAAGTGCAGTTTAGACAAGCTAAGGGTTAAATCTACCTTTCTTGCAAATATGCTAAATATGTGTATACAATCTCTCCAGCTAATGATTTTTAAGTAAACACTCAACTTTAACCAATTAACGAGATTAGATTTAGGAGTCGGAATTATTTTAGCAGGATTCTGCACAATGGAGACTTTAGATTCACCATCAGATTTTAAAGTATTTTTTGGGTTTATCTCATATAGTTTAGAAGCATGAGCATAAGCATAAGCATGATGTGTGAGTTTCAGAATGATGTGTGAGTATCAGAATGATGTATAAGTATCAGTGATGATTTATGAGTTATGGAATGTTACATACATTGTCTGGGGAATTTCAGGATACATCGACATCATCAGTAGACAGTATTCCTAATTGGATGTATGTGTACATTGGACAGTACTGCTCATAACAGTTCAATGATATTTTGGTGGCATATCAGTAGCATACAGTATTGTGGCATATTCAGATGCACAATTTTAGTGACATACAACATAGTTGTTCATATGATTACTCAGTTTCATATTCAATAATATTTTGATTTATTTTCAGTATTCAGTTATAGTTCAGTATTACTTTATATCACTTCAGTTTATACAATTTTAGATATATTTGTACTTTCAGTTACCTGTACAGTTTTTCTGCAGATTTACTTGTATTATGTAAATGATAAATGAATAACTAGAACAGTTTGATTAGTTTCAATGTGTTATACTTATTATCTAACACGGGGTACTTTTGGGATTCGATAATTTGCTAGATCCTGAGCAGTATTTTGAGACAAGTCAAGAGGACACCCAGGAGATTCAGGAGGAGCCCATGAAGTACTAGTGAACTCTCCTCCAGATTTATTTTCTGCTTAGTATTTTTAGTTCAGTACTTCAGTAGAATGTTGTAATATCTCTAGATGTATTTTCTTTTCTTTTTTGAGACAATATTTTATATAGCTTCTGTGATGATGTTTGCTTTAAGCTTCCGCACTCTGTTTTTATACTATTTATACTTAGTATTGTGATGTGATCAGCATATTAGAAATGCTGATATTTTATACATGTATTGGATTCCTATTGTATTCTAAATCCAATGTATGTATTTGTCTAATACTTAGGATAAGGATATTACTCTTATCTTAAGTATTAGCTCTCAACCCTACTTGAGGTTAAGTCAGCAGCCCTTCAGGTGGTCTTAGTTTTCAGCTATTTCGAGGAGATGAAATATTCCTCCCCGAGTGGCGCGCCGCTCCGCCGCAGAACTTAATTATAACTATTTCTTTTTATGCACGGTGAAGGGGCGGGGCGCTACAGTTGGTATTAGAGAAGTACCATAAAGTGTCAGATAAAAAAATATTCCTATCTACTTTATGATATATTCTCTGCAGCGGATATGATCACAATTACTAAGTGCAAGAAAAGTAGCATCCATAGTTCATCCTATTGAAATCTCAAAAATGAAACTAAGAATATCTGAAAATGACACCTTAAGAATTGAACGAACCATAAAATGAGTAAAATATGGTTAAATGTTAAAAGCAAGTAACATATGACATCTTAGGATCAGAACGGACTTTAAAGAAGTAACATATACAAATTTAACTCTTATAATTAAAATTATTGGAAATCAGAACTAATAATTGAACGTAATTTTAGGGATGGAATATCAACAGTTCGATTTCTTCTACTACCTTAGATTATTCGACGAGTATTGGGCAGATGATTTCTAAGATGGCAGAATTTATGGAAGGATCGTAGAAGGAGTATCTCCTCGTGAAATAGAAGTGCTATATAATATTTTAGTTTGTCCAACCATCAAATGAACTAGTCTCCCTATTCTTGCCAAAGAGTAGTTGAACAGTGTGACCATTACATTTCGAGAGACAGCTTGTCCTGATGACTATCCTCTCCAAATTTTGGGATTTTTGCTTGGTGGTTCTGTCGATATATGGTGGTACTGGAAAGAAAGAAAATTATTTAGGAAGCATCGATTAGTAACATTTGATGATTTTTGTGCTGCTTTTATGGTAGAGTATTGTAGCTGATGTCCGTATGTTTCATATCATATCTTGCTTTCGTATTAGTTGATCCTTTTGTCCACTTATGTAACTTCTCTTTTGAGAAAGTGATGATTAAGAAAGATAGTAGATCTTTATCTCATTTGCTAAAGTTCATGCTTTGTTATAGTCATGAATCCAGGATCTCCTTCAGCTCCTACCCCAATTAAGAATGCGGTCTCGTCATTTGACGGGCCCGAAGAATCAAATACAATGGCTAATCTGATGAAAGCTTTAATAGAAAGCAATGCGCAACAAGCGCAACAGACAAGTGCTCTAATCTGCACCCCCATCAGAATTCTCATCATCTTCACATTATATTGGTGATGGAATCCTACACAATTTCCTTCGCCTTAGAACTATCACGTTCAATGGAGCGTTTATAACAACCTCATAATGCAATAATTAATTAAGGTTTTTAAAAGAATGTTAAATATTATAAATAAAATTTAAAGTAATCCAACAGTTAAAAAAATTTAGAAACGGAGGGAATCCGCTGTTTTGTCCCAAACGCGGGACAGCGGTTCAGCCGAATCATAGCCATTACTTACCCTGGATCTGGCGGCCATAAGTCACTCAGATCTGGGAAACCAGATTTGGCCGATCGATCAACAGATCGAACAAGCGGCCAGATCATTTCCCTCGGTACGTTCCCCTAAGGCACGATCGCAGCTCGCCAGGGAAGGACAGTCTGGTCCTCCAGCTGGCCTTCTTGTGTCTAATATCCCATTCCATTCCATTCCTTAGAGATTTTGGCATTTGTTGAAGGTCCCTTGACCTATCGAGAGCGTCTGAGGTGCTTGCGAGAGCTTCTTCGCAGGATCTTCGGCTTCTACCTGAGGTGAACGACAAGTGCAGGTGCTCGAGCCGTGAGAAGGAGAAAAGAGAACTTCACGTATATGAAGCCTCTGTTGACGAACCGATTCGAGCGAGAACACCATGTACTCCTCCTTCATCCGTCTTAAAATCTGGAGCATCGTCCTTTTTACCTTCGTCTTCACTGGGCGAGTCAGTCTTTTGATCCTAGAAGGATAGCTTCGGCGAGACTAACTCACCAGTGTGCGGGCCGTCCCCAGGAGTGATCAGGATCGACCAATGGGCAAACCCTAATTTCTATCCGCG
This sequence comes from Gastrodia elata, assembly GCA_016760335.1. NCBI lineage: Eukaryota > Viridiplantae > Streptophyta > Magnoliopsida > Asparagales > Orchidaceae > Gastrodia > Gastrodia elata. The sequence goes on from CM028677.1 coordinate 41,249,552, forward strand.
TCTCCTTCCTTTCGGCGAAGAAGACGATGGGTCCACGAACCGGTCGGCGTTCTATTTTATTTGAACTCTCCGGTTTGTTAAGGTATCCGCCGTGACACGTGTCTCCCATAATGGGACGACATACGTCCTATGCAGCGCACGAAAAGGCGAGCCGCCGTCTTCTGCATTTCTTCTCTGCCACTCAATAATCCGTGCATTTAATTTGTGAGATATGCTAAAATTCGTGCATTTACTCTGTCATTAATTGTATGATTAAGCTGTTAATTACTTTGTATTAATTATTGATTAAATAATGAGAATCTTAATCAAATCATAATTTTATAATTAATAATCTAAATAATACAAATTTATATATCATTTTGATCACAAAAATGAGTAGATCAATAATATGAAATTTAATTTATATTTTGATAAATATTTTAATGTGTCAATATTTAGGATTAATTAATTAACTTTAAATTAATATTAATCTTTCATGTGACCTAATTTGATCATTTGAGATCCAAATCAAATGATCAAATAGTCATTTCACTCATAAAAATGTGAGGAATAATAGTATGGAATAAAATACAACATTTGAATACTAATTTTCTTAATCACTTTTTAACCTAATTAGGAGTCATTAAAACCCTAATTTTTCCAAAGTTGTCCAAAATTGATAAACTTAGTGTCAATCTTCTCCTTATAAAATAAGGATTTCATTTATTTATAAGACATTTTCATTGGACAATAAATTACAATTTTAGGTTTTTGACTCTTACTTAGTGTTATTGTGATTAACCTAAATTTCTAGATAGCTTACTTTAGGTCTTATAAAATCCTAAGATAGCTAACTTGTCGCATTTATTATCTCCCTTATCATTTAGATAGTATTTGCATGAGCTTAGTTCTCAACATTTTCATTATGTGAATTAATTGCCAAGTGCTTAATTCACTTTTTAATCATAAGGTAAAAACCCTATGATTGATTTGCAATTGATCTATAGTTGAATCCTAAGTCTATTAGTTACAACCATTAAAAATAGATAGTCTTAATGTATTAGTAATTGTAGAATCGTGAATCAACTAGATCTAGTTTTAGTGATTAGTTTAGTATTTAGCTTATTCATTCTAATCATTAGAACCTATTTTTAATTATTTAAAGATATAGTAATAGGAATCCTTAACTTACTTAGATTAGTTTAGGAATCCTATTGAATTCTTTAAACATATATTAATAGTAAATATAAAACTTGTAGTTCTAAAAGTCTAATAAGTACTTATCCTAAACCTTACAATTACTTGTAACTTAGCTAGATTAATATTATTTGATTAGAACATTCAAAATATAACCTAGCTAGAAAACTATAATGAAAAGCAGTAGAATTACTTTAGTTCAAATTTCTTAAATTAAATAATTTCTTATATCAATCTCTACCTACTAAGTACCTAAACTTTGATTTAATTAGTGTAATTAGATCTTATAGTTTATAATGAGATTAAGAGCTAATTTCTAATAATAATAATTATACTTATAAATTATTTTGTCATATCATATTCAATGAATTGAATCTATTATTTTCAAAATTACAACTATTATTATATTACAATTAACTTGAGATGAATATCTCAAAGTTAATTAGGAGCTCAATTAGCTCCAATCATTAAGTAGATCATTAAAATTAGATAACTTTAGATATTACTTAGTTGCAAATATGGAATTTCCCTTGTTGGCTTGCTTAGCTTTGAGCCTTATTCATTGAATCATTCATAAATATATTGTGCATGAATAAAACTTTTACATAAAATTACTAGGGGTTCTATATGGTGGATCAGTCTAGCGCAGACTGAAAATGGAGTAATAAGGAGACATCACATTCTTAGAGGACGAATTTGAGTGTTTTAGGTATGTACCCTGCTTTTCTTTAGATGTTAAACAGACGTATTTAACTCCTCATCTCATTCTGAATATGCCCACAGAATGAGCACAGATTAAAATAACTTCAATTAATAAATATGTGAGATCTTCAATTTTATAGATTGTTAATACTCCCTATAACTTTTAGCTATATTACTTTATATAGTCCTAGGCTATGTGTATCTTAGATTTAAATCTAAGATTCTTCTTCTAATTTTCTTACTATGCATTTTCTATAATTTAGAACTGTACTTTACTTGTTTAGAGTTTAATTAGATTACAGTGAATGTTGTATAATTTCATTTAAATGCTTCACTATTTATTTTTCCTTACTTAGCATAAGTTCATTTGAACATATACATGCTTTAGTTCATTTAATTTCATATGCACATTAGTTCGTTTCTAGCCTATTTAGGATGCTTTTGCCCTTATACTAATTACAGGCTATGATGTATACTTAAGTGAGTATTCTAACTCACTTGTTAAACCTTAGCTTATTTTGGTTAAGATCTAAACCTTAATCACTTAATCAATTAATTTGATTATAAGATAATTCAATTAACATTATTCCAATAATGCATCTGATTGAATATTATTTTTAAACTATATAATTAAAAGTGCTAAGATTAATAATGAATTTGTGTGATTGAACCATCTGAATCTAAACTTTAGAACTTTGATTTTTTCTTGTATAAGACTATTAATATAAAATGGGTAATAAAATTTTAATGATTTATGAAATGATCTAAATCTATTAATATCTTTGATTTCATCCCATGATTATAGAATATAAAAGAATTAGATGGATTTTAATTATCTGATTTGATCACTTTAACCTAGGTCTAACAAGTAAACCTTAAGAAGTAGAAAAGTGAGATCTTAAGGGTCTTGCTTTAAGATCGTTCTTGAAATATTTAAAGACCTTAAATATTGATACCTTGAGGTAGGAAGAACTTTTGTAATTTATTTAGGTAGAAACTTGGATGATCCTCCATGACTTTAAAAGTTGAACTTAATACCTTGTGGTAGGAATAACCTAAAGCAGTTAGGATGGAACTTATTTTTTGTGGTAGCAACCTACATTGAGTGATTTTTTGATCATACTATTGGAGCCTTTTGTAGGACTCACCCACTTAGAGTGAAGATCAATAGCTTTGATAAATCTTTGTCGATTAAATAGAATCTTTTGAACCCAGATTATTGGTTGGGTACAGTATGGTATACCCATAGTACTAAATTATTTCAATAATATTCAGGATTGGTTGATTCACTCCAATGCAGACTTATGTCCAGGTGCTATCCTGAGGGATTAGACGAATACAATCCCATTAAAGTAAATCTTCCAAGACTAAGAGTGTTACAATTAGTGAACAAGATCCTTAGTTTGAGATATAAACTGCGATCGAGTTCTGCCTCCTATCGTAGTGCGCTTCAATCAGTGCAGTTTAAGCAAACTAAGTATCTTAATTCACTTGGTGTAGACCACTAAGTATGCTTATAATTGGGTTATTTAATAGCTTAGCTTGAGATGTAAACTGTGATTAGGTTCTGCCTCCTACTGTAGTGCGCTTCGATAAGTGCAGTTTAAACAAGTTAAGGGTTAAATCCACCTTTCTTGCAAATATACTAAATATGTGTATACATTCATCCCAGCTAATAATTTTAAGTAAACTCTCAACTTTAACCAATTATCGGGCTAGAATTTAGGAGTCAGAATCCTTTTAGCAGGATTCTGCACAATAGAGACATCAAATTTATTATCAGATTTCAAAGCACTTTCTGGATTTTTTGGATTTAACTTATGTAGTTAGAAGCATGAGCATGAGCATGAGCATAAGCATGATGTGTGAGTATCAGAAGGATGTATGAGTATTAGCGATGATTTATGAGTTACAGAATATTACATACATTGACTGGGGCATTTCATGATGCATCAGTATTACAGTATACGGTATTCCTAACTAGATGTATGTATACATTGGACCATACTACTCATAACCGTTCAGTGATATTTTGGTTGCATATTAGTAGCATACAGTATTGTGGCATATTCAGATGCATAGTTTCAGTGACATACAACATAGTTTTATATATGATTACTCAGTTTTAGATTCAGTATCATTTTAGTTTATTTTCAGTATTTGAATTTATAGTTCAGCTTTACTTTACTTTACTTCAGTTTTGTACAGTTTTATACAGTTTTATCCTTTCAGTTACCTTTACAGTATTTCTGCAGATTGAATCACATTATATAAATGATAAATGAATAATTAAAACTGTTTAAACTAATTTTGATGTGTTAGACTTATTGTCTAACACGGGGTACTTTTGAGATTCGATAATTTGCTAGATTCTGAGCAGTATATTAAGCCATATCAGGAGAACACCCAGGAGATTCAGGAGAAGCCCATGGAGCATTAGTGGACTCTTCTTTAATTTTATTTTTCTGTATAGTATTTTTAGTTCAGTACTTAGCTCTATGTCTATTATTCAGTAAATATTTTTAATAATTATGGATATATTTCTTTTCTTTTCTGAGACGAATATTTTCATACAGCTTCTGTGATGAATATTTAGAGATGTTTACTTCAAACTTTGCACTATGTTATATATTTACTATTTATACTTAGTATTGTGATGTAATCAGTATACTGGAAATACTGATATCTTGTATTTATATTGGATTCCTATTGTATTCTAAATCTAATGTATGTATTGGTCTAATACTTAGGATAAGGATACTACTATTATCTTAAGTATTAGCTCTTAACCCTCTTTGAGGTTGAGCCAGTAGCCCTTCAGAGGGCTTAGTTTTCAGCTAGTCGGGGAGACAGGTTATTCTCCCCGAGGGGCGCAGTGTGCTCCGCCGCCAAAATTAATTATAACTGTCTCTTTTGTGTGCGGCGACGGGGCGGGGTGCTACACCGAGTGACTTCTAAATTAAGGAAACTCAAAAATGTTGTTGGATAGAGTATATTTTTGTGAACATAATGCTCAAGTTTGGGAGCAATCTGGATAATGAATATTTCTAAATTAATTTTTGAATTATTTAAATTTTGTAAATAGGGAAAATTAAAAACAAGTCCAAATTCAATAATTTTAGTGCCATTAGATTAAGAATATTATAAAAAGCTACAAAAAAGTTTCATCGAATTTAGAGCATTGGATTGACCATAATTAATTTTTGAGATTTTATCTTCAAAATAAATAAAAATAAAATATTGCTCCAAATTGGAAAAATTTTACGCGAGCATATTTTTCTCATCAAGATATACCTTTGTGTCAAATTTCGTTATTTTCTGGAACAGAAATGGAAAAGAGAGAAAGAAGAGTTAAGAAAAAGGAAAAGAAAACCAAATTGAACACTTAAGGTATTTATGAAGAATATGACAAATTTGTTCACATCTAAATAATAGATGAAAGAGAAATTTTAATTAATAAATTAATTTAAAAAGTTCATAAATACACCATCACCCTCTCTATTTCCTCATCCCCTCTCCCACTAATCTTCTCCCCTCCAATTCCTCCTTCTCTTCCTCGGCCACTAACAATTTCTCCCACTGACCTCAGTAAAGCCTCATCAACGTCAATATAGAGTAACAAATGAAAAAGAAATAAAATATTTTTTATTCTTTTCATTTATTCTTCTTCTTTTAATAATAATAATTAGGTTATTATTAATATTATTAATGTTAATATTATTACTATTATTATTATATTTCTATTTTTATCATTTTCCTTTTTTTGTATATATATATGTATTTCTTAATTCTGTAACTTTTATTTATATCATTTTTTTCTATATATATATATATTTCATAATTTATGTAACTTTTATTTATATCATCTTACTTATATATATATATATATATTCTAATTTCTGTAATATTTATTTTAGTCATTTTCTTTTTATCAATATATGTATATATTTTCTAATTTTATAACTTTCATTTATGTCATTTCTTTTTCTATATATGTATATATTTTTTAATTTTTACAACTTTCATTTTTTATCATATTTTTCTATATGTATATATTTTTTAATTTCTACAACTTTTATTTTTGTCATTTTTTTTTCTATATATGTATATATTTTATAATTTCTGTAATTTTCAATTCTGTCATTTTCTTTTTTTTTTCTCTATATATGTAAATATTTTATAATTTTTGTAATTTCATTTATGTCATTTTTTATATATGTATATATTTCATAATTTTTACAACTTTTATTTTTATCATTTTTTTTATATATGTATATATTTCATAATTTTTGCAACTTTCATTTTTGTCATTTTTTTAATATATGTATAAATTTTATAATTTATACAACTTTAATTTTTATCATTTTTTTTCTATATATGTATATATTTCCTAATTTCTACAACTTTTATTTCTGTCATTTTTTTTCTATATATGTATATATATTTTTTAGTTTTTGTAACTTTTAATTCAATTATTTTTCTTATATATATATGCATTACTTATAATATTAAAAATTATTATTTTTAATTTATAAAAATAAATGACCAATATAATATTAATATTAATATTTTTAGTAATATAAAATGAAATATTTTATTATTTTGTTTGCAGCTTTTGCATCGCTTTTAAGTTTTGACCCACTTTGATATATTTATATGAGATTTTATGCTCATAACTTGAAATAAATGATCAGAAATTAGTATTATGGGTTCATTCAAGTTAATCTTAAGTCTGTAACAATACGTTAGGCCAGTACATATTGATATATGGAGAAACAATGTGACTATACATAGCCTTTGAGGGAGAATATTTAGTTAGTCAGGAGCTCATATCTCAGATAATTAGATAGACATATCTAAGTTTTCGATTATTATGTAGTTTTGTCCAAGTGAATGAATATTATATATTGCTTTATTTTTTCTTTCAGAACGAATACATATCTTAAATATGTATATTGAATTCATAATTGTGACAATTTTACAATCATATCATACTTAAATATCACATTCTATTTGTACATAATTCTCATGCAGAATCATGCCGCTTAATATTATATGCAAATTTTAATATCCTACAAATTTTACTTAAACCTTTGTTTTACTTAAATAATTTATTTTCCTTTCTTTTCTTTTTTTTGGTTCGCTCTGTCATACACACACACACACACACATATATATGACAGTTCAGGAACAAATCTATGGATCAAGTCTTTGAGGCAGAATTGATGCATAATGGAGTAACTTATATAATATATTTTGTAAAATAATTATTATCTTTGTAATTGATATATTTCCTTTATTATTATGATATTTTTGAATGTTGCAATGAATGTAGAAGTGTGTATTTTATATACCTCTAAATATATTGTTATACTAAATCCCGATATAATCATGGAGAGTAAGCACCTAATGATGAATTAGCTATACTGACCTAGCGGTGGATCGCTTCTCTTTTATTACTATTATTATTAAACTCAACAATTACATAATAATAAAAATAATAATAATAATAATGATTTATTTTTGTTTAATTATGTGATATTGTGATATAACAAATATAAAAAATATAATAATTAAATATAAATTATAAAAAACAATAAGCTATTTCTGATATTTAAATAAAGTCCAAATATTTTTAAAGGAAGATATTTTATAATAATTAACTTGCTATATTTATATATATTAATAATTATTCTAATATTATAGCGTATACTTTCAATCAATTCGGGAAATTTAATTTACAAGAGTATATATTTTTTTCATATCAACGATAATATAAGAGTTATAAGTAGTAGTTTAAAACATCCAAAGTTAATTTTAAAGTGTAATTAACAAAATTTAATTTGCAATATTAATTATAATAAAATATTTATTTTAATACAAATTTAATTTTAAGCTTCAAAAAAATAAAATATTCATTTGCAATATTAATTATAATAACAAAATTTAATTTGCATATTTCTGTATTATGCATTTATGTTGATAATATCTTTACATGATTTTGAATATATTAGAAAATAAAAGAAATTATTCATTATAATTAATTTCAATTTAAATAATTTTATTTTATGTTATATCATTCTACAAATATTTTTATTGAGCTTCAAAAAAAATTCATTCAAATTTGTAAATTATTTTTATGCATTAGCTATTAGAGAAATGTTATTTAAATTTATTGATGTGATATTTAAAAAATTTATCTAATAGTATTTGAATATTATTTTATTAGTATTTATTTATTTATATAAAAATAATATAAATATTATTCTTAAAATTTATATTGAAATGATATTCAAATTTTATAAAATAAATTTTTTTAGTTATCACATAAACAAATAAGTATAAATAATATTTCTATTATTATAATTCTATGATGTTTGTAAAATCTGAACAACTATATTAATAAACTAATTATCACAAAAGATGCAAAATTATTTTTTAATAATTTATATTTTATGAATAACTCGTCCTATTCTTTGATTTTTAATGCACACACAGAAATTATATGCTATTTTTGCTAAATTTATATTCTATAATTTACTATGTTATTTTAGAGATAAGGTGAAGCACAGCAGTGAGGAACTCGGCAAATTCAAATGTCGCGCTACTGAGCGCCGACTCCGTCGTCACTCTCCCCGATCTCTGAAATCGTCGGTTTCCCATCCCCTTTGCCTCGCCATGGCTTAGTCCTTCCTTGTTCATTCTTTTATACATTCATTACAGCAAACTATCTCCATTTCTTTCAATCCCGTTATGGCATTTTCCGCAGCGCCCCCAATCCATCCACCCTCTGCCTTCCCTTCGCGCCATCGGCTGCAGCCGCTCTTCCCTGTCTCCAATGCCGCAGAACTGCAGCCAAAGGCAACCGAGTTCACCTATAGCAAAGCAGATCCTTCCATAAGATGGCCGAACTTGAAGATCGACGAGCATTTCTTCATCCGCCAACCCCATTCACCCTCCCCCTCTTCCTCTTCTTCAGATACCAAATCTACGGAATGCCCAAAACCCCTCAAAGACAAGAAACGGCGCCCCTGCGTAAAGAAGATGAACAAGCTCGCCCTAACGCGAGATAACAACTGGAGGCAGCGCGTGCAGCTGCTCTCCGATCAAATACTCGCACTTCCTCCTTCCGGTCTAGTCGCCGACGTGCTGGACAACCGCTCAATGCAAATGACACCCACAGATCTCTGCTTCGTCGTCAAGTTCGTTGGCGCCTGCAGCTGGACGCGTGCTCTCGAGGCTTTCGAATGGCTTAATCTCCGCCGCCGGTACTCTCCCTTCCCGCGCATGCTCGCTGCCATCATTGCCATTCTTGGACGGCATCGTCAGGACTCCCTCGCCGAGGAAATTTTTCATCGTTCCTGTGTTATTGGGGATGCTGCCGTGGAGCCGTCCGTGCAGGTCTTTAATGCTATGTTGGGCGTCTATGCTCGAGGCGGGCGTTTTGATGATGTCCGCAACCTGCTCGATGATATGCGCAAGAGAGGCCTCGAGCCGGATCTCGTCAGCTTCAACACCCTCATCAATGCTAGGAGGAAGTCGGGGAAAGTGCCTCCAGGTTCAGCATTGGAGCTGCTCCGGGATGTCCGCCGTTCTGGGCTGAAGCCGGACATAGTGACTTATAATACTCTTATCAGCGGTTGCTCTCAAGGAGGCAATTTTGACGAGGCCATGAGCATCTTTGTGGATATGATGGGATCCAAGTGCCGGCCTGATCTCTGGACTTATAATGCCATGATTTCAGTCTATGGACGGTGCGGGATGACCCTGGAAGCTGAGCAGATATTCCAAGAAATAACCAGAAAGGGCTTTTCTCCAGATGCTGTTACCTATAATTCTCTTCTCTATGCATATGCAAAAGAGGGAAATACTGTGATGGTAGAGACGGTATGCAAGAAGATGATCCAGTCTGGTTACAACAAAGATGAAATCACATATAACACAATCATTCATATGTATGGGAAACAAGGCAGGGTGGATTTAGCTCTCCGGTTGTATGATGACATGAAACTGACTGGTTGTAGTCCTGATGCAGTCACGTATACTGTATTGATTGATTCCCTTGGAAAGACTGATAAGATTGCCGAGGCTGGCAAGGTGATGTCAGAGATGATTAATGCGAGAGTAAAGCCTACTTTGAGAACTTTTAGTGCCTTGATTTGTGGATATGCTAAGGCTGGGATGAGGGTAGAGGCTGAGAGAACATTTGAGCATATGATAAGGTCTGGAATCAAGCCAGATTGTTTTGCTTATTCTGTTATGTTGGATTTTTTGTTAAAGCAGTGCGTGACCAGGAGGACAATGGTTTTGTATCGGGAAATGAGGCGAGCTGGTTTTAGGCCTGATGATGCTTTATACCAGAATATGCTGGGGGTCTTTGCAAAGGGAAATGAGAATGAATTATTTGATGAGATTGTAAATGACATGCATGGAACTCTTGGGATGAGTTTGAGTGAAATCTCCTTTCTTCTTGTCAAAGGAGAATGCCTGCTTAAAGGGGCAGAAATATTGAAACAGGCTGTAACCCAAGGCTTTAAACCCAATCATGAATGCTTGTCAGCTATTCTGAATGCCTATGAACTATTAGATAGTTATGACGAAACAAAATCTTTAATTGATTTTTTGAAAGAACGCTCACCTGATTCCCATCCTGCACTGAGTGAAGCTTCAATTATGCTGCATTGTAAGAATCACCAAGTCGATGCTGCTTTAGAGGAGTACAATAAATTGAAGATGACTGGTGTGTTTTTTCCGAGCAAAGGTATTAGCCTGTATGAAACATTGATCACTTGCTGCAAAGAAACTGAATCATTAACAGAAGCTTCCCAAGTATTCTCAGATATGATATTTCTTGGTCTTGAACCTACTAATAACATTTTCAGAACTTTGATCTCAGTCTACTGTAAATTGGGCTTTCCAGAAACAGCTCATCACTTGTTTGATAGAATGGAATTGTCTGGTATTGTTTTCAATGATCAGTCGATTCATGTTAACGTAATCGAGACATATGGAAAGTTAAAGCTGTGGCAAAGGGCAGAAAGCTTGGTCGGGAAGCTCCGGCTTAGCTATCCCGTTGATAGGAATGTCTGGAATGCTCTCATATATGCATATGCTGAGAGTGGTCGCTATGACCAAGCAAGAGCAATCTTTAATAGGATGATGGGAAATGGTCCCAAACCTTCCGTGGAATCTGTAAATGGTCTTTTGCAGGCTTTAATAGTTGATGGCAGGTTAAAAGAGCTTACTTCTGTAATTCAGGAATTACAAGAAATGAATATTAAAATAAGCAAAAGTACCATAGTTATGATCCTTGATGCATTTGCAAGGGATGGTAATGTATTTGAGGTAAAGAGAATATATCATGGCATGAAGGCAGCAGGTTATTTGCCAACTATACACCTTTATAGGAGTACTATTGAATTGTTTTGCCGTGCAAAACGAGTGAAAGATGTTGAGTTAATGGTTGCTGAGATGTCAGAGTCCGGTTTCAAACCAGACATAATTATGTACAATGCTCTTCTCAAAATGTATTCGGGAATTGAACATTTTAAGAAAGCATTGGAAATTTATCGCAGAATTGTGGCGTCTGGGTTATCCTGGAATGAGGATACTTTCAACACTCTTATAGTAATGTATAGTAAAGATATGAAACCTGATCAAGGTTTTGCTATCCTAGACAAGATGCGAAATAATGATTTAGAACCCAAGCTGGATACCTACAAGAGTTTGTTGGCATCGTGTGGGAAGGTACAGCTATGGGAACAAGCTGAAGAGCTTTTTCAAAGTATCCTATCAAAGGGAGTTAAAGTGGATCGCTCTTTGTATCACATTATGATGAAGATATACAGGGATTCTGGCAATCACTCTAGAGCAGAAAACTTAATCACTTGGATGTCAAAGGCTGGTATGAAGCCTACAATTGCCACGATGCATATGCTCGTGGTTTCTTATGGAACTGCTGGACAGCCTTGTGGTGCAGAAAAAGTGCTTGAAACTATAAAAAATTCAAATTTAGAACTTAACACATTACTCTACAGTTCTGTGATTGATGCTTATTTCAAGAACGGTGATTATAACCAGGGAATTGCTGCAATGTTGAAGATGAGGAGAGATGGAATTAAGGCTGATCAAAAAATATGGACATGCTTTATTAGGGCTGCTAGTTTGTGCCAGCAAACAACTGATGCTATGCTGCTCCTTCATACCTTAAGTGACAGTGGTTTTGATCTCCCTGTAAGGTGCAACTTGTGTAATCTTCACAGAAAAACATTTTCTTTTTTTATCGCTAGAAATGCCTTATCTTCCTTTTGCCTTACAGACTTTTGACCGAGAAAATGGAGGTTTTGGTTGCAGATGTAGAGAATTTGCTTCAGGAATTATTACGTGAGGAAGATGATGCTTGTTTTCATTTCGTGAATGCTCTGGGAAATTTGCTATGGGCCTTTGAACAAAGAGCCGCTGCTTCAAGGCTTTTTCAAATGGCAATCAAGAATGGCATTTATCGGCATGACGTGTTTCGGTATGCATAGAAAATAGTATACATAGAAAATGGATGACATCGTCAAAGTTGTGTTGCTCATTAATAAAAACATATTTCTCTTTGCTATCCATGAAGAGTAGAAGAATTGCTATATTTTTTATATATTACTAAGTAAAGTTCAGTGCATGAATTTATAAGACTAAGTAAAAAGATATTGCATTAATACAAATAAAATTTTGTGAGTTCATGACTTATGATTGATTTCAAAGAAAGAGTTTTGTTTATAGTAGATGGATGGCTAGGAATTGCTATTGCTAAATAGTAAATGATCGGGTGGAGTTTGGATCCATGGGAAGCATAAAGTTACACTCCCCTTAAAATTGGGATAAAGATGTTATTCAAGTCAAGCTTGGCAGACAAATTATTGAAGCTTAGTTTTGGAAGGCCTGTTAACAACATTAACATCTTGAAAGCTTATGTCTGTTGACAATGTGAAATACTTGCTCCATTCTTTTTTAAAAAGTTATGACAATTACTGTTTATTTTGTTCTTTCACGATGATGAGATCTTTAGCATTTTAACTGGCAGATTGAATTTAGTGTTTCATGGATTATTTTAATTTGTTATAAATTTTTTTTAGACTGCTCCTTATCCCTATTTGCTCATAATCCCATGTGCATAGCTCTAAATTCACGTTGTGTGATACTCCATGGGGCCACATATTGCTTTCCTAGTTTTAAAGTTGCTAGATTTTTTCATTCCGCTTATAAATGGCCCACATTATGTATTCCCAAAGCCTTTTGTATTCCCTTATCAACTCTGGCGGATTCTTTTGGTTTTCAGCTTTAATGCAATTCATATCTCATCTTACTAGATATTATTGGAAGATTTAAAACCTGCATCTTTAATGAAACATACTCTTTTATTTCTTGTTACCACATGCCTAAAAATCATTTCTATTTTTTAAATGTGTTAAAAGTTTCAGCTAGTAAATTCTTTAATTTGGATAATTTTTCTTTTCAGTCACTGATTATAATGAGGTCATCACATAGACAATCAAGATGCATCATTTACCGTTTGACAAAAGCTTTTATTAACAGTGTTTAACTTGACATTGTAAATTATTACACCTCTTCATTACTTATGTGGTGCTCCAATGCGCCTCTAAGATTAGTTGGGTGACTTGGCTGCAATGAGATGGAGTTTTATTTAGTGAAGCTTATGAAAATGTTTTTTCTTTTAATTGGTAGAATTTTTGTTAAGGAAAAAAGAAGAAGATTTGAGGCATCATAACACAAACAAAATTATGAACCAAGTTGAGCCACATGACAAATTGGTTTGTTGGTAATTTTGAGAACAAGTCTAGGCATTGTCTGAGTTTAGAAGCTCGTCCATTTTTCCTTTTGTATAAATTGAGTTGGTTACTTGGCTTTGATCTGGCAAGTGGATGACTGATGTCATCAACTAGGTGAAGCTCTTTCTGGTTTGTCTATTAGTTGACAACTTGCTGACTGATGTTGCTGACTGTAAGCATTGACCTGGTGCATCCCAGAGCTCAGCCAGAACTTGAAGCAACTTTGGCAATGCCAATCCCTCTTCGAAAGGTGGTGTGAGCTCGACCCGCATTTCTACCTTAGCTACTTGGATGATCTGAGCAAGCATTATTGCTTGACTTGATTGTAGGGTAAGCTCATCAGCACAAGGAAGCAGTCATGGATGTGGTTGGCTGGCTATCTGAGCTGATCGCTTGATCTATTGGCTTCCCTTTTTTGGAATGGAGCAGTTGTTTTGTAGTAAATTAGTTCCAAGGAACAACAGTCAAATATAGTTTAGGGTTTGCAATTAAAATTCAACCAATGTTTGATTCAAGGTAATAATTTTTTGCCCTGGATGTTGGTTTGTTTTAGTAAATTTTAATATATCTACAAATTGGCATATGAACTTTTGAAAGGCTTGGCACTACTTCAAGGAATAGTCTCTCTGATAATTTAAATGAAAATTGGTTCCAAATTTATGGTGTTATTGAAATGAGGATGTTAAGTTGGATGAGTGGGTATATTCAAAATGGTAGAATGAGAAATGAGTTCATTTGTAGCAAGTTGGAGTGGATCCACTAGCAAAAAAGATACTTAAAGAAATCATTAAATGGATCCTCGTTATTTGGAACTTGGTTTCTATTTGATTGTTCACAATGGAATCGAAGAATTCATGCAGCTGACTTTAGCTGATAGGGACAAGGCTTAGTGTTGTTGTTGTTCCAAATATAATTATCTAATTTTCCTGTGTAGGTTCTACAGAAATTTTCTTTGCAATTTTAGTCGTTACTAACATTCTAAGACTATTCAACCGGTTACCAATTTTATGCAGGGTTGCAGATGCAGACTGGGGAGCTGATTTCAGAAAGCTTTCAGGTGGCGCTGCCCTTGTTGCTCTTATGCTTTGGCTTGACTACATGCAAGTAAGCAACATTATAGGATTTCAGTTTTAGATCTTATTTCAGTGCATAACCCAATTTGTATGTATGTATGTAAGCCTTTAATTTCATGAATATTAATTAGATCTAATGGCTTGGCATTTGTGCGCGCTTCTTTTACATAAAGTATGTGTGGTACTTTTAGGTCACTGTAGTTTGCCCATAGTCTCACTCTCCCACTTTAATTTCTAAAGCTTCTGAACTTGTAATTGAGTCCTTAAAATCCCAATTTAGTTTCATGTAACTTACAAGGGCCTAAAGCTCACGAAAGGGTGGGGGATTCCAAAGCCATAGGCGGTGGGGATGGCGATGGCTGGGAGATCCATGTAGCACTTCGGCGTGGGTTTGGGAACTTTTCTTAAGATTCCTCACGCATATAGCCCTGGTTTGCACTGCTCTTAGTGAATCCATATGGCTAAACTTGGATATATTTATAACTTCTCTTTGTTAACCTGAATTTTGATTCTTCTCATTTTCTTACTAGCATATTTTGTTAAGGCCCTTAAAGTCTCCACTGAACTCTTTATTGAAG
Organism: Gastrodia elata; assembly: GCA_016760335.1. Lineage (NCBI taxonomy): Eukaryota > Viridiplantae > Streptophyta > Magnoliopsida > Asparagales > Orchidaceae > Gastrodia > Gastrodia elata. The sequence continues at coordinate 41,264,915 of CM028677.1, forward strand.
AAGCTAATGGATATGCTCTTTCTTTCGAAGTTCACTGTAGACTTGGCACATAAGAAAAATTAATAGAAAATTATCAAAACGGTCCCTTGATTCTTGCAAAATATTCATAATGGTTATTGACTCTTGTAAATACTTTTTGGTGACTTAACTCTTATCTAATTTTTTTTTATCCCTGTTGTTAATAGCCCCATAATTCCCACTTCATGTCATTAAAAATAGGGTATATGCATAATTCATCTCGATAGGCTTCAAAGCTGGGTTATTTTTATACCATTTTTGGTTTCAACACTGCTGCTTCATTAGGGTTTTCCTGCGCCATGGAATCGACGAAGGCTCAAATTGTGAGGGCCCGATGCCGGTTTAGCGAGCACTGTCCCGACATCGGGTATCTACGTACCGTAGGATCCTATTGAGCAACTTAAAAAGAAGGAATACACATAAATGCCAAGTGATGTTTATCATTCATTGAAATTCTAATTTACAAAATAACCCACACATATATTTTACAAAGTTCATCTTCTTAGAACAAGAGATAAACTGAAACAAAAGTAAAATAAAAATAAAAGTAAAGTAGCGTCGTAGATCCATCAACAAATTTGAAAATTAAAAAATTAGGATTTTTGAGCAAATTCTCCCAGAAGTACTTGACCTGGTATTATAAAGAAAACAATACCAGGATTGTAATTCTTAGTAATTATAGAATATTCTAAGTATCACACTAAATAATAAAATATTATATTTTATAATAGCAAAAATGCGATTAGTGGAAATAAGGATGTAATAAAAATGTATGAAAAATAAGACAATCGTGCAAACGGGATAAATAATTTCCTGCAACAAATATTATCACAAAGATGTTGGTTACTAATGTCATTTTTTTAGTAACTAATCACGAATGTTACTGATGTCATTTTTCAATTATTAACTACGAATATTACTGATGTCATTTTCCAGTAAAACCATGAATATTACTGATGTCATTTTCCAGTAACTAACCACGAATGTTACTGTTATTATTTTCTAATAACTAACAATGAATATTACTGATGTTATTTTTCAGTAACTAACCACGAATATTACTGATATCATTTTTTCAGTAACTAATCATGAATAAAAGGATGTTGGTTTTCAACAACTAACCAAGAATCAATATGAATTTGGCTCAAAGCGAAGCTAAGCAGTATTAAAGTGCAAAAGTAATACATGTTCATATACTGTGTACTTTTTTCTGCAAGTTCAAAAGTGCAACGGTTGATTGAATCTGCATAAATTTTGATATTTTAAAATTAGTCTTTTAGTCAATATTATAATGTAGTTGTTATGATAATTTTAAGGATTCTTACTTTCTTCTTTTCTATTATGTTTTTTTTACTCTCTTCTTGATAGAAGATATTATTTTTAAGTTATTGATGGTAGCAATAATATTTATAATAATAATAATATTATTATTATTTATTTAATGATAATAATAATGTATGAACGAAAATGACAGAATGGAAATGATTAAAAATTGCAGAACATAGTAATAATAATAATAATAATAATAATAATAATAATAATAATAAAATGATAGTGAAAATGCTTGAATTAAAATTTGACAGAATGAAAATAATATTTATTTTATAATTTTGTACTATTTTCATTCTTAATTAAAGAGAATAATAATAATATGAAAGACTAACTTTATCATTATTATTTTCATAATAATGATTATTGAGTTTATGTAATAATAATAAAGGAATAAGAATAAATAAATAATAGCAAAAATTCTTCTCATTTTCCCTCTTTTTCTTCTCCCTCACCTAAGTTAGTGTTGCTGGAAAACGGAGGGAGGCCGGATGTGGTTGAAGGGAGCCGGAGGGGGTGGCCGGAGCAGCAGGGGCTGGCTGCTGCTGGCTGGCTGTTGGCTGGCAGGAGGGGGAGAGCAGGTTGACTAGTAGCTGCTGGCAGGAGGGTTGGCAGGGCTGAGAGTTGAGAGAGTTGGCTGTGGGGAAGAAGGAAGGGAGGGGAGGGGTATAAGTAGAGGAGGGAAGGAGAGGGAGGGGTCCTGTGGTTGGCCAGGTGGGCCGACCAGCCTGCGCCAAAATGGCGCAGGGGCTCTTCCTGGCGTGGAAGCTTCCGTCTTTGGAGAGCTTTGGAGAGAAGGAATTTGTGTAGCAATTATTTATGTTATTAAAGATATATAATGGGGCTATAATATGTGTTCGTCGCTAGATGACTTGTCTAATGAATTTTTTGTTAATATTGGATTTATCAAATCTCGGCCCTCAATTCAAATCTTTTTGCTTAATCATGAATGTTCTCACTTAGCCCATTATAGATGAGGTTTTAGTGCATGTTATTTGTAGATGATATTCTGTTAATTGATAAGATTAGGGATGGAGTTAGAACACAACTTGAGTTTTGGATGATTACTTTATAATTTAAAGATTTCATAATAGTAGTTCTAAAATATAATATGGAGTGTAAGTTTAATCATGATAGAAGCCATAATCTCAAGGACTAAATTATTGAGGGCCATATGATCAAGAAGAGTAAGAGATTCAATGCCTTGGTTCAATTATTCAAAATATGGTGAATTAGAGACCAATGTGATTAATAACATTTAAGTTGATTGGATGAAATGGAGCAACACTTTTTGGAGTGCTGTGTGATTAGAGTATCCCAATCAAAAGTAAAAGAAAATTTTATTGAGTAGCTACACTGGTTATGTTATATGGGGTTGAATGCTAGCTAACAAAGAATAAATTTATTGATAAATTAAGTGCTACAGAGATGAGGATGATAGGGAAGATAAGTGGATAAACTTGAAAGGATAGAATGAGCAATGAGTTCATTTGTAGCAAAGTTGAAGTGACCAGAGTATTGTCTTAGATGATTTGAGCATATGTGTAGATCTTTCAGTGTCACTATTAGAAAAATTGAGTGTGAATTTTGCTTATGTTAAAATAGGAAATGGTAGACCAAAAAAATATGGGATGAAACCATTAGAGGATTTTCTTTATTTGGAACTTAGGAAGAGATTTTTTTTTAATTGTGCACAATAGAAACAAAGGATTCATATAGTAGGCCCCATCTTGTGGTAATGAGGTTTAGTGTTGTAGTTGATGATTAGCTAAGTTTATTAATTAAATGTTTTAGTTAAAGTTTGCTAAATATTTTATTTATATTTATTGTTTATGTTATTGTATTATTGATTCACAATGCAAATTCTTTTATTGCTTAATTAGTTTTAATTTAAGATAAGCTAAACTAAGGAATTATGTCTGAAATGAACATTGCCTACTCTGATTTAATTTTTGCAATTACTTTAATAAAATGATAAAACACAAGAAATTAGACAAACTTAATAATTTGAAATTTGAAAACCAAGATGGCTTTGGCGCAACTATAAAACAACCTTTCTTAAAAATGTCTTGTAAAGTTTTTCTTAATACATGTTTCTTGGCTGTTATATATTTTTGAGGTAGTATTGGGTTCCTGATTTATCATATTGCTTGCCACAGGATGCATCATTGAAGGGATCTCCTGAGTCACCCAAGTCAGTTGTGCTGATAACCGGAACTGCAGAGTACTACTCTGTTTCCTTGGAGAAAACACTGAAGACATATCTCTGGGAAATGGGCTCACCATTTCTTCCATGTAAAACTCGAACCGGCGTCCTCGTCGCAAAAGCTCACTCTCTTCGGATGTGGCTTAAGGAATCTCCCTTTTGCATGGACCTTCAACTGCAGGATGCCCCCAATCTTCCCAGTTCAAACTCCATGTCTGTAAGAGAGGGATGTTTCATGAGAAAAGGCTTGGTTCCAGCCTTCAAATACATAAATGAGAGACAGGGAAAGATGAATCCTAGAAGGTTTGCGATGCCAGGTTTGTTTTCAGAAGAGAATAGAGGCAAGGCTGCCAATGCCCATATTTTGGGAAGAAAGGCAAAAACAGAAGCATCAAAGAATAAAGTAAGAGTGATTGCAAGGAAGGCAACCCGAATGCGCACGGAAAAATTAATGAGGCGGCGTCATAATGCACGGCGATTCAACACTAGTTGACATAAAGCCTACTATTTATTGAATGTATAAAATTTGTTCATTTATTGAATCTGTCGGTATTTCATCTTTTGCCCGCTTGGCTGTGTAAAATCTGCAGATTCAGTTGGACGGTACAAAGGATCTGATCGGCATGTTTAAATGTTGGTTTCAGCTTATTATATGAACATATTTGAATATATATCAGTAGTGCTATTAAGCAGTAAAGCATACTAAAGTAAAAAACAAATGGTAGTGGGATTCCACATCAGTCCAGCAAAAGACAACTTGTCCCCTAGCAGTTTTAAAATCGTTGCCATAACCAACAGGAAAAATGAAGCTTAATACCTTAACCAATACCCATTTGGACCAGAAAACTTAAGGTACATGAGATAGATGAATGCCTGTCATAAGCATTATTATATATTTTCTTACGGTTGCCTCTGAAAAGTGGAGATCGGTCGTCTTTGTTATGTAAGTTAGGAGATGTGGGGCATAAGCAAATTAGTTGCAGCTTGCAAGCGTTTCCAAAATAGTGTAGCTGCCTGACATATATTAGAAGAAACACCAACAGAGAAAAGAATAAAATTATTTGATTTCCACCATTTTCAAAATCAATACAATGCTTCCGATTATGATTCTTCTTTAGTAATATCTGAGCATAAGAAAATGAAGGTCATCTTTACCCTTGGCTAACAAGTAGGAGTTAGCACTTAGCGTAGCCCACAAAATTTTATTGCCAAACTATTAATTTAGACTTATGTACTTGGAATTTTCTGGCTCATTCAACTAAGACAACAAATGAAGTTGATTGTCTCGCTGAGATAGAGAGAGTGAGAAGAGTTGAAGTGCTTGGACTAGTCTTTATTTGATAATTAAGAAGACATTTAGTTTGGGAATTTTTTTTAGCAAGAAACAGTAAAGGTTTGTAACGATCTACTGTTAGGTTAATAAGATTAAATTTATATAAAGTGATATGGTAATGCCCTGCATTGGATTAGTGAAACTAATCTAATATAAGATGTTATGTTTTTCAAGGATTTTCTTAAGGTATAATACAATAAAAGTTATATATGAAATTGAGTAAGAAAGAAAATGTAGCATTTCAGAATTCATTCTATCTAAAAAAAAATGAAAAATACATTCGTCTCAAAAAATAAAATAAAAATCATTAAGATACATAAGTTTTTAATACACATGATTATGAATTTTGGAAGTGCGCACGGGCGCTCCCTTTCGCGGCTTGAACTGCGCAAATTGAGAAAAAAGCTTTTGGGCGCGCTCAGTCACCTAACACAGGAGTAGATAGTACCAATTGGTGAAGTGCCTCCCGAATGCCCCCAAGGTGGCACTTGTTTGAGGCAAAATATTTGAATCTGACGTGAAGCAATTTGGCTCCGCCACAAGGACGCCCAAGTGCTTTAGATATAAAGTTTTCTTATAAATCTGTTTTTGCTTATAACATTAGTCAAATGGTGAGATTATTTTTGTGTGGATAGCTGCTCATGGTTGAAAAATATCATTTTAGATAATGTTTTGAACCATTAAATTGTTATGTTCATCTTTCAAGTATAGTGATATTTCTTATCTTTTCTTCGTAGATGCAAATGAAATTTATCAAACTATGTATCTACTTGTCTTTGTAATGTGCTTTCTTTAGACATGTGCTTGTGATTGCATTTCTTGCCATTGTCAATCTCAACACTTAGTGGGGCTTTGCCCTTTACCCCAAATATGTCAAGACCAAATTTGATGCACTCAACATTAAAAATGAATCAGTTTGCGATAAAAATTAGCTTTAAAGAGCTCAATAAAATAATGATGAAAAACAAAGGCTTACTTTCAATTATTGACAATTTGTTGATTAATTGGCTATAGTTTTTATGATAGACTTGGGCTAAAAATTACTGATGCTAATTCAATATTTCACCCATTTACAAATATCATGAATTACTTATCATACTAATACAATATTTCACCCATACTTTTGAATTTGATGAATGCTGGAGTTTTATTTATATAAGCTCACAATTACTCATTGATGACTTCTATTTGAAGATCAAACAGAGATCATGAGGAATACTTGGTGAAGCCTGCTAAGATGCAATCTAATGGAATAGACAGATTCCATCCGGATAAAAAACTACAATGGAAATGAACTAGCCCGACCAATAAATATGTTGATGATAATGCGAAACTGGTCAATTCCCGACCCACCACAGATACTGAGGAAGACGGCCTGTATAATCATCCGCAGCAATCATTTCTCGTGCAAGATTTCTCGGCGACGATTCGCCGCGGGCAACCTCTCCGATCTATCCTCCGCCTTGCAATCTTCCACCGTCACCGGCGATCTCCGTGGCTGCGCCGCCGCTCACGCTCAAATCATCATCCTTCATAATATCGCGTCATATCCCTTCTCTCTCTGGAACAAGCTCCTCAATGTCTACCTGACCTGCGGTCGTTTCCGCGAAGCACGCCGAGTGTTCGATGAAATGCCTGAAAGAGATGTTGCTTCTTACAACACTCTCATTTCAGCTCTTATCCGCTCTTGCCGAGATCCAACTGAATCCGTGCTTCTCTTCTCGCAAATGCTGGAGGAAGGAATCATTCCCGATCGCATAACCCTATCTTCATTGCTCTCAGGCTACAGTACCAGTAATTATCCATATGTACTGATGCAGCTCCACTCACAATCTATGAAGTTTGGTCTGAGCTCTGATGGATTTGTCGGGGGCGCTTTGGTGAATGGCTACGAGAGGTTAACAGGGCTTGAAGATGCTATTTGTGCATTTGAAGACATAACTGAGTTTGATTCAGTCACGTGGAATATAATGATCGATGCATGTGCTCGCAGCGGCAGCCAAGAGAAGACCGTTTCCATTTTCTTAAGAATGAGAAGGGAGAATGGTATCGGCTTGGATTGTTTCACGTTGACTAGCGTTCTGAAAACTGTTTTGGAGAAGAGGGATTTGGGCCTGGGAATGCAACTCCATGGCTTGGCTTTGAAGTTCGGATTGGACTCTGATACGCCGATTGGAAATGCTCTAGTTACCATGTACTCAAGATGCTGTCAAGGCATAGATTCTGCACTACAAGTGTTCGACAGAATTCCGGAACCTAATATCATAACCTGGACAGCAGTGATAGGCGCGTTCGTGCAGAAGGAGATGATGAAGGAGGCCATCAGCTTCTACAAAAACATGCTTAAAGACGGTGCTACAGAAAACGAATTCTGTTTCGCTAGCATTTTACCAGCATTCAGCACGCTTTCTAGAATTGAACTCGGGAGGATGATTCATTCAAGAATAATGAAATTTGAAGCTCAATCGGATAGCGGAGTGGGTAATGCTCTTTTGGACATGTACTTCAAGTGCGGCAGTTTGGAAGATGCACAGTCGGTCTTTCAGACGATGAAAAGTGTTCATATAGTCTCTTGGACCATAATGATTTGTGGCTATGGACAGCATGGGATGGGTAGAGAAGCTCTTGAATTGTTTAAATTGATGAAAGAGAGAGGATTTAAGCCTGATAGTGTTACTTTTCTTGGAGCTTTGTCTGCTTGTAGCCATGGCGGCCTTGTGCATGAAGGGCTTGTGATTATGGAGTCCATGATTGACGAATATTGCATAAAGCCTAGGAAGGAGCATTTTGCATGTGTAGTAGATATGTTTGGTAGGGCTGGAAGGCTGAAAGAGGCTGAGAAGTTTATAGATAAGATAGGTCTGGAGTCTGATCCAATGGTATGGGAAACACTTTTAGGGGCTTGTGAAATATATGGAGAGATGGAATTAGGATATAAATCAGCTGAAAAGCTTATGATACTTGAACCTGGAAACAACCTTTCTTATGTGTCTCTTGCTAACATTTATGCTGAACAAAAGATGTGGGATGAGAAGGGTAAATTGAGGCAGAGATTGGATGCCTGTGGAATGAGGAAGGACACAGCACAGAGCTGGGTTTAAGATTTTGATGCTTAATCTATATATTTTCTGATGATTGCATTAGGGCGGCTAACACTTGTAAGTGCGGGCAGGGTTAGATGATGCATTATCAAGCACAAAGATACGTGACCCTTTTCATACATTGCCGATATTTTATACTTTGTTTAATACATTTTTTGAAATAGAAATTTGATCAAATCAGTGACAGGATTGAACGGTGAAGGCAAAATAATACTGAATATTAGGGCAGGAGAAAATAATGACTATATTGAGATTGATTTGTCATCCTTATTTTCTGTTTCAAGCACCGTCACAAGACAACAATAAGGTAATTGCATTTTCCATGCATTTATGCCTAACAGTTGCTTTGTTAATTGAACAAAAATGGCTATTTTGTGGTCTAAACTTATTTTAACTTCTGATAACTGATAACTGCAGAATATATAATCTTCCAGTTTCTTAGTGGCACTAGCTAAGCACAATTACACCCACAATTAAGTATTATGGTTTGCTTTAGATATGTCATTTTAAGAGTAAAAGTAATGTAGGATAGCATTAAAATAATAATATTAAGAGTACAAATCTAAAAATGGGGATTTTCATTTATACCACTGAAATCTTTTTTATTTGTAATTGAATACTCAATTCTTAAATAGTACTAAATTATCACTAAAATCTCTAGAATATACTAAACTAATCTTTGAGTTCATTATTTGTGAATCATTGAAAATGAATAAGAAGGGTATAACTAGATTTTAATTTTGTAAATAATAAGATTATAGCTATGTAAGTGTGACGACCCAATATTGAAAATCACTTAACTCAATATTGATACGTCACCACAATACCTAATACTAAATTATAAGAAAACTAATCCAAATTATTAAGTATTGTGTTTGGCCAAGGATTTAGAAGAGGGCCTTAAGTTAAGATAGAAGGAGAGTTATGAATGGTATATAGAAGTTTGTAAATAAAGATGCATCAAATAGATTTAAGAATGAAAGATAATAGAATTGAACATGCAATTTATGAAAGATGACATGAGTACCTGCAATAGTAATCTGAAACAAATGAATTACTTACATTTAATCCTAGATATGAGATTCTAATTATTTATGGGGAAATTAACATGTGAATTATGGATTTATAATTTTCCCCAATTATTCTAAGTTTAAATTTTCTTAAAAATTTCGGTAGAGTCTCCTTTGTAAATGGTTAAGGAAACACCTGCAGAAGTACATGCAATACTCCCATTCCAATGGGAGTTATAATTTAAAAGAAAAGACATCCTAATCTATCATACATTCAATCCATTTTAACTCCAATTCTAATATAGAGTTCAATCCTTTTTATAGGATTGCTCATTTCCAATTCTAGATAGAGTTCAATCTTTTTTATGGGATTGCTCATTTCCAATTTAAAAAGAAAAAGGGAGAGAAGTACATGTGTAACAATTGTCTACACTATGGTTTATTTCATCAAGACATTAAATATTCATAGGAAGATATGCAAAGACTTAATTAATACACAAATTTTTTACATTTAATTCCTATTCATCCATTCATTTACTCATCCATTCATTCATCACAAGCATTTAAGTATATTCTAAGCTCCAATAAGTATGGTAAATTAAAGTAAATGATATTATTATAAAACAACAGTAAACTGAATAAGAAAAGAAAATTTACAGCTCACTTGGAATTCTTAATAAGCTATAAATTTATAATATATGATAGGCGAAAGTAATTTTAGTTTTTAGCGCTTGGTTCAGCTCCACTAGCATCCAAGTGCACCTAATCTATCACATTTTGACATTTAAATGTGATAGGGCAAAGCCAAGAAATAGAAAATCTGGTTAGACTGAACAGTCTAAGCACAATTTAAGATTGACTAAATATGCTATTGTTATAATTGGATATCACAGTTCTAGTTATAATGCAAGCACAAGCATAGGTACAATATGATAAGCATACAAATAAGGGAAGGAAAAACAAGTGAGGTAGAATTGCTCACTTAATCAAACATCCTAGCCTACAATCAATACAAGGGGAAGCATCCTAAATAGGCTAGAATGAACTAGTGTGCATATGAAATTAAATGAAATAAAGCATGATATGTTCAAATAAACTTATGCTTAGTAAGGAAAAATAAACAGTGAAGCATTTAAATGGAGTTATATAACATTCATTGTAATCTAAATAAATTATAAACAAGTAAAGTACAGTCATAAATCATAGAAAATGCATAGTAAAGAAATTGAAGGAATAATCTTAGATTTAAATTTAAGATACACATAGCCTAGGACTATGTAAAGTAGTATAGCTAAAAGCTATGGTGAATCTTAACAATCTATAAGATTGAAGATCTCACATATTTATTAATTGAAGTTATTTTAATCTGTACTCATTCTGTGGGCATATTCAGAATGAGATGAGGAGTTAAACACGTCTGTTTAACATCTAAGAAAAACGGGGTCCATACCTAAAACACTCACATTCTCCCTCTAAGAATGCGATGTCTCCTTATTACTCCATTTCAGTCTGCCCTAGACTGGTCCACCATATAGAACCCCTAATAATTTTAGGTGAAAGTTTTGTTCATGCACAATATTTTTATGAATGATTCAATGAGTAAGGCTCAAAGCTAAGCAAGCCAACAAGGAAAAATTCAATATTTGCAACTAAGTGATATCCAAAGTTATCTAATTTTAATGATCTACTTAATGATTGGAGCTAATTGAGCTCCCAATTAACTTTGAGATATTGATCTCAAGTTAATTATAATATAATAGTAATTAGGATTTTGAAAATTAATTGATTCAATTCATTTAATATGATGTGACAAAATAATTTGTAAATATAATGATTGTTGTTAGAGACTAACTCTTAACCTCTTCCTAAACTATAAGATCTAACTTAAAAATCAAATCATGGTTTAGGTTACTAATAGGTAGAGATTAAGATAAAGAATTATCTAACTTAAGAAATTTGAAACTAAAGAAATTCTACTACTATTCATTATGGTTTTCTAGCTAGGTTATTATTTGAATGTTCGAATCAAACATATTAATCTAGCTAAGTTACAAGTAATTGCAAAATTTAGGATAAGTACTTACTAGACTTAAGAACTACAAGTTCTATGTTTACTATTAATGTATGTTTAAAGAATTCAATAGGCTCCCTAAACTAATCTAAGTAAGTTAAGGATATCTATTACTATATCTTAATTTAATAAAAATAGGTTTTAGGGATTAGGATGAATAAGTTAAGTATTGAACTAATCACTAAAACTAGATCTAGTTGGTTAACAAATCTACAATTACTAATACATTAAGGCTATTTATTCTTAATGGTTGCAACTAATAGACTTAGGATCCAACTATAGATCAATTGCAAATCAAATCCTAGAGTTTTTACCTTAGGGTTGAAAAGTGAATTAAGCACTTGGCAATTAATTCACATAACTAGGGAATTGAGAACTAAGCTCATAAAAATATTATCTAAGTGCCAAGGGAGATAATAAATATGACAAGTTAGCTATCCTAGGGTTTATAAGACTTGTAATAATCTACTTAGAAATTTAGGTTAATCACAATAACACTAAGTTAGAGTCAAAAACCTATTATCATAATTTATTGTCCAATTGAAATCTTTTATAAATAAATGAAATTCTTATTTCATAAGGAGAAGATTGACACTAAGTTGGTCAATTTTGGACAATATTGGAAAATTAGGGTTTTAATGACTCCTAGTTAGGTTAATAAGTGATTAAGAAAATTAGGTTTCAAATATTAGATTTTATTCCATATTATTGATCCCCACATTTTTGTGAGTCAAATGGACTATTTGACCTTTTGATTTGGAAATCAATTGATCAAATTAGGTCACAAGAAAGATTAATATAAATTTTAAAATTTATTAATTAATCCTAAATATTGACTCAATAAAATATTTATCAAAACTGAAATTAAATTTCATATTATTGATCCTCAAAATTTTGTGATCAAAATAATATATAAATTTGTATTAATTGGAGTTGTATTTTTAAAGTTATGATTAAAACAATTTATGTAAATATTAAGAATATTATTTTATTTACACATCCTCCAATAGCACAAATCATTTATTAAATTAGGTTATCATTCAACATTTAATAACACAGCATTTATTTAGACAACATAATTAATTGGAATACAAAAATTCATAAATGCCAACTACAGAAATTAAAATTTTCTTAATTATTAGTTTAAGTATTTCATTAATACAATTAATAATTAAGGTGCTGTTCTATTTAACTTAACTAAAAAAAAATCGCACGCAGTCTACGCACGCCCGCACGGGATCCCCAACAACAAGCCAAGCCGAAGGGGGAAGCATTTAGGGCAACCTGGTTCTCATCCCGTCGGTGTCGGTCCCTGGACGTAACCCGCACACCGGCGAGAAGGCTTCGCCGAGGTTCAGGAAGGAGACGAGCTCGTTCGATCAGCACGGGAAGAACCAGACGATGCTCTAAGTGTGCCGACGGACCGTAACCGACGGACATCCACTTCTCAAAATCTGAGTTCAATCGAATATGAGGCGTTCGATTGAACTCACAAGAGGAGTAGGATACTTTTAGGATGTATGAGAAACGATTAAATGAGAGTTAAATTGAAGGAGGAGTACCTGGTGTTCCCGCACCGATCAGTTCGTCGACGAAGACTTAAGGTACGCAAAGCTCACTTCTACTCCTTCTCTCGGCTCGATCACCCGCACACGTCGATCGCCTCGATAGAAGTCGCAAACCCTACGAAGAAGCTCCCGCAAGCACTTCGGACACAGCAGCTCAAGAAATTTTTAGCAAACGCCCAAAAATCCCTTAGGAAAGGAATAGAGGGGGAATATAGCCACGGGGAGGCCAGCTGGAGAACCGGACAAGTCCTTCTCTGGCAGCTGCGATCGTGCGAAGTGGAGACGTACGCGGGAATTAAATTAACCGATGGATTTAACTTAAGTCTGATTATATTATATACTTTACTCTCTTTAAAAAGCTTAATTAATTAATGCATTAGGAGGCTGTTACAGTAAGTATGTTAGTTTTTATGTATAATACAGTTATCTCTAAAATTATTAATAAACATCAAATGATTATGTTAGTTTGAATATTGCTATAATTTTCAAATGTGACTTCTCCCTTAATTTTTAAAGTCAAATTCACAACAATGACAACAACAATAAATCAAGTCTTAACTCACTAAATAAGGTTGGCCATATGAATCCTTTCTCTTGTTTTTCATCAAATAAGAACCCCTTCCTAAATTTCAAGAACGTGTGAATATTTTTAATAATTTCTTGCCATGTATTTTCTTGGTCATGCTCTTTTAGTATCAGCAAAATTCATTACTTTTCTCACTTATATGCTTAATACACCTAAATTATGAAAATTGACTTTCTTTCAATTTAAGATCAATTAGAGTTGCTCCAACATTATTATGAATGTACACATATTTTCATCGTATCATAATTCTTATCTTGTATCCTATAATTTCCTTAATTGTTTGCTTCATTTTTTTTTATAAATAGATATTATTGTTCTTTATTTATTAATTTTTTTTTAATTTTAAATTTGTATTGAATAGCTTGTTGAGCTAAGAAACTTTTTCATCACTCTAATATTTTATATATTAATAGGGATGTCATTTGATACTATAACTTTATCACTCTTTATTATCATTAAAGTTTTTCAAACATTGCTTCACTCACTTAGTGAATGAAGGAGTAATTTAAAATTATCTTTAGAGCTATAACTTATTCAATTTTATTTTATTATTGCAACATTTATTAAGAAGCTTTTAAAAATAAATAATCTATTTTTAATGGTTATATCTTTGAGAATTATTTGTTTATCAACATTCTTAAAGGCATGCCACTTGAATGAAATTGTTAGCTTCTTATCTTTTTGTTGACTAGAATATATATGCTTTCATAGACTAAGAATGACAAAGAATTACCTCAACTTATGATAAGCAATTTTAAGAAATTTTTGATAAAGTAAAATATCATTATTTAGTCAATAAATAAGTTATTTGTAGATATTTAGCTCAATCAATGAGACCTAAAGTATCTATTCACTAAGCATGCTAAATTGATTGAAACAATACACTATGTAGGTTTCGAATGGACACTTATGTTATTTAATAAGAACTATAGGATTCAATCATTTAAGAAAGTTCTCAAGATCAACATGAAAGTTATCTTAAAGAAAACTTTTAAATTTAAATGGAATTTAATTAAATTAATTCTGATTTGATAAGATAATGACTCTAAGGATGAAGAAAATATGGATTTTCATATCTACATTTCAACACTTAAGTTAATTAGGGTAAAATTAGTATTTTAGGCCCTAAAGCAAAATTATTAGTTAAGTTGATTTTAAATATTAAGTTTACTGATTTTAATGATTTAAAGATAAATGATAGATTAGGATGATTAAACTTACTTAACATTTGGCCAAAATGACCAAAATGCCCTTCATTAAGGGTCTAAAATAAGACATGAATTTAGGGTTTCAAATTGATTTCTTTTAATGCCAAATAGTTTCTTGCTATCTAATATGAAAATTGACACTAAGAACATTCAATTTAACTAAGGTTTAAGGCTAATGAGCTCAATTTAGGGTTTAAGCTCATTAAGGGGTGATTAACAAAATCAATTAGGGAAACCTAAATTTTATGATATACTTATGTTCTATCCAGTCTAAGGAATCCATAGATACTAAGTTTGCTAAATTCTGAGGTCAAATAGTTTAGTTATGAGTTAATTAAAAAAAGCTCAAAATGGGTAATTAAGGGAGGGGTCAAAAACTCATTTTCATTAATTCATGTCTAAATCAAACAAAATCAGTGGCTATGAGTTCCCTATAGCACATTGAGTACAATGACAATAAGTATGCTAAATTTGGACTTTAATTAATGAATCTAAGCCTTAATTAAGGTTTAGAGTGATTAGTAAGTGATTAGTGAAATTAATTACAGAAAAATAATTTTAACTTCACAATCTTGTTCTTCTCTATCTAGTGCGTAATCAAAGACATAAAATCTGAAAATTGGCTAATATTTGAGCTTAATATTCACTAATTCATTTTTTAAGTGATTAAGCATGATTAAGGAAACTAATGACAGAAACCTAAATATTTTTGTAAATTAGTGTTCTTTGCATATTTTTTTATCAAAATAGTATATTGGATCACTGTATTTGGATGTGATTTAACTAGCTATGATATTATTAATATTTAAGGTTAAGTTATTAATTAGGTAAAAAAGGTGATTAGTGAAATTAATCACCAAACAAAAAAACTAATGGCATAAATTTATCCTTGCAATTTGCTAAGCATTTGATATATAACATCAATATATTTGGAGTTGTAGTTAACAAAATATGAAGCTTTGAAGAAATTGTAACTAAATAAATAATTTTTTTTTCCTGAAATTACTGTTCAAATGAACAGAACTTTTACTGTTTATATGAACAGTACTCACGTAATCGCACCGCGCGCCTGTCCTTCGGCCGCACGCGCCCGAGGCCAAGCAGGTCGGACCCGATGGGTCGACTCTGTGAACTCGAGGGGGTCTCTTCAAGGCATCAAAATTCTCTCAATTTATGGCACCTCACTGAGTATGCTGTATACCGATAGAAATGTCTCTTCAAGATTTTTCGATTGGTACCAGATACACCTCCTAATTTTGCCACTTATTCTAGAAATTACAATGCCCTAATTCAGGCTTAAAGGAAAAATAGGATACCTTTAGGGTTCGATTGAGCTTCAGGAACGAGATGAATATGGTTGCTTCTGCTCTAGGATAGATCCAAACGTTGTAAATAATGATTATGAGATTAAATGGTGATTTATTGGGCTCAAATTGAGCCCCCACAGCGGCGACTCAGTCCAACATGCGCGCGGACTGTGCGCCTTGCGTGTCCACATGCGAGACACATGTCGCGAGGGTGAAAGCTGGGCGTGGAGGCTTCCCGGTCGTCCGATTGGATGGTCGGATGGATTGCTTTGCCAAAAATCTTAATTAATTGATTTAATTAAATATCAAATAAGCTCTGAAATATTCAAAATTTTACCCTTAACTAATTTGGGGGTGAAGAACTCAAAAATGAACTCGAATTTAAATTTTGAGATCAAATTAATTAATTTAATTTTTTGACTATTTAATTATATTAAAATATTTGGAAAAATTTGACAACTTCTAAAAATTTTCAAAATTTTACCTCTAGTTAATTTGGGGGTGAGTAATTTAATGGTGAACTTCGATTTTAATTTAGAGGTCAATTTAATTATTTTAATTTTCTAATTAATAAATACATTAAACTAACCAGAGAAAATTTGATAATGGAAAAATTCTAAAAAAATTATCAAAAATTTTCCAATAGTGTGCTTAACAATCATATAATTTTATTATATTATTTTATTGTGTGATTTGCTTAAACTAAAATAAGATTAAATAAAAATTAGCATTCATTTAAAATTTAGTATTTTGCAGGTTACTTCCAAATGAAATAGGAATATTCTTAGAAAGTTATGGATTGATGGGCTTAGAAGCGGGCAATCCGGGAATTAAGAGTTGCTGGAGGAGAATGGGGTGCATATTTTCCACTCAGCCATACAGTATGTGGGCTCGCATGGCCTCACCCTATTAGGTAGTGCATTGCATCAATTTGTGCCTTAAATTTGATCAAATTTTTATTTGAATAATGATATTTTTTATAAAATTTTCAAAATAGTCTCTCAACTCTTCTAAAATGCTCAATTTAATTCTTAACTACTGTAAATATTTTTTTTGGTCCCCTGACTTTTATTTAAGCATTTTTTTTATTCCCTTCGTTATCTTTCCATTGAATTCCACTATAAATTTTGAGGGTAAATGCATAATTCAATCGGATGATTACTATTTTCAAAGGCATAACATATTTTATCTCATGCGAAAGTTTATGATCTCTTCGTCTCTCTATGTCGATCTCTCTACATCAATCTATTCGTTGATATTTCGTCTCTCTGCATCTTTGTGTCGATCTCTCATGCGATAATTTAAGGGTTCTCTGCGTCGATCTCTTCGCTTGTCTATGTCATTGTCGATCTCTCTGCATGTTTGCATCAATCTCTTTGCCTCTCTATGCCTTTGTTTTATACAGAGTAATCGACGAAGGCTCTGCTCTCTGCATCGACAACGCTTGTATCCCTTCTGACGTCAATGTTGAATCTGTTGTCCGCATTGCTTTTGACATCGACGTCAGCTTACAATGTCGACACTCCTTCTGATTGTGAGAGATGCCCCAATGTTGACGTTAGCTTACAATGTAGAGCAATCGACGAAGGCTTAGCTCTCTGTGTCTGATGCTTCCAACCCTTTTGACGTCGACTTAATATATTTATTTTATTTTTAAAAGTTTTTAAGAATAATTTGCAACTTAATATAAAAAACATAATATTTTAATATGAAAATAGTATAAAAATTTAAGATTTTAACTTGAGCTTGAAGGGTCATTTTTTCACCTATTTATAATAAATCTCTTAATATTTAAAAAATATGAGTATCATACTTCAAGAATTTTATTAGCTAAATCATAAAAGGGAAAACTTTTTCTTCATATTTAACAATTTTTATCTTAAATTCTCTCATGCAATAGTTTGCGATCTATTCGTCTCTCTGTGTCGATCTCTCTCTATCGATCTCTTAGTCAATATTTTGTCTTTCTACCTCTTTGTGTCGATCTCTTCTGCGATAATTTAAGGGTTCTTTGTGTCGATCTGCATCAATCTCTCGTCTCTTGTCTCTGTATCTATGTTCCATGTAGAGCAATCAATGAAGGCTCGGCTCTCAGCGTCGTTCTGACGCCCATGTTGCTTCTGACGTCGACGTTAGCTTACAATATTGATGCCTCTTTTAATTGTGGCAAAGAGACTCCCAAATGTCGATGTCAACGTCCACGCCCGAATGTTGGCTTCGACGTCTCAATGTCAATGTCAGCTTACAATGTTGATGTCGACGTTAGCTTACAATGTAGGGAAATCGACGAATGCTCATCTCTATGCGTCGACGACGCTTCCAAACATTCGGATGTTGACTTAATAAATTTATTTTAATTTTAAAAGTTTGTAATAATAATTTGCAACTTAATATAAAAAATATTAGATTTTAATATAAAAAATAGTCTAAAATAT
Source organism: Gastrodia elata (assembly GCA_016760335.1). Taxonomy (NCBI): domain Eukaryota; kingdom Viridiplantae; phylum Streptophyta; class Magnoliopsida; order Asparagales; family Orchidaceae; genus Gastrodia; species Gastrodia elata. Next base: position 41,283,087 of record CM028677.1, read on the forward strand.
AAGATTTTAATGTGGCTTGAAGGATTATTTTTTTCACCTATTTATAATACTTCTCTTAATATTTTAAAAATGTGAGTATTTGTGATGACTCGTGTTAGGTTGGTAAGAACCAAACTAACATCGGATGCATCTTTCCGCAGGATCATATTGGCAGTTAGATAAAATAGTAGTTAACGAACATTCAAGCCATTTACATAAAAGAAACGATATTCATTCAATTTAAAATAAAAATAACATCCATAAATTATTACATAAAATTTCATATACATCAAACTATTACTCCTGGAAGGGGCAGTTATTTCCCGTGCTACGCCTCTAGACTATATCAGCCGCCTCCAACTGTATCTGATCTGGCATTATAAAAATAATGCCTTAGTGCACATTCTAAATACAATGGATATTAAAAATATATTTAATGCATAGCGGGAAGCAAAATGATAATAACTGCAGGAAATAGTGTGTTTCAAAAATAAGAAGATAAATATGTCTCCTGCAAATTAACTGTTCTTGCACATGCCAAGTTTTCAAACAGAAAGCAATAATCGCATAAAAAATCTATGTTTATGTTTATGTCTATGATATTATGAAGCAATAATAGTGGTTCTGTTGGGCAAAGTCAGAACCATGAGGCTGGGTTCATATGCATTTAAGCATAAATCTTCACCTGGACCCACTTCAGATGGCAACGTGCATTTAAGCAACCTTCACCTGTGCCTCCCTCAAAGGCTTCAGATAGCACCCTTATAGCTCCTGAGGACTAGCCCCGTCCCTAACCTAATCATGCTCCGTTTCGGAACTCTTCTTGCAACATTCACAAGACACATAAACATCATTCAATTTCTCTTACATCATTAGCAGTAAAAATATCATATTAAGTAGTAATAAGCTCAAAGCGATGCATAAGCAGCAATTGAAAGTAAAAGCATATAAAGTAATATCCAGTGTACCTTTGTGTTTGACTTAACTAGACGTTTCACTCACAATTTCGGTGGATCTGCAAAAGTTATGATTGAGAATTCTATTAAACTTTTGAAAGTGATACTATATTGCAACGGATCTTATTTACTCGATAAACTACCTATCTTCTTATTTTCATATCCCTTAACTTAAATCTTTATAATTTAAAAGGTACATTACTATAATTCCTCTTAAGAGTCCTAAAATTGTCTTAGAGGTTTTAAAATGTTACTAATATTATGTCAAGTATTTCAATTGTTATTAATTGCAAATCATATTTAACTCGTCTAAATCCTATTATAGCACATAAATATATAGAGTGTTATAGTAATGAGTTATATTAAAATTTGGCTTAAAATCCTAAAATAATACTCCAATTAATCGGAACATAATTTGATACATAAGCTAGATTTAGACATCTAGGATTTGATACTAAAACATGCTAATAGATTAATTAAATTATACTACTCACAAAAATTGCTACCTAAAACTTCAAATCAATTTATTATATTCTAATTTCATTACTAATATTATTATTATTGTTATTATACTTATACCAATATGTATACATATATATATATAGTGTTTATATATATATATATTTAAGCTTATATAATAAGATTTGTATATATTACTATATATAATTATAGTATAATACGCACGATTTTTTTTTTTTTTTTTTTAGACATTATATAATCAAATTTGTAGTATATATATATATATATATTACTGTATGTAAAACACGCACGATTTTCTTTCCTAAGAGACTCGACAGAGTGCTCTTACCTTACGGACGCGGGTCGAGCGGAGGATCCTGGCTTGTCGAGCGGCACGCAGAGGAGGAAAAAAATCGGGCGCAGAGCTTCGACGGAAAGGAGGCGCAGAGTCGAGCTGAGCGGATCGGCACTGCGTCGACTGAGGGAGGGTTACGCGAGCAGTGGTCGAGCGCTTCGGACTCCTGGTGTCCGTCTCTCGGCACCGCAGAGGGAGGGGAATCGAGCGGCTCTCTGGGTGCAGTCCGTCGGCTCAGGTAAGCTATCTAACGAAAGAGAGGGACAGGGGTTTGCTCGAGTGGTGAGAGCCCTCTGTCTGCTCCCGAATAAATAGGACGTGCGTATATAATTCACGTCCGATTTATTCGGCTAATTAGTCGCAAATTATGGGTATTTACCGTAAGCATCCCTTCCTAAAACAGCGATGATTTTAATTGCTTTCAGTTTTGGCTGATTTCCTTGAATAAGAGTCTAAATGAGGAAGTTACGTTTTTGCTAACTTAATTATGCGTTTAATGATGGGTTTTTAACTTTCAATTTCAGTTTAACAATTTTTTAAACCTTCTAAATTAAGGATTGTACTGAAAATTCGAAATTTAGCGGGAGTTTAAACGAAAAACTGAAATTTGCGGGAGATTTAATAAATCGGGAATTCAATGTTTGCTTTATTAATGACCTATGGTCATTACAGTATCATACTTCAAGAATTTTGGTAGCAAAACTCTAAAGGGCAAATTTATCCTTTATATTTAACGATTTTTAGCCAAATAAATGGCATGAGAATAAAATAATACATAATTACATGTCAATGGAACAAAAAAAATATTTGTAAGAGTCAAAGATTAAACTGAACATTTTGCAAGAGTCACGGGATCATTTTAAGAATTTTTTCTAAATTTTATGTATGCAATGTATAATTGTTAAGCTTGGCCTTTTAAGTAGTTTTGGAAAATTAATTTTAAAAAATATTTAATGGCTTGAAGCATTTATATTTATTCGTTGGCCTGCAGTTGTTTAAAAAAAACAGGCACTATAATATTTACAAATGAAGTGGTATGGTTTTGCCAATTTTAAGATCCTTCTAATTATAAGCAGATATGAGATGTCATGTGTTTTAGAAATATTAAAATAAAAGTGCTTATTTGTAAAAATAAACTTGAGGTGATGTATGTGTAATATTAAACATATTATATGCTTATTTTCATTTCATATGTGTACTATTATACGCAAACATCTACTAGATTCTAGATTATTATTGAAACGGCATGGTACATATACTCCTTACAATAAGTAGCATGCGCATATTCAGAATTTCATCAATATTGAATTGATTATCCGCACCTATAAATACCATGTATCACTGTTCTGAAATTAATCTGACGTTAACTCTAGTGAGACAATTTTATCTTGTGATTTCATCTCCTCCATGACAATTTTAACTGGACTTCAACATGGTATCAGAGCGGTGGGGTTGCACACTCTAATATTGCAATCGTAGGTTAATGCAATTCTGCAATGTAATTTTTTTTCCATTATTTTGCCAGCATTTTCTCTGGCGTATCCCCATCAAGATTCCATGGCCAGTTCATATCGCAATCCAAGAACAGATCAACCAACGATTCTTCATTAACTAAAGCAAGGTTCACTTTCATCTACTACTGAATCTAACTGCAGAGCATCAATTGCTGTCACTAGAGATTCAACCGCAACCACAATATAAAGCAAATTGAAACCACGATTAATCTCTTACATGGATGCTAATATTGGTGAAATGCATGCATCAGCAGAACTGACAAATCCAATTGATAACAACCTTCAAAACATCAATCTCCTTCCCACGTCCCAACCCAGTATTAATGACATTTACCACCTACTTAACATCAAACTAGATTAGTCTAACTTTCCATTGTAGACATCTCAGTTCCTCTGTTTTGAGCACACAGCCTAATGTGTTACATTGATCCTACTGTGTAACCACCATCTGCTTGCCAAACTCTACCAAACAAAACCCCAATTATACAAGCTAATGCAAACAAGATTGACTCATCCTAAGTTGAATTGTTTTCACATTCACAGGACCAGTTTTAACTCAAGTGTTAAATTACACCACACTGCATCTATCTGGAAGGCACCCTCCAACATATACGCATCCTCTTCCCAAATCCATTTTCAACAATTAGAATATTAGCTACGTGCTTTGAATAAAGACAATCTAGCATTAACGGATCTTATTCAACGAGCTAAAGCTGTAACACACATTTTGGCAGCCTAGGTGCTTGTGTTTTAGTTCTCAACAAATGGTACTTAGCTGCTTATTCACTCTAGGTCCAGATTTATCTGTGTTAGCAATGACTGTTACAACACGCATTAAACCCATGCAGCTGGATGATTTCATTGGCATTTTACTCAACCCTGAGCTCTTTTATATAGCGATCCCCCTGACACAGTGAATAGTCCAGTATTGGTACTTAATGTCACGTCATTATGCTACTCTACAGCATATATTTGCAGGAACGACAAATTTGACAGTGCATTGTAATCTATATTTTTGTAGATACCATTCAGTAATCCAGCCTTTGCTACCACATTCTATCACCAGATGCCACGATCTATCAGGTCCTCCAACACGACATTCTATTCAACAAGGATTGTAGCCATGGAAAATATCGTGGTCATTGATGAGGTTGCTCCTTTATTATATGTTCATTCTGCAACTATCCAGGACAATGTCATTCACTGCTTCCAAAGGCAGTATCAGCTACTACCGAGATAGCATCAGGCAATCCTAGTTATCAATGAGGATAAGCGGTATCTGAAATTTGGCACTACTCATCACATTACTGCTAATCTAGACAACCTACATATTCATAATAAATAATATGATTAGAACAAGTTACAAGTTGGTAATGGTTGTGGATTATATATTTGTCATGTTGGTTCTTCTAATATCAAATTTGTTTAATGCCAAGTTGGTCCATCATGAAAGTCATACATTTACTAAGAGGTATGATGGAGAAATTTAGAGAAATAAAAAGAAGATTTTTATTTAATCTTTATTAATATTGAAAAGGCTTATGATAGAGTATCAACAAAAGTTCTTTGAAGATTTTGGAAAACAAAATTGTGGGGCGTATGCTGATATTATTAAAGATATATAACGAGGGATTGATTGCAATTTGGGTTGTCTAATGATTTTTTTATTACTATTGGATTACATTTAGGCTCTGCTCTCGATTTATATTTTCTTGCTTTAATTATTGATATTCTTATTTAAAGCATTAATGAAGAAGTTCCTTTGTGCATGTTATTTGCACATGACATTATTAATTAATAAGACTAAGGTTAGAGTTAAAGTAAAACATAAGTTGCGGAGGACTATTTTTGGAATTTAAAGGTTTTTATCTTAGCAGATATAAAATTGATTATATGTAATAGAAGTTATAATTTTGAAGATATAACTATTGTGGACAGAAATTTAAACACCTTAGGCTTAATTATTCAAAATAATTTTGAAATAGAGAGCAATGTGATTAATAGGACACAAGTTCGTTGGTTGAAAAAGAGGAGCACTTCTATAGTATAGTGCGATTGAAAAATCCCACTCATACAAAGGAAATTTTATATTACAGTTATACTACTGGCTATGTTATATGGGGATAAATGTTGGCCAATAAAGAAGAAATTTATTGATAAAGTAAATGTTACGGAGATGAGGATGCTAAGATAGATGAGTGGGTATACTCAAAAGGATAGAAAGAGAGATTAGTTCATTTGTACCAAGTTTGGAGTGGCTTCAATACTAGATAAGATTAGAGAATGTCATTTAAAATGGTTTGGGCGTATTAAGCATAGATCATTTGATGCCTTGTTTAAAATTTGAGTATATGAAATTATTATATATTATGAGAGGAAGAGGAAGAGGAGGAGGAAGACCAAAAAAACATGAGAATAAACCAGAGAGAGAGAGAGACAATAAGGTAAAAAGTTGTTGGAGGGAAGCTCTTAGATCGGAAATCAGCCGAGATTGCTGATGGCTGGTTTGAGGAAGGTCTACAATGGCATGCTATGGTGCTAGGCACACGACTGTCTTACTATGTGCAGAGGGGGGAGAAAAATGTACTTGAAGAAGCGAGGTTTATGACCTGTTTTGATATTGGAAATCGCTGGAAATGGGGAAGAGGGAGTCATCAGGAATAGAGTAGGTTTGGATGTTGTGGTGTGGGATAGACAAGGGTATGGGTCGGCTTTTATAACCAGCCAGGGAGCTAGTTTGGCTGCCAAGGGGTGGCTAGAAGGCCGATGTCTGAGGCCATCAGAATTTTTAGAAAATGGAAGAAATATTAATGAGGTATTTTTCATTTTTATTATGATTTTATTTATTTATATATTTAAACTTTAAAATTTTCTAAAAATTCTAGTAGTTTTGTTCAATCTCCAAAAAATTTCAGAAATTTAAAAATTATGAACTTTAGAAATCTAAAAAAATAGTCTTGGAAGATCTTGATTTTGTAATAAAATGTTTTAGAGTTAGCAAAAATATATAAAAATTTCAAAAAATTTAAAATTAATACTTAATTCCTGTATTTTAGGTCATTTACTAGGTGATGACCATCACAAATAACAACATTTATGTCTCTTTGAACGTTCATTAGTGAAAAATCATATGGTTTATCTTTTTTAAAAAATCATTAATTTATTGTTGAATGAAGAATGACCCATTATCGTTTCAACTTAATCTCATGCGAGTTGTCCATGAGGGATTGTTTGTGGCAGTTCTATTAGGCAAAACCTCGAGAAAGAGAATTTATTGTTGTTAGCTCTGCCGCCAAAGTTCACAAAGGAGGGTTATACACGCTTCATCGCTTGTAGTGTGCAGAGGAACAAACGTTTTACTCTTGGAGGAGTTGTGGATTCTAATGATCATATTTTTGAATAATAGACATATGCTTTAAGGGATTTGAATTGCTATGTATCATTTTTCACAGTTTTATTTTTCTTGCTTTCTTATTTACCTTTGGTAACTTTTTTCATCCTTGCATATATTCAATCTCTTAAAGTGCACTAAATTTTCTTAAGCTCAATTTTAAAATAATCACAACCCAATTTATCCTCTATATTGGGGTTGTTCCACAAGTTTATAAGCTTAAATATATTTTCCAGTCACGACATTTCCCACAGAAAAAGCTATGACAAAATTTGTAGATATCGTGATTTCAGCACTTTTAAAGATCTCACAACCTATCCTTAGAGAGGTCTCACAACCAATCCTTAGAGAGATCTCACTCTCTCTCACAACCGATAAGTGTGACATGATAAAATATCCCTCCAAAGCCGTGGCGCCTAGCATTCGATACAGTCATGGTAACGAAGTGCAGACTATAGTGATGATGGAAACCAAAGCTATCCCTTGTCTCAATAGGGATCTTGCAAGTCGCATGACACATCGCAACCGAAGGAAAAATGGTGGATCACTCGAGCAGATCTTGAACCCTGAGTGTTGGAGGTGTAGTTTGTGTTATGGGGCTGTGCATGGAGGGCTGAAGGGTGTAGAGCCATATACATTACTTTTGGGTTAGAAACGGGAAATGGAGATGGAAGAAAATTTACACAGTTTTGAAATCATGTGAGAAATGGCCTCTCCACTGTGTGAATTTGAAAAACACGGTTATATTTAAAATCAAATCTTATTTAATTGAATCCATTCGTTGAGCTTATGAAGGCCCGAAAATGAGCTTGTAAAACAAACAAGCTTGTTTGCTTGCTCGAACTCTAGCTTGAAACTAATGAATTCGACCTGCAAGCTTGTTGGTGGAGTCAAGCTCAAGTTAGTCTATGACAGACTTGAGTTATTTGCACCCATAGGGTCGACAAATGCTTTAGAATGCAAAGTCTGGTCTGAATATCAATAGCTAAACTCCAAGTATTTTTGTCAAAGCGATTGCACAAAGTTTAGCTTATAGACAACTGGGTGAGTTCTGTCAGTACTAATTATAAAATATCGGTAGTGCACTATACTGTGCTGTGCTATTACAGTATTTTTGTGTGCATTCATTATTATGCCTATGGGGAAGGAACCACCACATCATTTGATTAGGAGTATCAAAACTTCTATCCGCACCTCAAAAAGGCTATCAATGTTCTTGATGGCATGCAGGTTCCGACGATTGTGGTGCTAAGCTATAAAATCGCTACAAAATTTGTTAGAATCTCAAATCACTGAATGTTATAGCCGTTATTTCATTTGATAAATCATATGCTTGAGTTGGTTTTGGTAATGGGCAACCAAAGAAAAGGGCTGAGGGCTCCCATTGCAAAGTATTTTCTTATAGATTATAGGTGTATCTATAAGTGTTGGTACAAAAGGCGCTATTTTGAATGGTCACACATTGTAATGAAATGTCTTCTTTATGTAGAGATGCAATTGTTTAATTATACTCACTTTGAGAACCTGCATATTTATTCCTGACATTTCATGCATCTTTGACATTGTTGCTTGCATGTTATATGTTTTTATTATGGAAGTTATTATCTTGATTGAGCTGATTATTTCATGAGCTTGTTATTGAGCAAACTTTGAATTGTGAAAGCATTTTTCATTCGGGAAAATTATGCTCATGTTACTAAGACTGCGTTTATGACAGTTCATTTCTTATAACTTTTAACTTCTTCCCATTAAAACTTAAGAGTGCCAATCATTCATATTAGGATTTGAGTTTCTTCTTTGCATTTCTTTCATGACTTTCTTTTGTTCTTCTAGAAATCACCATGGAAGGCCATAGCTTCAAAAGCAACTCTTTTATAAAGATTGCATGAACTTTAAAAGGCTGAAGAGATCAAAATTTCCCAGTCCTACTTCGCCTTCAATGATTCTTGTTCATAACGTTCATATTCATGCAAGAGAGCTTAAACAAGGTGATTATGAGATAATTGCTTTTGTTCATCTAAGGAATCCTTTCATCCTTTCTTTAACGAAGGCTTGCATTTTGGGTGTAGAGAGCACTCTTCAAAAAGAAAATAAAGATGTGCATGAGGACATGATGGAAGTGTCTCCTCGTAACATTGAGAATGTTGAAGGGAAAGAGGGAGGAGGTTCTCATGGCACCAATCATCATGAAGTTAACTAGGAGAAAGTAAATAATAAATGGAAATGGGATATTTGCCAAAATGGTTCATTGTAATGTTTATTTTAGTCCCAGGCTATTCAATCTGTCTTAATTTAATCGATCGATTACCTTTATTTGTTCAATTTAGGCTCTCTACTATTCATTTTAAGCCTAGTTTAATTCTAATAAATAAATCTTTGGGACTGGATTAGTCTTTAGATGAGTTGTTGAGGGATTAAATTAAGCATATTTAATAGTCGAGGGACTAGAATTAACATATTTAATAATTGAGGGACTACAGTTAACAGATTTAATAGTTTAGAATTAAATTGTCAAAATTGAAATAGTCGAGGGACTATTTTGGCAAAGGTCTCAAAAAAGAAAATATTGATGTTTAAAGGGATGAGCATGCATAAGAAAATTATGAAGAATTACTGTGAAGCATTGAATGGATTGTGTTATCAAAGTTTCAAATTGGCTTAATAGAAAAGTAAGTCTCATAATATCTGTCACATGAAGTCATTTCTTTAGCTTAAACTATTGATTTGTTTGATCCACATATTATAGTTGCTGATATGCTTGCTTCAAATTTGAGAAATATTTATAACATTGGGAATGGCTAAAATAAATAGTACATTGGGAATGGCAAATTTGAAGTACATTTGATTAGTAAATGCTTAATAAATAGTAAAATTTCAAGCTAAAATATTGATATTAGTGAACTAATTGAGTGCAAATGGAATCTAAACATATTACCACAAAGTTTCATATTTATAAAAATTAACTTAATCTGTTAAGTGAGAGATTGATTATAAACCTGCTTTAGTGATCTTTTAATAGTCATTATTTTTCTTAAGTAATTAAATATTTATAATAAATTATAATTATGATTTTGATAAGTAAATTTCAATTATTATTAGTTTAACATTAAATTTAGATGTATTATTATGTTGGGATTGTGGAGGGGGTATTGAAAACACCAATCTTGTGAACTTTGCATGTAAGAAAGTTTTTTACCTAAATAATATATTTAAACTTGAAAATAAATAGACATTTTTTATGAAATTGTTATTTGTTGAACATAATTTAAATTGAGTTCGAAATTCTAAAATAAGCTAAAAAATACAATTATTTTTGTTTCATAAAAAAGCAAGATTAAATGTATTTTTGCACGAGAAACTCGTTAAAATATATATTTTAAATTGAAATCACAATCATCTATTATTTTTTGTAGTTATGTAGGAGTCAATTAGTATTTTCATTTAAATTTATGCACTTATTGTTTTGAGAGTTAGCTCGGATTGCTATTTGCTATGATGTTAAATGATCAATTAATACAATAGAATTGGAAAATTTATAAACAATAGATTATCCATTATTGCAGAGTAGGGTTGGTTAGTTACAAACAAACCTACAACTAAAAATTCAAAAATCAACCCAAAAAAAAAGGAAGGATCCAGGAAAAATTCTAAAAGGTCCAACCAAAATAAAAAATACAGAATCCAAAAAATAATAAGCATGTCACTAACAAAAAAGACTACAACAGTCTTCAACTCTTCAATCCAAGCAGCCAACGAAATCTGCAAGAAATGCTCGTAGAGGAAAATACCACAAGAGATTGAGACCATACCTTGATGTCGTGCCATTCTAGTCTTTAGATCATCCAAAATATTAAAATACCTGCCAAGACAAGTGCTAAAGTAGAAAATCAGAGCATGGACAAACAACACATAGAGGATCTTAATATTCAAATTTTCCGCAAAACCTCCCTCAAGCACCGACGAGCAGGCCGGACAGCAGGCGATTTTTCCCATGCAGCAAGACATAAACGATTAACCCAGCTTCGTCAGAAATTGACAACAAATTGCCTGTGACAAACCCAATTTTCCCGACGTAATTGCAAACTGGCCTAGTAAGAGCAGCCAAACACCAACTGACCAAACCACATAGACCTTAGTCAAAAACCAGCAAAGAAATCATATCGATCAGCAGCCTGAACCTTTAAATCAGTATAAGCAACCAGATCCTGCAAGATAAAGCTCCATTGCCAAAAGATAAGCAGCGAAACTCACTTTTAAGCCAAAATTTATAAACCAAAATCGAAATGGCCCCAAAATCGAAAGAGATCATATATATATATATATATATATATATATATATATATATTGATACCAGAATAATGAAACAAAATTGCAGCATACAGAGTAATGCAAACAATGAAAGAAATAAAAAAGTTGAAAAGTATAAAAGAGCCAGCCAATATCAGCTCGACAGCCCAATTTTTGCCTAGCAGCACAACCTCAAAAACTAAAAAAGCTGATAGCAAAACAACAGTCAGCAAACTAAAGGAGGACCAAATACACCAACACCAACACCTAAAACCAGTCAAAAACAGCCAGCAAAAAAGCCAGCGTAAACCAGCCAAGGCCCAGCCACAGCCCAGCCACAGCCACAACTAGGGAGCCAACCCCCATCCACTTAGGGAGCCAGCCCAGAATATAAAAAACTAAAATCAGCAATACCAGCCAAAGCCACTAGCAACCAGCCTTAGTAAAATAAACCGCCATAACAAATGAAACACCGAACCAAACAGAGACCAGCCGAAACCAGTCGAAACAGCAAACGAAAAGCAGCAACACCACCGTCAGAATCAAGGCAGCATACATCAGTGCCAATCAAAAGATTGAGCTTGCAAATTTACATTTAAAATCTTGACTCTTGAGAGAGCCCCAAGAGAAATATTTATTATCGTAAGTTTTAAAAATGATATTGATTTCGTTGTGAATCGCAGCAATAATTTTCTGAGCATTCATGGGAATACAGTTATATTTAGATTTGTTTCTACTATGTATGCCAGAGAGCTAAAGCAACAAATAAATTCCTAATAGAAAGTTTTTTGCTGTTTAAAATAGAGTCACTTTGAAAAAGAGAAGTAAGAGAAATGCTTGTATATGAATCAAGAGTTTTAGCAATCCATTTCCAAACCTCACTACTATGATAGTTCTCGATGAACACATGATTTAAACTTTCTTGGTTGTTACAACATTGGCATTTTGAGGCAAGAGAAAAGCCTCTATTCTGCATGTTTTCATCAATACTTATAAAATTATTTGTCATTCTCCAAAGAAAAATATTAATGATGGAAGGAATGCAAATGTTCCAAATCCAAATAGGAAAACAAGACATCTTTATAGTCTTGCAGCAGTTCCATATGTTGGTTAAGTTTAGTTTGCCTTTAAGACACAAATCGGAGTTTGCTTTTTTATCAAGACCGATAGTAGGATAGTGAGAGATAATCCCAGGAATGAGGTGAGGTGGTAAAAGATTGTTTAGCGTTTCCATATTCCAACCTAGCTCATTTGAGTATTCTAACCTAAGTTTAGGTCTAGGAATAATATCCGTTAAATTTGCAATCGGTTCCGTTTGGTTCCAATTGTCAAACCAGAAACTGTTATTAGCATCAATTTCATCCCAATAAAGAGTCTCTTCAGTAATATCACGGTGACTTAGCATCCTACTCCAAACTTTGGAGTCAGTGATTTTGTGTTTGATTTGAGCTGGGTACTTTGTCGCGCAGTATTTAGCCAACAAGAGCTGAACCCAAAGAGAGTTGGTAGTTCTGAACTTCCACCAAAGTTTGTGAGAAAATGCAGTATGGAGCGAGTCCAAAGAGCGTAAGCCTAGCCCACCTTCATTCAAAGGAAATGTAATTTTGTCCCAATAACACCAAATCATTTTTGAACCTATGTTGTTATACCAAAGAAACTTGTTGAAAATCACTTTTATTTTGTTCATTATAAACTTTGTTGGGGATGTCAATTCAAGCCAATAAAGAGGGATGGTGTTTAGCACGTATTTAATTAAAGTCAAATTGCCTCCTTGAGAAAGGTATTTATTTTTCCAACCCCTTAGTTTTTTTAAAATTTTTCCTAAAAGATCATCATATATGGAATTTTTGTTGTGTCCCAAGAAAATTGGGATGCCTCAATATGAAAAAGGGAGTTTACCTTGGTTAAAATTTAATTTTTGTTTTATGTTGTTTATTTTTTGGGGGGAGGCTTTCTTGTTCATGTAGAAGTGGGATTTGGAGGTGTTAATTTTTAGGCCAGTGTCGTTTTCAAGTTTTGTAAGCAGATTTTTAATTTTGACCACATTGTTGGTTTCAGCATTGGAAAAAATGATCAAGTCATCCGCATAAGCCAAATGGGAGATAACACATTTCTCATCTGCATTGAATTGGAGGCTAGGGTCTTTTAAGAAATGGGAGTTAATATGGTAAGACCAATAATTCATAGCCATAATAAATAAGATCGGGGAGATTAGATCTACTTAGCGAAGGCCTCTAGAAGAATTAAAAAAGTCATTGACTTAACCATTTATAATGATAGAGAACCAGTTTCTTTAAGTTAGATTTATAATTTTTTTGATGAGACTTTCATTAAAACCATAAGCCTTTAGCATTTTGAGAAGAAAAGTCCAATCTAGTTTATCGAAAGCTTTTTCAAGGTCGAGTTTGATAATGAGGTTATGGCCTCTCCGCTTACTCTTAATGCTTTGAAAAAGTTCTTGGGTGGTTAGAATATTATCTTGAATGGTGTGACCAGGAACAAAACCCGATTGATTAAGATCAATGATGTTAGGGATGAGTTTTTTAAGTTTATTTGCTAAGATTTTTGAAGCAATTTTGTTGAGCGTGGAAATAAGACTAAATGGTATAAAGTTGGTCCACCAGTGAGCCTTTTCATGTTTTGGGATAAGGGCAATTGAAGTGTGGGTAAAATTTTTTGGTAATGGAACATCACAAAATAATTTTTTTATCCCATTGCAAATATCCTCCTTTATAATGCTCCAAACATAATGTAAAATTCAAAAGGAAAACCATCAGGGCCAGAGCAAGTCTTAGCTTTCAAAGTTTTAATTACATCCCAAATTTCCTCATCATAAGGCAATATATTAAGCATGTTGTTTTCTTCTGTAGAGATTTGAGTGCCCTCAAATTTGAACTGAGAGTGTAAAGAGTCTGAGGGTTTGGATGAGAATTCTTTTTTAAAATGATTTATTGCGGACCATTGAATTTCTTTTTCATTATTCAAAACTATTTCTTCATAAGTGTGAATTTTAGTAATTTGATTAATTTGTCTTCTTTTGTTTATCCAGTTGTGATAGAAAGCAGTATTTTTTTCCCCCATTAGTTTCCAATTCAGACTACATTTTTGCTTCAAAGTCTCAATATCATTATGATGCTGAATTAGATTGGCTTTTTCTTTAGAAAGAACAATTTTATTTTCAGTAGAGGAATCAGTTTCATATATATTTTCCAAATAGGTCACAAGATTTTCCTATCTTTCCAGATTAGTGAAATTATTCCCAACTCTATTTTTATTCCAAACATTAAGGGCCTTTCTTAATTTTTTGAATTTTTCAACAAGTCTAAAGAGATCGTAGGAGTTACAGTTTTCATTCCAGTTATTTTTGACAATCTCATCACAATCAGATCTATGGAGCCAAAAAAGCTAAAATCTAAACGATCTCTTAAGACTTTGATTTTGAAACCAAGAAGAGAGGATGATCGGCTTGTGGTCAGAGGTAGTTGAGTTTAGAGAAAAGTTTTTGAACTCAGTAAAAGTGTTGCACCAAGAATTATTAACAAGAAATCTGTCAAGCCTAGCAAATTTTCTTCCAGCGGACCAAGTAAAAGGTGCTCCCGAGTATTTGAAATCATCAAGACCACAATCGATTATAGACTCATTAAAATCATATGTAGATAGATCATGGGAAGAGGAGTACCCTTTATATTCATAATGGTGAAGAACTGCATTAAAGTCGCCTCCGACCACCCACGGAAGTGTAGTGTGGCTGCAATCTTTAAGGAAGTTCCAAAGCGAAATACGGTCTGATCGAAGATTGTTAGCATGGACAAAAGTATCAACAAAATTAGTTGATGAGTTGATGAATCTGATGTGAATGGCTTGATCATTTTGTGCAATGATGTCAAAGTCCCATTTGGTATAAAAATAATCCAAATTTTATTGTTGTTTGTCGATATGGTCTTGTCTAGATTTACTAACTTACAGATCTTATTAAGATTTTCCATTTTAACCTTTGGTTCAAGAATTACCGCAATATTGATTTTTTGTTCTTTTATAATATGTTTTAGCCTATGTTTTGAGGAGATGTTCTCAACTCTTCTAATGTTCCAAACAAGAATATTCATTGGGAAACCGTAGAGGAGTCGCTTGGGCTACTCTGAGATGCGTTGCTTGATAAACTAATAAAAGTACATGATTGAGAAACTTCGCCTTCAGCCTCATTTAGAGCGGTCAGCATTTTGTATCTATTTGTAACTTTAAGGACTTCCTTAACTTTGTATTGCAGCTTATCCACTCTTTTTTTGATTGGACTTCTTGGTTTCGCATAGTTTCCAAGTTTTTCCTTCAAATCCTGTGAAGCTAGAGCAGAATCTTTCAAACATAAGTTAGAACCTTTAACAATATTATTAACATTTTCAATGGAAGTGACATCAATTCCAACAACAAATTCTTGCCCAAAAGTAATACTATCCTTATCATAATTTGTAACAATAGGCACATAATATAAATCAGTATTGCTGTCACTAGGTTTGGCAATCAGAATCTTTTTACAAGACGATGAAGTGTCAAAAGCAGAGTTTGATTTTTCGGGATTTCCTCCAATACTAACTTTTAGTTGCTCCATGTTTACAGGTTGTTTTGTGACCAGATTAACATTGCTGTTGTTGTCAAGCTCAAGAAAATTGATGGAATTGCAACTCTCTGTCAATTTGTTTTTTGCTATGTTAGAAAAATTGTGTCATTGCTTTTGGGGTTATTTTTAGCTTTGTCCTTAATCTGAGGACTTAATAAAAGTGGGTTAGCTCTAACCTTGCTTGCCAACTCAGGTTTGCCAACGGTTTCAGCCGAAACATGAACAACATTATCAGCATTAACAACTTTATTAGCAAATACAGCATCAGTTTGCTTAGCACAATCAACACAATCAGCATTGTCAGCATTCTCAAATTCAATAGCAAAAACATTATTGTTCAAATGACCCGTAATGATTGTAGAAAAATTTAAAATATTAATTCCTGTAGTAATATTGGACTCAGGACTCTCAACATTGCCATTAGAATTATAAGAAGGATGAGAAGAGCTAATTACCTTGTTGCCTGTCTCAGCATCAGAAGTGCAGTTAACAATAGGGTAAGCAACATTTACCTCTTTTGAACCTTCTATTCCAATTCGAACAGCATTCTCTTCAAGATGAAGAACTTTATCTGTGCTAGCATTTAAATCAGTAGTTACAGTAGTAAGAGCAACAGGCACAGGAGAAATGACAGCATCAGCAAAAGTATTGTTTATTTCAATCGAGTGCAGAATACTAGTTGAGATTATTTGTCCAGTAGGGCAAATAATTTCAGGCACCATACTTTCAGCGAGAACCAAATCATCACCTTCAACAACTGGTAAGCTAAGGGTATTAATAGTGGGACAAACTGGACTGCTACCTTGCGTATGAGGACAAGTTAGAGCATTATGCCCCAAGGTTTGACACCAATTACAATACAGAGGAAGGTTTTCATAGCAGATTTGTTGAAAATAACCACAGTCTTTTGACCCCAACCATATTCTTTTCAGCAGTTTGGCAACTAAATTAAATTTAATGAGGATTCTGGGAGCAGCAATGTTTCTTTCCAGAGCAGTGTTTCTATCTAGTTGTAGAGGTCTCCCAATTGCTTTAGATATATTAAACAAAATTTCTTTTTTAACAAAATGCAATCGCAAGCCCGGCAGGTTCACCCATACCGGCGCAATTGGAGAGTCTAAAGTAACATCGACAAAGGGGTCCCATTAAAAAAATTTCATTGTGTTGTCTTTGAGATCAAATGATCATTTCGAAAAAACTCTCGCGTAATCAAGATCCGAGGAGAAGCTAAAGAAAACCCTAAAAGCGTCAAAAGAACGGATGTTAACCGGACCATGGAGTTTTAAACCTTTGATAAAACCATCTACCAAACCAAAATTTGGTTTCTTCTTGTTAAATTTACCAATAAGCGTCAGGGTATGGGGGTCGGCTAATTTAACAATTTCGTCATCAGAAAAGAAGATAGCAGGGGCATCTTGAAAATTTCTTATCTCTTTCGAGATTGTAGTAGCAGAGCTTTCTACAATCTCCTTAAATGATCTAATAGAGGGGTGATCCTCCATTAGATCATCAACAATGGAGAAAATATGTCGATTAAAGCACAGAAAAAGGAAGAGAAAAAAAACTTTTGAAATTGCAAAACCAGAGTAATTTTGAGAGGAGTAAGAGTACCAGAAGGCCTAAGCAAAGCACACGGGGGCGGGCCGAGGCCCGGGCCCGATGGCCGAGCCGGAGCCGAAACCCTAAAATCACCTCAAGGAAAAGCACGGGAGCCCTTTCAGCGAGAGCACGGGAGCCTATCATATACATACATATATATATATATATATATATATATATATATATATATATATATATATATATATATATATATATATATATATATATATAAGAAGTGGGTGATTGTAATGTCTAAATCAACTTGATTAGTAATAATAATTATAAGGATAGATGCTACAATATTTTTATTCGTGTTCTCTTTAGCTTTCAATATCATTAAAGCCTCTAAATTTAATATTAATTCATAATAATTGAAATTTATTAATAAAAATTATGATTAAAAATACATTAAAGATAATTAATCGCTTAAAACAAATATTTTGAATTTTTTTTTGGTGGGTATCATATATGGACAACAGTATTGTGCAACTATTTTTGGCAAATAATTATAAAGTTCAAAAATTTAATTTGCAAAATATAAATGTATTAATAGTGGATGACTAATCAACTATCATTATTGGACTAGTATTAAAGTTGTATAAAAAGAATACAAAAAATCAATATTAGATTAAGAGTGGGTAAGGCTGACTTCGAGTCGAGTTTGAGTTGAGTAAACCCAGACTCAAACTCAAAATTTTGAAGTTCGAGTTCGAGTTATTTTGAGTCTTTTCAAGCCAAATCAATAGGGTTGGACTCGAACTCGACTCAAAAATTTTGAGTGGAGTTTGAGTCTAGTCAAAATATTTTGAGTTCCAGTTTTGAAGGCCAAATTGCATAGATTCATATATGCACTTGTGTATATTCCATCATATGTACTTGTGTAAATTTCATTATAGATTTATAATGTTTCATTATAACTTGTGTAAATTTCAACACATTTTAAAAATATTTGCAAAGTATTAATATAAAAATCAAAAACTAAATTTTTTTAAGAAATTATTTTAATTGAATCTAGCTCAAGATATTGGGTATCATTAAATATATATAAATTAAAAAAATAAATTGCTTAATGATAACTAAATAATTATTATAACGAGATAATTAAGTATATTTATTTATTCAGTAATATACATATATAGACACTTACTGTATTTTTAATTAATTAAGTATTAATATAATTTTAATGAATTAAGTTATAATTAAAAAATTTATGATAATAGTATGTTTAATGATAATTAATTATAATTAAAATTGTTTGATAGTTAAATTAATTTAAATTAGTGAGAAGATTAAATTTTAGGCGGTGTATCATTTTCAGCTAATAAGCTCCCATACCGATGCTTTATGAAAAATTTCCCCTTCATTATTGTTCCTGCGAACTTGGATCTTTCTCCTCCCAAATTACTAACTCGAGAAATTGCGCACATTTGATTCCGAATCTCTTTTTTTCCTGCGTCGACGAAGATGGTAGATATCTCATCTGCTTACGGCAGCTTCTTTCAGCACCGTCGATGTTTTCCGCTGTCGATTCCGTACCCGCTCACCATCTTCTTGTGGTTGTGGATACTTGTGTTTGGGTCTCTTTTTATGTGGCAAAGGAGCTCCATCAATGGTGGGCGCCTATTCGGCCGCGCCGCACCATTGGGGAGGTTGGTGCCGAGGTTAAGGCCTGTCGTGTTGAATCTGCTGGATTTTGGAGCGGTGGGGGATGGGCGAACCCTTAATACGGAGGCGTTCGAAAGCGCGGTGGCAGCGATATCACGACTTGCTGGAAAAGGTGGAGGGCAACTTAACGTACCGGCAGGGCGGTGGCTCACTGCTCCGTTCAATCTCACGAGTCACATAACTCTCTTTCTCGCAGAGGGTGCAATTATTCTCGGTATTCAGGCAAGCTGTGAAGCATTTTTCCTATAATTTTTTGGGATAATACGTTTATTGTTTTCTTGAATACTTTTGCATGAGGAGATTTTTGGTGTCTATTATTTAACTAGCTCTTGGGGCGTTTGGCTTTATAAAACATGTAGGGGCTGCATAGAAACCGTGGCGATTGAATACGAGTAGGGTTTATTACCTGTGGGATGGGATGGATCTTGTGGAGAGCTGAATTTTGTAAACATTTATAAAGCAAGTTGCATATATAATGGTATTAGAGCTAGATATGCTTTATTTGGGAGCAGAAGATAGCGTTCTTTGCCAGTGAATGATACTTTGACTATCACTAAAGAGAGCAATATTTTCTTGTGATTTATTTTATTCTTCAAGAAATTATTTTAATTTTATCATATCCTTACCAACTTCAGTGCTGCAAATTCAATTTCAACTGTTGTTGAAAACTAATTCTTATTCAACTTCAGCTATGGATAACAGTACTATTTCTTGCAATTGTGACACCAAGTGATGACGGTACCTCCAATCTGTAGATACATTTTTTTTGTACATCTCTAATTATTTAGATATCTTTCTAGATCCACATTAATACATTTCTACAATTTCAACTTGGTCCGTTTTAAATGTTTATGAAAATTAGATGTCTCTTCTCGAAATGTAAGATGCACTTTATAGTATCCTGAATCACTTTTCCTAGATTGGATATAGATCAAATGACAACTCTTATCACATGGGAAGTATCTATTTTGTACAACCCATTGCATACTTTAATGATCAAATTCCTGATACATATAGCAATTTTGTAACAATTTTTTTCAATAATTTTTTGTGACAGTTCTTTTGAGAGATTGAAGTGACTTGCTAGTGGCATCTTGGTTGATTTTACATTTTCATATTATGGCTCTGCTTGGTGTTGCTCTTATGATTCTCGCAATATGGAGGAGAAATTGTTAAAATGGTTTATTGACTATTACAAATTATTCATTTGTCTTAGACTCAATATATAGTTTTCTTGGTTTTTTAACTTTGAGTAAGTATTTTTTTTGTCATAAGTTGTTAATTTGGATGGAAACCTTTAAATATGAAGTGTAAATTTGTTCTTTTAAGATTTAGCTAATAAAATTCCACATGATTAGAACATTTTTTCTAATTCTAGTTCATGGCAACATTTGGAGCATTTTATTATTTTTGATGTGTTTAGCAGAGTTCAAAAGACATTGCGAACAACAATCAGGTGTGGTTATTTGGTAACCGGGTTAAACAAAATCCTAGAGCTGTACAACCCGACTCACAATTGTAACGCAGACAATCCTATAAATACCCTCCTAATGTTCAGGCAGGGGAGTAGCTGCAGCTTCCAATTCCTAATTCCTAATTCCTTGAGAAGAGCTAACTTTGTGGCCATGGTTGGCTGCTCCCTTGCTCCTTGAAGGAGGAATCAATCTTGATCTTGCAGTCGCCGCTGATGCCTTTCCCTCTGTCGTTCTGCTTCTGCATCTCTCCGGTGGTCTCATCGTTGGTCTGCTGCCCTCGCCGGCGATCCTCTTCTCCGCTGCCACCTTGCGCCAACCTCTCCGCCCACAACACGTCGACTCTGCGACTGATGATTGCTCCTGCGCCTGCGAAACCTTCGGCGCAATGACGAAAAGGGGCGTTCTGTCTCTGACGCCGATTCCGACGTTGACACCGCTATTGACATATATGACATCTTGCGATGTCAGAAGCGTTGTCGGAAGCGACATGGATGTCAGAATCAACAATTGATATTTTTTTTGGTGTCAGGCGTGTAATTTTTCAGAAAACTCCAAATGTTATGGTTGTTTTATCTAAAATAAGAAAAAATGCCCTAATCATATGTGAACATTTATTTGCTAAATCCTAAAAGGACAAATTTATCCTTATTATTTAGTGGTTTCTTTTTTAATTAACAACATAGGACCAAAAAGATACTTTACTCAAAGTTAAAGGACCAAAAAAATTATATATTTTTGATGTGTTGATAAGGGGGATATACTTCTTTCACATAGAGTAATGGAAATCGGTGGAATAAAAAGCTCCTTTGTAATTTTTTTAAACCCATATATCCTCTCTTTTTATAGATGAGTTAATGGAGGTATGAGTACCTATGAGTGGGTGGGCTACTCGTGTGCATTTGATTGATTGCAGCTTTAAAGCTTTTAGGTGATTTGGTTTTAGGCTAGAATCACAACCAGAATTCTGTAATGTGAAATGTGGTCTCTTAAGGGGAATAATAGGATAATGCTTGATGTTTTTACCCTAGTGTTTGGATACATAAATATTCTTTATCTTATAATAAATGATATTTATGTCATATAACTATGGACTATTGTGTGCTATGTCTACAGGTAGTACATCACACCATATCAAATGTAATGGAAAATAGGCATATAGAGGTGATAGGCAATGAGGCATGATTCAACAAGCTTATGTAGAAGGGTGAAGGATGGGGATCAGTCTTATTGTTTACTTGGGGTATGGTTCCTAAAGAATTTTTTTTTTATAACACTAGCACTATTAGTAACAAAGTATAACTCTTCTCCTTTAGAGGCACATACATATGAAAATGTTCTTCTCCAATTTTAAATATGTGATCTGTCATTAAAATATATCTCATTATTTCAACAGTAGAATCATTAGTATGAATATATTCATCGATTATCCGGGTATTTATACATTTTCTCAATGTTGTCATTCTCATTTGACTTTTCTTCCTCTATGAATAAAAAGATGAACTTTGAATAAATGATGCATATGCCCTAGATTGTGATACTTGAAATAAATAATGCCCATTGGTTTTCCAGTTGACTAATTGATATCCTTAAAAGTAGATTGACTAGTAGTAGGTGCTATGGAGCATGTTATCCTTGGAGAAGTTTGGTGAAGGTTGAATTTTTGAATTTAATGGTTGAGGTGACTCCCTTTTGTTTCTCATGGGTGAGCGCATAATGGAATACATTATCAAGAGTTTGATTATCAAATAACTCGACTTCATATTTAATCATATTATGCAAATTATAACAAATCTATTGACTACTTGTCACTCATTATCCTTACGATTAGTACATACAATAAGGTCCCTGAAAGTGTTTAGATACTTTGTAATTAGGTGGGTGCCATGCTCAAGTGTTAGAAGCTAGGCAAGTAGCTATTTATCATGACGACATGGGCAATTCTTTCCTCTATTCATTTCTTTCATCTCTACCTAAGTAATATGACTTCGATCTGTGACATTGTTCCAATAGATTTCAACTTGGACTATTAGTTTCATTTTGACAAAAGTGAACCTCAAATAGTTATCAATTTGAAGCCACTCTATGATTTTATATATTTAAGAAATCCAATCTAGAGACCTATTTTAATAGGCTTAGTCGGATATTGATGATCAATTTTGTTTCATGGTAGTGGGGCGTGTAATTGATGATAATTTTTTAATGACTACTTAGTGCCAGAACTAAAACTTTTTTCTAATGACTCTTTAACACTTTAATACTAAATCAATATTAATAAAACATTTTTGGAATCTTACAGTTTTATGCTTATGAATCCTAGATAGGTCTAGATATTTTTTGTTGATTTGTTTAAGGTCTGCTTGGTCTCTTGGGTATTTTCTCTACGAGGCATATGGCATAATAGATGCAAGAAGGAATATGCTCAATGCAAATGATGTTGCTCACAATGTCAAGGATATTTCTCCAAGTGTTCATAAAGAAATTCTTGCTAAGACAATCACCTTATTGACTTAACATATTTCTTACAAGCTTCAAATGAGAATGTAATTAGGGGACTTAAGATAATAAAATCAAGGGCAGACTTTTATTTAAGTAGAGCACTCAAACTCTTAAGAATCTCATAGGATTGGGTAAGTTCTAATGGTGAGGCTGGGCTTCAATGAGTGAGACTGGGCTTCTATGAGCGAACTCACTAATGGGATCTAATGAAAAAAATAACAACACTTAATGCTTAACTAAATGAGAAAGGCAAAGTAATACAAAATGTTTGAATTGATTAAAGTATTGTTGATTTGAAGTTTTAATCTTTGGCTTGCCTCTTCGTTAAAAATGAATTAAATTAGAAATTGTTGGTGAAGAATCGTCAAAATTGCCTAATATAACCTTTCTTGAACTTGTTCGACTAGCTAGCAGGTTGAAAGGATTTTTGGGCTATTGTGCGGTCAGAGCGTTAGGCCGTCGAGGTTCACTAGGTTGGCCGATGGGCTACTAACCTATGTGGGCGAGGTTCACTAGGTTGGTTGATGGGCTATTAGTTGAAGGGCGGGCCTAAGATGGGATGCACTTGGATTAATGGGCTTACTGGTTTGGGCACTGATGGGCTATTAATAAGTTGGTTGGGCTTGCTTGTTTGGTTGAGCCGTTGGTTTAATGGGGCTGGTGAGACCATGAGTTAGTGCCGTTAGGAAATGAACATTGTGTTGACTCGTCACCCAAAGGGATGTGCGGGTCAAAAAATGGTGGTGCTAGTTTTGGTGACTACTTGTTCGATTGCTATGTATTGATTGGTCACAGGGTTTTGCAGCTTGATGAACCACACGTTTGATGTGTGGAAGGGCAGTGACCCGGCTGATGACAGATTGAGTAGGGCTAGACCCAGCCCCAAGTGATTGTACGGTGTAT
Source organism: Gastrodia elata (assembly GCA_016760335.1). Taxonomy (NCBI): domain Eukaryota; kingdom Viridiplantae; phylum Streptophyta; class Magnoliopsida; order Asparagales; family Orchidaceae; genus Gastrodia; species Gastrodia elata. The sequence goes on from CM028677.1 coordinate 41,306,781, forward strand.
CTTGGCCCCTAAAAAGTTGCTGAAGAGGCTATATTTATTGTGATTAGGAGTTTTGAAGCCATATTTGTTTCTATTATTCTACCAAATTATGAGTTTTAGTGCCATCATGCTGCACCACTTTCAGTTGATGCAATAGGATATCTGGAAGGCCCCGACGCCAATTTAGCCAAAATCGTTCCGACATCGGGTGTTCACTTACCGCATGATCATATTGAGTAACTTGAGAGAAGAAGAGTATACACATACAAAAGCCAAAAGATATTATTCATTTATTTCAATGTTCACATTACAAGGTCTTTTCAACACTCGTACAAAAGTAAAAATAAAGAAAAGGATAAAAGATAAACAAACAAAAAATAGCACCGTGGATCTTATCGACAGTTGAACATTTTAAGTATTATGGTTCTTGCGCGTAATCCCCTAGGAGCACCTGACCTGGTATTGTACAGAAAATAATATCGATATTTGAATTCCCAGTAATTAAAGAATACTCTAAGTACTGCAGTACACAATAATAATTACATTCTTAAAAGATGCGATTAGCGGAAGTAAGACGGAAATAAAATGCAGGAGAAAATAAGACAATAGCGCAAAATAAATAATTTCCTGCAACAAATAAGATTTATCAAATAAAGATTACTGTTTTCCAGTAATCAACCCCAAATGTTATCGATGTCATTTTCCAATAACAACCCCGAATGTTATTGATGTCATTTTTCAATAACAACCCCGAATATTGTTGATGTCATTTTTCCAGCAACAACCTCGAATGTTGTTGATGTCATTTTTCAGTAATCACCGAATGAAAATGATGTTAGTTTCTAACAACCAACCAAGCATTAATGTTACTGATGTTATTTTTTCGGTAACCCCCAAATGAAAAGGATGTTGGTTTTTAACAACCAACCAAGCATCAAATTGAAATTGGCTCAAAGCAAATAAGTTAAGTAGTAGTAAAAGTACAAAATATAATATTTGTCATATACTGGGTACCTTGGATCCTTAAGTTCAGAAGTTCAATAGTTCGGATGAGTGACAGTTCGCTCAATCTGCATTTAAGTCCTCGATATTTCTCTAAATTAGTCTCTTTTTAAAAGCGATGTGATATTTCATGATTTTTATATTCTTCTTTTCTATTTTGTCCTTTTACTTTACTTGCATAAAATGATTTAAGTCTGTACTTCATAATAATATTACTGAATTGAAAGAGTAACGATAGGAATGAAAAGAATACTTTAGATGGAAATAGTAGTCATTTTATAGCATTTTGAATTGTTCCCATTATTAATTAATGAGAAAAATTAAAATGCGAATGACTAAATATAATTTTATAGCAATGTATATTTAGCAAGAAAGTGTTCTCTTCGATTTCCTCCATTTCCAACTCCTCTTACCTTAGAGTTAGGATTGTTGAAAGTAAACAGATGTTGAAATGGGTGGCCGGATGGCTGGCCGAGGTGGCAGCGGCAAGAGGTTGGCTAGTAGCGGCTACTGAGTGGTTGGAGGCTTGCTGGCTGGCTGGAGGGGGCTGTCGTTGGCTGCCGGAGACTGTTGGAAGGAGGGAGGCTGGCTGGAGGGGACTGCCGTTGGCTGTCGGAGGCTGCTGGAAGGAGGGAGGCTGGCTGGAGGGGACTGCCAGAGGTTGCTGGAAGGAGGGAGGTTGGCTGGAGGGGGCTGGAGCTGCTGTGGTTTTTGGGAGGAGAGGGGAGGGGATGGGGCCTTTTTATAGAGGAAGGTGAGTGGGGGGAGGGTCGGCTGAGGGGGCCGACCGAACCCTGCGCCAAAAATGGTGCAGGTGGGCCCTCTCCTGGCAGGCGGAACCTTTTGCCTGCAAGACAGAGCCTGCAATTCGCAGGCGGGTCGGGAAGGGGTCGGACGAACAGGGGAAGGAGAAGAAGAAGAAAAAGGAAAAGAAAAAAAATAAAATACTTAAAAGTTAAATTTTTCGCATTTTTTCGTCGTTCGGCTTTCAAATACAACGAAACTTGGCACCGAGGTGTGTTATGACATGACAAACACTCTCGCGCCGAAAATTTTCGATTCAGAGTAATATTTTATTTTATTTTAATTTTTTTGAGGTTTAAAATTTTGAAAATTTTCCACGATCAAATCAACGCTCAGAATTTGATGAAACTTCTCGAGCAGCCTTTAAATAATATACTTAATACAACGACACTGTAAATGATGAATTCAGACACATATTCTTAATTTTTAGAATTTAATTATTTCAGAAAATAAAGCAGGAGCTTCCGCTATTCAGATTTCTCCCAAACTAAGGTATTTTGATCTTTAAAATTATTCTTAACTATGGTATTTTTGTTTGCCCTAATTTAAAATTCCTCGGGATCCTGATTTTTGAGACGGGATTTGACCTAAATCGCAAAGTAACGACTTTGGGTCGTTACAATATCTCTATTAACCCATCACCAAATCTTTAACATGGTCATAAATATCAATGATTACAATGATTCTGGGATGCTGTTCTCATTTCTTAATATTTTATGCTTTTAGATATACATTTCATATGTACTCATATTGATGATTCATTGTTGATTATTTTTGAATTTCAATTACTGAGGTATAATATGAATGATTGACCATGATCACTTGATGTAGTCTATTTATGTCATGAGGTAGAATGAGAAATGACTTGCTTTTGAATTTCTAAGCCCTAGTAAGCTGTTTGGATGCTCTTATTTTCTTTTGGTAGATGAACTCTCCAGCCTTACTTGTGGAAAAATTGGCACCATCACCTTCTTTCTCCAACATTCTCTTCAATTTACACCACCACAAAGCCACTACCATCATCTCATAGTGCCACCTTTAGCTTTTCTATCACAACTCCACCACTTATGGTATTGGAGCATCTTTGAGAGTCCTTTGTCCAAGAGCAAGCTCTCTTTAATGATCTAATGTTAGCATCAATGCTTCATAGTGTCCTTGCATTATATAGCTATTTTATGTTATTTTTTTTCAACAAAACCTTCTTCAACACTCCTTAGCCAGTCACCTGGTAGCTTCCTCATCAATTCTAATGAAATTTTGTTTCTCCGGTGAGTTTGGTGAGCCTTAAAAGCCCTTAAACTCATTTTGGGTAATGTGAAGTCTTCACCAATTTGTTGGCAGCCCAAGTTACGTGTGTACACATGCACATGCATAATGTGCATATTCTGCATGCATGCGCTGCCCACTTCGACCTACCAACCTGGGTTCGTCCCTATAACGACCATCTCCCATGTGAACTATACGACCTAATTTAGTTGTGATGTCTCGATTTTGGCCCGTTAACGATTGGTCGCTAAGTTGGTTTAGCTAGTCACAGCAACTGACGATCGTTGTTTTCTTCCATTTATTTATTACCTTAGTTGAAGTCTTGTCATCTTATTTACCGTATTTTTCAAATAAAAAAATACACAAAGTCAAAAAAAGATTAAAGAGAAAAAAAGATATATATATATATATATAGTTTTATGTAAACAAATTAAATTTGCTATTTTATTATTATTATTATTATTTTTATTTAGATGACATCCAAATTTTTGAGCACAAGATCAATCAAAGCTTGGGGGCTCCAAATGAAGAGTTATGCGATTTGAAATTCTCATTGTCCACATTCTTTGCCTATTTAAAAATTTTGAGGTGCCATTAAAGAAGACAATGACCGTAATGTCATATCTGCTATAACACTCACACTAGCAAATTTGTAACATGAAACATAAAATGCTAGAGCATGGCTCGATAATAAGCTCGAGCTCGATAATAGAGGCTTGCGAGCGGGCTGGATAAGATGATAAACAAGAGCTTAATGTGTGATGATGTATAGATTAAATAGATCAATGATCTAATCAAGTAGCCTTATTATATATTAATATATCTTTATTATAAAACTATGTGTTAGCGAGCCAAACACACCATATTAATTCTTTCATATACTTTAGTATCCAAACCTAGCAAGCCCATTGATCCGAGTGTGGCTTGCACACTCAGGCCTATGCGTACATTCATAGCCAAACTTAGTACTCAGGCCTGTGCGTACGTTTATAGCCAAACTTAGTTCTTGGCTAGCTTTCAATTTGCACGTAGTCTAGAAGCCTCCTTGATCTATAAGCCTATAAAGATCAAAGAAGGTTCTATTGTACAATTTTAAGCCATTATTCACCAAGCTACATCCAATTTTGATTGTGTTTTAAGCAGAGCCAAACCACATGTCCAATCTTTTAGAGTACAATAAATTAATTCATTTTTTTTCTAAATTTTGGTGTAATATTTTCTCATGTTTGAGGTTGTGTTTACTGAAAAGCCTCACTTCATTTGCATTTCTTCCACTAGTGAGTTAATTTTTACAAGTCCACCTTATCCTTGAGAACAATTACTCTACTCTGCGGGATTCTTGTGAGTTTGAGCACTCCACTTAAAATAAATCCCACCCATAATCCTATTATATTAAGTGCATTTCTATTTGAAGTCAATAAATTCACTGTCTTACTATAGTTCTTTGTGGACATTTGATTGAGTAAGATTCTTATTATTGCGTGCATCATCATTCATATTTAGCATATGCTTTACATTTTAACATACCATATGCTTCATAGATCCAATACCTTATAGACCATGGCACTAATTGAGGTAGTCCTAGACATCCATACCCAATTGGGATACATAAGCACTGTTTTATGAGTTCTAATATTGAGGATGATATTAGTGTTAAGGAGCCATTATATGAAGCCTTATATCCAACACTATCATATTTGGAAATGATAACTATCAACCCACCTTCCACTATTTAAAACCAGATTGACCATCAAGATCCGTTAAGCTTATTAAAATAGATGCTTCAACTTTTGATGTATCTATGATCTATATTTCTTAGATGGAGGAATTCCATGAGTGAGATTGAATGGATAATTACCTTAGGGGATCACTTTTACCAAGGTGAAAGTCTTAGGTCATGCTTAAATTTGTTTGAACAATCTTATGATAAAGGAGAGCAAAATATTTGAATACATATGACCTATGTAAAGATGAAAGAAATGCTTTAAGGGAAGCATTATTCATGTCACCATGATAAGAAGTTACATGCCAAACTTCTAGCGCTTAGCTAAGGCCTACTCATTTTAATAGAGTATTTAAACACTTTGGAGGACCTTAGGGTCCATTCCAATTGTAAAAATAACATGTAGCAAGTAGCCAATAGGTTTGTTGTATATTTTTGAACTAATATTAGAATTGAACTCAATCATTTGATCCTCAGCTCCTTTGAGGATGCATTGCATTATGCTTCCAACCTCGATGAATAGTAGAAAGCCCTCTCAATCCTTAATTAAAATTTCAACTTTGCCAAACCACCCCAAAATCTATACAATCCATGACAAATTCTACTATAGTTAAGCCCCTTTACAAATATATTAGGAGACACTTAGGAAATCGACTACATCATTTGTTTCAAGCATGACAAGCTAGGGCACATACAACATCAATGTGAGGAGTTTTATGTCAATAAAATTGTCATGTAACGTACTTCAATATTTAAAGCAAAATTATTAGTTTGCATATGATGCCAAATTTATACTATTATCTAGTCCTGCAATATTTGCAACACTATTTATTGCAAAAATTCAATCTTTTGATTGATTATCATGCTCTAGAATTTATCTTTTCATAGAAAGTTGAAATATTATAATGCCAAATTGGTGGAGTATTTATAGGACTTCTCATTCGTTCATATACACACCTATCAAGCTAAAAGTATTTGTTGATGCATTATCTAGAGCTATATAAGTCCTAACTTATTTGACCTTTCAAATTTTGAAGTTTTGATAGAATTAGGAATGATTGCATGCTATGCCTGATTTTCACATTATTTATCATGAATTTGAAGACATTAATTATCTTATTTTCCACTTTCACTTCTCTATATAGCTTTCTTCATAGGGTAAACAATAATGCATTCCATGATCATCACTTCTCAAGCTTGTTATTATTGTCATTGTGAAGGATTGGTTAGAAATTTAGGAAGAGATAAGATCATCTTCATAATGGATTGTAAATATTTGTTGGCTGTCATTAAATAGAGATGCACATTAGGCCGTAGCTCAGTGCACATGTGTGACAAGCCAACGGCACGATGATATGCTGTAGGTACTATATATCATTGTCCATCTCGTTCAGGCCTTGAAGACTTATCCATGGCTCTGTAACATCATTATTTCATTTTGCAGTAGTAGTAGATTTCAAAATGGCCTACTTTATTTGCGTCTAGCAAGTCTACTGTTGCATACCATTATTATTTAGGAAGATTGTTTGCTTGCATGGACTTCCTATTACTAACAGGACAAAATTAATCTTGTATTTTTGGACAACTTTATGGGGGTTTCTTGGGACCACCTTGAATATCTCATTAGCATATCGCTCAAACAAATAGGCAAACTGAGATTATTACCAACTCTTAGAGAACAGTTACGTTGCTTAGTTGACTACATTCTTGGATATAGCGATTTATGCTTGCCCACAACTGAATATTCTTTTAATTGCAAAATTTCTAAGACAAAAAGAACCTTATTTTTGAGTTAGTATATAGGTTTAATCTGAAGAGTTCCACTGATACTTCATTTTTATCTTATACATTTAAAAAGTTTATATTCTTATTTGCTCGCAAGTCTTATGATCTTCATGATCAAGTTGTGCAACAAATTAAACCTAAGAATACTAAATATACTGAATTTGTTAATGTTCACAAAGCTATAGAGAATATAGTGATGGTGATTATGTACTAATAAGGATATGCTCTAAGTAATTTTTTTTATAAAGTATAAGAAAATGTATGCTAGGCGTGTAGCCCATTCAAAATTTCTGGTAAACTGAGATCTAATGCTAAAGTGTTTGATTTGCTCAATGACACGTTTATTAGCCCTGTTTCCAATGGAAAAGATAATTTTCCGTAAAAAAGAAATTTGCATGAATTGGTTTTCATGCTAACCTGGATGCATATATTTTGTGTTCCATCATTCGTATTTCTTCCCCTCCAAAGTTTTTGGAGGTTGATAATACATCATCAGTGAAAAAGAAGATACTTGGTTTTCCACAAAGGATTCACATGATATTACTGTCTAGTTGTTAGATACTTGCATTGAATATAACTCTTCAAAGAAGAGTTTTTTTTCTATAAGATGGAGTTGATGCAACATGATATTCCTAGCAACCCATTACTAGATCTCTAGCACATTTTTAGACTGTACCAATTACAGTGGATCCTGTACTGATCAACCGTATCATCATTTATTAATGCTTTTTAGTTATATATAATGTGTATGCGTATTTATGATTTTTGCTGAATTGTCTTTGTATTTGGATGATTGAGATCTTATATGTATCATGGACAGCTATTATTACTTGATGTAGTCTATTTATACCCATAAGATACAGTGTGAAATGACATGCTCTAAATTGCCTAAATCTTAGTATGTTGTTTGGCTGTTCTTAGCTCTTCTTGGTGGAGGAACTCTTCAACCTTATTGAGTAGCAAGGGTGCCACCATCATTTTCTTTCATTTTCTAACCACCACATAGCCAACTCCACCATCTCATAACACCACCAAGCTCTCCTCCTTTAGCTTTGCTGCGACAACTCCACCATCCTATAATATCACCACCTTCCTCCTAAGAGAGATGGCAACTAGAGGGTTGGGTTCTTGGGTGCAGTATGGTAGCTGCAGCTTGAAAGCCTTTGAACTGTTTGGTTTCAAACTGGATCACTACTAGAATTTTGTGGAGCAGGAGCTTAGAGCTTAACATTTTTTGTGGGCCACTTCATAGCATCACCATTTGCCACTCTAGGAGCCTTTATTTGTAGAGGGAGTTCAAAAAAATTTTATTTTTTAGCTACAGGATCCTTTCTCTACAGCGAAGCACCATCATCGGTCACTCCAAGAGCCTTTCTTTTTAAAAGTAGTCTAAATTCATCTAATAGCACCGCCACTCCAGAAGCATTTCTCCAAAGTGAAGCAATTGGTCTTTCCAGCAAAGGAACATTCTCAAGATCTTACTCGAGCTTATCCCGAGTTTCACTGTTGACATTTCTCAGTTGAGACTCATTGGGTGAGATAGCACTAGTGTCCTTAGCAAGGATTATTATTGGATAACTCCTACACTCTAGGGGGAAGCAGGATCGAAGCCCTCACATTTGTTAAATCTTTTGTCCCAAATTAAGATGCGAAGTTAGTTGTCTGTTATTTTTCTTTAAACAATTGTCCTGCCACCATTCTTTTGAACACAATGAGTAGTTTTGCTAAGCAACAAATTCAGTATTCCAATCCACCGAATGTTATGACATCCCTCATTTGAAGTAGGTTCAAAATATGTTGCAGGTTTAAGAATAGTCGTTTAACATAGGTGTCGTTTCATTTCTTGTCTACTAATTGTTTTCTTTGTTGTCTGACATTTCTCAATGAGTTTCAAAATACCACCTAAAACTATTATTAATATGTTAACCAAGGTCATGCTGAGTGACTGGTTGTTATAAGTTGGATGTTCAGTTACTAAAATTCAGTGGGAGTTAATTAAGATTAGAAAATTAGAGAGCAAAATAAAATTACAAATAAAATAGAGAATTTATAGTAATTCGGCTATATAGAGCCTGTTTCCACTTTAAGGTTTTGTAGTGCTTTACATTATATAAAACAAATGTAGATAATATAAAATGTACATAGGTGTGGCTCTATATGTTTCTTAGTGATTAAATTAAAAAAGGACTTATATGTACAAAGATGTTTATTTGAAAGATTTTGATAACCTTGTGCCTTCAGAGTTAAAGTTCTTAAAAAAATCTAGTTTCCAAAAAAGATCTCCTTGGTTGCGTGGAGATTGTATCCGTAACACTTGGAACCGTTGCTTTGATGATTAACTATACTTCCATGATGTTTAATAATTGTATGAGCAATATTCAGTTTTTAAGCGGTAAGATTTGAAATGAATGTGATAGCTCGCTTGAAAAAAAATGGACTTTTGTTTGTAAAACTGTTAGTAATTTTTATTTGAAGTTTGAGAGCAATTGTGTTGAAAACAAGCTTATTTTGCGTGATATTCAGCCGATCTTCGACACAAAGTACATTTATTACTCAGCAATAACCGGTAGGATTCAGAAAAACTTGTACTGGCTTAAAAGTTACTTGAGTGATTTCTAATAAATCTTGTAAACAGATTACTTACATGTAGCTGTCTTGTATGTGGATACATGGACATTATAGATTAAGTTGCTAAAATTATTTATAAAATATATATTTAAAAAATGAGAAGGCTTAGTCATTGGATATATTTGAGAAAGACAGGACGTACCATAAGCATAAATACGTAAAAGTATTCGTACATCATCAGCCGGGATCAAATTCTACGGTGTCCTCAACGAGGAGGTCTAAGAGCCTCACGGGGAGCACATCTCTCCTCACAAAAGAAAAATCACTTTGTCGAGCTAACATAGAACAAAAGTCCGCCGCGCGATTCACATCGCGCGAACGGTGATCAAAAATCACACGAGGAAAGTTCAACAAGAAAGCAAGATAATCAGCGTGGCGTGCTTCGCCTTGTGAACGGAGAGTCCTCTCCCAGTGATATTGGAGCCTCCGGATCACTCCAAGACAGTTGTACTCAATGATGACTCCCTCGGTGTCAGCGTCTCTGGGCAGGAGGGCCTGTTGCAGAATAGTAACCACCTGCATCTCAGCCTGGAGAGAAGATAGGGCCTGTAAATGGGGCTCCAACAGCAGCGAGCAAGTGGCTTCCTGAGTTGCGGACCACAACACCACCAAAAGCAGTAGGCTTCCCGTGTTTATAGGAAGCATCAATGTTGGCCTTCAGCCAACGGGTCGGGGGGCACCATCTCAAGGAGGTGGAGGGGCCCTGATGGATCGTAGAACCCCAATAATCAGACTCGTCATGCAGACCAGAGCTGACCATCGCTGAGAGAATTGAACCCGCACAAACCAGCGGAGTCGGGTACAAACTACCATGAGAATGCTTAGTCCTACTCCGCCAAGCCTGGTAGAGGGAGTAGGATACACGCTGATAGCTGAAACGATAGTGCTGAGACACAGTAGCAGTCGAATACAAAGCAATAAACTGGTCCTAGGAGGTCAGAGTAGCCGACAGCAAGCCCCAACGCACAAGTCTCTAGAATGGCCCTCGTGTAACTGTAGTGGGCCACGAAGTGCTCCCTGTCCTCATCAGTATCACAACCCCAAACACAAGCTGCTAACTGAGTGAGTCCCCTCCTGAACAGCCAACACGTTGGGATGGCATCACTGAGTAATCGCCACAGGAAATAAGCCTCCCTGGGCCCAGAGCCATCCCCCACATAGCCGCAAACTGCCAAGGCTGGTTGCCCACCTCTACTCTGTAAATTTGGATAGCCTAGCTATCCATGAAAGCGTCGACCTGCCACTGCAAACTCTCCTCTATTGACCGAGTGAGGCGTTGGATGATCGACCACCCAAACTGCAGAATCAGAACACCGAACAGTAAAGTTCTCACCTCAACAGCGGTAGCGGAACTCCATGGCTCTCTCACATATAAGAGATCCTCATTGTTGACGTAGCTGATAGTGGGGCGGGCTACAAGAATAGTCCTCCACTGCCTCAAGTTTCTGATCCCGAGACCACCAGCCTCAAGCGGTCGACAGACCTCTTGCCACCTAACGTAGTGCTGATCCCGAGACCACCAGCCTCAAGCGGTCGACAGACCTCCTGCCACCTAACGTAGTGCAGACCACTACCTTTCACTCATTCTCAAAGGAACTTAAGGAGTATAGCCTCAATGCCTGAGAGGCGGGAGTTCAGAATCAGAGCAACCAACATCAGATAGCTGGGGATCATAGCGAGCACATATCTGATCAAACACAACTTGCCAGCAAGAGAAAGGTGGCGACTGCTCAATGAGCCCATCCTAGCTTGGACTTGCTCAATAACTGCTGCAAAATCTGCTCTCCGCGGAGGACGGTCAGTGACTCCCAAGTATCAGAGTGACGACCCTCTCTGAAAACCCAGCTGAATCGCAACCCTACGCTGGCGATAGGCTAGGGTATGTCAACTAAAGACAACCCGTGACTTGCGTGAGCTCATAGATTGTCCAGTTCAGCTACATAATCTGCCAAAATCTGTCAAAATATGTTGCACCTCTCTCCCTACCGCCTCAGAAGCTGGGGTAAATAATATCAGATCATCTGCGTACATGAGATGGGAGAAGTTAGGATTGCCCTGATCGAGATTGATACCAATTGGACGTTCGATCTGCTGCTGCCGCCTGACCAAGAGGGAAAAGAGCTCCGAACACATGATAAATAGGCAAGGGTAGAGGGGGCATCCCTGCCGTAAACCTCTCTTTTCCACTATCCAGGGAAGTCTGTGCTCACCGACTAGGACCGAGAACCCGGGGGATTTCACGCACTGCATGACCCAGTTCGTTCACCTCTGCGGGAAGCCAAATCTATCTGGAACGAAGCATATGCATCCCCACTCAATCCGATCGTAAGCCTGCTCCATATCCACCTTGATGGCCATGTGACCGACCTTCGAGGTAGAATATGAGAGCCGCGTGAGGATCCTCTGATCCATGAGGTAGTTCTCACTGATGTCTCTCCTGGGAACAAATGCACCCTGTTTTCGGGAAATAAATGGAGGCAACACTTTCTTAAGACGCATGACCAAAATCTTAGCCACGACCATATAGACAATGTTGCACAGACTGATAAGGCGGAACTGCCTCGGAGTGGCGACCCCCTCTTACTTCGGAATGAGAACTACTAGAGTGTCATGCCAGCGTTGCGGCATCCGCCCACCATCAAAGAAATGATGAACATCGGCCAAAGTGTCAGCTTGAGTAACCCTTCAGTATCTTGTAAAGAAAGAGGTGATACCATCAATCCCAGGGGAATGGTTGGGGCCGCGGTCTTGCAGGGCTGCTCAGATTTATGCGTCCGTGACCGCACCTTGGAGAGAGACAGAGTCTGCGTTGTCAAGGGTACGGTCTGAAATTAGATCATCTAGGCAATCTCTTATGGGACTAGAGGTGCCTCACTTACCCTGGAAGAAATAAAAAAATACCTGACGAATCCGCTCCGGGTCAGACGAGAACTCCTTGGACTCCTCCTGAAGCGCAAGCATGGTGTTCGGCTTGTGACGCTGCGTCGCATGCCCTGAAACACCGTGGTGCAGCGGTCACCTTGAGAGAGCCACCACGCCTTGGCACGCTGTTGCCACCAGCTCACCATCTTCGCCTCCTCCTGAGAGAGCTCCTGCGTGATGGCCCAGAGCTGCTGAACAAGCTCAGGGTTGCCGCCTTAATTTGTCTCCATATCCTTCGCTTGGAGTTGCATCAGAGTCGAAGTGAGCTCCGCCTCCCTCCTCCGCAGATCACGAAGTGTATTTAGGCCCCACTTCCACAGTGCCCGGAGAGTGCGAGCCAGCTTGTGGTTGAAGATTAAGGATGGCGAGCTGAGAGACGGTCACCCCACGTCCTCTTGACCACAGAGAAAGCCTTCGGGTACTGCAGCTAAGTGTCCTCGGACTTGTACCGCGCTTCGCAACTCTGAAATTTGAGACGGGTGTCTATCAAGAAAATTGGGTAGTTATCAGAAGCTACCCGGGGAGGTGGTGCATGACTGCGCCCGACAGAAGGTCCTTCGCCTCCGTGCTGAGAAGAAACCGGTCCAAGCGCTCCCAAATACGCCGAATTCCCTCCCTGTTGTTGTTCAGCGTGAAAGGTGAACCAACAAAGCCTGGGTCGTGAAGATGATACGTATCGAGAACCTCCTGGAAGTCTGTCTGAGCAGTCTGAACGCCTTTCTGCCGTGATTCTTTGCCTGATAGAGAACGCAGTTGAAGTCTCCACCAAGAATCAGCGGTCATCCCTTCACTCGGACTGTTAGGATCGTTTGACAAAGCTCCCTTCTCGTGTACAGATCAGTAAATGCATAGATGACACCGAACTGAAAGCAGCTCCCCGACCTCAGAGTGATGGTGGCAAGGATCATTTGGCTGCAGAAAAGATGGATCGCGCACTGCAAAAAATCAGTATGTCAAGAAAGAATGAGACTCACGAACGTCCCAGAGAAGGCTGGACCACGAAGCTCCAATGTTTACTCGAAGAGGCGGTCCACATCTTGACGAGTGAAAGACTCCACGCGAGTCTCCAATAATGCAATCAGTTCAGGGTTGCGCTCCGAGATGAGCGGCGAAAGATGGTGTCATGTCGCCGGCTTCCGCGCGCCGCGACAATTCCACGCAAGGATGCCGTTCATCGGGACGACGACGGGTGCTCTCGGCTTCTCGAACGTAAAACTCGGGAAGGAAGAGTAGGCTGCAACACGGGCCCTGGAAAGTGGGCCTGGGGAATCTGTGGTGTAGCACTCAACGGGAGTGAAAGAGAAGGCAAGCTAGGCTGAGGGCAAGGTGGGCTCGGTGTACGGTGCTGCAGCTGCGGGGTAGTGGGCGGAGGCTGTGTGGCGGCAAGTGGTTCCAACGGCTGATCCTCCTCAATAGTGAGGACGTTAAAACGGGAAGGGATAATCAATGGGGCGGGCAGTGTAGGACACACCACTGTAGCCGATGACTAAGTTGCAGGTGGTCGGCTTGGGTTCCGAGGAGGCTGTCGGGGTGCGATCGGCCGTTGGAGGCGGGACCGGCCCCTTGGGTCCCTTGAGGCCACTCTCGGCTGTGGGTGGCTAGAGGCCGACGATTGCCTCCGTTGCACCATGATCCATTGATTTGTGTTCGTAGATGGGGCATTGGGACCTGCCCCGCCCGCGGGTCAGGTTGTTCTGTTGGACATTGATTTTCTTTATGACCTGCCATTCCACAGTCCTTACAAAAGATTGTTATACCTTCATAAGACACAAATTGAGTGAACATACCTTGTTTACTCCAGATGAAAAAAGACGATAGCAATTTCTTTGAAAGATCCACCTCCACACACACATGTGCATATGCGAGCCATTCATTGAGCAATGTCGGCCCGATGACAAAAAAGGCTTGCCAATCATAGCAGCCACTCGATTAAAATTACCTTTACTCCAAAGATTCAATGGGAGGTTGATCAATCGCGCACCCAAAGCGGAGTCGTGAAGCCTACCCGTATATTTGGGTTGAAATCCGACACCCAACGTGCTAAGCCAATAAATTGACCTCCTAGGAACTACGACCCTCCCATACTTCATCAACCGCTGCATCATGCTCAAACTTCACCAAGAGATAGTCATGCTGTAAGATATGAATAGCGAAGTTTCCAAACTTGTTTTATATCAATTTCAATTGATTTCAAATGACATTGTAGGGGATTCGTCGTCCAAATAGACGAACGATGAGTGATCCTACAAATTTCAAGCTTTGTTTTTCTTCTTCCTCAAAATCTATCACACATTCACCACTTTCTTCAATGAAATCCATGCTTGCAAGTTTATCAAACGCTTCCACTTCTTTTGCTTCCCAACCATTTTTTTTTCCTAAACTGCGACTCCCTTTGAGGCAATTTGACAACAGCTGGTTGTGCCAAAAATTTATTTGATGTCATAGTTTCAGCAGCAGCATTTGAAGAAGCAGCCCTTGGTACCATAAAATTCAGCAACCACCTCTAGTTTTTGCAAATTCTGTTGGTGGTGAGGGAGATCTAGATGTCGGAGGGCCAGTCACTGTACTTTCACATGCAATCCACCATCCTCCTTAGCCAAGGAGCTTAACACAGGGCAGCTAGCACCCGGCAAAATTGGAGCTTGCGCAACCGCCGCCCGATCGGTCAAGAGAAACCATTGAGCCCCCTTAGGGTTGGGGGGGTCCTCCATTCCACTCTCCTTTCCTCCTCAAACACATAGATCACATTCCACACTAACGGGGGTGAGCGATGAAGTGACGAAGCGACGAGCACGCGAAGCAAAACTGGGAGCGAGCAACCCGAAGCCACGGAGCAAGCGACGCGAAGCCGGGAGCGACGCGTAGCCGAGAGTGAACGCGCAGCCGAGAGCGAAATGCGAAGCTGGGAGCGACGCGAAGCCGAAAGGGGCGCTTCACTTGACAAGGGTGCCAATAACTAAGCAAGGAGGTCACAGGTCAACTTAATAAAAGAAATATATGTCTGTAAAGTCTTAAGCTGAAAGGCAACTTAATAAAAGAAATAAAGCTATTAAAACTGATTCTTGCAATGAATACTATGATATATATGACAAACCGAGTAAATGATGTTTAGAGCCTTTTGTTAAATTCTTGAAAGAGTTTTGTGTTTTCTGTATAACATATAATGTTGAGTTCATGAATGTTGTTACTTATGGACAAAGTAGAACACTTGATGATAAAATGGTGAGTATAATTATTTAAATTTTTGGGGAGAGTTACTAAAACTGCACCTTATATTATTAGTAGGGTCCAACTGGGACAATAACTAAATCGCTTATGAAATATGATAGTATAAAAGACTAGTGTAAAGTGTTTTCATGTTGAAGTTAATCCAATTGAGGCTAGGTCTTGTAGAAAAAAGTGATAACATTTTACCCAAGAACGATTGATTGTTATATTGTTGGATATTCTAAAAGATCAAGCTGTCACAATTCGGTCCACTAAGGTCAATCAACAAAAAATATAGCACTTAAGCATTTAAGAGCCATAAATAATGTCAACCAACCAACAATGGGTAGAGCCAATTAATTATTTAATTTTTTAATTAATTAGCATTTATAAAATGTTTTACATAACATAAAATAAGCATAGGTAAAAGGGTCCAAATATTGGCACTAAAATAATATATAACCGAAAAAGAAGCCAAACAACACATGTACTGAGTGCAGCAGCGAGTGTAAGCTTAACTAGTAAATTTTGCATCTATCTAATCTTGATCTGAAAAAATAAAATCTACATGTAATTAACAATTAAGAGAAGGGAGTGTGCATGCTCAATCAATTGAAATGCTGATAGATTCAAAGTAGTAGAAGCTTACAGTGAAAAATATTTGTAGATAAAATAAGTAAGATGCTAAACTAAATTAAATTAGAGCATGAATTGTGTAGCTATCAACAACATGGATTGAGTTCTGAATTTACATATTTATCATTTTGCTTCTGTTATCACTTATAACATGAGTGGAGTACCTTGTTATAAAGTTGAGCAATCTGCTACCTAAGGACTTGCGGTCATAATCTAAATATAGGGAGGATCTTATCCTTAGAGAAGATTTATCATGTGCATGAGTCTTTGCCACATATACTTACATAAAAATGCATGCTGCATCCGGTAATTGGATATCCATATTTTGATATATTCATAAATATTGATTTTTGCTTTGAGCTTTATTTTAATTTAGCATGATTTAATTTCATAAACTTGATTACTCAATAAGAACTATCGGGTAAATAGGCTATGTAAACATCATGGGATATAAATAATCAATTCTATATTGGCGATTTTTTCTTTGTTAAGAAACTAGTCACATTCATTTAGCCTTATTCTTAGTATATATAGACAATAATATTTGATTCTTGTTGATTTGAAAATAGGTAAGCTAAGCCCTGAGTTTAATTGGATTGGGATTCTATGCTATAGAAAATAAAGCTGCTACTACAAGATTAAGTGCTAATCAAATTAATCAAGAAGTTAAAGACCTAATTATAAAATAAAATTTTTAATTTTCACTTTAATCTAATGTTTAGATGTCTAAAAGTGGTAGTCCTACGAACGATTATTCTCAATTGACCTTAGAATTTCATCTAAGATTTATTTAATTATTCAAATGATAAAAATAATGGATTAATGAAGGTTATATCTTAGATTTTTGTGGATTCTGCAGAGGATGATGCAGGATGTGCTTGACGTCAGTTAAGACCTAATTGAAGAACACACAATTAGGACTTTGAATAATCGTGTGGCTGCCCAAATAATTAATTCAATAAAATTTGAAATTCTTAGGGTTTTATAAAAATTGAACGGGGAGATTTTAGATTAGATTCAATGTTCAAATAATTTAAAAAATTTTATAGATTTTTTATTAGAATGATAAAAACATAATTTTAATCGATGAAATTGATATTTACAAAAAGTGTACCTTAGTGGTGATGAGAGGTCGTTGATACACTTCAGGTTCATTGTCGGCGTCAAAAGCATTATAGGATCTTGATATCAGAGACAAGACTCTTCGATTTGAAGGTGGTACGTTGTAATAATGCAAATTTTATTTTAAAATAATATTTATGAATTAATTAAGAAATAAGTAAAGAAGAACAAAAGGAGAGATTCAGGGTTAAGGTTTGCGCATGATTGGAAGAGAAAGAATAAGTGGATTATTTGGTGGCTATTTTTGAGAGGAGATAAGGGATGATGAAAAGGTTTGCCTTTGGCTAGGTCATGGCAAAAGGATGGATAGCATTCCCATAAGAGGTATCCAGACTAGTTTTGTCTTGGACCCACTTGGGCTAGCTCAAGTGAGGCCAAATTGGACCCTAGGGATTTCCAAATCTTAGCATTACATATGGATCTCATAATAATCATTTAAGCTTATTTGATCATATCTTAACCTAACTGCCCCATATATGGAGTATTAGGTTAGTTGGGTCGGGATCTGACTTGGGATAGTCCGAGCTAGCCTAGTTGGGTTAACTTTACAACCTAGGGGGGTTTGGACCCCTAGGATTTGTCATTGGCTTTAATTATGTCTAATAAAGGTAGGATCACCCTTTGGTGACATTTCAGGTTTATTTGACCTGATATGGGCTTGGGCTAGTTTGAGCTAGCTCGATATTTAGGTAGAATGGGGTGGGTCATGAGGGCTTGCCATTGAGCTCTCATAACTCCAATGACCTTATTGGGTCTTATGGTCGGGTCGGGTCGCACCTAAGTGGCTAGTGGGCCTGACTTGGACTCGAGCTAGCCTGAGTCTAGCCGAAATCCTAAATGGGTGGACTGGAGTCACGGGGGATGGCCATAGTGCCCCTATGACTCCAATGACCATTTCAGGTCATGGGAGAGTTTGGATGGTTCCTGGTTGACCAAATCAACCTGGCTAGGACTCGGGCTAGCCAAGTCTAGCCTAAAATTGGCTCGACTTCTATGAAGTCATGGGGACTGGCCTTGGTGTCCCCATTCCTTATAGGTCATAGTGGACCTTAAGGTGGGGTTGGGTCGGCCCCAAGTGGGCTAACTTGACCTTTAGCCAAAGCTTGTGCTTGAACTAGCTTGAATTAGCCTGAATGGGCTATTTGGTGATTTAGGGGATTTGAGGTGGGGTGGCTCACCTCCAAGGGTTCCTTGGCTGGTGGGGAGTGTTTGGGCAGCTGGGACTGCTCCGGGGATCGTCGACGGCGTTAGGGGCGGCGACCGAAGGAGGAAGGAGACTCCTTGGTTTGGAGCTTTGTGGAGAGCTTCCTGGTGCCAGGTTTGGGCACAGGGGACTCTTCTAGCTTTAGCAATCTACCAGGGAGCGTCGGGACCATGGGGTGTCCGGAGGTGGCGTGGTGGCGGTGGTCTGAAGCGGCGTATCGAGAGGGAGCTTTGGAGAGCTTGGGGACGGCTTGAGACATGTTGAGGAGGTGTGGGGATTGGTTAGAAGGGCCGGGGGGTTATTTATAACCCAGCCCTAGCCAGCCCCGACTGCTGGGATGACGTAGGCCGACGACTAAGGCTAGGGTTAGCCATCTGCAATGGGAACTTTTGCTAGCCGCAGTTGAGGGCTCTCCAGAGCTCATAGCTGGCTTGGCTGGACCGCATGGGCACGCAGATCGCCATGTGGTCCTTTTTGTAGTGGATGGGCATCTGGCAAGGCATACCCGACGCTTGCTGTGCGGTGCAGCGACGGGGCAAAGCTCGCGTGCCGTGGGCTAGGGCGATGCGCAGGAATAAATCTTGGTCGTCAAATATAGAGTTTGGATCCGACGGTCTGATTGACTCCGCGGTTTTGGATTAAGTTTGGTTTGTCCGATTTTATTTAAATATGACCTGTTGAATGGGATTTGCCATCGTGCGATTTGGATCCCGCCCGTTGCACGGGATCCCGACCGCGGGATATGATCAATCGCTGGTCGTTGGATGGGCTGATCCAACGACCGCGAAAACTTCTTACCTCTGTTCAGTGCCGCGGTCCCTGCAGCGGATCGGGCACCGAATTAAAATTTATCCAATTGTTTAATTTGTGTATTTCTCATCCGTCTTGCGTCCAAAAATCGGGAAACCTTCACGCCTAACTAATTTAGGGATGATGAATTCAAAAATATCATTATTTTTGTGATCTGAGATCAAATTATTTTTCTCATTTATTTAATTGATAAAAATTAATAAAATAATCAAAGATTTTTCTTTTGGTATTTTTATTCCAATTTTTTCAGGGAGTGATTTAACACTGATATTAGATCCTTATGACACATATTTAGGTTTAGTAACGTCACGGTTCGTTACACTTTACAATCTACCTGCTTTAAAAATTTCATACTCGAAATTTAGGGAATAAAATAATAGTATTTTACTCATAAAGGGGTAGCATTCGCGTATATTAGCTTTTTTCTCCCAAGTAGCTTTGTTGGCAACTTATTCTTCAATTGAACTTGAACATAAGGAATGCACTTTGGTTTTGCATTGCAAGTCAAATTTGGTTGAACTTGCACAATGCTTACTTCAATTCTCTTTAACTCACCTGACTTCTAGAGTGATGCGAAATACATCATGAACACCAAGCATGTGGTATGAGAGAATCAATTTGTAGAAAATATTTCCATGAGTCTCTCGGAGATCTCAACCAATATATCTTAGATCAAGCTTGCTAGTCTTGCCTAACCTGGAGACACCTTTTATCGAGTTAAAGTTGACAAAGACATAGTTTCCAACATTGAAATTTATTTGCCTATATTTGAGTTGTAGTAACTTTTGCCTAGTCTTGGACTGTTCTCAAACTGTCTCTGATTTGTTTAATTCTCTCCAGAGCTCATAGTTGCTTTATCAATAAGTTCTTAACCAAGAATATGTCTTGTCAATTTTTGCCTAATAAGAGGTGCTATGCACCTTCTATCATACAAAGCCTCATAGGAGGTTATTTTATTGCACGACTAAAAATTGTTGTTGTAGACAAAAATAAATCAAATGTATGTTTTTATCAACCTTCATCAAAGTCAAGAATTCACAACCTGAGTAGATGTCTAACATCTAAATGATTTTCAAAGCAGTGGAAAGATAGATGTATATCGAGGTCTTCCTAAATATTCTTCCATAGCTTTGAAGTAAATTTGGCATCATTGTTTGGCACAATGGATTTCAACACTTTATACATTCTGATGATCTCATCAAATACAATCTGACTAATTTCTCCTAATCGGTCTGTATGATTGATAAAAATGCATTAACTTGGTAAATTTATTCATAATCACCCATATGACACGAATCTGTCTTGATCAAGTTAAACCAACCATAAAGTTTATAGCATATCATCCCATTTTTATTCTGGTATCGGTAGGGGCTGAAGCATTTCATTGGCTTTTGATACTCAATTTGAACCATATGACACATAGAACACTTAGACACAAACTCAGATACGGTTTGCTTAAGTCATGGCTACCGAAAGAGCTCTTGAGAATTTGGTACATATTTGTGCTGTTAGGATGGACCAAGTAACTTGAATGATGACCTTAATTTAGGATATTATTCATTAGGCCATCCTTAGTATGGCTACCTCAAGCTTTCAACTAGCTCAAACTAAATCCAAATTCTTTTGAAAACTCTCATTTTGCAGTATGGTGTTGCAAATTTTTTCTTTTCAGTATGATTATTGTATTATTATATCATTTAGGCAAGCAATTATTTTAGTTGAGAACTTGAGCTTAATGAGCTCAAGTTGATCTATGACCTTAATCAATTCTACATGATCATTGATCATCAATTTACTTTGACATTGGTTTATTGGTTAAAGCATTTATACTTACGTCGCCTTAACTTAGTAGTATTGGATGTGAAGATCATAATTCTTGAGCTCAATCGTCATTTCTACCATAAATTTAGGTTCTCATGAGTTAACATGTAATTTAAAGTTTGATGATTGATGAAATCTTACTCCATATAGGTAGTACCCCCCAAATCTTTAAGACAGATAATGATAACTTACTCCAAATCATGCGTCAGGTTGTCTCTTCCATGCGGCTTCAACTGTCGTGAATCATAAAAAACTTCTCGGTAATGCTGCATCATTACACAACCGAAGCCATCATTATGAATCTAAATATCATTCACACCCAAGGGTATTGTTAGCATTGGAGCAAACATGAGGTAGCCTTTGTATTTTTGAAGTGGTTCTTTGTACCAAGCCTCCCAAATAAATTTCATAGTTTTTTGAGTGAGCTTGGAAAGGGGCATTGCCATTCTTGAAATGCTTTCACAAATCTGTGATAATAGCCACATGCCCTAGATTTCCTTTTACCCTAGTGACACTAGTAGGTCTCGACCAATTTGCAATGCTTTGATTTTTTGTTAAATCATAGAGATTCTATTGTGATTGATGATCTAACCAAAAAAAACAACATTCTAAAGCTATAATTTGCACATAAAGAACGTCACATAGAGCTTATTTCCCTTTAGTGTTTTGAGTACACTGTGAATCTGATTGAAATACTGAGTTTCATCTTTAGAATAAATGAGGATTTTGTCAATGAAAACCATTGTGAAAGAATCTAAAAAGAACTTGCAAACTCTATTTATCAGGTTTACAAGGGTTGGTGGGGCGTTGGTTAAAAAAACTTGACCACGAACATATAGTGCCCATAATACGCCTAAAGGCTATCTTGGGGATGTTTTTCTCTTTGGCTCTTATCTAATGATTGCCATACCTCACATCAATTTTAGATAAAACTGTGGCTCATTCAAGCTGATCAAACAATTTATTGATTCTTAGCAGCTATTTTACTCTTGGTGTTGATGTAGAGATTCAAACCTCTGTTGTTCTTCTTGCAGAGCATTGGAGTTCCCCAATGTGATGAATTAGGATTGATGAAACTTTTATTCAACTTTTCTTGCAGTTGAGATTTGAGTTCTTAGAGTTTCTTGGTCAAAATATATGATATGATACCTTGGAGGTAGGAGCTACATTTGGGAGAAGATCAATGGTGAAATCAATTTCCCTAATTGGTGGCACCTTTGGATGCTCATCTGGCAGGAATATCTTAAAGTCTTAGTACCTCCTTGGTAGTGTTTCTGATATGAGCTTGAAAACTTTAATTCCCATTGCTTATAAGCTTGGTTGCGTTGAGGTAATAGATGATGGATGAGGCAATGCTTTAGTCACCATAGAACAGGGTTTCTGGCTAGGGGATTAGAATCTATTGATCTTATTAATACAATATATATATATATATATATATATATATATATATATATGTATATATTATAATGGTTGGAGTGCTAATCCATTCATAAGATTGCAGAAAAATCGAATAGTGTCATAATTGCTAACTAGACATTGAAAACCTTATGGCCAAATTGTAGCTTGATTGTGCAACTTGAGGTGACTATGTGAAAACCATCAGGTAATCTCACAAACAGTGTTGGATGCAGTTGAGTAATATGTATAAATGTAGAATATATAAACTTGACAACAATGAATAATTATGACACACTAGTATAAAAAAGATTAATAACTAAAATTTTATTAATGTAAATGTAGCTTGCACCATGTTGCTCAAGTTTCGCTCTTCTTTATGAATAAGCTCATAAACGTAGTGCTGTGCATTCGGGTGGGAGATACGTGGATCTGCACATAGCTAGCCAACTCCTCCTTATGGAATTGACTGATGGTTCTCTAGTATATAAGCCTTGCCCTTGGGATTAACCTTTTAATACTAGGTGCAATTGGGCGTCATGTGACTTGGCTGACAACATTGACATAAAATTTTCTTCTAAGCATTCGCCCATGTGATTCTTCTCGCAGTAGGTGCTTAGCTGAGTGGCACTCACAGATATTTTTGGTAATATTCTGTGGAAAACATGTTTCTTCCATCCAACTTTATTATGACGCACCATATGACTCTAAAATTAGGCTATGGGTCCTTGAACTTTCATTTTGTGTGAGTTCCGGTGCCTCTGAATGATTTGAAGATCCAACTTCGCACGTCTAACCTTTTCCACCGTTACAAAAAATTCTTCAATTTCTAAATGAACAAGGTGGTGTCTAATGGCTTCTTTGAGTATATTCAAAATATATTGCATTTATCTGGTAGTGCAGGGACTAAGTTTTGAGCATATTTGAAGAAGCTGGCAACTTCTTTCTCATATTGGGAGACTGGTTTCCCTCAAATAGTTTAAAAAATTCATCTAAATCTCTTGTTTAGCACGAGTGGCACATGCTAATTTTTGAAGATGGTAAATTCTTCCCAGGTGATGAAAGAGTTATGGACTCCTAAAAGAAGATGGTAAATTCTTAATACTGACTTGACCAGCAACATTTATCTTACCATTCAATATGAATGCAGCCAGGGTTACTTTGCAGCCTTCAAGGTACTTCATTCCATTTAATTTTTTTTATTTCCTTAAGCTAGTCTTCAAGCACTGTTGGATTTTGTACTCAAGAACTGAGTTGTCGCAGTTTCTAAAAGACGTTCAAGTGCTTCTCAATTGTGATGTTGCGGCTTTGCACACCAACCTCTTGGCTTGGTTGACTGCACTATCTGGTTATAAATGGTCATTATTCGAGTTAAAACAGTAGATTGATGGTCACAAAGTCTCCAGTCATAATGGATACTTTAGTTTTGGCTTGGAGCATTTGTAACTTTCTTTTGGGGTCATCTCGTTGTTAGCTGTGAAGCTGAAATAAGGTAAAAGAGAACATAATGTATCTAGTGTAATAGTTATATAGTTAAGACTCTAAGAAGGGTAAAGGGAAATATTATCCCTTTAGCTCTTCATTTAATCAAAGTCAGTTCAACCTTGTCTTTGTTACTATTCGCCATTATTAGCCTTGTAAGTATAAGAAAACTGAGGTCGGACAATGAAAAATATAAGTTTCTTAAAGTTAAATACTTTTATTACTTCCCATAAATTAGCATAGGTAAAAGGTTTATATGTACTAGCACAAAAGAAAATATAAAAATAAAATTTTAAGACATTCCGAGTGTGATGACAGGTGTAGGTCAAATTGGTAATTTTGTTTGCTCTTAATCTTGATTTGAAAAAATATTAAAAAATAGACTAGATAATTATAATATCTACTTGATAATTAACAATGAAGAGAATGAAGTTGTGATGACTCATGTTAGGTTGATAACAACCAATCTAACAGAGGTGCATCTTTCAGCAGGGATCATATTAGCGGTTAAGCAAAATAACATTCAAACAACATCCAGAGCCATACAAGAAATAAAAATATCATTTATTCAATTGAACATCATATTATCCAGAATATTACATAAATGACATCTTACAAAAATAAATGTTCTCTCAAAAAGAAAATAAAAGCTAAAGTTTTGTTCTTCTAATCTGCGCTATGATTTCTTTTAACACTTTTAAGCTATTTCAGACTCCTCCAGTTGTATTTGGGCTGATATTATAAAAATAATGCTTAGTGCACATTATAAGTACAAAAGATATTAAGTAATATACTTTTAAGCAAAAGCGAAAAATGAATGAAAAGTCAATAATTGCAAGAAAACTCGTTTTAATATAAAATTAATCACAAGTCATGCAAATAAACATTTCATTATCATAGTTATGTCACGTGCCAAATTTTCTAAGATGATCAATAATTGCATACAAATTTATGTTTATGTTTATGTCTTGATAGCATGAAGCAACGCTAATAGTTGTGATGGGTAAAATTAGAATCTTGAGGTTGGGTTCAATAAAAGCATATCCTTCACCTGGGCCTCTCAAAGGTTCCAAGTAGCACTCTTATAGCTCCCGAGCACTAGCCCCGTCCCTAACCTACTCAACCACCTTTTTGAAACCCTTTGCAACATTTACAAAATACATAAACATCATTTTCTTTTACATTATTAATAGTAAAAATAACGCATTTAATATCAACACGAAATAGGCTCAAAGCGATGTTTAAGCAGCAATAAAGGCAAATAAGAGTATAAAAAGTATTATCCAATGTATATTTGTGTTTGACTTATCAAGACGAATCACTCACAAATTTGATGTGTCTGCAAAAGTTATAAGCAAAATTTTATTAAACTATGAAACTATCTATTTACAAAAGTAGAACTAGCATTCTTATTCCCAAGTTTGGTTTTAGTTGGTTACTTTAATCTATATCTCACATAACAAAATATATAGAATACCCCACTCTCCTTCTAATAAATCATACTACTAGAAGGCCTAATTCATAACTCTAAGTATTATAAATAAACTAAAATCATACTTAATTGAACTCGAAGAAATTAGACAACTTGATCTGAAAGAATCAGATTACAATGTTAGAGTAAAAGGAGTCTAATTGAATCGATAATATAAAACCTCTCTTTAGCAACATAAAACTCATCTATTATGTTAGAGCAGCCACATGCTTCATTAAAGCAAAGTATGAAAACTTCTTGAGCTATTATTTATGATCAAAAATTGATATGAACTCAAAAGCTTAGTGTACATTAAAGCATAAGTTAGGACATAATAATCATTGATTTGATATTGACAACATTCATAAGTAGTTATAACTGACTTCATTATACGTCATATAGATTTTGTAACTTCTTACCCTCTTTAAGAATTTATTGAACGACTGATATGTACCGATTAGATTTTTTAAACCCTCTTCCTAGTGTTAGCTGGTTAGACCTAAACATTACGCTGCAATTTAGACATCAATTTTCCTCTACAGTACAGATATGATTAAATCAGGATTGAACACATCAAATTCTTATTCATAAAGCAATTATGAGTCTAGGGTCAACGTAAATCAATTAAATTACTTTAATCAATTAAATCCTCAAAAAGCATGATTAAATATCTTAGTCTTAAGTTAAGTGATTAAATATGATTAAGTTATAAATACTAGGTTCAAAGCACCATAATGTAAAGAAAATACTTTAATCAATAAAAAAAATTCTAAATTTCTTCAGGTGCGGAGATCAAAACAATCAACTAAGGTGATGTTGCAAAATTGAACTAATGTTGAATCCCAAATCACTTTACTGTCAACTTGATTAGTACTGATTTTCTAATCTTTAACCTCATCATACAACTTGGTTTTATATCATATCTCTTCCAACACAAGATTTGTGCTTTAGCGCAGAAGATTAAGTTTAAATATTGGTAAGGTTATTTTGATTAATTTGAAATTACTATTCTATTTATAAATAGATTTCCCATCTCCTGAAAGCAGGCCGCACCTTAAAAATTGGCCGAGCGCAGAAAGGTTCGAGCGGAGCAAGTGATCGTTCGGGGAGCTGATGCCAGATGCTGGGATCGTCTCTTCTTCTATCTTGAACCTCTGTTGGCTTCTGCGCCTCTGTTACTGTCTTCAAGGATCGCTTCTGTCGACTCCTGATTGCTTCTGTTGACTGCTGCATCTCTATCGCGGAATCCCAGAGTCGTCCCCTCGTGCGGGAGAGTCGAGCGGGAGGGCTCGGTCGGTTGAGAGGGAGAGAAGACGTGATCAAGTGCTTTAGCGAGGGTGGGGAGAGTCGAGCAGCTCCTTGCGGGTTAAATAGGGCGTGCGTAGGTAACACACATCCGTTTCTCGCGTTTAGGCTGCCAATTAAGGTGCGTTTGTTACGGGCCTTCCCGTGCGGCTTCTTGATCCTTCCTTTCGAAATTGTCGGCCCTTTTATCTCCTACATAAATTAAGCTTCGATTATAGGAAGGTAACGACTAACCATACGTTCCGTCTACCCTTCCATCGGCTTTATTACCGATAGTTTCTGAAAGGAAAAGCGTGCTATTTAGGCCGTTCTAAACGAGACACCCACTTTTTTTTTTTAATTAAGGCATGATAATTATCTAATGGGCAAGAAAATTTGAACTACATTGAATGAAAGTAATAATGTTTCCATCTTAGTTGGATTTGGGTAGATTAAATTTTCAGAACTCCCTAATTAATATATTCATCCATACATATTGTAGCACTTAACAGACTCTAGCGGGAGGAGTTGATGAAAACGGATTTTAACGGGATATTCTAACTGAAAACAAAAATTCGCGGGTAAAACAACAGGAATTGAGCTTTAGTGAGAACTTAACGTTTCTCTCAAAATGATCTAGGGCCATTACAAAAGTATACATGCTCTAACAATTGAAGTCCAGATAGGCTCAAAGTAGTAGAAGATATAGTGAAAAGATTGGCCATTAAAATAAGTAATAAGCTAAATAAATCAGAGCATGAAATGTGTAGTTGCAATCAACATGGATTAGGTTTTGAATTTGCATATTAGTCATTTAGTTTTTGTTATCACTTGTACCCCATAATAAAGTTAAGTGGCCCATCACCAAAAGACTTGCGGTTAGAAATCCTTCCAAAATTTAAGGTGGACTCTATTCTTTAGGGAACAACACGCATTGGCTTTTGTCATATGTACTTACATAAAAATGCACGTTGCATCCCATAATTAGGCATTAATGTTTTAAATATTCATTAATATTGATATTTACAATGAACTTTCCCTTAATTTATAATGATTTAGTTTTATAGGTTTGATAATTCAGTAAGATCAACTATTATGTGAATAGGCTATGTAGATATTATGTGATATGAATAATTAAAATATATGTTGGTGATTTTTTTTTAGTTAAGTGATTAATCATTTTCATTTAGCTTGGTTTTTAGTAGGTAAAAACAATTATATGTGACTCATCATTCTCAACAACAGATAAACTAAGCCATATGTTTAATTGTATTGGATTTTAGGCTATAACAAAGTAAGCTTCTGTCACATTATTAAGCACTAAACTAATTAATCAAGAAAGACAATAGAGCTAATTATAAAATAAAAATATAATACCGATTTTAATTTAATGTTTAGGCATCCAAAAAATGTCTGTTCTGCAAACGATAAAGTAGAGGGTTAGGATTTAATTTAAAATTTATTTAATTATTTAAATGATTAAAATCATGAATTAATGAAAATTATACCTTAGATTTGGTGTACCGGATAGAGGACAATCTAGGCTGTGCTCGACGTAGATTAGGACCTAATTGGAGAATATGCAAATAGGGCTTTGAATAATCATGTGCTGTCTAAATGAATAAATTGGTAAAATTACAAAATTCTTATCTTACGGTTTTGTAGGGATTGCACAAGGAGAATTTGGATTAGAGAAAATGTTTATTAGATTCGTCATACAGATGACTAAACAGAGTGCATAGATTTTTGATTAGAATGTAAATACTTAATTTTAATCAATAAAAAAATTGATATTAACAAAAGTGTTACCTTAGAGGAGAGATTGCTGCACCCTCTGGGTTTGTTGTCGGTGTCGAAAGTGTATTAGGAACTCAAAATCGAAAGCTAGACTTTTTCGATTGGAAGGTTGTATTGCTATAAAAAATGCAAATTTAATATGAAAATTATTTTATGAATTAAATGAAAATTAAGAAAAGAAGAAAAGGAGCAATTTACGGTTAGGGTTTCTACAGGATTAGAGGAAGAAGTTGGTCATGCCATATAAAGCTGTAATAATTCAACTGTAGCTCTCATGCTGCAGCTATTAAAATAAGAATGCCACATTACTTTTCATAAAAGTCTGATTAATTAAGGTTTTTATCGTTTTGTTAGATTCATGCTTTTATAACTCCCATATGGAAATGCGATTGAATTATTATTTTTTAACATCTGATCAACTTCTTTGGTTTCTTTATGTGGTTAGGATGAAAGCTACTGGCCGCTAATGCCTCCCTTGCCATCGTACGGATATGGAAGGGAGCATATAGGACCACGATATGGAAGTCTGATCCATGGCCAGCATCTTACAGATGTTGTCATTACAGGTTGGTGAAGTCATTAGCTACTCTTTTTGAATCCAGTATTTGATTAACAAAAAAACTATATTTTATGAAAAAAAGAAAATATAGTAACATCAACAACTACAACATCAAGGCTTTCAACATCGAGGCTTTGACCTTTTTTATTATCTTAAACTTAAATAGTTTCTTGTTGTTATTGTTTGGCTAAATTGGGTCAAGTCTGCATAAACTTAAATGAACCAACTCTAAATGTAAGCTAACTCATCTTAAGCTGGATTAGTTAATTCCTTTATTTATAATTAAGTAAATTAATTATATTAGAAATTATGCTAGTTATAATTAAGTAATTTGTTAATTTTATAAATAATAAATAATTGCGATAATATAATAACTATAAATAATTAATTACATAATTATAATCATTTGATTGTTTTAACTTTAATAAAAAAATTTATTAATTATTTATGTAATTGTACTAATAATCATTTAATAAAATTAATAATAATAATAATAATAATAATAATTAATTAATTAACATTTCCTTATGATAATTATAATATATTATTAATTACATTAACTCAATTCAATAATTTATTACTTGTGATTATAAATAAATAATTGTTTTATTAAATATATTAATAATAATTAATTAATTAACTTTTATTATAAAGAGGTACTTGTATTTCTCAAAATAAAATTGGTTTTATGCTGGATAGTTCTTGTATTGCTAATAGAGAAATTTAGAGAAAAAAATCTTCATTTAATTTTTATTGATCTTAAAAAGGCTTGTGATAGAGTAGCAAGATTAGTACTTTGGAGAGAAAAAGGATTTATGTTGCGTATATTGATGTTATTATATATATATATATATATATATATAATGAGGCAAAAACATGTGTTGGATTGCAAGGTGGCTTGCCTAATAATTTTTTGGTTACCATTGGATTACATTAAGGCTCAGTTCTTAGTCTATATCTTTTTACTTTAGTTATGGACGTTCTTACTAAGCACATACAATAAGATGTTCCTTGGTGCATGTTATTTTCATATGACATTCTTTTAATTAATAAGACTAGTGATGGAGTTAAAGCAAAATTTGAGTTGTGAAGGACTACTATAATATAATGGTTTTCGCATTAGTAGATCTAAAATATAATATATAAAGTGTAAGTTCAATTATATTAGAAGCTTTAATTTCAGGGACATCTTTTGAGAAACATGTGATTAAGAAGAGCGAGAGGTTCAAATACTTTGATTCAATTATTCAAAATAATAGTGAAACAAAGAGCGATGTGATTAATAGGATCCAAGCTAGTTGGATGAAATGGAGTGCTTCGTAAGTGTTGTGCGATAGGAAAATCCCACGCAAAATTGAAGGAAAGGTTTTAGAAAAGCTATACGACAACTATGTTATATGTGGGCTGAATGCTGGCAAACAAAGAAAAAACATATCGATAAAGTAAGTGTTACAAAGATGAGGATGCTTAGGTGGATGTGTGGGTATATACTCATAAGGATAGAATAAGAAATGAGTTTATATGCAGCAAAGTTGGAGTGGCTTCAATAGTGGATAAGATTAGAGAATGTTCTCTTAGATGGTTCGGGCATAGTAAGCATAGACCGTGCAATGCCCTTGCTTGAAAAATTGAGTTTATGAATTTTGCTCATACTAAAAGAGGAAGAGGAAGATAAAGCAAAACATCGGAAGAAGCCATTAGAAATGATATTCTCTATTTGGAACTTAGGGTGGTGCTTTTATTTGATTGTGCGCAATGGAAAAACAAAAGATTCATGTAGCTGACCCCACCTAATAGAATTATGGCTTAGTGTTATTGTTGTGTTGATTTATTTAAAATATTTAATAATAAGCTATCTTATTTCTTGCTAATGTACCTTCATTATTTAATTTATTTTTAAAGACTCATTTTGTTCAGATAATATAATATTATTATTATTAGGTCTTGGTACTAATTATCCAAACATTATTATAATCTAATGATCAAGTTCTACATATATATTCAAAATTTTACTAAAAAATTAATGTGGTATTGCTATTTTCCTTTTATATATTTTATTGCATGAATGCTTTAGGAACTGCCTCTAATAATCAATTACTGAGGATGATTATTCATATACATTCAATTTTTAATAAATCATGTCTAAATTAAACATTTTCTCTCTAAATTCAAATCTCTAAATTATTTTTTCCTTATCCATCTTTCATAAATTTAATTTTAAGATTATATTATGCTTCAACTCAAAATATTGATCGATCCCTCAATTGTCATTTTCTTCTTATTAAAGATCTTGATTGCTTTGGTCGAGATAATGTAACCCAGTCATGTTATCTCATCTGGTCGTGAGTCGAATTTTCCAATACTATTCTTAGGAACAAAACATTTATAATAAAAAATATAAAAATAAGAGAACTTAGGCTATCATTATTTAAGAATTTCATATGGAGTTTTGTTATGCATCTTTTGAACAATAATCATGTTAATGATATAGCATGCATATTCATCGTTTTAGCTTAAAGGTACTTGGGTAAATGATATTCAAGCATTAATGATCTAGCTATCCCACACAAGGCTCTATTTCTATGCTTTACAACTCCATTTTTTTAGGGAGTTTTGTTATGTAAAATTTTATTTTATTCTATTAGAAGCATAATAAGATTTTAAATTCTCAATATAGATTAGAATGAATAATTAAAATTATATATCTTAAATATTTTTAAATTTATTTTGCAAATCTTTCAAATTCACTGTAAGTTTCATTCATATACTTTAATAATTTAACTCATGTGAATTAGGAGTAATGAAAAATGTATTTGTATCAGTATAAATGTGTAAACTTATAGAGAATGATTTTTGCTAGTCGACACTTATTTTTAGCTTCATATAATCGGGAGCTATTTGTTTGAGCACTTAAATTTTACTAGCTTAAGACATCCTATGATATTCCATCATCAATCAAAATTGTTTTGTCCATCCATCATTTTTTCTCATCACAGGGCCAAATTGCTTTTAGCTGGCCGCATGTATTTGGTAATATTTTTTTTTGTAAGTGAAATTCAGATTATGATTCTCTCTATCTTCTTCTTCGGAGTCCTCTCCATTCTCAATCTGCAAGGTGGATACTACTAGGCCTTTGTTCACAAAACGTAGTCTGCTGAACAACGAATCATGTAATCGATCTTTTTTGTTTTGAATCTGAGATCATTATGTTTTGTATGTATCACATGATCTCTCATTTTGGTTCTTAAATCTTAATGAAATCCCTCAACTTTTAGACATAAATATCTAACATTTAATTATATATATATATATTTTCTAATTTTCTACTATATTATTTTTAAATAGTTACTCAAGATAATATACACACTATTTCTATATCAATCTTTACTTGCTGCATGACACTACTCTTCTCTAATGCTTATGTATTGACCTTTGCATAGGGTTTAATGCATTCAGACAGTGCAACACAATGATCTTATGGGAGACCTTAGTTCTAGTACAATTTTTCTTAGGCATTTATATTATGTTTATTCAATAAAACTTTATTTTGGTTGTCAATTATTTATTTGAACCTGCGCCTTTCTCATAGGGGTTGGAAATATAAGAAAATAATAATCGTACTATAATATAAAAAAAAAAGTGGTTGTCTGCACTTACTGAACTAAACTAAAGTGGATTATTTTATATGATATTACTAAGTTGCAGGTGTCTTGTTTTTTCTATTATTTTGCACCATATTGTTTTTACAATTATGTTTTCTTCTCATTTTTCCTCTTAATTTGTTCTCATAAAACTAGCCGACATCTTTGGCGAAATCACATATATTGTAGCTAAATAGTTGTATTGCATTTGTGGCGCCTACGGTACAAAATAATGCTAAAATATTTCATGTTAATATTTAAAACAATTAATTACATTTTTAATTAAATATGTAATTCATATGTTATTAATTAATATATAATCAGTTAAATCATAATTACATTTTTAATTAAATATGTAATTCATATGTCATTAATTAATATATAATCAATTAATTAAATAACATATAATTAATATGCAATTATCAATTTAATATCATTAAGTAATTAATATCTAATTAACAAATTTATAATTAACTAAAAAATATTTAGGTCATCATTAAATAATTAATTAAATGTATAATTAATGTGTAAATAATTATTAATATTAATTTAAACATACTTAAACAATTAATATGTAATTAAATAATTAATTAAATATGCAATAATATTAATTAACTAATTAATAAATAATAAGTTGATAATAAATGCATTATTAATTAATATTAGTTATGTATTTCTTAAATAGCATGAAAAAATTTTATTGACTTAAATTTATGCATTCTATTTAATTTTTATCTTGGCGTAAGCTATTTTAGATTAAAGGAATAACAAAGATGGGATAAGTTGATTTAAGCTGACTTAAAATTGAGATTAGCTTAAAATAAATAGACCTTTAATCGTTGCTATTGTGCATGATCAAATAAATCCCATTTCTATATTTCTTTTTATATCTTTTTTAGCCTTCCTATCTCTCTTTAAACATATACAATTTTTATATACACAATGATGTATCTTACAAGGGCATCAAAAAGTCTACGTTTAATATGTCCAAACCATCTATAAGACAACATTCTACCATCTTTTCCACTATTGGAGCCCCTCAAACCCTCCTATGAATAAACTCATTTATGATTCTAACTTTTGGGGGCATATCCACTCATTCAGCGTAACATCAGTATTATCATATTTGTAACACTTAATAAAAAGACTACAAACTTAGATTTTATTATTATTATTATTAAATTAATATTTTTTGTAGCCGCTTCCTATAATCCGCTTTTGCCCATGTGTTTCTATTGATTAAGTTGGTGAAGTCGGGCTCAACTTATGCAAATTTTTAAATTAATGAGGTACTTAATAAAAAATGCACGAATGGTGCAAATTATAGATGAGCGTATATATAAAACAAAACAGCAGTTTTACTACTATAAATATTATTCTTGTCGTTAAATCCGCAATCATCAAAACTAAATTTTTTTGTGTTGCTGAGAAGGGTACAACGGCAGCATTGACGGGCAAGGCCAATTCTGGTGGGCGAAGCACCAGAAGAAGCTTCTGAACCACACGAGAGGACCCCTACTGGAGATCATGTGGTCCAGTGGGCTGGTGATCTCCAACATCACCCTGCGAGACTCCCCCTTCTGGACGATTCACCCTTACGACTGCAGCAACGTGACCCTCTCTGGCCTCACCATTCTGGCCCCCCTTTCCGGCGCCCCCAACACCGACGGCATCGATCCAGACTCCTGCTCGGATGTGCTGATCGAGCACTGCTTCATTCGTGTGGGCGACGATGGCATCGCCATCAAGAGTGGCTGGGATCAGTACGGCGCTGTCTACGCCCGCCCATCAGTCCGCATCTGCATCCACAACGTCACCGTCCAGTCCCTGGTGAGCGCTGGCGTGTCCATTGGCAGCGAGATGTCTGGCGGTGTCTCCAACATCACCCTCCAGGACGTTCATGTCCTTGACTCCCGCCGTGGCTTCCGCATCAAGACCGCCCCCGGCCGCGGCGGCTACGTCCGCTCCATCGCCTGCCGCAACCTCACCCTTGACCGAGTCCGTGTTGGCATCGTTGTTGACACCGAGTACGACGAACACCCCCCCGGCCCTCGCCCAGACCCTCTCGCCGCTCCTACCATCGATGACCTCTCCTTTGACGGCGTGCGCGGCCACGCTGTCCGTGTCCCCGTCCGCATCCGCGGCACCGAACTCATCCCCATCCGTGGCCTCGTCTTCAGGGACATGTCTGTCGGCACCACCTACAAGAAGAATCATGTATTCCAGTGTTCCTACGTCGAGGGGCGGGCCGTCGGCCCCATCTACCCGGAGCCCTGCGATGGCCTCGACCGCTACGACGCCGCCGGACAGCTTCTCAAGCGCTCCGCTAACCGCACCACCGCCGACGTCAGTCACGACTTCTGACCTGCCCCGCCAGGATCTCTTCTTTTGTATAGTGTTCATTCATATCTTTATTTTTAGGCGTAACTCAATATCGTTTGAGCAATTTGAATTGTAAATCTACACAAGATGGCAGGCACTTTGGAAAATTGGAAGTGCTGAGCTTCTGGAACGGATATATGCCACTACCACCTATTAGATTGAATTACTACTAGCTGTCTCGGGAAAACTCTTGGAATGCTGCAGATTTCTCAGCTCACATATAGGCTACTACTGCTGGAACGGCAAGCTTACTGAAGAGGATTGCGTCTGCTTCACCATATTGGGCTAACAGCTTCATGAACAGGATTAAGGTCATTTTATTATTATGCTGCTAATTTAATTTAATCCGTCTACTCTCCGCACGTTGTTCAAATTTGAGTTTTATATGGATGTCTTTTTAGGATTTAGTATCCAAGTTGTTCAATATTCAATAGTCTTGTATTCTTTGCCTCTTTTTTTGCACCAAATTTGCTTGAATCAAATTTGAGCTTCTAGCCCACAAATATTAAAAAAAAAAAAAATTATTTTGATATGCTTCTCAAATTTCTTATTTTTATTGTCATAGTATAAAAAATGAAGAGGATATGCTTGGCTCACTTCATGAATATTAGGATGAAAACGCATTGGAGCAAGATTTTTCAGTGTGAACAAATCTACTGATCCTGCCTGAATGTTTTCTTGATTGACTCTTCTTGTTTCAATCGAATTAAGATCGTTATCAATGTGGTCAACTAAGTTGTTGATTGTGGATGAGCTATCTGAAATAGTTCAATACTGGCCGACTGTCTTGCATCTTGATCGGTAATAATTTTGATGCTGTCGACTTATAATCTTTCTTGATATTTTTTATTTAAAAATTTTCAGGTGAGTAGTATAGTGCACTAATCCGAATGCAAAAGACAGTCGGGGACATCTTGGAGACAAGCATCATATACCACTTGACAAACTCCTCAATGGTGTTGCATTCACAGTAGGCTTTTGTAATTGTATTTCTTAATGCATTAAATATATAATACAAGTTTGTTGTATGTTTCTAAGATTTAAATATGGAGTGTTAAAGAAGCTTGCGCTATATATGTAAAGTTTATTTTCAGATTAATGCCCATTTTGAAAATACATAAAATATTAAGTATTGTTCATGAAATTATTTGTTCATAAAATAGCAGGGCCCAAAAAGAGCAAAACTTTGCAGTGAAATTGCATTTGTGCTTGCGGTGTACAAATAATATGGTACGGGGACACAGAAGGAATAAGAGGTGGTTGTTGTGATGTGTAATTCCTCTCACTAGATAGGAGCGCTCCTATACACACCTGTTTCCCCCCAAGTCTACCAGAAAAAACTCACTCGATAATCAAGCCATCAAGCTTGGGCGTCAATACCTGGGGAACCCTTTGTAGTAGGACAATCTGAACTTCCAATTCAGCAGTAGTGTGAGCTTGGAGATGAGCACCACATGTAGTTACTAGTCTGTCTTGGTCATTCGTGACGATAAGGTCTTTAAAAGAGTTTTGTTCTATGTGGCGGCATCAATAATTGATGTTGGCCTTAAGCCAACATGACTGAGGGGGGCACCATCCATGAGTGTTGAAGGGACATAAGGGTTGGGGTGGCCCAGGTGTCTGTCCTGCAACAAAGGTCTACACCAATCTCACCGCAAGGATAGAGTTGGCGCAAATTGTCGGGGGTGGGGAAGTTCTATTTGTAGCTCATCTCTAGTGTACTCCTTCTAAGACTAGCAGAGGAGGTGGCTGGCGAAATGTCTCCTACTAGATCTCTTGCTTGAGTATAACAGAAGTGGTTGGCCCCAATCAGTTAGGGGATAATTCTTGAGTTCTCATTGGACAAATGCCACCTAAATGGCTATGTGCATCTAGTAACAACGTGCTCCCTACCCTTTATCATATAACAACCTCTGACACAACTAGCAGGTTCAAAAGATTTTTATTTAATGCTATAATACTAAGGTTGAGTCAATACTAACTATAAGTAGTATCTTAGTTAAATGTTTGAAAACAAATATATTATATAATTAACACAAACATTTAAAAATTATGTACAAGACCTTGACACTTACAATATTCATCGTCATCAATGCATCTATTAAGTACAAAAAAGAGAAGAAAATTACACAAACAAATGAGGACATTACACAAACAAATAAGTCCTCATTAGTAGCTGGTGGGCTAAACGATCGCTGGCTGCATCGAGAAGATCGTGTCTATAGGTCCTTACAGGTGCCAGTTGGAGATCATTTGATGCGGGGCCTGGGAGACATCTTTGTTTGTGTTGAATTGACTTTGGCATGTATTTTCAATGCAACTCAGATGGACCTCTTGCCAATCCGAGTACAAATCGAGGGTTACCTCTTGCTAGCTCATTCTCTCGTCCATACAATCTAAACGTGTGAAAAACTTTGCCATGTCATCTCCTTGTGGGTGCTCCTCTGCTTGTGATGCAACCGATCGTTATTGGTGTAACGCCCCGTTATTAGATTAGTCAATTTAGTCAATAACAAATGTTACCATAGTACATAATACTGGATTAGTGAATTCCAATCCACTATTGAGTAATACATTTATTTGTAAATCTATGGTAGAAAGAAAATCATCATCCAGTAAATATTCATCATCCAGAGTGTATATAATCATACATAATATGAAAGAAAGTCTAAAGTCATCACAGAAATATAAATACAAACATTCATAGATTATTATCCATAATACAAGTTGAGTAAATTGAATCTCTCATCCTCACATATAAAAAAAAAGTGACTTGCAGTCTTCAAATAATCTTCTACTGCTCAGATTTTTTTTTAGGTACAAGATCTGATCCAAGCTTATGATCTACTTACCGTATTTGGTTTATAATATGGTAGAACACACTGCCAACAAAATAAAAATAAATGGTTAAACTTTTAAAGAGTCTAAGTATAATTTAAAGGTAAAAAAATATTATTTTAGTTTAGCGGATATCATAATTACTGTTTACATTTTTAATAAAGCGGAGCATAATGTGAGGAAATGAAAAGTTAGTGCAAACATTATCAAAATTGTAAGATAAGTATAAACATATACTTGTAATAGGTTACTAAATTCTGCATCAAATAGGTTAATAAGGCATTTAAGTGTTACATATGCATTTAAACAAGTAAGAGAATCATGCATATGTTCAAATAAAACAGATGTTAAGTAAATAACAAAGGCAGTGTAAGGAAATATGTAACATATATGAAAATATATACTGCACAAACTGTAAGTAAAGCTGTATGGTAAACTGTTGAAGTAAAGTATGTAAAACACATTCAGACTCATGGACTGGATAATTTGAAAAGTATAATCATAAGAATTTAGTAAGCATTCACAATCAATAAGATTGCGAGATATATAATTTTATGTTAATTTATTTTATTTAAATATGTATTTTATTTTGTGGGCACTATACAGAATAAGTGAGGAGTTAAGCATGTCTGCTCAATAATAATGTAAGCAGGATCTCCTGTAAATCACACATTCCCCATCATAAGATATGTGTGATATTCTGATCACTCTATAGCTTGCTTTGGATCAATAACAGTTGTACAACATGATCCACCATATGAACCCATCAAAAGAGTATTTAAATGTTTAATTTCACGCACAATGTCTTAATGAATGATTACAAGGATTAGTCTCAATTCGTTAAAATATTTCAAAAATTTTTAATTATTATAAACCATGTGATATCTATTATTTTTTACTTTTAATTATTTATCTTAATTATTGGGGTTGATCAAGCCCCCAATTAACTTAGATATCATACAATCTTTAAGTTAATTGAAGTACAATAATATATTAATATGGTTTTGGAAAATAGTAATTAATATAAATGACAAAATAATTTATAAGTACAGTTGTTGAATATGATTCAAGAACTTATCCTATTAGATACTCTCATTTGACTGAGTTATCTAGTAATTTATCCAAAATTAACAACTATAGGATCATTATGGCTCATTCTTTATTAAGAACTTATCCTATTTGATACTCTCATTTGACTAAGTTATCTAATAATTTATCCAAAATTACTGACTATAGGATCACTATGGCTCATTTTAGGTTATCATATTTTTATGGTTTAGATTGCTTTAAACCTTGTTCCAAGGTTTTTAATCGATTCATCTTAGTGTTTACTGACTTAAATCTCACTTAATAGCTTACGTTCTATACTAAAAAACTATAATTGACCTTCTAGTCAGCTTAATAATTTACTAAGCTTCATATCAACTAGAGTATCTTGGGTTTAGATATTCTTAACTCTTTAAAAAAAATAATCATCAACTAATTTCTAATAATTTTCAATAAAAATTCTATAAGTAAGGGTTTCACTAATAATAACTTCTCAATTCTAATCTTACTGATTTGAAAATCTCAAGACTAAGCATGTAATTTGGGTACCAATGATTATTGATGATTGCTAGCTAAATGTTCAATAATGCTAAATTGATTGGGTCATTCCTACATCATCATTTGAAAATGACATATTAGGCAAAAATCTATATTCTCAATTTACTACAATTAAATCTAATGAAACTTAGGCATACAATATATGCTATTCTAATTAAACATAATAGGTTAGATTAGCTTTCAATGATTAATCCTAACTTCATATCTTAGAAATTTTCATTTTCATCTCTAAGGTTGAATCTAATCTTCAAAGTTGATTAAATTAATTCTATAGTGCATATTATTTACCATAAGCATGCCTTAGAGTTCAATTAAGTCTCAATCTAGGTTAAGGCTTGCTGTTCAATCAGAAAGATAATTATGCAATTTTCATAATCTACGATTTTCATTAATAATTAAGAGAAGTGTCAAAAATGCAAATTCACCAAATAATATCTAATTGACACAAAAATTAGTGGATATAGCTTCCTTATAGCATAAGGAGTACAACGATATTAGTCAAACTCAATTTGAACATCAAATGGTTTAATTATGGCTTAATCATTCTTAATGATACTTAAAATTGATTATTGAAATTAATCATCAAAATGGAAATTTAATAGCATATTAATATTCCTTGTATTTTTTTTTATCAGTCTAAGATATAACATCACTATATTTGGATTTATAATTAATGCGATATTAAGCATTTGATTTTTTTGAATTAATTGTTAAATATTAATTATTCCTCCATATGCACGCAGCGCCATCTACATGCGCACGAAGCTGCTGGCATGCATGTAAATCGTCCATGTGCGCAGGTCTGAGGAATAGTGTCATGTGGGTTGAGCCAACCCGCCCGACACTATTCCTCTTCCAGACAGAGGAACAATGGATATAAGGTTAGGTGTAACAGCCCTAGGTTGTTATTTAGTCTAATATTAGTTTAATTGTAGCCTAACTATCATTATATTGAGTTCATTTAGTCATTAGAACTAATCCTCAAAAATTTGGAGCAATTCGAAGCTCAATCGAATAATTGGAATATTTAAATATATCTAATTAATTAAAAAATTGAGATATTTAAATTAACATCGAAATCAAAATCTGACTTCACCGTTGCGATCGTCACCCTCAAATTAGCTAGGAGTGATGATTTGGATGCGTTTGAAAGTCATCGAATTTTCGTGAATATTTTAATGTAATTAAATGCACTGGAAAATAGAATAATTAAATAATCATCGAAATCAAAATCTAACTTCACCGTTGAATTATTCACCCCCAAATTAGCTAGGGGTGAATGTTTGGAATTTTTCAGAGCGAGTTTATCAAATTTGATATTTTTTTATAAATTAAAAAAAAGAAGAAGAAATAATTATTTATTTCTTTATTTCCATTTTTTCCCCTTCTCTCCTTTGGCTAGCCCCATACCTGCGATTGCCTCTTCCCTCTTGGATTTGGTGCATGAAAGAGACCTCTGCTCCCTCTCCTCTCCCTCCATGTTGTGATGGGAGAGGACTTGCTCATCTTCCAGAGGCCATGCCTACCTTCCCCTCTTCTCCTCCTTTAAGAAGAAAGCTCAGCCCCTCCTTCTCCTTCCTTTTGCTCTCAAGTTAAAGTCCCTTCTTCCTCCCCAAGCTTCTCCTCTTTCCTCTATTACTGAGCTTGTTGCGGAAGGAAAGCTTTCAAGTATTTAAAGTTCTTGAAAAAAGCAGAGTATTCTTCTTCCATTCCAAGGCTAAGGTACCCATTTGCTATGCTCTTCTTTGTGCTATTCTCTTCATTTGATTTAGCAAAGTGTTGTGAATGATATTTTCATTAGCTTTGGATTATATGCGTGATCGTTGAGCCTCAATCGGACTCAAATGAGTCCGATCGAAGCTCATTTTCTCCATTGAAAAATGCTGTAAAAAAACTGTATGATTTATGTATAACCATAGCTAGAGCTTTTTTTTTTATTACAATAATCCGTTCATGCCTATTTTGGTATCAATGGAAAGGTCTCGGAAAGACCTTTCCATCGGTATATAGAACTACTCATGAGGTGCCTAAAATTGGGAGTATTTGAGTGATAAAGGAGACCTGTTACTGTTTTCGCACAAGCAAAATTGCCGTCGGGCTCTACCGCTAGTCGTAGCGCCCGAGTCTCGGATCGAATCCGCCATAACGTGCCACGGCGGCATATAAATTTGATGAAATTTAATTAAATGCGCGGCAGCACCCCGCAGCGCTAAAAAGTGCTGCCGCACGCTGTAGCGATTGGCTCTCGGCCAGGGAGCGCTACAATGTATAGTTGCATCTAACTCTCAGGAATTCTGGAGTCGTAGCGCGCTGCAGGGCCTAAAAGCATTGTGGCATACCACATAGTTTCAGTGTTATGGCATATTCAGATGCATTATTTTAGTGACATACCGCATAATTTTACCTGCTATTTACTCAATTTTAGGTTATATACTGTTTTTATTTATTTTCAGTATTCAGTATACAGTCAGCTTTACCTTACTTCAGTTTTATACAATTTTAATTATTTGGTTACTTTTACAGTCTTTCTATAGTTTTGTTTACCTTACTGTTATATATAAATGATTAAAATTATTTAGATTAGTTTCGATGTGTTAGACTTATTATCTAACACATGGTACTTTTGGGATCCGACAATTTGCTAGATCTTGAGTAGCACATTAAGCCATGCCAAGAGGACTCTCAGAAGATTCAAGAGGAGTTTGTGGAGCCTTAGTGGACCCTCCTTCAGTCTTACTATTTCTTTCTATTTTTAATTAGTTACTTCAGTTCAATACTTAGACTTTATTTCTATATTATTTTAATAAATTGTTTGTAATAATTTCTGGATATATATATATTTTTTTCTGAGATGAATTCTTATTTCAGCTTCTGTGATGAATGTTTTCTAGATGTATGCTTAGCTTCCACATTCTGTTTATATATTACTTATACTTAGTATTGTGACTGTGATCAACATATTAGAAATACTGATATCTTATATATATATTGGATTCTTCATATTGTATTTTAAATCCAATGTATATATATATCTAATACTTAGGATAAGGATACTATTCTTATCTTAAGTATTAGCTCTCGACCCTCATTTGGGGTTGAGTCAGCAGCCCTTCAGATGGTTTTCCTTTCAGCTATTCGGGGAGATGGGCTATACCTTCTCGAGTAGCACACCGCTCCACCGCCGAAATTGATTAGGTTATCTCTTTTGTGCGCGGCGACGGAACGGAGCGCTACACTAGGGCATTAAAATTTGCCTTAAATAGGAGCTTCTAGGTAGCATATGATATATCAAATTGAAGCATATGTTTAGAACTACATGCAAGTATCAAAACTCCTAATCCTAATATTTTGTATCAATCCAATTGGAATGGGAAAGTAATTAGGGTTAAGGTTTATTATGGAGGCCAAAGTCACCCTCCACAATTCCCTAACCCACATGATTCAGGGTTCATTAGCTTTCATGGTCAAGGTCAACCCATGGAGCCTAATGCCCAAGGCTGGGGTAGCTAGGAACCCAAATTCCACATTTTGGGAGTCTGGCATTGTACATCACTGTACATGCTCGAGTCTCCCCGTATCGAACGGGTTTGCTAGAGCTTTATCGAGCTCGTGAAACGATAGTTTGGGCAGGGAAAATCGGGAGTACCTCTTTTCGTGACTGCAACCCTTATATGAGTTATATACGGCACAACAAAAGATAATTGGTGCTAATTCCATCCCAATCGATGCAAATGAGGTTTGCGAATGGGGAAATAACCAAGTTGGAGGGAGCAGTAGAAGGCATTGCTCGGGTCACTATCCCTGGATGCCGGAATCGATGCAAAGCCCAGTGATTTAAGAGCCAAAACTCAGGGTTTGCCGATGTGACGTAATATTTACCTTAAATTGCTAGCAAATAAGACGATTAATATTGATCGACATGCTGAAATTATAACTATATTTAGATTGCTGAATAAGATGGTTGATATTGTGCCACATCACTTCTGAGTAGTCCACTACTTCATTGAGCATTCACTTTTACCTACATTGCTCTATCTCTTCTAAGTGATAAAACAATTGATTGAAGATTCGGAGATAGACATGTGGGTACTTCTAACAAATATCAAGTCTTGCTCAAGGCTTGTTTTCTTTCCTTATCATTTGTGTGGAACTATTGGACTAATGGTGTGTAGATATCAAGGGGATGTGCAACCAGGTAGTCCCATTGGCATCTAGGATTTGGTGATGAACAAAGCTGTGATAACCCACTTAAGTAGTAATAAGTGAAACTCTTAAATATCAAGACGCCTTTTCAGATAATGGTGGAGTTCCTGATAAGAACTCCAAAGTTAAGCGTGCTTAAGTGGGAGCACTCCCAGGATGGGTGACCTACCGGGAAGTTATCTTCTGTGGGCAAAACTATGAGGCCTTTCAGGCCAACGCGGACAATACCTTGGTGCTTAAGAGTTTGAGCTATTACAAATGGTACCAGAGCAAACCATAGGGTGTCAGATAGGAGCTAAGTGCCATATAGGACAAAGTACCACTTCATGTGAGCAACCTCTTGAACACATGATGGTTAATGTGCTACATGATTGTAGGTACCTCTTATGCCTATAGGGGTCATATCTAGTCCTATCTACCCAATGGTTGGTTCTTGGATTTGTATATGGGTACTGACGAGGACGTCAGTTACTTAAAGTTGGGGAGATTGTGATGACCCACTTAAGTAGTAATAAGTGAAACTCTTAATTATCAAGGCACCTTTTCAGATAATGGTGGAGGTGACCTGCTGGGAAGTTATCTTCTGTGGGCAAAACCGTGAAGCCTTTTAGGCCAAAGCGGACAATACCTTGGTGCTTAAGAGTTTGAACTATTATAAATGGTACCAGAGCAAATCATAGGGTGTCAAATAGGAGCTAAGTGCCATATAGGACAAAGTACCACTTCATGTGAGCAGCCCCTTG
Source organism: Gastrodia elata (assembly GCA_016760335.1). Classification (NCBI taxonomy): domain Eukaryota; kingdom Viridiplantae; phylum Streptophyta; class Magnoliopsida; order Asparagales; family Orchidaceae; genus Gastrodia; species Gastrodia elata. Next base: position 41,351,093 of record CM028677.1, read on the forward strand.
AACACATGATGGTTAAGGTGCTACATGGTTGTGGGTACCTCTTGTGCCTATAGGGGTTACCTCTAGTCCTATCTACCCAATGGATGGTTCTTGGATCTGTGTATGGGTACTGACGAGGACGTCAGTTACTTAAAGTTGAGGAGATTGTGATGACCCACTTAAGTAGTAATAAGTGAAACTCTTAAATATTGAGGTGCCTTTTCAGATAACAGTGGAGTTCTTAATAAGAACTCCAAAGTTAAGCATGCTCCAATGGGAGCACTCCCAGGATGGGTGACCTGCTGGGAAGTTATCTTCTATGGGCAAAACCGTAAGGCCTTTTAGGCTAAAGCAGATAATACATTGATGCTTAAGAGTTTGAGCTATTATAAATAGTACCAGAGAAAACCATAGGATGTCAGATAGAAGCTAAGTGTCATATAGGGAAAAGTACCACTTCATGTGAGCAGCCTCTTGAACACATGATGGTTAAGGTGCTATATGGTTATGGGTACCTCTTGTACCTGTAGGGGTCACCTCTAGTCCTATCTACCCAATGGATGATTCTTGGATTTGTGCATGGGTACTGACAAGGACGTTAGTTACTTAAAGTTGGGGAGATTGTGATGACCCACTTAAGTAGTAATAAGTGAAACTCTTAAACATCGAGACACCTTTTCAGATAACGGTGGAGTTCCTGATAAGAACTCCAAAATTAAGTGTGCTCAGGTGGGAGCACTCCCAGGATGGGTGGCATGCTGGAAAGTTATCTTCTGTGGGCAAAACCGTGATGCCTTTCAGGCCAAAGCAGACAATACCTTGGTACTTAAGAGTTTGAGATATTACAAAAGCCACCCAGGTTTTGAAAGCCATGTTCTTGGATCACACACTTAAAGAGGTTAATTTTAGGAACCATTGCTCTGCCATGAATGAAATAAATTTGTGATGATTGAACTAGCTAATGATTTGATTGGAGGAGGAGGTGGGCCTTTGCTTTCTCTTAAATGACTTAAAGATCATTGGAGCTTAGAAAATTTAGTGAAGTGAGATAAGCTTAGGAAGTTAAAAGCAAATTAGATAATAAAGGAAAATTATGAGATTGAAAAAATGTGTGGGGGTTATTGTGATGACCCACTTAAGTAGTAATAAATTGAACTCTTAAACATCGAGGTGCCTTTCCAGATAACGGTGGAGTTACTGATAAAAACCCCAAAGTTAAGCATGCTCAGGTGGGAGCACTCCCAGGATGAGTGACCTACTGGGAAGTTATCTTCTGAGGGCAAAACTGTGAGGCCTTTCTGGCCAAAGCAGACAATATCTTGGTGTTAAGAGTTTGGGCTATTACAAATGGTATCAGATCAAACTATAGGGTGTCAGATATGAGCTAAGTGCCATACAGGGCAAAGTACCACTTTATGTGAGCAGCCTCTTGAACCCATGATGGTTAAGGTGCTATATGGTTGTGGGTACCTCTTGTGCATGTAGGGGTCACATTTAGTCATATCTACCAAATGGATGGTTCTTAGATCTGTGTGTGGATACTGATGAGGACATCAGTTACTTAAGTTAGGGAGATTATGATGACCCACTTAAGTAGTAATAAGTTGAACTCTTAAACATCGAGGCGCCTTTCCAGATAACGATGGAGTTACTGATAAGAACTCCAAAGTTAAGTGTGCTCAGGTGGGAGCACTCCCAGGATGGGTGACCTACTGAGAAGTTATCTTCTGAGGGCAAAACCGTGAGACCTTTCAGGCTAAAGCGGACAATACCTTAGTGTTTAAGAGTTTGGGCTGTTATAGTTACATATGCTTATAAAAGATGGTACTTAGGAGATTGGAAAGTAAATGACTTCGAAAAAAGTCTTGGTGGCAATCAAAGCATTGGAAAATGAAAGCTTACAGATTATTAAAGGTTCATAAATATGGGGGTCTTTTTTGGTGTAAAGAAAAATTTATGAAAATTTACCTAAAATCACTAAATATCTTAAACATTGAGGCACCTTTCCAGATAACAGTGGAGTAACTGATAAGAACTCCAAAGTTAAGCGTGCTCAGGTGGGAGCAGCCTCTTGAACCTATGATGGTTAAGGTGCTATATGGTTATGGGTACCTCTTGTGCCTATAGGGGTCACCTCTAGTCCTATCTACCCAATGGATGGTTCTTAGATCTGTGTATGGATACTGATGAGGACGTCAGTTACTTAAGTTGGGGAAATTGTGATGACCCACTTAAGTAGTAATAAGTTGAACTCTTAAACATCGAGGCGCCTTTCCAGATAACGGTGGAGTTACTGATAAGAACTCCAAAGTTAAGCGTGTTCAGGTGGGAGCACTCCTAGGATGCGTGACCTGCTGAGAAGTTATCTTCTGAGAGCAAAACCGTGAGGCCTTTTAGGCTAAAGCGGACAATACCTTGGTGCTTAAGAGTTTGGGCTGTTACAGTTACAAAGGCTTAAAAGGATGGTACTTAGGAGATTGGAAAGTAAATGACTTGGAAAAAATGCCTTGGTGGCAATCAAAGCACTGGAAAATGAAAGCTTACAGATTATTAAAGGTTCATAAATATGGGGGTCTTTTTTGGTGTAAAGAAAAATTTATGAAAATTTACCTAAAATCACTAAATATCTTAAACATAGAGGCGCCTTTTTCAGATAACGGTGGAGTTACTGATAAGAACTTCAAAGTTAAGCGTGCTCAGGTGGGAGCACTCCCAGGATGGGTGACCTGCTGAGAAATTATCTTCTGAGAGCAAAACTGTGAGTCCTTTCAGGCTAAAGCGGACAATACCTTGGTATTTAAGAGTTTGGGCAGTTATAGTTACATAGGCTTAAAAGGATGGTACTTAGGAGATTGGAAAGTAAATGACTTGGAAAAAAAAGTCTCGGTGGCAATCAAAGCATTGGAAAATGAAAGCTTACAGATTATTAAAGGTTCATAAATATGGGGGTCTTTTTTGGTGTAAAGAAAAATTTATGAAAATTTACCTAAAATCACTAAATATATTAAAATCGAGGCGCCTTTCCAAATAACGGTGGAGTTACTGATAAGAACTCCAAATTTAAGCGTGCTCAGGTGGGAGCAGCCTCTTGACCCATGATGGTTTAGGTGCTATATGGTTGTGGGTATGTAAAATACCAAAATTTTAGTCTCAAATTGTTTATTAATATTTAAATAAATTCTGACTTCAGATTGAAAATCTGACTTCGCCATTGCGTTCACCACCCCCAAATTAGCTAGGGGTGAAGTTTTGAACGTATTTAAAAGTCATTAAATTTTCGATAAATATTTTAATATTATTTAAATACCTGAAAATTCGAGTAAGTAAATACTCGTCGGATCGAAAATCCGAGTGCGCCGTTATGTTCAGAAGACCTCAATTAGCTAGGATTTATTTTTTTTATTATTTTTTTTATTTTTGAGGTATAATTCAATATAAATTTAATAAATGGAAAATTCTAAATTAAATAAAATAGTATATATATATATATATAAATATATATAATATATCCTTCATTAGCAAAACCCTAAATTCCTCTACGCGGCCGATGCATGATACGCTCACGACTCCTTCCCCGTCCCGAGAACCCCCGTTCCTATCTTCTACAAACTATCGACGACGCGTGGATAGCACCAATGATTGCTCCAATAGGAAGGCTTGAATCCATACCGACTCTACTCTATATCATCAAGCACTTATCCTCTCGACAGAAGGATTTATATAAAGGTAAGCCGAGCCTCTCTATCTTGCCGAACCCACTCCATCTCATAAAGAGTCTTTTCTAGCTTCATATTAAGGATCAAGGTACTTCCTTCCTTTCACCATGTTTTATTTTCAATTAAATCAATATCAAATTTCGATTCATATTAGGGCATTAGGGATTTTTATACAATTAGATTAAAATTCTCAGGAAGCATTTATGTACTCTTGTTTCGATTCATTATGTATGTATACTTTTCCTTTGCATAATAATTTTTAGTATCATCCAAATACTGAATATTAGATTTTTATAAAATCTAAATATATAAATCCTAAAATTTCAACTTAAAGTAAGGAAGAATACTTCAGATAATAATCTATTTAATATATCCATGCAAGAGTTCAAATGATCTCATCCTATTAGTGTTGAGAGTCTCAAGTAAATTCTGTATATGATAAAATTCTGAACTCTTCTTCCTTATTATGATTAGTGTTACTAAGTATAATTGGATTGTGAGTTATATTAAAAAGACATTAAGTAAATTATTGAATTGGTAAGATTCTTATATAATAAATCTTTAGGTTTATTATGAATAATAATAACTAAGTTGGATTGATTAATTCTATCAATTCAATGATTGGCATATTAATTAAAAACCAAAGGAGATCACTTCTTTATAATATAATCATAGCATTGCTTTAAGATAAGCACCTCTTTTATTAATGCATATGTTCTTTGAAATCTTAAGAGCATAGCATTCATAGTCTTCCTCACATGCTCTCTTTACAATTACCTCAATCATAATTTTACTTTCTTCTGTTGTGGTTTGTTTTGCTTAACTACGGTTCATATAAAAGCTCTATATTAATACCTTTACATTTAGATAAAGATAAGCATGTATTGTTTGATAATTAAAGAGGGCTGTCCTTCTTCCTGTATTCCTTGTGAAATGGATGCCTTGTATAATAAGGTTGAATAAAGGGCAACTTGATGTCCTTATAGTTATACCTTTATTTTAATAATATGGCTGAATGTCAGAATTTAATTATATCAAATCCTGAGATTTGTTGTTATTATAATTATCCTGGTTAGAGTAACTAGAAGTTTTTCCAACATGATTATGTTTCCCTTGTAAGCTTAGAACAAAGAAAGGAAAAGATACATATATTACTGCCATCTATTATATGTAAGACCACATCTTACACTCAACTGTGTAAAAAAATATATGCGCTATCAAATCGTGAGTAACAACATATGTTGCTTAATACCAATTACTGTCTTTTTGTTATATGCAATTTCAATAAGAATAATTAATTTATGAAAATCAAATGCTGTTATCAAAATGCTGATTACCAAAGTGCTGTTATCTACCTTAAAGAATCATATGCTGCTATGCTAGCATTTTCTTGCATTAGAATCACATATAATTATTAGAACCAAATATTGCTGTGAGATCAAATGTTTAATGAAGCGATTATCTTTAATGAAATCCAAATTGTTGCTATAAATCTAATTGCTATTATTAATTGTGTGTAGAATCAATTATTATTATTAGTTGAGTAATAGGTTGCTTGTTGCTATAAAAAATGAAAAGAGTCAATTGTTGTCATTAATTGTATAAATGAATCAAACTACGTTGAGATTTGAGAAATGCCATGTAAATAAATTCAAAGGTTACCTAAAAGAAGATTAAATTGATCTTAAGAGAATTGCAACATTCATCATCCATGTGATATAGGATGACATACTTGTGCCATCAATGCTTCACTAATCCACAAGCATATGACCTTGCTGAATTTTACACAGTATGACCATTAATGATAACCTCTAGAGCATCCAGTAATATATTCAACTCCATTAACAAAGCTAGCTTAATCTTCAGGTATTTACATGCAATTTTAAGATGATAAGTTAATTCAAATTATAAAATTTTAAGCATCAGCTGATCTGAATAAAGATGGTAACTCTATACTAGGTAATGGATAAATTCATTGATTTAATAGAATATTAAATTCCAGTATTATTGCTTACATTAATCAATTATAAATAAAGTAAATTGCTGCCATTAATTGCATAAGTAAATCATTTACTGCCACGAGATCTAAGTGATGCCAAGTAGCATGTAAATAAATACAAATGCTGCCTTTTGACTCATACATGATTAAGTTGCTGCCTTTTATCCAAAAAGTTATATATATTTTATGAGATCAAACATAAATGTTGTTATAAGTTGTACATAAGATTATGGAATACCATTTCTCTTATTAGTATCGTAACTACCATTTTCTTTTAATTATAAATGCTGCCATATCTTAACATGAATTCAAATGCTTTCATTGTAAGTTCATTTACAAGCAGTTATATTACAAATGTTGCCATATATTTGCAATAATGTTGATATCTTATGCTGTTATCATTTCATAAGAAATTAGATATAAATATATGTTGCAACTGTCATTTTATAAAGTCAAATGATCAATTGATGATATTTATTTATTTTACAAATGATTGATTCTACTATGTTCTTTAGAAGATCTAAAAGTTATCATTATTTTCATATGTTATCATCTCTTAAAATAAAACGTATGTTGTTATTATTTTCTAAAATGTAATCATTTATATCATATGGAAATCAAATGCTTTACTTAGACTGCATATTATGTGTCGGGCTCAAACTCTAAGGTTTCATTTATTAATGTTTAATGATAAGAGTTAAAAATGGCCATTTATCCTTAAGAGATTACATGCTGTTATATTTCTTAGATGCTGAATTTAGATTAAGAATACTATCATTTCCTTTCATTAGAAACTTAAGTTATCATGAAATCAAATGAATTTGGCTTTATATTTAAATGCTAAACTTTAATGATATTAATCTTTGCAGGTTGAGATGTAAAACTAATACAGGAATGCTAAATTAAATGCTATGTGCGAAAGTCACATAACGATGCTCTTATAAATTGCTAAATTTAATTCTACATCTTTTGCTATTAGATGTTTGATATAGGTTATTAAATTGCTTAGTTTAATTGAATGTATTTAAAATTTTTGTAGAATTGGAAATGAGCAATCCTATAAAAAGTGTTGAACTCTATTTTAGAACTGGAATTAAACTCTATTTTTAGAACTGGAAATGAGCAGTCTTGTACAAAGGACTAAACTCTATATTTAGAATTGGAAAATGTGTGTAAAAAATGGAAAAATTGAACAAAAACAAAGGAGACTCTGCCGAAATTTTTAAGAATTTTAGGACTTAGAAAATTATAGGAAATATAGATGTTTACACATATTTTTAGAAATTTCATATAAATTGTCACTTCATTTGAAAAAAAATAAAATAAAAATAATTACTTCAATGAATCCAAATATCAAATATCATAAAAACCTATTATTACAAATCATGAAGCATTAAATTAATAACTTAAACTACTTTTGGCAGATCAAACAAATTGAATTGATTGATTTTAAGACAAAACAAGTCAGATACGCAAATCTACTTATAAGTTTCATTTCAGTATTCTTATATTTGAGCCATTTTTTCATTTGAATATTATTTACACTGCTTACCGCTTTATAATCTGCAAAAAGAATGATATCGAATAGCATGTAACAAAAAGATGAATCAATGAATATATTATTGTGGTGTTTGTCTTTGGAGAGTGGAACGCAACACTGAGAATCTGTACAGATTGGGCCAGCTAGCAGCCCCTGGGAGTTATATGGAGGGATTTAGCCTCTTGTAGGAAGTAGGCAAATCCAGAGGAAAGACACACCAAGAATTATTATTTGAGTAAGCTACCGACAGGTGGCGAAATAAGCTTCCTACAGATTTATGCCTATGGGTTTACCCATTTGGGCTTAGGGGTCTCCGGAATCGACTTATTGTTACATATGCTTTTGATAAAATTTATTTCATATATGTTGATCTTCACAGCTATTTTGCAGGGCAGAAATTACATTTGGAAATTGTTTACTTTACTTGCAATTTTATTTTCAGTCATTTTCATATCTGATTCATACCTATTATAGGATGCTAGATTTATTCTTATAAGAACAATTTGCGTACTCCTACCTGACTGGTAAACTAAATTTTTCAGGTTTTGATAATTAAAAGAACTTAGAAGATCTGCCAAATTAAAAAGAAGAAGAATTTAAAGAAGCAAGAAGAATGTAGATTTTTCTTATTTCATATATTGTGTATTTAAAACTGTTGTAACTTTTTATATATATTTTTGGCTCTATGTATAAAAGGATTGTGAATTATTATTTTATTTTATTATGTCCTTTTTAAATCATAAAAATGTATATATATTTTTCATTTGAGATGAATTGTTCTTTAAAGACTCTCGAACTTCGATCCCCGGTCGCCACAGGGTACCTCTTGTGCCTGTAGGGGTCACCTCTAGTCCTATCTACCCAATGGATGGTTCTTGGATCTGTGTGTGGATACTGATGAGGTTGTCAGTTACTTAAGTTGGGGAGATTGTGATGACCCACTTAAGTAGTAATAAGTTGAACTCTTAAACATCGAGGCGCCTTTCCAGATAACGGTAGAGTTACTGATAAGAACTCTAAAGTTAAGCGTGCTCAGGTGGGAGCACTCCCAGGATGCGTGACCTGCTGAGAAGTTATCTTCTGAGGGCAAAACCGTGAGGCATTTCAGGCTAAAGTGGACAATACCTTGGTGCTTAAGAGTTTGGGCTGCTACAGTTACATAGGCTTAAAAGGATGGTACTTAGGAGATTGGAAAGTAAATGACTTGGAAAAAAAAGTCTTGGTGGCAATCAAAGCATTGGAAAATGAAAGCTTACAGATTATTAAAGGTTCATAAATATGGGGGTCTTTTTTGGTGTAAAGAAAAATTTATGAAAATTTACCTAAAATCACTAAATATCTTAAACATCGAGGCGCCTTTCTAGATAACGGTGGAGTTACTGATAAGAACTCCAAAGTTAAGCGTGCTCAGGTGGGAGCACTCCCAGGATGGGTGACCTACTGAGAAGTTATCTTTTGAGGGCAAAACCATGAGGCCTTTTAGGCTAAAGCGGATAATACATTGGTGTTTAAGAGTTTGGGCTGTTACAGTTACATAGGCTTAAAAGGATGGTACTTAGGAGATTGGAAAGTAAATGACTTGAAAAAAAAGTCTTGGTGGCAATCAAAGCATTGGAAAATAAAAGCTTACTGATTATTAAAGGTTCATAAATATGGGGGTCTTTTTTGGTGTAAAGAAAAATTTATGAAAATTTACCTTAAATCACTAAATAGACTCCATTATATACGATTCATTGCTCGATGCTTAGGCAACCTAAGCATCGTCTTATCTATCTTGGCTTGAATGAAGGATTCTGGAGCCAACACTTGAGTACTCTCAGAGCACACAAGCATTAAAGTTTCAATTAAGCGTTTAATGCTTTAACTTTTAAGCATCATAATTTAAGCAGAATCATAGCATATCTTAGCATCAAATATTTTTGCTGCAGAGCATGCCTGAGCGTCAGCTAAAATTTTTAAGCTTCTAATGCTGAACTCATAATTAGGAAACATATTTGTGGTTCAGCACTTGGGTGCGTCTAGGTGCCCAATGCACTGCAATTTTCTTAACTAAGTTTAGTACATCAAACAAACCTATGCAAGAAAGCAAAAATAAAAGCACATAACATGGGTTACCTCCTAAAAAGGGCATAATTTAATGTTGACAACTCGATGAAGGGCCAGAACAGATGCATACATGGGTATTTAGGTTGCCTCTCGGATAGCGCTAAGTCTTACATTTCTAGCTTGACGGTGCTACCCTTATTTCATCAGCACTAAAAGAGTCATTTTAATGAAAGATAAACATGTTGAGGATTCAAACTCTCAATGTAAAGCTTAAGATGTTGGCTATTAAAGCATTGGAAAATGAAAGCTTACAGATTATTAAGGGTTCATAAATATGGGGGTCTTTCTTGGTGTAAAGAAAAATTTATGAAAATTTACCTAAAATCACTAAATAGACTCCATTATATACGATTCATTGCTCGATGCTTAGGTAACCTAAGCATCGTCTTATCTATCTCGGCTTGAATGAAGGATTCTGGAGCCAACACTTGAGCACTCTCAGAGCACACAAGCATTAAAGTTTCAATTAAGCGTTTAATGCTTTAAATTTTAAGCATCATAATTTAAGCAGCATCAGAGCATATCTTAGCATCAAATATTTTTGCTGTAGAGCACGCCTGAGCGTCAGCTAAAAGTTTTAAGCTTCTAATGCTGAACTCATAATTTGGAAAAATATTTGTGATTCAGCACTTGGGTGCGTCTAGGTGCTCAATGAACTGCAATTTTCTTAACTAAGTTTAGTACATCAAACAAACCTATGCAAGAAAGCAAAAATAAAAACACATAACATGGGTTACCTCCTAAAAATGGCATAATTTAATGTTGACAACTCGATGAAGGGCCAGAACAGATGCATACATGGGTATTTAGGTTGCCTCTCGGATAGCACTAAGTCTTACATTTCTAGCTTGACAGTGCTGCCCTTATTTCATCAGCACTAAAAGAGTCATTTTAATGAAAGATAAACATGTTGAGGATTCAAACTCTCAATGTAAAGCTTAAGATGTCGGCTATTAATTACAAAAAACCTTAACTTAATGACAAGTCTTTCAACCCCATATGGTAAAACTCTTTTTAACCTCAAATGGCTTGACAACCTAGACTTCAACTTTGCAGGATTGTTACAATCTTAATTAGGAGTTGAAAAGTAACACTTTCATTACTGGTTGGAATTTTTTTGGGAACGTGAGTTAAAACACTTCCATTCTTGGGTGGAATTACTTTGGGAATAGATGCTTCTTATGCCATTTTTTAATTTTGTCCTTATAAATTATAGCCTTCTCATAAGCAAACAATCTAATATCATAAAATTCATTCAACTCTAACAATTTCTTTTCTCCAACATTTTTAAATAGAAAATTTAATTTCTTAATTACTCAAAATATTTTGTGATCAAGCTCCAAGGGTAAATGACAAGCTTTACCAAACACTATTAAATATAGGGACATGTAACGCCTCATCCCGTTGCCGCACACAAAAGAGTTAACAATTGGTGGCGGAACAGTGCGTTACTCAGGAAGGACTGTTGAACCTCCCTAAATATCTGCTGAGTAAAATAAGCTGAACTGCTGCTGAGACTCAACCTCAAAGGAAAGTGAGCTGAGTACTAATCCTTAAGATAAGTGTAAAATACTTATCTTAAGAATTAGGTAGGGTACTTATGTATATTAAATTATGAGTGGAAAAAAGATCCAATATACATGAGTATTAGCATTTCACTTATGCTGATCACATCACAATACTAAGTATAAGTAGTAGTAAATAATGAGTGTGAAAGGTAAAGTATACATCCAGATCATTCATCACAGAAGCTAAGCAAATCATTCATATCAGAAAATAAAAGAAAATATCATCTAGAATCATTACAACATTTTACTTTAAATAAAATAACAAAAAATAATCTATCTATTGAACTGAGGTAAGCTTATGCGGGAAAGGTAAATGTTGATACATAATACACTATTGCTCCACAAACTACTCTTGGATCTCATATGAAGTCTCCTGATCTTGTTCTACAAGCTACTCTGGATTTAGCAAATTGCTGGATCTCAAAAGTATCACGTATTAGACAATGAGTCTAACACAATGAAAGCTATTCTAAATAGTTATAATTATCTAATATTTAACATTTAAATAATCAAGTAAAATAGCATAATGAATTAAAGTAATAGAGAAATCTAAAACAATATAAATATGAAAATAAAGTAAAATTGAGACTGAAAACTGAGTACAGAAAGTAAAAAAAAAAGTAAAGAAACTGAAACTGAGTAAATAATAATATAAAACTGTATTGTATGCCACTGAATTTATATATATGCATTTGAATATGCCATAGAGCTGTATGCCATAAATATGCCTGACTCAATGTCACATGACATCCCACAGATCCTAAGTAAAAGAATACTCCACTGATAGAGTCCTTCGATGAGCCAAGTGCTTCACTAATGCTGACATTACTTATGAAGATCTAATGACTATATGCATTAAATCATCAAAATCCAAAAATTGATTAAAATCCAATAATGATTTCATTTATCTCTATTGTGCAGATTTCATCTAAATGAATTCTAACTCCTGATTTAAGTCTACTAAATCATTTTAATTTCTCAGTATAATTATATCATAATGTGTAGAATTTATTCATTCAATTTTGATTTGGGTAATGTATTAATTAAAATTAGAAATTTATCTAATTAATTTTTTAAAAAATCCATTTCCCCCATTTTTCCTCCCGCCTTTCCCCATATCCTATGCATGACACTCCGTTCTTCCCCGCTTCTTACACAAGGAAGCTTCCTCCCCATACTGTTGATGGGAGAGGGCCTACTGCTCCATGATTGCTGCCTTACCATCCCCTCTCCTAGCTCATACCTCATCCTCCTTTAAGTTTAGATCCTCAGTTCTCCTCTCCATTTGTTGTCTACTGAAGCTCATTCTTCTTCTCAAGCTTCTAAAAAAAAACTCAGCTTTCTTCCTCCTCTTGTTAGCAGTTGAACAAGCTCTCGAAGAACTCTGTCTCCTTCTATTTTCAAGATCAAGTACCCTCTTGTACTTCTTCCTTGTACATCTTCGTATACCTCTTTGGTACTTTTATTCTCAATGTTTCAGTTCAAATGCTCTATGTTCATCAATTGTGGATCATTAAGATTGATTATTGGGCCTCAATCGAACTTCAATGAGTTTGGTAAATGCAAAAAATTTCTATTATACTTATATTGCTTACTGTCTAAGGATTCCATAGAGTCTAAAATCACTAAAGTTTGAGATCGTTTGGCTAAGTTATGGGCAAAATAATATTAGGGTCTAAAAAGATAATTTAGGAGGCTTAGGAAAAGTTTAAAAACCTAATATTTCCAAATGATATCCAAATTCAACAAATTCAGTGGTTATACACATGAGGTGTTCTAAATTGAGAGTATTTGAGTGAAAAATGAGACACTTCCTGTAATAACCCAAAGTTGTTACCCAGCTTGAAATTAGACTAATCATATTATAATTATTATTCCATTAAGACCATCTAGTCATTAAAACCAAACCCTAAAGGTTTGAAGCAATTCGGAGACCAATCGATTTTTTTGGAATATTTTAATATTTAATTAATTAGAAAATTGAGGTATTTATTTTGACCTCAAAATCGAAATCTGACTTCGTCGTCGTGATCGACACCCCCAAATTAGCTAGGGGTGCGTTTTGGACGCATTTGGAAGTCGTCGAATTTTCGTCAATATTTTAATATAATTAAATACCTCGGAAACTAGCATAATTAAATAATCGTCATAATCGAATTCCAACTTCGCCGTTGAATTTCTCACTCCCAAATTAGTTAGGGGTGAATTTTAGGATTTTTCGGAGCACATTTCAAAAATTGAAATTTTTAAATGATTAAAGAAATAAATAATTATTTATTTCTAATCTTTTCTTCCCTAAATTATTTCTTCTCTCTCCTATCTGGCTGCCATCCCTCTATTTTGGCGCCTCTCCCTCCATTTGCATGCAAGGATGGCTGAGGCCATCCTCACTAGCCCCTTAAACCATGCCCCTAGCTTCCATAGGCCATACCCCCATTTCCCTTCATCATTCCTTTAAGAAGGGATCTCAGCCACTCCTTACTCTTCTTGCTGAACCTTCTTCCTCTTGTTCTCCATTGTTGCACCTTGAAGAAGCTTCCTCTAAAGTCTTAAAGAAATTAAAGAAGTCTTCTTCCCCCACTCCTTCTAAGGACTAAAAGGTACCCGTTTGCTCATCTCCTTTTTACATTCTTCATGTTGTCATTATGCTTGAATGCACCTTTGGAAGTCCATAAGCAAGTATGAAAGTCATTAAGACTCCTAAAAGTATCACAGAAAAATACTATATTTTTGTCTATTCTGCATACCCTTGCATTCATTACTATTTTTTGTATAGCTAGGATGCTCCATTTGTGCCGCTTTTAGTGCTGATAGAAAGGTATCGGAAAGACCTTTCCATTGATATATGACATCGCTCATAGAATGCTCTGGATTGGGAGTATTTGAGCTCAAAAATAGGGCTTACAATTTTTGTCCAGGCGAAAGTTGCAACCTGGACCGCTGCAGCGGGATTTCGGTGGAATATATAAAAACATTAATTAAACTATTTGAACACTTTTTGCAAAATGGACCGCCACAGCGCGTCGTAGCGCGCTGCAGCAGAAATTTTTGGAAAAACTTAGGGAAAGATGAAAGATAAATTAATTGAACAGTGATTTTCGCAAGTTGAACTGCTGCGCGCGCTATAGCATGCCGTAGAGGGCCCCAGCGCACCCCCAGTCCTAAAAGCGCTATAGCGCGCTGCAACGCGAAAGGCGCTACCGCGCAAAAAGCGCTGCAGCGCCCAAACTTGCAAAAATGTCAGAAATGTCTGAAAAACTGCCCAGTTTTGGCTGAAATGGCCAAAACTTTCCTGTTTTGGTATTTTAAGGTCCCTAGGACCCTAGTGGGACTAAATTGAACATTACATAAAAATTTATATGAAAGTTAAATTTGAAACTTGTCACTTTTAAATTTACCCTCATATCTACTATAGATCTTAAATATGTGTTATGCCAAAGAATAAGTATTAGAACCTTAATTGTTTGTATTAATTAGGTATAGTTTAACAACCAAATGGCATGGAACTTAAGTCTTTTGAAATTATAATTAAGTGCTAATCTATTTGATTTGATTTTAGAATTTGATTAGCTTTAATTACCTTCTATTTTATGCTTTTATAATTTTATGATGTATGTTAGAGAACTTTAACATTTAAATGGGACATCTTGATATATAAACTAAATTTGAACCTAAGAATCTTGATAACTTAATTAAGTAGATAATACTTAATCCAAACCTAAAGTGTGACATCAATAATATACTAATAATACATTGATTTGTCATTGACCTTTAAATTAACATTAGTCTTAATGATAGAAAGGTTAGGGGTTAAACCCTAGCTTATCTTGATTAAGATCTAAACCTTAATCACTTAATTAATTAACTTGATTGTAAGATAATTCAATTAACATCATTCCAATAATGCACATGATTTTATATTGATCTTAAATCATTGAATTAGAAGGGCTAAGGTTAATATTGAATATGTGTGATTGAATCATCTGGATCTAAACTTTAGATCATTGATTTTCTCTTATGTAAGACCATTAGCATAAAATACATAATAAAATTGTAATGATTTATGAAATGATCTAACTCTATTAAAATCTTTGATTTCATCCCATGACTGTAGAATAGGAAAGGATTAGACGAGTTTTACTCATCTGATCTGATCACTTTAATCCAAGATTAATAAGTAAACCTTGAATGTTAGCTTAAGGACTAGAAAAGTGAGATCTTAAGGGTCTTACTATAGGCTCATTATTGAAATATTTAAAGACATTAATTATTGATGCATTGATGTAGAAACTTAGATGATCCTTCATAATTTTAGAAGTTGAACTTGACACCTTGTGGTAGGAATCAACCAAAGCAGTTAGAATGAAACTTGTCCCTTGCGGTAGAATTCAATATTGAGTGAGCTTTTGATCACATCCTTGGAGCCTTGTGTAGGACACACCTATTTAGAATAAGGATTAATAGCTTTGATAAATCCTTGTTGATTTAAATAAAATCTTCTGAACCCAGATTATTGGTTGGGTATAGTAGGATATACCCATAGAACTGGATTATTTCAGTAATATTCATGATTCGTTGATTCACTCCAATGTGGATTTATGACTAGGTTCTATCTCGAGGGATTAGCGAATACAGTCCCATTAGAATAAATCATCCAAGACTAAGAGTGTCACAATTAGTGAACAAGATCCTTAGTTTGAGATGTAAATTGCAACCGGGTCCTGCCTCCTATAGTAGTGCGCTTCGATAAGTTTAGTTTAAGAAAACTAAGTATCTCAAACCACTTTGTGTAGGACACTAAGTATGCTTGCAATTAGGACATTCAACGACTTAGCTTGATATATAAACTGTGATCGGGTTCTGCCTCCTATCGTAGTGCGCTTCGATAAGTGCAGTTTAAACAAGATAAAGATTAAATCCACCTGTGGCGCCCCGCTCCCTAAGCCCACAATCATTAGGCTAAGGAGAGGTGGGTCACTTGTGCAAATCTCTCACTTATTATTGGATTAGGTAGGTCCATAATCCACTAATAAGGGAAGGATGTGCACAGAACATCTGAGGGGATCAGTCACTACATCTAACATACATACAGAGTGCAGAAGCTAAATAAAATAAATAGTACATCCATTCATCATGCATCTCATAAGAAATAGAAATAAAATAGCTCAGAAAATAATAAGGTGCATAAAGTAAATCAAAATCACAGTACTTGTATTATTACAACATTTAAATAGTTTAAAAGACTGAAAGGTAAATCACTCATCCTCACAAACGGCTAAAAGAAACTAAGCAATATCCGGCTCTCCTGGTTGAAGCTCATCCTCTAAGTAGGGCGCCTCCGCTTCAGCACCTAGCTCCTCAAACCTATCTGAATCTGACATTATCGGTTTCATAATGCCAGGTCCCCAGCCAATAAAAGAAAATATTATTAGACAATTGTCTAAGTACATTTTAGGCTAAATATTTTACATGAGTTATTAATGTCACCATTTTTATACTTAAGTACAACAAAAATACTAAGCAGTAGGAGCAATAAGCGTACAAAGGATAGGATAAGTTATAAATATAATATTTATAATTAAACAGCAAATGAGGCAAAAGCACACCTCAACAACTAAGCAAGAGATGGGCATATACATGTATAATACGGTAAGTAAAAGTACTGGAAGTAAAGTGTAATCCTAGACATGTTGGTGATCATATGACATATGCTAATTAAATGACAGAAATCTAAATATGGTACATATAGTAAGCGGTAAAGTCTAGCATCCTATAAATACGTACAAGTAAGCAGGTACGTAAAAGAAAATAGCTGACTGAAATATACATCAAAACACAGTACACAGTAAGCTTAAAACTGAAATAGGTATGTAAAGACTGCCATATCAGAAAATTGGTCATCGGATAGGTGAAATCCCCAAGCCTTTCAGGGCTTGAGCAGACAGAAATTCCCATAGCCTTTCAGGGCTAGGGCAGACAGAATCTAGCAGCAGAACTGAGGAGGCAGTAATTACAAATGCATAATCTTTTAGTTATTTTACTTTGTTTCTGTGGACACATTTCAGAAACAGCTGAGGAGTCAAGCATGTCTGCAAGACTACGCGGGTTCCATACTTAACACACTCTCCTCAATGAGTAATGTTAAGCCTCCTTATTACTCCTTACCCCATCCAATAGGGTAAATGTGCACCAGAATCCTCTCAGAGACTGAACCCAAAGGTATTTGTTATCCTAATTATTCTAAGTTTTCATTTCATGCATAAATTGCTCTTATATGATATGTCCAATGGATTAAGCACAAAGACAAGGGATGCGTAGCAACAAAATAAATCAAGTAAGCAAGGAACTCTTCTATACATGGTGACACTGTTGTTATCTAATTTAAACCATTCTAACTATTTTAAGTTACACAAGTTCAGGATCTCCAGTTCCTACTATCGAGTGTAACTTAGAAGTACGTCCTTATAGATTACAAAATACTATGACTAGCTAGCTCCTAATATGCTTAATCAAAGTCGACTATAAGAGTGAACTAATAAATCATCATGACCTAATTAATGATTTTAGATGTCCTATACTAGGACCTGATCAAAACTACTAAACTAAAGATTATGGATTAAACACCATGAGATTGGGCTTAATCACATAATCCAAAAAAGGTTAAGACATAAGATCTAGGTTTCTATCTAAAAGTGATATATTGATCAAGGTATATCCTATTAAGCAAATCAAATTTAATAGGATGAATCTCCTTATCCTAGATCTAAAGTTGAAAGACAAAATAATTCAAAATAAGTTACAAAAGTCTAGAAACTAATAAAACCAAGGATTCATTTATTGAATAACCCACTTACCCAATAAATGAAATCTAACTTATGATCTAGCCCTAAGCTTAGTAATAATTCTAATGTGAGGTGAAAAGATCATAAGGAAAAGACTTAGAGAAAATTTAGGGGATTTTACTAAGTTGACATAATGGCTAATTTTTCTCACTTAAAAGAATATAATGCAATTCCAATACTAATTTTAGCAGTTTAAAACTTAATTTAGAGGCTAATGATGCTTAACCTAAATCTTGAGCAAAAAGACCATCTTGCCCCTAATTAAGGGTCCAAAAGTTAACTTTTAATTTAAGGCTCCAAATAAAGATTTCTTGTTGTCAAATGATTCCTTACTATCTAACATGAAGATAGACAGTATGTACACTAAATTTGGGTAATAAATGGGTCCCGCAAGTCTAATATAAGGTTTTTGACCTAAGGGGCAATTTTGTAATTTACACTAAATGAAATCTAAATTTTTATATAATTTACTGTTAGTCGCTGTTCAAGTATTCTATAGAGTCCAAGAACACTAAATTTTGAGATCTAATGAGTTAGTTATAGTCATTTGAATTTCTAAGGGTAAATAGGTAATTTTCTAATTTCATAAGTTTCCAAAACCTAAATATTATTTTAGATTATTGTTTGACACTAAAATTCTAAGGTATCCAGCCATTTGTATAATGCATTTTAGGGATAAGGTAGGTTTTTATCACCTATTAAAATGGCAAGGCTTCCAAACTTAATTTTCATATAGAATTTTATGCTATGTTCAAATTTAGTATAACTCAACCCTACTAAGGTCCTAGGGGTCTTAAAATATCAAAACAGTTGAGTTTTGGCCATTTCAGCCAAGACTGGGCAGTTTTACAAGATCTGGGAATTTCTGGAAATTTCTGAAATTTTGCAAATTTTCGGGCGCTGGCGCGCGCTGTAGCGCTTTCTGCGCGGTAGCGCCTTTGCGCTGCGGCTTGCTGCGATCCGCTACAATCCGCTAAAACCCGCTGTGACTCGCTGCAGTGCACTATGGCGCGCTGTAGCGGTTCATTTTGCAAAATTACTGTTCAATTAATTTATTTTCACATTTTCTAAAGTTCTGAATTTCCACTATAGTCTGCTGCAGCGCTTTACAGCGCGCTGTAGCGGCCCATTTTACAATTTACTATTCAATTAAATTTAAGGCCGTTTTCCTAAGTTCTGAAATGCTGCTGCAGACCGCTGCAGCGCGCGACCGCGCGCTGTAGCGGTTCACTTCACATTTTACTATTCAATTAGTTATATTAACATTTTCCCCTAAGTTCTTACGCCTGCGACCAACCGCTACGACCCGTTGCAGCGCGCTGTAGCGGCAGACGGTGATTTCGCCAGGTGCGAAACCAGTGTAGGCCATTTTTTGAGCTTAATTACTCTCAATCCAGAGAGTTCCATGAGTGGTGCCATATATCAATGGAAAGGTATTTTTGATACCTGTCCATCGACACCAAAATCGGCATGAACGGAGCATCTTAGCTATACTAAAAATACATATAAATAACAGGGTGTACATAATACATGAAAAATAGAGCATTTTTCTATGATGCTTTCAAGAGCCTTAATGGCTTCCATACTTAAACATGGATATCTAGAGATGTATTCCAGCATTATAGCCATATGAAGAAGGCAAAAGAGATGGGTAAAAGGGTACCTTTATCCTTGCGAGAGGAGAACGAAGAAGAGGAAGATGGTACTCTGTTTCCTTCAAGATCTTGGAGTGGAGTCTTCTCTTTCAACACCAATGCAGCAATGGAGAAGGAAAGGAAGGAGAGGGAGGTTTAGCTCTTTGTAAAGGAGAGGAAGAAGGAGCTTGAGCTCCTTCTTAAAGGAGAAAGGGAGATGATTAGCCTAGGGAGAGGGAGGAGTAGGGGCCATCATGAGGGAGCCTAGGAGATATGGGGGGCGCCGGCTGAGGTGATGGCTAGCCGAACTATGGAAATAGAAAATTGGGGAAATTGCAAATAAGGGATCCAAAGATTTCTTAATTACTCATTTATTTTTTCCCTAATTATTTAAATATTCTGATTTTTGAAACATGCTCTAAAAAATCCCAAAAATTCACCCATAGCTAATTTGGGGGTAAGGAATTCAACGACGAAGTTAGAATTTGATTCTGACAACCTAATTAATTACTCTATTTTTCGACGCATTTAATTTCATTAAAATATTCGCGAAAATTCGACGACTTCCAAACGTGTCCAAAACATCACCCATAACTAATTTGGGGGTGACGATCGCAGCGGCAAAGTTATATTTTGATTTTGAGATCAAAATAAATACCTCAATTTTCTAATTAATTAAATATTAAAATATTTCGAATTAATTGATTGGTCTCAGAATTGTTCTAAACTTTTGGGATTTGGTTCTAACGACTAGATGCACTTAATGAAATGGTAATAAGGATATGATTACGCTTAAATTAAGCTGGGTAACAACCTTGGGTTGTTACACCACCTTTCTTGTAAACATGCTAATTATGTGTATACAACATCCCAGCTAATAATTTTTAAGTAAACTCTCAGCTTGAACCAACTATTGAACTATAATCTAGGAGTGAGAATCCTTTTAGCAGGCGAAGCACAATGGAGTCCTAGAATTCATTATCAGATTTCAAAGCATTTTTTGGATTTTCAGATTCATCTCATGTAGTTTAAAAGCATGAGCATGAGCATAAGTATGAGGTGTGAGTATCAGAATGATGTATACGTATCAGTGATGATCTATGAGTTACAAAATATTACATACATTGTCTAGGAAATTTTAGGATGCATTGGCATCATCAGTAACAGTATTCTCAATTGGATGTATGTATACATTGGACCGCACTACTCATAACAGTTCAGTGATATTTCAGTGGAATATCAGTAGTATGCAGTGTTGTGGCATATTTAGGTGCATAGTTTTAGTGACATATGACATAGCTGTACATATGATTACTCGGTTTTAGATTCAGTACTACTTTGATTTATTTTTAGTATTCAGTTACAGTTCAGTTTTACTTTACATTGCTTCAGTTTTGTACAGTTTTAGACAGATTTGTACTTTCAGTTACCTTTATAGTTTTTCTGCAGATTTACTTATATTATGTAAATGTTAAATGAATAACTAGAACTGTTAGATTAGTTTTGATGTGTTAGACTTATTGTCTAATATGAGGTACTTTTGGGATCTGAGAATTTGCTAGATCCTGAGCAGTATATTGAGCCAGATTCGGAGGACACCCAGGAGATTTAGAAGGAGCCAGCGGAACATTAGTGGACTCTTCTTCAGTTTTATTAGTTCATTTCAGTTCAGTATTTAATTTTTTTTCTATTTTAGTAAACTATTTGTAATAATTTTGGATGTATTTTCTTTTCTTTTCTGAGATGAATATTTTCTTACAGCTCTGTGATGAATATTCTGGATGTTTACTTTAAGCTTCCACACCCTATTATATATTACTTATACTCAGTATTGTGATGTGATCAGCATACTGGAAATGCTGACATCTTATACATATATTAGATTCCTATTATATTCTAAATCCAATGTATGTGTTTATCTAATACTTAGGAAAAGGATACTACTCTTATCTTAGGTATTAGCTCCCAACCCTCCTTGAGATTGAGTCAGCAGCCCTTCATACGGGCTTAGTTTTCAGCTATTTCAGGGAGACGGGTTATTCCTCCTTGAGTGGCGCACCGCTCTGCCGCCAATATGATCATACTCATCTTTTGTGCGCGGGTGACAGGGCGGAGCACTACACTTCCATTTTTCGCTCAGACAAAATCATCGTCGAGTGCTACAACGTGTCGTAGCGACTGGCTCTCAGCCAGGAGGCACTACAGCGCTTCGCAGTGCCCATGCCTCAAGAACTATTGTGCTGTAATGCCTGGCTCTTGGCTAGGAGGATCTCCAGGGAGCCACAACACCCATGTTTTGAAAGTTTGGCACCGTAGTGCGCATCAACACCTGCATTTCGAAAGTTTGGCGTCAGCACCTCGTGTGCCGCAGTGCCCGCACCTTAGAAACTATGGTGCCGTAGCACCTGGCTCTAGGCTAGGAGGCACTCCAGTGCGCCATAGCGCACAAAACGGCCTCGTTTTTTCCAAATTTAATAGTTTTTGTATTTTGATGACTTCATAACCCTAATAATGCAAAAATATACCAAAATAAAAGTTAATTTTTTGTTATAATGGAATCAAGCATTGTGTGAATATATAAGTGATTTTTAATATGAAATCTACTTTTTATCCTAAAGTTTTGCTTGAATGTTTTGTGCCAAATGGTAATTATTGTAATGTTTGGCCTTAATTACTTACTATTTTGCTTAATTAAATGTTTATATGCTTCAAATAATCGTAGTATGCATGTTAGAGAACTCAAACCCTAATTTGGACACTTTATATGATTGATTTGATAATTATCAATCTTAAACCCTAAGGAATCTTAAGAATTGATTAAGTTAATCAATGTAACCTTAAACTAGAAATGTACATCCATAATGCACTAATAATTCATTAATTTTGTGATTGATTAATAAATCAAACCATTGGTCTTGATTTGGTCAAATTAGGAGTTAAGTCCTAACTTGTCTAGATTAAGGTCTAAACCTTAATCACCTTAAATAAGATGTCTGATTTGGACAACTAAAGGACTTTCATGATTTTAATAATACATACTGATTTGATATTGATCTTAAACCATTAAAATAGAAGTATTAAGATCTATAATTAATTCATGTGATTGATCATCTGAATATATACCATGAAGTCTTTGATTTTTTCCTAAGTAAGACTCTTAGCATGAAATAAATCATAAAATAATAATGATTTGCAAAATGATCAATCCTTAATAAATTACATGATTTTATCCCATAATTGTTATATATGTTGTGATCAGATGGGTTTACCCATTTGATTTGTGTAATTCAGTCTAATGAGCTAAAAATTGAAAACTTAATCTAAATCTTAGATTTTAAATTATAATTTGTATATTTTAGCACTAGATCCTTAATGTTGTGATCTAGTGTCAATAATTTTATAACTTATAAGCCTTATCAATAGATGAGTTATTGAAGTAGGTAGAATTTATTGTCTAATCTTGAGTAGAAGTTTAGATGCACATTCTTAACCTTAGATACATGATCATAGATCTTTATAGTAGGATAACCTAATGATTTAGATTGAGGTTATTTTCTTATGGTAATATCCTGAATTGGGTGACTTTTGTAATGACCCAAGTCATTACTAGGATAATTAGGACTAAGCCCAACGCAAAAATTAGGATCCTGAGTGACTTCAAAATTATGGCAAACTAAAAATATTGTTGAATATAGTGAATTTTTGTGATAGTAATACCTAAATTTGGGAGTAATTTGGATAATGAATACTCTTGAATTAATTTTTGAATTATTTAAATTTAGTAAATTAGAAAAATTAAACACAAGTCCATATTCAACGATTTTAGTATCGTTGGATTAAAAATATTATAAAAATTCTACAAAAAAAGTTTCGTCAAATTTATAGCTCCGGATTGATCATAATTAGCTTTTGAAGTTTTTATCTTCAGAAATTAATAAAAAATAAAATATGGCTCCAAATTGAAATTTTCTTGCATGATTATGTTTTTTTCCTCAAGATACACCTCTGTGTCAAGTTTTGTTATTTTCTGAAAAAGAAATGAAAGAGTGAGAAAGTAGAGAGAGAAAGAGGAAAGAGAAAGAGGAGAGAGAAAGACGGGATACAAATGAAGAGAAGATCAAATTGAATACTCCAAAAATTATGACAAATTTTCTCTCATCCATCTCATTCAAATAATGGATAAGAGAGAAAATAACTAATTAATAAAAAAAAAGTTTATAAATAACCCCTTACCCCTCTTCATTTCCACATCCCCTCCCCCACTCCTCCTCTCCCCTCCACTTCCTCTCTCCCTTCCTCGGCCACCACCTATTTATCCTACCGACCTCTAGTAAAGCCTCATCAACGCCAATATAGGATAAGAAATGAGAAAGAAATAAAATATTTTATATTCTTTTCATTTATTCTTCTTCTTTTAATAATAATAATAATAATATTATTATTATTAATGTTATTATTATTACTATAAATGTATATATTTTCTAATTTTTACAACTTTCATATTTATCATTTTTCTTTTTTTCTATATATATATATATATTTCCTAATTTTTGTAGTTTTTATTTCTGTCATTTTCTTTTTTTTTCTTTATATGTATATAACTTTTAATTTCTACAATTTTTATTTCTGTCATTTTCTTTTCCTTATATATTTTCTAATTTCTACAACCTTTATTTTTGTCATTTTCTTTTTTTCTATATACATATATATATATATATATATATATATATATATATATTTCTTAAATTTTATAACTTTCATTTTTGTCATTTTCTTTTTTTCTCTATATGTATATATTTCTAAATTTCTGCAACTTTCATTTCTGTCATTTTCTTTTTTTCTATATATGTATATATTTTTTAATTTTTGCAACTTTTATTTCTGTTATTTTCTTTTTTTCTATATATGTATATATTTTCTAATTTCTGTAATTTTCATTTATATTATTTTTTTTATATATGTATATATTTCTTAATTTCTGTAAGTTTCATTTCTGTCATTTTCTTTTTTTTATATATGTATATATTTTTTAATTTTTGCAACTTTCAATTCAGTCATTTTCCTTCATCTAATATATATATATATATATATATATATATATATATATATATTACTTATAATAATAAAATTATTATTTTTAATATATAAAGATAAATAATCAGGATAATATTAAAATTGATATTTTTACTAAAATAAAATGAAGAATATTATTCTTTTTATTTAATTATTTTGTTTGTAACATTTGCATCGCTATTAAGCTTTGACCAACTTTGATATATTTATATGAGATTTGTGCTTAGAACTTGAAAATAAATGATCAGAAATTAGTATCATATATTCATTCAGGTTGATCTCAGATTTGTACAGATAATATATTAGGCCAAGACAGACTGATGAATGGAAAAATAAGGAGACTGCATATAGCCTTTGAGGGGAATATATTGTTAGTCAGGAACTCACATCTCAAATAGTTAGATAGATATATCTAATTCAATTATTTTGTAACTTTATCTAACAGAAGTATTTTCTTACAGAATGAGTACATATCTTAAATATATATTGCATTAATAATTGTAAGCATATTATACTTAACAATCATATTTTATTTGTATATGCTTCTCATGCAAAATCATGCTGCTTAAATATAAATTTTAATATTCTACAAACATTATTTTGACCTTTGTGCCTAATTAAATGTTTTTTTTGTTCGCCCTGTCACACACACACACACACACACACACACACACACACACACACACACACACACATATATATATATATATATATGGTAGTTCAGGAATAATCTCTGGATCAAGCCTTTAAGGAAGAGCTGATACATGTGGAGCAACTTAGCCGCTAATTTTCTTAAGGTTTTATATTTTTTGCTTAGTGTGGAGTGAATACCTAATGTTGGATGAGCTATGCTGATGCAGCGGCGGGTCATCACAACTTTTAAGTCACAACTTTGGAATCTTTGTATAGGATTCACCATAATAAAGAATGGATTTATTAGTTAGGTATTTCTTAATTATTAAATAGAATTATTAGAATTAGTAGAACTATCAGTTGGAGGTGATAGTGTATATCCATAGAATTAAATTATTTTAGTAGAAAATGGAGTTGGTTGATTTACCCTTAATAGAACCATAGAGTCTCAATCTTATTTTAGGTAATTAGATAAGTACAGTTCAGTTCAGGATAAACATCCCAAGTCCAAGAGTGTTATATGCAGGGAATTAAATACTTAGTTTGAGAGAATAAATTGTGATCAGGTCATGCCCCTTATCGTCATGTGTTTCAATAAGTGTGGTTAAACAAACTATGTATTTCAAGGTACCTTTCTTAGGACACTATAAGTATATTTGTAATTAAGGTATTTAACAACTTAGTTTGAGAGAATAAGCTGTGATCGAATCATGCTCATTATCATCATGCATTTCGATAAGTATAGTTAAACAAACTAGGTGTTAAAGTCACTTTTCTAAGAAATATACAAACTATATATATACAACCTCTTTAGTTGATAAGTTTGAGTTCAATCTTAGCTAAATCCATGCAGTGGGTTAAAATTAGGAGTCAAAATTCATTTAGATAAATTCTACATAATGGAGATAAATGGAATCATTACTTGCTATTGAATTAATTTTTGGATTTCGATGATTTAAAGCATATAATCATAAAAGCCTTGGCATATTATGAAATGCATAAGTCATGTCAGCATTAGCGGAGTGAATGAGCTCAACTAAGGACCCTATTAATAGAGCGAATGAGCTCACCTAAGGACTATAATAGCGGAGCATTCACTCACATAGGATCTATGGAGTGTCATGTGATACAAAGTTAGCATATCAGTAGCATACAGTTCTGTGATATATTCAGATGCATAATTATAAATTCAGTATCATATATCATAATTTTAAATTATTATTTACTCAGTTTTAGATTACTTACTATTTTTCCTATATTTCAGTATTTAGTTTGCAATTTCAGTTTTACTTTCAGATTTGTACTGTTTGAGCTTTCAGCTATTTTACTATCTTTTCTATAGTTTTACTTAAACTATTTAAATGTTAAATAGTAGATAATTATAACTATTAGAGAAGCTTTTAATGTGTCAGACTTATTATTTAACAAGTGGTATTTTTGGGATTCAAAAATTTGCTAGATCCAAAATAGCTTATGGAGCCAGATTAGGAGCCTTCACAGGAGATCTAGGAGGTGTTCATGGAGTATTAGAGGACTCTTCACCAGCCTTTATTTTCTACAATTTTTACTTTCAGTTCAATATTTAGACTATTTTCTATATTTTTATTAAGTAAGCAGTTGTAATAATTGTGGATGTATTTTTTTTCCTTTCTGAGATCAATTATTTACTTAGATTCTGTGATGAATATTTCTGGACATATGATTTAGCTTCAGCACTCTATATTTTATATTACTTATACTTAGTATTGCGATGTGATCAGCATACTAGAAATGTTGTTATACTTATATGCATTGAATTACTCATATTCCACTTGTAATCCAATGTATATATTATATTATCTAATACTTAAAAATAAGGTCTTACACTTATCTTAAAGTTTAGTCCAGCATCTCATTATTCAGCAGTTGTTCGGGGAGGTTCAGCAATCCTTCCCAAGTAGCGCACCGTTCTGCCGCCAATTGTTATTCCTTAAACTTAACTACTTTGCGCGTGATGACGGGTCGGGGCGCTACAACCGCGGTCGACCCACTCGACACTATAGCCTTTCCCCATCTGGATGATAGGGAGCCCAAGCTAGGGCATCAAAATTCTTCATGTATAGTGCATTTCAAAGGGCATACCATATACCAAATTAAAGCTCTCATCGAGCTATACAAAACCCCTTTATTTTCCTTAATTGTCGCCGCCTATCCCACTAAGCATAATTGACAAAATTCATGGTTATGTATTACTGTATGATACTGTTGGAGCTAACGGTATCAAGCTCCAATTGAGCTCGACCGAGCTTGATTGGTGCTTAATGATTATTTGCAACCATATGTAATAAACAAATGAACAATAATAACGAGATGTCAAGAGAGAAAGGATAGATAATTGAGAGTACCTCATCTCAATGAGTGAGTCAAGGGTTTGTACAAATGCTACTGATCAGATGCTCTACTCTCTTCTGGACTTTCCTGTCACTTTCCTTCGATGCTAGATAAGAAATGGGGAGGTCAATTGAGTCTTAAAGGAGATGGTTGAAGTGACTATAGTGGCCGTGCACGCTTCGTGTGCGGGAATTGTTGTCATACGCAGCCTGTGGGCATGTGAATGGGAAAGAGGGTCACGAGCATTCGGATTAGCCTCCATCGTAAGGTGGAGGGCCATGGTTGTACCTGCCGTCAGATCCAACGGTGGGTAGACGTCGTTAGACATAAATTAGGTTAATTAATTAAATATTAATTTAAATCTTTTTAATTAATTAAAATTAGGTATTCATATAAGCTATGAAAATTTTCAAAAATTCACCTATAACTAATTTGAAGTTGAGGAACTCAAAAATACAGTTGAATTTTTAATCAAAGTTCAATTTAGTATACTTAATTTTTTGATCACTTAAATGCATTAAAATAATTAATAAATTCAAATGGGCGCAAAATTGCTTCAAATTTTGAAGGATTGCTCCAAATATAATTTGGAGACTAATAGAAAGGTTTTCAAGCTAATTAGGTTAAGAAATGATCATTAACAACCTTTGGTTGTTACATAATGGATGTCCAAGGTTGTAATATGAAAGCGTTGCCGCATTCAAGGAGTTCAAAATTAATTATAAATAATGTGATATATATTGTTGTCTAATTTAGTTATCTACCTTAGTGATTAAGGCCAGTCAAGCCCTCAATTGACTTATAGATTGATAACTTAAACATTATCAATCTCTAAGTCAATTGAAGTATGATATTATGTATAATAATGTGATTTTGGAAGATAGTAGCTTGATTAAGTGTTATTATATAGTAGATGAAAAAATACTTTATATATATATATATATATATATATATATATATATATATATAAATTGCAATTTAAAAATCCTATCTTACTTCTAGATCTACAAACAATTATACCTTCTAATTCATAACATACTAGGTTTAGGCTAGTGCTATTATTCTCAACTAGAAGGTTAGTTTGAGGTCTTACTAAGCCTTGAGTCTATTAGAGTATCTAAAGATTTGACCTTTCTAACTCAATAGCTGCACCAACTTGTTACTAAAAATTTATTAACAAGGGTTCTAAAGTGAAGGTCTTACTAACAATAGCCTATAAGTCCTAATCTTTCTAATTGGGAACCTTAAGGTTAGCTATGTGATTTGGTCTCTAATGATCTTCTATAGTTACTAATTAAGCATCTACAATGCTAAAATGGTTTAGGTCACTCCTATATCTAAGGAATGGAAGGTGTTAGACTAAGCTCAATCTATCCTATCAAGTCTTCTACAATTAAATATAATGAATTTTTAGTCATAGAAAACTAACAATTTTATTTCTTCTTAAAGTTTATAATAATTGCAATGATCAAACACTAAATCAAACACTAGAATCTCACACTATCTTCTCATTTCTAGAGTTGAGGCTCTCTCTCATAAATTTACTAGAAAAAAATCACTACAAAATTAGCATAAGTGTTTCCTTACCAAAGGCATGCCCTAGGGTACAATCAAGTCACATTCTAGGTCAAGGCTTGTCATCCTAAGGTTTGAGAAGCTAAAATGGGAAATTCCCAATCATATGAATTTAATATTAATTAAATGAAATGCCAAATATACATATTTTCCAATTGATGTCCGAATGAGTTATAAATTTAGTAAATATGAATTCCTTATAGCATAAAGGTTAAAATGATAGTACGTAGAGTCAAAATGAACATCATTTAGCTTAATTAGGGTTTATTTACTCCTAATAACAGTTAAAATGTGATGAGTAAAATTAATAATCAAAATTATAATTAAATTTCATATTATTGTTCTACATGTTTTTATGATCATTTTAGTATATAATTTTACTATCTTTGGATGAGTAATTAAGAGTTATGCAATTAATTTAATATGCATTTAATTCCTTAAGTTTTGATTTATTAAATTCAACATCTAAGGGAATATTCCATGGCTTTAAAGGCGAGTTCCCAGTTCAGCGCCTTCGACCGGATAGTGGTGCAGTTCTGGCTGAATCGCGCCATCTTCTCTTTGACAGCACTGAAAAGAGGGAGCTAGAGTTTAACCTAGTTCCTCACTTCGGTGGTTCTAGACGACGTGCGACCCCTCAAAATAAAGATAACAATAAGGCCTCTCCATTGGACATAAAATCCCTCAATGGCTCAGCCTAAATTGCACAGCCCTAAATCTAAAAGCCGACCCCTCTAGGGTTCACTATGGAGAGACAATTTTCCATCCAAAGTGAGCCAATTGGTTAGCCGACGGTCCCATTGGGTGTGTTGGATCGAGGCTGACCCAAGGATACTCTCGGTGGAGGATGGGACCTCCAAGCAGGGTGACATTATCGAGGAGGGGGGCTCGGGCACTGTACAGTACTGTATAGGCCCGAGCCATTTAGGCTCAACCAACCACACCTAAGCTTAATTGAGCTTGGGGGATGATACATAAAGCTCTGGAATGAAATAATAAGATACATAATATGGGAATTAAGCTTAGGAGATGACGGGGAAGGCGTACCTAGGTTTATAGCTCCAATCGAGGGCCTTAAATGAACAAATGGAGGTAGTGGAGTTGAACGGGGGATTATTTGGGAGTTGGGGAGGCCGGGATGCATGCCGTACTATGGCCCTAAGCTCAGCCAACGATTGTAGCCGAGCTGGCGTATGACAGGAGCATATTGCTCATGTTAATCCAGTCCGTCTAATGCATCAGACAACCTAGATTTGATCATTGGGCCAATCTGATTCATGGGCACTGTCTCAGCTGTTGGATCTGGGCCCTGATCTAGCAATTGAGATCAGATTTGTCGTGGATCTGATCTGGTCCTTTGGATCAAGATCTGCGAAACCACGAGACGACCCAGAATAACTGATCTGACTGTCCTGTGTTCTTAGCTAGACACCACATTTCTGTTATTTCAAAAAATTGGGGTTAATGACCATTTGGAAATTAAATAAATTAAATAAATTGTTTAATTAATTTTACTTATTTTATTAATTAAAATTGAGTTATTAAATGAACTTTGAAAATTTTTAAAAATTCACCCATAGCTAATTTGGGGGTGAGGAACTCAAAAATAAAGTTGTATTTTTAATCGAATGTCAATTTAATCTTCTTAATTTTCAGGTTAGTTAAATTGCTCAAAATAAATGTCAAAATCAAATGATCTTCAAATTGCACCAAATTTCAAGGGTTGGTTCCTAATGTCATAAAGTGTATAATGGAAAATTTTTAAGATATTTAGACTACCTAATAATGGACAATAGCACTAGGATTGTTGCATTTTGATAGCATGAGGAGCACTACATGATGTTGGCTTACATTAAGCAGTGCTGCGGTGACCTGGATCTCCAGGCTACAAACTATAGTGGCCTCATATACTACCGAGGCGAAGCATGTCTCCATCACTGAGATGAGTAAGGAGATGATATGGTTGACGAGCTTTTTGGATGATTTGGGAAAAGATAAAGAGGATGTGAAGCTGCATAATGACAATACGAGTGCCATCCATCTCGCTAAGAACGCAATATTGGAAGACAGTCAGTTGATATTGGAGAAGATTCACACATTGTAGAATCCAGCTGACATGCTTATGAAGATAGTAACAGTGGAGAAACTAAAGCAATGTGTTAGACAAGTTTATATTTTGACGAATTTTTGTTTTGGTAACATAAATAGAAACCCACTGTGTTCATCCTTATTTTATATAGCAACAATGATCCCCTTCCCTCATGATTTAAGGTGGTGCATAAAGCTTGCGGATGAGGGCACTTATAAATATTTTGGTCTACGTCTCTTACAACAATAAGAAAGAAAGAAAGAAAGAAGAAAAAAAAATGATTCGAGGAAGTCAAATTAACATTCAAGGAACTAAAAATCATCCATGTGTGTGAAGATATTGATGAAGCGAACATGTAGCCATCAAATGATGTGAAGTTCTCAAAACTTACAAAGAAAGAATAAGTATAACAAATAAAAACATTTACATTGATAAAAGAGAGAAGGATTCACCATCAACGTGGAGAGGTTTTTAAGAGCCATCTCATAGGGGACAAGTGGCTTATGCAAGGTAATGAGGATCATGAATATCTTGCTGGAGACTTATCCATTTGCAAAAGGAGCTGAGCTCGGATCAACAACACAACATTTGTATCCTATATGCATATAAACACATTTATTCAAACGAGAAACATTCTTAGGTTTTGCTCTCTCTATTCAGTCGATCGCAATATCGCCTAATGCGAGCCATGTTTTGTTCTTCATCAGCTGAGCCGCTAACGCAGCCTCGCCTTCAAATATATACGGTGCATGAGAACTAATCCTGCAGTTTCAAAGAAAAGCCAACATAAATTTGAGATATCTGTATATAAATATATGATGCCAAATTATTCTGCTTACCGTTCCTTTCTCTTCTCAAGGAATCTAAAAAGAGAAGCCCTCCTTGCAATGGGCACCGTAAGATCAGCTGCACATGACAAAGCAGAGGAGAGGGTGCTGGCGAGTCAGGATTATTGTTCAAATTTTATTGGATAAATTTTTTAGGTACTAGCGAATCTAAATATTATTTTTTTATATTTAAATTTATAAATACCTGAAGAAGCAGGTGTGTTGGAGGATGTTAAAGGAGGCATGAGGGAGCTCCCCTTTCTTGCCAGCTCCATCAAGTCGTTAGCCTTTTTCGCCGGGAATTTGTCAAAAACCCTTACCTTCCCTCTGTAAAATATTGTCAATGGAGCAATTTGGTCCTCCGCCCTGGCATTTTAATGATTAATTAATTATCTGATTAATTTTTAAATAAAAAAATAAATAAATAAATATTTATGATCAGTACATTTGAATGGGTCTCTGTTCTGCTTTTTGAGTGCTTGACTCCGATTCGCTTTTGTCGGGCCCTACAAAGTCTGCATACAATATTATTGCCTTGCAGAATAAGTAGGATGAAACTCTCTCTCGAGTTGGGTCAATATGCTTTTTTATATGTAAGAGAAAGGTCAGCTCTTAGTTTTCTGTCTGCAACTCTACAATTTGGCAGTTCCTTATGATCTAAGAATTAATATAAAATTATTATTTATCATTTTGTTTTATCATAGAGAAATACTATTTAGATCCGCTGACTTTGAAAAGTGCTTTCCCGGATCTCTCTTATCCGTGCACAAAAAACTAGTAATCGAATAAGCTGATACCCAGAAAAACTCATCCAATAAAATTTGAACATCATTTCAATACAAATTTTAAAAATAATATTTATATTATTTTAATATAAATAAATAAATATTAATGAAATAATGTTCAAATCCTATTGATTACATTTTTTAAATATCACTTAAGTGAGTATAAAAAAAAAGCTGCTAATGCCCTAATATTTTTGAAATTATGAAATTAATTGTTAGTTATTGAGATGTAACTCATCGCCGCATGGCGGTGAGTTAAGCTAAACACTATTTTATATAGTTATTTTTCCATTAAAATGTATTATAAATGGGCTTTTATAATAACCACTTAATATATATATATATATATATATATATATATATATATATATATGTATATATATGTATTAGTATTTCTTATACTGCTTTCACAATTAATTTTAATGATCTTAATTCTTATGTTTTACTAATTGATAATCCATATATAATTATTTTTTTGTATTATTTAATTAATAACAATTTAAGGGATTAACAATTTAATCAACCTTTATTCGAATTAAGTCTACCAATAAACTTTGATCTTTGAATTGAAATTCGTATGCCAAAGAATTATATAAACTAAAATTTCATAATTATTAAATCAATTAAAGATAACTTAAATCTTCCATTAAATAGAACTCATGTTGCTTGCTAAACAATACTACTTTGAGTGTTAACAAAATAGTAAAATAGGAAAAAAGTGAAATTTAGCAATGTTTAGTAAATGAAAATCTCACATTTTTTCATCTCCATAGTGAATTGAAGCTTCTGATCAATCCCAAGTTTTCCAAAATTATGCTTCTCTTTGATATATGTGCTTAGTTGATTGCATGTTACTGCGAAACTTGATCTCTCCGCTCTTTGTTTTTGCTTCCCCTCCATTCCTCCCTCTCTCTCCCTTTCTCTTGCCAATTCTTTGCTCACAAATTTTCTTTCTCATATAATGCCTCATTTGGCCCTATTCTTATATTTTTCTTCTCTTCTTTTCTTTTGTGACATTTTGCCCCTGTTGGTTTGTTGCTTCTTCTATTTTTCCTCATCTTTGTCTTATGCATTGAATAATAATAATAAATTACACATAACTTCATGCAGTTACTTTAGCTAGCATTAACCTTTTCTTAGTTTGAGGGAGGACAGTTGCAATAATCCAATGTTGCTATATTGTAAATGTCTGATTAATCTTATTTAAGTGAATTTTGGAAAAAATATAAACATATATGTTTTATTAATTTTATTCAATATTATTACAATTTAACTATACCATACTTAGAAGCATATTATAATATTATTTCCAAGAAATTTTAGTATTTTATCAATATTTAATACCTTAGAAAAGTATACATGATAAATTAATCTTAATCTTTTTTGTATTTTTGAACTCTACATATTTTTTATATCTTTATAATTTTTTCATAATTTTGGAGCTTCTTTAGTGATGATCACAACATACTACTAAGACATTTAAACAAAAAAAAAAAAAAACACAAAATGGCACTTTCATTTTCAAATCACAAAATTCACAATAAATGGTCATAAGATCATACATGCTAGGCCAAACAATCATCCTCAAGTGCAAGGGCAAGCACCAATATTTGTTGGAAGGCAGGTACCAACACCTATTGCAAGATTTGCTCCTACATTAGCTTCGGGCAAGCATATGTTGATGCTCCTATTTAGAGTAGAGGGCCTCCTATTGCTCCTAGAGGACCTGAACTAAAGAGGGAGGCATGTTGCTCTCTGAAGAGCTGTTCCCGTGAGGGTTTATACCCTCACATTAGTCCTAACACATGAGGACAATGAAGTCATATCGCCTACTCTATTTTTCTCTGAATTTCCTTGAATTTTATTATCAAACAATAGTATGATTCATTCATCATTCCAAATGTTAAGAACATTACACTTCGCTAACAAACCTTACGACACTTATTTGATAATAGCGGGAGTCGCTCTTTTATTTTTGAGAGAATCACAAAGCTAATAGAGCTACCATGTCATTATTCAGAAGAAATTTTAAATGTGGGATTACTATCCGATGCCCATATGAACATTAAGAAATATTGCAATTGATATATCCCTATCAATAACTATATGTTTGATGCCACACTAGTGTTTCTCCTCATTACAAATTTTAATATAATCATGCAGATAAACTTATTGAGTAAGCATATGTAGTAAAAAAAATTTACTCTGAAAAGTGAACCAAAATCAAACATTTATGAGAAAACTAAGTACTGCGACATCTTTTATCAACGACATACAAGCAATAAAGTTAATGCAAAAAGGATTTAAGGAGCACTTAGTTACTACGATGACAAATAAAGAAAAAGGTATTCCTTTGACTGATACAAATGTTGTGAATGAATTTGCAGATATTTTCCCTAATTATTTTCTAGGATTACCTCTGGTGTGAGAAGTAGATTTATCAATTGATTTTATTTTTATTACACAAATCATTGTTATAGGCACCATACGTAATGGCTCTGAAAGAATTAAGAGAACATAAAAAAAATTTGTATAAATTATTAAACAAAGATTTTATTGTGGGGACCCTCCTCATGCCGGATTGATATCAAAGGATCAGCCCCGCATAAGGCTCCCCGTCGAGGAATCCGATTGAGCAGTTTAATTAGTACAACAAGTAAGCAGAAATAAGATCATCCATTCAATTAAAATAAGATTACATCACATAGTTTAATTTATTACAATAGCATAAAGAAAAAATATAAGAGAGATATGCTGACCCGATCCTCCTCACTTCTCAGTTACCTTGATCTCCACTAGCTCTTGACCTGGCATATAAAAGTGCGGGCTTTGGAATGCCGGTTAGTCCCGTAGGCTAAGTACAAGATATCAGCAAACATTTATAAAAGTGTTAGCGGTAAGCAATAAATGGATAAATACAAGAAAATATGCAGAGGTTTTATCCTGCAAAGTAAATTGTTAGGTTCACAAAAAAAATAGTGAAATACTAAATTTTATCTCAATATGTCAAATGAATTAGTATAATATGCAATGTCTTGCATCAGTAAGCATAATCATAAATAATTTGTCATGTGGGGCAAACACAGAACCTTGGGTTAGACAGAATGTGGATTCATATCATAACAGTATACCATACTGTGCCCCCCCCCGTAGGCTACAGCACGCTCCCTTATCTCCCCTCTTGATTAGCCCGCCATAATTCCGACCCAAGCTACCGTTTCAAGAACCCAAAATAATGCATGTATTCTCAAGACATTTCATTCAGTATTTAGTGACAGTAATGGATAACTTAAAAAGGAAAGTAAAACTGAATTTAAAACTCAAAACAGTGCTAAAGCGTTTAAAAGAAAGTAAGTAAAAAATAATGTAAGAAAATATCTGCTACCTTTTTTATGTGATCTTCAAGCTACCTGCATATTTAGTACTTAATCTAGTTAGTGACTAGTTTATTAATCATCCAAGTGGGTGTGCAAGTTTTATTTTATTAGATTATACAAGTGATTACAAGCACAACGATAATATTTTTGTCTAAATCTGAAAATGGCACGCTTTACGAGATAAAAGTAACTTTTAAAATTTTTGATGTCAAATTAAAAATCTGATAATATTTTCAGAATCTTTGAATTTTTTTAATCATTTTGATATATAATTTCACTATATTTGGACTCTAATTTTGAACGATGAATTTTTGAAGTTTTAATAATTTTCTGAATTTTTATTATTTTTGGGTTGACGGAATATTCCGTTACCGTTAATGATTTCCGTTAAGTTACCGTTAACGTTAACGGTAACGGTACTGTAGCTGACGAAAAGGAAATATTCTAAGAATATTTTCTTTCCGTTAACGGTGGATGACGGGTGCCACGTGGCGACCACGTGGCTGTGGGCACACAGAAATCTGCCACGTGCCATCTGGTGACACGTGGCTGCCACGTGTACAGACAAAGACGGCTTAGCTGCCACATGTCTGCCACGTGGCACTATGGACCTCCGAACTGCCACGTGGCTTCCACGTGGCAGTTACTGTTTATC
Organism: Gastrodia elata; assembly: GCA_016760335.1. Classification (NCBI taxonomy): domain Eukaryota; kingdom Viridiplantae; phylum Streptophyta; class Magnoliopsida; order Asparagales; family Orchidaceae; genus Gastrodia; species Gastrodia elata. The sequence goes on from CM028677.1 coordinate 41,387,861, forward strand.
TTCTTCGGGGTACCTGACGCGAACCTCCGCCTCCAGCGAACTTCGGGAGGTTATTCCGGCGAACTCTGGCGATCTTCCGACGATACGATGATTGCCTCCCCTCGGGACCGCTGAGGCCTTTAAATAAGCGGGGGCACCCCCCTCGTAGGCTCCGTCGTTGCCCCGCCGCTAAATCCCGATATGACACATGGCACACACGCGCCATGAAGTTTCCACGTGGCACCCCACTAGTTTGTGGCTCAATCAGGCATCGACACGTGGCATCACGGGTTCCGCGAAGATGCGACGTGTCTGCCACGTGGCATCAGTGGTGACGTAGCAAAATAATAGATTGCCACATGGCATCCGTGGTTGCGCGGCACAACGGGGGGTGCTGCCACGTGGCACCCCACTGGTTTGTGGTGCAATCAAGCATCAACACGTGGCAGCACGGGTTCCTCGAAGATGCCACGTGTCTGCCATGTGGCATCAGCGATGACGCAACGCAATAATAGATCGCCACATGGCTGCCATGTGGCATCCGCGGTTGCGTTGCACAACGGGGTGCTGCCACGTGGCACGCAGTGACGCGGCGCAATAACAGATCACCACGTGTCTGCCACGTTACGCTACGGTTGCGCGACGCAATAGGGAGCCGCCACGTGGCACATGATGATGCGGCTTAACGAGGTGTTGCCACGTGGCACCCGAAAATTCACACGCTGCCACGTGGCAATCCGAAGCTCAACATGCTGCCACGTGGCACCCGAGCCTCCGCATGGTGCCACGTGGCACCCGAGCCTCCGCATGCTGCCACATGGCACCCGAGTTTCAGACATTTTGCCACGTGGTGCCACGTGGCACATTGTGTTTTTGTGTTTTGCCACGTGGCACGATCCTGCTGGTTCTGCGCGATCTGACGGTGCTGATTGGTCCGATCCGGTGTCCACTGTTCGTACCCGGACAGCGGATTTCCTGCCATTTTTAATTAATGAATTTTTAAATTCCGAAAAATACAAATTTAATTAAAAACTTTAGGAAAATTTTAATTTCAAATGTATTATACGCATTCCGTTTGAGCTCCGAAAAATCTGAAATTTTCCCTCCTAGCTAATTTCGACGTTCCGGACCTAAATTTTCGTTCAAAATTTAAATTTGGGATATAAAAAAAAATTAAATTTTTCAGGGATGGAAATATTATATTTAATTAATTAATTTATTTGTTTAATTAAAATTTTAGGATATCATAACTTTAAATATAGTGATCCAAACATATCAAATATATGTCTTATTTTACTCAGAAAAATAAAATGAATCAAATGACGTAATTCAAAAATTCACTTCGGGGATTATTTAACCTAGTGACATTTTAGGTCATAAACAAACTCCCATAACTTTTTACCTAGTTATCCAAATATAAGCAATATGGGTCTTAAAATACTCACAAGAATAGCCACATCACTGTGATAGTTATAATGTTGCGAGTAAGAGTTGGTGCTTTTGTTGGCACTACCTGCCGTGGCCGGGAGGCAGCATTATTAGGTGGCACCGAGATTATATTTTGAGTTGGAGCAACCTCGATCCTTCCCTTAGGAATGATGTCTCCATCTACAGTCTTGTATGCTCGATAATGTTTATAGCTATGGCCCGAGTGGCCACATTGGTAGCATTGATTCCCACCATGGTAGCAGTGGCCTAGCGGGTGTGATTGAGAGCACTCCCCTTCCACGTGGTTCTTGGGGACATTGGTAGATAACTGGAACACTCGAGCTAGAGGACTAGGTTTGGACCTCTTGAAGTTGCATTAATTTGCTTCGGCGTGAAAGGGTCTCCTCCCTTGCCTTTCGGCGATCCTCTGCTCATTGTGCTCTAGCATGGTTACAGATTTCAAAAGATCGACGAATCGAGTGTGCCTTATCGGAATTAAGCTGGTGCGGATGGAGTCTTTTAGCCCTTCTAAGAATCTGCTGCATCGGGCTTCTTCAGTGTCCACGAGCTTGAAAGCGTACCTGTATAGTCTTATAAATTTAGCTTCATAAACGCTCACCGTCTTCCCTCCTTGGGTTAGCTTTATGAATTGATTTTCTAATATCTTTCGAGCTAAGTGAGGGATATAGCGACTCCAAAACTCACTGGCAAATTCCTCCCACAGGATGTCTTCTAGGTCTAATCCAGTAATCTTGGTGTCTTGCGACACCTTCCACCATCGCTTTGCCTCTCCTTTCAATAGGTATTGAGTTAACCTTACTGATTCAGAAGCTGGGCACTTCATACTATCAAGCTTATCTTCTATGAGCTGCAACCAATTTTCTGCCTCCATGGGGCCCCAGCTGTACCGTTGAAAGTGGGCGGGCAAAGTTTGAGGAAGCTTTGGAGAGCATCGTCAATCTTAGGCCTTGGTTCCGATTTAGGCATTCATAAGCAGAATGTTGGTTTTGGTTGGCGATAATAGTTGCCATCATCTCCAGCAATTGCTCAGTCATGCTTCTAACGTTCTCATTTGGTCGAGTTGCATCTCCGACGGGTACGTTTACAAAGCCTTCCCCAGTACTCATCTGTTCATTATAAACTATGTTAATATCTTATTTACTATGCCTAACTTATGCATTTTTATTTATTCGTTTGTAGGCTACGCCTCTACTTGGCATGTTCGATTACCTAAGTCTATCAAAAATGGATGCAGACGTGTTACTTGCCATCCTACTTAGACATGCTCAATCCAGCTCTGATACCAACTATGGGGACCCTCCTCATGCTGGATTAATATCAGAGGATCAGTCCAGCATGAGGCTCCCCGTCGAGGAATCCGATTGAGCAGTTTAAGTAGTACAACAAGTAAGTAGAAATAAGATTATCCATTCAATTAAAATAAGATTACATCATATAATTTAATTTATTACAATAGCATAAAGAAAAAGAATATAAGAAAGATATGTTGAGCCGGTCCTCCTCACTTCTCGCTACCTTGATCTCCACTAGCTCTTGACTTGGCACATAAAAGTGCGGGCGTTGGAATGCCGATTAGTCCCGTATACTAAGTACAATATATCAGTAAGCGGTAAGCAACACATGGATAAATACAGGAAAATATGCGAAGGTTTTATCCTGCAAAGCAAATTGTTAGGCTCACAAAAAAAATAGAGGAGTGCTAAATTTTATCTCAATATGTCATATGAATTAGTATAATATGATATATCTTACATCAGTAAACATAATCGTAAATAATTTGTCATGTTGGGCAAACACAAAACTTTGGGGTCAGACAGAATGTGGGTTCATATCATAATAGTATACCGTACTGTGCCCTCCCGTAGGCTACAGCACGCTCCCTCATCTCCCCTCTTGGCTAGCCCCGCCATAATTCCCACCCAAGCCACCGTTTTAAGAACCCAAAATAATGCATGCATTCTTAAGACATTTCATTCAATATTTAGTGACAGTAATGGATAATTTAAAAAGGAAAGTAAAACTGAATTTAAGACTCAAAGCAGTGTTAAAGCATTTAAAAGAAACTAAATAAGAAATAAATGTAAGAAAATATCTGGTACCTTTTTTGTGTGATCTTCAAGCTACCTGCATATTTAGTACTTAATCTAGTTAGTGACTAGTTGATTAATCATCTTAGTAGGTGTACAAGTTTTATTTTATTATGTTATAAGGTGATTACGAGCACAATGATGGCATTTTTGTCAAAATCTGAAAAATGGCACGCTTTACTAGGCAAAAATAATTTTTTAAAATCTTGACGTCAAATCAAAAATCTGATAATATTTTTAGAATCCTTGAATTTTTCTGATTATTTTGATATATAATTTCACTATATTTTGACTCCTATTTTGAAAAATATGAATTTTTGAAGTTTTGAGAATTTTTTGAATTTTTACTATTTTTGGGTTGACGGAATATTCTGTTACCGTTAACGCTAACGGTAACAGTACTGTAGCTGACAGAAAGAGAATATTCCAGGATATTCCCTTTCCGTTAATGTAACGAAATTCGTTAACGGTGGATGGCGGGTGCCACGTGGCGACTACGTGGCTGACACGTGGCTGCGGGCACATAGAAATCTGCCACGTGTCATCTGGTGACATGTGGCTACCACGTGTACAAACAAAGATGGCTTAGCTACCACGTGGCACTGTTGACCTCCGAACTTCTATGTGGCAGCCACGTGGCAGTTACTGTTTATCTTCTCCGGCGTACTTGACGCGAACCTCTGCCTCTGGCGAACTTCGGGAGCTTTTTCCGGCGAACTCCGACGATCTTCCGACGATCCGATGGTTGTCTCTCTCAGGCTCACTGAGGTCATTAAATAGGCGGGGGCACCCCCCTCGTAGGCTCTGTCGCCACCCCACTGCCAAATCCTGGCATGACACGTGGCAGTCCTCTATGCGTCGGTGTTGCGGTGCTGCCACGTGTCGCCACGTGGACCAGATGCGTCATGAAGCTGCCACATGGCACCCCTGGTTAGTGGCGCAATCAGGCATCGACATGTGGTATCACGGGTTTCGTGAATATGCCATGTGTCTGCCACGTGGCATCAGCAGTGACGTGGCACAATAATAGATCGCCACATGGCTGTCATGTGGCATCCACGGTTGCGCAGCACAATGGGGTGCTGCCACGTGACATGCGATGACGCGGCGCAATAACAGATCACCACGTGTTTGCCTCGTGGCGACGCGGTTGCGCGACGCAACAGGGAGCCGCCACGTGGCACATGATGATGCGACTTAACGAGGTACTGCCATGTGGCACCCGAAGATTCGCACGCTGCCACGTGGTAATCCGAAGCTCAACATGCTGCCACATGGCACTCGAGCCTCCGCGTGCTGCCACGCGGCACCCAAGTTTCAGACATTTTGCCACGTGGCGCCACGTGGCACATGGTGTTTCTGTGTTTTGCCACGTGGCACGATCTGCTGGTTCTGCGCAATCTGACGGTGCTGATTGGTCCGATCCAGTGTCCGCTGTTCTGACCCGGACAACAGAATTCACGCCATTTTTAATTAATGAATTTTTAAATTCTGAAAAATAAAAATTTAATTAAAAACTTTATGAAAAATTTAATTCCAAATGTATTATGCGCATTTTTTGTCAATTTGAGTTCCGAAAAATCTGAAATTTTTCCTCCTAGCTAATTTTGATGTTCCGGACCTAAATTTTCGGTCAAAATCTAAATTTGGGATATAAAAAAAATTTAAAATTTTTCGAGGATGGAAATATTATATTTAATTAATTTATTTATTTATCTATTTGTTTAATTAAGACTTTAGGATAGCATAACTTTGAATATATTGATCCAAACATATCAAATATAGGTCTCATTTTACTCAGAAAAATAAAATGAATCAAATGACGTAATTCAAAAATTTAATTCGGGGATTATTTAACCTAGTGATATTTTAAGTCATAAACAAACTCTCATAACTTTTTATCTAATTATCCAAACATAAGCAATATGAGTCTTAAAATACTCGCAAGAACAGCCCCATCACTGTGATAGTATTAGTTTTTTCATTTGGAGCTTAGTTTGTAAGGTGACATTTTGGACTCTCTCCCAAAATGACCAAAATGCCCTTGATCTTCAATTAACCATAACTTTATCAATTGGACTCCAAATTAAGAAATACAAGTGCTACCTAGCTTAGAATTTTAGTGCCAACAGTAAACTACAGCCAAATTTAAGTTTTGAACCGTAAAAACCCTAAGTTGCCCAAAATACCCCTAACCCTAAATAGGTCATAACTTGACCAAATGGAGTCCAAATTGGGTCTACTCCCAGTTAAAGTGCTCAGTATGATATAGGAAACTATAGTTGCTAATTTTTTTTAGCAGTAATTCTATTTAATAATGACACGGGTCATCACATTCATTCATCCCAGTATGTAGCCTTGGGGAGCCCCTATGCTCTTCTTCAAAAATAAGGACAATACTTAAGGATGCAATGGTTACAAAGAATTAAACATGATGACCACTAAAAATAGATATCCTCTACCTCATATTGATGCTTTATTTAACTAACTCGCTAGAGTTGTATTCTTTTTAATGACTATTTTGGGATCTAATTATCACCAAGTGAGAGTAAGGGAAGAGGGATTTCCCAAAAAAACATTAAGGTATGGATACTATGAATTTTTAGTGATGTCCTTCGATTAGACTTATGCTCCTTCAATTTTTATGGATCATATGCAAAGGGTCCTCAAACCCTATTTGGATAAATTTATTATTATCTTCATTTATAATTTCTTTATTTATTCCAGGACCTGAGAGTGATGCACGATAGGCAGCTCACAAGAGGAGGAGGCCCATGGCACGAGCATGTGCATGGAGAACGGCTGGAGGCTGCATGATTTTGATAGGACATGTGTTTGGTTAATTTGTGCACATGTGATAATTATAGATGTTTGTTTATTTTATTTTAGTATTTATGATAATGTTAACATTATGTGATTGTGTTCATATGTTAAATTTAATTGTGAATGTTAATGATCTTTTGAGGAATTGTAACATGGCCTTTTTGGTTTATTAGCATTGCTAAGTTAGAACTTGAATTTGGGGCTGTTATATATCCTTATTGTAAGCCCTTATTTGATGGTTAATGACATTTGCTTCCATATATCTTGCTTGGTAGCTCTTATTTTGGTGCAGAAACTCAAAAATCATTGTTAGTGTGCATAATCTTGATACTAAAGGATGCTAAAGGAATCAAGATTTCCATAGTCTTGCTCAAATATATATTTCTTTTTTTTTGTTTTCTCCATTTTCTTGTTTTTCCATATATTATATTTTATTTCCATTTTATTTCACTAAAATTGGCTTCCGTTCCGGCCATCAAACACCCATCCAATGAAATATACACAAAAATCAACATCCTTTTACTTCAGTATCTATAGACCTCTAAAATAACCATTAAATTGCATAAAATAAGGTAATACATATTTTTAACCTCCACCAAAACATCCTCCCAAAACTTTGTCCAAATTTGACTTCATTTGACCCACTAAATATTTTCTTGAAATTGAACGATTATATAAGCACACATAATGGCTTAACCCCACTTAATGACACCATTTTTGGTACCAGAGCTAGTTTTCACACTTTGGTGAAGAAGAAAATGTTTTTTCTGCCTTAATTTTTTTATATTTTCTTGAATTTTCTTAATTTTTCTAATATTCTAACATCACTGGCGACCAACAGCTACCGCTGTCGCACGCCAGCCCACACACGGGCATCCGCTCATACATGTGCATGCTTGGGCACGTACGGGAGCTGCCGCACAAGAAACATGCACCACTTTGCAAAACATAGGCCCGGTCTGACCTGAATGGATCACCCAGCCCAGTTCAAATGTACTGTCTTGGTCGGACCCATGCTAACTCAATTCAGCTCAACCTACAACCCACTTCAACTCGAGGAATAGTGAAGTTGACCCATAGCTGACCTGACAAGGTTAGAACTAGCTAGTAAATGTTAGATTCAACCAGAAATGTGCAACAAACTTTTGGCAATAAACTTATGGACAATCCAAAACTTCGGTTTTAGAGTCATTTGCACTATTGGAAAGCTGAGACTCTCAATTAAACTCCAATGGCAACCAATAAAAGATTTGAGTACTCAATTGAGGAGGAAGGCATAAAGTCTTGACACATGAACGATAATTAATTTCCCCTCAGCGAGATAAGTTCTTTAATTTTCTTGTATTTAAAATTTTTTAGAGCATGGAATTTACTATCAATATTTCTTTTAAGAAAATTTACCTATCAATTGCAATTCTTGTATAATTTTGTGTTTTGCCTGATTATAATGTGCTCCACCATAACTAGCCAACCAATTTACCTCAAAACATACACAAACTCTTGAGTGACTCCTGTGAACTTTTGTGCTATTAAAGAATGAGCTACATTTAAATGGTATTTGAAACACTTTCTAATCACTAGCTTATATCAGTACAATGATTGCATTAATTCATTAGATTAATGACATTTGTCATTCAATCTTTATGTTGCATGTTTATTAAAGCACAAGCAAAACTAAAGCTGCATGGCTAATAATCAAGAACTAATTAGGATTGGATTTTAAATAAGTGATTTGAGGGTTTAAATACTTCTATGGCTATAATAGAATCAAAATATAGGCAATTCTTAGAAACAATGCACTTAAGGAATACTCAGCATCATCAACCACTCCCTCATCATCAAACACCCCAAATTAGATCTAGAGCTCATCATATCCTTTCACCTCAAGCTATGATGACTACCTTTATGAGATTATGCATAAACCCAATCATAAGAGGTAGAATTCATAAGGAATAAGATTATGAGAATGAATTTGATTATTTACAGTCGAGGAGGGGCCACCAAGGTCTTGATAGGATGACCCCATTGGGATGAACAAAAGTAGAGGCTCTTCATATGATGGAATTCAATATCCTAAAAGAATTAAACACTAGATGACCCAATTGGAAGAATTATTCGAGTGATTATCAACAAGTCGCCTTTGCTCGCATAAAAATAATTAGACATGCCAAAATATTCTGAAATAACTACCTCTAAAAGGAAATAATAATTGATCGAAAGAGAATCACATGTGTAAAGATGCGAGAGATCCTGAATGAAAATTATTGCCCGTATCATCATCATAAACATGTAAAATACACAATATATCTCAAGAAACCTTGTATGCCAACTAGTACTACTTCAGGATCACTTCCTGCACCCATATAAATTCCTTTCATTTGTTCACAAAAGGATCGTACTAACGCGATACCTATTACATCAAAACTAAAAAATGGGGCTAATATTTAGTCGATTACACTTTCCACCTCACCTTTTGATATTGCACTTACAATTATCCAACATAAGGAGCCTAAGAATTCAGTTTATGTGCCTATTATATATACAGTAAAAGACTACATCTTATGTTAAGAGTTTGAGAATTTGGAAGGGGTTCAAGTCTTACACGTTAATAAATTACCCACAATAATGAGGAATCTACCTTTCCTCCACCTATTACAGATCTCCTTTAGAAAATTCATGAAACCTCACTTGAGGATCTTCCAGATGAGTTGGCACCTCTACAAGAAATTCAACATGCTAATAATTTTAAATTAGCTTCTCAACTTCCCAACTTGATATACTATCATTTTAACCTCGAGGAGCAAGCCAAGCATCAATGGCAAGTAGGTGCCTTTCTCCAAAAAGGTTTCTTATGAGAAATTTAAAGCCCACTGTGGTTAATGAGTACTACACTAAGCCTTTAATGATCATTATAACTACCAGAAGATTATCCAATTGAAATGGTAAATAAGTTATTAATGAATCTAGTAAGGAATATTCTAGTAGAGAACTTCATCACTTGGGATTTATTCATTCTTATGATAAAATTTGCCTATTATACTACAATTTCTAGAACAAATAGAACACTATTCGAAAATACTTATGGGTACTAATGAACCCATTATTTATAGTAGCTTTGCATATTAATTTATGTGTATTTTGATTATATAAGAGCCTATTTTAAGTTATTTTTGCAGCACTAAAAAGAAAAATATAGCAAATAGAGCAAACATGTAGTTCCAAGAAAATAGAGGGCCATGCGCTACAATTCTCCCTGGCATGCATTTGCGAAGGCCAAGCGTTTTGATGCACCATGGCGGGCATTTGCGAAGGCTAGGTGCTACGACTTGTCCTGGTTCCCATTTGCGAAGGTTAGGTGCTACAATGCACCCTGGTATGCATTTACAAAGGATAGGTACTACGTAGTTGCCTAGCGCTCTTTTGTGAAGCCCAGGTGCTACGGCGTGCCCTGGATCTCATTTGTAAAGGATATGTGCTACAATGTGCAATAGCGTGCATTTGCGCAGGCTAGGTGCTACGGCGTGCTCTGACACCCATTTGCGAAGGCTAAGTGATACGGTGCATCACAATGGGCCTTTGGAAAAAAATGAAATTTGGAACATTCAATGCAGATCGAACCATTGGTGCCCAGGCACACCTCGGCGCTCGCTGTTCAGAAAGAATAATAATCTAGAATAGCTAAGAGATGGAAATATTCAAAGGATCTAATTAATTAACTCTTTCAGCTCCCAAGATTGATTTAAAAGGGGAGATATTCAAAGGACCTAATTAATTAATTCATTTAGCTCTCAAGACTGATTAAAGAGGAAAATAATTAAAGAATATGAGGGATAATTAACTGATTCAGCCACAAGACTAAGAATTAAAAAAAAGATATTTAAAGAAAGAGAAAAAAGACAAGATCTTTTTGAGAGTTTAGGAGGGGAAAAAACCCTAGCCACCAAAGTATAAATTTTAGAGAGTTTTCTCAATAAAGAAGGTAGCAACAAAAAGAAGAGATGAAGTCTGAGAGCAAAATGAGGGATCTTTAGAGTAAAGAAAAGAGAGAAAGAATATCTTTGAGAACATGAAGAGTAGTTCCTAATGTATTGTATTTTTTTTTAGTTTAATTTTTTTATTATAGAGAAGAATGTCTTTCTTATGCTTTATTTTTATGTATTTGTGTTTATCATTTGTAATGACAGCCTAAACCCCCTTTTGGGGAGGGTTAGGCTCAGAACTATGAATATGCAATTTTCTATTGTGCAATGCAAAATATAACCTTTATTTACTAAACGTGTGAGAATAAATTAATGCTCAAAAGAAATATCTATTTGGATCACCTATTACGATATGTTCTAAAAAAATGAAGAAAATAATCATAGAGCTTCAATTGCTCATTTCTGAATCTCGGCCCAGAAATTCAATGCATGATTTGCTGTAAAAGTTTCATATTTTCGTGATCTAAGTTAATAAGTAATCTATTTCTTAGACATAAGAATATATTTTATAAGAAGGTTTGTTATAGAGTCATTTGCACACTTATTCTTGATCATAAAAATGCTTATGTGATATTTTTGAACATCAAAGAGTTCAGAATAGAACTAAGCAGTGTATTGCAGTAATTACATCACACTATCACAATCAAGTCTAAGTCCTAAGTTAAGAGGTCTCATAGGAGATCGACTAAAGGCGATATCATGATTGAATATGATGAGAGATCAATGTGTGTGAGGCATCACTAGTGAACCTACATAATTATAGCTTTATGAAAAGGACATATGAAGTAATCTCTGACATCAAACTAGATACAGAATTACAAGCACTATTTTATTTATTTTATATGTTCTTACATAACACTTCCCAACTTATTCCAACTAATCACAACAAATTAGTGTAATCTTAGTCGATAGAAAATATGCAAAATTACTATTTTGGTCATTCAAACATACGTAAAAAAGAAAGTATTTAGTAGCTAATATACACAATTTATTGAGAATGATAATCTAGACTATGTCATATATTGCTCCAGACCACGTGCACTTGCGTGTTCACGCGGACACAATTTTAGGTATGTAAAGCTTTTAGCACTGTTGTCAAGGTACAACTGATTAGTATTTAAGAAATATTTTAAAGTAGTGATTCAAACATTTCTTTTTATTTTATTTTTTTGTGTATTGTTTATTTTCTTATTTATTATTATCAACTTTTTCAAAATATTTATGTGAAAAAACTTACTGAAATATAAATTTGAAGTTAGAGCTTGTGAAATGAGTTTTATTAAGTAATGATAGAAAGGTGTATGCAAAGTGAGGGAGAGTGAATTTTACTTTTTGACCCAAAGATTGAGAGAACTCTACACATATTTACTAGGCAATTAAGATTCAGCAAAGAAAGTTACACGATGTCTTACGATAACTTAGGAGAGTCATTATACGATAGCTAAGAGAAGTTTAAGGAACTTTTAAGAGAATGCCCACATTATGGATTACCATTATGGCTCCAGGTGCAAACCTCTTACAATTAGTTAAATAAAAGCATCAACTGGAGGATCAATATACAATAAGACTCAAGCAGAAGCATACAATCTATTAGAGGAAATGGCCATTAACTCTTATCAGTGTCCTGTTGAAAGAATATACAAACTAAGAGACACATTTATTTCCTCACAATTAGAGTAGACTTTTGATATGTGGAGTAATGAATATACTTCCAATGAAAATACTCTTATGCAAACAAATCCTTACAACTTGGAATGGAAGAATTAACAATCCTCATTGGAGAAATTAATGAAAGAATTCAGAATTTACACAAAAAACATCATGCAAATAATATATGCTACATCAAATAGGCATAATGTCTTATTAATAGCTCAAGATATTTCAGTAAAAAGAATTGAGGGACCTTTAGAAGAAATAAGGCAACAATTAGCTAAATCAGCATCTATAGCTGCTCTCACATAAGATATTGTGCATAAATAAAATTTTTATATTAAAACTATAATGATTGATTATTGATGGTAGCCAAGGGCAGGCTAATTAGGAGAAATAAGAAGACCTCATATTCTCAGAGAGTGAATATGAGTGTTTGTTGTATTTGAAACCCCGCTTTGTTTTACTGATTAAACAGACGTGTTTAACAAATCGCTTCACTCTGTAAGTCACTACAGAATGAATAATTTTATAAAATAACTTCAATTAAATAAAATATGAGATCTTCTACAATCTTATTGATTGTGAAGATACATCATAGCTTTTTATCTATGTTACTTTACAAAGTTCTAGACTATGAAAATTATAGACTAATAGTCTAAGACCTTTCTTCAACTACTATGCTTTGCACTTTTCATGTTCTTAATACTGCACTTTACTTATTTATAATTTATTTATACTACAGTGAATATTGTTATAATTTCATTTAAATACTTCATTGTTTACTTTTCTTACTTAGTAAAATTCCATTAAACATATACATATTTCATTTTATTTACTTTTATATGCACACTTTAGTATATTCTAGCCTATTTAGGATGCTTTACCCTTACTTTATTTGCAGACTAGATTGTCTATACTTGTGAGTACTCTTACTCAATCTTTTACTTCAATTGTCTTTCTTTACAATTGTCTACTTTCTTTCCATACTTATATACTTTCATTTTGCACTATTGCTTATGCTTAAATAATAAATAGTTGTAATATCTAAATTGAACTTAAGAATGTTTAGAAAAATCTTAAAATATGTTTAGACTATTTAGTCTAACTATACTTTTCTTTTTATTGGCTTTGCCCTATCACATTTAAATGCTAAAATGTGATAGATAATGTGCATTTGGAGGCTAGTGAAGCTGGACCAAGTGCTTAAGCTTAAATATATTAAAATTGCTTCTGCCTAATTAGTTAATTACTTAATTTTATATTAAATGCGAGAGAGAGACTTTACTTTCTTTATTCTTTATTTTAATATTGGCATGTAATATTTTAAGTTAATTGCTTATCCTTAATTATTATGTGTTGGAAATTAGAACTTATACTTAAATACTTAGTTTGGATAAATGGATACATAAATGGATACTTAAATGGATACATAATGGAAATTTTGATTTATATGTGAATGGATTGTACAAATATGTCATGCTTATTGAACTAATTGTTGCATATTGTATTCATCCTTACTTGTAGCATATCTGCATATGCATCCCCTAATTGTAAATCTCTTAATGTTATATGTGAATATATTACTCTTACCCTTGCTTGCAAATGTTATTTTCATATGTATGTTACAATCACTTAAAATTCTTATTGAAATATATGATTATAACTATCATTTGCTTCAAGTGATTATAAGTATGTCTATTCACATGTTTCATATCTCTTATTCATAATTATAATCAATTTTATTCAAGCATTCTTATTACTTGCATATATTATCAATTCATATCACTCTTTCCTTTGTACATATTTTGATCTCAATTTCTCTTTTGGATTCATAATTAAGTACTATCTTGTACATGCATACAATTAACATCTTCACACATGAAAGTGTAACTACCTTGATCTCATACATGCATGTGAACTCATATTTATTATATCATATTCATCATACATGTATTTTAATGTTATTAGTTTCCTCATCTTAACTTAAGACCCTCTTCTAATCCTTGGCCAAATATAGCATCTAATGATTTGGGTTAGCTTCATTCTAATCCAGTATTAGATATTATGGTGACGCATAAATGTTGAGTTTAGTTACTACTCAATATTGGGGTCATCACAAGAAGTGTCAACCAAAGATCCAACATGAATAGGTCCAAGTCAAGGTGAGAAAATCAAGACCTAGAAAAGCAAATCCTAATTATTGGAATTATGAAAAATCAAGACACTTTAAGAAATATTGCCATATTTTGAGAAATTAGAAGGCAGAAAGGATAAGACCTTAGTGAATGTTTCAATGGAGGAAGATCAGGATACTTTGATCTTATCACTCTTAAGTATTGAATCATGGGTTATTGATTCAGATGCTTCATTCCATGCAACTCCAAGCAAGAATGCATTCAAAAAGTACACCAAATGCTATCTAGTATACTTGGAAGATGATAAGGCCTGCGATATTGTAGGTAAAGATGATGTTGACATTCAGTTACCAAACAGATCAGTGTGGAAACTAAAGGATGTCTGACATCTTCCTTGTCAAAAAAGGAACTTGATTTCAGTTAGTCAGTTAGCTCGTAAGGGCTATGGTACCAGCTTTATAGGAAACTCTTTGAAGATCACTAAAGGTGCACTGGTCATAGCTCAAGGCAATATGGAGGGGACACTTTACCTGATTAATAAAATGTCATATTATATTGTATCAGCAAAACAAGAAGATTTACTTATACGGCACCAGAGGCTTGGTCACATGAGCGAGAAAGGATTGAAGTCATTGTTATCGAGAGGAAAGATTCTATGATTGAATTATGTTGACTTGGAGTTTTGTGAAGATTGCTTTTATGGCAAGCAAAAGAAAGTCAATTGCTCAAAAAATGGGAGAGATATAAAATCTCAGAAATTGGAGCTAGTTCATATAGATGTATGAGGGCCAGCCCTTATCTCTTTACTTAAGGAGCAACCTATTTTGTCACATTCATAGATGGTCATATAATGAATGTTTAGGTTTATTTCTTAACGCAATAATCTGACATATTTACTAAATTCAAGAGATTGTTAGCCTTGGTGGAGAACAAAACAAGTTTAAAGCTCAAATGCATAAGACCAGACAACGATGGGGAGTACTGTGTCAAGAAGTTCAAGGAGTATGTGCTTTGAATGAGATCAGGCGAGAGTTTACTATTCCAGGAACACCTCAAAAAAATAATTTTGCAGAACGCATGAACATAACCATCATAGAATATGTAGTGGTTTGATATTAGATTTGTTGGACCTTATCTAGCATATAGAGCACTCCCCTTGCTGTAGGATCATATTGAGTGATACATATAATCAGCAAATAACATTCATTTATGGAATGCAATGCATCAAAAAAGTGTCTTAATTAACTATTACAAACTTGAATTAAGAGAACAAAAATAAATAAAGGAAAATAAAAACAGCCAATAGTGGCACTAGTGGTATTAATATAAATACTCGACCCTACAGCCTGTGTTCCAGAGTTCCAATGAGTTCTCGACTTAGGCACGTTTCAAAAGTGTCGGCATTTAAATATCAGTTATTTATGAGACTAATCACCAAATAATAGCAATATTTATTAAAAATAAAATGAGAGCAAGAAAAATATTGAGCTTTACAATATATTCTTACATAAACTTGTTTTAGCTACAACGACATTTTAGCAAAAAAATATTTGATGTCACAAAAATGTATATAGAATCTTCATGCTTTTATACCCCTAAAAACCACCCATGGGATGCCAAGATTTACCTCCTTTCATCATTGGATTTTGGTGGTTTGTATTCTGAACTGTGTCGGGCGCCCAGGCGCGCATGGCTCGTTTTATTATATGTGCGTCTAATGCTTGGGCATCATGCTCTTTGTCTGTCTGGCGCTTAGTGCGCACCTAAGCGTGATCCTTTCTATTTGGTTGGCGCTTGAGGCATCCCTGAGCGCTTGCCTCTTTGTATACTTGGCGCCTAGGGCATGCCTGAGCGCGTGACTCTCTATTTGGTTGACATCCGGAGCGTGCATGGATGCACGAATCTCTGTTTTGCTAGAGCCTGGGACACGTCTAAGCGTTTAGTTCTCTGTCCACTGCTTCTCAAGTGTTAGCTTGAGGCACCTAGGCACGCATGAGCACGTGGCTGTTCTCCTTAAGCTAATTTCAACGGTAATGCTTGAATTGCTGTGAAATTCAAAACAAAAATTAAAATATACAAAAATATATTAATAGTAACTCATTCTAGCATAAATAAACACAAAAATTTGAGGATTAATTTAGTTTAAATACATGATTTATCACACCCCCACACTTAAGCTTTTGCTTGTCCATGAGTAAGAAGAATTATAAAATATGTTTAATGATAGCAAGATATTTATGCTTATGCTGAAGTGCTTATCTTTTCCTTACGAAATCAAAATATTTAAGGAAGTTAGCAAAAAAATGTCGGATTGTTGGCTTTCGTGAGTTCGCTCGGATTTTATCATCCTACTATGCCCAGTCTATTGAGAAATCAGATTTATTCGCCTCAATTATATTCGGTCATGACGTGTGCTTCTACTAAATTTTGGTGTGAAAGTAAGTTTGTTTGTTCAATAGAAATTGTTTAGATAAGGACTTAGGTTATTTAAATAGCATATGTGCCCCTCATGATATATAATCAACATTTTAGGAAGAGACATTTTTTCGTCATCTTATTTTTTTTTCTTAAGTTTCGTGTGACAACTCTCACTCTTTTTCTTATAAACACATGCAATTAAGCATGAGAGCTTATAATCATGCGGAATATAGGAGCTTAGCACCCATTAGTCCATAGTCTAAATCATTCACTTTTCAACTCACCCTCTCCCAAACTTAGCCTAGTTCATAATTCATATTGGCAAGGGATTCTATGTTAGCTTATATCAAATCATTTTCAATTAACAAAACTTGTGGATTTAAGTCCCCCCTTACATTTGTTTTCTAACGCTACCCGCTGCCATTCAACACCAACTCTTTTTTTAGCATTATGTTCAAAGTTACAATACAACACATTTAATAGCATAGCCATATTAGCAGATTTTCATTGTACTTGAAGAGAAACATTTGCTCAAGTGATATAAAAACACAAAATAAGAAAATAAAACTACATAGACAAAATAAAAAAAACTACAACATTATTGTAAAAAGATAGTGAGAAAGAAACATCTTTGTGTCAGTCCTCCTCCTCTTCATTTACTGGTTCTTGGTTATATCTTCATAGTATGGCCAGGATCAGTCGGCTCGTCCAGCGTAGGTGGAAATGATGGGAGGATTGCTTCATGTGGGACTCCATGCATCTACTGAAATAATTAAATAATGCACTAAAATATTCATTAGTACAGTGTTGTTGGTTCTTCAAGGAGTCCTTGATGAAGGCGACATTAAACTCAACCCATTTACCCATCCTATTGTGGATATTGACAAATTGGTCAAATCGATGATGAATCTCTTTTAACAATTCTCTTCTCTCCATTGTATCAAATGATTCAGTTTCCCTTTCTATTTCTTGGAAGGCTTCAGGTTATTTTATCGACAGTCTTTTGAATGTTGCTCTTCGTCAATGGGGCTCTCATCAAAAGCCTCAGTTCCTAATCATTGACGATGACACCTTGTGTCATGCAGAGCTCGGTGATCAATGACTCGAACGGCATCACCGGTAAACTCTGTAGTAGTGCACTCCATAGCTGATTAAAGATTAGTTTCCCCACATCTATGGGTCTGAATTTTTTAATAGCAAAATTCAGTTCAGCTCAAGATCTCGTCACATCACTCAAATGACCAGTTGGCACTATTTTACTAGAGATGAGGATATGCCATGCTTTAGATTTCTGGGATAAGGCGGAGCTGGGGAAGTTAGTTCTCAACCTTCCAAGAAGTTGGATGAGCGGGATGATTTTACCAGTGTGAGAATGTCCGCTTTAGAAAAATCTATGGCCTTCCCACGCACCCAAATTATATGGTTCTTATATTTAAATGCATTAGTGTACACTCCTTGGATGAGTGGGATGCTTATGATGGTAGGTTCTCGCATAACTTCTCCCAATTTCGGCCTGTTATATGCAGTAATACCACGAGGTATGGGGCTGCGAATTCTCGTTCTTGAATCAGCTTCCTCTACAATGTAATCATTTGGAAAATCTGTGCAGCATCATACGAAGCTAACTGGTTCACGTCATAGGATTCAAATGGACGAATATTTCCTACTACCATTCATGTGGAGGTCGTGATCTGTTTTGCATAAGAACAAGACTTTGAAGAGAATGAGATCAATAGATTTTTAGAAGAGAATGAGGAAATTTCTGAAAGATAATTCAGATTTTCTAGCCTTTATAGGCTGGACTCAAAGTATCACCACGTGAGAATCTCTCACCCATCAGATCAATGTGTGTCCACCATGGCAAAATTCCATTGAGTGGTTAACATGGTTGTCAAAGACCTACTTTTGACCAAATAAATTTTGGAACAAAAGCACATGCAAAAGGTTTCCCATAGGTGCCCTAAGCTATCACAAGATCCCCAAGGATGTCCAATTGAACAACAAGTTGACTGGTTATACAACATGTGTCTGGGCACGCTTGGGCATTTGGGCTTCCTGCTCTCCAGAAAGGCGACTGCTAGAGGGCGCATGGGCATCTAGCGCTAGATTGCGCTTGAGCGTAGGGCGCTTGAGCGCACTTGAACGCCTGGGCATCAGTTTGCCCGGTCAGCGTCCAAGACCCACTTCCTAACCTTTAAAAGTTAAACACCCCAACTAACTCATTCTCTAATTATTATTTTCTAAAACATAAACTAAATGACTATAAAAAAGAAATAAAATGTACTGAACTAAGCACCTATTTTGAGTTGCCTCCCAAAAGTGCTTAGTTTAACGTCTGATAGACTGAAAATGCATGTCTGCGACACGCAAATGCATGTGGTCTGAAGTAATATGAGATGGTGAGATTCCGAGAATTATCGTCCTTTGGAACGACATTTTGTTTTGTTACTAGAGTGTACTTAGGTTCACTAATGTTTAAATATAAAATAAGTGTTTTGGTTTTGGTCATGAATTACTGTAGTCATATATTCTTATTTTGAAAATATTATTTGATGAAAATAGGGAGAGTTGGGTTTTGGCATGCAATTCAATAAAGTTTACATACTAGTACTCTTCGGTTTAAATGTCATGTCAAGTGAATTGGATATATTTTATTATTTAATAATCAAGAGACTTAGTCTTCTCTAAGGAGTCCCCTAAATATCCTAAGTCTTGTCTAGTGCTCAGCATTGAACAGCTGTCGCATTCTCTTTCGACTCTTAGACATTTATGAGATCTTTATTTGATGAATTCATTCCTTACGTCTAAGTTATAAAATCTTGAGTTGTTTGAGCATCTCATGAACATGATTTCATTAATGGCACTCATGCGTCAATTTTAGATTTAGCTAAGGAATTTAGCTACTAGGCTACATGGGTTTATGTCACATCACCCAATAACGCTCAACGCTCTAAGACCTCGCATAAACCTAAAATGAGCTATGGAGCTCTATTGATGATTCTCGACTCTCATGCATCATCCTCTTGATTTAGCCAAGGTTATTGTGCTACAAAGCTCAATAGAGCTTGTCACTCAGCCTTAGGATTAACATGCACTATTAACCTCGCATAAATTAACCAAGAGCTATGGAGCTCAGAAATTTGTATATTACTTCCATGGCTCAATTGATCTACTTAAGTCTAAGGCTATGCACCGAGCGTTTTCGCACAGCGAATATTGTCACGGGCATTCGCAGCGTCAACTCTCTAGTGTGCATCTCCTTATATCTAAGCTATCTAATTGAGCTCAGTGGTATTTTTCATTTAAATGATTTATCCATAGACTTTACATTCCAAATTCATCATTCACATAAATGCAATGAAAATAAACTAAGTGACATTCATTTAAATATGAAGAGTACACATCGTTTCAATCCTTACATTCTTACATGCTTAACACCCAACCCTCCCCAAAGATGATTTAGGCTTCATTGAAATATAAAAACAAGATAAGATACAGGAAATGATAAGACCTTGCATAGCTTTTACAGGAAAAGTAAAGAAGTAAAAGAGGGGTACAATACTAGGGAACAGCTTTCGCACTCTTCTGGCTCTCTCTCTTCCTTGGATTTTCCTTCCTCTTCTGCTTTATGTGCTCCACTTCTTTACATGTTGCAGCATTCTTCTTCCTTGGGAAGGTCTCTCATCTTCTTTGAATCTACAGCAGTCTCTAGGGCAAGGAACTCCCGAGCTGATAAAATTTTGGAAACTTTGTTCAACATTTCTTCTTTGCTTTTATACTCATTTTATTTTCTCTTCAGTATTTATGCAACCAACCTTTCCAAATTCTTGAGAATTGAGTTTCATTATATTTTATTCTGTTATTATTTTTGAAATGAGAAATTTGAAATGTGTTGCAATCAATTTTGGTTGTGGGAAAAGGAAAAGTTATGTCCACTGGCCTTCCCAGTGCTGATTTGAATGCTTGTTGCAGAGAGAAATTACAGCGGGCGCTATAGCGCCACACACACTGTGCGTCGGGAACTGCAGCGCGTTAGAGCGCCGAACTCTCTGTTTGATGGGCGCTATGGTGCGCTGTAGCACCATGATTTCTGTTTAATATGCGATGCGGCGCAATGTAGCGCTAGAATGCGCTACGGCACGCTTGAGCGCTTGACTTTCTATTTTTAAGCGCGCTATGGCACGCTGTAACATCAGGCTTTCTGTTTGAATCCGTCGTACACGCTGGGGCGCGATGTAGCGCCCAAAATTCTCCATTTTTATCAATTTCTTTCTTTTTTTGTAATCTGATCACTTCCAAGTTGCAATGACAATAAAACACATTAGATTAATACTGGTTTCAAAAAAATATGCATTTTAAATATGAAAATGACCATAGATATGGGGCTGGGGCTCACCAACGTCCTCAGTCTAACCAATGCTCAATTCAAAATATAGGTTCTTTTATCGCATCTTTCAAGAATTTTTGTATATCTTTAGGGTGAGCACTAGCTCTCTTAAGATTGGATTCATGCATCTCTAAAGCTGTGTTTTCTTTTTCCTCCCATATAATAGAATTCTTTCTAAGAGCTCTTAAATTATCTTCTTTTGTTTTTGAGGGATTGTTCATAAAAAAAAAAATTCTTACTCTTCCTCTTTTCCCTGCATATTTTCTTCTTCTTTAGTTGGGGACAACCTTCCCAAATTTATCCCATGAGGTATGTCAGTGATTGTCGAACCCATCATAATTCAAATTAGCTTGAGTGATTCTCGATATCCTCGTAAAGTACAGGGTTGCACAGTGAAACTTTTGTGGGTATCTATGAAGTAGTCTTCTGGCAATCTAGTGCTCGAGGTATGGGCTTTTAAGTTGAGAATTTTATTTGGGTCTTAAGGTTGTCGGTGTAGAGAGATTTTTTTGCATTAATACACATCCTTGAACGCACAGTGAGGCGACATTATAGATCTTATATTTTTATTCTCTATTGGAACTACATGTGCAAGCACAATTATCGGACAATGTTTGAGTTGTTGAAAGCTGACTTGCACTTTGAGCACTAGACAAAAGGAACGTTCTTCTTGAGCACTAGACAAATGATTATTGAGGTTAAAAATTTAAGAAAGTATCACTTGACCATTGTTATATCTTTAATTACATATGAGCAAATTATTTGTAGCCACCAAGAGGAAGTAGCCTTGAAATAAAAAAGAAAAATGAATTTCTCTTAACACGTGAGAGGTAGAAGAACCAACATTTGCCGAAAAAAATATTGTGTTTGTGGAGCATCAAGGTTGGATAAGCCTAGACTTGTAACAACTCAGGTTTTTACCACTGATAATTATGATTAATCTTAATCTTAGGACTAATCATAAGTGCTAATTATGTCAATTGGAGTCAACCTCTAAGATCTAGTCCAGATCAGGAGTCAAATGGATCGAATCCTGATTTCTGGAAAATTCAGAAACCCTAAAATTTAACCTATTTAAATTGACCTTCGATCAAAAAATGGACTTCGCCATTGCGCTCATTGACCCCAAATTAGCTAGGGGTAATGTTTTCGGGTCAATTGGAAGTCATCAAAATTTCGGCGAATATTTTAATAATACTTAAATATCCGGAAAATTGGGAAATTAAAAGACTCGTCGAATCAAAAATCCGACCTCATCGTTGAACTCCTCACACCTCAATTAGCTAGGAAAACATATTTGTAATTTACTTTTATAATTTAATTATTTTACCTAAATAAGGAATTAATTAAAATTAAAATAAATAAATAATGATTTTTAATTAGAGCAAACGGCGGCCGTTAGTTGAGCTAACGTCGTCGTTCCGCCCGTTAGGCCCGATCGACAGATCCAGGCCGTTCGATCCAGATCGATCGAACGGCTCTCGATCCACCTCCATCGTCTCCTTCGCCGAGCTGCCACGCGGCGCCCTGTCACTCGTGTCGCCCTACCGGCTGCTGCCGACACCTCGAGTCCTTCGTCGGCTTCCCTTAAACTCCCCAAGCCTCGGCTCATGCGCAAAGGTTGAACCGACGTGCGCCAAGAAGACTCGTACGCATCTCCGCAGCCCTAGCTTCGTCCCGCCGACAGTGCAGGTACCCTCCCTCACACCTCCTTTGATTCCCTTCAGGCATTACTTCAATTATTGCATGTTAATCGATCGTTCGATCGATCCTACCGGGAACCATTTGACTATATTAAGCGATAGAGGTAGAGTCGAAGCGTCCACCGAGAGCCTTGTGTCTAGGGTTTAACCTCGCTGCCGAACCACCCCGTCTTAGCCGCCGGTCCAACCTTGGCCAGGTAGGCGAGATCGAGGCCTACCCGTAACCGAGCGGTCCGAGTTCAGCCGCCACCGGGATCACTGCCGGAGGCCAGCCCTAGGTCTCGACCTCGAGGTCCCCGTGCGTAGGAGTCGAAACGCCAGCAGGCCGGGCGGGTCGGACCCGACCCGCGCTTTCCCCAAGCGGGTTGAACACGCGTCGCCTCCGCATGCAACGGGCCAGGTTGGCGTCAGCGCGTGGGGCCCGCCAAGGTGGCCCCCACGCCATTGATTCCTGCAGAAATAATAATGAGTAAATATATATATATATATATATATATATATATACTTATATAATTATACGATTAACCGAATGTATTTATACAGAAACTTTAAGATGTAATTATAATAGCATTAAATTTATTAGCAGAATTAATTAATGTTAATAAAAAAAAATCAATTACGGGTAATAGAGGGATTAGTAGATCTAAACAATATTATATTAAGTAATTGATTAAGATATAATAATAACTAAACAGTAAACATTAATTCAAATCAGCTCAATTAACTAGTATTTAATTGGTAATTAGTTAACACAAATAAAACAGTAAATATAATTAGAATTAATTGGGAGTTAATGAGTAATAAAAATAAACTAACAGCTAAACTAATAAATGCATAATAAATAGTATTAGCATATTAAACTAAGAATAATAAATATTCAGATAGTGAATATAAGTTTTATTAATATAATTTTATATATAATCAGAAACTTTAGGGTATATATATATATATATATATATATATATATATATGTATAGTTATGAAACAGAAATTTTAGATTATAATGCATACATATTAATAATAAATATAATATAATATATATATATATATATATTATAAAAGATAATAGGCGGATTAATTGGATTATTTAGGTAGTTTAACATAAGCTTATACAAATGAGCCGGCTAGCAAATTAATTGTATTAGGTAGTTAACTTTAGTTTATATATATATATATATATATATATATATATATATATATATATATATAATTTGGAGATTTTGCATGTATTAATTAAGAATTTCACATCCCTTACCTAAAACTATAGGATTTTAGATAAAGACTTTAAGTAGAATAATTAAATGAGGAATAATTAATAATCAAGTTAACTTAAGGGTAACAATTAATTAGTTAACTGAACTTTACTTATATATATATATATATATATATATATATAACAGAACATTAATAAACCTTAAACTTTAATTAATGATATAGTTAGTTAATAAATGACCATTAATAGATCAAAATAATTTGGTAATCGATCAACTTAATACATGGATTAAGTTATTAACAAACAAATATACATGATTAATTAAATCAACAGCAATAATCGTCAATATTAGTTAACTAATCTTGTTAACAAATTTATCTTAATCATTAGTATATTAACTTAGTTATTAAATTTATTAGACAAGTCAAATAGTATTTGTAAACTATTAGGTCAGATTCCAAGAATTTCTATAAGCCTTTAACACTACACCTTAAGGACATCTTCTAGAGACTAGGACTAGATCATAAGTTGATTTCATTCATTGAAAAATGAGGTTTTTCAATGAATGAATTCTTGGTTTTATTAGTTTCTAGATTTTTCAACTTATTTTGATTATTTTGTCTTTTAACTTTAGTCTTAAGATAGGAGATTCATCCTATTAAGTTTGATACTTAATAGGACTGGCCTAAACTATTAGATCACTTTTAGAAATGAACTTAGATCTTAGGTCTTATCCTTTATTAATTATGTGATTAAGCCCAATCTCGTGGCGTTTAATCCGTAATCTATAGATTAGTAGCTTTGATTAGAACTTAGTATAAAACATCTAAAATCACAAAACTAGGACGTATGATTTATTATTTAACTCTTATTGTCGACTTTGATTCAGTATATTAGGACCTAGCTAGTCCTGATATTTTGTAACTTATAAGGACGAGTTTCTAAGTTACACTCGATAGTAGGAAAACGGTGATCCTGAACTTGTGTAACTTGGAATAATTAGAACGGATAATAGAAAACAGATGATATCACCATATTAGTAGAGTCCCTTGCTTATTTTGATATTTTGTTGCTACGTATTATGTCTTTTTGTGCTTAATTCCTTGTTCATATCATACAAGAAAACTTTGTGCATAAAATGAAAATTTAGAATAATTAAGATAACAGTTGCCTTTGGGTTCAGTCTCTGGGATGATTCTGGTGCACATTTACCCTATTATACTGGGTAAGGAGTAATAAGGAGGCTTAACATTACTCATTGATGAGAGTGTGTTAAGTATGGAACCCGCGTAGTCTTGCAGACGTGCTTGACTCCTCAGCTATTTCTGAAACGTGTCCACAAAAACAAAGTAAAAAACTAAAAGATTTTGCATGCGTGATTACTGCCTCCTCAGTTCTACTGCTAGATTCTGTCTGCCCTAGCCCTGAAAGGCTATGGGAATTTCTGTCTGCTCAAGCCCTGAAAGGCTTGGGGTTTTCACCGGCCCAATGGCCAATTTTCTGATATGGCAGTCTTTACATACCCGTTTTATTTTTTCAGCTTACTGTGTACAGTGTTCAGATGCATGTTTCAGTTAGTTGTTTTTCTTTACTTACCCACATATCTGTATATATTTATAGGATGATAGACTTTACTATTTATTATACGTACCATGTTCAGATTTGTGTCACTTAATTTGCATATACCACATGATCATCCGCATGTCTAGGATCAGTCTTTACTTTCAGTACTTTTTACTTATTATGTTATATGCCCGTTCCTTGCTTAGCTATTGTGCTTTTGCCTCATTTGTTATTATATCCCTGTTTTCCTTGTACGCTTACTGCACCTACTGCTTAGTTACTTTATTGTTCATAAGTTGTAAGTGGCAATATTATAGAACACATAAAAATTAACAGCTTAAAATGTACTTAGACAATTATCTAACACAAAATTTTTCTTTTCTTTGGCTGGGGCCCTACATTGTGAAACCGACAATATCAGGAATAGAGCAGTTTGAGGATCCAGTACCTGAAGAGGAGCCCTATTTAGAGAAAGCGCAGCAGCTGGGATCGGAAGACATTTAGCTTTCTGTTATATGTGAGGATGAGTGCATTTGCACTTTTATTTTTCTTAAACTTTAATTGATGTAATAATACAGGTATCTATGACTGCGTGTTTGGATTATTTTATGCTTGTATTCTGAGTTATGAACCGTATTTATTATATTGTGATGCTTTGATGTCATTTATTAAATTGCTTCTGCACTCTGTATGATTTAGTAAATAGTGACTGATGTTTGAGTCTGTGCTCACTCCTTCCCTTATTAGGTGGATTATATATTTCATCCTAATCCAATGATAAGTGAGGGATTAGCCAGAGTGACACACCACCCCTTAGCTTAATTCTACGGATTAAGGGGTGGGTCACCACAAGACTGGGCACACTTAGACACAGATATATGCATTAATCAAGCAGTAATTAGAATGATGATGGACCTTTAAATGAGTTTTAAAGTGATTTTGAACAAGTTACCGATAATTTGTAGGCTTTGGGCAAATCACGAATCAACCGGAGGCGATACAGGCTTGAAACAGAACTAGAATGGGTTCTGAAAGCAAAGCTAATTTTGGTGGGACGTGCCGAAGAGCCCAGGTGAGCGCTTGGACCCTTGGACCAGCCCAAGTACCCGTCTCAACATTGGAAAACGAGGATATGGCACAAGGGTGCGCCCAAGCTTCAATCTAGGTCATCCAGCAGAGGGCAGGGCGACTAAGCCTGCCCAAGCGTCGTTTCAACTGCCATAATAAAAGGACTAGTGCTAATGTGCACCCAAGTGCCAAACAAAGTGTGAAATGACCCAAGAACACCCCCCAAAAATTAAAATAAGCCTAAAATATAATTTTTTGGCTTATTTGAAGGTTAAGTGTGTGTGGCTATAAATATCTTTGTATATTTAGTGTTTTGAGAGATATATGAGTACTATGGAGATTGCAGAAACTTGAGAAGCTAATGAGTTATTGTGTGAGAACAAAGAATATCTCAAAAGAAGGAGAAAGTTGCGAGTGCTCTCCTGTAATCTTCTCTTGATTTCATAGTGAAGTTTATTCGTGGCATGACACCATTATTTTTCCCCAACTTTAGGTTTTCCACTTAAAGAACTTAATATTTGCTATTTGCCCAATTTTGTTGCTTGTTCTTGCTTTTGTTTCCAATGGCAACAAAGTCAGATATCAACTCAATGTTTTCAATGTAAATTCCTCATTATTATGTTAACGAGGAAAAAAGGGTGTTAAACTCACTAACAAAAAACTCACATGATGATAATGAACAAATCACTCATCACGTTCACAGAGTTCATTATAAAAGCAAATAGAAGATACTACAACTAAACCAAATAGCTAGTGGGAGATATAAATAATCCAACTCATATAATATAATATGATATTTTTGCTTACAAAGAGCATGAATTGTTCTTAAGAAAATTACATGAGGTCTTATGCTTCTTTAAAGAAACTAATTGCATATGATGTTAGTAAAGATACTATTACATCAAACACAATTTTTTAAGGGAATCTTAACTCCTTAAAATGGAAGCTTGTTGAACTAGCTTCAATGCCTCATGAGAGCTTAAATTTATTATAACTTTATTCTAAAATAAAATTAATGATTATATAGAAAATTATTCATTCACCACATAGATTTTTATTATCTACTAGTATGTCATTAAGATATTATATTTAGATTATTACAACTAAAATTTCTGTTAATAATTAAAAAACAATTTATAAAATTAGCCTAAAACCCAATTTTTAGTCTTAAGAATTACAATTAAAATCCTAATAATTATACAAAAATCATCACCCCACATCTTCTAATCATTATAAAAAAAAAAAGATTTCTGATTTGATGTTCCTATTTATAAATAGAATATCTAAGTGTTAGATATGCAAACACATGAGAGGAGTGTCATGAAATTAATCATCTCGAAAAAGAAATAAAGTCTATAACTTAGACTAATACATTTCTACTTTATTTTTAAGCACTTGTACGTGCTTAAGATCAATAGTGCTGTTAAAAGTTCAAGCAATGAAATTTTAACATGAAAATTCTAATGTAATAAGCTGAAAATATGAGAGACCTATGAATCAGGAGAAGACAGAAGAGCCAGCATGGCTTCGACGGATGCCGGACCTTCGTTGTTCACACTCGGGATAATATTTTCGGGGGAAATAAATCGAACAAATTCTTTGAGTTCTGTGAAGCTGCAGTGCTCACTGTATGGAACTTCATACCTGTAAAGTGTTTTTGTAGCAAATATAAGAAAGAAATTCAAATGCATAGTTAAGGCTGTGCTCAGGAGTAAAATAAGCATGCCGAGCTTCAAGGTGAAAAATAATGTACTTCATAAAGAAAGATATGCAACGATGGATTCTCCATTCTCAAATATGATAAACTATTTAACATTTGATGATTTAAACGCATGAAAGCTATTACTCGCAGCGTTCAAATGATTTTCTGTACATTAATTATAATTATTATTATAATTTTGGAGCAATGCTAAGCAAAGAATGCATTCAATTGACTAATATTCCGAGCTACTACAAGGTGCTCAATTCAATAATCTAACCTATGATATGAAGGTTCTAGTTTTGCTTCAAATTGTGAACATTGGAGATATTATTTACTTGAGAAAAAGGTCATTTGTACACCTAGATTAGCAATTGCTACTGTACAATCAACGCAAAACAACTACCATTGTAAAGGCACATAAGTGTGTTGACTCCAGGGTATGTCTCCCACTTTATCTTGTAGTTATATTTTGATAATCGTAAAAAAAAATTTGATTTGTCTAATTATTATTGATTTTATCTAATGAATAATTTAGGAACTCTAATTAAGCATAAAGAGGTTCCATGTACTAGATGAAACACTTTTGTTTGTTTTTATATTTACTTACTAAAATACAACAATAGTCATCAACTTTTGTTTTTTATTATGATTTTTTCCTTCTTATTTACTTATCAAGAGCTACTGCAAGCGGCACGCTCCCCCACAAAAGATGTCTTATTGAGCTGCGATGAAGCTTGAAGCTGATAGACACATTGTGACCAATACATATAAATCGAATGCATTAAGAGGAAGAAAAGGAGCTAGAAAGACGATACTGTTACTCAAGACTTGGAATATCAATCAGAGCTTTCCAACAAATAATTGGACAGCAAATTGCCACCATTAGCATTGGAAGAAGCCTCATAAGATACATAATTTTAGTAATTTTTCCCTGTTTTAGGGATTTGTTTTTCTTTGGGAGATTTCTGTTTGCTTTTTTGTTTGAACTTCGTAACTATGCTTTCTTCAAATAAAATCATCTATTTTAAAAAAATATAAGAATAAAAAGAATACATACATATATATGTATATATATATAAATATATAAGTATATGCAAGCAATTACACAAATATATACATGAAATATGATAAGATCCCGACCCATTCGTAAGAAAGTCTTGGGCACAAAAGAAAGAGGAGTTACAATTAATCCTAAAATAGTTTTTAACGCAGATGGCATTACTAGCCTAGGTAGTAGGGATGTGTTTTCCATCAATTGTTGTTTACAAAAATGTTAAGAGAAGGGTTTAAAATAAAAAATCAATTTTAAAATTGTGAACCATGGCTGAGCTTCTCTACTTGTAAAAAGCTATTTTAAAATTAGTTGCCAAAAGGCTTCTTACCACAGCATAAAATAAGTACAGTATGGCTTTTTATAAAGCAAATCAACCATAAAGTGGTCCTAAATAAACCCAAGGTTTACCAAGACAAGACTTAAGATTATATATTTTAAGTATTAACAAATAAATTTTAAGTAATAATTAAAAAAAATTATTAATAATAACTATGTATCGAATGATAGCATCATAATAAATAATATTTAATTATTACATGTTAAATAATACTAAGTATTACATACTATTAATGAAATTATATGCATTAAATCTCAACTAGTTAAGACATTTTTTTCTAATGTATTATGCTATCAAATTAAATTCATAAATCAATATAAATGCCCAACAAACAATATCATAATTAAGCAAGAATTATAAAATTTTGTGCCAAATAGTTTAATAATTTAAAATCCCTAAGATTTACAACAACAACATCAACACCAAGCCTTAATCTTTTGTTTCCATTGTACATGATCAAATAGAAGCTCCTCAAGTTCCAAATAGAGAACATCATTTATAATGGCATCTTCTCATATCTTTTTTTATCTTCCTCTTTCTCTTTTAATATGGGCAAAATTCATATATTTAATTT
This sequence comes from Gastrodia elata, assembly GCA_016760335.1. Taxonomy (NCBI): domain Eukaryota; kingdom Viridiplantae; phylum Streptophyta; class Magnoliopsida; order Asparagales; family Orchidaceae; genus Gastrodia; species Gastrodia elata. Next base: position 41,417,986 of record CM028677.1, read on the forward strand.
TTTTAGCAGGGCATTGAACTGTATACACTTAATATGCCTGCATTATCTAAAGCAGCATTCTCAAATCTTATCCACTATTAGAGTCATTCCAACCTTGTTACGGATAAACTCATTTATCATTCTATACTTAGAGTATATTTACTCATCCACTCAAGTTCCTGAGATTTACGAAATATAAATTTGAGGATTTTAAAAGTCCTACTTGAGTTAAATCCTTCTGATTGCCAAGGGAACTAATAGGGTTTATGTTACGTTTACACAAAATAAATCTGAAGTTATTTTCAAGTCTCTAGTGTCAACTTCACCGTACTATTGTTCAACACAAAAGTCATATTTTATATGTAAATTGATGTAATATTCATCAAAAGCAACTATTGGTTTTGATGGAGTTTTCTGACTAATGAAATATAATAAAATGAATTCTATCTTTTAAGAATTAAATGGCTACACAACGAATCCAAATAAGCTTAAAATTTGCTCAGATAAGTTAAGGGTTTAAACCTCATTTCGGACAATGGTACTGACCTATAAATCATATACAATTAATTTAAATTATACATGTCCAATATTCCATTGTTTCAAAAATTTTATTGAAATTTACATACATTTAGCATAGCCTTGAATAGGCTGGTTATTAGTTAATTTGGTAAGTGCTATGTTGCTCATGTAGGGGTCTTAGGTCAAACATTAAAGCTTCTCATAGGGATCCATCATCATAGCAGACAGCTTTTCCATAACTTCTCAAGTGGGCACTAAATCTTGACCTAGGATTGGAATCCTCAATCCTCAATCAAACTTCTCAAGTGGGCACTAAATCTTGACCTAGGATTGGAATCCTCAATCAAACATGCATATCAATCTCTTCCATTGTTAATCATTAATAAAAATTTATTTATTTATTCAACCCTCTCCATTAATATTTTTTTAAATTAAAGTTTAAATGAGTAACAAATTTATTGACCTAACAGATTTTAGCTGTTACATGATTTATGAATCGCAAGAAACTACTATTATTGTCATTTAAAGAAATTGAATGAAAGATTATCTCATCTTATTTTCTCTTTTTTTAATTTTGTGATCCCTCTTCTCCTCTTCAACTCAGTTTTTTTACTAGAAAAATGACAATCTCTTTTCCACAGCATTTCTTCCTCTCCTTCAAATTGCAGTGATCTTCCCTGGCAAATTCCTCTAATCTCCCAAAAATCGACATCCAGACGTCAGCCGATTTGGGGCAGACATCTAGATGTTGTTAAATAGCGGCATATTTGTAATTATGGAAGTGGAGCTAACATCACTGCAAATTAATATGGTGGTAATCTCCAATATGCCGGTGAACCAAACAGCCATCAACATTCATCCATTTTATGGTCAAATGTAAGCAAGAAAAGCCATAGTTTTTATATTTTTGGTGCATTTTAGTTTTAGTTAACTAATTTTTCTTTTTTAGCAAAACGGTTGTAAACAATGAATTTTTAACTGAAATAATTTTGATAGCCTGTGCAACAATAAGAAAAGAGTTACAATCCAAGCTAACATAATGTTTCCTATTTTTTTATAAAATCATCTAAAACACATAACAACAAACATTTTATTTGTTGACAGCATTCTATTAATTGATAAGGACTAGGGATGTAGTTAAAGCAAGACTTGCTACCTACACTACCAACTATATTATATAGAGATAAATGTTAGCCAACAAAAAAAGCCTACTGATAAAATAAGGGTTACAAAGATGAAGATATTTTGGTGTATGAGTAGGTATACTGATAAGGATAGAATGATAAAATAGTTTATCCGTAGCAAGGTTGGAGAGGCTCCAATAGTATATAAGATTGGAGAATGTCGCCTTAGATGGTTTGGGCATACTAAACGTAGACCATTAAATGTCCTGTTAGAAAAATTGGGTTTATGAGTTTTGCCCATATTAAAAGAGGAAGAGAAATATCAAAACATACATGGGAAGAAACTTTTAGAAAAGATCTTATCTATTTGGAACTTAGGGAGGGGCTTCTATTTAATCGTGCAAATAGAAATAAGGGATTCATGTAGTCAACACAATCTTATAGGATTAAGGCTTGGTGTTATTGTTTTTGTTGTTGTTGTACATAGTAACAAACAACCACGTGACAATAATATACACAAGAAGCACCACTATTTCAGTACAAGACATCATGAAAATAGCATGAATGAATATTAAGTTGAATACAAGTACCTGATAATGGTACCCTGTTGCAATCTTCTACCAGGCGTCTTTTTCTTTCCTTTTCCAAATGTCCAACCAGTTGGAGAGAAAGCAACTATGAGATTGTATTGCTCCTAGTAAATCAGCAAATATATCAGATAAGTAACTTTCAACACTAACTTTGTTTTCAATCATAAAAAAATATGAAGAACAATTATAAGGTTAATTATGTGCTTTACCGAGTACCGGTTAGATATGTGTTTCAACCGTTTAAAGCTTGCAATGGTCCACATTGGCACAACATGTATGCAGCTTTCCATCTCATTTGATGTAAATAACTGGATGTCCTCCTCAGGTAAGCCCAAACACTCGAGTAAATGTAGCTTTCCAGCACCAACATATACTTTCCTTTTGAGCGTCCTTGCAACCTCCAAGAATAACCTCTCTTTTCCTATAATTAATAAGCGAACTTTATCTTAAGAAAAATTATTTAGCACTGCAATCATATCGCTTGAATGTAATTAAGAATAAGCGGCATTTCCAACATCTCAAAAAAAGATTGTGGGTCGAGCCATTTATAAGAAGGCTGCTTCGTAACCTGCAGGGCAAGTAACTTGTGTCTTAAGCGTACAGATAAGCTCAATTAATGATTTTCTATTTCAGCAAGAACAAAGTTTTCAATTATCCAATGTGAAACTAAAGCAGCTCTCACATAACTAATCGCACCCTCCATAACAACTGTTCTTATCGGTCATCACTAGCCTTCAAACAAAAGATTTTCAATATAATCAAATATCATACACAATCACACTATGCTCAGCCATTAAAAAAATCAACCAATTATGTCCTATGAATTCCACAAAATAACACGAGCCAATAAACCCCAATAGAGCTATCAACTTTGATACCAATTATTAAGGAGTACAAAGCACCGGGAAACAACACTAGGACCAAAAACACCAATAATAAAAAACTATTTTAAGCTTAAGATCCCTAAGGCTTAGAGCATATACAATTAACGCCCAACTTTATGCACCCAAATTCAAGTAATTTAGTGTCTGCTTCCATCCATTTGGCATGAAGGCAAGAAAATTTTATAGCCTGCAGTTCATAGGCAATAGCAATTCATAGGCAAAAGCATACTGTTCATAGACGGTGTACAAGTTAAAATGAGGTAGATAATAATGAAAAAAACATTAATTAAAAGTAATTTTTAGTGTTTATAATTATAATTACGTATTTAATATATAATAATTATGCAACTAATTAATTAATAGATTCTCATAAAAACTAATTATTATATCAAATTTAAACAATGATTACTAACACTGTCTTTTTGTCACCTCAAATTTAAGCAAATATGAAAGCCAAAAACTTTTTGAACTAAAGCTCCACATATCTTTCATAGCAACAAAATTGTTTAACACGCTTAGCAGGCTTAATAAGCTTAGCTTATTCTATTTAAGCCATGCTAACTCTGAACCAAAAAAGTCCTATGGCTAGGAGTCACTTATCCACTTGGTATTTAAAATCATTATATCAGCATATAATGCCATTATTCAAAGTAAGCAAATACTCTCACTTGCTTATAATTAAAAATTATACCTTGAACAATAATTGTACACAAATGTATTATATTTTTAAACCAATGTCTTTCTTTGACCGCCCAATGATAAGTGCCAACATAAATGCTCAAGACTCACTCCATAAACGACAAATGTATATGTCAATTATTGCTATGCATGTGTGCACGCACATGAATATTTGTTTATATTGAAAGCTAAATATGCATATAGAATCTGGCAAAGGGGTGAGAATACCGCATAAATCAACTTCTAAGCAAATGAAACCATATTAGGTTGATTTCCACAATAATTGAAAAGCTAAAGCAGTTTCACACCCAACTTACAGCTCATTTCCTCTAACAACCAAACAAGTCATAAAAAATACAGGAGAAACGACAAGATAGAAATGCTTTCTTTGTGCACCGTATCATTGCTATAAGCAAGCACAAACTCCTGCAAGTTTAAAGAAAGACTTACCAATTGTATAAGTGCCGATGAGGAAAAGAGTTTTGGGGTTGAAAGTTTCAGCTTGGATGGCATCAATAACAAATTGAATCACTTCCTCTTGTCTTGGAAAGTCATACTGCATCAATTTGCCAGTCAGTCTTACACATGAAAAAAATAAACCTAGCCGAAAGAAGAAAAGCTATCAATTTCAAAGGCATACTTGGGGATTGCAGTAAGTCGTGTCCAAGATAAGAGTGTGGATACAGGATGATTGCAAAACAGAAGAGCTGACCATCTCTGCAGAAAATCTGAAATCCCCAGTGTGAAGGACTGCCTGAACAAGCCATTGTGTTAAAAATGTTAAGAAAATAATAATCATTGAAACAACAGCATAATTTGCAAAAAAGAAACGTGCCTTTTTATTGGATGGTTCAAAGAGAATTATTATAGAGCCAGGGCAGTGGTTAGCATCTAAACAGGTCAAATTTACACCACCAATCGTAATTTTTTGGTTTAGAGGTAAAATTTGAATTCTTTCCCATGGGACGCCAATCTTTGTATGCACAAGGCGTGCTGTAATTTCAGAGCAATAGACCTTCCCATGGCAAAAGTTTTTCGTTAGACCCTGATAATCTGAAGAAAATAAATGTCAAATAAGACAGAAAAAAAATAAATCCAGAAAGTACATAGAGTATGTTATCCTTTCCTCCGCGAAAGAAAAAAATGAGAAGAAAAATGTAAGTGTATGATACAGTCTGCGCGCACTAATGTACTTCCATATCTCACTTTTTAAGCTCAGATGCTAAACATTTAAAACACATCAAACACTTCATGCTTTATGCTGCCCAAAAATAATCCAAATACTCACTATTTTCACGTTATTCTGCAATTGTAACTCATTTAAAATACAATAATGTTAATTTAATTTAGAGTAAATTATCAAAAAGAAAAATTATCAAAATGGTCCATTAACTCTTGCAAAATGTTCAAAATAATTCTCAACTCTTATAAATATTTTTTTATCCCTTGACTTTTAAGTTAGGAGTTAACGACAGAAGAGAAAAAAAAACACTTAAACAAAAGTTAAGAGAAAAAAAAATATTTGCAATAGTAAAAAGATTATTTTGAACATTTTATAAGAATCAATAGCCCTTTGGAAATTTTCTCATTATCAAAATGTTTCCCTGACTCTTGTATTTTGTCCATTTTAACCATTGACTATTATATAAATATTTGTAGTCCCTCAAATTTTATTTTTATGACTTTTTTTATCCCAAAGATATTTATATTACCAATTCGCCAATTTCTCCAAGGGGTAAAATGGGTATTTTGAGCTGTAAAGTTTAAAAACCCTTCTACAGCATGGGTTAGGTTCTTATCTTTAATCGCATTCGAAATTTGGGATGGAGCATTCGACCACACCACCGTATTAAGGATTGGACACCACTTTAATTCCTCGTTAGCGTGATGCGCAGAACTTGCTATACAAACACGCACTGGATTCCGGCTTTGTCAATTTGGAGCAAAACAGTAAACATAGGATGTGTAGAAAACGAGCACAAAAAAGTATCACAAAAATCACACCGCAAACACAAAAATCGATACATAGAGAACCCCAAGTCGGGGGAAAACTACGAAGCCAGAACACAAAAGAATTTTTACTATTAAATCAAGAAGAAGAGGATGCAAGAAATCTCACTCATTTATAATGGAGCTCTCACAACTTTCTTCTTCTCTTCAACTACTCACAACTTTCACACAAAGCCCTCACACTTCATATAGCAGCCACACCCACCACAACACTTCAATTTCACATAAACCCTAAAGATACAACGGTATTTATAGCCCTACACACCCCAACCCCAAAATTATCCATAAAATAATATTTTGGGCTTAAATTAATGTTAGGGCATGTTCCAAAAGAACTTTAGGCTCTGCCTAGTGCTTGGGCATGCCAAGGCATATTGTCCCCACTATTTTGGTAGCTGAAACAAACACTTAAGTATGCCCAAGCACCCTATTCTCGGTTTCCACGGCCCATTCTGGTCCTATTTCACATCCACTTCGCCTCCAATTAATCTCTGACTTAACCAAAACCATTCCAAAGCCTCCAAATGCTCCATGACTTTCCTAAAGTCACTACAAAACTCACTTGAAGCTCCATCATCATTCTAGTTACCTCTTGTATTGATGTGTCATCCAATGTATTTAGGTGTGTCCTATCTAGGCTCAACTTCTTGGAATGAACTCGAGGCTCTCAATAATCTCACACTTAGAGACTGAGAAATTCACCTTCACCATCTTCTCTACAATCCCTAGCAGCACTACCTTCATAGTTCTTGGAGGCATGGTGTGGCACAACGATGTTGCTGTTACGTTATGAGCCCCAAGATATATGAGAATAACTCTGAGTAGTTTATTCATGACTATTTCTGTGATGACCCGATGCTGGGTTAGTAGAGCTAATCCAACATTATGCACATTCTCCCAGGATCATATTAGACGATTTAAGTAGGATAGCAAATAAATTATAACATTCAAGATCATACATATAGAAGTTGAAAACTTTATTCCATTTAATATACAAATATTTTAGTATAATACATCCCAAAAAATGTCTAGAAGTGATTAACAACAATCTTGTTTCTTATAACAATCTTAATTAAATCATAAAATAAAAATAAAACTAAAGTTATTTTCTTTGCTTTCTTCCATTCATTATCGTTATGCCAACTCAACCTCTTCCAGCTGTACTTGATCTGGTGGCATTATAAAAATGTTGGGATTTGAATTTTCAGAAATTAGAGAATACTCTAAGTACCAGATGAATATTAAATATTACACTTGCAAAATAGCAAATATCAAAAAATGAAACATAAGGACGTAAATAAAAAAAATGAGTTGGAAAACATTGGTTTAGCATAATAAATGTATGTCAAATTTCTGCACCAAAATTGATATATAAAAATAAAAGAATTCTACCAACATCATAAGTAGTAAGCATAAATAAATTTATGCCTTTTCAAAAAATAATTTATGCATCTGTATATTAGTATGTCTTAATATTATGTAGCAGCATTATCTTCTTTCTACTAGGGCAAGTTCAGAATCTTGAGATCATGGGTTCATAATAATAAAATAGACATCATGCCGACCCCCCGTAGGTTATAGTATGACAACCTAATAACTCCCAAAGTGGACTAGTCTCGTCCCTAACTTATCCCACCCCAAATCCATCGTTCTTTGAACCGTACATTCATTCACAAGACAGTAAAAAATATTAATTACATTCTTTTGGCAGTAAAATAACTTTATCGTCAACATGAAAACAGTATCAAAGCGAAGCATAAACGGCATTAGAAATAAATAAGTGCAAAAAGTAAAATTCTGGGTATCTTTATGTTTGATTGTACTATAAAAATATGGCATGTCTGCAAAAGAAGTAATACTTATAATCTTATTAATCTTTGTGAATGTTTGTTTTATCAAAGCATATACTCTGTGTACTTATACCTTCTTTAGGATTGCCTTATACAGAATTTGTTCTATATTAAGGATAGTCCTACCCTTCATCATCTCCTTAGGCTGCAAATGTACTTGCTAAATGAAATGGCTCAAGGTCTGAATATGGATAGTTTTATATCTTTTAACATTGCCACAGAGATGATTTGCTTAGTATTTATATCAAGTTTATATGGAACCCCTTCAATTTTGATACTACAATTTGTAATAATTTGGCATACATTTCTTATGCTAAATCAATGTTTACTTGCACATTTTTATTTATGCCCTTATGTTTCATTCTTTCGCATCCGCTTTTTGCAAAAGTGTAGCATTTAAATGTTACTTTTTTGCAAATAGTGGATACGGAAAAATGTTGGATTAGTTCTACTAACCCAACATCAAATAAGCAAGTGTAATGCAAGAAGCCACATCCCCTTGGCAGGTGCTATTGCACAAGCTACATGTGCTACCGTTGTGAACTGCCAAGCCATATTATCAAATTCTGCAAAGCCATATAAATTATTAATGGGGACAACATTTCAAGAATAGGTACCCCGCCAAACGAAGTACCTGCACCTGTGAATGAACCAATTCAAAGGAGGGGAGCATCCCCAAAGCCTGCAGCGCTCGCCAAACACCCAGCACCAGCAATGACTACGGCACCTGCCAGGGTGTACTCCCTTACACCAGAAGAGGCAACTAATGACCATGACGTAGTAACAGGTACCATCCAAATCCATGATAAACCATGAACAATATTATTTGATACTGGTGCTAATAAATCATTTATATCAGAAAGATTTTTCAATTTATTACAAATTGAAGGTCGGAACTTGGAAAACGCATTGGATTTAAGACTACCTTCGGGAGCTCACATGCAATCGAAAGCCTATTATATATGCAATATCTCTATTGACACCAAACTGTTTGAGCTATATTGATTATACTTCCAATCATAAGCTTCAACATCATTTTGGGAATGAATTGACTAAGCCGCCATAATTCTACCATAATTTGCCAATGAAAGAAAATTACTGTAATGGCAAACAATGGGCCTACGGTATTTATGGGGAAAAGAAGCTTATTTACATCTTTCATCAACGCAATTAAAGTTGAGATATTGCTAAGAAAAGGTTGTGAAGGCTTTTTGGTAACTATGATGGGATCTGAAGAATCAACTACGTCCTTACCTGAAACATGCGTTGTAGCATAATATTCAGATGTATTCCCAGAAGAACTACTAGAATTGCCTCCAGTAAGAGAGATAGATTTTACTATTAAGTTGTTACCTGGGACACATCCAATATCTAAAACTCCTTATCGAATGGCTCCTAAAGAGCTACAAGAGTTGCAAGGGCAGTTAAAGGAGCTTTTAGATTGTGGGTTCATAAAATCAAACATATCACCGTGGGGAGCCCCGGTGTTGTTTGTAAAAAAGGATGGAACGCTACACAAGTGATTGATTATCGAAAGCTCAACAAGATTACTATCAAAAACAAATATCCAATTGCGAATAATTTGTTCGACCAACCCACGGGTTCCACCGTATTTTCTAAGATTGATCTTTGATCAAGTTATCATCAATTGCGAATACGAAAGGAAGATACACCAAAAATAACCCCGCATCGATAATTTGTTCGACCAACCCACGGGTTCCACCGTATTTTCTAAGATTGATCTTTAATCAAGTTATCATCAATTGCGAATACGAAAGGAAGATACACCAAAAATAACCTTTCGAACGCAATATGCTCATTACAAATTTTTGGTAATGTCCTTCGAATTGACTAACGCTCTTTCAGTATTTAAAGAATTTAATGCAAAGAGCACTCAAAGCATATTTAAGTAAATTGTGTTTATCGATGACATACTAATTTACTCTAAAAATGAAGATCATGAAACACATATGTGAACTGTTCTAGAAACATTAAAAGCCAATATACTCTATGTCAAATTTTCTAGATGTGAATTTTGGCTTAAATCAGTGGCTTTTATAAGACGCATCGTCAGTAAAGACGACATAACTGTAGATCCAAAGAAGGTAAGGGCAATTCAAGATTGGCCCCAGCCAACCGCAATTACCGAAATCAGAAGTCCCTTAGGGTTGGCACAATATTACCGAAAATTTGTTCAAGTTTTTTCTCAAATTTCCACTCCTCTAACCAAGCTCACAAAAAAGCAGTACTATATATTTGGGGAACAGAATGCGAGAATGCATTCCAAAAATTAAAGAATGCTCTCACCTCAGCACTAATACTTGCTTTACCTTGAGAAGGGATTGATTATCAAGTTTATACAGACACTTCCCGTAATGGACTTGGGGGTGCAAGAAAGCAAAGAAATAGCATACGCATCACATCAATTAAAGATACAAGAAAGGAATTACCCAGTGCATGATTTGAAATTAACAATAGTGGTGTTCGCGTTAAAAATTTGGAGACAACCTGTACGGAGTATGATGAGAGATCTACACAGATCACCAAAGCCTCCAATATATCTTCACCCAACAAGAGCTTAATTTCGGGCAACGTCAATGGTTAAAACTAATCAAAGATTATTGAATAAGATATTCAATATCATTCAAGTAATGCCAATGTAATAGCTGATGCATTGAGCAAGAAGTCGGCTGCACATTGAGTATGAAAACCATTAACCAACATCTAATTAAGGGGCTGAAAATAATGTGGATAGAATTTGTGACAACAATTCAACTAAGCTCAATTTTGGCTACCGAGACTGTAGAACAAATACTAGGAGGCGCATAAAATTGTCTCAAGTGAAAGATGAAAATCAAATATTGAAACAACAAATTGTAGAGGGCAAGAAGAAAGATCATGGGACCCGACTATGGGTAATGATGCAGAATTATGAAAGGTAGTATTAACAGAAGCTCATTGTTCGGGATACACAACTCATCCAGGGACTTCTAAAATGTATCGTGACTTGAAGAAGATTTGGTGGCATGGATTGAGGAGATACATAGGGTAATTTGTGGCTCGTTGCAATGCGTGCAATTTGGTAAAGGCTGAATATTAAAGGCCAAGAGGACTCTTGCAACCTTTGCCAGTTATTCATTAATAGGACACCATATGGGTAAAACAGGATAGAAGTGGGTTGATATCGCTATGGATTTTGTAGTTAGGTTACCCCATGGCAAAACAAGAAAGAAAACTATATGGGTAATCGTTGACAAATTTACAAAGACAACACACTTTATCCCGATAAAACAAATAGACCCTGTGCAGAAGGTTGCAAGAGTATACATAAAGGAAGCCATTCGGTTGTACGGGATTCCAAAAACAATCGTATCAGATAAGGACAGAAGATTCACTTCTCAGTTTGGGAAGGCGGAGCATGATAATTTAGGTACCGCTTCTGCCATGAGCATCACTTTCCACCCATAGACGAGCAACTCCTTATGAGACATTATATGGAAGGAAAATGCCTTGCACCGCTGTCATGGTCAGAAGCACGAGTTTCACAAATTTATGGGTCAGATCTAATAGCAGAAACAAACAAAAGGTAACACTCATCCAACAAAGAATTTTGGCTGCTCAAGATCGACAACATAAGTGTTATGATCCAAAGCATAGAGATTTGGAATTTCAAGTGAGAGATTTTGCTTATTTAAAAGTGAGCCCATGAAAGAGGTATTCAGATTTGGAATGGCCAAGAAATTAAGCCTATGATATGTCGAACCTTTCGAAATAATCATTAAAATTGGAGGTGTTGCTAATAAAATAAAACTGCCCGAGTATTTCACAAGTGTACACAATGTGTTCAATGTTTCATCTCTTTGAAGATGCTTACAAAAATCATCCAAGCAAATGGTAATACCTAGTACTACATTTCAACTAAACTTGACATATGTAGAGGAATCTGACAAAATCCTCTAACAAGACAACCGCTGATTAAGGTACAATGGAAAAATCATAATGCTAAGGAAGCAACTTGGGAGCGAGAGGAAGATATGAAGTAGTGCCCTAGGCTATTTGAGACATCTAGGTATTTCTAAATAAGTCTCCTCACTTTCACTTAATTAATCTTTTATTTAATGTGTCAAAGGCGACATCAATCTTTAGTAGGAGAGTATGTAATGACCTTACGTCATTTCTAACAAAGACATTGGCTTCCCCGCAAAATTTCGTCTCCTCTTTAATTTTCCCGCTAAATTTTGTTTTGAGTTAATTACCTATTGAATTTAGTTTTTTTGTTAAGTTCCCTGCCAATTCTCGTTTTATTTCAATTTTACGCAAATTTTGTTACACATTGTTGACAACCTAATTAGGATTAAAGGTCATTATTTTAGAATGTTTTGCTTTAAAAAAATGAAAAATTAATTATGGCCACAACTTTTTTAGGAAAGAATTTACATATATAACCCGACCGTTTCCCTTGCAAAAGACGCGCGTTGTTTTCTGCCTTCTCGTAACGGGTGAACGCAGAATTTACGCTGATAGCTCTCCTTTCCAGAAACCGTCAGCAGTTAAGCTAACAGTTTCCAATAGAAGAATTGACAGGAGAACCGCACGATAAGCCCAATTTAGAAAGCGCAACTCTTTCCTTCACCCTCACTGAAAACACGCATAAATCCGATGGATTTCCTCTTCAACATTGGCCACAAGCACGATTTAACCCACCGGAACCCCACGGCCCTCAAGCACGCTTTCTAGTCCCTTCTAAACACATGAACGCTCTTCTCTCCCTCTCGATCTCCCGAGTCTCAAACTCTCGATGTCTCCCCGTCCACAGTCTTGTACGTAAACTTCTCCAGAAATCCGATCGAATCTTCCCTTGCCAACGATCAACCAGGTGGCTTCAGTCGTCTCTTTCCATCGACACCATCTCCCAAACTTCTCATTCTCTGGAAAACGACTAGGCTGCTTACGGTATTAGTTCACTTTGCAATACCTCTGCCTTTACAATCAAATATTACGTTAATTCCTCTCAAGGGTGAATAGATGAAATTGAATTAGAAGTGTACTTAGAAGTCTTACCATTTCATTCCTTAATCTGTTCACATGTGCATGATCATAGTTTCAGTCTAAGAAGCAAATTGTAATTCATTAAATCCATTTCTTCTTTAAAGATATAAGAATAGAGTGGTTAATGTTAGAAATAATCTGTTAGGTATAAAGCATTATAATAAATTGATGAATTTCCCAATAATAACTAAGATTTAATCGGATGTGATGCGATGGAAATGAAATTTTCTTTTGAATCGTAAAGATAGCTGCAGCTTAGTGTTTCACTTGTATCATTTAAAGTAGTTTGATAATCAAGGAAGACACAAACGAATCCTTATTCCATTAAAAGCACTAATTTTTTATTAAAGTTTCGTACAGCTTAAAAGTTAGTATTTGGAATATTCTGAATTTTATATGCTGGATAAGTACTAGGATTATTATTAGATCAGATCCTATTAAAATCAGAACTAAGGGCTGAGATCCAAGAGTTTAGAACGCACAATAATGATACTTAAAGAATTTCACCCCAAACTTTTGATTTCATGCGTTACATCTGTTCACTTAAATGAATAACTCCATTACTGTTGGAAATTTCAATGACCCACTAGCTGCGGACAAACCTATAGTTAATCACATTCATGGTGTTGCATAATGAAGGCTAGTTTTTCTGTTTAAATATCCTTAGATTTATAAATTGGGATCTGTACGAATTTAAAAAAAAAAATTAGAAAAAAAAATTTCTTAATTCTAGTATGTGACCTGAAATGAATTGCTGCTCCTACTTTCTTTTGGCTGATCAATGAAAGGTGTTTTAGATCTAATTTATTAAAATCAGAACTGAAGTTCTTAGCTGTTCTGATCATGAACGAATCAGAATCAGATTTCATACCTAGCTCTATCTGCAGTCTATATTTCCATGAAATGTTCTGTTACTTTTTAATCAAAGCAACCTTATGACTGAGAATGATTTATTCAGGATGGAATTATATCTCAGAAGTTAGGATCTCTAATACATAAGTTAAACTTTAAGTCTGCCGTACGTGGCTAAAACATAAAGTATTTTCTGTATACTCACCAACATTATTTGGATCAGCAGAAAAGTTGCTTTATGGTAGTTAAATTTAAATGTCACTTTACATCTGCTGTTTACAATAGATTTATTGTACTAGTTTTAACTTGAAAATAAGAAAGCTTCGCCAATGGGAATTTATTGAATATAGTTGTTAGAATTACCTTACGAATCCAATAAACACCATTTTGTTCTGCAGCAAATCTTACGCAATTAAGAATCAAAGACCCCAAAGAGCCGTTGGGGCACTAGTATCCACTAAACTTCAAATCCACGGATGTTTCTAGCAGCCTTAACACCTTGTTATAGTTCTCAAAAGACATGCATGCTTAAGTAGCCTTCTGCTAAACTTGTTAAATATTGCTTAGAGAAGGACCAATAGAAGTTAAGATAGTGCTGCACTCATGGTGTTTTGTTGATGATATTCGATCTAAGTAGTCATTTGGATTTATAAAGTACTAAATCAAAGAATGTCAATTTAAAATCTGAATATAGAACCATGTGGGAATATGCTTAGATGAATGATTTAATCGCACTCTCGTATCTTAATTTATTCTGGTCACATCTATGAAAACTTGAGAACTTTAATAAAGGTTCTTAACTCAGTGACATTTATACCAAGGTCTCTGTTAAAGCAGAGCAGCAGGCTTTTTATCAAAGTCACTGTAGTATTCCATATTTTATTTGAGGCTCCACAAAACATGTCCTCATGTTAAACGACTTCACTTGAATACAAAACATAATTTGATATGCATCTTAATAATTCGGCCTCACAGTAAATTCCTTGCTGAACAAAAATATTTGTATCGTGTAGGCCCCAACTAGACTCAAATGTCTTAGTAGAAAATTTTTTAATTCACTCACATTCCAACAGCATGTTTGATGTGTTTCCTGAACAATTGGATTAAAACCTTACATTTGAGGAAGGCCATCAACCTTAGAGGAATTTTAAGTTTATTAACTAAAGTAGCTAACTAAGATTTAACTTAGGAATAAGGATATATGTTTCAAGTTTCAAAGTCATTTCAAAGTTTAACAAACATACAAATATAATTTTGCAGACGTATCAAATTTTTGAGTGCTTATTCAAAATGATCAAATACCAAAGTATCCAGAATATTATTTTGGCACTTATTTAATTATTACGCTCGCCGATGCTTAGCTTGAAACTATTTCCATGTTGACGATAAAGTTATTTTATTGCCAAAAGAATGTCATTACTATTTTTTATTATGTCTTCTGAATGAATGCAAGGGTTCAATGAACGGTTGATTTGGGGTCGAAATAAGTTAGGGACGGGACTAGTCCACTTTGGGAGTTATAAGGTATTTGTTTATTATGAACCCATGACCTCAAGGTTCTAAAATTGCCGAGTAAGATAAAGATAATGTTGCTACATAATACCAAAACATATACTAATATACAAATACATAATTTATTTTTGAAAGGCACAAACTTATTTAAGCATATTATTTATGATGTTGGCTAAGTTCTTTTATTTCTATATATTGATTGTGGTGCAGGAATTTAACATACTTTTCTTGTGTTAAATCAATGTTTTCCTACATAGGGCTATTTATGACCTTATATCTGTATCCGCTATTTGCAAAAGTGTAACATTTGATATTCATTTGATACTTAGAGTATTCTCTAATTACTAAAAATTCAAATCCCATCATTTTATAATGCCACCAAGTCAGGTACAGCTGGGAGAAGCTAATTTGGCATGACGATAAGAAAATGGAAGAAAGCAAAGCCGATTATATGAATAAAATAACTTTAGTTTTATTTTTATTTCATGATTTCATTTAAGATTGTTATAAGAAACAAGATGTTTGCTAATTATTTTGAGACATTATTTTGTGATGTATTATTCTAGATATTTTTACATTAAATTGAATGAAGTTTTTTATTTATATTATGCAAGCTATGAATGTTATAATTCGTATGCTATCTTACTTAATTATCCAATATGATACTGCAGGAATATTCCTAATGTTGGATTGGTTCTACTAACCCAATATCGGTTCATCACACTTCTCGAACGCCTTATGCATGTCCCTCCTTGTAGCTCATGCTGCCAGTGGGTCTCCTTTTCTCCCACCTCCTTCAAAGAGTAGTCTTCCTTCCTCCGATAGGTAGCTCCTCCAATTCCCTTACTAGACTTGGTGCCAATGATTGCACCTTACCACCATTGGCCTGCTCTCACTCACCTTATGCATTCCTCAACCAGGATGACCTTCTAGGGTCAACCTTTGGTGCTTGAGGCTCGACCTATCTCACCTGAGCCTCTTCTTCAATCTCTCTCTAACCACCACTCACTAGCCTCTATCTCATGTTCACTAGATTTTAACCATAGACTTGAAGCCAAATTCAGCACATATAGTGACCCTACTTTTCTCTCTTGTGCAACCACCAACACACCCTTAGTCACCTTCCAAGAGTACTCCGTGAACTTGGGCCGAATCTTGCTGGTGCTAGCTGGCTGACATAGGTCAGGTTTCTCTTCAAGCTCAGAACATGTTGAACATCCTTCAGCAGCCACATTATTTCATTTGATAGTTTAATCTCCAAGTCTCATTGCCATGTGATGCTGCATATGATGTCATATCCCATTCCCATGCACCCTAGCCCGCCCGCGGAGTAATTTTGAATGCTGCCTTGCATCACATGGCACGGATTGCTAATGCTCCATGAGGTGTGTGTTTGAACCACACCCCAACTCTTTGACCAAGCGCAGAATTAACGAGCCATTCCTCTTTTTTTTTAAAATTGTGAACCCTATGTGTAAAATCCCAAGATGTCTTCGGCTCTTACACTATGTTTATAATATGGTAACATGAGCTGAAACCAAAGCTTGTTTTCTTAGTTGACTAGTCATGTCTTTTTATCAGAATGGCAGTGGATGCCATACTTCCTTGGCCATGACCCAACCAAGGTTGGGAATCCATTAAAAGATTTTTAACATGAATTTCACAGGCTAACGATGGAAGATCTTCGTTCTTCAGCATATTTGAGAGATAAACCAAAATGATAATATTCAAATTATAATATAGAGTAAGCAATATCATCAATAACTTCATTACTATATGTTTTTATATGTTTTAGTTGAAAATTACAGTGAAAATATAAACTTTTTTAATTCAATAAGCACTTCATGTCTACAAGTCTATTCATTTCCTCTTTCTATAATCTATTATGGGGTAACTGTCTCTGTAAATATTGCTAAATATCTATTAAATATGGTTAGCTACAAGTTTATTTAAGAATGAATGCAAAAAATTGCATATAGTATCTCAGAAGTTTTCTAGAAGAATGATTAAATATGCTTAAAATGTAAAGCTGCACATAATTATCATTTTAGAATAACCTATAACTTTTTATTTTTTTTCAATGTATTAGAATTGTTCAGTTTATATGGAGAGTAGAAGGTATGAAGCAGTAAAGGCAGAAGGGTGAGAAGCTTCTTCGTTTCAAGATTACTGTGGATCTAAGTGTGTCAAGGTTGTTGAAAATAGTTAAGGCAGTTCACACAGAAAATGAGAGATGTGTGGCTTGGGAGTTCTTTGGTAATGTCTGCACAAAACAGAGACAAATGTTATAGAGAAAGCTAGGGAGAGATGGCTAGACACGGGTTGGAGCAGGTGTGGAGATTGTTTCGCATTGGTCAGGGTGCAGCTAAGACAAGGCATCAAGGAAAGAGATGTGTCATAATAAGCATTTTGCACAAAATCCTAAGAGAGTTAAATATTGAATAATTACTTACCCGATACAATCTAATATGTGCTTTATATAAGTATACAATAGAAATAAAAAAAAAATTAGCAAAATAATATCAATATCCTCTAATAAAACTAGCAATACATGTACTTCACATCTTCATGTTGAGATGATGATCTATCTGTGCCATGATCCACGAATTCATAATCACCAGCACTTTCAAAGATATTTGCAAGATAGAAAAGCGCAATTATCAGAAAATGAACTGTCAAGGCTACAAACTTCACTATTGCCATTACTAATAAGACGGATGCAGTTTAGTGAGCGGACAATATCATACATGATCACGGACAATAGGTTGAAGAGAATGTATATAAACTTACGGTCCATATGGAAGTGTGTTAAAAACCAATGACAGCAATCTCCTCTTAAATAACGGAAGGCATCCTGCACATAAGATACGTCCAAAAAAAGAATTGTCTTTAGTGTTTAAGATCAACCAAATACAACACTAAAGAAATTCTCTTACGGCTAACATCTGATTGAAGATACTGTTTCAATAACTGAATTTTCATACTAAGCTTAAAAGTCATCTGAGTGTAAAATAGCAGGAGGATGATTATGTGTTGGGAAGAATGACACCTAAATAAAGCAGGTTGTAATGCATGATCAAACAATTAAAATCAAACACAAAGTTTCAAAAATATTTCAGATAACTGATGGAGAAAATTACACATCTTTCAAATGGTTAAAATCATAGTTTTAAAAATCAGATCCATCCTTGAAATGGTAGTCAAACAAGTTCGATCAACACAAACATTTGTCCTTGCAAAAAGCTGAAGAAACAAACAAGCAATTGAACCGATGAACCGGCCAATCAGGCTGATTCAACTCCATGAACCAGTTTACACCACATATTTTGGAAAAATTGAAAATGTTACAGTGTAAAACTAGAAAATTTTATTAACGAGACTAACACTTTTTTTTTTCTGACAAATGTTACACATAACATTCTTTCCTTATTAATTAAAATATTACAATTGAAATTCATTATCATAATTTTAATAATTGTAAATTAATTATAATATTAATTACATCATTATAATTAAAACTCTAGTTCGACTCCAATTAAACAATGATCCTATAGCTATTCCTATTTACAGTTTGACGTCCAATCTAGTTTTTTCAATCTTGGTAAAACCACAAAAAGCAATGATTAAGTAGCAAAAAATGTAAGGAAAAAATGATAAAAAAAAACTTAAAACGAAAGGGAAAGCAAAACAATACTTCAAAAGAAGAGAAAAAACACTAACCAGGGCTTGGCCTCCAAATTAGTACTGAAAATCATTTTTTGTTCAATAGAAACTAAAAAGCATTATTTTTAGAATGGAAAAAAATAATTATTTTCCTGTAAATGGCAGTGTGTTTCAAAAGAGATGCATGTTTGTAGAAGCTCATAATACTTGTACAGCTAAAGCCAGCTAACACTGAATGTTAAATCAAGGTAACATTGCTTTTCAACCACTAATAAGCAATCTACAACAATTCATGAGTCACACATCTCCAAAGTAACAAAATACTTTGAAGGCAACAAGAACTTCTCAATTTACATCGCTATGTCTGCTTGCTAAGAATGCAGGAATAAGTACATCAAAGGGTGCATATCTGCTGCACTTCAAAACTAGCCAATCAAAAGCAAAATCCCTACATGCCACTACCCATATCAAGATAATGGAAAAGTATATTTATGAACCTAAAAACTATCCAAAACATGAAGAGGACACAGCGTGTTTGCAGTAGTTGATGGCATCAAAAAGATGTTCATCTCAATGCCTGCAAGAGAGATATTACTAGAGAAGTTGTTGAGCTATCCTTCAAGTAGTATTAGTAAACCCTGAAAACCATAGAGGTTACAAGGGAATAATATCCACACAAAAGATAAGATATTTCTCACAAGAAAACTACCATTTAAGATATTCGTTTTCAAGATGAGTAACAAGTAACGGATAGTGAAGGAATAAAAGAGTTTGGAAAATTTTGATGACCATGAGACACCTGTGATGTCTCGATGCCGGTTCAGCGAGAACTGCCCCGGCATTCAGGCGTTCACATACCGCAAAATTATATTGAGCAATTTGAAAGAAAAGAAACACATAAAAACCAAAAGATAATTTTCATTCATTAAAATTTCTGATTACAAAAATCTCCAATGTTCCTTTTAACAAAGTTCATTACAAGATGAACTGAAACAATAGAAAAATAAAAATAAAAGTAAAGTAGCGCCGTAGATTCATCAGCAAGTTTGAAAATTTATGAATTATGGTTCTTGTTTGAATTCTCTCAGAAACACCTGACTTGGTATTGTAAAGAAAACAATAATGGGATTGAAATTCTCAATAATAGAGAATATTCTAAGTACCATAGTAAATAATAAACTACTACACTTTTATAAAAATAGAGATGTGATTAGCAGAAATAAATGAGTAATAAATATGCAGGAAAAATAAGGCAATAGCGCAAAATGAATAATCAATTTTCTGCGAAAAATATTATCACAAAATGTAGGTTACTGATGTCATTTTTCTAGTAACCCACCACGAATGTTACTGATGTCAATTTTCTAGTAACTCACAAATGTTATTGATGTCATTTTTCCAATAACCTACGAATGTTACTGATGTCACTTTTCCAGTAACCGACGAATGTTACTGATATCATTTTTCCAGTAACTAACCACGAATGTTACTGATGTCATTTTCAAGTAACCAACCACATTATAAAAGAGATGTTGGTTCCGAACAACCAACTAAACTTCAATATGAATTTGGCTCAAAGCAAAACTAAGCAGTAATAAAGTGCAAAAAGTAATACATGTTCGTATACCGGGTACATTTTCCTTTAAGTTCAAAAGTGTGACAGTAATTGATATTTTAAATCAATTTTGATATTTTAAGTGCGACGAGATTTGATATTTTAAATTAGTTTTTAGCCAATATTTTTAGGAATAATTATTATCTTCGATTTTATTCTATTTTTCCTTCTCTTTCTTATTTTGATAGAAGTCCAAATTTTAAGTTACTGAGATAGCAATAATATTTATTACAGCATTATTATTATCATTATTCAATAATGATAATAATAACGTACAAAAGAAAAAGATAAAATGGAAATGACTGAATTGAAATTGTCAAAAATAAAAATAATAGTCATCTTATAATATTTTCACTGTTAATCATTATTAATTAATGATAACAATAATAATGTAAATGACATAACTTTATCTCATTATTAAGTATATGTAATCAAAATAAAATAAAAAGAACGAAAATAATAATAGCAAAATTTTCCCTCATTTTCCTCTGTTTTTCCTTCTCCTCTTACCTCGATTAGAGTCGCTGGAAAATGGAGGGAGGCCGAACGTAGCTGAAGGGAGCCGATATGAGGTTGGCAGAGTGGGGTGGCCGGAGCAGCGGGAGCTGGCTTGTGGCGCCCCGCCCCTTAACTGCCAACAATCAAGGCTAAGGAGATGTGTGTCACTTTGGCAAATCCCTCACTTATCATTAGATTAAGGTGTAATTCCTCAATCCACTGATAAGGGAAGGATGTGCCCTGGATAATGCAGCCCAATCTTTCATAAGTATATACATTCATCAGAGTACGAAAGCAAGACAATAAAATATGCTATATCTAATCTACCACAATACAAGTAAGATGTAAACATGCAGCTCAGAATAAAATAATACAGTAAAAGAACATACAAAAATATCTAAATTATTACAAACATTAAATAAGTCTTAATGAAAATGATAAAGCTCTCATCCTCACAAAAATAAAAGAGAAGTTAAGCTAAGGATCTCCAACGACAGCACACTCCTCCTGAATCTGATCTTCAGAAGGCTCAACTACCTCGAATAACTCGGAATCTATCATTGTCGGTTTCACAATGATAGAGCTCAGCCAAAGAAAAGAAAATTCTTGTTAGACATATTGTCTAAGTACATTTTAAGCTGTTAATATTTCATGTTTTATGATATCACCATTTTATTTAGACTATAAAAACAAGCAAAGCGTAAGGGTGCATCAAGCATACAAAGGGAGGAATAAGCTATAAATAAAGGCATTTATAACTAAGCAACATGTGAGGTAAAAGAACAAACCTCAACACCAAAGCTGCAACAAGGTTAGACATATAAGTATAGATAAAGGAAAATACTGAAGGACAAGACTCATCCTAAATATGCTTATGATCACTTGACATATGCAAGTTAAAAATAAATAATTTGACTATGATATGTATAGTAAGCAATAACAGAAAGTAACATCCTATAAGTAAGTAAGCAAGTAAAGTAAAGCTGACTGAAGTTAAATGTAACAGTAAACGACAAACAGTAAGCAGTGAACAGTAAACAGTAAACAGGTATGTAATGACTGCCATATCAGAAGAGGGCTAATCTAGCCTGTTGCAACAAGTATATGTATATTCCTAGCATCATCTGAGGCTAGGCCAGAATAACATAATATAAATTAAACTGAAGAGGCAATAATCACAAATGCAGTAATATTTTAGTTATTTACTTTACTTCTGTGGACATATCCAGAAGTAGTTGAGGAGTCAAGCACGTCTGCAAGACTGTTCGAGTTCCAACTTAACACAACACGCCTCAATGAGTAATGTTAAGTAATCTATATTTCTCCTTACCCCCGTCCAGTATGATAAAATGCACAAGATCAACAAGTAACTGAACCCTATGCAAATGTTATCCTAATTATTCTATGTTTTCATTTCATGCAACAATGATATCTTATATGACATGTTCAAAGAATAAGGCACATAATACAAGGAATGTGAAAGCATAAGTAAAACAAGAGTGAGAAGGGACTCTATTACACAATATGACATCAGTTGTTATCTATTAAACCATTCTAACTATTCCAAGTTACACAAGTTCAGGATCTCCAATTCCTATTATCGAGTATAACTTAGAAGCATGGCCTTATAAGTTAAAAGCGATTAGAACTGATCAAGTTCTAATTTAATTCAATCAATAATGACTATAAGTTAAATAAGAAATCATTACGTCCTAATTAATGAATTAGACGTTCTAAACTAAGATCTAATCAAGATCTACTAAAACTAAAAATTATGCATTAAATACCATGAATTGGAGTTAATCACATAATCTCAAAGTAATACTTAAGGACTATGGTTTAAATCTAAATTGTGAACTAATAATTAAGGCAAATCCTATCAAGCAAAATTAAGGCTTAATAGGATGAATCTCCTAGTCTTAATCTAAAATTGAAAGATAAAATAATCATAATTAAAGTATGAAAATCAAAAAATTAATAAAACTAAAATTTCATTCATTGAATAACTCATTTACTCAATGAATGAATTCTGGCATAGAATCTACTCCTAATCTTAAGGGAAAATGTCTTAGGGTGCCAGTAAAATTTCTTAGGAAGTCCTACTAAAAGAATTAGGCAATTTAAGAAGTTGATGGTAGTTATTACAATTTATTTTTATTTGCAGATTTTGTTTATTTAAAAGAATTAAGGGTGAGTTTTAACTAAGTTGAGGGATATAGAATTTTACTTAGAAATTTTACAAGCTTTAAATTGAATTTTCAATAATTCACTTAATTTATGAGTTTAAGAGTCTAATTTGATTCTAAATCAATTTTATTATTGATTATAATGATTTAAATGATATTTTAGAGGTTAAGGGCATTTCACCTAAATTTTGGGCAAAATAACCGTTTTGCCCCTACTTAAGGGTTTAAAATGCTACTTTTTGATTAAGGGCTCCAAATTGGATTTAATTGATGCCAAATGATTCCTTGCTATCTAACATAAAGATAAAAAGTAGGTATATTAAATTTGGATAAGTATTAAGTCCTAAGAGTTCAATTTAAGAATTTTAACCTATAAGAGCATTTTTGTAATTAAACTAAGTGAAGTCTAAAATTCAATTAGTTTATTGTTGTTTGTTGTCCAAGAAATTCATAGAATCCAAAAACACTTAATTCTAATATCTAATGATTAAGTTATGATCATTTTAATATTATAGTTATATTTTCATGAAATTGGTCAAAACCTAATTTTTTTTCATATTCAAATATCACCTATAATTTATACAATGCTTAATTTTACTAAAACTATGTTCAAATCTGATATATTTCGGCCCCATTAGGGTTCTAGGGTCCTTAAAATGCAAAAAATGTGAAGTTTCGGCCCTTCCGGGCAGTTTTGGGCAGTTCCGAACAGTTCTGAGCGCTATGGTGCGCTGTGGCGCCTTCTTGCCGAAAGACAGGCGCTACGGCAGATTGCAGCGTTGTGGCGCGCTGCAGCGCTTTCAGGCACTACGGCGCCAGAGTTCCAGAGAGCTGGATGCTACGGCCGAGAGCCAGGCGCTACGGCGTACCGCAGCGCTTTTAGGCGCTGCGGCGGATTTCAGTGCTGCGGCGCATTTATCTTAATTTCATCAAATTTTTATGCCGCTACAGTGCGCTGTGGCGCGCTGCGGCAGATTCAACCCGAGACTCGGGCGCTACGGCGCGCGGTAGCGCCCGACGGTGATTTCACCTGTGTGAAAACCGTGACGGGTCACCTTTCGCACTAAAATACTCCCAATTTTGGGCACCTCACGAGTGGTGCAATATACCGATGGAAAGGTATTTCCGAGACCTTTCCATTGATATCAAAATCGGCATGAAAGAATTATTTTAACAACACAAACATAGAGGTTAAATGTTCAGGTATGCAAAAAGAAGAAAAAACAGAGCTAGTTTTCTTCCCTAAAATTTTCTATCTCAAAGAGCTCTAATGAATTACATATCCTAATCACATATTTCTAAGGATGCAAAATAAGCATAAGAGCAAAATGAAGTAGCCATTGAATCCATTCAATGGAGGAAAGGGAGATACCTTGGCTTGCGAAGAGAGATTACTCTAAAAATCCTTCGAGCTTGAGGGCTTGAGAGCTTTCCTTCAGCAAGCACAATAATGGAGGAAGAAGAAGCTTGGGAGGAGGAGAAGAGTTCAACTGACTAAATGGAGGAAGAGGAGGGGTTGAGCTCTATTTTATAGGAGAAGGAGAGCTCATATTCAGCAAGGGAAGGCATGGGCTATGAAAGCTAAGAGGTGAGGGGAGAAAATGGAGAGGAGATGGGGCTCTGCCTCTTGCGTGCGTAGGGGTGAGGGAGTGCCAAATGGAGAGGGAGGGGGTCCCAGTTCAAAGAAAAGAAGGAGAAGAATTAATAAAAATGGATTTTATTAATTTTAACTTAATTTATTTAAATTAATTAATGTTTAAAAATTCAGATTTTATAATGTGCTATGAAAAATCACAAAACTTCACCCCTAGCTAATTCGAGGGTGAGGAACGCAACGATGAAGTCGGATTTCGATTCCGGAGAGTATTAAATTTTCCTAATTTTCGAAGTTTTTAGTTACATTAAAATATTTGATAAAATCTGACGACTTTCAAACGCGTCCAACACATCACCCCTAGCTAATTTGGGGGTGACGAGTGCAATGGCGATGTCGGATTTTAATTTTGACGTTGAATTAAATATCTTGATTTTTTAATTAATTAAATATTAAAATATTCGATGGATTTTCAACAACTTCTGATTGCCACCAAAAGATCACCCAAAGCTAACTTGGGAGCAATGAGTGCAATGGCGAAGTCCAATTTTTGATCTAAGGTCAAAATAATTAGGTCAATTCCCAGGGTTCCTGAAATTCCAAAATCATGATTTGATCCATTTGACCACTGATTTGAACTAGGTACTGATAGTGAACTACTAATGACTTAATTAGTGCACTAAGATCAAAATCAAGACTTGGATTAGTCCTAATTGGCTAGGGTAACAATTTGGGTTGTTACATGGCTGCGGCAGAAGGATTGTTGGGAAGGAGAGAGGAGACTACTGCTGATTAGGAGTGGTGAGGGAGTTGGGGAGGTTAAATAGAGAGGGAAGGAGGAGGGCTGACCGACCAGGTGCCGACCAACCTGCACCAAAACGGCGCAGGGGCCCTTCCTGGCAGGCGGAAGGTTCTGTCTGCAGGCTCTGTCGAGCGACAGAGCCTGCGATCGCAGGATCCTGCGATCTGATTGGGGGGGAGGATAAGAAGGAAAATTCTTAAGGATTTTTCAAATAATTACTTAAAGTTAAATTTTTCGCATTTTTCAGTCATTTGGGGTCCAAAAATAATGAAACTTAACACCGATGTGTGTTACGATGTAACAAACACCATCGCGTCAAAAAATTTTGATTCGGAGCAAAATTTTATTTTAAATTAATTTCTGAAGTTTTAAACTTCGAAAACTAATCGAGATCGAACGAGCACTCCATATTCATGAAACTTCATGAGCAGCTTTTAAATAATATACTCGATATAATGACATGAAAATCGATGAATTTGGACATATATTTAATGTTTTCAATTTATTAAATTTAAAATATTCAAAAAAATAAAGCGGGAGTTTCCGTTATCCGGATTTCTCCCAAGCTATGACTTTGATCTAAAAAATTATTCTTATCTAAAGGTATTTTTGTTTACCCTAATTTGAAGTTCCCTGGGATCCTGATGTTAGAGTCGGGATTTTGACCTAATTTGCAAAGTAACAACATTTGGTCGTTACACAACTCCAAAAATTTTAACACTGAAGAAGTGATAAATATTTCATCACCTACTTTCCAAAAAAAATTCAATGACAAAACATATAACTTGTCCTCGTCTAAAAGAGGGAAGAATGTTTGATTTTTTCCAATTATGTTATTATTTTACCAATCCTACAACCATCTCAAACCTTTCTTTTGGAGTTTATATATAATTGAGATCACAGCTTAAAACTAGAATGGCCAAGCACTAATCAAATTTTTCAAGCATTCAAGAGCAAGGGAGTAAATCCTCACCAAGTATTCCCAAACTCATTGAATAATAAATGTTGTATAAAATGTATCAGACAGATATGTCATAGAGTACAATAAAAAAGCTACTTACCTTTGTTCAATCCAAAACTAAATTGAGAATTTTATGGCTCACAACAAGGTGGGGAAATACCTTTTTTATGGATCTTCTAGTTAAAGAAATAGAAATCATTTTTTTTTGTTTAGGCATTAGATGAATGGGGAATGAACACCTATCCAAAAGAGCCCCATTCCTTCAAGTAGTTCAATAAAGGAACAACTGAACTGCCTACAAAAATATCTTTAGTCCATAAAGAATAGTGACAGTCAAGTCCTTCAACCAAAGATTAATATATGTTTAAGCTAGGAGAGACCATAAGAAACAAACGAAGTTTAAGCTAAGAAAAAGTAAAATAAATGCATCAGTCATCTCTCCCATTATATCCATTTGGTTTGCATTTAGCTTAGTAGCTTACTCCAGAACCTTTTAGCAGGTTTGCTTGGTTTATAAGCTTATCCAGATAAAAGTTTAGGAAAAAATGTCAAAAATCACTTCCGAAAAACTTAACAATCTAACTTAAAGTTACACATAATCTTTTAATCCTACACCAAAAATTTAAACATGTGTCAAACAACGAAGGCAGACAATTTATGTTAAGCTTTTATATGGCATTTAGTTAGTAGAAAGATGAAAAAAAATAATTTCTCTCTATCTTCATGTGAGAATATGATAGTTTAATTAGACATGATTAGCCAGAGCTGTTTGGGTAATAAAAGAAGGTAAGAAGAATTGATTTTCTCCTCTCATTAATTTGAGTAAACCTTTCTCTTCAAATGGGGAGAAAAGATTGGCAAACCCAACCATAATGGTGAGGCTAAATAAAACTAAAGCCAAAAACTCATGTCAAAAGAAGAAAAATATCATTCAGCCAACCAAAACCTTTTGAACCTTCATCGAATAAGTAACTCTTCTTTTCCCACAATTTAACGGAATCATTATCCAAATTAAAAGCCCTTTTAACAATTTGAGTGGGAGATATGAAAAAAATGAAGGTAAAAAATATAGAGTAGAACAAAATATTCTCCTATCCTAATAAACAAACCGCCATGTTTTCAAAGGTAAATATCCCGACTAAAACGTTAACCCATTAAATTGGAGAAAAGAACTGCCGCACCATTTCTTTTATATTAAAAAGAGACTGATTCAACAATGGTTAGCTTTCCTCACAAAGCTATTTCCAAGAGAATTTTTAACTTCTCCAAAACAATGTTTTTTTTTGCTGCTTCCAAGCTTGTCAAATATTGAGCAATGCATTATAACAGCATGAAGAGTTGACACAGAAAAAATTGAAGAATTTGAAGCATAACTTCATGATTAAAAAATAAAAATAAGAAACCTCAAGCAATCAATGTAGAGCAAAGTTTGATAATAAAGTTGCTTGAAATGTACCTTCTTTTAAAGATCAACAAAGAACCGATGGTGGAGCAAATGATAAGAGGTTTGAAGCTTAAAAGCAACCCATAGAGATCGTCAAGTGAAATGTATTGCTCAGGAAGAAACTATCAGAAAATCTGTTGAATCAAGTAGTCAAGTTTCCAATGAAATTGAGATTATTGAGCAGTTCAAAAAATTTAGAGAGTTACTGAAACAATGAACTATTTTGCAACAGACGAATTCAGCATTCTGTGAGACAGACTTCTAAGAAATAAGATAGACAAAAAAAATGCTTTTGGCACTTAAATACAGATATTTCATTAAAAAAAAGAGAACAAAATGAATTAAAAGCAGGTCGTTTTTCTTCCATGGCAGAAGACAAATGGAACACTCCGCCTACTGAGGATATCCAAGGTCCTTGCCTTATTAAAGAAACGTGATTGTACAAATTGTTTAATCAACATGTAATCATAGTGGAGATATAAACTTTTTGATCACAATTAAATTATAAACTATCATCAAACAAAGATAAAGAATTTTACCCTCGTTTTATTTTTCTTGTCCTTTCTAATCACCTTTATTAAAATTTTTGCAATCAAAGTATTTAAGTTGTATCCTATATTAATTTTCTCGACTAAAGAATGAATAAATGTTCCCTGCTCAAAATTTCAGTCTTTGCTTGAACTAAAAATTGAGTAATTCTAGTGAAGATTATATTTAACTTTCTCTAAAGATATTTCTAATAACACAGTGTTGGGCTAAGAAAATTCATCTTTCAAGATAAGCCAACTGAACTTAAATTAAGTGTTTCTCATCTATGACAAGAAAACATCTAGTTCTTGTGAATCAGCACTGGACTTTGGCTTCAACCAAGATGGTTGAGTTTTAGTTTGCCATTTTCATCTTTCCCAAAAATCTCAAACACAATATCCTCGGTCCAAAATTGTGTCTAATACAACACATTCCATCAAAAGTTTAGCAACATTCCAATTTGCTACTTTACAAAGAACGATGATAAGCGAAGACAAATTGAAAAGAACCAGCATTTCAGCCGCCTATGGCATCCCCATTCAACTTCACACCCGCCTTGTGTAAATAGATCCACCACAGCCAGTTTGATCCATTCATGGCTGTAAAGATCAACCGTGACTCAGTTGGTTGCAGTGCAGGTTCATGAGGTGCATCGCCCATTTCAAATAGTAGGCTTTGCAATTGAGAAATCACTATTTTTTTTTCCTTTTTTTTTTTCTTCAAGTGTTTCCCTCAAACGAAGAAAAATTCGTATGGCACGCCATTGTAAATTTGTATTAACTTCTTAATGTAAAGCCTTTCGAGTCTATTTCAGATGTATGTTTTTAAAGTAAAACTCCGCACTTTTTGTAAAATTTATCGTTTCCACAGTACAATTAGAACGAAGTACTTTTTGATTAGCCTCTTTTCTTAGTTGCAGGTTGTCCTTCTAATACTAACTTTGTCTCAAGTGCAAACAAGCTATATATATATATATATATATATATATATATATATTTTAAGGTAATCTTTCGGTTTTATCGATTTGAAATAATGATATAACAGACATGTTCGGTGACCTCGAACAAGTAAGAAAATAAAGTAAACAAAAAATAAAATATAAGAAAATAAAAAATAGTAAATTATCACCAAACCACTCTAAAGAGATTAATAAATCTCATCAGACGAATACAAAAAGTAGGCAGATAATATTCAAATAGAAGAGAAGAAGTTGATCAATATCCTCATCTTTTTCTTAGGTTGTACCTTATTTTTCTATTAGAGGATTTAATGTCGGTCTTCCTTTTCTTTTTCTTACCTTTATTCCTTGTAAAATTTTCAATATCATCAAACTCAATTTCCAATCAGTTATCTTCCGCATGAGTCCAAGTCAAAATTCACTTATTCATTGGGCTCCAGTAATGGACCGAGTTGACGTCTACCATAAACACGCAGCAAAAAATCTATGGCGTAGGAGTTTAACAAAGATTTCACCCACTTAATCTCCAAAAGGATGCTCATCTCACAGTGGTTTGCCAAAGGCGAGGATTGCTCATCACTGGTTAGGGACAAGTGTCCTCCGTCAAATTTACGATTGCTAGGATTGATGGTATTTCTTCAATCCATTGTTGAACCATGTCCAAGGGTGATCCCATCAACTTTCTAACCCAAAAGGAACGGGCATCCGATCGATAGGGATCTTGCAATCGGTAGGGTTAGGAAGTAGAGAGTTCGCTCACAGCCAACATTTCTTTTTGGAGATTTCTTTGTGGATGGGAATGCAATATGGACCATTCTTACAATTTGCTATAAGTTGTGGGAAGGACTTGATGATTTTGTGGTTAACTTTGATTCAAGGCCTCTCATAAAGTTCATAAACTCATAGAAGATAATAATAATTTGTCTGAATATGGCTCTTCTGAAATTGGTGAGATTACGTTGGAGGAGATGATTCCATCAGTCACTACTTACCCTCATTGTCACGAGGAAAGCACAGATGATTTATCGAGTTATGATGTTTCAAAATGTGTTTTTGGCTGAGCAAGAGATAATGAGGTTGACAGCTGCAGAGGAGGATGGACTGTCTGATGCTCATTCCTTTTGGGTTAGAAAGTTGATGGGATCCCCATTGTACATGGTTTAACAATGGATTTAGGAAATCCCAGAAGTCCTTAGCAAACATAATTTGATGAGGACACTCCGTCCCTATCCATTGATGAGCAATCCGTGCCTTTAGTGAACCATTGTAAGACGAGCATCCCTTCGGAGATTAAGAGGGTGAAATCTGGGCTTTGTTCATATGCCATAAATTTTTTTTCGTTTCTTAATGGGAGGCTCCAACTCGGCCCATTGGTGGGGCAAAATGAGAAGTGCTTTTTGATTTGGACAAATGAAAAAATAATTAATTCAGTAGTTGAATTTAACTATATTAAAAATTTTATAAGGAAAAAAGGTAAGAAAAAGCAAAGAAAGCCCCTAAATATAGATTTAGCATCTAAATTTATGTGTTTAAGTAGGATTATCTACTATTTTTAATTATCTTCATATGTTTGTGCTGTTTTGCAGCATTAGAGAGTAAATCAAGAAAATGGATGAATTTTGAATTGAAGGAGCTGCGAACCGGGCGCTTAGGCGCACCATGGCGCCCACTACCTGAAAGCTTGGTGCTTGGGCGCACCCTAGAGCCCAATACCAGAAAGCCAGACGCTCAAGGGCACCCTTGTAATGACCCGAAGACCGCGGTTGGTGGATTTCAAGTAATAATTCAAGAATAAACATTCATCACAAAAATTACTGAATAAATTAATATCCATACATTACGGAACCAAAAATTTAAATTAAAGTTATACAAATTATCTTAACTTAAATAAATATAAAATGATAAAAAATTCAAATAATGAGTCTCCATCTCGCTCTTGATAGTAAAATCATTTCTAGCTTTTGAAATCAAGTTAGCTCTCGCTTCTAATTCTCACAACCTGTATTAATTATCAACATTGACAATCAGGCAGGATTACGTAGAGCATTTAAAAGTATTAATTTCTAGTATCTTATATAGGTTACAAAATCAATACAATAAAGTGTGAAGTAAATATCATCATTACAATTTGAGGGTTATGCTAATTTCAACAGTAAGTAACTTGCAATGCTCAAGCGGCTCAAATAATTTTAAAGCAAAAAAATATAAATTGATATGAATGGAAAAAATTTAGCATAAATTATTATGTGACATAAATATATCATTTTGGGCCTAGAATCCACAAGCTTCATTGGAAGGCCCAGATATTAATATCAAAATTATTCTATGAGTGTATACAATTATCCATTGTTAATTGTTCACATAAATATTATTTTAGTGAGTCTGTTTTTTGAATCTTCTGCCCCTTCTTAGTGACTAGATCACTCATTATTTCTTTATGGGTTGCTAGCAAGCCCTACCTATACAGGTTCGGTTTTGTTCTACCTTCCAAAGACTCGCCATATTTTTCATAAGCATTTATGGAAAGTAAAAATACAATTTAACTTAGCATAATACTGGGGTACATACAATAGTTGTATACATTCAAAAGAAATAAGCTCAAAAGCTCAAACAGTGCTAAAAATAATACAATTATAAGAACTCTATGTATCTGATTCGTTCATTTACTCTAGGAAAAATTTTTTATATAAATTTGTTAAAAATTAATTCTTATACATTAATCTAATATTTAAAAACCTATGAAATGATAATATAAAGATTTTGTGTCTACATTACAAAGTTTGGGTGACAACCTTAAAATTGGTTATGTGATGTGATTCAAGTTTTTAGTGAATTTTGGACATCTAAATAAAGGTCCAAATGACATTTTTAGCTACTATTATCTAAATAAAAGTTGTTCCTAATTGATATGGGATTAAGCATGTCAAATTTCAGCTACTGATTCAAAGTATTTTAAATATTATTAAGATGCAAAGTTTGAGAAAAAATTTGACTATTTTTGAAAATTTTCTAAGAAACAGTCATTATTTTCCAAAGTTTGGACTTAAATATGGGGTCCTAAATGGCAATACTAGGCTCAATATTCAATAGTGAAGTTAATCCTAATATAACAAAAAGTAACCATGCTAAAAATCAATGAAATTCAATTGTTATATTAAAAGTTATGACAACAACAACATAGCAAAAAAATTTTGAAAATTGGTCAAAAACTATTTTCTGGATTTCAATGGGTGTTTGCTGAAATTTGAGTGCTTAAAATGTAACCTTACAATTCAAATGGACTAGTAAAATTTTCTATGACATTTCTCACAAAACATAGGAGAGTATACATGCAAAGTTACATACTCAGATCCTAATGATTGAAAATTTAAAGCTCTCCAAAGTTAGCAAAAATAAAATAGAAATTTTGAAAAAATATTTTAAGAAAATTGATTTTTTTTCCTAATATTAGAGTAAATTTTGAACATCTTAGAAGCAAAACTAAGGTGTTAATAATACCCAAAAAAATGTGTGTGCAAAATTACAACAACTAATTTTGAGTAAAATAAGAATTATGATAACACAGGATGAAAAATTATAAAATATTTGAATAAATCTAAGAAAATTTTCTTTGAATTCTATGAATCTACACATACAAATTATGAATCTTAAAATATTATTGTGAGTGTGCCTAGAACCTACTAATATTGCAATCATCATTTATTCGATTGTATATATATTCAAATATGAAATATATTTGATAAATGAGGAAAGAATAAGAGAAACAAAGGGAAGAGATTACCTTGAAGCAAAGGAATTTTGATGAATCTTATGAGATAATGCAACCTAGATCTCCTTCTTTATGTGGTTTAGAGATTCTAGTATCTTCTCCTTGTAGTGGGATGTGCTTAGGGATGAAGTCCCTTGGGTTTGGAGAGGTGGAGAAGAGGAAGGGGAAGGGGTTTGACAAATGCTTTCAAATGGAGATAAAAAATAAATAGAGGCAGAATTTTAGATTTCTAATTAGGGTTAGAATGTTTATGAGTGTCTATAAGGCTTTAGCAAAGATCCAAGGGTGTAGGTTTGATCAATGTGGAATTTGGATAGCTCAAAATAATTTGACGTAAATTCATCCTTAATTGAGAATAATTTCTATGAAATATCAATTGGTGCCTTTAATTAGGCAGTTCAAATGCAATAACCCCAAAACTTATGTCCTAATTCTTGTTTAATTTGGCAAAAAATAAAATTTTAGTATTTTTCAAAATAAATAAAATGTACCGCCAAAATTAAAATTAAAGGTTCCAAAATGTAGATCTCAGAGAGAAATTCATAGACAACAAAATTGTCCAATTTGGCCTAGTGATTGACTCATAATTAGGATTTGAGGTTGGCCAAAATTGGGTTCATCAACGTCGTTAACGCCGTTACACCCATCGCTTTCACTATTAACGGCGCAGATCGCGCCAGCGATCTGCGCCATCGATTTCAGCGGAAAACGGAGCATCCGTTGGATCCGCACTTTTGCCAGACAGCACCAGAATCCGTATAACGGTGTTTGCCGTCGCCGCTAACGGCAGATAAGTTTTTTTTTTTGAATTAAATTAAATCAATTATTCAATTAATTTTATTTAAAATGTATTTTTAGCATGACTCATCTATTTTAGCTCAAAAAATAAAAAAAATTTTGTTGCTAGCTAATTTGATAGTATATAATGTAAAAATTCAAAAATATTTCAATTTTGACATCCCAATAATTTTCTATAATTATTTTGATTTAAATCCATCATAAAATAACCAAAGAAAATTCTCTCATGGAAAAATTCTCAAAAAAATTCCAAAATTCTCTAAAATTATTCCTAACAACCTGATATTTTCTTTTTGCAAAAATAACTGATAGATTACTCCAATTAACAAAGATAATAAACAATAATTTTATTAACTCAAAATCTTGGAATTTTATAGCCCTGACACCCAATACCCGAAAGTCGGGCACTCATGAGCACCCTGGAACCCACTATCTGAAAGTTAGGTGCTCAGGCGCACCCTGGTGCCCGCTACTCGAAAGCCAAACGCTCAGGCGCACTTAAAGATATTACTCAGGGCACTGCAGCGCACCCAGGCGCCTGAAGACTTAAAGTTCGCCCGAACCACAGGCGCCCATGCGTGCTCCAGCATCCACGGTTCTTGTCAACGAGACAAGCTTGACTGCCCAGCTTCCTAGATAAAAATTAAATGGGAAAAGGAACGGTTCAACTCCTTAGGAAAAGTGGAATGACTTATTTAAGTCAATGTTTACAACAATTAGAGGAGACCTTTGGGGGAGAAAAGAAAACCCTGGCCACCAAACAAAAAAGGAATGTATTGTGAATTTATGGAGGCAGCCACCAAGCTAAGGAGAAAAACACAAGCTACAAGGAGAAGAGAATAAGAAAGGAAGAAGACAAAGAGAATCATAGAGAATGCCAAGGGTTGTTCATATAGTATCATTTTTTTCATTTAGACTCTTTTTTATTCAGAAAAAAAAATGTCTTTGGCTTGTTTTAATATAATTTTTTTTGTGTTTTCTTGATAATGGCAGCCTAAACCCCCATTTTGATAGGGTTGAGCCAAGAACTATGGTATAGTAATATCATGTGCATGCTGTAATCTTTTCATGCTGATAATGTGCTTGTTGTAATCTTTTCATGCTGATAATGTTTTGTTCATAATGCTTCATTGGCTCATTTCAAACTTAAGGTTTTGAAGTTAAATGTATGTTAGCTTATGAAAAATTTATAATGATTCATTATCTCATTTCGAACTTAAAATTCTAACGTTAGATGCATGTAGCTTATGAAAAACTCATTTTCTCATAGATCTACACTCACAAGCAAACCTCTCGCTTAGACATAAGGTTAGCTTTTGTAAGCAGAGGGTGTAGCAAAGACATTTGCACAACTTTTCTTGATTGCAAGAATATTCATGTGTTGTTGAGAACCTTCTGAGTTCCAACAGCACTAGATAGAACAAGTAAGAATACATAAAAGATGTCATATTCAATGTTAAGGTTGAAGTCGAGAGGTCTCGTAGGAGATCGGCTAAAGACGACCTTAAGGTTAGAATAGCTAGTGATCCATGTGAGTGAGACATCACTAGTGGATCGACGTGATTATAAGTCCATGAAAACACTAGACATATCAATTCTAATGTATAATTAAAAGATTTGCATGCATTGATTTTATGAACCAAATGTAGCTGGCTGAACTCTCATTAATTTATCCCACTGGTCAACATTCAATTGAGTGATAGCTTAGTTTACAGTAATTTTAGCATAAATTCAAATTATTGATCGTTCAAAAATTTAAGGAGAAGAAACTGGTTAGTAACCAAGACTATCATTCCCTGAGGATGATAATCTGAACTCAATCATATATTATTTCAGACCACGTGCACTTGTGTGTTATCACAGACAGTCAAATCTCAGTCTGTCAAATTTTAGGTGCCGTAGTCGAAGAAAGATTAATTGGTATTAATGAAATCTTGGAAATTAGTGATTCAAGCATTTCTTTTCTTGTTTCTTTAACTTTGTTTTTTTTTTCTATATTTATGTTTTTTAATCTTGAAAATTTGTTGTGTTGGTTAAGCTGTGAATTCCTCTTGAGTTAATATGGTGCTTGCTAAGAAAACTTAGTATAGTGCATGCAAAGTGAGGGAAGTGAAAACTTACTTTTAGATCCTAAAATTGAGCGCAGTTCCTACAAACTTAGACTACTTAGAATTAACTCGAGCAATAACATAATGGTCAACCAAAACTTAGAAGTCCACCAAAATAATCAAGGGAGAGTCCTTAGAGACTATGCCTAGCCTACTGTAGGGAGAATCTCTATTGTAAGGCCAAATATACAAGCAAACAACTTTGAGATCAAACCAGTCACGCTACAAATGATTCAAAACTCTCAATTTTGTAGATTGTCGAGTGAGAATCCCAATGTGCATATCTCCAATTTTTAGAAATATGACATACTTTTAGATATAATGGTGTTACTGACGACGAGATTACATCTTATTTTCATTGAGAGATCAGACTAAAAGCTGGCTAACATCCCTTCCCAATGATTTAATCACAACCTAGAATGAGCTGGCACATAATTATTTGGCTAAATATTTGCCACCTACTAAAACCGCTAGGGTCCATAATGAAATCTCTAATTATGTACAGCATGATGGTGAGACACTGTATGATAGCTGGAAGCATTTTAAAAAACTTCTCTGTCGTTGTCCGCACCATGGGTTTCCCCTATGAGCATGGTTTTTTCTCCACCAGACCTGCAGCTATTCTTTGTTACTGCCTTTGCCTATCCTGGGAAGTGCAGTCAGCCCTTTAGTAGTTATTGCCTATTCGGATCGACTTGTGTTTTTTCTTTTGGATTTAGATTATATTTTCATTTGTTAGTTTGTATTTTTGTATGTTTTACACTTCTTAGGCTTTGTTTCCTTTGGTTGAGGGTCTCATAGATAATGTTTGGGGACCTTGTGTGCTCATACTCTTAGTTGAATAAAATTTTCCTTGTTTAAGTAAAAAATAGATGTTTTGCAATGAATTTTTCAACCACTTTAATAAATCAACATAGCGCACACTTTAACTAAGTAATAATATAAACATTGTCTTCCAAATTTCAAATTGGGAAAAACAATCCCTTGAATCTTGTGTGGTTCCGAACACAGGGCCTCCTCTTTAGTTGCTTACTCTTCAAATATTCTCCTTGAATCACCATCCCCAAACCAAGAAATTTAATTTTAATCTAGATATGCATTCAAGGGTAATACAGTTTTGGATCCCCTGTCGGAGCAATTCATATGCTTCACAAATTTGCAATCTAAAGGTAAATCTATTAAAAGTGCTTTTAACAATAAAAATATCATTCAACTCAGAAAAATTTATTTTGAGTTGATTGCCTAATTACTTCAGCTTTTCTCATAATCAAGTCACCTGATTTTAAAGTTTTAATTTAAAATATTTCAATTCAGGAGCGTGCAATTTGGTTGTCTTTCAATCCTATTGTATGTTGCAAGCTTTAATTCTTCCAGCATATCAAATTCAAGGTATTGGATCTCTTTGTTATGCTCTAATTTTTATTTTTAAATTTTTCAACAGATTTAAGAGTTACTTTATTCCAGCAATTAAATTCACCACCTCAGTTGCAATAACCGCCTTTGATACATCGGCTAAGGAGAAGGGACTTTTTCTGATTGTTGTTGTGGTGTTGAGTATATTCCCGTAATACATTAGGTTAATTATTTACACAGCTTCTTCTTTAAACATATAAGCTTTGCTTTACAAATAGGAAAAAATTCTATCTACAGTCTTTGGCTGGCCATTTGTTATGGGATAATGGATAGAATAAAAAACTCTTAGTTTAACATTATTATTGTTAAAACACTTGCTAATTTTTTAAGAGAAAACTGTGACCATTATCTGTTAATATGACAATATGGAAGCCAAATTAAGAAAAACCTTGTTCCTAATAAACTTAAAAATCATTGCAGAAGCTGCTTATGCAAAGGTAACATTCACTCAATTACAAAACTAATTAATTATTATTAAAGCATACTTTCTCTATCCTAAAGTAGGTGGAAATGAACCAAGGAAATTCATTACCCAAAATGAAAAAACTATGATAAAGTTATAGGCTAAGTTAGATATGTTGACATCCTTCCAACATTAGCTTGCTTCTAAGAACTTAGATTGTCCGGTCAGTTCCCTTGCATCCTTCAAGAATGTATATCAATAATACCCTTGTCTTGTGATTTTACAAGCCATGTTTTCCATACCTTAATGACAGCCATATTCTCTCAAGTGTATTCCTTAAAGTGCTTCTTTTGATTCATCACTTTTAAGACTTCATAAGCTTAGTTTCTGATACAATACATCCTAATGGATAATATATCTATTTGATCGACTTAATAGATACCTAGCTTTACTCCCTCTACTCAAAACAACTCCCTCATTCAAAAAAATGAAAAACCTATGATACCTTGAGCCATTCAGGAGTGCCTTTGACTCAATAGTTAATACGTTATGCACATCATTAAAAAGTGAAGATATATATTGAGTCATCCCGGCATATCTCATACAAAAATCAAGCCAGAAATTAAGATACCTTGTGAACTTTGTAGTTTCTTGTTGCATTGCCTCAAGGGTAATGCTTAAGTGTCTCATATTTAACCATATAAATTCCCTTTACATGATGAACCACTAATTTTGAATTGCAGTGAATCTTAATCTGATTTTATTGACAGATACAACTAATTTGAATCCATTAAGAAAGCTTCATATTTATTATGTACAAAAAATTTTAAGGAAATTAATGAAAATTGAATCACATAGTTAAGGCTACCTACAAAGATTCCAACCTAACATTAATCTAACTCTATGCTCCATTGGTGAATTTCATCCATGGTTGAAACCAGTTTCAAATTTTTACAAGGGTTCATCTTCTAAATTAGTCAGGGATGAATCTACAATGAGGTTGACTATCATTTGTGCCTTAATAGGATTTGTGGTATAAATTCCAAATCATACACAAATAATTCAAGGCTCCATTTCGCAAATCTCAATCTTTTTTAAGGCTTTAAAGAGTGTTGCTTTCATTTCTCTTAACTTGCAATATTGGCTAATTAATCAATTAGTTTCCTCAACTCTATTATGTTAAAAGAAAGTAGGGGATCAATTATTGCTTGCACTTATTTGACTATCTTTGTTTCTTTTGATCTAATCAAATAGCTTAGAAATTTTCCTTAAGATAGTCAAAAATACATATTTTTTGGGTTCAACCTCATGTTATACATTACCAAAGTTTGGATTATTTCTCATAAATCAGCTAAATACTATCTCATACCAACTTTTACTAAGACAACATCTGCATTGACTTTTTATATTCAATCATATTCACTAACAAAATATATTATCCATGTTCTTTACCTCAATTAGCATTAGCGTATAGCAAAAAATATCATAAGGCTATACAAAAGAGATTTACTCTTCAAATTGGGAATCCATTTTAATTTAATGATATGCCAAATAGCATCAAGAAAACTAAGAACTTAGTGCTGACAATAGAGTTCAGATAATTTATATTAGTAAGGAACAGACGTCTTCCAAATTTGCATCATTCAATATTTTATATTCTACACACATTCTCCCATTGTTTTACTGATTGCCTCGAAAATTGCAACAATCTCCACATTTTGTATTTAGGCTTCAAGAGTACACCTTTCATGGGATAGACTTAAGTTTTAACCAAACTTATCTCTAACGAGTGATTCAGGATTTAGTTAGATCTAGGGTCGATGGTTTCCTATAAGCGCAAACCCCTATAGTTAATTACCCCTCCTAATCTTTTAGGAGAGAACTCTCGATAAAGAAGTATTGCTATCTTTTTAATAAACAGCAAAATTGGTAGGGGTAAGTGGAAGTTAACCCGATAAAAATCTCATGATTTCGTTATCCTAGGTCAACTTATGGTCCAATCTACCAATGTTAGAGAGACCTTTGTCCATAACATCCAGAGATTGTGATTAGCTACTATAGATTACTTAATCTTAAAGGTATCGAGCAGAATATGACCAAGACTTCTGAGATTATTTATTAATTAACCAATGACTAATTAACTTTATTAACTTAATCATTGATTTATTACTTAAAATAATTTATTATTAATTAAATTAATCATATTAACTAATTATATTAACTTTTAAATTTAATTAATAATTTAATTTAATATAAATTAATTGAAAAAAAATGTACTTGGAATTTTAACAACATAATGGGATGTTTTCTGGTTACAAGAATTTTTAACAAAATTTAAGCAAGACAACACCTCGAAATAGTATTAAAATTTGTATTCTCAGTAGGGCCCAGATCAAAGATTAACGAAGGGAGTCTTCAAATTCACCCGACCAGCTACAAGGAGCATCAGTATATGAGATCTTCAAATATCTTCTTTTACCTGGCCAACTACAAGGAGCAACAGTTTGTGGGGTCTTCTCATGTACATGTACCCTATTCCAAAACTTGTGCCTATACTTTCCTTGTACCTGCTTTTTGTACCTTCCATATACATGTATCAGCCCTATTTCCTTTTTTTTTTCTTTTTTTTACTTGTTACGCTTGGCTCTGTTTGCGTCTCTAAGGGTTGCTAGCTCGATAGCTCGTGTACCTCTGCTCGCTCGATAGTTTCCATCCTCGTGCCCTTCAAAAGGGAGAGAAAGGAAATTCTGTGAAGTAAATTATATATAACATGAGCAAAAGGAAATGCATGAAAGCTCGGCTTATTGGAGTATCGGTGTGCGAGACCTTCAAAAAATCTTCTTTTACCTGGCCAACTACAAGGAGCAATAGTACGCGAGGTCTTCTCCTGCCATATTCCAAGACATGTGCTTATACTTTCCTTGTACCTATTTCTTGTACCTGCCATATACATGTACATGTCCTATTTCCTAATTAAAGTTCTTTTTTCTTGATTTTTTTTAACCTGCTGTTGTGCTTGGCTCTGCTTGCATCTCTGAAGGCTGCTTGCTCGATCGCTCATGTACCTCTGCTCACTTGATAGCTTCCATTCGTGTGTTCTTCGAAATAAAGAAGAAATTATGTAAAGTAAATTATATATAATAAGAGAGAAAGGAAATGCATGAAAGCTTGGCTTATTGGAGTGTTGTTTATTCAATTTTGAAGAATACATGAACCAAAAGCAGCAAATCATTAAATTGTTTTGGCAAACTCTCTTTATTCCAAGGAAAACTACATTTAATATTTTTTATCTTCTCCTAAAAAAAATGTAGAGATCTAAGGCTTGTTTGAAACAATACTTCTAAAATTAGGAGACAAATGTTGAATATTGAACTAGGAAAAACTTTTGGGTATTAAGATGAATTTGAAGATCAAATATCTTTATGTGTAAATGTAGAATTAATCCAAGGATATGGTGGTTGATTCATGGAGCTCCTTCACCTCTATTGCAAACTATTGCTATTAAATTGCTCAATCAAATAACTTCTTGTTCTAAGAAAAATTGGAGCACTTGCTCTTTCGTACAATCAATGAAGAGGAATACAGATACACCACATGTTGAAGATTTGGTCTATATCCACACTAATCTACATCTTATTTTGAGAATGGCACTAAGCTATGTTGAAAGTGAAAATATGATGTGGGAAATGGTTGATATAGATTTTAGTCTCTTGATAACATGGGAATTTTTGAAATTGCAAATCTTTGTCTTCTAGAGCCAATTTTAGAGGTAATTTTATTTGTTGATGATGTTATAGGAGGATACAAAATTTTAAATGAGGGAGCAAATTTAGCTACTTCTTTAGATGATTAGTTTATATTTTGAGATATACTGCTTTAGTTTATTTAGCTACATGCCTACATTTAATGTTACCATTAATTTTATTTTCAAACCATTACCTTAATAGCACTTATTGGATAAAAAAATGCTATTGTTAGTGTGGATGCCATTTAATGTTATTATATTGATGCTTTGTTGGATTAAATATTTATTATTATATATATAAATAGAATATTGCGTATCCAATGTGTGTATGTAGCCTACTTTTTTCAAAATGCTCGTGTCTCATGTCCATATTGTGTCCGTGTCCCAGCAAACTAGAGGTTGGATGACCATAGCTCCTTAAGTTTACTCAACTTTGAGTAGAGAAAATCAAGTCATTTTAATTGTTTAAGAGATTTTCCAGGACCACATATCAACCTTAATTGGTAAAATACAGGGCAAGTATTGAACGAACATAGATACATACATTGTATAATTTGTTTTTACATTTAATTCAGAAGCAAAAATATGGGTTACATAAAATAATTTCAAAGTTTAACACTTTTATAATTAAATAAACATTATTATGATAAAGTTATATATATTTAAAAGTATTTTCAATAATACAAGAGTATAATATATGTATATTATTTTTGGTGATTAAAATTCATGAATTTTATTGTTCACCATGTACAAAAAAGGTACGAATGGGTACTATAGGATATTAGCTAAGGTCCTGACAAGTATTATAAGCTATTACTGTGATTCTATAACAATATCATGGTCAGAAATGTACAATCTAGGTTTCCGGTAATAAAAAAGTGTAATACATAATGTTAAACATGCTGAAAGTCACAACCTAGAAATGGGTTAAATTAACCTCATGTATAGATAGTGAGGAATATGTAAATATTGGAGATGAGTAATTGAGTGAGGGTGTAAGTATAAAGCAAGTAATGATTCCGTTTTCCAATAAAATGTTAAAATTCACTTAACCTTGCATTTTGGTTTAACCTTTTAGAGCATTAAGTGTGATAAAAGAATGCATGAAATGAAAGAAAAAATTGTTTGTTTTCAAGAAAATTTGGTATAGAAATCTAAAATGAAAAAGCAAATAAATAAGACTAAAAATAAAGTTTGACGATAAAAAAGAATACAAACCACTCTAAAAGGAGTTCCAGGTATGCAGCACCAAGGAGGAATTTCTCTTATTGTCCTTCGTTTAATATTTCTTTGAATACCAACCCTCTTTTGAGTTAAGCCTTTGTTAGCATTTTCTATATTGTCAAAATATCTGAAAACATTATCACCTCTAGCTTTATATGCCACTGACCCAGGGAAGTACTCTGTGATCAGCTTGTTTCCTGGTAAGCCAAACCTTTTCCTTTCGATTAACCCTGAAATAGAACGGTCATTTCCCCTATCTTGACCAATACAGTTACTTTGACGAAGCTCCTTAAGAGCGTGGAGAATTTTCTTCCTAGGCCCAAGAGCAACAACGCCAATACTGAGAAGATCCTAAATGTAAGAGAAAAACAGCATGAGATCCCCAACAATATTCAACAAAGGATAAATAAAAAATCCAGTCTGCAAAAAGCATTTTCATATAAAAATAACAAAAGAATAAGTACAGAATATAATAGTTGTAGTAGAACTAAATTTAAGAATTATAAAATGAAATAATTAAAGTAACGAAACATAGAAAAATTATAACAAACGTTTCAAAATTAATATTGAAAAATTAATTTAATTTCTTGTCAAAAAATTCATTGAGGAAACAATTTATGCTAATACAAATACTTGAAAATTATAAATAAAAAATAATCATTTCATAACATTCAAAATCAAAAGATAATACCAAGGATAATAGAATGTTAACATGTATTAGAAAAAAAAGAAAATCTTGCAATGCTCAGGAATTGTAAACTATATGATTTCATATACACGTGATGTACAAGAATTTAAAAAAATTAATATAAATGATAGTTTTAAAAAAACATAATATTTTTTATTAAATTATTTCCTCTATATCAAAATATTTACTTTGCATTTTCCTTCTCTCTCTTCACCTCCTTGGCCCTTTCTTTTTTTAAGAAAATTCAAATTATAATTTATAATTTTTTATATCAAAATATTTCCTCACTCTCTTTTTCTCCCTCTCCCCCTCCTTGCTACAACTCTCCCTTCGCTTTTCAAAACTCAAAAATTATATTTAAAATTTTCCTTTTATCATAACACTTTTGTATTTATTAAGCTACTTATTTTTATTTTTTCCTCTCACCCCCTCCTCACCCTAACACCGCCTCTTTCTTTCTTTTTTAAGTCTTCAAAAACTGAAATAATTGAAAAAATATTTTAAGGCCTTAGCTTCTCAAGCACCCTTAAATTGTTCTCTAGTTTTAATATTTTGGCTTTTTATTTATAATTAAAACTAGTGCAACGGACTTGGTTGATGGCCTCCAATAAAATAAAACCAAAAGAAAAAATAAAATAACTAAAAGAAAAAAAAATGTAAAACGGCCAGCAAAACCATCATTGAAAATCTCACCTATGAGAAATACAATAGCTAAAAATGTAAACATAGGATATATTCAAAACC
This sequence comes from Gastrodia elata, assembly GCA_016760335.1. Classification (NCBI taxonomy): domain Eukaryota; kingdom Viridiplantae; phylum Streptophyta; class Magnoliopsida; order Asparagales; family Orchidaceae; genus Gastrodia; species Gastrodia elata. The sequence continues at coordinate 41,462,174 of CM028677.1, forward strand.
ACAAGATTTGTAGTCACTTCAGAAGTTTTCAACGACTTTTCCATTTCCTAAGATAATAAATGGATATTGATCCTTTGTTTGACTTCTTTTTATCTTTTTCTTATTTCTTTAACATGATATCTTCAATTCCAATGCAATCATAATCCGACATTGAAGAATCCCCCTCCTCTTATGAGACAAGCACCTCCATGGAGTCATCTGCCCCTACTTTAGTGAATTCCTCATTGAGATTCGAATTCTCCTTATTCAAGGAGGCACGATCTCTCAAAACATTTGTTATTTCGATAACCATAATTTGAAGCTTATTTGTTGTTACCTTCGTCAACTCCGAATCCATTTTATTGACTCGTTCATCCTCCCTCGAATGGGATACCATGATCTCATCCAGGGTATCTTCCGATTCAGCTCGCACATTCAGGATATTTTGAATTGCATTAAGCTTGATTTGAAGGTGCTCCAAAGAAAAGTGATCATACGCCACCATTGTCTCATCTAAAATGTAACAGTGATGGTCATCCTCAACTGCAGAAAGTGGATCACCCATACTCTGTGCCGGGAGAGCAACCCCCACACCATCCCTGCTCAGAATACACTTCTCAAAAGCATTAAATTAACCAGAAGATAAAATATATTGCGCAATATACATTGGAGCATTCGCCTACTGCAGCTTCAAACTCGCGGCCATCTCATTCAACTATGGGAGAAATGAATCTAAGCAATCCCCCTCCTCTCATTGGTTTCCTTTGCGACAAACGTTGAGTTGGCCACTTCTTCATCTGGAGTTGTATCATTTTTAGTGTTAAGGAATCAATTTTCACTTTCACCAAAATATCAGCACTATTTGCCTATTTTAATTCCAACAAAAAAGGAGATACCACAAAATTTTGATTTTCCAGGGCCACTAATAATTCAAATACATTTGTGTCGCTTTCCACACAATCACTAATTGGCAATGGTTGAATTTCTTCAAGCTTCTCAACTAGGCTAGATTGTGGAGCTTCAACCTCAGTCATTTGATGCAAAAATTCCAATGTGAGGTTCTTTTTTAGCATATAAACCATTTAGTATGGAGGATAACATCAACTTAGGTTACTCTTTAAGGTGTGAGTGTAGTTTGAAACACAACCAAATCATGTGGTTACTCTTTAAGATGTGAATGTTGTTTGAAACAGTCAAATCATGACCGATCAAACAACAATGAGAACAATACTTTGGAATATCTTCAAAAATGAATTTTTAGAAGTAATCCTCCTCTTCATCCCCAATCCAAATGGCATATTCAAATTTTCCATGAGATCAATTTCTACCAGCACACACGCTACTGATGGCCGCAAAAGGTTGGTGCTAGCAAAATCTACTTTGAGAGTCTTCACAAAGTAGGATCCCAATAAAAATAGCATTGAGTGACTACTTAAGTGAACTTTAAGCAATAAGAAATAGATCCGCACCGGCACAATGGGAGGTTCATTTTTCGGTTTAAAAGACACGGTATGTTTCAGTAATTTCATATGAAATTTCTCAAATAAGTAATAACCTCGAGCAAACATTATTGTGTAATTAATCTCTTTCGAAGTTTAATAAGGATGTGTCGGAAATTAAATTGCCCCGTGCTGAAGATTCCCGACAAACCCAAACAACTGATAAATTTTCTAATGGCAACTAGCGTCAGTCTACCATTAGAGAATTTCCCCACCAAGAAATATTCAAATGGTTTCGCCAACGCAATGTTTCGTCATTAAAGAAAAAAAGAGCTAATTTACCTAGAAAGAATGCAATCGGTTTGATGCCAATCAATTTTATTGAGGTTGTAGCATTAGCATTCATCAACGATTCAATGAATGATTTGGATGTCGAAGCTTCGGCACTTTGCTTGACATGCAAATTGGGAATGTTTTCCATTCCACCATTAGCCTAAGCCATGCAAAGGCCAACGGGAGCATCCGCAATCCCAATAAGGAATCGATGGTGAAGCAGCCAGAGATATACATCTGGTATGTCTCAAGACGTAACCACAAACGTAGGAGACCAACCGTTCGACAACAAAGACCCAACAACCATGCCAGCTGACTGCTTCACCCCCAAGAATCGCCTAGAACGAGATCTTCCGTGTGTCTCAGAGGAGACTCGACTTCAGAAGTGACGTCAAGATGTTGTATGACAATGGCAGATGCGTGTGTGTGACAACCTAAGGCCCCCTCCTTGCTGGCCCAAAACCAATGAGATGAAGCCCTAAATTTGCCTAAGAATTGCAGAACAATATGGTACTATTAAATTCCCAAATAAATATTAAAATTATATCCACATGTAAACATAAATTAATCATATTTTTATTTACATTAATTTATTTAATTACACGAAACCTTCAATATTTAATATTCTTCATCATTATAAATTTGGCATTTTAATCTATTGTTATAATGGCCTTTTATGTTGTAAAGTGAAAGAGTTAGGAGATGGGTAGTGAGCATGCAATTCGGTGTTTTTTATGAGTATTACTCATTAATTATTGATTTTAAAAATATTTTATAGATTAAATCAGAAAAATCAATGATTTAAAAAAATAAGTTTTTGCCTAAAAGCCCTAAGAACCTCACAACCACACTTCTCTCTTCAATAATTTAAATATACACTATAGACAGCAATGTGGGCAAAGAGTTTTCAATTACAATGGATTACTTCAAAAACTGAGAAGTGTGTATTTGTTTATATTGTTTACCAAAATGCTTACAAAAAATATCCAAAAAGAGATGCCTCAATGTATATAATTCATATGAAATATTTCTAATAGGCAAGACATGAATTTAAAATGGAAAACGATTAAGAAATAAAAAATTTATGATAAAAATGAGGCTTAGGAATTTTACAAGCAATACAAGTACAGGATATCAAATGTAGCACTAACAATTATTCATCAACACAACTAAGAGGTGAAATCGTCCCTCGACTATTTAAAACTACCCAATTTAGTAGCGCGACTACTAAAATGTTCAAAATAATCCTCATGTTTTTTAAATGTTTAAATTAGTCTCATTTAAACTTTGTCATCTATTTTGGATGTAAAGGTTGTACAAATGAAAGGCATTTTAGTAATTAGATAAAATATATATAAAACAATTGGATATTAAAATTTTAAAAAAAAATTGACAGGAAAGCAGATAAATATATTTTGAATATTATTCTTTAATTTTGAGACAATGTTTTTTTAAAACAGTCGGCAGGGAAAATCGTTGAATCGCAGAGTTGGCGGAGAAGATTGCAATTGGCAGAGAAGATCGGAGGGTTTGTAGTGGTCGCAGTTAAAGAAAAAATTACAAAGGATCACAAAGGAGGTGGTGGAAATGGAGTTCGCAGGGATCACATGAAAGAATTGCCGAGGAGATGGAAAAAAAAATCGCTACAAAAGTTAGAGAAGAGAAAAAGGCTTTTACAGTTCGCAAGCTTCATTTAGAGTTAAATCCCTTACCCCCAAAAGCTCGAAGGTAAGGCTGCGAGAAAAGATAGAATATTAATTAGACAAATTTTGGTCTTTGAATAGTTAATTGACTATTTTGGACGATTTAATAGTAGGGCGGGCTAAATTTGATATTTTTCAATAGTCGGTTGACAATTTATTGAACAAAGAGGGGCCATACCATTTTAAATTATTGGATAGTTATTATAGAGAAATGTTTTAGGAATATTATACACAAATAAGAACATGATAGAGATTAAAGGCAGCCTTTACACAACTGCATTTACGCAAACTTTGTTAGATGAATCTAGGTTTACTTTTGGTTATGAAAAAGTATGCTGGCTGGTTGAGCATGGAAAAAATGAGAAGGTACTGATAGATGAGCAGAAAATTTTAAAATGAAATAGATTGATCAAAGATTACATTTTAAGGACTGTGGGACTAGCATATACCGAAGACAATGTTGGATGAAAAAAGGTAGACGTATAGCATGTGCAGTGAATGATGAAATGTTATCTCATATTATGTAGCATTATAATCAAAGAATTAAAAACAAAAAAAAAAGTAAACCAGAAATACTGCTGATAAAAGTAGTGCAAACAAATTTGTTAATAAAGTGTTAATATATCATACAGGATTTAAACAGAAGGAACAAAGAATAATAATTCATAAAGCAGATCTTGAATAGTTAGGATAACCATTCATTATAAGGATAATTAAGCACTGAAGAAAACAATGAAAAAAAATGCAGCCGTACACCAAATGTTAAAAAGGCTGTGCAAACCTCTTCTGTTAGCCACTGCAGAGTATCCCAATCAATCTCTTCTTTAATAAAAGCTTCTTCGTATCGACACAGATCCAATGCACTTAGCCACTCAAGGACAGGATTAGTATCAACATCCTGTCGAAATGTATTAAGTTTTGTTTGTCCAGTAGGAACCGTTACCTGCAATTTTTATATAGCTTAATTGACAATAATAATTCAAAACCAGGATGTTTATGATACTTTTACTTTTTCTTGGAATGCGAAATTAACTATAGGACAATTAAACTTTAAATTTCAGGATTGATAAATAAGATTCCTTTTTCAAATGCAAGAGCTAATATATAGTTAACCAATGATAATCTTGCATCACAAAGTTCTTAAAAGACGTTTACCAAATGGGAATTAAGGAAAATGGAATATTACATTTTATGCATAACTGCATAAGCTAAATGAGCAGAGAACATAAACTATGATCCAATAATAACTAATCAAATACATACATTGAGGAATCCTTCAAATAGTATGCTCTGTGAGTTTGCATAGGTCTGCAAACTACAATCATGTAGACAAAATGTCATCAAAAATCTCCACATTGCCTATGCCATATTTGCATATATTCTGAATAAAACCTAAACAAAGGTTGTCAGCTAAGAAAATTCAAAATTCAAAGTCAAATCTGAGAACATCGACAAAAAAAAGGCCATTACATAGCTGATGTCTAAATGTCTATTATCTTTTTTTTTTCTTCAAAAATTCTAATAGTTTGCAATGTTTTTTACATGTATTTTAGTTATAGTTAAGATCGATCATGAGATATGGAGAGTACTTCAAGAGACAAAAGCTAATCTTAAAAACCTTTCTCTGTATTTCAGAGTAAAATTGATCAACCTGAATATTTGACAGGATAAAACCTATCAAATAATATTACAGCTCATAGTCAGAGCGTTAGCAAGACATGAGTTTCTTCTATGCTTATGCGTTGGAGGTGTCTGAAGAAATCGTATACAACAAAATGTCAGCAAATGATTCAGCCTTTGACTTACTATAAGAACTTGTCAAAGGCTTCCATGAAAGACGGTCGTAGCCTATGCATATATATATATATATATATATATATATATAATATAAATCAACAGTACAACGACTCAGCCAGGATCGAACTCCGCGGTGTCCTGTGCTAAGTCCAAGAGCTTCCTGGGGAGCACATCTCCACTAACAAAAGAAAAAGCACCCTGACGGACGTACATATCACAAAAATTCACCACCCAATTCGCACTGCGCGATCAGTGGGAAAAGATAACACAAGGAAAGTCGAGCAAGAAAGCGAGGTGATCTACATGACGCTCTCTGCCCCTCCGAACCGTTCCCAAGCAGTCACCTCCATGATGACTCTATCAGTATCCACCTCCGTAGCCAGGAGAGTCTGCCACAAAATGGCCACTGTCTGTATCTCTGCCTGAAGAAGAGATTATGCCTGTAAGCTATCTCCTGCAGCAACCAATAACTGTCCGTTAGAGTCGCAGACAACAGCTACCCCAAAAGCAGTATGCACTCCGTAGATGTAGGACACGTCAATGTTGGACTCCAGCCAACGGGTTGGGGTGGGGCACCATCTGTAGAAGGTGGAGGGGACCTAATGGGCCATGGGACCCCACGAGTCAGCCCGTTGTGTAGTCCAACACTAACCATGGCAAAAAGTATCGAGCCGCGTAGACCATCCGTGTATGGTGTGGGCGACCGTGAGAATGCTCAATCCTGCACCTCCATGACTAATAGAGCGAGTACGCAACAAGCTGGCAACTAAAGCAGCGACGTCGAGACACATAAGCGGTCGAGAACAGCACAGTGAACTGATCCCATGAGGTGAGTGTGGCCGGGAGCAAGCCCCAATGAACAAAGTGTTATGTATGGAAACCTGTAGTGCCCAGGAACAGCACAGGCGCTACAGCGCACCCAGGCAATCCCAACCCCAGGCGGAGGCGCTATCGCGTGCCTCAGCGGTCAGAAACATACAAAACGGGGCTACAACACGCCTCAGCGGAAATCTCCGCTACAGCGCTCCGCAGCGAAATCAAATGCGAGCGCTACCGCGCGCCGCAGCGGGTCTCAACCCGAGAGCCGGACGCCGCAGCGCTTGGCGGAAATCTGCTTTCGTCCAGGTTTCGCCCTAAGTAAATCTATGGGTATTTTGGACCTTTCAGGGTCCGAAATTGAGCTGACTACTTAAGCCTAAAGTTTGGAGGAGAAACTAAGCGTTGGCATTCTCAGTTTGAAAGAAAAGACTGCTCTGAGGAGAAGAACCACAAGCTAAACCTTAGGGAGATGCAGTGCAGAAAGGGCTTACAAGTTGGAGTAACTCCAAGAGGTAATTGTTTCTTTCTCTCTTCATTCTAGAGTAAGAGCTAAAACATATGTGCTGAGGTGAATAGCTCTTGTAACTCTGTAAACTTCAAGTTATATTCAAGTGGATTCTTGTGGTGTGGCTCCGTGATTTTTCTCATTCTTGGGTTTTTCACGTATATCTTGGTGTTTGGATGATTTGTGTATGCTGTGTTTTTCTCTCTTATGTGCTTGCTATTTCTAAGTTTGTTTAGTAACCATCAATGCAACCCCGATCCTCGAATATTCTAAGCGCGCTTCATAAATTGCTTCCGCTGCTAGAAGAAGTTTTCTGCGCTTGGAGATTTTAGTCCTTGCAACAACACAAAGATCTCCATGATGGCCCTCGTGTAGCTGCAATGAACTACAAAGTGCTCCCTATCCTCTTATGGGTCACAGCCCCAAGCAAATGCTGCTAACTGAGTGAGCCCTCGTCTATGTAACAAACACCTCGTCGGTAGCGTCACTGAGCAATCTCCAAAGAAAACAGGCCTCCCAGGGGCCCAGAGCCATCTCTCACATGGCCGCAAACTGCCAAGGCTGACCTCCTCTCTCCAATCGGTAGATCTGGCTAGCTCTGTTCTCGGTAAAATCATCTACCTGCCATTGCAGGGTCCCCTTCTCAAGCTGGGTGTATCTATGGACGACTGGACAGCCGTAGCCCAACAGTCTCCAAACAACAGAGTCTGCCCGTTGTACCACAAAGTCCTTACCTCTGCGGCGGTAGCGAAACTCCATGGCCCTCACCCAAAGGAGGTCCTCTCTGCTGACAAAGCTGTATGTATGACGGGCTGCTAACGCAATCCTCCAGAGTCGCAAGACTCTAATCCCGAGTTCACCAGACTCGAACGGTCAGCATACCTCCTACCATCTCACATAGTGTAGACATCTACCCCCTGCTCCTTCCCAAAGAAACTTACGGAGGATAGCCTCATTGTCGGAGAGGCAGGAGTCTAGTATCGACGCCACTAGCATCTGGTAGCTGAGGATCATAGCAAGAACTGACATGATCAAACATAATCTATCAGCAAGGGAGAGGTGACGACTGCTCCAGAAGCCCAACCTGCCACAGACCTGCTCAATGATGGCTAAAAAGTTTGCTCTCTGCGGAGGTATGCCCGCAACTATAACCCTGTGATATCTGAGGGACCCTCCTCTCAGGAAACCCAACTGGATCGCTACCCTTCATTGCCAGTAGGCTGGGGCCTTTCGACTAAATATAATCTGTGACTTTCGTGAATTCACAAACTGCCCTGTCCAACTCCCATACTCAGCCAGAATCCGTTGGACCTCATGACCCGCAGCCACTGAAGCCGGTGCAAACAGGATCAAGTCATCCGCGTACATAAGATGGGAAAAGGTAGCCCCACCTTTGTCCAATTGTATACCGATCAGTTGGCCTATCTGCTGATGTTGCCTGACTAGAAGGGAGAATAGCTCCGAACACAAAATGAATAAGGGGAGAGGGGACATCCCTACTTGAAGCCTCTCCGCCCCACTATCCATAGAAGTTGGTGCTCACCAACTAGAACTGAGAACCTGGGGGACTCCACATAGTCAAATCCGTCCACCGCTGCGGAAAGTCAAATCTCTGAAGAACCATTCGTAAACACCCCCACTCCATCCGGTCGTAAGCCTGCTCCATATCCAGCTTGATGGTCATATGACCAGCCGTTGAGATAGAGTATAAGAGACGAGAGAGGATCTCCTGGACCGTGAGACAGTTCTCGCTAATATCTCCCCCGGGAACAGAGGCACGATCAAATAAGGCAGCACTGTCTTAAGGCGCATGACCAAGGTCTTGGCCACCACCCTATAGACAGTGTTGCACAAGCTGATGGAGTGGAACTGCCTCGGAGTGAAGGCCCCCTCTTCCTTCGAAATGAGAATTACTAAAGTATCGTGCCAGCGCTGCGGCATCCTCCCACCATCAAACAAATGATGGACGGCTGCCAAGGTATCAACATGGGTGATCCTCCAATAGCCCAAAAACAAAGATGGAGTAATACCATCAATCCTAGGGGAACGGTTAGGGCCAAGGTCCCTCAAGGTTGCCTAGATTTCTGTGTCCGTGACCGTACACAATGGAAAGAGGCAAAATCTGTGTCACCAAGTATACGATCTGGAATAAGATCATCTTGGCAATCCTCTACGGGATAATAGGTGCCCCACTTCCCCTGAAACAACTCAAGAATTACCTGGCAAATCCGTTGCGGGTCTGAAGTGAACTCCCCGTACTCCTCCTGTATCGCGAGCATGGTGTTCACTTACGACGCTGCGTCGCAAGCTGCTGAAACACCGCAATGCACCGGTCACCCTGAGAGAGCCACCGTGCCTTGGCTCGCTGCTACCACAAACTTGCCAACCTCGCCTCCACCTGAGAGAGCTCCTGTGTGGTGGCCCGGAGCAGCTCAACAAACTCTGGGTCACCGCCCCTGTCCGAGACCATGTCCTCCGTCTGGAGCTGTGTCAAAATCATCGTGAGCTCCGTCTCCCTCTTCCTCAGATCCGGGAGCGTGTCCACAGCACTCGGAGAGTGCAAGCCGAGCTAACTTATGGTTGAGAACTGAGGACGGCTAGCCATGAGACGGCCGCCCCCAAGTCCTATCCACCACAGAGAAGGCCTTCGGGTACTGTAGCCAAATGTCCTCAAATTTGTACCGCGCACCGGTACTCTAAAACCTGAGACAAGCATTCGTCAAGAAAATCGGGCAGTGATCAGAAGCTACACGGGGAAGGTGGTACACTACTACACCCGGCAAAAGGTCCATCGCCTCCTTGCTGAGAATGAACCGGTCCAGACGCTCCCAAATGCGATGCACACCCTCCCTGTTGTTGTTCCACGTGTAAGGTGGACCAACAAAGCCAGGATCGTGAAGGCAGCACGCATCCAGTACCTCCTGGAAGTCAGCCTGAGCAGTGGTGACTATGAACAGCTTCTCATCGCACTTCTCCTCCTCAGAGAGAACGCAGTTGAAGACTTCCACCGAGTACAAGCGAGCACCCCTCCACCCGCGCAGCAAGGATCATCTGCTACAACTCCCTCCTTGTGTACAGATCAGTGGACGCATTGATGGCACCAAACTGGAAGCAGGTCCCCGAGCGCAAGGTGACGGTGGTCAAGATCACCCGGCTGCAAGACAAGTGGGCCGCACACTGCAAAATATCAATCTGTTAGGCAAGAATAATACCTCCCGAGCGTCCTAAAGAAGGTTGAACTGTGAAGCTCCAATGCCGACCAAAAGGCGGTCAACATCGCTACAGGTGAAGGACTCCACACACGTCTCTAACAACGCGATCAATCCCGGCTTGCGCTACGAGATGAGAGGCGGAAGATGGTGTCACGTCGCCAACTTCCACACGCCGCGACAGAGCTGGGCGAGGCGCGCGGAAGCTGCGTGTGGAAGTTGGCGACGCAATCTGGTTGGGCCCGCAATCTGGTTGGGCCAGTGATCTGGGTGGTGGGCTGATAAGCCGCAAGAGGGAGGCCTGCTATCAGGCTAGAGGGCCGAGCCAGGTGAGGGCTGCCTTGGCCCGGGCTGAAGAGGTTCAACCGAGGATAGGCAGGCTCGGGCTGGGCAGCCAGGGGGGTTCCGGCAAAGGTTCGTGTGATGGGCCGATAGCCGAGCGTTTCCGCCATTGGACAAGTATCCAGTCCGTGGCAAGCGGCACTACCGCCGCTGATTTCAGCAGGGCTGTACTTGTGGAGGCTGCATTTGAGATGACTTTAGCATAGGATTGAGATGAACAATCCTTGTGTCCGATTTTATCGCAGTGGTTGCAGAAAAGGGAGAACCCTTCCTACTTTACTGGTTGGTTAAAAGTAGCATTAATATTTTGGATTTGAACTGAAGATGTCAAAGCGTTCCGGAGGTTAACCTCAACGCAAACGTGGGCAAAGGTACATCGTTCGCCACTAGCCATATGTGCATCAATACAGATTGGCTTGCCAATCTTTGAGGCTATTCGGGTGAGGTTCTGGTTGCTCCACAAATCAAGTGAAATACCCGGAAGGCAGATCTAAACCGGAGTGGACCAACCCACATCCATACTTGGCGAGAAGCTTAGCACCCATTGCGCTATTCCAAGAACTTGCCCGCCTACATACCAAGGACAGCCGGTGAGAACTTTTGAGCATGCCGCAGCATTAGTGAATTTGATGAGAAGACAATCTGCTTCGATAGCATTAACCGTAAAGTTTCTAAATTTACTCCATCGTAAGTTGAGTTCTTTCACTACAACTGTATAATGAATTCGCCTTCCGAAAAGATGGATGATAAGAGAGCCTTCGAGGTTTGCCCACTGGAGTTTAACATCTGCTTCATGCATTATAATTTCCCTATTTAATCCAACAAATTGATCAATGATGGGCTTGCAAGGAATGGACTCCCAAGCTGCATTTTTTTTTTCAAAACTTGCAGTCACTGTTGAGGCATTGAGACATACAGTTGGCATGCAATTTCTTGAGAGAGAGAGATCGGGTTCTTTTTGTAACGGATGAGCGCTGTCTGGTAGCAACCCCATAGTGTTCTCCTTCATCAATTCTACATTAATTACAACATTTTCAATTTCAAGAACAGAATCAGCAATCAAACCTGATAATTTTTGCAGCTCAGCATTTTTTTTTTTGAAAAGTCTGCACGTGGAATCTCTGCAGTTCTTAAGGAGGAAGAAGCCTCCATGAAGGCCAAGAGACCACCATGTGCCTTTGCAATGTCAGTCGCAAGGCCAACCACAGCCACAAAACCTTTAGGAGCATTTGGTGCACCTAGTCAAAGACGGACTGCTCGAGCATGTGGCAGCTACCTCGAGCGACCCACTTGATACCGATCCCGTTGCTCGGGCGAGATCCTTCGTCCTAATCGGTGCCGGCGTAATGGACGCATGTGCCGCCGCAGCGAAACGACCCGAAGGATCGTGGAAGGGACCCGTCGCCGCCGGCCGAACAGCCACCGAGCCTAGTGTCGGTAAGGTCGCCGCTTCATCCATACAAGAGGGCTCCTCCATCACATCCGACGGCTCCTCCATCACATCAGACGGCTCCTTAGGGCAAGGAGGAGGAAGCTCCTTCCCTCCTTTTTTCCTTCTCATATACGGAGGCATTCAAAAGAATCAGTCATACAATGTCGCCTCAAGGTTTCTCGTGCTCAGTCGCTCGCTCCGTCGCTCGTCAAAGGCTTCCATGAGCTAAGAAAATGCATATTGGGAATCAAAGCTTTAATAAAAATTTTAGAAGCATTTGGTAATGTCCATCATAAATATTATCACATGAAGATGCTGGTTCAAGATTCAAACTTCAGAGAAAACTGCAAGTGAAGATCATGCTCAAAATATGGCATATGTGACCATCAAGGCCAATGTCCATAACAAAAGAACAAACAATTCAATCCGATGAAGTGAAAACATTGCGAGAAATCAGAACACACCAAGGACAAATAATGAAATTTTACAGGTAGCCAACCAACTGGAAGCCAAAGAAACAAAAAAAAGAAGTCAGAAGCACTGACATTGGCAATAACAAAACAGGTCAAATCCACATCTGCGCATATGCAGGATTTTAAATGTCCTTTAAAACTTAAGGAAGCATCTACATACTCATTCTCTGTTATAGTTCACTAAGACAGCATATCTGAGAACTCAATCCCCTATAATCCAATATATGGCAAGACACACAAGCCCAACCAGAAAATGACCGAAGTATAAATATATCAGGTTGTCTTGGAACCTTCTCAATTATTATTTGAAGCAGGTTCATGTTGGCTTAAAAAACTCAAAATCAACTCAACATTGACCAAAAAAGAGTAATAAACAGGATAAATTAGTTGGTCTGGTCAAATGCATATTAAGCTGGTCTGACACAAGTAAAACAGATTGCCTCATCTCGGAGCGCAAGTCGAGACTGATTGCCTTATTAGAGACTCGGGTCAAGTCCTTTACTCGTTGTGATGTGGATCGCCTCTTTGGGAGGCATGGGAGCTTCACTGTTGAACCTTTTTTTGGTCGCTCCGGAGGTATTATTCTAACCTGGCATGACGATTTTTTGTAGTGCAAAGTCTACTTTTCCTATAGCCAGGTGATCCTCACCACCATCACCTTGCGATCGAGGACTTGCTTCCAGTTTGGCGCTGTCTACGCGTCAACTGCGACCGGATGGAGTGGGGGTGCTTACGTTTGGTCCTGCAGAGATTTGGCTTCCCAAGGTGTTGGATGGCATGGATCATGCAGTGTGTGAAGTCCCCCAAGTTCTCGGTACTAGTTGGTGAGCATCGTCTTCCCTGGATAGTCGAGCGGAGAAGCTTCAGGCAAGGATGCCCCCTCTCCCCTTACCTATTCATCTTTTGCTCAGAGCTCTTCTCTCTTCTTGTCAGGCGACAGCAGCAGATTGATCGCCCGATAAGCATCAGGTTGGATCATGGTGGACTTACTTTCTCCCACCTCATGTACGCCGATGATTTGATTTTGTTTGCACCAGCCTTTAAGGCAATAGGGCGTGAGGTTCAACAAATTTCGGCAAAGCACGGGAGTTGAACCGTGCAGTCTGTGAACTCGCGCAAGTCGCAAATAGTCTTCAGCCGCCAGACCCCAGCATACCGTCAACGCAAAGTAGCGATTCGCTAGGCTTCCGGAGAGGATCGTCCCTTAGATACCTTGGTGCTACTGTTACTGACAGACCTCCGCGAAGGGCAGATTTCTTAGCTATTACTGAGCAGGTCCGAGGCAGGCTAGACTCTAGGAGTAGTCGCCACCTCTCTCTCGCCGACAGATTGTGCCTGATCAGGTCAGTGCTTGCTACGATCCCCAGCTACCAGATGTTGGTGGCCCCGATACCGAACTCCTGCCTCTCCGACATTGAGGCTATCCTCCGTAAGTTCCTTTCGGAAGGAGCGAGGAGTAGCGGTCTACACTACGTGAGATGGCAGGAGGTCTATCGACCACTTGAGTTTGGTGAACTCGAGATTAGAGATATGAGGCTCTGAAGGACGATACTAGTCTCCCACCACACTTTGTGCTACGTCAACAGAGAGGATCTCCTATGAGTGAGAGCCATGGAGTTCCGCTACCGCTGTCGTGGCGAGGGCTTACTGTTCAGCGCGCTAACTCTGCAGTCTGGAGGGTTTTGGGTTATGGGTGGCCGATTGTTCAACGCCTCACTCTACTTGAGAAGGGGATATTGCAGTGGCAGGTTGACGACTTTACTAAGAGTCGGGCAAGCCAGATTTACAGAGTTGAGAGGGGAGTTCAGTTCTGGCAATTTGCACCCATGTGGGAGATGGCCCTGGGCCCGAGGGAGGCTTATTTCCTTTGGAAATTATTCAGTAATGTTATTCCAATTGGATGTTGGTTGTTCAGGAGAGGGATCACTCAGTCCGCGGCCTATGTCTGAGGTTGTGACACCGAGGAGGACGTGAGCACTTTATGGTACATTGCAATTACACGAGGGCCATTTTTGGAGACTTTTGTGTATTGGGGCTTACTTCCGGCCACTCTGACTTCTTGGGACCAGTTTACTGCCTTGTTCGCGACTGCCATTGCGACTCGCAAGCGTTGCTTCAGCTGCCATATTGTGTCCTTCTCTCTTTGCCAGGCTTGGAAGAGCAGGACTGGGCACTCTCATGGCCTCCCGCACCCGACTCCATTGAGTCGTGCGGGTTCGATTCTCTCTGCATTGGTTAGTGCTGGGCTGCACGACGAGTCTGGCTCCTGGGGTTCCACGGCCCACCAGGGCCCCTCCACCTCCTTTAGATGGTGCCCACCCCAACCATTTGGCTAAAGGCCAACATTGACGCTTCTTACAGCCATAAGGAGCTTGCTGCGTTTGGTGGTGTTGTGGTCCGGGATTGTGGGGGCCACTTGCTGCTGTTGGAGCCCGTATCCCGGCCTTACCTCCTCTTCAGGCAGAGATGCAATTGATTATTGTTCTACGTCAGGCTCTTCTGAATGCTGAGGCGGATACGGAGGGAGTCATCATTGAGGGTGACTGCTTTGGAGTGATGCAAAGGCTCATACGACACTGGGAGATGACTCTCCGTTCACGAAGCGGAGAGCGTCACACCGATCACCTAGCTTTCTTGTTAGATCTTCCTCATGTTATTTTTATCCACCGATCGCGCGATGCGAATCAGGTGGCTGATTTCTGCATTATATATGCCCAACAAGGTGATTTTTCTTTTGTTATGGGAGATGTGCTCCCTATGAGGCTTTTGGACCTCCTTGCTGATGATACCGTGAAGTTTGATCCCGGTTGATGTTGTACTGATGCTTTTGTATATATATGCTTAGGCTATGGTTGTCTTTCAGAACACAAGTAAACAGGACATACCATACAGAAAATTGCAATATCAAAGACAATAAATATGCCAAAATGATCGGGTTTGGGTCAAGTGAGTTTCTGTCAGGTCATGTTTTGGTTCAAGAATTTGACCTATTTATTAATCAAATCAAATTTTAGGCTAAACCTAAACACGTCAACACGAACCCAACCTATGACTTGTTTTGACACCCTTTTTTCTCCTGCAAGAATATAAAAGCACAAATTAACGATGTTTGGATTTCAATCATATTATTGCAAAATGGTTATGCTTTGGCCATGTCATGTTTAAGCCAACGAACCAAACCTAACAATGTCATGTTATTAAGTCAGGCACAAACCCAACCTATGCTTAAATTTCATATCATGTTATTGCAAAATGATAGTTCCTAATTTTTTAATAAAATCATGAAGATGCCACAACAACAATTGGTAAATGTGAAATTGCTATGATAGAAGATTCTTGGGATGTAAATTGTTATAAATTAAGACTTCAAATTAAACATATATAAAAACCTAGTGCAATACACAGAAAATTTTAATTGTGATTTAAAACATGAAATATAATAAGCATTATCAAAAATATTTTATTTGCTCATCATAATTCCAGGCCATTCCTTATAATAAAAATATATTTAAAACAACATGTATATTTAATTTTTCCCCAAAACTTCTAAATTTTAAGAAATCATCAAAACATGAATTAAAAATTCATCAAATATATTTCGAATAATCAATAAATATTAACAAAGAAAATTTCTTTTTAAAATACATAAACCATTAAACATAAATTCTACATTTATGTAAATGATGACTAAATTAATAAACATATAAGGCAAGAAAATTTCATCTACTTTAAAATACATAAACCATTAAACATCAATTTTATTAGAAACAAGTTGAAAGCATCATGTAAAATATACAATTTATTATGCTAGCATAAGAACAAAGATGA
Organism: Gastrodia elata; assembly: GCA_016760335.1. Classification (NCBI taxonomy): domain Eukaryota; kingdom Viridiplantae; phylum Streptophyta; class Magnoliopsida; order Asparagales; family Orchidaceae; genus Gastrodia; species Gastrodia elata. The sequence goes on from CM028677.1 coordinate 41,478,033, forward strand.
ATAATATTATCATACAATGGGTTTTATAAAGTTTTGATGAGAAGGTGGGGAATTGTGTTTAGTAGTTGACAATCAACATAAGACTTTGTAGAATCTTCTTATATATAAATAAATTTGGGTTTTTGATTTGTGGGATTCTTTAAGGAATAGGATTATCAGGTAAATGTGAGGTAATTAAATTACCTCATTTCTTCACAAAATTCGAGAATCAGATTACGCTACAATCGGGCATAGTTTGATTACCCCGCCTTTCACGCAAAACAAAAATTTACAATAGGCAACTCCGTCCAGCTTTGTCGCCAATCTGTCACAGACGCCAAAACTGCAAGCTTCATCCCTATTTATAATCCAAGCTTTGACGCCGAAATTGCAAGCTTCATCCCATCAAGGCTTCAACACCGAAACTACAATCTTTGTTGTCGTCCATATTTCAATCCTGCTTCGTCTGTGCCATATATGACGCTTCATCCATGCTTCGTCGTTGTCCCCCCACTTCTTCCAACACTTTGGCGATCGCGACGTTGACGGTGGAGCATCGTTGCAAGACTGATTCATTGCAGCGACCAACGACTCCGTCTGATTCATTGCAGCGATGCTAGCTTCGTCCGATCCATTGTAGCGAATCGGCATCTGCTTCATCCGACTTCAACAAACACTCGATCACAGTGAATCGGCACAACCCGACGTTCCATTGCAGAAAATCGCTTTGTCGTCAACTTTGTCGGGCCTACCAATGTCACACCCGGCCTCTGGCTGGCCAACGCCACCTCTAACCGTTCTTAGCCGGCCATTGTCGGTCCTCGCAGAGAAAATTGTGTTTTTTTGTTTTTTTTTGTATTTTTTATTTTATTTTATTTTTAAAATACATTACAATGGGCTCAAAATACATACAACAAAATATTATATTATAAATCTAAGAAAGTTTTTTATCAATGTTCAAATACTATTATTTGAATTACAATGCATTTAGTTTACGAGGCAGTTTGGAATGAGGTAAATCAATGTAAAGTAAATTTTTTTAAGGAAATTGAGATTGTTGGCATTTGGAATAAAGTAAAATAGATGAAAAATTTTATAATAGTATTTTGATATTCCGTTATTATATATAGGAGTAGAGTAAATAGTTTATGCTTAAACCGGGTGAATTAAGAGAATACACGGAGTAACTTGCAGCCGAGTGAAAGAAAACGAAAGAATTTGTTCAATTGTTCGAACGAACGATTCCGTTCATTCAAATGAACAAATCTCGTTTGAACATTGTTGCGATTTCGTTCGAACAAATGATTTGACGAACGAAACCAAAGGATTCGTTCGTTCGAACAAACGATTCAAAGGACTTGTTCGAACGAAAGACTAGATCGAAAAGTTCTTTCATTTTGTTCGAACAAGAAACCCTATTAAAATTTCAAAAAAAAAAAACAAATTTTATGAGGTAATTTTCTCTCCCAATTTACTCAAAATACCACTCACATATTATTTCATTTCAAATAAAAAAATATTAAATTTTTTGTAAAACTATTAAATAGCAATAAAGTATCATGATTACACTGTAATCAAATTCAATATAACAAAATTATTTTACACTCAAATTTCTCAAATTTCATCATGCCAAATAGCCCCACCTAAAAAATTTTTACACTAATAATTTTAGTTCAATAATCTTTTTATCTCAAACCAAACGCTTAAGAAAAAGTGTTTGAGCTAAAGCATCTCCTAAAATTAATGTGTTGCATTGCTTAAATGAAATGAAAAAAGACATGAAGTGAGTGGGAGAGAGCAAGAAAATTGATAGTTTAGGCTTTAAACTAAGATACTTGAATAAAAATCATCATAGGAATGACATGGGTATCATCCTATATAAAAATTTAAAAGATAAGATAGTAGAAGTTAAGAAGTTGGGAGATATACCACTTCCAGATGGTGCCCCCCACCCGTTGGCTTGAGGCCAACATTGATGTGTCGTTCATATATGGCAAGCAAGACGTTTACGGTGAAGTTGTTGTCCGAGACGATCGGGTCCAATTGGTTATTGCATGTGGTGCTCATTTCCAGGCTCATTCCCCACTTGAGGCAAAGATTGGGGTAGTTTTTCTGCTCAAAAAGTCCCTCCAGGATAGAGTTCCTAAGCTGAATAGTCTTATTATTGAGAGTGACTGCTATGGAGATTTACGGACTTCATCAAACTTGAGAGCAGAATCAGCGGAAGCGTGGCGCTGAAAGACACGTTGATCACCAGGCATTCCTTCTAGATCACTCTCGTGTTATGTTTGTACATCTTATGCATGATTCCATTCGTGCAATGATTTTTGTTCCCTTTTGCCTGGCAGGGTGAGTATTGTTCTCTATGCACGATTCCTTCTAGATGTAGTTAAAGCAAAACTCAGGTTGTTGAGGACTACTTTAAAATTCAAAGGGCTTCTTCATCTTTGTAAATCCAAAACAGAATATATGAAATGTAAGTTCAATCATAAAAGAAGCTATCTTGAGGACAATTATTGAGGAACTTTTGATCAATATGAGTGAGAGGTTAAAATACCTTAGTATAATTATTCAAAATAATAGTGATGTTATTAATAAGATTCCAGTTTGGTTGGATGAAATGGAGAAGCACTTCTAGAATTATATTTGATCAAGAAAATCCCTCAAAATTAGAGGATAATTTATACAGCAACTATATGACTATGTTATATGGTGTAAGCTGTTGGTCAATAAAAAAAACTTATCGATGAAATGGGTATTATAAAGATGAAGATGCAAGGTGAATAAGTGGGAATACTCAAGAAATTAAATAAGAAATGAGTTCAATAGTAGCAATGTTGACTCTAATATTGGATAAGATAACATAGAATCGTCTTAATGGTTCAAATATAATAAGCATAGACCATTCAATGCCTATGTTAGAAAAGTTGAGTATATGAATTTTTCACAAATTAAAAGAGGAAGAAGACAAAAAATATATGGGAAGAATATAGAAAGAATATTCTTTGTTTGAAACTTAAGGATGAGCTTTTATTTGATCATGCACAATGACAACAAATGATTCATGTTGCTGACCCCACCTAGTAGGACAAATGCTTGGTGGTGGTATTGTTGCAATGGTTCATTTTATTTAATTTATAATAAGACAATTCCTTAAATATCTTCACATTGCAAATTAAATATATTGGTTTGACAAACTAACTTTATCCAAATTCTATATTCTCACACTTCTTTTACTTGAAACTACGGCAAAGCACCATCATGTTAATCATTTGTAAATATTAAATTCTAATTTATATTTATTGCAATACTGAAGGCAACACTAATTAAGAATTGACGTTAGTTTAGTTGAAATAAATAATATTGATCTAGTGAAGCCACTGAAATTCTGGATTTGATGTATCAAGTTTATTTTATTAAAATATTTGCATTATTTTTATTAAAACATACTTTACTAAATTTTTTTGTACATACGTCACAAATGCAATTTTTTTTATTATATGCAAAACAATTTTTATGAGCTTTGTTGCAATTTTCACGAAAATGGAACTTAAAATGAATTATTGGAAATTTTCAAAAAAAAATCCTAATTTGCAATATTCCTAAACAACCACAATGCGTCTTTTAAAGACCAGCCGACCCCACACTTATTCTTATGCACATAGCACCTCCTAGCTAGTGGATTTGGTGCTCAAGACCTCCTCCAACCTATAAGCTTCCCATTCCCTCTCCCTTTCTCGATTTCCCTCTCTCCCATGTTTCTCTTTCTTGGCCCCAAGGGGTCGACCACCCCTAGCTAGAAGACTCTCACCCCTTGTTGGTGGCCCCTTTCCTCTCCCTCTCATCTTCCAAAACAGCCCCAAAGCAACATCTCTTCTTCCCTATCTTCTTCATTCATATTCTTCTTCCTCTTCACCTTCCATGGCTCCAACAAAAATCCTACCCTTTTCTTTCTCTCCCCCTCTTCATTCTTCCTTCCTTTATTTCTCAAATTTATAATTAAACCTTGAAAAATTATAGATTAATCACTCACAAATCGAAAAGAGTTTGTCTCCAGTTCCATACTCCACCATCGAGTTCAACATCAACAATAAGACCATAGCACTCCAACGATGCCCCCACACCCTCCAAGATATTATTTTGTAAGCATTCATGCTAGTTTCATGAAATCAGATTTTTTACCATTTTAGGTCGATCTAACGATGTACTCACCACGGATCCATCCCTTGCACTTACAGCAAAACCATATTATTGAGAACTTAATAATTTTGCCATTTTTTTTATAACTTTGACAGTCCACTCATTATTATAACCTGAAAATTTTTCTTCTAATTAAGTTCTAATCGAGCATGTCTTGAGCCTTTTTTACACGAATTACCAAACCTTAAAATCAAATATGTTGGCAACAATTGTTTGTGAGACTGACACCATTCAAACAGTAAATAAAGTAGGAAATCTCTATCTCTACTTTTTGAGTAATATTTTTTCTCCTTTGGAAACCAATACAAAATAAAATAAATATACATATAAAAACTAATAACATATTAAAATAATGAGCATATATTAAATGTCTATTTTTAAATAGCTCTCACATTGCTAAATAAAATATAAAAGAGCCATAAAAGGATTTTATTAATTAGATAAATTTGTGGGGGAATTTCAAATGCAATTGCTAGGCCGGGAATCCAAGCAAATAATTTGAGATCAAACCCGTCACCCTGCAAATGGTTCAGAATAATCAATTCAAAGGGTTACTAAGTGAGGATTCAAATGTACACATCTCAAAATTCCTTGAAATTTGTGATACTTTTAGGTATTATTGGCGTCACCGATGATGCCATAAAACTGAGGTTATTTCCTATTTCACTAAGACAGGGTGAAAAATTGGCTCTTATCACACCCAAGTAATTCTATCACCACTTGGAATGAGCTGGCTCAAGAAACTTTTGCCCAATATTTCCCCCTACTAAAGCTACAAGACTTATGAATAAGAACTCTAATTACATACATGTTAATGATTCATTGAAAAAGTTTAATGAGTTATTAAGGCGGTGCCCCCACCAGACATTCTGCAATGGGTTGAATGCCAGTACACGAACGCTTTTTAGATGCGGCATCGGGTAAGTCGCTGAATAGTAAAACCCAGTAGGGTGCTTACAATATCAGTGGCCTATTGAGAGGCTACCCCATCATAGGAGAAAGCATATGTATGTTGTAGAAAATAATCAGGTACCCCAATTGTAACTTGAAATAGCAGCTCTAACCCAAAAATTAAATGCAATGACTGTGCATGCGGTGCAGGAAATCAATTGTGAGTTGTGCCGGGGGCGCACACTCGAGTTCCACATGTAGTTTAAGCAGCCCCTTCACACCCGTCAACACCGAGTAGGTTAGTTTCGTGCAAAAAACAATTTTTCCCAGCAAAACAACCCTCTACTCTAATTCTTACAATCCTGGGTAGAGAAATCACCCCAACTTTTTTTGGAAAAAACAACCAAGAAGAAGCTCCACCGTAGCAGGAACCACCCAAATTTATGAGAAATTCCAACAATCTTGGTCAATCTAGTACTCATTAGTAATTAACTAGATCTACTCATGTAAATTCCTTTAATGATTTCAAAACTGGGACATTGCAGTTCATGCAAAGGACAAAGGTTTCATTAAATCGTCAGAGGCCTCTATTCAACGAACTGAGGTAGCCCTTAAGAATATAGAGATACAGATTGGCCAACTATCACAGCAATTGGCTAGAAGACCTCAAGGTGCACTGCCAAGCACCACCAAGCTAATTCCCAAGGAAATGGTGGGTATGATTCACTCCTCAACAGCAAAATCTGAACATACCGAGTTAAACACCCAACAATTCAATGAAATAGATAGCCAATCGTGGGTTGAACGACAATTAGAAAAAATTCTACCTTGCAATGATATAGAGAGCAACCCTTCAAATGCTGAAACTGAATCACAAAAACCTACAAATGAAATGTCTATTCCGCCCAAACTTGGAGATCCCGGCAGATTTAATATTCTATGCTCTATGATATAGTGAGCAACCCTTCAAATGCTGAAACTAAATCACCAAAACCTACAAATGAAATGTCTATTCCACCCAAACTTGGATATCCTGGCAGATTTAATATTCCGTGCTCTATATGGAGTTTCCACTTCTTAAATCCTCTATGTGAGCGAAGAGCTTCAGTTAATGTTATGCCATATCATGCTTATCAAAAGATAGAAATAGGAGGAATGAGAGAAACGCTAGTCGTCGTACAACTCACTGACTTATCTTCAATGGTACCAGTGGGGATGGTTGAAAATGTGATCATGAAGGTTGGGAGTTTTAGAGTTCTTGTGGATTTCATAATTAGCGAGCTGAACGTCCGGAGTGACGAAATATCAATTATTTTTGGGTGACCCATCTTGGCGACTACTCGCGCGTTAATAGATGTAGAGAAGGGTACAATATTGAGAGTTCATGATGAGGTGAAAAAATTGATTTGTTGAGCATGATTGTTTCTAGAAGAAAAGTAAAAACCTATGAGCTGAGTAAAGAAAGGTATAAGAAGGAAGTTGAGAGAGAGGAACTTTGATAAGCTAGGTAAATGAAGAAATTGATGTTGTTAGTGGAGACAGTAGTTCTTGTAACAGTACAGAGGGTCATCCCCAATTGAAGAAAAAGAAAACTCATAGGGGGAAGCAAAGAAATAAGACTCAAATCATGATTAATGATCCTTTGAATATGGAGAAAAAGTCAAAATTAACAATGAAAATCATGGGGTATGGGTCCCAAAAGGTAGCACAACTTCTAATATACAAAATTTTGATTCGAATCAAGCTAGTATTCACCCCAAAGATAAGAAGAAAATATGGAAAGACGTACTGAAGAAAACTAAGCATTAATAGAATATCTTTGGTCGGACTGAGGACACTAAACTAAACGATTTTGGGATGTAACCCAAAGTAGTTAATTATTTTAGTGTTTCATTTGTAATCCTTAGTTTGTTTGTTACTTTTACTAAAGGTAGTAATTAGTGAGGAGAAATGTGCTGAAATTTTGAGTCAGCAAGCAGGTATTGGATGTTTCCTGGGCAAACCAATGCCTCAGCGCCCATCTTTCTGGATTCTATATAGCTCAAGCTCCATTGGGGAGTGTGATGCCTTCGAATCTTTTGGGAATTAAGCCAATGCATGTGATTTTGGCCCAATCTTCTTTTCATCTTTTCATTGCACCACTTTTAACCATCTTACCACCTCTTGGAACACAGTAGACAAGGCATTCTAGGTTGGGAAAAAACCAATTTTACTTTAACCATCACTTGGGAATCAATTCCTACATCCCTATGTAAACCTTCCCTCTCTCCTTCAATTCTCCTTCCTCCCCAACTTGTTTTAGGCCAAAACACTTGCTCTATCCTAAGAAAAGCCTTGGGGGAGCCCTCTGCTCTAAATATTTGAAGCTTTCTTTGGAGAAATCTCATTTAAATCCTCTCTAATATGAAAATAAGATTAGATCTAGCACTCGAACTTTAGGTTGCTCACTCTGTTAAGTTTTATATAAATTTATTTTAGTTCAATTTATCTAGAGATTATGTTACAACTCTGAATAATCTATTTGTTTCTCCTCTATTATTCTGTGAGATTTTGGTCATGCTTTTGATTTTTTAGCTTATTCGCTTTTGCTTAAGAAATTGTTAGCTAGCGTACATGTGTTGGACCCTAGTAGTATTGAATGATTAGCATGATCTTTACATGAGTAGAACATGGATATTTTAACTTTCATCTTTGATATATATTATGTGAAATGTTTTTATATTAAATACATGAAACTTTATTTTGAAATTCATAGCAATAAACTACATGGATCAAAACCTGGATGTTTTACTTACTGTCTCTAGCCACACAAGTTGGCTAACTCATCACATGAGAGACAAATAATAAGAAATATGAAAGCCTATGATCTGTATTTGAGCATTCAAAATATGCATGTACTTTTATTACATAAAATCAAAAGTTGGAATTTGGCTTGCTACCACACACGGTGCAAGTTCTCAGCTCGCAACACAAGTGGCAATTGACAAGAACTCCACTTTATTTAAGGGATATGTTAAGATCAGCAAATTTAGTCTTTTGGAATTTGAATATTTGTAATGTATTGAATCAATAAATAGTAAATCTGATTATATAATTAGCAAGAAAAAAATGATGGCATTTTAAATATTGTGTGAATAACTTTGTAGGGGTAAAGTGTGTGCAATATTTCATTTCTCTAAGACTTTTAGCATAAGGGATTAGAAGGGGAAGATGAGTCCCTGGGTTGGTAATGGCTCCCATTAACAAAGTGCTTTCGGGGCTTTCTAATTCCGATGAGTACATTATGTTGCAGTACTCAACTATATCGATGTTACTGCAATTCAATTTTTTGTAGCACTATATTATGATGTCTATTATCACTATGTTAGGGTAATAACATTTTCTATGATGTCATTATTCTATTTTTGATTCCCAATGACTATTTTTATAATACAACTTTTTTTTTGTGTACATATATAAAACTTGCAAATTAGGACCTTTGCATGTTAGATACTTCTCTTGTTTACAATTTCATATAACTTTTGCATATGAACATTTTTTTTTAATCTAAAATTAGTAGATAATTCAGCATGTTCTATACTTATAGTTTTGGCATGAATAATGGATTATTGATCCTTAAGCCTTAGCAAGTGAAATTCCATGTGTCAAGACCTCTAAATGTCTTGTTAAGTGAAACAATTGACTTAACAATCACATTCAAAGTTTTTAAAGTGACGGCTTGTAATCAGTTTATATTATTTTTGATCAATTCATCTTGTTTTCTATTTTATAAGAGTCTAAAGTGGGTGTTAGAACATGTTAGGCTTCCGCTCACTCCTATTCTAATATTTTTAGGCAGCGTTGGAGCACTATTACAGAAATGTAGTGCAAGATTATGAGGAAAGAGGATATGAAATGTGTGAGTTTGGGTCAGAAGTGTGAAAGTTGTGTTATGGATTGAGATTGCTTTTTTTGATGTATGTGTTGGGTTGAGATGAGATGAGAGATTATTTTTAAATATATAAATAGTGGTGTGATGAACTTTATATTATATTTGAATTTGATATATTAATTATGTGAAGAAGTTTCTTTTGCTTTTGTGGCAAGTATTGGTATTTTAAAAAATGTTCTAAAATATGTTCTAGTATGCCAACTTATCAGACTAGACCCTTGGGTCATCACACAAAGGATGGTGATGATTAACCAATGAGAGAAGATGAAGGGGAGAGCACAACAAAAGTTTTGGCATTGAAAGAGCATTCAAATGGGATTTCTTATTATTTTCAAGTATTAATAATCATTTTAATAAAATATCAAACACTTTATAAATAAAATAATTTGCCTATCCATTATTCCTTTATTGCATGATGCATAAAGAAAAAAAGTAGTCATGGAAAGTGATTTCCTCATTCAATTAAACTACATTTGCATTACTTATGGATGCTCTTACTCAACACATTCAAGAAGAAATGCCTTGGAGCATGTAATTAGAAAATTATATTCTTCTTGTTGAAGATTGCAAATAGGATTAAAATTAAATTTGAGTTATGGAAAACTACCTAAAATCTTATGAAGATCAAAATAAATACATAGAATGTAAACAAGTATGATAATTGAAGATCATGCTATCAAGAAGAGTGAAACAATCAATTACCTAGACTTGGTCATACAAAATAATGTTGAAATAGAGATATCTGATTAACAAGATCCAAGCAATTTGAATAAAATATAGGAGAGCTAGTGGACATTAAGCAATCAAAAAACCCCACTCAACCATAAATATAAGTTTTATTGAAATTTTATATGACCATCAATGTTAGTGGATTAAGACACTTTTATTTTGTTGAGAGGTGACACTGCTAAGATGAATGGGTGAATATATTTGAAAGTACATGATGAGAAATAAGTGCATTCGTAGAAAGAATGGAGTAGACCTAATCATAGATAAGAGGAAAAGAAAAACCCAATAAGACATGGCAAGAAACTAATAGAAATGTTTTCACTTATTTCGATATTAGAGACTAATTAACATTAAATAGAGCACAAATGAGTCATGATTCACGTAATCAACCTCACATAATAAAATTAACAATTAATTTTATTGTAACTAACATATGTGTGGCATGGTCTCCTTAGAGATTCAAATGAAGAAGAAACAACAACCATGATGAGTTTCATAATTCAAGAAAAAGGAAAATTTTACCTCATTGGTGTCATATTTATCTAGGCACTCATTTGTATGAATATGTCTCATCTCTTCACTCATTTTTGTGATATCAGTTTGACATAATGGGCATTGGATCACTAAATTGTTTTCTAATGTAATAAACTCTGTGCTTAAATTAATTTGTTCAGACGATGACATTCCATTTTCAGAACCTCCTTGTTCACCCATCTCACAGCAGAGGTCCATCAGCACATTTAACTGAGATCCTGGTTCAAATTCCTCTTTTTCTACAAAACTATTGATTGTAAAAAGACCCACATTTCCATTTGGATTAAGTAGCTTGGCTTCAATGGACATAGCATTAAGATTTCCTTTTCTGTTGTCCAGTAGAACTAAGTCAGCTTGACAATTTCCAGAACTCACAAATTGTGTCCCTTCAGTTGAACCATTTTCCGGTACCTTTGGATGGTTCACTTCTTTATTCCCTTTACTTTCTTCGCAACCATCTATTCCTAAAGAAAAATTCCTCCTTCCAGACAAGACTGGATTCTCTTTCAACTCAAAAAGCCTAGCATGAGAAGAAATTTCTCTTTGGCCTTCTGCTGTGCTCCGATGAACAAAATTGTTCAGAGATTCAACTTCAACATCTCTGCTTATCGAATCCCCTGCGAGTCTCAACTCATCTAATGCAAGAGATGATTCTTTAACTACAGTCTCATTAGAACCCTTGCATTCAAGGGCAGATTCCATCTCCCACATAGTCACCGACTTTTCCGAATCACAGGATGAACTTAATTTTGTACCAACTTCATCATTATATGTACGGACAGAAGAAAAATTTTCGTCTAAGTTAAAAGAAGCGCTCACTCCATATTTCAAAAGGCAAGACTCAACGGACTTAAAGCGCCGACTACTATTCTCAAAACTTTCTTCTCGGCATGGCCAACTATCCACAATCTTTAATGTATTGATAGAATTCTGATCCTCAATCACAACCTCCTCAGCGCATCCTAAGGCGATGTCAGACTTCCCTAAACCAACTGGAAAAATATTTTGGTAAGGCTTCTTCCTTTTGGAGTTCGCACTCTTCGCACCGCCTTTTGAATCCCTGGAATCAGGAGTTTGGCTCTTAAGCATAATGGTATTCTCCTTGCCAATTGCAGAAAATGGCCTCGGTCTTTTCATGGAACGGCTACCATTAGAAGGTTTCAGGGGCTGACATAGGCTGCTTTTGAGGGAGGAGAGGATGAGATTCTGACTCAGGGCCACTTGGCCTGGGATCTGGAAATCATCGTCATCACCGCCGGCGTCCCCTCCTGACATTGCGAGGGCCTAGGACTTGAAGAGTCGTCCAATGCGCTGGGGTTTTTCGCAGGATTCAAATCCTTAGCATCGCGTAAGAGTATATCCACTTTCGATTTTATTCCGGATTTAGTAACTGGAATATTGTAATTTTAAAGGTATTTATTTGCATATTTACATATTCTGTTAAAATTTTAAAGAATATTACTACATTTACACATTAGTATACATCAAAATATATAAATAATATATTAATCTAATGTATAAGTAGATTATTATTTGAATGTACTTTTTGATAAGATTTATATGCAAAATTTACAAAAAAAAAATTTAATTAATCCTGAATACTTTTTAATATATATTCTTATGTAACTATTGCATTTTCTAATTTTAAATTAATATCTACTTTAGAATTTGCTGATGTATTTAAATTATATTTAAAAATAATAGTGGATATCATAATAGCAATTTAACTAATTATCGATATACATTAATTTTAATATTATAATTTATAAAATTGATTTTTATAAATGAAATTTATCATTCTTTTTTTAAAACTTTTAAATAAAATTAATTAATAATTAATAATAACTCTAAATTCTTTTATTAAAATAAATAATTAAGAAATCAAGCTTGATGCCTTCCTCTGGCGAGGGCGTGGATGTGAAACGAATCAGCCATGATTCCAAGCAGGCATTCGGCAATTCGAGGCGGAGTTCAGCAACATCGGGAAGCTGAGGCACTGGAACCTGGTTCAACCCAGGGGTGGTGCTCGCATAGAAGCGGCTGGTCTATGATTTCAAGCAAAACGACAGCTTGGACCGGCTCCTCTTTCGATCGGCGGAGGTGGCGCGACCGGTGCTGAGCTAGGAGGATTATTTCCGCCCCTTCCGAGGGGTGGCTTCCGTGCTGCTCTACCTTCATGAGTGAAGGCCAGCAACATGCTCCTCGATGGCGATCTCAACGGTCGCTTCGGTGATTTCGCACTCGCCAAGCTTCACGAATACTGCGAGAATCCCAGCACCACTAGGGTCGTTGAAATGCTGGGGTACCTCGCGCGGGAGCTCCCCATAATAAGGAAGGTCACAACCAGCTCTGATGTCGTCTACGGGAGGAAGCCCAAGGCCGAGCTCAAAGAGCTCGTGCTCGCCGACTGGGTTTAGAAGAGGTGGGCCAGTTCGACTTGCCGTGTGCAGTCGATTCCCTGCTCCGCGCTAGCTACCACTAAGAGGGGCCCAAGTTGAGCTAAAGGTTGGTCTCCAATTTTGGCCTCTCGAAGGCCGGCCCGACGCCAGACAACACGCACGTGAGCACCGTCGTGAAGGGCAGCTTCGGGTCTCGACGTGCAGCTCGTGAAGGGTACCATGTGACGGAGAAGTCTGGCGTCGTCGTTCTGTTCAACTACAATATTATATTCGTATTATTTTCATAAAGACCTATTAATATAAATAATAAAAATTGAATTGAGAATTAGATGACTAAATTAGAACTTTTCATAAAAATTTGTATATAAATGATTGGGAGAGCTCTACTACTCCTAAATAAAGTGATGGATTAGGATTCCAACCATTTCCACAAAAAACTTGTCTATTTTATTTGATTATTCATAACTAGCAGATTGGCAAGAATCAAATAAACTATATCTCTAGAGAACTTCAGCTTATCCTCAGGCTAGGTCTCTCTATTGGAGGCATCTCTGGGTTGCAGCTACTATGATGCAGAGCATTCATGTAATTAATGCCTATGTGATGTATCATAACTTAAGTTTAATTTTCATATAAATGATATGATGTAATTTATATTTATTTTTATTTATGAGTCATATATTTAAATTTTTTGTCATGGGTTCTACATGGGCCTTTATTAAGATGGTCAAGACTCACTTATCATTTTATTTTGTCATGAAAGTTATTTTATCCCGAAGAGCATTTTAGATATTTGACTTGAATTTGAGGTAAGCTTAAGATTTTCTTATATATATATATACATATTATTTTATTTTATTTTTTTATTTTGAGCGGTAGATTCGTTTGTTTTTGCTGCTAGTTAGTTGCTGCAATTTTTGTTGTAGGTTCTCTGATCTTGCATGTTTGCTATGTGGGCATATCTTCTTTCACTCTTGTGCTGAAATGGTATGGGAAGGTATGCCTTGGATTTGTTTTTATTTTTTGTGTTGTAAATTTTCTTTTTGTACTCAGTTTGGTTAGTAGTCTTTATTATGGTTTGGTTGAGTTGGGGACTTTCTTTTTGTTGTTTTAGACTTAAATTTGTATGTTATTTGTGTTTATCTCGGTTGAGACCTTATGTTATACCCTGGAACCTAAATATTTAGGGTTGTTTTTTGGCTTTTTAAATATTTAGGTTTTGTGTAACCACTCTACCCTTTCATGTATCATTTTCTTTTTAGTTTCAATAAAATGTGCACATTTAAATATATATATATATATATATATATATATATTATTAATTTTTATTTTTTTTATGTGTAGCTGGAGAAATTTAAACCAATGATCTGAGATCACAAATTCTGAGTCTTAATCACTGGGCTACAATACCATTCACTTTATATGTGTGATTGTGTGTGTATTCTTTGTGTTTTTATTCTTAAGAGAAATATTTTTTGAACATGAGTAATACAACCCTTAGAGAAAGACTTTTAAAAATGAAGAAAGATCATTGCAATGAAAGCTTGCTTATAAAGATCAACTTCAACTTAATCATGTTTTGCATCTTTTGCTTTAAATTTGACCAATGTTAGAACAATCATAGCTTTTATTTATCTCATTACTTTTATATGGTAAAAGTTCTTATACTTTTAACATAATTGTGACTCGAATTATTTAAATCATTTTAATTCACAATTTTGCTTATATGAACAATATTTACTTGGTTTTATCATTACTTAGTCATGAACAACTTATTATTTCTTTGTATAATTTTATCATATATTTTCGTATATGCATTCATATTTTTCATTCTACATAGTATTAGTATTAGAGTATATTTATCCTCATGTAAAGCACCATATTTTTGCATTACAACATCATAATTCTTATTTTTCATTATTATTAAATGATCTTCAATTTTTTTAAAATTAGTAAACGTGTAGTGGATATTGATACATAGGTCAAACTTTTAAATATAACACTGATGATATCCTCAAATTTTTACTTGATAAATGGAAAACCTCACTCTCACAATTCATGAATTTAAAATTAGAATTAATGCACTATAGTTGGAAGCTAGTAAAACACAAATCTCACTTTCACCAAATAAAAGGATGGAGCACTATTAAACCAAGAAGATCATCCTATAGATCTTATACTCTAACAACCTAATATTTAGTTAATGAAAGTAAGCTAGCATTAGGATTAATCCTATAGGATCTTTTTAAGATGATTAGGTAAAGTGACACTTTAACACAAAATATTTTAGAGCCAAAAAGAAAAATAAAAAATTTCATTGCTTTCAATTTAAGTATCTAGAATAGTAAAGTCTATTTATTGCTTGAGTTTATTACTTGGCTTTCTAACTTCAAGAATTAAATATTTCTTTCATTTTTCTATAGTGGTGAAATCATTTTCCTTACTCCAAGGCTTTTCCATCTAGCTATATATAACTTAATATTTTAAATTAAATTATCGAGTTTCAATCCCATGTTAAGCAACAATCAATATCAATATTTACTAATAAATTAAAGCGGTGAGAAATAGCATGAGTGGAAAAGCAACAACAACATGAAAAAACAAAAATAAAATAACTGCGCAAAAACAAATAAATGACATTCCTATTTTTAGGAAACTTAAACATTTCCTTGCAAAACAATTTTGTTAAGCATATTTGCATTTATAATTTATTTATCACATCTTTCAAAAATTACCAAATCATCTTGAAAGAAGCATCTGTCATCTTGCCATAATAATAATGTCATATTTTATAATGTCCATCATATCACTTTTAATTATTTGCTATGTCACAATGTTACTTACCAAAGGTTAAGTATCATGTGTTTATGTGCCAAATTCATATCACTTACTAGTTTTATATCCTATGAAAAAATCTTAGTTGATTGGAGTCATGGAAAAAAGGCCTACTTAGTAAATCCTCCAATTCTCCAAGTAGTGTACATGGATTAAAAATAATTTTGAATTTAACGGGAACTTTAAACATTGCAATTTTGAGCAAAAGTTTAAGCATCATCATTAAACTTCTAGTTTATAAGTATCATCATGTGAAAAAGTATTTATTGAATATAGCACTTAAAAAAGTACATAAATTACTTAAGCTAGAATATTGGTTGGGTGTCTTCACATAGTTGACATGGGAGGATGAAGAATATAAGTAAAATGACGAATGATTTTTGGAGAATAACATATAGAAGAGGAATTGGTTAAAGTCTCTTGTCATAGTATCGCATACATATGAAGGCTCACTGCTGGGACATCATATCTTATTATGACATACAAAGACAAAGAACGAACTAGTTGAATGCAATATGTGAACATTTTTGGGTATTATGTTATGTTATCGAGTTTGTGGTTAAACTTAATTAGAAATCCAAACTTTTATTGAATGGCAAAATTTGTATATACCAATTTACTGTTCTTACTTGCATGTGTGCTGTCAGGACTTGTCACCAGGCTTAACGCTTTTAGCGCGAGCTAAGCCAGTGTCGAGCTCTCGGAGTCGCGGGACCCTATTGAGCAATTTAAACAAGATGGTTGCAGAAGGAAAAGCCACAATTCAAGAAACACACAACTATTCATTCATAAATTAGAGTGTACAAAATAAATTTCAACATTGCTCTAAGCAAGTCGATAGCTTTACAAGATTAATTAAATAAAATAAAAATAAATAGCATAAACATAAAAGAAGTTACATTTAGTAACTTGAATTACTACAAGCTCTTCAAAGTTTCTTATCGCAAATCTTCATGAGTACTTGATCTGACATTTCATATATAATGATCTGATTTTAGATAATATTTTTAAGTACCATTGGATGATACATGTTACACTTTTTCAATACAGTTTTGATGAGCAAATTCAAAATCACGAGGTGCGAGTTCAAATAAGTATAAATATCAACTAGGCCCCCTCAACGATATTAGTTGGCAACCTTATAACTCTTGATTGATTAGCCACATCCATACCTATTAACATCATTATTTTGGCAATATTCATATGATATTAAACATTTATTTCGTGACATCTTTTAGCAATGATAATCACAATATAATATTTATATAAAAATAGAGCAAGACAGTACGAAAAAAGCAGTCAAAAGGTAATATTCATGGTATAAATAAAGAATAATAGTATTAAAATATGAATAAAAATAAAAAGTGCAAAATTAATATTAAGATAACTTCGGAACAGTCAAAAGTCAATATCAAATATATTTGCAAAGTTTTTTATTTAATACTTGGCGTTTACTTGAGAATTAATTACCTTCTTATTAATAATGATAATTCATCTTTGTAAAATTTAATAATATGAAAATATAATAAAATATTTATTAAAAGAAAATATCATAAATTTAGGATAAAAAAATAATTTTGTAATTATATAAAAGAGAAATTTTCTTTTTTGTTATCTCTTTCTCATTTCTTTTATTTACGTATCTCTCTCTTATTCTTTTCATTTTTTTCTTTCTCTCCCTCTCTCTTCTCTTTTCTCTCCCATTAAAATCTCTCTAATATAATATTATGAGGACCAATGTAGGATATTATTTTAAGGAGATTGTTACATTATGCAGGCTTTACCACAAAAATACTATAAAAAATTTTGTTTTTTTTATGGCAAAAAATATTTTTTTCTTAAAGTAATACAATATCTTTTTATATGGCCAAAATATTTCCTCCTTAAAGTAATAGTACTATTTTTCTATATAAAAATGTTTTCTAATTAAAATAATACAGTACCATTTTTATATGGAAAAAATATTACAAAATTCCGATTAAAACGCTCTCCTCAATTTCCCGCAAAAAGCTTCTCTTTTTCTATGGAACGAAGCGATTAAAACTTTCCTACCTCTTCTTCACACAAAAAAGTGATGTCTGATTTGCTTCTCATTTCATTTTCGAGCTTCAACCGAGCCATCGAAGTAGAAAAGAAGCGCTACACGAAGAACGATTCATTTCATACTTTTGCTTGTTTTGTCTCCGCTCATGCATTCCCTCTAGAAGCTCGCATCGCCTTACTGGCTCTGCTTACTTGATTTTTGTCACCAGCAGATTTAGAAATCATGTAGTTTTATTCATTTTTTCCGAACCTTCTACTCTCTTTCCCAGAGGGAAGAGCTTTTGAGTTGACGAAGAGCGAGCACAGAGTCTGACAATTCGGGAGGACGCCTCCACACCAACGCCTCCAAAATGCCTACGAAGGGCACACTGTATACGACAATGACGGACAAGGTCCGCATTACTTTGTGTGAGCACCATGATAAGAATCCAAAGATCAGCCAGAAGGAGCTCATACAGTGGCTGGAATAAACACACAATGTAAAAGTCAATCAGCCTACAATCTCGGGCCTTCTCAAGAGGAAAGCTGAGATCCTTGCGAAGGCCGATAATACCAACCTTGATGGAAAGCATCAAAGGACTGTTAAGTATCCTCAAATGGAATATGCTCTCGTCGAGTGGTTTTTCAGCCATCAGTATCGCGTCAATGTGAGCGGGGATCTCATCAAAGAGAAAGTAGCACTCTTTCTTGAACGCCTCTACCCTGGGCATGATCCGTTCGAGTTCTCGAAGGGCTGGCTGGAATCGTTCAAGGATCGGCATGGAATCAAGTCCTTTCTTCGCTTTGGAGAGTGCACTTAGGTTGACATGATGCTCATCAAGGAATCACTCCCTGTGTGGCGGCCCAGCCCCGCCGTGGTCCTGTTAACTCTTAAGTTAATATGATTACTGTGGAGGGGTCACCAAATGACAAGGTCCCCACTTAAGATTAGATTAGACACCCATTCTAAACTAATTTAATTAAGGACTTTGTCATTCATCCCAAAAATACTATCACTAAATGATCATACATGAACTCAGAGTGCGGAAGCATAAAACATAACATCCATCCAATACAGTATAAATATAACAATACAGAATAAGTAAAGTACTGAAAAAGAAATATAAACCTGTATTATTACAACATTTCAATAAGTTTAAAAGAACTGAAAGGAACTCTCAATCTCACTAAAAGAAAGAAAAATTAAAGCTAAAGATCTTCAGTAACGGGCTCCTCCTCCAATAGCAAACTCTCCACTGGGTCTGCTAATCCAACAAACTCAGAACCTACCATTATCAGTTTCATAATGGTAGGGCCCCAGCCAACAAAAGAAAAACTGGTTAGACAATATGTCTAAGTACATTTTAGGGTAAAAGTTTAGTTTAAGTTAACTGAATATCACCATAAAAATAGAACTGAGCAAAATAGGTACAGAAAAAGCGTACAAAAGAACAGTAATAAGTTATAAATAAACAGTTTATAACTAAAACAACTAGGAAGTAATACATACCTCCTCCAAGCAACTGCAACAAAGACAAATAAGTAAAAGAAAAGTAAAACTGTAAGAAAAGTACAACCTAAAACATGCTTATGATCAAACAAATTATGCTAGGTGACATACATAATTTGAACAGTATAAAACTGAAAACACTAACATACTATGTGAGCATATAAAAACAGTAAATAGAACTAGCATCCTATATATAACATGTGCAGAAAAACTGAAAGTAAAACAGTGCTGAAATGCAGAATATGCTAGTAAAACAGTATCTGTAAACTGAAACTACAGTGACTATCTAAGTCACCCAAACTGAACACATATACAGCAAATCTTAGCCTGATGAGCTAAGAAACTCTGAACTGAACATCACTGAAACTCTTAGCCTGATGAGCTAAGACAGAACTGAATGTAAGTGTACTTGAATTAGTATATCCATATCAAAATCCTGACTCTGTAGTCAGTAGGGCGAGAGTCTATCCATCCTATCACTCGGACTAGGCATGAACAATAGACTATCGGACATTAAACCCTCGAAAGGTTGTCGACCCCGAACGGGTTGATCGAAGAGGTATACTAATCAAGCTACACCTTACATACCACTTGTGAAACGAATATAATGCTGCTTATAAATAATGTTCCAAATTAACATAAGATATTTATCAAAATATCTTATGTACATAATACATGTTCAAGGTATAAGGCTCAAAATCAAGGAATGCGAAGCATCCAAAAATCAAAGTGCAAGAAACTCTATCTAAAATATAGGTGATATCCCTTGTTATCTACTTTATTCGTTCTATCTACTCTAAGTTACATAAGTTTTAGAATTATCAATTCTTACACATTCTGTAACTTAGAATCACGAATCCTACTTGTTGAAGATAATTAGGACTGGCCAAATCATAATTATGACCTAATCAAAAGATGACTATTTGGTTACAAATGAATAAATCTTCGTCCTAGTTTTGTAAATTAATTCATCCCAATCTCATCTTGATTAGCCAAATCAAGATGAATAGATTAAGAATTAGACTCCAGATGATGGGGTCTAATCACTTAATCTAAAAGTATAATCTAAGGGTCTAAGTTTAGAACCCAAAACTCACAGATTAGGTTAAGGCAAATCCTAATGACAAATCAAATTTATTAGGATAGATCTCTATTCTTAGTTCTAAAGTTTAAAGATCAAATAATTATTTAATAAACTAAGAAAAATCTAAAAATTAGTAAACTCAAGGTTTCATCTAATTGAGTAACCCAATTTACTCAATAGATGAATTCTAATTTAAGATCTATTCCTAATCTTAGGAAATAAGGCTCCTAAATACTAAGAGTATCTCTCAAGACACACATCCTAACTAATGTTATAAGACCTAAGGATGGGTCTAAGAATGATTAAGGAAAGAAGAACACTCACAAATTACTTAAGAATTTTCTTAAGGAGCAAATTTTGAGATTTTAATCAAAAATCTAATTTAGACTTGAATTTAATTAATTTCAGTTCTAAATTATTCTATTTATTGATTTTAGTGATTAGAAACTGAAATTAGGGCTTTTAAAGGCTAAACCCTAAAATTTTGGCAAAATGACCATTTTGCCCCTACTCAAGGATTCAAAAGATCAACTTTTAATCTAGGGCTTAAATTCTGAAATTTTCTTTTGGAAAAGTGTTTCTTACTGTCTAATATAAGATTAGACAGCAATTAAGTTAATTTTGGATAATTATTAAGCCATATGAGATCAAATTAGTGAATTTGACTCATAAGGGTAATTTAGTAATTTGACTATGTAAAAGCTAAATTTTCTTTCAGATTATTGTTCTTTACTATCTAAGCTTTCCATAGAATCTTAATTTGCTAAATTCTGATAAGTATTAGCCAAGTTATGGCTAATACAAGATTTTAGGGTTTTAAGGTTAATTAAGGGATTCTTAATTATAGGTCAAAAATCCTAACTTTGCCAATTAGTGTCCAAATTAAGCAAAATTAGGGGCTATGAATTACAAATAGCTCACTGATCAAAATGACATGTGGTAGGCTCAATTTGGACCTAATTTGACTAAGTTAAGACCTAATTAGGGTTTATGGTGATTAGTGAGTGATTAACAAAATTAATCACTCAAAAACTAATCCAACCTTATAGATTGATTCTAAATGGTTCTAAAAGTCCTCTGAAACTTAAATAACTCAATTTGGGTTATTAATTTAGCTAAAATTCACTAATCAGGCTTTAGAGTAATTAAGGGTGATTAGCAAATTTAACCGTTGGATCTGAAATATTTTTACATATTACTGTTAATTAAGTTCTTCTGATCTAAATGGACCTTTAGATCATCAAATTTGGAGCTCAATTGACCAAGTTATGGTCAATTGAAGTTCTAGGGTTAATTAGCCTAATTAGGGTTAGGTCCTAAATGTCATTAGACAAATCCTAATCCAAACAGCAAAGTAAATACTATCAAATTAATCCTTAGGGTCTTCTGATCACTTTAAGACTCATATTGGGTATATTTGGATCAATCTACACAAAGTTATGAGCTAAATAAGGTTTGTGATATAAATTTGAACTTAATTAAACCCTAAATGTCATTTTGCTAAAATACTGGTCCAAATGCAAAATTATTGGCATCAATAAATTCCTCTTATTTTTCTGATCAATTTGATATATTTATTTGCATAATTTGGATGTGTATTTTAGGAGTTATTAAGGTTTAAAGATTTGATTTAATTGATTAATTAAATTCTGTTTAATTGATTTAATTATTCTGATTTGATTTATATATATATATATATATATATATATATATATTCGATTATTATTAATACTGTTAAATATATAACTTTTATAATTAATTTCAGGACACGTGGCGCAGAGACACTGGCTGGGCAGACTGCAGCGGGCCCCACAGGTGTCTTGATTATGACTGCCTGACGCGGCTGTTTGACTGTGGGTCCCACCACAGTCGCGGGACGCCTGGATACATGCCACGTGCCCTTCCCAAAAACCGGACCTCGAAGGCAGCGTGAATCGGGTTCGGGCCAGCCCGGCCCGCCCGGCTACTTCGGCAGCTTCCTCTATCTCTCGAGGGGGGCGAGTTAGGGCACGCGAATGGAGGTCCTTCCTGGCGTCCAAACCTCGCAACTCACAAGACTATGAAAAGAGAAAGAGCTTAGCTATCTAATGGTATAAGGTTCTGCAGCTGAGGTGGTCGAGTTAGAGCGCAAAACTAAACCCTAAATGCTCTAGTCGCGGGTTTATAACGGTATGTACTGTGGATGTGCTGCAAAATTAAAGAGATCAAACCATCCATTGTTTGATCAGGCATAGATAACAATCAATTGAAGACTTGAAATAGAATTTCGAATACTCAGATGGACAATCATATAGGAAATAGGGTGGGTCGTGAAGTACCTTAGGGTTTGTAGAGAAAATTAGGGCTTCCGATTCTGGACTCGATCGATGCTTCCTCTTGATCTAAGAGATGATAAACGACAGATATGAGAAGATGGAGTCTTAAATGGTTTCGAAGGCGGTGACCTACTCGCTGGATCCTCAATCGCTCGATACCTCTGCCGCGTGCCGCCTTCGCTTCCACGCATCTATCCCGTGTAGACGATGAACCACAGCCGTCTGATCGATTGATCAGACGGCGCGGATGGCTCGTTAGACCAAACGGCCACCTTAGATTATGGAGCGACGGCGTTAGGAATAGTTGACGGCACCGTTAAATGCTATTTTTAAATAATAATATTTAAATAAATTATTCAGATTTAATTAATTAAATTTAACCTATTAAATAAATCCCAAAAATTTCCAATAAATCATCCTTAGCTAAATGAAGGGTGAGGAACGCAACGGCGCACTCGGATTTTTGTTTCGACAAGTATTTAATTATTTGATTATTTAGGGTATTTAAATAATATTAAAATATTCGACGAAAAATCAACGACTTCTAAATGCCTCCAAAATTTCACCCATAGCTAATTTGGGTGTTCTGGATGTGATGGCGAAGTCAGATTTTCAATCTGAGGTCTAGATGAAAAGTCAAATTTCTAGGTTTTGGGATTTTCCAAAATTCTTGTTTTGACTTTGTTGACTTCTTGGTTTGACCTAGGTTTCAGAGATGAGTTTCAAATCACTTGATTAGTGACTTAGAACCTTAATTAAGACTTAGATTAGTCTTAATTGAGCAAAGTAATAACCTGGGTTGTTACACCCTGACATCCTAAAGACTTTGGGCAAGTATGAGTGGAAGAATATCTACAACATTGATGTAACCCGGCTATTTTACCAGCTACGGGTTTGTTTGGTTCTGGCAGGTGGCCTTGTTTGTCACATGAGTGACACTTTATGCTTATGCAAACTAATTTACAGGAAGATAATTCACTGCAACAAAGCAGCTGGAAGGCAGCAAACAAAGGAAGGAGCGTATCACCTTGGCAGTGTGCTGCAATGGCGATGGAGGTGACAAGCTGCCGCTCCTCGTCATCGGAAAGTTGAAGAATCCGAGTTGTTTCAAAAACATCAACCTTGACACCATCCGATGCAAGTGCCGAAACAACAATAAAGCATGGATGACGCAAGTCATCTTCACCGAGTGGCTAAAAACTTTTGATGCTCGCATGGCCGGATGCCAAGCTCTTTTAATTATGGATAACTGCAGTGCTCATATCCCGCTTGCCCAACTTCCGGCAGTTCTCCGGTTGCGCAACGCCACGATTTTTTACCTTCCACCAAATATGACTTTGAAACTCCAGCCATGCGACACATGGATAATCAAGAATCTGAAGGCCTATTATCGCAGAAGCTTCAATCTCTTGCTCCTTTAGTGTCTCGAGCAAAATGTGAAAGATCCTGAGAAGATTAATATTCTCTAGGCTGTTCAGATGGCAGTTGCAGCCTAGAACTTGGATGTAAAGGCGAAACAATCTCCAATTGCTTCCCTTCATTGCAACATTCGCTCGGTTGCTCTGGGAACTCTTGAAGTTTCTGCCTAGCAGCTAATCGACAATGAGGTCGTCGAAGATCTTCGAGTGCAAATCCGCCAGCTCCGGTACCATAACCCAATGGACATCAAAGTCCTTGACTACCATGTTGAGGAGGAGGTTGCCTACACTCCAAATGAAGAAGAGATCATTGCGGAACACCTTCGATCTGATCAAATGGAGGAACTGGAAGATGACACAGAAGAGCTTCCTCGTGTCATGCCAACTCATGCACTCGAGATCACACAGACTCTCGAAAACTTCTGGTTGCAGCAGCCAGACCTGAACCAGGACTTCCCACTAAGCCTCCAGAAGATAAAGAACAAGTTGGGAAGATCAGGACCAACCAACTGGTGCAGAAGTCCATTTCAAAAATCTTTCACAATGCTCAGTAACTGTTTTGTACTCAATTTATAAGTAAAGATGTAGCTACGTGAATTTTTGGCAATCATCTGTTCCTCGTTATATAGTAAATATTACTTTAGAAAATTTTTAGGACTGACCTTTTGCTATCAAGTGTCACTTTAGAGAGATTTTCTATATTTAATATGGGTCCCAAGTTGGGACCGAGAAAAAATATTATCGTTGACAGATTATTACTTTAGTCAGTATTATATTAGACAGATTCTACTTTATATGAAATTATCATCTCTTCTCCTCTCTCTCTCTTCTCTTCTCTTATATAAAATTATCATCTCTTGTTTTTTCTCATTCTTTCACTTTCTTTCTTTTTTATATTATTTTTATATATGTATATATATATAATAATAATAATAATAATAATCTTATTTTAATTATATATTATGTAATGATAATAATAAAAAAAAATAATAATAATATTAATAATAATAAGATTCTTATTCTTATTATTATTATTATGTAATAATAATAATAATAATAAAAGTAGTAATAATAATAGTAGTAATAATAATAATATACAATAAAAATAATATTGACAGAAAGAAATTTGACAAAATTAAAATGATTGAACTTGAATTTGAAGAAAATAGAAATAATAAAAATAAGTTATTATTATCATTAATAATAATAATTATTATAATAATAAAGTAATAATAATATATAATAATAATATTGAATGAAAGAAATTTGACGAAATTAAAATAACTGAAATGGAAATTATAGAAAGTATAAATAATAATAATAATAATAATATTATTATTAATATAAATATATATATATATTTATTTATTTATATTTATATAATAAAATTATTTACGAAAATAAAATGTCAGAATGGAAATTATAAAAATATAAATAATAATAATTTATTATTATCATTAATAAGAATAATAATAATAAATTTATTATTATTATTATGAAAATAATAATAATAATTTTATTTTTTATATTAAAAATCAGAAAATGAAAAATATATATATAAAAAAATTATTTTCTTCTTCATCTTCTCCTCTTACCGATGGGGGAGGGAGATCGATCGCAATGGAGGCCGAAAGGAGGAGGGGCGAGTCGTAGGCGGGTTTAGAAGCGGAGGCGAGTGGCTAGGAGGCGAGCCGGAGGAAGTGAGGCCTGCCGGCGGATGGCTACAGGAGAGTGGAGCCATATGTTGCACAGCTCCGACAAGTGGCCACCAGTCATTGTCCCGAGCATGCCTAGGGCACGCTGGCGTACGGAGCAATCAAGCGTGGGGAGGAGAGAGAAAATCCAAATATAAAATTTAAATAATTAATTTCAAATAATTTATTTATATATTTTAATTTCCAAAATTATCAAAATTTTTGAATTTGAATGTATATTTTATTTTATATTAATTTTTGAATTTTAAAACTTCATAAATTAATTACGATCAATATGGAGCTCCAAATTCGGCGAAACTTTTCGTGTAGCTTTTTTATAATATTCTCAATCTAACGACATTAAAATTTCTAAATTTGAACTTATATTTAATTTTCCTAATTTTTTATTTTAAAAAAATCAAAAATTAATTCAGGAGTATTCATTACCTAGATTGCTCCCAAATTTGAGTATTACTGTCACAAAATGTTACTCTAACCAACGGTATTTTTGATTTACCCTAATTTTGAAGTTGTCCAAGATTCTAATTTTTGGCTTAAACATCCTATATTTATCAATGGGCAAAAATGTGATTCCCAAACTTTTACTTGGGCCAGTTGATGATCAAGTCCTTTGAGATGTGCATACATAGATTTACATTTAGATGATTGTGTAGAAATTCAGGAAATAGGATTAGATTTTTTTCAAATTTTGTATTTTTTATTTATAAAAAATGTTGGCTTACTAAAGAATAAAGAACTCTTCCCATGCACTCATTTTGAGCCACCTCCATTGCACAGTAATTAACGTTAATAACATTTAAATAAGCAATATTTAAAAAAAACATGGAGAATCAAGTTGTCACTTTGGCCTCATGTACACAATATATATGTATATATATATATTCAAGATAATATAAAATGTACATACCGACAGACATATCTATCTATAGATTGATTGGTGATAAAAATTTTTACATACAGTAACATAGAATTGTTTTGCAAAAAAATTTCTTACATACAGTAACACTAATTCGAATAAGGCAAATTCCTAAATATATTTCTTATGCAAATTTTTATAATATATTTTTTTTGACTTTAAGAAATTCTAAGATAAGAATATTATTTTCAATATATTGTCCAAATTTAAAATATTTTTAAGTGCTTCCAAAAATTAAAGTATTTATGAAAATAAATAAATGCTAGAAGTCATATATTTTAATTTGTGCTGTGCTTACTTTTTTTCATTTCTTCTATTTTTTTAATAAATTTAAAATTTTTTGTACTTTTGAAAACTAATTTTGTAACTATAATAAAATTCTAATTTTTATGGGTCTATTCATTAGGGTTTGACAATGAACTATTCATTTTAAGTACCGATATAATTGGAGTTCTTTTGTTGTTTAAATATTTTTATTTGGCACAAAATATTTAAGCGAATCTTTAGGAGGTTTAAAACATGTCATTTAGGATATAAAGACAGATTTCATATTAAAAATCTCCTATATATTCACATAATGCTTAATTTTACTAAATTGGGTTTTAGTTTTGATATATTTTGGCCCACTTAGAGTTCTAGAGTCATTAAAATACAAAAAATATAAAGTTTAGACAATTTCAGACAGTTTTTGGCGCTACGGTGCGTTGTAGCGCCTCCTAGTCGAGAGTCAGGCGCTACGACGCATTGTGGCACCAATTTTTTCAAGGCGCGGGCGCTCCGGCGTGCTGCAGCGCTTTCAAACACTACGACAGAGTACAGCTCTGGGGCACGCGACAAAGCTTTCAGGCAATACAACTCCAAATTTCCCGAGAGCTGGGTGATACGACGCGCGACAGTGCACTACGATAGATTTCAATGCCATGGCACGCCGCAGCGTTTTCAAGCGTTGCAGTGCACTACGACGCCAGATTTCCCGAGTGCTGGGCGCTACGATGCGCTGTAGTGCCCCCTGGCTGACAACTAGGCACTACAACGTGTTATGGTACGTTACGATGTGCTACAGTGTAGGCAACTTGAGACGCGGGTGCTGCGGCGCGCAGTAGCGTTTTCTAGCCGAGAGCCAGGTGCTACGACGCGCTGTAGCACTCGACGATGATTTGGCCTGTGCGAAAATCGAAATGTGTCTCCTTTGGTACCTAAATACTCTTGATTAATGGCACCTCAAGTGCGGTGCCATATACCGATGGAAAGATATTCTTGAGACCTTTCCATGGATACCAAAATCGGCATGAAACGATTATGTTAACAATGCAGACGAACTAGCTAAAGGTCTAGGTATACAAAAGAAAAAAATCAGAGCAGTTCAGCTCCCCTAAAATTTACAATATTATAGAGCTCTAATAAACTCCACATCTAAAGCATATGTTCTTATCAGCATGAAATAGACATGCAAGATAAATTTAGCAACTAATTGATGAAGAGAAGAGGTACCAAAGAAATACCTTGACTTACAAAAGAAATGGAGAAAGAAGGAGCACAAAGAAGGTGACAGTAATAGGTACCTTGGCCTTGGAATGAATGGAATAAGAGAACTTTGATTTTTGCAAAAACTTGGGAGGAAGAAGATTCTCCTTCTTCTGTATTAGTAAAGGAGCTATGGATTCTAAGGAGGAGGAAGCTTATGCTGAGCAAATGGAGATAGAGGAGGGATGATGCTTCAATTTAAAGGAGGAGGAGGAAGATGGTAGGCATAGGCTGGGAGACGATGCAAGTTCGCTCCCATCCATAGCATGGAGAAGAAGAGAGGGGGGCTCTGGCATGGGTATAAGGGAGAAGGCACCAAACAGGGAAAGGAAGCGAGGTCCAGTGTCGCACCCCGCCCCATAATCTACAAGATTATACCTAAGGGGCGGTGTGCCACTCTGGCAAATCCCTCACTTATCATTGTATTAGGTGGAATCTACAATCCACTAATAAGGGAAGGATGTACACAAAATGAATATAAGGATCAGTCACTAAATCTGATATACACACAGAGTGCGGAAGCAAAATGAATTAAATATTACATCCACTCATCATACAAAATATAGCTCAATAAATAACAAAATGCAGAAAAGTAATTTCAGTCACAGTACATGTATTATTATAACATTTAATGAATAGTTTAAAAGATTAAAAGTAAATATAAGAATCTCTCATCCTCATAGAAAGCTAAAAGGAAACTAAGTAGCATCTGGCTCTCCTGACTGGTGCTCCTCTTCTATGAATGGCTCCTCTTCCTCAGCACCTAGCTCATCAAATCTATCCAAATCAGATATTATCGGTTTCATAATACTAGGGCCCCAACCAATAAAAGAAAATCTTATTTGACAATTATCTAAGTACATTTTATGCTGAATATTTTAAATGAATTATTAATGTCACTATTTTGCACTTGAACACAACCAAAGTAAACTAAAATCATATGAGCAGTAAGCGTACAAGGAACATGATAAATAATAAATATAACATTTATGACTAAACAGAAAGTGAGATAAAAATCATACCTCAAACAACTAAGCAAGGAATGAGCATATACATATATATAGTGCACTAAGTAAAAGTACTGAAAGTAAAGTTTAATCCTATATATATTGATAATCATATGATATATACTAATTAAAGATATAAATTTAAAAATGATACATATATTAAGCAATAAAGTCTAGCATCCTATAAATACGTATAAGTGAGTAGGTAAGTAAAGAAATACAATTGACTGAAATATGCATCAATAATACAGTACACAGTAAGCTAGAACTGAAATAGGCATGTAATACTACCATATCAAAAAATTGGCCAATCGGGCCCAGTAAAATTTCTAAAGCCTTTCTGGGCTAGGGCAGACAGAAATTCCTATAGCCTTTCTGGGCTATGGCAGACAGAACGGCAGCACTGAGGAGGTAGTAAATATAAATAAAAAATCTTTTAGTTATTTTACTTTTATTTCTGTGGACACATCCAGAAATAGCTGAGAAGTCAAGCACATCTGCAAGATTATACAGATTCTAAGCTAAATACACACTCCTCAATGAGTAATATTAAGCATCTTTATTACTCCTTACTCCTGTCTATTAGGGCAAATGTGCACCAGAATCTACTATATATAACTGAACCCAAGGCAACTGTTATCCTAATTATTCTATATTTTCATTTTATGCACAAAGTTTTCTTACATGATATGTTCAAGAAATTAAGCACAAAATACAATGAATGCGTAACAACAAAATAAATTTAGTGAGCAAGGGACTCTTCTATACATGGTGACACAATTATTGTCTAATTAAACTATTATAACTATTCTAAGTTACACAAGTTTAGGATCTCTAATTTTTATTATCAAGTGTAATTTAGAAGTATGACCTTATAGGTTACAAAATAATAGGCCTAGTTAGGTCCTAATATGATTAAATAAATATCAACTATAAGAAATCATTACGACTTAGTTATTAATTTTAGACGTTCTAAACTATAACCTGATCAAAATCTACTGAGTTAGAGATTTGGGGATTAAATACTATGAGATTGGGCTTAATCACATAATCATAAAGGTAAGACTTAAAATCTAAGTTTTAATCTAAATGTGATCTAATGATTAAGGTAAATTTTATTAAGCAAAGTCAAGCTTAATAGGATGATTCTCCTATCCTGAATCAAAGGTTAAAAGATAAAATAATCAAAATAAGTTGAAAATTTAGAAACTAATAATATTAAGGGTTCATTCATTGAATAACCCACTTATTCAATGAATTAAATCTAACCTATGAACTAGTCCTAGTCTTAGGAATAGTCCTAATATGAGGATTAAGGTCATAAGAAAAGACTTAGAAATAGTTTAGGAAATTTAACTATCTTGACATAATAACTGATTTTTAACACTTAGAATGATTTTATTATAAATTTTCTATTAGTTTTAGTGACTTAGAAAATAATTTAGGATTTAAAATGCTTAACCTAAAGTTTGGGCAAAATGATCATTTTGCCCCTACTTAATGATAAAAAAAAAACTTTTTGAATAAGGGTTCCAAATTGAAATATCTTATTGCCAAATGATCCCTTACTATCTAACATGAAGATAGATAGTAAATACGCTCAATTTGGATAAGAAACAGATCCTTTAGGTCCAAACTAAGATTTTTAACATAAATGGTATTTTAGTAATTTAAACCTAATAGAATCTAAATTTTTATTCAGTTTACTATAACTTACTATTCAAGGATTTCATAAAGTCTATGAACACTGTATTTTGAGGTCATATGGCTGAGTTATGGCTATTTCAATTTCTAAGGGTATTTCGGTAATTTTGTCGGTCAATGGGAGACAAAAATTGAAATTTTTTATTTGAGGTCCAATTTTAGCAAACTCAGTTTCTATAGTTTTTCTATAATATACTGAGTGTTTTTACAGGGAGTAAACCCAGTTTGGACTTCAAATTGTCAAGTTTTGGCCTAAATAGAGCTATGGGTATTTTGGTTATTTCTAATTTTTTAAGTTTCAGATTCTAAATATTATTTCAGTTTATTGATGACACTAAAATTCTAAGCTAGTTAACACTTTGAATTTTTGACTTTGGAGTTGAATTGACCAAATTATGATTAATTAAATACTAGGGGTATTTTGGTCATTTTTAGGGTAGAGTCATAAATGTTACTTTTCAAACTAAACTCCAAATAGGAAAAATAATACTTTTATAGTGATGGGGTTGATTTTTTGAGTATTTTAAGACCCATATTGCATATATTTGAGTCACTAGGTACAAAGTTATGAGGTTCTAAAGTTTAAGTAATTATGATGGAATATCCTAAAATGTCACTATGTTGTCTAGACATCCTATGAGAAATCTGATATTACTATTAAATTTCTCTCATTTTTTGGTTAAAATGAGATATTTATTTAACATATTTGGATTATTATTTTATGAGATATGATATCCTAAATTTTGCATTTAATTATTTCAAAATTAATTAATTTTACTATTAAAAAATATAGATTGAATTAATTTACTATTCCTATATCTTAATAAAATTTATTTCACTGTTTATACTTAATTAACTAATTATTTAATTAAATAAATTAATTAAATTAATTAATCATAATTATATTAATTAATTATAATTTTAGCTACTTAATTAACTCTATTATACTTATTAATTAATTAATATATATATATTTATTAATTAATAAAATTTTATTTTATTTTAACCCTTTTTTTTCAGGTTTCCAGACGGTGGGCCCCACCCTGCCACGTGGTAGGTGCTGGCTAGCTGGCTAAGGGGTCGCGGTTATTACAGGACACGTGGCAGCCCAGATTGGTCGCGACAGCTCGGGTGGAACCCACATGCCGGGTTGTACGTGACGGCCCGTTGACCAATGGGCTCCACGGGACACGTGGCGGCATCCCAGAGGACACCAGCTCGAGGGTGGGACCCATGCGCGTCAGTGGAGCTGACGACTCTGCACCGCTGACATGGGGGCCACGTGGCGCTGCGAAGGGATGCCACATGTCAAGGTGGGTCCCATTACTTACGCGCGGACCCGGGCGAGATCGGGACTGGCCTGGGTCGACCCGGCCCGACTCGGACTCCTTCTTCCTTGCGAAACTACCCGATGGCGCCAGGCTAGCGTATGACTTTGGCCGGCCTTCCCGATGTCGGACCCCCTCGGCCCGCTCGGCCGACGACATCCCTCGACTAGGCCTACACGTCGGCGGGTGGACCAGCACGGAAGGTGGTCGGAGTCGCCGGCTAGGGTCAACCCTAG
The DNA here is from genome assembly GCA_016760335.1 of Gastrodia elata. NCBI lineage: Eukaryota > Viridiplantae > Streptophyta > Magnoliopsida > Asparagales > Orchidaceae > Gastrodia > Gastrodia elata. Next base: position 41,510,310 of record CM028677.1, read on the forward strand.
TGGCTAGGGTTCGACAGGATTGAGCTTAACGGTAAGTACTGTGGACTCGAGCCTGAATCCTGTCGATCGGGTCGAGCTAACTCCTCGGAGCCGCTCGATCGACAATCAGATGCATGCAATAAGAGTACCAGCAATAATTAGGCGAAACTAATACGAGGAGGGGGAGATCCAGTACCTTAGATCGACGGTCTGCGAGAGATCTAGGGTTCGGGGTCGACTCGCAGACTTCAATCATGCATATGGGGATGCCTTACACGCGTGGGGAATCCTTATGGACCACGGGACGGACTCGCCGAGGTCGGGGCTGCGTGGATTGGGCGGTGCGAGTGGCGGAACGCCGCGTGACGCAGGCGACAGGAGCGATGAAGGAGAAAGAGCCGGAGGCGTTCGATTCTGTAACAACCCAGATTGTTACTTTGGTTAATTAAGATCAATCTAAGTCTTAATTGAGATTCTAAGTCACTAATTAAGTAATTTAGAACTTATCTCAAAAAAAAAAACTTCGGTCAAATCAGAAGTCAACTGAGTCAAATCAGAAATTCTGGAAAATCCCAAACCCTATAAATTGGCTTTTCATTTTGACCTCGGATTGAAAATCCGACTTCGCCATTGCGTTTGCCACCCCCAAATTAGCTAGGGGTGAAGATTTGGAAGCATTTGGAAGTCATTGAATTTTCGTCAAATATTTTAATATTATTTAAGCACCTAAAAAAATTCGAATAATTAAAATTCGTCAAATCGAAAATTCGATCGCGCCGTTGCATTCCTCACCCTTCAATTAGCTAGGAGTGATCTATTGAAAATTTTTGGAATGCAATTAGTCATTTAATTTTAATTAAGAAATCTAGATAATTAATTTGAATTATAAATAAAATAAATAAATTAATTAAGTAAATAGACGGCGCCGTCCACTTTCCCTACGCCGTTGCTTCAAAACAGTCCTGTGCCGTTTAAGCGGACGGATCACTCAATCCGTCCGATCCCGAAATCGGACGGTCGACGCTCTTCGTCTCGGAGGATCGCCCGCGTGTCACACCAGCGCACGCAGAGGCCTCCTTTGCGACCACGCGTCCAGACGCCATCCTTCCACCGCTTCCAAGGCTTGATAAATCACAAATGGGAGTCTTAATCCAAATTTTCCTCACTCAAAAACCATCTGGGAACCTAATCTCGCCATATCAATCACTTTCCCTGGCTCGGCGGCGCATCATCATAACTCTCCCAGGTACCATGCCTAACTTTCTTATTTCCTTTCGAATGCAAAAATCATGTCAAGTTACTCTGTGATTGTATATCTATCAATTATTGAGCGTTTAATCGATTTTCGGGAGTCGATCGAGCGGTGCCAGCCAAACCCTAATCCCCTCGTCAAAACCCTAGGGAGAAGTCGAAGTGTCGTGGGCCGTGTCCTCGGGTCGTTCTCGACCCACCCGTGCGTTCGGGTCGGTGAACAAAGGCGTCGCGAGGACCACAATGCAGAGGTGTCAGCTCCTAATCCCTCCACGTGTGTTGAGACGTCCCCGCTGTCGTCTCATCGATAGTTGTTGTGGGCCCCGCTGTTGCTTCAGCAGACGGCTGTGGACCCCACCTCCGTATCCTGCAGCCATTGAGAGGGCGACACGCAATCGGTTGGCCCGCTGTCATTAGTATGGCCTGCCATGTGGACGCCACCTGCAGAAATATTAGAATATAATTACATATAAACATTAGAAATAGATTAATTTAAATGTTAGATTAAATAAGTTTAATTAATTTTAGTAAATTGTATTCAAACTTTGGACACTCCAAATTTACAAAATACATGTCCAAACATAGCAAATGAATATATCATTTTGATCAACAAAAATAGAGGAACATTTTGGTGCTGTCAATTTTATAATTGGACCTATATTTAGCATAGCGATATTTAGGAGAGTTAATTAAATTCAAATAAATGTTACAAAACTTCAAATGATCATAACTTTACAAACAATAATTCAAACCTATTAAATATGGGTCTTAAAGTGATCAGAAAACCCTAAGGATTTATCTAGTAGTATTAACTTTGTTGTTTGATTTAGTTTGAGCCTAATCACATTTAGGACCTAATCCTAATTACCCTAATTAGACCTAGAACTTCAATTGACCATAACTTGGTCAATTGAACTCCAAATTTGATGATTCAAATATCAAATTAGATCAAAAAAACTTAATTAACAGTAATCTATAAAAATATTTTAGATCCAACAGTTAAATTTGCTAATCACCCCTAATTACCCTAAGAGCTTGATTAGTGAATATTAGCAAATCTAGTAATTCAAATTGAGTGATTTAAGTTTTAGAGGACTCATAGAGTCATTTAGAATCTATATGTAAGGTTGGATTAGTGTGTGGGTGATTAATTTTACTAATCACTCACTAATCATCATAAACCCTAATTAAGTCATAACTTAGTCAAATTAGATCTAAATTGAGCTTACCACATGTCATTTTGATTAGTGGACTAATTGTAGACCATTGCCACTAATTTTACTCAATTTTGATACTAATTGATAAAGTTATGATTTTAATCCTTAAATTAAGGATCCCTTAATTACCATTTAAACCTTAGAGCTTGTATTGGCCATAACTTGGCCAATACTTATCAAAATTTAATAATTTTAGGTTCTATGGAAACCTTAAAACATAACCTATATTAAACTAATAGAAAATTTAGGTATCCTTAAGGTAAAATTACTACTATGCCCTTATAGGTCAAATTCCTACATTTGACCTTATAAGGTTTAATACTTAACCAAAATTAATGATCTTACTGTCTAAACTCATATTAAACAGTAAGTTATCATTCTACTTTGTTAAAATTTAGAATTTAACTCTAATTCATAAAGATGAGATTTAGGCCCTTAAGTAGGGCAAAATGATAATTTTTCTCAAAATTAGGGTTTAACAATTTAAAGCCCTAAAAATCATATTCTAAACATTTCAAATAGTAAATAAAGTGATTTAGGATAGAAATTAGATAAATTCAAACTTTAATTTGATTTTGATCAATATCTTATTTTAAAGTCCTTAAGGAAATTCCTAAGTGAAATTTGAGTGTTTCCCTTCCTTAATTCATTCTTAGATCTTCCCATAGATCTTATAACAATAGTTAGGATGTGTGTCATGAGAGATACTCTTAGTAATTAAGAGCTTTAAATTCTTAAGATTAGGAATAGATCTTAGGTTAGAATTCATCTTTTGAGTAAATTGGGTTACTCAATATATGAAATATTAGGTTTACTAGTTTATAAATTTTTCTTAGTTTATTAATTGATTATTTGATCTTTGAAATTCTAGAATTAAGAATAGAGATCTATCTTAATGAATTGATTTATCATTAGGATTTGCCTTAACTTAATTTGTGAGATTTGGGTTCTAAACCTTAGATCTTTAGTTATACCTTTGGATTAAAGTAATTAGATCCCATCATCTGGAGTCTAATTCTTAATTTTTTCATCTTGATTTGGCTAATCAAGATGAGGTTGGGGTAATTTAAATTATAAAATTAGGTCGATAATTTATTCAGTTTAACCAAGTAGTCGTCTTTTGATTAAGATATAGTTAGGACTTAGCCAGTCCCAATTATCTTCAACTAGTAGGATTCATGATTCTAAGTTACAGAATGTGTAAGAATTGACGATTCTGAAACTTATGTAACTTTGAGTAGATAGAACGAATAAGTAGATAACAAAAGATATCATCTGTGTTTTAGATAGAGTCTCTTGCTCAATTTGATTTGATGCTTCGCTTACCTTGATCTTTGAGCTTTAAACCATGAACATATTTGAGGTACATAAGATAATTGATAATTATCTTATGTCAATTTTGATCATTCATAAATAGCATTTTGTTTTCTTCTAGTATTTTTGTAAGGTGTAGCTTGATCAGTATGCCTCTTCAATCACCCGTTCGGGGTCAGCTACATTGTTCGGGTCAGTCCAATAGTCTATGCCATGCTTAGTTAGTGGGATAGGATGGATAGACTCTTGCCCATACTGACTGAATAGTCAGGATCTGATATGGTTATACTAATTCAATTACACTTACATTTAGTTTCTGCCTTAGCTTATCAGGCTAAGAGGTTTCAGTGACATTCAGTTCAAAACTTCTTTCTTAGCCCATCAGGCTAAGTATTACTGGGTGTGCTTTCATTTTGAGTGGCTTGAATAGCCAATGCAGTTTTCAGTTTTGTAGTTACTGTTTTTCTTTATATATTCTGCATTTCAGTGCTACTTTTACTTATAATTTTTCTGTACTTTCTTAGCCTTGTTTCTATATAGGATGCTAGTCTTACTTACAGTTTCCATATGCATATATAAGATGTTAGTCATATATTCAGTTTTATAATGTTTTACATGTTGAATTACTATTATGTCACTTAGCATAAGCCTATTTTGATCATAAGTATGTTTAGGATGTATTTTTCTTTATAGTATTTGTTTAGTCTTTCTTTTACTTACCTGACTTTGTTACAGTTACTTGGAGGAGGTATGTGCTTACTTCCTAGTTGATTTAGTTATAAACTATTTGTTTATAACTTTATACCGTTCTTTTCTTACGCTTTCTGCACCTACTTGCTTGTTGTACTGGTTTATTGTGATATTCAGTTAACTTAAATAAACTTTTACCCTAAAATGTACTTTGACAATAGTCTAACCAATTTTTCTTTTATTGGTTGGGGCCCTACCATTATGAAACTGATAATGGTAGGTTCTGAATTTATTGAAGCAGTTGATCTAGTGGAGAGCTTGCCATTGGAGGAGGAATCCGTGCCTGAAGACCGTTAAATTTAGTTTCCTTTCTGCTTGTGAGATTGAGAGTTTTCTTTTCAGTTCTTTAAACTTATTAAAATGTTGTAATAATATAGGTTAATTATTTCTTTTCAGCTCTTTTCTTATTCTGGATTATTATATTGTATGGATGGATATTGTATTTTATACTTCCGCGCTTTCTATATTTTCTTGTATAATTCATTTAGTGAGATATTTACTTTATGAATGGCAAAGTCCTTAGTTAAGTTAGATTAGAATGTATGTCTAAACTAATTCTAAGTAAGGATCTTGTCATTTGGTAACCCCTCCACCGTAATCATGTTAACTTAAGAGTTAACAAGACCACGACGGGGCAAAGTCGCCACAGATTCGGTCTCGATTGGACGGCTCGGATCGCACGATCTGAGCAGACAACGGAAGGAATAGCATTGGCTCAACCTGATGGCACGCGATTTTAAGTGAACGACGTCGTCAGGGTTAATTAATTAAATTAACTATTATTTATCTAATATTAAATTAATTAAATCCATATTTAATTTAAATAATTAATTTAGTTTCATAAAAATTTCAAATATTAACTCATAGCTAATTGAGGGGTGAGGAACGCAACGGTAAGGTCAAATTTTTAATCCAACGAGTATTTTACTTTCCCAATTTTTGAGGTATTTAAATATTGTTAAAATATTCGTCGAAATTTCGACGACTTCCGATTGACACGAAAACTTCACCTTTAGCTAATTTGGGGCAATGGGCACAATGGCGAAGTCTATTTTTTGATCTGAGGTCATTTTAGACAGGTCAAATTTTAGGGTTTTCTAGATTTTCTAAGAATTATGATTCGTTCATTTTGACTCCTGATTTGGACTAGGTTTTAGTGGATGACTCCTAATGACTTTATTAACACTTATGATCAAAATTAGGGCTAAGATTAGTTTTTAATGACTAGGATAATAATCAGGGTTATTACATCCATCCAGAGGGAAAATAGAGAAATGGATTTAAGAAATTAAATTAATTATTTTTCTAATTTTTAATTAACTCATTTTCTCTAATTAAAATTGGATGAATAAACGAGGTTTGCAAAATCCTAATAAGTCACCCCTAGCTAATTTGGGGTGAGAAACTCAACGGTAAAGTCGGATTCTAATTTGGAGATCAATTTATTTATCCTAATTATTGGAGTATTTAAATACATTAAAATATTCGAGAAAATTCAACGACTTTCAAATACTTCCAAAATATTACCCCTAGCTAATTTGGGGTGATGAGCGTAATGGCAACGTTGGATTTTGATTTTAACTATTATTTAATTATTCTATATTTTTTGGTATTTAAATATATTAAAATATTCGAGAAAATTTGACAACTTCTAAATACTTCCAAAACATTGCCCCTAGCTAATTTGGGGGTGAAGAGCGTAATGGCAAAGTCAAATTTTAATTTTGATGTCAAATTAATATCTCGTATTTCTAATTAATTAAATATTATTAAAATAATTTAGATATTGGATTGAGTTCTGAATCGCTCCAAATCTTTGGGGATTAGTTCTTATGATAAAGTGAACTTAATGAAATGATATTTATAATACAATTAATCTAAGGTTAGACCAAGTAACAACCTAGGGCTGTTATAGCTACCGTGCACCGCAGCCGACTCCTTCCGGAGATGCACCGTACGTCGCAGCCGGATCCTTCCCAAAACACGGGTCGTAGTGCTTGGTGGAGTTTTGCTCCAGTTCTAGTTATGCACTAAGTAAACTGGATGCATATTATTTCTTTGAGGGTCTAAAATTGAGTTTGGTACTTAAGCAAATAAGTTGGGAGTAGTTTACTATATTAGTATTTCAGATTGGAGACTAATTGCTGCTATGAGGAGGAGATCCCAAGGTGAATCTCTAAGGTAGCTGTAGTGTAATAAATCTCCTGCATATTGAAGAAGACACTCCAAGTGGTGGCTGCTTCCTCTCCTCTCCATATTAGAGTAAGAGCTTGTGCTCTATAGTCATGGATAAGCTCATTGTAACTCTATAATCTTCAAGTCCTCGTAGTGATATTTTATGTGGTGTGGCTTTATGGTTTTTTTTTCGTTATTGGTTTTTTGTGTAATTATTTGTGTTTGGATATTTGTGTGCTTAGGATTTTCTTGCATGCACGTGCTGCATAATTTTCTACTTGTGGATTTGTGATTTTGAATTTGCTTTGTAATTGTCAATGTAATCCCGGTCCTCAATCCGAGAGAGCACTAAGTCACCGCTTCCGCTGCGGAGACTGTGCAAGGAATCCCAACATTTACTTTCAACACTTTTATTTTTGAGATGTACGCATTTGCTATTTTTTTCTTACTGCATAAATGTGATGAAGGATTGAATTTTCTTATCGCTTCCACACTCTATGACGAATGTTTATATGACTCTATTTAAGCATTATGAATTATAATATTATTTTTGCTATATACTAATTTAGAGCACTAAGTCTCTTGTTTTAAATATCTAAGTGCTTAGTTACTTAGATATCCATAATGGTCAGAGTTGATAACATAAGTGTATTAGTGGGCATTTGTGTATTAACACTAATCTAGAGATTTATAAGTAATGACCCATCCCGTTGCTAATTAGAACTTTGTTTGTGCAAGCGGTGGGATGGGGCACCACATTAGTTAAGTTCAATTAAATTCAATATAGTTCAGGTTTAACTACGAGTAACTATATATTTTACTGTTACAGTTCAATGGCTTCCTTAGCCAATCAGATAGTATAGGCTTACATTTAGTATTTTACTTACAACAACTGTGCATTCTTTTGTTATCGCTTTTACTTTTTGTAGTTCTTTTTAGTACTTATTTTATGCAACATTTATAATACAAAAATTATATTATATTAAATGTGATATCATCAAATTGTAGAAAATCATTAAATCAATCTAAAATGTGTTCAGACGATTGTCTAATACAAAAATTTTCTTTTCTTAGCTATGGCCATGACATGTGAAACCAACATATCATATTTGAAACTGTTTTGGGAGCCAATTGCCAAGGAGTAGCAGGTGCTTGAGAAAGATTTTGCTGCCACTTAGATTTTGCTATTGCTTTATTTTATTATTGAGAGAGTTATTTACTTCAGTATTTAGAACTTGGTTTGTAATAATTCTGAATGCATTTATTTTATATTTCATTTTAGAGATGCATGTTTTCTTTTATTACTAATAGTATATAATGTATGGATGGTTATTTTGCTTCTGCACTTTGTTGTATTTATATTTATATGCTTATATACTTTGTGAATTGAGTATGAATCATACTTAGTGATCAACCATCTATTTGTCTGCGGATTAGTGTGAGTGCTAACTTGGCGGCGATATGGGCTGTCATAAGAGGGCAAGCAATGCTTGAATCTTAGTAGAGCAGATGATTATCTTTTCATTTATGCAACTGTAACCTCCACGTGTTTTGCATTTTTTGTTGCTTATTTGGCTCTTCTATTGTGGTAGATTCGTCACACCTAGGTTGCATCATGGTAATTTACTTAAGGTAAGCTATTGTTACTGTGTGGTAACAAATTTTCTGTTTCTCTTTGTTAGTAAATGTGGTGCATCATACTATAGTGCACAATGGGGCATTATTTCACTTTTTTTTTTGCTATGGTCTCTATATCTATAGTGACGTCGATTTGCTATCTAGGATGAGATGAGCAAATACATTACAAATATTTCCTTAAATTGTTAATCTAATTATTTATGTGTTCTAGAATTCAATCCCTTACCACGCAAATATAAATTCCCTTTGATCACAAAAGCTCTAGATTTCTCGTGAAAATTGATTCAAAAAGCTTATTTAGCTTTATAAGCTTTTTTCAAATAGTGTAATAGTTTTATTTCTATTTTATTTGTAATAAAAATTTGGCATTAAAAAAAAAAAAGCTTGATTATAGTTAATTAATTCATTAATTACTCTAAAATAATTTTACTAATTATGCTAAATGAGTAGTTACACTAATTATGCTAATTATTAATTAGTTAATATGTTTAGATTAATATCATTACTTAAGAAATAATAATAATAAAGTTAATTAATTGTGCTAATTAATAAAACAAATATAATTAAATAATTATGATAATTTACTAAATTATATGCTCAAAGAGTTATATTAATTGTTGTATAATTTGTATAATATAGATACATTAATTAGATTTGTTTGAAAAGAATTACATATTAATTTGAGAAAAACTAAATAATAAATTCGTAGGCACAAGAGTATGCAAACGTACAGGCCACATTCCATGTTTAGAACCTAAACTTGCAAGCACATAGATTGGTCAAGGGAAACATAAGGATTTTCGTCGATTTCATGCGATGGCGGCCGGGTTGTCAGTGCCCGGAAGTTTGTCTGTGAAAGACCGCCAGATACTGTTGGTGTTTAGCATGTCCGCGGCAGCCCTCTCTCTGGCCGGATCATCTTTCATCGTGCTTTGCTACATCTTCTTTAAGGAACTTCGCAAATTCTCATTCAAGCTTGTATTCTTCCTCGCTCTTTCCGTATGGCCTCTAATCACTCTGGAGTTTCTTAGTTTATGAAGGAAGTAGGTAGAATTGGGATTTTCTCATTTTTTCTTTCTTATGGTGAAATACTGCAGGTTTTATATACGCATAATATTAAATTCTTTATTATTTACTTGTTAAGCATTTAAATTTTAAATATTGGCCTCATAATATATAAATTCTCAAAGCTCACCAAAATAATCACTCCTCTAGGCTCCGTTTGCAGCTATTGGCCCAAAGTGGTAACAAACTTTATACAGTGATGAACTTTTTTGCCTCTCCTTGCTGCCTGTGATGAACGCCTTTGCCTTGCATGAACATTGTCTCTAATAAAGATGAAGAATTGAATCTAATGTTGATTATAGGGTGACAATCTCTTTTGATCTGCAGAGAGTAAATATTGTGTGATCGAGGAATGATTATAAGATCCACAAATTTCATATTGAAAAGAATGTAAATTTTTTTCTTAGTGAAAATAAACATACTTGTTGAATCAACGGGGTAAAAATGGTGAACAAACAAATCAGTCTTTTGCTAAAGAAGACTTTCTGTTACTGCATAGAAAAAAATGGTGTTGTAGAATAGAGATAAAGAGAGTTGATGTTGGAGCAAGGCCAAGATGTACGCCATGACTAAAAATGAAGAAACAAATACGGCGATGATCAAAATTAGACTGTTTTGTTTATCAGCATAGCGTAAATGTTGTAAGAATTGAGAAAGGTATTAGAGAGCAAGGAAATTCATGAAAAATGCTAAATCAAACAAAAATTATTTGGATGAAAACTAGCATATTTGATTCTTTGTTGGAGTAACAAAGATAAAGAGAGGAATAACTTTGTGGATTCATAGAAGATTATCGTCCCTTATTGTATAGAAGGCAAGCTACACAATAACAAAGAAGTAGAAAGGCAATGTTCGTTTTGGGCGAAGACGTTCGTTACACGCTACAAGGAGGGGTGAAGACGTTTGTTAGACGCTCGTTACTTCCTGGGCTAACAATTACGAGAGATGAAATGGCGCTAAGAGGAGTGATTTATTTGGCAAGTTTTGAATATTTGAATGTTGTGTGGGTAATATTAAAAAAATAGGTGTTTAATTAGTAGTGTTATGCTAGTAAAAATTCAATATTTTAATAAGTGATGTTAGGATTATGCTACCATTTTTTATTATTGTTTTCTTTCACTTGCTCTAATAGCAAATTGCTTCAGATACTACATCTTATTATGAAAACTTTGCTACTTGCGCAAGGACTGTTACTTATAAGGACTTAGCGAGTTGTACATTGGTTTTTAGCAGACATGTGGGATTTGGCAGGTACAATTATGCTGAGGTTTTTAATTGGCGTAATGAACGAGAATCAAATGTCGTTGGTCCATGGTAGATCTGTTTAGTTAGATCTTAGTATTAAAAATATAGCTATAATTTTCTTGGGAATAGAAAACATGGTATCCGTTGTGCCTTATCTTGGCAAAATTGAATTTCTTATATGATTTAAAAATTCATTTATATATGGTAATCATGCAAAAATTTGGCTTAATTGGTGAGAAATAGATGGTCATTTCTTTGCTTGATGTAATTTGTTTAGCATGATTGTGACAATATTATTAATTTGACCAACAGTTATTTGATATTTGATGGAGTGAATTAAAAATTGTTACTTTGTTGAGCACGTTGAATGCATTATTCATTTTTTATTGTATTTGCATTTTTCTCTAATAAGTTTGTACAAAACTGTGCTCATTTGATGAGCCTTAATTTCTCAAGTATTTTCTTATAATGAACTCTATAATGAGCTAGTGGTGTGGTTAGTTTGATATTTTTGAATTAAATGACTTTGGCATCTCTTATTGAAAATGCATTTAATTTGAACATAACATAAATTTACATGTTAATGGGATATATATGATGCTTTTGTGGCAATTGAAGTTGCTGTTGTTGATGAAATGTTTGAATTTTGATTCAGGCATGTGTGTTGTCATGCTCTACTTTTCTACTTTTATTGTTGATTGAGTACTAAAGTAAATTGCTGCTATTGGATGCATCAAGGAACTCTTCATTTGGGGTTTTTGATGTTTTTTTGCTTTTGCATAACTCTAGTTCTATTTTAGGATACATTTAAAAAAATTATTTATTCTTTGTTTCCTTCTTGTCTTTGCTTTGCTTAATTGATATAACTTTATAGTTTAACTTGTTAATTTATCTAGTTATTTTAGCTTTTATACTCTAAATCGGATCCAACCTAGAATACGTAAACATTACCAACAACAATAACTAAACCTTATTCTCACTTAGTGGGGTTGGTTACATGAATCCTATGTCTTCATTGTGCTCCATCAAATAGTTGCCCCCCCCCTTGACTCTAAGCATGCGAGATAATTTATAGTAGTTTTTTTCTATGTATTTTTTTGTTCTTTCCCTTCCTCTTTTAAAATTGTCAAAATTCATTAACTCAACTTTCTTCTCATATGGGTATCTAATGGCTTATGCTTAATGCCCAAATTATCCAAGACTTTCTTTGAGCTAATCTTCCATAGTAACTATCCCAACTTTGCTAAGAAAAGCACATTTAAAATTGGAATGCTATATATGAATGGTCTGCCAGGCCTTATATGAAGAACATAAGCACTACCCATGTCATAAGGCCTATCAGGCTATGAAATGGAAGTCTTTGATTGGTTTAACATTGTAAAGGAACCTAGCTCCGGCTCAATGCTCCTTTTATATTCATCTCCTTCTACATCCAAAATGATTATAGAACTTTTGGCAATAACAGGAGTACCCACCAAAACATTGGGAGACTATCCATTGGGGACGGACTTCAAAGTGTTGAAAACCAGATGACAATTACTCTACTATTGCAAAGTACATAAAAAAAGGTTGGTAATGAGCTTCCTAGGCAAAGGTGAAGCACTAGAGTGTCAAGCCATAGTAGTAGTAATTGGTTTCTCCATAATAGTAAAAAAAGAGGACAACTCAAGGACATATGATCAACTTAAGAAAAGGCAAAGCACTAGCAGATCTTGCAACCACAGGAGTAATTAAGAATTAGTTGAAGGCCGTGGTGCCAATCGCCATTGAACCTGTTGATGAAACAATAGAGTCAGCTTGCACAATATGTGTAATTGTTGGTATATCTTACTTTTTCAATAATTCTTGAGTTTCTTTGTCAAACAAATATTAATGATTGTCTATTTGATCAGCAATTTATAGCACTTTCTTACATGTATACTTTTAGTGCAAGTATGCTATCACAATTAATGCAATGCATTTGCTTTCCTTGTGATGTTATGAAGGGTTTCTTCTTGACTTTTTATGCCTTTTTCAAGTGATTTCCATTTTATGACAGAGTGCTGATATGGTTCATGTTTTTGTCTTATATGCATTAAAAAAGCAAAAGACGTAATAAATAGCGGTATGGTTCCAAATGTGTCATCAATCAAGTTCTAAAGTTCTGCAGATTTTTTAGTATTTCTGCTGTCAAAGTAGTAAAAAAATTTACTCTTTCACACCTCATGTGCTAAGGAATGGAATAAAATGAATAAAATGAATAAAATGAATAAAATGAATAAAATGAATAAAATGAATAAAATGAATAAAATGAATAAAATGAATAAAATGAATAAAATGAATAAAATGAATAAAATGTTCTACCTTTGTTTTAGTTTCACAAATTGAGTGCTCTTACATCCCAACTATTTTAACTGAAATTGGCTGCAATTTATGTAAAGACATAAAATGCATGCATTAAACCGTTATTATTTTATTTTTATTTATAGCTTTGTTTTGCTTTTTAATTTGATATTTTTGTTTTTCTTACGTGCAGCTTTATATATGCTTAAAATTTTGCTATGACCGGTTTCTAATGACAATACGATCTGTTACTGTTGCAGGATATGTTCTGCAGCTTCTTCAGCATAGTGGGGTATGACTTTGTTTATTGTGTCAACATCGTAAAGCCAAAAGTCTTTTTCATAGATTGTCTTTCTTTATTGACCTGGATATCATTCATTCTTATTTCTTATGTTGAGAATTGGTATAATGCATATCAATATTTTTATGTTGAGAAATTATTTCCATTGACTCTTGCAAAATATTCAAAATGGTCATTGCTCTTGAAAATAAATTTTTTGGTCATTTAAGTTTTGTTTAAATTCTTTCTTTGGCATTGCCGTTTGTAAACTCTCGTTCATTCCCTTAAAAAGTAAGGGTATATGCATCTTTACTGAAGCATTTCTTCTCCAGCTACAACTTGCGATATCTTCTCAGTTGCGAACAAGTTCGACTTCCATCATTTTTGTTTTGTGTACAAGTTGTGATTTATTCTCTTAAACGTCAATGAGCTTGTGAACATGCGTGATTTCTTCTCTTTGGGTTCTCATTGGCGGTCAACGAACAGTTCTTCCTCAACGTCTCGTCTCTTTGCACTCTCATTTGACGAACAGGCTTATCCGAAACGGCGTCTCTAGTGCTGATTTTGAATTGTTATAGTTACTGGAACAAGCTTGGTTATTCCTTGTAGTTATCTTGGTTCTTCATTTTTTATGTCAATGAATCGACATTATTGGATTTATGTCGATGAATTTTTATTATTAGCATTATGCTGATTGGTTGACATAAAAAAGAAAGAACCAAGATATAACCGGGAAGAAATCGCACCTGTTTGTAACATAACAGAGGAGAAATTAGGAAGAAATCGCACCTTTCCTTCCATAAATAAATGAAAGAAGTTGTGCCTATTCGCAATGGTAAGAAATTGTAAGCTGAAGCAGGAGAAGTGCTTCGGGAAAGACATATGCTCGGAAGGAATGAGAGTTTACATGGTTAATAACGGTAGGAACAAAACAAAACACATAAAACAAAAGTCAAGGAAAAAGAAATATTTTCAAAAGTTAATGACTATTGAACATTTTGCAAGAGTCAAGGGTTCATTTTGATAATTTATTAATTTTTATGCTCAAGTATTACTAAGTATCAACTGAAGCATAGGTGGTAAAATTTTATACTCAACGGTTGATTTGTCACAACTGAACTTGGGGAACTGGTAGGATTGAAGTGTGAATGGAGTTGAACGGTTGAAATTAACTTTTTTTACTCATTAAACTCTTGCTTTGAAATTTCAGAAGAAAGTTAAATCAAACGAGTATCAATCAGTCACGTGAAAAAAAATCACAGATATTCTAAAAATTTTCATTGTAGCAAAAATATGTCTCTCAAATTGTTCTAATAAAGTTCTGTAATTCAAAGTAACTATAAAGAAGCAAATTAACTATAATCTTGAAAGAATGCAGAAGTAAAACATGAAGGTATAGATATAGTAGAACTCCTCTACATCAGTACATGATTTCTTCCAATCTTCTATTTGATCCTGTAAATGTAACTATAGAAAATTTTTGGTGTGTGAACTGCCAATATAATTCAATGGGTTTATTGCATTTTATAAGTAACAGTATACAGATTTTATCTGTGTAAATTATAGTGCTGCATGAAAAAGCATTGATAAAACTTTATCAGTGTCATATCATTTGTTTATTGCATTAGATAATTAAAGAGTAGCTTAAGGATGATAAGTGCTTGCAATTCAAAACATGCTTAATGACTGTTTAACTTTTTACCCGAGAATTTAAATTGGACTTAACTAGAAGGCTGCTCACTCAAAATCAATTCAACTCAAGTTGATATATTCTTGATATATGGCAAGCATGTAATTATGTGAATCAAATGCAAGTATATTAAACTGGTATGTCTACACAATTACATGTATTTATGCATATTTATGCATTTATATGTTTAATACAGTATGCAAATATTTTGTAATTATAATTTGATTACTTTTATGTTGTTTATAATCATAATTTTAAATTAAAACTTTTTAATTTTTTTTAATTTTGTTTAGTTCGAAACATGACTTAAAATAGCGCATTTTTGACTTGACTTGAACTTGCCTCAAGTAGAAGTAAAAACTTTTTATCTAAGCTTTATGCTTGAACTTAACTTAATTTACTCCTTTTAATTTTTTTTTTATTCCCTTAAGTATCTCATTACTTAAAAAAATGATGAGGGTTTCTCTCAAGATGGAAGATTTCTTAATCCATATTTTGAATTTAGATGTCCTTGAACTCTGTATGTACTGCCCGATAATATAGAAGCTTTTTAAAAGAAAAATCTTGGTATCATTTGGCATATGTGAATAGTTCATTAGAGGTATTCTTTTTGCATGCCTATTCCACATTTATAAACATCCTTATTACCCTCTGACATTTGTACTTTCATTTAAACTGTTATTGCAATAAAAATATTTATCTAAAATATCTATATATCAATAGAAATTGGGCTAGACAAACCCTTTCATTATGAAGAACTTCAATAAATAATGATGCTTTTAAGGTTATTTTGTTGTGCTGTTTGTTGTTGATAATTATTCAAATATTTTTCATCATCACGAATCCAAGCTTTGATGCTCTAAACAGCTGAGTGTTGCAAATAGGTGAACAATGGTAGCCACATAATTGTGCATTTCAAAGTGGATCAAGTAATAAATACCCAATCATTTAATAATGGCAAAGTGAGACAGGCTATAGCAATCAATATAAAAAATTGGGAAAAATACAATAACAATGCAAGTTAAATGGAACTATATTGAACATGTATGTATACATAAAATTTTCTTATTACATATAATTGTTTTTACAAATTGCTATTGACTTCATTATTATTACAACAATGTTTTCATTCTACTTTACCTATTTTAGTTATTACAAGTTGATGTGATTCCATACATGATGTAAGTATAGGTGCTGTTTTAAAATTATCTAGATTTGATTATTATATTAATATTTGTATATGTACATATATATGTACACATATGTAAACTCAAAACTTAGTTGTGCAGTTAATTGTTCTATACCTCCATTTATTTTAAGCCAATTCTAGCTTAGCTTAGCTTATCAGGTTATCTAGCCTACTCACCTTATCTATCTTAAACTAAAAAGAGTACTAAAAGATAATTTTTTTTTTAAAGTCAAACATAACTTTTTCCACTTAGCTAACTCTTAATATATTTAATCCCTTAAAAGTTTTGGACTCCAGGCATTAAAAACTTAATAGGAACACATAAATTATAGAGACTTCTATTTTTAAAATTATGAGGATTATATTAGAACTTGTTGTAGTCTTTATAGACTTATTTGCAACTTTTAAAATTGTAGGAATTGTATTGGAGCTTAATATAAACTATAAGCAATATCAGAACACATTTTTCTAAAAACACACACACACACACACACACATATATATATATATATATATATATTTGTTGCTATTTTGTTGAATTTTTCATTTCCATTTTACTTGAGATTTGCTCTTATCAAGTATAGTGTCATGTCTAGATAATGATAAACAAAGATCTTGTATTAGGGGATGCAATTAATAAAAGTAAAGCATTATAGAATACTAGGGGGTGAAATTACGGAATTTTAAATTTAGTGTAAAATTAATGGTCCATTAAAAGGTGAGATTACGGGGTAATGAAATTGAGTTGGTTAAATTTGAAACTTGTAATATTTTAAATAAAGTGCCTTTATAAAAATTTAGGAGTGCAATTGTCTCTCCTTGGCCTAAGGTAAATTTACGTTTATGTATGTAATAACCTCATAAAATTTCTAATTATTATAAGCTATGTAGATTTCTATGTGCACATACAATTTTTTTTTTGAATAATAATTCTGTAATTGGGAAAATTGTGCTGCTCATAAAGTTTGAACCTTTGCTATTCTGTACAAAAGAAGCTCCCAACTCATAGCCATCAACCGTTTCTTATGCAACTTTTTTGTTTTTACTTTCTTAGTTATTCTTCTCCCTGTTTACTGCAATACTTCAATTCCATGATCTCATGTATATCAATCACGAAATTCCTGATCTAGCTTCTCTAAAAAATGCCTTTAGAAAAAGAAAAATTGTCACAACCATTCAAATACTCTTTTATTTATTTATTTACCCAGGTTCATAAAAAATATATGGGGTTTGTGAATTTCACTGATCTAGATTCTAATATGTTGAGATAAATACTTCACGAAGAGACATAATTCGTTTCACACAGCGTATGATCACCCCATAAAGAAAAATTACCGTAAATACAAGAATGAAATAAACATACAGACAAACAATTTATGCGATTTAGCGATTGTTCACCTATGTTCACTGGTTACAGCAGAATAATCTTTTTTTATTACTTAAATGAAAGAGAAGAAAATATTACAAGAGAGAAAATAGAAGCTTATGTTTGAGGGTGTCTTCTTATTCGATTCTATTACCTATTTATAATCCTCAACTCTCACATAACATCAAAATATGAAATTTCATAGTTATTTTTTGGTCAAATAAGGTGACTTTATAAGAGTTTTTTTAATTTAATAAGTAAAGGAAATCATTTAGGAGCTTCTCCGGTCAATAAATTTGATCTGATCTTCATGAATGAGATTACTTAGAATTTTCTTTGGTTAAAAAGTTTCCATAGTCAAATATGATGGTTTCAAGGAAGCTTCTTATTTGATTGAAATAGTTTATATATATATATATATATAACAAATCTTCCATATGGATTTGTTTCTTCAATCATAGTTTTCTCTCTTTCTTTAAATTTATTCATATATAAATTTCCCAATGTTGTAGGGGAAGACCTCCCATGGCTCCTCTTAGTTCTATTCCTTCAGGACCGGTAGAGTTAGGTCACTACGTGCTTTGTCAATCACAGTTTTGATCACAAAGATCTAAATAAAATAAAAAGTTACAAATTTTAAAGAGTCAAAAAGCAGTAAATCAACAAGTTGCAGTATCAGCACTGCTTGATGCTTAGCGCATTTCCTCTAGAATGAACTCTTGATCTGGGTACGTTTCAAAGCACATTCTTTGCCAACTTAAGAAAGACTTGTATGTGATATGACATCTTTTTGTCTATTAGTCTCTGTTAAATCTTTTGGTTTTTATAATTTGCATTATTCTTATATTTTGAATTAAAAATAGTTGCTAATCTTCGCTTTGGATTTAAAAATAGTAAATTGTGTTTTCCATGCGATCTTTGCTACCATACTCCGACTATGCATATTAATTTTGCAGGGACCCATCCAATGGATTATTTTGCTTTGCTCAGGATTATAGTGCGCATTTCTTTTGCATAGCGTCTTTTTTGTGGACTACAACAATTGCGTTCACACTTCATCGTACTGTTGTCAAACACAAAGCTGATGTTGAAGATTTTGGATCTGTTTTTCATCTGTGTGTTTGGGGTAGGTCGTCTATTTTCCTCTTGTTTTATTATTTCAATGCTTAGATAGTTTTCTTGGTGATATCTCTGTTTTGCACTACTTAATCATATTCTCTTTTAATGAACATCGATATATGGGATAAGGTTTATGTTTATTCAAGATTTAATAAACCTTTCTAAATATTATTCAATTTATGGAGTTTGGCCAAAGCCTAATTTGTGGTGTAAAAGTAATATTTTGAGTTCAGCTCAAGCTGATTTGAGTCATCGGTAGCTGATGCCGATTTAATTCTAAACTAATTTAAGTCAATAATATTGATATATAAATATTTTTTGTTTATTGATCCGTTTGCTATATATGTATTTAAAGATTTGTGTATTAGTAAATATTTTGTGTATCAATGCATATGTGCACTTGTATACATAATACATACAAAACATAACATATGCGCATATGAGCATATGTGTACTCATAATACATAGGTACCCTAAACTTTAAGCCGTACACACATTCATATATGTATACATGTATTTATATATAAACCAATATATAAATATATATGTATATTACTTACTATTTATTTTGTATGATTGCACAATGTATATATATATCTATATATATATATATATATAGATATGTGTGTGTGTGTGGACATGCATATTTGAACTAACATACACCCAAGATAATTCAGTTTGGTTCTCAGTAGATTAAAATTTGAGCAATGTTCAAGTGAGATTTTAGTACAAGAGGGAGTGTCTACTTTTGTTTTTAGTAATCTAATTTGTAAGTTTCGTAATTCTCATTTAGATTTTTTTTTGTTAATGTAATGATGTAAATGATAAAGTAGTAAATGCATTTCATTTTGTATTTTGTTTATTAACTTAAGAATTAAGAAGCTTTCTAATTCATGTTCAATATTATTTCTGGCTTGACTTTGGATGTTATCTTCAAAGTTAATAAAATATTATGCTATTTAATTAACATGTTATTGTATAACATTGTTGTTAAGATTATGATAATTGTTTGGTTTAATGTTATATGAATATTGTGTTTTGTTAGAATTTTTTAGAAAATATTAACCCATTATGGTACTAGTTTTTATTATTTTTTTCTTCTATTTTATTAAAATCGGCAACTTCATTTTCAGGAAACTAGAAAACATTAAAATTGTAAGAGCCAAATGCAAGAGCCGGAAATGATAGGGACGACACACGTAGTTAGAGATGAAGAGAATGAACGCAGAGCTGGCGATTATTTTTAAAAGCGCATGAAAATGAACAACTAATAGCATTGTTGTTTGCAAATGTGGACTGATTTCTTGTGTCATCTGAATAATATTAGGTGATTAAAATTTGACAAATTTTTTAATGCTAAGATAACTCAACAATGAACTAAATTGTTATTATTTAGATGTTATTGGAGAGTAACATGCGTTTCCTAATAACTTGTTCGTAACGTCTAACCAAAGTAGCTCATAATTTCTTTTGATCTCTTAGATATTAACTTAAAAGTCTAATAAAGCAAATAAGTTTTGTATTCGATAGCATCCACATAGAGAGTGAATATGCCGAAAGTGACTTTAAATTGTTAAAGTCATTTTGATATAGGTTATCATGGGGTTTAAGATTTCTAGCGCAAACTTAGCACAAATGTAAAAAATGAGTGTTTTTAAACATAAGAGTTTCTTTTTTTATGCTTCCATGTATGGAGCACAAAGCAATGTGATAATCTTAGTGTAATATATGCATATTTATACAATAACATTTAATGACCTATCATAAATCACATCAGTGAATATTTTTATTTCATTATAATGATACATTCAATTATAAGTTTTTTTTGCTATCTACAAACCAAAAAAAGAATTTATGATGTACAAAATGAAGTGGTAAATGAATGCCTTAAAAACTTCAGAATATTCATGAGAATAAGAGGTCTGCTATGTAAGATCATCTACATGAATGTTCTGTCTCCATCATGTTTCATCAAATAATTGCTCCCTAAGCTCTATATATGCGCAATCATTTATAATAGTTTATTGCCATGTCTTTTTTGTTCATCTGCTTAACTCTTTTAATATGGGAAAAATTTGTTAACTCAATTCTCCCAATTAGAGCATCTAACAATCTACAGGGAGCTGTCTTTGATGACTTTCTTTAAGCATAATCTTCAATCAAATTTAGTTTAACAAACTGAACTGCTTGACTCATTTATGTGAAAGAATTACTAAATATAAGCTTTTTGTGAGAGGAAAATATGGAAGTTAATCAAATTAAAAATTCACAATATTATTTTTATTTAATATATGATAAAAATTAATTTTTTTGCATAATTTGGATCCAAAATCATTTGATATCATATCTGATTTAGTGAAAAATTGGTGAATATAGATATGCCTATCCATGTCAATTTTGCACTGGGATTGGGTTGGAATTTTCAACCCACTCAGCAAATGGGTAAAGATTAGGTTGATATTTTTGGGGTTGTCAAATTTTGGTTTGACCTAAAGCTGTCTTTGCAGCTTGGATTGACACATTTAATTACTCCAACAGCTAATACTTACAAGAATTGTATAACTTTTGATAGCAATTGCGAAAAAAATCAGCATGAAACAATCATCTTTTAACAGGAGAGATCAATGTGCCATAGCACGATTACCATTGACTATACTAACTGGTGAGAAGAAGCGCATGTTTTTTGTTTTAAACCATACTTGAGCACACAATTTTCTTTGCTATTGCAACACAACAAATTAATATGATACACACATTTTGAACGCAAGCATTTTGTAAGGCCAATGCATTGCTTGGCTTTGCTTAAAGAGAAAACTTATAACACTAAAATAATACAATGGGGAAAGGAACCCCTTTGAGACTGAAGCTATTGATTCTTGAAAATTTTCACTTTTGAAAAAACACATGAGTTGATTTGACACAAGATTAATAGTCTTCTAGAACTTGCTGAATAAAAAATTTAGCCTCAAAAATTATAAACATGAGTGGAATCATTGACAACAAAAGGAGATTTCAATAATATTAAAATTGAAAAAAGAATATAAAAATAAGTATATAAAGGAAAGAGGAGATATCAGTATACAGGAAACAACCTGACTGTAACAACAAAATAAGTTCAGTGTAGCAATAGGTATTTGGTAACCTTTATATTAAAAGTTGAAATTGAAAACTAGTTGGATTGAATATCCTTGAAATTAATTGCATTAAATTTATACATGTTAAAATATGACCGTACATGATGTTGGCTGTTGTTGAAATTTTTTCTATTACATTGTTAGTGTTATATCCAAAATTTTGAACAAAAAAAAAGTGTTCGTAAACGTTCCAAAGGGGAAAGATCCCCCAATGAGAGATCATCCTACTATTGCTCTTGATCATCGTGGCTGAAGCTAATGTACTTGTCTTTGCACATGGAAATGGAATTAATGTTGTGGAATGCAATGCCAATGATGACTCACCTGCGGAAAGGGAGAGTAACAATGTTGTTATAAATGGTAACAATGTTGTATCGATTTTCAATTTCCTACTATCTTCTACTATTAATAGCCTCTTGCATGGTGAGATGGGGAGTAACGATTCCTCAGTCAAGGGTTTGATTGTAAATTTAATAAAATATTAGAAGAATGCGATGAATTTCTTAAAATTAGTGCTATCCAAAAGCTTCTTATGGAAAAAGGTTCATTCATCAACCGGTACCTTTCGACCTTCTGGAGAGGTACAAGATTCCGTCATTCTGCTGGATGCTGGGGTGACTGATCAGGTTCAGGGGCCTCAATTTTTTGGGGAGGTACAAGTTTCTGTCCCTCTATTGGATGACGGGGTGACCGATCAGGTGAAGGCGGGCCTCAACTCTTTTGCTTATAAATTCTGCCCTATTTGTTTCGGTGAATTAACAAATGAAATATATTTGTCGGGGATTCTGATGAGCAAATGTGTGAAGAGAATGAATTTGAGGATCTGAAGGAGTTTTCCTACAAACTCCAAACTCCAGAAGGGCTCCAATTCCTCTAAAAAATTTTTATGATACTATCTAAAGATAAAAGGAGGTACTGAACCAGAAGCTTGAGATGAGGGGCCATGATTTCATATTTATGATTCTTTTCATTAAATAGGTTTTTCTTTTGTGAATCATTGGGGGGATTAGTAACCATTTTTTTATATTTTTAGTTTTTTTGTTTTTATTTTATTTTATTTATTTTTAAATTCATAAATGATTACCATTCTATATCTAGCTGTACTCATTATCTTTATTAATAAAATTTCAAATGATTCCCAATAGATATATAAAAATAAAAAACTGTTCTAACTAATAGAGAATATATATATATATATATATATATATATATATATATATATATATATATGAAGTTATCAAATAATTGTTCTAATTATATATTCTTCTGTTTGCACAGAATTCTCCCCATGATTTTGATGCAAATTTTGGGGAAAATTCCACATAGAAGCAACATTAAGATGTCAAAGACTAATGTTGAATGAATTATGAGCATGTTTGCAAGAGTTGAAGAAGAGCTAACAATGATGCATTCAATCTTATCGTGCATCATGAGGGCTAACAATTGCATCTCTAACCTTGTTCTTTTTTATGCTTGTTATTGGCTTGTGGCATGATGATGATGACACTTACCATCCTTTCATTACCTAGATAGTGTCACCACAATACAAAAATTATATCCTAGTGATCTCCTTGATGCCTATGATTGACCCAATATATGGTAATGCTTATGATTCTATGCTCATCATTGATTTTTATTTAGTGACTAAAGATTCAATTCATATTTTAACAAATTTACAACTTACAATCTTTTTATTCTTTGGTGAACTACATAATTGTTGGTTGATAATGATGCCTTTTGTTTAGCAAATTTATTTTTTTGAATTTTTTATTGATTATAAGTGCATTTAATTTTAATGAACTAATGTGTTCTTGCTTATCTAACATCATCATTGCTGGATCCCAAGTTTTGGATAAGAAAGGTGGAGAGTTTCCTTGGTAGTTGTTCGTCTACATAACATTTTGGTGAATCAACATGTCGATCTATTCACGATTTGTGGTAGAGTTAGGGCATCCCATTGAAGCAGTTCATTATATTTCTCTAATGTAGTAAAAAGTGTGAAAATGCCATTATATTAGTGCTTGGGTGTTAAGTGAACAAGAAATCACATATTATTGGATGACTGCGGGTGAATAATTTAGTAGAAGACACTATGTTGAGATAAAGTTGGAAGTTTTGTTCTTTAACATAGAAGCATACAAAGTCTTAAGATATTTTGATTACTAAGAATGTAAATAATCTATAATTAAAAGTAGTGGGTATGTGAGAAATCAAAATAAAATAAAAATTTAGGCATCAAGTTCAGGCATTTAGGTAAAGATTAACTTGTATATATGGTATGGTATTATTTTGAATCCGAATTTAAAGAATGTAGTCAGATCTATGAGGTAAGGAGAGAGGATTATGACTTTAAAGATTTAATTGGTGGTGTAATTATTAATATTTTTAGTATTTTTATCCTTCAAATAAGATGTGTATTAAAGTAAAGTTTTTGTATGATTTAGAAAAGTTTGTCCAGTAAATATTTTATGAGAATTTATTTTTCCAAGGAGAATTTAATGACACTTGTAGGAAAAATAAATGAAAAATTTAAAATATTTATGGTGGTTTCGGTTTTGGTAAATTTAATGAAGGGAAAATAGCCTAAAAGTTATTGTACCTTTGCTTTATGATTCTGTATGTGTGAACGCTTTATCCAAAAATATAGAACATTATTTACTTATAAGAGTTACAGAACTCAGATTGATTTTTGTTGTTAAATAGAGATTGATTATATTGTAAGAATTATAAAGTTATTGTAAAAGAAAAATTGATAACCCAACATTGGTAGTCTTAGAAGGAACTTGATTGCTGTTGGCTGGAAAAGCCACATGGGAAACTGGATACATCTCTTTTATTGTAGTCTTAGAAGGACCTTGTGTGACTTTGTACACATACTGCTAGCATAAACCAAACTAACCCCTATAACTGTAGGAAGCCAATTATGCTAGTCTGGGTAGCCAATCGAAGCCACTGAGCAACGAAAAATCTCAGTAGGACACCAATTTAATTAAAGAAGATTCACCTGAAAAAATTATAAAATAGGAATCGATGGATGCAAGAGGCACAAAAATAGGGTAGGCATCTGAATCACATAAAATCTCTTAAATCAGTGCATTAAAATTGCAGTCATGCTTTGCATGACTAGTGATAATTTTTGCAAAAGTCAGAGCAACTTATTTCCATTTTGTTAGATATTAAAGGGGTTCAATTTTCTATTTCTTTTTATATTTTCCTAAGATTCCAGCATTTTATTTTATTTTTCTTTGCACCATACAATTTAAATGCCTTAAATGTCGGAAAATTTAACCTTGCCATTGCTAAATTTGGCAGGAACTTCTTTTGCTTCAACTATCATACGTTCCATAGGCAGTGACTATGGGCAGATAGGCGCTTGGTGTTGGACTGGGTCTGGAAAAAATGGAAAGGCTTGTGCATATTTTATTTTTGCAAATATGTGACCTTGGAAACTAGTTTAAATTTGTTTAAAAATGCATCATAGTTTCAAACAAAAATGGCAGGGATCTAACTTTTGAGATCAATGATGTTTATATGTATGCAAAATGTTATTAATATTTCTGCATTTTTTGTTGAAGCATGAATTTTTCAATGAGGATCTCATGACTAAATATACTGTATAGTGCACTTGAGTTATCATTTGGCTACAATGGCTTGGCTCATTTCATGTGGTTTTCATTAATTGCTAGTTAAATTTTGTATTAGGTAAAGAGGCCTTTTTAAACTTGTTAAAACAGGGTGTATTTCATGTGTTAACCAGTGGGATAGTCGTGGAAGGCTTAATAGATGAAATCACACGTTATGTAGTTCTCTATTTGCTGATTGTTTTTATGGTTTGCTATATTCTTCTATTTATTTCATAAGCATATTTATTAACTTAGACGAGGTAAAAAGAACATATATCCAGAGGGTTTTAAATGTAAGATTTAAACAAAATGAAAGAAAAATAAGAGATGGCTATTTTTAATTTGACAATGAGTTCAAGTCTGAGCTTTTTCATCATTATCCAAACCCAATGTCCCATTTGTGGTATGATTATGGCCAATCCTAAATACCTTCTATAGTCGATATTGTTGTTATGAATTAGTATTTAATATGCTGAAAACTTATATGATCGTCTTTCCATTTTACCTAGTTATAGAGCACACAGCCCCTTCTATAACTAAGAGTCCTCATTAGAAACACTTTTTAATCCATGTTTAAATTGCTATCACAGTTCAGATCGGGTAGTTAATAGAAATCTTGGACCGCAATGGCGATTAATGAAAGAACCATTGATGGTCTTGAGGGGAAATGCCAACAACTTTGTTGATAGCGAAATTGTTGGAAAATAAACTAAGATTTTCTAATTGACCTAGGATGCCTCAACCTTATCAAAAAGAGGGGATTAGGTGCTTGTCTAGAAGGGCATGAGGGCGACTAAGGTTTAGCGAGTTTGAAGTGTTTGAAATGTGACCCATGCGACAACGTGAATAATGCTAGGAAGTAATTATAGAAATCAAAATCAATCCACTTGAGATTATGACTGGATTCGATCTAAGTTTGGTCGAGTTAACTCAACCTTGAACTCAAGCGTTTCAAGTTTAGCATGTCTCACACTCAACTCAAATCGAATTGAGTTTGAGGCAAGTCAAATTTGATTCATAAAGTTCGAGTTCAAGATAAGAATTTTCGAGTTAGCTCTAAAATTAAAAAATTCTACATTTTTAATAAAAAATGCAATTTTGGACAGAGAAAGAATCGAATGAAGTCTGATGGATGAAACTTAGATAGCGTTGCCATCGGGATGTGTAATTTCTTTTGCATAAGATATAGGTTTTTTTATTTTATATATTTTCAAGTGACTCAATTTTAAATAAAAAATTTGCAATTTTTATAAAACAACAGAATTTAATTTTGGCCCAGGAGAATTGAATCCGAGGTCGTAGGGATGAAATTTTGACAATGTTACTATCGGGCTGGGTAATTTCTTCTGCAGATGATATAACTATTTTTATTTTATATATTTTAAGTGACTCGATTTTAAGTTCGATTCAAGTCATACCCAACTCGAACTCGACTCAAATTGGGTTCAAGCCGGGTTGTTCAAAATGAGAATCAACACGAATATTTCGAGCCAAGTTTAAGCCGACTCAAAACACTATTTTTAGATTTTTGAGTTACGGGTAAAATTGCCCGCCCTACTTGAGATGAATGATTTATGGCTATATTTTTGAGTTGCGGGTAAAATTGCCCACCAAGGGATGTCATATTTTTTGTGTCCTTATCAATCTTGAGGGGATTTCCAAAGATTGATCCAAGTGACCATAAGGGGATTGATTACATATGTGAATGCGGATTTGGAAAAACATGCCCAAATTAGTTTGATTGGTGACTTCATATATGGTTCAAAATCAAGAAGCTTGAGAAGCTTTGCAGGGAATTTGTCCACATGGATGGAAGATTTAGAAATACAAGCAGAATTCATGCCTTCTTCTCTTGTCAATAAGACTTACTTACCAGACGATGTAGAAATCAAACTATACTAGGACCTTGTAAGTATTATCTATTGATTGGTGACTAATAAATTTTTCAATGTGGGAAATTTCGAACAGAAAAATTCTTGCACCTCATCAAAGAGAATGACTAATTGACTGTACATTGTAAGACGTGATAAATCGGGAGATTGCTAATGTAGAATTTGACCACGTTTTCCATGACTTGGGCAAAGGGCCCACACATTCATTTAGCTCGCAACAAAAAAAGAAGGGATGACCATTGGAGAATGAGAGGAGCTACACAAGGGGCTCGATGACATAATGAACTAAACACTAATGTTGCACTTCAACATTGCATAGCTTGTTTACACACTTGAATAGGGTTGAGGACAATCATAACCTCAATCAACCCAACCCTACTTCCATACTCCGATCATCATTAGCCATTCAAATACAAAAAAGGAGAGGGGGCAGCTTTGATTTCCCTCAGTGTCATTGATCGATGTTTAGGGGAAAAGCTCAAAGTCTTACAAATTATGAATAGTAGAAATGCTTTGTCTCGCCACATGGATGGTTCACTGCAAGCCTGCTACAATATGATGTTGAGCTGAACTATCTCAAAGGGGCTATGATCCCATCGTTCCAAACAAGGACAACAAGCGCTTAGCAGTGCATAGCAACACATGTCAAGATTTTATGTTAGAACTTATTGGAGATAAATAGGAAGAGAAAGGTCTTGCGACAATCAGCCCATAATGGTTAAATGCAGACAATCCCATTTGTTAAAGATGTTATGGGAAAATGTGCAGGATGTGTGGCACTCATTTAATAAAATAATTATTAGTTTGTGTTATTATATATTTAACATCTTTTATCTTATTGGATATGTCAATATTATTATATCCTTGATTGTAAGGCAACACAATGAATGATAATTAAACACTTTGATTTTGGAGTTTTGACTATTGCACTTTTTACTTTTTTTGTTTTTCTTCTACATTTCCAAGTTGATACTATCTTGCCTTTGGAAATTTTTAGTCAATTAAGTTGGGAGAAAACTTGGTGGCTACTGATCATGTTTTTTGGTTAAGTACTTAAGTTTTGAAGGTTGATGAGGTTCAGATAGTCTCATCAAGGAATGAGAAGCATTTGATGGTATTGATGAGAACTAGTTATGAAATGTTAGGAAAAGTGTTTTCTGTCCTTGCAAATAAGTTGTCACCTCAAGAAAGTCAACTAGGTGGTATTTTTGAGAAAATTATCAAAATGGTTTATTCGACTTCTGCAAAATATTCAAAATAGTAAATAACTTTTGTTCAATGTATTTCTTTGGTTCATTAACTTTTGTTTAAGTATTTTTTTGGTTTCTGTCATTAACTCCCCGTCCCCAATTCGTTAACTTTTTGTTTTTCAGCCGGAATCGTCAACTAAAATCAGTGGCCGATTCAGGCTGGCCGCAGGCAGCCGATTTTGTATTCAAGTTGTCGATTCCGACAGCTAGAATCGCCACTGGATTCCAAAGGGCAATTCCAGCTGCAAGCGCCGCTGGAATTGGTCATTGAAATCCAACAACCAATTCCAGCTGAAAAACACATTTAATGGAAGGGGGAGTTAATAGTAGAGACAAAGAAACATGTAAACAAAAGTCAAGGGACCAAATAAAATATTTACCAGAGTTAAAGACTATTTTGAACCTTTTGCAAGAGACAATGGACAATTTTGATGATTTTCTTTGCTTTTTTCAATCCAACTAAATAATAGCTTGTAAATTTAGAGAAAATACAAGCCCTAAACTCAGTAAAGGGTTTGGCAAAAAAGAGAATGTCAAAGGAGATTGCTAGTTACAATGAAAGCGATGCTAAAACTAGTGGTCGAGAAGACTTGAAATTTAAAAATTTGCCAAATAAGAAAGTGAGTTTTCAAAAGGTGGATCCAAAAATAAATTTACCAAATTTTGATGGCACTATTGATACCAAGAGAATAGATGACCAAATAGATTGGTTAGAGACCTATTTTTATCTCTGAGTATAGCTCTTTTGAGAAGATTAATTTCTCTAAAGTAAAACTATAAATATTGTGGCCTAATGGAAATCACTAATTGAAGCCGAGAGAAAATAGATGAGGTGGAGATGATTCAACAAGTTTTTGGAGATGAGTTTTGTTCGACGAGGCATGCTAAAGAGCTATGGGGTAAATGGCGTTTTCTCTAACCAAAAGGACACGAGTGCCTGAGGTTATACAACTAAGCTTTAATAGCATGCTCAACGATGAGTTTATCATTGAATGATAATTCAATGTTAACTAAGATAAAATATAGTTGCACTTTAGTATAGCACTCAAATTAGTACTTTTCCTAGTGAAACTCTTAGCCAAGCATTCACTTTTGCATTGGCTAGTGAGAAAAACAATGAGGCAAAAAAATTGACTCCCAAGAAGTTGAGACATAAGTTCGCTAACAAGTCTAGTACAAAGAAGACCCGGAAGCAGAAGAATTGTAATAAAAACTAAATGAAAACTAGTTAAACTACTATGTTAGCTAGCCGATCTTCAAGTGCTCAGAAAAGCTGATTCTGTTACTATTGCAATATAGCAGGGAATGAGGAGAGTAAGTGTTGGGAAACTTTAGAGGTATTTTTTGAGAAGTTCAAGAACTTTAAAGGTAAGAAGGTCATGACAATTGTAGAGAAGTTGGATGAGTTGGAGAAAGGTGATACTCTTAAAACAAACTTTTTGTTTGATGGCACTGCTGGAGAAGAAAGAGTTGATGGCACTGCTGGAGAAGAAAGAGTTGCAACCAATTTTAGGGCTTTTACAATCTCTACAAAGTGGGGTTTGGGTTTTACGGTTTCTATTTGCAGTAGTTTGCAATTTTTGTATTTCTTGTTTTACTATTGCACAACTTTTACTCTTTTTATTTGTAGCCTTAGACACGACACCTTATGCATAGCTACACCATATACCTAGCCATTCTTAATTCATCAAAGCCTTACAAAATACCAAGAGGTCCAAGACACATCCACACAAATTTTTATCTTAAGTTATGGTTTCCCTTCTTCACTTTATTTGTTTCAAATTCTTTCTTTTACATTTGAGTTTTTGGATTCTTTAGAATTTTGTTTCATTATTTGTTTCTCAATATTTTTGTTTTATTCATATTGAGTTAGTGCCAAGGTACTACACTCATTTTTAATCCATAGTTTACTTAACAATTATGTATGATGTTGTTACATCAAATAATCCTTAAACATATTTATCTTCTTATACTTAGTTTACTTAACAATTATATAATTCAGAATTATGTTAATCCCTTGGGCTTTAATGGTTTAGAGTAAGCAGGGTTATTCTAGAGTACAAGAAAAGAACTTCTCAGATAACATATACGCATGAATTAATTGAAATATGTCATTTTGTTTAATGATTCAAATTAAAATAGACACTTTGTATGCGAATAATTTTGACCCTCAAGTGAACACCCATTGATGCTGCAGAGAAAAGCTTCTTAGGTTGCACATTCCCCTCAAGCAAGCCCTAATTGATTGCTGCTCAAAGTTATTTTTATGCTGCAAGCTTTATTTTTTGATTCATCTTGCTATGGTGCTGCCTCTACTCTCTGGTTTGTCAAGTGAAGCATTATCCATTTAATTTAGCAGGTATTTCTTTGGTAGAATGTTGCCACCATGATTTTGTTGATTGGATTGAATGTCGTGAAACTAGGGCCTTTTAAAATTTTGTGAATAGCTCTTTTAAATTATTCAAACAAGTCCATAACAAAAAAGTTGGACCCCTGCCAAAATTTATCACATAGTTAAAGATACTAATATCTTTATTCTCCTAGGAATATGAAGATTCTATTTGTTATTTTTAACGATTCATGTTTTTTGTGATAATTGTGCTGTCCTTGTTAACCCAATAAAGATTGCATAGCTAATAAATTACTCTTATCAATTATAATTTTTTTAATTAGTGTGACAAACACAGTATGTTGCGTACCAGTCTACATTTTAGTTTACTTGTTTCAACTTTCAAATTTGCAACACATTATATAAAAAATAAAGTTAAATTTTTGTTATTAATTTTTTTTTATTTCCTTTCAGCCGAAAGTTATCCTGCTTCATGACTCCATTAATCTCACAACATACCTTTACTTTTTGTGCAGGTTGCTCAATTAATAACATTTTATATTCCTTTGTGGGGTGCTATTCTTTACAACGGATTTACCTATTACCAAGTCAGTCACATGCTGAGTAATGCAACCAGAGTATGTTCCTCAATAGAGTTGTTTGCATAATCTTTCTGGATAAGAAATATTCAAATGTATTGTTCAATTTATATAACTAATCAATGGTTATGTGGCTGCTAATTTTTTTTTTCAAATGATCCAATGCTAAGATGGCTGTTGGAATGTCAGATAGGTCTTATCAGCTAGACTTGGGCGCAGGAAGAAAGGTACCTTGTATTCATATATTATATTGTTGCATTCTTTGTTAGAAACTGTCAATCCATTTTATTTGGAATATAGATGGAGATCATGCGGTTTTTATCTAGATTTCAAAACTAGCGGTTCTGATTGTTTGCAAAAAAAAAAGAAAAAAAGAAAAATAAAGGAAATAGAAGAAATGAAACTAGAAAGATTAGACAGTTCATAGATTCAGCTTATTAGAATATTCAGTCTGAGGTACCTGCTAGCGGAATGTAGCATGACTCCTCACGTTGGATTGGGCTTCCACACCTAGCTGCACGAGCCCATCTACAATATGGCGGGTTCCTTGTAATGTCCACAGATGGAGCTCTTCATCTTCATGCATCTTTCTCCAGTCAACCACACACAATGTGTCAAGTTTTTTCATATTAGAACAATCACCTCTACCCCATATTTTGTGTGCAATCACATGATCTCCATCTATACACAATGTTGGGATGAACCCCTTATGACATGGATTGAAGGTTTGATCCTTTGAATCGCTGGATGCATTCAATCAGTGCACATTAAAAATGGTTGTTATGCTATTAAAATTATTCATACAAAAGAGGTATCACATTCCAATAATTTTTGTTGTGGTCTCAATCAAATCATCTTCGGTATCACATTCCAATAATCTTACCACCACTAATTCTGCACATTATTTCACTCCAAATAAAAAATTCAAGATAAAGTAAAATAATTAGATTATACTATAACCAAATTATACTGTAATTAGATTATTTACCCCCACTTTTCTTCATTCCAAATAATCCATTAATGTGATTTGATTGAGATCCTTTAAATTTGATCAAAATAAAAAAATGCATTTAACCAAGCAAAAGCTTTTATATACACTAGTAATTATGTAATAATATGGTTAGACTAGGATCCCTTAAAATTTATAAATATCAAGACAATTACATTGTGTGGCACAGCTAGAATCATATGATCTATTATAAATCATAATAATTAAAGTCCATAGTTAATTCAAGTCATCAATTAGATTGCTTATTTACTTTTATTTTATGCATTTTTATTTCTTGCAATTAAGCATGTTTCTTTTGCTAACTTGTTTATTTTATATTACAATTAAATTGATCATGATTTGCTTGCAAAAGGATTAGTGGTTTGCAAAACTTGAAGATCAAATAGATGCTTAGAAAATATTATGGACAATGATGTTATTAAATAAGATTTGTATGAGATATTAATTTTTGCACACAATCAAATATTCCGTTTATCCAAGCTGAGCTTCAACGACAAATAAACATTTTATTCCCGAGTGATTTATTACGGGAATGTTCGAGTTCATGTGCCGTACTTGCACTTTTAACTCATAAAAATGATGATACATAGAGGATGTGCGTTGATACTCATGCTATGAGCAAGAGCACCATAAAGTATCGTTTTCCCATTCCGATGCTAGATGGTATGTTAGATCTGTAGCCAACTCCCGTTTATCTTTGAAGATTAATCTTAGGAGAGGTTATCACTAGATTAGAATACGACCGGGACATGAATGGAAAATAGCCTTTAAAACATCTGAGGAATTGTATGAGTGGTTGGTGATGCCATTTGGCTTATCCAGCGAACTCATCGCATTTATGCGCTTAATGTGAGGACCCGGTGCCGGGTCAGCGGGAGCTAATCCAGTGATAAAATAACAACAATAAGTCCTCTAGCCGCAGGATCATATTGAATGATTTAAGAGACAAATATATAGACATCAAACATAACTCAATTATTTATTAATTCACAAGTTCTGATTACAAAGATTAAATTAAAAGAAAAATTACAAACTTAAAAAAAAAAAGTAAAAAAGAAAGTGGTGGATTAGCAGGTAGCAGTATCAGCACTTGCCAGTTCCTAGCACATTTTCTCGAGGATGAACTCTTGATCTTGGCACGTTTCATAAGTGCGAGTATTCAAATACTAGTTAATTGTGAAACTAAGTACTGATAGATGTCATCTTTACAAATGTTAAATAATAAGTAAAGTAATCAATATTTGACAGGAAATAAAGGCTGTACAAACTTATCCCTGCAAACTTGTTTCAATTGCACTTGAAACTTAGCATACAAATAATTGCAGTCACAAAAATAAATACAGAATTTTAGCGCTTGATATTTGAGGCAAAATATGATTTTGTTGGGCAAGTACAAAATCGAGGAAAAGGGGGTTCATTTTTTTTGTTATATATCTCAACTTCCCTCTATACTTGCCCCTTCAAAGGCGTATCAATATAGGCTCCTTATGACTCTCGATGTCGGACAGCCCCGTCCTAGCAGTTGTCTGATCAGACAAAAAATATAAATCAACATGGAACCCTTGCTTCTCACTTATCCAAACTTGTTCATATATCATTTTATGTGACTTTAAAAAGTACTTTTATCAAATTTGTGCGATGCTGAGCAGAAAAGCATATTTAAACATAAGTAATAAAAGATATCTGGTACCTTGTTCTATAAGTTCAACAGTTCGGATGAGTGACAGTTCGCTCAATCTGTATTTAAGTTTTCAATATTTTAGTATTTAGCTAATTTTTCTTAGGAATAAATAAAGATTATCTTCTTTTAAGGATTTTCTTATATTCTTCTTTCTTGTCATTTTCTTTCACATTTTTATAATGATATAAGTCCGTAATTATTAAGTTACTTTATGTAATATTTATCATTATGATCATATTAATATATGAAAGAGTTAAAGACAGAAAGATAAAAATGAAAAGAATACTTAAATAAAAATAGTAGTCATTTTATAGCATTTAAATTGTTCTCATTCTTAATTAATGAGAATGTAAAAATGTGAATGACTAAATATAATTCTTTTATGATAATGATTTAAATCTATAGAGTAAAAAGATTAGCCAAATGTTTTCCTTTCATTTTCTTCTTTTTCAACACCTCTCACCTTAGAATAGGATTGCCGGAAAACGGAGGGAGGCCGGAGCGGGGTGGTCGGATGACTGGCTGTTGGCCTGACGAGGGAGGGCTGCAGCAGGAGGGGCTGCTGCTGGCCGGCGGCTTGCTGGAGGGCAGGAAGGAGAGGATGGGCTGCTAGTGGCTTTGGGAGAGGGAGGAGAAGGCTGCTGTTGTGTGGGTAGAGGAGGAGAGGGCTGTTGCTGTGTGGGGAGAGGAGAAGAGATTTGCTGCTGTGTGGGGAGGGGAGAAGAGGGCTGCTGCTGTGTGGGGATGGGAGAAAAGGGCTGCTGCTGTGTGGGGAGAGGAGGAGAGGGCTGGGGGAGTGGGCTACTGTTTGGAGAGAGCTGGAATGGGGAGGAGGAGGGAATGGGGGGCTGCTGTGGGCTGGATGGGAGAGAAAGGGAGAAGAGGGCTGGCTGTGGGGAGGAGAAGGAGGGAAAGGAGGGAGTATTAATAGAGGAAACGGAGAGGGAGGGAGAGGGATAAGGGGATAAGGGGGACTTAAAGTGCCTTTAAGGCGCTAATTGGGCGTGGATAAGGCGTATGGGCGGAAGATTCTTCCGCCTGAGAAGAAAAAGGATCGCAACTTGCGATTTGCGATCGGGTAGGGGGAAAGAAAGAAAAAGGAAGGAATTTACTTAAACTTAAATTAATTGTATTTTTTCGTCGTTTGGCGTCCAAATACAATGAAACTTGACATCGAGGTGTGTTATGATATTACGAATGCTCTTGCGCCAATATTTTATTTTTTATTAATTTCTGAAGTTTAGAACTTCAAAAATTAACCACGATCAAATCGACTCTCAGAATTTGATGAAACTTTTCGAGCAGCCTTTAAATAATATACTTAACACAATGACATTGAAATCGATAAATTCTGACACGTATTTTAATGTTCATGATTTATTGGATTTAAATAATTCAGAAAATTAAAGCGGGAGTTTTTGTTATCCGAATTCTCCCAAAATAGGGCACTTTGATCTAAAAATTATTTCTATCTAATGCAAATTTTGTTTGCCCTAATTTGTAATTCCCTGGGATCTTGTTGTCTGAGGTGGGTTTTGACCTAATTCGAAAAGTAACGATATTGGGTCGTTACAAACTCTACTTAAAAACGATGTCGTTCTTGATATCACGCAAACAAAACTTAAATATGGTTGAGATTAATACCTGATACTACGTTGTTGTCTCCAGGTGTTAAGGCTGGAGTGAGCGTGTAAATTCTTATGGGAGCAGAGTTACGAGGTGCGGGTCCTTTCCTTTGGTTGGATGTCAGCACAGTTGGTGGCCTTTGGGCGTTGGTTGGTTCTGGGGAGGCTCCTCTTGTTTGGGCATGAAACGGGGTTACAACAGTTGTTGTGTTTGTCCCTCTTATAATGGTCGCTCCATCTATCGTCCTCAAGGATTGACAATCTCGAATTTGGTGGCCGGTCTTTCTGCACTGATAACACCTTCTGTTGTCATGGTAGCACTTGCTGTAGGGATGAGGTCTACAACAATCTCCTCTTATTCCTTGACAGGTGTTCTCAAAAGTTAGTTGGAAGGTTTTAGCAGATGGGTGGGATTGTTATCTTTTGAAAGTCTCCTGGTCCTTTGTGGGATGATCCTGTATATTCCCTTGTCCTGTGTGATTAGAAAGCATGCTATTTTTTCGTGTTCCATAATTAGTGCGCATTCTAAAAGTTCAGAAAAATGAGTATGTCTAAATGGAAGTAGGCTCCAGCGGAGGGTGTCCTTCATCCCTGACAGAAAATAGTTGCATCTTGCTTTCTGTGTACTTATCAGGTTCTTAACATACCTTGACAATCTTGTGAACTCGGCCTCATAGTTGGCCACGAAGTTGTTACCCTGAGCCAATTTCATGAATTGGTTCTCCATGATGCTTTGGGCAGCTTGTGGGGCATATTTGGCTCGAAATCTTCTGAAAATGCTTCCAAACTTATTTTCTCCAGTTCTATGCCAGTGAAATCAATACTGGCGACGAATTCCCACCAACGGTCAGCTTCGCCTTTAAATAGGTAGCGAGTCACATGTACTGCTTTTTCACTTGGACACTCCATATTTTCTAGTGTTTTTTCTATCTCTCTTAGCCAATCTTCTGCCTCCATAGGACAAGTAGTCCCATGAAATACCGGCGGATTTAATTTGAGGAAAGATTGGAGAATTCCCTTAGAACAATGCTTTTGGGGTGATTGAACGGAGTTTGATAAAGCTGCTTTCTTTTGGTTTGCTAGGAGTTCTAGGACTGCTTCCATGAAGCGGTCATTGGTACTTCCCGAAACCTCTAATGATATTAGTGCTTTGATTGGGGTTTCAGATGGTGTGCTTAAAAATCCCTCATTCGAATTCATCTTTTTGCCTAAATGTTGAAAGCTTAAGTTACTTAGGTTTATGTTATCCTTCTCTTTTCTCTAAATGAATTATGATTTGATATTTATATATTATCTCTCAAATTTACACTCAATCCTGCTCTGATACCAACTGTGAGGTCCCGGTGCCGGGTAAGCGGGAGCTAATCCAGCATCGGTTGCTGTGGGTGTGATAAAATAATAGCAACAAGTCCTCTAGCCGCAGGATCATATTGAGTGATTTAAGAGACAAATATATAGGCATCAAACATAACTTATTTATTCATTAATTCATATGTTTTGATTACAAAGATTAAAATAAAAGAAAAATTATAATTTTTTTTTAAAAAAAAAAAGTAAAAAAAAAAGTGGTGGATCAGCAGGTAGTAGTATCAGCACTGCTCAGTTTTTAGCACCTTTCCTCAAGGATGAACTCCTGATCTGTGCACGTTTCATAAGTGCGGGCATTTGAATACCAGTTAATTGTGAAACTAAGTACTGATAGATGTCATCTTTACAAATGTTAAATAATAAGCAAAATAATCAATATTTGACAAGAAATAAAAACTGTACAAAATTATCTTTGCAAACTTCTTTCAATTGCACTTGAAACTTAGCATAAAAATAATTGCAGTCACAAAAATAAATACAGAATTTTAACGCTTGATATCTGAGGTAAAATATGATTTTGTTGGGCAAGTACAAAATCGAGAAAAAGGGGGGTTTATTTTTTTTGTTATATATCTCTACTTCCTTTTATACCTGGCCCTCTCAAAGGCTTATCAGTATATGTTCCTTATGACTCCCGATGTCGGACAGACCCGTCCTAACAGTTGTCTGATCAGACAAAAAATATAAATCAATATGGAAACCTTGCTTCTCACTTATCCAAACTTGTTCATATATCATTTTTGTATTTGTTGACTAGCTCACCTTAAAAGAACTTTTATGAATCCAAAAGCTTTCACGATCTGACCACATTTTATAGAATGCTTGTTAGGAGTTTTAATTAAATTATATCCCTTATCATTGACATTCTCTAGAAAGATAAGTTCGAGCGGTCTCCTAGTGCCTTTAGCCAATATAAGAAGGTGATAACCACTGCTCCTGTATTAAGATTACTTGACTTCTTTATTGTATTTGAAGTAGCATGTAATGCTTCCAATATTGGGATTGGAGAAGCTTTGTTCCAAGATAATCATTATATTACCTATTTTAGTGAGAAGCTTAACAAAGCAAAACAACGCTATTCCATTTATGACTTTGAGTTTTATGAGATCGTCTAATCGCTTAAACATTGGAGGCATTACTTATTACGTTGAAAATTCATCCTCAATTCGAACCACAATGCATTTAAGTTTATTAATATATAAAAGAAGTTAAACCATAGACACACTAAGTGGGTAGGGTTCTTACAAGATTATACATTCGTTCTCAAACACAAGCCTATATTTGAGAACAAACCTGCTGA
The DNA here is from genome assembly GCA_016760335.1 of Gastrodia elata. Classification (NCBI taxonomy): domain Eukaryota; kingdom Viridiplantae; phylum Streptophyta; class Magnoliopsida; order Asparagales; family Orchidaceae; genus Gastrodia; species Gastrodia elata. The sequence continues at coordinate 41,548,720 of CM028677.1, forward strand.
TGCATTTTATAGAGTAGCTTTGGTGGTTATATTGTTCACGAGTAAGATTTGTGACTTCGATCACATAAGTGATGAATATGTTAGTTACCCAAACTTTCACATTATTTACATTAATTCTAAAGAAAGCGTGTTGCCATCCACTTTACATATGACATTGTAGATGTATATCTTTTTTGTGTGCTACTGTTTTGTATTTCCCACACCCTTAGAATTATTTGGATTCAAGAGTTACATTCGGGTGGTCTCGCAGGTCACCTAGGGAGGATTAAAACTATACATCTTGTAGAGACCAAAATTTATTGACCTTTCTTAATGAGAGATGTGAGCAAATTTGTCTAAGTGTTTAATTTGCAAGAAGGCCAAAGCTCAAAATCAAAGGTCTAGGGAATATATCGCTTTGTCTATATCATATCGACCTTGGGAAGATTTTATCGATAGATTTTGTATTATGAATTCCCAAAACTACACAATATCATGGTGGTCGATAGATTCTCCAAGATGCCTTACTTTATACCCTCTTCAAAAATAAATGATGCGTCTTATATAGCAACTCTTCTTTAGCGAAGTGGTTAAGCTTCATGGATAACCAAGCACCATAGTTTCAGATAGGGATGTAAAATTTGTGTCGGTCTTTTAGAAGACCTTATGACGATTATTGAGCACTACACTCACATTTTTTTTAGCATTCCACCACAAATTGATGGTCAAACTGAATTGGTAAATAAGTCCTTAGGACATTTGTTAAAGAGTCTAGTGGGAGAAAATATATGAATATAAAATTCACACTTTTTCTATTGTAGAATTTGTCTACAATAGCACCGTGTCTAGGATTACCATGAAGACACAATTTGAAAGCATTTATGGATTTAATCTAGTTAATTTTCTTAATCATGTACAGTCTAATACTGCCTTTACTTTTGCCATGTATTTTTATAAACTACATCACATTGTTGGAAATTAAATTGAGAAATCTAATGAAAATTTATGTATCAAAAGCTAACATAAATAGGTCTAGTAGTTCCTATGAAGATGATTATGTGCTCATTTGTGTTTGCCCAGAGAGGTATTCAATGATTAAATATTGGAAACATCATGCTAGAGTGGCAGAGCCTTTCAGAGTCCTCAGGAATATTAGGTCGAATGCTTACTTGATCGATTTGCTTTTTGATATATTTATAAGTTTTATATTCAATATTGATGATTTGATTCAATGTTCAAAGCTTTTACAAGAAAATGCAGATACTTCTTCAGAAGGACAGAATGATAAACCGTTTACTAAAACTCTCTAGCCTTCTTTTTTTAGATTGATGCTATTATTTATGTTGAGATTGTTGCAGGAGAGTAGGGTGAGCACGGGGTTTTGGTAAGATGGAAATATAGATCGCCATCAAAGGACACACTTGGTTGATATATTAGGACATACAGAGGCTCAACCTCTGCCTACTTGACGACTAGATTAACTTCAACTCTGCGAAGCATAGTTCTTGTGGCGGGGGAGTCTTATGCAGGACAAGGAGCACACACGAGGAGGAAGCCCATGACTCGAGCATTTGCACAATGTTTAGTTGGAGGCTGAGCCGGAGTTACATTTGTGTTTGTTTATGGAGTCGTGTTGGATTTTAGGTCATGTTTTGAGTCGTGTTATTTTTGACCCATGTTGGCAGCGTCGTATCTTGTTTGATGTTTTATACTTTTGCGGGATATGTTTTTAGTATTCGTGCATTAGTGTGGCTTTGTATTTTGTTATTTTTATGTGCGTCCGCCGGTGGGATGAAAGGATACATCTTGGGGTGCCTACAATATATAGTAAAAATTTTTTGGACAACAAATCAGGTTTAAGGGCAGCCATAGAACGAGTGCAAGATTTATCAGGTGAAGGCAAAATGTGCAAGAGGAACTGGCTTGACAATCTTTGATGCCACCTGAATCGTAACTTATCAACACTTACATAAATTTTCTTCTAAATGAGTTGCTGAGGTGGCATATCCTTGCTGTATATAAGGGATTGGTTTCATGCACTTTGAAAAATGTGCCCATATCTTATCTCTTAATGTTCTTTTTCTTAATTTTTGTATTTTTCTAATTATCAAGCCTTAAATGGGAAATTTTGGAGAAGGAAAGTTTTTTTGGTGCAGGTAAAGTTGCAAATTAATTGGAAAACAAGAAGCCGTTAATAAAAAACAAGGTCAACAATAATCCTTATGAAATAAATTAAACATTTCTAAATTATGATTGATAATTAAAAAGAACTATATAATAATCTCACAGTTGACATCAAACTTCAAGTTCTTATCAGTTATTTCTTATTTTAAATTTTAATTTATCTTTTGTATCATTCGGAAGAAAACTAAATATTCCAAAGAAGTGGAGTAATTGTGCCTAGTGCATTTAGATCTACCATCAGAGCCCTACATCTTTCATGAGGATATTGATGGACTTTAAAAGTTTATTCTTACTAGATGTGAGAATGGTTTGAATTGTTATGCTTACCTTCTTTAAGTTTAATTTGTGAGATATCGAGCATATGTTCATATCTAGTTCAATTTATTTGCCTGGTGTGGTTAAGGAATTATTATCAAGTTTTGTTTAATAATATTGATCTTTTTTTTTTCAGGCTGTGAATAAGTGGGGCTACTATCCTTTAATTTTGATAGGATCTTGGGCATTTGCAACAATTAACCGCATATATGATTTTCTTTTTCCTGACTATAAGATCTTTTGGCTCTCACTTATTGATGTTTGGTTTGCTGGACTGATGGTATGTTTATCTCAGCTTTTAGTGTTTTGATTCAGCAATTTCAGGGTTGTGAATATGCCATTTGTTGTGTTGTTGTATTAACCAACTATTTTTGTAAAATTTTTTGTATTCCTTTATTGAGATTATGCCTAGTTAAATGTGACCCTTTGAGTGGCTTAACTTTAACACAGCAATTCAGCACAGAATAAGTTATCTGTCTCTCTCTCTAAAAATCGGATCACATATTTCATTGAATAGAGAATTATCCATGTTCAAATTCTGTAATCCTTGTTTATAAATATCTGACTTCATTTATTCATATAGATGATTTGAAAAAAAATAACATTTATGATAATCATGATTTACTAACTGCTTCCCTTTCTTGTTTTTAACCAATATTTATATGAACAGAATCAAATTAAATCAAATTTGGCGCATTTGGTGAATTAAACTAATTTTTAGTTATCAACTATATTTGTAAATTTATCTTTGATTAATAAAATCGCCTTTGAAGTGCGCAGAAACTTACAATCATGAAATTTTGATAAAGTGTGATGTTGGATGAAGTTTGAAATCAAACGAACTTGATCTCCAATGGGATTGTTGATTTGGATGTAGAGAACTAGGGCAATGAGGAAACTAAGAGAGACAACGTGTAAGAAATTGATTATAAAAGGAACAAGAAATAGACGGAAAGCTGAGGAATTTTTTTTAATTGAAGAGTATTATAAAGGAAGATTGAAAATAGATTTAAGAGAGAGAATGAGGTGAATAGCTAGAGACATCTAGGGATGTGAAATTTGGATGAGTTAAACAACCCAAAATATTTCAAAGTTATAACAATTCACAGATTTACAAAGAATGAGCCTTTATACAATATTATAACTATCCTTATAAAAGAATTCACAGTATTATTGGCTATCAATGTGTAAAAGAATATTTAAATAAAGAGTAAGGGTATATAAATAAAAGCCTTAAAACAACTAAGATATACAAGCTTTATGTGGTTCAGCTCCATCTTATATCCACCACTTGTCCTCCTGCCTAGGATTAAGATTTTTTTTCTTTCCTGAGGATTTCTAAACATGATTTCAAAATGCTAGCAAACCATACACCAACTTATCTATGCAGGACAAATAACTATTTTAACGGAACAGGCCCTGACAAAGTATCACCTAAGACACTCAAATCCGATGAACTCTAATTTTTAGTAGTAATTTCATGTACTTTGATCTAAAGCCAAAGCTATACACATAGGTGGTGAATTTACAATTAACTTTCTATTTCTTCAAACTATACATAATATACTTGTTGATGAATATTCAATAAAAGGTAGATGACTATTATAAAAGTAACATGAAGACAAGAACATAAAGTACCATCATTAGAAATTTTAAAAATCATTGGGAGAATAAAAAGTTATTTAGGGTTGACTTCTCTATTGGGAATGTTTTTTACAATGATGTCATTTATAACTTGATTGAATTGCTGACCTATGTGGTTTGATTGCACTAGGTCACATGGAGGCCTGCACATGTCTACACCACTACTTCACATTTTGATTGGCATTTCTTGTTCAATAAATTCTCAACCCTCTTTCTTCCCTTCCCTCATGGGAATATTTTGAGCAATTTTTGCTCGATCAATATCAAAGCATTCTTTTCTATACTCAAACATTTTACTAGATGTTTGTACCTGGGGGTGCCTAGGTTTTCTGCTTCTTTTTTTGAATTATCACTTTCACATATTTGTAGATCAGCTCACGTATTTGACAATCCTTTGTTAGATTAATTGAACACACCTCTTTTTTAGTAAGTGTCAAACTTTTTCTCACTTTGTCTTTTGCCCGCTTCCTATCATTGACACATAATTTGCAATTTTTTTAAGCTAATTGTTGTTATCATTTGTAGATTTATTTTTACTTATAGTATTCGACTAATCATTATTGAATTCATTCAAAGCCATTGCATCAACAAGACATTTTTTCTAGTTGATTCTATATTGGGATATTCTATTTAAGTTTTGTTAGTTTCTTTATAGATCTCATCATATATAAATGAACTCAAATGGCTAGATAAGGCTAATTTCATAAGAATGCATTAGAAGTTATTCATTATTACCATTAGGTCTTAGAAATGCTAGTGCCTATGTCAAAGCCTTTTGATTAAAGTCTTCAATGACCAAGAGTAAGAAGTTTGTGGATGATGAATGAAAACTCCTCCAAGAGCTCAAGTATCATCCTTCTTTGTAACCCCACCCTTAAGACAAGATATCCTATATTTGTACCTTGGAATTTATGATGTACGTCCATGCGCTTTGTTTTAAAGGGAGAAAATTAGCAAAATGGTCCCTCAATTCTTGCAAAATATTCAAAATAGCTCTTAAAACATGTAATACCTTTTTTGGTCTCTTAACTTTTGTTTCAGTATTTTTTGGTCAACTCCGTTATTTATACGTAACTCTCCGTCCCCTCCATTGAAAAATTAAGGGTAATTGTGTCTTTCGACATGTAGATTAAGGCGACTCTCAGCATGTTGTCCGAAGTGGCGAGCAACGTCAAGAGGGCAGAGGATTTTGGCAAGGGGAACCTGACGAGCATGGAGAAGATCCTTTCCTCGACGTTGTCTACCGGCATAATTCTCTCCCAGGACCTTCCCAGGATGTCGGGGACCACGCTGGGGCTCGCGGAGTGGATCTCGACTATCACCGGCTTGGTTGAGCTCTACATCTAGTGATCGCTGCTGCTCAATGCCTTCACCAGACTTCGAAACGGGGCATGGTCATGCTGATAACATGATCGTGGAGGTCAACAAGGATCCCGATGACATCCTGATCCAGTTGGAGGACATTGAGGCGTTGGCGGCCACAGAGAGGGATAACATTATCCATGTTCTCCAGAAGTGGTATCCGTCAGTTATTGAGGTGGCGTTGGTAACCCTGCACAACTGCTTCGGGGACTGAAGCAGCACCTGGCCAAGGCCAGCAACCTCACAATAATCGCAAGAAGTCGCATTTGCTCGCAATCATGAAGAAAGATGAAGGCTGGATATACCAGCTGAAAGACGTCGATACCTTTATTTTTTAACGGAAGGGATGTGGAGTTACGCATAAATAATGGTATGGACCAAAAAAATGATTAAACAAAAGTCAAGTAACAAAAAAAATAATTTCAAGAATTAATGACTATTTTGAATATTTTTCTCATTTTGAAAGGTAAACACTTTCCCATTTATTAGCAAAGTTATTCAATAGAGTTCTCTCTCATTCTCATCATAATCATTTATGCCTCATTTAGTTCTTACTAGCTTGTCTTTTAAATTAATGGCTAATAGCTTAGTTTCAAGGGCATAGAGTTTGTGCTGTGATCTATGCACCTTTAAAAGAATTGTGCAAAAGAAGGATATGTTAGGTAGAATGTTGAAATGAATGATTGAATAGTGTATTGGAAATTGAATATAAATTTCATACTGCTACAAAACATGGGCCTTAGCATGTGCTTTTATGAATTTTTCTTAAACAAGTTTGGGTTTACAACAATATGATTGCCAAAGTATTGTTGGAAATAAGATTATGGATGTTGATGATGCATTGGTAAAGAGTTCACATGGGGTGGATGTGATTTATAAAAGTCTTGAAGACTGTTCTGGAAATTTACTTTCTTGTCACAAATAACAAGCTCGAATATGAGAGGCAATACTTTATGTACTAAATTTGTGTTGGGATTATAAAAAATACATTTTCGTGTTTGTTGCAATTTTCTAATGATTGTAAAGTGGATTTTTTGGGTGGTTTAATTCTAGAAATGAGCAATTAAAGTATAGCTTGATAAAGTTCAATTATGCATATATGAATTTGAAGCTTTTTTTTGTCATGAACCCCAAGAAATCAATCAATTTTTCATCTTATTCGTAGGGGGGATTTTTATAAATACCACAAAATCTTTTTTATTTATGTATTTAACATTTAAACCTAAATATTACTAGCAACCACCAAAATTTCTATTATCACACCAAAATACTCCTCCGACATTGCATCTTTTTTCATTCAAAATTAAGAAAAGAGTTTGATTAGGTTAGTCTGTACATATTAAGAATTATGTGTTAACTATGTAAAATACATAGATTCATCGCACCATACTCATAATTGTCCTGGTTTTATATGTATAATAAGGGCCACACTACAAATATTCTTAAAGTTAATGAGCCCTTTAAAGGAAATGTTAAAGTTGGAATTGAACAATTTAAATATTATTTTGCTTTTTTTTAAAAAAGCCTGACAAATTGCACATTACTACAAGGATAAAAAAGAATTGGGTTTGTAAGGTTTACTTCATCGTTATATGTTCTCATCAATGATTTTTATAAAAGATCATTTTCAATCACTGTCGAAAAACTTCATTCCAATGAATGCAGAAGTTATTCAACAACTTCAGTTTTATCAAGAAAAACCTTTTAGTTATGTTTTCTATTAGTCAACTGCTAAAGTTGGCATTGAAAATTGTGCATTGATATAAAAATTATCAATGAGAGAATTGGGTTGTTTTTTATTTTTAAAAATTAAAAATGAAGTTAAAAACAAGATATTTCAAATAAACAACCACAAAAAAAAATATGCACTAGCAAAATTCTCTATTGGTTAGACAATGAGAGAATTGGGTTGTTTTTTATTTTAAAAAATTAAAAATGAAGTTAAAAACAAGATATTTCAAATAAAATCGTAAGACAACCACAGAAAAAAAAATGCACAAGCAAAATTAGATAGGCTCGTCAATATATAATGGTTCAAATATCTATAATTCTACATTCACTCTCTAGCTATGCGGTCTTCAGAACGTCACTCCACTAAGAGTAGGAAAACACTCCACTACGATGGTGCAATCAATATAGACCACTAGAGTAAGAGTTTTGAAAAAATTGAAAAGACTCAAGGTGAAGTTCCAAAAGTCAATATCCTTAGGCTTGTTTGTTGTTCTTGAGCACTTTTACAAAATTGAGAGTTAGAGTGATTGAAGTAAGTTATTATCGAGTAAAAATAAATATTTCTATTAAATGTGAAGTATTTATATGTTGAGATTAAAACTGTTCTATGGTTAATTTGTTGAGTGAACCTGTCAGTGTTTGTCAAAGGATGATTAACTCTATCACCAAAAATCTTACATTAACAGCTAAATATATTATTCAAATGGATTCTTTCAAGTTGAGTTAAATGCTTTTATAGGTACTATAGGTGCATAATAGCCGTTGTTGTCTTTTGTTTTTTTCTCAATCATTCATTGAACAAACCATTCAAGCTTCTTCAAATGATAATTAATGAGTATGGAAATTTCAAATTTCAAATGCCAATTAGGCATTTGACAAAGGTTGATTGAAAAAATTGCTTAGACCTTTCAACAATTGTGTCTAACTCAAGGAAACTCTTCAAACAACTTATTTCATTGAATGATATTTTAAAATAGTAAATTTAATTTCAAGATAATTCGTAGTTTAGATTTAAATGCTTAAAAATCTAAATTTATATTTGCATAAATTATAATCAATAATAGCAAAAATAAAAACAAATGAAACAAGCTTCGATTCATCCAAGGATTGTGCAATTTGAAATATCATGACTTTCCATCACAGATTGAGCATCAAGTTATCTCCATTGAGTTAATTTTTAATATTATGATCACATCTCAAGCACATCATTAGTCACTGTGTAAAAATATAATTGTGATTTACTAATCATCAAATTAATTAGATCTCTAACTAATCAAGGTCTTATAGGGTTATCAATCTTCTCATTTTTTATAATTTGTAATACACATTTTTGCATTATATGAGATATTGGGTGATTATTTAAAGTATCCATAATATTTTTTTGATGTTTATAGTTCCCTTTAAATTTATAATTAACTATATATCATATTAAGAAAGATTGAAGTAAAGCTACAAAACAAAATAAAATGAAAAGAAAAAAATTCACAATCATAATCTACTAACTGCTGAATAGATGGAATCCACTAATGATGAAAACAACTAAAGAAATTCATGATATCTAAACTTTTTCTTCCTTTGTAAACAATTAAAAATTTGCAATGAATTGCAAAAAGAAAACAAATGCATAAAATATAAAAAATAAAGAAAATAGCTAGTGCTGCCATTGTTATTGTCTTAAGAAGGCTAGTCTAGCCACTCCTCAACAAAATCACAATGATGCATGTTTATTAGTAACATGATGAATGACGGTGTAATTGAGATTTTTTTATAACAATTAAACTTATTTATACTAATTGCATTGATATAACTTTCATTAAAAAGCTTAATAAAATAATTCATTAATCTATGTTGAATATTTTTCTCTTTAAAAGAATTTTTTGATCATCTTTGGTATATTTAACATGAGTTAAATCCTTAATGTTTTCATCTATTAATTTGACTAGCTTTTAAATGGTCCCTCTCCCTCAATAATATCCAATTTATTATATAAATTCTTGAATACTCCACTCCACTCTTAGCATCACAAGCTGCAATTTAGGATTCACAACAAGCTAGTGTATATATTTTTAATTCTCCTCAGTCTTACATTTAAACCATTTTTTGTAGCGCACCTTTTATCCTTAATCTTTACTTGAACATCTTACATTTAACCATTTTTTATTTTTCAAAATATTTTTATTATTGAGTACTCTTTCTTTTGATTTGTCAAGTAACTTTTTGTTACTTTGTAAATACAATTAGTAATCAAATTTTACATAAAGTTAGCTTCACTCTCAAAATCTCTTTGTCCAAGTTTTAAAATATCATTTTTAAAAATATCTATATTACCCATCTTAAGATTTCACTAAATAATTTTACAATATATTTTAAATTTAGTATTACTTTCTTTAATGTAAAAGCAATAAATGTTGGGCTTCCAAACAGCCACTTGGAAAAATTTTATAATCCTTATAAAATAAATGATCAATTTTCTTTAAGAGACTAATCAATCTAAATTCTAGAAGTTCTATTTTTATATGTGATAATATGTTTCTCCTTTTTCTTAAAGTATGTTAAAGCAAACTCCAAAATCATTCTTCCTTTTTTATTTATCTCTCTAAAACCAAACCGCCATAGATATTATTAAATTTCTTATTTATCTTTTCAACATGTTCATTTAAAATTTTTTCTATAAAAGATATCTGTTGAGGTATTCCTCGAACCAACTAATCCAATTCTATCAAAATATTTCTCTTATACATATATCCAATATTATTTAAGGGGTATAAACACTTGCAATAGTAAAAGGTATTCTATTAATATTACATTTTTAAAATTAAATTATATCTCTCAACCTATTAACTTCCACTTAATATTTTTTAAATTCTTATTCATAATGATACACACCATTCATACGATGATTTTTAACCTGAGTATCAAAGTTTAAAGCCCAAACTATTAAGATCTATTGCTCTCTCTCACCCCCTTTAGTTTCTTAAGAACATAATATATTAATCCTCATATTTATCATAATATTAACTAACTCAAAATACTTTCCACTGAGACAATCAATATTCTAACTATCTAATCTTAATTTAGAATTAAGATTAGCTTCTTTACTCACATTCATCCATAATACAAGAATCCTTGCTTATTTGACTCTACACGTGGGCACTGATGTAGAGGCTTTTGCATACTTTTCATTACATTCAAGCAATGCAACACATCCCTTCTACGATGCATCCTAGCTCTAGTATAATTATTTAAAGAATTCGTGCATAATATGATTTAACAAAGCTTTACACTGGCTGCCGACTACATAATGTAGCTTCCCTCCTTAGACACTTAAGATATTGCAGCGTGTTGCTTCCAGGAGACGCCATAGCTCTAGCACAATTATTTAAAGAATTCATGGAATAATTGGATTCAACAAAAAATTACGCTGGTAGTCGACCACTTAACACCACTCTTTTCACATTTAGGATTTGGGACCGGACAACAATAGAGTTATATATATATATATATATATATATCATAGGAAACTATTTTGGCTCTCGCTCCCTGAGTTCACTAGATGGTGATTTAGTTTTCTTTTGGCTCGGCCGGCGAACGGGATACCTTCAGCTTCTTTCTTTTTCATTATTATCAGGTGATCTCTTCCCTTCTTCTGTTGTGTTTTGCGGTGCTTGCTCCTTTTTTTTCTTTTTCTGCCCTATCTTTTTCTTCCCTCTCGTCCTTTTTTGCGATGTTTTATTTTTTATTTTGATAGCTGAACTGTCGGTGGTGAGGTCTTTCTGTGATGTGGTGGGCGGCTCAAGCTCAGACAACATGAAACCAATTTCTTCTTACAAAGGTTTCCCAACTATCTTTTATTCGGATGAGGAGATCCGTCATACGACTTCTCCTCATGAACAGACTTGGGCTGGAAAGTTTAATCGAACGAAGCGTAGCTTCAATCTCGTTTTGAGTTTTATCAGTAGGTTGAAGCTTGCGAGTATTGTTTTGATCAGTTTGATCGATTCTAAGCATATTTATTTAAATGCTCATTTGTTGTTGGTTATGCTAGGCTATATTCGAAAGGGTCTTATGATCTTAATGGCCATACTTTGAAATTCTGTAAATGGGATCCTCATATTGATGTGGCTGTGGATGTGCCCATTGTCCCGATTTGGATTAACCTTCCCGGGCTTAGACTCTAATATATGTCGAAAAATACTCTTTTTAATATTGCTTGTGCTATCGGGAAACCTTTACAACTGAATAGGAATATTGCAACTTTTCGTAACTTGGCTGCTCCTCGCATTTTATTAGAGATTGACATCTCAAAACCTATAACTGAAAAAATTTGGCTTGGTACTCCTACCCGAGGTTATTTTCAAAAAATTAGCTATGAAAACTGTCTTCTTTATTGTACTTGGTGCACTGACATGGGTCATGATGGTGAGGATTGTGCTTACCGTCTCCCTTCTATTTCGAATCCTCCAGCTGTTTCTAACGCTATTAATATGATTTTGATGATACTACTCTGATTGTTAATCATTGTGTTGCTATAACTTAAAATGATATATCTACTATTGCGGGTTTTAATGTTAATGCTATGGTTACTGACACTATGGTTAATGCTACTGAGAACAATGCTGTTGATTTTGAATATGAGAATATTACTGCTATAGTTACTGACCCTATGGCTATTGGTTCTTTAGCTATGTTCACTGATGCTGTGGTTAATGTCCCGAGAATTGAAATAGTTGATATTGTTTCTGCTAATGACGATAATAGCCCTTTTGCTGTCGAAGCTGCTCCTAATTTTACTAATATTGAGTTTGTTCCTATTGATGTCAGGGAACATATAACTAGCTCTGTTGATAAGTTGTCGGGTACTATTTCTGCAATCTTAGTTGATCCTGATATTCTTACTGAAGTTACTGCTATTGAATCCTTTAATGAATCTGTGATTGATGCCGCTAGCATTGTTAATGCTATTGCTTCTGCTACTTTAGATCTATTTGCTAGAGAGGGTAGCCTTAGTATTCTTGTGGCTTCTGCTCTTTCCGACTCTTACATTTCTGCATCTTATAATAACGTCTCTGAATTAACCGCTAATAATATTATGGCTGTTAATGTGCACTTTGAAAATAAAGTTATTGCAGAGTATGATGCCTTGAACTCACATATCCTATTTAAAATATTGCAATCCAAAAAGATCTAAATGCCAAAGAGGTTGCACTGGAGTTTGTTGAACTCTAACCTGTTGCTCTTTTGTGCCAGTTAATAGTTTTGATTCTCCGACTGTTTTATTGAATCATGGGCTAACAACTCTGATATGCAGTTTGAGGTCTCTAACTCTGTGTTGCAGGAATCTTACCCTGAGGAAGGGGAAATCCTTCAGTCCCCTTTAAATAATACGCTCTCAATTGCTCCTATTAATTATGTTTTGCAGTTGGATCAAAACCTGCCTCTGGTTGAAAACTCTTTAGCTATGCCACTGTCCCCAAAGTCCTCTGGATCGGAAACTCCTGTTTTTGGTCAATTTGATACTCTTGATCCTTCTCTTTTATTTAAAATTGGTTTTCCCTCTAAAGTTACGACTAGTTTGATTTCATTCAATAAATTTAATCTGTTATCTGGATAATTGAAGATGATTTATTCAGTACCAAAACTAAAAAAATTAGCTGATATACTAAGTGTGTTACTAGATCTAATATTTGTTAGTCAGAAGACTCACTCTAGGTCTTCTATTGATAAATTATGAATATTATGTGTTGGAACATTAGAGGTGTGGGCAACATCTCTTAAAAAAATAGGCTTAAAACACATTGTAAAAGATAATAAGATCAGTATTATTGTAACTTTTGAATCTAAGTTGAGCAGTGCTGATTGCTTCAAAATCCAAAAATACATTAATTTTGATAATAGTGTATCACTTTCTAACAACAAAATTTTGTTATTTTGGTCTAATATGGGAACTTTTGACGTTATTTTCCAATGTGATCAAGCGGCTCATATTCAGTTTCAAGGCTCTAACCGTAGTTTTGCTACTACTTTTGTCCATGCTAGTTTGGCTAGTGATAGTATATTTCCTCTCTGGGACTATCTCAAATCATGTAGTATGTTTTATCTGCCTTGGATGATAGGAGAAGATTTCAATGCGGTCCTCAATCAAAATGATTACAATGGGTATATACTTATAATCACTCTGCCTATACTTATGATTTCAACGAATTCGTCATTGATTGTGGTCTGGATGATTTCAATTATACTGGTTCTCCTTTCACATGGTCGAATGGTAGAAAATTTGCTCGTCTTGACAGGTTCTTTATCAATAATGCTAGGTATAATTATTTTCCCTCCATAAATTTTTTTTCTCTTAATTCCACTATTTCATACCACAAACCTATCATCCATTCTTCGAACTCTAACTCTTCTTTCCCCAACAAAAGTTTCAAACTTCTAACTTTTTTGGCTTGCCAATAAAGATTGTGAATCTATCATTAGAGAGGCTTGTGAGCAACCTTGTGTCGTTTATGGGCTCCTTGGATCAGTTGAAAAATTTTAAAATCTTCGTAAGGCCCTAAAAACTTGGAACTTCATATTTGTTGGCAATGCCCTTAAAAACCTCACCCGTCAGGAAAACCTTACTGCCAATCTTGAAACTTTGTTTGAGATCAACCCATCCTCTGATAATAGAACTGCTCTCTAAAGCTAAAGCTTCCCTTATTCAATCTCACGATGATAGTAAAATTTTTTGGAAGTAAAATTGTAGTATTAATGGAAGGTTGAAGGCGAAAAGAACACTAAATTTTATCATAACTGGGTTAACAAGAGATGATATCTCAATAAAATTTCTTTCATTTCTAAACTGGATGGCCACATTTTGATTAATTTGGAGGAAATTCAGAATTCTGCTATTGATTATTTTAGTAATCTTTATACCGGTGATCTTGATATCCCCTCCTCTTTCTCTTTGGCTTCTCTTCCTTAATTCATTTCGGTTGAAGAAAATGCTACCCTTAATATTATCCCTGATAATGATGAAATAAATCACTGAAGCATAACACTTGTCCTGGTTTCGATAATTTCCTTAGTGATTTCTTACTTCGTTCTGGGACATTATTAAGGTTGGCTTGTGTAATGACATTAAAGAATTTTTTTGTAATGGTCCTTTGCCCAAATTCTTCTCTCATACTTCAATATCTCTTTTTCCCAAAGAGAAGTCTAGTAATTGGTGGTCTAAATTTAGACCTATAAGTTTGTGAGCATCCATTAATAAAATTAATTCAAAATTCATTGCCAATAGACTTCAAATAATTCTTCCCAAATTGATTGAGCCAAACCAATTAGGTTTTGTTCTCGATAGATGTATTCATGATAAATCTTAACTGTTCAAGAGAATTTTCACAGTCTGAATATAAAAAGAAGAGGTCACAATCTCATTCTTAAAATTAATTTGAAAAAAGATTTTGATAAAATTGATTGGTTGTTTCTTTGTAGTCCTTTTATTTTATGGGCTTGATTATTCATTCATAAAAACAAAAGATCTATAGACAATATTTGGTTCTCTATTTTATTAAATGGTGCTCCTTGTGGTTTTTTCAAATCTTTTAGGGGGCTTCGTCAAGGTGATCCTCTTCCCTCGATCCTTTTTATTTTTTTTTTAAACTATTAGTCTTTCAATATCAACCTCAAATTTGCTCAAGATCCTAGTTTACACTTCAATTTGGGTGGTAAATTTATGATTTCTCATTTGGCCTATCTATGCTGATAACCTTATTATTTTCTCCAATGCCGACATGAGATTGTTATTCAATCTAAAAAATCTCCTAAACACTCTTGAAGTCGGGAGAAATCCAATTTCTTTATTGATAAGAAAGCTCCTTTTAACTTGGTCAATAAAATTACTACTGCTCTGGGTTTCAAAATATGCATACTTCTTTTCAAATACCTTGGGATTTCATTTTAAAGGCCGTAAATCCCATGCTATTTGTAAATATCTCCTTGGTTCTATCTATAGAAAGCTCAGAGGCTGGGACTACAAATTCTTATCCCAAGGTGGTCAATTAACCCTTATTAGTTATGTTCTCAACCCAATTTATTTGTTTTGGCTTGAAGTTATCTCTCACACCCAAGGTACTCTGAAAAAAATTAAATATTTTTATAATAAATTTTTTTGTCCTGTAATAATGACTCTAAACTTATTTGGACTTTTTGGGATAATATCTATTTCCCTTGTAATGAGGGTGTTCTTGATATTAGAAATCATTTTTGATATTCACAAGTTTTTTTCTCTCAAATTATGATGGAAATTTAGAACTTTCAATTCCCTTTGGGTATTTATCCTTATGGCCAAGTATTGTGCGACAATCACCCCTGTTAATCCCAAAATCACTGACTCCAATTTGGAAGCGGTTAATTGATAACAGAAGTTTCATTGATGAGTGCATTGATTGGATTAAAATTGACTCTTCAAATTCCTTTTGGTTTGACAATTGGAGTGAGTTTGGTATCCTTGCTGATAAATGCAATATTATATTTTCAAAATTAAAGCTTGGTGAGGTTTTCAACATGATATCTATTTGGAATGACTCGCTTCTAAGAAACATTGCCCCTGATCGTATTTTTAACAAAATTCTATCTTTATCTTAGAGTCCTCAAAAAGGTTACCTCTGGTTTGATGGTTAATGATAAATTTCAGCTTACTTTGGCTTGGCAAATGAATAGAATTCATAAGATCCCTACGCATCCTACGTGGTTTTGGCATAAATCGTTCCCCGCTTTCATTAATATTTTCATTTGGAAGATTTATAATGACTTCATCAGTGTTAATGCTGAGTTAGTTAAAAGGGATTTTTTCATTGCTTCTAAATGCTATTGTTGCAAAGATTCTAAAACCATGTATCACCTTTTTATTTGCAATCGTCATAGTTACAATGCGTGGCACTCTTTAATCATTTCTAGTAAGAATTTTAACATTGTTTTCTCTCTAAAGGATATCCTTGGCAGATGGGGTTATTGCAAAAAGAAAAATCTGCTTGTTGGTAATGTCCTAAGATGTTGGTCAGGAAGGCACTTCAAGCCCACCTCTTGGTTGTCATCGCTCAATCACTTCCTTTTCCACTCAGTGATTGTTTTTACTTTATGGAATATTTGGAATGCTCGTAATAAGTAAAAATATAACAACTTTCATTTCCATGCAGATGATATTATTAAAAAAGCTTTATTTGAGGTGGGTGCTATCCTTAATGCTTTTCCTTCAAAGATTTTATGCTGGAATAAGGTTAACAGATCAAAATTTCTTCTTCTTTTAGAAAATGTTGGCAGTCAAATTGTGAGCTAAGCTTGTTAGTTGTTCCATCAGGCTTGTCTTTTTCTTTCATTTTGGCTGCTGGATTCTTGGTTTGGTTTGCTTTGCAGTGAGTTTGGCATTCATCCCGGTGGTTTTCTTGGTTCTAACCTACGGCTCTTTCTGTTTTAGCCCCGGCTGAGGGTGTTTCTGCCGTCCGTCTCTGTTTTGCTGATCCCCGTTAGTTTTCTGTCTAGTTTTGGATTTTGTTTTGGCTGGTTGTGCTGGTTGGTGTAGTGTTCGTTGATGTGTTATGGTTTCTCTTTAATTCTCTTTTGTTTGGTTGAACTAGTCTACATTTCTTGTTTGGTTTGGTTTTGTTATTTTTTTTTGCAGGTTGTTATTGGTCATGGGATTGCTGTGCATTTTCTTTTGCAGGCTTTGGCTTTATTGATTGTGCTTAGGTTTGTTTTGAAGCGATCTGTGGATGCTTCAGAGTGTGAGGGATTTTGTTTCTTCTTTGCTGCCAGTTTGCTTTGTTCTGCTTCTGGATCTTCTCAGATCGTGCTGCTGGTTGTTTTTATTTGTTTGTTCCAATTTGTTTGTTTCTCTTCTGCTTATGAAGAGTTGTATCTTTTTTCTTTTTAGCATTTTGCTTTTGCTTTAGTTTTTTTCTCTTTTCTAACAAGGACCTTATAGGTTATATCATGGGACCTTGTTTTTTTGGGGTAGGCTTTTGGTTTTTTAGACTTAGGTTTATTGTATTCTCCCTACCCCATTTGGTATCTTTTTTGCTTTCAATAAAATGCCATCAACTCGGCTTTTATAATATACACACACACACACACACACATATATATATATATACTTATGTATTGGGAATTTGTGAAATTTTCATTGATGGAGAAACTGAGTATAAACAGAAATTGGTTGGTAACCTTTAAAACATAAAACAAAAAAGTAAATAAGAAATATGATGATAAAAACATGAAAAAAAGGTTATCAAACAATCCCATGATTCTCACAAAAAAAGGGAATCCATTAATGCAGTGCAACTATAGCGCAAGTGGAACAAAAAACATTTGCTCAAGCTTTTGTGTTGGTGCTACATTTTTTCCTACGATTGTAGCAATAACTAGGAAGCAATTTAGAAGAATTGGAGCCATTCTTTTTTTGTTGTTAGCTTTGTTACTTGAGACCTCCAATTTTTCAAAATCATTATCATAGCAGATTTGTTCTTCATCATAATCAAAGCCAGATTCCACTATAGGATTGGATAAAGGAAGCTCGAGATTAATGCATTCATCAGAATAATTCAGATGAATTTAATTAGTCTAAGGGCTGAGATCCCTTCTAATAACCCCTTCTCACATGTGTCAATCGGGGGATTAGAGGCTTCATGCCCCTTTTCAAATGACTTAATCTTTTCATAAGCAGATTCCGGATTGTAGTGAGTTTAGGATGATCACCACGTTCTTCAAACAATTTATTAATTTCACAATCAAATTCTTGATTGAGGATTCATCAATCCTCATATGACCATACATAAGACTGACAATAATAGTTGTTAAGAGGAAAAGATTTACCCTTGCTTCACCTCTAACGAATTCCTCACCTGTATTTTCATTCTTCTCAACACTATTGCCAATTGGAGGGTGAACGGCGACCACAATGCTATCCACAACGCCAGCATCACCATTCCCTTGAGCGGGGCCCGGCATGTCAACCAAACTATCCACTTTGGCAATTACAACGTGTCCAATATTGGGATCATGCGCAACACAATGCTATTCATTGCTAATGATAGTGTCACCATTCTTTGGATTAAGATAGAACTGTTCTTTAGTTCTCATGTTGATGGCTACCAAATCTGGTATGGCCGACATAGCCCTTTGGCGTTTAGGTACATAAATTTGGTTACTCGGCTTGCTTTCGACCCGATTCGATCTCTTGGAATTACCTATTCTTTTAGGTGGGGATGGAGTTTGAAACACATATCGCTTCCATGAAAAACTTTGCAATTAGTGCAATAAAGAGGCAAGCTTTCATGAAAGTCAGTCCAGGCCTATGTAAATATAATATATAATAAAATCATCAGTATACAATCAATTGGGATCAAACTCCACAGTATCATCAGCTAAGAAGTTCAAAAGCCTCCTTGGGAGTACATCTCCTATAACAAAAGAAAAATCGCCCTGTCGGGGCATGGAAGAACAAAAATTAACTAGGCGATTGGAATCACACATGTAATGTACTAAAACAATACGAGGGAGATCCGGCTGCGCCACGGATCCTCTGAGTTCACTCCTATGTCTGTCAGAGTCTGCGCAAGGCATCATAGTAGTCACTTTCAATAATGAGAATATCCAACCTAGGAGCTCTGATCCGAAGGGCTGTCTTAGCAAAAGGGCTGCCTTACTCTCTGCCTAGAGAGGGAAGTGAGCTTGGAAACGAGCATCATAGGAATCACCAGTTGGACATAGTTATCTCGGACAACAACTCCGCCATAAGCATTTTACTTACTATATTTTAATGACTCGTCGATGTTGGCTCTAGTAGTGGTAGAGGGGCTGGGGAGAGCAGGGGAGCCCAGGCGTCTGTCAAAGAACAAAGGCTTGCTGGTGGTTGTGTTAATCAAACCTATTGGAGGGAAATAATGTTACAAATCATACTTATCAATTTTGGAAGTAATTATTGAATTATCAATCAAATAACAAATTATTGAAATGTATTTATTCTTAGAAGATAGATCTTACCTCATGGTTAAATAGCATATCTCATGTTGAATATAAATAAGAATAATGTGCCAGCATAGAATACACGCAATTGAACCTCTCTTCGCGAATTTTTTGTGTGTTTGGAAGGTTTTTTGGCAAATATTGTTTTACGTGTAGCGAAACACTTTAAATTATACATTCATTCTAAAAGAGAAACTTAAAAGCTATAAATTGAAATCAATAGCCTTAAATTTAATAGATATTTGTTTATTAATTTGACCTCATATATTTCAAACTGCACTTATCCAAATAACATTATTTGATGAAACCAACATGATTCTAACATGCTTTCAATTTGAAATAATATAATTAGCTCTTAAATGAGCAATAAAAGAACAATTATTAAAGATGAGTAAATTTTCACTTGCAATAATATAAGTATATACTTGTAAAAATGAGAAATAAAGATAAAATAATGAAAATGAAAATTCTTAAATACTTTTAGCATACCTTAATTTAATGGTTTTTCACAATCTTTGGTACAAATCTTAAGCTTAATAATTGAAAGATCTAATAATGAATGCTCCTCATTAATCATTTTTCAACCAACACTAAAGTAGATTGAAATACAATAGTGTTAGCCAGTAGCCAAAGTAGTTTGCACAACATTTAAAAGAGTTGGTAGTTTGAGACTATATCGTCCATCAATTTAATAAATTTAAGTTTGCATATATACATTCCTTTTTCCACTTATGAATCAAACGTCTATTTTTTGTTTGTTTATCAAATTGTTGGCTTGAGACTAATTACACTTAAAGTAAAAATGATCAATATTCCATTATTATTCGTCAATGGATGTTTGGCTACTTGAAGCTTCGCAACTTTGCTAAGGTTTATGACAACAAAGGCTTAATTATAAATGTAGATATTGAGCAATACAAGTAATGTGTCATTGCTTTTTTGATGTGTGTTTAGCTATCAAATTTAACATGAGTTCTCTTAAAATAATGTTAAATAATTGACATCTTGTATTTTGAGTCAAAAACAATAGCTCCAACAGCACAAATGTGTTCATTCATATATTTTCAAATGTGACGATCATTGGCCTAGTCGTTATATTTATCTTCATAACATTATCCATTTTGCACGTATCCATGAAGAATATGTTACAAGTTGGATACACTTACTCGAGATATGCAAAGTTGCTTCAAAAATAATTTCAAAATATGATGAATGCATTACAAATATGGTTCAAAATTCTTAAGAAATGCAAAGTTGTTTCATAAAATATTGAGAAAATTATCAAAATTGTCCTTTGATTATTGCAAAATATTCAAAATAGTCATTGACTCTTGTAAATACTTTTTTTGATCCATTGACTCTTATTTAACTAGTTTTTTTGGTCTTTGTCGTTAGTTTCCCTTAATGCTCGGTTCCTTTCATTCGTATTTCCAGTGGAGCACTTCTTCATCTCCCTGATTGCAGCTAAGTAGTAGATTCTGGCTACAAGTGGCCAACTCCGACTGCAAGAGGCCTATTTCAGTGACGCATACAACAACTGAATTCTTACCGTAACTTCTTTCGGTTCCATCGGTTGCTTGCAGCTAGAATCGGCCGATTCCAGCATCGGTTGAATCGGAAGAACTTACCGTAAGAGTTCGGTTGCTGTATATGTCTCTTGAATCTACCGCTTGCAGCCGAAGTCAGAATCTGCCTCTTGCAACTGGAATTGGCCGCTTGCAGCCAGAATCGATCGTTACTGTAAAAATTTAACTACTGTATGCGTTTCTAGACTTGGCCGCTTGTAATTAGAATCTGCCATTGCAGCCAGAATCGACCGCTTGCATCCGGAGCAGCAGTTGCAATTGGGTAGACGAAGAAGTACTTCGTTGGAATTACGAGCAGAAGGAACGAGACGCTAGAGGAAACTAATTGCAGGAACCCAAAAAACTACTTAAATAAGAGTTAAGGGACAAAAAAAATTATTTACAAGTCAATGGCTATTTTGAATATTTTGCAAGAGTAAGGAATTATCTTGATAATTTTCTCATAAAAATATTATTAAAACATGAAATAGTTCTTCAGCTCAAATACTATACACTACCTAGTTCTTATTGAGAAGATGATCACTGTTATTCAGTTCATATTGCACATTTAAATCTAATATGTGAGCAAGTTCTAGATGAGGGCAAAAAATTTCTAATTGTACAATTCTTCAACAGCCCTATCAAAGCATCATTATTTGAGCCATTTTGTCAATAATACAAATTAGTTTCTTCTAAATGGTCCACTCTTGTATCATTTTCAAAACGAATACTTGTATATTATTTGAATCATAAGGGAATTCTAATTTTTTGTGAGCAACAATAATTTCAATTGACTCCCAATCATTATTTATATAATGAATTTTCATGCAAATATAAGCAATTAATTGATGCTCAAATGCTCATAAGTTTGTAGTTATAGAAAATTTTGAAACCACAAACTTAGCGAATTTGCATATTTTCGACCTTTCTTGAATGTATAATGTCATATCTAAGAGTGGTTCTAGAACCCTTGCAAATAATGGTTGACAATAACTTAAAATGAATTGAATAACTTTTGCTCACACATTTAGAATGTATTGATGATTTATAATTGATGCAATATTTCTACATTTGTTTGTCAAAACTCCATACTTTGGGTTGAGCACCCCCTTATTTTTAGAAAATTCAAGCATTTGTTACTCTTGCAATATTTTTTCGCACCTTTGTAAATACTTTTTGGGATGTGATGTTCCTTTATCATTTTTATCACGCAATGTTCACTTCAAATGATGGCACATAACCTTATATTTTATATTTTTATCTTAATCACTTTTAAAGTTGTGTTAAACAGGTTTTAGCTTTGTTTTGTGCTCCTTTGAATAATCAACTATAACTTTCAACTAGATTTAGAGAGACATCTTTATTTGTCATAACTGTATTCTTACTCATGATATAAATCAATAAATGATAGACTAAATAATATTATTTGACATCATTATAGCTTTTGGTAAAACAATGTAATAGATTATGGGAGAAAAATGAATACGACTTGACCTTGTTACACCACATAGTTAAAAACCATGAGATAGGTTGTGAAATCAAACCTAATAAAATAGCTTTACTTCTTCATAGCACATGATTAAATAGCAACAACAACATCAAGCCTTAGTCCCATTAGGTGTGATCAGTTATATAAATATTTTGTTACCGTTATGCATGATCACATAGAAACAACTTTCTTCTCATGCCTTTTTTGGTCTTCCTCTTCTTCTTTTGACTTGGAAAAAGTTCGCATACTCATATTTTCTAACAGGGGCATTAAGCAGTTGCGCTTAATATGCTCGAAATATCTAAACAACATGCTCTAATCTTATCCACTATTGGAGCCACTCCAACCATGCTATGAAAGAACTAATTTTTAATTTGATCCATACGAGGATACCCACTCACCAATCTTGGCATCCTCATCTTTGCAACACTTATTTTATTGACAAGTTTTTTATTTGTTGGCTATTTTTAGAAAATTCAAGCATTTGTTGCTCTTGCAATTTTTTTTCACACTTTTGTAAGTAATTTTTTGGATGCGATGTTGCTTTATCACTTTTACTCACAATGTTCGCTTCAAATGATGGCAAATAACTATTTTTTATTTTTATCTTAATCACTTTTAAAGTTGTGTTAAATGTGTTTTAGCTTTCTTTTGTGCTCCTTTGAATAATCAACTATAACTTTCAACTAGATTTAGAGAGACACCTTTATTTGTCATAACTGTATTCTTGCACATGATATACAATCAATAAATGATAGACTAAATAATGTTATTTGACATCATTATAGCTCTTGGTAAGACAATGTAATAGATTATGGGAGAAAAATGAATGTCTTGACCTTGTTACATCACATAGTTAAAAGCCTTGAGATAAGCTGTGAGATCAAATTTAATAAATAGCTTTCCTTCTCCATAGTACATGATTAAACAACAACAACAACATCAAGCCTTAGTCCCATTAGGTGTGATAGTTAAATAAATATTTTGTTTTCATTATGCATGATCACATAGAAGCAGCTTCTTCAATTCCAAATAGATAATAATTTCTAAAGATTTATTCTCATGTCTTTTTTAGTTTTTCTCTTCCTATTTTGACATGTAAAAGGTTCATATACTCATTTTTTCTAACAAGGGCATTGAACAGTTGCACTTAATATGCTTGAAACATCTGAACAACACACTCTAATCATATCCACTATTGGAGCCACTCAACCATGCTATGAAAGAACTGATTTCTAATATATCCTTTTGAGCATACCCACTCATGAATCTTGGCATCCTCATCTATGCAATCCTTATTTTTTTAATCACACAACACTCATACTCCTTGATTTCATCCAACCAACTTGGATCATATTAATGACATCACTCTTTATTTCGCTATTATTTTGAATAGTTGAATAATGATTTAATTATAAGAGCAAAATTATTATACAACTTGATATTGCCATAATAGCTTCATGATCCCTGAATAAATTATGAAATATAATATGAGATGAAAATATTTAATAGCTTAACATCATCATTTGTAGTAATTAAACAATATATATATATATATACATATATATGACAATAACTATAGCTTGACATCACCATATTAAAAGATAAAATAAATATTGTGAGCAAATATACTTTTTTGGAGTGTTAACATTTTTCGTTTACGCTTTTGATCAATTGTTCCTTATTTGTTGAGTGGCATAAAATTAAGTATAGAGTTTGTATAAAGTATTATTAATATCCAGTAATCTTACATATTCATTTTTTGATATTAAAATCTATAAAATAAATTTATGAAAGAGTACTCAAAATTTATGAAACAATTCCTTAATGAAAAATTTATTAATGAAATAATTTTAATAAATTTATTAAAATATCTATAAAATAAAAATTTTTATGAAATAATTTTTTCTTAAGAAAATTCATTTAGTATTACTATGGAATGGTATCTATTAAAGAATTAATAATAATAAGCAATTTCATAACTTCATGGACATTAAGAAATAATAATGATAAATAGTTGTAGATTTAGTATCATCATAGTCATCTCATTTGAGTTAATGATGATGCCAGTAATCAAGTAGTCACTGTTTTTAAGATTTTGGTGGGAGCCTAAGAATCAAGAATCAAAGATGGAGTGGAACGACATATAATGAGATGAATATAACTTGATTTCTACTGTTTTAATTTTTCTTTTATTTGAAGCGTGCAATAAATGGAATGATTACTTCAATTAAAGAACGCTGATAACAAAGGACCCACTGAATCTAAAGATGGTTCGTGGATCTGAATATATGAAAATTTTAGGACTTATTTAAAGGTTTGATTTAAATTAAAAAAGGCGCAGAATAGAGAAAGAAAAAAATATGGAAGAAAAAAATGGGAACTTCTGGATGACGTGAATTGAAGAAATTGGTGACTATGTGGAGAGACCTGGGGTTGGATGGGAAGACTAACAATTGAGAGGGCTTGCTATCTGGACTGAAGACCTGCGACCAAATGGAGGAGAATGCCAACGAAACTAGTGGCTTGGAGGACAATAGCAAAAGTTTTTGACACATTTTATTATGCATTTTAGTACTTGCATACCGTACTTAAACGAATGTTAATGATATTGATGATCAAGAATATCTTAGGTTTGCTGCCAGAATAGCAGTCCAGGATAGCAGTTATCAAAATAAAACTGCAGTATATTTACATTCTTGCTAGTAATCCGTTTTACTATTTTTTTCATATTCTTGAAGTTATTGTCAACTTACAGCTGCTGTGAACTTGCTATGTCTGTTTCTTGTTTTGCTTATAGGGTTTGTTCAATTCTATCGCATATGGGCTTAACTCATCGGTGCGCCAAGCAATTGCAGAAAGATTGAGTTGGTAAGCTACAGTCCTGACATTACAATAAAGCCATCTATTCATTCCGTGCAACTACTGAATTAAGTTATCCACCCTGTCAGGTACTTACCTGAGAAGTTCAAGAGATTGCTTCCACAGGCAATTAAGGATCAGCAACAAGAGCAGGAGCTAGCTTCTTTGATGACTTAAGGACATCAGTGAAAAGGTCAGGCTTTCACTTATTTTACATCTCATCAGAAGTAAAGGATGAAAAGGGCAAAGGATCCGTCTCAAGTTCTCTCTGCTTTTCAAAAACTACCTGGTTTGCATTCTTTGAATTAGTTCATTCATTTGTATGAATGTGGCTAATTTTCTACCAAAATCAGCGTGTTATTTTGACAATTAGGAATAGCGTTCCTAGAGACTTTAAAAAATTGAAAAACAATGTCATCCCTTGGCCGTTTTGCTGTCGGTATTGTAACTTGTGTGACTGATGAAATAGGTTAGTTTTATAGAAATACTCTTTTAGGATTCATTTTTTATGATAAAAAGGCGATAATTAAAGCAGAATAGTTTCGCATGTTCATCAGTTTCCTCAGACGGCTTAAATTATATTTCATAATGTTTGTAAGTAGGAAATCAGCTTGATGCAGTGTTTTTGAAGTGTTAATGTTAAAGAAAATACATAATAAGATGAGCATAGTACCCACAGATCAATATAACATTTCAGTAATCTCAAAACAGATATATATATATATATATATATTATTCTTAAAAAAGGCTGTCATCATAATAATGAGAATTTGTGGATTAAGTTGCAAATGAGATGCACGCCAATAAATTTCTTGTAATGAAAAATAATATTACAAAAGCTAGCCATGTTTCAATGAAATTGGTTTTGGTAAAAAGTGCGCTATTATTTTCAATTGTTTACTTGAGCTTCATTTATTTACATACAAAAAGGCGACTAGAGAAATACTCGATCATATTTTAGTCAAAATGAATAATTATAATTTGCTGGTGACATTCAAATATTAGCTATTATTATAATTCCACCATGATTTGAAGTTATTATTCTTTTTCAGAACACTCATTGAGAAATCCTTTTTGTGAGCAGATGTGTATCATTGATATGTTCAATAGATTAATTCAAATTTCATTACAAAAAATCACTAGGACACCAACCTTACACTTTATATGTTGATCCAAAAAGCCATCAAATTTGATGCTTTCAACGTAATCGTGATTATAGGATAATTATTCATTTGCTAAATTTTTGTGTAGTCAGTGCATAGAAACTAAATTATTTCTTCTTCAATGCATTAAGATTTGCTGATATATCTGATCAGAATTATCATTTGAGTGATTTAAATAGTTATCATTTAAACATGAGTAATCATAATTTATCGAAAGTATTCATAGGTTTTTGAAACTGAAATTGATATTTAATTTGCTAATGACGGATGCTCGAAAACATCCAATAAAACCTTCTTTCATCAATATTATAAATTCATGATGAGAACAGCTTATGAAATAGAACACAACATAACCACCACCAAGCTTAGTCCCACTTAATGGCGGTTGCTTGAATCACTTGTTTTTACAAGAGTCAAGTACTTTTTTTAATATTTTGCAAAACCCAAGGGATCTTTTTAATAATTTTCTCTGATTATTCCACCCCTTATACCATAACTTTTCTTGACTAGTTGCCTAATACTAAGAATATTGAACCTCATATTGGTACATATTGAATATTCCCGATAAAATACTTCTCTGTTGTTTTGCCGAAGATTTAAATTTTACTTTACCGTTCATTGGTATTTTGATGAGTTTCCAAATATTTATTTACCTGTGAATTTTTATCATTGCGATCAGATGTGATTTCTAACACCAATATTAAAGTATATGCATGGTTACCTGGGTCCTCTGATTTTGTTTAATTTTGGTGCATTTGTTATTTTCTGGACGTCTTTATTGGGTCCTTGTTGATTGGACTATATTAAATAGTTCTTTTTGTGCTGGAACCATTTGAATTTACTGAAATATTTATCATCTATATTGTTTGCAATTTATTATTAAATACTAATTTATTCTTGGGCCATGATGCATCTTTGTTATGAGATACTCTATGATCAATATTCATGTATTTATTGCTAATTGAACATTTTTGCAGCACCATTAGGTGGGTGACAATTAATGAACTTTTGGCTGAAGTACTGCTATCCTAAGCCCTTAGGTAGTTCAAATATTACATGTTTTTGCTGGATCCATTTTAATCAGGCATGCTTTTGGGATAAACAACTTTGGGGTTTAATAGATTGTCTGGTGCGAGAGGCGGCTAAATACATATGTTTATGTGCTATTTTCATATTCTGCTTGAATTATTGAAGTGCCGACTTTGAAGTTCCTTGAGGACCTGATTGACCCTATTGTCTTTTATATTTATTTGGGCTATATATATATATATATATATATATATATATATATATGTGTGTGTGTGTGTGCGCGCGCGCGCGTGCGCGCGCAGACTAAGAAACTCATACAAAGTGTTTCACTTTTGCTTTTCTCAAGCAAATGTGTATCTCTGGATTTCATTTGAAAGTGTATTTCTTTAGCTTTCTCAAGGAGACGAAGAAACTCATACAAAATCCTTCTTTGCATAATTTGATTGTGGAGTTTACCCTTCTCAAAGTTGTGCCTTGGTGGAAATATTAAGATCGAGATGATGTTATTACCCAAAATGAGGGTGAATGTTGTTTTTAATTTTTAAAAAATTTAGTTTTAGAATTTTAGAGGAAAAAAAGAAATTTGGAGCTACTTAAATTTTTGCATAACACAAAAAGAAAAAAAATCACATAACATAAATAGAAACAACACACCTTATTTCTTAAATAACATGCCCACTCTTAAGATCTTATATCCTGTGTTCAAAAGGTCATTTCATTTGAAAATTCACCAATTGTTTGTGTAGAGAATATCAAGAGAGGGAGAAAAGTAGATTAATAAAGGCTGGAATATATTTTCTACATCTCACATTTTACATTTCTCCTTATATATGTAGAGGTAGCATAGATATGTATATATAAGTAATGAGTCTTCAACCGTTTGATATAGATGTCCTGATTGTGTGGCGTGGATGTTCTGATGGCTGGTATTATTCCCCCGCAAACAAACCACTGTGATCAGACATGGTGAGTTTGGATCAGTGAGTATTGAAGTAGGATGTGGAGAGCAGCTTTGTCAATTTGTCGGCTGTATGTTCCTCTGGGGGAATGTGTTGTAACTGAATATCTTGTTTCTGCATGTTGTCGCAGATGAAGTGAAAATCGACTTCCACGTGCTTGGCACGGGGCCTTGAAGATTGGATTTCTTATGCGTGCGATTGTTGAGAATATGGTGATGGTTTGTTTTGAGAGATGCCAATTTCTTGAAGAAGCCGGCGAATCCAGATGACATCTGTTGTTGTGGTGGCTTGTGCCCGTTATTATGTTTCTGTGGAAGAGTTGGAAACTTTATTTTGTTTCTTAAAGCTCCAGGAGATAGGTGTATTTCTCAAGAATATGCAATAACTAGTGGTGGATTTGCGATTAATTGAATCTTCTGCCCAATTTGAATCTCTGTATGCTCAAAGAAGTAAATCCTGGTTGATGAGAAGTCGTAGATGATGGGTGCGTTTGACATACCTTATGATGCATTTGAGTTGATCAAAGTGAGCTTGGGTGGTGTTATGCATGTGTTGTAGACTTTGTTGATGGCAAGGCTGAGGTTAGGATGTGTGAGAGTTAGATATTGCAGTTCTTGAGAAGGTTTTTGTGAGTTCTTGAGTAGGAGGGAGAGTTCTGGACTGTTCTTAAGGGAGAGGAATTTTGGATAGGGAGGGAGGATGGGGATGGTGATACTGAGGTTGGAGATAGGCTGGATGGCTGGTTGTGATTCTTATGTTGATGGTAGACTAAAGACTGTAGACAGAGAGGTTGGAGGCAGTCTGGAAGATTTCTTGAGGAGAGTTCTTGAATTGAGAGGTGATTATTGAATGTGTTCTCCTTATGTATATAGAGATAACATAAGTATGTATATATATGAGTAACAAGTCTTTAGTTGTCTGATGTTGATGCCCTGATCGTGATGGCTGCTATTAGTTTGGAGTTGCTCTTTTGTCCACTTCATACCTACATTGAAGTCTTCGACCTTGTTACCATAGAAGCTGCACCTTGTTATTCTTTGATCTGGATCGACCACTTAAACCTCTAACCTTTGGAAACTTCTTGTCCCATGTAAGTATGTGATTCAATCCATGGTGACATAACTCAACCAAGATGAAATACAATATGTTAGAGATCAATTTGAACGGATTTAAGGTTATATGGATTTAGAAGGAATAAAGTACTAGCTGATTTGATTATATGAATGGTTAAGCAACTTTAATAACCATCTAGATTCATTTTAATTAATCAATTTTAACAATTAGTGCTTTGATATTAAGATAAATATAAGAGATAATATGACGTGAAGATATTATCAGACAAATGCTAAGATCTTAGCCAAAGAGGCTACTACTACCTTCATCACATCACTTACATTCTTAGAAATTTATTTTTAGTTGAGAACTTAGTAATTTGAAAATTTCTTATTTTAAAAACTAAAACTTATGCGAGGAAATTATACACCATTAAATCAGCCTTTAATAAAGTATATGCCTAAAGATTCTATACCCAATTTAAGGAAACTAAACTTATACAAGAAAATTATTTACTAGAATAATTTTTTTTATATATGATTATAATCTATGATTGAAATATAAGGAATATAATTATTAGAATAAATGTACTCTGAGAATAATCAAAAAGTAAGTTTGAATACTTGAGCATAAATAAGAGGATAATATATATAAATTTGTAAAAATCTTTCATAATAAATAAAATGTATAAAAATACATGAAAATTAAGTTTAATATATTTCTAATGAAAGAATCTAACAAATCACTTAAAATTTAAAATTGTAGAGTGAAGAAGATTGATAGTTAGATTCATGAATTACTTATTTTGTTGGTTGAATCTAGGTACTTAGGATAATACAGTTGCATTTAATTGTTCATACCATGTCGTTGCTTTGAAATGTTTTCAAATGCAAGCTTACACATTTTTATTGATTTTATGTCTTATAAAAAAATGGTCAGCTCTTTTCAAATCTAAAAATTCTGGAAGTGCCAATCCTTATATTTACAAGTGCCAATAGAAAATTGAGATATAACGATCACTTTTTTGTAAATTTTTTTTGAATTATATTTTATGCAAATTAATCCTTTGATGTATATTTGGCTTGGAATAGCAAATGAAAGCCTTAATTATTTTCTCATGCAAGACTCATCACGATATAATATTCAAGTCGTTTTACTTGTTAATGAACTGGGTGAGATTTTCATTGTTCCTCCATTTTTCTTAAAAAATATTTATAATATCTGATGTACTTAGATAATTCTAATTGAATTCAAATCTTCTTATATTTTTCATGTGCCAAATCAAGAATATTAACATGGGAGAACCCACTGCTTATTGCAGTATTATATATTGTTGGAAGGCTAGGAAGGAAAATTCAACTATTGTCATAAAATAAATAAAGTTATAATTTTTTGTATGTTTCTTTTCTTTTTTTTAAAGTTGTACTATATAAATTATAATGGCCATGAATGGATGTAATTATGAATTATTAATGAATGGATTATATTTTTGTATAGCTTAAACTCTTTAATATTGCTCCTTATATCCTCATAGTTGGCATCCAAGCAGAATTAAGGATGATTTAAGCAAAGTAGACACAAAGTCATAGGAGTTTATTACAACTTAAACAAATTAGACTATTTAGGTTGTCTTTATAAAACATGTTAATTTTAGAGATGAATCCTAGTGTCTAAATCTCTTGAGATTCCATTATTGACTTCTATGAAAGTCTCTAACCCTTCTACCGGAAGGAATACTTCTTTTATGGAGCAGGCCTTCTCAAAGATGGAGCCAGGACATGCCCAAAATTTGAAGTCAATAAGCTACTCGATGTGCTTCAAAGTTACTGAGGCAAGAAGAAGAACATATACAACATATTAGGTATAGCATGCATGGATCCCTTATGTTTCAACAAGTTATAGAGCTTGCAAACTTATCTTAGATAGCATGTTCAGGCCAATGTAAAAAGGCTAGCCAAGTGGTAAGGATCATGATCCCTTGAGCAAGGAGTTGAGAAACAAAAACTAACCATGTCACCCCTACAGTATAATGGCCCTTGGATATAAGAGGTCAAACATAAAGAAGATGAAGGTGGAAAGGCAATACCTAGGCTTGAATTATACATATAAAATCAAATCATTGTGTAGCAAGCTGCATCCATATAGTGCTTGTTAATATCATGTGAATCGTTGCTATATGTGTTGTCACTACAACATCACATCTGTCAATGCAAATATAAGTTGGAATCAATGTTATCTTAATATCATATCTTTCCTTAGAAACTAGATTAATTCCTTATTGAGAGAGTACTATAATCATTACAATTAAGATTGGCAAGGACCAATGTTTTCATTAGGAACTAACCTATTCATGAACCAGAGATTGCTGCCGTTGTGTACGCACTAAAGATATGTAAGTGTTACCTTTATGGAGCTTGCTGCAAAATTTTCATAGATCATCAATGTCTTCATTACATCTTCACCAAAAAAGAGTTTAAACTTTTTGTCAACAAAGATGACTGGAATTGATTAAAGATTCCAAACTCATTATGCAATGTCATCTAAGAAAAGCTAACGTTATTGTTGACGCATTAAGCTGCAAATATCAGGAACTTTTAATTTTCACCAAGAAGAATCTTTGATCAAAGAAATGGAGTGATTGGAAATTTGCGTAGTGTTATCATCTCAATTAAATATTATTATCTACTAGTGAGTTGTCAAACCAACTCTAGAGATGCACATTAAAATGGCATAACCTAAAGATGATGAGTACACACTCATATTATATGCTCTATAGGAAGAAGATAGGTCGGAACTTTTGTGTTGACAGCATGATCATTTACTATAGGAGGAGATTATAGGTACTGTGGAACAGTGAGTTATTACAGAATATACTCACGGAGGGGCACCATTTTGTATATGCAGTCTACCTAGGTAACACCAAAATATACCATGATGTGAAATCAATTTTTTGGTAGCTAGGGTTTAAAAAGGATGTAGGAGATTTTGTGGCACAATGTTATGCATGCTGCTTAGTGAAGGTAGAGCATCAGAGGCATGGAAAATCATTGATTGAAAATAGTTGTCTCCAATCGGGATAGTCGATCTACATTTCATTTATGGAAAGTTGTGCAAGCATATTTGGGCACACTCTTGCCCATGGGAACATTATTTCATCCGCAATCTGATGATCAAATAGATGAGTTAATTAATTTCTTGAAAATCTTATATGATGTTATTGCATTACGGTAGAAGCTGGGAGGAGCATTTACTGCAAGCTGAATGTCTTTACAATAATAGCTTTCAAGATTTGATTTATATTCAATCTTGAGGTCTCTTAATAATTTAGGTGCTATATCAATTCTATTGTATTTACTTATACTCTTTGGTTTATGTGTGTATAATAAGATATACACGTGCTATAACGACCTAATGTCGTTATTTTATGAATTAGGTCAAAACCTGCTTCAGACATTAGGGCAAACAAAATTTTCTTTGGATAAAAATAATTTTTAGATCAAAGTGCCTTAATTTGGGAGAATTCGGATAACAGAAACTCCTGCTTTATTTTTCTGAATTATTTAAATTCAATAAATTCAGATTATTGAAATACGTGCCTGAATTTATCGTTTTCAGTGTCGTTGTGTTAAGTATATTATTTAAAGGTTGCTCGAAAAGTTTCATTGATTTTTGAGCGCCGGTTCGACCTCAATTAATTTTTGAAGTTTTAAACTTCAAATATTAATTAAAAATAAAGTATTTGTCCGAATCAAAATTTTTTGGTGCGAGGGTGTTCGTTACAACGTAATACACATCGGTGCCAAGTTTTATTATTTTTGGACGCTAAACAACGGAAAAATGTGAATAATTTAAGTTAAGTATTTATTAAAAAATTTTCTTTATAGAACTTTACTGGGTTTCTGGAAGCAGGCGCCAGGGCGCCCGTGGCTCGGTTTGCATTCAATGCTCCACGTGTTGTTTTGCTCTAAAGGCGTGATACGGCGTGCCATGACACATGGCTATCTGGGGTTGGCACCAAGATGCGCCATAGTGACAACACTTTGGGGTGAGGCACAAAGACATGTATTTGCAATGGTCTTAAGAGCGCATAGGCGCGTCGTAGCGTCTGACGTTTTGAGTTGGCACCGGGGCATGTTGTAGCGTCCGAGGTTTGAGAGATTTATCATTGTGCACTTTTTACTTCTGGCGTCATGGCGTGCGGCAGCACCTGACGTTCTGGATTGAGTGCTATGACACGTCATAGCGCCTGATGCTCTAGATAGGGCGCGTCGTAGCGCCTAACTTTCTGCTCCTTTGAAATGAAATATTATTCATTGTGCTACAAAAATATAAGATTGTGCAAATAATGCTTGAAAAATACCTAAATCACATCAAAACACACATAAATTAACATGCATATTACTATAAACACAGAAACAACATACAATGGGTTGATTTCAACCCTTCTCTTTCTCTTTCCCTTCTTCTCCTTCACAAATACCGACGGCGGTGGAGCCTTTTGCTGGGGCAGGAGAGCATCGATAACTTGAGGCTTCATATATATATATATATATATGTTTTCTTGCAAATGCTTCTATTTTCATCTATTTGTAGGAAACAGATGTACAATTCGCTCATGCTCATATGTACTCACAATATGAATAAGTGTACTTTAAATCTAAGGCAAAAACTATATGTATGCAACTTCATATGTAGATAAATATGTACATGAAAAGCTTTCTAACGCATAATTGATAGTTTAGATTAAGTTAGAGATGTATCTAGAAGATCGATGATATTTGTATACTTATGTATATTTGCATTTAGATTACTTACATGCTACTTTTTGTATATATATATATATATATATATATATTAATATGATTCCAAATAATGATAAAGGAATAGTGTCTTATCCTCATTTATTACACTAAGCCAAAATTACTAATTGTCCCAACAATAATAAATACTTATTACTTTAGAAAGCAAGATTAAGTGGAAGAAAACAATAATAAATAACTGCTGATTTGCTTAGCTTACTAATACTAAGATTAGTTACAAAGTTTTATATCAGCAATTTTTGTTCTTAGAAGCTTACAAGCATGCTTACATCCATATGGAAGAAAATTTATGAAGTAATGATTCTTAATCAATCAACTAGTTAGTAGTGATCTTAACTCTTAACAAGACTTATTAGGCTTTGATAGGCCATTGGCCCACTACGATCCTTATCATTAAATAATCCCCCACTTTTGTCATGCAATTAGGTAGCACCACTCTTGAGAAATAGTGACTTCAAAATTTTCAACATTAAAGAGATAGGAAAAACAAACTCCTTGGTTTAGGAAAGATAATTATTTAATAAGGTGATTTGCTTTGTTATTTTAATTTGTTATGATGTATGCCCTCTCTAGTTGACTAATTGATTTAAATTTGATTATATTATTCAATTAGTAATTCTAAAAATGCAATCATCTTGCATCCTCTTATATGCATAATTCAGATCGACTGATCCAATCATTTGTTAAGACGTACATGTATCTTAACTTGAAAATTCTAATATAATTATTGAATTGACCACTTAATTCCATACATACTATTATTTAGAACTTATTTGCAATGAATTGAGTTATCTATTTTTTAAAAAAATAACTAATTCAATTTTTTTAAGCCTAAAACATTATATCTTAAACAAGCTCAAAATTTAGACATTTCCTAAATTTGAGTTTACTCGTTGAAGTTAGAAATAGTTCCTCTATTGAGGTTAAACTACCTAACTTGCTGATATTATTCTTATAATTCTTTAACTTAGAGGCTAACATTCAAATTTTCACATATCCAAGGAATTTGACTTATACTATCTGCTACTTACATTTTAGGATATTGCCACAAATACAATCGATTATAAAACAGTACAAAAATGTGAATAATAGTTGAAATACTGAAAATAATATAAAATTGAAAGCTGAAAAATTGTAAATTGAAAGATAAAGTGCTGAAATAAAAATGTGGAAAGCTTAAACATATGAATGAAAGTCAAAATCAACGATGAACTCATCAATTGTAAATGTGATCTCTTGTTTTCTACTTTACATTATCTACATGAATAAGATCTGATGCTAAGACACACTCATGTCTTAACCCAAAAAATGTATCACATTTTAGTCTCCTAATCCTATTTAATATTGATGATTTATCATATTCTTAATTATTTATAACTTAACTCCAAGATAATGAATCTTGAGTAAGTACCCAAACTCAGATCAAGATTTACTCTTGATCATGCTTCCTATGCTAGGCTAATTAATATTATATAAGACGTGAATGCCACTATGATTATGCTAAGAAATCTATTGAATCCTAGCACAATTAAGTTAGCAATTACTAGACTAAGTTTGCCACTTCCTGCTGAGTATTTTGTCTTTCCCAAGTAACAAACTAGCGGACCTCACAATGGCCCCCATAATCATTCAGGTAATCGAATTGGCAGACACTATATTGGTCCCACATATAATTTTTCAAATAATAAGATTGGCAAATACCATATTGGATTCACATACAATCTTCTAAACAATCACAATGGCAAGACTCCATATAGGGACCCATCTTATTTTTCAGACACATTATGTTTAGTTGCATTGCATAATATGTTTAGAAAGCAATGGCAAATAAGTTTGTTAAAAAGCAACAATAAGTAAGTTCGTTAAAAAGCACTGCATATTTTGGAAATTCTTGTATAATACATTATGTAAAATAAAAACAATAAACATACAATTAACCCAAATAAGAAATGCATAAACAATCTAGGCATGTACATGCATATGAGAAACATACTCTTCAATTCGCATTATTTTCATTTTTTCCCCTCATCTCATGAGACAAGTGACTTTTCTCTTAATTCGAAAATGGAGTCATCTTATTTTTCAAGAAGAGAAATGCTATTTAGATCTGCTGATGTGGCACTCAGAAAAATTTATCTAATGAGATTTGAATATCATTTCAATACAAATTTAAAAATTAATATTTGTATTATTTTAATATAAATAAATAAATATTAATAAAATAATATTCAAATCTCATTGAATGAGTTTTTTTGGGTGCCACAACAACAGGAATACAATTTCTCATATCATTTAGGCTATTTGGAGTTGCTCCCAAATTATATTTTGTGATGTTTTTTTGTTTGTTTAATCATTTTTTCTTTCTCTCAACTCCTTTATTTAGGTTTCTTCTGATTCTTACTACAAATAAAATGCTTTATTTTAATATATATGTATATATTAAATGGCTACAAAAAACAAAAAGAAGGGAGCCCATTTAAACTAACGATAGTGTAATTTTCCATGGTGAAACTAGCCTCCCATTATAGCTTCTGTTGGGATAGGGACAAGACTATTGCTATCATATTTTTAATAATGAAATATTTAGCAATTTCCCCCTCCTCACTAAATTATGAGCTTTTTTATTGATTTTATTATAATGTCTTCTTGTGTTGACTAATGCCATGCAAAAATTAGTACCAAGGTGCTACATCGCGCCGTAGTGCAATTACCACAATTTTCTTAGGCGTCGTAACACACCACAACGCCACATTGCCCGAGACCAAGGCGCTATATCACCCCGCAATGCTGAATGGGTTGAAACCAAGGCACCACAGCGTGCCATAGTGCCAAATTAGTCAAAATCCTTGCACCACTGCGCGTTGTAGTGCGCGCCATAAATTTGCCTTGAAAACCTGTTTCAAGTATTTAAAAGACCAAAAACAGTAAATCTTCTGGTTCCCTATGTCAAAATTAAATGCAAATGCCAAAATAGCTTCAGTGCCAACGGAATAAAGGAATATAATTAATTAACTTCAAGACTTGATGGAAAATTGATGGCTGCTTGAAGTAGAGAAGGGCTGGAGAAGGTATTATAAAAGGGGAATTTTTTTTTTTTTTAAAAGGTTCTAAAATTCAGTTAGAAAACTCCATTCAAAAAGGAAGCCCTAATATGAGAAGAGAAGGTTTACAAGGAGGCGGCCTAGTAAGGAAGATAAAAGCACTATAAGTAAGGGAGAAGACAAAGGATGAACATAGATGAAGGCGGAGAGAATGCTTACAAGTGTTCATATGTATCGTATTCATTACTTAGTCTTTTATTCTATCTTTTGTAAGAACAATGTATGTGCTCATTATTTCTTATACCTTTCTTAATTTCATTGTAATGGCATCATAAACCCCCTTTGGGGAGTGTAAGGTGAAGAACATGTGGTGAGTCTTACAATATTGTGTATGTAGTCTCTTTAGTTTTAATGAAAAATCATGTCGAACTAAAAACATTTTTATATTTAAATGAACAAAATGAATTGTTGAATGAGTTGTGTTTAATATTTATCAAACAATATTATCTTTATAAAAAGCCTGATTGAGCTTGATGATCGCTTATCTAAAATATGTGCACTCTTGAGCTCTCACCCAACGAATGAAAGTGGCATTATTCGCTGAGCGAAACAGCTCGTGCATAACTTCTAGACAAGAAGATTGATCATTTGAGCCATGAGAACATTATGAAAAATATCTAAGCTCTATAGTTCGATCCATAACACTAGGAGGAGACATGTTAGGTAGTGGATGATGTGACATAGTTCACATAGGTCATAATCAAATATAAGTTAAGGTATGGATCTGATGCATATGAGCTGAGACTCATCTATATAGCTCCATTACCCACTCTTGATTTATGTGAGATAATAGAGCGCATTAAGCTATGAACGAAGTGACATAAGCTCATTTAGTTTCGTAGCTCATTACCTCAGCTAAACTAAGAGTTGAAGCGTGCGAGCCATAGATGGAATCAAGATCATGATCTTATAAAAAATATGAATTTTATCGCTTCGATATAAGGATAATTTTCACTCATAAAAGAATCACGAAGATATCTACGCGCTGGGATTGAACCCAAGTGTATTCATCTAAAGCACTAGATAGGATCTCAACATCTTTAAATATCTCATTTGAAATGCTAGATCTTTTGATAATATAATAAAAATTAAGACAACTAAGTTAAGACATGACATCAAGAAGAGAGTATTTATGCACACAGATATGATAAATTACATGTTTGAATCATAACTCTTCCCAATTTATTAACTTGATTATTAAATCATTTAATTTAAAAAAGTTTAATTATTAGGGACAAAATATTAAATTGTTAATTGCTTAAATATTATTGAAAGTAAATACACTCTAGTAAAAATTTACATATTGTTCCTAGAGGATGATAAATATTAAGATCTCACCATCCCATATTATTTCAAACTACATACAC
Organism: Gastrodia elata; assembly: GCA_016760335.1. Taxonomy (NCBI): domain Eukaryota; kingdom Viridiplantae; phylum Streptophyta; class Magnoliopsida; order Asparagales; family Orchidaceae; genus Gastrodia; species Gastrodia elata. Next base: position 41,587,340 of record CM028677.1, read on the forward strand.
TTGCATGCAAGTGCATACTACGTAATTTTAGTTTGTCATTTACTATTGAATAACTTTTGTTCCCTGCGTTCACCAGCCTCACTAATGAAATTCCTAAAATGGAGAGAAATCTTTTGGATTAATTCTATCTCAATCTCACCATGAAATGGATTGGACCAAACTTGTGTTCTCAAGTTGGTTTGTAGTGTATGAAACTTGACCCATTAAGCTCTCCATCCTATAAAACCCTTCCAAAATTTTCCCATATTTTCTTTTACGTAACTGGCGTCGCCCTAGCATCTCTCAAGCTCAAGCCAATACCACATTTTCTCCTCAAAGAATCCATTTCTCCTTCTTAAGCTTTTCTGAACATAGAAGCACTATGACGATGCTTCAGCACCCCACCCAAGCTACCAAGACTCTGAGGAGATCTTCCTATAGGAGGATGTATGAAAAATGCTGCATCTTAGGATAGCTCTGTTGATCCACAATTTCTAGAACAAGCGTAGGAAGCATGTACCATCCTCTAAACACTCTTATCTGAATTGAATAGGGGGTGTTTAGATACTTTTCTCACGTCTAATTTCTTATAAATGAATTCAATAAATATTTTCCTAGCTCTTAGAATTTATTGGGAATCAATAATAGTTAGATAAGATCAAAATGTGAAAGTCATTTGGAGTTTGTATCTTATTAAGTTTGAAGCCATCAATGAGATGGTGTAGGTACTTCTAGAAGCTCTAAATGACTATTAAACTTGTTTTGAGAAATAGGTACCTGATTGGCAAACTCATAAGAACCCAAGCCATCAAAAATGGCCTTTGACAACACCATCATATCCAAGATATATAATAGAGATCAGATAGAGGCCAGACGAGTAACCATCTGATGACCTAGAGCATCACATAGGCCTTTTGGGTTGAGGTGATTCAGCTTGATCTATGGAATGTGCAAGGATTGAGTTCAAGTTGGAAGTTGGTATGTTCTGAGATAAAATAAGATTAAATTTTTGATGAAATGGGAATTGAGATGATGATCAATAAACCTTAGCATTAGGGGGATTTTGTAGATTCCTGGGTTTAAGGATAGGGATTTGGTGCTTAGTTGAATCACCACAACGTAGGGATTGTCTTAGGATGAAATTGGAGCTTGAGGATAGGCTAAGAATGTAGTATTTGATGCAAATAATAAACCCTAGAAATCAACTTTGGTAGAAATAGGGTTCCGACTATTTGATGTTCTAGCCATGGGGCTTTTCATGCTGTCAGGTGTGCCGAGAGACAAGGAACATGTTGGTGTTTGAATTAGGGTTTGGAATGTGGTTTGTTAGTTCGAGAAATTATGTTTGAAGAAAACCCTAGGTCACCATATCAAAGATTGTTCATCGAGGAAGATGTACATTGATCAGATCCTTTAAGTTTTTGTAGATCCGATAGAGGAGGGATATTGAATCCAGTCATTGTAGATATGATATAAATTAGATAATAAATTGAATCCTTTAAGAAAAATTCAAAAAAATGTATTAAATAATTCAGATTGTGTTTTTATAATATTTTGATGAATGAAATAAGGATCAAAATGATCAATGAAAATGAGGAACAATAAACTCAAATAAAGTTGAAAATTCTATAATTATTTTTTTAATATTCACTAATCAAAATTTAGATGGACTAGTGAATGTAAAGCTACCCAAAATTCTAATTTTCATGAATAAGATGTCAATGGTCTTGTATTAATTTTTAGAACTCTAAAATAGATGATTTGGAACATTTCAGAGATGAAATAATATAAGTCATTTTTAGGACATTAAAATTATAATATTTTGCCGAATAATTAGATAAGTCTAGATTTGCATCAAAATTATTTTTAATTATTTTAAGATAATTAGAACCTTGAAAAATATAAGCAAAGTCAGCTTGAATATAAAAACTTAATAGGATAAGTGGTTAGCTCAACTTAAGATTTGATTAGATATAAACCTATGATCTAAAGTGATTTGAGTCTAGTGAAACACAAATTAAATTGTACTATGAAATATGAATTTATTCCTTGGAAAAGTTAATGTATAAAGTTGGATTAGTCTTGCTAACCCAATATTCAGTTGTTACAATATTTATTAGGGGAAATAAATATATGACCTAATTTGCTCAATGAATGATAGCATCTAATGAGTTATCTTGCTTGATGGCAATGTGCGGCAACCACTTGAATAGTATCCATTGATATTATAGATGTTAGAAAACAAAACAAATGAGGCACGTTGAGCATTAAAAAGAAGAACATATATAAATGCCAAGGATAAGCTTGGATGGGTCCCAATGGGAGTTAAGATAATACACCTCTTTGTTGATGTACAGCTTAAAAAACAAGAGTATGAGCAAAAACTTTTGAATAAGGAAGCTACTACAATACTCTTTCCCGCAGTACTCTTATGAGATTTAAGAATCTAAATGAGTTGTCATTAATAATGACAGATTTCTTAAAAGGAAGCTACTGCAATACTCCCAAATATATTCTTTTCAGTACCTCACAATCATTAAAGCACTTAAAATTAATATTTTAACTCATTAAAATTGAGATTCACTAATCAAAATCACGATTAAAAATTCATTAAAGATCAATAATCATTTAAGAAAAATATAGGAAATATTTATTGGGGCATTGAAGTATTTTCCTTTTTAAAAATCTTGATGATTAGCCATTAATAATGATCCTTCTAGACAGTGGTTTGATTTGTCGATAAAAAGAAAGCAAGAAATAAATAATATCTTAGTAAGAAAACCATAATTACATTTCTTATAGGCTTATTCTAATATATGTTTGATAGAAATATTACTGTCTTTTTATTATAATTTTTTTTTTTTTTTTTTTTTTTGGAAGTTAAGTAATTTTATCTTTAATATTTCTATGAAGGACAAATTATTTCTTCTTAATTTAATAATGCTTAGAAGATGAGGCTTGAGTCGAATCACCAAAGTTTTATGTGCTATTTTTAATATAAAGATAAAAAAATATTGTAGTTTGTCAAAAAAAAATTAATGGCGTTGCAATTTTAGTAAATTTCTACAATTTGAAGTAAAACTCAGAAAGGAACCCATTCAAGCTAGCAACAATTACATAATTTTATGGTGAACCCAATTTAGCCTCTTTTGAAATAAAGACAAGATTATTGTTATTTAATGATTTTTTTTTTGATAATGTTCATATTAATTTTATCATTTAGAGTCACATTAATTTAAAATAGATTGGAGAAAGAATTAGTGACAAACTTAGCAATCTCCCCTTCATTGTTAATTAATGAATCTTCAAGTGAATTAATTTCATTATTATAGTGTCTTCTTGTGTTGACCAAAGTTATACAAAAACTAATATCTCTCTCATTAAACTTCAATTGAGACTATAATTGTATTTCCAAAAGGTGTTAATGTTATTGTGATATTATATAAGCATGGAAAAACTTCATCTTATTATATACAAAGGGGTCTTTTTTGCACGTTTTATCATAGAATGTGACAAAATTTTCTTTAGTTATGAGATTATAAGGATGTTCCCAAGACTTTTTTTATTCCAAAAATAGAATGATTGATATGGAATTTGTGCGTATATTAGTATTTGTAACAACTATAGTGTTGTTACCTGTTAATTAGTAGTCAAATCAAATTCACTTTCCAATTTATATTAGTGTTAAGAGCCTACACCTCGAGTTTCGTACGATTTGGAGATCGTCTGACACTTTCTAACATTTTCTAATTTTTCAATAATTATGATAATGCCTATTTTATTTAGACCTCAGAATAAAAAATGGAGTCCGCCATTAGACTCATCACCCTCAAATTAGCTAGGGGCAATATTTTGAAAGTGTTTGGAAGTCTTTAAATTTTCCCAATTATTTTAATATTATTTAAATACTCAAAAATTTCAATAATTAATTTGACATCCGATCAAAAATTTGATTGCATTTTTAAGTTCTTCACCCCTCAAGTAAAATTTTGAGATTTTTTGATTTCCATTTGACTTTTTAATTTTAAAAATTAATTAGGATAATTTAATAATTAAATATTCATTTGAATTTAATAATATATAATATATTTAAGATAACCAACGACCAAAAATATCAAAAAGGCAGAAATCCGCCGTTATGATCCAAACACAAAAGAACAAATTCACACAATCTGAGCCGTCCACCAAGTTTAAGGAAGATCTAACGGCCTACATCTAATTAATTAGATCTGGCCGTTGGACTTGCTTTTTGATTCGACAGTCCGGATGGAGACACTGTACGTCTCCTTTGCCTCACTGCCGTCGTACCTTGCTGAGGGAGGAGTGGAGGTACGATCGCTTAGCTGGCCTCCCTCATCCGCAATTAAGTCCCTACCTCCTCATTTCATCCTTGACACTCATTGAAAGCTTTTGCGGGAGCTTAGTGCTGCGAGAGCTGCGAGCTGAGGAAGATCTTGAGCTGCTCGGTGATTTTATTTTTTGCGAACCCTAACCCTAGAACAAGAAGACGAAGGAGTAAGGTACGATCTCCTTATTGTTTTCCATTCATCGATTTACTGATTAATGCATTCAATCGAATGTTTTGTAATTAGGTTAGTATTTGATTGAGCCGATTAGACTTTGAAGAGCCCGATCGAACTCCAGTACCTCTTGAAAGGATAATAATATTTCTACTCACTGTATTTGTTTATTTATGTGATTTAAGATGCAAAGTAGTTAGATCATTCATGCTCTTTTTGCAAAAACAAATTCTGTAGAATTTTTATCTCTGCGTTTCAGAATCGCCTGCTTCCCCTTTCCCTCATGAACCCTAATTTTCAATCTAAAGAATCTCCCTTTTTTTTTCTCTGCAATATGTGATGTTTAGTTAAAATGCAAGCTTAGAAATTAAGGTAGGCTGTGCGATTATTGATCAGTCGAGCTCGATCAAAACTGATCGAGCTCGTTCTGATCATACCATCCTGCTCTCATATCCATTGTGAAAATGAAATTAGGGCTCCTGGTTTGATGAACCTAGGAGCATTTTAAAATAGGGTTTTCATAATATGATATGAGATCTCAGTTTAAGCTTCGCATTTTTGGCTCGAGCGCATCTTCAGGTGGCTCACAGTGCGAACGCAGTGATACCCTAAATCCCATGCGTTCGAACCTGACGGGGAAGAAGAGACGGTCTGTCGACCACCATCCTTTGGATCGGCCGGTTCATTTTTATATGAACTGCACCGTTATGCTTCAGACCACGTGGCATAAGGAATTATTAATCCTTGCTGTCAACGCCGATATAATGTAAGCAGTTAGTTAATCTAATTAATGGAAAATGAAATATATAAAGTGATTAATATGAACTAATGTAGAATTTATTTTACTAATAACTTGCAAAATACATATCTAAAATATGCGAAATTATATACTGTTTTGATCAGAAAAATGTGTATATCATTAATACGACATTTAATTTATGTTTTGCTGATTATTTTCATTAATCACAGTTTAAGTTAATTAACTTATTGTAATTAATTTCTATACTTTGCATGTGACTTAACTAGAGTAATTGATGTCCAAATTTGATATATAAATAATCTATTTCAATCACAAAAATATGTAGGACAATAATATGAAATCAAATTTAGGTATTGAATTCTAAATTTCTTAATAATTTTTTAACCCTAATTAGGAGTCCTCCAAACCTTAATTTTCCAATGTTGTCTAATTTTGACATACGTAGTATCATTCTTCCCCTTATGATATAAGGACTTCATATATACTTTTATATTTTTGTTTGGACAATATTTGAATGATTTAGATATTTGGCTCATTAATTAGTATTAAGTTGCATTTTTCTAATTTTCGAGAATGCATGTTTTAGATGTTTTAAGTCTTTAGACAGCAAATATGTCTCACTTTACTTCACATATAACTTCAATTATATGTTTGAGACTTAATTGTACATAAGTTTGATAATTGGAATGCTTATCAATTAATTATTTTAATCTTCATCCTTAATAGAATTGCTATAAGATTGAATTAAAATCATGATTTGCTAGTTATCTTTAAAGCTAGATGTCAATTCTAATTAGTATTGATAACATTAACATTTATATAATTGCAATGTTATGAATCTATTTGGATTTGTTCATAGCATATTTTCTAGATTTAATGTCCTTTTATAAAATGCATCACATGAAATTTAGGAACCTAACTTGTATGATTTGCTTCCACAATCTTAGCTAACATATTCCAAGATTGTAGATTATTAATAGCTTGCCTTCTTATCATATTATAATTTCATTTGAATTAGCATTCTATGATTTGAATTTAACCTTAATGATAGTTCCTTAACTTCTAGACTTTACCTTGGATTCTTAAATAAAATGAGGATTTGTGTGCTAGTAATGTACCTCATTTCACTAAGTGATCTTAATAAAATTAGTGCCCAATAATTTGATTTGAATTTTAATACACATCTCCCTTTGCTCTTAATCTTATATTATAGTTCTCTAATGATTAAATTAAAAACCCCTTACCTTCCTAACCTGTTTAAGACATCTTATAGACTTCATTTAATCTACAATCTAGAATAACCTAGAACTTGCAGTTAGTAGTCTATTCTTTCCCTTATACTTAGATTATTCATACCAATTGATCTTAACTAGATTAGTGAATGTTTTGATTGGAAACCTTTTATTTGTAAGTTAAGTTGATGAAGTTAGTAGGTTGTATATTAACCTCCACTTCCTTTAGCTTAGTAATCCATTAGTATTAGTCTTTCTTACTAGTTTCATAAACTTTAATCATTAATCTATTTGATTTGCTTAGTTTAGGACTAGTATATAATGATTTTCATTTGCATGAATATACTATAAATTATTATCTCATTTCATAAACTAAATCAATATACTATTTCTCCAAAACTCTTTCACTTATACTATTAGTTACAATAGGCTTAAAGATCATTATATATAACTCAATTGGGAGTCCAATTAGCTCCAATCATTAAGTAGATCATTAAAATTAGACAACTTCAGATATCATATAATTTACACTTATTTGATTTTATTTGAATGCTTAGTTAGCTTTGAGCTATTCCTTTGAACATACATATAATATTTTGTGCATAAATAAAACTTTCATAAGACTATATGGGTTTTACTATAGCGGATAGCCAATGGCAGGCTAAAGAGGAGACATAAGGTGACCTCATATTTTTAGAGGGTGAATGTGAGTGTTTATTTTCATTGAGACCCCGCTTTCCTTTACTAGTTAAGCAGACGTGCTTAGCTCCTCGTTTCATTCTGTAACGTGCTCGCAGAATGAGTCTTTTCATAAATAATTTCAATAAATAAAATATGAGTTCCTTTACAATCTTATTAATTATGAGATCTCATCATAGCTTTTTAGCTATGTTTCCTTTGCATAGTTCTAGACTATGCATTCTTAGCCAAGAGGCTAAGATCTTTTTTTATTTATTATGCTTTGCATTTTCTATTTTCAGTGTTGTGCTTTACTTACCTATAGTTCATATAGAATACAATGTATGTTGCTTTAATTTTATTTAAATACTTCACTGCTTTTTTTTTTTATCTTACTTAGTATAATTTCCATTGGACATCTATATGTTTTTATTTCATTTACTTTTAAATACACATCAGTAGTTTCTAACCTTATTTAGGATGCTTTTCCCTTACCTTTTTGGTTACACGCTAGAACAATTATACTTATGAGTTCTTTTACTCCTTTTCCTTTCATCCTATTTTTCCTTACATATATATTTACTTCATTTCTTTACTTGAATGCCTTTAAATGCTCCGCTGTAGTTTTCATATTGTAAATTAGCTTGTGATATCCAATTAAATTTTAATAAATAATTAGCTAATTTTAAAATATGCTTAGACTATTTAATCTAACTACCTTTTTCTTTTTCTTGGCTTTGCCCTATCATATTTTTAATACTAAAAATATGATAGATCAAGAGAAATATCAATCAACTGGAGCTTGACCTAGTACATAAAGATCTTATAAAATATGCTTCCACTTTTCTTATAATTTCATTTACTACTTGTGAGAGAGTGACTTTATTTTCATTTACTCTTTTATTTTTAAAGGCTTGTAATAATTAAATTTTATGTGATGTTCTTACTTTTTTTTGTGATGGGTATACTTACTTATATTTACATGCTTGGATTGAATGAGTGGATAATCTTACATATTCTACTTGCACTTGTTTCATATCTCCCCAACTTCTTTCATTGCAATTTTCTTAATTTAACACATTCACAAAGATACTTGGTTAATATAGCATTTATTATTGGGTTAGCTTTCTTCTAATTTGATATTAAATGCTATGGTAATGCTCCAATGTTGAATTGAGTTCCTATTCGATATTAAGGTTGTTACAATTGGTATCAGAGTTAAGGTTGAAAATGTTAAGTTAAAATGAGATATCCACTCATCCAAAACAAATAACACAGAAAAGCAAAAGTATTTAAGAATGTCACCTTAGGAAAGTGAACAAAATTTCAATTCAATAATTGATTTAATCATAACTTGTACTCTAAAATTGACTCTGAGATGTCAAATTAAGTTTGAACTAAAACACTTTACTAGATCATTCTTTCAATTTTGGGAGAATGACCATTGGTTTAGCTCGACATACGGACGAGTATACTTTGGAGTGTCTGAAGCAGGAGGTGATGTGTTGAACAAAATTTTGAGGTATTGCATGTTTTGAGGTGACTGCATCCCGCAGTTGGCAAGGGAATGGATTTCCCGAGTCACCACCATGTTTGAAGCAATATCTTGCCCCGATCACGTACGCCTCAAAATTTTGAACCAATTCTTCGACAACTACACCAAAGATTGGTGGGTTCACACATACGACGTACTCGTGCAAGCTAGTAGACGACTCCACAATGCTTCTCTTTATACTGATTTTGAGTTCATGTTTTATGATAAATTCTGTAAATGATCTTCTAGATTCCCTTCATAGTAGCTTTGTATAGTAACTTTCATAGTAACTTCTATATAGTAGCTTCTATTTACTTTGTACTTTAATATAGTTCTCATATGCACTTCATATCTCTTAAATATTAATGAGAAACTTTCCATTTTTTAGTTTCTGAATTTTATTTTTCTTTATCTTCTTAGAATGAATCCTGATCAGGATAATTATGTCCCATCAGTAATTAAGGAAGCTAAACCAATTGCTCTATCTCCTTATGAAGAGATGAATCATATCATGGATATGTTTAAGATTATGATAGAAGCTCAGACAAGAGCAGTTGAGAGAATGGCTTCTGCTAGTACCCCCTCTCATCCATCTCCAACTCCTTTATCATCCCTAATTCTACAAAAATCATCTCAAGTTTCATTTCAAACTTCCCCAACCCCACTGACAGACTATAAATACGTCTACGCTTACACACAAGTGTACGTGATCTGAAGTAATAATTTAGAATGTGAGTTCTGAGATTTATCATCCTCAGGGAATTGGGTGTTTTGTTATTAAGGTATATTTATATTCAAAAATGTTTAAACTATACGTATTTTGTTTAAACTTCGGATATCACATAATTTACACTTATTTGAATTTCTTTGAATGCTTGCTTAGCTTTGAGCTATTCATTTGAACATACATACAAGATTTTGTGCATAAATAAAACTTTCATAAGACTATAGGGGTTTTACTATGGTGGATAGCCAAGGGCAGGCTAAATATGAGATATAAGGTGATCTCACATTCTTAGAGGGTGAATGTGAGTGTTTATTTTCATTGAGACCCCGTTTTCCTTTACTAGTTAGGCAGACATGCTTAGCTCCTCATTTCATTCTATAATGTACTTGCAGAATGAGTCTTTTCATAAATAATTTCAATAAATAAAATATGAGTTCATTTATAATCTTATTAATTATGAGATCTCATCATAACTTTTTAGCTATGTTTCCTTTGCATAGATCTAGACTATGCATTCTTAGCTAAGAGGCTAAGATCTTTTTTTATTTACTATGCTTTGCATTTTCTATTTTCAGTGTTGTGCTTTACTTACTTATAGTTCATATAGAATACAATGTATGTTGCTTTAATTTCATTTAAATGCTTCACTACTTTTTCTTACAGTACTTAGTATAATTTCCTTTGGACATCTACATGATTTTATTTCATTTATTTTTAAATGCACATCAGTAATTTTTAGTCTTATTTAGGATACTTTTTCTTTACCTTTTTGGTTGCATGCTAGAACAAAATTATATTTTTGAGTTCTTTTACTCCTCTTCCTTTCATCCTGTTTTTATTTACAGTTATATTTACTTTCTTTCCTTACTTAATGCATTTAAATGCTTCGCTACAGTTTTCATATTGTAAATTAGCTTGTGATATCAAATTAAATTTCAATAAATAATTAGCCAATTTTAAAATGTGCTTAGACTGTTTAGTCTAACTATCTTTTTCTTTTTCTTGGTATTTGCCCTATCATATTTTAAATACCAAAAATATGATAGATCAAGAGAAATATCAATCAAGTGGAGCTTGACCTAGTACATAAAGATCTTATAAAATATGCTTCTAGTTTTCTTATAATTTCATTTACTACTTGTGAGAGAGTGACATTATTTTCATTTACTCTTTCATTTTAAAAGCTTGTAATAATTAAATTTTATGTGATATTCTTACTTCTTTCTATAATGAGTATTCTTACTTACATTTACATGCTTGGATTGAATGAGTGGATAATCTTGCATATTCTACTTGCACTTGTTTCATATCTCCCCTACTTCCTCCATTGTGATTTTCTTAACTAACACCCTCACAAAGATACTTGGCCAATATAGCATTTAGTATTGAGTTAGCTTTCTTCTAATTTGATATTAAATTCTATGGTAATGCTCCAATGTTGAATTGAGTTCCTATTCAATATTAAGGCCGTTTCAGTTGGTATCAGAGTTAAGGTTGAAAACGTTAAGTTAAAATGAGATATCCACTCATCCAAAACAAATAACATAGAAAAGCAAAAGTATTTAAGAATGTCACCTTAGGAAAGTGAACAAAATTTCAATTCAATAATTGATTTAAACATAACTTAAACTCTAAAATTGTCTCTCAGATGTTGAATCAAGTTTGAACTAAAACACTTTACTAGATCATTCTTTCAATTTTGGGAGAATGACCATTGGTTTGGCTAGACATACAGACGAGTATACTTTGAAGTGTCTGAAGCAGGAGGTGATGTGTTGAACAAAATTTTGAGGTATTGCGTGTTTCAAGGTGACTGCATTCCACAGTTGGCAAGGGAATGGCTTTCCCGAGTAACCACCATGTTTGAAGTAATATCTTGCCCCAATCACGTACGCCTCCAAATTTTGAACCAATTCTTCGACAACTACACCAAAGATTGTTGGGTTCACACATACGACGTACTCGTGTGAGCTAGTAGCGACTCCACCATGCTCCTCTTTATACTGATTTTGAGTTCATGTTTTATGATAAATTATGTAAATGATCTTCTAGATTTCCTTCACAGTAGCTTTGTATAGTAACTTTCATAGTAACTTCTATATAGTAGCTTCTATTTACTTTCTACTTTAATGTACTTCTCATATGTACTTAATATCTCTTAAATATTAATGAGAAACTTTCCATTTTTTAGTTTCTAAATTTTATTTTTCTTTATCTTCCTAGAATGAATCTTGATCAGGACAATCATGTCCCATCAGTAGTTAAGGAAGATAAACCAAGTGCTCTATCTCCTTATGAAGAGATGAAGCATATCATGGATATGTTTAAGATTATGATAGAAGCTCAGACAAGGGCAACTGAGAGAATGGCTTCTACTAGTACCCCATCTCATCCATCTCCAACTCCTCCTCTATCATCCCTAATTCTACAAAAATCATCTCAAGTTTCATTTCAACCTTCCCCAACCCCACCTGAAGTTCTTTCCCCAATTTCAAAGATAGCTACTATTGCATAACAACCTACTTTAGGTCCTATTGTGGATGCTTTCTTACTAATTTTCCTTCATCTGAATCCACCTACCTTCAATGGCTCCTCTTCGCCTATGGAAGCTGCTGACTGGTTCAAGACATTAGAAAAGCTCTTAGCCAGTATCAAGTGTCTAGAAAGCAATTGCATTCTCCTTGCTACTCACCTCTTTTAATACGAGGCTGAATATTGGTGGGATAGCGAGCTAAAGGCTCGTTTTTCTACAATTTACATTGAAGATATCCCATGAGTTTAATTTGAGCAAGTATTCCGTGATGAATTCATCCCTCCCTCTGCCCAAACTATCATTGAGGATGAATTCATGCATATAACTCAAGGAAACCATTCTGTTAATGATTGCAAAATGGAGTTTAGGAAACTCTCTCGATTTGCTCATAATCTAGTCTGCACTGATATGGCTAGATGTAGTAGATTCCCTAAAGGATTGAGGGATTCAATTAAGAGTCATCTGATGTCTTTACATCATGATGATTTTCCGAAATTATTGGAAGGTGCAAGAATGATAGAGCATCATCAGGCTCACATGGAGTTGAAGAAGCATCCACATCCTCAATCCTCTAGATCGGAACCCTTCAAGAGGAACCATCCTCAGGGTTCAAAAATCTTCCAGATTACTCAGATTAAAGGCCAGCAGGGTGGGTCGACCACTAAGTGTAATAGACTGCACCCCTATGGGAAGTGCTATCACACCGGCAACTGGTGTTACATATACGACAGGGTCAACCACCGTCACTGGGAATGAAGTGCCAACTGTACAATTAATAAAATGAAGATCAATCATCAACCTTCATTTCAGAACCCTACTCCCTATAACTCTCAAGCGCCACTTCCTGCTCCTATGCCTCCTCCATATAGTGGGAGTGCTCCAGGCCAAAAGCGAGCACCTTCACAAGCCAAGAGGCAAGGGTAGAGTAGCTGTGCTAAAATATATAGTTTTTTAGGACTGGCTAGATATTACAGATGATTCATCCATGGATTTTCCCAAGTAGCCTTTTCGTTAACTTAGTTAACTTGTAAAGAAGTTCCTTTCATTTGGAGCACATCATGTAAAGAAGTATTTTAGAAGTTAAAACAGTTGTTAACTTCTATACCAGTCTTAGTACTACCTTAAGATGGAAAAGATTTTTAGATTTATATTGATGCCTCTAAGGTAGGATTGGGTTGTGTTCTGATACAAGATCACTGTGTTATAGACTATGCCTCTAGACAACTTAAGCCTAATGAGAGTAATTATCATGTGCATGATTTAGAACTTACAGGGGTAATTTTTGCTCTAAAGATTTGGAGAAATTGCCTGTACGGAGTTAAGTGTGAGATGTTTACTGATCATCAAATTCTGAAGCACATCTTCACTCAAAAAGGACTTAACTGCAATATAAAGGAAGGTAAGAATAATATAGCGAAGAAAAGAAGGTAAAAATCTATGAAGGTAGGTGAATGACGTTGTCTCCTGCCCTCATTGACCATTTCTCTATAAGCACGATTTCACCAGTCTATAGCACTTCATTCCAAGAGCTGATCCAGTATTTGAAGATGCGTACAATCTAGGCCACTAATGGCATAAAAGGCGTTAGTCACTCTATGAAGCCATTTTCTTGCTACGGGGGCAAGATCACTGCCTCTATAGATGGGGGACTTGAGTATCTTGTTAAGCACATCTACTTAGGTTAGTGACACCCCATGGCATGATCTTCCAAATTTGGTGTAGTGCTGATATTTACTATCCCAATATATGTAGAATAGCCTAGTATAATAGCTCAAGTTCATCTCATTGTTCTCCATCTATTTAGTATTATCAACTCTTATTAGCCCTACTTAACAAATTTACTCACTAATCCATACTAGTTCATCCCTAACTAGTCTTACTATGTTTTTTCTTATATTTTACTGATGTGATTGTAATGGTAATTTTCTATGCATTTACTTTTCCCTTATCTTAAACTTTTTTGATACCAACAATAATGATCTAGTGTCAGAATAGCTACCATGATTCAACACTGAGCATCACTATAGTGTTTAATATATGGTTAGTATATCTTAACCCACTATTAAGTACTATAAGGGGCAAAGGATCAATAAGATGGGAAAGATAGATACATTTACAAACATAATAATAAACATTACTATGATATTCATCCAGATAAAATAAAAGAAAAATATTCATCCCATATTTCCATAAATAAAATATCCAAACATACTGTGGGGACCCTCCACGTCAGGTTGATAACAGAGGATCAACCCCGCATGAGGCTCCCTGTCAAGGAATTCGATTGAGCAGTTTAAATTGTACAATAAGAAAGTAGAAATAAAATCATCCATTTATTTAAAATAAGATTACATCACATAGTTTAATTTATTACAACAACATAATGTAAAAAAAAAAAAGAAGAGAGATATGCTAGGCTGATCCTCCACACTTCTCAGCTACCTCGATCTCCACTAGCTTCTGACCTGACACATAAAAGTGCGGGTGTTGGAATGTCGGTTAGTTCCATAGACTAAGTACGAGATATCAGCATACATTTATAAAAGTGTTAGGGGTAAGCAATAAAGAGATAAATATGCAAAAGTTTTATTCTGCAAAACAAATTGTTAGGTTCATATGAAAATTCACAGAAAAGTACTAAATTTTATCAAAATATGTCATAGGAATCAGTATAATATGATATATCTTGCATCAATAAGCATAATCATAAGCAATTTGTCCTGTTGGGCAAACATAGAACATTGGGGTCAGATAGAATGTGGGCTCATATCATAACAGTATACCGTACTGTGCCCCTATAGGCTACAGCATGCTTCCTTATCTCCCATCTTGACTAGCTTTGCCATTATTCCCACCCAAGCCACCGTTTCGAGAACCCAAAATAATGCATGCATTCTCAAGATATTTCATTCAGTATTTATAGTGGCAGTAATTGATAACTTAAACAGAAAAGTAAAACTGAATTTTAAGGTTCAAAGTGGTGCTAAAGCGTTTAAAAAAAAGTAAGTAATAAATATAAGAAAATATATGGTACCTTTTTTATGTGATCCCTAAGCTACCTGTATGATTTAGTATTTAGTCTAATTAGTGATTAGTTGATCAATCCTACTAATAAGGCTACTTGTGGTAAATTTAAGTTTTGACATGCTTTACGATGCACAAAAAGGGCTGTGCAAGTTTTATTTCTTAATTATTTATCTAAGTTATCTGGGTGATCACGAGCACATCATTGATGGTTTTGCCAAAATTTTAAAATGGCATGCTTTACGAGGTAAAATAAATTTTTAAAATTCGGATACCAAATCTAAAATCTGATTACATTATCAGAATCCTTGAATTTTTCTGATCATTTTGATATATAATTTTACTATATTTGGACTTCGATTTTGAAAGATATGAATTTTTAAAATTTTGGGAATTTTCTGAATTTTTTAATATTTTTGGGGTTGACGGAATATTCTGTTACCGTTAACGGTTTCCATTAAGTCACTGTTACTGTTGACGGTAATGAAATATTCCCTTTTCGTTAACAGTGGATGACGGGTGCCACGTGGCGACCGCGTGGCTGACATGTGGCTGCCACGTGGCTGATGGCGACACGTGGCAGTCATCTTCTTCTCCGGCGATGAACAGTAACTTCGGCGAACTACTGTTCATCGTCGGCAATTTTCCGGCGATTTCTTCGTCTGTTTGTGAAATTTTTCGTTCGATCCTACTCTACTACTCGTGAAATAGCATTTAGAAAAAGAAAAAAATATGAGAAAAGAGGAGCGGTTGAGGCAGTACCTCATTGGGAAGTTACGTGTAGCGCCCCACTCAATCGTCGTGCGCAAAAGAGATAGTTATAATTAATTTTGGCGGCGGAGTGGCGCGCCGCTCGGGGAGAAATATCCCTTCTCCCAGAATAGCTGAAACAAAATCTATCTGAAGGGCTGCTGACACAACCTCAAGAAAGGTTGAGAGCTTGTACTTAAGATAAGAGTAGTATTCTTATCCTAAATATTAGGCTAATACATACATTGGATTTAAAACATATATGAAGAATCTAATATATGTATAAAGTATCAGCATTTCCAGTATACTGATCACATCATAATACTAAATATAAGTAATATATAAATAGAGTGCGGAAGCTAAAACAAACATCCAGAGACATTCATCACAGAAGGGGTATAAAACATTCATTTCAGAAAAGAAAATAAAATACATCCAGAATTATTACAAATAATTTGCTGAAAATACAGAAATAAAAGCTAAGTACTTAACTGAAATAAACTAAGCAAAATAGTAGTGCTGTGGAAGAGTCCACTAGTGCTCCACTGGCTCCTCCTGAATATCATAGGTGTCCTCATGACCTAGCTCAATATACTGCTCAAGATCTAGCAAATTGTCAGATCCCAAAAGTACCACGTGATAGACAATAAGTCTAACACATCGAAACTAATCTAAACAGTTCTAATTAATCATTTAATATTTTCATAATGTAAATAAATCTGCAGAAATACTGTAAAGGTAACTGAAAGTATAAAACTGTGTAAAATTATACAAAACTGAAGTAAGGTAAAGTAAAGCTGAACTGTAAACTGAATACTAAAAGTAAACTAAAAATAGTAATGGATTTGAAACTGAGTAATAACACGTAAAACTATGCTGTATGCCACTGAAATAGTGTATCTGAATATGCCACAATACTGGATGCTACTGATATGTAACCAAAAGATCACTGAACTGCTACGAGTCGTATGGTCCAATGTATACATACATCCAATTGGGAACTGCGATGCCAACGCATCCTGAAATTCCCCAGTCAATGTATGCAATATTTTGTAACCCATAAATCAATATACTGCTCAAGGTCTCCATTGTGCATAATCCTACCAAAAAGAAGGAATCTGACTCCTAGATTCTAATCTCGATAATTGGTTAAAGTTGAGAATTTACAAAAAAAATTATTAGATGGGAAGATTGTGTACACATATTTAGCATGTTTGCAAGAAAGGTAGTTCCTAATACTTAGTTTGATTAAGTCACCTTAACGAAGCGATCTTCGATAGGAGGCGTCACCTAATGGCGATTTGTATCTTAAGCTAAGTCATTAAGATGCCCAACTCATAATCGCACTTAGTGTCTTAAAGAGGGTGACTCGAATTACTTAGTTTGTTTAAGTCACACCTATTTAAGCGATCTTCGCTAGGATGTATTACCTGATGGCGATTTGTATTTTAATCAAACTAAGGAATGAGTCTCCGTTTATAACACTCTTAGGATTGATTAATTTACTATAAGAAAGATTATATCCGCCTAAGCTCGCATGATAGCACAAAGATAAATCTTACTTAGAGTGACTCAACTATTCATGAATACTATTGAAATAATTCAGTACTATGGGTATACTATACTACACCAACCAATAATCAGGGTTCAGACAAGTCTATTTAATCAACAATGATTTATCAAAGATATTAATCCTTACGCTAAATAAGTGAGTCCTACACAAGGCTCCAAGGATGTGATCAAAAGATAACTCAATAATGGTTTTTATCGCAAGGGAGAAGTTCCATTCTAACTGTTTTAAGTGATTATTACCACGAGGTGTCAAGATCAACTACTAAGGTTATGAAGGATCAACTAAGTTTCTACCTTAATAAGTTACAAGAGTTTTTCCTACCTCAATGTATCAATATTTTATGTCTTTAAATATTTCAAGAATGATCCTATAGCAAGACCCTTGAGATCTCACTTTTCTATTTCTTAAGTTAACATTCAAGATTTACTTATTAGACTTGGATTAAAGTGATCAGATCAGATGATTAAAATTCATTTGATCCTTTATATTCTACAATCATGGGATAAAATAAAAAATCTTATTAAAATTAGATCATTTCATATAAAATTTTATTATCTATCTTATGCTAATAGTTTTATATAAGAGAAAATCAAAGGTCTAAAGTTTGAATTCAAATAGTTCAATCACACATATTTAATATTAACCTTAGCACTTTTAATTTAATAATTTAAAATTAATATCAAATCATATGTATTATTGGAATCATGTCAATTGAATTATCTTTTAATCAAAGTTATTTGATTTAGGTGATTAATATTTAGATCTTAATCAAGACAAGTTATGATTTAACAGCAAAGGTTAATTTAAAGGTCAATGACAAATCAATGTATTATTAATGTATTATTGATGGCAAATTTTAAGTTTAGATTAAGTTCATCTACTTAGCTAAGTTATCAAGATTATAATATTTAATTATAATTTGATGTCAATTAAGCACAATTAGGTGTCCAAATAAATTTTAAAATTCTCTAGCATACAACCTAAAATTATGAAAGCATAGGAATGTAAGATGATATAAAATAAAAGATAATTAAGGTTAACCAAATTATAAATCAAATCAAAAGGATTAGCACTTGATTACAAATCTAAAAGACTTAAGTTTTATGCCATTTAATTATTGAGGTATATTTAGTTAATATAAGCAATCAAGGATTTTATTCGTTAACATTTGGCACAAGATTTTTATGACACATAATAGGTTTTAAGCGCATGTTAAAAAGGGAAAATTTTCAATCTAATTTTTCACATAGAATTTTATGTAATGCTCAATTGATATAATTCAGTCACACTAAGATCCTAGGGATCTTAAAATGCAAAAACAGCGAAGTTTTGACTATTTCAGTCAATTCTGCACATTTTCAGAAAATTCTGGGCGCTACGGCGCTCTATAGCGCGCTGCAGGGCTTTTGGGCATTGTAGCGCACTGCGGCACGCTACGGCTAGTTTTAGCACTGTGGCGCGCTGCAGCGCTTTCAGGCGCTGAGGTGCGTTACGGCGGGTCTCGACGATGTGGGGTGCTGCAGCGCTTTCAGGCGCTGCGGCGCGCTACGACGGGTTTACGTTATATTCAACAAAAATATATTTCTACACATGGCAATTATTATGATGCTGCGGCGCGCTATGGCGAATAAGTTTCTGCAACTCGGGCGCTCTAGTGCACTGCAGCGTCCGACGGTAATTTCGCGTGTGCGAAAATCGTAATGGGTCTTATTTCGAGCTCAAATATTCTCAATCCAGAGCATTCCATGAGCGATGCCATATATCAATGGAAAGGTATTTCTGATACCTTTCCATTGACACCAAAATCAGCACGAATAGATCATCCTAACTATACGAACAATGGTGATAAAGACCGAGGTATGCAGAGTGGACGAAAAATTGAGCAGCTTTCTTTCAAGGAAATATGATACTTTGAGGAACCTTAATGGCTCCCATACATGATCATGGATTTCTAAAGCTATAATCAAGCATAATAGTAACATGAAATAGACAAGAAAGAGGAGCAAATATGTACCTTAGCCTTTATGGGAGGAAGAATAAATTCTATTTTCTTCAAGAACTTTGGAGAGGAGCTTCTTCTTCAGTACAATGGGGCAACAATGGAGGAATGAGGGAGCTCTCAGCTTTGCAACAAGGGAAAGAAGGAAGGGGCTGAGACCTCTCTTTAAAGGAGGAGGAAGAGAAGGAGATGTGAGGGGGATAGGGCATGGCTAATAGAGAGGGGAGGGATGGCCTCAACCATCAATCCACACAAAAGAGGGAGGGGCGTCGAAAATCGAGGGATAGCAACCAGCAATGCATTTAAGAAAAATGGTTTTGCTTAATTAAATAATTATTTATTTATTTTTAAAATTTTTAATTTGCTAAAAATTCAGATTTTAGAAACGCGCTCCGAAAAATCCAAAAAATTCACCCCAAGCTAATTTGGGGGTGGAATTTAATGGCGAAGTCGGATTTCGATTCCGACAATTATTTAATTACCCTATTTTTCTAGGTTATTTAATTATATTAAAATATTAGTGAAAATTCGACGACTTCCAACTGCATCCAAAACATCACCCATAGCTAATTTGGTGGTGACGATCGTAACAGTGAAGTCAGATTAAGATTTCGATGTCAAATTAAACACCTCAATTTTTTATTTAATTAAATATTAAAATAATCTAAAATATCTTATTTAGCTCCGAATCGCACCAAATATTTAGGGATTGATACTAATGGCTATATGAACTAAATTAAGATGCGGTTAAGCTAAAATCAAACTGGGTAACAACTTTGGGTTGTTACATTACGCCTTCGACGATCTTCGAGTGCATTTTCCGGGGAGCTCCGGCGATCTTCCGGCTATCCGATGGTGCCCTCCCTTCGGCCTCATTGAGGCCTTTAAATAGGTGAGGGCGCCCCCCTCGTAGGCTCCGTCGCCGTCGCTGCCAAATTCTGGTGGGATGTGTGGCAATCACCTGTGCGTCGATGCTACGGTGCCGCCACGTGTTGCCATATGGATCAGACGCGTCGCACTACTGCCACGTGTCTGCCACGTGGCACTCACTGGTTTGCGGCGCAATCAAAAGATGACACATGGCGCCCTGGGTTCCGCGAAGCTGCCACGAGTCTGCCACATGGCATTTGCGGTGGCACCGCGCAACAGGGTGCTGCCACGTGGCACCCGGAGATACGACGCAACAAGGTGCTGCCACGTGGCACCCGCGGTTTGCGCGGCGCGATAGGGCGCTGCCAAGTGGCACCCGGTGATGCGGCGCAACGAGGTGCTGCCACATGGCATCCGCGATTACGCGGCGCAATAGGGTGCTACCACGGGGCTCCCGGGGACATGGCGCAACGAATTGCTACCACATGGCATCCGCGGTTGCGCGGCGCAATTGGGTGCTGCCACGGGGCACACGGGGATGCGGCTCAACGAGGTACTGCCACATGGCACCTGAATATTTTGTGCGCTGCCACGTGGCAATCCGAAGCTCCGCGCACTGCCATGTTGCGCCCGAAGCTCCGTGCTACCACGTGTCTCTACGTGGCACCCGGTTTCTACAATTTGCCACGCGACACACGCTGTTCCGTGTTTTGCCATGTGGCAAGATCCTAACGGTCCCGCGCAATCCGACGACGCGGATTGGCCGGATCTGGTGTCCGTTGTTCGAATCTGGACATCGGATTTCCAACCATTTTTAATTTCAGAAAAATACAAATTTAAATAGAAACTCTAGGAAAAATTTAATTACAAACGTATTATGCGCATTTTTCGTCCGTTCGAGCTCCAAAAAATTTGAAAATTTCCCTCCTATCTAATTTTGACGTTCCGAACCTAAATTTTCAGTCAAAATTTGAATTTGAGGAATAAAAAAATTTAAATTTTTTCGAGGATGGAAATATTATATTTAATTCATTTATTTATTTAATTGAAAATTGAATAATTAAAACTATATTATATCATAACTTAAAATTTAATGATCCAAACATATTAAATATATATCTCATTTTATTAAAAAAAAGGAATCTAATGGCGTAAATCAATATTTTCATTCGGGGAGTATTTAATATAACGACATTTTAGGACATACACAAATACCCATAACGTTTTACCAAATTAATCAAATCTAGTCAATATGGGTCGTAAAATGATCAGGAAAATAACCCCATCAATGTGGTAATAGTTTTCCCATTTAGTAATTAGTTTGCAAAGTCACATTTATGACTCTCTCCCAAAATGATCTAAATGCCCTTGATCTTTAATTGACCATAACTTGGTCAATTGAACTCCAAATCAGAAAATGCATAGTGCTACCTAGCTTAAAATTTAAGTGCCAACAGTAAACTACAATAAAATTTAAGTTTTGAACTCTAGAAACCCTAAGTTGACCAAAATACTCCTAACCCTAAATAGGTCATAACTTGACCAAATGAAGTTCAAATTGGGTCTGCTCCTAGATAAAATACTCAGTGTGATATTGGAAATTTATAGTCGCCGAGTTTGCTGAATTTGAACATCAAATAGAAAAGTTAGGTTTTGACCCCTCTTAACCTCAGAAAATTCCATAAAAGCCCTTAAACTTGAAATATTCAAAACTAATCCAATAGATCTTAAAATTTAGTGTTCTTGGATTCTATAGAATACTTGAACAACCACTAACAATAAACTAAATTGCCCCTTAGGTTAAAAACCTTATTTTTAATCTTAGTGATCTAAATTTTTTTTTTTGAGTAATTCTATTTAGTGATGATGCGGGTCGACACACATACTTAAGTTTTACAATATTTAATTAAATAAAAGAGCACTCATCCTCACATGAAAAAAAAAAAACTAAGTAAGAGCTTCAAGACTGCTTCTAATCCTCTGGCTCCACTCTTAGCTTACATACTAGTTCAACTCTAAGTTCCTGATCTGTCATAATTGATTTTTTTATACAATAGGGTACAACTAAGAAAATAAAAATAAGTGATTAGATTTACATAATTTTAAATATATTTTAAAGCTTTATAATTTCTTTAATTATTGAGGATATCACATTTAACAAGCAGTATATATGGATCACAATGCAATATAAAGGAAAGCTAGAAATAATGGAAACTAATAAGACATGTAAGAAAAAGTAAGCGTGCAAATGCAGACAATAGTTCCTTATAAGAAATAGGTTAAGCAACAGCAGTAGATAAAGTATGGGCTGAATAAGTAAATTCCAATAGATAAAAGATAATATAAAAAATAGTGTAATAGTAAAGCCAAATTAAAGTAAATAAACATAAAATTATAATTGTAAGTAAAAGTTTATTATTATTATTATTATTGTTGTATGCTTTATTATGCGAGCTCGCGCAGAACAATGAATTGTAAGGTACGTCTACCCAATAGTATGTATTGAGATCTCCTTTATAACCACACATTCCCCTTCAAGGATATGTGTGGTATTGTAGTGCCCCATACCTATTGTGGTCATGTTAACACTAATATATTAACATGATTATGGTGGAGTGGTCACATTCATTAAACCACGAATGCAGTAAGAAAGTAAACATCCAGCCATCTAAGAATATAAGTATAGTAAAGAAAAGTACATTCATAATTATTATAACTTTTATCAAAAAATTTGGCAGAAGAGGAAATAAACACTCATCCTCTCAAAATAAAGAAATCCAACTAAACAATAATATGAAGTTCTTCTTCCTGTCCAAGATCCACAGCAGAAGCAAGCTCAACAAACAACTATGAATCTGACATTGTCGGTATCACAATGTCAGGTCCCTAGTCAAGAAAAGAAAATCTTGATTAGATAATTGTCTATATACATTTTAAGATAATTTAATAAGATCTACATTCTTTAAGACAACGATAGATAAATAGGGAGCAAGAAGCTACAAGAAAATTGGAAAACTATAAACGATACATTTATAACTTAAGCAAAATATGAGGTAATTAAATATACCTCAAACTAGAAGCTACAATAAGGGTCAGGAAATATAAAAGTATATAAGATTGAAAGTGCTTAAATAATTGAAAGTAGAATACATCTAAAAATATTTGCACAAAAAAAACTATATAAAATAAAAAATTATTGTAAATACATAAATATTAAAAAAATACTGCAGAATACTGAAAATACTACAAGATACTAAAAATATATAAATACAAAAACGGATGTATAGTAGTACTGAAATAAAAATAGCTAGCATCCTAGCATGCATAAGTAAAACAAGTACTATAAGATTGAGTTGAACTGAAAATGTACAAAAAATTGAAAGTAACTACAAAGGTGCGAAAGTAGTGA
The DNA here is from genome assembly GCA_016760335.1 of Gastrodia elata. Lineage (NCBI taxonomy): Eukaryota > Viridiplantae > Streptophyta > Magnoliopsida > Asparagales > Orchidaceae > Gastrodia > Gastrodia elata. Next base: position 41,610,928 of record CM028677.1, read on the forward strand.
ATTTACCAGTAAAGCTACTGAAATTGATTGAATTGAACTGAACTGAATAGATATATGCCTAGATTAGTATTGCCTTAACAAAAATTGGCTAACATAGTCATATAAGCCAAATTAGTCCCCAAAACTATCTAGCCAACCACATAGCTAAATCCAGGTCAGACTAAAGAATCAAGCATATGGCATCTAACTAACCACAAAACTAGATCAAAATTAATTCTCTAGAAAAAAATTATACCATCTAACCAATCACAGAGTTAGACTTGAGTCTTTGCTTTCAAAGAAAAATTGAACTGATGAGGCAGACTAACTAGAACACACTCTATAAAATTGATTTGACATCTAAATCACAGAACTGAAATATTGAACTTATTGAATTATCATGAATATAATTTATGCATTCAAAACTAATATAGGATACTTATCACTTATTCTATGTTTAACTGATATGTCCAAAAGTGTAAGGCTCAAATACATGATATGTAGAGCATCAAAGTAAATGTAAGCAAGACTCTACTATAACATATGTGATATATGTTGTTGTCTATTTTAATTCGTTCTATCTATTATGAGAGAATACAAGATTAGGATATCTAAAATCCCATATTTACGGCCTTATAAGGTTAAACAATAGAACATGGCAGATTCTAATTCAAAATTAGAAATGTCATCTACAAAGGCTTAATAAATAATCATTCATTCTACTTTGATATTTTATTCATCCCAAAACCAAATCTTGATTAAGAAAATCAAGATTAAGGGTTTTAGTGTCAAACTCCAAACATGGGTTCAAACTCTAAAATCCAACGTGCTAATATCTAAATGTCTAATGTTTTTCACTATGCTTATTCTAAGGGCTTAAGAAGATTTAAAATGAAAAAATTAGACCTTAAAATAGGAATTTTAATACTTATGAATGAATTCAATTAATTAAAGTCAAAAGATAAAATACTCAAATTTAAAGATATAAATTAAAATCCAAAATCAAGGATTCATTCTATTGAGTAACCTAGTTCACTCAATGGAATAAAGACTAACTTATGTCTACAATTAGGAAAAAATTACTAAGATCTTCTAAAAGAATACTTAAGGGATGTATTATTGAGGTGACTTAAATGAAGTCTAGTAATTGAATACTGAGATTCATATTGATTTAAACCACTTTGAAGTGTGATTAAGATTTTATAGTGAACTTTGGACACCTAAATAAAAGTTTAAATAATATTTTCAACCACCGATGTCTAAATAAAAGTTATTCCTAAAACATTAGAGATTAAATAAGCCAAATTTTAGCTGCTGATTCAAAGTATTTTGAAATTTACAAATTAGCAAAGTTTGGGGAAAATATTTGTTGTATCTGAAATTTTTTAAGTAAAAAATAGCTATATTATTTTCTGAACTTTGGACCTAAGTATGAAGATATAAATGGAAAAATTAAGTTGTGTTCAACAGTGAAGCCGTTCCTAACATAACAGAGAGTAATCATTCCAAAGATGAACTAAATCTAATAGTTAAATTAAAAGTTATGATAATCACAACATAGTAAGAAAATTTTTAAAATATGTCAAAAACTATTTCCAGGATTTTAATGGGTTTTTTCTGAAGTTTGAATGCTTAAATGGTGACCTTAGATTTCAAATGGACCAATAAAATTTTCTGTAAAATTGTTCACAAAACATAGGAAATTAAATATGCAAAATCACAATACTCAGATACTAGTGGTTAAAAGTTTACGGCTCTCCAAAATTTATAAAGAAATAGAAATTTCTAAGAAAAAAGTGTAAGAAAAATAGAATTTTGTTTTTTTCTCAACTTTTGGGTGATTTTTAAATATTTTAAAGGTAAAACTAAAGTGTATTGTCTTCTTGTGATTTGTTAAGAATATATATGAGAATATGTGTGTAAAATTACAATAACTAATTTTAAGTATAATAAAAATTATGATAGTACAAAATAAGAATAAAGAATTATAAAATATTTGAATAAATCTAAGAAAATTTTCTTGGAAATTTATGAATATACACATATAACCACCAATATTTCAATTATCATTTATTTGATCGATATATATATATATATATATATATATATATATATATATATATATATATATTTCAAACATGAAATATATTTTGGTAAAGAAGGGAAAGAATGAGAGAATCGAAGAAGAGATTACCTTGAAGCAATTTTTTTTTGATGAGGACTAGATCTTCTTCTTATCGTAGAAAGAATGAGATAGTTCAGCTTAAATCTTATTCTTTATGTGATTTAGACCTTCTAAGATCTGCTCCTTACTGTGGGATTTGCTTAAGGATGAAGTCCTTTAGGTTTGGAGAGGAAGATAAGATGAAGTCCTTAGAGTTTGACAAATGCTTCCAAATGGAAGTAAGAAAGAAATAAAGGTAGAATTTTATAATTTAATTAGGGTTAGAAGGTCTATGAGTGCCTTTAAGGCTTGATCAAAGATCTATTGGTGTAGGTTTGATCAAGGTGGAAATTGAATAGCTTAAAATAATTTGTCTTAAATTTATCCTTAATTAAGAATAATTCTATGGAATAAGGATTGCTGCTTTAATTAGGTGATTTACATGCAAAACGCTCAATAATTATGACATAATATTGCATAATTTGGCTACAAATAAAATTTTAGTATTTCTCAAAATTAATAAAAAATATATCTTTAAATTCAAATTTAAGGTTCCAAAATATAGATCTCATTAAGAGGAATCCATAGAAACCAAAATTGCTCAATTTGGCCAATGTTTGTCCCGGAATCTGAGTTTAAAGTTGCCAAAATCATGTTTGTCGAAACCGTAGAGTCGAATTCTCTCTTTTTTTTCTTAATTCCAAATATATATTTATCATAACTTATCCATTTTACCTCAAAAAATTATGAAATTTTTGTTGCTAGCTAATTTGATGATATAGAATTCAAAAATTCCAAAATATTTCAATATTGATACACAAAAAATTTCAATAATTATTTTTATTTAAAACCATCATAAAATAATTGAGGAAAAATTTCTTATGGAAAATTTCTCAAAAATTCTCCCCTACCTAATTTGGAGGTAAGGAGTTCAATGGTGAAGTCAAAATTTTGATTTGAGGTCAATTTATTTTAGCTAATTTTATGAGTCATAAAATTGGTAAAATAGCCAATTCAGCCTAATGATGTCTAATTGACTACAAAACTTCATTGTTAAGTTGTAATGTCTGGATAAAAATAATGGAATGAAAATTAATAGGTGATTAGGCTCAAATTAAGTAGGATAACAACCTAAGGCTATTACAAGTTTCCTAATCACTACATAGCCAGCCATGTCTCAATAGTGTCTGTACAGGCTAATTCACCCTGAATGAATTTTTTTTTTCAAATTTAATTATAGTTTATGTTATGCATATAAGTTATTATTATGATCAAAGGAGTAATATTCTCAAAACATTGTTGTATTTCAAGGAATTACCAAATTTAAATACAAAGCATGTGATATCCATTTGTTATCTAGTTTTAATTATCTATCTTAATAATTAAGGTCAATTAAACCCCCAATTTACTTAAGGCACATGCCTTTAATTAATTGTGTCTATTATACATATAAATACCAATAAGAAAATAATTTGAAAATACATTTTTCTTGATCTATTACTTTTTATTTATATAATATATAAATAATTCTATTACTTAACATAAACTAATAATCTAGTTTCTAGCTTCACCCAAATCTTCTTAAAAATGATTATATTATCTCCAACAATCAACTCTCACTATAGTGGCTACTAGGTTCTCTAAGTCTTTTGGGAAGGTTTATTCAATGGCCTAAATTCCCTCTAAACATTACTAATCTAGTTATAGTTAATCTCTCTAAATAAGCTCCAAGCTCTCTAACATTCCTCTATCCAATTCCCCAAACTTAGAATTACCATAATTCATCATCTCTAAACATTAAAGAAGGAAGAATCCTTAACTAATCTTTTTAAGTTCACACTAATTCCTTGCTTTTAATCTTATAAAAGTAGCCAATTACTCTAGATAATAATACAAATCCTCTAATTACTACAAATATTCCATATTGATTCATCTACCTCTCTTAACTTCTATGCTATATAATCTAGTTCTTCTTCCAAAATTAAATATGAGAGTTTTATAAAAGGCTAATGTAGATTTCAATCTCTTAAGACTATAGGTATAGAAATTACATATTCTATTTCAATCTAGCAACCAAACATTTGTTACCACAAGTTAAGCCACCTACTAGATCATCTAGGGTGTCTAAATTGCACCTAATTAGGTCAAAAAGCTAAGCATGAATATAATAATAATATTCGAGAGTCCAAAATTCAATATTTTAATTTACAAGTTTAATAAACATAAACACAGTAAATTATTAATCCTCATAGCGCAAGGATTCCAATGACTGCTAGTATGCAAGAATTTGAGCTCTCTAGGCTCAAATATGTGCTAATCACCCTAATGGAGATTAGGAATGTCATTAGTAAAACTAATCGTCAAAACTAAAATTTAAGATTATAGAAATGTTATACATATTTTTGTGAACATTTTGATATATATTTCCCAATGTTTGGAATTATATTTTAAAAGTTATTTAAGTAATTTAATCTGTATTAAATATAACCTAAAGCTTAATTTAATCAAAATCAAAATATTCCTAAAGAATATTCTCCTTCTAATTGGCTGATAGCGCTAGCCTTCGAGTTGGGCCACAAGTGCAGACCTAATGACAATGCCATGTGAGTCGGGGTCGGCCCTCTCGACACTGTTTCTCTTCCCGATGCTCGTCGTAGAGGGAGACCTAGAGTTTCAAAATATACCACGCATATGACATCTCAACGAGCATTACTATGGAGGGCAAATTGAATCTGAGATCGAGACCTACCCAAAGCTTACACAATCTCTAAATATCATCAGCTAAAATATCAAAACCTAAATCTTCATTTTACTTAGTCTTTATTATGGAGGGCCCCTGCTCCCTCCACAGTTCACTAAACGAATAGATCAGAATCCTAGTGTGTCCCTTGGGTCAAGGCTGACCTAAGGAACACCTAGTCGATGATGGAGACGACTTGGATGACCAGGATCCATTTGGAGATTAAGCATTGCACATAATTGTACAGGCTCGAGGATATCGTCCTCCAATTGGACTCACCCAATCTAATTAAAGATGATAATCAGTGGTTCACAACTAGCAATAAATAAAAAAAAATGCATTGGAAGCAATTACAATGTAAATGTATAGGGAAAAATGGGGTACCTCACGTTCGATGTTTGTTGAGTCCGACGAGCCAATTCGTGCATTCAGAATGGCTCCAAGCTTCGACAATTCTGCCAATCGCAAGCTATTCGCCAAATGGACATGCAGGAGGGGTTTGGCCAGGCCTTGAGAAGGAGCGGCTCTGGAGATCTATCCCAACTGCCACGACGTTACACAGAGATGGGTCAGAAGAAACGATTCAGGGCAGATCCTGGCCATCCGAATCATTGGATGGCCATGATCAAATTTGGCAGCTGATCAGCGACTGCCATCTGATCAGGTTTTCATAATAGTGGGATGACCCAGATTCATTGATCTAGCGATCCCACGTTCGCTGTGGGACGACGGATCTCCCACCATCCATAATGGATCCAACGGTCAAATTTTTTTGAATAATTCATATTTAATTATTTTATTAAATATAAATAATACATTTTAAATTAAGTACATTACATTGAGCAAATGAGCTCCAAATAATTTTCTAAAATTTCACTCTTAGCTAATTTGGGTGTGAGGAACTCAAAAATAAGTTAATTTTTTGATTAGAGGTTTAAATAATTATCTCATTTTTCCAGTTAATTAAATTGATTAAAATATTTATTTTAATTGAAGAAATTTCAAACTTTACCAAAACCTTAGTGATTGGTCTTAAGGGTATTTTAAGATAAATGGAGAGTTCCTAAGAAAATCTAAATATTGAAAATTCAAGTAACAACCATTGGTTATTATAGATTCCCCTCCTTAAAAGAGGTGTTTTCTCAGACCCCAAAATAATTAAAATAGGACGTCATTGAGAAATTATTAGTTTAATGTAATACATGTTTAAGAAATAACTTTGGGCATTTTTTTCGCATTTCATCTTCCTTTTCGCAATTAGCCTCTTCAACTGTATGATATTGAATTTATGTATACCATAGTATTTGATTGGAAAATCCTAATTGTTCTTAAAAATGTTGAGAACATTTTATTAGGGAGCCACATTATTTAAAAAAATGAAAATATTTCATGTGCTAGTTGTTATCTCCATCAACTTTTGAATTCAACAGGCATATACTTAAAGATAACAGTATTGATGGTGAAATCAAGGTATTGCTGGAAACCCCTAACATCTCTTCATTAAACAGTAATTTAATTTTTAGCAAGTTTGTGATTATTAGATTATGCGAAGCTAGATTCCATGTACTTAGGTTCACCCTGTGGCTCCCCGCTCCCTAAGCCCACAATTATTAGGCTAAGGAGCGGTGGGTCACTTGTGCAAATCTCTCACTTATCATTGGATTAGGTAGGTCCACAATCCACTAATAAAGGAAGGACGGGCACAGAACATCTGAGGGGATCAGTTACTACATCTAACATACATACAGAGTGCGGAAGCTAAATAAAATAAATAGTACATCCATTCATCATGTATCTCATAAGAAATAGTAATAAAATAGCTCAGAAAATAATAAGGTGCATAAAGTAAATCACAATCATAGTACATGTATTATTACAACATTTAAATAGTTTAAAAGACTGAAAGGTAAATCACTCATCCTCACAAGCGGCTAAAAGAAACTAAGCAATATCCGGCTCTCCTGGTTGAAGCTCCTCCTCTAACTAGGGGGCCTCCGCTTCAGCACCTAGCTCCTCAAACCTATCTGAATCTGACATTATCGGTTTCATAATGCTAAGGCCCCAGCCAATAAAAGAAAATCTTGTTAGATAATTGTCTAAGTATATTTTAGGCTGAATATTTTATATGTGTTATTAATGTCACCATTTTATACTTAAGCTCAACAAAAGTAAACATCAAAAGCATAGGTGCAGTGAGCATATAAAGTAACAGGGGTAGTTATAAACATAACATTTATAACTAAACGACAAATGAGGCAAAATCACGCCTCAATGGCTAAGCAAGGAATGGACATATATATATATATATATATATATATATATATATATAGTACAGTAAGTAAAATACTGAAAGTAAAATCTAATCCTAAACATGCTGATGATCATATGACATATGCAAATTAAATGACAAAAATCTGAACATGGTACGTATAGTAGCAGCAAGGTCTAACATCTTATAAATATGTACAAGTGAGCAGGTAAATAAAGAAACATAGCTGACTGAAATATGCATCAAAATACAGTACATAGTAAGCTAAAACTGAAACGGGTATGTAGAGACTGTTATATCTGAAAGTTGACCATCGGGCCGGTGAAATCCTCAAACCTTTCAGGGCTTAAGTAGACAAAAATTCTCATAGCCTTTTAGGGCTAGGGCAGACAGAATCCAGCACAGAACTGAGGAGACAGTAATTAGAAATGCAGAATCTTTTAGTTATTTTACTTTGTTTCTGTGGACACATTTCAGAAACAGCTGAGGAGTCAAGCACGTCTGCAAGACTACGTAGGTTCCATACTTAACACACTCTCCTCAATGAGTAATGTTAAGCCTCCTTATTACTCCTTACCCCATCCAATAGGGTAAATGTGCACCAGAATTCTCCCAGAGATTGAACCCAAAGGTATCTGTTATCCTAATTATTCTAAGTTTTCATTTCATGCACAAATTGCTCTTATATGATATGTCCAAGGGATTAAGCACAAAGACAAGGGATGCATAGCAACAAAATAAATCAAGTAAGCAAGAGACTCTTCTATACATAGTGACACTATTGTTATCTAATTTAAACCATTCTAACTATTCTAAGTTACACAAGTTCAGGATCTCCAGTTCCTACTATTGAGTGTAACTTAGAAGTACATCCTTATAGATTACAAAATACTAGAACTAGCTAGGTCCTAATATGCTTAATCAAAGTCGACTATAAGAGTTAACTAATAAATCATCATGACCTAATTAATAATTTTAGATGTCCTATACTAGGACCTGATCAAAACTACTAAACTAAAGATTATGGATTAAACACCATGAGATTATGCTTAATCACATAATCCAAAAAGGCTAAGACATAAGATCTAGGTTTCTGTCTAAAAGTGATCTATTGATCAAAGTATATCCTATTAAGCAAATCAAACTTAATAGGATGAATCTCCTTATCCTAGGTCTAAAGTTGAAAGACAAAATAATTTGAAATAAGTTACAAAAGTCTAGAAACTAATAAAACCAAGGATTTATTTATTGAATAACCCACTTACCCAATAAATGAAATCTAACTTATGAACTAACCCTAAGCTTAGGAATAATTCTAATGTGAGGTGAAAAGATCATAAGGAAAAGACTTAGAGAAAATTTAGGGGATTTTACTAAGTTGATCTAATGGCTGATTTTTCTCACTTAAAACAATATAAGGCAATTCCAATACTAATTTTAGCAGTTTAAAACTTAATTTAGAGGCTAATGATGCTTAACCTAAATTTTGAGCAAAAAGACCATTTTGCCCCTAACTAAGGGTCCATAAAGTCAACTTTTGATTTAGGGCTCCAATTTGGGATTTTTTACTGTCAAATGATTCTTTGCTGTCTAACATGAAGCTAGACAGTAGGTACACCGAATTTAGATAAGAAATAGGTTATATAGGTCCAAACTAAGGTTATTGACCTAAGGGGCGATTTTGTAATTTATACTTAATGGAACCTAATTTTTTATATAGTTTATTGTTGGTTATTATTCAAGGATTTCATAGAGTCTAAGAACACTAAATTCTGAGGTCTAACGAATTAATTATAGTCGTTTGAATTTCTAAGGGTAAATTGGTAATTTTCTAATTTCCTAAGTTTCCAAAACCTAAATATTATTTTAGATTATTATTTGGCACTAAAATTCTAAGTTATCCAACCAACTGTATAATGCATTTTAGGGACAAGGTAGGTTTTGATCACCTATTAAAATGGCAAAGCTTCCAAACTTAATTTTTATATAGAATTTTATGCTATGTTCAATTTAGTATAACTCAACCCCACTAAGGTCCTAGGGGTCTTAAAATACCAAAACAGTTGAGTTTTGGCCATTTTAGCCAAGACTGGGCAGTTTTACAAGATCTGGGAAATTTCTGGAAATTTCTGAAATTTTGCAAATTTTCGGGTGCTCCAGCGCGCTGTAGCGCTTTCAGCGCGCGGTAGCGCTCTTCACGCGGGGTTGTGCTGCGGCTCGCTGTGGTCCGCTGAAATCCGTTGTGACCCGCTACAGCGCGCTATGGTGCGCTGTAACGGTTCATTTTGCAAAAATCACTGTTCAATTAAATTATTTTTGACATTTCCTAAGTTCTGAAATATTCCCTCTAAGGTTCGCTGCAGCGCGCTGTAGCGACCCATTTTGCTAATTACTGTGCAATTACTTTCATTAATGTTTTTATTCATTCGCAAAATTTTCGCTATCGGCCGCTGCAGCGCGCTGGAGCGGTCCATTTTGCAATTTTTTTTTATTGTTCAATTAGTTCAATACGCATTTTCCCTAAGTTTTACGCCCGCGACCAACCGTTGCGACCCGCTGCAGCGCGCTACAGCGCGCTGTAGCGGCAGACAGTGATTTCGCCAGGTGCGAAACCCTGTAGGCCGTTTTTCGAGCTTAATTACTCTCAATCCAGAGAGTTCCATGAGTGGTGCCATATATCAATGGAAAGATATTTTCGATCCTTTCCATCGACACCAAAATCGGCATGAACGGAGCATCCTAGCTATACTAAAAATACAGATAAATGACATGATATACAGAATACAAGAAAAACAGAGCATTTTTCTATGATGCTTTCAAGAGCTTTAATGGCTTCTATACTTAAACATGGATATCTAGAGATGTATTCCAGCATTATAGTCATATGAAGAAGGCAAAAGAGATGAGTAAAGGGGTACCTTAGTCCTTACAAGAAGAGGAAGAAGGGGGAACCTTTGCTTTCTTCAAAGCTTTGGAGGGTGAGCTGAACTCCTTCTTCAACACAAGTCTATTAAGCAATGGAGAGGGGGAGATGAGAAACTTTCAGCAAAAGAAGAGAGGAGGCTGAGTTCTCTTCTTAAATGAGAGGAAGGAGTTGTAGATTTCATCATTAGCTAGGGAGTAGGCCATTATGAGGCCTAGGGAGAGGGACAAGGAGGGAGGATAAGCCATTAAATTTTTCAGCCCAAGGCATGGGGAGCCAGCTGAGTTGATGGCCAGCAGCAAATGGAGATTAAAAGAATTGGAAAATTTGCAGATAGGGGACTCAAAGATTGCTTAATTACGCATTTATTTTCCATAATTATTTAAATATTCTGATTTTTGAAACGTGCTCCAAAAAATCCCAAACATTCATCCCTAGCTAATTTGGGGGTGAGGAATCCAACGGTGAAGTCGGAATTTGATTCTGACGCTTACTTAATTTTCCTATTTTTCGACGCATTTAATTGCATTAAAATATTCGTGAAATTTTGACGACTTCCAAACGCGTTCAAAACATCACCCTTAGCTAATTTGGGTGTGACGATCGCAACAACGAAGTCGGATTTCGATTTCGAGGTCAAAATAAATACCTCAATTTTCTAATTAATTAAATATTAAAATAATCATAAATATTGGATTGAACTCCGAATTGCTCCAAACCTTCAGGGTTTGGATTTAATGACACGATGATGATAATTACGATATGATTATGCTAAAATCAACTGGGTAACAACCTTGGGTTGTCACACACCCAGCTCACAGTACTTGACTAAATTAATAAAATCCCTGGAACTATTATAAAACATGAGTATAATTATAATATTCACAATTATATAATAATATTAATATCACTATTAATGAACTCGAGACCAATAATACAATGATCGATGTTTCTAATAAAATCCCAATATGATGATTTCATAGCAAGTATTTCCTCCATGAACAAAGTTACCATAAAACATATAATTACCATTTTTCAAGGATAAATGAATGCTTGATCAAGGTCATTTAGATATTTATGCTCCAATCATCATTTTAGAGAATCTGAATTTAATTACTAATAGTAGCCAACTCTACCTCATAATTAGGAGTTTATCATCATGCATAGCTTTGAGGCTATGAGTTTGAGTTCGATAATATCAGTTATGAATATGTTGTGTAATGTAACTAATTATCTTAAGCAATTATGAAAGAGGTATTCACAATATCTCCTACATTCCAACCAAAATTATTTTTTAAGAGATTTTGAGGGCATTGCAAAAGTGAATGAGTAATAATTCTTTCTTGATTGCATTAATAACATAACCTGCTTCATCATGAACATTTTACTATTGCTAGAGTGATCAATAGATGAAATATCTCCTTGAAAAATTTCCGCACAACATAACTTCAGCAAGATATTTTTAATGGACAACTTGCATTCATATAATTAGTATTTCCAAGTCTTGAATATTCATGCATTAGAAACAATCTTGAGTGATGTCCATGTGAGAACCCACTTACAATTCTAACATCAAATGAGTTACCATGTTCAAAGTTTTTAACAATGTAACCAAAGGAAGAACTAGACAGTCTTGAGTGATGTCCATGTGAGAATCCACTTGCAAAATATACATTGATATCATGTTATGCTATGAGGGAGCATGTATGCATAATACTGATTAAACGCAAAATAAACAAGCCATTAAAGTGATGAACATACATCAAACAAGAAAGTTTAATATCCGAATAAATAAAGAAAAGGATAAGCTAGAATGAATTTCAATGCCCTCAAAATAACAAAAACGACAGATAAAAAACCACTTTTGTACTTAGGGTATATATATAGCATATTAATAGCTAATATTAAATACAAAAAATATTCATTAATAAATAAGCATTAAAATAAAGCTTATAACTAGTAATTTAAAATAATTGATAAATTACTAAAAATATTTGCCAATTATATTGTTAAAAATTAATAATTATTTAATAATATTTAAAAATACTCAATATAAATATTTATTAAATACATATGTAATATGTATGTATTAATTAAAAACAAAAATTTACATTTTAATAATTAGTAATAACTATTTATTTAGTATTATCGCACTAAACATAACATCCAACTCAAATATATATTCTGTTTAAGCTCAATAATAAGCAGTACAGTCAGAGGAAAACTTGGCACATGTAAATTATTCAGACACCACCCATCATATTGAAGATGCAGACTACTTTGCACAGCGTTTACATGGAGGAAACCAGCTCACTCTGGCGCCACATAATGGCAATGGGGCTCCTCACCTTATGATCTCCATCACTCCAACAAATCCAACCAAACTGATGCGAACTCCCGCTCCCTGTCGTTCCGTTAATGTAGCTAGTAAAGGTGATCTCATAAGACAGACTCTGGTTCACAGAATCGAACACCAGCCTTCTGGGCTTGACCTCCACCTTCACACCCGGTGGGTTTCCTATCTCCACATCATACACCACTTTGCAGCTGCCGTAGGGCCTGCAATCCAGCCCACCCACGTTCTTCACTGTTCTTATGTTGCTCACCACGCTGCTCCGGTCAGAGAAGAGGACGGAGAAGGAGGGGTAGTTCAAATCTCCAGGGCTTGCCAACGCCTCCTTCACCTTCGAGCAATTGGTGCCGCCCTCATCCCCTGTGAACACCGCGATTTGCGCAGCAGTGTAGTTGATAGAACAGAGGAAGGCGACGTAATCCTCAATGCCGGCGTCGTAAATCAATCCCGGATTAATGGCCTCGTTAGGGTCCACATGACCGGCTCCCCGATCAAAAGGGGTAGATTCCTTCCCCGTGGCGAGATCCTGGATGGTCTTGCCGGTGTTATCGTGGTTATAGGCGGTGGTCATAATGGCCGACTTAATGGCCGCCGGGCTCCAATCGTGATGCGCCTCTCGCAATAGCGCGGCGACGCCGCTCACGTGCGGGCAAGCCATCGACGTACCCGAGATGATGTTGTATTCAACCCTCCTCGGATCGTCGGCAAGATCCGTCGGGCTCGTAGCGCCAGTCCATGCGGCGAGAATGTTGACCCCAGGAGAAATCACATCCGGCTTCAGGATCTCCAGTGTGAGACTACTGGGACCACGGCTCGAGAATGCTGCGACCTTCGGCGCCGACGGGTCGTTGCCAAACACGGTGTTCCCGCTGAAAAAGATGGTGGCGGTGGGAGAGGGAGACGAGGCGATATATTCCTGTATCCTCTCGCCGGATGACGCACTGACCATGGTTGCTGGGATGAGATGTGCATCAGCGATCAGCTCATCCCCAAACTCATCGGTGTTTATGAGAATCATGCCAGCTCCCCCGGCGAGCTTCACGGCGCTCCCCTTCTCGACCCGGGCTGTCTTGCCGCGATGGCAGAGGACGATCTTGCCAGCGACGGTTGCGGTATCAAGAAACCCGGAGACGCAGAGCCGGGAGCCGGCACCCGCACCGTCGACCAACGGAAGGTCGGCGGTGGTGACGTTGCCCAGACCGGCGTAAAGGGAGGCGCCACGGTGTAGGGTCCCGTCGCCGAGGACGACGTTGGCGGGGAATTCTCTGTCGATGGTGGATGCGCCGACAGTGATGATCCACGGGGCGATGTTGACGGTAGTGTAGGGCCCGGGGCCGGAGTTGCCCGCTGAGCAGGAGACGACGACGCCGTTCCGGGTGGCCCCGAAGGCGCCGACGGCAATGGAATCGGCAAAGTAATCAGGGGCGGGGCCGACAGCGCCGACTGAGAGGGAGATGATGTCGGCGCCATCGGCCACGGCGGCGTCCATGGCAGCTAGAATGTCGGAGTCGAAGCAGCCCTGCGCCCAGCAGATTTTATAGACCGCAATGCGGGCCCGAGGGGCGATGCCAGCGGCTTCGCCGGAGGCGAAGCCAAGCAACCCGGTGCAGGGTACGGAGGCGCCGGCGGCTGTGGAGGAGGTGTGGGTGCCATGGCCCTCAGTGTCGAGGGGGGATTTGGATTCCAGGGTTTCGTTGATGGGGTGGCCAAGGGCAGACTCGTAGCCCTTGGAGAAGAACTTAGCGCCAATGAGCTTGTCGTTACAGGGGGAAGAGGAGGAATTGATGAATGCGCAGGAAGGGTGGAAGGAGGAGGGCGGGGGAGGGAGATGGGGGTCGAAGAAGGAGCGGGAGTAGGGGAAGATGCCGGTGTCGAGGACGGCGATGACGGTGGAGGAGGCGAAGGAGGATTGGGGCCAGATGCCGAAGGAAGGGGAGAGGCCGAGGAAGGATGGGGTGCGGGTGGTGTGAGGGAACCGGGCGGTGTCGGGAACGACGGCGAGGACGTGGGGGAGTAGGCGGAGGGAGGCGGCCTGAGGGGAAGAGATGCGAGCGGCGAAGCCAGAGACCACGCGGTCGTAGGTGTAGAGTATGCGAGCGGCTGGACGGCGAAGGGGGCGCGGGAGAGAACGCAGGGTGCAGGAGTACCAGTGGAAAGGGGTAGGTGAGGTCGAAGGGCGGAGGGAAGGGGACACGTGGATGATGTAAGTTAGGGATGAGGAGAAGTGGGGGAACAGGAGGAAGAGGAAGATGGAGGAAATAAGGGCGGATACCTCTTTTTCCGCCATTTTTTTCATTTTTTCTCTCCGAGCGGATTGACCTGCCTAGGGAAAGAAAGGCATCCCGGGGCAGGATAGTTGTCGAGGCAAGAAAATATCCCCGTTTGATACTTTTAATTACGTGATTACCACCATTAAGATTCTGTATCAGCTTCTCGCTGAAACTGATTGGACCAGTCACCATTCAGATTTTTATATATGTATATGTATAAGATTATTTTTATGCTTAATGAAAAACTATATATCAGATTTATATATATATATATATATATATATATATAAATCTTAGTGCGTAAAAATTCTTTTTTTTTAATTTAAAAAAGTTTGAAGAGAATTATCTTTTTCTCTTAAATTGAGTACAGATGTGATTTGGAAGGGACAATAATTTTGAACAAATAATTTATTTTATTAATACAATAAATTTTATTTTTTTAAATATTCATAAATATAATATTTTTTAAGTTAAAATATTATCAGTGCTATTATTTTTTTTTAATTAATTGAATTTCTTTTAAAATACAAAAATATTTTGATAAATTATTTTAATAATAAATAGTTTAATTAAAAAAAAGATTACTTTAAATAATTTAAAATATTTAAATTGTAAAATAATAATAATTGATTAATAATTTTAAGAATTATACTATAACAACTATTTAATTATTTATTTACATGGATCCTGAAAAAAGCAAGTCGGGCTCGGGTTGACCCGGCCGAACCCAAGATCCTTTCCTTCTTCGCAAGAGATCTCGAGCAAAGGCACCTAGGGCACGGAAGTTCAGCCCTTTTCCGGCGACGACAAGGTTTGGCCCGCACGGCCAAAGGTAGCTATGGATGTGACCTACCCAATGGTGGGTGGAATGTCGGTGGAGATGAACTCTACCGCCGGCTAAGACTTGCCCTAGCGACTAGGGTCCGATGAACACAGAAGAATAACAATATCGACTGTTTATGGATCGAAAAATTCATCGAGTCGAGCCGTTGATTGCTTAATCAGTCGCAATAAACTAATAATCTATGAAGGGGAATAAGCTTACAAACTAGATTTAGAGCAATTACATAGAAGATGGAAGGATAGAGGAGTACCTGGGAACGGACGGCTGACAGACTCGGCTTTAGATCAGAGGAGAAATTTAACTCCAGGAAGAAGATGAACACGTAAAAGCATGAATCGAAACGGTTGATATGTTTAAACTATGGCGTAAGCGGGGTGGAAGCCATCTAGCGTTCGCGAAGGAGACGGTGGCCGCGTGGAGCGATCCTCGACACGCGTCGGGACGATGAGCCGCGATCGTTCGATCGAACGGTCGACGCTTTCCATTAAGCCTAACGGTGCGAAAAATAAAACGGGCGACGACGTTAGGGATTTAAACGGCGCTGGTTAATTAAATTTTAATATATAAATACTTAAATGATTTTTAATGATTTTATTAATTAAATTTAACTATTTAAATGTGTTTTAAAATTCTCAATATTACCCCTAGCTAATTGAGGGGTGAGGAACGTAACGACATAATCGAATTTTTGTTTTGATGAGTATTTAATTATTTGATTTTTTTTTTTTGTATTTAAATAATATTAAAATATTCGCCAAAATTTTGACAATTTCCGATTGACACGAAAATATCACTCATAGCTAATTTGGGGGCAATGAGTGCAATGACAAAGTTCATTTTTTAATTTGAGGTTAATTTAGATAGGTCAATTTCTAAGGTTTCTGAATCTAAAAATCAGGATTTGATCAATTTGACTCCTGATTTGGACTGGATCATAGATGAGTTTATAATGTCTTAATTAAAATACTAGAATCATAATTTGAACTTGAATTAGTTCTAATTGATATAAGTAATAGCCTGGGTTGTTACAGTGATATCTTAAACTTAATTAAAAAGTGTATCCATACTTAGACTTATTGAAGTCTAATCAGATTTTTTTGTTGTTGTGCCATGTCATATATATACAAATGATAGATCAGGAGTATAAGTCAGATCCAGCGCTTGCATATTAAGATAAATAGAAGGTTAATGTAAGGTGCGTCTCGCTGAAGGAGATATTTGCTTTGCCCGTATTTTATAAAAATATGATAAATAAGATTTCTTATTGTTCTGCATTTAATATTTTGTATATGAATGGACAAATGTGGATTGTGTCTGGATGCCTCATTTTTATTTTTTTGCACTGTTATACTATATGCATGTTTCTAACAAGTCTTGCTCAACTCATGATTAGTATTATGGATAAATTTATGATTTAATATATGTGGTACTAATGAGGATCACCTCTTAAACTTAGTTGATTAAGGGGTAGCAGTCACATAAGTAAACATAGTCAAAGACTAAGATAAGTAAGCATAGCCTAAAGGTTATGAAAAATAGTCACAATCAATAAGATTGTAATAATATGATATTTAATCATTCAAGTTATTTTAAGTTTTCTATTATGTGGGCATAAATTATAGAATGAGTGAGGAGTTAAGCATGTTTGCCTAACTAAGTAGAAAAGTGGGGTCTCCAAAATAAGCACTCACATTTCCCCTCAAAGATATGTGAGGTCTCCATATTACTCTGTAGCATTCCTTGACTCGATATCATACATATGAAACCCCTATATTTTATTTTATGAATATTTTATTTACGTACGATGTTTTTATAAATGTTCAAAGTTGTAGTCTCAAGCAAAGAAATATTTCAAGGAATTCAAGTAATTATAAATTATGTGATATTTATTATTCTCTAAAATGTAGATTATTTAACTTCATGATCAGAATTGATTAAGCTCCCAATTGACTTAGACATATCAATCTCTAAATTAATTAAAAATAATATTGTAAGTAAATTAAGTTTGAAAAATAGTAATTTGATTTAGGTATGTAAATAACAAAATAATTTATATGTATAATAGTGAAACATGAGGCTAATCCTACCATAATCCTAAGTTACATAATCTTTATTGGTTGTTAGATTTAAAGCTTAAGGAGTTAATGAGAAAAAGTAAAGATTATAGATTTCACTGCACTTAAAAAGTGTAAGTTGTAGGTTCACTACTACAATCTAACTAATGCAACTTAGATTTAATGGCTCCTAGCTCATTAAGTCGCTAAATTAGCTATGTACTCCATTGGAAGGTTTTAAGTGTTTGGGAGAGGGAAATGTTACAAACTACAAATTATATGTTGACTTATGACTATAAGGTTGCTAATGCTTAAAAGAAAGTTAAATATCCTTAGGAAGCTAAAGAGATACTAAGATGGAAATTAAGGAGTTTAAGGTAAGGTTTGGGACAAGAAAGATAAGTTCAATAAATCTAATTCTAAGTGCTAGAAATTGATCTAAATAGGTTTACAAATTATGAGTGGTGTGCTAAAGGCTAATTACACTTATTGGATAGATTAGCTACACTAGAGATGGCAATTCATCAAGGTTATGGATTCACATCCTATACTATCTTTCATAATATTGAGGTTTAAATCATAAGTTTACTATCCTACACAAGGCATCTAAGTACACTAATCCAATCTAAATCTATCAAATTAAAGTGGCATGAAAGTCAAAATAAATAAATAGACTTGCTGTCCAAAGGCATTAAGGCCTACGCATGCAAGTATTAAATTTGATAAAATCACAAAATATGAAAAATTTAGGAGCCAAATATCCAAGTTATCCAATTATTCCAATCACAATAATTATAACAAATATGCAATCCTTATATCATAAGGAGAAGAATGACACTAAGTATGTAAAAATTTGATAATATTGGAAAATTAGGATTTTTGGGACTCCTAACTGTGATTTAAAAGTGATTAAGAAAATCAAGTTTCAAATCCTATTTTAAATTATACCATTATGTTTGTCTCATTTTTCTGAATAAAATGATATAATATTGCATAATTTTGACGTGTATAATCAAAGTTATGATTAAATGAAGGTTGCATTAATATTATTTATTTAATTATGTTATTAAACATTTAATTATTCCCTTTAATCCATTAGCCATCGGCATTGAAAAAGATGCAGCACGGAAATCCAAGGCACATAAATCTGAACGCAAACTATCAACACCAAAATTAGAGCCGGCGCTGACTTGGGCCACCCCCCGAGTCCCGAAGGAGGGCGACTCTGACCCATTGATGGGTTACTCGCGGGTTGACCCGCGAGCACGGCCCGAAGTATGCGGGCCACGAAAAATCGCGACCCGGCTAGGGGAACTCGGGTCGAACTTAGCCCGAGTTGGCCCGGCTTCCCATCCTCAATCCCAACGGGGACCGCACGTGCGCCGCCAGGGCATTAACAATCGGGCGATTCCAGAGGCTTCACGGCGCGGCCCTCATGCCGGTGGGTAGCTCTCGCCTTGGCCAACATGCTGAGTCCGGAACCAACGCCAACCATCGATGCAGCGGCCGATGGCGTGATGCCCTAGCTTCAAAGGGGTGGCTAGGGCAATGACATTGTAGGTCACTATGGATGATTGTCCAAATTGGACTCGATCGGGTTCAATCGACTTGATTAAAGCCGATCAAACCACTCATGGGTCCATGAAATCAAGATTCGAAGGTTGCAATCAGGGAAAAATGCATGATCAAACGGGTCTGGATCGTACCTTATCATCGTGTAGCCGGTTAGGGTTTGGGTTTGCCTGCTCGACCCAGGTCTTGGAGGAGACAGAAGCTGTAACGACTTGACCTCTTCCACTCGGCTGAGACGCAAGAAGCAAAATGCCCACATAAATAAGCATTTCTAAGTGATACATGCGCAAAGGGCTAGCTAAGAGCAGGCATTTGCGCCAGTGGCACGGTATGTGGTCGGCGCAGGAGCATGTCCTCTGGCATGCGCAGAGATGTATAAGGGAGGTCCTAGAGCCATTGGATCGGCCAGCCCGCGGAATGGACGGCTCAGATCGGACTACAAGACTGTTTCGTGTGCAGCGCCTCATAAGGGATTTTCGCAGTTCAAATTTCTGGCCGTCGGAATAAACTTTAAATAATAAATATAATTAAATTTAAATACTTTAATTATTTAATTAATATTTTGAAATTAATTAATCAAAATTAAATAATCAAATGGAATTCAAAAAATTTCAAAAATTCACCCTTACCTAAATTAAAGTGAGGAATTCAAAAATATAATAGAATTTTTAATTTAATTATTATAATATTCTATGTAATTAATTATTATTAAAATATTCTAGGAAAATTTAGCCTCTTTCAAACATTCTCAAAAATCGCCTCTAACTAATTTGGGGTAAAAAGTTTAATGACGAACTTCAATTTTAATTTGAGATCAAAATAAATTAGATATTTTTAGATTAATTAAAATAATCAGAAATATCACATGTAAATTATTCAGACACCACCCATCATATTGAAGATGCAAACTACTTTGCACAGCATTTACATGGAGGAAGACACCTCACTCTGGCGCCATATAACGGCAATGGGGCTCCTCACCTTATGATCTCCATCACTCCAACAAATCCAACCAAACTGATGTGAAATCCCGCTACCTATCATTCCGTTAATGTAGCTAGCAAAGGTGATCTCATAAGACAAACTCTGGTTCACATAATCGAACACCAGCCTTCTGGGCTTGACCTCCACCTTCACACCTGGCGGGTTTCCTATCTCCACATCATACACCGCTTTGCAGCCGCCGTAAGGCCCGCAATCCAGCCCACCCACCCACGTTCGTCACTGTTCTTATGTTGCTCACCACGCTGCTCCGGTCAGAGAAGAGGACGGAGAAGGAGGGGTAGTTCAAATCTCCAGGGCTTGCCAATGCCTCCTTCACATTCGAGCAATTCGTGCCGCCCTCATCCCCCGTGAACACCGCGATTTGTGCAGCAGTGTAGTTGATAGAACAGAGGAAGGCGACGTAATCCTCAATGCCGGCGTCGTAAATCAATCCCGGATCAATGGCCTCGTTGGGGTTCACATGACCGTCTCCCCGATCAAAAGGGGTAGATTCCTTCCCCGTGGCGAGATCCTAAATGGTCTTGCCGGTGTTATCAAGGTTGTAGGCGGTGGTCATAATGGCCGTTGGGCTCCAATCGGGGATGCACCTCTCGCAATAGCGTTGCGATGCCGCTCACATGCGGGCAAGCCATCGACGTGCCTGAGATGATGTTGTATTTAACCCTCCTAGAATCGTCGTCGAGACCCGTAGGGCTCGTAGCGCCAGTCCATGCGGCAAGAATGTAGACCCCAGGAGCAACCACATCCGTCTTCAGAATCTCCAAGGTGAGGTTATTGGGTCCCCGGCTCGAGAACGCCGCAACCTTTGGCGCCGGCGGTCATCGTTGAATGCCATTCCGCGAAAAATAAGGGTGGCCGTGGCCGAGGGGGACGAAGTGATGTATTCCCGTATCTTCTTTCCGGAACCAAGGTTGCCGGGATGACGAGTGCATCAGCGATCATCTAGTTCCCGAACTTGTCGGTGTTCATGAGAATCATGTCTGCTCCGCCGGCTCCCTTGATGCCCCTCCCTTTCTCGACCCGGGCGGTCTCGCCGCCCTCGCAGAGCACAATCTTGCCAGCGACGGCGGAGGAATTGAGGAGATCCATGATGCATAGCTGGGAGCCGACGGCCGCGCCGTCGACCAAAGGTAGGTCGACAGCGGTGACGTTGTCCGGGCTGGCAAAAAGGGAGACGCCGTTGTGGAGGCTTCCGTCGCCGAGGATGAGTCGGCGGGGAAATTCCTGTCGACAGTGGATGCTCCGACAGTGAGATCCACGGGGCGATGTTGACGGCGGGGGAGGGCTCTGGGCCGGAGTTGCCCACCGAACAGGAGACGAGGACACTGTGCTGGACAGCCCTGAAGGCGCCGATGGCGAAGGAATCGGTGAAGTAATCAGGGACGGGGCCGTCGAAACCGACAGAGAGGGAGATGATGTCGGCACCATCAGCCACGACAGCGTCCATGGCAGCGAGAATGTCGGAGTCGACGCAGCCCTGCGCCCAGCAAATTTTGTAGGTGGCGATGCGGGCTTTTGGGGCGATGCGGGCTTTTGGGGCGATGCCGACGGCTGTGCCAGCGGCAAAGTCAAGAAAGTTTGCTCCGAGGACGGAGGCGCCGGCGGCGGTGGAGGAGGTGTGGGAACCGTGGCCATCCGTGTCAAGGGGTTATTTGGATTCAAGGGTTTCATTGATGGGGTGGCCGATGGCGGATTCGTAGCCCTTTAAGAAGAACTTGGCGCCAACAAGCTTTCTGTTGCAGGGGGAAGAGGAGGAATTGAGGAAGGCGCAGGAAGGGCGGAAGGAGGAGGGTGGAGGAGGGAGATTGGTGTCGACGAAGGAGCGGGAATAGGGGAAGATGCCGGTGTCGAGGACGGCGATGACGGTGAAGGAGGCGAAGGAGGATTTGGGCCAGATGCCAGCGGAAGTCGAGAGGCGGAGGAAGGAGGGGGTGTGGGTTGTGTGAGGGAACCGGGTGGTATCGGGAACGACGGCGAGAACGTGGGGGAGGAGGCGGAGGGATGCGGCCTGAGGGGAAGTCAGGCGGGCGGCGAAGCCGGAAGCCACATGGTTGTAGGTGTAGAGGATGCGGGCAGCTGGGCGGCGAAGTTGGCGCGGGAGGGAGCGCAGGGTGCAGGAGTACCAGTGGAAAGGGGTAGGGGAAGTCGAAGGGCAGAGGGAAGGGGACACGTGGACGATGTAGGTTTGGGATGAGGAGAAGTAGGGGAGCAGGAGGAAGAGGAGGATGGAGGAAAGAAGGGCGGAAACCTCTTTTTCCGCCATTTCTTTCCTTTATCTCTCAGGGGACTGACTGGGGAAAGAATGGGATCCGGATGAAGTTTATAGATGTGGAGGGTAGAAATGGTCCTTTGTTTAGTTTTCTTAATTACGTGATTGCCATTAAGATTTATTAATATTTTAGAATTCATAATATGTGTATTCAATATTTATAAATATAATATTGCTTAATTTTGTTAAAGTAAACTGAGCTTAATTTTGCTCTCGCGACTTTTTTTTGTATTTTCTTAAGAGATGCCAACAATTAAATTTTGGTATAAGAGATGCCAACAATTAAATAAAATTTATGTTAATTTTGGTCAAATTTTTGCTATATTAATAAAGTTTAAAGTAGATTATTTATAAATGCATAAATATTTTTGACATCTTATTTATAAGAATTAAATTTCTAGATAGTTTTATATTCACTAATATATTTTAAGGGTGATCAGCAAATATTAAAAAAAATAATTATTCAAATCTTAATTCTTCATATTTTTCTATCATGGCCGAATAGGAAAATAGCTGATTTTATTTTTGTCAAAATTAGGTTTTGCTAGTTTGTCAATGAGGTCAAAATATTTCTTTCTAAATTTTTAAATATTTAAATATTATTAAAATATTAAAATATTCATTTTGAGTATTTATGGCTCCAAGTTTTCAAGGAATGCTCTTAATAATATTTTAGACTTTTTAATTACCAATCTAAGCCCATTTAAGCTCAATAACAATATTCAATTATTATATGCCTGCACATTGAAATTGAGATCCTCAGAGCATCCGTACCCTCTCCCTCACACCCCTCTTAGCCCTCCTCATTCCTTATTCCTTATGACCTGGGACAATCTCTTCAACCTCAATTCCCTACTAAGGGCTTGCTCAACTTAAGAAATTTTTGGAGAGCTTTGAATTGATTAAATTTAAGTATAATTAAGGATTTTTTATAATTTAAATAAAATAAATTTTTATGAATATTCATAACTACTATGAGTAATATATTTATAATAACTTGTATAATTATGTATGTTATTAAGAAAAATCTATAAGAATATATATATATATATATATATATATATATATATATATGTATGCTATCATATACACATACATGTAAGTTTTCGTATTATATATATATAATAGAAATATGTATATTTTATTAATACTCAAAATAAAGATACAAATGGGGCTGGGATGGTACAAAGGTCATAATCTAAAATCCTCAAGCCACCCCTAAAGAAAGGATTCAGGACGAAGCCTAAGAGATCCTTTCCAAGAAAAGAAATAGTCTCCCAACAAGCAAAATAAAAAAAATTGAAATTATGAAAAGTAGATGAAATTAAAAGATACGTAAAATCCTTGGAGGCAGCACAGACCTCCACCACTCACCAGCAGTCAAAGCAGAACTGTATCCAAGCGGAGGAAGTTGTCGGGCAAAAGAATATAGCAGCATCAAGCAAGTGAGATAATTGCAGCGGAAGGATATAGGAAATAACCACTACTAGCTAGCAAACATACAAATCAACTTCAAGATCAGAGAACCTGCACCACCTGCATCTAGAAATATAGCAACCAATTAGCACCAAAAGCAGACCAAACTACTGCTTCAGCCGATGAAGCCAATAGACAGGGAAGCAACTTGATAGAAAAGCCCCTCAACTCAACAAATGATAACCCAGCAAATGACTACAGACTAGCAGAAATCACTAGCCATAAGAAAACATGAGACCAACATAAAAAGACTTCATCCACCGATTGACAATCAGACAGCCATAAGAAAACATCAGTTGCCAGACTGCTAACATGAGACCAACATCGAAAGAAAACCAGAAATCACTAGCAGCAGTCAGACAGCCAAAAGAGAAAAGAAACCACCAAATTGCAACCAGCCAAGCAACAATCCAGAAATCATCAAATAGAATCCAAAAAAATACAAAACAATCAAGAGCAAACAGAAAACCAAACCAATAGTAACCCATAACAAACATGCAACATACCTTAAATCTGAAACAAATTTATTTTGATTTTGATATCCAAAATCAAACCAACAATAACCCAAAACAAACATGCAGTAGACCTTAAATTTGAATCATATTTATTTGGTTTTTGATATCCAAAACATTTGTGTTTCCCCAAATAAAGCTTTTATCATTGAAAGTCGTCAAATTAAGATTGATATCTAAATGAATGACATTAATTATATTATTGGCAAAAAGGGGCTTGTTTGAATATTTAGCTTTTTTTTTCTATCCCAAGATTTGCCAAAGAGTAACGACAATAAATATTTTACCAATGTGAAGCTTTTTTGAGTTTCCCACAGGGACATCATGAATTAACTCAGCAATCATTTTGTAGTGATTTATACCCGTTTCAGCCGTAATCAAGTTCCAAACAATGCCACTTTTATTGGTATAAAAAAAACATGCTCAATACTTTCATAATTATGGCAGCATTGACATTTAAAAGCTAAGGAGTATCCTAAGCTTTTCATATTTTTATCCACACTTATGTAATTCTTAAACAATCTCCAAAGAAATATATTGATAATAGAAGGGATACATTTATGCCAAATCTAGAATGGGAAGGTGGGTAGAGCCAATAGCTTACAAACATTGCAAGGCTTAGTTAAGTTAATTTTACATACAATACATAAATTCGAGTTTGCTTTCTTAGTACAAGCCATTATTAGCTTAAGCAGGGTGATTTCAATAACCAATTCAATCGGGAGGATGCTATTAAGAAAATCCACATTCCATCCATCAGTAGAAGAATATATATCGCCTAATTTTAACTTAGGGTAAATAATGTTGGGAATGATATTTGCAAGTCTACCAGAATGGTTCCAGCTGTCGAACCAGAAAGAAGAAGAAGTGTAAATTTCATGCCAAATCAAAGTTTATTCAATGATCTCTTTATGGTCAAGTATTCGGCCCCAGCCTTTAAAATCCGCAATTTTATGGGTAGTCTAAAAGGGGTGAGTAGTAGCACAGTGTTTGGCTAAGATGAGCTAAGCCCATATGGAATTAGACGTGCAGAATTTCCACCACAGTTTAAAAGAGAGGGCCTTATAAATAGAATCAAGACACTGTAGGCCTAATCCACCTTCACTAAAAGAAAAAAATAATTTGTCCCAGAAACGCCAAATGGTTTTGGAACCAAGTTATGGCAGCACAAGAATTTTTTGAACATAACTTTAATCTTAGAGATGATGAAACAAGTGGGAGTGGTTCTTCAAGCCAATAGAAGGGGATGGTATTCAATACATACTTGAGAAGAATCAAATGGCCACCATGGGAAAGATATATGTGCTTCCAACCACGAAGTTTAATTTTTGCATTTAAGAGCTCTTTGTAAATGTTGTTCTTATTGTGACCGTTAAAGATATGAATACCCAAATAATTGAAAGGAAGCTTGCCCTAATTAAAATTTAGTATCCACTTTATATTATTCCTTTGGTGAAGAGGAACCTTATCACTTATGAAAAAGTAAGATTTTGTGGAATTAATTTTAAGACCCTAGTCCAATTCAAGCTTTCTAAGTAATTTATTGAATTTCAAAACATTATTGGAACTAACATTTGTGATAATAATAAAAGCATCTGCATAGGCAAGATGAGAAATAGAGATTTTTCTGCCAGCATTTAATCTAATACTAGGGTCCTATTAAAAGAGAGTAATAATATGATAGGATCAATAGTTCATAGCTAGAATGAATACGATAGGTGAAATGGGATCACATTATCTAAGGCCTCTTTTAGATTTAAAAAAACCATTATAATGGCCATTAATTATAATAAAGAACTAACTATTTTGAGTAGAGTTTTTGATTTTGGTGATGAAGTTTTCATTAAAGCCATAAGATCTTAACAGTTTCAAAACATTATTGGAACTAACATTTGAGTCCAATCCAATTTGTCAAAAGCTTTTTTAAGATCAATTTTAATGATCAAATTATGACATCTCCTTTTGTTTTTAAAGCTATGGAAAAGTTCCTGAGTCGCTAAAATATTATCTTAAATGGTACGGCTGGGGACAAAACCATATTAATTGGACTCAATAAGATAGGGAATTAATTTTTTTAGTCTATTAGCAATGATTTTTGAAATTATTTTATTAAAGATAGATATGAGGCTTATAGGTATGAACTTGTTCCACCAAAGAGCCTTGTTGTGGCGGCCCTGCTCCGCCGTGGTCCTGTTAACCCTTAAGTTAACATGATTACGGTGGAGGGGTCACCAAATGATAAGGTCCCCACTCAGGATTGGATTAGACACATGTTCTAATCCAACTTAAATAAAGACTTTGCCATTCGCCCCAAAAATATTATCACTAAATGATCATACAAGAACTCAGAGTGCGAAAGCAATAGAAATATAACATCCATCCATACAGTATAAATACAACAATATAAAATAAGTAAAGTGCTGAAAAGAAAAGTTAAACCTATATTATTACAACAATTTAAAATAATTTAAAAGACTGAAAAGAACACTCAATCTCACAAGCAGAAAGAAAACTAGAACTAAAGATCTTCAGGAACGGGCTCCTCCTCCAATGGCAAGCTCTCCACTGGATCAACTGCTCCAATAAACTCAGAACATACCATTATCAGTTTCATAATGGTAGGGCCCCAGCCAAAAAAAAAAAACTGGTTAAACTATTGTCTAAGCACATTTTAGGGCAAACAATTTATTAAGTTACTTGAATATCACCATAAACTAGAACTGAGCAAAATAGGTGCAGAAAGTGTACAAAAATAACAGTAATAAGTTATAAACAAACAGTTTATAACTAAGCAAATAGGAAGTAAGTACATACCTCCTCCAAGCAACTGTAACAAAGTCAGGTAAGCAAAAGAAAAACTAAATAAAACTGTAAAGAAAATACAACCTAAACATGCTTATGATCAAACAGATTATGCTAGGTAACATACAGAGATTGAACAGTCTAAAACTGAAAATAACTAACATCCTATGTGAGCATATAAAAATAGTAAGTAAAACTAGCATCCTATATAGAAACAAGTGCAGGAAAATTGTAAGTAAAATAGTGCTGAAATGCAGAATATACAAGTAAAAGTAATAACTGAAAATTGAAAACTGCAGTGACTGACCAAGCCACTCAACTGAAAGCATACTCAGCAAATTTTAGCCTGATGGGCTAAGAAATAAGCTCTGAACTGAGTATCACTGAAAACTCTTAGCCTGATGAGCTAAGACAGAACCAAATGTAAGTGTACTTGAATTAGTATAACCATATCAGAATCCTGACTCTATAATCAGTATGGCAAGAGTCTATCCATCCTATCACTCGAACTAGGCATGGCCATAGACTGTCGGACATTAAAACCTCGAAAGGTTGCCGACCCGAACGGGTTGATCGAAGAGGTATACTAATCAAGCTACACCTTACAAACCACTTATGAAACAAAAACATAATGCTGCTTATGAATGTTCAAAATTGACATAAGATATTTATCAAATATCTTAGGTACATAATATATGCTCAAGGTATAAGGCTCAAAATCAAGGAATGCGAAGCATCAAAATCAAAATGAGCAAGAAACTCTATCTAAAACACAGGTGATATCCGTTGTTATCTACTTTATTCGTTCTATCTACTCTAAGTTACATAAGTTTCAGAATCATCAATTCTTATACGTTCTGTAACATAGAATCACGAATCCTACTAGTTGAAGATAATTAGGACTGACCAAGTCCTAACTATATCTTAATCAAAAGACGACTATTTGGTTAAAGTGAATAAATCATCGACCTAATTTTGTAATTTAATTCATCCCAATCTCATCTTGATTAGCCAAATCAAGATGAAAAGATTAAGAATTAGACTCCAGATGATGGGGTCTAATCACTTAATCTAAAGGTATAATCTAAGGGTCTAAGTTTAGAACCCAAAACTCACGTATTAGGTTAAGGCAAATCCTAATGATAAATCAAATTCATTAGGATAGATCTCTATTCTTAGTTCTAAAGTTTAAAGATCAAATAATCATTTAATAAACTGAGAAAATCTAGAAACTAGTAAACTCAAGGTTTCAACTAATTGAGTAACCCAATTTACTCAATAGATGAATTCTAACTTAAGATCTATTCCTAATCTTAGAAAATAAGACTTTTAATTACTAAGAGTATCTCTCAAGACACACATCCTAACTAATGATATAAGGACCTAAGAGAAGGTCTAAGAATGATTAAAGAAAGAGAAATCACTCACTTAAGACTTAGGAAATTTTCCTTAAGGAACAAATTTTGAGATTTTAATCAAAATCTAATTTAGACTTGGATCTGATTAATTTCAGTTCTAAATCATCTATTTACTAATTTTAGTGATTAGAAACTGAATTTAGGGATTTTAAAGGCTAAACCCTAAATTTAGGCAAAATGATAATTTTGCCCCTACTTAAGGGTTCAAAAGATCAGATTTTGATCTAGGGCTTAAATTCTGAAATTTTCTTCTGGGAAGTGTTTCTTACTATATAATGTAAGATTAAACAGCAACTAAATTAAATTTAGGTGATTATTAAGTCATATGAGATCAAATTAGTAAATTTGACTCATAAGGGAAAATTAGTAATTTGACTAAGTGAAAGATTAATTTTCTTTCAGATTATTGCTCTTTACTGCCTAAGCTTTCCATAGAATCTAAATTTGCTAAATTCTGATAAGTATTGGCCAAGTTATGGCCAATACAAGATTTAGGGTTAAAAGGGGGTAATTAAGGAATTTTTAATTGTGGGTCAAAAATTCTAACTTTGTTAATTAGTGTCTAAATTGAGCAAAATTAGTGGCTATTGTTTACAAATAGTCCACTGATCATAATGACATGTGGTAGGCTCAATTTGGATCTAATTTGACTAAGTTATGACCTAATTAGGGCTAAGAGTGATTAGTGAGTGATTAGCAAAATTAAGCACTCAAACACTAATCAAACCTCACAAATAGATTCTAAGTGGTTCTAGGAGTCCTTTGAAACTTAAATCACTCAATTTGGATTACTAGATTTGATAATATTTACTAATTAATATTTAGGGTAATTAAGAGTGATTAGCAAATCTAACCGTTGGATCTAAAATATTTTTATAAATTACTGTTAATTAGGTTTTTCGAATCTAAATGGATATTTGGATCATCTAATTTGGAGCTCAATTGACTAAGTTATGGTCAATTGAAGTTCTAGGGTTAAATAGGGTAATTAGGGTTAGGTCCTAAAAGTGATTAGGCAAATACAAATTCAAACAACAAGATGAATACTACCAAATTAATCCTTAGGATTTTCTGATCACTTTAAGACCCATATTGGGTATGTTTGGGTCAATAGGTACAAAGTTATGGTTAAATGAAATTTTGAGACATAAATTTAAACTTAATTAAACCCTAAATATGACTTTGCTATATACAGGGCCAAATGCAAAATTATTGGCATCATTAAATTTTTCATATTTTTCTGATCAATTTGATATATAATTTTGCATAATTTGGATGAGTATTTTAGGAGTTATTAAGGTTTAAAGTTTGGTATTAATCTAATTAATAATTACTGATTTAATTAAATTAATATAACTGTTATATATATATTTATATATGATTTTGATTATTTAATATATATCTGTTATATATGTATATATATTTGTTTTTATTAATTAAATGCAGGACACGTGGCAGAGCCTCATTGGCTGGGCAGAACGCCGCGAGCTCCACAGATCAGAAGGCTTCAGAGCTGGCCACGTGGCTCGCCACTATTGGCTGAGCGACGCGGGGTGGGTCCCACCGTGGCAGCCGAAGCGCCACGGGCCACGGGCCGGGCCCGGGCCGACCTGGAGGTTCTTCTCCCTCACGCGCTCGATCCTTCGACTGGAAGTTAGGGTTAGAATTTTCGGCGGCCTCCGGCAACGGCAGGACTCATCCTGCACGGCGTTGGACAGCCATTGATGAGACCTTTCCATGGGTGGTTGGTTCAGGATCTATAGTAGCCTAAATTTCACGAAATCAACATCCCTAGGTGACCCTATCGCGGACGATTCGACTCTAACGGTAAGTCCTGTAGCGATACGAAGGAATCGATACGATCGGGTTTGATCGGACTCAATCAAACCCGATCAAAGCTTAATCTAAGCATTGAAATAACTCTTCAAAGATTGAAATCAATAATCCATAAAGTAGATTGAGAACGGTTCGTACCTAAAATTAGACGGTTGAGATTGGTTCGTTCGAACGACCGGCTCTTTCTTTTCGGAGAGTTGATTTCAACAAAGCGATAATGGAGATGACGGAGAAACGCTCTTATCGAGCGCTTAGAGCGGTTGGAGAAGGAGGAAATCGATGCGCGGAGGTCCTCTGCGCGATACGTGTCGCTTCTCGCGACACGCGGGAGCCGCGGGGACGACGACTCCAGAGCCGTCCGATCCTTCGATCGGACGGATCTGAGGATCCGTCAGTTTGGACGGTGGGGTTATTTCGAAGGTTACGGCGTTAGCTTATTTTAGACGGCGCCGTTAACTTACTTAAATATATTATTTTTTAAATATTTTTAAATCAATTTCCTTAATTAAATTACTTAATTATATTAATTCCAAAAATTCCCAATAAATCACCCCTAGCTAATTGAAGGGTGAGGAACGCAACGGCGCACTCGGATTTTCATTTCGACTAGTATTTATTAATTTGAATTTTTAGGTATTTAAATATTATTAAAATATTCGATGAAAATCCAACGACTTCCAAATGCCTTCAAAACTTCATCTCTAGCTAATTTGGGTGTTCTGAACACAATGGTGAAGTCAGATTTTCAATTTGAGGTCTAGATAAAAAGTTAATTTCTAGGGTTTGGGATTTTCCAAAATTTCTGATTTGACTCAGATGACTTCTGGTTTGACCTAAGTTTCAGAGATGAGTTATAAATTACTTAATTAGTGACTTAGAACCTTAATTAAGACTTAGATTAGTCTTAATTGAGCCAAGTAACAACCTGGGTTGTTACAAACTCCCCCACTTAAGAATGATGTCGTCCTCGACATCACTCAAGTGAGAAAAAGAATTTAAGCAGATATAAAAAAACGAATTGATATAATATAGAGTTGAAGAATCACCTTGATTGAAAAGGTTTGGGTACTTTTGATGCATATCCACCTCTTTCTCCCAGGTGGCTTCATTACAAGATCGGTTCTTCCACTGAATCTTTATCATTGGAATAGATCGATTCCTTAATTTCTTCAGATCATGATCTAAGATTTTAATTGGTTCTTCAGTGAAAGAAAGATCAGGCTGAATTTCAATTGCAGGATGTTCAATAAGATAAGAAGGATCTCGAAGACACTTTCTTAGTGATGAAACATGGAATACATTATGAACAATAGCAAAACCTTCTGGTAGCTCTAATTTATAAGCTGCTGAACCAATCTTCTACAAAATTTTGAAAGGTCCAACATACCTTGGACTGAGCTTTCCAGAAACTCCAAAACGATAGACTCCTTTCATCGGGCTCACTTTTAAGTATACAAAATCTCCTTCGCTGAATTCTAGAGGATGATGACGGTTATTATGATATTTACTCTGCCTATCTTGAGCTGTTCTGATTCTTTGCTGAATGAGTTTAACCTTTTTATTTGTTTCTTCCACTAGCTCAGATCCATATAATTGAGTATCTCCTGTCTTAGACCATGCTAGCGGGGATGAATATTTCCTCCCATATAAGGCTTTATACGGTGCCATTTTTATGCTTGATTGAAAACTGTTATTGTATGCAAATTCCACTAAAGGAATATGCTCTTCCCAGGATCCTAAAAAATCCAACATACATAAATGCAGAAGATCTTCTAAGACTTGATTTACTCACTCTGTTTGGCCATCTATTTGGGGAAAAAATGCTGTACTCATGGCCAGAATTGTGCCTAAATCTTGATGGACAGCCTGCCAAAATCTAGAAGTAAAACGGCTGTCTCTATCGGATACAATTGTTTTAGGAATTCCGTGCAATCTAACTATTTCCTTAATATATAATTTGGCCAACTTCTCCACCGAGTCAGTTTGACGGATTGGAATAAAATGGGCAGATTTTGTGAGATGATTTACTATAACCCATATTGAATAAGCTCCAGATCTAGCATGGGGCAAACCCATGACAAAATCCATGGATACATCAGTCCATTTCCATTCTGGGATTTCTAGTGGGTGCAATAAGCCACCAGGCTTTTGATGCTCTGCTTTTATTAAGCAACAAGCATGGCATCTTGCAACAAATTCTGCAATACTTTTCTTCATTCCTGGCCACCAGAATGATTATTTTAGGTCTTGATACATCTTAGAATTTCCTGGATGAATTTGATATCCTGAATTGTGACTTTCAATCAAGATCTCTTTCTGCATAGATTTAGGAATCCAGAGGCGATTATCCATATAAATAGCACCTTTCTTAAACTGCAATTCTGGACGACGACCACTTTCTATTGCCACTTTAAGGTTTAAATATTCATCATCCTTGCTCTGAGAGATTGAAACATCTCTATGAAAAGTAGGTTCTATATTACTCATGGATATCATGGTATTGACTGAATTACCCTTAGCAAGCGAAATTTCCATTTTACGAAACTCATTCATCAATGGACTTTCTGAAATTATGCTATTAAGAGCAGTGTAACGGCTTAACGCATCAGCTACCACATCTGCTTTTCCTGGATGGTACTGCATATCTAAGTCATAATCACTAATTAATTCTAGCCATCTTCTTTGCATACAGTTCAATTCTCTTTGGGTAAAGATGTACTTCAGACTTTGGTGGTCTGTAAATATTGAGCACTGAACCCCATACAAATAATAATGCCAGATCTTTAATATAAAAACTAATGCTGCCAATTCTAAATCATGTACAACATAGTTTCTTTCATGGGTTTTAAGCTGGCAGGATGCGTACGCTATAACTTTGCCTTCTTGCATTAATACGCATCCTAACCCAATTCCAGATGCATCTGTATACACCTGATAATTAACTCATTCTTTAGGAAGAACTAAAACTGGAGCAGAAGTTAATGCATCCTTTATAGACTGAAATGCAGTTTCACATTTTTCTGACCAAACAAATGGAACTGTTTTTTGAGTTAATTTCGTAAGTGGCGTGGCAAGCTGGGAGAAGCCTTTAACAAACTTTCTGTAGTATCCAGCTAGACCCAGAAAACTACAAATTTCAGTAACTGTCTTGGGCTGAACCCAATCCTGAATAGCACTAATCTTGCTCTGATCTACTTGGATTCCATGAGCATCAATCACATGGCCAAGAAATGATACAGAATTCAATCAGAATTCACATTTTGAGAACTTAGCATATAACTCATGCTCTCTAAGCTTCTCCAGAACCATTCTCAAATGTTCCTCATGATCTTTTACTGTTTTTGAGTAAATTAAAATATTATTAATAAATACTATCACGAATTTATCTAAGTAGGGTTTCAAAACTCTCTGCATTAAGTCCATGAACAGAGATGGGGCATTAGTAAGACCAAAGGACATTACTAAAAACTCATAATATCCATATCGAGTCCTGAATGCTGTCTTTTCTACATCTGAGTCTCTTACCCTTACTTGATGATACCCTGATCTTAAATCAATTTTAGAGAACACTACAGCACCGGCAAGCTGATCGAACAGATCATCGATACAAGGAAGTGGGTATCTATTTTTAATAGTGACTTTATTCAGCTCCCTGTAGTCTATGCACATTCTCATAGACCCATCTTTCTTCTTTACAAATAATACCAGAGCTCCCCACAGAGACATACTTGATTTAATAAACCCCTTATTTAGCAGTTCTTGTAATTGCTCATTTAACTCTTACAGTTCTTTCGGGGCCATTCTATATGGTGCTTTTGATAGAGATTGTGTCCCCGGTACTGTATTTATTTCAAATTCTACTTCTCTGGTCGGTGGTAAACTAGGTATATCCTCAAGAAAAATGTCTTCAAAATCTCTAACAACTTTTATTTTAGAAATTGGGGTTACTTCTTTGTTACTGCCCATCATTACCATTAGAATACAACTACAACCTTTGCACACCATCTTCTCTGCTTGGATTGCGTTAATTAAGGAACTACTAGTGCTGAGTTTCCCAATAAACGTTACTGAAGCTTCTGGAGTTTATAAGATAACCTTCTTCTTTTGACAATTTATAGTAGCGTTATGCATACTAAGCCAATTCATGCCTAGTATGATATCAAAATTTACTATAGGTAGTATAATTAACTTGGCTTGGAAGGTATGGTTATTGATTGGTACTTGAACGTTACAATATTTGTTTGCACTAAGTTGGGCTCCAGATGGAAGTCCAACACTCAAGATCTTTGCAAGTTTGTAACATGGTAGTCCTAATCTCTTAGCAAAATTTTCAGAGATAAATGAATGACTAGGCCCAGTATCAAACAATATACTGCAGGGCTCATTTTTAAAGTATAGGGTGACTAATAAAAATACAAATTTTAGGAAGTTCTAATTCAGTAAGAAAGACGAAAGTTGCGAATTGTACCTGAGACTACATTATTGTCTTCTACTGCTTCTACAGGAGTGAGATTGTACACTCTCGCCTTTCCAGCAGGTCTGCTATCAGATGTCTGAGCTGTTGATTGATTTGGGTTTGAAGGCTTAGCAGCATATTGAACCTTTGCAAGGGTTCGCTCTTGAGCAGGAGGTGGCATAAGAGTCCTCTGAGGCTCTCTGAAATTGATGGGAGTGGCACGGAATATTTTATTCGTACGATTCCGTTCAATAGTTACTTCATCAATGGTTTTATTTGATCGACAGTCTCGATACGCATGACCTTGCCTTCCGCAGGTGAAACACACTCTGCCAAAATGATAACATTTTCCATAAGGATGTGGCCTATTACAGGCGGCAGTTTGGCTTGATGTTTCAGTGGTCTCCATCTGATATACCATTCCTTGGTTTGTTCGTTGTTGCTTAAAGTTCTGAGGGTATTTGTTCATGTTGAAAGCCTTTCTCTTCATGTCCTTGACTGATTGATGATGCTCCACAACTCGCGCTGTCTCAATCAATTTCTCGAACTGGGTGTGTTGTAGGGGAATTACGTGATCTTTAATGGATTCTCGAAGTCATTCTCAAATCTGAAACATCTATCTGCTTTAGTAGGAACCAAATGAGGTGAAAATCGGATGAGCTTCCGAAATTCTGAGGTATATTCAGCTACTGATCGATTTTCTTGGGTTAATCTTAATAATGATTCACCAATGATGTTCTTGTTGGATGGTGGGATAAATGATTCCTTGAACGCTTGGACAAACCAGCTCCATTCTATTTCATCCAGTTCAAATTCCTTGAAATGCGTATTTCTTTCTTGCTCCCACCAATGTTCTGCTTCTCCTTGCAGAAGATGAGTGGCTAATCTTACAGATTGGTTGCTTGAGCAACCCAAGCTAGTGATGTTTTTTTCTCTACTGTCTTCAGCCATGCCAGAGTG
The DNA here is from genome assembly GCA_016760335.1 of Gastrodia elata. Classification (NCBI taxonomy): domain Eukaryota; kingdom Viridiplantae; phylum Streptophyta; class Magnoliopsida; order Asparagales; family Orchidaceae; genus Gastrodia; species Gastrodia elata. Next base: position 41,646,830 of record CM028677.1, read on the forward strand.
TCCATTGGTGATTCAAACCCTTTAAAGGTAGGCGGCCTTAGTCTTAGAAAACTGTGAAGTATCCCATCTGCGGACTGTCGAAAGGTGTTGGGAACTTGAGGGGCGGGAGATGCTGAAGAAGTGCTGGCATTAGTGGAGGGTATTACAGATACTAATTTTTGAATAGCTAGAGCCTATTGATTTTGATTCTCTAGCATTGCAGTAACCATATTTCTCAGAGAGGTTATTTCATCCATAGTATTTGAAGCGGCCACGGTATTGTTTGGAGCATTGCTCATAGATGGTTGAGGGTTGAGTGGAGTATTATTTGGAGATGTTGCAGGATTCATCTTTCTAAAATCAAAACATGTATACTTAGCTTACTTAAAATGAATCATACGACAAAGATTAAATTTCTTATTCATTCATCATTAAACTTTTATTATAATAGTGAAATATATCATACTTATTACATCATGAATTACATACTACTCCCACCCTATATACTTAGTGAAAAATACTCTATGAAAGTCTTCATAAGTTATTTCACGATGCTCCTCCTGTGCTTTATGAAATAATTCTTCGTATGACATAATCCACCATTCTTTGCTTGCATACGCAGAAGACATAGAACCACTTCTAGTTTAATGTGACTAGGCCACTCCATAACACCAAATATATGGTCAACTCTCACGAGCCACTCCTTGGCTAATACTGGAAAATCAAGGCCTCTATAGACGCCTTCTTTCAGTAATTTATTTTTTACTTGTGATCCTTGTTCTGACACTCCTTCAATAGTTTTTCCTTGCTTCTTTCATAACTTATGTTCATATTTCCAAATAGTCTCGAACTCCTTTAAGTATGTCACGAATACCATTCCTAGATGATCTTTTTATTCCTACAATTATAATCATTCTACTTAGATTTGTTGAGCATATATATATATATATATAATTTGATATTTATGATTTATCATCTTTTATAGTTATTTAATAACTTAACTTATTCTGAGTTATACTCATAATGTGATGGATGTTAATTCAAGTATTCATTTAGTGATCACCTGGCAGAAGAACAATCCATTAGGTAGAGAGGAATACAAATTCTAATCTGACACCTTATGGTATTCTCTTATACCAACTGTGGCGGCCCTGCCACGCCGTGGTCCTGTTAACCCTTAAGTTAACATGATTATGGTGGAGGGGTCACCAAATGACAAGGTCCCCACTCATGATTGGATTAGACACACGTTCTAATCCAACTTAAATAAAGACTTTGCCATTCGCCCCAAAAATATTATCACTAAATGATCATACAAGAACTCAGAGTGCGGAAGCAATAGAAATATAACATCCATCCATACAGTATAAATATAACAATATAAAATAAGTAAAGTGCTGAAAAGAAAAGTTAAACTTGTATTATTACAACAATTTAAAATAGTTTAAAAGACTGAAAAGAACACTAAATCTCACAGGTAGAAAGAAAACTAGAACTAAAGATCTTCAGGAACAGGCTCCTCCTCCAATGGCAAGCTCTCCACTGGATCAACTGTTCCAATAAACTCAGAACCTACCATTATTAGTTTCATAATGGTAGGGCCCCAGCCAACAAAAGAAAAACTGGTTAGACTATTATCTAAGCACATTTTAGGGCAAACAATTTATTAAGTTACTTGAATATCACCATAAACCAGAACTGAGCAAAATAGGTGCAGAAAGTGTACAAAAAGAACATTAATAAGTTATAAACAAATAGTTTATAACTAAGCAAATAGGAAGTAAGTACATACCTCCTCCAAGCAACTGCAACAAAGTCAGGTAAGCAAAAGAAAAACTAAATAAAATTGTAAAGAAAATACAACCTAAACATGCTTATGATCAAACAGATTATGCTAGGTAACATACAGAGATTGAACAGTCTAAAACTAAAAATAACTAACATCCTATGTGAGCATATAAAAATAGTAAGTAAAACTAGCATCCTATATAGAAACAAGTGCAGGAAAATTGTAAGTAAAATAGTGCTGAAATGCAGAATATACAAGTAAAAGTAATAACTAAAAATTGAAAACTGCAGTGACTGACCAAGCCACTCAACTGAAAGCATACTCAGCAAATTTTAGCCTGATGGGCTAAGAAATAAGCTCTGAACTGAGTATCACTGAAAACTCTTAGCCTGATGAGCTAAGACAGAACCAAATGTAAGTGTACTTGAATTAGTATAACCATATCAGAATCTTGACTCTATAGTCAGTATGGCAAGAGTCTATCTATCCTATCACTCGGACTAGGCATGGCCATAGACTGTCGGACATTAAACCCTCGAAAGGTTATCGACCCGAACGGGTTGATCGAAGAAGTATACTAATCAAGCTACACCTTACAAACCACTTGTGAAACGAAAAAATAATGCTGCTTATGAATGTTCAAAATTGACATAAGATATTTATCAAATATCTTAGGTACATAATATATGCTCAAGGTATAAGGCTCAAAATCAAGGAATGCGAAGCATCAAAATCAAAATGAGCAAGAAACTCTATCTAAAGCACAGGTGATATCCATTGTTATCTACTTTATTCATTCTATCTACTCTAAGTTACATAAGTTTCAGAATCATCAATTCTTATACGTTATGTAACTTAGAATCACGAATCCTACTAGTTGAAGATAATTAGGACTGGCCAAGTCTTAACTATATCTTAATCAAAAGATGACTATTTGGTTAAAGTGAATAAATCATCGACCTAATTTTGTAATTTAATTTATCCCAACCTCATCTTGATTAGCCAAATCAAGATGAAAAGATTAAGAATTAGACTCCAGATGATGGGGTATAATCACTTAATATAAATGTATAATCTAAGGGTCTAAGTTTAGAACCAAAAACTCACAGATTAGGTTAAGGCAAATCCTAATGATAAATTAAATTCATTAGGATAGATCTCTATTCTTAGTTCTAAAGTTTAAAGATCAAATAATTATTTAATAAACTGAGAAAATTTAGAAACTAGTAAACTCAAGGTTTCATCTAATTGAGTAACCCAATTTACTCAATAGATGAATTCTAACTTAAGATTTATTACTAATCTTAGGAAATAAGGCTCTTAATTACTAAGAGTATCTCTCAAGACACACATCCTAACTAATGATATAAGGACCTAAAGGAAGGTCTAAGAATGATTAAAGAAGGAGAAATCACTCACTTAAGACTTAGGAAATTTTCCTTAAGGAACAAATTTTGAGATTTTAATCAAAATCTAATTTAGACTTGGATTTGATTAATTTCAGTTCTAAATCATTCTATTTACTAATTTTAGTGATTAGAAACTGAATTTAGGGCTTTTAAAGGCTAAACCCTAAATTTGGGCAAAATGACAATTTTGCCCCTACTTAAGGGTTCAAAAGATCAGATTTTGATCTAGGGCTTAAATTCTGAAATTTTCTTTTGGGAAGTGTTTCTTACTATCTAATGTAAGATCAAACAGCAACTAAATTAATTTTGGGTGATTATTAAGCCATATGAGATCAAATTAGTGAATTTGACTCATAAGGGAAAATTAGTAATTTGACTAAGTGAAAGATTAATTTTCTTTCAGATTATTGCTCTTTACTGCCTAAGCTTTCCATAGAATCTAAATTTGCTAAATTCTGATAAGTATTGGCCAAGTTATGGCCAATACAAGATTTAGGGTTAAAAGAGGGTAATTAAGGAATTCTTAATTGTGGGTCAAAAATCCTAACTTTGTTAATTAGTGTCCAAATCGAGCAAAATCAGTGGCTATGGTTTACAAATAGTCCACTGATCATAATGACATGTGGTAGGTTCAATTTGGATCTAATTTGACTAAGTTATGATCTAATTAGGGCTAAGAGTGATTAGTGAGTGATTAGCAAAATTAAGTACTCAAACACTAATCAAACCTCACAGATAGATTTTAAGTGGTTCTAGGAGTCCTCTGAAACTTAAATCACTCAATTTGGATTACTAGATTTGCTAATATTTACTAATTAATATTTAGGGTAATTAAGGGTGATTAGCAAATCTAACTATTGGATCTATAATATTTTTACAGATTACTGTTAATTAGGTTTTTATGATCTAAATGGATATTTGGATCATCCAATTTGGAGCTCAATTGACTAAGTTATGGTCAATTGAAGTTCTAGGGTTAAATAGGGTAATTAGGGTTAAGTCCTAAAAGTGATTAGGCAAATACAAATTCAAACAATAAGATGAATACTGCCAAATTAATCCTCAAGGTTTTCTGATTACTTTAAGACCCATATTGAGTATGTTTGGATCAATAGGTACAAAGTTATGGTTAAATAAAATTTTGAGACATAAATTTGAACTTAATTAAACCCTAAATATCACTTTGCTATATACAGGGCCAAATACAAATTTATTGGCATCATTAAATTTCTCATATTTTTTTGATCAATTTGATATATAATTTTGCATAATTTGGATGAGTATTTTAGGAGTTATTAAGGTTTAAAGTTTGGTATTAATCTAATTAATAATTACTGATTTAATTAAATTAATATAACTGTTATATATATATTTATATATGATTTTGATTATTTAATATATATCTGTTATATATGTATATATATTTGTTTTTATTAATTAAATGAAGGACACGTGGCAGAGCCTCATTGGCTGGGCAGAACGCCGCGGGCCCCACAGATCAGAAGGCTTCAGAGCTGGCCACGTGGCGCGCCACTATTGGCTGAGCGACGCGGGGTGGGTCCCGCCATGGCAGCCGAAGCGCCACGGGCCACGGGCCACGGGCCACGGGCCGGGCCCGGGCCGACCCGGAGGTTCTTCTCCCTCACGCGCTCGATCCTTCGACTGGAAGTTAGGGTTAGAATTTTCGGCGGCCTCCGGCAATGGCAGGACTCATCCCGCACGGCATTGGACAGCCATTGATGAGACCTTTCCGTGGGTGGTTGGTTCAGGATCTATAGTAGCATAAATTTCACGAAATCAACAACCCTAGGTGACCCTATCGCGGACGATTCGACTCTAACGGTAAGTGCTGTAGCGATACGAAGGAATCGATACGATCGGGTTTGATCGGACTCAATCAAACCCGATCAAAGCTTAATCTAAGCATTGAAATAACTCTTCAAAGATTGAAATCAATAATCCATAAAGTAGATTGAGAACGGTTCGTACCTAAAATTAGACGGTTGAGATTGGTTCGTTCGAACGACCGGCTCTTTCTTGTCGGAGAGTTGATTTCAACAAAGCAATAATGGAGATGACGGAGAAACGCTCTTATTGAGCGCTTAGAGCGGTTGGAGAAGGAGGAAATCGATGCGCGGAGGTCCTCTGCGCGATACGTGTCGCTTCTCGCGACACGCGGGAGCCGCGGGGACGACGACTCCAGAGCCGTCCGATCCTTCGATCGGACGGATCTGAGGATCCGTCAATTTGGACGGTGGGGTTATTTTGAAGGTTATGGCGTTAGCTTATTTTAGATGGCGCCGTTAACTTAAATATATTATTTTTTAAATATTTTTAAATCAATTTCCTTAATTAAATTGCTTAATTATATAAATTCCAAAAATTCCCAATAAATCACCCCTAGCTAATTGAAGGGTGAGGAACGCAACGGCGCACTCGGATTTTTGTTTCGATGAGTATTTATTAATTTGAATTTTCAAGTATTTAAATATTATTAAAATATTCGATGAAAATTCAACGACTTCCAAATGCCTTCAAAACTTCACCCCTAGCTAATTTGGGTGTTCTGAACGCAATGGTGAAGTCAGATTTTCAATTTGAGGTCTAGATAAAAAGTCAATTTCTAGGGTTTGGGATTTTCCAGAATTTCTGATTTGACTCAAATGACTTCTGATTTGACCTAAGTTTCAGAGATGAGTTCTAAATTACTTAATTAGTGACTTAAAACCTTAATTAAGACTTAGATTAGTCTTAATTGAGCCAAGTAATAACCTGAGTTGTTACACTTGTCTTGTTTAGGGATAAGAGCAATAGAGGTATGAGTAATGAATTTAGGAAAAGGGACATCACAAAAGTATTCTTTAATCCCATTACAAATGTCAACTTTAATTATATACCAAAACTTGCAGAAAAATTTAGAAGGTAACCCATCAGAACTAGCACAAGTGTTGGTTTTAAAATTTTTAATTACCTCCCAAATTTTATCATCACAAGGCATTGAATTGAGCATGTAGTTATCTTCTAAAGAAATTTGAGACCCACCAAATTCAAAAGACTGGTTGTCAGAATAAGGATGTTGAGTGAAAAATTCAATCTTGAAATGATTAATCACAGACATATTAATCTCATCCATGATATAAATAGTTTATCCTTTTGGGTTGTGAATGTTAGTGATTTTGTTAATATGCCTTCTTTTGTTAACATAATTATGATAGAATGCTGTGTTTTTTTTTTTCATTCAATTTCCAGTTGATACTGCAATTTTGTTTCCAGTAAGTTTCAATATCATTATGAGTTTGCATAAAAAGTGCCTTAGATTTAAAAACAACCACTATATTATCATCAGAAGGGTTAGACTCAAAGATTGTTTCAAGAGAAGAAACCAAGTTTTCTTGCTTGGCCAGGTTATTAAAAATATTCCCCACATTATTTCTGTTTCAAATATTAATAGCCTTTTTGAGTTTCTTAAAATTTTCAACTAATTTAGTGAAGCCATATGAATTACAGTGTCATTCCAAATAGAGTTAACTGTATCAGAACATTCTATCCTATTTAGCCAGAACAACTACAGCATGAAAGACTTTAAAGAAACATTATTAAAATTCTCAGAAGTTAGAAAAATTGGTTTGTGGTTAGAAGTGGTGGAGTTTAAGGAAAAAATTTTATAATCTGAGAACGCATAGCACCAAACATTGTTAATCATAAAATGATCTAGCCTAGCAAATTTCCTACTAGAAGACCAGGTATAAGGAGCTCCAGTATATTTAAAATCATTAATGCCACAATCAACCATGACTGAATTAAAATTAAAAGTAGATAAAGCATGATTGGAGGAATAACCTTTATACTCATTAGTATTGAGAACAACATTGAAATCACCTCCCACCACCCATGGAAGAGAGGAATGGCTACAATCTTTAAGGAACTCCCAAAGAATAAAATGCTCATTTCTAATATTATTGGCATGAACAAAAGTAGCTAAAAAATTATGAAACTTATTGAAGAATATAATGTGAATAGATTGATCATTATGGGCCACAATTTTTGTTTCCCAAATATCAGACCACATCACCCATATTCTATTTGATATATTAGCAATGGATTTATCAAGCTTAACAAAATTACAAAGTTTAGTAATAATTGTTTTTTTAATCTTGGGTTCTAAAATAATCGTGTTTATTTTATTATCAATAATGATATGTTTAAATCTATTTTTTGAAGAGACATTATAGATGCCTCTAATATTCCAACACATTATATTCATTGGAAAATAACAGAGGGACCCCTTGGGGTCTTTTGACTAGCATTAAAAGTAAGTGTGGTATTGGTTATTAACTGAGACTTATTAGCCATCATTTAAGGAAGTAAGAGAGTTATACATGTTTGTTACCTTTATAATTTCCTTGGCTTTATACTATAATTGCTCCGATTTTCTCTTGATTGGGTTTTTTGAATTGGTGGAATTCCCCAATTTCTCTTTTAACTCTTGGGAATCCTGAAAATAGTCAGTTAAATTTTTATTAAGCTCATTGTTAGAATTATATTTTCCCAAGTATTTCGCTTCTCTGCTAGGAAAAACATTAGAATTAGAGATAATATCATTAGCTTTAGCTATTGACACATCCACATTATCAGATAAAATATCTAAAACATTCACAATCTTGGAATTGTCTATCCCATATATAATTCCAAGAACCACGTCATTTTGAGTGTTCATAGTAATGTAGTTTTCTTTGTCTTTTTTGGTCAATCCCTCCTTATAATAAGAGTCTGAAGTTTTGGATGTTTCTGTGCCCCGTCTAAGAATAGAATTCAGGTTAGAAATGTCACTATCATTATTAGCATCATAAAATGTTGTGGCTCTTCCACAGCTATCAGAACATGGATTCCTTTCAGAATCCATCCCTTTATCAATAATCAAATTTGAAGAAATTTCAATAACATCATTTTCAGTGTCATTCCTTTTAGAAACCCCATTTTCAGCATCATTATTGCACAAATTCATTTGGGAATTCTTCTCCTTGCCATTAATTAAGTTTGATTCGATCTCATTAATGGCAACAATGATTTTAGCATTTTAATATAAACTTTTCACATTATACTATTATTAGAATTTGATTTACAAACTAAAGCTTTCATGCGAGAATCATTATTGCAAATCTTAGCAAAATGAATAATATCATTGGCATCGATATCAACATTAATTTTTTCAGCTGAAATTAGTTTGAACATCATTGTCATTAATAATAGTTGTGATGGCAAAAGTTTTGATTGTAGGATTTTAAGAAGAAGAATTCAAACTATTCTCCATACTAATGACAACAGTTCAACATTATTATTAGTTAAGGTTTTAGAATTAAACATTACATCGTTTATATTATCAATACATATTGCATTAGAGATATTAGCAAATATAATAATAGGATCAGTTTCAGCATTAATAACATTAGTAAAATCAACTTTCAAAATATTCTCAACATTATTAGCCTTAGGAGCAACAAGTTTAGCATTAGTAACATTATAGAGCAAAGCATTTTGTATAGTAACGTTTCTATTGTCATTACTTGTATCATCAGTATTAGCAATGTCAAAAGTAGTTAAAGTAGTGACAGGAGCATCATCACTTGAAGGAAAGTTCTCAACATCAGGAAAAGGGATCAAAGCTCTGCCTAAGGGTCTTACAGGGTTGTTCCCATGAGTGTAAGGACAAGACTGGGAGTTGTGTACTAGAGTATGGCACCAGATATAATATAAGGGAAGATTTTCATAACTGATAGTTCGAAAGTAACCATGTTCTTTAGAACCAAGCCAATTTTTTTTCGGGAGTGGTGAGGCCAGGTTTAGCTCATTTAGAATTCTGAGAGCAGCTACATTCCTCTCAATAGTTGAATTCCTATCAAGTTGAAGAGGCTACCCAATAGCTTTTGAAATGTTAAACAAAATTTCTTTTTTAACTAAATGAAGACGTAAACCTGGTATGTTGGCCCAAATCAGAGCGATTGGTGAGTCCAAAGTTACATCTATATATGGATCCCATTTAAAAAATTTTAGGGTATTTCCTGTGAGATCATAAGATCATTTGGAGAATACCCTAGAATAGTCAAGCTTAGATGAAAAGCTAAAAAAAATATGATGAGATTCAAACACACGAATGTTCACCGGACCATGAACTTTTAATCCGTTTATAAATCCATCAACCAAACCAAAGTTGTGTTTTTTCTTGTTAAATTTATCGATTAGGGTTAGGGCATGGGGGGTTGCAAGCTCAACAATCTCATTATCAGGAAAATAAATAGCAGGGTCACCACTAAAGGATGAGATCTCCCTAGATATTGTAGGAGAGGAACTCTCTACAATCTCCTCAAGCGATCTAATAGTAAAAGAGACTTCCATTTGACCATCTGGAGAAAAAATAGCAATAATAAGAACAAATAAAGGAAGAGATCACCAAATATAGAGAAGACCTAACTTCCAAAAGCTCCACTGAAACCACAGTCCGTCGACCAAGCCGATTGAAAAGCCCTAAGAATCGCCTTCAGTACTCCTTCTCGAGCGCCCTAAAAAGAAAAAAAAATGTATATATATATATATATATATATATATATATGTATATATATATTGTATTAATATATTTATAATGAGATCAAAAGAAAAAACTATTTAAAAGGGTCTTCTCTAATTAGAATTTAAGTAGAAGCTTCTATTTAATTAAACATAGTAAAAACATATTATTTATGTGGCTAACACTATCTAGTATAACATGATTTTAATATTGTAAAACTTATATATATATATATATATATATATATATATATATATATATATATATATATATTATAATGCTTTAAGAGAATAGATGATAACACAACCAATTTGCTAAAACCTGACTACAAGGCTGTAAGAACCCATGTATAAAAGGCAAGACTCTTACCTTGCACTTTGGTTTCCATTATATACTATACTTAACTTTATAAATTTAACCTTAGCTAAGAAATAATGATATGTTCTGAGCCACCCTAAGTTAGTTCATATGTTGTGAAAGTGCTTATCAAGATCTAAAGGAAGATCAACCTCTTCCTTTCATCTATAAATTATGGAAACCCGAATTCATGATGTCCAAATTTGGAAATTTCTTAGCTACTAAAATCCTTGAGAAACTGAGGATAATAGTGTATTTCTATTGCTTTGATTAATATATAATTTAGTATTTAAAATAAGTTTTCCTTTAATTTATATAAATTTAAAATATATAATTTTGCATCAGAATTTCTATTACTCATGTATAATTTATAATATATAATCTAGTTCTTAGTTAAATATTTCTATTACTTATGATTACTTATACTATATAATTAAATATTATTAGTGCATGTAGAAATGATACCAGACGAGACATCCTTAGTAGTTACCAAGCAACAAAAAAAATTATTCAAGCATGAAAGCATAAAACTATAGAAAAAGAGTAACACCATATCACAAGAATCACATCATAAGTCACACAAGCATCCAAACAGATGAAATTTTACGTGGAAAACCCAATAATAGAAAAAACCACAAATTCACCCCACACAGAAAAAACCTACAATAAATAAAAAGATTATAAAGCTACAGAGAGCTTCCCCTTCACATGAATAAGAAGAATCTACCACTTATAAAGCCTTATGAACAACTTCTTCTCCAGAAAACTCTAGCTCTCACTTTAAGTTGAATGAGACCAACATCAACTACAATGCCAAACTAGGATTGATCTCACCATAAGGAAAAATCTCCTTATGTTTCACAAGGACCCAAAATGACCCAAATACCTCTAAAAATACTTAGGCATCCACAAAAATCTGTAACTGGGTTTCGGTGGGCACAACGATGCACTGGGGTGCCACTGCGTGCCGGGGCGCCACTTCGCACATGGGCACCCCAACAAATGCCACGATGCATCGTGACACCTGGCCCTCAATTGAAATATCTGTAGGATGTGTCGAGGTGCGTTGGAGCGCCCAAATTTCCTTCCAACTTGTCCTGGAACACCCCAAGACCTCCCAGAAGCCCACTATAGCTTTATTGGAACATTCATGATGATTTAAATGGTCTAAATATCCCAACAATCTCTCACTTGGAGACCTATTTGGATCATTCCTTGTTTATTTTGAATCTCTATTGTCTTCTTTCATCCTTTTCGAGAACGTGGCATGGCTTACCCCTGCCTTCTCATCATGTATCGAGGTCAGCTAATGCTGCACAAAGCTTTAGTTTCTCCACAGTTACAGTTTTTATAAACATGTTAGTGGACTCTTTGAAGTATGAATCTTCTCCAATGCTAGCTGACCTTCTTCCAACAGTGTCCGAATGAAATGGTACCAAAGCTGTATATGCTTTATCCTATCATGAAATGCAGCATTCTTTGTGAGGCGAATCACACTCATACTATCATTGTAGAGCTTCACAGCCTCCTACTCATTGGTTAATTCGGCCATAAAGTTCTTTAACATAATTATCTCCTTATTCACTAAGTGATGGCGACGTACTCAGCCTCTTTGGTGGATAGAGCAACAATGTTCTGTAACTTAGAGATCCATCTCACCACTTGTAACAACCCTGATATTGTTACTTAAGTTTAGACATCCAAATTAGGTTAAAACTATTGCCATAATCTCTAAATGATGTTTAGAGCGATCCCTGAAAATTTGGTGTGATTTGGAAGTTGTTTGAATTTATTGAATATTTTAATACATTTAATTAATCAGAAAATTAAAAAAATTAAATTGATTTCTGATTAAAAATTCGACCACATTTTTGAGTTCTTCCCCCTCAAATTAGCTATGGGTGAATTTTTTGAAATTTTCAAAGATCGTTTTGTTATCTAATTTTCATTAATTAAGAAGTTTTAATTATTTAATTTTTTAAATAAAAATTAATTAAAACGTAGCCAAGGTACTTCTATTTCCCTGCATTTGAGCTTCATATTCCCTTCTGTTAAGATTTTTGATGTTGTTTCATCACTCGAGGATTGATTGTCAAGTTTCAATCGAGCTCGAACAAGCTCGATTTAAACTCGACAGCCTGAGATGAACAACTATGTACAGCAAATCTAGGCTCGATTCTCTTGAAATTAGAGTTTGCAGTAGGGCATCCTCAAATTAAGTTTCTTTTACCAAAAGGTAGCATGATTCTTATCTTTCTTTTGATACTTTATAGGCATTTTGAAGCCCCCAGTACGCCGCAAAATTTGCAACCCTCGTTTCCCTGGTGTCGGCCCCGACAAGACGAGGTACGGTGCCCGGTTGGTCGACTCGACCCATGCAGCACTATACTTGGGCCTGCTCACACGATCTGTCCATGTGCGAGTAAAAGGCACATGATGTGAATAGTAAGCACAAGCGTGGGCAGACGACACCGACTATATGATGTGTAGATTAGGAAATTAGTTATGACTTTAGAATAGAAGATTTCAAAAATAACTTTTTAAATACTCATTCAAATATAGCAAAATTATATGTCAAAATATTTAGAAAAATGAGTAGAACAATAATATGAAGCTTGATTTTAGTTTAAACTATTATTTTGCTAATCACCTTTTAATAATCATTCGGATTAATTAAACCCTAATTAAGCTAAATATTGTCAAAATTGACCCTATTAACTGTCATTTTAATCCTTATGCTATAAGGATCTCATACTTACTAATTTTATTTCATTTGGACATCAATTAGAAAATTTGTAATTTTGGCATTTCAATTACTTAATGATTGATTTACATGTTTAAAAACTTTTATGTTTTAGTCTCCTAAACCCTAGGATAGCAAGCCTAAACCTAAATTGAGCATTGATAACACCCTAGAGTATGATTTTAGCAAAGAAAAACTTAGCTGGGATACTTGATGGTTTAGTTTTAGAAAACATAGGAAAGAGCCTTAACATAGAGATGAGAGGTTAGTGTAAATTCTTAACATTGGATTTAGGACTTGATTATTATGTTGATTCTAAACCTTATGATGGAGAACAAATATAACAATGATAGGTTGTTATCTTGTTTAATCTAAGCTCAATCATGTCCTATTATAGTTTCATTGTATTCAATATATTATTTTAACCTAACCCTGAAAGTTTGAGATCAATTGGATCTCATTAGGGCAAATTAGTCATTTGATCAATCTAAATACCCTAATTAAGACCTAAAATATATTGACCTCATAATTAAACTCTGATTATCTTTTTGAATTCCTCACCATCAAATTAGCTAGGGGTGAAAATTTAGGAATTTTTGAAGGTCATTTAGGAAAAAATTGAATTTAATTTAAATGGGGAAATTGAAATTTAGGGCTTGGAATTAATTATATTTGCACATATGCCCTCCTACGGTCGAAATCTGCTGTCAGGACCGTGACTAATCTGTTGCAGGGCCCTGACCATGCTTCAGTGTGTATGTTATATAGATGGCGCCGCACGAATCTTGGCGCCTTATATCTAGGGGTCTAGATCTTGTGTTTAGGTATAGTCGATCCACCGTTGGATTCCTCTTTAGATTGAACTGTAGATAATCCTCCCGCGGTCATTCGTTAATAGAAATATGATCAGATCATCCGCTTCCAACTGATTGGCAATCAGACAGTTCTAAGCCTATCCCCCACTGTGGATCTTCATCTCCAAATTTCTCAAAGGCTCCCAACAGCTCTTGCTGTCAATGCTAGCATGGCAGTACAGGGATCTTTTCTGCTCCCCTCGATTGCTCGATCCTTAACGGCTTGGCACCTTTACCTTCCGGGGTTTCTATCCTGATGAATTAGTTTGTATAAATATTATTGATCTAGGGCAAATTATAGAGGGATTATGAGACAACTCATATCCTAGAGGGTGAGTATGTAATTATCTGGGAGACTCCATTACATATAATTGGGCAGACATGCCTAACTTTTTGTTTGTTCTGTATGTTCCCACAAAATATATTAAAATAAAATAAATTAATTAACATTTACATTGTAACATAATTTCATTGATTGTGTATTTCTCTTATGATATATAATCTTTACACTGTGCCTTATAATTATTCAGTCTTAGAGACTGACTCAACTTTACACACTTTATTTTAGTACTTTATAGTTCAGTTAATACATTTCAATTTACTATAATTACATCCTTAATATACGCTCTTTTAGTTTAGTATACTCTTAACTGAACATATTTATTTTTGTACTCTTTTTCATATGCACACTCGCGCGCGCACACACACACAGAGATTTATATTTGTATATATATATATATATATATATATATATATATATATATATATATATATATAATAGGGTGAACTAAAAAAAGTGTGAAAGCAGAATCTTTTGTCGAAAAATGGCCGGTACTAGTCCCAGTTCCATTATCCAAGAGATGCTCCTGATCTAGTGTATTTCATTTTGAATATGATAGGGCATAGCCAACAAATTAAAAAAAATAATTAAACTAAGTACATTTTAAAATTAGGCTAAATTTTAATTTAAGTTTTAATTGGATATCACATATGCACTTTTATATGTAAAGATTATAAGCGGAGCACTAAGCATCAAAGTAAGGGTAAAAATTGTATAAAACAGTAAATAAAGTAAAGAGTAAGAACTCACGAGTAGATTTGCTCTAGCATGCAACAAAAAGTTATGGGAAAATAGGAATCCTAATAAGGTTATAAACTACTAAAATGTATATGAAAGCTTATAGTAAATACATGAATATGTTCAACGAATACTATGCTAAGTAAAAGTAATTGAAGTAATGAAATATAAATAAAAGTAAAATAACATACACTGCATCAAGTAAGGTAAGAACTGAACTGTAAAGTAAAGTAAAATAAAGTAAAGTGAAGTGAAGCTTAGCCATGTGGACTAAGTTGTAACAACCCATGGTTGTTACCCAGTTGATTTGACCTAAATTTAATCAAATTAAAATAAAAATTAATATACTGATTTAAATCAAATAAAAATCAAATAAAAATACTCTCAAATAAAGTGTATTAAGGGGATCCTCCTGCAAAATTTGAGCCCAATTAGGATCTCGAATCGTCCTGATAAAATTCGTGAAGTTTAAACTTTAGAGACCAATAATATGAAATATATAAGCCATAATTTAGAATTATTGTATATTTAGGTTAATCATCAAATAATGATGTTATGTTTTAAGTTTCACTGATTTTCGAGTTTCTAATTTATTGTAGTGAATTTCTAATATTTTTCACTTAAAACTTAATTTAAAATAAATTACTCGTCTAAATTCAATAATTTTTGGATGCCTGTGTTTGTCTCGTCAATACACTTATTTTGATACCAAGTCTGTAATTTTTGGAGTTCATTTGGTCATTCAATCGAAGCTTGTAATTTCCAGTGATTTTTAGCCACTCGATCTTGATCGAGTGGCTCTGGGCAGTCTGTTTGGATATTCATTAACCCCTCTGCTAACCTAAATTTTCTAAAACCTAACTTAATTTCTTTCCCTTAGACGATCCCTCCCAGTAGCCCGATCGCATGCTTGACGCAAGCAGTTCTCCCTCTCGGTAGGAGGACGAGAGGTGTCCTCCTCTTCCCTCTCGACAGGAAGTCCGAGAGGTCTGTGCCTCTCCACCTCTCGGCTTAAAGCCAAGATTCTCCTTTCCTCTCAGTAGAAGGTTGAGATGATTTTGCCACCTCTTCCCTCTCGGCAGGAGGCCGAGAGGATCTTGCTTCTTCACTCTCAGCTGGAGGCTGCGAGCAAACACACCTATTCATGCCGGCACTTCTTCTATCTCACTCGAAATGCTGCTCATCTTCAAGTCATTGCTTCATGCTTCTCTGATTTCGGTAACTTCTCCATCCCATACCTTTATTTATTAATATTTAGTTATAAAGAAATATTAATCAACTTTGAATCAAGCAAAGTATGACATCTCATTGTTAAGTTCTCTTTTTTGCTACTTCCACCTTCATGTCTATATTCTATTTATTCTCTTTACCTATATTTTTAGTTCTTATTAAATGCCTACTATATTTATAACAACTCAAGTTATTACTTAGATCAATTAGGACTAATCAAAGTCCTAATTATGATTCTAGTATCTTAATTAAGTCATCTAGAACTCGCCTCTAAGATCTAGTCCAAATAAAAAATCAAATGGATCAAATCCTGATTTCTGGAGAGTCCAGAAACCCTAGAAATTAACCTATTTAATTTGACAACAAATCAAAAATCCGACTTCACCATTGCGTTCACCACCCCCAAATTAGCTAGGGGTGATGTTTTAGAAGAATTTGGAAGTCGTTAGATTTTCGTCGAATATTTTTAATATTATTTAAATCCCCTGAACAATCAAATAAATAAATAATCGTTAAATCAAAAATCCGATCACGCCGTTACGTTCCTCACCCCTCAATTAACTAGGGGTGATTTATTGAGAATTTTTGGGATGCAAATTTTAATTAAAAATTTAATTAAGAAATCAATATAAATAATTTATTAATATTAATTAATTGATTTAACAGATTTCGTCAAAATACTAAGCACACCATATCCTTCATCCGATGGCGTCTCCAATTCCGTCTGATCAGCCGCCTTCCATCTGAGTCGTCCGATCCGATCTTAGCGCAAGATCAGACGACTCAGAAATTGTCGTCCCCATCGCTCAGCGCGTGTCGCATTGATCCCTCGGCTCGCCCACGCGTCCCTCCTTCGTGCAAAGCAGGTAGTATTTGCCACTCAGTGTATCCCATTTAGAGCCTTAGAAACCTCTAAGCTTTGTTTGGATCATCCATCTTTTGAATCGAGAGCTATCATCCTTTGATCTGTGTCAACGTCAAAACCCTAACATTCCTTCTTTCATCGACAGGTACTTCCTATCTTCACTTTATCTTATGTTATTTTTACTTGAATCATTGTGTAAACTCAAGATCAATATCCTGACTGAGTCTCGGCTTGATCTTTTTCCGACTTCGGCGCAAACCCTCGCTCGTTAGGGTTTGCGGGAGACGAAGGGTCACGATCCCTCGAACCGGGAACAACCTCGTCCGATCTAAAACCACGTCGGTTCGAACCGCGGGTTTGACTGGGAGTGGCGGGACCTCATTTTGCACGTTGTCATCTCCGCGTAGTGACGCGTGGAGCGTCGGTCAGGGATGTGGACACGTAAGTGTCACGTCTGCTGAGTCAGCGACTGTGCGTGTCGACAGGAGGGTGGGTCCCGCAGTCACTCTGCCGTCCTCTACACTGTGCCGTGCGTCCCAGTAGAGCCCACCATTTTTCGGCCGTTGTTCAAGTGGGTCCCATCGCTTGCAAAAAATTTAAAAAATAAATAAAAAAAAATTTCTTTATTTATAAAACATATATATTAAGAATAAAATTACTTATGTAATAAAATTAATTAAATTATCAAAAACTTCAGAACTCAATATCTTGCAAATTATAAATCCAAATGCATTGATATTATATATCTTTGGATTCAAAAAAATATGAGGAATTTATTTGAAGTATCAGAATTTCAATTAGAACTATATATCACAGTGATATTTAGGATCCCTAACTCAAGTCCTAAATGTTACAAAATTTCAAATAACCATAACTTTGTAATCACTTACCCAAATATACCTAATATGGGTCTTAAAGTAATCAACAAACTCTCAAGAATATTCTAGTAGTTTTAGTTTTATTGTATGATTAATAATTAGACTAATCACTTTTTGATCTAAATCATAATCTTCCAAAGCTTATAACTTTTTGTGACCTAGATCAAACATAGGCAATATGAATCTTAAAGTGATCAGTAGAACCTCTAGAACAACCCAGTGGTGTTCAATTCTTTATTTGGATTAGTAATTACTTAATCACTTTTAGGTCCTAACCTAAATTACCCTAATTAAACCTAAATCTACAATTGACCATAACTTGGTCAATTGAGCTCCAAATTAGGTCTTCTAATAAATTATTTTGATTAGGAAGACCTAATTAATAGTAAATTATAAAAATATTTAAGATTCAATTGTTAGATCTCTTAATTAGCCCTAATTGCCTTAAAAATTGATTAGTGAATATTAGCATAATTAATAATCCAAAATAAGTAATTTTAGTTTTTGATTACTCCTAGGGTAGAATAGAACTTAGTGGTGAGGTTGGTTTAGTGATTCAGTGATTAATTTTACTAATCACATAAACCCTAATTAAGTTATAGCTTAACCAAATGAGGTCCAATTTGGGTCTACTCCCAATTAAAGTACTAAATGGGCTATAGAGAAGCTATAGCCACTGAGTTTACTGAATTTAAACTTAATTTGGAAAAGTTAGGTTTTTGACCCATTTTAGGAAACCCTAATTTCCTTAAATTAGCCATAATTCTTGTATTGGCTATAACTTAGTCAATACTCATCAGAATTTAATGATTTTTGGTTCTATGGAAACCTTAGATAATAACCTTCAATAAACTAACCAAAATTTTAGATTTCATTTAGTTAAATTACCAGAATTCTCTTATAAGTTAAATTCCTTAATTTGACCTTATAAGACTTTAAGGCTTATCCAAAATGAATGTACTTACTGTCTAACTTCATATCAAACAGTAAGAAATTATTCCCCTTCAATAAATTTTAGTTTAGAGCCCTAATTTATGAAGTTGAATTTTAGACCCTTAAGTAGGGGCAAAATGGTCATTTTGCCTAAATTTAGGTTTAAGCATTCTTAAGCCTTAGATTTATAATTAAACCTCAAAAATTTGTATTATAATTGATTTGGAATCATTTTAGAATGTTTAAACTCATTAAAATGATATTTTAGGAAAAACCCTAAAGATCCTTCAAATTTCTCTAAGTCCTAATTTAGGTTTTTTATAAGGTGAATCTAGCTCACCTTTTATCTTCCTTAAGTTAATTATTTCATAACTCTAGTTAAGTAATATTAACATTAAAGTTTAAATATTTCATTTTCAGTAGGACTTTCCTTTAATACCTTAGGATCATATTCCTTAAGATTTTGTTTAGAAATTTAGGTTAGAGCTCATCTATTAAGTAAATGGGTACTTAATATATGAAACCTTAGTTTTATAGCTTTCTAGAATTTTATCATTTATTCATGCTTATTTTGTATTTTAACTTTAGATTTAAGATTAGATATCCATCTTATTAAAGCCTGATTTTGCTTAATAAGATAACCTTAATTATAGCTCATGAGAATTTGGGTTTGACATTTTATTATTAGGATTAGAACCTATTGGATTAAGAAGTTAACATCCAATACTTAGATTTTAACATCTTAATTCTCCAATTCTAATTTATATTAATCAAGATTGGCTTGAGATTCGTAAAATTATTAATTAGGATGTTTGATTTATTATTTAAACTTTATTAAGCGTCATATGATTTATATATGTTAGAACTTGATTAGTTCTAATTTCTTTTAACTTATAGGGCCGATATTCTAGATTTTTACTCGATAGCTGAATGTTGGAGATCCTAAACTTGTATAAGTTCAGATTAGATATAATGACTTAATTAGAAAACAAAGTGATATCACAAAGTTTGTTTAGTGCTATTTAATACCTTGAATTTGAATGCTTTGCTTCCTTATTTTGGACTTTATACTTTGACACATTATATGGAACATAGTATATTTTCTATGTTAATTTGATTCATTCATAAATCATATTCTTAATTGAAAGAAAGTATTTAAAGTAATGAATTTTATATAACTTATGCTGGAATATGTCTTACTTAATCTGCTTGGATAGTGTGACTTTACTTTTGCTCTAGGATATTTCTCCTAGATGCTCAGATGATACTTTACTTTTGCTTTAGGATATTTCTCCTAGATGCTCAGTAGATACATTGTGATATTACTTTGATCTAGGATATTTCTCCTAGATATTTCAGATGGAATTAAGTGGTATTTTATTTAAATGGAATTAAGTGATATTATATCTAGGATGTTCTCCTAGATATTTTCAGATAGATTCTTATAACAGGCATTTACTTTTTGACAGGACTAAGTAAGAATATGTCCATATAAGTTAGGTTGTTTTACTTTACATTTTTAGTATACTTCATTAATAACAGCATTTCCAATATATTTCCTCTTTATACAGCACTTTGATTATATTTAGTAGTTCCTTTAGTACCTAAAGTATTTCACTTAAATTATATTATTTCAGCAGTTTATTTTCACTTTATGATATATTAGGATATTAGAACTTTATTTTTAGCTCAATGGGTTATAGGGAAGCTATAGCCACTGAGTTTATTGAACAGTACTTTCATTTTATATTAAAAACTAGCATGTATTAAATTGATCATATTACTTAGGAATTTTTTATACTTAGAAGATTTCATTATTTATTACTTTACCCTTTTCTGCAGCTTGAGTTGAGGTATGCTTACTTCACACTTTATTTGGGTTATAATTAAGTTAAATATAGCTTCACCACTTTTATTTGTTGCTTTACTGCTCCTACTTTACTTAGATATTGTGATATCATTAAAATTATAAAATGCTTAACCTAAAATGTACTTAGACATATTGTCTAACCAAATTTTCTATTCTTTTGGCTGGGCCTTGTCATTGTGATACCGACAATGGTAAACTCCGAATTGTTTGAGGAAGGACCTTCTGAAGATATGGTTCAGGAGAAGGAGCGTGCAGGAGAAGACTCTTAGTTCTTTCTTTTGCTTTGTGAGGATTGAGTGACCTTACTTTACTGCTTTAACTTTTAAGTTGTTTTGTAATAATATAGGATTTAAACTATTTTTTTTCATGCTTATGTATTCTGAGTTATATAGTTCTTATTTGGATTGTATGGATATTATTACTTGTCTTTCTTCCGCACTAAGTTATATTATAGCATGCTCATTCAGTGATTAGCTCTTTTGCTCTCATATTAGGGCATATCTTCTCTTGACATTTGATTAAGAAGATTATTCCTTAATCTAAATGCTAAGTGAGAGTTTGCCCGTTGACGACCACCCTTAATCTCAGATGATTAAGGGGTGGCCGCCACAATATCTCTTTCCGTTATATTGAATTATATATATATATATATATATATATATATATATATATATATGATTTGAAAACCTGCATTTGTTACATACCAAACAGCATTAAGATTATGAGATTCCAAATAATGTATGGTAATGTAAGAATTTTATTATTATTACTATTATTTGGAATACATTAAGGATTTTATTCTGATAAAAATAAACTAAAAAAATATAAAAGAATTTATTTTATGCATAAACAGCACACAATACAACACATGCATCATAGGAATTAATTGTTGGTAATTTGAGCACAAAGAACTTCCAACGCACAATATTCACAGTGGAAGCGATTTGATAAAGTGTGCTCTCTTCGATTGAGGATCGGGGTTGCGTTGACAGTTATCAAGCAACTTAAAATCACAAAACTACAAGAATAAAATTACAACACATGTATGTAAGAGATCACAGCACATAAAGCATCCAAACACCAAAAATTATATGGAAATCTCAAAAATGGGAAAAACTACAAAGCCACACCAAAAAAAATTTTACTATAGAGACATGAAGATTACAGAGTTTCAAAGAGCTTATATTCTTAGTTGAAATACACTAGCTCTTACTCTAATATGGAGAGGAGAGGAAGTAGCCACCACCAGTAGTCTCTCCTATAATATGCAAGGGATATCTTGCAAAACAGCTTCTTTAGGTCTTCTTCTTGGAATCTCCTCCTCACAGCAAGATTGAGCCTCCAAACTGAAATGCCAATCTTGTAATCTCATCCCAACCTCTTTGCTTAAGTACCCAGTTAAAATTCAGACCCTGAAAGTTCCAAAAATTCCCTATAATTTTCTTAGGGAAAAATTTGGATTGAAGCAACTTTCCGCCAGAAGCTACGGCGTGCCGTAGTGCCCGACTCTCGGGTTGGGATCCGCTGCGATGCGTGGCAATGCTCGCGTCTCAGGTTGGCACCCACTGCGACACATGGCAGTGCTCGCGTCTCAGGTTGGCTTCCGTTGCGGCACACGATAACGTCAACGTCTCAGGTTGGGATCGCCAAAGCGCATTGCGGTGCGCCACGGTGCACGGCAGCGCTTGTGCTATTTTTGAACTTCACTTCTTTCTTTGTATTGCCTCAGAACCTCTCAGAGGTTCACCGGAACACCACTAGTATCTCCATGATGAACTAAATGGTCTCCATAACACAATATTAATCAAGAACAAAGAGACAAAAATTCCAAGCAATATAGAAAACATCTCCAAAATATTATCAAATGTTGTATACATGGTCATATTAATTTATTTTGTATGGTAAGGATATATGTATACAAAAGTTAAATATATACAAAAGTACTTTCACTTCCATTTCTAAAGTGCACGCAGCACATCATATCTACTTATGATTATGATTTTGAGATTTATGAAAATATAATATTTTAATAATGGTGTATATTAAAATTTGAGTGATTGATATGCATTACTTAAGAATTTTTGTGCTATGCATGATTAGTGTACATATTTGAATCAATAAATGACATCTTATTTATAGATTTAAGATTGAGTCATCATTTAGTTGAACAGGATCAATAAAGATATTGCATGTACTTGGCTTGTTTAGAATCTTAGTGATACTTATTATTGTTGATTCAAGGATTCTCTTGAGATTATCCTAGGGAATCATATTATAGCACCCCGTCCCGTCACCGAGCGCAAAATAAGAATATAATTCATAGTTTGGCGGCGGAATGGTGCGCTACTCGGGAGCGGTGGGCCATACAAGTAAAACCCATCGTCCCGAATAGGCTAGAGAGATAGAGCCATACTGAAGGCCGCTGACTCGAGCCCTAAGAGTAGGCTCGAGAGTTAATATCTAAGATAAGAATGGAACACTTATCTTAGGTATTAGACTTAGTACGTACAAAAGGTGCAAGGGAGTGGAGGAGAACCCATGTACGTTATAAAATATATCAGCGTTTCCAGTACGCCGATCACATCACAATACTATGTATTGTAGGATAACAGAGTACGGAAGCTAAAAGCAAAACATCCAGAAATACATTTATCCCAAGCAGTAGTAAATATTTATCTTAGAAAAGAAAAGTAAAAGTACATCCATAGTTTTATTACAAACCATAATAATACAGAATATAAAGAGTCTAGCTAAAATACTGAAAAGAAATTAGAAAGTAACAGTAGGTGCTCAATCCCCTACGGCTCGAAGTGCTCCTCCTGAGCCTCTGGGATGTCCTCCTGACCTGCCTCCAATAACTGCTCGGGATCTAGCAAATTGCAGAATCCCAAAAGTACCCCGTGTTAGACAAGAAGTCTAACACATCGAAACTAGCTATACAAGCTAATCCAGACATAACAAATATGCAAGAACATAAAGTAAAAGTGCAGAAAAAATTATAAAGCATCAAATAACTGAACTGTAGGAACTAAGCAAGGAAAAACTGCATCAAAACCAAATACTGAAAGTACATGAAAATGTCAGATACTGAGAAGGATACTATAAGCTATACTATATGCTACTGAAGTAATGCTCACAGACATGCTATATCACGGTATATCACAGAACTATCACTAAAGATTTATGAGTCGTACGGTCCAATGTAAGCAAAACAGTTAGGAAGTCAGTATGGTGACGCAGATGCACCCTAAAATTCCCCAGTCTGTGTATATAACATTCTGTATCTCATACTGTATCACTAATAACCATGTGTCACAACAGAAGGAATGAGGTCAACTCATGTTTATGCCTCATGTTTATGCCATTATATGATATGAATGGAAAATCCCAAAATCCATGAAGAATATGGTGAGAAACAAAAAATGAATCCAAAGTCTCCACCATTTAGAATCCTACTAAAAGGATTCTGACTCCAAATCTCTAGATCGATATTTAGTTAAAGTAGCTTTTTTTCTTAAAGATTACTAGGTAGGGTGATTGTATACACATATTAAATATGCTGCAAAGATAGGACCCTCAACATTTAGTTTGATTACGCCACCCTAATAAAGAAACCTTTATTAGGAGGCACCATCCGATGATGATTCTGGTATCTCAAATTAAGCATTTAATCACTAAACTTACAATCATACTTAGCATCTTAAGGAAGGTAATTCTCCTTTACTTAGTTTTATTTAAGCCATACCTATTGAAGCGATCTTCGCTTGGAGGCATTGCCCGATAGCAACTGTCCTTCAATAAAACTAATGAATGGGTACCCATTTAATACACTCTTAGAATTGACTGATTTACTCTAAGCGAGGTTATATCCGCCTAAGCCCGCAGGATAGCAACAAAGATAAATCTTACTTAGAGTGACTCAACCAATCCAGAATATTACTGGGGACCAGTAATATGGGTATACTATACAACACTACCCAATAACCATGGTTCAATCAAATCTATTTAATAAAACAACAATTTATCAAGACTACAATGCTTAAACTAATAAGTAAGTCCTATATAAGGTTTCACCAATCAAATGTGATCGGGGATCACTTACTATGGATTCTACCACAAGGGGATGTATCTATTCTAATATCTTAAGTGCTTACTATGACAAGGAGCATAGATCAATCTCTAAGGTGATGGGATCTTCTATACTTCTACCTCAATGAGTCATACAAGGCCTCCTACCTCATGATTTATGAATTTAGTTCTTTTAAAATAATTCAAGACGATCTTATGAAGAGAATATCAAGGTCTCTTCTTTAGGTGCTGATATTAGACTATTAGGTTCTGGTTCATGATTAGACTTAGAATGATTAAATCAGATGATGGAATCATCTGATCATACTTAGACTAAGATTATGGGATATAAATCAAATATATTGTTAAGGATTTGATCACTTGTTAAATCAACCTAGTATTAAAGATCTTATTATGCAGGTTTGTTACTTAAGAGAAAATCAGGGATCTTAAGGTTCGATTCAGATTATGAAGTCACAAGGGTTATTATTAACCTTACTTTGTCAAATTCAAATGTTTAGAATCAATAGTAAATCAAATGCATTATTGGAAAATGTTCAATTCAAAGTCTTGTAATCAATATAGTTAAGTTAGGGTTGTTAGGGTTTTAGATTTGCCTTAAGTAGATTAGGGCTTGACTCCTTCTCAAACCTTAAGTCAAATCAAGTGTGTATTTAAAGATAAATGTAAAATCAGTAGATTAATTATGCATTATTGGTGGCAATTCTAAATCTAGATCAAGTCTTAAAAACTTGATCCAAATCTTAAGATTTCTTAAGTTAATTAAGATATTTAAGATTCTATAATTTTGGATTTATTCAAGTATGCTTAATAGGTTTATAAAAGGTGATTTCATTTCATTTAGTTTACTATTTTAAGTCAAAATAATAATTAAAGTCAAATAAACAGTGGTTACTTAGTGCTAACCAAACTCTAATTTTAAGCAAAAAAGATTAGCACATAAAAAAAAATCCAACCATTCAAATTACATGAAATTTGGCATGCAAGTCCTAATTAATCAAACAAGTAATCAGAGACTAAGTTTGCTATGATCCAATGTGTATAAACCCTAAAATTCACTAATTATGATTTGACAATATTAAGGCATAATTACAATTACAGAACTCAGAAATATGTTATATTTGGCACATACAATCTAAATAATATCAGTAAACTAATGGCATCTTAAACATACAATTTGGATAAGTAAATTTGTTAATCTACCCTAATTAATATTCACTGTAATTAGGTAATAATTAAAGATCTAACCATCAGATGTGTGATTTTATTTTATATTTAAGTTTCATAGATTTTTCTAAACATTTTTATATATAATATCATAAAATTTTGACCAGTGGATTAAAAGTTATTTGAATAATACATTCTGTATTTTTATTTAATCAAAATCCTATGATTTGATTAATCAAATTATTTTCCTTAAGGAAAATAATTCCATTAATTCGATTTAAATAAAACAGCTTGGCCCAAAATCGAAAACGCGTGCGTCGATCAGGGCCCGGGAGAGCTGGTACTGTCACACCGCGCGGGTCATGGGTTGACCCGGCCCGCACAGTGTCGTCATCCCCGATCCTTCGTCCCGCGGAAGAGGTCGATTAGGAAAAACCTAATCGCCAAATTCCGGCGCATTCGGTCCATGGATCGGCCAGCATTCGATTGCTACACCATCACCATGTCCAGACGCATCGATTGGGACCTGAAGCCCCTTGTGAGATGGTCCGGATCAGCCAGACCTTACTCACCCGAGGCGTTCGCCATTTGAGTTACTGTGGGGAGATAATTCTCCCCATAGAGGCCATGCCAGACCCCGGGCTCGATCCCTACACCCTCAGGGAGGCGGGGCGGATCGAAGCCCTCTGGTCCGGGGGTCTGGGGTGGCCTGGATCACTGGGTCCTTACTTGACCGAGGCGATCCAGAAGGAACTGAACCCATCGATCGGTTCGATCGATCGGGGCTAACATAGACCCTAATTACGATACAGCTGAGTTCGTATTGATAATAAGCACAGAAACGCATCAAATGGAATAGGATTCGAGCCTTATTGACTCTATTCCTGCAACTGGGATACCTGAATTTGTCGAAGGGTGAGCAGGCATCGCGGGAGCAAATGCTGGGCTGGATGAGCTTCCTCCAAGAGTTCCTGAACTCCAGGAGACTCTCCTATCAGCGGTACGCACGCCTGGACGCCTGGGGAGCTCGGACTGACAGCAATGGAGATCGGGAATAGCAGAAGAAAGCTCGACTCCAATTGATCAGCAAGGATCAATTGGAGGAGAGCTGAGGCTATTTATAGCCTCAGGGAAGTGCCGTGAAGCTTCCAGAGGCTTTAATTGGGCTGAGGAGGGTCGGAGGGCTTGGTCCATGGCCGAGCTTTCGAATTCCCAATTCGAGCTCGGCCGGGCCACGAGGCCCGATCGGGGTCCCATTGCCATTAGGGGAAGCTTGGCAATGGTCTGCTGAGCTGGAGAGGGCAGTGGTCGACCGGATGGCCAGCTGGCAGTATGGGAAAAATTTCTGTCGGGCGAGGGAATCTGGCGGAGACGATGATCCACAGTGCTAGACCCTGCGGATGCCGTCTGATCGGTTAATCAAAAGGCGCTATGGCTGGGATCGCTCGGATCCTAACGGCCGATCGCGGGAGCGATCTTGGCCGTAGGATCCACGGGACAGATCCAACGATGGATCGGCTGTTCCGCGGGATCGCATCCTGGCCGTAGATCAAAAAGGCGGAACGGCTAGATTCTCGGAATGCCGCTGTCGCGTGACCCGGGCTCCTCAGCGGATTGCCCGCGGTCCGCACAGCGGATCCCGGCCGTATATTTAGGTATCAGGGTATATTTGCAAAATCAATTTGTTTGGAACCCTTTTATGCAATTGAACCATTTTAATTTAAATTGAATTATTGCCCAAATGAATTCCAAATTGCACCAAATTTTCACCCTTAGCTAATTTAGGGGTGAGGAATTCAAAAATGAAATCAGATTTTAATTCTGAGATCAAAATATTTTGGGTCTAGACTAGGGCATCTAAACTGATCAAATTGAAATTTTTGACTTAGAGAAGTCCAATGGACTTTAAATTTTCCAGATAGGCTTAAATTGATGTTCTGAAGGAAAGGATGCTAAAAAATTGAACCAATCAACATTTATTTTGCATGGTAACAACCTAGAGTTGTTACAGACTCCCCTACTTACGAACGATGTCGTCCTCGACATCATCTTATGTAAAGACAATTACGAGAAGAATGAAGAACGTGAATAAGATTTTAGCATTGAAGAGTACCTGAAGTTTTAAAGAGATTAGGATACTTCTTTCTCATATCCACCTCTTTCTCCCATGTGGATTCTTCTAAAGAGTGATTCTTCCATTGAACTTTCACCATGTGGATTGAGCGATTCCTTAGCTGCTTTTGATCATGAGCTAAGATCTTAATCGGCTCTTCTGCATAAGAGAGATCTGGTTGTAGTGATATGGCTAGAAGTTAAATTAAGTGAGATGGATCACGGAGACATTTCCGCAGAGAGGAGATGTGGAATACGTTATGAACTGCAGAGAAATCTTCAGGAAGCTTTAGTCGATATGCTGCAAAACTAATCTTTTCTAGTATCTCGAAAGGTCCGACGTAGCGAGGACTTAATTTCCCAGCTACACCAAAATGATAAACACCTTTCATTGGGTTGACCTTAAGATACACATACTTTCCCACATCAAGATCCAGAGCACGATGGTGAGCGTCGTGATATTTACTCTGCCGATCATGAGCAGCTTTGATTCTTTGTTGGATTAGCTAAATTTTACGATTTGTTTCTTCAACCAATTCTGACCCATAAAGCTGAACACTGCCAGTTTCAGACCATGCTAATGGCGTACTGCATTTTCTGCCGTACAATGCTTCATATGGTGCCATACCGATACTTGCTTAAAAACTATTATTATATGCGAATTCTACAAGGGGAAGGTGATCCTCCCAAAAACCTCTAAAGTCCAGTACACATAGACGAAGAAGATCTTCCATAACTTGATTGACTCTTTCTGTTTGTCCATCTGTCTGAGGATGAAAGGCGGTACTCATAGCTAGAGTAGTCCCCAAGTCTTGATGCACTGCTTGCCAAAACTTAGAGGTGAAACGGCTATCTTAATCAAACCTTAAGTCAAATCAAGTGTGTATTTAAAGATCAATGTCAAATCAGTGGATTAATTATGCATTATTGGTGGCAATCCTAGATCTAGATCAAGTCTTAAAAACTTGATCCAAATCTTAAGATTTCTTAAGTTAATTAAGATATTTAAGATTTTATAGTTTTGGATTTATTCAAATATGCTTAATAGGTTTATAAAAGGTGATTTCATTTCATTTAGTTTACTATTATAAGTCAAAACAATAATTAAAGTCAAATAAACAGTGGTTACTTAGTGCTAACCAAACCTTAATTTCAAGCAAAAAAGGATTAGCACATAAACAAAAATCTAACCATTCAAATTATATGAAATTTGGCATGCAAGTCCTAATTAATCAAACAAGTAATCAGAGACTGAGTTTGCTATGATCCAATGTGTATAAAACCTAAAATTCACTAATTATGATTTGACAAGATTAGGGCATAACTACAATTACAGAACTCAGAAAATGTTACATTTGGCACATGCAATCTAAATAACATCAGTGAACTAATGGCACCTTGGACATGCAATTTAGATAAGTAAATTTGTTAATCTACCCTAATTAAGATTCACTATAATTAGGCAATAATTAAAGATCTAATCATCAGATGTGTGATTTTTTATTTTATATTTAAGTTCCTGAGATTTTTCTAAATATTTTCATATATGATATCATAGAATTTTGACCAGTGGATTAAAAGTTATTTGAATAATACATTCTGTATTTTTATTTAATCAAAATCCTATGATTTAATTAATCGAATTATTTTCCTTCCATTAATTCGATTTAAATAGAACGGCTCGGCCCAAAATTGAAAACGCGCGGGTCGACCGGGGCCCGGGAGACCCGGCACTGTTGCACGGCGTGGGTCATGGGTTGACCCGGCCCGCACAGTGTCGTCGTCCCCGATTCTTCGTCCCGTGGAAGAGGTCGATTAGGAAAAACCTAATCGCCAAATTCTGGTGCATCCGGTCCATGGATCGACCAGCATTCGATTGTTACACCATCACCATGTCCAGACGCGTCGTTTGGGACCTGAAGCCACTTGTGAGACGGTTCGGATCAGCCAGACCTTACTCACCTGAGGCATTCACCATTTGAGTTACTGTGGGGAGATAATTCTCCCCACAGAGGCCATTCCAGACCCCGGGCTCGATCCCTACACCCTCAGGAAGGCGAGGCAGATCGAAGCCCTCTGGTCTGGGGGTCTAGGGTGGCCTGGATCGCTAGGTCCTTACTCGATCGAGGCGATCCAGAAGGAACTAAACCCGATCGATCGGTTCGATCGATCGGGGCTAACCTAGACCCTAATTACGATACAGCTGAGTTCGTATTGACAATAAGCACATAAACGCATCAAATGGAATAGGATTCGGGCCTTATTGACTCGATTCCTGCAACTGGAATACCTTAATTTGCCGAAGGGTGAGCAGGCATCGTGGGAGCAAATGCTGGGCTGGATGAGCTTCCTTGAGCTTCCTCTGAGAGTTCCTGAACTCCAGGAGACTCTCCTATCAGCGGTACGCACGCCTGGACGCCTGGGGAGCTCGGACGGACAACAATGGAGCTCGGGAATAGCGGAAGCAAGCACGAATCCAATTGATCAGCAAGGATCAATTGGAGGAGAGCTGAGGCTATTTATAGCCTCAGGGAAGTGCCGTGAAGCTTCCAGAGGCTTTAATTGGGCTGAGGAGGGTCGGAGGGCTCGGGCCATGGCCGAGCTTTCGAATTTCCAATTCGAGCTCGGCCGGGCCACGAGGCCCGATCAGGGTCCCATTGCCATTAGGGGAAGCTTGGCAATGGTCTGCAGAGCTGGAGAGGGGAGTGGCCGACCGGATGGCCAGCTGGCAGTACGGGAAAAATTTCTGTCAGGCGAGGGAATCTAGCGGAGATGATGATCCACAGTGCCAGACCTCGCGGATGCCATCTGATCGGTTGATCAAAAGGTACTACGGCTGGGATCGCTCGGATCCAAACGACCGATCGTGGGAGCGATCCTGGCCGTAGGATCCACGGGACAGATCCAACGACAGATCGGATGTTCCGCGGGATCGCATCCTAGCCGTAGATCAAAAAGGCGGAACGGCTGGATTCTCGGGATGCCGCTGTCGCGTGACCTGGGCTCCGCAGCGGATCGCCCGCGGTCCGCACAGCGGATCCCGACCCTTTTATTTAGGTATCAGGGTATATTTGCAAAATTAATTTGTTTGGAACCCTTTTATGCAATTGAACTATTTTAATTTAAATTGAATTATTGCCCAAATGAATTTCAAATTGCACCAAATTTTTACCCTTAGCTAATTTGGGGGTGAGGAATTCAAAAATGAAATCAGATTTTAATTCTGAAATCAAAATATTTTGGGTATAGACTAGGGCATCTAGACTGATCAAATTGAAATTTTTGACTTAGAGAAGTCCAATGGACTTCAAATTTTCTAGATAGGCTTAAATTGATGTTCTACAGGCAATGATGCTAAAAAATTGAACCAATCAATATTTATTTTGCATGGTAACAACCTAGAGTTGTTATACATATTCTTATACGTCCATCCATCTATAAGGAATTGATTATTATCAAGCTATTATATTTCATCTTGTAAATCCCTCTCTTGCATGCTATAGTCTAATCTCTTATTCTTGGAGTTATAGAGAATGAAATGAGTAGAATCCATGCGAGTTTAAAGTAAACACCACTTATCAAAATATTTACCATGCGATCGTATCTTGACCAATTGTTGGAAGTGCTGTGAATGACGCTTCATCTCAACCAAGCATTAGGCTGTAAATCCAAATCATCATAAAGGAACATTAAGTAGTTAGAACTTTATTGAGTTCTATATTTATTTAATTATGAAATTTCCTTGAGCTCTATGTATAGTGCGTACATCACTTGCATAGATCTTAACATCGTTAGTAATTTATATTATTTATAAACCATGGAATTAGGGCATATGAATATTTTGCTATTGTAGTAGAGTTTTGCTATTTAATGAGATTTCACAAAGAAACATTATTAAGTTATCTGAAATATTAAGTTTGCTCTATGTAAATGAAATCTTGATTCTAAAGAGTAATTTTATTAATTACTCTTACATTTAGGCAAGCATTATTTTGTCATTTTTAGGGCTTATAGATGTCCAATTATGATGTTTGAGGAGTTGATTTACTCCTTGGAAAATAGTCATATCATCAAATTAGAATAGTTTTATTTAGAATCCTATTCTCTCAAAGTGACATTTTAGTCTCTTAAAATATTATTATTTTGAGGGAATAATATCATTTTGTGTAGAATATAGTTGAACACATTGATTTCTCTCATGATACTTAAATTAATAAAAGTTAGAACTTAGTTATTTTGTTGAGTCTAATTAGATTCAATGGAACCTCCTTTTAGTTGAGACTTCAATTTCATTTGAAATTGAATAACTTAAACTTTAGATTCTTAGAATTCTGAGTTAAGGGACTTAAATCTCGTGATGGAGGATAATCACTTAACTTCTAATCTTAATACATGAAAGGTCTGAGCTTGAGTAGGTTCTATAATTTAAGCTTGAGTAAGATTTAAAGTCAATGGTTTAAAGGAATGAAGTTAATGCAAATGATTCCCTTGAGTTAGAGCATTGAAATTAGACATTTTTAAGGTAAGTTCTTATATACGAAATCAATCATTTTGTGGAAAGCCTTAATAAACTATTAAGTTTTTCACATTATATCTTAAATAAAGCCACACTAAGTCCTTAAGGAGGAATTAATTTACTGTAGGTAAAATATATCTTAGTTAGGTTAAACTGAAGTCAAAATTGAAAATCTTTCTTATTTCAATCCGATTCGTGATAAAGATCTAAGACTGAGTACGTCTAAGATATAGTATCTTAAGATATAAGAAATATGTAAGAAAGAAGATCAAAGAGTGATTATAATTTTTGGCTCCAGTAGTACTTTCAACTTATAATAAATCTTATTTAAAAGATCATAATGGGTGAAAATGGAGAACCTTGGAGAGTAGTAAAGTATAAGAGCCTTCTGAAATTTGAAATAAAGCACCTTTTGAAATATAAGTAAAGCAGATTCCAAAATGTGTAGTAAAAAAGAAAATGAAATATTTTGCAAATAAATTATACTTAAGGTATGAGTTTGATGCTGGAAATGATTTTAAGCAAGTCTTAAGAAGAAATGTTAATGAAAGATGGGATATCATTTTTACTTTTCAAAGCATTATTTGGTGCATTTTAGTATCACTTTGAGATAATATTGGATATTGATATGTCCAAGATTTATAAGAAAATAACGAACAATACAAATAGTTTTCATGAATAGAATGGTCTACTTTGAGGAGTTTTTCTACTTATTCAGGTAAAAAATCAAGAGAGAAAATTCTAGGAGAAAGTTGAAATTCTAAAAGAAACCGTTATAGCGCGCCACGGCACGCCATAGCGGATCCTATACGAAAGATTATCCGCCACCACGCGCTACAGCAGCACTCATTAAACTGGACTCATCACACGAGGACTTAGCAGAAGCTCTATAATGTGATATAGCGGATCTCATACAAAAAATCAACTGCTACCGCGTGCTACAGTGTCGCTCATTAAATCAAGCTCAGCAAAAGAAAACTTAACAGAACCGCCACAGCGCGCCGCAGCGGATCAGATACGAAGGTTCAACCGCCACCGCGCGCCGCAGTGGAACAAAAAGTAAATCAAATATTTATTGATCCGCCATAGTGCGCCACAGCTGAGGAAAGATAGGACACTACCGCGCTCTACAACGGTATTGCACTTAGTAAAAATTTGTAATTATCTCCGCTACTGCGAGCTGCGGTGGGACTGATATGCAAATTAAAAGCCGCTATCGCTCGCTACAGCAGTACAAGAAAATTAACAGATAAATCAAGGGAGATTAAATGCATCAGCCATAGCGTGCTCGAGCAAAATTCATACAAAGGTCTAGGCGTTATAGCGCGCTGCAGCGCAGGCCTTATTTTCTGCCAGAATTGGTGCATTAATGAAACTATAGGGAAGGCCCAAAATTCAAATCATTTGCCTTCCCCAGATATTTTGAAACTCCAAGTAATTTGAGTCATGCCTTTTCTCATGAGAATATCAGAAGAATATTCATTACATGCCATTAAGGAAAAGAGTGAAAAGATGACAGAATTTAATTGCAAAGGGTTGAGGGGCTGCTCTATATAAACTACCATGCAAGACTAAAAGGGAGTTCCTCTCTTTGACATTCATTGATTAGAATTCTAAGTTTACTGTAAGAGAAGAGAAGGAGACCATCACCAAGAAATGAAGAAGAGATTCACTCAAGGAAAGAAAAGGAGGATTACAACTAAGGAGCTAGAGGGAAAGAAGATAGAAAGGCTAAGGGGGAAGATCCAACGAATGCCACGAAAGGGAAGTTCTTAGTATTCTCCTGAACTTTTCTTTTAATTTTCTTTCAGATTGAACTATGAAAAGGTTATATTTCTTGTATATTTCTTCTTTTATTTCTATTTATATGGAGAGCTAAACCATCCTTAGGGAGGATTGTGTTGTAGTCATGTGAAATGTATGGGATAATGGTGTTGTATGTATTTTCTTGCAATGAAATAAAATTTGCTTTAAATGTTCATCTAAATTTTTCCTTGTGAATGTATGAGGTGGAATTATTGAAAATCTGTGTTTTATTAAAATATTTCTAATGGAAATAATGCTCAGTCAACTAAGCACTTCAAGCCTAGAGAAAATGCACATAAAGGTCCTCACCGTGAACAGATGTTCGCTAAGCAAGGATTCTTGATGTAAAACATCTCTGGATTGAAATGGAAAGTTAATTGAGCAACATTAATTATCTTGAGCTCCATAGCTCACCAATCAACGTAAAGTTGGGTATGTGCGCCTTAGTGCTTAGAGCTATGTGACAAGCTCTTGATCCTAATTGCACCATTTCTTGAGCTCAGTCGAGAGGTCAACGCATGTGAGCCAAGAACCACTAATAGAGCTCCACAACTCAGCAGACGTGAAAGGAGGAAGATGACTTATTGAGTGCTCATAGATGATGTGACATAGTCCATGTAGCCTGATGAATCCACTTCCTTATCTGAACTGCGCGTGTAGCGCGTGATGCTAGTTAGTGGAAATCAATATTTGTGTGATCGCAGAATTAAAAGACTATTTTGATAACCTATACGTAGGAGTTCTTAATAATTTAAAATGCGATCTCATGAGAGTCTATGTGTTGAGATAGAACCCTAGTGTGTTCATCTCGTGCACTAGATTTGAACTTGTTAGAATTAGAGGAACAATTTAAGGAACACAATGTTCACTTGATTATTTGGTATGAAAACAAGTATATTATAAATTGCATGAATTGAATACGACACCAGTCCCTAACAACTCGCATTATGAAAATCCAACTCTTCTTTCTTTATCAAATAGTATCTTTAATTAAGATCATTGCATTGTTGAATTAGGAACCATCAAAACTGAAACTAATTTATCTAAACATTATTAAAGGTAGATATAGCTTAGTATCAAAGCCATCCGTTCCCTGAGGATGATAAAATACGGAAATTATCTTCCATTATTACTTCGAATCACGTATACTTGCGTGCTAGCGCATACACTTATTTTTGGTCTATTAGATATCTTTTTTATTTTTAATTGCATTATTTGGTGCATTTTATTATCACTTTGAGATAATATTTGTTTTGACACTACAATATGATTTTGTGCTCAAATCTTCTTAAAATAAAATAAAATGAATTGAACATTATGATGTGTTCATTATGTGACGATCAAAGATTTGCGCAGACACGTTAGGCTAGGCTTGGCAA
The DNA here is from genome assembly GCA_016760335.1 of Gastrodia elata. Classification (NCBI taxonomy): domain Eukaryota; kingdom Viridiplantae; phylum Streptophyta; class Magnoliopsida; order Asparagales; family Orchidaceae; genus Gastrodia; species Gastrodia elata. The sequence continues at coordinate 41,682,446 of CM028677.1, forward strand.
GAGTTTGGAGAAATAAGGGAACAATACTTAGCTTACGAGAGGGAAGGTGTATATTATAGAGTATGGATCATGAAACCCAATTATGATACCCAGATAGATATTTCTGACTCTCTAGGTTTTGAAATTACCCTAAAGAATCAACCCATCTAAAAGACATGTTTGATGATTGAGCACTTCTTTTTTACAATTATATGATATAGTGCCTCTATTGTTAGAGTGATCAATCGATGAAATATCTCCTTAAAAGTTTTTAGCAAACAAAGACTAAGCAAGACAGTTTTGATGAACACTTACATTCATATTCTTAGCATTTCCAAGTTCTTGAATTTTTGTGCAGTAGAAACAAACTTGTTTGCAATGTCATCACACAATTTATGAATCATGTAAGAATTTATGCATAGCATATTTATTAGGAGAAATGAATATACCACCTACTTCAACAACTCAACTAATCTGAGCATCAATGAGTTGCCCTGCTCAATATTATCGACAATGTAACCAGAGAAAGAATTAGGCAATCTTGCGTGATGTCCATGTGAGATTGCCACTTGCAGAATATCTGTAGATATCATAGGTGCTATAAACAACCATGTGTGCATAATCCTGATCAAATGCAAAACAAACTAGACATGTCGAGCATTAAAGCAATGCCTTTATTGAACCATAAAACTTCAATCATTGAATAAACATACAAATCAAGGATAAGCTTAGACGAGTTCGAAGAAGAGTTAAGATGATTTAACTTGATAAAACACCTCTTCGGGATGTAAAAATAACAAAAAAAACATCATACCAATAAATACTTTTGAATAGACAGAAAAGTCTCATGTGACCTTAGATGATTCCCAAATAAGTTAGAGAGATAAGTTTAGTATTTAAAATATATATTTTTATAACTATATTAAATACAAAAAGCATTAATTAATAAATAAGTATTAATGCAAAGTTTGTAATTAGTAATTTAAAATAAATGACTAAAAAATAATAATATTGGTTAACTATATTGCTAGAAACTAATGATTATTAAAAATGCTTAACAATACTCAATATAATCATTTATTAAATACATATGAAATATGCATATATTAAATAAATACAAAAGTTTTCCTTTTAGTAGTTATTGGTAAAAACTATTTATTAACTTTTTATCATATTACACTTGATATCCAACTCAATTACATATTTTATCTAAGCTCAAAATAAACATAGTATAATCAAAGGAAGACTTGGCGGCATAAGTAAGTTATTCAAATATCAAAATAAAATTATCCATTTACCAACATCAGACACCACCCATCATATTGAGAAGCAGACTACTTTGCACAGCCTTTACATGGAGGAAACCAGCTCACTCTGGCGCCACATAATGGCAATGGGGCTCCTCACCATATGATCTCCATCACTCCAACAAATCCAACCAAACTGATGCGAACTCCCGCTCCCTGTCGTTCCGTTAAGGTAGCTAGTAAAGGTGATCTCATAAGACAGACTCTGGTTCACAGAATCGAACACCAGCCTTCTGGGCTTGACCTCCACCTTCACACCCGGCGGGTTTCCTATCTCCACATCATACACCGCTTTGCAGCCACCGTAGGGCCCGCAATCCAGCCCACCCACGTTCTTCACTGTTCTTATGTTGCTCACCACGCTGCTCTGGTCAGAGAAGAGGACGGAGAAGGAGGGGTAGTTCAAATCTCCAGGGCTTGCCAACGCCTCCTTCACCTTCGAGCAATTCGTGCCGCCCTCATCCCCCGTGAACACCGCGATTTGCGCAGCAGTGTAGTCGATAGAACAGAGGAAGGCGACGTAATCCTCAATGCCGGCGTCGTAAATCAATCCCGGATTAATGGCCTCGTTAGGGTCCACATGACCGGCTCCCCGATCAAAAGGGGTAGATTCCTTCCCCGTGGCGAGATCCTGGATGGTCTTGCCGGTGTCATCGAGGTTGTAGGCGGTGGTCATAATGGCCGACTTAATGGCCGCCGGGCTCCAATCGTGATGCGCCTCTCGCAATAGCGCGGCGACGCCGCTCACGTGCGGGCAAGCCATCGACGTACCCGAGATGATGTTGTATTCAACCCTCCTCGGATCGTCGGCAAGATCAGTCGGGCTCGAAGCGCCAGTCCATGCAGCAAGAATGTCGACCCCGGGAGCAACCACATCCGGCTTCAGGATCTCCAGTGTGAGACTACTGGGCCCACGGCTCGAGAATGCTGCGACCTTCGGCGCCGACGGGTCGTTGCCAAACACGGTGTTCCCGCTGAAAAAGATGGTGGCGGTGGGAGAGGGAGACGAGGCGATATATTCCCGTATCTTCTTTCCGGCAAATGCGCTGACCATGGTTGCCGGGATGAGATGTGCATCAGCGATCAGCTCATCCCCAAACTCGTCAGTGTTCATGAGAATCATGCCTGCTCCGCCGGCTCCCTTGACGGCGCTCCCTTTCTCGGCCCGGGATGACTCGCCGCGCTCACAAAGCACAATCTTGCCAGCGACAGCGGAGGAATTGAGGAGATCCATGATGCACGGCTGGGAGCCGACGGCCGCGCCGTCGACCAAAGGTAGGTCGACAGCGGTGATGTTGCCCGGGCCGGCAAAAAGGGAGACGCCGTTGTGGAGGCTCCCGTCGCCGAGGACGACGTCGGCGGGGAAACTCCTGTCGACAGTGGATGCTCCGACGGTGAGTATCCACGGGGCGATGTTGACGGCGGTGGAGGGCTCTGGGCCGGAGTTGCCCGCCGAACAGGAGACGAGGACACCGTGCTGGACAGCCCTGAAGGCACCGACGGCGATGGAATCGGTGAAGTAATCAGGGAGGGGGCTGTCGGAACCGACAGAGAGGGATATGATGTCGGCACCATCAGCCACGGCAGCGTCCATGGCAGCGAGAATGTCGGAGTCGGCGCAGCCCTGCTCCCAGCAGACTTTGTAGGTGGCGATGCGGGCTTTTGGGGCGATGCCGACGGCTGTGCCGGCGGCAAAGTCAAGAAAGTTTGCTCCGAGGACGGAGGCGCCGGCGGCGGTGGAGGAGGTGTGGGAACCGTGGCCATCCGTGTCAAGGGGTGATTTGGATTCAAGGGTTTCATTGATGGGGTGGCCGATGGCGGATTCGTAGCCCTTTAAAAAGAACTTGGCGCCAACAAGCTTGCTGTTGCAGGGGGAAGAGGAGGAATTGAGGAAGGCGCAGGAAGGGCGGAAGGAGGAGGGTGGAGGAGGGAGATTGGTGTCGACGAAGGAGTGGGAATAGGGGAAGATGCCGGTGTCGAGGACGGCGATGACGGTGGAGGAGGCGAAGGAGGATTTGGGCCAGATGCCGGCGGAAGTCGAGAGGCGGAGGAAGGAGGGGGTGTGGGTTGTGTGAGGGAACCGGGTGGTATCGGGAACGACGGCGAGAACGTGGGGGAGGAGGCGGAGGGCTGCGGCCTGAGGGGAAGTCAGGCTAGCGGCGAAGCCGGAAGCCACATGGTTGTAGGTGTAGAGGATGCGGGCAGCCGGGCGGCGAAGTGGGCGCGGGAGGGAGCGCAGGGTGCAGGAGTACCAGTGGAAAGGGGTAGGGGAAGTCGAAGGGCGGAGGGAAGGGGACACGTGGACGATGTAGGTTAGGGATGAGGAGAAGTAGGGGAGCAGGAGGATGGAGGAAAGAAGGGTGAAAACCTCTTTTTCCGCCATTTCTTTCCTTTATCTCTCAGGGGACTGACTGGGGAAAGAATGGGATCCAGATGAAGTTTATAGTGGAGGGTAGAAATGGTCCTTTGTTTAGTTTTCTTAATTACGTGATTGCCATTAAGATTTATTAATATTTAAGAATTCATAATTATGTGTATTCAAAATTTATAAATATAATACTATAGTTAGATTTCCTTTGCTCTCTCGACACTTTTTTTGTATTTTCTTGGAATAAATTTTTCTTTTAAGGGGTTGTATTTGTAAAGTAATAAGAGTTTAAGATATTTAGATTATTGACGAAGTATATATACTTAAAGCACAATGTATTATTTTCTTGGCTGATTCTCATTTCTAATAGAGTTTGATAGTGAGTTTTAAATTAGTTTCAAAATAGCTCATAAAATATATATAAAATAAATTTCTCTTATAAGAAATTATTATTAAATTTATATGATTTATTAAAAATATATATTTAGAATACAAAGTATAATCATCACTATTTATTAAAGATTATTTTTTATTCATAATACTACTCCTATTTTATTTCAAAAAATTATTTATAATTAGAATTTAGATTTAAAATATATATTATTTTGCATGTCTTTCAAGTAAAAGTAGATTCAATTTTTATTTTTGATGAAAATTTCTTTTTTGCATTTTTGAGAAGTTACTCAAAATAAATTTAAAATTTTGAGGAGTATAAAAGGTTTGGTCTCTGTTGAATTAAATATAAATTCTAATCATAATATTCCAAGATTTGAGTTTATAGAATTTACACACATTCTTAAGGAGTTTATAGAATTAAACAAATTTCATTTTTGAGAAGTTACTAATCATAATATTCCAAGATTTTGAATTAAATATAACTCACATATACTCGTAAAACAATGGCTCATAAATGTAGTTCAAAATTTCGAGGAGTATAAAAGGTTTGGTCTCTGTTGCCTAACTATAAATCTTTGAAGGTCGTGATCCCTTTTCAGTTCTCACTTCTCATCTTCTTTTGGCTCCTGTGACTCTTCTCATCTTCTTCTGCGATATTCTTATGGCCCTTATGTGATTTTCTTGTTGAACTTCAATTAATCTATTTGAGTGCATATGTAGAGCTTTCTGTGAGGTGTTTTAAATGCTAATATTAGTTTATCTCTTTATTTTATGATTAGTAGATGTTGATCTAGTTTTATTTTGAAAATTTTGGTTAGACTTGGTATGCTTCTAGTTTGTTGCTATTTTCTTATTGAGCTTATTTGCTTCTATGAGTTGAGTAGAGATCATTTGCACAGATTTCTTATTGTTAGCCATCTAAGAAACTTAGTTTTAGTCTTTCGTGTAGATCCATAATTTACTAATCTATGATTAGTAGATGAGTAGATTTTTAACATTCAAATTTGATGATGTGATAAGAAAACTGGAAATCACAACGAAAATGGTAACAACCAAATTGGAAACAGTACAATTTGTGCAAATGAAACTGCGACAGTATTGTAATAGTAACTACAATAGCCAAATCGAAAGCTGTAACGATCAAACTGGAAGCCGCTAGTAACGGTAACAGCCAAACTAGAAGCTTTACATTTTCTGCAAAAAAAACAATGACAGGATTGTAGCATTAACCACAATAGCCAAGCTAGAAGTTGTAACTAAATCTGCATAATGCAATGAAGCATAATTTATTTAACTTATTTTGTTCTATGGGCACGTACAGAACAAATGAGAAACTAGCCAGATTTGTCTAACTATCTGAATATTGGGTTAAAAAAAAACTACACACTCCACCTTAAGAATGTGTGTAGTCTCATTATATTTGAAGAAAGCATGACTTGGCAATATAATGTTTGTACAAACTAAAATCAGCATGAGTGGAATATGTTTATTTAAAATATTTCATGCAATCTTTGAGAAAGTTCAAATAATTTCAAGCAAAAATGTGTTGCAGTAAAAAGGAAATACAAACTAATTAAGTGTAAGTGTAATATCCTCTTATTTTCTAATTAGTTTTGCTATTTAACCTAATTCTGATTTAATGTTTTCCTTCATTTTGATAATACTCAAATTCACAATTATCTAATATCATAATATATGTCTTTAAATTATCTGATCTAATCCAGAAGTTATTAAAGACACAAGCTGAGTGTCTTAGCTCAAAACACCGACTTTACTAATTTATTTCATATATATATTTAAGAGTTTATTGTACAATCAACTGAATTTCAAATTAACTACATGATTTTTATATTTAGATTGATTTAGTCTAAAACACCATATTTTAAACATGATCAAAATTTAGACATTGTCTAAAATCTAAAATTTGTTGCTAATTCATTGAGTACTTATTTATGGCGTTAAAGGTCATTCTCAAAAATTTTCAAATGGCTATCAAATTCTCAATTTCTTGATTTTGATTAAAATATTATTATTTTATGCTTAAAATTATACTTTTATTATAATTGCCAACTTTATTCATATTATTTAGATTATGGTTCTACATATATCATAATGAGCCTATCGATACATCAATCATAAAAATCAAAATTTCGTATGGCTTAATAAGAATAAGAACAACTATCACTCTAATTTCTATAAGATTTTGAAACCTTAAACCTATAAACAGAATCCTAGATGGCTTAAAATTCACTTATTTTTTTTAATCTTGATTAGTAAATATTAATAAATTTAATTTTCCAAATTTAAATTCTTCTATAGTTTTTTGCCCATTTGATTTCAATGAATATTTTGATACTTAAGTCCTATATTTTGGAGCTATGATTAGCTTAATATTCACTAATGCATTCTAATCTTGATTATAAATAATAATAATAATAATAATTATGCAAATTTTAATTTTCATATAATTTACTATTGCTCTTATTATTTGTAAGATTTTGATATCTAATTTATAAGAATTAAATTTCTAGATGGTTTAATATTCACTAATATATTTTAAGAGTGATTAACAAATACTAAGAAAAATAATTATTCAAATCTTAATTTTTCATATTTTTCTATTATTCTAGTCTTTTATAATATTATTCAAATCTTAATTTTTCATTGTTTTCTATTATGGCAGAATAGGAAAATAGCTGATCTCATTTTTGTCAAAATTATGTTTTGATAATTTGTTAATGAGGTCAAAATATTTCTTTCTAAATTTTTGAGTATTTAGATATTATTAAAATATTAAAATATTCATTTTGAATATTTATGGCTCCAAGTTTTCAAGGAATGTTCTTAATAATGTTTAAGATTTTTTAATGACCAATCTAAGCCCATTTAAGCTCAGTAACAATATTCAATTATTACATGCCTGCACATTGAAATTGAGATCCTCAGAGCATCCATACCCTCTCCATCACACCCCTCTTAGCCCTCCTTATTCCTTATGACCTCAGACAATCTCTTCAATCTCAACTCCTTACTGAGGGCTTACTGACCTTAAGAAATCTTTGGGAAGCTTTGAATTCAATAGTAAGCACACTCATTACATACTTAAGCATTCTTTGGATTGATTAAATTTAAGCATAATTAAGGATTTTTTATAATTTAAATAAAATAAATTTTTATAAATATTCATAACTGCGATGAGTAATATATTTATAATATAACTTATATAATTATGTATACAAATCACATTATAACAATCACAAAGAAAATAATATTGGTGGTTACACCGTCTTCTCTTCACGTGTCCAATCTCCTGCATGGCGAGTCTGAATAGGGTGTTTTTAAAAATTCATAATTTAAAATTCTATAAACTATAATTTAGCATACCAGAATTAGAATGTTCATTCAAATACTCGTAAAACAATGACTCATAAATGTAGTTCAAAATTTCTAAGAGTATAAAAGGCTTGGTCTCTGTTGCCTAACTATAAATCTCTGAAGTTCGTGATCCTTTTTCAGTTCTCACTTCTCATCTTCTTTTGGCTCCTGTGACTCTTCTCATCTTCTTCTGCGATATTCTTATGACCATTATGTGATTTTCTTGTTGAACTTCAATTAATCTATTTGAGTGCATATGCAGAGCTTTTTGTGAGGTATTTTAAATGCTAATATTAGTTTATCTCTTTATTTTATGATTAGTAGATGTTGATCTAGTTTTATTTTGAAAATTTTGGTTAGACTTGGTATGCTTCTAGTTTGTTGCTATTTTCTTATTGAGCTTATTTGCTTCTATGAGTTGAGTAGAGATCATTTGCACAGATTTCTTATTGTTATCCATCTAAGAAACTTAGTTTTAGTCTTTCGTGTAGATCCATAATTTACTAATCTATGATTAGTAGATGAGTAGATTCTTAACAGTCAAATTAGATGATGTGATAAGAAAACTGGAAATCACAATGAAAATGGTAACAACCAAATTGGAAATAGTACAATTTTTGCAAATGAAACTGCGACAGTATTGTAATAGTAATTACAATAGCCAAACCTTAAAAATTATCTTAAGTAAATTCTAAGTAGTATTAAGCTTCATGATGTGAGATTCATCTCACATCATGCCTTCCTTAAGCCTTCTAATCCATAATATTAGCTTTCATTAAGGTTAGTGCTTGAGGGTTCATCTTAGTTCCTTAAGATCTTCTTCCTTAGGAATTAGGAATAGAATTAGGTTAGTCTTTATTCCTTGGATAAATTGGGTTACTTAATGAATAAAACATTAATTTTACTAGTTTAAAATTTTCATAGTTTGATTATGATTATTTGATCTTTCAACCTTAGACTTAAGATTAGAGGCCCATCCTATTAAGTTTGACTTTACTTAATAGGATACGCCTTAATCTTTAATCCGTCAGATTGGGTTTTAAGCCTTAGCCTTTAGGATCACCTTTGGATTAAGTGATCACCTTTGGTTAAATTCTTAATCCTTCCATCTTGATTTGTCTTAATCAAGATAGATTTGGGTTACTTAAATCCCCAAAATAGGTCGATTGATTTACTTGCTTAACTTATATAGTCGATATTGATTAAATTAAATTAGGACTTAGCTAGTTCTAATTGCTTTCAACTTATAAAGTTGTGAGTCTGAATTACACGTGATAGTAGTAATTGAAGATCCTGAACTTGTGTAACTTAGAATAGATTAAATATATAATTAGACAACAATGGATATCACCTGTACTTTAGTAGAGTCTCTTGCTTACTTTGAACTTTGATACTTCGCTTACCTTGTATTTGAGCTTTATATCTTGGACATAGTTAGTGGGCATAAGATATTTGATGAATATCACATGTCAAATTTGAATTGCATAAACATCATTTGTATTTTTATCGATGCTTTCAATTTTCTTGATATTCAGTTTAGTAGAGTGTGACCTAATTAGTCTGCCTATTAGTTCAGTTCTTTTGATGTTGTTATAGGCCGGGCCTAGGCCTTTGCTTGGTTAGGATGTTATTGCTTACCTTTAGTAATTCTAACCAAGCCTAGACTTATGGAGGTCTAGGATGGTATTGTTAAACTATTTGGTTTAGTAGGCTAGTTTATTCCTCTTCTGATATAGTAGTACTAGTTTTATGTGCATTTCTACGTTTTCAATTTAGTTTTTCTACCTTAGCCTAGTAGGCTAAGTGAGATTATGTATATTTTAGTTTAGTATTTTTGCCTTAGTCCAGCAGGCTAAGTGAGAGTTGCTTGTTTTCAGTTCGAGTGGCTCATTTGGCCATAGCAGTTTTTAGATCTGTATTTACTGTTTTCAGTTCATTTTTATTGTATTTCAGCATTTTCTTACTTACGATTTACTGGATTACTAGTTTATACATGTGCCAGAATGTTAACTTGTATATTTATTCATGTGCTAAGATGTTAGCCTATTTAATTATTTATATTCTAGGTTACTAGCTTTACTTATATGTGTCTAAATAGGATGTTAGTTTTTTATTCAATTATTCATATATAATATGCTAATTTATTCATATGTTCATGTGTAGGATGCTAGCCTTGCTTACTTATTTATATATATGATATTAGTCTTTCTAGTTTGCTTACATATACGGTGCTAATCTTGCTTACTTGTTAATACATAGGATGCTAGATTTTTGTATTTGATTTTATATATATATATATATATATATATATATATATATATATATATATATATAAGATGATATAATTACTTTTAAATCATTTGAATGTATTACATGTTCATTTATGCTATGTTAACCAGCATAAGTTCACATTGATCATAAGCATATTTATGATGAGTTTCTTTTTAGTTATTAGCATTTATTTCCTCTTTTATGCATATCCTTGTTGTAGCATTGATTTTGGAGGTATGTGCTTACTTCCTCTTGTTTAAGTTATAAACTTATTGTTTATAGCTTCCTTTTCATTTTATATGCTTTCCTACACCTACGTGTTTGCTTAATTATTAAGTAATGGTGATATCTAAAAGAATATGAATTATAATCAGCATAAAATGTACTTAGACAATATATCTAACAAGATTTTCTCTTTTTTCGCTAGGGCCCTATCATTGTGAAACCGATAATGATAGATTCTGAGTTATTTGAGGTTGTGGAGCTGTTTAAGGATTTGCAATAGAAGGAGCAGAGTACTGCTAAAGATTCATAGATCCTTAGTCTCATTTCTTTTTGCTTGTGAGGATGAGTGCTTTCATTTTCATTTTCAGCTAAGATTTTAAATATTTTGTAATAATTTAGGTTTGAAATGTATTTTTTGTTACTGTACTTATTCTAAGTTGTATGTTTTACTTATCATATTATGATGGAATGGATGCTTAGATTTTGCTTCCGCACTCTGAATATTTCTTGTATTTATCATTTAGTAAAATACTCTTGTGAATGGCAAAATCCTTAATTATACCGGATTACTGTGAATGCCTAATCTATCTATAAGTGAAAATCTTGTCATTTGGTAACCATTTTATCATAATCATGTTAATTTAAGAGTTAATAGGACCACAGTGGGGCTGGGGTGCCACAAAACCTGACCCAAAATTAAAAGTTCCAAGAAATTTGAAAATTTGGTCAAACTAAAATATTATTGGGTATATTATATTTTTGTGATCATAATGCCCAGGTTTGAGAGCAATCAGGAAAACAATACTTCTAAATTTAAATATTTTAAATAATGAAAATTGAGAAAATTAAATAAAATTATAAATTCAGTAATTTTGGTGGCATTGGCTTAAGAATATTATGAGAAAATTATGTTTAAGGTTTTGTCAAATTTGGAGCTCCGTATTGATGATAATTAATTTTTAAAATTTTAATCTCTTATAAATAATATAAAGTATATCATCAAAGTGAGAAATTTTAATCAATGTGTGTTTGTCTTAAGATACACATTTGAATCAAGTTTCATTAATTTAGAGATAAAATAATAGAAAATGTGCAATATTTAATTGAAATAAATATATTCAAGTAATTTCCTTTTTTATTCTCCTTCCTCGTGTACACCCTGTCCCCTCACTCTTGCCCTAAGGTACATGTCAAGCTCCCTTACGTTGTGCAGTGCTGTGGCACCCCGCTCCTTAAGCTACCATGATTAGACTAAGGAGTGAAGTGTCACTCTGGAAAATCCCTCACTTATCATTAGAGTAGGTAAGATCCACAATCCACTAATAAGGGAGGGACATGCACAGAATAATTAAGAAGATCAGTCACTAAATTTGACATACATATAGAGTGCGGAAGCAAAATAGAATAAACATTACATCCATTCGCCATACATCAAGTAAGGAACAAGATATAGCTCAATAAATAATAAAGTGCAGAAAAGTAATCACAGTCACAGTACCTATATTGTTACAGCATTTATAGAATAGTTTAAGAGACTAAAGGTAAATATAAGAAGCTCTCATCCTCACAATAGTAAAAAGGAGACTAGGCAGTGTCTGACTCTCCTGGCTAATACTCCTCAAAATAAGGCTCTTCTCCTTTAGCACCAAGCTCCTCAAACATTTTTGAATCTGACATTATCAGTTTCATAATGCTAGGGCCCCAGCCAATAAGAGAAAAATCTTATTAGATAATTGTTTAAGCATATTTTAGGTTGAATATTTTGCATGAGTTATTAATGTCACCACTTTAAATTAAGCACAACAAAAAATAAACTAAAAGTAGTGGGAGTAGTAAGCATACAAGAAATAGGGTAAGTTATAAATATAACATTTATAACTAAACAAAAAGTGAGGCAAAAATCATACCTCAAGCAAACTAAGCAAGAAATGGGCATATATGTATATACAGTGCAATAAATAAAAGTACTGAAAGTAAAGTCTAATCCTAAATATGCTGATGATCATATGATATATGTTAATTAAAGATATAAGTTTGAAAATGGTACATATAGTAAGCAGTAAAGTTTAGCATCTTATAAATATGTACAAGTGAGCAGATAAGTAAAGAAACATAATTGACTGAAGCATGCATCACAATACAGTACACAATAAGTTGAAACTGAACAGGTATGTAAAACTTCCATATCAGAAAATTGGCCAATCTGGCCTAGTGAAATTTCCATAGCCTTTCTAGGCTATGGCAGATAGAAATTCCCATAGCCTTTTTAGGCTAGGGTAGACAGAATAGCAGTAGAACTGAGATGACAGTAAATACAAATGCAAAATCTTTTAGTTATTTTACTTTTGTTTCTGTAAACATGTTTAAAAACAGCTGAGGAGTTAAGTACGTCTGCAATGCTATATGGGTTCCAAGCTTAGCACACACTCCTCAATGAGTAATGTTAAGCATTATTATTTCTCCTTATCCTTGTCTATTGGGATAAATGTGCACCCGAATCTACTAGAGTATACTGAACCCAAAGGCAACTATTATCCTAATTATTCTAAGTTTTCATTTCATGCATAAGGTTTTCTTATATGATATATCCAAGGAATTAAGCACAAAATACAAGGAATGCATAGCATCAAAATAAATCAAGTAAGTAAGGACTCTTCTATACATGATGACACTATTTATTGTCTAATTAAACCATTCTAACTATTCCAAATTACACAAGTTCAGGATCTCAAATTCCTACTATCGAGTGTAACTTAGAAGCACGGCCTTATAAGTTACAAAATATTAGGACTAGCTAGGTCTTAATATGATTAATCAATGTCGACTATATAAGTTAAATAAGAAATCATCACGACCTAATTATTGATTTTAGACGTTCTAAACTATAAGCTGATCAAAAACTACTAAGCTAGAGATTATGGATTAAATACCACAAAATTGGGCTTAATCACATAATCTCAAAGGTAAGACTTAAAATCTAAGTTTCATTCTAAATGTGATATAATGATTAAGGCAAATCTTATTAAGCAAAGCTAAACTTAATAGGATGATTCTCCTATCCTGACCGAGTCTAAGGTTAAAAGACATACTAATCAAAATAAGTTGTAAAATTTAAAAACTAATAAAAATCAAGGATTTATTTATTGAATAATCCACTTATCTAATGAATGAAATCTAACATATAGGCTAATCATAGTCTTAGGAATAGTCCTAATGTGAAGTGTAAAGTCCTAAGAAAAGACTTAGAAATAATTTAGGAAATTTAACTATTTTGACATAATAATTAATTTTAACACTTAGAATGATTCTACTATAGTTCTATTATTAGTTTTCTTGACTTAGAAGATAATATAGGGTTTACAGACGCTTAACCTAAATTTTGGGTAAAATGACTATTTTGTTCCTACTTAAGGGTTTAAAAAGTAACTTTTTGATTTATGGCTCTAAATTGGAATTTCTTATTGTCAAAATGATTCCTTATTGTCTAATATGAAGATAGACAGTAAGTACCTCTATTTTGGATAAGAAACGGATCTTGTAGTTCCAAACTAAGATTTTTGACCCAAATGGTATTTTAGTTATTTACTCCTATTGAAATCTAAAATTTTATGCATTTTACAATTGGTTACTATTTAAGGATTCCATATAGTTTAAGAACACTGCATTCTGAGGTCAAATGACTAAGTTATGGCTATTTCAATTTCTTAGGGCAATTCGATAATTTTATCGGTCAACGGGAGACAAAAACCAAACTTTTACGTTTGAGGTCTAATTTCACAAACTTAGTTTTTATAGCTTCCCTATAATATGCTGAGTGTGTTGACAGGGAGTAAACCCAATTTGGACTTTAAATGGTCGAGTTATGGCCTAACTAGGATTATGAGTATTTTGGTCATTTCTAATTTTCTAGTTTTCAGATCCTAAATATTATTTTAATTTATTAAAATTTTAAGTTAGTTAGCACTTTGAATTTCTAAATTTGGAGTTGAATTAACTTAGTTATGAGCAATTGAAGTTTAGGAGCAACCTAATATGTTATGATACCACTAATGGTTCGAATATTATACATACGCCTTGATAATTATAATCCATATATAATTGAAATATGAGCATTTCCATAACTTAAAATGTCTTGTTTTTAAATTTAATTGCAAATCACTTTAATGTTCAAGTATTTAGATCATTATAATTATTTTATACATATATATATATATATATATATATATATATATACATATATATACATCTATGTTTATTATTTTAATACCTTATTTGAGGCTTCACTTCATAATAAATATACTGCTTGATGCAATTTTCTAGGTTGTGCTATCTCAATTGTTGTGTCATAATTATCTGAGTGTAAATTAGATAAATGCTTGTATATGTTATAGAGATAGAGCAATTCTTAATCTAATAATTGCATATATTTGATATATATTACTTTCCAATTTTCATAGGGGTTTGAAATGCCAATTTATGCTTTTAGTTACTAGCATTGTTATTTAGACAATAGCCAATAAGGAGCAATCGGGAACAAAACCTCTCTGAAGCTCCATATGCACAAGAAGTAGAAGTTGATGAAAATATTCTTGGTTCAACATATAAAGTAGTTCTAAGAGACACTTTAACACAAGACCGATATGTTTAGTAATTGGCTAACTAAAATATGTATCAAAAACCTTTATCATGAATGGCGGTTTGACATCTGGTTGCCCTAGACACCCAACTCGCCACCCCACTTATAATTTAACAACACTTTATTGATGCTGCCCTACTGATATAGAGAATATCAAAACATATATCAAATTTAACTTTCTTTCCATCCACAAAATCTTGATCCACAACACATCCTCATAGAGCAAGAGTGCAATATTATCTCCAATCTTGTAAGAAGAAAAGGACCACAACAAGATCGTAGCTTAATTATATAGATCATTGGCTCAACCCTACCTATTGAGATTAAGGCTTAGTTGTTATTCTTGTAATATTAATATTTTAAATTAAGATTCTTACATACATATCACACATATCCTTATGATAATGTATTTGACATTGAATCTCTTGAATAAAAGAAATTTTCAGCTTATAACTCTTATAGTTATATTGTATCTCATATTTATATATAAAAGGCCAAACATAAATAGAATGATAGTGCTTTCTATATAAATATTAAAGCTCGTGAGCTTTGTGTAAATTATATCAATTTTGAAATCCAAATAAATCTTTTGGGATGATTATTTGTATGCATTGCAAAATATGTGTTTACATATCTAACAACTAAATTTTTATATTTACAAAACTAACGTCTATACTTAATATTTTCTTAAATTAATTATCAATCCATTATTGAGCAGAACATCAACGAATATGTTTTTGTTTGTGTTCGGCTTGATAAGGAGTTGAGCTTCGAATATGTTTAAGCTTTTGGCTGTTAATTTATCGCATTGAATTAAAGCATATTAAAGAGACAAATAAGCATTTTCTCAAACAACATGCTTTTATTTTTATAGCCATAAGCATAGCCATCAATATTTTTTAGTGCAAGATCTCTATTAACTACATGTATACTCGCAAAATAGAAAATATAAATAAAGAAGAAAAAAAATACAACTCATCTAAAAGCCATGCTTTTTATGAGTCTTTGACTAACTCTGTGATTGTATTGGTTAGTTCATCCCTCTTTTGATTTTGATTTGAGAGATAAATGGAAAGTTTTCTTTGGGTAAGATAGATTTGGGATAACAGGCTAGAGATTGCTTGTAAGGTTATATTAAAGCATTCCACTTCAAACTTATAAATTTAAGCACTCTCTTTAAAAAGTCTTTCCTACCTTAACCAAAACTAAGACCAAGCTTAAATCCAAACTAAAGATTTAAGAACATCTTAAATAAGAGAGAATACATTAAAAAATTCACCTTATATAAGGATCTTTGTTGAGAATCAGAATCATGCCAATTATTCTTTGAAACAAATAACATGAGTTATGAGATGATAATTGGAGATATCCTTTGAATAAGTTGTCTAAATCACCCCAAGAACTATCCTAAGACCTACTTAAATCATTAGGTTTTTCTCCTTTACTTGTTCATCTATTAAGACATAAAATTGCGAGGTATGATCATTGGGCAGCCGTACGACCGGCTCTCTTATATGGGGCTGAATGTCGGCAAACTGAAGATGGGCTCTTTTTGTTTTTTCTTAATGCAGAAAATAATTGTGGGCATAGCGAGAGTTACATATTACAGCATATTACCACACATCAACTTGTTTTACAACAAGTTTGATATTAACTTTGAAGGATGCTAATGGTTATAAAAGAGAAAAACAAGGATATTAAATCAATTACACTTAATTATGAACGACCTTCTTGAACGCATTTAAAATCAAGCCATCCGAAAATTACTCTAGTTCTTCTTCTTGAAGAAGAAGAGAAAGATAGTCTTCAAAAATTACATCCAGCATAAGAAATTAAGAGGCATGTCAAGTGAAGAGTTATTAAGATAGCATGCTTAGGGAGTAAATGGGAGAGGTGGGCACCTTGATGGCACCGAAAGGGGAGAGGGGGCGCATTGAGGAGCACCACAGGATGGAGAAGGATCGGCTGAACCTAGTTGTTGAATGCCGAAGGGAGGATGCTCTGGGCTAAGAGCTCGGATGGAGATAACGGAGTCCGCCGGCGGATCGCACGAAGAAGGGAGGATACGCGTCGAGCGGCGTAGATGCCTAGGCAAAACAAAAAGGGGCACGTGTCGCACGCAAGGGGGAGGAGGCATGCGGTCGAGAGGGAGGGAAGGGATCGGCCGATTGCGTGCAGGAAGGAGGAGTCGTGTGATTAGGGTAGATGCGATTTAGGAAAATAAAGAAGAAGATTAAGGGAATTTTATTTAAATTTGAGATAAAATTAGTTTTAATTTTATTATTAAATTGATCGATTAAAAAACTTTAATAAAATCACCAATTATTCACTCCTAACTAATTGAGGGGTGAGGAGCGCAACGGTGAAGTCGAATTTTTGATCTAACGAGTATTTTAATTTCCCAATTTTCGGGGTATTTAAATATTATTAAAATATTCGTTAAAATTTTGACGACTCCCGATTGACATCAAAACATCAACCATAGCTAATTTGGGGGCAATGAGCGTAATGACGAAGTCCAATTTTTGATTTGAGGCCAATTTAGACAGATCAATCTCCTAGGTTTCTGGATTTCCCAAAAATCAGATTTTGATCTATTTGACTCCTGATTTAGACCAGGTCTTGGTGGATGACTCCTAATGACTTGATTATCACTTAGGATCAAGATTATGACTGAGATTAGTCTTAATTGACTAGGGTAACAACTTAGGTTGTTACAAGTGCTCAGCTCCCCTTCTCAGCATCTGAGCGCTGGTGAGCTCCACGCCGACCGGCTGACCTGCTTGGCAGGGCCGAGTCTCCTCTCTCTTCCCATCCTTTCCTCTATAAATAAGCACCCCATCCTTCCGATTTCTCTTCTACACCTCACTTCATCGCCTCCTCCTCCTCCGGCAGCCGCCGCTGACGCCCCTCTAGCCGACGATGGGAATGCCCCTTACTTGCAATTTGAGAGAGAGAGATAGAGAAGAGATAAATTATTTATTCTAATTATTTATTTTAATTTTTTTCTTAAATTTTTTATTTAAATAATATTTATTTAATTTTATTTTTATTTTCATACAATAGTTAATAATTATAATTAAAATGTTAAAATTATAATAATATTTTAATATTATTATTGTGATAATTATTATCATAATAATCTTATAAAGAAGTCATAATAATAATTATACTATTATTATTATTATTATTATTATTATAACGTGTTAAAGTTAATATTATTAATATCATTATTATATCAATATTATTTATTTAATTATGTCATTTTATTTATTAAATTTTAATTTACATCTATTAATTATTGTTATTATTATTATTATTATTATTATTATTATTATTATTATTTTGTTTATTTTATTGATTCATTACTATTGTTATATCTATTTATATTAATTTATAACAACTATTACGTCCATTTTTATTATTTTATAATAATAATAATAATAATAATAATTATTATTATTATTATTATTATTATTATTATTGTTATTATGTGTATTTTCATTAATTTGTTAATATCATTATGTGTATTTTCATTAATTTGTTAATATTATTATGTTAATATTCATTAAATTGTTACATCTATGTCAATTTTCATTAATTCTTTAATCTTATTGTGTTTATTTTATTAATTCATTAATATTATTATGTTTATTTTCATTAATTCATTAGTACTATTATGCCTATTTTCATTAATTTATTATTGTAATTATGCATATTTTCATTAATTCATTACTTTTACTATGTTTACTTTCATTAATTCGTTGCTTATGTCTTTTTTTAATTTCATTATGTCAATCATTCTAGAAAGAATTATCTTAATAATAATAAGAAAGAAATAGAGAGAGAATAATAAGATAGAGATGCAGAGAGAGAAAAGAAAAAATATATTAGAGAAGGGATAATAGAAAGAAGAAAGAAAATGTGATACCCCGCCCCATCGCCGCGCGCAATAAACAAGTATAATCAGATCGGCGGCGGAGCGATGCGCCACTCGGGAAGACACCTAACCCATCTTCCCGAATAGGCTAAGACTGAGCCACACTGAAGGTTGCTGACTCAAACCCAAGAGTAGGGTCGAGAGCCAATACTTAAAATAGGAGTAGAATGCTTATTTTAAGTATTAGGCTAATACGTACATTAAATTTTAAAAGATAAATAGGAATCCAATATACGTTATCAATATATCAGCATTTTCAGTATGATGATCACATCACAATATTAAGTATAATAGTAGGATAACAGAGTGCGGAAGCTAAAGTAAAATGTCCAGAATACATTCATCACAGAGTAGTAGTAAGAAATTAACTAAAACAAAAGGTAGAATACATCCAGAATTATTACAAACTGTTTTCAAAATGCTAAAAAGTAAAGTTCATTTAAAATATCAAAAGCAAGAACAGTAAGTAAAAAGTGGAAGACGGACCCACTAAGGCTCCACGTACTCCTCTTGGATCTCCTTTAAGTCCTCCTGCCCTATCTCAACAAGCTGCTCAGGATATAGCAAATTGCCGGATCCCAAAAGTACCCCATGTTAGACAAAAAGTCTAACATTTCGCAACTAAACTAAGCAGTACTAAAGTAAATATAAGTATATAGTAAAGTAAATAAAATTGTAAGAAAAAAACTGTAAGGCACTGAGTAACTGAAGCTGTAGAGACTAAACAAAGTAAAGCTGAACTAAAAGTTGAATGTTGCATGCTGAAAGTAAGTGAAAATATCAAATACTCAGAAACTAATGCAAAAATGTCTAATGCGGTACTGTATGTTACTGAGAATATGCATCCAATTATGCCACAATACAGTATGCCACAATTATTTAATAGAACTATCATTGAATGGCTATGAGTCGTATGGTCTAATGTATATATATATCCAGTTGGGAATACAGTTTACTGTGATGCCGATGCATCCTGAAATTCTCCAGTCAATGTACGTAACATTCCGTAACCCATAAATCATCACTGATACTCATACATCGCCACTAAAATCATTCATCATGCTCATGCTCATGCTCATGTTCATGTTCATGCTTCTATACTACATGAGTTAAAAATCCAAAAATCTATAAATGCTTGAATACTGATAATGAATTCAAAGTCTTCATTATGCAGAATCCTGCTAAAAAGATTCTGACTCCAAACTTCTAAAATGATAATTAGTTAGAGTTGATATTTTAATTATAAATTGTCAGATGGGGAGGTGATATATGCATATAGAGCATATTTCCAAGAAGGGTAGTCTTTAACTCTTAGTTTGATTAAGCCACCATAACGAAGCGATCTTTGATAGGAGGCCTCACCTGATGGCAATTTGTATCTCAAGCTAAGCTATTAAAATGCCCACTTCACAATCACATTTAGTATTCTAAAGACAGTGATTAGGATCACATAGTTTACTTGAAGCACACCTATGGAAGTGATCTTCGATAGGAGGCATCACCCGATAGTGACTTTTATTCAAATAAGCTAATGATCTAAACTCCCTAATTGTAACACTCTTAGAATTGAATAATTTAGTCTAAGTGAGACTATGCCCGACTAAACTTGTAGGATAGAATATAGACATAATTTATACTAAGATGAATCAACCAATCCTGAATACTACTGGGATAACTTAGTACTATGTATATATCCTACTATACCATCCAATAATCAAGGTTCAATAATTCTATTCATTCATAAGGATTTATCAATACTATCAATCGTTATGCTAAATGGGTGACATAAGGTTTCAGGAAATGTGATCAAAGATCACTCAATATAGATTCTACATAAGGAAAAGGAATCACTCTAAGTATCTTAGGTGAGTTATACCATAAGGTGTTAAGATTAACTTCTAAGGTAAAAATGATCATTTAAGATTATACCTCAACAAACTTCAGGGTTCTTCCTATCTCAATATATCATTAATTAAGATCTTTAAAATATTTTAGAAACGAGCTTATCGTAAGATCCTTAAAATCCCACACTCTCAAATCTACTGCTAACATTCTAGGTTTTACTTATAATTTAGGTTTAGAGTGATCAGATCATATGATTAGATCATCTGATCACATTCTATTCTAAAATCATGAGAATAAATTAAGGATATTATTTGTAACAACCCAAAGTTGTTACTCAGCTTAATTTTAGCCTAATTGTATCATAATTATCATTCCATTAAGTTCATCTAATCATTAGAACCAAACCCTAAATGTTTGGAGCAATTCAGAGCTCAATCAATTATTTTGGACTATTTTAATATTTAATTAATTAGAAAATTGAGGTATTTATTTTGACCTTAAAATCAAAATCTAACTTTGCCGTTGCGATCATCAACCCCAAATTAGCTAAGGGTGATGTTTGGGACACGTTTGGAAGTCATCGGTTTTTCGTGAATATTTTAGTATAATTAAATACCCCAAAAATTAGCATAATTAAATAATCATCAGAATCAAATTCTGACTTTGTCGTTGAATCCCTCACCCCCAAATTAGCTAGGGGTGAATTTTTGGAAATTTTTGGAGTGCGTCTGTTTAATCTGAATTTTATTTTAACTAAATATGGGAGATGAATAATTAAATTATTCATTTAAAAAGCAATTTCTTTCCTTGTCTTTTCCCCCTTACCTCATTCGGCGCCCCCTCCCTCTTTTGTATGAAAGGATGGCTGAGGCCATCCCCTCCCTCCTTTTACCCCATGCCCTCATCCCATCACCTTCATCTTTCTCTCCTTTAAGAAGGGGCTCAAACTCCTTCTTCTTTTCCTTTACAAAAGCTGAACTCCTCCTCCCTCCTCTCTCCTTCTTTTGGTGCTTGCTGAAGAAGAAGAAGTTCAGCTCCTCTCCAAGGTCTTGAAGAAAATAGAGTTTTGTTCTTCCTCTTCTTGCGAGGTCTAAGGTACCCTTTTGTTTAATCTCCTTGTACCCATCCGCTCCTCTTTATTACATTCTTCATGTTGCTATTATGCTTGAATGTATCTTTAGGAATTCATAAGCATGTATGGAATCCATTAAGGCTCTTTAAAGCATCACATTTCTTGAAAGAAAACTGTTCTGTTTTTCATCTATTCTGCACACCCCTGTATTTATCATCATTTATCATATAGTTAAGATGTTCTGTTTGTGCTGATTTTAGTGTTAATGAAAAGGTATCGAAAAGACCTTTCCATTGATATATGACACTGCTCATGAAATGCTCCGGATTGAGAGCATTTTAGCTCAATATAAGGCTCTTACAGATTTCTCACTGGTGAAAAAACCGTGTGGCGCTATAGCACGTCGCAGCGTTAAAAGCGCTGCAGTGCGCCACAGCGCCCAAGTTGCAACCTTGATCCGCTGCAGCGCGCCACAGTGCGCCGTAGCGCCCAAAAATTTTCAAAAATGCCCAGAAAATTTCAGAATTTCCCAGAAATGGCTGAAATGGCCGAAACTTCACCGTTTTCACATTTTAAGGTCCTTAGGACCCTAGTGGGACTAAATTATATCAAAGTATTAAATTCTATGTTAAAATTAAGTTTGAAACTTTATCATTTATATTGAGTGCTCAAAGCCTATTATATATCTTAAATGTATCATGTCAATTGCTAGATAATAGAATCCTTAAAAGCTTGTATTGAATAGGTATATCTTAACAACTAAACGACATAAAACCTAAGTCCTTTAGATTTGTAATCAAGTGCTAACTCTTTTGGTTTGATTTAGAATTTAATTAGCCTTAATTACTTTATATTTTATGTCAAATTTACATTTCTATGCATTTATGATTTTATGGTATATGTTAGAGAATCTTAGCATTTATTTGGATACTTAAATATGCTTAGTTGACATTAGATTATAATTGAACATAAAAATTTTGATAACTTGATTAAGTAGATGATATTTAATCTAAACCTGAAATTGTCATCAATAATACACTAATAACATATTGATTTATCATGACCTTTAAAATTAACTTTTGGTCTTAATGGTAGAAGGGTTAGGGGTTAAACCTTAATATATCTTGATTAAGATCTAAACTTTAATCACTTAATCAATTAACTTGATTGAAAGATAATTTAATTAATATTAACTTTATTTGATTTAGTATTGATCTTAAATTATTGAATTAGAAGTATTAAAGTTAATATTAAATTTGTGTTATTGAATCATCTGAACCTAAGCTTTGGATCTTTGATTTTTTCTTATATAAGACTATTAGCATAAGATGGAAAATAAAATTATAATGATTTATAAAATGATCTAACTCTGATAATACATTTGATTTCATCCTGGGATTGTAGAATAGAGTATGATAAGATGGATTTTATTCATCTGATCTGATCACTTAAATCCAAGACTAATAAGTAAACCTTGAATGTTAGCTTAAGAAGTAGAAAAGTGTGATCTCAAGGGTCTTGCTAAAGGATCATTATTGAAATATTTAAAGACCTTAACTATTTATATATTGAGGTAGGAAGAACTTTTGTAACTTATTGAGGTAGGAATCTTAAATGATCCTTCATAACCTTAAAGGTTGATCTTAACACATTGTGGTAGGAACTACCTAAAGCATATAGAATGGAACTTCTCCATTATGGTAGAAATCATTATTGAGTGATCTCTATGATCACATCCTTGGAGCTTTGTGTAGGACACATCTATTTAGACTAAGGATTAATAACTTTGTTAAATCCTTGTTGATTAAATAAAACCTTTTGAACCCATATTATTGATTGGGTAAATGTAGTGCCCTGCCCCGTCGCCGCTCGCAAAAGATAGGTATAATCAGATCGGTGGCAGAGCAGCACGCCACTCGGGGAGGAATATCCCGTCTCCCCGAATAGCTGAAACAAAACTCCTCTGAAGGGCTGCTGACTCAACCTCATAGAGGGTTGTGAGCTAACACTTAATGAATCCAATACATCCTTATCCTAAGTATTAGACCGATACATACATTAGATTTGAAACACACATAAGAAATCCAATGTATCCATAAGATATCAACATTTCTAGTATACTGATCACATCATAATACTAAGTATAAGTAGTATATAATAGAGTGCAAAAGCTAAGCAAACATCCAGAAATATTCATCACAGAAGATGTATAAAAACATTCATCTTAGAAAAGAAAGAAAATACATCCATAATTATTATAACATTTTATTAAAACAGACATTAAAGCTAGTACTAAACTGAACTAAGTGAAAGGTAAAGCTGAAGAAGAGTCCACTAGTGCTCCACTGGTTCCTCCTAAATCTCCTGGGTATCCTCCTGACCTGGCTCAATATACTACTCAAGATCTAGCAAATTGTCGGATCCCAAAAATACCTAGTGTTAGACTTATAATCTAACACATCGAGACTAATCTAAATAGTTTTAGTTATTCATTTAACATATATATAATGTAATTAAATCTATAGTAATACTGTAAAGATAGCTGAAAGTATAAAGCTGCATAAAACTGTAGAAACTGAAGTAAAGTAAAGTAAAATTGAACTGTTAACTGAATACGGATGGTAGACCAAAAATAGTAATGGATCTAAAAATTGAGTAATGATCTGTAAAACTATACTGTATGTCACTAAAACTGTGCATCTGAATATGCCACAATATTATATGCTACTGATATACAACCAAAATATTACTGAACTGTTATGAGTAGTACGGTCCAATGTATACATACAACCAGTTGGAAATATCGTTTACTGTGATGCCTATGCATCATGAAATTCCCAGTCAATGTATGTAACTTCAGTAACTCATAAATTATCACTGATACTCATACATCATACTGATAGTCACACATCATGCTTATGCTCATACTCATGCTTCTAAACTACATGAGGTAAATCCAAAAAAAAAAATCTAGAAAATGCTTTGAAATCCGATAATGAATTCAATGTCTCCATTATGCAGAATCCTACTAAAAGGATTCTGACTCCTAGGTTCTAGTTCGATAATTGGTTAAAATTGAGAGTTTACTTAAAATCATTAGTTGGAAAGGTTGTATACACATGGTTGTATATTTCCAAGAGAGGTGGATTTAACCCTTAGCTTGTTTAAAACTGCACTTATCGAAGTGCACTACGATAGGAGGCAGAACCTGGTCACAGTTTATATATCAAGCTAAGCCGTTAAATGACCTAATTACAAGCATACTTAGTGGTCTACGCAAAGTGACTTAAGATACTTAGTTTGCTTAAACTACACTTATCAAAGCGCACTACAATAAGAGGCAAAACCCGGTCGCAGTTTACGTCTCAAACTAATGATCTTGTTCACTAATTGTAACACTCTTAATCTTGCAAGATTTACTCTAACAGGACTATATTCATCTAATCCCTCGGGATAGCACCTGGTCATAAGTTCACATTGTAGTGAATCAACCAATCATGAATATTTCTGAAATAATCTAGTACTATGGGTCTACACCAACCAATAACCTAGGTTCAAACAATTCTATTTAATCAATAAGGATTTATCAAGACTATTGATTCCTATGCTAAATAGGTAAGTCCTATACAAGGCTCCAAGAAGAGGGTGATCAAGGATCACTAAATATGGGTTCTGCCACAAGAAAAGTGTCATTCTAATATCTTAAGTGATTCCTACCACGAGAGGATAAGATCAACTTCTAGGGTTAAGGGATCATCTAAGCTTCTACCTCAATGAGTTATACAAAATTCCTTTATCTCAATATATATTTAAATTTAGGTCTTTAAAATATTTTAGAGGCCATCATATGCTGAGATACTTAAGATCTCATACCCTTAATTCTAAAGCTAATATATTATGTTCCATTTAATAGTTAGGTTTAGGGTGATCAGATCAGACGATTAAGTCATCTGATCATATCCTATTCTAAGATTATGAGATTTAAATCAAGGATGTGATTAGAGTCAAATCAATTATTAAATCAATTTAGCTATATTATCTTTTTATGCTACTAGTCTTATTTAGGAGAAAATTAAGGATCTAAAGCTTATATTCAGATTAATCAATCATATTGACTTATCAATAATCTTAACATGTCTAATTCAAATATTTAAGATCAATACCAATTCAGATGCATTATTAGAATAATATCAATTTCCTTATCTTGTAATCAAGTTAATTTAATTAAGGATTTAAGAGTTTGTATCTTAATCAACTAGATTAGGGTTTGACCCCTTACTCATGCCCAATTAAGATCAAATATTTATTTATAAATTAAATGTCAAATTAGTGAATTTGGGATGTATTATTAGTGGCAATCTTAGACATAGATCAAGTCTTAATAGCTTAATCAAAATCTTAAGACTTCTTATGTTAATTATGATGATTAAGTTCTCCATTTTTTATTTATTCAATTTATGCATCCTAAATTTGCATACATAATTTTAATATATCTCTCTTACTGTTATGAATCATATTAATAAAAAAATTTCAAAAACCAGAAAGTAACTAGTATTAATCAAATCTTAAATCAATCCAAAAGGATTAGCACATAACTACAAATCTAACCATCATAAATTCATACAATTTGGCTCATAAATTATATCTTATCACACAATTAATCAGAGACTAAGTTTGCTAAAATCTAATAATTACAAACCCTAATTTTCACTAATCATGGTTTAACAAGATTAGGGCATAAATTGAAATACAAAAATCAGAAAAGTAAATCACTTAACACATTCATTCTACTATGCATAAGGAAACTAATGACACCCTAATTATGCAATTTGGATAAGAAATGAGTCCTATGAGTCCAAACTAAGGTTTTTAATCTAAGGGATATTTTAGTAAATTACACCTAATAAAATCTAAATTTTTTTGCAGTTTACTATTGGTTGTTATTCAAGAGTTCTATAAAGTCTAAGAATACTAAATTTTGAAGTCTAATGAATTAGTTATATAGCCATTTCAATTTCTAAGGACAATTTGGTAATTTTCTAAGTCAAGGGAGTCAAAAAGCTAACTTTTTCATTTGATGTCCAAATTTAATAAACTTAGTGGCTATAGCTTTCCGATATCACATTGAGTACTTTAACTAGGAGTAGACCCAAATTGGACTTCAATTGGTCAAGTTATAACCTAATTAAGGTTAGGAATATTTTGATCATTTTCTAATTTTTCTAGGGTTCAGAACTAAAATATTATTTTAGATTATTATTGGCACTAAAATTTTAAGCTATCTAGCACTTTAAATTTTTGGATTTAGAGTATAAATGATTAATATATGGTCAAATGAAATTTCTGGTCGCTACGGCGCACTGTAGTGCCCGACGGTGATTTCGCCTGTGCGAAAACCATGAAGGGTCACATTTCAAGCATAAATACTCTTAATCTAGATCATTTCATGAGCGGTGCCATATATCAATGGAAAGGTTTTTTCGATACCTTTCTATTGACACTAAAATCAACACAAACGGATTATTCTAGTTATATGAACAATGGTGATAAAGGCAGGGGTATGCAGAATGGACGAAAAATAGAGCATGAGGTATACTATTTTGAAGAACTATAATGGCTTCCATACTTAATCATGGATGTATAAATAAGCGAATAAGCATAATAGATGAATGAAATGACCAAGAAAGAATAATAAATGGGTATAAGGAGAGTAAACAAAAGGGTACCTTAGCCTTTGGGAGAGGAAGAAGAAACCTTTATTTTCCTCAAGACCTTTGAGGGAGGGAAGCTCCTTCATCAACACCAAGCTCAACAATGATGGAAATATAGAGAAAGCTTTTAGCTTGGCAGCAAACAAAATAAGGAGGGCTGAGATTTCTCCTTAAAGAAGAAGAAGGAAGGGGAATGCCATGAGCTAGGGAGTTATGAGGTAAGGGGAGGGGGATGGCCTTAGCCATCAAACATTACAGTTAAGAAGGGTGAGGAGAGGGATGACCTCAGCTTTCAATGTGCAATAGGGAGGTAAGGGGTCAGCCGAATGAAGGGGGATGGTCAGCTGAAATTTAGGAGAGATAAGAAAAGATAAAAAGCAAATTAAAGAATAATTAATTATTATTCATAATTTTTAATTTATTAAAAATTCAGATTAAATAAACGTGTTTCGAAAAATCCCAAAACTTCACCCCTAGCTAATTTTGGGGTGAGGAATTCAACGGCAAAGTCGAAATTCGATTTTGACGATTATTTAATTATTCCATTATTCGGTGCATTTAATTATATTAAAATATTCACAAAAATTTGACAACTTCCAAATGCGTCCAAAACATTGCCCCTAATTAATTTAGGGGTGATGATAGCAATTGTGAAGTTGGATTTCTATTTTAAGGTCAAAATAAATACTTCAATTTTCTAATTAATTAAATATTAAAATAATCCAAATATTGGATTTAGCTCCGAATTGCGCCAAATTTTTAGAGATTGATTCTAATAGCTAGATGAAATTAACGGAATGATAATTAAGATATGAGTAGGCTTAAATTAAGCTTAGTAATAACCTTGGGTTGTTACAGTATACTAGGGTATACCCATAGTACTGGATTATTTTAGTAATATTCAGGATTAGTTGATTCACTCTAATGTGGACTTATAACCAGGTGCTATCCTGAGAGATTAGATGAATACAATCCCATTAGAGTATATTTTCCAAGATTAAGAGTATTACAATTAGTGAACAAGATCCTTAGTTTGAGGTACAAACTGCGATCGGGTTCTGCCTCCTATCGTAGTGCGCTTCGATAAGTGCAGTTTATGCAAATTATGTATCTCAAGTCACTTTGCGTAGAACACTAAGTATGCTTATAATTAGAATATTTAATGGCTTAGCTTGAGATGTAAATTGTGACCGGGTTCTGCCTCCTATTGTAGTGCACTTCGATAAGTGCAGTTTAAACACGCTAAGGGTTAAATCCACCTTTCTTGCAAACATGCTAAATATATGTATACAATCATTTCAGCTAATAATTTTCAAGTAAACTTTCAACTTTAACCAATTATTAAAGTTAGAATTTCAAGAGTCAGAATCCTTTTAGCAGGATTCTGCACAATGGAGACCTTGAATTCATTATCAGATTTCAAAGCATTTTCTGGATATTTGGATTTATCTCATGTAGCCTAGAAGCATGAGCATGAGCATGATGTGTGAATATCAAAATGATGTATGAGTATCAATGATGATTTATGGGTTACTAAATATTGCATATATTGACTGGGGAATTTCAGGATGCATCGGCGTCCCAGTAAACTGTATTCCTAACTTGATGTATATATACATTAGACCGTATGACTCATAGTCATTCAGTGATAGTTCTGTTACATAACTGTGGCGTACCATGTTGTGGCATAGTTAGATGCATATTCTCAGTGACATACATCATAGTTTTACAGATGATTACTCAGTTTTAGATTCATTACTATTTTGGGTTATTTTAGTATTTAATTTATAGTTCAACTTTACTTTAATTTACTTTAGTTTTGTACAGATTTATATAGTTTTAAGCTTTTAGTTATCTTCACAGTAGTTTTGCTAATTCAATTACATTATGTAAATATTAAATGAATAACTAGAACTGCTTAGATTAGTTTCGATGTGTTAGACTTATTGTCTAATACGAGGTACTTTTGGGATCCGACAATTTGCTAGATCTTGAGCAGTATATTGAGCCAGGTCAAGAGGATACCCAGGTGATTCAGGAGGAGCCTGTGGAGCACTAGTGGATTCTCTTCCAATTTTACTACCTTTCTGCTTAGTTTATTTTAGTTCAGTACTTAACTTTTATGTCTGTTTCAGTAAAATATTTGTAATAATTCTGGATGTATATTTTTTTCTTTTCTGAAATGAATATTTTCATACAACTTCTGTGATGAATATTTCTAGATGTTTGCTTTAAGCTTCCACACTCTGTTATATACTACTTATACTTAGTATTGTGATATGATCAGTATACTAGAAATACTGATATCTTATGCATATATTGGATTCTTCATATTGTATTCTAAGCCTAATGTATGTATTTGCCTAATACTTAAGATAATAATATCACTCTTATCTTAAGTATTAGCTCTCAACCCTCCTTGAGGTTGAGTCAGCAGCCTTCAGTGTGTCTCAGTCTCTTAGCCTATTCGGGGAGACAGGATATTCCTCCTCGAGTGGTGCATTGCTCTGCCACCGAAATTATGATTTGCAGATGGCGACGGGGTGGGGCGCTTCATTATTAGAGTTAGATCAGTTATTAAATCAATATAATTTTATTAATCATCTTATGCTAATAGTCTTATATAGGAGAAAATCAAGGATCCAAGGCT
Source organism: Gastrodia elata (assembly GCA_016760335.1). Lineage (NCBI taxonomy): Eukaryota > Viridiplantae > Streptophyta > Magnoliopsida > Asparagales > Orchidaceae > Gastrodia > Gastrodia elata. The sequence goes on from CM028677.1 coordinate 41,712,221, forward strand.
TAGATTTAGATTATTTAATCACATGGATTTAATATTATCCTTAACATGTCTAATTCAATGAATTAAGATCAATACTAAATCAGATGCATTATTGGAATAATATCAATTACATTATCTTAAAATCCAATCAATTAATTAAGTGTTTGGATCTTAATCGAGTAGATTAGGGTTTAACACCTACTCTAATGCAATTAAGATTAAGTGTTTATGTATAAGTCAAGTGTCAAATTAGTGGATTAATCATGTATTATTGGTGGTAATCTTAGACTTAGATCAAGTATTAATAGCTTGATCAAGGTCTTAGGATTTTTTAAGATTAATTAAGATAGTTAAATTCTCAATTTTAAGTTTGTTGAATTTATCACTTATAAATTGATATGTATGGATTGTATATAGCTACCTCACTATTTATGAAGCATAAAAATAAAAAAATTCAGAAAAACTGAAAGTAATTAGTGCTAATCAAACCCTAAATAATTCAAAAGAATTAGCAACTAATTATAAATCTAATTATTAGAATCTCATACAACTTAGTACATAAGTTTTATTTAATCATATAATAAATTAGAGACTAACTTTGCTAAAATTCAATAATTAAAAACTCTGATTTTCACTAATCCTAATATAACAAGATTAGGGCATAAGTTAAAATACAGAGATCAGAAAAATAAACTACTTAGCACATTCATTCTACTAATAAAAAAAACTAATGACACCATAATCATGCAATTTGGCTAAGTACACATGCTAAACAATCTTAATTAAGATCTGACATAAATAGGCAAAAATAAAAATCTAACCATTAGATGTTCAATATTATTTAATATTCTTATTTCTGAGAAATTTTTGATCAATTTAATATATAATATCATAAGGTTTGGACTAGTGAATTAAAAGTTATTCAATTAATACATTCTGTATTTTTATTTAAATAACTCCCTATGATTTGATTAATTGAATTATTTCCTTAAGGAAAATAAATCAATTAATCAGATTTATATTTAAAACTGGCTCGGCACAATATCAAAAATGCGGGTCGACCGGGGCCCGGGGACCTGGCACTGTCGCACTGCACGGGTCATGGGCTCACCTGACTCGCATAGTGCCGTCATCCCCAACCCTCCTTCCCCGATACTCAGGGAATTAGGGTTGGCTTCCGCGGCAAAATTTTGACCGCTTCGACCACGTCGTGGCCTCTAATTAATCCTCACACGATCAGTAGGCCAAGACGTTTCGATTGAACCCATTAGCCCCTTGTGAGGTGGTCGGGAAAGTTCAGACCTTACTCACCCGAGAAGCTTTACCTCAGAGCTACTAGGGAAAGACAATTCTCCCCATAGAGACTTCGATTGGCCCCGTGTTCGATCCCTACACCTTCAGAGAGGTGAGACGAATCGAACCCCTAAGGTGGCTGGGTCTGTGGGGTCCACAAGATTGGGTCCTTACTCAGACTAAGCCCCTTTTACGGGACTTAACCTAATCGATCAATTAGGACTAGCTCAAAGCCTAATTTTGATTGAAATGGGTTCAATTCAGCAATTACAAACCATACGCATCAAATGGGGGACAGCCCGAGCCTCATTGGTTCAGAACTTACAAGAATGGGTACCTATTTTTGACGGGGGACTTGCAAACGATGCAGGAGTCAATACCGGGCTTGCTGAGCTTCTTGAAGGTTCTGTAAGAGTTCCTGAACTCCATGAGACTCTTCTATCAGCAATGGCGATTTGAGGACAGAGGAGAAATTGGACTCAATTAGTAGAAAAGGGCATTAAGGAAGACTCTGCAGAGAATGGGGAAGGTTCCAGAGGGAAGGTATTGGGCTGGAGGGGCCTGAGAGGTCGGTCCATGACCGAGCTCTCAAATTTCCAATTCAAGCTCGGCCTAGTCACGAGGCTCGATTGGGGCACCTAGCCATAATGGGTGGATCCCCAACGGCTTGCTGAGCTTGAGGCGCGAGTGGGGTGACAAGCCAGGCAGCTGGAAGAATGGGGAGGATCTTCGGTCGAGCACGCAAGCGAGTAGAGACGAAGGTCCATAGTGCCGGGACCTTCGGATGTCGTTTGATCGATCGAGGGAAAAGGAGCTTTGGCTCAGATCTTCTGGATCCTAACGGCCAGATCCAATTGGATCAACGCCGTAGGATCCATGGGGAACATTCGATGACAAATCCGTAATTCCACGGGATCTAATCCTAGTCGTAAATGTCTTAAGCGCGACGGTGAGATTTACAGGGCCCCGCTGTCGCGCGACTTGGGCACCGCAGCGGATCACCCGCGGTCCGCACAGCGGATCCCAGCCGTTTTAACTTGTAAGGGATATATTTGCAAATTTGAAATGTTAGGAACCCTAAGATGTAATTAGACCAAATTAAATTAAATTAAATTATAGTCTAAATGAGCTCCAAATTTTACTAAACTTTCACCCATAACTAATTTGGGGGTGAGGAATTCAAAAATGCAATCAAATTTTAATTTTGAGATTAAAATATTTTAAGTCTAAATTAGGGCATATAAACTGATCAAAAATATCATCTTGACTTGGAGAAGTCCATTTGACTTCAAATTCTCAAGATTAGTTTAACTTGATGTTCCAAAGATAATGGGAACAACATAAGTGCTTAATTTGGTTAGAAATTAATAGAGTAACAACCTAAAGTTGTTATAAAAAATAAGAAGAGAGAAAGAAGAAAAGTAAAAAAGAGAAGAAAATAAAAAGAGATATAGAGAGAAAATGAAAAAGTGGGATATAGAGAAAGAGTAGAAAGGAAAGAAAATATAATATAGAAAGAAGAAAAAAAAGAAAGAATATATATATATATATATATATATATATATATATATATATATATATATATATATATAATAATGTTTTTATAAGAGAGAGAGAGAGAGAAATATTATCTTTCATATTATAATAATTAAAATAATTAGTACTGAATTTCTTCTTAATAACAAAGATATTATTATTACCATATTTTTATTATATTATCAATTTTTTTTTATATCTATATATATAGACTTATAGTCAAATCCAATTATTCAAATGAGTGAGTCCTCTAAAAAATAACAACAATATGATTTTGAAATAAAAGATAATGAATTAAATATAAAATCATGCAAATATACTTTGATATTTGACTTTTGACACCTTTATCAAACAAAATAAGAATAAGATACTTGTTATCACTCTTTACTCTTATTTTCACATACTTTTATGCTTAGCATCACATAAATATGAGGAAATAGTTTCTTATTGTCATACAAAAATATATGTGAAAAATTTGAGTAATTGAGTAGCCCAAGTTCACTATTGATCAATTTTTAGCTTAATTATTTAGAGTAATAAGGAGACTATACTGGTAAGCTTTTGAGGGAGCATGTATAGAGGGAATATGAAAATTTTTATATAACACCAAAAATTAACCTTCAATTTTTCTCAATTTTATTATTGCCTAACAAAATCATATTTTTTACTTCAGGCATCAGACATTAACTTTTGTATATATTTTTGTATTAAAAAATCTTCTTGTACTTAAGTTTCATTGTAATTGAAACATATTTTTCATGAATAAATTATAAAGCTCTTTATTGCTTGTTAAAAGTTCATTTTTGTTTATTATCAAATAACTGTAAATTTTGATTACATTTGGTTCTTAGTCTATAAATAATCGGTATCATATTACCTATCATTCATGCCTAAGCCAGAAGGGCCTAAAGCCAAAGCACGCTGCTACTACTAATTATATTCTTGCGCTCATACTTTTTTTATATAATTTTTGAAAGCTTTATAATAATTAATTAAGATCTTCAGATCAAGACACTTAATTTCTATACTATAAAAATTGTAAATGAGTAGTGTATTTTGTATGATAGTTGTATGTTATATTGTTTAAATCACTCAATAAAGTATTGTAACTAGAGTAATACCCCTAATGCCGGCTTAGCTTCCCCAACCTGGCATCGGGCCACCACATTTTATGTTTAGATGATATGCAAATTTGATAATTAATTCAAATTTATTTTTCTAAATTAATCTTAAGAATCACCATAGTAGGATTAGACTAGGTTATGAATTAGAAGTTTGCTTAAAATATATCAAAGAGACTCTATAAGTGCCTTATCATTCCTTTCAAATTATCTAAGGCACTAAGTATGTCATGAGATCAATGTACAATGTTGAGACCTTTTATAAAAAAATTGATTGGTAGTTTATTGAGGTGACATCCTCTATATAAGTACTAATAAGTAGAGACATCTAAAGTATTTTAGATTGATGTTAGAGAAGCTCTACAATGAATTGTTTATAAATAAGAAGTGTTCATTCGTATAATACAAAGTTATTTTCTTATGTTTCATAGTATCTTCTATATATAAAAAGTTAGACCACTCAAAGATTCAAGTTATAATTAAATGGCCCACACCTAAGAGTTATATAAATGTTAAGAGCTTTCTTGGGCTTGCAACATACTCAATAGGAGGCTCATACTTAAATTTAGAATCACATTACTCATATCATTGAATTTTTAAGTAATAAAAGGCTTGCTTAGACTTGTAGTACTGATAAGGATTTCCAACGCATTAAGAAGATCATGGCAATTTTACCAATTCTTAGGTTCCTTGACTTTAAAAAAGTATTTGAAGTCAAATCTGATGCTTTAAGAATTGAAACTAGTAGAGCGCTGTAACAAGATGGACATCCTATAGCATATTTTAATAAAAAGTAAAATTAATCAAAGTAATGTTACTCCAAGTATGATAAATAGTTTATTTCCATCATTCAATCTCTTAAACATTGGCGACATTACTGGCTACATAAAGAGTTCATACCATGTATACCACCAAACCTTAAAATTCATCAATACTCAAAAGAAGTTAAATCATCGGTATTCTAAATGGATAAATTGTTTGCAATATTTTTTATTTGTTCTCAAGCACAAGCTTGGTGTTGAGAATAACTTGCAAATGTATTATATTGAACAATTTTAGTGGTGTCGACTTTTTAGAGTGAAGTTTTAGGTATTGAACAATTGAAAGATGAATATGAAGGTTGCCATGATTTTCATCTTGTATAATAGCAAATCAATCGATTGTATGTATTTTATTGATTTTCTTATCACAATATTCATGGGTTATTATTTAAAGGAACAATCATGTCTATCCCTAAGACTTTACAAAAGATTTATTTGATTAGTAAGTTACACTCTAGAAGAATTGCAAGGCACTTAGGGAGAGATAAAATCACCCACCATGTAGAAAAAAATATATTAATGATCTATTGAAGAGAGATGTGGGAAGGTTTGTATTTCTTAACATGTAGAAGAATAATAATAATTCATCAAAAACTAGTAGATATTCAACCCTTCATGTTCCCTATAGACATAGCAGAATCTTTCAATGAACTTTTGTTTGGGATTGCTTATGATTGTATGTCAATATGATAGCTTATTTGTGATTGTTGATATATTCTTTAAGATGACATAATTTATTCCTTGTTCCAAAACCATAGATGCATCTCAAGTTGTTAAGCATTTTATTAAAGTTTTCAAACAACATGTGGTACTCAATATTATAGTGTCTAACAGAGATGTCAAGTTTTTCTCTTACTTTAGAAAAAAGTTTTGGAAATTTTTGAGTACTATTCTTAAGTTTTTTTTCTTTTTTAAACTAAAGTAGATGGGTAGACTAAAGTAGAAAATAGATGTTTGGATAATTTACTTAGATGTAAAATAGATAGGTAGACTAGGGTAGTAAACTTCTATTTGTTAATATAATAAATAGAAGTTTGGAAATTTTACTTAGATGTAGAACATATGGGTAAACTAGGGTAGTAAACTTCTATTTGTTAATATAATAAATAGAAGTTTGGATTATTTACCTAGACTAGTAACTCTAATACCAATTGTAATGGTCGATACAAACACCACTCTAATATTAAATGTAATAACTGATGATAGATAAAATCATTCTAATACCCATCATTACAATAATATTAGACCAAGTACTCTGAAACCAACTATACCAATCCAAGGTTTTTATCAGGTTGATCAGACTTTAATCTAGTTTAATTAAGCATCATATTCAAGCCTTACTAGTCATATAATAGAGCCAAAATTAGCCCAAATAATGAAGATTAAATATTCTAAATTTGATGTGCACGGGAATGATTGATGCAAATTGCTAAACTTAGAATGAATGAATTTTATAAAGTCTTGCAAGGAAATAAATAAATAAAATTTGAAAATAATATAGATGTCAAAACCTAAAAATAATTATATATTTGGATTCCTCATATTAAATTACACAGGTGATGAAATTGTTATAATATTTAGAGCTATAAAAAGCAAAAACTATACAAAATACATTTTGAATTATTTTAATTACGCTTCTATAATTTAAAAGTCAATTAATTGAATTAATAATCCTTTCATAAGGTAGGAGAGTACTAAGCAGCCGGATAAACTAAACCAAGGGTAAGAAACAAGTTCTATTGTGATTTTATAGGGAGGTCAATGAATATTTTTCTCAGCAAAAACATGAGTTTCTCTTATTTTGGCATAAACAATCAAAAAGCCTTTTGGCGAGCAGATATTGGAAGTTCTCAGAGGTTAGTACAATCTTCTAGGGATATGGTGAGGATAGCCTTGATAACATTTGTATCTCTACAATTTCTTTGCCTTTTTATGCTTTCCCACTAGTCTCATTTATTCTACAAGTTTCATCTATTTTCTCTTTCATTTTCATTGTCATATAAGAATTCAAGCACTAACCATGCATCATTTTCTAGTCTTAGCCTATTATTTTCTCCAAAAATCCTTACAAAACTTGCAAAATATAATTGTAGTAGTTTATAAACATTTCGATATCATTTCCCAGAAGTTTCAAGTCATTTCGACTTCATTTCACTCAATAAACACTTTCATGAAGTTAGAATATTCATTTTTCCCTTATTAATCTATATACCATTAACTTTATGCATAAGAGAAATTTAATAGTTTTGCAATCATCAACATGAAAAATTTGTAGAATCTATCGTAGTTAGATTTTGATGATCACATAGTATGCTATATATTTTTATTGATCTAACAAGTAGTTGCTAATGTATGCTTCAACAAACCTATTACTAAGCCTTAAATTTTAGCTCAAATGCTTTAATTGAATCAATAGTTTTACTCATAGAAAATATTTTATTTTTAAATATGTGAGAGATTACTTCATTATGAATCTTACAAAAAATTTGAGAGATTATTTCAGGCGCATATGCCACACACTGGCACTCAAACGTGTGAAGCCGAGACATGCATATCCAATCTTTGGGCAAGTCTAATCTCCTTAGAGCATGTTAGATCATTTTTACTGCCTAAAATGTGTCTTGACGGACTTCAAATTGTTGCGCCAAATATAAATAGCCCACAAGTAGGCTTTATCTGGCCTTGAGCTAAACTACACCTTGTTGCCCAAAGTCCAGAATGTCATTTTGAAGCCTACCTTACCTTACCTATAAATAAGAGTTGAATTCTCAACCACTAAAATCATCCAAGAATTGAAAGCATCTATAACATCCTAAATGCATTTTAAGCTCTTCTAATGTCATTTTATGCATTGATTTGACATATTTTTTAGTAAATTTTTTAAACATATCATATTTCATTTGCCAAATAGCTTTTGTTTCTTATTTTAAAATTTTCAACTCGTATAATAAAACAAAATGCTTTAATAAAAATTGTTAGTGAAATTAGGGTGGTTTCGTTAGACCTTTTTAATCTATAATTAAGAAACATTTTATTATATAAAAGAATCTTGACTGGATTTTATATTTTAAAGGATGGGATAAGAATTTCTACACGATAGAGAATAAAATAGTTTGTATATTTGTGTTTTATTTAAAATTTAGAGCAAGTTAAATATGTGTAATACTAAGTTAATAGAGAGATTGCTTATTTATTTGACAATTTCTTCTAAGATAATGTTATATCTTTGTTAAATAAAACATTAAGGGATCTCATTATTTTTTATTGAAATCTTACAATTTCTTGTATAAAATAAATTCCCTATAAGTCACATTTATATCTCAAGAAAAAAAGATTATTATAATACAAAAATTATAAGATCATTCGGTTACGGGATAGGCTCGAGAAAAAGCGCACGAACGTGGCCGCGGAAAGGCTGGGGTGGGAGCTGCGGCCGCCCATTAGCCGCAAGGGCTTCTGCCAAACTTTGGGTCATGAATTGGATGAAGAACCCATCCAAATATTCTTCACTGCAAGCACCAAGTACAGCAATTCATGATTTGCAAAGTGTCTGCAAATGTATTGTTCTGTATTTGTTCAGCCTGCAGCCCACACTCTTTCCTTCAATGATGCTGCCGAAGGACACATTAGAGAATAATACATTATTCCACATACGGCAAGGATCTACCCATAGCTTAAGAGTTGACATTCAGGTACAGAATACTCTCCAATACAAGTGAAAAACGTGAAGCTGAAGAAAAACAGGAGAGAAGCAACTTGCAAAAATATTAGTATAAAGAATCAATATATGAACAAATCATACTGATACTCGAACGGCTTCGCAGATCTCAAAAAAATTATTAAAAAAAATCAGGCAAAATTTGTACAATGGATTTTTCTTAAGAAATAGCGGCCTTGCACGGAAGCAATTAACAAAGGCACCCGGAGCTGCAAGAGCTGTTGGGGGAGCCGCAGGTACGGCAGCAGGGCCCTGCTTGAGCGCACTTGGAGCAGGACCAGATACAGCCACAGGAGCAGACCGGACATGATGGCTTGGGAAAGGAGCAGGAAACCCCCTGGCAGCTGCAACACCAACGACCACAGGGCCATCTCCAAGGCATGCACGACGAACGATCCCAACAAGAAGCGGGGCATTGCGGCGGGAGTCCGCAGCAGGCGAGTTCCGCAGGCCGGCTGCGGCAGCAGCATCTGCTGCAGCGGCAGCGAGGAAGCCGGCAACAGGAAAGGCCACACGCACACGGGCAGCAAGAAGAACAGCTCCTTCGAACCGCCAGGCAGGAGGGCAGGTGGAAGCACGTGCAAATAGGGCGGCACCCGCACGTGCAGATAGGGCAATGCTCCTTGCAGCGGCAGCCGCAGCTACAGCTGCCGCAGTTCTTCCGACGAGCGCAGCAAGCGCTCTTAGGGCAGCCGCCGCAGCAGCAGCAGAGCAGCGATATGGGAAAGCAGAACACTGATCTGCAGCTCATGAAAATTGAAATAAACATTCCGAAAATGTTCTCATCTTTATGATGCATGCAATCATGGAAATGGATGGTTTAGATATTATTTTGTTGCAATGATTTTAGGCTGATTGTGAATTGTTTAATTTGCTGCATGTGATTAATAGGATACTAATACTTGCTGACAAGCTCAAAATCAAGTTAATCATGCCTATGGAACGTGTTAGTCCCACTAAAGATTTACATATATATATAGATATTTATTTATTTATTTATTTATATGATGTGCGATACATCTGCAGTGAAATGGATCAATAATCCCAAATAAATAAAATGGCATGAAATAATCGGGCAAGGTATCTTAGAGATCGTTTGATTCAAACATATCTTAAATTAGCATGACCATAAATAAGCAACTTATTAAGCTAATAATATAGGTTTTCTTGAATTAATTAAATACTTTTTACAAGTATTTATATTTATTAAATAGAGATTGACATATCATTAACAATTATTAGGTTAATGTATGAGAAATAGCTTAACAATATTTAAGAATTAACATAATAAATAATTATACTATGTTAATGAGAAAATTGATTAAATATTACATAAATAATGAAGTAATATTTATTATAATTTTTTGCTATTTAATTAATAATTATTCCAAAAATATAATCACTTTTATTGGTAATAGTCCACCTAGTCTCCAACTCCAACAGCCTATCACCAGTAGTAATGACTTGCATTGGATATGCCCAAACTTGTTGCGGCTTCGGTTTAGATTTGTTGCCTATGACTTCGTTATCTTAGCTTTTAATGATTTTTTCTTATACTTAAATTAAAATATCTCAATATCATAGAAATAAGAATTTTTGAAGTTCAATTTTATTAAATTAAAAATCCAATTCACCTCTTTTGGATAGTGTCACTCAGGTCACCAAATGCCAAACAATCATTAGTTTGATCTCACTTGTTTATTATCCACTCCGATAGACCAAGTGGCCATGCTTGTTTGATCCAAATGTCGGGTCCCCAATCAAGCCATTTTGGGTGGATTTCTCCAAGTCTTGAATTCACTTTTGCGTCCAGTTTATCCAATGATCATTCAACTCAATATTTAGCAAAGCTTTTAGAGTTGGGTATCATCACTATGGAATTTTCAAATCAATTGTAGATTGGCACCAGTATTTCTTAGGCTCTACCAATCAGTTTTGAATGAAAATCTGTGAAATATTATTTTCAGAGTTACACAGTAGAACATGCGCAATAACCAGAGTTCATGCAAAATCAAATCGGTAAACAAATTAAGAAGATTCAGTCTAATAATATCGGAGAATATACTTCTAACCTATTTTTGCAGGAGTGCCAAAATTCTGGCATTGAGCATCACTTTACTGTGAGTAGACACCATAACAAAATAGGGCAGTAGAGCAGATGAACCGGAGCTTAGTGGAGTAGATTCGATACATGTTCTTTAATGCTAGGTTGGAAAAAGTCTATTGGGCGGAGGCCCTAAATAATGCATGCTACTTGGTGAACCGTTTGCTCTCTGCTGCATTGAACAAGACTCCAATGAAAATGTGGTTTAGACGACCTGCTGGATATTATAATCAGCTGAAGATTTTTCAGTTGATAGAAAGATTTTCATCAACAAGGATGCGACTTTTGTCGAGTTCTTCATAAAACATAGAAGTTTGCATCAAGTCGAGGACAGCATGGAATTTGTTCCACAGGATTATTCCTATCAAAACATAGGTGCTGAGAATATTCCAACAACTGAAGATCACTTTGATGATAATGAAAAAGAAATAATTGATACTGGTGAGGAGACTCCTGTTCAGGAATCAATTGTGCAGTAAACAGAATCCAATGGCAGATTGAAAGAACGGCATGGCTAAATTAGTATATTACTTGTGCACTGTAAGTGGAAGAGAATGTTCCATCTCACTACAAGGAGGCAGTGACAAGTTCAGAAAAAAATCAGTGGAGACAAGCCATGGATAAAGAGATGGGCTCTCTTCATAAGAACAAAGTCTGGAGTACGGAGAAATCATCTCCTCGAAGGAAAGCTATTGGCTACAAATGAGTGTTTGCAAGGAAGGGATCTCAAGGAGTTGATGTGCGATACAAGGCAAGATTAGCGGCAAAGGGCTTTGCACAAAAAGAAGGAATCGGCTATGATGTGGTGTTTTGCTCAATTGTCAAACACTCATCAATTCGTGTGATTCTAGACTTGGTAGCACCGTTTAACTTACCATTGGAATAGCTCGATTAGTGGCAAAGGGCTTTGCACAAAAGAAGGAATAGGCTACGATGAGGTGGTTTGCTCAATTGTCAAACACTCGTCAATTCGTGTGATTCTAGACTTGGTAGCACCGTTTAACTTATCATTAGAATAGCTCGATGTCAAAATTGTGTTCTTACACAAAGAACTAGAGGAGGAGATCTATATAGTACAGCCCCCAAGGTTCATTGAAACAAGAAAATGGGACTTGATTTGCAAACAGAAAAAGTCCCTTTATGGCCTGAAGCAATCACCAAGATAATGGTACAAAAAATTCGATAAATTCATGTAAAGGGTAGGATATACCAAAAGTTGGTTTTTAAAAAAGAGATTCAAAGTATTTGAAGAAGTTACCCCAAGGCATTTTATTTACCTACCCTTGTATGTTGACTACATGCTACTGATGGCAACTTCAATTTAGTCTGAGTTGAAATATATTAACAAACAACTATCAAATAACTTTAAAATGAAGTTTTTAGGAGAGGCAAAGAAGATTTTGGGAATGAAGATCTACTGGGACAGAAAGATAAGAAAGAGTTGGCTATCCAAAAGAGTTATTTAGAAAAAGTGCTGAAGAGATTCAGAGTTGATGACTTCCCAAAATCTGAGTACACCTCTTCCACCTCACTTTCATTTGTCTGCTGAATTGTGCCCTAAGACAGATTCAGAAAAAGATAAAATGCATAAAATGTCATATGCTAGTGTTATAAGTAGCTTGATGTATGTCATAGTTTGTACTAGACCAAACTTGGCACAAGCAGTTGGGGCTGGTGAGCAGGTATATGCATAATCCACAAAAGAATCATCGGTAAGCAATAATGGGGGTATTTCGATATTTGAAGAGTACAATGGATGTTGGCTTGTTATTCCAAAAGCAATCATCGATAGCAGACCTTTACGACGGATATGTAGATTTCAACCATGCAAGAGTTTTGGATTGAAGACAATTAACGACGGGCTGTGTTCACTTTGTCAGGATGTTCGGTTAGGTGATCTACTCTACAATCTATGATTTCCCTACCTCCAACAAAAGCTGAATACATGACAGTTACTGTAATAACACAAGATTGTTATCCTAATCAATTGGGACTAAACCAAGTCATAATCTTCATTCTTAGTCTTATTTAATCGTTAGAAAAAAAACCCTGAAGCTTTGGTTCAAATCAAGAGTCACTCGAACAAAACCCTAATTCTGGAAAATCTAGATAACCAGGAAATTGAGGTAATTAAATTGACCTCAGATTGAAAGTCTAGCTTCGCCATTGAGATCACCACCCCTAATCTAGGGGTGATGTTTTGGAAGCTTATGGAAATCGTCTGATTTTTCCCAAATATTTAAATATATTTAAAATACCCCGAAAAATAAAATATTTATTTTGACCTCGAAACCAAAATCCGACCTCGTCGTTACATTCCTCACCCACAAATTAGTAAGGGTTAATTATTGGGATTTTTGGAAATTCATTTAATAATGTAATTTTAATTAAAAAAATTGAAATTAAATAATTAAATAATATTTATTATTTAAATCTTAACGACAACCGTCTGCTTATCCGCGTGATCTGTTTCCCTTGCCGTCTAATCGAACAACATCTCTTTTGAGCCGTCCAATCCGATCTCAGTGTGAGATCGGACGGCAGAGAGATCATCTCCCTCGCCACTCAGCGCGTGTCTTGCGGAGCCCTATCCTACTCGCCCGACCGCAGGCGCATGGCAGCTTCCATCGCTTTGGGGTCGTCTCAGTGTAGCCTTAATAATTTCAATTGATCATCAATCACCGATGTTTTGGTTTGAAGCAAGTTCGAGCGATCTAGAACAATTGAGCCATCATCTTGAAGTTCCGAAGGACCTCAGCCGTTGATCAGGTACTTTCCCGATACCTCATATCCTTCACGCGATCCTCATCGCTTCAATTTGCAATGTTATTTCATATCATGTATAATAGCTCGATCAAGTTCGATCGAGCAGATTTGTCGATTCATATATAGTGTTGTTTGCTCAGTCGTCGTTCATCTCGTCACCATGCACCTAAGGCTGGCGTTTGCCAGCGTTGTAGGCCACCTCCAGTGATAGCCCGACCACCCATCGAAAGGTCTCTCTAAGACCTTTCCATCGGCGGGGGGCCGGCCTCCGGCGACGACGGAAAGGACACAGATTTGGATGCCCTAGGTGCCAAACCTCTCCGGGTTTTGTCCCGGGTCGAACCCGACCCGCGAGTTGCGCTTCGAGCCAGCATTGTCATCTGCCTAGCCGCAGAGGTGGGTCCCGCCAGAGCAGAGTTGTCGTGGTGGGTTCCGTGCGCGATTGGAAATCATTGGCTGTTGGAGGGTCAATAAATTAAAATTAAAATTAATTAATTTTAGTTTATTTAATTCAATTAATTAGCAAACTTTAAATACTAACAACTTTAAATCCACAAATCCAAACATAATAAAATTATCTCATTTTGCTCAGAAAAATATGAGGAACAAATTGATGGTGCTAACTTTTCTATTGGATGCTTTAGTTTGTTAATGACCATTTTAGGCTAATTAAACCTTAGATTTTCATTAACTCATAACTTAATCAATTTAACTCCAAATCATATGATCAAATATAGTATTTTGATCAGAAAAATGTAAGGGTGAGCAAATTGCAAGAAAATTTCAATTTCAACAAGTAGATTTCTTAGTTAGGTCTTATTACTCTAAAAATAGATTAGTAAATTTCAACAAGCAGTTTTCTTAATTAGCACTTATTACTCTTACCAAAATAAATTTCAAATTTAAAATTTTTGATATTCACAAAACAGAGTAGAACACATTGGCAAAGTCAAAATAAATTTTCTACAATTAATTTCACTAATCACTCACTTATCACCCTAAACCCTACTTAAGGCCTAGAGTAATCAATTGAGGTTCAAAATGAGGAAACTCACTGTCATTGCGCTCAGTGTGCTATAGGGAACTCATAATCACTGACTTTACTTGATTTGGACACCAATTGGTGAAGTTAGGTTTTTGGACACTACTCTTAATCACACTCAATTACTCATTTAGGTTAAAACTTGTTCTGCCGATAACTTGGTCATTTGACCTCAGAATTTAACAAACCTAGCATTTATTGAATCTTTAGACAGGGTAGAACTTAAATATAGCAAAAAATTTAGATTTCCCCTCTTAATTTTGCTAATATCCCCTTAATAAACTAAAACCAATCATGTAGACCAGCATGAACCAACGTAGAGAGAATTGAACCTGCACAAACTAGCGAAGTTGGGCACGATCGGCCATGAGAACGCGCAGTCCTGTTCCTTCAGGCTTGATAGAGAAAGTAGGCCACAATCTGGCAGCTAAAGCGATGATGATGAGACGCAGTAGCAATCGAGAACAGGGCAGTAAATTAGTCCCAAGAGGTCAGGGTGGCCGGAAGCAAGCCCTAATGCTCAAAAACCTCCACAATGGCCCTCAAATAACTGCAATGTACACCAAGTGCTCTTTATCCTTCTTTGAATCACAACCCCAGACACAGGCTGCAGACTGCATGAGCCCTCTCATGAGTAACCAACAACCAGTCAAGATAGCATCACTAAGCAACCTCCATAGAAAATAAACCTCCCTCAGGGCCATCTCTCCATGGCCGCAAACTGCCAAGGCTAACCTCCTCTCACTATAAATCTAGCTGGCTGGACTCTCTGTGAAGTCGTCAACCTGCCACTGCAAAGTCGCATCCTCATACTGAGTGTGGCGCTATATAATCGGCCAACCGTATCCAAGAAGCCTCCAGACTGCAGAGTCAGCTCACTGAACTGTAAAGTCCTCCCCCTTGTGGCGATAGCGGAACTCCATGGCTCTCACCTAGAGGAGATCCTCTCTACTGACAAAGCTAAAGGTGTGTCGGGCGACTAAGACTGTCCTCTAGAGCCTTTGATCTTTGATCCCAAGTCTCCCGAACTCACGTGATCTATAGACCTCCTGCCACATAACGTAGTGTAGATTGTTACCCTCCGCTTCTCCCCAAAGGAACTTACGGAGAATAGACTCAGTGTCAGAGAGGCAGAAGTCCGGAATCGTGGCCACCAGCATCTGGAAGCTGGGGATCGTGGCAAGCACAGATCTTACCAAACACAATCTGCCGACAAGAGAAAGGTGACAATTGCCCCAAGAGCCAATTATGCCACAAACCTACTCAGTGACAGCTAGAAAATTTGCTCTCCACAGAGGTCGACAAGTAACTGTAACACCCAAATATCGAAGAGAAGATCCTCTCCAGAAGCCCAACTGAATTGCGATCCTGCGCTGTCGGCATGCCGACGTCTGGTGGCTAAACACAATATGTGGCTTGCTCCGAACACATGATGAAAAGGTAGGGGGAGAGGGACCATCCCTCTGCCTGAAGCCTCCCCTCCTTACTATCCACAAGCCAGTGCTCTCCAACCAAAACTGAGAACCTGAGGAACTCCACGCACTATATAGCCCAATTCGTCCAACGCAGCGAAAACCCAAATCTATCTAGAACCAAAAATAAGCACGCACACTCCATCCGGTATGGAAACTCACTGGTTTTAGTTGATTTCATTATGTATGGAAACTCACTTTCAAATCAAAACTCAAGTTAGAAAAATCTTAATAACTTTTTAGTGGGACCCTATGGACCCTATATACCAATATATAAGCAAGTGATCACATGGTTTGAGAGAATTAGGGAATAAACTTAACCTTCATACAAAGCTTGATATGTTGGTATTTCAAGCCCCAAAGCATGAACATAAGGATACAAACTTAAATCCAAGTTGGGGATGAGCCCATGACACCAAAAAAGTCACCCTCAAGCTCAGGCTTAACCCAAGATGGGCGTAGGGTTAACCACCGACAACCCAAACCAAGTCTTAAGCAAAGAAGGAGAGCATCAAGGAAATCTAAAAAGAAAAGGACTAGTTTCCATCATTTCAAGCTGTATTTGATTTATTTTATCATTCATTATATCCTAAGGAATTCACATGCTCAATACCACAACAAACTTTGCATGAACTAAGGGGATCTAAGGTTATTAATGAGACATAGTGCTCTTGCAAGGAAAATTAGACCCTAATTATGGTTTGGAAGCTCTACCCAATTCATTTCACCATTCTAGTTCAAACTGAGTTGGGGATGAGTTAATCACAATACAACTCTAGCTTGAATCATGTTTAGCTTGTGTTAGCTATCACCAAGTCTACACTTAGCTAGATCAAAGAGGAGAGCATTCAGGACAGCTAAAGAAAAAGTCAATTATAACTTTACATACCTCTAAAGACACTAATCCAATACCTATACCAAATTGTAACTGAGGTCCAGAGCTTTCCAACAAGTCTAAGAAAATCCTAATCAAAATGTTTCAACTCTCAAAAAGGTTGTCCTCTTGGTTTTGGCATCTTGGGAAAAATGTAGGCGATTGTAAAGTTTGGGGCCTTCTTGAATGTTGTAAAGAATGAAGTTGAGAAAAAGCATGCCAATTTTGTGGCCAAGTTCGAAATCAATGAACCACAATGCTAGAAATGGTGCAAGGTGGCTCGTTTGAAAGAAAAAGAGAGAAAGGAGAGATAGTGTTTGGGATCTTACATGAAGGATGGTTGAGAGGATGGGCAAGCTTTAGGAATTATGAAACTAATCCAATAATTATATCAAATTGTAGCCGAGGTTCAGAGCTTTCCAATGAGTCCAAAATCCCATGGCAACGGTTATGAAGCCCCAAAGTTTCAGCTCTCAATAATGTTGTCCTCTCAGGTTTTGGACTTTAAGGCCAAATGTGGGCAATTTGAAAGTTTGGGGTCTTCTTGAAAGTTGTATAGAACAATGTTGGGAAGAAGTGTGCCAATTTTTGTGGATTAGGTAGAAAACAATGAACCAGAATGCTAGAAATGGTGAAGGGTGGCTGGTTTTGAAAGAAAAATAGAGAGAGGAGAGACGGTGTTTGGGATCTTGCAAGAAAGATGGTTGAGGGGATGGAGAAGTATTAAGAGTTATAAAGATTGTCCAATATCAAAGGTTCAGAGCTTCAAACAAGTTCAAGAGCAGCTTGATCAGACCACCACGGCAAAAGTTATAAAGCTCCAAAGTTTTAGCTCTCATAAAGGTTGTGCTCTCAAGTTTGGCTTCCAAGGCCAATTGTAGGCAATTTGAAAGTTAAGGGTCTTATGTAGAGAAGGCAATTTTTATGGCCTTGTTCAAAGCCAAGGGTGTCTAATTTTGAGATAAAAAGAGATATTAATGAGAAAAAGATAGGAGAGATAATGTCTGGGATATTGCAATAATGATGGTTGAGGTGATGGGGAGGCATTAGGAATTACTCATGGGATAAAGAGGATTTAAATAAACCTCAATTTATGTGCTTTAGGTGTGGATTTGATCAAGAGATCAAGGGTTAGGATGGATCAAAGTTTCAAGGCTGGTGTAATGACCCTAGGTCATTAAAAAGGCAAGCATTGAATTTCCGATTCGTTAAATCTCCCGCAAATTTTAGTTTCTCGTTAAAACTCCTGCTAAATTTCAAATTTCAGTACAATCCTTAATTTAGAAGATTTTAAAACTTGTTTAAACTGAAATTGAATTTTAAAATCGTCATTTAAGCATATTTAAATTTAGCAAAACATAACTTCCTCATTTAAACTCGTATTAAGGCATGAATCAGCTGTCCCTATTTGAAACGGTTAAAACAATAACTATCGGCTGAATTAAGAAGATTTGCGTAGAGCTATTAAGGCAAGAGTTCCGTAACGTGCTGCTCAAGCTGAATAAATCGGACGTACGTTACATACGCACGTCCTATTTAATCGGGAGGGGAACAGAAGACCCTCTCCACTCGAGCCAACCTCCACTCGCCTCTCCTTCTCAGTTGTTCGTTCATTACCACACTAACGAACTGCATCCGATGGAAACCTAGTAGCGAGCGAGTGATGGGGTCCTTACCTGCGACGGTGCGTCGATCCCTACCTGCAAACCGACGGAAGGACAAAGACCGGAGCGCAGTCGACTCGATCTGACCCTCTCGTCCCAGCGCCGACTCCTCCTTTCCGCTCAACCTCTACTCTGCGCCGATCCCTCCGCCCGCTCGCTCGACTCGCTGGACGCATTCGGCTCGTCCGTAAGGTAAGGTCCTTCTTTCAAGTCGATTAGGGAGGAATAAAATGCGTAGGGATATATATGTAATATATATATATGTATATATATATATACATATATATATATATATATATATATAAACATACATATATATATAAATATATATATATATATGTGTATATATATACATATATAATAAACCATAATAATAATAATAATAATAATAATATTACTAACAAATAATTGCCATAAATAGATTAAATAATTTATTTTTATATCATTAAAAAATAGTTTTAATATTATAATGATTTGAACTTGAGGATTATCAACAATTAGTCATATTTAATCACTTAACCTAAGACTAAGTTTTTATTTTGCTTTATGAAGTATTAAAATGATTAATAATAATATTGCAGTACTAAGATTAGATCATACTAGCCAACATTAGGAAGACCTCTAATCAGTCCAAATCAGCTATTTGATAAATTTTAGAGTCAATTATAATTTTAATCAAATATGAATATTATCAACCTCATATCCTAACTTATACTTTAAGCCTTGAGTTCATACCAAATTAGATAGTAATAATAGCCCAAGAGGTTTTGAAAAATTGCTTGAATGAAGCATGTTGTTCTGCCCTAACATAATAGATGGGTTCGGTATTGATAAAAGAAAGATTTAGTAAAATATGATAAATTAGAATTATGAACATTTTTATTATATAATCTACTCTTATAAGATTTAGATCTAAGTAACCATCTAAAGGTAAACTAGAGAACACAAATACTAGTTCTAAATCTTGTAAATAGATAGTTTCATAGATTAATAAAATCTCAATTATAATTTTTGCAGACACATCAAGTTGTGAGTGATTCATCTAGTTAAGTCAAACACAAAAGGTACACTGGATATTACTTTTATGCTTTTTCATGCTTTCTATCTTTTGCTGCTTAAGCATCGCTTTGAACCAGTTTCATATTGTTACGTTTTACTCTTACTGCTAGTCATGTAAGAGAGATAAAAATATGTTTATGTATATTGTGAATGTTGCAAAGGGTTCCGATACGGAGGTTAAATTAAGTTAGGGACGGGGCTAGTTCATCAGGAGTCATAAGGGTGCCATCTGGAGCCTTTGAGGGGGCGCAGGTGAAGGTCATGCTTAACTGCATATACAATTCCATCTGAAGCCTTTAACGGGGCCCAGGTGAAGGATACCATCTGGAGCCTTGAGAGAGGCCCAGATGAAAGTGCCATCTGGAGCCTTTAACGGGGGCCCAGGTGAAGGATACCATCTAGAGCTTTGAGAGAGGCCCAGGTTGTAACAGCCTTTTTTTTTTTAAATTAAATAATTTCATATATATATTCACTTATCGTCAGTTACTTTATCGCAAACGGAGCGCTGTTTCTCTTCTTCCTCTCCCGTGAAGCGCCCTGATACCCACGCAACATGTCACGGGCTGATGCAGGAGCTCGCCCCAAATCGCTGGCCACTTCTTATTTTCATTTAGCTCTTTCTCCTTATCCTTTGTCTTCCTTCTACTTTCTACCGAGAGCTGGGAGCTAGCTGCGAGCGAAAGACGTCTGAGGTGCTTGCGGGAGCTTCTTCTCAAGATCTACGATTCCTACCCGAGGCGATCGACGAGTGCAGGTGTTCGAGCCGTGAGAAGGAGAAAAGAGAGCTTTGCGTCCCTTAAGCCCCTGTCGGCGTTTCGTTTTGAGCGAGAACTCCAGGTACCTCCTTAAAGCATTTTCCTTCCTTTGATTTCAAAGTTTATTGTTATTTCACTTCAGTTTAGATGTCGTTGTAATGACTGATAGACTTAAACATATCCCGATTCACTTCTCGCATAGAATAAAGTGGTTCTAAATGTGTAAATCAAGCATAGATTTTAAAGTGGTTCCTTCATTTTCGAAAGGCACTCTGCGAGCTCGGCTGTGCCCTAGCAATTCTTCCTGCACGCCTTTCCATCGGGGAAGAAGAGCCGCGGTCGTGGAATGAATCGACCGACTCAATTGAACCGTATGTAAAGGAAGCGTGGCATTGGATAAATTTAAGCCGCCAAAACTATTGATTAATGATAGAGGATTAATAACTGAAATGCTGAAATGAAATTTCGTTTATAAATAATTAATGGTAGGTAATTAATATTGTATTATGGAAATTTCAATTTCACATATCTTGCAAGATACCTAACCAAATTATAAGATGCGATATATCATTTCATTTGCAAAAATACGAAGAATAATAATATGTAATTTAATTTCTGTTTTCCCAATTATTTTTGATAAGTCAATATTTAGGATTAAGTAAATAATGTTAAATTAATATTAATCTTTTATGTGACCTAATTTGATCATTTGCGATCCAAATCAAATGATCAAATAGTCCATTTCACTCACAAAAATGTGAGGATTAATAATATGAAATAAAATACAACATTTGAACACTAATGTTCTTAATCACTTTTTAACCTAATTAGGAGTCATTAAAACCCTAATTTTTCTAAAATTATCCAAATTGACAAACTTAGTGTCAATCTTCTCCTTATGAAATAAGGATTTCATTTATTTATAAAACATTTTTATTGGACAACAAATTATGATAATAGGTTTTTGACTCTCACTTAGTGTTATTGTGATTAACCTAAATTTCTAGGTAGCTTACTTTAAGTCTTATAAAACCATAAGATAGCTAACTTATCATATTTATTACCTCCCTTACCACTTAGATAGAAATTTTATGAGCTTAATTCTCAACTTCCTAATTATATGAATTAATTGCCAAGTGCTTAATTCAATTATCAACCCTAAGGTAGAAACCCTAGGATTGATTTGCAATTGATCTATAGTTGAATCCTAAGTCTATTAGTTACACCCATTAAGAATAGATAGTCTTAATGTATTATTAATTGTAGAATTATGAATCAACTAGATCTAGTTTTAATGATTAGTCTAGAACTTAGCTTATTCATTCTAATCCCTAAAACCTATTTTTTTAATTAATTTAAGATATAGTAATAGATATCCTTAACTTACTTAGATTAGTTTAGGAAGCCTATTAAATTCTTTAAACATATATTAATAGTAAACATAGAACTTGTAGTTCTTAAGTCTAGTAAGTACTTAACATAAACCTTACAATTACTTGTAACTTAGCTAAATTAATATTGTTTGATTAGAACATTCAAAATATAACCTAGCTAGAAAACCATAATGAAAAGTAGTAGAATTACTTCAGTTTCAAATTTCTTAAGTTAGATAATTTCTTCTATCAATCTCTACCTATTAAGTACCTAAACCTTGATTTAATTAGTATAATTAGATCTTATAGTTTAGGATAAGATTAAGAGCTAATTTCTAATAACAACAATTATATTTATAAATTATTTTGCCATATCATATTCAATGAATTGAATCTATTATTTTCAAAAATCACAACTACTATTATATTACAATTAACTTGAGATTATTATTTCAAAATTAATTGGGAGCTCAATTAGTTCCAATCATTAAGTAAATCATTAAAATTAAATAACTTTGAATATCACTTAGTTACAAATATTGAATTTCCCTTGTTGGCTTGCTTAGCTTTGAGCCTTATTCATTGAATCATTCATAAAAATATTGTGCATGAATAAAACTTTCACATAAAATTACTAGGGGTTCTATATGGTGGACTAGTCTAGGGCGAACTGAAAATGGAGTAATAAGGAGACATCGCATTCTTAGAGGGAGAATGTGAGTGTTTTAGGTATGGACCCCGTTTTCCTTAGATGTTAAACAGACGTGTTTAACTCCTCATCTCATTCTGAATATGCCCACAGAATGAGCACAGATTAAAATAACTTCAATTAATAAATATGTGAGATCTTCAACTAATAGATTGTTAAAACTCATCATAACTTTTAGCTATATTACTTTACATAGTCCTAGGCTATGTGTATCTTAGATTTAAGTCTAAGATTATTCCTTCAATTTCCTTACTATGCATTTTCTATGATTTAGGACTGTACTTTACTTGTTTACAATTTATTTAGATTACAATAAATGTTATATAACTCCATTTAAATACTTCACTATTTATTTTTTCTTACTTAGCATAAGTTCATTTGAACATATACATGCTTTATTTCATTAAATTTTATATACATACTAGTTCATTCTAGCCTATTTATGATGCTTTACCTTTATATTGTTTGTAGGCTAGGATGTTTGATTAAGTGAGCATTCTATCTCACTTATTTTTCCTTTCCTTATTTGTATGCTTACTACACTGTACCTATGCTTATGCTTGCTTTGTAACTAGAACTGTGATATCCAATTATAACAATAACATATTTAGCCAATCTTAAATTGTGCTTAGACTGTTTAGTCTAACTAGGTTTTCTATTTCTTGGCTTTGCCCTATCACATTTAAATGTCAAAATATGATAGATCAGGTGCACTTAGATGCTAGTGGAGCTGGACCAAGCACTAAAAACTAAAACTGCTTCTGCCTATCATATATTATAAATTTATAGCTTATTAAGAACTCCAAGTGATCTATAAATTTTTTTTTCTTATTTAGTTTACTATTGTTTTGTAATAATGTCATTTACTTTAATTTACCATACTTGTTGGAGCTTAGAATATACTTAAATGCTTCTGATGAATGAATGGATGAGTAAATGAATGGATGAATGGGAATTAAATGTATAAAATTTGTATATTAATTAAGTCTTTGCATATCGTCCTATGAATATTGAATATTTTGATGAAATAAATCATAGGGTAGACAATTGTTACACATGTATTTCTCTCCCTTTTTCTTTTAGAATTAGAAATGAGCAATCCCATAAAAAGGATTGAACTCTATCTAGAATTGGAAATGAGCAATCCTATAAAAAGGATTGAACTCTATTATAGAATTGGAAGTGAGCAATCTTATAAAAACAATTGAACTCTATATTAGAATTGGAGTTAAAGTGAATTGAATGTATGATAGTTTAGATTGTCTTTTCTTTTAAATTATAACTCCCATTGGAATGGGAGTATTGCAGGTACTTATGCAGGTGTTTCCTTAACCATTTACAAAGGAGACTCTGCCAAAATTTTTAAAAAAATCTAGACTTAGAATATTTGAGAAAAATATAAACCATAATTCACATGTTAATTTTCTCATAAATAATTAGAATCACATGTCTAGGATTAAATGTAAGTAATTCATTTATTTTAGATTACTATTGCCTGTACTCATGTCAATTGCTTAAATTATAAGCTCATGTATTCTTTCATAATTTGCATGTTCAAATTTATTTTACTTTCATTCTTAAATCCATCTGTTGCATCTTTATTTAACTTCTAAATACCATTCACCTTCCATCTTAACTTAAGACCCTCTTCTAAATCCTTGGCCAAACACAATACTTAATGATTTGGATTAATTTTCTTCTAATCTAGTATTAGGTATTGTGGTGACGTATCAATATTGAGTCAAGTGATTTCCAATATTGGGGTCGTCACACAGGTGAAGATGCCATCTGGAGCTTTTAACGGGGCCCAGGTGAAGGATACCATCTGGAGCCTTAATTGCATTTTTATGAACCCAACCTCACGATTCTGGCCTTGCCCAACAGAACCACTAACATTGCTTCATAATATCAAGTCATAAACATAAACATGAATTTTACGCTATATTATTGCTTTTCCTTTTTGAAAACTTGGCATGTGCAAGAACATTTATTTTGCAGGAGACATTTATCTTCTTATTTTTGAATCACACTATTTCCTGCAGTTATTATCATTTTGCTTCCCGCTCTGCTTTAAGTATATCCTTTGTATTTAGAATGTGCACTAAGACATTATTTTTATAATACCAGATCAGCTACAGTTGGAGGCGGTTGATATAATCTAAGGGCATAGCGCAGGAAAATAACTGCTCATTCCAGGATTAATAATTTGATGTGTAATGAATTTCATGTAATAAATTTTTGGATATTATATGCTTTAAATTGAATGAATGATATTTCTTATATTTGAATGGCTTTGGATGTTTGTTTAACTGCTATTTTACCTAACTACCAATATGAACCTGCGGAATGATGCATCCGATGTTAGTTTGGTTGTTACCAACCTAACATGAATCATCACAGCTGGGGAGATCAATCCTTGAAAATACAATACAAAGAACTGAATTTACATGAAAAATTCAAATAAGAAAAATAACACGAAGCCACACCACCAAAAAAATCCACTATTAAAAAGATTAAAGAGCTATTTCTGAAAACCCAACTTTTGGAAGAAGAGAAAGATTATAACTATGAAACACACAAACTTAACCTCCTTTCTTCTCTCTATACCCTTCCATTGGTTCTCTAACTCAATTATTACACAAGCAATGCTTATCGAAAATTTGACTCTTGAGAAAGAAGAGAAAAAACTTGTCTGGGACTTTCTCACACGTCCAAACCTGGAACTTTTTAACACTTAAACCATTAACAAATCTCTCTTTTAACTTCTCGAGTTCTCTCCTTGTTAACTGTATTTCCATAGCAACAATAACAATGGCTACTTATAACTTGCTATCTTCAAATGGCACCCAAAACATATTTTTAAATGGGCCATAACTGTCCATTAAATCTTTAAGGGGAGAATCCCTTCAAGGCAAAACCGCTACAGGCTCCTGGGCGGCCAACCCTCGGGTCTGCATGTGTCATGCTGCTTGCAAAGAGCTGCGCCTATTCGCAGCTAAGCGCCCAGCTTTCTAGCCAAGGCTTCCATGTACAGGCGTTGACGCTGGGGTGCCTAACCCTCTGTCTGATGTCTGGTACAGGAGCCTAGGCTTCAAGCCTTCTGTCTTCTGAAGAAGTTGCATCCTGATTGCAGAAATTCATGTGTCCGGGCATACCTAGGCACCCAGCTTGCTGTCTAGCCTCATATAGGCTCCATAAATGCGTCCAGGCTAAGGCTTCCTTATACAGGCGCTTGGGCGCCCAGTCCACTATCTGATGCGTATTGCAAGCGCCTGGACGCCCAACCCTCTATCAGATGTCTGTTATAAGCACATGGGCGCCCAACCTTTTGTCTTCTGAAGAAGATGCATAATGATTGCAAAAATCTATGTGTTTGTGCGCGTTGGGGGCCCAACATACTGTCTAGCCTCATCTAGGCTATGTTGATCCAATTAGGCTCCACTCATAACAAACTCCCACTTAGAGACTAATTGTGATCAATCCTTCTTCAATTCTATAATTTCTCCATTTCTCTCCATCATAGCATCAATGATAACGAAAGTCATGGTGTGGCTCATCCTGCCCTTATCATGTTCTAAAGCCAACTGACGCTGTATACAAATTCAATTCTGTGACTTTAGGTCTGTCCCAGTCTTTGAGAACGTAAGGCAAATCAAACCTAGTGTTGTTATGCCAAGAACTTCCCATTCTTCATTACTCATAGTTTCTTGGTTACTACTCCTAATGGCAAATATAATTTCTCATAATAAAACAAATCTTCAATTTGCATCTTCCAGAAAGCAAGATTCGCATCTGAACTTCTCACCCTTGTATCTCTTTTCATCAATTATTGCTCCCACTCAAACTAACAACCTCTGAAACAGATCTCCGATACCACATGTTTAGAAAGTTTATGTCATTGTAGTTGAGTAACTAACCAAGAAAAACTCACAAATTAGAAACAATACATATCACAGAATAATCACAAAGAAATATAATACAAAGAATAAAATTTACATGGAAAACCCAAAGATATAAGAAATATGGAGCCACACCACCAAGAAAATTCACTAAAAAAAAGAGGAAACACACAAACCCTAACCTCCTTTCTTCCCTAAATGCCCTTCTATTGGTTCTCTAATTCAACCTTTAATCATACACAACAACACACAAGCAATGCTTACAAATAACTTCTCTTTTGAGGAAGGAGAAAAAATATCGCCCAGGGCTTTTTCACACACCCAAACCTGGCTAAGACTTTTTCAGATACCCAAACGCTTAACACTTCTCACTTTTCACCTCTCAAGTTCTCTCCTTGTTTACCATATTTCCACAACAACTCATTATCCTCAAAAGGAGCCCAAAATATATTTATAAATGAGCCATAACCGCCCACTAACTCTTGAAGGGGCGCATCCCTTCAAGGCAAAACAGCCACAGGTGCTGGAGCACGCAAGGACGTCCATACTCAGATCTGCATGTGTCACGTTGCTAGCGAAGAGTCACGCCTAACAACTTAACCTCCGCAAGCGCCTGGGAACCCAGCCTTCAAGCTGAGGCTTCCTTGTACAGGCGCAGAAGTTTGGGAGCCCAGTTCTCTATCTAATGCATGTAGCTAGCGTATGTGCGCACCTGGACACCCAGCCTTCTGTCTTTTAAATAAGCTACATCCTGATTACAGAAATCCATGCGCCTGGGTGCTCTTAGTCGCCCAACCTACTTTCTGGTTTTGTCTAGGCTCCGTCAACACATCCAATGCTGATCCAGTCATGCTCCACGCATAACACTTAGTGGGTCACAATAGTGGCTTCAATTTGTTAGGAAATTAGAAAAATGGGGGCCTAAAAAAATTTGTTGGGAACCAATTAGAGTGAAATTTGAGCAAAACAATGACAATTCATAGGGTGAATTTATATGAATATGTAGAGCCTAGGATGAAGGGTTTCCATAAGAGTATCATTTGACCCTTATGTAGGTTCTCAGGTTTCATAAGTTTTGTATTTAAGAATTCATGGTTTTATATGAATTTATCCTAATTCAGTAAAAATTAAGTCTTGATACAAGTCCCATTGGATACTTCTCTTCCTTGTTCCCCATTTCAACTATTTAAACTTCAAATTTGGATTCAGTCCGATGGTTAAGATTAATGCGTAAAATTAAGCAATATGTGACCCATCGTTAGATTTAAATCATAGACCCGGCAATACCAATTAAACCCCACGATTATTAAATATAATAATAATTTCTAACGTGTTAAATTGATGTGGTTCGATTGATTTGTCAATCCAAAGGTGAAAATCTGACCCGCTGCTAGGTCGAATTGCAACCGTCGAATTGGATCCTCTGATACAACGTCAAAGATATTTCCCGTCAATTTGTCGTCGAATCAGATCTTCGAAATGAATCAGCCATTCTGACGACTGATATTCGTCAAGTGTTTCAATTTTGAAAAATTTGATTTTAATTAATAAAATTAATGCAAAATATATTAGGTGCATTTTGTTCTCATGTTAAATCTAAAATTATAAAATTTTCAAAGGTTGTATATTTGGATATGAAGAATCCAATGAAATCAAAACATTTGGGTTTGACATATAATTTATTTTATATTAATTTTTAAATTCTATACTTCAAAAATTCATTCCATAATATCTGTAACTCAAAAAAATCTCAAATTTAATCAATAGAACTATAAAATTGTGCTTAATCCATTGGCACACTAAGATAAATATTAAATTTACCATTTGGAAATATTTAAAATTTAATGGTTCTTAATTTAGGCCATTGCATGCAATTAAATTTTGCTATGCCACAAACAACCTTGAGTTATTGCAAACTCTCCCACTTAAGATCGATGTCATTCTTACGTCACTAAGTTATTTACAAAGTTTCACTAAGGGAAATCTCGTTGTGCACTTTGGGAAAAGATGAGAGTATTGCTTGTGCATAACCTCCTCCTCCCAAATAGGTTCATCTTTCCATGAACCTTTTATGCAAAAACCTTTCTCGAGGGAGAACTTCAAACGACCCAATGTAATGCAAAAAGAGCTTACCCGAGTTGCAAGGCTGATCTTCACATAGAAAGTATCTCCATCATGAAAGTAAACAACCCAATGCTTTGGATCAAAAAACTTTTAATGGTGGTCATATACTGCTCTTATTGGATCCTAAATTAGGAAAACCTTATGGATAGTTTATTCTACTAGACTTGAATCATAGAGTTGGGTATCTCCAACTTCAATTAATAATAAGGGTGCAATACACTTCTTATATTGTAAAAGGCTTCGTACGATGCCATATCGATGCTTGTTTGGAAACTGTTGTTATAAGATACTTAATAGTGGCAAGTGCACTACCTAACAACCTTCGATATTCCAAGGCACATAATCATAAGAGGTCTTCTAACATTTGGTTAACGTATTCGATTTATCCATTGTTTTGGTGGTGAAATCGATTGAACGGCCAGGTTAGCATCAAAATTGGATTGAACCACTGTCCAATATCAAAAAGTAAAGCGTGCATCACAATTAGATAATATTGCTTTCGAGAAGCCGCGCAAACAGATAATCTCACGTACGTAGATTCGTGCCAATTTCTCTACAGCGTTGTCAAATAGACAAAAATTGGGCTATTTTTGTCAATGGCTATCCGCGAAAACTCAAATAAAATCAACACCATCTCCACAATGAGAAAATCCTATGACAAAGTCAATAAATATGTCGATCAACTTCCGCTCTGGGATGTGGAGTAGCCGAAGCAAACAAACTGGTTTTAGATGCTCAACATTTATGAGGAAACAAGCTTCACATCGGGAAACGAATTCTCCTACATCCTCTTGAAGCTTGCCCACCAGAAAAAAAAATCTCAAATAACGGTACATTTTGGTGTAACCAGAATGATGTGCCTCTGTCAAGATGCGATATCTTATGGCCAGGCTACAGGGTATCCATAGACAATTTCCATGAAAGATATAGTCTCCCTCATATTAGAGTCCTTCATTCATACCATCTTTTTAAGGTCCATTCGCATTTCTTCTGAAGTAACTATGTATCCAAAGAAAGATACAAACTCTAATCAAAATTCGCATTTAGAGAATTTAACAGACAATTGGTGAACTCATAGTGTTCCTAAAATAGTGTGGGTGAGTCTAGTCTTCTTCTCAATTCTTGGAATAGAACAAGATGTCATCAATGAAGACAATGACAAATTGATCTATATATGCTTTGGGCACTCTTTGCATCAACTCTATGAAGACAGATGCATTCATAAATCCGAAGGGCTTTACCATAAACTCGCAGAGGTCATATCTCGTACGAAATGACGTCTTCTGGATGACTTTATCCTTGATTATGAGTTGGTAGTATCCAAAATGTAGATCGATCATTAAGAAGATCGAAGGCTCTCAATCATTGAGAAGAACGAATCTTTGATAAATAATTGAAAAGGTCATCTATCGCGGTAGGGGATAACAAGAGTTAAGAGGTCTCACTATTTTGAGTTTTATAATATCTATTTTCCTTGTGAACCTTTGGTCGTTTCATTGTTAAGGTTGAAGTAATTAAAATTTAAGATAAGCCCATTACCAAAAGAGTACTAAAAGAAAGAGCATCTTAAGAAAGAAGAAAGATTGTGTGACCACCTAGAGAATCAGAGGCAAAAATCAAGAGGGAGATGGTACAACAAGTACCATAGTAGCTGATCTTGATGATGCAATGATCTTGCCCATGAACAATTCGTATTCTTGGGTTGTGGATTCTAGATCATATTGCCATGTAATCCCAAGCAAATGTGTGTTTAAACCCTACATTGCAGGAGAGTTGAGAGCAAGAGTTTAGGAGTAGGAAAAGCTTGCAGTATCATGGGGTGATAAGCCGTGCAAGTTAGACTACCAAGTGGAACCATGTTAACAGATGAATGTCCAGCAAATTACTAACATGAAAAAAATTTGATTTTTTATTAGTCAACTAGCATGTACTGAATTCAGAACCACATTCACAGGGGACTTCAGGAAGTTAACCGAGAGTGCTTTGTTGACTACACATTGGTATAAAAGGAACCTGGTACAGCATAGCATCAAAACCTCTCTCCGGCAAAAGGGTGAGAATTAAAATATCTCCTCTCTAAAGGTATTGTGAATAAAGAATAGAAGAATGTCATATCATATTCTTCTTTACATTAATTCTTGTGGTAACAAGAAGATTGAGAGTAGGCTCAAGAAGTCAAAGAGCCACAGGCCATGTGTAAGGTGGAGCCCATAAGGTCTTTTGAAACTTGATGCGCCCAAGGCGAGGGGAGTAGGCCATTGGTGACAAGATTCGGTTATCAAAACCAAATCACATAAGAAATTTGAAGAAGCTACCTGCTGAGAGGAAGATCATTCTTCAAAAGAAGTGGGTATTTAGTAACCCACAAGCAACAGACGTGCAAGGCAAAGCGTGTAGGAAAAGGCGTTTGGGAATGTGTTGAATAGTTATATATTTTCTGTAGTAATGTGCCATAGAAACTGAAAATAAAAAGGTTGAGCCACACGAAAAGGAAACATCAGACTTAGTATCTAAGTAGGAGATTATTGCGCACAGTGGTGATTTAAGTGCTTCGAAAAACCACAAATCGCATTTATGTTGTTTAAAAAGTCCTAACTACATTCAAGAGAGAGATGTTTAGAACTCCCAAAAATAGCAAGTTGGATTGATGAATGTATATGAAGAAAACTCTTGAAACTCCTTAAATGGATTTAAAAGGGATGTTTTAAACTCTAAAAAAAAAAACTATTAACTTCAATGGTCAATTATATGAGGGTGTTAGATACTCACAACCTATAAAAAATCAATAATTAACATGGGGTTGGGACATGAAGGTGTGGTGTATGCAAAGAAAGTGTTTGTTTGCATTCTTCTTCCATTAATGAAATCTACATAATGTGGCTCCATAGTTTTTTCCAACTTGAAATTTTCATGTAAAATTGGATGTTTTCTTCTATAATTGTGTTATAATTCTTGTGTTTATCTCATCAATTCAACCTTCGATTGTGTTCTCCCTTAACTGTGATGAAGCCTTCAACTACCTCGGCAACAAATATTCTTGACGCTCCCCATTCTAAATGCCCAAAGGGTGGTGGCAAGCTCAATTGATTTCAGGTGCCATTTTAGGCACCCAATCACCCAAGATAGGCATTCATGATTGCCTAAATGATCACTCTCCTACTCCCATTATAAACAAAGTCACTTCTCACATACATCAAATAATCTCTTGAGCTCTAAAACATTCTCATACTAATTATTAAATAATTTCCAAATAGTTTAAAACTCTCTCAAACTATAAATAAACTTTGAACTCCAAGTCATAATGCTAAATCTCTTTATTTGAACATATCTCTTATATGTTGTGCACTTGGGATGTAGCATCTCTAGCTAATAGAGTTTTGAAAAGGAGGGAAATCTCAATAACTTAACAACCAAATTTTGCATAACAAAATTATGGTGCTTCCCTACAGCTTATCTTTTAGAATAGGTTAGTTCAACTGCTCCATTGCTAATCATGTAATGGAGGATTCATATAAAGTTTCTCCGTCGATCAGCAAATACGTAATTCTATTTGAATATAATCCCAAAGAAAGCGAACATCCAAAGCATAGATGTAGAATGTCGAGTTGATCTGAACAGTGCTATAAATGTACATAAGCTTTTTTGCTTAGCGTGTCTTTATTTTATTGCATTTTTTGGTTTTTCCAATAGCTTCAGAATGGGTTTGTTCAGCTGAACCATTATTAAAGCATGTAATGGAGGATTTGTATAAAGTTTCTCCTTTGAAAAGTAAATAAGCAGTTCTGTTTGAATGGAATCTCAAATAAGCTGGTAATGTGGAAGACATCAATCAGAGTTAGATTATTAATGAGATGAACATTTTAAATATGTTGTACAAATCCTATTTTTCTATCTAGTATGTAAATAGAAATGAGATTCTTAATTTGTGAAGGTTAAATCATTCAGTTGAAATTAACATACATGTAGCAATCTGCAATCCAGGAATCCAAGCCAAATTTATCAAAACATGTAAGTGCACATTTATCCATCATGCCTACAAATTTTTTTATGTTTGGTTAATCAACATCCACATAATCAATTGGTTCCTTATCCTTTAATAGTTTCATTCGTTTATTCTTAACTGTATGTGATAAAAACTTTCCTTGAAAATTTTCTTCCTTTAAAATCCTTGATGTTGCTTTAATTAAATTTACTACAAAAAGCCTTTCCTATAACAAATCCCTTTTTTATTAATTCTAATAGCTTTTTTATTTGAATCAAGAATTCAGGGAGTTTGAAATAAGAACCCCTCAAGTGTCCCTGCCTTTCACAATACTCGCAATAGAGTTTGGTTTTTGTCAAAAATTCATTTTCTTGCCTTGTTTTTCATACTCTCTTTTTTATTTTCTAGTGTTTTAATGAATATTGTAATATTCTCATTGCTATCCCTCAATCTCATATGATTATCTCTCTGCTTCTCCACTCTTAACATCATGGAATAAACCTTATTGACACTATGAAGTGGTTCCTTGACTTGAATTTGACTTTTAATATATCACAACTTTCATTGAGGCTCATTATTAATAAATTTTATAGTTTAAGGAAGTCAACTCAGTCACCACTTTAGCTTGATCTGCTAGTGCACAGATGTACAGGCATAAGTAAGCTAGCTCATCCCACAAGCTTTTCAATATAGTAAAGTAGGTAACGATTGGCAAGTTTATAGTAATTCAGAAATAATTTTCCTTTGCAATTGACAAAGAAGTGAGTTATTACACTCTCCAATCCTTTGTTCTTATTCAACTCAAAGTTCTTTAGTTTATTGACATACAAGAAAGCATGACTGTCATTCTTTAGAAGTGATGCTACCGAGGAGTTCACTCTAATCCATTGATCTTAATTGAAAGAAATTTCATTAGTTTTACTTTGACCTCAAGATAATATTGATTGACCTGCTCCAAGACATGTACTTCCAGTAAAAGGATTTGTAATTAATAATATTCCAAGATCTGAATTGGATTTGTGGGGAATCTCTTTTGAAACAAATTTCTTGAATTTGATAGATTTCTTCAACACAATCTTGAAGAGCATCTTCCATTGTTGCTTTAGAAAAGGAACCAAATTAACAAACTCCTTTATGGTCAATACCATGCACACTTCTTAATTCAGATAGGTTGCACGGCAGCAATTTGGTTTCAGGTGAGCAGATATGTATAACAAAACTATATTGCTGCACCCTGTGGGTTAAATTGAAGATTACAAGTATATATACGTAACTGAATATAGCCCAGTTTCAATTAGTAACAGCTAAAGCAAAATACAGCCTGCTAAATAAACTAGCTAGTATATAGACTGAAACTAAATGCAGAAAATTTTGAAAACAAGTTAAAACAGAGAATTAAAAATTGGCCTGCGTATGTATGTCTTCACAAGAAAGAAGAATGCATTGAAATTCTATCAATTCAGCTGATTTTATCCAGAATAGTTCTTACGAATCCCAGTATAACTAAACTTAATTGTGAGATTTTACTACCAGGTAGCCCAAAAATAAATAATGTTCAATATTTGATTTGCAATTTAGGTTTGATAAAATGTGTTTAATATTTACTCAACCCGCCTAGTGGGATTAAGGCTTAAGCATTGTAATTCAGGTTTGAAAAACATTGATCCTTAAATCAAACTAGATATAACATTTATCAAAATTGAAATATTAGTAAGAACATATGCAATATCAACAGTTTATAGCTTATATTTGTTAAAAAAAAACAGATGCAATTTAAAGGTTTTCCGATATGTTCATGAACAATTATTGAGTAACAAGAATGTTAAAGCAATACAGAAATATAGAATTTACCCTAGCCATTTCCAAAAGCGACATGAACTTTGTCGTTTATTATCTCTGCTCAAAAAAATAAAATAAAATAAAACGCTATTAATAATAATACATGACATTCAAATAAGCTTTCTTGAGAAATGAATTTAGTAAAGGATTCATACATAGCTATTAACGGATCTGCCTTTGACCCCACAAATTCTTCAACACTGCAAAGCATTTATACAAAAAAGAAATTTTTGGAGAATTCTGAAAAAAGATCAAAACAATTACTACCATGAAAGCACATTTATTTCAGTATTATTCTGTCCTGAATTTTTTTTTTAAGAAAAAGAGGCTTTTGAGAATAATTTATAAATTTCCCAAATTGCTTATTACTGCTTTACTCGCTGAAACTAAAACAAAATAAAACAAGAAAACTTGAGTTGTAAAGGAATTCAGACAGCCTAGAGGTTTTGAATGAAGTTTAAGGGTGGCAAATAAAAATTTTTAGGCCGTTTTTGACATAATTAGCTATGTTTTTGAGCAATGATTTCTGTGCCATTGCTTAGTTAAAAGATATTTATAAGAGTTTATTGAAGTTCAAATAACAGGATATATAAAAAACTAATCAAAATAAATTAACTATCCAGTTCTCCATTGAAATGTTATATTAAACTTCAAATTAACAACACAAAAATAATTAAAATCATGACAAAATACTAAGATAGAGCCAAGGGTTTCAATATATAAAGTCTTTAAATTCAGTTAAATGTATCTGTACAATTTTCAGTAAGAAATTGTTGTGCATAACCGCTAATAAAGAATTTATGTAAAATACTTTTAATAAAGAACTGCAGAGAAGAGTTTGAAGCTTACTCTTTGCAGCATATGGAGACTGGTTGAAGTCCTTCAAGCGACTGTAGCTCCTCCTGATCAGAATAAATTTATAAGCAAATTGGCATTCTGTGAATTATGTGAATGAAAGTGTCAGTAGGAAAAATTGCTGCAAAATTCTCTCCCAGCAATGGATTTAAGTACTTGTGCACAATGGAAACAAAGGATTCATATAGTCGACACCATCTAGTGGGGACTAAGGTAAGAGTGTTGTTCAAAAATTTCATGTACGGATATATAAAGTTTTGGTAGAACTTAATACATAAAACTTGAGCTACAATGAGATAATAAATGTCAGTATCACTAAAGAGCATGTTCACAGATCTCTGTAACAGGAACAATAAATTTTAACGCAGGGAACGGACAAAATCAAATGATGCATGGTGTTTCATATTTACTGGCACATCTAATAAGCTTGCAGTTTGTTACTTGAACGAAACAAAAAAAGATAGAGTAAATTACATTTGCATTATATTGAAAATATAATCATAAGAAACATTAGGGGAATTTTCCAAAAAATATTACAATGATAATTCTTTGCAAAAAAAACAGTTTTCTTATCAGTGCACTACCCCAGTCACTACACTAGGGTAATATTCCCTCCATGGCTTCTCACAAATTGATCGCTCAAGTCAATCCCTATTATAGGGAACACCACCCCCTTGAACCTCCAATAAGGAGTCACGACAAAATAGATTCGAACACAAGTTGAAAAGTACATCACACTGTTGTTTAAAAGAAAGAATAGTCACCACTTAAAAATGATAATCTATGTCGTTTAACTCCGTCGCTAAATTTTGCACATATAGAAGTGTTAAATAACAAAACAAGAAAAAGTTTGTCTTCAACTTAACATTTATTTCTCACATATGGGCATGAAACATG
The DNA here is from genome assembly GCA_016760335.1 of Gastrodia elata. Lineage (NCBI taxonomy): Eukaryota > Viridiplantae > Streptophyta > Magnoliopsida > Asparagales > Orchidaceae > Gastrodia > Gastrodia elata. The sequence continues at coordinate 41,748,103 of CM028677.1, forward strand.
AAATAATTCAAGAACTTCGCATGTTTTAAAATGAAGGAAGGCATTCCAAATAATCATCGATATAAAAACATAAATTCCATAGATTTAGCTGTGTGCACTTGAACAGAGGGATTTGATGAAGCACAACCTTACAAATGCAATACCAATCTTGCCAAGCTATTTCTCCAATTTTAAAACAAAAACAACTATAGTCATTGGCTGATGAATTAAAGAGATGCTTGCATTCTGAAAACTAAATTTCGAAGCTCTTAAAAAAGAGATGCAAGCCAGCATAACCAATGCAGAAAATGTAATTTAGAAAAAACTAAAGTGCAATATCTAGCGCACTATATATTTTAGCAAGCATACCCATCTATAGCTTGTCCTCTGGCCATTTCATACACGCCCATACAAGTTTTAATTCATAAGCCAAATTTCGTGAAAGACCGCCGTAGTCAAAGCATAAATAAGTAAAAGCATCAGTACATCATCAACCAGGATTAAACTTCACGGTATCCTCAACAAGGAGGTCTAAGTGCCTCCCGGGGAGAACATCTCCCCTAACAAATGAAAAATTGACCTATCGAGCTAACATAGAACAAAAGTTCGCCGCACGATTCGCATTGCGCGAACGGTGAACAAAAATCACACGAGGAAAGTTCAGCAAGAAGGCAAGGTGAACAGCGTGACTCTCTCCACCTCATGAAAGAAGAGTCATCTACCAGTGACGTTGGAGCCTTAGGATCGCTCCAAGACAGCCTCCCTTTATAATAACTCCCTCAGTGTCAACGTCTCCGGGAAGGAGGGTCTGTTACAAAATAGTAACCGCCTGCATCTCAGCCTGGAGAGGCATAGGGACTGTAAACGAGCTCCAGCAACAGCGAGCAAGTGGCCTCCTGAGTCACGGGCCACAACTCCACCAAAAGCAGCAGGCTCCTCATCATAAAAAGCATCAATGTTGGCCATCAACCAACGGGTCGGGGGGCACCATCTCAAGGAGATGGAGGGGCCCTGGCGAGCCGTGGAACCACAGGAATCAGACCTGTCGTGCAAACCAGCACTGACTATCACCAAGAGAATTGAACCGGCACAAACTAGCAGAGTCGAGTTGAAGGAGTAGAACACAACCTAACACCTGAAACGGCGGTAACGAGATGCGGTAGCAGTAAACTGGTTCCATGAGGTCAAAGTGGCCAGCAGCAAGCCCCAACGCACAAAAGTCTCTAGTATGGCCCTCGTGTATTTGCATTGGACCACGAAGTACTCCTTGTTCTTATCAGTATCACAACACCAGATACAAGCCGCTGACTGAGTGAGTCCCCTCCTGAACAGCCAACACCCCGTCGAGATGGAATCACTGAGTAATCGTCATAGAAACAAGCTTCCCTGGGGCCTAGAGCCATCGCCCACATGGCCGCAAACTGACAAGGTCGGTTGCCCACCTCGGCTCTGTAAATCTAGCTAGCTCGGCTCTCCGTGAAAGCATAGACCGGTCACTAAAAACTCTCCTCCACTAACAGAGTGTGGCGTTGGACAATCAGTCAATCATACCCAGTATCCTTCAAACTGCAGAATCAGAATGCCGAATAGTAAAGTTCTCACCCCTGCGGCGGTAGCGGAACTCCATGGCTCTCACCCATGGGAGATATTCCCTGCTGACATAGCTGAATGTGTTATGGGCTACAAGGACAGTTCTCCACAGCCTCAAGTCTTTGATCCCGAGTCTACTAGCCTCAAGAGATCGATAGACCTCCTGCAACCTTACATAGTGCAGAAAACTATCCTCTGCTCCTTCCCAAAGGAACTTATGAAGAATATCCTCAATGTCCGAGAGGCAGGAATCCCATATCGAGGCAACCAACATCAGATAGCTGGGGATCATGGCGAGTACGGATTTGATCAAGCATAACTTGCCAACAAGAGAAAGGTGACGACTGCTCCATGAGCCCATTTTAGCTAGGACCTGCTCAATAACTGCTGCAAAATTTGCTCTCCACGGAGGTCGGCCGGTGACCATGACTTCCAAATATCGAAGCAATGACCCTCTCTGGAAGCCCAATTGAATCGTAATCCTACGCTGGCAATAGGCTGAGGTATGTTGGCTAAAGACAACCCGCGACTTGCGCAAATTCACAGATTGTCCAGTCTAGCAACCATTGTCTGCCAAAATCTGCTGCACCTCTCTCTGCCAACTCAAAAGCTAGGGCAAACAATATCAGATCATCTGCGTACATGAGGTGGGAGAAGCTAGGACTGCCCCGATCAAGAGTGATACCAATTGGGCTTTTGATCTGCTGCTATTGCCTAACTACAAGGGAAAAGAGATCCAAGCACAATATATATAGTTAAGGGGAGAGGGGGCATCCCTGCTGAAAACCTCTCCTTCTCACTATCCATGGAAGCCTATGTTCAGCGACAAGGACAAAGAGCCTAGCGAGTTCCACGCACTACATGGCCCAGTTCGTTCACCTCTGCAGGAAGCCAAATCTATCTAGAAACAAGCGTAAGCACCCCCACTCCATCCGATCATAAGCCTGCTCCATATACACCTTGATGGCCATGTGACCAGCTATCGAGGTAGAATATGAAAGTCGCGTGAAGATCCCCTGAACCATGAGGCAATTCTCATTGATGTCTCTCCCGAGAATAAAAGAACCATGTTCTCGGGAGATCAACGAGAGTAGCACTATCTTAAGGCACAAAAACAAGATCTTTGCCACCACCTTATATACAGTGTTGCATAGACTAATAGGGCAAAATTACCTCAAAGTGGTGGCCCTCTACTCCTTCAAAATGAGAACTACTAGAGTGTCACGCCAGCACTGCAGTATCCACCCACCATCAAAGTAATGGTGAACAGCAGCCAAGATGTCAGCCTGGGTGACCCTCTAGTAGCCCATAAAGAAGAGGGGTTGATACCATCAATCCCAAGAAAACGGTTAGGGCAGAGGTCCCGCAGAGCTTCCCAAATTTCTGCATTCATGACCACACCTTAGAGAGGCAAATCGCCAAGGGTACTGTCTGGAATCAGATCATCTAGACAATCCCATATGAAACTAGAGGTTCTCCACTTCCCTTGGTAAAAATTGAAAAAAATGGGCAAATTCACCTGTTTGGTAGCTGAATGTCCACATCACCTTTGCATACAATATTGTAGGCCTTGTCATCTCCCAATTAGACTTTTCCTAAATCGCATTTGGTGTAATTCTTGAAAGCACCCATACTTGGAGTTGCATGGAATAAAGCACAAGAATTTACAATCCAGGATTTAATGCTAACAAGCAATAGGATCAAGGCATCATGATCTTCCTCCACTGAAACATTCATAAAGATTTTTTCTTCTCCACCTCCTGACTTCTTCAAGATATGGCAATCTTTCTCGAAGTGTCCTATTTTTCCATAATTCCAGCAATCAAGTTTTCCCTTTCCAGATCTTGACTTTCCACACCTTGACATGGTCCTATTCCTATTGAATCTCTGGTCGACACTTCATCCTCTAGTTTCAGCATTTAGCGTTGAACTATATGCTTCACCATTTGATCTCTTACGAACCTCCACATTCAACACCAGCCCAACTACATCGTCGAATTTCTACGTAGCATTTCATGATGAGTTACCGCAATAATTAAGATGTTCTGTCACACTGACCATTCATCTTCAATCAAATAACATTTTCATTAAGAAAACTTTGTTAGAAGCTGAAGGCTTCTCATACATTCACATCAAGATTGTTATGAAATCTATAGTAATTTTCTCATTTACAATATTAAACTCAACTGAAGAAAATAATAATAGGCAAATCAAACCCAAAGTTTTTCTATCCAGAATTTCCCAATTCTCACCGTCATAGTTGTAGGTTTCTTCTGGGTACCTCCGAGTGGCAAATACAACTTCTGCTAGTAGAGCAGATTTTCATTTGCATCTTCCAAAAAGCAAAATCTATGCCATTAAAATTCTCTATTTTGTGTCTCATTTTATTAGTCATTGATCCCACTCAAAGAGCAAACCTAGAGCAAACCTAGAACTTATATTGTGTGTTTCCATTGTTGGTACCGAAGCAAAATACGATATCAAACAAACACAAAAAAGATAAAAATCACAGTACAAAGCAATCACAATATAAACCACAAGAACATCCAAAGACGGAGCTTTAAGCGAATAACCTAAGAATGAGAAAAACTATAAAGCCAAACCACCAAACAAAATCCAATTTGAAAATAAGAATTTCATAGATATACAAGGAGTTTTCTTATCTCAAGAGCAAGAAAGATATGTCGCTTTCAAGCTTCTATATAAACTCATCTCATATTTTCTTCTAGCTCTCACTCTAAGGTTGGAAGATCCAGCCTCCACACACTTTCCTGATGTGAGTTGGGTTTAGAAACTTCCATAACATAATCCCAAATATACTTAGACCCTGATGGATGGAAAAAGACCCAAAATATCCATAAAATACTTTGAGAATGCACTAAGCCTGTGACAAGGTTCTCGTAGGCGCCTGGGACGCTCTCCAACGCCCAAGCTTTAATTCCCAATGCTAGGCTCTCTGGTTCAATTCCTGCAGGGCGCTCTGGGGCACCCGAATTGCTGCCAACTTGTTCCGGAACACCCCGGCACCTCCTGGAAACAACCAAGTTCCGTTAGCACCTCCATTAATGATCAAATTGGTCTCCACATCCTACACTTATTTAGATCTCAATTCCATCTCTTCTTTCATTAACTTTGCAAGCCCTTTTCAGCATTAAGTACAATGCAACCCTTAGTCCGAAAGGCTTCGCATCTTTATTCTACAAACAGAATTGGGATATTTTGGGCTCTCATGTTTGTAGCGTTGGAATGTCACGCAAGCAAGGCAAAACAAGATATGCATAAATGTTTTCACATGTTTAACTAGGAGAAATACCCGGTCTTAAATAGATACGGTCAGTTACATGTAGTTATGCAGAATAAAATCAAATATTCAAGGGTAAAATAATCATTTGCACATATTATTACTCCCCCGCAAGTTTAGCATTGGTGAGGTAATGAGCATGGTGGTGGTCCGATGATAAGAGACAGTCGATTGACGTTTTGTCAAAAGGTCGACTAGCTGATCTTCATCTGGAAGGTGTTGAACTACAAATTTCTTTGTTTGACCAAATCGCGAACAAAATGGTAATCCACCTCAATGCGCTCAATGAGCGTGGAGAATAGGTTTGGATGTAAGAAATGTAGAGCTCAAGCTGTCGTTGAAGATTGATGATGAGGAAGCAGATGAGGGATCGAGTTCAGCAAGAAGAGATGCAATCCACATACGTTCACTAGCCATATTCGAAAATGCCTTGTATTCTACTTTCATACTAGAGCGAGTTACGATTGGCTATTTCTTGGACGATCAAGAGATGATTTGGGCCAAGGAACATGTGGTAGTCCAATGTGGACTTGCGGCCATTCGGGTTGTCAGCCCAATCAGCATCACAATAGGCTGAAATTATGATTTAGGATAAGCAATTGTAGGCAAATACCGTAGTGAGATGTGTACTTGAGATACTTGAGAATACGCTTGACAATCAAAAGTGGTTGGTTGATCCATGGATTGGCAATTTTATTCATGCTAAAGATGATATCAGTCTGGTGCATTGGAGATACTAAAAAGTACTAATGAAACTGCGATAAAGCATGGAATCTAAAAAGGGTTTGTCATGATTTTTCTTAGTTTAGTTAGCATGACCATTGGAATAGCTGCGGGATTAGAGTGTTGGGGACCAACACTATGCAGAACATCTTGAACCTACTACTCTTGACTCAAGATAATGAGATCAGAATCTTGCGTGATATTAATATTGAGAAAGATGTTGACATATTCCATGTCTTTGAGGGGAAATCGAGTTGCGAGGAAGGTAATAAATTGATGGATGAGGGAGTCATTGCTGCCGATGAGGAGAACATCATCTACATACACAAGTAACACCATGAGATCAATACCATGACTGTAGATGAACATAGAAGTATCATTGACCACATTGTGGGAGCCAAAAGACTCGAGGGCAGTGGATAATTTGTGATGCATGCTCTAAGAGATTGCTTTAACTCATAGAGTGCACGATGAAGATGGCAAACATAGTCTTGGTGAACAGTTGAGCCAAAGCTAGGAGGTTGTTCCATGTAGATGTTGTCATGAAGATCACCATTGAGGAATGCATTATCAAAATTAAATTGTCAAATATGCCACTTGAAGGTGAGGGCAAGTGTAAGTACAGTTCAGATGGTGACTAGTTTGACAACTAGACTAAAAGTTTCCGAGTAATTAACGCACTCTTTCTGAGTGAATCCTTGGGCAACTAACTGCGCCTTGTGACGAGCAATAGAGCCATCATTGCTGTATTTGAGTTTGTAGAGCCATTTGTAGCTGATAACGTTGGCATTGGATGGATGGAGAACTAGAGTCCACGTACTACTTTTGTGAAGGGCTGACAAACCCAATAAATATAAAAAAAAATTATTAGAATTTATGTTATTCTTAGGATTATTTGCACTTTGAGTGTGTTTTTGTGACAGAATATCCTAAAATAACTGAACTTCAACATGAGCTTGCTATGTTAAACCAAAAACTAGAACAAATGAATGCAAGTATGGTTTAAGATGTTGTATGTGAGTTCTGTGAGGGGCAACACACTAACGAAAATTGTAACTCAAATAACCCTTTTGTACCCTCCATTCCTGAACAAGTAAATTTCTTATGGAACAACAACAATAACCAAGGAAATAATAATCCGTACCCCAACATTGATAACCAAAGGTGGAGAAATCACCCTAATTTTTATTGGAGTAATGAAAATAACTCAAATAACTACCCTAATAGAAATCAAAACCAAATTAGGCAAGGACACAATTTTAACAATTCACAACCTCAGCAACACGAACAACACAACAACAAAACACGAGAGTAGGAGTCTTCCACTCCTTCAAGATTGAAACCCTATCATTCATGCACAGAACTGAACAGACAATAAATAGGCATGAATCCTCTATCCAGAGGATTGAAGTGACCCTCCGCAACATTGAGGTTCAAATGGGGCAGATCTCCCATCAATTGACTAATAGACAACTGGGAGCGCTCCCGAGCACGACGAAAATAAATCCGAAAGAAACAGTGAGGGCCAACACATCAGAGGATGCGTTGGAAGAATTAATGTTGTCTAATTAAACCAAAAACATTGAACCACCTACTATTGAAATTAGAATAAGCACTCTCAAAGAAAACTTAGTAGGTGAGAGTGTTGAAAGACAAATTGTAATGGAAGACAATTTAGTAGCAATAAAAAGGAAAGATCTGGAGAGATTAAATATCCCTTGTGTAATTAAGGGACAAGGTTTTTTAGATCCCTTGTGTGATCTAGGGGCTACGTCAATGTAACGCCCTACCACATCTACACACAACTAGGGATAGAAGGCAATGGAAGACACCCTTGTGATTTTAGAATTTGCTAACTTAGACTCTATGACCCCGACTGGGATCTTGAAAAATGTTTTGGTGAGCTTATGAAATTTCTTGATTCCTACCGATTTTATCATGTGAATGGGATAAATAGAGAGAAAATCCCACCATTATTTTTGAGAGACATTTCCTTACCACAACTCGGGCAATCATTGATGTAGAAAGCAGAATAATGAAAATTAGAATAAATGACAGAGGAGAATGTGGATCTAAAGCCTACCCTTCACAAAGAAAAAAGCCTATATTTGAAATGGAGAGGGAGAGCCAAGACAATTCTTGTTGAGATTAGAATGAACCTTATTGTGAGTTTGAATGTGAGAGGCCCACAAACACCTCATATGGAGGCTGATCTTCAAGAAATTAAAGTAAAGAGGAAGACTCGGAGGGAGAAAAGAAAAAAGAATGTTAATTAATCACGGGGATAAAATTTGTGATTCCTTGACTAATAACTTGGTTAAAATTGAACTGAGCACTATAAGGGCAAAATCTACTTGTGCCCGTCCAAGTTCTTCAAAAATCTACCACGAGGTAGCAAGGAGTAATGTGATTTAAATTGATCGGGCTTATGACGTCAAACCAAGAGCTTCTTGAGGCAACCCAAAATTATGAATAATTTAATTTTTTATGTTAATAAATTTAGATTGTTAGTCATTAAAACAAAATTTTTTGCAACCTGATTTCTTTTGATAAAAATTAAATGAATTGAGAAAATTTAAAATTTGCTCAGTTATTTAAATTTTCATGCCACAATGCGCAGCGTGAAAATTTTAATAGCTGAGCAATTAAATTGCATAATTTCAAGGGATGAATCCTATCCACACTGTAGTGCGCAGTAACCAAGAAAAGTGGTCAAAACGTGATAAATGCCGAGTTCTTTGGTATTCCGAATGGTTGAATGGTTAAATCACACTTATGGCACTTAATGACAACTTTTTGACTAACTATTGGGAGTAGGACATGTGAAAATTAGGAGCAGATTTTATTTCTTTTTCAACTCTAGGATTGCCTTTACATAGCATTGAGAGAGCAACTCATTTGCACACTAAAAAAATCTCCTCTCCTTCAACACTCCTAGAACTTGAAAAATACTTAAAGATGGACTTCCGAAAGAAATCAATTGTGAGCAAGGGGCAACAACTTCTTCATCGGGAGGGAGTTTCGATAATAAGAGGATTTCAGTTTTAGAAGCTAAACAACAATTCCAACAAATCACCTCCAAGAAGAAGCTGATCCCCGAACGGGAATTTCCAAAACCTTATCTGGTGAACCCTGTTGTGCTGTGTAAACCACTTAGTTCATCATGGAGATGCTAATAGTGCTTTGATGAGCTCCGGTAGATTCTGAGGCAATTCGGAATAAGTTGTAATGTTCAACAACAGCACATGCGTTGCAGCGCACCGTAGCGCGCCTTGGCGCTCTCACACCCGAGTAGGAAACGCTACAGCGCGCCCTAGCAATAGTCATACCGAGAGGTGGCGCGACAGCGCGCCCTAGCGCCTGGCTACCCAAAGCCTAGACGCTACGACGTGTCGTAGCGCCTGGCGAAATTCTGCTCCAGTTCAAGCTTCTCCCCAAGTAAATTTGAGGGCATTTTGAGCCATTTGGGATTCGAAAATGAGCTAGGTACATAAGGAAATATGTGGAAGAGTTTCCAATGAGTGTTGGCATTTCAATTGAAGGTTTTGGCCGCTGTGAGGAGGAGATCCCAAGGTGAAATCTTAAGGAAGCTACAGTGCAAAGTAGCTCATGCATGTTGGAGAAAATACTTCATATAGTGACTGCTGCTTCTTCTCTACACCTTAGAGTAAGAGCTTGTGTTTCCTGTGAAAGGTAAAGCTATTTATAATTCTATACATCTCAAGATTCATAATAAAATTTTCAGTGTAATGTGGCTCTATGATTTTTCTCATTCTCAAATTTTCCAAATAAATTTTTGTATATAGATGTTTGCATGTTTGTGATTGTCATACATACATGTGCTGTAATATTTTGTTTGTGGATTTGTGATTTCAAGTTTGCTTAGTAACCATCAACTCAACTCCGATCCTTGATCGAGTGCGCTCCTAAACAGCTTTTGTTGTGGTGTGTGCTTGGCCAAAGTATCCTACAAGTGGATCATAGAGAGATCACCTTGTTGGTTCTAGGGTTAGCTGTTTGAGTTAGAGCAATGATTGACGAGATGAGACACAAGTTAGAGAAATTCAGTTGTGCGAACTTTGTGTTCTAAAAAATGCAGATGAAGGATCAACTTTACCAAAAAAAGTTATATCTTCCATTGAAATGAGCCACGGAAAACCGGCAACTATGACTGACGAAGAATGGAAAGTTCACGATAGAACCACACTGGGTTTGATTCGATTATCATTGTCTTCGCCTGTTTTACTTAACATCGTTAATGAGAAAACTACTGTAGAGAGGTCACAAGTGGATCATAGAGAGGTCACCTTGTTGGTTCTAGGGTTAGCTGTTTGAGTGAGAGCAATGATTGACGAGATGAGACACAAGTTAGAGAAATTCAGTTGTGCGAACTTTGCATTCTAAAAAATGTAGATGGAGGATCAACTTTACCAAAAAAAGTTATATCTTCCATTGAAATGAGCCACGGAAAACCGGCAACTATGACTGACGAAGAATGGAAAGTTCAAGATAGAACCACACTGGGTTTGATTCGATTATCATTGTCTTCGCCTGTTTTATTTAACATCGTTAATGAGAAAATTACTGTAGATCTCATGGATGCCATAATGAATGTAACAACTCAATGTCGTTACTTTACAAATTAGGTCAAAATTCCGACTCTAACATCAGTATCCCAGAGAACTTCAAATTAGGGCAAACAAAAATACCTTTAGATGAGAATAAATTTTGGATCAAAGTGCCCTAGTTTGGGAGAAATCAGGATAACAAAAACTCCCGCTTTATTTTTTTGAGCTTTTAAATTAAATAAACCAAAAACATCAAAATATGTGTCCAAAATTCATCGATTTTCATGTCATTATGTTATAAATATTATTTAAGGGCTGCCCGAGAAGTTTCAAAAATTTTAGAGCACCGGTTTGATCTCAATTAGTTTTTGAATTTAAGACTTTTGAAATTAATTTAAAATAAAATATTGCTTGGAATCATAAATTTTCGGCACAAGAGTGTTCGTTACATTGTAACACACCTCACTGTCAAGTTTCGTTATTTTTGAACCCCAAATGACGAAAAAAAACAAAAAATATAGCTTCAAGTAATAAGGAATCACATGATGCCATTAATGAATAGCGTGCCTAATTATGAACTATGAGCATTTTGTACTACTATAAGTGCAAAAGAGAAAAAAGAATAAGAAAATTGAAATACCTGATACTACATAATTATCCCCAGGTGCTAAGACCGGAGTGAGCATGTAAATATTTACGGGAGGGGGGTTATGAGGTGAGGGTTGTTTCCTATGATTGGAAGCTAGTGCAGTTGGTAGCCTTGGGACATTGGTTGGTTCTGAGGCGGCTCCTCTTGCTTGGGCATGAAACGGGGTTACAACGGTTGTTGCGTTTGTGCCTCTTATAATGGTCACTCCGTCTATCATTTTCACGGATCGGCATTCCTGAATTTGGTGGCCGAATTTGCCGCACAGAAAACACATTTTGCCGTCATAGTAGTACTTGTCGTGGGAATGAGGTCTCCAACAATCTCCTCTTATTCCTTAATCGGTGTTCTCTGAAGTTAGTTGGAAGATTTTAATAGATAGTTTGAGCTATTATTTTTTGAAAGTTCCCTTGGTCCTTTGTGGGATGATCATGTCTCTTCCCTTAACCTGCGTGGTTAGAGAACCTACTATTCTCTTCGAGCTCCATGATTAAAATGCATTCTAAAAGTTCAAAGAAACGAGTATGCCTAAATGGAAGCAGGCTCCAACGAAGGGTGTCCTTCATCCCTAACAGAAAACGGTTGCATCTTGCTTTCTCTGTAATTGTCAGATTCTGAGCGTACCTTAACAATCTTGTGAACTCGGCCTCATAATTGGCCACTCGGCCTCATAATTGGCCACTGAGTTGTTACCATGAACCAATTTTATGAATTGATTTTCCATGATGCTTTGGGCTGCTTGTGGGACGTATTTGGCTCGAAACTCTTCTGAAAATGCTTCCCACGTTATATTCTCCAATTCAATGTCAGTAAATTCAGTACTGCTGACAGATTCCCACCAACAGTAAGCTTCGCCTTTAAATAGGTAGCAAGTAACTCGCACTGCTTTTCAATTAGACACTCCATACTTTCTAGTGTCTTCTCTATCTCTTTCAACCAGTCTTCTGCCTCTATAAAATAAGTAATCCCATGAAATACATGATGGCTATAATTTGAGGAAAGATTGGATGATTCCTTCTGAACGATGCCTTTGGGGTGATTGAACGAAATTTGATAAAGCTACTTTCTTTTGGCTCGCTAGGAGCTCTAGGACGGCTTCCATGAAGCAGTCATTGGTACTTCTCGAAACCTTCATTGATACAGGTGTCTTAATTGAGGTTTCTGATAGGGGACTTAAAAATCCTTCGTCTGAATCCATCTTTTTGCATAAAGGTTGAAAACTTTAATTACATAAGTTTATGTTATCCTTCTGTCTTCTCAAAATGAATTATGATTTAACATTTATATATCTCTCAAATTTACACTCAATCCTGCTCTGATATCATCAATTAGCTTCGTTATTACAAATTCAATCAAAACTCAACCTGATTTGACTTGTATCTAAAAACCTCTCTTAAGTTCATTGAGAAAGACCGCCAAAAATTAAGAAACAGAACGATACCGATGATTAAAGCTCAATGGCATAACCATACTGCGAAGGAAGCCACGTGAGAAAGAGAAGATAGTATGCGGAAAAAGTATCCAAAACTATTACTGAATTAAGGTACCCCCCAAGAAAAAAAAAATACTCCCTTTAAGACTAATTTTTTTATTCTTGATGTCGAGGGATATCGTTTTTAAGTAGGGGAGTTTGTAACGACCAAATATCGTTACTTTGCAAATTGGGTCAAAATCCCGACTCTAACATCAAGATTACGGGGAACTTCAAATTAAGGCAAATAAAAATACCTTTAAATGAGAATAAATTTTAGATCAAAGTACCTTAATTTAAAAAAAATAGGAATAACAGAAAATCACACTTTATTTTTCTGAGTTTTTTAAATTCAATAAATCAAGAACATCAAAATTCTTGTCTAAATTCATCGATTTTAATAAAACTTCATAAATTAATTAAAAATAAAATATTGCTCATGATCAAAAAATTTCGGCCCGAGGGTGTTTGTTACATCGTAACACAACTCGGTGTCAAGTTTCATTAAATTTGAACGCCAATCGACAAAAAAATATGAAAAAATTAGTTTTAAATAAATTTTGAAGTTTCTTTAACATCCCCCACCCTGTTTTCCCAATCGGTAACAGACGAAATTTTTCGTCTGTTTAGCACCAAGAGGGCCCCGCCCCACACCGACTCTTCCTCTCCCACCCCCTTCCCCTTTTCTCTATTTAAATTCACCCTCTTTCTTTCCCCTCACAACCCCCTGACCCCTCTCAACCCCCACTCCTTGCTGCCAAACCCCTCCCTACCAACCCCCCCTCTCCAAGCCAGCCCCCAGCCTCGACAACCACTTCAGCCATTCTTTCGGACCCTCCAACCAGCTAGCCCCCTCTCCGGCCTCCCCACTTCGGCAACCCCTCCGGCTTCCCTCAACCTCGTTCGGCCTCCCTCATTTTTGAGGCGGCGACTCAAACCAAGGTGAGATGAGGAGGAAAAGAGGAAATTGAGAAAAAGAAAAAAAAAAAGGAAATTGAGGAAATTTTTTGCTAATACTATTATTTAATATTCCTTATTATACAAATATTAGACATACACATTACTATTGTTCTTATTAATTAATAATGAGAATAGTACAAACATTATAAAATGATTATTCCTTTCATTTTGTCAATTTATATTAAAGCGCTTTTCATTCTAGCATTTATTATAACTATTATTATTACTTTCTGCAATCTATACAACCATTTCTATTCTATCTTTTCTTTCGTACATTATTATTATCATTATTATTAAATAATGATAATAATTACGACATTAAATATATTATTACTACCTCAGTAAAATTTGGACTTCTTTCACGAAGAATTAACAAAAGAAAAATAGGATAAAAACAAAGATAATAATTACTCTTAAAAATATTGTCTAAGATGCTAATTTAAAATATCAACTCTAAATGCAGATTCTTTCAAACTATTGAACTTTTGAACTTAAAGAACAAGGTACCAGATGTCTTTTATTACTCTTGTTTAAATATACTTTTCATATCGGCATTGCACAATTGATAAAAAATACTTTTAAAAATCACATAAAATGATATATGAATAAGTTTGATAACTTAGTAGCAAGAGTTTCATGTTGATATATTTTTAGTCTGATCAGGCAACTACTAAAACTGGGATGTCCGACATCAGGAGTCACAAGAAGCTTATACTGATAAGCCTTGAGGGGGCAGGTATAGAGGAAAATTGTGATAAAAGAGATGAACCCATTTTCCTCGATTTTGTACTTGACCAAAAAAATCATATTTTGCGCCAGATAACAAACGCTAAAATTCTATATTTATATTTGTGACTGTAATTATTTTCGTGCTAAAATTTTACTGCAACTGAAACAGATTTGCATAAATAATTATATACAGCTTTTATTTCCTGTCAAACTATTGCTTATTTTGCTTATTATTTAACAATTGTAAAGTTGACATCTATTACGATTTAGTTTCATAACTAACTGGTACTCAATACCCGCATTTTTGAAACATGCCCAGATCAAGAGTTCGTCCTAGAGGAAGGGTGCTAAGAACCAAGCAGTATTGATTCTGCTTCTTATTATTTTATCACTCTTTTTTGACTCTTTTAAAAGTTTGTACCTTTTATTTTATTTTGATCTTTATAATCAAAACTTGTGAATTAATGAATAAATGAGTTATGTTTGATGTCTATATATTCATCTCTTAAATCATTCAATATGATCTTGTGGCTATAAGACTTGTTATCCCCTAAGAACCGGTGCTGGATTAACTCCTGTTGACCCGATATCAGGTCCTCACAACGAGTGTAAGAAGAGCCCTCGATTTCAAATAAAATTTTCTTGATGAAGAGATTGTTCAATGTGAAGATGATGGATGGCTATTCAGTGACAAAACACCTCAATAGATTCAACATGGTGACGAGCCAGTTAAGTTCGGTGGGCATCAGTTTTGATGACGAGATTCAAGCTTTGTTGTTCCTCTCTTCATTGCCGAACAGTTGGGATGGGCTAATTACAAACATCAGTAACTGAACATGATGCGTTGATCCTCTCACTTGTCAATACGGAGTCCTAGGTGGTGGACTCGGGTGCATCCTTTCATGCCATTCCACAATGAGTGCTTTCAAGAACTCACCAAAGATGACTTGGGAAAGCATACCTTGGAGATGATAAGGCATGTGACATCATTGGGAGAGGTGATATGAATGTTCAGCTACCAAGCGGTGCAGTTTGAAAGCTCAAAGATGTTAAACATGTGCCATGTCTAAAGAGAAATCTGATCTTTGTAAGCTAATTAGCCAGAGAAGGCTACAACATATATTTCACTGGAGACTCGTGGAAGGTCACTAAGGGTGCGGTCACCAAGGGCGCACTCGTTGTTGCACGGGGTAACAAAGAAGGTACATTTTGTCAGATCAATAAAGTATCTAATTTTACTGCAACTGCACAAGAGATAGATGTAGACCTATGGCACCAGAGGCTTGGCTATAGAAGCGAGAGGGGTTGAAATCCCTACAGCCAAAGGGGAAGCTCCAAGGACTGAAGTCAATATACTTAAATTTTTGTGATGATTGTGTGTTAGGCAAACAGAAGAATATTTCGTTCTTCAAAATTGAAAGAGAGCTGAAAAGTAAAAAATTGGAATTGGTGCATACAGATATATGAAGGCCAACTCCTACTTCTTCCATAAGTAGACCCACATATTTCATCACCTTCATTGATGACCAGACGAGGAAGGTATGGGTTTACTTTCAAAAACATAAATTTGACTTATTTGATGTGTTTGAAAAGTGGTTAATTTTGGAGGAATATGAGACAGGATTGAAGCTCAAGTGCTTGAAATTCGATAATGGCGACAAGTACCGAAACAGGGAATTCAAGAAGTTATGTACCCTGAGAGGCATCAAGAGGAAATTTACAATTCTAAGAACATCACAACAAAATGATATTGCAGAACGGATGAACAGAACAATTACAAAAAGAGCCAAGAGCATGAGATTACACGCGAGTCTCCCAAAGCAGTTCTAGTCTGAAACTATTAACATAGCTATTTATCTGATAAATTGGGAATCTTCCGTACACTTAAATGAAGGAATTCATGAGAAGACTTGGAGCAAAAAAGAGGTGAAATTAAATCACCTCAAGGTATTTAACAGCTCATCATATGTGCACATTAATGCATAATCCAGGAGCAAGCTTGACCCTAAGGCGATCAAGTGCACATTCGGATATGGCGCGGCCTAATTCGGTTACATATTATGGGACAATCAGAACCAGAAGATCATCATAAGCAAGGAAGTCTCTTTAAATGAAAGTGAAATATACAAGAACTACATTGGAGTTCAGACTAATTCCAATAATGCTTCAAATGATGAGCCAGACACAGAAATTGATGACAGTGTTGAGCAAATTGCAGATTTACACGAAAATGCTCATGAGAGTGTCAATGTTAAACCACAAATACCCATGCTAAGAAGATCCATAAGAGTCACAAAACCTCCACGGAGGTACTCTCCTTCAATATTTTACCTATTACTAATGGATGGTGATGAACCAGAAAGCTTAGAAGAGACGCTTCATGTTGAAGATTAAATCAAGTGAGAGGTTGTCATAAATGATGAAATGACATCACTTATATCAAATAGGACATGAGAGTTGACACACTTACCAGCTGGAAGAAGTCCCTTCAGAACAAGGTGCGACTGGAGATGATAATGGAGCCCTGGTGAGCTTCCAGGAGGTTCTGAGGTGATTCAGAACAAAGTGTGAAGTTCAACAACATCACAGACGTTGCCACGCGCCATGTTGCTCCCACACCCGAGAAGGAAGGGCTATCGCGCGCCTCAACGACCAGCAGACACAGAAGCATGCGCTACAGCGCGCCACAGCAAAATCAAACGCTGCAGCGCGCGCAACAGAATTAGGCACTGCAACGCACCCCAACGGCAGTCATCCTGAGAAGCGGGCGCGACAGCACGCCGTAGAGACTGACAAACAAAGACCAAGGCACTACATCACCCCCTGGCCCCTGGCTAACCAATGACCAGGGTATACAGCAAATCATAGCGCCTGGCAAAATTTTGTTGCTCCAATTCAGGTTTCGTCCTTTATAATTTGAGAGGAATTTTGGGCCATTTGGAGTCCGAAAATGAGCTAGGTACTTGAGGGAATATGTGAAGTTTCAATGAGTGTCGACATTTCAGTTGGAGGATTTGGCTACTATTAGGAGGAGATCTCAAGGTGAACGCCCAAGGAAGATGCAGTGCAAAGGAACTCTTGCATATTGGAGAAGATACTCCAGATGGTGACTGCTTCTTCTCCTCTACATCTCAAGTAAGAGCTTGTGTTTTCTGTCAAAGGTAAGAAGCTCTTTATAGTTCTGTACATTCCAAGATTCATAGTGAAATTTTCTGTGTGGTGCGGCACCGTGATTTTTCCCATTCTTGAATTTTCCACATAAATATCTTTGTTTGGATGTTTGGTTGTTTGTGATTGTCTTTACATGCATGTGCTGTGATCTTTTGCTTGTGAATTTGTGATTTTGTGTTTGCTTGGCAACCGTCAACTCAACCCCGATCCTAGAAATCGAGTGCGCTCCTAAACAGCTTCCGCTGCGATGTGCGCTCGGCCAAAGTATCCTACTAATCCTTCAAACATCAATCGAGGATGGGTGAACCGAGTGGGACAATAGAATGTGACCCATCCTATCCTCATTTAGGAAGTGTTTGCCAATGCAATAAAAGACGAAGCATTTTTGTCCAAAAAAAAGTCGTCAAATTTGGACTCCTGCAAATCAAAAAATTATATGGGATGGAATTCATGGGCACTTGCGCCAGCAATCATTATATGAATTTCAATTTTGATCCCAAGGAAGTTGTGCATGCACTCACGGGCGACAATGTCAAATGGAGTGGCAATGTCATCAATATTCTAAAAGCCTTGCTGACTGTATCAAGCAACGATTAGCACATTCTCATCTCCAATAAGATCATGTTATCTGGGCATTTGAGTGAAGTGACCCGGCCAAGAGAACTATGCTAATCTATGCCATTCAATGCCTGGATGCAATCAAAGTTGCTAGAATAATCCTTGATCACCTTTCACAAGCCCTTGGCGGGCCATACTCAGCTCTTGCCTTTAGGTCCCTTATTACTGGGATCTACCTCGAGCAAGGGGTGAAAATAAGTAGTGTTGAACCCCGTGTCCTCCCCAAGCACCTCACTTTCAGGAACATGCACCCTCACTATTCCAAGGTGGAAAGAATCAAGGAAAGGAGGCAAGAATAAGAGGAATGAACTTCAATTTCAGGTAAGTGTGTGGATGCAAGGCTTAACTATTGCGAGACCACCGTGTACTGACACTGCAAATACACCCAAGACTTTAACATAGCTCTTGAAGATATATTTGCAAATTAGCATTTGCACAATGGTCCAGGTGAAACAATTTTTCCACCTCCACCAACACTAGTACCTCCTCCAACCATCCATTGGCCTAAATTTGTTGAAAAAGAAGGTGAAGAAGAAAAAGAATAAGATGAGAATTAAATAATCATGTTATAATTTTTCTTTTTAGTTATTTATATATCTGAGTCATCCATCTCCCATGTAACTTTTTACTCGTACAATGAAATTAATGTTATCACTTGTTTGAAGTTTACATTTTTTTACAATTAAGTTCTAAATCTTCGAGAATTTATTAGTTTGACATGTGAGCGATTGAGCGAGCAAGTAACCACAACGCGTTAAGAATTCAACAAAAAATTGCTTAACCACTACCTTAAACTCTTTTATCAAATCAAATGATGCAAGAAAATTAAATGTGGGAGAAAACAAGGCTCAATTTAGAAAAATTATTGATTGACTAAAATCAGGAATATGCAAAACTTCTGAAAAACTTCATGAATAATAATGTCTCCTATGAAATATTGAAAAATCAAAAGAAAGAAAATGAGATGAAGAAAAATATGTCTCTCATAAAATATTGAAATGAAAATGAAAGAATAAATAAAAATATCTCTCCCCGAAATGAGTATGCATTACATTTCATAAGAAGAAGCACACATAGCATAAACTAATTTTCAAAGACATCATCATTCAATACACTTAATATAAAGCCTGAAAAATCCCCCAATGTATATTTTATATAAGCATCAAAGAAAATAAAGAGAAGAGTCAAGAATAATAGGAAGAGCAATTAAATATTGAAGCAAAGCAACTTAAGATTACTCTCAATAGATCATAAAACTTGTTAAAACTACTTTATGTTACAAGAAGAGTTTCAAATCTGCATCAAAATAGAGTATGATTGTTTAAAAATCTTTAATATCCCAAAAAGTCATAAATTACTTACTCGATGACAAATAAGTTAAGTGTGAGGATGCGATGAACCTAATATTGATAATTTTGTGTTAAAAAATATGTATTTTTTAGGATTAGTTGTACTTTAAATATCTTTTTGTAAAATTTCAGAAAAGAAGAGCTCAATCTAAAATAAAAAGAAAATTTGAATGAAGATGGCAATACAGTGCGCTACAGCTTGCCATAGCGCCCAATGATCCGAGGCTCAAGCACTACAGCGCGCCGTAGCGCCCTTGTTCAAAAGAGCAAGGCGCTACAGCGCGCCACAACGCCAAACTTCCAGAGAATCAGGCGCGACAGCTCCAGAAATCCCAAAAGTGAGAAGCTACGACGCATCATAACGACTAACTTCCCAAGAGCCAAGCACTACATCGCGTGTAGCGCCCAACTTCCAGAGAGTCAAGCGTTACAGCGCGCCATAGCGGCCAATTTCTAAAGAGCCAATCGCTAGAACTCACCAAAGCGGCCAACTTCCCGAAAGCAAGGCACTACAGCGTGCCATAGCGCCAAAAATTCAAAGGCTTAGGCACTACAACACGCCTGACAAACAGAGACTTGGGCGCTACAGCGCGCCGTAGCGCCCATCGAACAGAAAGCAAGGCGCTACATGGCGTCGTAGCGCCCGTCGTTAAACTGTCTTGGAAATCTGCTCCAAGACAGCATTGGGACAGCCAAACTATTAAGAAATTCCCATTTCCCACAGCCCGATTTAATGCAAAACATTAAATCCTCTCATTTTCAAGAGAATAAAAAGATTATTATGAAATGCAATTCCATGTTTCAAAGGGGGATAATGATTGCACATGATGAGTGGCTCCCGAATCAAGAAACCACTTATCAACGAAGATTGAAGCATAATACAAGGAGCGCGGAGCGGCAGATCGGTCGATTGGGTATATGGTGAAATTCTGCAAGTGATAGTAATTAATGGTTGTGTGACCGAATTTTGCTCCAAAGTTGGCACTGCATAGTGGATCTTCATCTTCCATAGTTGCGCCCTTGACCTCAGAAGGGTCGTCCTTGTCCGTAGAAGGGAGCAGTTGTATGCTAAATATGAGCAGTGTTGGCCAAAACTAGAGCCGAGATCATCTCGGTAGATTAATCCACATACATTAATTCATGATTCAGTAAGATACCAGTGAGTTCATCAAGTTTGATAGGGGTGATGTGTGTAGTAATTGAAACTGTGATAGAGACAAAATCAGGTCCCAAACCTGTTAAAATTTTGATATTGAGTTGTGCTTGTTTACCAATGATCCTACAATCGTGAGCTATTGTGCCAAGAAATCCTTGGCTTGCTGGGCAAACTCGGCCATCTTCAGAGAGACCTTCTCAACTAGAACTCCAGATCCTGGAGTCAAACTTGAGAGGAAGAAGCGTATATTGCAGCAAGCGATGACAACATTGCTGTTGCTGAGTCGTAGAAAACAACTTGGGAAAAAGCTTTTTCAGAAAGGGAGGAGATCAATCAACTCAATCAATGAATCTTGTTTGTACCAAGAAATGGTGTCGGGATTGTAGTCATCGTCTCCACTGATCAGTAGAGGCGGAGAGCAAGAACTGCCTACGTATTGCATGAGGCCATGAGATCGCGAGATAGGAAGAAATTGCTACATTTGTACTATCGAGCTTGACTAAACGAAGATGTAGGACGGCGACTAAGGATAGATAGAATGGTTTTGTGGTTGTAGTCGATGATTACATTGGATGGGTTGTCAATGTCAACGATTGTATTGTCTAGTTCATCGTCATCTTGCAAGACAGGAGGCAGAATCAGCACAGAGGAAGAACAGGATCTGG
The DNA here is from genome assembly GCA_016760335.1 of Gastrodia elata. Taxonomy (NCBI): domain Eukaryota; kingdom Viridiplantae; phylum Streptophyta; class Magnoliopsida; order Asparagales; family Orchidaceae; genus Gastrodia; species Gastrodia elata. The sequence continues at coordinate 41,769,029 of CM028677.1, forward strand.
ATTGTCTTTCTTTGATACGATGTGGAATGTTACACACCCACAGTATAACAAGAGAGGCAGAAATGTTTTCATGTTTCATTAGGAGAAATATTCGATCTTATATAGACACAGTGAGGTAAGGTTGCAAAATAAAATTATATATTCAAGGGTAAAATAATCATTGGCACAGTTGTTATTAAGTAGTGCCATTCTTCAAATTTTCAAAACTTCGATCATGCAAAAATGGTTGAATCATTCCAATATTACTTCGTTCCCAAAAGCAAGAATACAATTCCTTTGGAATATAGGTTCATTTCTTTATGTAATATGATTTACAAAACTTGTAAGATTATTTTCCTTGAAGCTTTGTGCTCTTCTTCCAGAAAATATCAATTTGGCGCAATGGGACTTTATAAAAAAGAAACAATAATCTCACCATATTATACTTCAAATGAAATTTTACAGTTTAAAAATCAACCACAAAGAAAAACTCTCATGTGCCAAGATAGATCTTAGAAAAGCATTTGAAAGTGTGAATTGATAATTTATCAAGAGCTTGTATCATGAATGTTCACTTCTTTATTAGTGTCAATGGCTCTACAAAGGCATTCTTTTTGGTCTCTAGCAAGGATGCCCTCTATCTTCCTTACTATTTTGTGTCTTTATGAATTATTTATCTGATCTTCTGGATGAAGCTTGTGATAACAAACTTTTCTCTCCTTTCAAGTAAAGGATGATTACTTGTTCTCATTTACAATTTGTAGATATCATTTTGATTTTTGGTAAAGCTACAAGACATAATCTGATATGCTTAAAAGGCATACTCAACAAATTCCATCAAGGCTTTAGATTAACTTATAATGAGAAATGCTTTCTATTTTTCTCTAATGTTGTGAGTAATCAAAAAGACCTTGTAGCAATCATTGGTTTCAACATCAGCTTGTTGCCTACAAATACTTGGGCTTATTTATATCTTACCATAACACAAAAGCTATTTTTTGTTCCCCTCTAATTGATAATTCATAAATAGACTTATGGTTGGGCTAATACATTTCTTTCACTCGCAAGCAAATTGCAGCTTTTCAAGTTTTCTACCTTAGCCCTTATTCTCCACTGGTTTAAATCCTTACATGTATAGGCTAATGTGGTTAAATGTAATAATAGAATCTATTTTTCTTTCTTGATCATGGAATCCAGGAGAAAAAAATGCATGTAAGCTTGGGGCCTGCTGCTACTTTCAAGGAAAAATGTAGTATTGGGATTACAAATTCAAACTCTCTTTTAATGAGCAGCAAAATTTCTTTTTTTTTTTGGCAACTTTCTTGGACTATTCTCTACTCACTAAATGATGAAAATCCATAAATTTGATACTGAACATTATTGAATCTAAGCAATTCTTACTTTTCAAAAAAAATGTTTATCTCAACTATGTCATTAAGCCGCATATCTCTTAGGATGTCGTGGGTATCAAATTCAAAGGGAATATTTTTTTTCCTACAAGGAAGCACAGTGGTTGATGTTTTCTCATTTCCCCTCTATCCCTTGGTCAAATTTGGTCTGGCATAAGGGCGAGTGGTTAGAAATGGGTTAAAAACTGCTGATAAGCTCATTAATAGAAGTGCTAAGTGTAGCACTCCCTGTATTTTGTGCCTTGGAATCTCATCCTCACTCATCTTTTTTCCTTTTAGTTTCAAGCTAATCAAAAAAGTCCTCCTGCATTCAGAAGGATTTATTCTTCCTCCTAACATGAGTCAAGTATTATATCATGCAGAAAATGAAAGAGGCATTGGGCTTCGATGACTCTATATGAGCTATGTTGCAATCATGATTTCGGTAATTTTGGAGGAGCGTAATTCTCACACCTTCTCTAACAAGGTTAATTCTTTGACTGCAATTGTAAAAGGTTAATTCTTCTGTTGCAATCATGATTTTGATAATTTTGGAGGAACATAATTCTCGCACCTTCTTTAACAGTGTTAATTCTTTGACTCCTCACTTATATTTTGTCCTTTTAGTTTCAAGCTAATCAAAAAGGCCCTCCCACATTCAAAAGGTTTCTTCTTCCTCCTAACATGAGTATAACATGCAGAAATGAAATGTGCATTGGGTCTGTATGAGCTCGATTGCAATCATGGTTTCGGTAATTTGGGAGGAACATAATTCTAGCGCCTTCTCTATCAAGGTTAATTCCTTAACTACGATTGATGTCAAGTGCAAAAAAGCTCTAATTGGTGTTTAGCTCTTCTTGGAAGAAATTCACTGAAGATGAATCAAGATATACTCATTGGAAAAATTCTCTGTATTTGCTCTAGATATATGTGGTAAAGATATACTTTGTCTTAAAGTTTTCATTTGATACAAATGATGAAGAGTGGTCTCTTTGGCCAATCGGGTCTTATTTGATACTTCATTAATAATTTTTGGAACTCTCTTATTAGTAGGGGCAGGATTTCTCCTATATTTCATTGGGATAAGCAGTACATCCCAGCTCTAGGGATTGAGATATTCCACCATTTGATTGTTGGCATTTGGTCTCACATATTCATGGCTGGTCACCTCATTTACCTAGTCATATAGCTTGTGTCTGCTTACTATCCCTTTGGGCCTGCAACTGGGTCATCTATTTCCCAATTCTCTACAACGCTTCAGCAAACATCCTATTACATGTTTATTCTATCGATGGGTTTAATTTGACTTACTTTGGATTATTGGATTGCAATTTCTATATGGCTCCATTTAGCTGCATATAATTTATTTTTCGCTATTGCTCCTCGTCTACGCAGTGCCAACTTATGAGAATAGGACGGGTTCGGCTATGCAATTTTTACGCTTCTTATATTATTATTTCGTCGGCTGCTTTTGTTGCTTCCCTTGAGTAACAAAAACCAACAGTCTCTGCTAATGGTTATCTCATAGGTGCTGATATCTGGCGGAATTAGATTTGCTTATCAGTTGTTTGCCACATCAAAAGTCAGATATCTACATTAAGGTTTTGTATTATGTAATACTAACAATGAAGGGATGAGAATGGGTGATGATGAAATTGGGGCCACAAGCTTTGGCACCAAGGACTTGGACAAGATACTGCAGAGTTGGGTAAGCAGCCACGAAGGATTTCGAACTCCGCCTTATTTCTTAGGGGGTTTTGAGTCCGAAGTCCCTGAGTCATATTTTACGTTTGATTTTATACTGAGCTTACGGTGCTTAGTTCCAATATGTACAGTAACTGCGTTAGATGTAATAAATCGGAGCATTCCCTCACAAAATTTCAAGAACAAAAAAAAAACATAAAAAAGGCATTATCGTCATCAAGAAAAAATTGAACTCATTGCTTGTGTCATGTGCGCAGTTATGTGAGCACGCAGCAGCGCAGCCATTATGGCGTTGTCCCCGGGGTGACATTTTGAATACCGTAACATGGCTAGAAGGATCTATGCGAGATCTGAAATGCACTAGAGACATAAATTTGACATTTATAAAATTAGGGACCATGTGGACCACCATAAAGTTCCTTCTTTGTTGAAAAAGATCCGTGCATAATTTATTTAAAAATACAATCGGAATCATCAACAGAAAAAAAGATAGCATTCTGTAACAGCTGATGAATCCGAGCAACAATTTTAAATCCCGTAACTTCGAAGCTCTTACATTACTTATACCCGAAAATAAACAAACAAAATAAGTAAAAAAATAGAACTCTTGAATCAGCAGAAACGAAGTTCAACTCCTCTGCCAAAATATCAAACAAATCCAGAGCATCTCGAACTTGATAAAACCGGCAAACAACCACCACATTGAGCTTTAGAATATTTAAAATTGGAAATAGATTGAAGATAAAATTAAGAATGTCATAAGCAATTTAATGGCACAAAGCAAGAAAATAAATACTAGAAAAAAAAAATCCTGAAGTTTGATCAGAAAGATGATAGCTAACCCCCCAAGTATTGTAAAATCACATAAAGAAACTCAGATTCTCACACCTGCCTCGAACAAATTTAAAGCACATTCTTACACAAAACAACACAGTAGCACAGACTTTATTCTATTTGATCAAAAAACGAAAAAAGAACATTAACGGCACTCTTCACAGCGTCTTGACACAGATTAATAAAAAGAAAAAAAGAGGTAAAAAGCCAAATCAAAAAGAAAAGAATAAGCAGAGCCGGAGCAACTAGCCTCGAGGAAGCCGATCTCCCTGTTCAAGACCTGGACCTCAAGCTGCAATCGCCTCCGGCCGCAGAAGTCCGGGTACTTGGGAGGAGATTTAGGACTCGGTGCCGCCTTCACGGACACGGGCAGTTCACTATCCATTCTTAGCTTCTAGACTACGGGCCGTAGAAACTGCTACAGAGACGGAGCTGAGATCCTGGGACGTTGAAGGAGGAGGGACGGGGAAGATGGGCCGGACTTTAAATGCTGTACGAGGCGGAGGACTGGACCTCGACAAATAAGCTCACCGCCTCGCTCAGAGCTAGAGGCCCCCATTGCCGTTCTTTTAACCTCCCTCCTCTATATATATGTGCTTGTTCTTAATGTCCAAACGCTGCAATAACCACGCTCAATTAGGAAGAGAGAGAGAGAGAGAGAGAGAGGGGGTATCGAAGATAGAAGGGGAAGCTAAGTCTGACGCGCGTTGTGGCTTTTGGCAGGGTTTTGTACGAAATAGAGCGACTTCTCTACCTGTTTCGAAAAAGCGTTGATATGGTGAAGCGGGTGAGACCGGCGAGGGGGAACGGAGAAAAGATTGGCATTTGCAGGGACTGAGGAGCGTGTTAGTGATGGTGGAGACGGATGCCGTACAGCAGACCGCACGTGACCTCGCCGAGCCTGGGCCCCGCCTGGGTTAATATATTGATGACAGTCCATCCATCAGGACTGTCATTCATAGCTTTTTTTTAAGAAAAAGCAACATGGCTCATATATATTAATTATGAGACATTACACTTCCTTAGGCTAAAAAATGATCTTGAAATAAATATAGGCTCGAAATTAGCTCCCACAAATAATTGATGAGTAAAAAAAGCTGAAGACTAATCACACTTCTTCTCCTTTGCCCTTTCTTCCCTTGGCGACAGATGGCGAAGACAAGGCCTCCTCTGCCATCAAATGAAGACGATAAGCTACCATTTGATGAAGACCTCACCTTCCTGCCTACATATCCTCCTTTTGATTATGAAGAAGGAGCTCGCTGAGAACAAAGAGCTCTTTAACAACCCTTTCTTCAACTTGGATGGGTTCGCAATTGAGTGCAACACATGCAAATGGAGACAGAAGGCTGTCAAATTCATCTCCCACATCAGTGTCGAGCCTCAGCATAGCATCCACGTAAACATCCTGCAGCCTCGCCATCGCATTCCTCGTCGCCTTTGAAGAGCTCAAGCTTTCAGCTCATTTTCTTTTAGTTGTTAGAACAGTCACTCCATTGGAATTAGATTATAAAGAAAATAATTTTAGGGTTTTCTGTGGGGCTATGGGAGAGCGGCCTCCCCAAGCTTCTTCTTCCTCTCTCGAATACGCCTTGAGAATGTAAGAAAGCCCCGCAGTGCTTGCTTGAGAGCTTATTAACAAGTTCGGTATTCTCTTCGACTTTTTTTAATGTACTTCCATTCAGGACAGCGAGGAACATTTTGCTCATTTCGTCTTAAGAAGAATGAACAAGCAAAATATGAAAGCACGAATCAAACTCCATACATTGCTACTAAAATATGAAAATGTCCGAAAATGAGAAATTGAGAGAAGAAGGAATGAACCGCGAGGAACATAACTCTCGCAATAAAATAGATGCTCACTTGTGGCAATTGAATCTTCAGCAATCATGTTCACAGGTGCAGCTTTATATTTACAAAACTAGCATTCAATTTAGTATGGAATAGGAACAGCATCAATTACTTGAGCAATTATAAAAGTGATATAGTTCCAACGAATGTCAATATGAAAAAAAAAAGAGGTTGGCAAAAATATAGCTTCAACAAATAGCTTTTGTGAAATTAATTTTAATTCAATAAATATTAAAATAAATGGTATATATGTAAAAAGAGCTTTCAAAATAAGTAAAAAACTAAACAATAATTCAAATTCCAATCAGTTCATCACTTAAATCAATAGTAAAATAAATGAAAAAAACAATCTTCTTGAAGAACTGCCATTGAAGAATTGATAAAAATATAGCTTCAACACCTCGAGTAATGTCCCGTTGCAGATGCTGTCAAGATATAATAGAGAAAAAACAAAATCAGCCACTCAAGTAAGTGCAGACCATAAATCATGCCCAAATCGTCCACTAAATTTACAGCAATCATGTTCACAACTGCAACAATCAACACCCATTTCAGCAATTAAAGGATTCAAGCAGTGGTAGAGAATAAGAAAAATTTCAGCGTTTTGAACATTAACAAGATTATAAAACAAATTGCAACCACAAATAAAGAAACTACTAATAAATCATTTGATATGGAAGCATACCTGCAGTGTCCCAAAGCCCTAAGTTGACAATGCTTCCATTAACACAAACATTAGCACTAAAGTTATCAAACACAAGATTGCTCATAAACAAAAACATTGACCTAAAATTCATTGCTCTACATATGCATAAGTTAGAAAGAACAGTATATAAGATAAAAATATATAAGATAAGAACATTAAAAAAGAAAATTCCTACCTCTTTGGAGAATTTAATATCCACAATGCAATAATTAATTCATCACATCTTCTTTGTACGTTTTCGAGTTATTCCATTCTCGAGGTGGCTTAGCTTTCTTTTGCTTTGAGGTCTTCCTTTAGGATGAGCAAGAAAAGAATTTTATATTGCATTATCTTGTGCACTTGAACACGCCTTGTCATTATTGAACAGATTAATGGCATCAAAGTTAACAAGTTTTTTCGAAGCCTCTGTTAAAAGCTTTAAAGCGTATTCTGAATATTTTTCGGATACTGAACCAAGCTCAATAATATCACTGAAGAAATTATGGGCTGTGTTGTACAAAGTATAGTATGATGATAAACTCATATCCTGATAGATTGGCAGCATAAACATAAATGCATGTAACTTCTTAAAATATTTTCTCCAAAGATTTATAATGTAACAATCTGGGATGACTGTTATATGTTCGTGCCGCCAAACACACAAAATCTGGCAACATATTATGCCTTTTGATTGTAAAAATTTGCAAATGCATCATATCTCGTTCTGCATATGATTGTACGTGACACGATACTTTTGTTATTGCCATCATCAAGCTCACTAACTATGTAGGACTTTACGGGGCCATTTACCTCAACAGTTATGTACATATAATTTATTAGCTTTTTCAGTTGATCTTGAAATTTATAAACATATTTAATGTATATAATTTAAATAATTGTTCCTCAAATCAAAAAGCAGATATCAATTGTGATTGTGTATGGAAAGATCGGAAATCTTCATATGCCTCTTTTTCAAACTTGGCACTCAAGGCATTTGCATAATTTTGTACAAATATTATCAATATTATCTTTGACGACACATATCCATCAAAGAATGCGTTCAAGCTTTCACTCTTTTGTGTTGTAGACATGCCAGCCTAAAAATATCTTTTAAGAATACAAGAACCCATTTTTTTTAATATTATAGAGTGAATTGAACCACTCATGTTCTGATAGCGAGTGCTTGGGCACCATGTCAGCCCAAGTAATCTCAAACTCATGTACGAAGAGTACATCATACACTACTCGACTAAACTTTGATGATATAATATCACGGTCGTGCCTATTACTTAACTTATCAGAGAGTTTCCTCATAATGTGTCATAGACAGAATCTGTGATGTGTTTGAGGAAATATTTTAGAAATTGCCAAGCTCATTGCTTGGCATTGATCAGTTATGATTGTATATGGAGCTTTTCAATGCGTGTAATCTAGCAATATACAAAAAGCCATTTGAATGTGTATGTTGTTTCATCAGCAAGAAGAGCACACCCAAGCAACATAGATTGGCCATAATGATTTACAACAACAAATAGGGCAAAGGGCATTGCATAATGATTTGTGAGGTATGTTGTGTAAAATGTGACAACATCACCAAAGTACTGATACAAAACTCTTGATCTAGCATCTGCCTAAAAAATATTTTGCAATTGATTACTCTCTGATAGCTCAATATTGTAGACAAAATTGGTATTATCATTTTGCATCATCTCAAAATATTTTATCAGTGCAAATGCATCACAATGACCTAATAATGTTTGCATATTATTTGCAATAAAATTCTTGCAATCTTTTTCTATAAAAGAATATTTCTCATATCCACCTCTATGAGTAATCATGGCATTTACAGATTTTTTAAGTGGCACCCAGCAATATTATTAATTTCAAGTTATTTTTTGTTTGATAATGGAAATTCTCAATGGGATCTCATAAATTTAACTATTTGTGGATCCAATGGATGATTATATTCTAAAACAACATCACACACAGCCCATTTTCCATTTAAACATAGATCTTTAATAACCATTCTTGCCTCACAACTTGTCTTTATAATAGGTTTACAACGTGACTTGGCACGGGAGCTACTAGCAATATTCTCCCATTTTTTGCAACATGTAAAGTAACAACGATATCAGACGCCATAAAAATTATGACCTTATTTTTTTTATTTCAAATCTAACCAAATATCCAAAGTTTTATAAGACTTAAATGCATCATCAATTGAATCAAAATTCATGCCAATTTCAGGTTGGGGCAATGTTGGAATGTTTTCAATAATATTATTATCAGAAGATTGATTTAACATTTCTGTTTTCATATTCTCAATTTGAATATCTTGAGAAAAATAAATAAAGTGTACACAATTATATATTACAAAAATTCATTGCAAAGTTTAAGATTCAATAAAATTTTAGTATGCACTTATAGATGTAAATTCTGCATTTGAATTTATTTGATTAGTGACTATAACAAGACCTATTAGTATTCTGGATTATGTGTCTTGAAAATACTACAATAAATACATGCAATATATTACAATATATAGATGCAATATAAATAATTAAAAAATTAAGACCTCAATAATGTATAATAGTAAAACTAAACATTGGCTACTAATTTATCATTATATGTACCAAGTTCTAACCGAAAAATATAATATCAGCTAAGATACAAAATATAAGAAAATTGAAAACAAACAAAATTAAAGCCTATAATGAGAATATGAAGCTCTTACTTTGAGTCATTGCAATATATTCATTAAATCAGCTAACATAACTAAACACTCAACTTGCCCATTTAAACAAACTAAAGAATTGCAGAACAGTGATTTGACCCAACTCTACCAGCTTCTAAAATTAAGAAATCAAAGTGCATGACAAAGTAATCAAATAAAATACAATTATTAAATAAAATCAGTCGATAATGAAATCAACCATACCTAATTGAAGCTAGGATATGCAAATCAAGTCAATCATCAAATAGTAATACAATAACAAAAAGTTTTTTTCATTTAATTTCACATAACAATCAAAGTTTAAACTTAGTTCTTGTGATTAGTACTTATAAACAAGGCAAGAAAATCTTGATTCTTGACTTAGCCTTAAGGCTGATTTAGTTCAATATGCTAGAGCCTGTTTAGTTCGTAACCATTTATACAAATTTAGATTTTGCTGCTATTTACTATCACTACAAAATATGAATTCTACAGATTAATGCAACCTAATAAGTCTAAAAACTTCTCGTCTAAAAAGCAACGAAAAATGGCCATTAAAAATATAGCTACGTATACAAAATATTGTTAAAAAGCATTAAAAAATACAAAATATAGTTAAAAAGCATTGAAAATGGTCATTAAAAACTTCTCCAAATGCCTACTAAGGAAATTTCATAAATATAATTATTGTACAATCATGTATACATGAAATTCATGAAATTTAAATTTGAGCTACTATAAATGTCTCAGTTGATGAAGGTTTAAGATTTTTGAAATATTTTTTTATAATTCTTACTCTCAAAGTTTTGAGTGCTTACATTCTCGTCTAAGCTGATTATAAGATTTTGTGGATTCTATCTTAAGGTACTATGTTTGTGAAAAATAAAATTTGCATACTAAGTTTAGCCAGATAAAATTTTGACGACGATGAACTCAAGAGCTTTAATATTAAATTTGTGCAAAATAAATCTTTGTACTCAACTAAGGCATGGCTTTGTGAAAATAAAAATGTCACTTGTGTGGTGCACATCATTAGGTATATAATCATTTTTGCATATTTGCTCTACGATTGCTTATATTTTGTGCTGCGAGATTAATGGTCATTCACATTAAAAATTTTTAAAGCGCTAGATTTTATGGAAAATGAAGTACCTCGTCAGTTGGTTTTCGGACGAGAAAAGGGACGAAGCTCGCTGTCGGGCAAAGGCTTCGTTAGCTGTCGGACGGAGGAGTCGATCGCTATCGAACGGAGGAGTTGTTCGCTGCGAAAGGAGTTGATTGCTGTCGGACGAAGGCTTCGTTCGTCTTGAAGCTAGGACGAAGGCCAAAGGATTTTGCCTTCGAGCAAAAGGATTTCGCCTTTGGATCGCTGATGCCAAACCCTAAAGCAAAAGGCTTCGTTCGCCCTCGAGCAAGAGTTCACCTTCGAGTTCAAAGAGGCGGCTACAGTAGCAAACGGAAACCCCAAACCCTAAAGCAAATCCTAAATATACTAAATGATGTGGCTAGTTGATGTGAAGTAGGATGCCACATCAGCATCCTAGTCATCAAGATTATTTAGGAGACAAATAGGGTATGTATATCATTTTCCTAAATGTACTAACTTTATTATAATATGAATGAAACCTATTTCTCTATTTTATTTATATGCCTTGATATGATTCAGTAATTATTATAATTTGTATTATAGTAGGATTAAGAGACTTTCGTGCATGTAAAATAAAGCTATTTATGTAAGAGAGGCGTGAAAAACCGAATGATGAACCTTATATTTATAAACTTTTCTAGTAAGAATTAGTATTTTTAAATAAATTATCTGTTACTTTAGGCCTATTTTATAGTTTTTTCAGCCCAAGTGACCAATCTGCGCAAATGAACGAAAAAAAAAATAATGCACTTAAGGAGTTTGGCGCTACAACGTCTGACCATCGAAAGTAATGCGCTACAGTGTCACAGCGCCAGGTCAACGCAAGCAAGGTGCTTCAGCACGTCTCAGTGCCTTACTATCGAGGATCAAGTGCCGTAGCGCCAGACCAACTATAAGAGAGGCGTCACGGCACGCCGCAGTACCAGACCATAGAAAGTCAGGCGCTCTTGCGCTCTGCAGCGCATAACCAGGAAACCTAAAAGCAGAGCATTAATTGAAGGACTGAAGTCCTAGTACTACAGCACGTCACGACGCCTGCCATTCAGAAAGAAGAGCTAAATAGTAGGGAGTTCAATGGACTTAAACCATTTCAAATTGCTAAAATAAACCCTCTTTTGGACTTAAACCTTTTCTCTCATTCAGACCGAAGTCCTAGTACCCTAGGCTACTTTATGAGAAAATAAACCATTTCAACTTCCCAATCAGCATAAAATGTAATATTCAGGAAATTTACAATTATAAACTCTACCTTCCAATGATCATTAAGAGGGGAAATTAATTAGAGAAAATGACAAATTAATCTAAGTCAGCCCCGGAATGAAAGGGGAGGATTTCTATTTAAGGGGACTCGAGAAAAATATGAGAAATTAAGGGTTCTATTTAAGGGGACTCAACAATAAATGCAATATAGGGAATGACACAGAACTTAATTATTTTGCCTTCCCCAACTATTCTATTCTTTATTCCTTGCATTCTCAAGACAATTAATTGAACCAATTTATGAAAAAATATTTATAGCAAGGATTTGAAGAGTTAAACAATTTTTGATTCCAAAGGGCTATCGACTATCCTATATAAGCCTGCGTGCAAGGCTAGGAGAGGGTTCTCCTCTTTGACATTCCAAGATATAATTTCTAAGGCTATTATAAGAAGGAAAGGAGAACCCTAATTAAGGAATGAGAAGATAACCATTCAAGGAGAGAAAGTACAGACAACTCAAGGAGCTATAAAAGAAGAAGTTGAATAGCAAAGAGATAACAGGATAATGCCAAGAGCTGTTCCTAGTATTTTTCTAAAAACTCTTCTTTGATTCTCTTTCAGTAGAACCATGCAAAGGTTCACTTCCCAGTATTTTAATTTCTGCATTTATTTTGTAATGGAAGGCTAAACTCTCCTTGGAGAGTGTTGGGCCATAATCATGTAATGAGTTAAAAGACAAAAAGGTGTTTGTATAAATCTTCTTTAATAAATAATTTTTTTGTCTTTTTGATTTAGATATATTTCTTGTGAATGCATTCTTGTGGAATGCATGCCTATTTTATTTTAAATGGTCGTATAACGAAAATAATATCGAATCAACTAGTCATACCAAGCTCAAGGGAATTCACATAAAGGTCATCGCTGAGAATATATAAATTCACTGCGCGAGGATTCTCGGTGTAAACACCTTGAGATTGGAATAATAGGTTGATTTAGTAACTTAAATATCTTCTAGCTCCATAGCTCATCAATTGGCATAAAGCTAAGAATATGTGAGTTAGTGCTTGAAGCTCAGTGACAAGCTCATGAGCCTAGCAGCAATATTTTTTGAGCACAGTCGAGAGGTCGATGCATGTGAGCCGAGAGCCACCGATCAAGCTCCGTGGCTCAACAGATATTATAGAAGGAAGTGGAATTATTGAGTGATCATGGATGATCATGACATAATTCATGCATCCCCATAATTTACTTCCTTAGCTAAACAATGCATGTAGCATGTGTAACAACCTAAGTTGTTACTTTAGTTAATTAGGGCTAATCTCAGTCTTAGAGCTAATCCTAAGTGCTAATTAAGTCAATTGAAGTCAACCTCTAAGACCTAATCCAAATCAGAAGCCAAATAGATCAAATCCTAATTTCTGGAAATTTTAGAAACCCTAAAATTTGACCTATTTAAAATGACCTCAGAATAAAAAATAGACTTCGTCATTGCGCTCATTGCCCCCAAATTAGCTAGGGGTGATGTTTTCGTGTCAATCGGAAGTCGTCAAAATTTTGGTGAATATTTTAATAATATTTAAATACCCCGCAAATCAAGAAAATAAAATACTTGTCGGATCGAGAATCCGACCTCGCCGTTGCATTCCTCACCTCTCAATTAGCTAGAGGTGGATATTTGGAAAATTTTATGGGTATAAGTTAATTATTTATTTAATAAGGAATTAATTAAATTAGTTTAAATAAAATTTTAATTAAACTATTAATTAACGGCGTCGCGCCCGCCATTTGGATCCGCCATTAGGATCAAACGACGGATCAGGACCGTCCGTTCTGGATCAGACGACCCTCAGTCGCGATCGGCGACCCGCAGCCCGGATCTATCGGGGCCGCCTAGGCGTCTCTGGATCCGACGGCTCTGGGACGTCTTCCTCGCGGGCGTCGCCCACGAGCCACGCAGCGTGCCCGCCGCACGCCTGGCCAACCAGGGAGCCTTCCACCCTCCGCAGCTCCACCCTGAGACAGTTAAGGCCGAGCCCGATGCGCCGAACCCCGACTTTTTCGGAAGCAAGGCGCGGATCTTCCTCCTCCTTCGACCCTAATTCCCTATCGGCGGAACCAGGTACCTCCAATCTACCCATTCGTTTACATAATTGTCGTTTTTACATTTCGTAAGCCTATTTCACCTCATCGATCGACGATCCAACGGCTCGATCGAGACAAACCAAACTGGATCGATCGGATTCAGCGATTGATCCATAGTGAAACGGTTAAACCCGCCGACCCGTAGACCTAGGACATAGGGTTGACCCTAGCCGCCGCCTCCGGCCACCTCCGGCGATGCTCCGCCCACCGATGTGTAGGCCTCGACGAGGGCTACCGTCGACCGAGCGGATCGAGGCGGTCTGGCGCCGGGAAGGCCGACAAAAGCCGTGCCATAGCCCGGCGCCCTCGGGACGCTTCGTGGGAGAGGGGAAGTCCAAGTCGGGTCGAGTCTACCCGAGCTCGACCCGACCACGTTTGGGTCCGCATAAACCCAAGTGGGGCCGCAACGCCACGTGGCACACTCCTGGTGAGGCACGGGGTGACGTGGGGCCCACCGCAGAGCCGCGACCCTTCGGCTTCCGTAGTGGGGCCCACTGCGCCATGTGGCAACCTCCGGGCATGCCATGTGTCACGCGGGGCCCACCGCCAGAGAACCATGGCGATTCTCTTTCGGCTGTGGGGCCCACAGTGCCACGTGGCAACCTCCGGGCATGCCACGTGTCCCGTGGGGCCCACCGCCAGGGCAGCGCCCAATTGTGTGCGGCCGTGGCAGTTGTGGGACCCACTGTCAATTTCGACAGTCAGTTCGTGAATTAATTAGTGTTAATGATAATTAATTAGTTATTAATTATAGTTAGCAGCTAGATTAGTCAGTTAATTAATTGTAATTAGTAGTTAATGACTTTTAAACAGTAAAAAAAGATAATTAATAATTATTAATACTAAGTAATTAATTAGGAAATCATTAATTAACTAATATGTATAATTAAGAATTAATTAACTAGATATTATTAAGATTAGCTTAATTACTTTTAAACAGTAAGCAGTTTATTAATTAATTATTATTAATATTAATTACTAATTAACTTAATTAAATAGCCATTAATTATTTAGTTAAATAGTAATTAGTTCTAATCCTAATTGAATAGTAATAATAATATTATTAGATTTAAAATAATTAAATAATAAGATTAATTAATAATTAATTAATAACTAATATTAATTAATTACAAATTAATTATTTATTTATTAAATATAGAAAAATATAAATTGAACTTTTAGAATGAACAGTAAATTAGTACAAATTGAATAAATGAACAGTAAAATAATATAAATTATATTTTTGAATAGTAATTAAAAATTAAATAAAGCTTAAAAGCTTAATAAAGTTTTGTAGGATGATCCAAATATAGCCAATATAGGTCGCATTTTTCTTTGAAAAATAAAAGGAACCAAATTACGTAATGTAAAAATTAATTTCATGGTACACATAATGAAGTGATATTTAAGGACCTATTTAAGACCACATAACTTTTGACCTAGTTGACAAAATATAGTCAATATGGGTCTTAAAATATTTAGGAGAATAGCCCTATCACTGTAGTAGTATTAGTTTTCCCATTTGGACACCAAGATAAAAAGTCAACCCTGGATCTCATTGTTGACTTTAAGGAAAATTAACCAAAATGCCCCTAAGATTCAAATGACCATAACTTGGTCAATTTAACTCCAAAATCAAAAATTCAAGATGCTAACTAGTTTAGAATTTTGATATCATCACTAAATTGAAAAATATTTAGGATTTAAATCCTAGAAATTTAGAAAATGATCAAAATACCCATAACCTTAGTTAGATCATAACTTGACTATTTGAGATCCAAATTAGGTCTACTCCCTATCAACATACTCAGTATATTATAGGGAAGCTATAGAAACTAAGTTTGCTGAAATTGAACTTCAAATGGAAAAGTTCAGTTTTTGTCACCCGTTGATAGTCAAAATTACCAAATTACCCTTCCAACTTAAAACATCCATAACTTAGTCAATTGAACTCAGAATCCAGTGTTCTTAGACTCTATGAAAGCCTTGAACAGTAACCAACAACAAATTGTAAAAGAATTTAGAGTTCAATAGAGTAAAAATTACAAAATTACCCTTAGGCCAAAAATCTTAATTTGAACCTATAGGATCTGTTTCTCATCCAAATTGGATGTAATTAATGTCTAACTTCAAGTTAGACAGTAAAGAATCATTTGAAACTAAGAAACTTCAGTTTGAACCCTTAAGCTAAAAGTTGACTTTTAAACCCTTAAGTAGGGGCAAAATGGTCATTTTGCCCAAAAGTTAAGTACCTTTAAACTTTAAATAATTTTTAAACCAACATTAGAACTATAATAGAATCATTTAAGTGAGTAGAACCAATAATTATGTCAATTGGTCAAATACTTGAAAATCCTTCTAAGTCTCTTCTCAGGATCATTACACCTCACTTAATGATCATTCCTAAGATTAGAACTAAATCATAGATTAGAGTTTATTTATTGGTTAAATGGGTTATTCAATGAGTGAAACCTTAGTTTTATTAATTTCTAGATATTTTTGACTTATTTTAATTATTTTGTCTTTTAACCTTAGATTTAAGGTAGGAGATTCAATCTATTAAGTTTAATTACTTAATAGATTTTGCCTTAATTAGTAGATCACTTTTATAATGAAACCTAAAACTTATGCCTTATTCTTTTTGGATTATATGATTAAAACCAATCTCATAGTATTTAATCCATAATCTATAGTTTAGTAGTTTTGATTAGAGCTTAGTATATAATGTCTAAAATTACTAATTAGGTCGTGATAATTTATTATTTAACTCTTATAGCCGACTTTGATTAAGCATATTAGGACATAGCTAGTCCTAATATTTTGTAGCTCATAAGGACAAGATTCTAAGTTATACTTGATAGTAGGAAAATGGAGATCCTGAACTTGTGTAACTTGGAATAATTAGAATGGATAATTAAAAAATAAATGATATCACCATATTAGTAGAGTCCCTTACTTACTTTTGATATTTTGTTGCTACACATTTCTTGATGTTTGAGCCATTTTCCTTGGGCATATCATACAAGAAAATATTGTTGCATGAAAATGAAAACTTAGAAAATTAGGAAAACATTTGCATTTGGGTCCAGTTCATGGTAGATTATAGTGCACATTTACTCCAATAGACAGGGGTAAGGTGAAATCAAGATGCTTAACACTACTCATTGAGGAGAGCGTGTTAGGCTTGGGACCCATTTAGTCTTACAGATATGCTTGACTCCTCAGTTGTTTCTGAAATTGTTTACAGAAATAAAAGTAAAATAACTAAAAGATGTTCCATAGTATTATCTGCCTCTTCAATCACACAGTGTTATTAGGATATGTTTCCCTAGCTTAGAAAGGCTATGAGAATGGACGGTTATATGTATGGGCTAGATTGGCCAATTCTTCTGATATGGCATTTAGTACACAGAGTTTCATGTACAATTTTGATATTTAGCTTATTTTTTAGTATTTTGATTCAGTCAGCTATTCCTTTGTTCTGCTTATATATATTAGAATGTTAGAATTTTTGCTGCTATTATATGTATTATTGTTGAGTTAAGTTATTTAATCTATATATTTCTTTTGATCACCTGCATGTCTAAGATATAATATTTTCTTTCAGTACTTGTTTAGTTATTTAAATATGCCTACTATGTTTAGCTTATTATTGAGGCATGCCTTAGCCTCCTTTTTGCTTAAAGTTATAAATATTGTTTATAACTTTTCCTTTCTTATTGTTCTGCTAGTTGCTCTTATTATTGGATGTAGTTGTTGCTTAGAAGATGTAAAATGGTGATATTATAAACTAAAATGTACTTAGACAATTATCTAACACAAGGTTTTCTCTTTTGTTTTTGGCTGGGGCCCTACATTGTGAAACCGACAATGTCAAGTATAGAGCAGCTTGAGGATCCTATACTTGAGGAGGAGCCTTACTTAGAGGAGGTTCAACAGCTTGGACCAGAGGACATTTAGTTATTTAGTTTTATATGTGAGGATGAGCGTATTTTTACTTTCATTTACTTAAACTTTAAAATGATGTAATAATACAGATACCTATGACTGCATGTTTGGATTATTATATGCTTGTATTCTGAGTCATATTTCATTATACTTGTATTGTGATGCTTGGATATTTCTTATTTTTAAATCACTTCTGCACTCTATATATTTTTATTAGATAGTGACTGATATTCGATTATGTGCTCACTCATTCCCTTATCAACTGGATTGTGGATCCAATGGTAAGTGAAGGGTTAGCTAGAGTGACACACCACCCCTTAGCTAAATCCTACGGATTGAGGGGTGGGGCGCCACAGCATGTGACGCTAATTGTGTGGGAATCAAGTTCATATGATTGCTAACTTAAGCGATTATTTTGATAACTTAGACATAAGGAATCTTAATTAACTCTTTTCGATCACATGATGATCTATGTTCCAAGATCAAACTATTATCTATTCATCTTATGCACTAGATATGAAATAGTTGCAATTAAATGACTAATCTAAGGAATGCTTTCTTCATTTTATTATATTTAGCATGAAAATAAGTTTTATTAAAAGTTAATTAATTTAATTACTTGCACAAGTCCTAATACAAATTGCATAATCAAAACTCAACTCTCCCTTCTTTTCAAATAGTTTCTTTGATTTGATATCTTTAAATTGTTAATTAGGAGCCACACAAAACCAAAAATACTTTAGTCGAAACATTATTAAAAGTTAATAAAACTTAGTAACAAAACACACCGTTCCATAAGGACGATAAATCTCAAAACTTATCTTCCAAATATTACTTCAGACCATGTACACTTGCGTAGGAGCGCATACATGTATTTACAGTTTGTCAATATTCTTCTTGGGTCTTTCTAAATATTAAAATATCATCAAAATACACCACAAAAAACCCCCAATATAAGGATGAAGTAGATGTGCCATGATGCGCATAAATGTACTAGGAGCATTAGTTAAACCAAAAAGCATAACTTACCATTCATAAAGGCTATTTTGTGTTTTAAAAGAAGCCTTCCATTCATCACCATCACGCATTCTAATTTGATGATATCCACTTTGAAAATCAATCTTTGAAAATATTACAGATCCAACCATCATATCAAGCATGTCATGCAACCTTATAATAGGAAATTGATACATGATGGTGATCTTTTTAATTGCTATACTATTAATACACATGCACCAAGTTTCATCTTTCTTAGGCGTAGGAAGTGCTAAAACAGCACAAGGGGACAAGCTCTCACAAATGAATCCTTTGTGTAACAAGTCATCAACTTGGCGCTTAAGTTCAGCATGCTCAATTGGATTCATTCGATAGTATGGAAAGTTGGGAAAGGTAGAGCCAGGTTTAAGATAATTTTCTTTCCCCCAAACATAAAGATGTAAGTATTAGCCTGCCCAAAGTGAGTAATGTCCAAGTCATATAGCCATGGTCTCCCAAAAAGTACATGGGCAACATCCATAGAGAGAATATCACACTAAATGTGATCAGAATGGGTTACTAAGTTGAGGGGATCAAGATATCTTTAAGTAATAGAGATACTAGTTTTATCTACCCATGCAACCTTCTATGGTTGTGAATGAGGCTCCAGGTTTAGTTTTATTCTTACTAATGCATTAGCTAAGACAACATTCATGCAACTACCACTATCAATTATAAGCTTACAAAACTTATCTCCACTTTAAAAGTCAGTGTGAAAGATATTTGTTCATTTCCAATTAGCATTGGTTTGTGGGGTAGTTAAGACACAATGAGCTACCATTAAATATGGATAATTTAAGGTGTCATCAGCGTCACTGGCATCTTCAAATGGATCACACTCAACAACATTACCAAGATGATTGTCTTGTAATTCTGGATCGATGGAATCTACATGAAGATTCCTATGTGGAAAATTATTTGTATAATGTCCTATCTTTCCACAAGTAAAGCATGTGATGTTCGATTTAGAATTTGAACTTTCAGATATGGGTTTTAATCTTTGATCATATGGTACCTTAAGAACAAATGATGATGTTTGATTTGGCTTAAGAGATGCTACTTGCACATTATTAAATTTACGTTGAGAAATTAGCTTTAAGTATTGTTCTGTTCGGAGGGCTCTTTGAAATGCTTTTTCAAGTGTACATACCTCTCAAGTCAACATCTCTCGCAAATGCCAGGTCTTAATCCAGCTCGAAACCTAGCTATAGTAGCTCTAGAATCTTCAATAATATCACATTGAATTAAAATACTCATCTAATATCACCTCTCAAGACGAGTCATATAATCTGCAATACTCATAGATCCATTCCTAAGTGTTCTGAGTTCATCTAAAAGCTAGTCTTGAAATGTTGAAGGAAGATATTTTTGCTTGAGCATCTCTTTCATTTCTTCCCAAGCTCTTGCATATAATTATTTGGATCATTGTCATTATCGTTCTAGATTTACCCAATAAGTTTTAGCATGACCAACAAGTTTTATACTGGCAAATCTAACCTGTTGATTTCCAGACATTTCCATCCAATCAAAATACTGATCCATTTCTATGAGCTAATCAGAAAAAATTTTAGGATCAAGACGCCCATCAAAGGTTGGAGGGTCTACTTTAACCTTCCTAGTAATGTCTATATCTTGGTCTTGTTCAAAGCACCTTATGGTGGCATAAAATTGATCATAACCTCAATAAGGTTCTTCAAAGCATTGATGATTTTGGGTTTATTTAAGACCTCCTAGTCGACCCAAAGGTGCATTAGCTCTACGAAGAGTTTGAAATGGAAGATCTTCTATCTTAGGATATTCCAGTAATTTGTTATGTGGAAGCATCCTATTCCTTTGTATTCTAAATGTAAGCAGAGAAGAATTGGTCATAAGGTATATTTTGCTCACTATTTTATGGTGGAGCATCTGGTGTTGGGTTAGGTTCTTGAATTGTGTTGTTGCTATTTTTGTTTTCTAGGGCCTCTAATCTTTGTTTAAACTCTCTACAAGTTTGTTGATGGAGAAAAGTTAAAGCATCAAGCTGCTCTTGCAAGTTAAGAATAGTATTGTCACATTTATGATTGATCATTTGATTTTGATATGGGTGACTAGTCATAGCTATTCTAGTAGATGATGAAACCCTTTGGAAGCCTTAAAGGTTGAAAACGATCAGCTACAAAGTTGTAAATCTCTTGTCGATTACCCAAAAATCAAGTTTATAATGATAAATTTAGACAACCTTCTTTTTTTTATTTTGAATGATTCTAATGAGGCGGATGTAAATAAATTAAAAGAAGAGTTTTTTTTTTGGGTGGCTAAGAATGAAATTAACGATAACCCTACTAAATTTTAATTAAACTGATGATCCTTTAATATTTATGAAAATAAAAATTATTATGAATTAACATAAAAATGTAGCACTTGATCTAAGGATAAACTTCTCTGATACCAATCTAATGTAGGATGGGGGTGATGTCATGTAACATAATCAAATCCACCAATTATTTAATAAAATTAACCTTGCATATTTAAGTTACTAGTATATATGTGAATCACTTGTTGAGAATAAAGAGAGGTGTCTTAAGCATCTATAAGTAATTAGAGCTAGGATTAAATAAGTACACTTGCAAGATAGGAGGAAAAAAATAAAAATAAATATAGAAGATCTTATAGGAGTTTTATCAGCGAATATGCAGCTTACGATAAAGAAGATTAACTTTTACGAGTAGTCCTTCATCACAGATTGAACCTTTCTTTCTTGGAAGTCCTCCAAGAATTGCAAATCACACCTTAAGAAGTCATTCTCTCAATAATGACTCTCACATAACACAAAGAAGAAGAGAGATTTTTTTTATATCACTTGCAACTATAATACATGTGAGGGTGGCGAATTTATAGCCATAAAATACATGCCAAATGACCATAGAAATTATTAACTAACCTCTCATGAAGGACTAAAGTGTCAATTCCTCTAAACAACCAAAAAAATCATATACTTATTCTCTTATGAAGGGCTAAAATGTTATTTCACACAAATGACCAAATAAACCATAAATCAACTCTCTTATGAAGGACTAAAGTATCCTTTCACATAACTAACTCACAAGACAATATATGGGCTAGGATGAAGGCCCATATATAGAACAAATATAGAAGCCTATAGGACTCAAAAATAAAAAAATAAAATATAGTATCAATAAACTAATTTATGATTTGGCACGTCGATGATGATTTCGTTGATGCCTTACATCACCGTTACCTTAATAGATTATTCTTGAATCTTATAATAAAATATCAAGTGAACTTTGTTCTAAGAGAAGACAATTTGGAGAACTACCTAAATTTCCAAGAAATTCATTCTAGATTTGTTTAATCCTCCACCATTTGCTTACAAAGCTAATTTAGAGTAGGTGTATAATATAGTGGATAACAAGTTCTTGAAAATGTATTCACAAAACTTGGGTCTCTTTTAAATTGGACAGATTAAGCTCTTCAGCATGTTTATGGGTTGAGGTTCAAGCTATTATTGAATGAAAAATGCTTCTAGAGATCTAAGCTTACCAAGGATTTCATCAACGGTGCACGCTCTCACCATATGCATTCATTTTCTAATGGAAAACACTATATATTTTTTATTTAAATTTGCATGAGAGGATTGATTCAAAAGAAATTTAATAGAGGAGGGACAACCATCTCTCACCATTTATATGAAGATGATATGATCCTTTTATAAGCTATAATATTCTAAAAAAGCACTACTTGAGAATTGGTATCACCTGAAGACCTCATAATAAGGACAATTGATAGACTTTTTGTATACATGTCTGTGCTCACACGCAAGTGCACGTGGTCTGAAGTAATAAGGGATTGAAAGTCCTGATATTTATCTTCCACTGAGAACAAAGTGTTTTGCTACAAAAGTATATTTGTTTTAACTAATGTTGGAACAATAATTTAATTTGTGATGTTGGTTCTAATTGAACAATTAGAGTTTTGCTGACTAGAAACTACTAGTTAAGAAAGTATGGAGAGTTGGGTTTAACATGCAATTCACTTAAGGATTTCGTGTAAGTACTCTTCTTTGTTAATTTTAAATGTCAAATTACTTAGGTATTTTAACTTTAATCAAGCAACAAAATCTTCGCTAGGGTGTCCCCTAAATCAGACTAAGTTGTGCCAAATGCTCAGAGATGAATACATTGAGGTTTAATCTCAGCATATAGACCCTCACGTGATTGATATGAGTTAATATGATACTTACGTCTAAGCTTTCAAACCTATTATTTTATTTGTGCAATCACATGAGCTTGATTCTACCAAATAGCATCACATGCTTCAGTTCTGAGTTTAGTTAAGAAGGAGAGTCATTCGACTAAGTGGGTTATGTCACATCACCCACAAGCACTCAACATTTTGTCTTCCTCGCATAAAATTCAAATGAGCTATGAAATACACTTGGTGGATCTTAGCTCACACACATCAACTTCTCAGCTTAGCCAAAGGAGCAATGCAATAATGCTCAAGAGCTTGTCACTGGCTCTTAACAATTGTGCAAATGTTTCTAACTTAAGCTAATGGTGATCAGTGGAGCTCTAAGATCATTTAATTTTCCCATTGCTCTATTCATCTTTTCAAACCCTAAGAACTTGCATTGATCATCCACACACAGTGAATATTATCGTAGATATTGGCACCGAAGATGCTATACATGCATATCCTTAGTTCTAAAAAGCTAAATTAGCTTGATAGTTTTTCTAATTTAAAAGCATTAGCAAAAATAAAATACATTCATGACACATCATTTACCCAAGCATTCTTTATATCAATAATCAAACATATGATTAAAGAATTTAATCTTTGATAATTTTGAGTGCAAACACCTTTATATCCCTAAAATCATTACATGCTTAAGTTAACCCTCCTCAAGGAGGGTTTAGGATGCCATCACAAAGGAGATACAAGGAAAGCAAATCTAAACTTTGAACCCTTGCATGGTTCTTGCAGAAAAGAAATTAAGATAGAGATTGATATATAATACTAGGAACTGCTGTTTCATTCACTGGATCTTTTCTCAATCACAGACTACTTTCCCTACTCTATGTCTTGAACTTGATTCCTCTTTCCTTTTGGTAGATCATATTCCTTCCTTGGATAGGGTTTCTCTCTTTTCTTCAGCTACTACAGCTCTGAATTCTTTAAACCTTGACTGTCAAAATAGGGAACCCTTTCTTAGTCTTTCTTCTTAGCTTTTATAGATCCTGAATAATGTCCTTAATATTAGTGCAGCCACCCTTTCATCTCCTCAGGAATTTAATAAATATAATTGAATATTCCTTTGTTCTCTTGTGAAGGAGAAAAATTAAATTTGTTTTGGTTTAATGGCTGCTGTGGGAAGGTGAATAGTTTTGAAAATTTTGGCCTTCCCTATACTGTTCTTAATGCTCTTACCTATCCGAAACTGCGACGGGCGCTACGGTGCGCCATAGTTCCTGAGTCTTTGTCTTGGGACTGATACGACGCATGGTAGCACCAGAGTATCTGGCCTGTGACTGCTATGGCGCGCTATAGCGGGTGAGTTTTAAGTCCTGTAGCGCTGCGGCGTGCGGTAGCGCTAGAGTCTCTGTCTTGAGATCGCTACGGCGCGCGACAGCGAGATGCTTTTTAATTTTTATTTGCTAAGTTTGGGCTATAGTTGCTTCTGTTGTGACACGCAGTAGCCCCCAAGCCCCTGTTAAGTTACACTATAGCACGCGGCAGCTCCAGAGTCTCTGTCTTGAAACTGTTGTAGGGCGCAATATCATGGATCTCTCTGTTTTGGTTTGATGAAGTGCGCAGTAGTGTGGGGCATTCTATCTTAAGCGGGCTGCAGCGCAT
Source organism: Gastrodia elata (assembly GCA_016760335.1). NCBI lineage: Eukaryota > Viridiplantae > Streptophyta > Magnoliopsida > Asparagales > Orchidaceae > Gastrodia > Gastrodia elata. Next base: position 41,793,508 of record CM028677.1, read on the forward strand.
GGTAGTGCGGAGCTCTCTGTCTTGATCCACTGCAGTGCAGAGCTCTCTGTCTTGATCTGCTATAGTGCTCAGTAGTGCGGAGCTCTCTATCTTGATCCGCTACAGCGTGCTATGGCGCATCTGGGCACGCCGCAGTGGTTCTCTTCCAAAATCCCAGAATTCATCCCGAATTTCAATTCAGTTCCTTTTTTGCCCGAATATAGCAACAGTATATCAAAGTATACATTTTTCTTATATAAAAATGTTTGTTTTTATTAACTTAATTTACTATAAATTCTAGAGTTATCACACCTTCACACTTAATTTCTTGCTCGTCCTCGAGTAAGCATAAAATAATTTTTTTTGTTTTTCTTAACTATCACAATTCAAAAGGAGGAGTCTTAAATGATTCTGATTTGATTTAAGAAGCTGCATAGAGAAACATATATTCCAAAAGTCCCATACTAGTTGTTTCCTCTCTTTTAACTACTCAAATTTCCTTCTTTATAAATGGATGATGCTTAACTCATATATTCTAGAGGCAGTTCCAAATTTTTTTAATTTGGAAAAGTTAAGAATCAGTGCTTTAGAATTTGTGTGTCATATGTGCTTCTTCTTACAAACAACAATGAATGTTCAATTCAGGAGAAATTTTTTTTTATCCTGTTTTTCTCAATTTTTTTAGTTCATTTGGGAGAGATATTTTTTTCTATTTTTGGATTTGCTTTTTACATTCAGTTCAAGGGAGAGATATTTTCTTCATCCCTATCTATTTAATTATTATATTTAGAAAGTCTTACAGAAGCCTAACACATTCTTTATTTTACCATTTCTTGTTCCCCTAATCAAGTTCTTTGATTCCTCACCCCCACACTTAAATTCGAGCAATGTTCATATTTAAATTGAAAAACTAGAGTGATTTGAGAGTAAGCCTACTAACCACAAAAAGTTTCAGAATCGTTTCATGTCAAATGCTCACCTTTTCTTAAATACTTTAAAATACTGAAATTTTTAACAAGTTCCATAACAATTAAAATGTGCACATTAAAAATTTAGAAAAATATTAGGAGAGGAAATTTTAGTCAACGCAAGTTTCAATATAGTGGGAGAATGCAAATTTACTAAGATTTATCAAAAGAAAACAAAAGTACAAAATAAAACAAAATACAAAAAAAAAAAAAAAAAGAAAAATACAACCTATTTATTGTCTTTCTCCTCCTCCTCCTCTTCTTCATCTTCTTCATCCTCATTTTCTCTGGGCTAGTTGATGTTCGGAGGGAGTTCATAAGTTGGAGGTTGTGGAAGGACAACATCTTCCAGTCCACCATGCAAGCTCTAGTTCAAAACATTGTTCCAAGAGCTGAGTGGAAATAATGCAAAAATTTGAGCTGCTTAGACAAGGTGGTTTGGTTATATTGCTAGTTTTCTTCAAGACACTTCCATAATTGCAATTGATAAGCCCTTATCTTAATCATTCCTTTTTGTATATTTTTGAGTGTTGACATAATGTCCAAGAAAGTAGAAGCCTCTCCTGCCTCACCTTTTCTTTTCTTGCTCTTCTTACCCTCTTAAAAATAGAAGTTTAAGTTGTGTTGGGTAAGAGGAGCACGAGGAGGAATTACTGTGTCACTAGATTATATTTTAACCTTCTGGTCAAGGCAAATCCCAGAAATCAATGATCTAAAAGCTAAAGCGGCGAATGACCTGGTCAAGGCATTCCATAGTTGTTCTACAATAATCCTGGAGATATGGATATCTCCAGGTTGTTCAATTACGCAGATTAATATTGCTTTTGTTTAGGTTACCACACTTAAATGCCCAAAGGGAATTATTCTACTTGAGATAAGGACATGTCATGCATTAGATGAGTCCCTAAGGAGGGCTTGTGGAATGTTAGTAATGTTCCTTCTCCAGCCTGCATTATTAGAGATGAGAGAGCCAGCTATAGCTGCAGGATCAAATTCAAAGTTCAATAGGGCTTGGTAGGCACATTTATCTACCATCTTAAGTCCAAAAAATTGCTCGATCTGCTCGAGCCCAAACTTACAACTTTCTCTCGTACAAAAATTTTACGCCCATTAGCATTTACTGCATTGACATAAACTTCATGCACAAGGGATGGGTAAGAATCGGTCTGCAGGCCAACTAAGTTTTCCCACCCTTGGAGCGACACATCGCCATGGTAAACATGATAAGGGAGTTTAAACATCCTCTCCAGGATGAGTTTTCTATGTGACATGATCTGGATGAAGCGCTATTCTACCTCAACTGAGGAGAACCTTTTGTCATTGAAAGAGCCTTCAGATGTTGAGGTTGCAGCTCCCTTTCTTGCCATGCTTTTCTTTTGGGAGGCCATGGAATAGATCAGAAGGGTTTGGATTCAAGAGCAGTAAGAGCAGGGAAATTTTCTAAGGCACAAAGTGAAGCACACTTCTCCTCCAATATTTGTATATCCCAGGATTCTAGCATAATATCATTCAAACACACAAAATGTTGGTCAAAGTGGTCCTTAAGGCATGCAATTAGTGTGGATTTAGATCAGGTCTTGGAACAAGAGAAAAATGAGTCTTTTTAACTTTTTGTAGTATGTTACAGCATCCAAGGTGTGTTGTAGTGTCTTTAACTACTTGGGAATTCCCTAGCAGTCAATAAAGGCTCCAGCTGTGCGTCATGCGCGCAGCACGCATAGCGAGCTACGGCGGCTAGGGCGCGCTGCGGCGTGCGATAGCGCTCAAATTTCTGTTTAATTCTGCGATGATGGCTACAATGCCGAATTCCGCTGCGGCATGCTATAATGTCTAATTTTGTTCGGTAATGTCATATTCCACTGCACCGCATTGTAACAACTATTTTTTTCTTACACTCAATTTGAAATTAAAAACTCAAGATAAATGTAGGTTGCCTCCCATTAGCTCTTGATTTAATGTCGTCAACCTAACCAGTTTAAGCACTCAAGTGACTATTGATCTGGGGGTCTTTCTTTCCAAATTTTAGAAGTGTATGGGTGAGAACTAATAGAAGTTGTGCTCAAATCCATCCTTTCAAAATGCTCTTTTTCTTCCTTTCCCTTAGAGTTGGGTCTAGGAACCCCCTTCCTTTTCCTTTTATCCTTTCTAATTTTCTTCTTACTTTTTATCTGTTGTTTAGCATTTCCTCTAGATTATATGCTTTTGCTACTCACAAAATTTTGATCAATTAACTAATATTCTCTAGTTCAATATCCCCTTGAGGTGATTCAATTATGAGTTTTCTTCCACAATGCAATTCATTTTCCTTTGTTTATAAATTATGGGCTTAAGGTCTATATCTTTAGTTTTTTTATTTATTTTAATTATCATTAACCCCTGTGCTACATCTATGATTTTCTTGGTGATCGCAAGAAAAATATTCCAAAGATGATTGTGGAATTTTTATTCCATCTATCCCATTCATATATTATAAAATTAGTGGGAACTATAAAGCTTTCAAAACCCATGACAACATTCTTGACCACACCTAAAGGGGTTAATGAATCTAAGTTGGCAAACTCTAAAATGGTAGGGGTGCTATATTAACCTAATTCCCAGTTTTTTATATATGTAATAAGGTAGCACATTGACTGAGGCTATTAGATCACACAAGGGATCTAAAAGAACCTCACCCTCTATGAAGCAGGGAATATTCATCCGACCAGGATCCTCACATTTTTTTGCAATTAAGCTCTCTTCTAAAATCTAAGCATTGATTGTCACAGCTCCCAATCTTCAGTTTTCCTTCCATAGCTATTTTCCAGACATTCCTTTTCTATCTTATCGGAATTAATAACGCAACTGTCTTCCTAGGATTCACTTCAGCTGGACTAGGTAAAGTCCCCTGCTAGCGAATGGATAATTATTGAGAAATTTGTCCTAGTTGAACTTTAATGTTCTTAAGGGATTGAGGCATCATGACAGTTTATAGTCATTTCGGCATGTCTCCTAAATTGAGTGGTTTCTGCCTTGAACTAATTGAATGCTACTTCAAGGCCTACATTTTGAGGTTGCTGGTTGTTGCTATAATTATGCCCTTGTTTGTTTTGTGAGTTATTTCTGTTAAAATTTCCATTTGTGCTGTTCCCACTTTAAGAGAAATTTGGATGATTTCTCTATCCAGGATTATAAGTATTGGAATAGGGATTATTTAGCCCATAGTTTTGGTTCGCATTATTGCTCCTTAAGTAATTTATTTGCTCAGTGTTTGAAGGTGCGAAAGAGTTATTTAAGTTACAGTTATAACTACTATGTTTACCCCCACACAATTCACAGCAAATTTATTGCGCATTATTCAAGTTCATGTTACCAATTCTTTGATTCAAAGCATTCATCTCATTCTAGAGAGCTAAGATTCGGTTTGCCTCATCAACATCATTAACTTTTTTCTTGTTAGGGTTAAGACTTTCAGTAAGCCATTGATAAGCATTATTGGCCATCTCTTTTAACAAATCATAAGCCTTTTCCTAGGTTTTGCTACTCAAGGACCCTCCAGTAATTGCATCAATTAGGGTTCGAGTGGGTGTGTTCAATCCATCATAGAATGTCTGAACTTGCATCTATTGTGGGAACCCATGATGATTATAGCACCTCAAGCACTCCATAAAATGTTCCCAACTATCATAAAGTGTCTCTCCTTCATATTGAGAAATATATATCTAGGAATTTCTTAGCCAAATCATCCCAGGTGCGAATTGAGTCACAAGGCAAAGAGTTGAGTCAGCTTTTTGCTCGGTCCCTTAGAGAGAATAAAAATATCCTACGCCTAATGACATCATCAGTGATACCATTATACCTAAATGTGTCACATATCTCAAAAAAGTTAGAGATGTGTGAATTTAGATCCTCAGTGGCTAACCTCCCAAACTGACTATTTTGAACCATATTTAGGGTTTATGGCTTTATCTCATAGCTATTAGCAATTATGTTTGGCCTAATAATTACATGAGGGATTTCCCTCATAGTAGGTAAAGCATAGTCTCTCAATGCTCTCCCCCTTTGCTCTCTTACTTTTCCCACTGGATTGTCATATACACTATCTATATCTAATTGAGCTTGATTTAAAATTTATTATTCTCTCCTAGCTAGTAAATAAGTTCTTTCAATTTTTGGATCAAAAAGTATGTCAGAACAGTCTCTTCTATTCATGCAAGCCTAGTTTCTAATCAAGGGGGTTCATAGCAATAGCAATTAAAATAAGGAAAAAAAACTACTTTAACAAGAAATAAGCTAAAAGCAATAGCAAGTGTAATCACAAAAATAGAAAAAATAAGTACAGTAAGTAAAGTTTTAATTCACCAATTACTAGGAAATTGTCTTTAATACGAAATAAATCATCTTTTTTCGGTAACGATGCCAAAAACTTGATAGACTTTTTTTATGTGCGTCTGCGCTCACATGCAAGTGCACATGGTCTGAAGTAATAAGGGATTGAAAGTCCCAAAATTTATCGTCTATTGAGAATGGAGTTTTTTGTTACTAAATTATATTTGCATAAATTAATGTTCAGACAATGATTTAATTTGTGATATTGGTTCTAATTTAACAATCAGTGTTTTATTGATTAAAAACTACTAGTTAAGAAAGTAAGGAGAGTTGGGTTTAACATGCAATTCATTTAAGGATTTCATATAAGTACTTGACAGATTGTAAATACGCGTCTGCGCTAGCACGCAAGTGCATGTGGTCTGAAGTAATAATTTGGAATAGTGAGTTCCGGATTTATATCATCCACAGGGAACAGTGGTTTTGTTACTAAGTCTTACCTTCTTTCAATAATATTTAGAAGATTCATTTTGGTGTTTCGTTTGGTTCCTAGATCAACAATGCAAAGAGCTTAAATTGAGATACTATTGACTAAGAAGAGAGAGTTGGGATTTTGTTATGTGACTCATAAGGGATAGGTGTGATGATCCTAATATTGAGAATCACTTAACTTAATATTGATATGTCACCATAATATCTAATACTAGATTAGAAGGAAACTAATCCAAGTCATTAGATACTTTGTTTGGCCAAGGATTTGGATGAGGGTCTTAAGTTAAGATGAAAAGGATTATAATGAAATATTATATAAAATGCATATAAGAATGAAATAAAATTAATCATGCGATACATGCACGGATATGTAAATTAAAACTTTCGATGTGAATTCTTGCAAGTATACGTATGAAGATTCTAAGTATTTAACATGTGAAACATATAAGGATACATGAGAATATAATTTAAGAATAATTGACACATATGATTGTAAGTACTTGCATTTCTATGTATGAAATTTTTATATATTTAACATATAGAATATGAGTCTACAATTCTGAATAAAAATTATAAGTCCTTAAATTCTTAAAAATTTTGGCAAAATTTCATTTGTAAATGGCTAAAGAAACACCTGTAAGGTAAACATACAAGACTTCCATTCCAATAGAAGTTATAATTGAAAGAAAGATAATCTAAAATTAACATGTAATCAATCCATTATAAAGGATTATTTAGTCTTAGTTCTAGTATAGAGTCAATCCATTACATAGGATTGCTCATTTCCAATTCTAAAGTAAAGTCAATATGTTATATGAGATTGCTTATTTCTAATTCTAAGAGTTTAAGGAAAGAAAAGAAAATACATGTGTAACAATTTTCTATCCTAAAGTTTGCACAATTCACATGACTTATTACACACAAGAAGATTAAGAATAAATCTCAACTTAAATATGCATCTATTTTCTAATTCTATATGAAATCTAATATGCTACTAGTTCCAATTTAACATACAAGTAAATATGTGACTAAATTCCAATTTAATATGCAAAGTGAATATGCAAGATTATTATGCAACTAATGATTTAATTAATATTCAATTATATTCATTCATCCATTCATCATAAATATTTAAGTATTTAATTAGACTCCAACACAAGTATAATAAATATGAAGTAAATGACTTTAATTATTACAAACTATTTGTAAATTAAAAGAAAGTAAGGTTCACAAGCAAAAAGAAATAAGTTATAATTTTATTATATTATAAGTAGAAGAAATTTAAGCTATGCACTTGGTTCAGCTCCACTAGCCTCCAAGTGCACCTGATCTATCATATTTTAGCATTTAAATGTGATAGGGCAAAGCTAAGAAAAAGAAAATCTGGTTAGACTAAATAGTCTAAGCACATTTTAAGAGTAGGCTAAATATTATATTAATTCAATTGGATATCACTACTAGTTATAAAATTTGCATAAATAAGGGTGAAGAAAGTAAGCATACAAGTGTGAAAAAAGTAAGTAAGAAAAATGCAAAGTGAGTTAGAATACTCACTTAAACATACATCCTAGCTTGCAATGGAAACAAGGGTAAAAGCATCCTAAATAGGCTAGAAAAAAACTAAAGTGCATATAAAAGTAAATGAAAATAAAATAAAGCATATATATATTCAATGAACTTATGCTGAGTAAGTAAGAGAGACAGTAAAGCATTAATTAAAATTAAGCAATATATACTATATTCTAAATAAATTTATAAGTAAGCAAAACACAATACTGAAGATAAAGAGTGTAAAGCTTATATAGTAAGGAAGGTATCTTAGACTTGATAAACATAGCCTAGAACTATGTAAGGAACACAGCTAAAAAGTTATGATGAGTCTTCACAATCAATAAGATTGTAGAGGATCTCACATCTTATTTAATTAAAGTTATTTTATTAGAAAGGATCTCATTTTACAGGACTTACAGAATGAAAAGAGGAGTTAAGCATGTCTGCCTAATCGGTGTTGGGAAAACGGGGTTTCAAATGTAACTTACTCTCAAATATCTGAGAATATAAGGATCCTTATCTCTCCAATTAGCCTGCCCTTGGCTACTTCATTTAACAACCCTTATTATTTTTAATGTAAAAATTTTATTTATGCACAAAGTCTTATATGAATAATTCAAATAAAGAAGGCTCAAAGCTAAGCGAGCATTCAAGGAAAATTCAATAATTGCAACTAAGTGATATCCAAAGTTATCTAATTTTAATGATCTACTTAATGATTTGAGCTAATTAAGCTCCCAAATAACTTTAAGATATTAATCTTAAGTTAATTGTAATTAATAGTAATAATTAGAGTTTTGAAAATAATGATTTCATATCATTTATTATGATATGACAAAATAATTTATAAGTATAATCAATGCAAATAGAAGCTAGTTTTAATTTAGTACTAAGTCATAAGATACAAATAGTTTAACTAATCATGACTTAGGTGACTAGTAGGAAAGGATTGAGGTTATCTAATTATCAATGTAAGAATTTAGAAGTTAAGATTTAATTCACTAAAACTCACTAGCTAAGCTGTAACTTGAAAGTTCTATCTAAATCAAATACTAACCTAGCTAACTCATAGTTTAAAGGATCATATCAATCAAGTGCTAATCTAGTTAGGCTATAATAAAATAAAAGGTTTAAAGTTAAATAAAATATGAGATTTAAGAACCATAAGTTCTAAGTATCCAAATAGTTAAATTTGAAGGAATCCAACATGATTCATAAACTATTCTAAGTAAATTAGAACTTCTATTACTAGTCCTTAAAGAAATCAAATGAAAACTTTAGGGATTAGGATGAATAAACTAGGTTCTAATCTAATTATTAAAGGCTAGTCTTAGTTGATTCATTAGTCTATAATTACTAAGGCATTTAGGCTATCTACTCTTAATGGATGTGATAAATAGTTCTATGGATCAACTATAATTCATGTTTAAATCAATCCTAGGGTTTCTAACTTAGGGTTGAAAAGCAAATCAAGCAAATTAGAATTGATTCAAATAGCTAGAAAATGAGAACTAAGCTCAAACCTAAGTAATCAAATTTTGGCATGGGGAATAATAAATGTGATGTTTGCTATCCTAGGGTTTTATAAAACCTAATACATGCTATCTAGGAATTTAGGTTTCATCATAATAATATTAATTAAGAGTCAAAAACCAAAAATCATAATTTATTGTCCAATAGAAATGATATATATATATATATATATATATATATATATATATATATATATATATATATTTGAAATCCTTATATCATAAGGAGAAAAATGACACTAAGTAGGTCAATTTTGGATAACATTTAAAATTTAGAGTTTCTAGAACTCCTAATTAGGATTAAGAAGTGATTAAGAAAATTAAGGTTCAAATATTAAATTTGATTCCATATTATTTTCCTCATATTTTTGTGAGTGAAATGGACTATTTGATTATTTAATTTGGATATTAAATGATCAAATTTAGGTCACTTGAAATGATGAAATTAATTTGTAATCAATTAATTAATCTTAAATATTGACTAATTAAAATATTTATCAAAACATAAATTTAATTGCACATTATTATTCTACACATTTTTGTGATTGAAACGATATATAATAATATATTATTTGGTTAAGAAATTTGCAATTTATTAAATAAATAAATTCTGAAATTTATAATTCATTATTTTGTATTAATCTTTCTCTTAACAATTTAATCAATTCATTTTCGATTAAACGACATTATTTATGAAACATTAAATCCTATTGGCCACATCATCGGAAGTAAAAAGGCACGGTTCAGTCCCAGCGAACCAGCCGGTTTGATTGTAGCGGTTCGCAACAGGTCATCTTCTTCCCTAATGATCTCGCGCGCAGGAGGTAGCTTAAGGCAGAGCGGGATTCACTCCTTAATAGTCTTAAGACAAAATTGAATTCAAAATACAGAGATTTCCAAAGGTTAAAAGAAAATGAGACATGAAACGTATATTGTATGTTTATCAAAGCAGCATACATTTGGGAGAAAAAAGAAAAATGGTGAGTTCATTTTGAGTTCAATTTGGTCCTCTCAAACTTAACTAGTCATTAACGTATGACTTATTGTAACTTATTTTATCTTTAGAATATACAACACTAATCTCAGATCATTAGGGAAGATTTGAAGATAAACCGAAATTGATAGAGTTGGTTGGTAAAAAGTTTATCAAAACGAAGCTCAATCAGTTATAACAGAGGTGATTAGGAGTTAATAACTCTAAAGATAAAGATTCAACTGATAACAATTTAAATGTCAAAATAAGTAAGGTAGGTAAATAATGTGGTACCTGCACTTTCTTCGGCTTCTCAAGGAGGTTAATATGGCGATGCTTTTAACGGCAGCAGGGTCCTTCGCAGCTTCGCTCCACAATAATTCAAGGTAAGAATGGAGGAAAGGAAGTATTAGGCAATGTGCAGGGATACGGAAGAGGGGCAGCTGGCCAATTCGGCGTACGCTTCTGCGTAAAAAATTGGGCGCACGATCCTCAGATTGCAGAGAAGTACAGGGTTTAAATCTGGTCTGTCAGATCGTAGTGCTGATCCGACGGCCAGATTAGATCCTTAGAAAGAGCGCCATTAGATTTAAGGTAAAAGAGATCCAACGAGCCTGATCGCATGGGACTGCTGTCCCGTGTTTAGCCTTCCGCAGCGGATCTTCGCCATTCAATTTTTTTTTTTAATGCCAATAGAATAAATTTAATTTATAATATAAATATATATATGTGTTAAATTATTTAGTTTAATTTAAATAATTAATAAACACACTTTATTAATCAAATTTAAATAACAGAACGTACTCCTAAAAATCTCAAAAATTCACCCTTACCTAATTGAGGTGAGGGAAACTCAAAAATAAAATCAGAATTTTGATCGGAGGTCAATTTAATTATCTTAATTTTCTAGGTACTTCAAATATTATTAAAATATTCGAGGAAAATTCGACGACTTCCAAACACTTCCAAAATACCACCCATAGCTAATTTGGGTATGGTGAGTCCAATGACAGACTCCGTTTTTGATTATAACATCTAAATAAATTAGGCATTCTCAGAATTATCAGAAAAGCAGAAAATGTTGGAAATTGCCAAATGATCTCCAAATCGTGCAAAAATTGAAATGGAGGCTCTTAATGTTATTATAAGACTAATGGAAAAATAATTAGAGTTAATTAGGTCACTAATTAATGGTAACAATACTAGGGTTGTTACAATAGGTGTTGTATTTAATTTATTACATTTCATAAAGTACTTGGATTATGCCAATCAAACCATGTGAACATAGTGTTCCTTAAACTAGTCCTCTAATTTTGACTAGTTCAATTATAGTGCCCAAGGTGAACACACTAGGGTTATTCCTCAGCATATAAACTCTTATGAGATCACATTAGATTTATTTTAGAATTCCTACATTTAAGTTATCAAAATAATATTTAGTTGGGTGATCATAAGCATTGATTCCCACCAATTAGCATAATGCGCTACACACTCAATTTAGCTAAGGGAGAGGATTTAATGGACCCAATGGATTATGTCACAACATCCATGAGTGTTCGATGATCTCTCCCTCCTTCTACTTTGTTGAGTCGCAGAGCATGATTGGAGGGGGACTTGGCTCACAAGCTTCAACTTCTCGAATGAGTTTAAGAAATGGTGCTAATAGGCATGAGAACTTGACATGTAGCTCTCAGCTATATTGCCATCACTCCTTGCTCTATTCCAATTAGTGAGCATTGGAGCATAAGTCTTTTAATGAAAATTTATATTTAGTAAACAATTCAAGCATTTAAATTGAAATATTAGAATAAGTAAACTTCAAACTCAAGTTTTATTCATTGCAACTTCAACATACAATACCATACGTCCCACATGCATCACATGACTATGGCCCAACCCTCTCCAAGGAGGGTCTAGCCATCCATTGAAATCACAATATAGAAAGATGCATTCAAAGATAAGAACCTTGACATCAGTTCAATTGTAAAAGATACAAGATAAAGTTGAGAGAAAATACTAGGAACAACCCTTAATTTTGGGGTTCTCTGGATTTCTTCTTCTCCATTCTTTTCCTTCCTTCAAGCTCCCTGTACTTTTCCTTCCACTTAATCTTACAAAGGTACATTGAATCTTTCCATGGAGAGTTCTCTTTTTCTCCCAGTAGTAATCTCTCCTTCTAGGTCTTAGAATGTCAAAATTTGGAATCCTTGTTTGGTTTCAAAATATTGCTTAAATAGAGAACCATTCAGCCCTTGAGAATAAATTTTGTTGGCATGTCATCTTCCATGAATTCATGGCAATCCAATTAATATTAGTCCATTTTCTTATAGTACAGCAAGTCTTAATCTTATTTCACTTTCCCAATGGCCGGGGTAGGCCAAAGGTTTGATTTTTCGGCCTTCCCTACGCTGTCATTAATGCTTTTACCTAGAAAAATCTGCGTCGGGCACTGTAGCATGCTACAGTGATCGCATCTGATTTTTGCTGTCTGGATCTAGGCATACTGTTTACTGGGGATCCACCATAGAGCATTGTATCAACTTAATTCGAAATACTGTTTTGCTGATTTATATAGTTTACCTGAAATGACGTTGCAGCTCGCTGTAGCGCACTGGAGCACGCCGGAGAGCTTAAAAGTTCGTAAGTTACTGTTCAATTACTTACCATATAGTTCACATTAATATCTTTGAATGTCGCCATAGCACGCTGGGGTGTGCTATAACTAATTCCTTCAAGGACAGCAGCTTTTTGTTCAGTGTACCTTGGCGCACTGGAAGCGCGCTGCGGCAGTTAAGAGCTCTTGATTGTGGAAAGTTACTATTCATCTAGTTCTTCTAATGTTTAAATATTACTCCCGGGAAATGTCGTCGTGGCTCGATGTAGCGCCCTGGGGCACGCTATAGCAGATTTTCTCCCAGGTTGTGCAGGTCAGGTTTCAGGTCTTTTCTTTCACCCATCCGCATAGCTCACTGTAGCGCGTCGTGGCATGCTACAACAAATTTTATCCAGAATTTTCTCTTTTAGCTCTTGCTTGTTTTTTTTTCCAATTTTTTCTAAAAATATAAGAATTCTAATCAAAGTATGCAGGTTCATATAATGTTTTGTATGTTTTTATTTATTTTAATATAAATCTTGGGTTTATGACACCCCCACACTTAAATTTTTGCTCGTCTTTGAGTACGCTCAAAGTGGATTTTTTATTTTTAGTGATGGATTCAATTTAGGATGTTAATGCAAAGTTCTTATGCCACTGAATATTGCTTTAAGTTGGGGTGATTTTCAAAATTCCAACTACTACTTTCTTCCTAATTCAGGTTCTAAGCTCTTGTTCCTTTCTAGCTTCCTATCTCAAATGGTTGATGCCTATTCTTCATTAAGGAGTGGGTAATTACTTTAGGCTTTCCAACTCTAGCTAGGCATTGGTGAGTGGCAAGAGTTTTGTGCCATATGTGCTCTTTCATATGAATCTCAAAGAATAATGATATTTATAGGAGATATTTTTCTTCATCCCATTTTCTCATATTTTTCACTTTATGAGAGATATATTTCTTTCATCCCTGATTTTGCTTTTAATTTTTATTTTTAGCTCAAGGGAGAGATATTTTTCTTCATCCCCATTTCAATTCTTTTGTGATCATTAAGACTTATAGGAGCCTAGCACACTCATACGTTCACTCAACTTTTGCCAAATGCTGGTTTTGATTCCTTAGGTTTCCCCACCCCCACACTTAGAACTCGGCATATGCTAATTCTAAATCCTTGGAAACTGAAATTCACTCAAGCTCTTTACCTTGTTTTGGAAGTGTAGGGTTGTCATGTCAATTAATCACCTTAGGTTAAGCACAATTAGTGACTTAAGATTTTATATTTGAAGTTAACTATTAAATCCATTTAGTAATTACTTCAGAAAATCCACTTGTAATAAAATCACAGCAACAAGAGGGTGAAACAATCCAAAATTTATTTATTGAAAGGGAAAATACAACTGCTGAAAATGAAAATTAGATAAAACTGAAAGAAAAACAACACAACCTATTCATTATTTTGATCTCTTTCTTCTTCTTCCTTGTCAATATCCCGATAAGTGTAATATGCTGGCCAGTCATTGTCCGGGATGGGGTTACCGACGGGGGCCGCAGTAGCCCAGATCCGTCCAGTCCTCCACGCAAGCTCCATTCTTGGAACATTGTTCCAAGAGCATCGTGGAATTCTGTTTGGAATTCGCACTGCCAAACAACTTCTCCTTTGATGAAGCTCATGTCACATGCCAAGGAAATCCGCAAGTCCCATTGGTGCGCATACATACGCATTATTATTTTATCCGCCATAGTCCGGCCACTAGAGGTTGAAGCTTCTCCATCCTCCCCTCGCCTTTGCTTGGCTCGCATCCCCTTGTGGGTGTGGGCACTCAAATTGGTCAGTTCTAAAGGAGCACATGGAGGGATCGCGACATTGTAAGAGAGGTTCTTGATCCCTTGATCCTCACACAAACCTGAAATTAGTGACCCTAATGCTAATGCAGCACAAGGCCCGGTCAGGGCATTCCAGAGCTACTCCATGATAATGCTGTAGATATGAATATCTGCAGGCCTTTGAAGAGTGCAAAGGAGCAGCGCCCTCGATCGAGTCACCTCGATGAGATACCTAGATGGCATTACAAAGCTGGAGACGAACACATGCCAAGCATTGCTCGACTCCATGAGGAGTGCTCAAAGAATGTTGGTTAAGCTCCCTCTCCAGCCTGTATCAGCGCGGATGATCTCACTCGTGACAGCAGCTAGGTCAAATTGTGATCATGTGAGGTTGAGGTAGGCGCAGTCCTCTACCTCTCTTAACAAATAAAACTGTTCAATTTTCTGACTCCCAAATTCTATGCCCTTACCCCTCACTATAATTTTATGCCCTACCGCGTGATGACGTTGGCATAAACCTCCTAAATGATTGAAGGGTAAGTCATGTGTGTGGGGTTGCCAAGTGCTCCCATGCCTTGTTCATGATTTAGTCAGGGTTCGCAAGGTATGGGAGCTCGAATCCCCGCTCCGGGATCAACTTTTGTTTGGATATCACTTGGTTGAAGCATTGTTCAACTTCAACCGAAGTGAACTTCTTTTTGTTATATGCCCCACCAGCTGTGGGGGCAGCAATTCCCTTGCTTGCGATTGATTTCTTTCTGGACGACATGATCTCTCAAGGGTTGAAGAGGTGGTGAGTGAGGGAACTAAAAATGGGTTGCTGTTTGGAAAGAAATGAGAGCTGAGGTGCTCAGAATTGCTAAGAGGTGCAAGCCTCACAATTACCCTAAGGATCCTTATATAGATGAAGGAATTCTAAAAGGATTTAAATTAAATAATCACATTAAGGCAAGTTTATTGTTGGTTAAAGAAGGTCTCATGACATGCCATCAATGTGATTTCAATTTAGCTCATAAAGGAAGGGTAGATACAACTTTTTAGCACCAAAGTTTCAAAATTGGAGTCCCAAGACGCGTTGTAGCGTCTTTGACCATCTTGGGAATCCAAGCTAGTCAATTTCTTCTCCAGCTATATGCCACGCGCTGCAGTGCGCAGTGGCGCCTTGGGACTGGTAAAAATTTTGCATGTGCCCGAAACCCGTTGTAACTGCGAAATCCGTTGTGGCGTGCTGCAGCGGATGATTTCGCTACAGCGTGCTACAGTGCATGTTCACACATTATTTTCCCAGAAATTGATTTGCATCCAGACTTATTTTACATATCAAAATTTAGGTTGTTTTATTACTAATAACTACTCCAACATTCCTAAATCAAACAAAACTGAGATTGGAATGCCTCCCAAGAAGCGCTTGGTTTAATGTTGTCAGCTCGATATAATTAAGTTCAAATTGGTTCAGAAATTAAGAAGGGTTTCTTTTTCCATATTTTTGGCTTATAGGCACGAGCATTAATAGAAGTTGTGCTAGAAACCATATCTTTTTCAATTATTTTATTTTCCACAACTAATTCATTTCTAGGCAAGGAGATCCCTTTTTTCTTTCTCTTGCCTCTCATAGTCTTTTTTTTTTTAATCACTTCATCCTTAGCCTCCCCTCCAGATGAGGGGCTACTGCCATTTTCAACTTCTTTTTCTTCTAGCAAAAGTTTTTTAAGATATAAAATGTGACAAACTTCCTCCTCGCTCTTTCTCTTTTTCCTTTCATATTCTAACATCTTTTGAAAACGGTGGGTTTTAAATCAATTTGAGCTGCCTTCCCCCCGACCGTAATGTTCATAGTTCCCTTCACTACATCAATGATGACATTAGTGCTGGCCAAGAATGGACGTCCAAATATAAGAGTGGAATTTTCATTCCATGTGTCCTATTCACAAATGATGAAGTCCGTGGGGACAACAAATCCTACTAGACCGACCAGCACATTTCTAACAATTCCAAGGGGGGGTTATAGAATCCAATTTTGCAAATTCAAGGATCATGAACTTTGTCTCCATAACTCCTAGATTGAGATGTTTGTAGGCATGATAAGGCATGATATTGACCGAAGCTCCAAGATCACACAAGGGATCTATAAAAGCCTCACCCCATATCATGCAAGGTATATTCAACCTCTCAGAATCCTCACACTTTAAGGAAACTAATCTACCCTTCTGAGCCATTTTTAACTCCCCATCCATTTTCATCTCAGTTTCATTAATTTTTTTTGAATGTTAAGGTGGCTGCCATCAATTCCATCAGAGTGAATACAATCACAGTCTTCTTAGGATTTACCTCGGTTGAATTAAGTAAAGCTCCCAGCTGATGAGTGGACAGCTGTTTGGAGATTTGCTACAGCTTAACCTCAATGTTCCTAAGGGTTTCTTCTATCCCTTGGATGGAGGCATCATGGTGATTAATTGTTAATTTAGTCCTTTTCATGAAATGTATGGTTTCTGCCTTAAATGCATTTAAATTAGCTTCAAGGTTAGATTGATTCGATTTGGTATTGTTATTGTTGTTATAACCTTATTTATTTGAAGAGTTTCCACTGTTAAAATTTCCATTATTATTGTTGTTACTCCATGTAAAATTGGGATGATATCTCCATCTCAGATTGTATGTGTTGGAGTATGGGCTGTTTATCATGTTGTTTGTCCCATCATTATTGTTCCTTAGGAAGTTAACTTGTTCAGTGTCTGATGGGGCAAAAGGATTATTTAAGGTACAATTTTCACTAGCATGCCTTTCCCCGCACAGCTCACAATACAATTTTTGACACTATTAACAGTCATTTTTTCAAGCTTTTGGTCAAGGGAATTTATGTCATTTTGGAGGGATGTTATTTGGTTCGTCTCATTTATTTAATTTGCTTCTATTTTTCCCACATTCAGCCGTTCATTGGGCCATTGATAAGCATTATTGGCCATCTCCTCTTACAAGTCATAGGCCTCTTCCTTGGCTTTGCTACTTAGAGAGCCACCGGTGGCCGCATCAATAAGAGTCCTTGTTGGTGCGTTTAAACCATTGTAGAAGGTTTGAACTTGCATCCATTGAGGAAACCTGTGATGTGAACATCGCCTCAAGCATTCTTTAAATCATTCCCAGATATCATATAATGTCTCACCCTCATATTGGTTAAAATTAGTGATTTCAATCGGGCTGATTTTGCAGGAGTGAAGTATTTGGCTAGGAATTTCCTAGCCAAATTGTCCCACATGCGAAGCGAGTCGCTCGAAAGAGAGCCGAGCTAACTTTTTGCTCTATCTCTTAGGGAAAAGGGGAAAGCCAGAGTTTAATGACATCTTCAGAAACACCGTTAAATTTAAATGTGTCACAAATCTCAAGAAAAATTGAGATGTGAGAATTTTGGTACTCTGTGACTAATCCACCAAATTGATTATTCTGAACCATACTAAGGGTGGATGGTTTGATTTCAAAATTGATTGCTTCTATGTTTGGCCTAACTATAGCATGTTGAATGCCTCTAATAGTTGGCAAGGCGTAATCTCTTAATGCCATTCCCCTTTGTCCTCCTACAACTTCTATAGGATTAGCTTCTAGATTTTCCATCTCTACTTATTGTTGATTTAAATTCGATTGTTCTCTTCTAGCTCTTAGGTATATTATTTCTATTTTTGGGTCAAAGAGAATTTCAGAATTTCGCTTACTCATAAAATGTTAAGTTTAAAGCTAGCTAGAACAGATCACAACAAACAAGTTTTATAATTTCAGCAATTCAGTTTTTCAACAAGCAAATTTCAGCAAGCAATTTCTAGTAAATAAAAATTTTCAGCAAATATTCTGCAAGTTAAGAATTCAATTTAAGGAAGCAATATAACAAATCAACATAGCAGTTTAGCTACAACAACAATTCAGCAAATAATTTTCAACAACTAAGTTCAGCAGAATTTCAGGTTAGCTCAAATTTCAGCAGTTATAATTTCAATAATTCACATATTTTAGCAATATTAAAGCTAAATTAATAATCTAAGTTACACTACAGTTAGCATAGTGTGATAAAATTACAGAAAATGAAAGTATATGTAAATAAGTAAAAAGTCTAAATCACTATTTACTAGAATATTTTACTTAATACAAAATAGAAAATCGTTCCCCGGCAATGATGCCAAAAACTTGATAGACTGTAAATACACATCTGCGCTAGCATGCAAGTGTTCGTGGTCTGAAGTAATAATTTGGAATGGTGAGTTCCAGATTTATATCATCCATAGGGAACGGTGGTTTTGTTACTAAGTCTTACCTTCTTTCAATAATGTTTAGAAGATTCATATTGGTGTTTTGTTTATTTCCTAGATCAACAATGCAAAGAGCTTAAATTGAGATACTATTAATTAAGAAGAGAGACTTGGGATTTCATTATGTGACTCATAAGGGATAGGTGTTGTATTTAATTTATTTCATTTCATAAAGTACTTGGATTATGCTAATCAAACCATGTGAACATAATATTCCATTGATTAGTCCTCTAATTCTGACTAGTTCAAATCTAGTGTGTAAGGTGAACACACTAGGGTACTTCCTCAACATATAGACTCTTATGAGATCACATTAGATTTATTTTAGAATTCTTACATCTAGGTTATCAAAATAATATTTAATTGGGTGATTTCACAAGCATTGATTCCTACCAATCAGCATCATGCGCTACACACGTGATTTAGCTAAGGGAGAGGATTCATTGGACCTAATGGACTACGTCACATCATCCATGGGTATTTGATGATCTTTCCTTACTTCTACTTTGCTGAGCCGCAGAGCATGATTGGAGGGGGGATTGGCTCACAAGCTTCAACTTCTCAGATGAGCTTATGAAGTGGTGCTAATAAGCTTGAGAACTTGTCACATAGCTCTTAGCTCTATTGCCCTCACTCCTTACTCTTTTCCAATTAGTGAGCATTGGAACATAAGTCTTTTAATGAAGATTTATATTTGATAAACAATCCAAGCATTTAAATTGAGACATAAGAATAAGTAAGCTTTAAACTCAAATTTCAGTCATTACAACTTTAACATACAACACCATACGTCTTACACTCATCACATGACTATGGCCCAACCCTCTCCAAGGAGGGTCTAGCCTTCCATTACAATCACAATACAGAAAGATGCATTCAAAGATAAGAACCTTGACATCAGTTTAACTGTAAAAAAAATAAGATAAAGTTGAGAGAAAATACTAGGAATAGCCCTGAATTTTGGCGTTCTCTAGATTTCTTCTTCTCCTTTCTCTTCCTTCCTTCCTTCAAGCTCCTTATACTTGTCCTTCCACTTGATCTTGCAAAGGTACACTAAACCTTTCATCGGAGAGTTCTTCTTCTCTCCCAGCAGCAATCCCTCCTTCTAGGTCTTAGAATGTCAAATATTGGAACCCTTGTTTGGTTTCAAAATGCTGCTTAAATAGAGAGCTATTCAGCCCTTGAGAATAAATTTTGTTGGCCTTTCATCTTCCATGAATTAATGACAATCCAATTAATGTTATTTCATTTTCTTAGAATACAACATGTCTTATTGTTATTTCACTTTTCCAATTGCTGGGGAAAGCCAAAGGTTTGATTTTTCAGCCTTCCCTACGCTGTCATTAATGCTTTTACTTAGGAAAATCAGCGTCGGGTGCTGTGGCGCACTGTAACGATGGCATCTGATTTATGCTGTCTGGCTCTAGGCATATTGCTTACTGGGGATCCGTCAAAGTGCGTTGTAGCAGCTTTATTCGGAATACTGTTCCGCTACAGCGCGCTGTGGCAGCTTCAATACAAATAATGTTCAATTAAATTATATCCCTTTGATTTATATAGTTTACCTGAAATGATGCTGTGGCTCACAGTAGCGCACTGGGGCGCCCTGGAGAACTTAAAAGTTTGCAAGTTACTGTTCAATTACTTCCCATATAGTTCAGAATAATTTCTTTGAATGTCGCCATGGCCCGCCGTAGCCCGATGGGGTGCGCTACAGCTAATTCCTTCAAGGAATGCAGTTTTTGTTTAGTGTGTCTAGGCGCGCTACGGTGCGCTGGAAGCGCGCGTCAGCGGTTAAAAGCTCATGATTGTGGAAAGTTACCGTTCAATTTGTTCTTCTAATATTAAATATTAATTCTGGGAAATGACGTCGTGGCCCGCTGTAGCGCGCTGGAGCGCACTATAGCAGATTTTCTCCCAGGCTGTGCAGGTCAGGTTCTAGGTCTCTTCTTTCACTCATTCGCCATAGCCAACTGTAGCGCGCTACAGCGGTTTTTATCTAGAATTTTCTCTTTTAGCTCCACCTTATTTTTTTCCAAATTTTCCTAAAAATGTAAGAATTCTAATCAAAGTATGCAAGTTCATATAGTGTTTTGTATATTTTTGCTCACTTATTTTAATATAAATATTGGGTTCATCAGTACTCTTCTTTGTCAATTTTAAATGTCAAATTACTTAGGTGTTTTAATTGTAATCAAGCAACATAATATTCTCTAGGGTGTCCCCTAAATCATACTAAGTTGTGCCTAATGCTCAGAGATGAGCACACGGAGGTTCAATCTCAGCACATAGACCATCACGCGATCGATATGAGTTAATCTGATACTTACGTCTAAGTTCACAAATCTATTGTTTTAGTTGTGCAATCACATGAGCTTATTTCCACAAAATAGCATCACACGCGTCGGTTCATAGTTTAGCCAAGGAGGAGAGTCATTCGGCTAAGTGGGTTATGTCACATCACCCACAAGCACTCAACGTTTCATCGTCCTCGCATAAACTTAGAACGAGCTATGGAGTGCACTTGGTGGCTCTTGGATCGCACGCATCAACTTCTCAGCTTAGCTAAAGGAACAGTGTAACAATGCTCAAGAGCTTGTCACTGGGCTCTCAGCAATTGTGCACATGTTTCTAGCTTAAGCTATCGTGATTAGTGGAGTTCTAAGATTGTGTAATTTTTCTATAGATCTGTTCATCTTTTCAAACCCTAAAGACTTGCATTGATCATCCTCGCACAGCGAATATTGTCATAGATATTGGCAACGAAGACGCTTTACATGCATATCCTTAGTTTTAGAAAGCTAAACTAGCTTGACAGTTTTCCTAGTTTAAAAGCATTATTATAAATAAAATACATTCATGACATATTATTCACCCAAGCATTCTTCATATTAATAATCAAACAGATAATTAAAGAATTTATTCATTAATAATTTTGAGTACAAATACCTTTAAATCCCTAAAATCATTATATACTTATGCCTAACCCTCCCTAAGGAGGGTTTAGGCTGCCATCACAAAGAAGATACAAGATAAGCAAATCAGGATTTTGAACCCTTGCATAGTTCTTGCGGAAAAGAAATTAAGATAGAGATCGAGATACAATACCAGGAACTGATGTCGCGTTCACTAGATGTTATGTCAATCACAAATCTCTTTCCCTTCTCTATGTTCTAATCTTGATTCCTCTTCCCTTTTGGTAGAGTCTATTCCTTCCATGGGCAGGGTTTCTCCTATTTTTCAGCTACTACAGCTCTGAATTCTTTAAACCTTAAATGTAAAAATGGAGAATCCTTTCTTAGTCTTTCTTCTTAGCTTTTATAGATCCAAAATAATGCCCATAGCATTAGAGTAGCCACCCTTTCATTTTCTGAGGAATTAAATAATCTTTTGTTCTCTTGAAAAGGAAAATAATTAAATGCGTTTTGGTTTAAAAGCTGTTGTGGTAAGGTAAAGAGTTTTGAGATTTTTGGCATTCCATATACTACCCTTAATGCTCTTGCCTGGCTGAAACAGTGATTGGCGCTACGACACGCCATAGCGCCAGAGTCTCTGTCTTGAGACCGCTACGACACGCGGTAGCGCCAGAGTCTCTGTCTTGAGACCGCTACGGCGTGCAGTAGCGCTAGAGTCTCTGACTTGCCGTAGCGAGTAAATTTTAAGTCCTATGGCGCAGAGGCGCGCGTTAGCGCCAGAGTCTCTATCATGAGACCCCTACGGCGCGCGACAGCGAGATGCTTTCGAATTTTTATTTGCTAAGTTTGGGCCACAGTTGCTTCCGCTGTGGCGCGTGGTAGCGCCCAGGCATATGTTAGGTTCCGCTATGGCACACGGTAGCGCCAGAGTTTCTGTATTGAGACCGCTGCAACGTGCGATAGCGTGGAGCTCTCTGTTTTAGTCCGCTGCAGCGCGCTGAAGCGCTGGGCTTTCTGTCTTTAGAGAGCTGCAGCGCGCGGGAGAGCGCGGAGCTCACTGTCTTGACCCGCTGTAGCGCGCTGGGGCGCGCCGTAACGGTTTTCTTCCAGAATTTCATAATTCAGCCCAAGTTTCAATTCATCTCATCTTTTGTCCTAAACACAGCAAAAACATATCAAAGTATACATTTCTCATAGAAAAGTGTTTTTTTTATTAACATAATTTACTATAAATCCCATAATTATCAAAAATCATCAATACATTGTGGAGATCAATTTTTCTCATGTCCATGCTTTAATCACATGGCCTCATCCTTTGTTAGATGTTTGTGCCTAACTAAATATGAAATCTCTATGGAACCAATTTAGGATATGATGCTATCTTTGTTTTGTTACTCTCATCTTCATAATTTTGATTAAACATTATGAGAGGCTTCTCTTAAAGAGAAAAAAAACATTATCTAAAATGGGAGCGCATAAGCCCCTTTAACAACTAAGGGATCGAGCATCTGTAATCTAAGAACTTGAACACTTACATTTGTTTTTGTTCTCACATTTAGCGAAATTAGCTATGATAACTTAGCATGGTTCAAATATTATGGTTGGAAAGGCATTTTATGATGAAATTATTTAGGATTTTAGTATTTCTTTTGTCCTAGTTTAATTTTAATGATCACAAAGTTTAATTTTTTATTTATTTAAGAATTAATGATGTTTTCTTAGTGTATAGTTTAAGAAATAGATAATGAAAATGCCTACTTTAAAGTGATTTTAATTACTTTATATTTATTGAACTTATATTAAATCTATTGAATATAGGATAGTTTTTATCTGCTAAATAAAATTGAGAGAGAAAAACTATTTAAAAATTATAATATTTAGTGAACTAGAAAATGACCTAGATGTGCAAAATTGTGTGCTCATAGTGTTGTAATTTTTACAATCTAATTTTTAGATATGCTGACTAGTGCCCTAACCTCCTTCCTAATTGCATCAAAATGAGTTTTAACAGGCATCTAGATAATCCTATTATGGAGTAAGTAAGCCATAAACTATCAAGACATATGCCCAAGCATCAGTAGCCTCTCGTCCAAGCGCATATAGGCTTTGAAAACTCTTACCTAGCTCAAACTAGCTCCCCTCATAATACATATAGATAGTACTTATTTGTCAACCATTAATATCTTCTCTAATAAACCATAACATCAATCTATAAGCATCCTAAGATTAGATCTAATATTAAGGATTTTACCTCATTGATCTCCTCGATTAGGCAAAGTTTACTAAAGAGGGATTGAGAACACTTCACATCGGCATAACTTTGGGAAGGGTGGAAGTTGTGATCTTTGTAGCCAAAGTGTGCAATGGAGGAATCTCTGCAGATCTATTAAGGCACACCTTTGAGAAGGAAGGTAAGTTATGTAGCTCTTGAGTCAAATTTTGAGGAAAAGAGACTTACCATTGAGAAGGAAGGTATGTTGTGTAGCTCTGGAGTCAAACTGTAAAAAAAAAAAGAATTGTATAGGCTTCTCATATGCTTGGCTAAAGAAAATGAATAACTTCATTAAAGTGGGATTTTGAAGGTGGTGAACCTTCAAGGAGTGTGAATATTATCAAATTGTGAATGTAATCCCACCAATCGTTGGCTTCATACTTTTGGTTTTTCTATATTAGTTGCTTGAATTTGTGGTTGTGACAAGATTAAGAGCAGAAAACATCTTGTGCTCAAATGCCCCTACACTATGGATATATAAGTGATTTTTGTTGGGATGTGGATACCATTTAGAACATCATGAAAATATCAATGAAATTCTAGTGAGTTTTTAGGAGGTCCTGGGGTGTTCTGGAACTATTCATATAAAATTTGGGTGCTCCAGCGTGCACTGGCACGTCCTGCATTCGTTGGAGTCGAGGGCTAGGCGACGCGGCGCGCCATGTCGCTCGTCAGGGGGCCCATGCATGCTGTGGCTCCCTGTGGTTTGATATTGGGGACCTATGACTCGAGATTGGGGCACTCCAGCGCACCGTGACACTCACTGAAATCCAGTTGAGGATTTTGGCGGACCACCAAGTATTTTTAGCGACATTTTGGGTCATTTGGGGTCCATGTGAAGCCTAGTTATAAAAGGAAACATATGGGGATGCTTCGTTAAGGAGAGATCAACTCTACTTTGATATTGTGGCTGCTGTTGGTCTCCTTCAACCTAGAGTGAGAGCTAGAGTTTTCTGGAGGAGAAGAAGTTGATCGGGAGGCTTTGTAAGCGTAGATCCATCTTGTTCTTGTTAAGGCAAAACTTGTTGTAACTCTGTAATCTTCTTGTTTATAGTGAATTTTTCTGTGTAGTGTGGCTCCGTGGTTTTTCCAGTTATCGGGTATTCCACATAAAATTTCATGTGTTTGGATGCTTGTGTGATTTATGTTGTAATTCTTCTACTGTGATTTTATTCTTTTGTGCTTTGATAATTTCATTTGTTGCTTTGTAACCACCAACGGTATCCATCCGGTATCGTTTCTGTATGCATTAATAATTCAAGCTCCACAACATAACAATCTCCCACTTGAAAACTGATTGTGATTGGTTCATCTTCAACTAGATCTTCTTCCCCTTGGCTCAACTTTAACAAAGATCGTGGTGTGGCTCACCTGACTTTGTAGCGTTCCAAGGTCAACTAAAGTTGCTTTGTCAAGAACTTCACGTTCTTCATCCTTTCATAGTCATTGATTTTCTTGGAATTTCACTGGGGCAAAAATATTATATTATGTATTGCAATTATTCAATGAAGTTTTCTCCATTGCGCTTTCCCGAGCTCGTATCCCTTTTCATTTGCCATTCCCACACGAATTGATAAAACACTAGAACCTCTCTCTGATACTAATTGTTAGGATCTTTAACCATCAGTTTGGGGTTGTGACAGTATTATGAGCAGAGAACATCTTGTCCTCGAATGCCTCTACACTATGGCTATCCATATGGTTTTAATGAACTGGGTATTGCAATTCTAATTGTGCATGATTGAGAATAACTCCTAGAGCTTTTTTGTGGTAGCTATCTGATGTCACATCATTAAGCCATGATTAAGATGCTTTTATATTCTTCTATCAAGTTTGGAGAAGCAATGTGGCTAAGAAGCAAGGTCATATCTACCATAACTCGATGATCTATGCTAGCCTATCATTGTGTTTGCCACAGCTCAAAGACAATATTAATAGCTCCTTTTACTACAAGGGGCATGAAGCATAAGGAATTGTAATCATTTGCGATAAATGTGGAGAGTTTCTCGTAGCTCGTAGAGCTATAATCTAGGCACAACCCCCTCTTGAAATGGAGATCTTGGCTTTCTTATTGATTGACAGAGTAACCCAAGAAAGAATGGGCGAACTTGAATATCTAAATGTGGAGTGTGACAATTTGCATGCCATCATTTAGATCACAAGCATTCGGCGAGCTTTGAGAGGAAGAAATGGGCGATGCTTCATTCGAATCATAATCTTTGCAAAATGTATAGAAACACTTTAGTTACGCATAGAACTTGCGATTGCAAGTGCCAAGCCTTTTTGGTATCCTTTGAAAAATATAATGAGTTTTCATGGCTATGGATACTTTTTTTGTTGCATAGATGCTACCTTTCCTTTGTTGAATAAGATAGGTTTTAGCCATATCTACAAAATCAGTTTACACACATACAATTTCAGCATATCATTGCTGGCTAATAATTTAAGCAATGCATCTTGCTGGCGTGTGGGGCCATCCCCGTCTGGCTCGCAGAGCAAAAGTCTCGACGCTGGTGCGAGAATAGCATCAAGCCATGTGTACAGTTCAGCAGAGGATACGCTCCGCCGTACTGGACACCTGTCGGTGTTCTAGCGTTTTCTTATTGGGCAGTCGGCCGACTGCTTTGCTAACGGGAGCGCTTCAGATCTCCATGAGACAGACCCTGCAGGTAAGGTTCGATTCTATTTCCTCCAATACATTTGCGCCACGTATGCCCTTCGGCTCGAAGCATCTGAATCCAATGCGTTGAAGCCCTTCTTCTTCTAGGGTGGTTAATCATTTTTAAAATTTATTATCACATATAAAATTAACGCATAGTTCAAATACATTGAGAAATAAGAAATTCACACAACAAAGAGAAGTAAAAATTACAAAAAGTAAAACAATAAAATGGTAAATAAAGGAAATAAAATTTGAAATTTGGACTCATAAATATAAATATAAGGATGAGAAATATTATTTAAATTTACTGTTGTGATATTTAAAAAAGTTCATCTAATAAAATTTTATTAGTGTTTATTTATTTACATTAAAATAATATAAATATTATTATTAAAATTTAAATTGAAATAATGTTCAAATTTTATTGAATGAATTTTTTTAAATATCATATAAGTGGATCTAAATAATATTTCTCTAAATAGTATAACCCATATCATTTATGAGAAACAACACAAACTAATGAGGAGATATATGAACATAGATTACATATTTACGAATCCTTAGTCGCGTTAATATTCATTTTACTTCCCCTTTATCCTAAAGCGTGCTAAGGCTAGGGTATAGTTTCCAAAAACATATGAAAGGTCCTATTTCTTAAACTATTGCAAACGTAACTAGTAGGAAAAAATATCTAAACTCTTAGAACACACATTTAGGCTAGGCTAGCTCAAGCCAAGTCCTAGCCTTAGATGAGCCAAGCACTATAAGGAGATGGTTTTGTCTAGCCAAAAGCATGGCATTGCCTTTAATAGTCATAGGGAAACTTTATGACATGATCTTAAAGCCTAAAACATACAAAAATGACTAAGATATCACTTGAGCTAGCTCATGCTAGCCCAAGCCAGGCACTTGACAAAAATGGTCCAAACAACTAATAAGATGACTTGGATCAACCGCAAATTTATAAAAAATCTCACTTAACACTAAAGAGTATGTTGGCTATTAAAAACCAATTAATCCAAGGATATGCCATGTGGATCACTTGGGCTAGCTCATGATAGCCCAAATTGATCTAAAATGGATGAAGGCCTATAATATGCCAAAGCATTCAAAAGAAAGCTAAGGATTCTGCAAGAACCTTAATAGCCAATACTTTAGACCTAGAATGCTTAGTTCAATTAAAACTAGGCTTAGACTCACTTGGGCTAGCTCAAGCTAGCTCGAGATAAATTGATTGGATCCAATTAAGCCCAAACTAAGGTTTGGCCAAGGTCAGGTCGAATACCACCTAAATGAAGTTAGAGGCAAGTTCCAAGATCTCGAGGCAAGCCTAATCATTGAGGTGATCAATAGGGAGAAATGGCCAAACTTGGGCTAGCCCAAATTTGCTATCTAACTTCGGGCTCAAAGTGAGCCTGAGCCAGGCCAAAGTTGGAATCCAATCAAAAATTACTTATAAAAAGTGTGCTCTTTAGACTTGAGAAATGGGCCAATTAAAAAGGTTAATAGATCAATTATGTGATTATGTAGACACTTTCAAAACCTAACACTTCTTTTGCTCAAACAACAAAACTTAAGAAAATGTACCCAAATATATATTAGTTTTTTCCCTTATATGCTTTTATTGCTGCTTAGCATCACTTCAAGCCTAATTTATATTGATGCTTGGTTTGTTGTATGGAACAAATGATATATGATTAGTTTATTGGACGAACCAAACAAATGACACACACTTAGTTTGTTGTACAGAACAAACTATGATATTGTTATAAAAAATATATATGGAATGCAAAAATACCAAGCTATCGAAGTTGGAACCATCGAGTGTTAGTAGAACAATATCCAATATTCAATCACACAAAGGAATAAGAAAAATACACATCATAAGCATACAAGACACAAGGATAATCTCAGAAGAACACAACAAGATTTACATGAAAAACTCAGTAATGGAACAAATTATAGAGCCACACCACCATAATAAATCCACTATATGAAATATTAAGGTACAGCATTACAGAGGACCTTAGCTTGATCAATAGATGAAGAAGATAACTCCTTAAAAAGCTTCCAACCTTCTTCTCTACAATCCCTTCAAGATCTCTCACTCTAGGTATAGGATGTTTTTAAGCCATCACACAGTCTCATAATTAAGAGATCAAATGAGGTTTATATTTAGCTTAAAACCTAAGATTCCCTTTTACACTTCCCAAAATCAGCCCTCAACTAGCCCTAACTTTGTTTAGCATTTCTGCAAGTACTAGGGTGCGCCTGAGAGCCTAGTGTTTTGTCTGTTAGATGCTCGAGGCATGTCAGGGCACTAGGCACTCAGGGAGGGCTTGGGCACACGCTTTTATGTTGCCTTGGGCTGCAACACGCTTGAATGTCCGCTTCTCTGTTACCTTGTACTGGGGAGTGCCTGGGCGCCCGACTAGTTGTCCCCAAATCGATGCCACATCCCGGAGCCCTTCGAGACACCATTGAGGTCACTGCTGGTGATCCAATCAGTCTCCACAATATAACAATCTCCCACTTGGAGACTAATTGTGATCAAATTATCTTCATTTTTGGATTTCTTCATTAAAGCTATGTCTTTTCTTAGAGAATATGATGTCACTCACATTGCCCTCTATCATGTTCCAAGGTCAACTGAAGCTGCGCACAACTTCAGTTTCTTTACTATCATGGTCTTCATGAACATATCTGCTAGATTTCTTGAAATGTGAAACTTATCTAGCTCTAGTAGACCATCCTCCAATAGTGTTCGAATGAAATGGTATTAAAGTTATATATACTTTGTTCTAGCATAAATGTAGCATTCTTTGCAAGGTGAATCGCACTTATACTATCATTGTAGAGCTTCACATCATCCTGCTCATTGCCCAATTCATTTCCTTGCTCACCTCTATGATGGAAACATACTTAGCCTCCATAGTTGATAAGGAAATAATATTTTGTAGCTTGAAGATTCAACTCACCATTGCACTTACTAGTGTGAAAATATATCTGATAGTGCTCCTCCAACTATCAATGTCTTCTATAAGGTCCGAATCTACAAAGCACTGTAGTGTAATATTAGACTTACAAAGGCATAGTATTTTGTCTAATGTACCCTCCAAATATGTCAAAATCCACTTGACTACTTCCCAATGCTGCTTTCATAGGTTACCCATGAATTTTCAAACCACTCCCATTACATGTGAAATATTCAGTCTCGTGCAGATCATCGTGTACATCAAGCACCCAACCGCTAAAGCATAAGGAACACTCTTTATATGTTTCTTCTCCTCTTCTTTTTTTGGCATTTGATCTTTTAATAGGCTAAAATGACTTGATAAGGGAGTGCCCACTGGTTTTTCCTGACTCATGTTGAACATGTTTTGCACCTTTTCAACACATTCATTTTGAGACAAATTTAGAATTTTTACACTTCAATCCCTATTGATACTTATTCATAAAATCTACTGTCTAGCCCCAAGTACTTCATGTCAAATTATTTTGACATCTGATCCTTCAGCATCTTAATGTCCTCCATGTCTAATCCTGCAATAAGCATATCATCCACATATAGAAAAATGGTGATATAGAAGGACTTGCACTACCTCATGTAGCATTAATAATTTGCTTGGTGTAGCGCCCCGCCCCATCGCCATGTGCAAAAGAGGTAATCAATCGGCGGTGGAGCGGTGCGCCATTCGCGGATGGATTCCCGCATCTCCTCGAATAGCTGAAGATAAAACACTAAAGGCCGATGACTCACAAAAGAAGTTTGAGAGCCAATACTTAAGTACATCACCCAATGGTGATTTGTATTTTAATCAAACTAAGAAATGAGTCCCTATTTATAATACTCTTAGTCTTGGCTAATTTACTATAATGAGACTGTATTCATCTAATCCCTCGAGATAGCACCTGGTCATAAGTCCACATTAGAGTAAATCAACCAATCATGAATACTACTAAAGTAATTCAGTATTATGAGTATACCCTACTATACCCAACTAATAATTTAGGTTTAGAAGATTCTATTTAATCAACAAGAATTATCAAAGCTATTAATCCTTACACTAATGGGTGAGTCCTACACAAGGCTCCAAGGATATGATCAAGGAGATCACTCAAAGTTGATTTCTACCACAAGGGAGAGGTTCCATTCTAAGTGCTTTAGGTGATTCCTACCATAAGGCATCAAGTTCAACTTCTAAGGTTATGAAGGATCATCAAAGTTTCTACCTCAATAAGTTACAAGTTCTTCCTACCTCAATGTATCAATAATTAAGGTCTTTAAATATTTCAAGAACAATCCTATAGCAAGACCCTTAAGATCTCACTTTTCTGCTTCTTAAGTTAACATTCAAGGTTTACTTATTAGACTCAGATTAAAGTGATCAGATCAGATGATTAAAATTCCTCTGATTATTTTTTATTGTACAATCATGGGATAAAATTAAAGATCTTATTAGAGTTAGATCATTTCATAAATCATTGCAAATTTATTATCCACTTATGCTAATAGTCTTATATAAAAGAAAATCAAAGATCTAAAGTTTAAGTTCAGATGATTCAATCACACAAATTCAATATTAATCATAGCACTCCTAATTCAATGATTTAAGATCAATATAAAATCATATGCATTATTAGAATCATGTCAATTGGATTATCTTTCAATCAAGGATGTTTTAGTTAAGGTAATTAAGGTTTAGATCTTAATTAAGACAAGTTAGGGTTTAACCCCTAACCTTACCAAAATTAAGACCAAAGGTTGATTTATAAATCAATGACAAATTAATATATTATTGGTGTATTTTTGATGTCAAATTTTAGATTTAGATTAAGTATCATTTACTCAATTAAGTTCTCAAGGTTCTATTATAGTTTAATGTCAACTAAGCACATTTAGGTGTCTAATTAAATATTATAGTTCTCTAACATACATCTTAATATCATAAAAACCAAAGGAGTTAGCACTTGATTACAACTCTAAAAGACTTAGGTTTCATGCAATTTGATTATTAAGATAAATCTAATCAATACAAGCATTCAAAGATTCTATTATTTAGCATTTGGCACAAAAATACTTATGGCACATAAGAGGTCTTTGCACATGCCATAAAAGGGCAAATTTTCAAAGTTAATTTTTACATAAAATTTTATGCAACGCTCAATTTTGATATAATTCAGTCCCACTAGGGTTCTAGGGATCTTAAAATGCAAAAACAGTAAAGTTTTGGCAATTTCAGTCAATTCTGTGCACTTTTAGAAAATTCTGGACACTACGGCGTGCTGTGGCACACTGCGGCATGCTGCCGCGCTTTCAGGCACTGCGGCGCATGATGGACCTAAAATATGTCTGCGCTTGCACGCAAGTGTACGTGGTCTGAAGTAATAGGTGGAAAGTTTAGTTTCTGAGATTTATCGAATCTCAGGGAATTGGGTGTTTTGTTACTAAGGTATATTTATGATCACTAATGTTTAAGCTATATATATATATTATTTAAATTGGTTCCTGAACAAGCACATCAACTCTTAGTAGAAAATAATTCTGATAAAAGGAAGAGGAGAGGTGTGTTTCTCCCACATGATTTGATAGATAACTTATGTATGACGATTCCTCAAGCGTTCATCTTTTCTTTACTTAGTTTTTAATCAAGTGCACATTGTCCTTCTTAGAGTTTTAACTCAAAGATTTACAAGTTCAAATCTCATGCATGGAATAAATACACAGTCGGTTCTATTTCAGCATAAAGACCCTTATAAGATTTTAGATTTTTAGTTTTCCTCTCATCTCTTGATCATAGAGATGAGGGTTATGTAGTTAAGATATTACAAGCATTGATTTCACTAAGAGTGTCACATGCATCATGCATAGTTTAGATGAGGGAGTGATTTTATTGGGCTCAATGACTATGTCACCTCGTTTATTAGCACTCAATGAATCTATTCCCTCCATCAAGTATGCTGAGCAACAAAGCTTAATTAGTGTGTCTTAGCATCACACGCTTCAACTCTTTAGTTGATCATAGATCAAGGTGCACTGAGCTCAAGAACTTTCTCACATAGTTCTAAGCTCTCATGCACTCATCTCACATCTTATTTAATTGAAGTTATTTTATTAGAAAGGGTCTCATTCTACAGGGACCTACAGAATGGAAAGAGGAGTTAAACACGTCTGTTTAACTTGTGGAAAAAATCAAGGTTTCAAATATAACTTACACTCAAATATTCACCCTCTAAGAATATGAGGATCCTTATTTCTCTAATTTAGCCTGCCCTTGGCTACTTCAATTAGCAACCCCTATTATTTTAAATGTGAAAGTTTTATTTTTGCACAAAGTCTTATATGAATGATTCAAATGAAGAAGGCTTAAAGCTAAGCAAGCATTCAAAGAAAAATTCAATAATTGCAACTAAGTGATATCCAAAATTATCTAATTTTTAATGATCTGCTTAACAATTGGAGTTAATTGAGCTCATATTTAACTTTGAGATATTAATCTCAAGTTAATTATAATTAATAATAATAATTGGAGTTTTGAAAATAATAATTTCATTTCATTTATTATGATATGACAAAATAATTTATAAGTATAATCAATGCAAATAGAAGTTAGTTTTAATCTATTCCTAAGCCATAAAATTCAAATAATTTACTTAATCATGGCTTAGGTGACTAGTAGGAAAGGATTAAGGTTATGAAATTAATAATATAAAAAATTATAAGTTAAGATTTAATTCACTAAAACTCACTAGCTAGGTTGTAACTTGAAAGTTCTATCTAAATCAAATACTAATCTAACTAAGTCATAGTTTGAAGGATCCAATCAATTAAGTACTAATCTAGTTAGGCTGTAATAAAATGAAAGTTTTAAAGTAAATAAAAGATGGGATTTAAGAACTGTGAGTTCTAAATATTCTAATAGCTATAAATTAATGAATTCAATAGGATTCCTAAATTACTCTAAGTGAATTAAGATTTCTATTATTAACTCATAAATGATTCAAAAGAATCCTTTAAGATTTAGGATGAATAAACTAGGCTCTAATCTAATGACTAAAGGCTAGTCCTAATTGATTCAATAATTTATAATTATAAAGGCATTAAGGCTTACAACTCTTAATGGATGTAACAACTAGATCTAGGGATCAACTACAATTCAAGTGTAAATTATTCTTAGGGTTTTTACCTTATGGTTGAAAGGCAAATCAAGCAATTTGTAATTGATTCATATATCTAAAAAGTGAGAACTAAGCTCAAACCTAAGTAATATAATTTGATATGGGGAATAATAAATGTGGCATGTTAGCTATCCTAGGATTTTATAATACCTAAAATATGTCTTCTAGAAAATTAGAATTATCACAATAACACTAATTAAAGTCAATAACCTAAAATCAACAATTGTTGTCCAACGAAAATGATTTACATATTAACGGAAATGATTGTGGAGACTCATCATAGCTTTTTAGATGTGTTCCTTATATAGTCCTAGGCTATGTTTATCTTAGACCACGAGTCTAAGATACTTTCTTTACTATATAAGCTTTACACTCTCTATCTTCAGTATTGTGTTTTGCTTACTTACACTTCCTTTAAAATACATTATATATTGCTTAATTTCAGTTAATGCTTTATTGTTTATTTTACTTACTCAGCATAAGTTCATTGAACATATACATGCTTTTCTTCATTTACTTTCATATGCACTTTAGTTCTTTCTAGCCTATTTAGGATACTTTTACCCTTGTTTTATTTATAGGCTAAGATATATATTTATGTGAGTATTCTTACTCACTTTGTCTTTTATTTACTTACATTTTTCCACATTTTCATGCTTACCTTTTGGCATCCTTGCTTATGCAAATTTTTGTAACAAATAGTAATATCCAATTAAATTAATATAATGTTTAGCCTAATCTTAAATTGTACTTAGACTATTTAGTCTAACTAGATTTTCTCTTTCTTAGCTTTGTCCTATCATATTTAAATATAAAAATGTGATAGATCAGGTGTATTTGGAGGCTAGTGGAGCTGGACCAAGTGCATAGCTTAAATTGCTTCCACTTATAATATAATAAAATTATAGCTTATTAATATTGCATATGAGCTATTACTTTCCTTTTAATTTACTAATGGTTTGTAATAATTAAGTCATTTATTTTTACCTTTATTATGCTTGTGTTGGAGTTTAATTAAGTACTTAAATGCTTAAGATGAGATGAATGGATGAATGTATATAAATGAATATTAATTAAATCATTAGTTGCATATTTACTTTGTATATTAATTGGAATTAGTTGTATTCTAAATTTGTGTATAGTATTGGAAAATAGTTACTTGTTTAAGTTGAGAATCTCTCCTTATCCTCTTGTATGTATTAAGTGATAATTGAATTGTGCATACTCTAAGATAGATAATTGTTACATATGTGTTTTTCTCACTCTAAACCTATTAGAATTATGAACAAGTAATCCCATATAACGGATTGACTTTACTTTAGAATTGGAAATAAATAATCTCATGTAATGGATTGACTTTATATTAGAATTGTAAATGAGTAAATCCTATGTAATGGATTGACTCTATATTAGAACTGGAACTAAAAAATCCTATGTAACGGATTAATTTCATGTTAATTTTTGGTTGTTATTCCTTCAATTTAATCTTCCATTGGAATGGAAGACTTGTATGTCTAAATTTCAGGTGTTTCTTTAGCCAATTACAGTAAAAATTATGCCAAAATTTTTAAGAATTTAATGACTTAGAAATTTTATTGTAAATTATAGACTCATATTTTACATGTTAAATACTTATAACTTTTATATCTAGAATTGCAAGTATTCATATCAATTGCTATTAAATTACATTCCTACATGTCCTTACATGTATCACATGATTAATTTATTTCATTCTCATATGCATTTCATATAATGTTTCAATATAATTCTTTCTATCTTAACTTGAGACCCTCATCTAAATTCTTGGCTAAACATAATATCTAATAATTTGGATTAGTTTCTTTCTAATATAATATTAGATATTGTGGTGACATATCAATGTTGAGTTTAGTGATTCTCAATATTGGGGTCATCACACTAGTATCCTTATCCTAAGTATTAGATAAATGCATACATTGGATTTAAAATACAACATGAATAATCTAATATATGTATAAAATATCATCATTTTTAGTATACTAATCATATCACAATATTAAGTATAAGTAATATATAAATAGAGTGTGAAAACTAAGCATACATCCAAAAATATTTATCACAGAAACTGAATAAAAATATTCATCTCAGAACAGAAAGGTAAATTTATCTAGAAATTATTACAAACGGTTTACTAAAATAATACTAAAATGAAGTCTAAGTACTGAACTGAAATAACTAATCAAAAATAGTAAAGCTGAAGGAGAAATCCACTAAGACTTTATAAACTCCTCTGGAACCTTTTGAACGTTCTCCTAACACGGCTCAATAAGCTACTCAGGATCTAGCAAATTATTGGATCCTGAAAGTATCATGTTTAGACAATAAGATAATACGTCTAACACATCAAAACTAATCTAAACAGTTCTAATTATTTAATTAATATTTAAATAATGTAAATCGAGCTGCAGAAAAATTGTAAAAGTAACTGAAAATTTAAAACTGTACAAAACTGAAGTAAATTAAAGCTGATATTATACTAAATACTGAAAAAAGAATAAAAATAGTATATGATCTGAAACTGAGTAAATAACATATAAAATTATGTTGTATGTCATTGAAGTCATCCAACTGTATATGTCACGATATTGTATGCTACTGATATGCAACCAAAATATCACTCAACTGCTATGAGTCATACAGTCCATTGTCTACATACATCCAGTTGGGAATACAGTTTCTTTGATGCCAATGCATCTTGAAATTCCTCGATCGATGTATGCAACATTCTATAACCCATAAACTATCAGTAATACTCATAAATCATACTTTTGTTCATGCTCATGTCTCTACACTACATGCATTAGAATCCAGAAATCTAAAAAATGCTTTAAAATCAGATAATAAATTAAATGTTTCTATTGTGCAGAATCCATCTAAATGGATTATGACTCCTAGTCCTAATTTCAATAAGTTGTTTTTCTTAGGATTTTACTCAAAAATCATCAGTTGGAAAGTTTGTATACACATATTTAGTATATTTCCAAGAAAAGTGAATTTAACACATATTTTATTTATGATGCACCTGTTGAAGCGATCTTCGATAGGAGGCATCACTCGATGGTGATTTATATCTTAAACTAAGATATTAAATACTCTAATTATAGGCATACTTAGTGTCCTAAAGAGGGTGACTTGAATTACTTAGTTTGTTTAAAGTCGCCCTATTGAAGCGATCTTCGTTAAGAAGCATCCCCTGATGGCAATTTTTATCTTAATCAAACTAAGGATTTAAGTCCCTAATTATAACACTCTTATGATTGATTGATTTATTATAAGTGGGATTATATCCGACTAAACTCGTAAGATAGAACACATAAATAGTCCTACATTAAAGTGAATCAAATAACCTTGAATACTGCTGAAGTAATCCATTATTATGGATATACACTACTATAATCAACTAATAATTTGAGTCCAGTCAATTCTATTTAATCAACAAGGATCACCAAAGCTATGAATTCAGACTCTATTGGTGAATCCTACACAAGGTTCCAAGGGTGTGACCAAAAGGTCACTCCATATAGGTTTCTACCATATGAGAGAATTCTCATTCTAAGTACTTTAAGTGATTCTACCACAAGGGTCTAAAATCAAACTTCTAAATTAAAGGAGGAGCATCTAGGTTCCTACCTTAAGATGTCACAATAAGTCCTTTCTACTGCAATGTGTTAACATTTGCTAAGTCTAATATTATTACCATACAAAACTTAATGTAAGGTCATCAAGATCTTACATATCCAATATCTATGCTAAGAAATTCATAAGTTTTATTTACTAAGCTTATTTTGATCAGATTAGATGGGTAAACCCATCTGATCAATACTTATACTACAATTATGGGGTATAATTGAGAGTATTATTAAGATTTTATCTTGTAATAAATTAACATTATTTTATAATTATCTTCATGCTAATAGTCTTATATAAGAGAAAATCAAAGGTCTTAAGCTTAAGTCCAGATATTTAATCACATAAGTTCTTTAATTACCTTGACACTTATAATTCAATGAGTTAAGATCAATATTAATTAGAGGTGTTATTGGAATCATGTCAGCTGAGTTATCTTATAATCAAGTTGATTGATTAAGTGATTAGGGTTTAGATCTTAATCAAATATGTTAGGATTTAACCCCTAGCTTTACCAAATTAAGATCAATAGTTAATTTATAGATCAATGATAAATCAATGCATTATTAGTGTATTATTGATGATAAATTTCAAATTTAGATTAAGTATCAATTACTTAATTAAGTTCTTAAGATTCTTAAGTTCAAATATAGCTTATATCAAATTAAGTAAATCAAGGTGTCCAATTCAAAGTTAAAATTCTCAAACATCACATTGATTAAAATAACGTGTAATTAAGGCTAATCAAATATTTAAATCAAACACAAAAAGGGATTAGCACTTGATTACAAATGTAAGGCAATTAAATTCCATACA
Organism: Gastrodia elata; assembly: GCA_016760335.1. Classification (NCBI taxonomy): domain Eukaryota; kingdom Viridiplantae; phylum Streptophyta; class Magnoliopsida; order Asparagales; family Orchidaceae; genus Gastrodia; species Gastrodia elata. Next base: position 41,831,522 of record CM028677.1, read on the forward strand.
ATTTGGTTATTAAGTTCCACTTGGTCACACAAAAAATCAAGGATTCTAACATTTATAGTTGGCACAAAATATTCAAGCAATTTTCTATGAGATTTATAATATGACATTTAGGGTAAAATGGTGAATTTTCCATTGAAAGTCACCTACACATTCATAAAATGCTTAATTTTACTAAATTAAGGTTTGATTTTGATATATTTCAGCCGTATTAGGGTCCTATAGTCATTAGAATGCAAAAACTCACAAATCCGGGCAATTCTGGACAGTTCTGGGCACTTTCGGGCATTTCTGGGTGCTACGATGCACCGTAGCGCCTTCTGGCCGAGAGCCAAGCGCTCTCAGGCGCTGCAGCGGATTTCAGCGCTTTCAGGTGCAGCTGCGCACTGCAATAGATTTTAGCACTGTGGCGCGCTACGACGCCAGAGTTTCTGAGAGCTGGATGCAACGACTTGCAGTAATGCTCCCTGGCCGAGAGCCAGGTACTACAGTGCGCTACAGCAAATTCAACCAAACTCGGGCGCTACGACGCGCATAGCGCCCGAAGGTGATTTCGCTTGTGAGAATATCGTAATGGGTCTCCTTTCACACTCAAATATTCCCAACCTCTCATGTGGTGCCATGTACTAATGGAAAGGTCTTTCCAATACATTTCAATTGATACTAAAATTGACATGAACAGATTTTTCTAATGAACAAAAAATGATACCCTACCTATGGGTATACAAAATTTTACTATTTTTGACAGAAATTTTAATGGAGGAATGAGCTTCAATCAGACTCATTTAAGTCTGATTGAGGCTCCTGATTACATCAAGACGCTATGCACGAGTTAACAAAAATATCATCCACAGCATTTTGATAAATCAGGGAGAGAGTAGCCAAGAAAGTAAAATAAATGGGTACTTTGGTTAGGAAGAAGATAACTCAATTTTCTTCAGGTCACGAAAAGAGAGAATCTTCAGCTTAGGGTAGAGCTTGGGGAGGAAGAAGGGACCTCAACTTAGTAAAAATAGAGGGGGGAGGGGCTGAGCTTCCATCTTATAGGAGAAGAAGAAGAGCTCGGCCTCAGCAAAATGAAAAGGCATGGCTGGAATGGGACTTGAGCAAAAATGGAGGAAGGATGAGGCTTCCTTATGTGTACCAAGTTTAGGAGTGAGAGGCTGACAGGCATAGTTAAGGGGAGATATTTTAATAAAATTAATTAATTAGAAAATTGAAAAATTTAAATTGATCTCAAAATAAAAATTCGACTTCGTCGTTGCGAGCGTCACCCCTAAATTAGCTAGGGGTGATGTTTTGAACGTGTTTGGAAGTCGTCGAATTTTTGCGAATATTTTAATATATTTAAAATACACCAAAAATTAAATAATTAAATAATCATCAGAATCAAAATTTGACTTCACCATTGGATGCCTCACCCCTAAATTAGCTTTGGGTGAATTTTCAGGATTTTTTGGAATCCACTTATTCATCCAATTTTTAATTAGACATTGGATTAATAAGAAATTAAAAATAGTTATTTATTTTAAAAAATTCATTTTCTCTCCCCCTTAACTGTGTCTGTCAGCCCCTCACTCATGAATTTGGCACACACATGGAAGCCTCATCCTTCCTCCATTTCTTCTGCTCAAGTCCCATTCCATCCACGCCTTCCCTTTTGCTGAGGCCAAGCTCTTCTTCTTTTCCTATAAAATGGAAGCTCAGCCCCTCCCCCCTCCATTTTTGCTCAGCTGAGGTCCCTTCTTCCTCCCCAAGCTCTACCCTAAGCTGAAGATTCTCTCTTTTCCGGACCTGAAGAAAACAGAGTTATCTTCTTCCTAACCAAAGTACCCATTTGTTTTATTTTCTTGGCTACTCTCTCCCAAATTTATCAAAATGATGTGGATGATATTTTCATTAGCTCTTGCATAGCATCTTGATGTAAGAAGGAGCCTCAATTTGACTCAAATGAGTCCAATTGAAGCTCATTCCTCCATTAAACTTTTGTCAAAAATAATGAAATTTTGTATCCGTAGCTAGGGCATCATTTTATGCTAATTAGAAAAATTTGTTCATGCCAATTTTAGTATCAATGGAAAGGTCTCGAAAAGATCTTTCCATTAGTATATGGCACCATACATGAGGTTGGGAGTATTTGAGTGCGAAAGGAGACCCATTATGATATTCGCACAGACGAAATCACCGTTGGGCGCTATGCGTGCCATAGCACCCAAGTCTCGGGTTGAATCTGTCGTAGCGCACCGTAGTGTTTAATATCTCATGGTCGCCTCGAAACACACAAAACCTCAAAATTTTGTTCAAAATGTCTCTTCCAACAACAGATACTCCATAGTAAACACGACCAAATGTCAAAGCATACCAATGATCGTACTCCCAATACTGGATGAACAATTTGGTAAAATGTTTTAGTACAATCCTAAAGTCTGCTATCTGAAAGTTTGATTAAGGTTTAAGTTAGAAATTTAAATCATTTATTTAACTGGAAATGCGTTTATTATCCTAGGATGTCATTCACTTATTCTTACTATACTGTGTTATTTGCTTTTGGATGAATGGATATGTTTATCTTAACTTAAAGTTCTCAACTTAGCTCTGATACCAACTATGACGACCCCAATATTAAGAATCACTAAACTCAACATTGATATATCAATATAATATCTAATACTAGATTAGAAGGAAACTAATCCAAATTATTAGATACTGTGTTTGGCCAAGGATTTAGAAGAGGGTCTTAAGTTAATATGGAAAGGATTTTTATGAAAAACATTATGTGAGTTACATATGAGAATGTGAATTTAAAAGCATATGATATGAATACTTGAAAAAAATTTAGATGAAACTGATGATTTTTAAGGGTTTATGAGATCAATTCGCAAACTAGCATGAAGTTCTATCCAAGGAAAAAACATTCAGTTTATATCTAAATGAAAATGACAGTTATAACATAGGTAAAAGGGATGCCCTAGATTAGGGTTGATGGTAAACTTGAAAACCCTAAATCACTCTAGGTTGCATTGAGCTTATCTGAGTTTGATTTAAGATTTGAGTTTTGGGTTTAGACAACACAGCTAAATATAATGCTGATAATAACTGGATAATTAAGGATATACCTGAAGATTCAAAGCCCTCAGCAAAAACCCTATTGGCAACCCTTGATGGTGAGCATGGTTCGCTTGGACTCCTCAGCAGACTGGAAGGAAATGAATGCTAGGAAGATACTCTAAAAAAAAAATGAGTAGAGGAGGAATTAGGGATTAATTGCACCTGAGGAGCTTGCCATTCCTCCACTAATCTCTTGGTAGAGTATGACATCTGTGAGGGTGGAAGACGTACAGAGAACTTGATTTGGCCGTTCGTTTGATCGCGCGATAGGCTCGATTGAATCAAGGACTTCATATCTAACCTTAAAAATGATCGTCGGCTACGATCGCGTTGGACCGCTGTCCCGTGCGCTGGCCTCACGTACGGGATCAGCGTGGATTCTAAAATATCTGCTTTTAAAATTATTTCATTTATAATTATATTAATAAATTTAATTGCATTATTTAATTAATTAATTATACCCAAATTATTAATCAAAATTAAATGACCAAACGTAGTCCAAAAAATCCCAAAAATTCACCCTTATCTAATTGAGATGTGGGGAACTCAAAAATAAAATCAAATTTTTGATTGGAGGTCAATTTAGTTAGCTTAATTTTCTGAGTATTTAAATATTATTAAAATATTTGAGAAAAATTCGACGACTTCCAAACATTTCCAAAATACCATCCATAGCTAATTTGGGTGTGGTGAGTCAAATGGTGGACTCTATTTTCGATTATGAGATCAAAATAAATTAGGCATTCTCAGAATTATCAGAAAACTAGGAAATATTGGAAATTGCCAAACGATCTCCAAATTGCATGAAAATTGAAATGGAAGCTCCTAATACTATTATAAGATTAATGGAAAAAGATTATAATCAATTAAGTTACTAATTAATGGGTAATAATACTAGGATTATTACAGACTCCCCTCCTTAAAAAGAGTGTCGCCCAGACACACAACAAATAAACATAAGGAAATTAAAAATGCAAAAGGAAGTCTAAAGAAATGATAACAAAATTGAAAGAATTAAATCTACCTGATTAAGAAAATAATTATGATAACTTGTTTCGCATATCATCTTCTTTCTAGCACGTGGCTTTACCAGCTAGATGATTCTGCATGTGGACTTTAATCATAGGAATGCTGCTGTTTAATAACTGCTTAAGGTCCCACCTTAGAATTATAATAGGTTTAACAACAAAAGTCAGATTGGGTTGCAATTCCATTATAGGTATCTAAACATGCAAGTTAGGATCTAGCAAACACCTTCTTAGTGACAAAATGTGAAATATATTATGCACAACCGAGAAGTCTTCTGGCAACTCTAATATGTAAGCAGATGTTCCAATCCTCTCTATCACTTCAAAGGGTCCTAAATACCTTGGACTCAGCTTTCCAAAAACACCAACTCTACACACCATGCATCGGACTAACTTTAAGATAAGTCCTATCGCCAACTTGGAACTCCAACTGACGATGACGAGCATCATGATATTTCTTCTGTCTATCCTGAGCTGTGATCATATTGTGCTTGATCAGTTGAACTCTCTTAGTGGTCTCTTCTACTAAATCGAAACTATAAAGTTGAGAGTCTCCTACTTTACTCCAAGCAACTAGAGTTGTACATCTCCTTCCTTAAAGAGCTTCATAAGGAGCCATACCAATACTGGACTGATAACTGTTATTATAAACGAACTCAACTAACGCTAAATGATCTTCCCATGATCCACCGAAGTATAGAACACAAAGACGCAAGAGATCTTCCAAAATCTGATTAACACGCTCAGTCCGACCATCTGTCTAGGGGTGAAAATAAGTACTCAATGCTAAAATCATCCCCAAGTCTTGCTGAACAGCTGACCAAAATTTGGAAGTGAATCTACTATATCTATCATAAACTATACAGTTCAATGTACCATACAAATGAACGATCTCCTTAAGGTAAGTCTTGGCTAACTTCTCAATAGGATCAGTCTGACGAATAGCTAGGAAATGAGCTGACTTGGTGAGTCTATCAACTATCACCCAAATTGAGTTAGAACTAGACCTACACTTAGGCAGTCCTACAATAAAGTGTATGGAAATGTTGGATCACTTCCATTCAGGAATATCTAAGGGTTTAAGAAGTCCACCAGGCTTCTGGTGTTCAGCCTTGACAAAGGAACATGGATGGCACTTGGAAATGAAAATGGCTATATCTCGTTTCTTGCTGGACTGCCAAAATGATTGCTTGAGATTTTGGTACATCTTACAACTACCATGGTGCACTGCATAACCAGAGTTATAAGCTTTAGACAATACTTGTAACTGTAAGCTTTTAGGAATCCATAACCCAGACTTCTAAAATATTACACCTTCATTATCAAGATGTAAATTCAGATCTTTTTCCACCAATGATTTCAGAAACTAACGCAAGATTACTCGAATCTTCCTTCTGAGCTTCGACAATCTTGGACTTTAGAGAATCATCTGACTGAATAGTAAATAGTAGAGTGCCCAAATCAACTAAACTGATCAGCTCAAGATTCAATCTGACAAAATCCTCGATCAAAGATTCATTGAAACAAAGGAAAGATAAAGTCACTTTACAACTTAGGGCATCAGCTACAACGTTAGCTTTACCTGGATGGTATTTGATTTCTAAATCATAGTCGCAAAGTAACTCTAGCCACCTACGCTGACGACAGTTAAGTTCTTTTTGAGTGAAGATGTACTTCAAGCTTTGATGATTAGTAAGCATCTCACACTTAACTCCATACAAGTATTGTCTTTAGATCTTAAGAGCAAAAACTATCTCTACAAGTTCTAGATCATGCACAGGATTATTCTTCCCATTAGGCTTAAGTTGTCTAGAGGAATAGGCTATTATGTGGCAATCTTGCATCTAAACACAACCAATCCCTATGTGACGATAACAATATTGAGTAATAACGAATCTTAATATTGATACGTCACCATAACATCTAATACTAGATTAAAAGGAAACTAATCCAAATTATTAGGTGTTGTGTTTGGCCAAGCATTTAGAAGAGGGTCCTAAATTAAGATGGAAGGGATTTTGTGAAAACATCACATGAAATAGATATGAAAACATGAATTTAAAATGAACATATGATATAAATACTTGCAAATTTAGATGTAAGAAGTTTAATGATTAGCATATGAGATATGAGTGTATAATATGCAATATAAGTTTAAGTCAATTAAATCTTAAAAATTTCAGCATGACCTCTACTGTATTTGGTCAAATGTACACCTGCAACAATAACATATAAGTCTTCCATTCCAATGGAAGATTAATTAAGAGTATAACAACTTTCCAATTCTAATATAAAGTCAATCCGTTATATAGGATTGTTTATTTTCAATTCTAATATAAAGTCAATCAGTTACATGTGATTGCTTATTTTAGTTCTAATATAAAGTCAATCCATTATATGAGATTGCTTATTTCCAATTCTAATATTTTAAAGTGAGAAAAACATATAAAGCAATTTTTCTACCCTAGGGTACACACATCCTACATCATTTATATTTATAGGAAAATGAGAGAATGATAACTAAATTTCCAGTTAAGTATACAACTAGATTTCCAGTTAGGTATTCAACTAAATTTTTATTTAAGTATATATTCATATATATATATATATATATATATATATATATATATATATCCATTCATCCATAACTAAGCATTTAAGTAAGGAGTTTAACTTACAATACAAGCATAGTAAATACAAAGTAAGAGACTTTAGTTATTACAAACCATAAATAAACATTATAAAGTAAATAAATGAAAATCTCTCTCTCACTTTTAATATAAAGCAAGAATTTTAATAAATTAAGTGGAAGTATTAAAATTTCTTTAAGTGCTTGGCCCAGCTCCACTAGCCTCCAAGTGCACCTAATCTATCATATTTTGGCATTTGAATGTGATAGGACAAAGCCAAAAAAGAGGAAATATGGTTAGACTAAACAGTCTAAGTACAATTTAAGATTAGGCTAAATATTTTATTATTTATTTTAGATATCACAACTAGTTACAATATAAGCACAAGTAAGGGTGCAAAAATAAAAGTAAAAAAATTTGGAAAAGAAAGTAAGGAAAAGGAAAAAGTAAAGTGAGTAAGAATACTCCCATAATTTTCCAATCTAGCCTGCAAGAAAAATAAGGGTAAAAGCATCCTAGATAGGCTAGAAAAATACTAAAGTGTGCATATGAAAGTAAATAAAATAAAACATGTATATGTTCAATGGATTTATGCTTAGTAAGAAAAGTAAACAGTGAAACATTTAAATGAAATTATAACAATATTCATTACAAAATAAAAGGACTGTAAACAAGTAAAGTACAGTACTAACATAGAAAGCACAAAGTATAGCAATTGAAGAAAGATCTTAGACTCTCAGTCTAAGATTCACATAGTCTAGAACTATGGAAGGTAACATAGCTAAAAGCTATGATGAGTCTTAATAATCTATAAGATTGAAGAAGATCTCATATTTTAAATTATTAAAGTTGTTTTAGGAAGTACTCATTCTACGGGCAAATACAGAATGAATGGAGAAGTTAAACATGTCTGTTTAACAAGTAAAGGAAAGCGGGATCAAAATAAGTAACACTCACATTCACCCTCTCAGAATATTGGGTCTCCTTATTACTCTTTATTATCTTGCCCTTGGCTTATCCAGTAATAAAAACCCCTATAGTTTTTAATGTGAAACTTTTATTCATGCACAATATCTTATATGAATGATTCAAATGAATAAGGCTTAAAGCTAAGTAAGCATTCAAGGAAAATTCAATAGTTGTAACTAAGTGATATCCAAAGTTATCTAATTTTTAATGATCTACTTAATGATTAGAGCTAATTGAGCTCCCAATTGACTTTGAGATATTGATCTCAAGTCAATTGAAAATAATAATAGTAATTGGGGTTTTAAAAATAATAGTTTTAATTCATTTATTATGATATGACAAAATAGTTTATAAGTATAATTAATCCAAATAGAAGCTAGTTCTATTCTAATCCTAAACTATGAGATTCAATCATAATAATTAAATCAAGGCTTAGGTGACTAGTAAGAAAGATTGAGATTAAGAAATTATCAAACTTAAGGAATTCGAAGTTAAAGTTAATATATTAAAGCTCAATAGTTAGGTTGTAGCTTGAAGACTCTATCATATCAAGTACTAATCTAGCTAGGTTATAATAAAATGAATGATTTAAAGTAAAAAAGATGGGATTTAAGAACTACAAGTTCTAAGTATTCTAATAACTAAAGTTTTATAGAAAATCAGTAGGATTTCTAAATTACCCTAAGTGAATTAGGATTTATATTACTAACTCTTAAAGAAATCAAATGAAGACTTTAAGGGTTAGGATATATAAACTAAGCTTTAGTCTAACACTAAAGGTTAGTCCTAGCTGATTCAATAATTTATAATTACAAAGGCATTAAGGCTAACTACTCTTAATAGATGTAACTAATAAATCTAGGAATCAGCTACAATTCATATTTAAATCAATCCTAGGGTTTCTACCTTTGGGTTGAAAGGTGAATCAAGCAATTTGCAATTGATTCACATATCCAAAAGATGAGAACTAAGCAAGAACATAAGTAATATAATTTGATTTAAGAAATAATAAATGTGACATGTTAGCTATCATAGGGTTTTATAATACCTAAAATATGCAATCTAGGATATTAGAATTTATCACAATAATACTTAATTAAGAGTTAACAACCTAAAGTCACTAATTATTGTCTAATGGAATTAATTTATACATAATTGAAATTCTTATATCATAAGGAGAAAAATGATACTAAGTATATCAAATTTGGACAATATTTGAAATTTAGGATTTTCGGGACTCCTACTTAGGGTTAAAGTGATTAAGAAAATTAGGGTTCAAATGTTAAATTTGATTCATATTATTATTCCTCATATTTTCATGAGTGAAATGACCTATTTGATAATTTAATTTGGATATTAAATAATCAAATTAGGTCACATGAAATGATGAATTATATTTATAATTAATTAATTAATCCTAAATATTGACTAATTAAAATATTTATCAAAATAGAAACTAAATTTCATATTATTAATCTACACATTTTTGTGATCAAAATAATATATAATATTGTATTATTTGGTTATGTATAATTAAAGTTATGATTAAAATAAAAATATGTATTTAAATTAACCAAATTTTGATTAACAATCATCTGCTAATCTATTAATGGCACAAAAATTTAGGGCATGCAAATCATAAGTGAGGAAATTCATACGGTGGCTGTCAACGTGGAATTCTGCGATGACAGTGGGACCCGTCGCGTGAATAAACACACTGGATCCAGACCGCGGGCCGATCACGGGCCGTGACACGGATTTGGCTCGCAATCCACGGGTCGTGATGACTTTGGCCCAAAGTAAGGGGATCGGGTCTTAACGACCCGACCCAAAATTTGAGTCAGAACTTCACCCGACGACCAGGACTAGGGCTTGGACGAACCAGTGATTCCGGCCACTCCATGTTACGACCCACATGCCGTTCGATAGATCTCGAAGAGATGTATCGAATGGTACCAAAAATAGAGTCAGTGATTGATCCCATCACAAGAAAATCCTAACCCTAATTAGCCTAGGTTAAACAAAAATGGTGATGAAGTAATGAAGATAACTGCAGATAGAGTTTATATTCTAGACTTAATATGATTTTATTCAGCCTAATTCATTATCAAAAGTTCACTTAAAGTTTCAGAATAAGCATTAAAATGGTTATTAGAACAAGAAGTAGAGAAGAAGGATACCTTTCAAAGCTTCTCAATCGTCTATGTCGGCTGAAATTTGCGGCACATGATTGAAAGCAGTAGAGAAGACGTACAGTCTTTTGATCCAGATCGTCAGATCAAACGCTCGATCCAACGATCAGATCCTTCTGATTAAAATGGGACCGTCAGATCTTCCCCAAACAACGCTCGACGACTAGGATTGCGACGAATTGCTATTTCGTGCAATGCCTGCTACACCGGATCTCTGCCATATCTAATTTACGCTGATGGAATTTAATATATTTAATTATATTATTTAATCTCTTTTCTTTAATCAATTAATTAATTATACCCAATTTAATAATCAAAATTAAATTACTAAATGCTCTCCGAAAAATCCTAAAAATTCACCCTTACCTAATTGATGTGCGCAAAACTCAAAAATAAAATTTTAATCGGAGGTGAATTTAATTATCTTAATTTTATGGGTATTTAAATATTAATAAAATATTCGGAGAAAATTTGATGACTTCCAAACACTTTCAAAATATCACCCATAACTAATTTGGGTGTGGTGAGTCCAATGGTGGACTCCGTTTTCAATTCTGAGGTCTAAATAATTTAGGATTCTCAAAATTATCAGAAAACTAGAAAATATTGGAAATTACCAAATGATCTCCAAATTGCACGAAATTTAAAATGGAGACTCCTAATACTATTATAAGACTAATAAAAAATGATTATAGTCAAATAAGTCACTAATTGATGGGTAATAACACTAGAATTGTTACAGACTCTCCCCTTAAAAAGAGTGTCGCCCACAACACACAACAAATAATACAAGGAAATTGAAAATGCAGAATGAAGTCTAGAGAAACTGAAACAAAATTGAAAGAACTAAATATACCTGATTAAGAAAAGAATTATGGGAAATTCTTTAGCATATCCTCTTCTTTCTCATAGGTGACTTCACTAGTTGGATGATTATGCTAGTGGACTTTGATCTTAGTAATGTTGTGATTTCTTAACTGCTTAAGATCCCACCCCAGAATCGCAACAGTTTAATGATAAAAGTCAGATTGGGTTGCAGTTCCATTACAGGTATCTAAACTTGCTGACTCAGATTTAGCAAAAACCTTCTTAGTGATGAAATGTGAAACACATTATGTACTGCAAAGAAGTCTTCTAGCAACTCTAATATGTAAGCAGACGTCCCAATCCTCTCAGTAGGCATTATAAGATGATTTTTTTATTAAATTTTTATTTAACTTGAATTGGGATCCTGATTTCAACTTAATTTTTATTACTACTCAAAATAATTCAATATTGTGGTCATCACACCTTACCTTAGAGACATCAATATAAACCTGAAAATCTTTACCCTCACGAGATAGTACTAGAACAGGAGCAAAAGTCAATAACTGTTTCAACTTCTGAAAAGATTCTTCACAAGCTGTGCTCTAGATGAACAAAACTTCTTTTCTAGTTAATTGTGTTAATGACGAAGTAATTAGAGAGAATCCAGGAACAAATATTCTGTAATAGCCAGCGAGTCCTAAGAAACTACAAATCTCTGTTACAGATTTAGGTTGGACCCACTATTGAACATCTTGGATTTTCTTTTGATATACTCTAATGCCTTCAGCATCAATGACGTGACCCAGAAATGCCACGGACTTGAGCCAAAACTCGCACTTAGAAAACTTAGCAAAAAGTTTATTCTCTCTTAACAATTCTAGAATGGCACGTATCTTCATGCTCAGCAGCTGACTTCGAATAGATTAGGATGTTGTTGATGAAAATGATGACAAACTTGTCGAGATACGGCTTAAGGATACGTTGCATCAAGTCCATGAAGATGGAAGGAGAATTTGTCAATCCAAAATACATGAACAAAAACTCAAAATGCCCATATCGGGTCCTAAATGCAGTTTTGGAAACATCTTCATCATTGACTCGAATCTGGTAGTAACCTGATCTTAAGTCAATCTTGGAGAAGATCTTCACTCTGGTGAGCTGATCAAACAAATAATCGATCATAGTGAGAGGATACTTATTCTTCACAATCATTTTGTTATGCTCAAGGTAGTCTATACACATCCGCATTGAACCATCATTCTTCTTAGCAAATAGGACAGGAGCTCCAAAAGGTGATATACTTGGGCGAATGAATTCTTTATCTAATAACTTTTGCAACTGCTCTCTAAGCTCTTGTAGTTCTTTTGGAGCCATTCTATACAGAACTTTAGATTTAGGTTGAGTCCCAGGGATAAGTTCAATAGAAAACCCTACCTTAAGCAAAGGAGGTAGTCCATGCAAGTCTTCAGGAAACACATCCAGGAACTCTCTAATGATGATAGTCTCTTCTGGACTACTAACTTGCTTATCTTTGCCAATTAAAGTTACTAAGATTGCATAGAAACCTTTACTAACGAGTCGCTTGGCATCAATTGTATTGATTAAGGATGCAGTCAAGCCAAGTTTCCCTATAAACACATCAGGTTTCTTTCCAACCTAAGTGAAACTCGCTTATGAAAGCAATCTATTACGGCATTAAACTTAGCCAATCCTTTCCTAAAATTATGTCAAAATTTGTAACGAACAACAATAAGTTTAGATTTGAAGAATTGGTTACTGATTGGGATGTCTACCAAATATTACTCACCATAACACATTTTAGCACTAGATGGCATTTGAACTATTAAGGGACTGCCTAGGCTGAAATGTTGAAGATTTAAGGAAGAGGCATAACTCATTGACATAAAAGAGTGACTAGCACCAATGTCAAAGAGAGTGTTAGATAACTGATTCTTAATAACTAGAGTTCCTATAGCAGGAAAAATAAACTCTAATTACAACTAATGAAAATTATAGCAGAAAATGCTAAAAATAAAATTGCAGAAGAAAATGAAAGATAGAAAATAAGAAATTAAACATAGAATATATCGGTAACAACGCTATTGTCATCTAGGGCAGCTGAAAAAGACAAAGCGTAGACACTTGGTACTGCAGGAGATTTAGCTACTGACTTTCCCTTATCCTTTCTACTGAAGCAAGAGGAAGACAAAGGTACACCCTTTTGGTGTTGAGCACTTCCACCAGTAGGAGGAGGCATCAAGCCAAGTCCTTGCGCTTGAGAGTTGATAGGAACAGGGTTCTGCATTAAAGACTGGTGATTGATCATTTTTTTATCCATGGTCCAATTGGCATGATAGTCCCAATGGCGATGATTGGTTCTGCTGCAAATGTAACACCTACCACCAGTGTGGTAGCACTTCCCATAAGGATGAGGTCAGTTATATCTTGCACCAAGTCTTCGTTGCTGATTTTGCCAAGGATTTTGGTTAGGATTTTGCCCAGAGGAAAGCTGGAAGACTTTAGGACCATGGGAACAGTTCCTTTTGAAAAGTTTAGATCTGAAAGGTTGGGGATGTTACTCAACCATGCGAGCACCTTCAAGAAGCTTGGGAAAATTGTCATGATGCTGAGACATCAGATGAATTTTAACAAAATCTTTCAAACCAGAAAGAAATCTAGTGCACCTCGTAACCTCAGTGTGGACTAGATTAGAAGCAAAGCGGGAAGTTTGCGGAATTCCATCACATGATCATGTATAGAACGGCTTCCTTGTGTGAGTTGCATGGAGTCGTTCTCGATTATGGTCTGGGCAGAAGGAGGAATGAACCCCCCATAGAACACTTGCTCAAACTCATTCCACAAGATGTCTTCTAATTAAACTTTAGAAAAATGGGCCTTCACCTCACTATCTGTAATAACCCAGGTTGTTACCTTAGTCGATTAGGACTAATCTTAGTCTTAAGACTAATCAAAGGTGCTAATTAGGCCAATTAGAGTCAACCTTTGAGACCTAGTCCAAATCAGGAGTCAAACGGATCGAATCCCGACTTCTGGAAATCCAGAAATCCTAGAAATTAACCTATTTAAATTGATCTGAGTTGGAAAACGGACACCGCCATTGCGTTCATTGACCCCAAATTAGCTTGGGGTGAAGTTTTCGTGTCAATCGGAAGTCATCAAAATTTCGACGAATATTTTAATAATAAAAATATCACAGAAATCGAGGTACCAAAATACTCGTCGGATCGAAAATCCGACTGCGCCATTGGATTCCTTGACCTCAATTTAGCTAGGAAAAATATGTTCAAAAATTTTTCTGAAAATTTTTCAAAAAAAAAAGAAAAAAAAAAAATTATTTTTACTGTAGCTAACGGCATGCCGTTAACTATTTAAACTTCCGTCAACTGTAGCTAACGGTGCCGTCTATCCAAACGGCGCCATCCAAACCGTTGGATCGGCCCAGATCCAACGGCTGCAGAGTCGTCTTCGTCGACGACTCCTCCCGCGTGACACGCGGCGGCCCATTGCGGATGCTGGCCAATCCGGCCACATCCAGACCTTGGCGAGGTCGCCGTCCGGTCTATAAGACCTCGGCCGACCCATAGGCTTCGAGTTTCTAAAAATCGGAGCCCGGATCGAGCCGAAATCAAGCCCCGAAGTCAGCCTAGATTTTCTGCCAAATCCCTTCGCCGATCCGACCTTCAGGTACCTCGATCTCCCTCGTTTACCGTTCGATCGTTGCAATAATTGTAGGATAGGTAGATTAGGATGTCATCTTCACATCCACCATTCCGATCGGGCTCAAACCCACCCGATCGGGCGCACCAGACCCCCGAAGCAGGCTGGGTTCGGTCCGCCGAACCCCCGGAAGACGAACAGCCGCGTCTTCGGGCCGGCCCGGGTCGGCCCACGCCCGGCCCGCTCGGGACGGGTCCGCTTCAGCATGGGTGGGACCCCCCAGCCACGTGGCCGCCTACGGGCCCGCCACGTGTCACGTGGGGCCCACACGCCGAGCCCGCGTCGGTTCGGCTTCCCCAGTGGGACCCACCGAGCCACGTGGCAGCCTGTGGGCACGCCACGTGTCAGTGGGGCCCACTGCCCTGGTCTACCCGCGACGGTTCGCCTCCCAGTGGGGCCCACAGTGCCACGTGGCAGCCGCTACCACTGCCACGTGTCAAGTGGGCTCACGGCCCTGTCACCCGAGGTGAGTCAGCAGCCGTGGGACCCACAGTGCCACGTGGCAGCCTCTGGTAGTGCCACGTGTCTGGTGGGGCCCACTGGCCAGTCCGCCGTGCTGAGTCAACAGCCCGTGGGGTCCACTATGCCACATGGCAGCCTCTGAAGGTGCCACATGTCAGTGGGGCCCACGGTTGATTAATTAGAAATTAATTAAGTTACTGTTAGTGTTAATTAGCCCTAATTAACTACAGTTAGTATTAATTAACCCACGATTAGTGTTAATTACTTTTGAACAGTATCTTTGATTAATTAAATATAATTATAAGTTAATTAGTATTAAAGAGTAATTAGGATAATTAATTAAACAGTAATTAGCTTAATTACTTTTGAATAGTAAAATATAATTAAATTAATTCATAATTAATAAATAATTAGGACTAATTAAAAAGTAATTAGCACTAATTACTTTGCTACAGTAAATGATATAAAAATCAAAAATATTAAATTTAAACTTTATGAATGAACAGTAAAATAATACAATTTGAATAAATGAATAGTAAAATAATTCAAATTGTATTTTTGAATAGTAAAACTTAAAAGTTTAATAACTTTTTGTAGGATGATCCAAACATAGCCAATATGGGACTTAAAATACTCAGAAAAATATTTAGGATCAAATGGCGTAATGTAAAATTTCATTTCGGGGTACGCATATCGAAGTAGCGTTTTGGGGCCTCTTTAAGACCCCATAACTTTTTTCCCGATTATCGAAACATAGTCAATATGGGTCTTAAAATGCTTAGGAGAGCGGCTCCATCACTGTGGTAGTATTAATTTTCCTATTTGGACATCAGGACAAAAAGTCAACTCTAGAATTTAGAGTTGACTTTAGTGAAAAATGACCAAAATGCCCTTTGACTTCAAATGGCCATAACTTGGTCAATTGAACTCCAAATCCAAAAATTCAAGAAGCTATCTAGTTTAAAATTTCAATGTCATCATTTTCACAGAAATAATATTTTGGATTTGAACCCTAAAATGTAGGGAAATGACTAAAATACCCCTAGCCTTATTTTAGCCATAACTCGGTCGTTTCTCGTCCAAATTGGACGTACTTACTGTCTATCTTCAAGTTAGACAGTAAGGAATTAGTTGGAGAAGAGAAACTTAGTTTGGACCCCTAAATCAAAAGTTGACTTTTTGACCCTTAAAGTAGGGGCAAAATAGTCATTTTACCTTAAAATTGGAAATGCACAATTTTAGCCCTTAATTAAATTCTTAGGATACTAGGATTAATAATGTAATCATATTAGTGCCATATAAGTAAATAAAACAAGTCATTAAATTGAATTCTAATAATTTTTCCTAAGTCTTAAGCACCCCACTTAAGGATCTTTTCTGAGATTAAGACTAGATCATAGGTTAGGGTTCATTCATTTGGGTAAATTGGGTTACCCTATGGGTGAAATCTTGGTTTTGGTAGTTTCCAGATATTATTTTGTCTTACAACTCATTCTAATTAGTTTATCTTTTTAACTTTAGATTTAAGATAGGAGATTCATCTTATTAAGTTTGATTACTTAATAGGATTTGCCTTAACTAGTAGATCACTTATAGTATAAAACCTAGAACTTAGGTCTTATTCAGTTTGGATTATGTGATTAAACCTAAAATCTCGTAGTGTTTAATCCATAATCTATAGGTGTAGAAGATCTTGATCAGATCTTAGTTAGAACGTATAAATTCACAAAATTAAGACGTATGATTTATTTATTTAATTCATAGTCATCTATCTGATTGATCTAGATTAGAACCTGATTAGTTCTAATCCTTTTAACTTATACGGATGAGTTTCCAAATTACACTTGATAGTAGGAAAATGGTGATCCTGAACTTGTGTAATTTGGAATAGTTAGAATGGTTAAGTAGAAAACAAATGATATCACTATGTGTAGTCAAGTCTCTTGCTTACTTGTTATTTGTTGCTACGCATACCTTGTATTTTTGTGCCTTATATTTTCTTTGAGCATATCATATAAGATATTTGATGCATAAATAAAATGTTAGGAAATTATGGAGACTCCTTAGATTCCTTATGAAAATATTAAAGTAAATAAGTGAAATGATAATAAATTGATGTGATTGAGCTGCCTCTCAGTGTCCTTTTGATCATACCGAATGTTGCCCTAGCCGTATCGTGCTAGGAGTTGCCCTAGCCATACTGTGCTAGGATATTTCGATATGATAGTTGGTGACCTAACCGTATCGAGCTAGGAGTAGCCCTAGTCATATCGTGTTATGGCCATATGTGCGACTGTTGTTGGCTTAGCCGTATCGAGCTAGGAGTAGCCCTAGCCGTACTGGTGCTAAGATCTTCAGTTTCTTTTGGTGAGATAGTATAGCTCTTTTCTGTATGACAGTTGATGTATTATAGATTTATATGTAGTTGTGGTTATTTCAGTATATTCTTTTTTTTTTCAGTCAGTTATTTCTTTGTACTGCTTTATATATATTTAGGATGTTAGACTCTTACTGCTATATGTATATATCACTATTGAGTTATTCATTTTTAATTGGCATATTATTTTTATTGATCACCAGCATGTTTAGGATGTAGAATTTTTCTTCCAGTATTTATTCAATTATATTTACACTCATATACCTTTCCTTGTTTACTTGTTATGCGAGGCATGCTTCAGCCTCTTTTCTTTGCCTTGTTTATACTATAGATCATAGTCTATAGCTTGCCTTTTTATTTGTGTTGCTTACTGCTCTTGTATTTACACATCATGCCTAGAAATAAATGGTAAAATGGTGATATTATATAACCTTATTAATAATTAGCTTAAAATGTACTTAGACAATTGTCTAACCAGATTTTCTCTTTTTTAGCTGGGGCCCTACATTGTGAAACCGACAATGTCAGGCTTAGAGCAGTTTGAGGAGCCTGCACCCGAGGAGGAGCCTTACTTAGAGGAGGCGCAGCAGTTGGGGCCAGAAGATATCTAGTCATTTACTGCCTGTGAGGATGAGTGGATTTTGAACATTTATTTTGTTAAACTTTAATTGATATAATAATATAAGTACCTATGACTGTGTGTTCAAATTTCACTATGCTACTTTTCTAAGTTATATTTCCCTTCTTATATATATTATGATGCTTGGATGTCATTTATTTATCGCTTCCGCACTCTGTATTTTTACTTATGTAGTGACTGCTCGATTGATTCTGAGTTAACCTTTCTCTAATCAGGTAGATTGTGGAGTTTATCCTAATCCAATACTAAGTGAGGGATTAACCAGAGTGACACTCCACCCTTAATCTAAACCTATTGAGGGTTAAGGGTGAGGGTTGCCACACTATCCCACCAATACTCTGCCTCTTTATGGAATAGATAAGTTACAAGATGAAGGCATTCACTCTTGGGACACTTTATACTGGCTAAGATCTTTTCTATGGCCTTTAACCAGTCAATGGCTTCAAAATGATAAATAGAACTATTGAATGTCGGAGGGTTTAGATGAAGGAAAGTTAGAAGATAGGCATCCACCACAGAACCAGTAGATGGTTGTGGAGCCAAAGGGAGTTCAGGAATAATTGGAGAAGAGGTTGAGGAGAAATTGGACAATGTTGGGAATGGTTGCAGGATGAGGCCATCCTTTTAGATGCACGGGACTGTACTTCTATCATAACCTTCATTAGCTCAAGCTAATTCTGCATCTGATCGGTGTGGGAAGTTATAGTGGAAGTAAACTCCTCCACTATAGGCTCAACATGAATATTGGAATTAGGATCCATTCTAAAAAAAGGGAAAGGAAACATTATTCAAAAATTGACGAAGATAGGAAAAGAATAATTCTCATTAAAAATTGAAACTTTTAAGAGATTACAATTTTGGAGAAAAAGAAAAGAAGTATAAGTAAAGTAGAAACTATTTACAAAAGCTACTAAAGAAAAAAGAAGCTAGAGCAAAAAAAAACTAGTACTACTAGCTACAGAATTTTGCATGAAATATAAATTTGAAGTCTTCATAAGTGGGGGCACGATGAAGATGCATACACCCAAGAATTAGAATTTCATGAGCACGACTCCACTAATCCATGGAGTAGTTGTCAAAGCTTTCATCCAAAATTTGGTGGCGTAAGTGATCGGGGAATTCTATGGCTTCAAATACTGTGGTAACACGGGAGAGCCATTCCCTAGCTAATTGAGGGAAACAGTCGCCTCAAAACACATAAAATCTCAAAATTTTGTTCAAAACATCTCCTCCAGCAGTAGATACTCCATAGTAAACACGACGAAACATCAAAACATACTAATGATTGTACTCCCAATACTGGAAAAACAATTTGGTAAAATATTTTAGTTCAGTACTAGAGTTTGCCATCTAAGAGTTTGATTATGATTTAAGTTAGAAATTTAAATCATTTTTTAAATTGGAAATGTGTTTACTATCCTAAGATATCATTCACTTGTTTTTACTATACTGTGTTGTTTGCTTTTGGATCAATGGATGTGTTTGTCTTAATTTAAGGTTATCAACTTGGCTCTAATACCAACTATGATGACCCTAATATTGAGAATCAATAAACTCAACATTGATATGTCACCACAATATCTAATACTAGATTAGAATAAAACTTATCCAAATCATTAGATACTATATTTAGCCAAGGATTTAGAAAAGGGTCTTAAGTTAAGATGAAATGGATTTTTATGAAAATCATTATGTGAATTACATATGAGAATGTGAATTTAAAAGCATATGATATGAATACTTGAAAAAAAATTAGATGTTAAAATTCTAAAAGTTAACATATAAAATTTGAGTGTACAATATGTAATATAAATCAAAGTTAAATAAATCTTAAAAATTTCAGCACGACTTCTACTGTATTTGGTTAAAAATACACCTGCAAATTTAGACATACAAGCCTTTCATTCTAATGGAAGATTAAATTGAAGGAAAGCAACCTAAGACTAACATGAAATCAATTCATTACATATGATTGTTTAGTTCTAGTTCTAATATAAAGTCAATCCGTTACATGGGATTGCTTATTTAAAATTCTATTATAAAGTCAATCTGTTATATAGGATTGCTTATTTCCAATTATAATAGTTTGAAGTGAGAAAATAAATATGTAATAATTATCTATCTTAGAGTATGCACATCTCACATAATTTACTACATACAAAAGGATGAAAAATTAATAATAATTCTTAACTTTAATATATGGATACTTTCCAATTCAATATACAAGCTAGTATGCAACTAATTTCCAATTTAACATACAAAATAAATATGCAACTAAACTCCAGTTTAATATGCAAGGAAATATGTAACTAATGATTTATTTAATATTCATCACATATATTCATCCATTCATCCCAAGCAAAGCATTTAAATATGAAATTAAACTCCAATACAAGCATAGTAAATGTAAATTAAATGACTTTAATTATTACAAACCATTAGTAATTAAAAGAAAGTAAAGAAAGTAATAGTTCACACTTGGAGAATTAAATAAGCTAATTTTTATAATATTTTTAAGCGGAAGCAGCTAGCTTATGCACTTGGCCTAGCTCTACTAACCTTCAAATAGACCTGATCTATCATATTTTGGCATTTTAAATGTGATAGGACAAAGCCAAGAAATAGAAAATATGGTTAGACTAAATGGTCTAAGTACATTTTAAGATTGGGCTAAGCATATTATTATTTAATTGGATATCACCACTAGTTACAACTTAAGCATAAAAGTATGGGAAAAGGAAGTAAGTAAAAAGGCAAAGTGAGTAAGAATACTCACATAAATATACATCATAGCCTACAATTAAAACAAGGGTAAAAGTATCCTAAATAGGCTAGAAAAGAACTAAAATATATATGAAAGTAAATGAAGTAAAGTATGTATATGTTCAATGAACTTATGCTAAGTAAAGAAAAGAGATAGTGAAGCATTTAAATGTAATTTTAATAACATTTACTGTAATCTAAGTAAACTGTAAACAAGTAAAGTACAGTACTAAAACATGGAAAATGTATAGTATAGAAATTGGAGGAAGATATTAGATTATTAGTCTAAGATTCACATAGTCTAGAACTATAGAATGTAACATAGTTAAAAGCTATGTTGAGTCTTAATAATCTATAAGATTGAAGAAGATATCATATTTTAAATTATTAAAGTTATTTTAGGAAGTACTCATTCTGCGGGCAAATACAAGAATGAATGGAGAAGTTAAACATGTCTGTTTAACAAGTAAAGGAAAGCAGGGTCAAACAAAATAACACTCACATTCACCATCTGAGAATGTCAGGTCTCTTTATTACTCCTTATTAGCCTGCCATTGGCTTAACCATCAAGTAAACCCCTATAGTTTTTAATATGAAAATTTTATTCATGCACAATGTCGTATATGAATGATTCAAATGAATAAGGCTCAATCCTAAGCAAGTATTCAAAGTTATATAATTTTAATGATCTACTTAATGATTATAGCTAATTGAGCTCCCAATTGACTTTGAGATATTGATCTCAAGTCAATTAAAAATAATAGTATTAATTGGGATTTTGAAAGTAATACTTTCTTTTCATTTATTTTGATATGAAAAAAAAATAGTTTATAAGTATAATCAATACAAATAGAAACTAGTTTTATTCTAGTCTTAAACCATAAAGTTAAATTAAGATAACTAAATCATGGTTTAAGTGACTAGTAGGGAAGGTTTAAAATTAAAAAATTATCAACTTAAGGAATTAGAAGTTAAAGTTTAATTTACTAAGACTCTCTAGCTAGGTTGTAATTTGAAGGTTCTATCCAATTCAAATACTAATCTAGATAGGTTAATGTAAAATAAAAGAATCAAAGTAAATAAAAGAAAGGATTAAGAACTACAAATTCTATGTTTTCTAATAGTTAAAGTTTAAAAAAAATTAATAGGATTCCTATTACTATCTCTTAAAGAATTCAAGTGAATATTTTAAGGATTAGGATGAATAAACTAAGCTATAATCTAGTCACTAAAGGCTAGTTCTAATTAATTCTATAATCTACAATTACAAAGATATTAAGGCTAACTACTCTTAATGGATGTAACAAATAGATTTATGGATCAACTACAATTCATATTATAAATCAATCATAGGGTTTTTACCTTATGGTTAAAAGGTGAATCAAGCACTTTGCAATAGATTCAAGCATCTGGAAAATGAGAACTAAGCTCAAACATAAATAATATAAATTGATATTGGGAATAATAAATATAACATATTACTATCCTAGGCTTTTATAATACCTAAAACATGTAATATAAGAAATTAGAATTTATCATAATAACAAAAACTGAGAGTTAACAATCTAAAATCACTAATTATTGTGCAATGGAATTAATTTGCATGTAATTGAAATCCTTATATCATAAGGAGAAAAATGACACTAAGTATGTGAAATTTGAACAATATTGGAAAATTAAGGTTTTTATGACTCCTAATAAGGATTAAAAAGTGATTAAAAAAATTAGGGTTCAAATATTAAATTTAATTTTATATTATTATTCCTCACATATTTGTGAGTGAAATAGATTATTTGATCATTTAATGTGAACATTAAATGATCAAATTAGGTCACATGAAATGATGAAATTAATTTATAATTAATTAATTAATCTTAGATATTGACTAATTAAAATATTTATTGAAATAAAAATAAAATTGTGTATTATTAATCTATTCATTTTTGTGATCAAAATGGTATATAATATTGTAATATTTTAATGAATATATTAGAAATTATAATTAAATGAAAATTTATAATTAAATCATTATTAATTAAATTTCCATCATTAAATCCTTAAATAACAGAAATCAATAACATCACAAAAATTAATTGAGTATAGAATTGATTAAAAAAATGGTGCAAAAATTTATGAAGAGGCGTCTGACGGCGGCGCTGATTTGATGATGCCGGGACACACGACATCCATATAAAGGAGCCGCATGTCACGCGGGTCCCACTGCTTCCACTGATCAGTCCAACGGCTGAACCGTGCCGGTTTAGAA
Source organism: Gastrodia elata (assembly GCA_016760335.1). Lineage (NCBI taxonomy): Eukaryota > Viridiplantae > Streptophyta > Magnoliopsida > Asparagales > Orchidaceae > Gastrodia > Gastrodia elata. Next base: position 41,854,499 of record CM028677.1, read on the forward strand.
GAAAGGAGTGAATCGAGAAATAAATGGTTTAGACTGCTTCTTCCTCATAATGAACCCGCGAAAAATGAAGATTTAGGGTTAGGTATAATTGATGATTTGATGATGCCGGGACACACGACATCCATATAAAGGAGCCGCATGTCACGCGGGTCCCACTGCTTCCACTGATCAGTCCAACGGCTGAACCGTGCCGGTTTAGAAGAAAGGAGTGAATCGAGAAATAAATGTTTTAGACTGCTTCTTCCTCATAATGAACCCGCGAAAAATGAAGATTTAGGGTTAGGTATAATTGATGATTTTTAAGGGTTTATGTAACAGCCCAAACTCTTAAGCACCAAGGTATTGTCCGCTTTGGCCAAAAAGGCCTCATGGTTTTGCCATCATAAGATGGCTTCCCAATAGGTCACCCATCCTGGGAGTGCTCCCACCTGAGCACGCTTAACTTTGGAATTCTTATCAGGAACTCCACCGTTATCTGAAAGGGCGCCTCGATGTTCAAGAGTTTTACTTATTACTACTTAAGTGGGTCATCACAATCTCCCCAACTTAAGTAACTGACGTCCTCGTCAGTATCCACACACAGATCCAAGAACCATCCATTGGGTAGATAGGACTAGAGGTGACCCCTATAGGCACAAGTGGTACCCACAACCATGTAGCACCTTAACCATCTTGGGTTCAAGAGGCTGCTCACATGGAGTGGTACTTTGCCCTGTATGGCACTTAGCTCCTATCTGATACCCTATGGTTTGCTCTGATACTATTTGTAACAGCCCAAACTCTTAAGCACCAAGGTATTGTCCACTTTGGCCAGAAAGGCATCACGGTTTTGCCCTCAGAAGATAACTTCCCAGTAGGTCACCCATCCTGGGAGTGCTCCCACCTGAGCACGCTTAACTTTGGAGTTCTTATTAGGAACTCCACCGTTATCTTAAAAGGCGCCTCGATGTTTAAGAGTTTTACTTATTACTACTTAAGTGGGTTATCACAGTTTATGAGATCAGTTCGCACGCTAGCATGAAGTTCTATCCAAGGCAAAAACATTCGGCTTATATCTGAATTAAAATGATAATTAAAACATATGTAAAAGGGATGCCTTAGATTAGGGTTTACGGTAAACTCGAAAACCTTAAATCACCATAGGGTTGCATTGAGCTTATCTAAGTTCGATTTAAGATTCGAGTTCTGGGTTTAAACAATACAGCTGAATATAATGATGATAATAATTGGATAATTATGGATATACCTAGAGATTCAGAGCCCTCAGAAAAAACCCTATCGGCAACATTAGATGGTGAGCAAGGTTTGCTTCGACTCCTCAGCAGACTAGAAGGAAATGAATGCTAGGAATATACTCTAAGAAATAAAGAGAGTATAAGAGGAATTAGGGATTAATTGCACCTGAGGAGCTCATCGTACCTCCACCAATCTCTCGGTAGAGTACGATGTCTGCGGGAGGTGGAAGACCTACAGAGAACTCGATCTGGCCATCCGTTCAATCTGTTGATTGAACGGCCAGATCAGGCACAATAAGCCCGATTGAATCAGGGCCATCAGATCTAACCTTAAAAATGCTCGACGGATACAATCACGTCGGACTGCTATCCCATGCGCTTGCATCATGTATGGGATCATCATGGATTCTAAAATATCTGCTTTTAAAATTATTTCATTTATAATTATATTAATAAATTTAATTGCATTAATTAATTAATTAATTAAACCCATTTCTTAATCAAAATTAAATAACCAAACGCACTCCAAAAAATCCCAAAAGTTCACCCTTACCTAATTGAGGTGTGTGAGGAACTCAAAAATAAAATCGAATTTTTGATCGGAGGTCAATTTAATTATCTTAATTTTTTGAGTATTTAAATATTATTAAAATATTTGGGAAATTCGATGACTTCTAAACACTTCCAAAATACCCCCCTTAGCTAATTTGGGTGTGGTAAGTCTAATTGTGGACTCCATTTTTAATTCTGAGATCAAAATAAAATAAGCATTCTCAGAATTATCAAAAAACCAGGAAATGTTAGAAATTGCCAAATGATCTCCAAATCGTACAAAAATTGAAATAAAAGTTCCTGATACTATTATAAGACTAAAGAAAAAAGATTAGAGTCAATTAAGTCACTAATTGATGGGTAACAATACTAGGGTTGTTACAGATATAAATATGGAACTTACCATTTATAATTATTACTTCGGACCACGTACACTTGCGTGCAAGTGCAGACATGAAATTTATGTTTATTAGTAGTTCAAACCTTCTTTAGGTAAGGCTAGAACTAGGGCAGAAGAAAGGGCATACTTCAACGACTGGAATGCATTATCACACTCGGGACTCCATATGAATGGCAATGCCTTTTGAGCTAACTTTGTGAGAGGAGACACTATCTGTGAAAAGCCTTTGACAAATTTTCTATAATACCCTGCTGGACCCAAAAAGCTTCTAATATCAGTCGCAGACTTTTGTTGAGACCAATCCTGAATGGCACTAAGTTTATTTTGATCAACTTTGATTTCTTGTGCATCTACTATGTGACCCAGAAAAGTGACTAGGTCAATCTAGAATTCACACTTGGAAAACTTGGCATATAATTCGTGGCTTCTAAGTTCTTTTAACACTATCCTTTGGTGATTCTCATGATTAGCTTTGCTCTTCGAATAAATTAGAATATCATCAATGAAGTCAATGGCATATTTTATCTAAATATTCATTCAATACGCCCCGCATTAAATCCATGAAAATGGATGGAGCATTAGTTAAACCAAAGGACACTACCATGAATTCATAATATCCATAACACGTTTTGAAAGTTGTCTTTTCTATATCTGCATCTTTAACTCTTAACTAATGGTAACCAAATCGCAGATTAATCTTGAAAATACTTAGCCCTTCTCTTTACTTAAGTGAAGTGAGCAATTTTTGGGAACCCTCCTCTAGTCAAGAGAAGTTGTATTTATAGATGAGGGGCTACTTCTTCCTTCTTTATTTCAAAATCCAGTAAATGCCTCATAAAAATCTGAGCAATGATGGAAAAATCCACTTGATGTATTAGGTGACATATTCTTTCCATTATTTTAGCCTTTACATCACCTCAAAATGTCATTTTCTCAATTAAAAATGGAGCTGTAGCAGGAGGACTGATGGCTGGAGACAAGTGGCTGGTTAGGGGTCTTGTCCCAGCCATAATTAATGCTTCTGCCAGACAAAATTGCGGCGGGCCGCTGCAGCGCGCTATGGCGAAAACAATTTTGCAAAGAGGCCCGTTGCAGCGCGCGATCGCGTCTGTTTTTCACAAAATGACCCGCTGCAGCGCGCTGTGGCGCTAGTGTTTTGCAAGCGCTCTGCTGTAGTGCGCTGTAGCGCCAGCATTTCACAAAATGCCCCGTTGTAGCGCGCAACTGTGCCCGCAGCTTGCAAAATGACTCGCTGCAGCGCACTGTGATGCTAGTGTTTTGCAAAGCAATCCGCTGCAACGTACTGTAGGGCCAGTATTTTACAAAATGCCCCACTGCAGTGCACGATCGTGCCTGCGGTTTGCAAAATTACTCCCTTCAGCTTGCGATCGCACCCGCTTTTCGTGAGGCACTTCGCTGCAGCGCGCTGTAGCACCAGCATTTCACAAAATGAACCGCTGCACAGCACGATTGCGCCTGCGGTTCACAAACTAAACCGCTGCAGTGTGCTACAGTGCCCATTTTTTGCAAAACGATTTGCTACAGTGCATGACAACAGTTTCATTTGAAAATTTTTGGAAAATTGCACAAATGACTCAGAATTCCTTGGATAAGCCTTTTTCTTGAAAAGATAAATAGAATTTGATTAAGGAAGCAGTTTTAAGATCAGAAATGAATGAAATTTTTCTTTATTTTGAGATATAATTTTTGGATTTATCACACCCCCACAGTTAAATTATTGCTCGTTCTTGAAGCTTAAAATATTATTTTTATATTTTATTAGGTATGATAGTCAATAAAAGATATCAATTTAGATTTTGCTTTATAAGTCAAGGCTTGTGCTTAACTGAAATGATCCAAGTCATTTGACATTTAGATATTCTAATCTTGGATATGAAGCAAGGTTAATCAGTTAATCTTCAAGTATTTAATTTTTAAGCTTGTTACTAAGTAATGAGGAAGGTTCCATGGAAAACCTAGACTAGAGAGGTAGTAAGATACTCAAGAGTTTTTGTGCCATATGTGCCCCTTCTTATGAATCACAAAGATGAAAAGATTAAAAGAGAGATATTTTTCATCATCTCTTTTTTATGTTTTTTCTCTTTTCATTCTTAGGGAGAGATACTTTTCTTCATCCCCAATTCATATCTTTGTAATCATGAAGTCCTATGGGAGCCTAGCATACTCTGTTAGAGTGCTCACTATAATCTCTAGTCTAAGTCCAATGCTTTCCCCACACTTAGTTCATAGCATTAATTTAAATTTTTAAAGATTTGATTAACCTTAATTCATTCATTAGTTAAAAGGTTTTAATGCTATTAATGCATTTGATCACTTTTTGTTAAGCACCCTCTTACTTCATATTATTTTTTTTATCGATATTTTGTGAATTTCATTTCTTGAAAAACTCAGAAAAATTTGTCATTTTTTATTACTAGAAAAATTTTGGAAATCTGAGAAATCATAAATTAAAATCTAAAAATAAAACACACAAAATGAAAAGTACAAAGAAAAACAATTAATACAAATAGAAAGAAAAGATACAACCTATTTATTTTTGGGTTTCCTCCTCTTCGTCTTCTTCTTCCATGTACGCGATTTTGCATGGATAGCGCGAGTCCGAAATGGGGGCACCAACAGGTGGTCTTGGCAACATGGAAGGGTCTAGCCACCTTGCAAGCTCCAGTCATCGAACATCAGCCCAAGGGCTTCAAGAAATTGGGACTGAAATTGGCGCTGCTGGATGATTTCTTGCTTAAAGAAATGCATATCGGTGGCCAAGGCCTTACTAAGATCAGCCTGCTGATTGTGGAGATGCAGCAATAGCTTGTTGGTGAGAGTTTGGTCGGACAGAGCGGATGTTTCCCCTTGCTCGCCCCTCATTTTCTTAGGCAGCTTTTGTTCACTAGCCCGGGCATTCAGATTTAAAGGGTTAAGGGCGGAGCCGAGGGAAACGACGATGTTGGAGGAGAGGATTTTGACCCCATGGGCTTCGCAAATCCCTTATATCAAAGACCTGAAGGCCAATGCAGCACAGCTTCCCTTGAGAGCCTTTCAGAGCTGCTCAAAAATAATACTCGAGATGTGGATCTCACATGAGGAGTGCTTTGGCACGGGTCACTTCAGTCAAGTGACTCGCAGGCATGACATAGCTAGAAATGAAAACCAGCAATGCACTACTTGTATCCATTAATTTGGAATGAGGAATATTGGCTAATCCTCCCTCCCAGTCATTATTTTCATGGACGACTTCCATCACGAGGTCAAGGGGGTCTTAGTGAGACTTCAAAAGTTCAAGGTAAGAGCAAGAACTTACCTCCTCAAGCCCATAAAATTGCTCAATTTGAGCAATCCCAAGGAGGACACTCTTACCTCTACAAAAGATCCTCTGTCCTGCCGCATCAATAGCATTGGCATAAATCTCCTGGACTATAGATGGCTACGTACGAGATCTCTTGGTCACCATCTCCCTCCACCCCCGAGGGTCAATTTGCTCCACCAGAACAGGCAAGTAGCCACTAAATCTCTTTTCCGGAATTAACTTTCGCTAAGAAGTTATGGAGTAGAATCGCTGCTCGGCTTCAACAGAAGAGAACTTTTTTTTGTTAAGGGTTCCCCCGGAAGAAGAAGCTTCGGCCTCCTTTCTAAGAATCGCCTTCTTGCCGGAGATATGATGAAGGAATTAGAGGGGAGCAAGAGCTTGTCAGAAAGTGAGAAAACTTAGAGCAAGAACTTACCTCCTCAAGCCTATAAAATTGCTCAATTTGAGCAATCCCAAGGATGACACTCTTACCTCTACAAAAGATCCTCTGTCCTGCCACATCAATAGCATTGGCATAAATTTCCTGGACTATAGATGGCTACGTAGGAGATCTCTTGGTCACCATCTCCCTCCACCCCCGAGGGTCAATTTGCTCCACCAGAACAGGCAAGTAGCCACTAAATCTCTTTTCTGGAATTAACTTTCGCTAAGAAGTTATGGAGTAGAATCGCTGCTCGGCTTCAACAGAAGAGAACTTTTTTTTGTTAAGGGTTCCCCCGGAAGAAGAAGCTTCGGCCTCCTTTCTAAGAATCGCCTTCTTACCGGAGATATGATGAAGGAATTAGAGGGGAGCAAGAGCTTGTGAGAAAGTGATAAAACTTAGAATGTGCAAGGATAACCCCCCCTATCTCCCCTAAAATAGCCAAAGCATTCAAAGGGAAGAGAGGAATGGTCAATGGGCTTCCCCATGCCATCAATATGATGATCCATGTGAAGGGGGGGTGGGCAGCATTTTCAGTTCACCTTTTTGACTGCATTAGAAACTCAAATATCATACTTTTTTACTGCAGGGATTCCAAGACAGTCAAAATTTTCTACAGCTGGAGCTAACCGCTGCAGCGCGCTGTAGCGAAATTTCTGCTGCAGCGCACGGTCGCGGAATTTTTGCTGCAGCGCGCTATCGCGGAAGTTCCGCTGCAATGCGCTGTCGTGGAATTTCTGCTGCAGCGCACTGTAGCACTGCTTTAATATATATATTATTCTTGGTCTGCCTCCTAAGAAGTGCTTAATTTAACGTCTCTAGCTAGACATGCTAATGATCAAATAATCAGATCCGGAGGTTTCTTCTTCCATATACTAAGGGTGCTAGGGTGAGCACAACCCTCAAGGTGGCTCGAACCCTCGCCCTCTCTTCCTTCCCTCATCGGATCGACTCTTTCAAGTTAAACTTTAGGGGGAGTCTTCTTCTTTCTTTTTTCCCTTCTTGTTTTTCTTTTTCTTACTCCTTCCTTACTCCCCTTCTTCGAGGAAGGAGTTGAGCTTTTATCAGAACTTTTTTCTTCTAACATTAGATCTCCAAGAACATCATCTACCCATAATCTTTCTTCTCTCATTTTCTTCCTCACCTCTTGTGGTGACCGAGGATCGAAGTTTGAGAGTCTCTAAAGAATAATTCATCTCAAATGTAAACATATACATTTTTATAAACAAAAAGACATAAAATAATAAAAGTCCAAAGTTCAATTATACATTTAAAGGTAGAGCCAAATCATATATGAAATTTTTACAACAGTTTATCTTTTACAAAATAAAGATGAAATATTCACATTTTCTTGCTTCTTTATTCTTCTCCTTTTATTTGGAAGATCTTCTAAACTTTAATTATCAAAACCTGAAAAATACAGTTACCAATCAGGTAGGAGTATGCAAATCATTCTTATATGAGTATTCTAGCATCCTATAATACGCATAAATCAAATATGGAAATGACTGAATATCTGCATATAAAAGAAAAGCAAATTTTCCAATTTAAGTATTGCCCTACAAGTTAGCTATGAAATTCCATAAATATGAAAGCATGAAATAAATAAATTTTATCAAAAGTATTTGTAACAATAAGTCGAGTCCGTAGACTCCTGAGCCCAAATGGGTAAACCCATAGGCATAACCTGTAGGAAGCTTATCTCGCTACCCATCGGTAGCTTACTCAAAATAGGAACTGATGGTGTGTCTTTCCTCTGGATTTGCCCACTTCCTACAAGGGGCTAAATCCCTCCATATAACTCCCAGGGGCTGCCAGCAGGCCCAATCTGTACAGATTCTTAATGTTGCGTTCCACCCTCCAAAGATAAACACAACAATAATATATACAATTTTTCATCTTTTTGTTACATGCTATTTGATATCATTCTTTTGCAGGTTTAATAGCGGTAAGCAGTTTTGTAATAAATGGTGCTCAAATGAATATGGCTCAAAATAAGAATACTGAAATGAAACTTATAAGTAAATTTGCGTACCTCACTATTTTGATACAAAATATCAACCAATTTAATTCCTTTGATCTGCCAAAATAATTTAATTCATTAATTTAATATTTTATGTTTGTAATATTAGGTTTCTTTAAATGAATATTTGAATATTTTGAATTATTTTATTAAGCTATTTAATTATTATGCCTTATAAGGTCAAATTGGGAATTTGACCTTATAAGGGCATATTAGTAATTTTACCCTTAATGAAATTTAAAAGTTTTTGATAGTTTATTGTAGATTATTTCTTAAGGTTTCCATAAAACCTAAAATCATCTAATTCTAATATGTATTGACTAAGTTATAGCTAATATAATTTCTAGGGTTTAATGTGATTAGTAAGTGATTAGTTAAATTAATCATAAAATTATTAAATAAATTATACAACTAGGTTCTAATTTACTTTATGAGTCCTCTGAAATTGAAATTACTTAATTTAGAGTATTAGATTTGCTAATATTCACTAATCAAATTTTAGGATGATTAGGGTTGATTAGGAGATCTAGCTGTTGGATCCTAAATAATTTTGCAGTTTACTATAAATTAGGTTTTTTTAATCTAAATTGATATTTGGATTACCTAGTTTGGAGTTAAATTGATTAACTTATGGCTATTTGAAGTTCTAGGGTTAAAAGGCTTAATTAGGGTTAAGTCCTAATTGTGATTAGTCTAAAGTTAATTCAAACAGCAAAATTAATACTATTAAAATATTCCTTAGAGTTTTCTGAGTATTTTGAGACCCATATTAGGTATGTTTGGGCGATCATACTCAAAGTTATAGTTAAATGAAATTTTGTAACATATTTTTAAATTATTTAATATCCATAAATGTCACTATCCCAAATATTAATCCTACTGAAATTTGGATGGCACCATAATATTCCTTAATTTTTACTGATAAAAATAATATATTTATTTGCAAGATTTGGGAACATATTTGTTAAGATATTAAGGTTTAATGTATTATGTTTTAATTAATTAATGAAATCAAATATATATATTAATTTTTCTGTTCATTATTTAATCTCTCTTTTTTTAATTATGTTTTGACTGGAATAATTAGTACATTATTTTATTATTAATTAATTATATTCAGCTTTCTGTTTATACCTATATACATATATATAATATTTATATATGTATGTATACAAATAAACATATATGGTTAATAGCTTAATACTTATTATAAGATTTTAACATAATTAAATGTATATTTAATATTAGTTTATAGTTTATTTTATCTGTAGGTGGCGGGCCCGGGCTGACGGCTGCGACAGAAAGAAAAGCGGGTCCCACTGCCACATGTCGGGTAGCCATACGCGAGTGCCTGGCAAGCGGATCCCACAGGCCTTGCGTGTCATTACACGTGTCCGGCTCAGAAACAGAGCAAACCGGGTCGAGCGTGACCCGGTTCAGAGGGAGACGGCGTCGTCTCGTCTTTCTCCCGAAATCCCTCATTCGCGATTAGGGTTTTTGCGATTTTAGGGTAAATCAGTGCGATCGATCGATGATTCGATCGATTGCACCTATTATTAGATGCGATTATTGATATAGGGTGTTGAAGTAGAAGAGGAAGGTAGAGAGTACCTCAGACGAGCGATTATCAGCACTTCGGGTTTTGACTGAAGACTCCTTTCAATTTTACAAGATTTGAATCATATGAAAGAAAGTAGTGAATCGATTAAGATTTTAAAAATGGCATTGAGCGGTGGATAAGCCGGCCCGCATTGCGTTGGGAGAAGGCTAGGGCACCGCGTGCCCCATTCGCGACACGCGGAGTGTCGCGAGGAAGAAGTCCCGTGGCCGTCCGATCGTTCGATCGGACGGATCCGTGCAATCCGTTAAACGGGATGGTGCATAAACAAAATAGGGTGACGACGTGAGGAAGGATAAATGGATCCGTTAACATCTAATTAAATATATAATTATTTAATTTATTTTTAATTTATTTAATTAATTAAACTTAACTTAATAGATATGTTCCAAAATTTTTCAAAATATCAATCCTAGCTAATTGAGGGTTTCTGAACACAACGGTGCACTCAGATTTTTGATTTGATGAGTATTTAATTATTCAAATTTTCAGGTATTTAAATAATATTAAAATATTTGTCAAATATTCATTGACTTCCAAATGCATCCAAGACTTCACCTTTAGCTAATTTGGGGGTGGTGAATGCAATGGCGAAGTCAGATTTTCAATCTAAGGTCAAAATTATTTAAATATTAATAAACAATTAAAATGAAATTTTGGTATTTTACACCTCTTCTTCCATCTCTCTTTATCTAAAGATGGTAGGTTTAAGATCAATTAATTCAAATTTCCCCTTGATTTTTGTACTCATTACCCTGCGGCCTATGTCAATAATAACTTTTATACTCATAAGAAAAGGTCACTCGAAAATGATTGTGGAATTCTTATTCCATTTATCCCACTCACACACCACGAAATCAGTAGGAACGATAAAACTTCCCAATTCAACGGCAATATTCTTAACGATGCCTAGAGGGGTAAGGGATTCTACATTTGCAAATTCTAGAATCATGGAGGTGCACTCCATTCCTCCTACCTTAAGATATTCATAAATGTGGTAGGGCATAACGTTGACTGAAGCACCAAAATCACACAAGCGATCTAAAAATACTTCGTTTCTAATTATGCATGGAATGCTCAACCTCCCGAGGTCTTCACATTTTGGAGCTGTGAGCTTCTCATATTCTGTGCCCCTTTCTCCTTCCCGAGTCTCTAGCTCTTCTTCAATGGTACTCATTTTATCAGTATTAATTCTTCCATACACATCTTCCGAATGAATTATACTAACCAGCTCCCTTAGGTTTACTTCGGTGGAACTGGGTAGAGCCCCTTGCTACCGAATGGTCAGCTACTTGGAGATCTTCCCCAGTTAGGTTTCTATGTTCCTAAGGGATGCTTCTATCCCTTGGATAGAGGCATCGTGGCGAGTGATAGTGGCTTCAGTGTGGCACGTGAATTGGATTGTTTCAGCCTTGAAGGAGTTGAAAGCTCCTTCTAAATTTGGGTGGTGATTGTTATGATTTCTCCCTGCTAGTTTGATGAACTCCCCTCATATTTATTTTTATTATTGTTATTGTTACTCCACAAAAAATTAGGGTAGTCATTCCACCCTAGATTTTAGGTATTTGAGTAAGGGTTGTTCATTATGTTATTGTTTCTTAAGTAATTCACTTGTTCGATATTAGTTTATACGAAGGGGTTGTTCAAATTGCAGTTCTCACTATTGTGTTTCCCTCTGCAAACTCACATTATATTTCCAAAATAGCGTTAACATTCATCCTCTCAATTTTCTCATTCAGGGCATAAATTTCTTGTTGTAATACCGTGATTTGATTGGATTTGTTCACCTTCATAGATTCTTTTTTAAGCTTTTCAGAAGGCCATTGGTATGCATTGTTAGCCATTTCTTTCAAGAGGTTGTAAGCCTCCTCTTGGGTTTTACCACTAATAGAGCTGTCGGTGGCTGCATCGATGAGTGTCTTTGTGGGAGCATTCAAACCATTGTAAAAAGTTTGCACTTGCTTCCTCAAGAGAAATCCATGATGTGGGCAATGCCTTAGGCATTCCTTAAATCAGTCCCATCTGTCATAGAGTGTCTCGCCTTCCAACTAAGTAAAGTTGGTTATCTCAATTTTCAACCGAGTAGCTTTCACCGGAGGGAAATAATTGGCTAAGAATTTCTTAGCCAAATCGACCCATGTCTAGATTGAATCACTTAGAAGAAAGCTGAGTCAACACTTGGCTCTATCTCATAAAGAAAATTAGAAAAACCGTAATTTAACTGCGTCTTCAGAGATACCGTTAAATCTGAAGGTGTCACATATTTCCTAGAAAGTTGAAATATGTGAATTCGTGTCTTCAATGGCCAATCCCCAAACTGATTATTTTGAACCATACTCAGAGTGGAAGGTTTGATCTCAAAATTATTAGCTTCTATATTAGGCCTAATAATTGCATGGGAGATTCTTCTAACAGTGGGTAATGCGTAGTCACTTAGTGCTCTTCCACTAGGCTCTTCTAATGGCTCTCCAAGATTTTCATTATAATTTTCCATAACGGCTTGTTGGCTTAGCAAAATGTTTTGTTCTCTCCTAGCCTGCAAGTAAGTTCTCTTCTACTCGTACACTACAACAATTAGGCACAAATACAGCAATAATATTCAGAAAATTCAGCAATAATTTAAGAAACAGAAAAGTAAGTGGTTAGTACCTATAATTACAAATGTTAAAAATTATAAGTATATGCAAGAAAATACTTAAATCACTAGTTACTTAAAGATTATCCTTAATACAAAACAAATTCCAATTCCCCGACAATAGTACCAAAAACTTGACAGACTGTAAATACACATCTACGCTTGGCACGCAAGTGTACGTAGTCTGAAGTAATAAATGGAAAGTTTGAGTTACCGGGATTAATCGAACCACAGAGAATCGGATGTTTTGTTACTAAGGTGTATCTATTATCACTAATGTCTAAGCTATGAGTGTGGTGTTTGAGTTGGTTCCAGAACAAGCATAATAATCACTTAGTAGAAAATAAGTCGAATAAAAGGAATAAGAGAGTTGGGTTTCTCCCACATGTCATGATAGATCACTTATGCATGATGATTCCTCAAGCTTTTATCTTTCATTTACTTAGATTTAAATCAAGTGCACATTGTTCTTCCTTGAGTTTTATCTCAAGGATTCGTAAGTTTAAATCTTGTGCACAAAATGAACACACAGTCGGTTCTATTTCAGTATAAAGATTCTTATAAGATTTTATGTTTGTAGTTTTCATCTTATCTCTTGATCAAGGAGATGAGGATTATTAATTTTTAAAATCTTATAAGCATTGATTCTACTAAGAGCGTCACTCGCATCACACATAGTTGAGATGAGGGATTAAATATATTGGGCTCAATATCTATGTCACCTCATTCATGAGCATGTAATTATTTCTTTCCCTCCCACAATTATGTTGAGCAAAGGAACTCAATTAGTGGGTCTTAGCATCACACGCATCAACACTTTAGTTAAGCTTTGATTAAGGTGCACTAAGGTCAAGAACTTTCTCACATAGTTCTAAGCTCTCAACCACTCATAAATCTAGCATCTAAACCAAGATGAGCTATGGAGCACAAGATACTTTAGTCCTTGAGTTCATTAGTCCATTTTCCTTTGGTTCACAATCAAGACTATAGTAATATTATGCATTTCTTGAGCAAGACATTAAGTTCATAACTTTTATTAATACTTAAGGAAAACTTCATACAAATTAAAGTAACTATCAAATATATGGGATTGCCCCAACCCTCCCCAAGGGAGGTTTAGCTCTCCATTACAAAAGAGATAAAAAAGAACACATACATGGATAAAGACCCTTTCATGATCAACTAAGAAGAGAAATTACAAAACAAGAGCTTAGAAAATACTAGGAATGTTCATTGGGAAGTTCTCCAAACTCTTCTTCTCCTTGATTGAAGTGCCTCTCTTAGTTCCCTAGTGCTGTCTTTCTCCTTCTTTTCCTTAGCAAGTAGAGCTTCTCCACCCTTGGGAAGTTCTTCTTCTCTTCTACGTAGCCATTCTCTTTACTTTAGTGAAGTGAGCAACTTTTGGAACCCTCCTCTAGTCAAGAGGAGTTGTATTTATAGATGAGAGGCTGCTTCTTCTTTCTTTATTACAAAATCCAGTAAATGCCTCTTAAAAATTTGAGCAATGATGGCAAAATCTACTTGATAGATGAGGTGACATATTCTTTCCATTATTTTAGCCTTTACATCACCTCAAAATGTCATTTTCTCAATTAAAAATGGAGCTGCAATAGGAGGAATGATGGCTGGAGACAAGAGGCTGGTTAGGTGCCTTGTCCCAACAGTAATTAATGGTTCTGCCAGATGAAATTGCAGCGGGCCACTGCAATGCGCTGCAGCACGCTATGGCGGAAACAATTTTGCAAAGAGGCCCGCTGCAGCGCGCGATCACGTCCATTTTCTCGCTGCAGCGCGCTGTGGCACTAGTGTTTTTCAAGCGCTCCGCTGCAGCGCGCTGTAGCGCCAGCATTTCACAAAATGCCCCGCTGCAGCGCGCGACCGCTCCCGCAGTTTGCAAAATGACTAGCTGCAAAGCCCTGTGGCGCTAGTGTTTTGCAAAGCACTCCGCTGCAGCACGCTGGAGCACCAGCATTTTGCAAAATGCCCCACTGCAGTGCGCGACCGCGCTCACGGTTTGCAAAATTACTCGCTGCAGCGCGTGATTGCACCGACTTTTCGCAAGGCGCATCACTGCAGCGCGCTGTAGCGCTAGCATTTCACAAAATGAACCGCTGCAATGTGCGATCGCACCCACGGTTCGCAAACTGAACTGCTATAGCGTGTGATAGTGCCCATTTTTGCAAAATGATTCGCTACAGCACGCTGTAGCGTGCTGCAGTGCGCGACAGCGGTTTCTTGTGAAAACTTTTGGAAAATTGCACAAATGACTAAGAATTTCTTGGATAGGCCTTTTTCCTGAAAAGATAAACAGAATTTGATTAAGGAAGTGGTTTTAAGATCAGAAATGAATGAAATTTCTCTTTATTTTTAGATATAATTTATGGATTCATCATAGGGGCTGGCATCACAGCCAGGGCAGGTTTGGTTGTTCCTTAGTTGCGTAAGGAATACTTGTTTATGACGGGAGTGGTCGATGAGCACTCCATCGATTGTTTCCTTAGAATCATAGTCAAAATAATGGTGGCCACTTTGACCACATGTAAAATACACACCACCAAAATAGTAGCATTTCCCATACGAATGGTACCACTTGCATTCAGAGTTTTGAGATTGGGATTGTTCAGTTTCGATATTATAGAATTTCACCATCTTGTGATGACCAAAGAGCTCTTTCCTTGGCTGCACAAATGCAGCCTTACGCTTTCGGTCCATCTGACCTTGGAATCCTTCTTGGAGGTGAGCAGCCTCGATCAATTCTATCAGATTTTTGATTTGGCGGGACATTAAATGAGCTTTTATTGAGTCTCTTAACCCTTTCAAGAACCAGTGGCACCTAGCCACCTCAGTTCTAACCAAGTTCGGAACAAAGCACGATGGTCTTAAAAACTCTTGTTTGTAATTGAACACGAAATTATTTACATGAGTATGATGGAGGAGTTCATCCTCCAGGATTGCCTGAGTTGATGCTGGAATTAATGCTTCATGGAATGCTTCCAAGAACATATCCCATGGAATATCTTCTAACTTGTAATCAACAAACTTTTTATTCCGCTCATTTTCCTACCAGTATTCTGCTTCCTCTTGAAACAGATGGGTGACCAAGCGAATAGCTTCCAAATTTGGGCATTTAATGCTAGTTAGGTTCTTTTCAACTATCTTGAGCCAATTCAAAGTGTCCATTGGATTAATCGCACCGTTGAACATGGGTGTTCTAAGATATAGGAAGCTGTGTAGGATCCCATCTCCTATGAAGTATGAGGATGATGAAAATCCCATTTATGGTATGGATTGTTGATGAGCAGATAACATTAGAGCATGGGTCTCTTGCGCCTGCTGTGCATTGCTTTCCATTAATGCCCTCATCAGACTAGCCAATGAGTTCAATTCCTCGGGTCCGCCAGATGACGAAACCACATTTTTAATTGGGGTAGGAGCTGAAGGAGAATCGAGGTTCATGACTGTGAATAAAAGTATAGATACAATGAATAAAATAAAGGTCTACTATCATTTCAATCATCACTTTCTCAAAAAAGAAGTTACACAGATAGAAAAATGGATAATCTAATACGAAAGGAAGATATAAGAGACAATTTAAAAAGATCAACTACAATATTTTGCCCTAAAGGTAGTACAAAAATCATCATACGAGACTATTAAGTGCTTTATAGACAACCCTCTATAAGTCCAATACCACCACCTATTAGTAGAACCTCCAAGTAGAATTTTCAGGATCTTGAGAAGGTAGCCATCAGGACATGTTGTCTCTCAAAAGGCAATGGTCACACGGTCCAACCATTCTTTGGCAAGAACAAAAAGATTGGTTCCTCTGAAGGTTGGACAAACTAAGATCTTATATAGTACTTCTACTCCATGAGATGACACTCCTTTGATGACTCTACCATATATTTTGCCATCTTGAAGGTCATCCACCCAATAATCTTCAAATCTTCTAAGATAATATAAGAATGATGACTGTGTATACTATATACCTAAAATTTCATTTAAGAAATGGCTTAGTCTTATAAGTACTTTACTTGCATTGTTATTTTCTTTAAAGTTCATTCCAATCCTAGCATGTCCAATTTATGTTTTATTGTCCACTATTTTAATGGTGTTATTATGTTTGTTCAACTCCTGGGATGTCCTCATTTTAGATATCTTCAAGTTTTATTTCTGAGATAAGCTTGATGAACTTTGGATGCTGCTGTTCTTACACTTAGTAACTTGTGATCTTTATCTGATACATAGAATAGATCATAAATTTGATAGGATCAAACTTTTTATTTGACACTTTATGATACTTCTTTGATACCAACTGTAGCGTCTCACCCAGTCACCGCGCACAAAAGAGGTAATCATTCGGCGGCAGAGCAGCGCGCCACTCAGGGAGGGATTCATGTATCTCCTTGAATAGCTGAAGATAAAACACTGAAGCCTGCTAACTTAACTCCAAAGGAGGGTAAAGAGTTAATACTTAAGATAAGAGTAGTATCATTATCCTAAGTATTAGACAAATTCATACATTGAATTTAAAATACAACATGAAGAATTTAATATATGTAGAAAATATCAGCATTTCTAATATGCTGATCAGATCAATATATCAAGTATAAATAATATATAAACAGAGTGCAAAAGCTAAGCATATATCCAGAAACATTCATCACATAAACTAAATGAAAA
Organism: Gastrodia elata; assembly: GCA_016760335.1. Taxonomy (NCBI): domain Eukaryota; kingdom Viridiplantae; phylum Streptophyta; class Magnoliopsida; order Asparagales; family Orchidaceae; genus Gastrodia; species Gastrodia elata. The sequence continues at coordinate 41,871,388 of CM028677.1, forward strand.
TATTCATCTTAAAATAGAAAGGTAAATTTATCCAGAAATTATTACAAATAGTTTACTAAAATAATACAGAAATAAAGTGTAAGTACTAAACTCAAATAACTAATCAAAAATAGTAAAGCTAAAGGAGAAATCCATAAAGACTCTACGAACTCCTCCAGAACCTCTTGAACGTCCTCCTGACCTAGCTCAATAAGCTGCTCAGGATCTAGCAAATTGTCAGATCCCGAAAGTACCATGTGTTAGACAATAAGTCTAACATATCAAAGCTAATCTAAGCAGTTCTAATTATTTAATTAACATTTAAAATAATGTAAATCAAGCAGTAGAAAAATTGTAAAAGTAACTGAAAATTTGAAATTGTGCAAAACTGAAGTAAAGTAAAGCTGATGGTATATTGAATATTGAAAAAAGAATAAAAATAGTATATGATCTGAAACTGAGTAAATAACATATAAAATTATGCTGTATATCATTGAAGTCATGCATCTGTATATGCCATGATACTGTATACCACTGATATGCAATCAAAATATCTCTGAACTGCTATGAGTCGTATGGCCCAATATCTACATACATCTGGTTGGCAATATAGTTTACTGTGATGCCGATGCATCCTGGAATTTCCAAGTCAATGTATGTAACATTCTATAACTATAAATCATTATAAATACTCATACATCATACCTATGTTCATGCGCATGTCTCTACACTACATACCTTAAAACATAGAAATCCTAAAAATATTTTAAAATCAGATAATGAATCAAATATCTCCATTATGTAAAATCCATCTAAATAGATTCTGACTCATAGTCCAAAATTTAATAAGTAGTTTTTCTTAGGATCTTACCTAAAAATCATCAGTTAGAAAGGCTGTACACATATTTAGTATATTTCCAAGAAATGTGAATTTAACACTTAGTTCATTAAGGGTAACGCGTGCCGTCACCGGGTTAGCGAAGGAATCGAGCTGTCTGCGCAGTTCGGTCCAAATGGTCCGGCCCGGATTAAGATAATTGTCTGGACCGAGATGCAAATGAAATTACCGGGTTAGTGAAGAAAATGGCGTATCACCGAACTTCAGCTCAAGGCTAGCTCCCAGTTCTCCTATATAGTGGTAAAAAGCTTCCAAAACCCCTAAGAGAAGTCGAGAGAAGGATTAAAAAGGTCTCGGGCAGCCAGCTGGTCAGGTCCGTAGTCCTCTCTGCCACCCACGATCGCCTTTGGTGAAGACGTATAGGAAACGGCTACTGGCCGTTGGATCTGATGTGCGACCCAATGGTCAGATCAATTCAATTATCGTAGGCCATCAGATCTACCTTAAAAAAGAAACGACGGCTCTGATCGCATAGGACCGTTGTCCCGTGCAATACAGCCGCAGCAGATCTGCATCACAAAGTAAATCGGCCGAAGGATAATTATAAATAATTGCTTATATTAATTTATTTATTTATATTATTTAATTATTTAATCAAATATATTTTATTAATAAAAATAAATAACCAAACGCACTCCAAAAAATTCAAAAAATTCATCTTTACCTAATTAAGGTTTGAGGAACTCAAAAATGTAATCAAATTTTTTATCAGATGTCAATTTAATTATCTTAATTTTCTGGGTATTTAAAATATTATTAAAATATTTGGGGAAAATTCAATAACTTCCAAATACTTACAAAATACCACCCCTAGCTAATTTGGTTTTGGTGAGTCCAATGGCAGACTCCGTTTTTGATTCTGAGGTCTAAATAAATTAGACATTCTCAAAATTATTAAAAAAACTAGGAAATATTAGAAATTACCAAATGATCTCTATATCACACAAAAATTGAATTGGAGACTCCTAATACTTTTATAAGACTAATGAAAAAGGATTAGAGTCAATTAGGTCAATAATTGATGGGTAAAAATACTAGGGTTATTACAGTTTTGTTCTGCCCTAGCCTAAAAAGGCTATGAGAATTTTTATTCTGCCCTAACTCAGAAAGGCTTTGGGAATACACTGTAGCCCGATTGGCCAATTGTTTCTGATATGGTAGCATGTACATACATGTTTATTGGTTACTGTTGTACTATTATATTTTACTTCAGTCAACTTTACTTTTCCTGCTTACTTACTTATAGATGCTAGTTTCTGTTACTACTTATTATACAAATCACAGTTAGATTATTTATTTTCAACCTGCATATATCATATGATCATCAGCATATTTAGGATTAGTTTATTTTTCCAATACTTTTCTTACTATATTTACATATATATGCCTAACTTTGCCTTAGCTTATATTGAGGTATATCTTTTGCCTCATTATTGCTTAGTTATAAATGTTATTATTTATAACTTACCACTTCCTTTGTATGCTTGTTGATCGTATGATAGTCTATTTTGTTTAGTTTAAATAAATGGTGACATTAATAAACTTATGAAAATTTATCAGCCTAAAATGTACTTAAACAATTGTCTAATAGGATTTTTCTTTTGTTGGCTAAGACCTTGACATTGTGAAATTGATAATGTCAGAATCAGATCACTTTGAGAAGCTTGTTCCTGAAGAGGAGCCTTTTCTTGAGGAGGAGCAGCCGGGAGAGGCATAAGCTATTTAGCCCCCTTTACTACTTTATTGTGAGGATGAGTGATTACTTCTTCTCTTTCATTAAACTTATGCTGTAATAATACATGTACCTTTAAACTATGTTTTTCTAACTATACTGATTATTCTGAGTTGTATGTTATATATTCCTTACTTATATTATTGTGAACTAGATGTATTATTTACATTCCTTTGCTTCTGCACTCTGAATTTGTATTTATTTAGTGATTGATCATGCTGTATATATATCCTGGGCACATCCTTCTCTTATTAGTGGATTGTGGATTATACCTATTCTAATGATAAGTGAAAAATTTGTCAGAGTGGCACACCTCCCCTTGACCTAATCTTGTGGATTAAGGGGCGAGGTGCCACAGTTGGTATCAAAGAACTCCATAAAGTGTTAGATTGGAAATTGCATTTCCTCTCTACCTAATGGATTGTTCTTCTGCAAACAAGTCACTATATAAAACATACGGGTTATATCCAAATTACTACAATATCATGCTCAGAATAAAAAGGCATAAGTAAGATGAAATGCTCAAATATAAAGAACATAGATTAAAGAAATTGAACTAATAAACCTTAATTTAACTTGTGGAATCATTAGACACTCGAAGATATCATTCTGGTGGCACTACCAGTGATTTGAAGCTATATGGGAGTATGTCTCCTAGTTTGTCCAAAGGTACGGGTGATATGTTGAAGGAGTGTTGGAGTAAGGAGTTTGAGTACTAGATCAAATGCTCCAACACGACATCTTTTGAGACTTCGACCTTCCACTTTAGCCAAGGAGTGTTTGAAGCATGTGAGCTTCGTTATGGAAGTGATTGAGTGTTCTGATAACATTCGAGTTTCCATAGTATCCCTCCTCCTTTAAGACCATGCTGAAGATTGGTGGGTTGTCACCCACTGGTCACTCACCCATAGGCGTGAAGGAAGGCGGCGTGAGGTTACCTTCGAAGATTTCTGTTATGCTTTCACCGCAAAATATATTAGATAGATGTGTTAGTGTTTTAGTTCATGCTCTCTATTGTATCTTCCTATTTCATGTATTTTAAATTAAAATAAGTAATACAAGAATTATCATGTTTTATTTTCTTGAGATTCTAAAAGGGTGTCATTTTCTATATTCATATTAGCACAAAAATGAATCATGGTAGAGTTCCACCCTCGTTGCATATGTTAGTTCATCTTCTGAACTGAGTGCACTTCTTGAAGCATTCAAAATGATGGTAGATTCACATAATAATCAAGCAGAAAGAATGGCAGAATCTCAATGAAAACAAGCCGAGATAATGGAACGACTATTGACGGCACACATGAACCAAAGTTGTCCAAATTCTGAGATAGCCCCTGCATTCTACTACTTGTTTTGGCATCATGTTCAGTTTGCAGATGGACTGCTATAATATTTCATATGTCTAAGGTCCACTACTTTCAATGTGAGCCTTTCTGCTGTCGACACAGCTAGCTGGATCAAGATGGTGGAGAAAAATCTCACTAGTATCAAGTGTCCTGATTATGAAGCAATCCATTATACAACCCACCTCCTTCAAGATGAAGCAGAGTATTGGTGGGATAATACCTGCAACACGCTGTTTGGCGACCTTGAGCTCAAGGACATCACCTGGGATGAGTTTATTGAGGCGTTCCAGGCTGAGTACATCCCCACATCTGCAAAACAAAACTTGGGGGACCAGTTCTTAAAATTACAACAAGGGAACTGTTCTATCTCTGCATATGAAGCTAAATTTCAGCGACTAGAAATATTCACCTCCAACCTTGTTCTTACTGAATCGGATCAATGCCACTGATTCCAAAGTGGTTTGCGACCTTCCATTCGAAGCCAAGTCGTCCCGCTCTGTCTGACCAATTTCACCGAACTCTTGGAATCCGCCAAAGTAGTGAAGCAGGATCAAGCATTAAAAAGACCTAAGAGGAGCTTTGGTTAACCTCATTCCAACGTGGGCATCCCAAGTGAGCTAGGGTATATGAACTTAGAGTAGAAGCCCCTTTTACCAACCTATTTAATAGTTGCACTAGACCCCACCCTTATGGTCGATGCTACCACAGAACTGGGAACTTCTTCAATTGCGGATGGCCAGGCCATTTCTACTTCCATTACAGTTCCACCTATACCACTAATGATGATTAGATTGATCACTCTAAGCATCAACAGGTATTCGACCTATTCCAAAAACCTACAGCCCTCATATCACTTCCTCCTCCCGCTCTATGGCGTGAGACAGCCATTATCTCTCATCCAAATGCTCCAAAGCCACCACCCTGGCAGCCCTACAATAATAGGCCTACTGGTCCTACCTGGGTATACACCCTCACTCTGATCGAGGCCATAGAAGATAACCACAAGGTTTACCATTACATAGATTGAACCTAATTACAGATGCAATCATTTACTAGGCTACTTTAAGTAAGTATTACTAAAAAATTAGATTGGTTTAGAAGAGTATATTATTTTTCATTTAATTATTTCATTTATAGTATTTGCATCACTATTAAGCTTTGACCCACTTTGATATATTTATATGTGATTTTGTGCTCAGAACTTGAAATAAATGATCAGAAATCAGTATCATAGGTTCATTCAGGCTGATCTCAGGTCTGTACAGATAATAAGTTAGGCCAGGACAGACTAATATCTAGAGAAATAAGGAAACTGTACATAACCTTTGAGGGAGAATGTGTAGTTAGTCAGGAACCCGTATCTCAGATAGTTAGATAGACTTATCTAACTCCTCGATTATTCTGTAACCTTGTCCAATATAATAAATATTATATATTACTGTATTTTCTTTTAGAATGAGCACATATCTTAAATATGTATATTGCATTAATAATCGTAAGCATATCATACTTAAATATCACATTTTATTTTCTCATGTAGAATCATGCCGCTTAAATGCAAATTTTGATATCCTACAAATCTTACTTTAATTTTTTTTTGTTTGCCCTATCATACACACACACACACACAAATATATATATATATATATATATATATATATGGCAGTCCAGGATCAATCTCTAAATCAAGCCTTTGAGGAGGAGCTGATACACGATGGAGCAACTTAGTCACTGATTTTCTTGAAGTTTAAATTTTTGCTTGTGTGTAACAAATTTTATAAAACAATTATTATCTTTATAATAAATATATTTCCTTTATTATTCTGGTATTTTTTATTGTTATAATGAATGTGGAAGTATGTGTATTTTATATGCCTCTAAATATACTGTTATACTAAACCCCAATATGATCCTGGAAGTGAGCGCCTGATGCTAGATTAGCTATGCTGACTCAGTAGAGGGTCGCCACACTATCAGACTTAGTTCGTCCCCATGGGGAGTGCTAGTGCTATTTACTAAGAAGAAGGACGGGTCAATGCGTTTGTGTAATAACTATCGGGAGCTGAACAAAATTACAATAAAGACAAATACTTGTTACCTCGCATAGATGACTTATTTGATCAGCTGTTTGGGGAAACTGTGTTCTCGAAGATCGATCTACAATCAGGATACCATCAGTTGCAAATTAAGGACTCTGATATTGAAAAAATAGATTTCAGGACTAGATATTTTCACTATGAATTTCTAGTTATGTCATTTGGGTTGACAAATGTACCCTCTATATTTATGGGTCTAATGCATCACATCCTTAAACCTTACCTTGACAAATTCATTATCGTCTTCATTGATGACATTCTGATTTATTCCAAGACTAAGAAAGAGCATGAAAATTTTCTGAAGATCGTATTAGAGGAACTGCATAGTCGCCAGTTATATGCCAAACACTCAAAGTGTGAAGTTTGGCTCGATTATGTAGCCTTTCTAAGTCACATGGTAATTGCGCAAGTTATTAGGGTGGATCAGAACAAGGTTAGTGCCATCCAGGAATGGATCCAGCCTAAATCAGTAACAGATATCAAAAGTTTCATGGGTTTAGCTGGATATTATAGAAAATTTGTGAAGGGATTTTCCCAAATAGCCTCTCTACTAACTAAACCCAGAAGGCAGTACCATTCAAGTAGTGTACAGCTTGCGAGGAAGCATTCCAAGCACTAAGAGATGCACTTTCCTCCACCCCAGTTTTAGTTTTTCCTAAAGAAGGGTTGAACTACCAAGTATATACTGACACTTCTGGGATAAGCTTGGGAGATGTGTTGATGCAAGAAGGGATATCGCTTATGCTTCATGCCAACTGAAAACCCATGAAAGAAATTATCATGTCCATGATCATTAGTTAGCTGCTGTAGTGTTCACCTTAAAGATTTGGCATCACTACCTTTATGGAGTTTAGTGTTCGATTTTCACTGACCATCAGAACCTTAAATATATATTAACCCAAAGGGAGTTGAACTACAGGTAGAGGAAATGGCTAAAATCAATCAGTGACTATGATCGTGACATTCAGTACCATCCTAGAAAAGCAAATGTTATAGCTGATGCCCTAAGCCGTCATGCTACCCTTAATGCCATTATCCTTAAAAGCCCATTGGAAGAAGAGTTTTGTAAGATGAATATCAAGTCAGTGCGCGGTGACTTATTATGTGAAAAGATATCCATGTCCAATGTGCAACTCATCTTCCACAGTGATGTTTCCATTTCTTAAATAAAGGATGAGGGCTACTTGAACTTTAAGATCACAATTGAAAGTGGTCATCATCCCGAGTTGAATTTTAAGAAGGCTGCTATATATTTAAATAATCATCTTTGGATCCCTAATTCAATGCATCAAGAGATTCTAGTTGAAGGTTACAATTCTGGGTATCTAGTGCATCTAGGAAACTCAAAGATGTATCAAGATCTGAAGTAATCATTTTGTTGGCCAGGTATGAAGAAAAGTATAGCAGATTTCGTTGCAAAATGTCATGCTTGTAGCTTAGTTAAAGCAGAACATCAAAGACCCGATGGTCTGCTTCATCCACTAGAGATTCCTGAATGAAAATGGTTAGATATATCGATGTACTTCATTATGTGGTTGCCTCATGCGAAGTCTGTAGCCGATGTTATTTGGGTCGTAGTTGACTATTTGACCAAATTCGCTCATTTCATTCTGATTCAGCAAACAGATTCAATCGAGGAACTCACCAAGATCAATATAAAGGAGATAGCCATGTTTCATGGAATCCCCAAAATAATTGTATATGATAGAGACAACCAATTTACTTCCAAGTTCTGGAAGGCAATACATCAGAATCTGGGAACCACCCTAGCAATGAGTACATCTTTTTATCTGCAAACAGATGGTCAGACAGAGCAAGTAAATTTAGTCCTTGAGGATTTGCTTAGACTGTGTATCCTTGACTTTGTTGGATCTTGGGAAAATCACCTCCACTGGCGGAGTTTGCATATAATAACAGCTTTCAAGACAGTATCAAAATGGCTTAATATGAGGCCTTATATGGCAGGAAGTGCGACACTCCATTAGCCTGGTCTGAAGTGGGAAGTGTACTATTGTATGAGTCTGAATTAGTGGAAGAAATTAATAAGAAGATTTAATTAATTCAACAAAGGATCCATACTTCTCAAGATCGTCAAAGTAAGTACCATGATATGCATCATCGACCCATAGAATTCGGTGCTGGAGATTTTGCATACTTAAAGGTTAGCCCAATTAAGGGAGTCTTTAGATTTGGCATAGCATGGAAACTCAGTGCTCACTATGTCAAGCCATTTGAGGTAACATAAAGGATAGGATCTTCTGCCTACAAATTAAATTTACCCAATAACTTTGTAGCTGTTCATAACATATTCCATGTATCCTCATTAAACAAATACCTCAGGGATCTCTCTCACTTAATTTAGTTCTCAAAAGTGCAAATTTAGCCTAATTTATCCTTTGCTATAGAACCCATTCGAATCTTGGCATGAGATAAGAAATAGCTGAGAAGTCATTCTATTCATATGGTAAAGATTCAGTGGAAGAATCAATCCCAAAATGAAGCCATTTAAAAGAATTTGATATGCAATCCAAGTACCCTAAGCTATTTGAATGCCCAAGTACCTTCCTAACTCTTATCATTTCAATTCATATCCTTAAATTCAGCACTACTTTCTTGTCACATGAGTGATATCGAGGACGACATCATTTTTAAGTTTTGGAGTCGGTAATAACCCAAATTATTACCCAAGCTAATTAGGACTAATCTAAGTCTTAATTTCAATCTTAGTATACTAATTAAGTCATTATGAGTTCACCACCAAGACCTAGTTCAAATTAGGGGTCAAATAGATCAAACCCTGATTTTGAGAAATTCTAGAAACCCTAGAAATTGACCTAATTATTTTGACCTCGAATCAAAAATTAGACTTTGCCATTGGGCTCATTGCCCCCACATTAGCTAGTGGTGATGTTTTGGTAGCAATCGGCAGTCACCAAAAATTCCGTCAAATATTTTAATAATATTTGAATACCCCAGAAAATGAGAAAATAAAATACTCGTCGAAACCAAATTCTGACCTCGTCGTTGCGTTCCTCACCTCCAATTAGGTAGGGGTGAATATCTAGAAATTTTTGGGATGCAATTAACCATTCAATTTTAATTAATAAATTAAGTATTTAAATATATTAATTATTAATTATTTAAAATCCATAAATGATGTTGTCTCTTGCTGTCAAATCCTTAACCCGCATTCTGTTTCCGCTGTTTGAATCTACTGGAGCGCCTGAACCATTTGATCAGTGATCGAATGGTCAAAGCTCTTGGTCCCCTCGTGTGTCTCTGCATTGCTCGCGGTGAGAAGGTGTCACCGTGGTCGACCAGTCGCCATGCGAGGGCCTCCCTCGGTGAGTATGTCAGGATCCCCTTAAGTTGTAGGGGCCGTAGCCATCCCCCAGATTTGCAAGAGCTCGGGACCCGGCTGGATGAACCACAACTTCTCAAACCCAACTTGTCTCTGCACCGTCAGTCTATGGTACTCCTGATCCCGTTATTTTTGTCACGCATACTATCAAATTGCATTTTGATTATCTATTTTACAACCTTGATCATTTATCCAACATGTCTGATCGATCCCTGAAGGTGTGGATCAAAGCAATTTAAAATTTGATCCACAGTAGTATCTAGGTCTAGCCCATCTTCCTCCCGTAAGTCGTGGCTAGGGTTCAGATCAGTCGCCATTGCAGTCATCCTCCAGTGTCCATCCAACCATCGACATGGAGGTCTGGATGAGCTCTTCCCCACGCTATGCGGGCTAGGCCCTGTCATTGCCAGGAAGACCTTCAGAGCGCATACCCTAGATGGCCCCATTCGAGCTGGTCAAGCATGGTAGAGGGAGTGAGGTTTGGGTCGGGCTGGATAATCTTGGGCCAGACCCGCAATGCTTCGGGCCACTGTCTGTGTGGACTCCAGTGCGGGGTCCGCACAGTGCGTTGCCGAGCTCCCAGCCTGATGCGTGGTGTGTTGAGCAACACGTTTGCAGGTCACGCCTGCCATCAGACCGTGCGATCATCTTGTGGGGTCCACCATCCCTTCGTAGTTCTGCACCCAACCAAAAAGCACCGCATGTTCTGGTGGGACCCCAAGTCCCCTAAACCGATGGCTCGTGGGTCCTGCCTCATTAGGTGGGACCCATAGGGCTTAATTCTTGTCCAAATTTAGTGAACTTACTATTTATCTTCATGTTAGATAGTAAGAAATTATTTGGCATCATGAAAATCCAATTTGGGGCCCTAAATCAAAAAGTAGCATTTTAGACCCTTAAGTAAGGGCAAAATAATCATCTTGCCCAAAATTTGGGTTAAATGCTCTTAACCCCTAAAATATCATTTAAATCATTAAAAACAATAGTAAAATTGATTTAGGATCAATTTAATTCCTAAATTTCATAATTTGATCAATTTGATAAAAACAAAATCCCCCTTAAAGACTTAAAATTCATCAGTAAGGTTAATGCACCCTTACTTAGCTAAAATTCATTTCTATCTCCTTTAAATGAAAAAAAATAACAAATGAAATTAAATTGAATTAAAATTCATCAAATCCTAAATCTTCTTATGTCATTTCATAAAAAACTCATTAGGATTTTGACACTTCACCTTAGGACCTTTCCCTAAGATTAGGAATAGATCCTAGGTTATAATTCATTCATTGAATAAAGTGGGTTATTTAATAAATGAAACTTTGGTTTTATTAGTTTTAAGAATTTTCATACTTTGATTCTGATTATTTTATCTTTTGACTTTAGATTAAGAATAGGAGATTCATTCTATTAAGCTTGATTTTACTTAATATAATTTGCCTTAATTATCAATTCACATTTAGATTGAACCATAGATCTTAAGCTTTACCTTTAGATTATGTGATTGAACCTAAATTTGTAACATTTAATTCATAATCCTTAGCTTAGTAGATCTTGATCAGATCTTAGCTTAGAATATCTAAATTCATCAATTATGATGTGTTGATTTCTTATTTAACTTATAGTCAATATTGATTGAATTAAATTAGAAACATATCAGTTCTAATTGATTTTAACTTATTATGCTGTGCTCTTAAGTTACACTCAATAGTAGAAATTTGAAATCTTGAACTTGTGTAACTTGGAATAGTTAGAATGGTTTTAATAGATAATAATTGATGTCACATTGTGTAGTAGAGTCTCTTGCTCACTATTAATGTATCATTGCTTACGCATTCTTTGTATTTTGTGGCATTGCCTTGAATATGACATATAAGACAATATTGTGCATGAAATAAGAACTTAGAATAATTATGATAACATTTGCAATGGGTTCAATTTTTTGGTTAATATGGCGCATTTTACCCAAATGGATAGGGGCAAGGAGAAATAAGGGATAACTTAGCATTACTCATTGAAGAGTGTTGTGTTAAGTTTGGAACCCAAAAAGTCTTGCAGACGTGCTTGACTTCTCAACTGCTTCTGGATGTGTCCACAAGAGCAAAAGTAAGACAACTAAAATTTATTGCATTTGTATTTACTGCTTACTCAGCCCTGCTGTATTATTCTATTTTGCCCTAGCCTAGAAAGGCTATGGAAATTTTTATTATGCCCTAACCCAGAAAGACTTTAGAAATATGCTGTGGCCCGATTAGATAATTTTTTTCTAATATGGCAGTCTGTACATACATATTTACTATTTACTATTGTACTGTTACATTTTACTTCAGTCAGCTTTACTTTACTTGCTTACTTACTTATAAGATGCTACTTTCTATTACTACTTACTATACATATCACAGTCATATTATTTATTTTGAACCTGCATATATCATATGATCATCAATATATTTAGGATCAACTTTTCTTTCATTATTTTTCTTACTGTATTTTCATATGTATGCCTCATCTTGCCTTAGCTTATTATTAAGGTAAATTATTTGCCTCATTGTTCTTTAGTTATAAATGCTATTTTTTTATAACTTACCACTTCCTTTGTATGCTTGTTGCTCTTATGCTAGTCTATTTTATTTAGTTTAAGTAAATGGTGACATTAATAAACTTATAAAAATTTATTAGCCTAAAATATACTTAGACAATTGTCTAATAAGATTTTTCTTTTGTTAGCTAGGGCCCTAGCATTGTGAAACCGATAATGTCAAAATTAGATCATTTTGAGGAGCTCGTGCTTGAAGAGAAGCCTTTCCTTGAGGAGGAGTAGCCGGGAGAGGCATAAACTATTTAGCCCCCTTTACTACTTTATTATGAGGATGAGGGATTGCTTATTTCATTTCATTAAACTTATGCTGTAATAATACAGATACCTTTATACTGTGTTTTTCTTACTATACTAATTATTTTGAGCTGTATGTTGCATATTCCTTACTTATATTATTGTGAACTGAATGTACTATTTATCTTTCTTTGCTTTTACACTCTTAATTTGTATTTATTTAGTCACTGATCATGCTATATGTATATCCTGGGCACATCCTTCTCTTATTAGTAGATTGTGGATTATACCTAATATAATAATAAGTAATGAATTTGCCAAAATGGCACACCTCCCCTTGACCTAATCTTGTGGATTAAGGGGTGAGATGCCACAGTACCACTTCATGTGAGAAGTCACTTGAACCTATGATGGTTAAGGTGTTACATGGCTGTGAGTACTTCTTGAGACTGTAGGGGCCACCTCTAATCCTATCTACCCGATGGATGGTTCTTAGATATATGTGTGGATAATGACAAGGATATCAACTATTTAAATATAATTAAGCAAAATTCTTAAATATTGAGGTCTTTTTTTAGATAATGATGGAGTTACTGATCAGAACTCCAAAGTTATGATTGCTCAAATGGGAGCACTCCCATGATAGGTGACTTCCTAAAAAGTTACCTTTTGATGATAAAACTATGAGGTCTTTTAGACCAAAGCAAATAATACCTTATTACTTAAGAGTTTGGGCTATTACAGTTTCTACCAACATAAGAGCATAACCAATTTATTTAATTAAATTATATTCATACTCATATACTACTCTTTTCCTATATATTAGGTACATAAACTTAATCTTCATAGCTATTTTAGCAAAGGGTGGAACATAGTTCTTGATATACATTTACAAACTTTTTATGTGTTATTTGATCCAAATTTTTTTTTTGAAGTTTTAATATTTTATCAAAATCCAACTATTCACTTCACCTTTAAGAAGATGAGTTATAAGGGCCTCTTTTTTTACTGTGGACTAGCACATATGTTTAAACATATTTTAAATTTGATGTAACTAATCTTCTAGATTGCTTGGGGGTAGCAATACAATTAAACAAATGGTTATTTGAAGTTTAAAAATGTCTGAAGAGTTTAATTTATAATTGGGGTACTAATTGGTAAAAATGAGGCATGATAGATTAAGCTTCTACCTGTATAGTTATCTTCTGAGGATAAAACTGTGAGGCCATTTAGGCCAAAGTGAACAATACCTTGGTGCTTAAGTATTTATCCTATTACAGTTTCTACCAACATAAGATCATAACTAATTTATTTAATTAAATTAAACTCATACTCATCTACTACTCTATTCCTTTATATTAAGTAAATAAACTTAGTCTTCATGGCTATTTTAGTAGAGGGGTGGATCATAGTTCATTATATATACTTCTACAAACTCATTATGTGTTATTTGATCCAACTTTTTTTTTTTTTTTGAAATTTGAATATTTCATTAAAAGCCAACTATTTTCTTCATCTTTAAGAAGATAAGTTGTAAGTGTAACTTTTTTACAGGGGACCTGCACATATGCTTAAACATATTTTAAATTTGATGCAGCTATTCTTCTACATTGCTTGGAGAAATAATACCACCAAACCAAAGGTGATTTAAAGTTTAAAAATGTCTAAAGATTTTTATCTATAATTGGGGTACTAATAGGTGGAAGTGAAGGTGTGATAGATTAAGCTACTACTTGAGATTGTACAAATTAAGTGAACATACCCATAAATTGATCTAAAGGTGACTCACTAGTACATGTGATAGGATTCGAGATCCTCTGCTAGTATTTTGGGACATCTAAGATTCATCTAAAATAATAATAACATATTTCAGTTATGCATTCTATCGAATGATTTCTAGAAACTCATAAACTATTTAAAACTCAAATAACATAATTCCATTTTCTTTAGATATTTTAATTGCTTTAATACCAATTGTGGGGTCTAAATATCATATTAATAACTCATTTACCAATTGTGTTGTCTTGACATCAAATTAGCAATTTTGATTATAGTCGACGTGTCTTAGAACTTATTTAAGGGTTATTTATAACAAAACAAAATAATTTATTCCAGATAATCAAAATATACATATATGAATTTAGAAAATATAATATAGAGTCAGCATTACAAGTAATTCTAATACTTAATAATTTCAAATAAAAAATATACATATAAAACTAATACTTATATTTTGTAATAACCTAAGGTTGTTACTCAGCTTAATTTTAGCTTAACTGTATCTTAATTAGGTTCATCTAGCCATTAGAACCAAACCCTAAAGATTTGGAGCAATTTAGAGCCCAATCAAATATTTTGGATCATTCTAATATTTAATTAATTATTAAATTGAGGTATTTAATTTGATCTCGAATTCAAAATTCGACGTCACCATTGCTATCATCACCCCCAAATTAGCTAGGGGTGATGTTTTGCACGCGTTTGGAAGTCGATGGATTTTTGCGAATATTTTAATATAATTAATTACCCAAAAAATTAACATAATTAAATAATCATCGGAATTGAAATCCAACTTCTCCGTTGATTTCCTCACCCCCAGATTAGCTAGGAGTGAATTTTTGGAGCCCATTTATTTAATCCAAAATTTTAGCAAATCAAAAATTTAGAAAATAAATAAAAAATTATTCAATTAAGAAAAATCCATTTTTCTTTATTGCTTTTCCTGTCAGCTCCCCTTTCATTCGGTGCCCCCTTGTCTTTCCATTGCACATTGATGGCTGAGGCCATCCCTCTTCCCCACAGCTCATGATGGCCTCCTCCCTTCCTCTCCTCCTTTAAAAAGGGGCTCAGACCCTCCTTCTTCCTCTTGCTGTCCATCTAAGAATCTCTTCCTCCCTCCTTAATTGTGTGCTTGCTGAAGAAGAACAAGTTCAGCTCCTCTCCATGTCTTGAAGAAAACAAAGGTTTCTTCTTCCTCTTTTAAGGCTAAGATACCCATTTGCTCCTCTTCCCTGTCTACTTCAAGTTACTATTATGCTGGTTTATATCTTTAGAAATCCATGATTGTATTTGAAAGCCGTTGAGGCTTATTAAGGCATCTTATTACTTTGAAAATCTCATGCTCTATTTTTCGTCCATTTTGTATGCCCAAACCTTTAACTTGATTGTTCGAATACTTAGGATAATCCATTTGTGTCAATTTTTGTATCTATGGAAAGGTATTAGAAAGACCCCTCCAATTATATATGGCACCGCTCATGGAATGCTCTGTATTGGGAGTATTTGAGCTCGAAATGTGACCCTTCACGATTTTTGCACAGATGAAATCATCGTCGGGAGCTACAGCGAGTCGTAAAGCCCGAAACTCAAATAGTTTCCGATGTAGCGTGCCACAGCGGGTTGTAGAGTCATTTCAGGAAAAATCATATGAAATCAATAAATAAATTAGTTGAACAGTAACACGAAAGTTAGACCACTGCAGTGCGCCACAGTATGCCACAATGTAATTTCTGGAAAAACTATATGAAACTAGAAAATAAATTAACTGATAGTGTTTCCGCAAGTTAATCCGTTGCAGTGCGCCGTAGCATCCAGCTCTCGGATCAGGCGTCGTAGCGTGCCGCCGCACTTTCACTGCAGCACGCCACAGCACGTCGTAGCGCCCAGAATTTCTTAAAAATGCACAGAATTGGTTGAAATGGTCAAAACTCCTCATTTTTCGCATTTTCTAGGTCCATTGTGGGACTGAATTATATCAAATTTGAAGCTAGTTTAGATAAAATTGGCATTGCATAAAATTTCATGTGAAAATTAAATTTGAAACTGTCATTTTTAACAACTGCTTAAAACCTATTATGTATCTTAAATGTCTTATGCTAAATGCTAAAGAATAGGACCCTTGATTTCTTATATTTAACAAGTATACCTCAATAACTAAATAGTATGAAACTTAAGTCTTTTAAAGTTGTAATCAAGTGCTAACCCCTTTGGTTTGATTTAGAATTTGGTTAGTTTTAATTACCTTCTATTTTATGTCATCCTTACATTTCTATACTTTCATGATTTTAGGTTGCATGCTAGAGAACCTTAACATTTATTTGGACACCTAATTGTGCTTAATTGACATTAAACTATAATTAAATATAAGAATCTTGAGAACTTGATTAAGTAAATGATTCTTAATCTAAAACTGAAATTTGACATCAATAATACACCAATAATATATTGATTTGTCATTGATCTATAAATTAACCATTTGGTCTTAATTTTAGAAAGGCTAGGTGTTAAACCCTAATTTGTCTTGATTAAGATATAAACCTTAATCATCTTAATCAAGTAAATTTGATTGAAAGATAATTCAATTGACATGATTTCAATAATGTATGTGATTTGACATTGATCTTAAGTCACTAAATTAAAAGTACTAAGGTAATTAAAGAACTTGTGTGATTAAGTATCTAAACTTAAATTTTAGATCTTTGATTCTCTCTTAAATAAGATGCCTAGCATAAGGTTAATTATAAATCAAAGTTGATTTATCGCAAATCAAATCTTAATAACATTCTTGATTACACCCCATAATTATAGTATAGGTATTGATTAGATGGGTTTATCCATCTGATTTGATCAAAACAAGCTTAATAAATAAAACTTATGAGTGCTAGTATAAATGTTAGATACGTAAAATCTTGATAATCTTATAATAGAATTTTATGTAATTAAAAGGTCTAATTAATGCTAATACATTAAGGTAGGAAAGAACTAGTTGTTACATCCTGAGGTAGGAACTTAGATGCTCTTTTTTAACCTAAGAAACTTGATCTTAGATCCTTGTGATAGAATCACCTAAAGTACCTAGAATGAAATCTCTCTAATATGATAGTAACCTAAATTGGGTGATCATTTTGATCACATCATTAGGACCTTGTGTAGGATTCACCCAATTAGAGTCAGTATTCATAGCTTTGGTAAATCCTTGGTTATTAAATAAAATTATTATAACTCAAATTATTGGTTGGGTATAATTATGCATATCCATGGTGCTGAGTTACTTCAGCAATATGCAGGATTGGTTGACTCACTCCCATGTGGACTTATGATCAGGTAATATCCTGAGGGATTAGACAAATACAGTCCCATTAGGGTAAATCTTTCAAGACTAAGAGTGTTACAATTAGTGAACAAGATCCTTAGTTTGAGATATAAACTGCGATCATGTTCTATCTCCTATCATGGTGCGCTTCGATAAGTGTAGTTTAAGTAAACTAGGTGTCTCAAGTCGCATTGTGTAGAATACTAAGTATGCTTGTAATTATGTTATTTAACAGCTTAGCTCAAGATATAAACTGTGACCGGGTTCTGCCTCCTATCATAGTGCATTTTGATAAGTGCAGTTTAAAATAAGCTAAGGGTTAAATCCACCTTTCTTAGAAACATACAACCATGTGTATACAACCTTTCCAACTAATGATCTTAATATTATCCTAAGCAAATATAGTTATTGAAATTAGAGCTAGGAGTCAGAATTTGTTTGAAGGGATTCTGCACAATGGAGACATTTGATTCATTATCTGATTTCAACCCATTTTTTGGATTTCTGAATTTTAAGGCATATAGCTTGAACATGAGCATTGCATATGAGTAGCAGTGATGATTTATGAATTATGAAATGTTGCATATATTAATCAAGAAATTTGCAGGATGATTAGTACTAGATTCCCAACCGGATATATGTAGACATTGGACCGTATGATTCATACCCGTTCAGTGATATCTTGGTTACATATTAGTATTGTATTGTGGCATATACAGATGCATGACTTCAGTAATATAGAGCATAGTTTTACATATTATTACTCAGTTTCAGATTCATTACTATTTTGTTTTATTTTTAATATTCAGTTTCTAGTACAGCTTTATTTTACTTTACTTCAATTTTGTAAAGTCTTATACAGTTTTATACCTTCAGTTATTTTACAATTTTTTTGCAGATTTATTTACATTATGTAAATATTAAATGAATAATTAGAACTGCTTAGATTAGTTTCGATATGTTAGACTTATTGTCTAACACGAAGTACTTTTGGGATCTAGCAATTTGCTAGATCTTGAGCCAGGTTAGGAGGATACCCAGAAGATTCAGGAAAAGCCTGTGGAGTACTTGTGGACTCTCCTCCAGTTTTACTATTTTACTTAGTTTATTCCAATTTAGTACTTAGCTTTTATGTATGTATTTTATTAAACTATTTATAATAATTCTGGATGTGTTTTCTATTCTTTTTTGAGATGAATGTTTCATACAGCTTCTGTGATGAATGTTTTTGGATGTTTACTTTAGCTTCCGCACTCTATTTATACACTACTTATACTTAGTATTGTGATGTGATCAGTATACTGGAAATGCTGATATCTTATACATATATTGGATTTCTCATGTGTTTTACATCCAATGTATGTATTAGTCTAATAGTTAAGATAAGGATATTACTCTTATCTTAAGTATTAGCTCTCAACCCTCCTTGAGGTTGAGTCAGCAGCCCTTCATATGGGTTTGGTTTGAGCCAGTCGGGGAGATGGGATATTCCTCCCTAGGGGGCGCGCCGCTCCGCCGCCAAATTGATTATGATCACCCCTCTTTGCGCGCGGCGACGGGGCGGGGCGCTACACATTTTAAGAGAAAAGATCCTCCCTGGACTAGTTTTCAAACCCAATAATTTTCCCTCAAAAATGAACGGTGAAAACACCAACAGATTGAGTACATAATAATCTTGTTTTACTATA
Source organism: Gastrodia elata (assembly GCA_016760335.1). Taxonomy (NCBI): domain Eukaryota; kingdom Viridiplantae; phylum Streptophyta; class Magnoliopsida; order Asparagales; family Orchidaceae; genus Gastrodia; species Gastrodia elata. Next base: position 41,890,413 of record CM028677.1, read on the forward strand.
TCTTTATCCTAAAGCTAGTGTTTGTTATACTATTTTGCAAACAACAAAATTTTAGTTTTCACTCTCACATTCATGTAAGGATTAATATTAAGAAAGGATTACTTAAAAGAATCATTTTATAAATAACAAGTAGATTATATATATATATATAATATCAACTAAAGATATGCAATATTGTATTATCAATATGTGTAGAAATAAAAATAACCATTTAAAAAAATATGAGGTTGGAAACCTTTTCCGATATGTTTTGTTAATAATGCATGATAACAAATACTTCATCTCATTATTTTATAGCAAAATGGATTAAATGCAATTATTTTCATGTGTCACAAAATGAAATTTAGATGTTCATATAACACCATGTGTCATCTTCCATATTCTTATATCCTGTGTTATGATATAATATCCATATTTATGTTTTTCAATGTACTATAAGATCTTTTTGCTCTAGTTTTATATTCCCATAGCTCTCCATAAGAAAATGGGCATTCTTATATGAGGAGAAAAGTACAAGTATGTCTGCTTGTTTATAAATACTTTTAAAATTCATCACATAAATATGCATCGACCTTCTCTAGATTGTTATACAGATCTCATTATCATCTCATGAGTAGAGAATTCCCTGTCCTTTATATGTTTGATCAGATCCATAAATCCACTTACATCAGAATATATTCATTTGAATTCCAAACATAACTACTCATATAAGACCATTCCATAAGAGTATGTGCTAGTATGGAAATACAAGGCCACACACTTGTTCAATCAATAAAATAAAATACAATTCTTTTTAATCACCCGATGATACTTGTACAATGTTTGTATGAAAAAGTGGAATATCAAATATATATATATAGTACAAAAACTAGCAAATTTTATTAAAATAAATTAAAGATACAAAACTCCTAAAATTAAAAGGCCTAAAACCAACCCCAAAAAATAGAACCCAATGAATATTCTAAAACATCCTCTCAAAGTGAAAAGAAAAAAAAACAACTGAAAACAAACTAATTCAAAACGAAATAAACACATAATAGTTTAAAGTAAGCAAAGAACATAACAATTTGAAACAAACAAACTAGCTAGCACCAAACCTAGCTAGCACCAAAACAATATTAGCAACCACTAACAAGCATCAACAATTTTATTAAACGCAACATCAGCATCTTTATCAAACATCATCAATATCGTTACGGAACAACCAACGTAGCAAACAACATCTTTAACTAACTCCTATCAAAATACAATGAAGACACCACACTGATCTCCCAACCACAAGCAAAAACCAAGCCATCAATGACTCTAATAAATGACATTTACTAAGGAATCTGCAAAAAGAGAGCAAGCCCCTAGCAACAACATCACCTGCATAAAGAATGTAGAAGGAAAATAGAGCAAAACTGCAATGCAATGCACCCAGATACTTAGAAACCTCCATACAAAACAATGATTCCACTGGCACCAATGCATCGAAGTATTGAGAACCATCCGAGTAGGCCCAGCACAACAAATTGCAACATACAGAGAAGCCACCAAGTAAGCACAAAAAATATAATGTGATTGGACTAACAAAAGTAACGATTAAGAATACAAATAGATTAAACCTGGGTAGCATAATTGCTACAATATGGACATAAACCACATGCAATTCAAATAAATACTTGTCAATAACATAATTTTTTTCATTCAACATGCTTATCCCCACACAATCATTATATTACTATGCAATATAAATTAATAAGTTATACAACTATTATGAGAGATCAATAGTATTAGAAAAATCACAAGAGTTGAATGAAACATCATCTAATCATATTATCGAGTTTGCAAATTCAGAATAAAAGTAATATTTCAGTTATTTAGAAGGACAAAATTTAGCTTTTCCAATTAACAAAAAATTGACATAAAGCGAGCAATTCAAAAAGCCTAGTTAGATTGAAATGTACATCCTGCGACTTGTGGTAAGGCTATAAAAATGATGCTCCAAACACTCCCAATAATGAGCTTAACTTGATCAAAATATCCTAAAGTGTGTACGACATCTCAGTACTTCGGTAGGTTAATGAAACGATTTTGGAATATTTAAAAAATTCATGTGGAGAGATATTTCTAGGTTACCTGGTGCCATGTATGGTGCACCTATGGCACGTATGGGTTCAGTAAAGGTAAGGATCACAAAGACTCATCTAATATAATTTCGATTGAAAGTTGTCGGAATCACATGTGGACTTGTCTTGCTCGTCACGTATCTGTATTTGCCTAACTAACGTCTGGACTAGCAACATAATAAAATATTAAATTTTTTTTATTTTGAAAAGCTCTAAGTTAATGATAATAATATTATTAGTAATAATGTTAATTAATAATATAAAAAAAAATAAAATAACTTAATTAACTGAGATATTATAGCTATTATTTGGCTTGAACTCCTATAGAAGCTTTTTTGAGGCTTCAAAGAGTGTTAGGGGAAAATGAGGAAAAGAATTACAAGGGAAATTCAGATTTTGCTTCACCTAAGAATGTAAGCACATATTGCAAAGCCTATATATGTTGCCATTGGGATGTAATCACACATTGCTGCCGAACTATTTCTTAATGTCTTATCGATTGATGGCTAAAATAAAACAAAATAAAAAATGAAAGAAGAAATCCAATTTTTTATTATAACATATCCAATATTTGTATGGTGCTATTAGGATAAGCTTTAGTTTGCTTATTATTTAGATCAATTTTTTTCTCTGATCAATAGCTCTTTTCTACAATTAATAGTGCTTCGATATAAATAAAAATAATAACTTATTCAATATCTAAATTTATAAGAAAATAGAATAATTTTTTTTATTAAAAGTTGTTTATATAGCAATTTTTTCTTAAATTCTGTCCAATTTTTTATTATGACCTTATATATATATATATATATATATATATATATATATATATATATATATATATATATATATTCTCAATAATGATATTGATAATGATATTCAATTGAACACTTTAAACTTCTGCTACTAAAATTAATCAGAAGTCCCATAGGGGTACTTCTAGAGTTTGCTTATGAATATTTTATGTTGGAATATTCGAGGCATTGGTAATGTCTCATCAAAAAATAGATTTAAGCATATTGTCTTTGAATACAAAATTAACATGCGGTTACTCTAAAACCCAAGCTGGCGGCTGCTAGTATTCTTTCTATTAGCCGCTTTGCAAAGTTTGATAATGCGGTGGCTTCCTCTTCTAATAAAATATGGGTTACGTGGTCAAACCTTTGGAATGCTCTTGGTATTCGGAAAAAATCCTCCATTGAAAATATTTTCTCTAACTTATCACGTCAAGAGAAATTTATCACTACATTGGAAACTATCTTTGACATGTACCCTATGGATGGTAATAGAATGGTGATCTCTAAAGCAAAAAATAGGCTTATCATGAGCCATAATGATGTGGAAACTCTTTAGAAACAAAAATGCAACATTAATTAGAAAATGAAAGGGGAGCCTAACACCTCCTTTTACCATAATTGGGTTAAAAAAAAAAGGCATATCAACCATTTTAATGAAGTCACCTCGCCTAATGGCCTCAAAAGCTCTAATCTGATTGATTTGCAAAACTATGTTACCAACTATTTTAAAGAAAATTAAAAAAAAAAAACCCTCCCAATTTCTATTCCAATAATCTATTTGTCCCTAATGCTCAAGTTAACCTTGAAGTTAATAATAGGTTAAATCACCTTTCTAGTGAGGAAATTTGGGAAATTGTCAAAGATCTCAAGGATAACTCTTGTCCTAGATCTGATGGTTTCCCTGGAGTGTTTTTTAAGAAATTTTGGGATATTTTAATGATAGATGTTTATAATGGGATAAAAGAATTTTTTTGTGATGTGAATCTTCCAAAATTCTTTACTCACACTATGATTATCCTGATCCCTAAATTTGACAAAGCCTCCTTATGGACAAACTATAGAACAATCGGCCTATGCACCACTTTGAACAAAATTATCCTCAAAATTTTGGCTAAGAGGCTTCAAACTTTGCTCCCGTGCTTAATTGAACCAAACAAATCTGGAATTTTTCCAAGTAGACATATTTAAGATTACATCCTTGCTACCCAAGAGCTCTTCCATAGTTTAAAAAGAAAATATTTGGGGCATAATCTAATTCTCAAATTAGACCTTAAAAAAGTTTTTGATAAACTCAACTGGAATTTTCTCATTCAAGTCCTTAGATCTTATGGCTTTAATGAAAAATTCATCAATAAAATTAAAAATCTAACTCATTACAATTGGTTCACTGTGATCCTAAATGGCAACCTATCTAGTTTTTCCCCTCTAAAAGAGGGCTTATACAATGAGACCCTCTTTCTCCCAAGCTTTTCATATTAGCCATGAATTACTTGTCGCATATTATAAATCTTTTATTTCAAGACAACCCCGATTTGCATTTCAATGTTGGCGGAAAAATTATGGTGTCCCACCTTGCCTATGCTGATGATCTTATATTTTATACAAACTGCAACAATAACTCCATGAAAAGTTTAGCAATTCCTCTCTCTTATTTTGAAAGTGATAATGGGCTTAACATCAATAGATCCAAATCTAAATTTTTCTATTGGAAATAAATGTCCACATAGGAATTGTACTAAAATCTTCAGCTTTAAGCAAGGAAAATTTCCCTTTACTTATCTTGGGTATCCTATTTCCACTTGGCACAACAAGAACTCAAGTTATAAAGGTCTTCTTGATAATATTTTTAACAAGCTTTAAGGTTGGGAAAGTAAGTACTTATCTCAAGGGGGTAGACTTATACTTATCAAACATGTTGTGTTGAATACTTTCTCTCTTAATTGGTTGCAGATCTGTTCCCCTACTAATTCTATAACAAAAAAGCTCACTAATATTTTTAATAAATTTTTATGGGTTCATCCTAAAGGTGGTAAAATTATTTGGTGTGCCTAGAACTAAGTCACTCTCCTTTATAAAGAAGGTGGTCTTGGAGTGAGATACCTCTCTAATTTGCACAATGCTTTCACTCTCAAATTATGGTGGAAGTTTAGAACAACCTCCTCAATTTGGACTAGCATTGTTCTTGCTAAATATTGTGCCAATTCCCATCCTACTATAGTCAAGAATAAAATCATTGACTCGCCCAATTGGAGAAGAATGCTCGCTTTTAGAAACACTATTGAGGAAACCATAAGATGAGAAAAACTTGATCCTTTTATATATTTTTGGTATGATTGCTGGAATAATAATAAAGCCTTTTTCAATAGTCAATTGCAAATTAAGTATCCCAAACTGAAGCTTGCTGATTGCTACTCCCAAAATGATGGTTGGAATCTGACCCTTCTCCAAAAAATTCTCCCTTCTATTAATACTAATAACCTCATTACCTTCCAACCAATTTTTGTGAAAAACAAAACAACAAACTTTATCCTTTGCATCAACAATAAACTTAATATCTCCAATTTGTGGAATTGCTACATATCTCATGTGATTCTTCTTTCTCGAACTGGATTTGATACACCTGCATTCTTAACTTAATTAGTATTTTTTTGTGGAGGCTTTATAACAACCTTATTAGCACTGATATTAAAATGCAAAGCCTTGGCTATAATATAGCATCCCGATGCCATTGTTGTATTGATACTAAAACCATTAGCCATGTTTTTATTAATAGTACCTTCAGTAAAAAGGTTTGGACAACTACATGGTCAAACTTTCCTTCAATTTCTGAAGATATTAAAAGCATTATCCTTCGCTGGACAAAAGTTAAAGGCACTAAACTCCACATTGGCAATCTCTTTGATGCCTTCACTCGCTGGCCAAAAGCAAAATATCTGAATTCTAAATTCAGAATGGATATCACTATTAGTATATAATTGAAGATGTTAAAACTTGTCTTAGTAGCTATGATGCAAAATTATTCAGAAGGAAAAATCTTAATGCATTATACATTAAAAATAATCTTATATTGGTGTGATTCAGAGGATTTTTGCTCTCTTTGTCAGTCTTTTGCCTATTTTGTGATTCTTTGCCTCCTTTTGCTGCTCTCAATCAGGCTATAGGGGCTTGCCGTTAGAAGTAGTCTCCTCTTGGGACTGTCCTTGGGCATTCTCTATTGTTTATTATGGATGGTGATTGGCTCTCATTTGGTTCATTGTGTGTTTCTTTATTCTAGTTGTTTCTGGTAGCTTTGCAGTCTCAAGTGGTTCCTCTAGTTCTGATGCCTTTGCTGGTTGGACAGGTTTGGTGGGCTAGCTGGCTTGTAAGGCTATTGTTTCCATTGGTTCAATGTACCTTTGAGGCTATGGGCTATTTTGGGGTGTGCTGGTGTGTCTTTGTTGTGGTTGTGGTGTTGCTGTGGGTTTTTTTCTCTCTGTTGTGGTTGTTGTCTCTGGTTGTTTGTGGTTTGTTGTCTCTGGTTGCTGGTTTTCTATATTATTGTGACTTTTTGTCTCTGATTGCTGGTTTTGTGTGTTTGTTTGTTTGCTGGTGCCCTCTCAGGTGTGGCTTCTATTTGTTGTCTCTGGTTTCGTTTGGCTGTGGGTGTACTGTGGCTTTGTTGTGGTTGCTATTTGCTCTACTTTTGTTGGGCTTTTGCTTTTGCCTATTGTCTCTGGTTGTTGGATTTTAAGAATTGTGCTGCCTTATTGTCTCTATTCGCTAGTGGTCTATTCTGTTGGGCCCTTCTCTAGAGCTGCACTAGTTTATTCTTTTTTCCTGCTGGCTCGATCCTTCTCGGGATCATTCGCTTTCCCCTTGTTGCAGGTTCTGGAATGTGTTGTCTGTACTACCTCTGCCATTGATGGTTTGCTGTGGACACTCTGTTTGTCCTTTGGAGTGGCTTATGCCTTGTTGTTGCTGAGGTTTCTCTACAGCTTCCCTGTTGGCAGTTTTGTGGATCGTAGCTGAGCTGGTTTTATTTATTCTTTTGTTATGCAGGCTATTTTGACTTTGTCTTTTATTTTAGTCTTTAATTCTATTTCTTTCCCTGTCTTTTGCTTTAGGTTATTTTATTTTGTATTTGGAGGCCTTTCAGATTATACCCTGAGTCTCTATTTTTGGGGCAAATTTTTGGCTTTTAGCTTATAGAATTTTGTAACCTCTCAATTGTATGTTTCTTTTTATAGTGAAATAAAGTCTTGTCGAGATAGCTTTAACCAAACAAACAAAAATTATATATATATATATATATATATATATATATATATATATATATATATATATATATATTAAAAAGCTATCACGACAGATTTTACTCCATAAAAAAAAGATTTACAGGACCGGAGCTTGGAGGGTACAGAGTCCTAAAAGAACTTAAGACTAGAAATCAGCCCAAAAAACAGAGACTCAGGGAATATCTTATAAAGTCTCCCAACGCAAAATAAAATATGAGGAACAATATAGAAGCAGATAAATTCTCCCAAAAAAAATATGGTCAAAAGAAATGCAGTAAATAGTATAAAGAATTGAACCAACTACATTGCATTAGTATAAAGAATTGAGCCAACTACATTGCATTAAATGGAGCAAAGAAACAGCACACCAAGATAGCATCTCCACCAATGCCCAAGATCTAATAAAATAATACTTTTTTTCTGCCAAAGGGACCAAACAAACATCCTGCAATGAATGTAGGAGGAACAAACTGAATTTACCTCAAAAAAATGGTAGTCAAATTTAGCTTACACCTGTTTAATTGCCCAAAGCAACCTCTCAAACTGTTACACTGCCAAACAAACGGACCTAGAGATGGAGAAACATACTGGGCACCCATACAACATTTTCTAAAAATCAGAGCAGGTGCCGGTCCATAAGGAGTTCGGCATACCACATGTAGGTAATAAAATTCCAAACACAACCCAACAGTAAAGAGAAATCAGCATTTAAGAAAAAAGAAATGCCAATGAAGCAGGTGGGAGCAGGAGGCATTAAGATAAATGGGTTTAAGAGAATTCAACAATTAAAAGTAAAAATTAGCCTCCATCTAATATTTTCCAGAATTTGAATAAAAAACCACCATCCATTTTCAAAGAAAGATTTACCAGAGAAAACAACAATATAAATGTAACCAATGTTGGGCTGAGGGAGGGAACAGCAACTGCCTATTGGAGTGATCGAGGGAGGCCCCACTGACAAACTAAGAGAGAGTGTCTCTAGGATGACTTAGAGACCGGTCCCTAGAGCAGCTACCAAGAAGGCAAACCACATTCCGAGAAATGGAACCCAAGCAAGTATTAACAATTCCATTCGTTAAGCAGAAACGAAGTAGGCAGATACAAGTGGGATTCTTTAAAACATAGATTTTCCAAATAAATATTCTAATCCAGCAGACATCAATCCAGAAGCTCTTAAGATTTGCAAACAAAGCACAGTATTCACATAAATAGCATCAGAAATAGCATTCCAAACTGCAGTAGTAAAATTCCAAATGAAGAAACCAACACACATACGGCTAAACAAAGCCAAACTAGAATTTGCAATATGAACCCCCAAGCAGTAATATTATGAATAGCATTAGCATTGCAATCGAAATGCAAAAAGATAGACAAAATATCATCTAAAAATAAGAGAGCAGCCTAAACTAAACCAACATCAATATAGAACTTGTTTAACATAATCAATTTTTAAGTTTTTTCAGCTGAAATTCTTTTCTTTGAAATTATTGATAGCCTTAATTACATCAGATTTGGTGTAGCGCCCCGCCCATCGCCGTGCGCAAAGAGGTAAAAATCATAATTCGGCGGTGGAGCGGCGCGCCTTGGGGAGGAATATCCCGTCTCCCCAAATAGCTGAAAACACCAAACTCATCTGAAGGGCTGCTGACTCAACCTCAAGGAGGTTGAGAGCTAATACTTAAAAATAAGAGTAATATCCTCATCCTAAGTATTAGATAAATACATACATTAGGTTTAGAATACAATAGGTATCCAATATTTATATATAATATATCAGCATTTTCAGTATGCTAATCACATCATAATACTAAGTATAAGTAGTACATAACAGAATGCGGAAGCTTAAAGCAAACATCGAGAACATTCATCACAGAGCTGTATGAAAACATTCGTCTTAGAAAGGAAAAGAAAATACATCCAGAGTTATTACAAAAATTTTACTGAAATACTGAAATAAAATTAAGTACTAAACTGAAAGTACTAAGCAGAAAGTAAAACAAAAGGAGAGTCCACTAGTGCTCCACTAGCTCCTCCTGAATCTCCTGGGTGTCCTCATGACCTGGCTCAATATACTGCTCAAGATCTAGCAAATTGAGTGATCCCAAAAGTACCCCGTGTTAGACAATAAGTCTAACACATCAAACTAGTCTAAACAGTGCTAGTTATATCATTTAACATTTACATAATGTGATTAAATCTGCAAGAATACTATAAAGATAACTGAAAGCATAAAATTGTATAAAACTGTACAAAACTGAAGTAAAATAAGGTAAAGCTGAACTATAAACTGAAATACTGAAAATAAACCAAAACCGTACCGAATCTGAACTGAATAATCATCTGTAAAATTATGTTGTATGTCACTGAAATTGTACATCTAAATATGCCACAATACTGTATGCTACTGATATACAACCAAAATATCACTGAACTGCTATGAATAGTACGGTCCAATGTATATATACATAAAGTTGGGAATACTGCTTACTGATGATGCTGATGCATCCTGAAATTCCCCAGTCAATGTATGTAATATTCTGTAACTCATAAATCATCACTGATACTCATACATCATTTTGATACTCATACATTATGCTTATGCTCATGCTCATGCTTTTAACTACAAGAGGTAAATCCAAAAATGCTTTGAAATCCGATAATAAATTCAATGTCATTATTGTGTAGAATTTTCTAAAAGGATTCGGACTCTTAAATTCTAGCCCGGTGATTGGTTAAAGTTGAGAGTTTACTTAGAAATCATTAGCATGGATGATGGTATACACATAGTAGTATATTTCCAAGAGAGGTGGATTTAACCCTTAGCTTGTTTAAATTTGCACTTATCGAAGCGCACTACAATAGGAGGCAGAACCCGGTCATAGTTTATACAAAGTGAGTTAGGATACTTAGTTTGCATAAACTGCACTTATTGAAGTGCACTACGCTAGGAGGTAGAACCCGGTCGCAGTTTATATCTCAAACTAAGGATCTTGTTCACTAATTGTAACACTCTTAGTCTTGGAAGATTTACTCTAATGGGACTGTATTCGTCTAATCCCTCAGGATAGCACCTAGTCATAACTCCATATTGGAGTGAATCAATCAATCATGAATATTACTGAATTAATCTAGTACTATGGGTATACCCTACTATACCCAACCAATAATCCAAGTTCAGATAAATCTATTTAATATACAAGGATCTTATCAAAGCTATTAATTCTTACTCTAAATAGGTGTGTCCAACACAAGGCTCCAAAGATGTGATCAAAAGACCACTCAATATTGAATTCTACCACAACAGAGAAGTTCCATTCTAACTGCTTTAGGTGATTCCTACCACAAGGTATCAAGTTCAACTCCTAAAGTTATGAAGGATCATCTAAGTTTCTACCTCAATAAGTTATAAAGGTTCTTTCTACCTCAATGTATCAGTAATTAAGGTCTTTAAATATTTCAAGAACGATCCTAAAGCAAGACCCTTAAGATCTCACTTTTCTACTTCTTAAGTTAACATTCGGGTGGTCAGATCAGATGATTGAAATTCATTTGATCCTTTCCTATTCTACAATTATGGGATACAATCAAGGATATTATTAGAGTTAGATCATTTCATAAATCATTATAATTTTATTATTCATTTTATGCTAATAGTCTTATATAAGACAAAATTAAGGATCTAAAGTTTAGATTCAGATGGTTCAATCACACATATTCAATATTATTCTTAGCACTTCTAATTTGATGATTTAAATCAATATCAAATCATATAAATTATTGGAACAATATCAATTGAATTATCTTACAATCAAGTTAATTAATTAGGTGATTAAAATTTAAATCTCAATCAAGACAAGTTAGGGTTTAACCCCTAACCTTTATATCATTAAGACCAAAGGTTAATTTAAAGGTCAATAATAAATCAATATATTATTAGTGTATTATTGATGTCAAACTTAGGTTTGGATTAAGTATCATCTACTTAATCAAGTTATCAAGATTCTTATGTTCAAGTTTAGTTTAATGTCAATTACACACAATTAGGTGTCCAAATAAATGTTTAGAGTTTTCTAACATACATCATAATATTATGAATGCATACAAATGTAAATTCAACATAAAATGGAAAGTAATTAAGGCTAACTAAATTTCAAATCAACTAAAGGAGTTAGCACTTGATTACAAATCTAAAAGACTTAGGTTTCATATCATTTAGTTGTTAAGGTTTATTTATTTAACATAAGCATATATGGGTTCTATTATTTAGCAATTAGCACAATACTTTTAAGGTACATGAGAGATTTTGAGCATTTGATCAAAGTGACAAAGTTCAAATTAAATTTTAATATATAATTTTATGCAATGTTCAATTTTAGCTAAAATAAATTCAAATTTGATATAACTTAGCCCCACTAGGGTCCTAGAGACCTTGAAATATCAAAACAGTAAAGTTTTGGCCATTTCAGCCAAAACTGGGTTGTTTTAAAGAAAGTTCTGGGAATTTTGCAAGTTTGGGCGCTGTAGCGCTTTTCACGCGGCAGCGCGCGCTAGCGCTTTCAACGCGGCAAACGCACTGTAACGCTTTCAACGCGGCAACGCGCTGTAGCGCTTTTAGCGTGATCCGCTGCGGCCCGCTACGGCGCGCAGTTTACTTGCAAATTTAATGTTCAAATAATTTATTTTTCATATTTTCCTATGTTTTTCTTAAAATTTCCGCTGCATCCCACTATCGCGCGCTGTAGCGGTCCATTTTGCAAAATACTATTCAAATAGTTTAATTAATATTTTTATATATTCCGTTGAAATCCCGCTGCAGTGCGCTACAGCACGATGTAGCGGTCTATTTTGCGAGTTTACAGTTCAATTACTCTATTATATGTTGTATAAGTTTCCGTTGGAACGCCGCTGCAGCGGCCTAGCTCTGCAACTTCGGGCGTTGCAGGGCGCTGCAGCGCCAGACGGTGTTTTTCGCCTGGACAAAAACTTAAGGCCTGTTTTTGAGCTCAAATGCTCCCAATACAGAGCATTCCATGAGCGGTGTCATATATCAATGGAAAGGTCTTTCCGATACCTTTCCATTGACACCAAAATCAACACAAACGGAGTATCTTAGCTATACGAAAAATATGAATAAAAGACAGGGTGTGCAGAATGTAAGAAAAATAGAGCATTAGATTTAATCTCTTGGAGAGTTGTAATGGCTTGTATACTTAAACATGGATGTCTAGAGATGCAATAAGCATAATAACAAAATGAACTGGACAAGGAGAGGAGCAAAAGGGTATTTTTTTGTCCTTGGAAAGAGTGAAAGAAGAGGACCTTTGCTTTCATCAAGACCTTGGGGAGGAGTTTTCTTCTTCAGCACAAGGACTTAGCAATAAAGGGGGAGGAGATGAGAAAATTTCAGCAATGAGAAGAAGATGGGCTGAGCTCTCCTTTTAAAGGAGGAGAGGGAGAGTAGGGAGGCATCATAAGCTAGGGGCTAGGATGTGTAGAGCCATCCTGCTTGCCTAGGAAGGGCATGGCTAAGAGGAGAGGGGAGGGATGGCCTCAAGTGACTTGCATGGGGGAAAATGGCCAGCCAAAAATTAAGGGAGGAAAGGGGGATTAAATGCAAATTAAGGAATAATTAATTATTATTCATAATTTTTAATTTATTAAAAATTCAGATTAATTAAATGTGCACCGAAAAATCCAAAAAATTTACCCTTAGCTAATTTGGGGGTGAGGAATTCAACGGCGAAGTCAGATTTCGATTTCGATGATTATTTAACTATGCTAATTTTTAGGGTATTTAATTATATTAAAATATTTGTGAAAATCCGACGACTTCCAAGTGCGGTCAAAACATCACCCATAGCCAAAAATTTTCAAGGTATTTGTGAAAATTCGATTTCAAGGTCAAAATAAATATCTTAATTTTCTAATTAATTAAATATTAAGATATTCCAAAATATTGGATTTAGCTCTGAATTGCTCTAAACTTTCAGAGTTTGATTCTAAAAGCTAGATGAAATTAACAGAATAATAATGAAGATATGATTAGGCTCAAATTAAGCTGGATAACAACCTTGGGTTATTACGTTTGGTCCCATTTAAAATTTTTCAATATTAAAGGGAGTCAAAGAGTGTTTAGCATTGTTTCGCACAATCTAGCTATTCGAAAGGATATAGCTATCAATCAGTTGATCGATATGAGTTTTTTTCTTATGAGAAGACCAACGAGTGAAAATATCCTTAATATCAGTAGGGGCTGAACCACCATTGGGAATAATGTTCATTGAGGATCAAATAGTTTTTCTAAATCAGCTATTTAAAGAAAGGTGATTGATTGTTTCAATATAAGTAAAGTAGCAATAACATTTAGAAGCTAAATTATAACATATTTATTGCATAATATCATCCATGCTAATGAAGTTATTATAAATTCTCCAAAGAAAAAGGCCAATCAGGTTTGAAACACAGTTGTTCCAAATCCAATTAGGAAAAATAGGCTGATTATGGGTTCAGCACATTTGCCAAAGTAATGTTAAACTGATTTTCTTGTATCAACAAAAGATGGAATTAGCCAATTTAATCTGCTCAATTTTAGGTTTAAAGTAAATAATACTATCAATCATTTCAGGGGGAATCAAATTCTGCAGAAGCTCAACATTCCACTCGATGTTATTGTTAAAAAAGTTTGCTAAAGTTAACTTTTGATCCTTGATAGTGCAGCTATAGTTAGCCAAAATATCAATATTATTCCAGCAATCATACCAAAAGGATGCGGAGATATTTATAGCATCCTAAGTTATAGTTTCTTCTAATAAATTTCATTTAGCAAGCATTCTATACCAGTTAATAGAATCAGTAATTTTCTATTTGGTTTGGGATGGATGAGTTCGAGCACAATATTTAGCTAAATATATATTCGACCAAAGCGAATTAGAAGTACTGAATTTTCACCATAGCTTGAGGGAGAAATCTTTATGTAAGGAAGAAAGGCATTTAATACCCATCCCTCCCTCAATAGTGGGGTAGGTAAGATGATCCTAGAAGCACCAAACCATCTTGCTACCTTTAGGGTGACTCTACAAAAATTTATTAAGAATACCTTTTAGCTTGTTGAGAATAAACTTGGTAGGGGAGGAAACCTCAAACCAATAGAGGGGGATAGTGTTTAGAACATACATGAGGAGAACCAACCTACCACCTAGAGAGAGGTGCTTAAGCTCCCGCCCTTGGAGTTTTTTAAAAATATATTTAGTGAGACTTAAGGAATTATTATTTTTATTATTGCCAGTGGCAATTGACATACCAAAATGATGAATTGGGATTTTTCCAAGTTTAATGTTTAAAGTGTTGGCGAGCCTATTGATAATTCTAGTTGGAGTTTTGTTGCTAGTAAAAAAGTGGGATTTTTGGAGGTTTATTTTAAGGCCTGAAATATTTTCAAGATAGCTACTGAGGTTTTTGGTTTTATTAATAGAATAGCCACTAGCATTACAGAAAATGATAAGATCATCAGCGTGAGCAAGGTGAGAAACTAGATTGTTCCCACCAACATTGTAATGAAGGCTAGGGTCACTTTTGAACAAGGAGTTTAAGTAGATGGACCAATAATTGAAGGCCAGGATGAAAAGCTTAGGAGAGATAGGATCTCCTTGTCGGAGACCTCTTTCAGATTTGAAGAACCCACTACTAGCCTTGCCATTAATATGCACATAAAAATGGTTATAATGGATAAGGTTCTTGATTTTAAGGATAACACTTTCATTAAACCCATAATAACTTAGTATTTTGATAAGAAAGTGCCAATCAATTCAATCAAAGTTTTTTCAAGATCAAATTTCAAGATAGGATTGTGCCCCTTACATTTATTTCTTAGATTATCGAAAAACTCTTGAGTAGCCAAAATATTGTCTTGAATTTGTCTTCCTGAAATGAAGCCAGATTGATTTGGTTTAATGAGAAAGTTTAAGTGTTTTTATAACCTTTTGGCAAGAATTTTAGAAATAATTTTATTTATGGTAGTGCAAAGACTAATAGGTCTAAATTGGGTCCACTAAGAGGCCTTTTCAGTTTTAGGGATTAAGGAAAGCATGGTGTGAGAGAAGAAATGTAACAAAAGAATTTCTTAACCCCATTACAGATATCCCACTTGATGGAATTCCAAAATTTGCAAAAAAAATCACCAAGGAATCCATCAGAGCTGGGACAGTGTTTTTTTTTAAGATCTTTAACAACTTCCCAAATTTCTTCATCACTGGGCGTCAAATTGAGAGAGATATTGTCCTTAGCCGATAAATGAGGAGTAGGTAACTCCAAATTTAGAGGAATATACTTATTGTTTGAGTTTTGGAAGGCATATAAAAAGAAGTTAACAACAGAGTTTAGGATATCCCCCACATCCTTTAGAGACATCCCATTAGGAGGGTTGATTTCAAAAATATGGTTTAATTTCTTTACCTAATTATGATAGAATGAGGTATTTCTTTCTCCTTTTAAAGCCCAATTTATGCTACATTTTTGCTTCCAGAAAGTTTTAATATTATTGTGGGTTTTGATAAGAGAGGCTTTAGCTTTAGAAACTTTTATCCTATTTTGATCAGAAGGGTCCATTTCAAAGATAGTTTCTAAATAGGTGACCTTGTTTTCCAATTGGAAGGCATTATTGAAAATATTTTCAATCTCATTTTTATTCCAAAGGCTAATCGCTTTCCTAAGTTTCCTAAATTTTTCAACTAAGAGAATAAGACCATAGGAACCACAGTGCTCGTTCCAGATTGAGTGAACAAACTGAGAGAATTCGTCTCTTTGAAGCCAGAAAAGTTGGAATCGAAATGATTTTGAGATGGTAGTGGTGTGGTTCCAAGAGGAGAGGGTAATTGGCTTATGATCAGACACGTGAAATTTAAAGAGGAAGCTTCGTAATTCAAGAAGGAGTTGCACCAAACATTATTAATAAGGAACCTATTTAATCTAACAAATTTCTTTCTAGAGTTCTAATTAAAGGGACTCATTTTAATATTGCGGAATGGCTCGATCTGAGCCGTCCGATCCATTATAAATAGAATCGGATTGACAATCTGAAATTATGCAGTTAATAAGAAGAGTAATGAGGCGTACTCAGGAAAAGATAAGTGATAGCTTATTAAGTTATAACTGAACAAATTAAGGTAAATAAAAATACATACCTCGCTATTGGCAAACTGCAAAAATCTTAGACATGCAACGCATAATAAATTTATAAAGACTAACGTGAAGAAAAAGAAATATGACTAAAAATTAGAAGCTGAGTAGACTGCACTATAAATGAGTACTGATATGACTATACTAGTAGGTATCCATAACAATCTTGCCTACAAAAAAAATGCTGAAAATAAATACTGAAAAAAATTCTGCACAAGTAAATGTAAGAGTTGCAATAAAACTACACTATATGATTGGCTAATGAAGCCAAAACTAGAAAGAGTATATGTATATCTAGCTACTTATAACTAGAATTGAATTGAACTGAACTGAATATTCAGTAATACATATTAAAATATCTATTTATCACATTTTACTTTTGATTTATGGGCACATACAAAAGTGACTGAGGAATCAAGTATGTATGTAAGAGTAAAGGTGGGTTCCCATGCTTAACGCAACTCTGCCCAATGAGTTAGTGTCAATATCCTTATCTCTTCTTACGGCCTGTCTGTTGGCCGTAATGTGCATGCACGATCAATTCGACCTGAATGAACCCGTATGCTGAATGTTTTCCTACATAACAAAATTTTTCATATCATGCACAAATCTTATGTCGTATGTTGCAAGGAATTATGTTCAAGGTGAAGTGACAATAAAAAGGTTATCAACAAAATCAACTGAAACGTGTGATATCCATTATTATTTACTAACACAGATTTAACTACTTCAAAAATATACAAGTTCAAGATTATTCGTCATCCTACTATCTTGTACATTTTTAGACAGAATGATCTTAAGCAATTATTAAGACTAAGAAAGCCTTTAACTTGAAAATTTGGTAAATCTGCAAATTACTCTGGTCACTTAATATAACCTGAGCATCCTAATATCTTGGATAGATTTTGACTAAGGGATTCAAATTCAATTATTAGGATTATTAAACAACCTAACCATCTTTTAGATTCTTAGGATCAAGTTACTCAAACTTAGATCCTAATTTGAAATAAAACTCACTAAGTTTTGTGAAGCTTGAGTTGGGTGGTACTACACTTTCTAACTAATGATAATTCTAGGGTTTATTAGTAGTCTGAATTTGAAAATTAGAATTTTCTCTAAATTGGGATTAAAATATTATTAATTGGGATCTAAAAATTAACATTTCAATTTAGGCTTCAAATCTTTTAAGTTTCCTTATAAATATGATCCTTGCTATCCAATGAGTCTAATGACAACTTAAATTTCATTTTTGGGTGGCTATAAGCACTAATATGCCATAAGTAAGGTTAATCTCAATGACGGTTAGTGAAATCATCCATTTTATCCTAAATTTTAGTTAATATTAATACTCCTCAAATTTTATGAATAAATTATATATAATATTATATAATTTAGATTTATATTCATCAAATTCTTTCATTAATACTTTCTATATTAATTTATTAAAGTTTCGATTTTATTCTATTAATTATGATGTTTAATTGAACTGGAATACACTCAAAATATTCCATTTCAGAAGTCGGTCGGGGATCGGGTTGATAGAAACCCGATGGGTCGGGGGAAATTCGACGGATATTCCTTTCCATTGAACGGCGTGGGCCATGGGTTGACCCGACCCGGGACAGTGTTGCACCACACGGGATCGCTAAATTAGGGAAAACTTCTGCCTATTATTCTGGGCGATTCTAGCCATCTCAAAGGATGAGCCACCGACCGAAATGCTCAGCAAGGTCAGGCGCATCGATTGGCACCAAAATCCATTGGATAGTGGCACCGATCATCAGGACCTTGCTCAGCCGTAAGCTGGCTACTATGGTTTCCTATGCGGGCCAAGTTGGCTCAACATAGGCCACGCTAGATAGGGCTTTGTTGCCTACACTATCACCATCTCACGACGGTTCAAATGCACCTATCGATGTCATATGGGTCCACCCAGAATGCTAGAAGCCTACTTGATCGGGCTCCATTGTGCTACACTCTGAAGCATGATCGTGTTATGGTTCATTTGGACTAGCTAGAGCCCATACGGGTTCGACAAGCATTGCTCAACCTCCACGAATAAAAATTGAGTGCATTGTGGAGTCGAATGAAGGTTGTTCGTGATGAAAACTAATTTATGATTAAGACTTAACATGATTAACATAATACAGGGCTTCAATCAAAGCTTAAATTCTTCAGGGAAACAAAACAAATAGGTTCAATGGGTGGTTCCTTGCACCGGGGTTTGAGAGGGAATGTAGCTGATTCTAGGGTAAATTCAAGCTCTACCGATGATTGTTCTCACTTCTTCCTACAGGTCTCAACTTACTCCCGAGCACACGAACACTAGGATTTATTCACTGGTTTGCTAGGGAGGAGCTCCCAAGCTCACTTGGGTCTGATGGAATTGAGAGGGGAATGACAGTGGCTAGAGGAAAACTTAGGAGGAATGGTGTGGCACCCCGCTCCCTAAGCCCCCAATCATTAGGCTAAGGAGCAGTGTGTCACTAGTGCAAATCTCTCTCTCGACATTGGATTAGGTGAGATCCACAATCCACTGCCAAGGAAATGATGTGCACAGCAAAAATAAAAGGGGATTGGTCACTACATCTAACATACATACAGAGTACGGAAGCAAAATAACTAATTAATACATCCATTCATCATGCATCACATAATAAATAGTAAGAGGTAGCTCAACCAATAATAAAGTGCAGAAAAGTAAACTATAGTCACAGTACCTGTATTATTATAATATTTAAATAAATAGTTTAAAGACTGAAAGTAAATCTAAAGTCACTCATCCTCACAAAAGACTGAAAGGTACTAAAGAGTATCCAACTCTCCTGGTTAAAGATCCTCCTCTAAGTAATGAACCTCCTCTTCAGCACCTAGCTCCTCAAACATAATTGAATATGATATTATCGGTTTCATAATGCCAGGGCCCCAGCCAATAAAAGAAAAATCTGATTAGACAATTGTCTAAGTATATTTTAGGCTGAATATTTTACATGTGTTATTAATATCACCACTTTAACTTAAGCACAACAAAAGTAACTAAGTAGGAGGAGCAGTAAGCATACAAAGAAACAGGGATAGTTATAAATATAATATTTATAACTAAGCAACAAATGAGGCAAAAGCACACCTCAATAACTAAGCAAGGAATTAGCATATATATGTATAGTACAGTAAGTAAAAGTACTGAAAGTAAAGTCTAATCCTAAATTTGCTGATGATCATATAACATATACAAATTAAATGATAAAAATCTGAGCATGGTACATATAATAAGCAATAAAGTCTAGTATCCTATAAATACGTATAACTGAGCAAGTAAGTGAATAAAAATAGCTGATTGAAATATACATCAGAACACAGTACACAGTAAGCTGAAAACTGAAACATGTATGTAGATACTACCATATTATAAAGTTGGCCATCGGGCCGGTGAAATCCCCAAAGCCTTTTTGGGTTTGGGCAGATAGAAATTCTCATAGCCTTTCTGGGCTAGGGCAGACAGAACCAGCAGCAGAACTGACGAGGCAGTAAGTACAAATGCAGAATCTTTTAGTTATTTTACTTTGTTTCCGTGGACACGTCTAGAAACAGCTAAGGAGTCAAGCACGTCTGCAAGACTGTACGGATTCCAAGCTCAACACACACTCCTCAATGAGTAATATTAAACATCCTTATTACTTGTTACCCATGTCCATTAGGATAAATGTGCACCCGAATTTATTAAAATATACTGAACCCAAATGCAACTATTATCTTAATTATTCTAAATTTTTATTTTATGCATAAAGTTCTCTTATATGATATGTCTAAGGGAGTAAGCACATAAACAAGAAATACGAAGCAACAAAATAAATCAAATAAGCAAGGGACTCTCTACATATGGTGACATTGTTGTTATCTAGTTTAACTATTCTAACTATTTTAAGTTACACAAGTTCAGGATCTCTAATTCCTACTATCGAGTGTAACTTAGAAGTACGTCCTTATAAGTTAAAAGGATTGGAACTGATCAGGTTCTAATCTAATTCAATCAAGTATGACTACTAGTTTAATCAATAAATCATAACACCTTAATTTGATGAATTCAGACATTTTATCTAAGATCTGATCAAGATCTACTAAACTATAGATTATGGGTTAAACACCATGAGATTGGGCTTAATCACATAATCCAAAAGGATAAGACAAAGGATCTAGGTTTCATTCTAAAAGTGATTTATTGATTAAGGCAAATCCTATTAAGCAATTCAAACTTAATATGATGAATCTCCTTATCCTGAATCTAAGATTAAAAGACAAAATAATCAAAATAAGTTGTAAAAATCTAGAAATTAATAAAACCAAGGATTCATTCATTGGATAACCCACTTATCCAATGAATAAAATCTAACTTATGAGCTAGTCCTAGTCTTAGGAGTAGTCCTAATGTGATGTGAAATATCCTAAGGAAAAGACTTAGAGAATTTTGGGGAAAATTTATTGAGTTGACCTAATAGTTGATTTTTCTCACTTAAATGATTCTAATATAGTTCTAATATTGGTTTTAGTGATTTAAAAGATAATTTAGAGGTCAAGGGTACTTAACCTAAATTTTGGGCAAAATGACTATTTTGCCCCTACTTAAGGGTCTAAAAAGTCAACTTTTTATTTAAGGGTCCAAATTGAAGTTTCTGATCGCCAAATGATTTTTTACTGTCTAACATGAAGATAGACAGTAAGTACGCTCAATTTCGACAAGGAACAGATCCTACAAGTCCAAACTAAAGTTTTTGACCTAAGGGCAATCTTGTAATTTACACCTAAGGGAATCTAAATTTTTGTATCGTTTACTGTTGGTGTTAAAGGATTCTATAGAGTTCAATAATACTGCATTATGAGGTCAAATGACTAAATTATAGCTATTTTAATTTCTAAGGGCAGTTCGGTAGTTTTGGTCGGTCAACGGGTGACAAAAATCGAACTTTTCTGTTTGAAGTCCAATTTTAGCAAACTCAGTTTCTATAGCTTCCCTATAACATATTGAGTGTGTTGATAGGGAGTAGACCTAATTTGGACTTCAAATAGTTAAGTTATGGTCTAACTAAGATTAGAGGTATTTTGGTCATTTTCTAATTTTTTGGGTTTCAGATCATAAATTTATTTCAATTTATTAATGACATTAACATTCTAAATTGGTTAGCACTTTGAATTTCTACATTTTGAGTTGGATTGACCAAGTTATGTTCATTTGAATTCTATGGGCATTTTGGTCATTTTTTCCTAAAGTCAACTATGGGGTCAAAGGGTTGACTTTTTATCCTAGTGTCCAAATAAAAAAACTAATACTACCACAGTGATGAGGCTCTTATCCTGAGTATTTTAAGACCCATATTTCTTATGTTTGAACAACTATGTTAAGAGTTATAAGGGTTTAAATAGGTTCTAAACTATTACTATATTATACGTACCCCGAAACTAATTTTTGTATTGCGCCATTTGATTCCTTTTATTTTTCTGATTAAAATGAGACCTATATTGACTATGTTTGGATCATTTTACAAAAAATTATTAAACTTTCAAGATTTTTGAATTAAATAATTTAATTAAATGAATTTGACTATTCATTTATTTAATTTGAATTAATTTACTATTCATTCCTAAAATTAAATTATAAGTATTCCCGTGTTTATTAATTAGTAATTAATCTTAATCTATATTTAATTAATATTATTCATCAGTTAAATAATTGATTGATCTATTAATTAATTACAGTAAATATTTAAATCATATACGATATTAATATTACTGTATATTAATTGAAGAAATCTTAATTAAATTTAATTAAGCTAACTAATTATATTTATTGATTTTCATATTACATTATTGATTAATTAGTATTTAATAATTACTAATTAATTAGCTATTTACTGATTAAGAATATTATTAATTAAATACATTAATTTATCTAATTAGCACATACTTAATTAGCCAAGTCAATTAACCATTAATTATAGTTAACATTAACTTAATTTCACTAAGATTTTTGTTTTATTATATATAACTATATATATATATATATATATATATATAAATTATTATATTTATTATTATCTATTTTCTACAGGTTAATTAACAGATGTTAATTAATTACTGTAATTAGGCTAAGTAATCATAATTAGTACTACCTAAGCTGCTTAATACTAGTTAATTAGCTTTACCTAATCCCAAGGTTTCTGTCTAATTATAATTATATATGTTAATAAGTCTATATATACGTATATTTATATATTATAAATGTTTATTCATTTATAAATATTCTGTATGATTTAGCTTCTGTGGGACCCTCTAAGTTTCAGTTTAATGGTTTAAACAAGATTAGGTAGTCACTAATCACCTCAGGTTAGCTACTTAGCTGACTGTAAATATCTAATTACTCAGAATACTAAAGTCCTAACTATACACATTTATGTCTAATTACTTGTGTTTAAATTTGTATGCGTTTACAATATATATATATATATATATATATATATATATATATATGTATTTGTTTTTATATAACTATTTTATTTTTATATAAATTGCAGGTCATTATGACGGACGGGACCTGCCTCGGCCACGTGACAAGCCATCAGTGGCTGCGGCAGAGGGCGCGGGGCCCGCCAGGACACGCGGCACATCCTGACTCGCTAAATCAGAGCCGCAGGTCCCGCAAGTGAGGGCGCGGCTGACAAGGGTAGGACCCACATGCCCATGCGGACACCTGCGATTCGCAGCGGGGTTGCGCTGTGGGCCCGGGCGCTGGCGCGCTGTCGCCAAAGGGGCCCACCTTACAGAGGGCACGACGCATGGCTAGCCCATGCGTCACGGGCCAGTTGAGCCGGGTCCGCCCGGCGGTTCTGCCGGTCGGACCACATCGATACGATGGATCGGGTCACTTGGACCCGGCGGGTCAGACCCTTACGATCCGACGGGTCCCATCCTTACGATCCGACAAATTAGATCCTAATGATCCGACGGATCCGATCTTTATGATCCGACGGATCAGATCAGGTAAGGATGGATGGCTTGGATCGGGAGGACGGCCCATCTTCCACGAGGGTTCCCCGAGGCGAACCCTAGGTTCGCGATGGCAAACCCTCGTCGAGGCCCGAGCTTCGATCGCAGAGGATTGATCCACGGATGTCAATAACCGAATGATTGCAGGGTTTATTAAGTGCATACGAACGAAGATTCGAGGAGGAAAGGTACCCGAAAACGGACGGTTTGGTTGCGACTTAGGGTTCGAGGACTAGACTTCCCAGGTACTTTCGACGGCCGAGGCTCGCAAGGGAGTTAAGGAGGTCCGGTGGAGCCCTCGAAGGTGAGCGCGGCGGCCGGCGAGTGCGAGGGCGCCACGCGTCCTCACGGCCCTCTCAAACGGGGACGGTGACGCGGGAACCGTCAGATCACAGATGGGACGGTCCAGATGGACCGTCAGATCGAACGGCAAAGGCTAACGGCTCGCGGTTAATTATGCCGACGACGTTAATTATTTAACGGTCATGACAATTAAATATTAATTTAAACATTTCAATTAATTCATTAGATATTAATATTTAATTTTAATTAATTAACCAACTTCCAAAAATTCTCGAATATTCACCCCTAGCTAATTGAGAGGTGAGGAACGCAATGGCGAGGTCGAATTTTTGATTTGACGAGTATTTTAATTTCTCAATTTTCGGAGTATTTAAATATTATTAAATATTCGGCTTTGTTGTGGCTACTATTCGCTCTACTTTTGTTGAGCTTTTGCTTTGGTCTGTTGTCTCTGGTTGCTATGTTTTAACTCGAAATTCGAACTCGATTCGACTCGAACTCGAGACATTTTGACTCGACTTGAAAATTTTGAGTCGAGTTCGAGACATATGTCTGGACTCGAACCTATTTAAAATGAGTCGAAATGACTCGAACTCGACAAGAACTTGAATAAAACTCGACTCGAACTCGAACTCGAACAAGTTCGATCCGTGTTCAAGTATGGGCTAACTTGACCTAGAAACAGCACACCAAGATAGCGTCTCCACCGATGCCGAAGATCTAATAAAATAATACTTTTTTTCTGCCAAAGGGACCAAACAAACATCCTGCAATGAATGTAGGTGGAACAAACAGAACTTACCAGCAAAGGATAAATTTAGCTTACACCAATTTAACTGCCCAAAGCAACCTCTCAAACTGTTGCACCGCCAAACAGACGAACTTAGAGATGGAGAAACATACAGGACACTCATACAACTTTTTCTAAAAAGCAGAGCAGGTGGGAGCCGATTCATAAAGAGTTCGGCATACCAACCTGTAGGCAATAAAATTCCAAACACAACCCAACAATAAAGAGAAATCAGCATTTAAGAAAAAATAAACACCAATGGAGCAGGAGGCATTAAGATAAACGGGCTTAAGAGAACCCAGCAATTAAAAGTAAAAATTAGCCTCCATCTAATATTTTCCATAATCTGAATAAAAAACCACCAGCCATTTTCAAAGAAAGATTTGCCGGAGAATACAGCAATACAAATGTGTAACCAATGCCGGGCCGAGGGAGGGAACATCAGCTGGCTATTGGAGTGATCGAGGGAGGCCCCACCGTCAAAGCATCAGCTGCCTATTGTAATAGAAGAGGTGTTTCTTTCTCTTTTTAAAGCCCAATTTATGCTATATTTTTTCTTCCAAAAAATTTTAATATTATTATGAGTTTGGATAAGGGAGGTTTTAACTTTAGAAAATAATTAAAATAGTAGAATATATAAAAATAAATAAATAAAATTTTTTGTAAAACTAGTTATTTAAAATTTTAACATTTTACTTCCAAAAATTTGTCTCACGCATGGCAACGTAGCATATTTCCTAATTTAACTCTCTACATCTTATCTCACGCATGGCAACGTAGCATATTTCCCTTTGAAATTTGTATAAATTGATAAGCAAAAAAGAATATAAGAGAAGTTGGGTGGTTACAAAGCCAATCACAAAAGGATATCCTATGAAAGAGAGAACAATACAAGAAAAAAACGTAAATGGTTCAAAACAAGCTATGAAGTCTAGCGAGCAACATATAATTAAGGCAAGAGAACTAACAAGGAACATTTGGGAATCCTGAACCACACAGCATCACCGCCGGCAGAAAACAGCGTGTAATCTGGCCCATCCAACGGCACAAGATCTGTTTGATCCCACTGCGGGGATCCCGACC
The DNA here is from genome assembly GCA_016760335.1 of Gastrodia elata. Lineage (NCBI taxonomy): Eukaryota > Viridiplantae > Streptophyta > Magnoliopsida > Asparagales > Orchidaceae > Gastrodia > Gastrodia elata. Next base: position 41,915,983 of record CM028677.1, read on the forward strand.
CATATTGTGGAATGGCTCGATCTGAGCCGTCTTAAATTATGCAGTTAATAAGAGGAGTAACGAGGCATACCAAGGAAAAGATAAAGTGATAGCTTATTATGTTATAACTAAACAAACTCAGGTAAATAAAAATATATACCTCGCTATTGGCAAGCTGCAAAAATCTTAGACATGCGACACATAATAAACTAATAAAGACTAAAGTGAAGAAAAAGAAATATGACTAAAAGAAATTTTTTTTGCGCAAGTAAATGTAAGAGTTGCAATAAGGATTGGCTAATGAAGCCAAAACTGGAATGAGTATATGTATGTCTAGCTATTTATAATTAGAATTGAACTGAACTGAATATGCAGTAATACATACAAAAATATCTATTTATCACATTTTACTTTTGATCTATGGGCACATACAAAAGTGACTGAGGAATCAAGTATGTATGTAAGAGTCAAGGTGGGTTCCCATGCTTAACACAACTCTCCCCAATGAGTTAGTGTCAATATCCTTATCTCTTCTTACGGCCCGTCTGTTGGCCGTAATTTGCATGCACGAACAGTTCGACCTGAATGAACCAGTATGCTGAATGTTTTCGTAAATAACAAAATGTTTCGTTTCATGCACAAATCTTATGCAGTATGTTTCAAGGAATTAGGTTCAAGGCGAAGTGACAATAAAAAGGTTATCAAAGAAATCAACTGAAACGTGTGATATCCATTATTATTTACTAACACAGATTTAACTACTTCAAAAATGTACAAGCTCATGATTATTTGTCATCCTACTTTCTTGTACATTTTTAGACAAAATGATCTTAAGCAATCATTAAGACTAAAAAAAGCCCTTAACTTGAAAAATTGGTAAATTTGCAAATTACTCTGGTCACTTAATCAAACCTGAACATTCTAATATCTTGGATAGATTTTGACTAAGGGATTCAAATTCAGTTATTAGGATTATTAAACAACTTAACCATCTTTTAGATTCTTAGGATCAAGTTACTCAAACTTAGATCCTAATTTGAAATAAAACTCACTAAGTTTTCTGAAGCTTGAGTTGGGTGGTACTACACTTTCTAACTAATGATGATTAGGAGTATGAATTTGAAAATTAGAATTTTCTCTAAATTGGGATTAAAAATATTATTAATTGGGATCTAAAAATTAACATTTCAATTTAGGCTTCAAATCTTCTAAGTTTCCTTATAAATATGATCCTTGCTATCCAATGAGTCTAATGACAACTTAAATATCATTTTTGGGTGGCTATAAGCACTAATATGCCATAAGTAAGGTTAATCTCAATGACGGTTAGTGAAATCATCCATTTTATCCTAAATTTTAGTTAATATTAATACTCCTCAAATTTTATGAATAAATTATATATAATATCATATAATTTAGATTTATATTCATCAAATTCTTTCATTAATACTTTCTATATTAATTTATTAAAGTTTCAATTTTATTCTATTAATTATGATGTTTAATTGAACTGGAATACACTCAAAATATTCCATTTCAGAAGTCGGTCGGGGATCAGGTTGATAGAAACCCGATGGGTCGGGGGAAATTCGACGGATATTCCTTTCCATTGAACGGCGTGGGCCATGGGTTGACCCGACCCGGGACAGTGTTGCACCACACGGGATCGCTAAATTAGGGAAAACTTCTGCCTATTATTCTGGGCGATTCTAGCCATCTCAAAGGATGAGCCACCGACCGAAATGCTCAGCAAGGTCAGGCGCATCGATTGGCGCCAAAATCCCTTGGATAGTGGCTCCGATCATCAGGACCTTGCTCAGCCGTAAGCTGGCTACTATGGTTTACTATGCGGGCCAAGTTGGCTCAACATAGGCCACGCTAGATAGGGCTTTGTTGCCTACACTATCACCATCTCACGACGGTTCAAATGCACCTATCGATGTCATATGGGTCCACCCATAATGCTAGGAGCCTACTTGATCGGGCTCCATTGTGCTACTCTCTGAAGCATGATCGTGTTATGGTTCATTTGGACTAGCTCGAGCCCAGACGGGTTCGACAATCATTGCTCAACCTCCACGAATGAAAATCGAGTGCATTGTGGAGTCGAATGAAGGTTGTTCGAGATGAAAATTTTCTAGTTTAAGCTCTCCATCACAAACACATCCCATGGGTTCATTCACTCACCTAAAGTGAACAATTGATCTTAGATTGATTCAAAACTAATTTATGATCAGTCCTTAACATGATTAACATAATACAGAGTTTCAATCAAAGCTTAAATTCATCAAGGAACCAAAACAAATAGGTTCAATGGGTGGTTCCTTGCACTGGGGCTTGAGAGGCAATGTAGCTGATTCTAGGGTAAATTCAAGCTCCACCGATGATTGCTCTCACTTATTCCTATAGGTCTCAACTTACTCCCGAGCACACGAACACTAGGATTTATTCACTGGTTTGCTAGGGAGGAGCTCCCAAGCTCACTTGGGTCTGATGGAATTGAGAGGGGAATGACAATGGCTATAGGAAAACTTAGGAGGAATGGGGAGCTCCGAGGGGTTCCATATAGCGCAAAGGGCTCTCAGAGAAAATTGGAGGGCTTAAATAGTCGGGGGAGAGCCCAATGAGCGGCCATAGGGCCCTCGAGTTGAGCCCAGGTGTCGTCCTCCTTAGAACCAATATTGGAGAAATTTGGCAGACAGCTCGAGTAAGGGTTCCTACTACTAATAACAATGGTTAGTGATGGATGGAGGTTGCGGGGGACATTATGATAGCTAGTACAGGCCACTATGATTTTGGTAGGACGATTTGGGGAAGAAGCACAATAGTGGGTGTTGCTGCTCCCATATGATCCCTGACCAGATTCGAATAATGGTTCTGACCAATGCAGATTTAACTCCTGCTGTGGAATTAAACCTTGGCCATTAGATCAATGACACAGTATGACAGCCTAATTAAAATATAATGAGTTATGATGATGCGACGAAATCAATGTCATCTGAGCTGATCAACAGAATCCATAATGGTCGGGATCGACTGGATCGGTGTTCCGTGTTTCATCATGCAGCACAAGATTTATAATCATAGCACTATCACTTTTCAAAGAGTGTCTCATTTCACTCAAAGTCAAAGAACACTAAGATACCAATAAAGGTGTTGACCAATAAGAGGCTTGAGAATTATAAGAGGAGAGCATATTTACAAATATTTATTGGGTGTGTTGGAGGTGGAGAATTGTTGAGTCCAACCCATCCAATTTTAGAAGGTGTGCCTAGGCAAGACTTGAGTAGATGTGCCTAAGTGTAAGCACTAAACGTTCCCAACGGAAGGGGGCGTGGGTAATGTTAGTTCAAATGCGAAATGTCTAAGACGCCCGGACGCATTATTAATACTAACCCATCCAAAGTTATTGATATGGTTTCTGCATATTTTTTGTTCCTTAATATTTCTTTCAATCTTAATGATCAATGTTATTTCTTACCTCATCCAAGTAAATAGATAAACTTAATAGTTTTCGTTCCCCTGGCAGCCTTATAAAGATACTTTGAAGGTGACGAAATTCGCTATTTCCACCATTATATAATAACTAGAATAGAAATTACATTTTTAGTCAAACATTGATTATGAAAACATTAGTTGAGATCATTTAATGACTTGAGATTTGATGAGATCATTTATGTAATGAATGAGTTTTATAATATCTGTAATGCATTAGTTGAGATCATTTGATGCAATTATTTTCTCTATCGTTTTATCTTCTACGCTCTGCAAACATTGGTTGTGAAAACATTGATTATGACTTAAATAATATGATAAAGCATTTATAAACCTATATGCAAAATGTCTTTAAGCAATTGATTATGACCCATCACTGCATCTCTCTGGCGCGAGAGACGGGGGATAGGATTTAGAGTTAGGGCAAAACCCTAAATTCCACCATTATATAATAACTAGAATAGAAATTACATTTTTAGTCAAACATTGATTATGAAAACATTAGTTGAGATCATTTAATGACTTGAGATTTGATGAGATCATTTATATAATGAATGAGTTTTATAATATCTGTAATGCATTAGTTGAGATCATTTGATGCAATTATTTTCTCTATCGTTTTATCTTCTACACTCTGCAAACATTGGTTGTGAAAACATTGATTATGACTTAAATAATATGATAAAGCATTTATAAACCTCTATGCAAAATGTCTTTAAGCAATTGATTATGACCCGGCACTGGCGCGAGAGACGGGGGATAGGATTTAGAGTTAGGGCAAAACCCTAAATTCCACCATTATATAATAACTAGAATAGAAATTACATTTTTAGTCAAACATTGATTATGAAAATATTAGTTGAGATCACTTAATGACTTAAGATTTGATGAGATCATTTATATAATGAATGAGTTTTATAATAACTGTAATGCATTAGTTGAGATCATTTGATGCAATTATTTTCTCTATCGTTTTATCTTCTACATTTTCAAGCATTGATTGTGAAAACATTGATTATGACTTAAATAATATGATAAAGCATTTATAAACCTCTATGCAAAATGTCTTTAAGCAATTGATTATGACCCGACACTGGCGCGAGAGACGGGGGATAGGATTTAGAGTTAGGGCAAAACCCTAAATTCCACCATTATATAATAACTAGAATAGAAATTACATTTTTAGTCAAACATTGATTATGAAAACATTAGTTGAGATCATTTAATGACTTAAGATTTGATGAGATCATTTATATAATGAATGAGTTTTATAATAACTGTAATGCATTAGTTGAGATCATTTGATGCAATTATTTTCTCTATTGTTTTATCTTCTACATTTTCAAGCATTGATTGTGAAAACATTGATTATGACTTAAATAATATGATAAAGCATTTATAAACCTCTATGCAAAATATCTTTAAGCAATTGATTATGACCCGGCACTGGCGCGAGAGACGGGGGATAGGATTTAGAGTTAGGGCAAAACCCTAAATCCCGGTTGTACAGGCCATCTCACCGTGTATGCAACATTCCCTGCAGCACAGCCTGCACAGCAATACCATAATAACTAGGATTGGCCCTATGGGCGCCCCATGGCTGCTGCGTCATCGAGGAGAACTAGGGTTCACTGCAGAGGATTGATTCTTTCTCTACAGAAAAATCATCGGCCATAAGAGCCTTCTTCTGTATTATTTATTATTTTGTAAGATATGAATTATTTGGTGCATGCAAAATGTTTTGAACTCTTTAGACAATTACTCAATCAATTATTTTATTTAATAATGATAAGATTCCACTTATTGATAAGATTCCATTGGTGAGTTGAATTACACGTTAATTTCTCTATTGCCGGTTTTAACCATGACACAGGGGGCTATCTAAACTAACAACTGCCTATTTTGGGTCAAAGGGGACTTTCGATCTTTCCCATTCACCTCAGCCCCCTTCTAGTTGTCCTGCGCTCCATATATTCCCCCTCCTCCCCTCGGGCTGCTTCTGAGAGTCATATCTCTGTATATCGTACCCAATATATACATACATATATTATATCGGACAAGTCAGAATGCCAAGAGTGTCGCTGAGGCTCTTCTCTTGCTGCTGGCCTCGATCCAATGCCATCAAAGCCTCCATCGGAAAGTCTTCACAGCGCATATGCTTAACGCTGGAGGACCTGTCCCTCTCTTCAGCTTGGGCGGACCTCCACGTGTTCACCATGGAGGAGCTCAAGTCTGTAACAAGAGGCTTCTCCACGAGCAACTTGATAGGCCAAGGTGGGTTTGGACCCGTCTTCAAAGGCTCCATCGACACCCAGCTGTGGCCAGGATTGATGCCGCAGCCTGTCGCCGTTAAGCTGCTTGATCTTGAAGGCTCCCAAGGCCACAAGGAATGGCTGGTCAGTATAATCAACGATATATGTATTTAGTTTGCATTTATTTTAATTTTTTATAAGATTCAATTGATTATTAGGCGGAGGTGATAATTCTTGGGCAACTGAGGCACCCAAATCTCGTGAAACTGATCGGATACTGCCACGACGAAAAGCAGAGGCTTTTGGTGTATGAGTACATGCCGAAGGGGAGTTTGGAGAGTCATCTCTTCTTCAAGAGTAAGCCATGCCTCTTTTCTGTAAATCTAAATAACATTTATCTGTATAAAGAAAAATACTATTTAGATCGGCTAGATTCATCCAATAAAATGATTTTCAAATCTCAATGGAGTAGCACGTTCGTTTCGTCGTCGTCGTCAACAAGTCCAAATAGCAAGACCATAAGCTAGCAGCCAGAAGATATATCATTTCACCTACCTTCTATTCTCGTGGTTCAATTAACTGGCAAGCAAGCAACCATAAGTATGTTGACTATATATGGATTAATTAATTAATTAATTAATTAGTTAATTAACGGATGCATGCATTATTAATCATTTTTAGTCGTACGAAGCCTTGACTCTGCGATTGCCCCAAAAACTTCTGCTTGTGCAACCGTTTAATAATGTATAATTAGGTTTAAATCTGCGGAACTTATTTAATCAACTTGTGTTAACTGCAGATTCAATGTCTTCGCTGCCATGGCTGACGAGGCTGAAAATAGCAGTGGGAGCCGCCAAGGGTCTTGCCTTTCTGCATGATCAGGCAGATAAACCCGTGATTTACAGAGACTTCAAATCGTCCAACATATTATTAGATGAGGTGATTATCTTGTTAATTACGCCAGACTCTTGATTGCTCTGCGATTTGCTGAGAGCTAATTTTAGTTCTCGAAGCAAAGCCTTAAGGACTTTAATCCAAAGTGGCACTTTTATCATTGCCCAGTTTTTAGTCAACACGGTTTAATTATCTTTAGAACTATGGAATATTCTATTTTAAGTTAGATTAATTTTTCTGGCCAAATTTGCTAGCTTTGCTGCCGTGCTGAGGGCCCGCTATGACAGAATCATTAGCAAAGTAATGACGTTGTGATCTATTTTTTGTTACCTCGTGCTGCAGTCCTTAATACTAAATATTTCTTGGAGCAGAAATATTTCCGTAGTCGAGCAACAAATCTTGAATTAATTAATTATTTTATAAATAATATATTTGTATGTATTTTGAAATTATTAAATAAAAAGTATCCAAACACAAACCATTGGCTCTAATATATGTGAAATTGGCCGCATACATTTCAGAAGCTCAATATTTGACCCAAAGTTCTGCTCATTAGGTTTTTGTCCCTTCTATAAGCTTAAACCACTTCATATTTCTATCTACAAGACATGTGGACTAATACATACATACAATATCTTGACAATTTAAACTATCACATTTGGAATGCGAGCCAATGTGCATTTCAATTTAGTTCAAAACCAATGCAATTATAATACTTATTTTTGATGTATTTCTCAGAACTATAATGCAAAGCTCTCAGATTTTGGCTTAGCAAAAAATGGTCCTCAAGGCGATGAAACGCATGTCACAACACGTGTTATGGGCACCCATGGCTACGCTGCACCGGAGTACATCATGACTGGTAATTTTGCAGCTTAATCCAATTAATTACAAATCTAACCATTAATTTATATACAGTTAATTAATTCAAAAAGATTTTCTATGTTTTCTACAGGTCATCTCACTACCAAGAGTGATGTCTACAGCTTTGGAGTCGTGCTGTTAGAGCTTCTTACAGGAAGATGCTCTGTGGACAAAAGAAGGCCCAATAGGGAGAAGAATCTTGTTGAATGGGCAAAACCTTTTATTCTTAATCCAAAAAAGGTAGTCGGTATAATGGATGAAAGCCTCGAGGGGCAATTCTCCATAAATGGGGCCCAAAAAGCAGCAGAGTTAGTGGGCCAATGCTTGGCCCGAAGCCCAAAATCAAGGCCCAATATGGCAACCGTTGTAGAAACACTTGAGCCTCTTTTGGAACTCAAGGACATACCTTTTGGTCCTTTTATCTACACAGTTGTAATTGAAAATAGAAGAGATGAAACGAAGGAGATAATGCGTATGAAAGATGAAGGGCTTGAAAGAAAAGAAAAGGTGGAAGCTATGAAGTTCATTAGGAAAAAGCATGTGATTGGGCATAGACATAAGATCAAGTTTTCACACCTTGCATTTCAATCACATGCAAGGCTTTATAGAATTAGTAGTGACAACTATGAGAATAAGATTATATTGTCTCAAGAATAGACTATGTAAGAAAATGGCAAAGATTTGATTAGAAAGGTCTTGATACTTGTTAGGATATTTTTTTGTTTATACTTGATAAATCAATAGAAATTTATACTTCACAAATTTGGTTGTTAATACAAAAGAATTTCTGAAATTGGCTATCCTCCATAATAAGAACCCTTATATTTTTATTGTACAAGTTTTATTTATGCACAATGTCTTGTATGTGTGTTCAAAGGAATAGGCTCAAAGCTAAGCAAGCATTCAAGAAAATTCAAATAATTATATGCTATGTGATATCCAAAATTGTCTAATTTTTAATGATCTACTCAATGATTAGAACTATTAGATTTCCTAATTGACTTATAAATAATGATCTTTAAGTCAATTGTAAGTAATAGTAGGAATAAAAGAAGTTTAAAAACTAACATTTTGATTTAACTTATGAAGTGACAAAATAATTTATAAGTATATTGATGCAAATGGAATTTATCCTATACTAGTCCTAAGCTAATCAAATCATTTAGATTAATGATTAAATTTTAGGAAACTAGTAGGGGAGAATGAAATTGAAGGCTTACTAAACTATTTGAAGTGAAGGTTAAAATATAACCTACTAACTTCATCTAATTAGTTTATAGAATGAAAGATTTCCAACCAAATCATTCACTAATGGTGGCGACTGCCCCCTTTAGATCATAAGGATTACGATGTGGTCATCACTAAGCACATCCCTTACTTAACATTAGGTTGGAATTTAAGACTCCATTCCAATCTTAAGAGAAAGATGTGCTTTTCATAATAAAGCAAGGGATAACAATCACTTAATGAGTATACTATAAAATCAGAGTGCGGAAGAAAAGTACAAACTGAAGTAATCATCCATTCATTCATATTACAAAGTAAAACATCCAGCTCATAATATACAATGCAGGAAAATTAAAGTATAATTTAATCCTGTATTATTACAAACATTAAAGTTTAAAGATTGAAATATAAAGTGAAGTCTCTCATCCTTTCGACTGCAAAAGTACAATAAACTAGAAAGTATAATCTACTGGTCTTCATCAACCCGCACTTCTTCCTGGACCTGCTCTTCTAAAGGCTTAACCTCCTCAAATAGCTCAGAATCTACCATTATCAATTTCATAATGGTAGGGCCCCAATCAACAAAAGAAAAATCTAATTAGACAAAATGTCTAAGTACATTTTAAGGTAATCATTTTTATGTATTTTAAGGATATCACAAACTTAACTTAAGCGTAAAGATAACTGTAAAGTGACAAAGAAAGGAAATGCAAGTTATAATAATAAATTATAACTTAAACAAAATGTGAGATAAATACATACCTTAATCCAAGCTGCATAAAATGTAAGTAAAGTGCAAATATAAATCTACTAAGTAAAAAGAAAAGTCCTAAATAATATGATCAAACTAAACATGCCAATTTATAATATAAAGTAAAAGTATTGTACTAAAAAGAAGTCTAGCATCCTAACATGCTTTAAGGTAAAGTAAAATGACTGAAATAAAAGAATATTACAGGAAGTTTTGTAATACAGAAGAACTGCAGAAAATGAAAATATGACAGAAAGCAAACTGAATTGTAATGTAAAGGTAGGTCAGAACTATAAAGAATCTGTAAAGACAACTAAAAAGATAACTTTAAAGTGACTATAATGTAAAAGTAATGTAGCTATAAGGTGACTGTAAAGTAAGAGTAAAGTAAGGTGTAAAGTAAAAGTAAAGTGCAAGATAATCCTACTTAGTTCTACCTAAAAGTAAAGTCCATCTGCTCATCTAGGAGAAACATTCTAGACTAAAGTAATTTCCATCAAAATGACATATACGAGAAACATCCAAGATCCTAAAGTATGCTGTGCTAGGAAAGTGTCCTATTCACAAGGTAACGTCCATCTAATCATCCAGGAAAGTGTCTCAGGCAAAAGAAACAAGCACTAGGAAAGTGTCCTAGGCAAAATAACACGCACTAGGAGAAATTCCCTAGGCAAAAGCTATTCTAAAATAAAGTTATACTAAATGGCAGACTAAGTAAAACATAACCCACAAGGTGTATTAAAGTTTGTTTTATTTAATTTTCCTTTTTAAGTTATGCAAATGCTATAATAATGTAATTCAAATTGAATATTTATCAAATATTCATGTTTAATAAAATATGTCCACAAAGTGTAAAGAGGCTCAAAAATAAGGAAAGCGTAGCATATCAAATTCAAGGTAATAAATAGCACTATAAAAACTTTGTGATATCACTTATTTTCTAATTTAATCATTCTAACTACTCTAAGTTACATAAAATTCAAAATCATCAATTCCTACACTGTCTGTAACTTAGAATCACGAACCTATAAGTTGAACATAATTAGGATTAGCTACGTCATAATTATAATTGAATCAATGTCGTCTACATGATTAAATAAATAAATTAGTCATCCTAATTTGTTATTTTATAAATCCCAAACTAAATCTTGATTAGCCAAATCAAGATTGAAAGGATTAAGAATTAAACTCCAAAGAATGAAGTTTAATTACTTAATCACAAGGTCATCTTAAGGACTAAGGTTTAATCCCATCTTTCTGATTAAGTATTAAGGTAAATCTTATTGAATTAAGTCAAACTCAATAGGATATATTTCTAAACCTAATTCTAAGATTAAAAGATTAAATAATCATTAAATAAACTATGAAAAACTATAAACTAGTAAACTCAAGGTTTCACCTTAATGAGTAACTTGCTTTACCCATTAGATGAATTCTAACATAGGATCTATCCTTAATCTTAGGAATTAGGGCTCTTAAGTACTAAAAGTAGCACTCAGACACATATCTTAACTAATGTTATAAGACCTATAGATGAACTAAGAAATTCAAAGGAAGGAAAAGACCTCTCATCTTTACTTAGGTTTTTACTTAGGATCAAATTTAGGATTTTTCTTAAATTTCTAATTTTAGACTTAGAACTATTTAAATTAAAGTCCAAATCACTTTAATTATTATATATTATGATTTACGGATGAATTTAGGACTTAGAATCATTAAACCCTAAATTTGGGTAAAATAACCATTTTGCCCCTACTTAAGGGTTCAAAATTCATCTTTATGAATTAGGGCTTAATTCTAGAATTTATTAGAGTGAAGTGATTACTTGCTGTATAATATGAGTTTAGACAGTAAGTTCACTAATTTTGATTAAGTGTTAAGCCTTATAAGGTCAAATTAAAGAATTTGACCTATAAGGGCAAATTTGTAATTTTATCCTAATAAAACATAAATTTTTTGTCAATTTATTAAAGGTTAAGTCCTAAGGTTTCCATAAAACCTAAAATCATTAAATTCTGATATGTATTTGCTAAGTTATAGCCAATACAAATTCTATGGTAGAATGGTAATTTAAGGGTTCTTAATTAAGAGTCAAAATCCTAACTTTTTCAATTAGTATCCAAATTGATTAAAATCAATGGCTATAAATCACAAATGATCCACTAATTTCAATGACTAGTGGTAGGCTTAATTTAGACTATAATTTGCTAAGTTGTGGCCTAATTAGGGTTTAGGGTGATTAATGAGTGATTAGTAAAATTAATTACCAAATCACTAATTCAACCACCCCATAAGGTTTTAATTTACTCTAGGAGTTCTTTAAAATTTAAATTGTTCAATTTGGATCATTAAATTTGCTAATCTTCACTAATCAAGTTTTAGGGTAATTAGAGTTAGTTACCAAATCTAACCGTTGGATCCTAAATATTTTTGTATATTACTATAAATTAGATTTTTTGATCTAAATAAATATTTGGATCACCAAATTTGGAGTTCAATTGACCAACTTATGGTCAATTGAAGTTTTAGGGTTAATTAACCTAATTAGGGTTAGGTCCTAAATATGATTAGTCTAAATCTAATCCAAACAACAAAGTTAACACTACTAAAATATTCCTTATGTTTTTTTAAGTATTTTGAGACCTATATTATGCATGTTTGGATTAATAAGTATCAAATTATGGCAATTTGAATATTTGTAACATTTTTCCAATTAATTAATACCCTAAAATATCACTAGGTGAAATAATAGTCTTACAACAAAATAAATAGCATCATTAAATTCCTTGTATTTTTCTAATAAATTTGGTATATTTATTTACTATGATTGGATCATTAGATTAATACTTATGAGTGTTTAAAGATTGAGATTTAATCAATTTAACTAAATCCATATAATTAAATTCATTTATTGATAATATATATATATATATATATTTATTTATTTATTTATTTTTATTATTTAAACAGCATGCGGGCCCCTCCACTTAAACGGCAGGGACACGCGTCAGGCACTGAGGAAGCGGGCCACACAATCCCGCGCTCGGGTCACGAAGACCCGAAAACCCATCGGCTCTTCTTCTCTCTGAACCGCGGATGAGAGGGATTACAAAAAGCCTAAAGTTTTGAGAACTCTAAAGACAGCCCCAAAAATTGAATCCCAGGGTGTAACCTAAAAGGATTCGCTAAAAAAGAAAATAGCATAGAGCTCAAACTTTTTAACTAAAAACAAAAATTTGGAAAACAAAAAAGAAAGAAAACGTAAGAAAAACAGAAACAAACATAATTAATAAAACTCCAGAACAAATTATTTCAGTCAGCAAATGATATAAAGATAATGTAACAGCCCAAACTCTTAAGCACTATGTCCATTTTAGCATGAAAGGTCTCATAATTTTTCCCTCAAAAGATAACTTCTCAGCAAGTCAACCATCCTGGGAGTGCTCCCACATGAGCACGCTTAACTTTAGAGTTCTTATCAGGAACTCTACCACTATCTAAAAAGGCGCATCAATATTTAAGAGTTTTGCTTATTACTTAAGTGTGTCTTTACGGATAATCACTAACAACATCCTCCAATAAAGCAATAATTCACATAACGACCAATAGTGCAGACACCAACAAGATCCTCCAATAAAGTAATAGAGCAAGATAATTCATAGAACGACCAATAGTGCCAAACACCAACAGCATCCTCCAATACATAAGAAGCATCGAAAGAGTAATGAAAACCAACAACACCCATCTTGCAAACAGGCCAGCCATAATACATCCAAATAGAATAAACAGAAGATCGACCGACAACAGAAACCCACCAGGCATATCATTGCCTGTAGCGCCCCACCCCGTCGTGGTGCGCAAAGGGGTAAAGATCATAATTCGGCGGCGGAGCGGTGCACCACTCCGGGAGGAATATCCCGTCTCCCAGAATAGCTGAATACTAAGCCCATCTGAAGGGCTGCTGACTCAACCTCAAGGAGGGTTGAGAGCTAATACTTAAGATAAGAGTAGTATCCTTATCCTAAGTATTAGATAAATACATACATTAGATTTAGAATACAATAGGAATCCAATATATGTATAAGATATCAGTATTTTGAGTATACTGATCACATCATAATACTAAGTATAAGTAGTATATAACAGAGTACAGAATTTTTAAGCAAACATCTAGAAAACATTCATCACAGAAGCTGTATGAAAATATTCATCTCAGAAAAAAAAAGAAAATATATCCTAAATTATTACAAATAGCTTACTGAAATAGATATAAAACTAAGTACTGAACTGAAAATACTAAGCAGAAAATAAAATTGGAGGAGAGTCCACTAGTGCTCCACTGGCTCCTCCTGAATCTCCTGGGTATCCTCTTGACCTGGCTCAATATACTGCTCAGGATCTAGCAAATTGTCGGATCCCAAAAGTACCCCATGTTAAACAATAAGTCTAATACATCGAAACTAATATAAGCAGTTCTAATTATTCATATATTATTTACATAATGCAAGTAAATCTGCAAAAAAATTGTAAAGATAACTGAAAGCATAAAACTGTACAAAACTGTAGCAAAATAAAGTAAAATTAAACTGTAAACTGAATACTGTAAGTGAATCAAACAGTACTGCATCTAAAACTGAGTAATCATATGTAAACTATGCTGTATGTCACTGAGACTTGCATCTGAATATACCACAATACCGTTCGCCACTGATATGCAACCAAAATATCACTGAACTGTTATGAGTCGTACGGTCCAATGTATACATACATCCAGTTAAGAACTGCGATGCTGATGCATCCTGAAATTCTCCAATCAATGTATGCAATATTCTGTAACCTATAAATCATCACTGATACTCATATGTTATCACCTATACTCAACATCATGCCTATGCTCATGCTCATGCTTCTAAGCTACATGAGATAAATAAAATAAAAAAATCCAGAAAATGCTTTGAAATTCGATAATAAATTCTAGGTCTCCATTGTGCAGAATCCTGTTAAAAGGATTCTGACTCCTAAGTTCTAGCTCGATAATTCGTTAAAGTTGAGAATATACTTAAAGATCATTAGATGGGATGATCATATACACATATTTAGCATAATTGCAAGAAAAGTGGTCCTTAACACTTAGTTTGATTAAGCCACCCTAACGAAGCGATCTTCGATAAGAGGCATCACCCGATGGTGATTTGTAGCTCAAGCTAAGTCATTAAGATGCCCAACTCACAATCACACTTTGTGCTCTAAAGAAGGTGACTCGAATTACTTAGTTTATTTAAGCCACACCTATTGAAGCGATCTTCGATAGGAGGCATCACTTGATGGCGATTTGTCTTTTAATCAAACTAAGGAATGAGTCCCTATTTGTCTTCACGATAGCACTTTTCGCGTGGCAATGCGCGGTAGCACTTTTAGCGCGGCAGTGCTGCGACCCGCTGTGGTGCGCTATGGCGTGCGACAGTGGTTCACTTTACAAAATCACTGTTCAATTAATTTATTTTCACATTTTCTAAAGTTCCAAAAATATTTCCATTGTAGCCCGCTACATCGCGTTGTAGCGGTCTATTTTGCGAGTTTATTGTTCAATTACTCTATTATATGTTTATATAAGTTTCTGCCGAAATGCCGTTGCAGTGGCCAAGCTCTGCAACTTCGGGCGCTGCAGCGCCAGACGGCGCTTTTCGACTGGATGAAAACTTAAGGCTTATTTTTCGAGCTCAAATGCTCCCAATCCAAAGCATTCCATGAGCAGTGCTATATATCAATGGAAAATTTTTTCTGATACCTTTCTATTGACACTAAAATCGGCACAAACGGAGCATTCTAGTCATACTAAAAATGTAGATGAATGACAGGGTATGCAGAGTAAATGAAAAATAGAGCAGCACATTTTATATCTTGGAGACTTGTGATGGCTTGCATACTTAAACATGGCTATTTAGAGATGCAATAAGCATAATAGCAAGATGAACTAGACAAAGAGAGGAACAGAAGGGTACCTTTAATCCTTATGAGGGGAGGAAGAGAGGGACCTTTGCTTCTTTCAAGACCTTTGGAGGAAGAGAGCTCATTCTTCAGTACAAGGTACAGAAAATGGAGAAAAGGAGTGAGCCTCAGCTCTTGCAGCAAAGAGGAGAAGGAGGGGCTGTGCTCCTCTTTTAAATGAGGAGAGGAAGAGAGGCTCCATCATTAGCTATAGAGGCTAGGATGAGGGGGAGTAGGGGCCATCATGAATGAGCATTAATGGGGCGTGGCTTAAGAGACAAAGAAGGGATAGCCAGCCGAATGAAGGGGAAGGTGGCTAGCCAACTAGGAGAGAGGGAGGGAGAATTTGCATATTAAGGATCAAATAATTGCTTAATTATTTTTCTTAATTATTTAAAAATTCAGATTTTTGAAACGCACTCCGAAAAATCTCAAAAATTCACCCATAGCTAATTTGGGGGTGAGGAATCCAATGACGAAGTCAAAATTTGATTCCAATGATTATTTAATTATGCTAATTTTCGGGGTATTTAATTATAGTAAAATATTGACGAAAATTCGACGACCTCCAAACGCGTCCAAAGCATCACTCCTAGCTAATTTGGGGGTAATGATCACAACGGTGAAGTCAGATTTTGATTTTGAGGTCAAAATAAATACCTCAATTTTCTAATTAATTAAATATTAAAATATTCTAAAATAATTGATTGGTCTCCGAATTGCTCCAAACCTTCAGGGGTTAGTTCTAATGACTATATGAACTTAATGGAATGATAATTACGATGCAATTAGTCTAAATTCAAGCTATATAACAACCTTGGGTTGTTATACTGCCATACAGTAATAGTTCTGTTAAACCAAACCCAGAAAAGAAAACTTAGAAGTTTGGCCAACCACTAGGCAAACCGGCCATACAGTCCGGCCAACCACTAGGCAAACCAACCATACTATGATGAGTAAGTTTTTTGATATTTTGAATGAATCTATCATTAAAACCACATCTATTTAGCATTTTAACTAAGAAGTTCCAGTCTAGTCTATCAAAAGCTTTTTCAAGATCAACTTTTAAAATCAAATTATGCCCCAGCATTTATTTTTAAGGCTATGAAAAAGCTATTGAGTGGCTAAAATATTATCTTGAATTTTTTTGCTAGGGACAAAGCCAGATTGATTTAATTCAATAATAGAGGGTAAAAATTTTTGAAGTCTTTTGGTTAAGATTTTAGAGATAATTTTGTTGATAGTCGTGCATCGGATAATGGGTCAAAATTGGTTCCACTAGGTAGCATTTTCAATTTTGGGAAATAAGGAAATCATAGTATGGGAGAAGAATTTGGGTAAACGAACATCGTAAAAGAACTCCTTAATCCCATTAGAAACATTTTATTTTATGACTTACCAGAATATGCAGAAGAATTAGCCTAGAAAACCACCAGATCCAGGGCAAATATTTTTTTTTTAGATCTTTGATGTAACAACCCAGGTTGTTACCTTAGTCAATTAGGACTAATATCAATCTTATGACTAATTATAAGTGCTAAATTAGGTCAACTTGAGTCATCATCTAAGACCTAGTCCAAATTAGGAGTCAAATGAATCGAATCCTAATTTCTAAAAAATTCAGAAACTCTAATTGACCTATTTAAATATACCTTGGATTGGAAAATGGACATCGCCATTATGTTCGTTGACCCGAAATTAGCTAGGGGTGAAGTTTTCATGTCAATCGGAAGTCGTCGAAATTTTGACGAATATTTTAATAATATTTAAATACCCCGCAAATCGAGAAAAGAAAATATTCGTCGAATAAAAAATCTGACATCACCGTTGCGTTCCTCATCCCTCAAATAGCTTGGAAAACATATTCGAAAATTTTGGAATTTATTCAAAAAAATAATAATAATAATTTATTACTTAACGGTGCCGTTAGGTTTTAACCCGCACCGTCACTGTAGCTAACGGTGTCGTCTGATCAGATGGCACCGCATCCAGCCATCCACGTGTCGCCAGATCGGACGGTCCTGGACCGTCTTCCTCACAGGCATCACCCGCGAGCCACGCGGCACTTCCGCCGTGCGTCTGGCCAACCGGCGTCCACCCCGAGCCTCACAAGCTCCATCCCCGCATCTTTAAACCTCTCTCAGCTCTCCGAGAACGAGTGCTGCTCGACTCGAAGCTCTCGGCGAACGCGTGTCCTAGGCCTGATCCTCCTTAGCTGCACGTAAGGTACTCCTCGATCTCCCTCAACCTTCAATCCAATGCAAATATTATCGTTCGAACACTTATTCCTGGCCATGGATTGCTGATCGATCAGCTCGATCCGGTTGGATCGACGCCGATCTAACGAATTTAGGACGTGAGAAACAGTAGAAACTGTTAGCCATCGGACCCCCGAACCTTAGGACCTAGGGTTTGCAATTACCGGCGACTCCGGCCACCTCCGGTGAAGGCCCACCCGCCGGCGTGTAGGCCTGGACGAGGGCTACCGTCAGCCGAGCGGGCCATGGCGGTCCGGCGTCGGGAAGGCCGGCAAAAGCCGTGCCCTAGTCCGACGCGTTTGGGACTCTCCGCGAAGCGGATGAAGTCTGGGTCCGCGTAAGCCCAAATGGGGCCCGCAGCGCTACGTGGCACCCTCCTGGCGTGCCACGTGTCACGCGGGCCCACCGCTCGAAGACCGCGATCCTTCAGCTTCGGCTATGGGGCCCACAGAGCCACGTGGCAATCTCCGGGCATGCCACGTGTCACGTGGGCCCACCACCCAGCCCCGCGGCTCGTCGGCTTCACCTGAGGGGTCCACAGCGCCACTTGGCACCCTCCGAGCACGACACGTGGCAACGCATATCAGGCGCTGCCATGTGTCACTGGTGGGGCCCACTGCCCGGCCGAGCGTCAGTTGTGGGACCCGCCACGGCGCCCGTGGCCAATCGCAGAGTGCCACGTGGCAGCCGTGGCCCACTGTCAATTCAAATAGTCATTTAAATTAGTTAATTATTATTAATTAGTAATTAATTATAGTTAACAGATAATTAAGTATAATTAGTGTTAATGATCTTTAAACAATAAGCTTATGCTATTAATTAATTACTATAATTAATTAGCATAATCAGTTATTAGAGGATAATTAAGGTTATTTTAATATTAATTAAATATTAACAGTAATTATATTAATTAATTAATATTAAACAATAAATCTATAATTAATTATTCCTAATTAAATATTAGCAGATAATTAAAATAATTTAAATAGTAATTAGCTTAATTATAATTCAATAGTAATAATAATAATATTATAGTTAAATTAATTAAATAATAATCAATTAATAATTAAACATTAATTAATTACTGATTAATTAATGGATTAATAATTACAGAAAATATATATTTCTAACTTTAGAAATGAATAGTAAATTAATACAAATTGAATAAATAAATGGTAAAATAATACAAATTGTATTTTTAAATAGTAAATCTTAAAAGTTTAATATTTTTTGTAGGATTATCCAAATATAGTCAATATATCTCATTTTACTCAAAAAAATAAAAGAAATCAAATGGTGTAATGCAAAAATTAATTTCAGGGTACGCATAACAAAGTAGTATTTTAGGACCTATTTAAGACCTTATAACTTTTGACCTAGACATCCAAACATAGTCAATATGGGTCTTAAAATATTCAGGAGAACGGCCCCAACACAATAAGAGTATTAGTTTTCCTATTTGGATATCAGAATAAAAAGTCAACCCTGGACCCCATAGTTGACTTTAGTGAAAATGACCTAAATGCCCTTAGAATTCAAATGGTATTAGTTTTCTTATTTGGATATCAGAATAAAAAGTCAACCCTGGACCCCACAGTTGACTTTAGTGAAAATAACCTAAATGCCCTTATAATTCAAATGGCCATAACTTGGTCAATTCAACTCCAAATTCAAAAATTTAAGATGCTAACTAGTTTAGAATTTTAATGTCATCAATAAATTAAAATAATATTTAGGATCTGAACCCTAGAAATTTAAAAAAATGGCCAAAATATCTCTGGCCTCATTTTGGTCATAACTTGACCGTTTGAAGTCCAAATTGGACGTACGCACTATCTATCTTCAAGTTAGATAGTAAGCAATTATTTGGAACTAAGAAAATTCAATTTGAAACCCTTAAGTCAAAAGTTGACTTTTGGACCCTTTAGTAGGGGCAAAATAGTCATTTTATCCTAAGATTGGATTAAGTACCCTTAACTTTTAATTAACTTTTCAAGACTCTAAAACCAATATAATAATTATATTAGTGATATTTAAGTGAGTGAAATCAACCATTAGGTCAAATTCCAGAATTTCCCCTAAGTCTTTAACACTACACCTTAAGGATTCTTCCTGAGACTAGGATTAGATCATAGGTTAGAGTTCATTCATTGGGTAAATGGGTTACTCAATGGGTGAAACCTTGGTTTTATTAGTTTTTAGAATTTTTTTTTCTTTTACAACTCATTCTGATTATTTTATCTTTTAACTTTAGTTTTAGGATAGGAGATTCATCCTATTAAGATTGATTACTTAATAGTATTTACCTTAATTAGTATATCACTATTAGAATAAACCTAGATCTTAGGTCTTATCCTTTGGGATTATATAATTAAGCCGAATTCTCATGGTGTTTAATTCATAATCTATAGTTTAGAGAATCTTGATTAGATCTTAGATAGAACGTCTAAATTAACCAAAATTAGGACGTATGATTTATTGATTCAACTCATAGTCATCAATTTGATTGAACTAGATTAGAACTTGATTAATTCTAATCCTTTTTAACTTATAAAGATGAGTTTCTAAGTTGCACTCGATAGTAGAAAAATGGTGATCCTGAACTTGTGTAACTTGGAATAGTTAGAATAGTTAAGTAGAAAAAAATGATATCATCATGTTTAATAGAGTCCCCTTGCTTCTATCTGATGATTGTTGTTACGCATTTCTTGTATTTTGTGCCTTAACTCCTTGAGCATATCATATAAGATCTTTGATGCATAAATAAAATATTAGGAAAATATGGAGACTCCTTAGATTCCTTGTGAAAATATTAAGGTGATTGATTAAAGATAATAATTATATATATTAGAGCTGCCTCTCAGTAATATCTTCTTTACCTAGTCACCTTGTTGACACTAGGAGAAGACCTTGTTTGTATCTTCTTTGCTTAGTCTCCTTATGTAACAGCCCCAATATTTGGATAGAAGATTAATCCAAATTTTGAGTGTTACCTTAGCACCCAACACTTGAATAGAAGAAAATAGATCAAATGCTAATGCTAAGTGGCCAAGTCTCTTTATGAGTATTTGTTAAGTTAAAAATGAATGAAAAAGAAAGATACATATAAATGCAGATATACAAACATTTACAAATAAGCAAACCACTCATTCATCCAAGTAGTCTTATATTCATTACAGATACAACACAAATTAATAACTGAAATAAACGTAACTTATATAATTTATTTATTACAAGGCTTTTCAATATACATGGCAGTTTAAAAGTGAATTAAAGTTTGACTATGCGAAAGCAGATTTCCATAAGGATTCTTCAAGTACTGGGCCCTGCATTACCTGAATAAAAGGGCTCTTGTTCTATCATATTTTGGTATTTAAATATGATAGGGCAATGCCAAGAAAAGAAAAAGGTAGTTAGACTAAACAGTCTAAGTACAATTTAAAGTTAGCTATGTTTTTAGATTAACAAGATATCACAATTGTTATTTACAATTTAAGGTAAGCAGCAGTGTTATAAAAGCTGTAATGTATGGGAAAGTAAAGTAAATGTAACTGTAAGGGAAACAGTATGAAATAACTTGAGTAAAATACTCTCTTTTAATAAAGTTCTAGCCTATTACTGAAAATTGGTAGGGAAGGCATTTTAAAGGCTAGAAACTGCTATGTGCGTAAAATGAAAGCAATATATGATCAAATGGGATTTATGCTGAGTAAGCAAATAACATACAGTGAAGCTTTAATTGAAGTTAAACAATATACACTGTATTTAAACTAAACTGAAATAAGCTATACACAAAACTGAAAATAGAGAGTGTAAAGCTAAAGGAAGTAAGGAAATATCTTAGATTCTCATTCTAAGATAATCATAGTCTAAGACTATGATTTGAAAGCATAACTAAACAGTTATGAAGAGATTTTACAATTTGTAAAAGAATCTCTTATATTATTAGTTAAAGTTACATTTAGAAATACCTCATTATGTAGGAGTACACAACAGAATGGGCGAGGAGTTAAGCACATCTGCCTAACCAGATACAGTGGGGGAGATGAACATTCACATTTACCCTCCCTAAAATGTGAAGTTCTAATGTAAACATTTTTATTTGTACTCTAATTGCCTTAAAGCATTTCCCCCTTAAAATTTTAAGAAAAATCTTTATATATGCCCAAAGTCTTGAATATATGTTCAAGGATATGAGGCTCATAGCTATGCAAGCATTCAATGGATTGCAAAAATTGTAAAGTATGTGATATCTTTTTGTTATCTAAATATTTTAATAATCTACTTTATTATTGGAGTTAATCAAACTCCAAAATTGGCTTATAGATATTTAATCTAAAGTCAATTTCGAATGAAAGTAGAAGGAATTGTAAATGAAATTAGAAAGATATTACAATTTTATTAAATACAAGAAGAACTTATCCAAAGCTTAAAAAGAAAAGAAGCTATTAATTTCAATTAAAATTATTGAATTGAACATTTTAATTTGAATGTTAAAGCTTTCTGAAATATTTCTAAGTCTTAAAATTCTTAGAAAATTCGGCAGAATCTCCTTTGTTTTTGTTCAAATTTTCAATTTTCACAATCAATAAGTCAACTTTTACTGACTATCTCCAGTTCTAAAGTAGAGTTCAATCCTTTTTATAGGATTGCTCATTTCCAGTTCTAAAATAGAGTTCAATCCTTTTTACAGGATTGCTCATTTCCAGTTCTAAAATTATTTTAAAATTAAACTAAGTAGTTTACACAACCTATATAAAATATTTAATAAAAGAGAAATAGAGATAAAATTGACAAATTGTAAGAGCAGCGTTATGTGGCTTTTGCACATATTATTTAATTTAGCATGCCTGTATTAATTTTATAGCTCAACCTGCAAAGAAAAATCTTATTAAAAGTTTAGCATTAAAATGTAAAAGAAACTAGGCAGCATTTTTATTAAAGAAGGACAACACTTGCTTTAAGTTTGATTCATAATGGGAGCATCTTGAATCTTATATGTATTTGATAGCATCAGGAGATCATGCTTATAATAAACAGCAGCATAAATTCTCATATGAAACTGAAGGTAACATATGATATTAAGAAAGAAGATGATAGCATTTGGAAGATAATGACAATATTTAGATCCCATAAAGTATATTACAACATGTATATTTATTGAGATATATAGCTACATTTAGATCTCCTAAATTGCATAGCAGCATTTGAATTCATGGCAGCAATTATTTTTACTAGAAGTAAATGGTAGCATATGAGACAAATAAAAAAAAAATTTGTAATATGTAATCTCATATATAATTTATGGCAGCATTATATTATTTGAATTGAATTAATATTATTTGATTTCATTGATTAAACTAATGACATTTGCTTCTTATAATTCATTTGACATTTCATTATATAAGAGATTTCAGCGTGTGGTAAAAACAATAGCACTATTCATCCTCATATGATTCTAAAATAACAGCAATTGATATCTTTGAATCAATTATATTAAGATGATAACAGCATTTGTATGATATAATTGGCAGCACCTTGTAGAATAGTATTTAATCCTCTTATTCATGGCAACATTTCATAACTAATGGCCTTTGTAAGAAAAATTGACTTCAATAGACCCACATGAGATGGATGAAATATAAAGATGTGAGTTCAACACATTTCATATAGTTTAACCAAATACATTTGATGACAATATTATAACTAATAGCGACATTAAATCACTTAAAACCAAAGATGGTAGCAATATGGCAGCATTTTATGACAGTAAGTGATTCCAATGGCAGCATTTTGATTTATAGAAGGTAAATGACAGTAATTTAGATTTCATTAAAATGATTGCAGCATTAAATATTTGATCTCATGGTAACTTATGATTCAAATGAAAGAAAATGATAGTATTCATAATTTAAATTCAGCATATATTAAATATGAAAGCATGTAATCTTAAAGCATAAATGGCCGCATTTGATTCTTAAATGTTAATAAATGAAACATTAGAGTTTAAGCCTGACACATTGTGCAGTTTAAGTAAAGCATTTAATTCCCATATGATACAAATGATTCAATCATAGAAATAAAATCAGCATATATGATCCTATGCTGCATGAGGTGATGAATGCTGCAAACTATACATTGTGGTTAAGAAACCACAAATTAAGAGTGCAATACAAGAATCTCAAAGCACGGTGAACTGCCAGTATATGTAAGCATGGAAACAATAAGTTAAAGCAGGTGTTAACTAGTTTGGATGGTGAAGACTTTGAAAGTTGCCATCCATATATCAAATATTTTCTAAAAATAAAAACAAATATTATTTCAATTTAATGTGGTAATACCAATACCCTCATTACTTGTGTGCCTTGCGAAAAGTTACCATCATGGTTAGTACTTCTCAATGATTATTCACTATGCTGTTAAACTGTCAATAAAACTTAAATAATGAACTCTACATTGGATTCAGATGGGATAATTGTGTATTTGTTTTGTTTTGTTAATTTATATATGCAACGTATAGTTGTTTGTGCAACATTTCTCATGATTAAATATATTATTTCAAGTATTGTATATCTGTTGACAAAGTAGTGCGTAATAACACTTTTCACCATTTCTTAAAGAAACTAATATTGCTCTTTATAATGTGCATGCAATGTGATGATGAAAATATATGGCAGCATTGAGACCCCTGTTTTTCATTAATTGGCAACAACTTCAATGTAGTAGTGATTTGGCAATATTTAGATCAAATGACATCATTTAATTTTATGACAAAACTGATAGTCACATATAATACAATCTGTTGATATGGCAGCACTTATTCTTAAATAGCAATTGTTCTAATATGATACTTAGCAGCTAATGGATTACTTTCGATTTTTATAAGAACAAGGGATTGAAGCATTTGATTTTTTTTACATGTTAAATGACAGCATGTATTTCTTTTAAGAAAAATGGTAATTGATTTAATATAAACCATTGATCCTAAATTAGAATGAAAGGAAGTATTTATTCTTAAATACCACTTAGCAACCTTAAATTTGAATTGATAATTGGAGATCCATGATTCTTTATGAACTAAATAACATTTGAATTTCATAATTTAAATAGGCAGCACCATGACTATATTTGGGTTCAGAAAATAGATCTTAAACAGCAGTTGATCTTGTACTTCTTGTTACTAGTTTGACTCAACAAAAGTTATATTGATAAGAAGAAAATTTTCATAATATTAACAGCAAATTAACAGTATTTAATATTTGATGATTGATACTAATAGTTTGGCAGTAGAAAGAAGTAAACAAAATGGTCTATATAAAGTGTTAATTGAAGAAAAGAGTATTCATTATTTTCATCAATAATCAATATTCCACTCTTCAATTCCAGCAAAGAGTAAATACGAATAATGGAGATATACAATACCTAATAGAACTTCTTATAGCAGTACAATTAAATCGATTTCTGAATATGCATAGGTTTAAAAGAAAACTGAATATAAGACATCCTCCAAAATATTTATTATTATTATTTTTTTTTTTTAAAACCCTAGCTTAAATATTGACCACATGCAAACCATACTAAGGATGAAAATCGAAAGGAGTACCGTTGTTATTTGCGGCTAAGAGAAGAACTTGGCGGTTCCAGCAAGGTTGAGTAGAGATTGCTTACCTTCCCGTGCCGAGAGGATAAGATGGCTTTTAAATGAGGGGATCGACATGGGCTTACAAGGGATGTGGATGGCGGTAGCTCTTTGCTCACTCTCCCATTGGCGAGAGCGAGCGGTGAAGAGCACGTGTTGACGGTCGCTTGTCTCGATCGAGCGGCTTCATTAATGCTTAGCCGATCGAAGAAAAATGGGGATGAGGAGGAGGGTTACGTGCGGTCGGCCGAAGGACCCTTAGGGTTTGCCGAAAAAAAGATTTAGATAAGTAGTGTCTTTTGAGATATATATATATATATATATATATATATATATTGATATAATAGAAAGTTTTATTTAATTAAAGTTTTCATGATAATATCTTTTCAAATTAATTTTTTGAGAAATTACTTTTTAGCTAAAATGAGTGTTACGGACTCAAAAATGAAGTCAAAATTTAATTTGAAAGCTATCTTAATTATTTTAATTATTGAATTATGAAAATATAATAAAATAATCAAGAAATTTTGACTTTCTCCAAAACTCACCAAAATTTCACCCAAAGCTAATTTGGGCGTGAGAAATGCAATGGTGAAGTCTGTTTTTGATTATGAAGTCAATTTAAATTAGGTGTTTTCAGAATTATCTGAAACCCAGGAAAAGCTGGAAATCGACAAACAATCTCTAATTCGCACGAAATTTGAGGTGGATACTTCTAACTTTATTATAAAAGTAATGAAAAGATTTAAAGTCAAATAGATCCACTAATTCATATGTAACAACTTTTGGGTTGTTACACCTTATGACACTAAGAGAAGATTTGTTGTGTTTTCTTTGCCTAGTCTCCTTAATGATGATAGGAGAAAACCCTATATATCTTGCCTAGTCTCCTTGGTTATATAGTTTTGTGCCTAGTCTCCTTGTTGATACTAGGATCCTTTGGATATTCAGTAGGTTAGATTAGCTCTTTCTGTATGGCAATTAGTACACAGATATTTACATATATTTAGTTTCAATGTTTTGTTTACTTTTCAGCATTTTTATTCAGTCAGCTATTTCCTTTGTACTGCTTATATACTTTAGAATGTTAGAATTTTGCTGCTATTTATAAGTATAATTACTGAGTTTAATTATTTTAATTTGCATATTTTTCTTGATCACCAGTATATTTAGGATGTAGTATTTTCTTCCAGTACTTATTTAGTTATTTACATTCATATGCCATACCTTGTTTATCTTGCACTTGAGGCATCTCTTAGCCTCTCTTTTTTCTTAAGTTATAAATGATTGTTTATAGCTATTTCCTTCCTTTTTGTATTGCTAGTTGCTTCTATATTTATTATAGCTATTGCTTAGAATTTGTAAAATAGTGATATTACAAAACACATAAGAACTTATCAGCCTAAAATGTACTTAGAAAATTGTCTAACACAAGGTTTTTTTTCTTTTTGGCTGGGGCCCTACATTATGAACCCGACAATGGCAGATCCCCTTCAGTTAGATGATCAAGAGCTAGGTGTGGAGCCTTATCCAGAGAAGGAGCCCTTGGAAGAAGCAACTGTTTAGCTTTATTTTATGTGAGAATGAGAGCACTTTACTTTTTAAACTTTAAATTGATGTAATAATACGAGTACCTTGGACTGTGTGTTTGGATTACTATGCGTATATTCTGGGTTATATTTTTGGCTACTTATACTGTGATGCTTGGATGTGTTTCTTGTTGTTAAATCACTTCCACACTCTGTATGTTTTAGTAGATAGTGACTGATTATATTGTTTCTGTGCTAACTCCTTCTCTTATTAGGTGGATTATGGATTTCATCCTAATCCAATGATAAGTGAAGAGTTAGCCAGGGTGACACGTCACCCCTAAGCTTAATCTTGTGGATTAAGGGGTGGGGTGCCACATTTGACAACCTCCTAAATTTTCTCATCATTAGGCAACATGTTAAGGGTGACGTTATCCTCAACTAAGATTTTAGGGGTAGAGATATCCAATATAAGAGAGGTAGAAGTTGAATCAGAGTTATGGAAAACCTCTTGGAAGTAAGAAATTGCAGAGTTGTGCAAGTCAGTAATATCAATAAGCTTGGTATTTGTGGGGGAGATGACTTCAGAGACGTGGTTAATGTGCCTTCTTTTATTGACCCAGTTATGATAAAAAGAGGTATTTCTTTCACCTTGAATAGCCCAATTGATATTGCATTTTTGCTTCCTAAAGGTTTCAATATCACTGTGTGCTTGGATATGGATGGCCATAGCCTTATAAACCTCCATCCTATTATGATCTGAAGGATCCAGATCAAATAAGATTTCTAAAGTAGTGACCCTATTTTCTTGATGAGAGGCATTGTTGAAAATGTTACTGTGGGACCCACCCCTTAACCACCAACAATCAAGGCTAAGGAGTGGTGTGCCATTTTGGTAAATCTCTCATTTATCATTAGATTAAAGTGTAATTCCTCATTCCATTGATAAGGGAAGGATGTGCCCTGAGTAATACAATAGAATCATTCACTAAGTATATACATTCATCAGAGTGCGAAAGCAAGGAAAAGTAAAATACTACATTCAAAACCACCACCTTACAACATAAAGAATAAGCATACAGCTCAAAATAAATAGTACAATAAAAGAACATACATGGGTACCTAAATTATTAAATTAATTTTAAGATAACTTTAAAATGGAATAAATCACTCATCCTCACAAGCAGAATAAAATGACAGCTATTCTACTAATCTTCTGCCTTGACCTGATGTTCCTCCAATAATGGCTCCTCTTTTGGCACAAGGTTCTCAAATTACTCAGAACCTGCCAATGTCGGTTTCACAATGATATGACCTCAGCCAAAGAAAAGAAAATCTTGCTAAATATTTTGTCTAAGTATATTTTAGGCTATTTAAGTTCATAAATTTTATGATATCACCATTTTACTTAGACTATAAAATAAGCAAATCATAAGGGTACAACAAGCATACAAAGGGATATAGAAAATTATAAATATAGTATTTATATATGAACAACATATGAGGTAAAAAAATAAACCTCAATACTATACTGTGACAAAGTTAGGCATATATATATAAATAAAGTAAGAAAAGTATTTAAAGAAAAGACTCATCCTAAATATGCTGATGATCATATGAAGTATACAAATTTAAAAGTAAGCAATCTATCTGTGATATGTATAAGTAAGTAATAAAGGAAATCTAGTATCCTATAAGTATACAAGTAAGCAAGTGAAGTAAGGGCTAACTACAATAAAAAGGTAACAGTAAAATAGTAAATAAGTATGTAATGACTACTATATCAGAAGAAGGTTAAACTAGCCTGTTGAACTGAAAAATATAATATTCTTAGCATTATAAGAGGCTAAACCGATAAGTTTATTAACATCATAAGAGGCTAAGGTGAAATAACAAAGCATAACTGAAATAAGGAGCCAGTAAGTATAAATGCAGTAATATTTTAGTTATTTACTTTACTTCTATGGATATATCTAGAAGTAGCTAAGGGGTCAAGCATGTCTGCAAGACTATTCAAGTTCCAACTCAACACAATACTCCTCAATGAGTAATGTTAAGTAATCTTTATTTCTCTTTACCCCTGTCAAGTAGAGTAAAATGCGCATGATCAACAAGTAACTAAATCCGATGGAAATGTTATCCTAATTAGCCTATATTTTTATTTTATGCAGCAATATTATCTTATATGACATGCCCAAAGCAATGGCACAAAATATAAGGAATACAAAAGTACAAGTAAATTAATAGTTAGCAAGGGACTCTACTACACATAGTGACATCTATTGTTATCTATATAAACTATTCTAACTATTCCAAGTTACACAAGTTCAGGATCTCCAATTCCTACTATTAAGTGTAACTTAAAAGCATTGGCTTATAAGTTAAAAACAATTAGAACTCGTCATGTTCATATTCAATTTAATCAATATTGCTTACAAGTTAAATAAGAAATCAACACATCCTATTTGGTGAATTCAGATATTCTAAACTAAGATCTGATCAAGATATATTAAAATTATGAATTATGCATTAAGCACCATGAATTGTGTTTAATCACATAATCAAGAGGGTAAAGCTTAAGGACTAAGGTTTAAGTCTAATGAAAACAAATAATCAAGAAAAAACCTATTAAGCAAATCAAGTTTAATAGAATGAATCTCTTAATCTTAAATTAAAGTTGAAAGATAAAATGATCAAAATTAAGGTTTAAAAATCTAGAAACTAGTAAAACCAAGATTCCATTCATTGAATAACCCACTTATTCAATGAATGAAATCTAAATTAGCATTTATTCCTAATCTTAAGGAAGAGATCCTAAGTGAAGTGTAGATTTCTAATAGGCTCCTAATAAAATAACTTAGGGAATTTTAAGAGTTGAAGGAAGTTATAACAATTTACCTTCAGTTGCTATTTTTGTTCATTTAAAGGAGTTAAGGGTGGAATCTAGCTAAGTTAGGGTGTATTAGATTACTTAAGAAATTTGCAAGCCTTTAATGAGATTTTTCTCAATTTACTCAATTTATAAGATTAAGGGTCTAAATGGATTCTAAATCAGTTTTATTACTAATTTTAATGGCTTAAAAGATAACTTAAGGGTTAATGGCTCTTAATTTAAATTTTGGGCAAAAAGATCATTTTACCCCCCCTACTTAAGGGTTTAAAATGCTAATTTTTGATTAAGGGCATCAAATTAGATTTTCATGATGCCAAATCATTACTTATTGTCTAATATGAAGATATACAATAGGTACATCAAATTTGAATATGAATTAAGTCCTATAGGTTCAAATTAATGATTTCAACTTATAAGGGTAATTTGGTAATTTTATCTAGTGAGTTCTTAAAATTTAGTTATTTTATTATTCTTCATTATCCAAGGGTTCCATAGAGTTTATGAACACTAAATTATAATGTTTAATGATTAATTTATGATCATTTTAATATAAGGATTTGCTTAAGATCATTAAGGGTTTAAGGGGTAGGTTTCACATTGAAAATCACCTCCAAAATCGCAAAATACTTAATTTTAGTAACTTCATATTTAATTTTGATATGTTTTAGCCTTGTTAAGGTTCTAGAGTCATTAAAATATGAAAAATAGAAAATCTAGGCCATTTCAGACAGTTTTGGGCTATTCAAGGCAGTTTTGGGCGCTACGGCGCGCTATGGCGCCAGTTTTCTTGAAGCATGGGCACTACGATGTACTATGGCATGCTACAACCAAATCAATTCAAGACGTGGGTCACAATGGCACACTGTAGCAGTTCCTGGCCTAGAGCCAGGTGCTACGGGGCGCAGTGGCGCTCGATAGTGATTTTGCCTGTGCGAAAACTAAAACAAGTCCCCTTTTGCACTGAAATACTCTCAATTTAGGGCACTTCACGTGCGGTGCCATATACTAATAAAAATGTCTTTTTTAGAACTGTTCATTTATTCCAAAATTGGTATGAAAGGATCATTTTAACGACACAAACAATGAGATTAAAGGTTCATATAGAAAGAAGGAAAAATAGAGTTGTTTATCTACCCTAAAATTACCTACTTAATGACTCTAATAGATTCCATAGCTAAACCTTAGATCCTTGAGGATGCGAAGTAAGCATTGGAGCAAAAATGAAGTAGCCATTGGGTCAACTAATGGAGGAAAAATGGAGGTATCTTGGCTTACGAAGGGAGATTTCCTTAAGGATCATTTGGAACTTGAGAGCTTGAGAGGTTTGAGAGATCCTTCAACAACTTGAGCAAAAATGGAGAATGGAAGCTTATGGGGTCCTTTTGAAGAGAAGGGAAAGTATGGCTCTTGGATGGGATAAGTTTTAGTTATCCCATCACAAGCATGGGGAGAAACCTTGGCAAAAAATGGAGAGGAGAGGGAGGCAAAGTCTTGCGTGTGTAGGGAGGGTGGGATCCAGCTAGGGAAAAAGAGAAAAAATAGAAAAATAGATATTTAAATACCTTTTAATTCAATTTATTTAATTAATTATTGCTTTAAAAGTCAGATTTTATAACGTGCTCCGAAAAATCCCAAAAATTCTCCCTAAACTAATTTAGGGGTGACGAATTTAACGGCGAAGTCGGATTTAGATTCCGACAAGTATTTAATTTTCCTATTTTTCGAGGTATTTAATTATATTAAAATATTCGCAAAAAGCTGGCGACTTCCAAACACGTCCAAAATATCACCCTTAGCTAATTTGGGGGTGACAATTGTAATGGTAAAATTGGATTCTGATTTTGAGATCAAATTAAATATCTTAATTTTCTAATTAATTAAATATTATTAAATATTCCAAATATTCAATTGAGCTCTAAAATTGCTCCAAAATTTCAGGGTATGGTTCTAATGACCAGGTAAGCTTAATGGAATGATAATTAGAATGCAATCAAGCTAATATTAGCCTAAGTAACAACTTAGGGTTGTTAGAGTTACCAACCTTTTTTATGTTCCATATGCTAATGGCTGTCCTTACAATTTAAATTTCTCCACTAGGCGGTTAAGACCATAAGAGCCACAATGATCATTCTATATAGTTTGGATAAGCTGGGGGAGTTTTTCTTTTTGCAGCCAAAAAAGTTGGAAGCGAAAGAATTTATGAGTATTAGAAACATGGTTCCAATAATAGAGGGTAATCAGTTTACGATCCGAAACGATGGAGTTCAAAGAAGAAGCATTATAATTTGAGAAGGAGTTGCACCACTCATTATTAATAAGGAACCTTTCCAATCTAGCGAATTTTATCCTTGAGTTCTAAGTAAAAGGGGATCCAGAGTATTTGAAATCCTCTAGACCATAATCAAGAATTGCGGAGTTGAAATCAAAAGAGGACTTAGAATGATCTCTCGCATAGCCTTTATATTCAGAACTTTTAAGAATTGTGTTAAAATCTCCACCAATAGCTCAAGAGAGGGTGGAGGAACTACAATCCTTAAGGAAGCTCCATAGGGGAAGATGATCAAGCCTTAAGCTTTTGGCATGAACAAATGTTATGAGAAAGTTGTTATTATCATTATAGAATCTAATGTGAATGGCTTGATGGCATTGAGACAACACCTCAACCTTCCACATATTAGTCCACATCACCCAAATTATATTAGTAGAAGAGGAAACAACATTCTCTAATTTAACATGACGATAAACAAAGTTAACAGCGTCAGAGTTTAATTTGGGTTCAAAATAATATTAATTTTCTTTTCATAAATAATATGCTTAAATATGTTTCTAGAAGAAGCATTACCAATACCTCTAATAATCCAATATAAGATGTTCATTGATTAACATTAGAGAATCCACTAGGTATCGACTGAGGAGTAGCATTGGATAATGCAAAGTTTTGCAACATTTAGTAAAGTCACAACATGTTTATCAGCATCTAAATTATCATTGGGTTGAAGCAAAGATAAATACATATACCTATTTGAAACCAGCATTTTGTTTTTACTAAACTGAACCCTTTTATTTTTTAAAAGGCTATTTGGGCTTCAAAAAGGAGTTACATAATTATCTTGCATATTTACTTTGCATATTAAATTGGACCTTAGCTGCATATTTACTTTGCATATTAAATTGGAGCTTAGATGCATATTTATTTTGTATGTTAATTGGAATTAGTAGTATACTAGATTTCATATAGAATTGGAAAATAGCTACATATTTAAGTTGGGAATCTCTCCTTATCCATCTTATATGTATTAAGTGATAATTGAATCGTGCATACTATAGGATAAATAATTGTTACATATATGTTTTCTCACTTCAATCTATTAGAATTGTAAATAAGCAATCTCATGTAACAGATTGAGTTTATATTAGAACTGTAAATGAGTAAATCCTATGTAATGATTGGCTTTATATTAGAACTGGAACTAAACAATTCTATGTAATGGATTGACTTTATATTAGAACTGGAACTAAACAATCCTATATAATGGATTGAATTCATGTTAGTTTTAGGTTACTTTTCTTTCAATTTAATCTTTCATTGGAATGGAAGACTTGTATGTTTAAATTGCAGGTGTTTTTTTAACCAAATACAGTAGAAGTCATACTGAAATTCTTAAGAATTTAATGACTTAGAATTATATTGCATGTTGAACCTTCATATTATACAATTTTTGTATTTAGAATTGTAAGAATTCATATCAATTGCTTTTAAATTCCACATTCTCTTATGTATTCATGTCATATTTTCATAAAAATCCTTTCCATCTTAACTTAATACTTTCTTCTAAATCCTTAGCCAAACACAATATCTAATAATATGGATTAATTTCTTTCTAATCTAGTATTAGATATTATGGTGATGTATCAATGTTGAGTTTAGTGATTCTCAATATTGGGGTTGTCACACTTCTGCACTCTGATTCTGTATTTGCTTAGTGATTGATTACATAGTATGTATGCATTGGCTTATCTCTCCCTTACTAGTGGAATAGGGTTTACACCTAATTCAATGTTAAGTAAGAGGTTTGTCACAGTGACACACCACCCCTTAGCTTAATCTTATAGATTAAGGGGTGGGGCGCCATAGTTTCCTAATGGCTTGTCCTATGTTAAAGAGAATATCCATGGAAGTAAATTGCAAAAGAAGAACAGGAAGGTTATTCTTGCCTCGTGACACAGTCCTTAAGACTAACAATTTCTTGGAGCAGAAGCTCTAAATATTTCCAGGAGCAGAAGGTCTGATGGACGATGGCGTAAGTCTGTAGTCGAGCAACAAACTATGAAAAAATTAATTAATTAATTTTCTTATTTAATAACATGTCGCCAATTATTTTATAAATAAAATATTTGTATGTATTTTGAAACTATTAAATAAAAAGTGGTTATAGTGATGTATATAAATGAAACACTCCAAACTTTCATCTACAAGTAACCATATGCAGTTGATAAGCTCACAAACCAT
Source organism: Gastrodia elata (assembly GCA_016760335.1). Taxonomy (NCBI): domain Eukaryota; kingdom Viridiplantae; phylum Streptophyta; class Magnoliopsida; order Asparagales; family Orchidaceae; genus Gastrodia; species Gastrodia elata. The sequence continues at coordinate 41,950,262 of CM028677.1, forward strand.
TGGCTCTAATATATCTGAAATTGACCACATACCTTTCAGAAGCTCAATATTTGACCCAAAATTTTGACTCATTAGGTTTTGGTCCCTTCTATGAGTTTAAACCACTTCATATTTCTATCTACAAGACATGTGGGCTAATACATACATACAATATCTTGACAATTTAAACTATCACATTTGGAATGCAAGCCAATGTGCATGTCAATTTAATCGCACAAACGTTTAGTTCAAAACCAATGCAATTATAATACTTAATCTATTTTTTGATGTATTTCTCAAATCTATAATGCAAAGCTCTCAGATTTTGGCTTAGCAAAAAATGGTCCTCAAGGCGATGAAACGCATGTCACAACACGTGTTATGGGCACCCATGGCTACGCTACACCGGAGTACATCATGACTGGTAATTTTGCAGTTTAATCCAATTAATTACAAATCTAACCATAAATTTATATACAATTAATTAATTCAAAAAGATTTTCTATGTTTTCTACAGGTCATCTCACTACCAAGAGTGATTTCTATAGCTTTGGAGTTGTGCTGTTAGAGCTTCTTACAAGAAGATGCTCAATGGATAAAAGAAAGCCCAATAGGGAGAAAAATCTTGATGAATGGGCCAAACATTTTATTCTTAATTCAAAAAAAGTAGTTGGTATAATGTATGAAAGCCTCGAGGGGCAATTCTCCATAAATGGGGCCCAAAAAGCAGCAGAGTTAGTGGGCCAGTGTTTGCCCCGAAGCCCAAAATCAAGGCCCAATATGGCAACTATAGTAGAAACACCTGAGCCTCTTTTGGAACTCAAGGACATACCTATTGGTCCTTTTATCTATACGGTTGTGATTAAAAATAAAAGAGATGAAATAAAGGAGATAATGCATAGGAAAGATGAAGGGCTTGAAAGAAAAGAAAAGGTGGAAGCTATGAAGTTCATTAGGAAATGGCATGTGATTGGGCATAGTCATAAGATTAAGTTTTCACACCACACCTTTCAATCGCATGCAAGGCTTTATAGTATTAGTAGTGACAGCTATGAGAAGAAGATTATGTTGTCTTGAGAATAGACTATGCAAGAAGATGGCTAAGATTTGATTAGAAAGGTCTTGATACTTGTTAGGATATTATTTTGTTTATACTCTTTAAGATCTATCCATATATACTATGCATAATATATATATATATATATATATATATATATATATATATATATATATATATATATATATATATATATATTGGTAAAACGTCATCTCGGCTTTCTATTTCATTTAACTAGAAAAAATTTACAAACTAACAAACAATTGGGATTTGATTACAAAAAATACCTCAAATCTCATAACCAAAAAATGACCCAAAAATTAGCAACAAAAAAGATGAAACTGGTTATATCAGTTGGCCAAAAAGAAACTAATTCAAACTAGACACCGGTCTAAGAAAATAGTCAGAAGAATGGAAAAAGCTCGTAGAAGAGCACCGTGAGGATCCACATCATAAACCAAAAACCAAAGGACAGTCGGAGGAAGGCTTCTAAAGAAGGGTTAGAGCTGGGAAGTCCGACCACCAAAAATTCCATGAAGTTGAACACTTTCTAGTACATGATTACGCATAGCCAAAAAACTTCATACAGACCAAACAAAAGAGTTTCCATAGAAGCACCGATGCAGCTCTTTAATAGGGAAGTCATCACCTGGGAGAACCTATAACCAAGATCAAAGAGATGAAGTTTCCAGATGAATAAGAAAATTGCATAATCAGACATGGGATAATACGAGAACGAATATGCCCGAGAGAACAAATAAAAATTGCAGTTTCTTCTTTTGACAGAGAGAAGAGCGAGCACTCGAGGAAAATTCAGGTAACTTTCATACTAGGAAAAGCTAGCAGAGAAGAAGACCAACGAGATAAAGGTAAGAAGTATAGTATAGTACAAGGACCTGAAGTGCGGTAGCAGGATTCTGCGCAAGCTCCCCGTACGAGGAAGCTCACATACAGAAACCAACTCAATAAAAAACAATAAAGGCGGGTCAGTCATGAGCCTCAGAGATTTACATCAGTCAAATCAATAGCGAAAGGAAGCTTCCTTAGGACCTGAGAACTGGAGCCACCAAAACTCAGCTTTAAAATCACTTATCCAAAATGAATATAACTCAGAGATTAAATTTGCTTTCATTAGGTACTTCTTCTTACAGCACCAGATAATATGCATCGAACCAATAAAAAAAGATTGGATATTAACACCTCCCCTCCATTGGATGAGCCAGATAACCAACCAGGGGATCATCCACACCTTAAAACCTTTCGCAACAGAAAAATTCACCCAAGAAAATGGAATCCAACCTGACTTAAGTCTCAGACAATAGACAATTCGAGAAATTGAGATCTTCCCAGCAACTGAACTATCCAATAAAAAAAGGATAGAGCAATTATATCTTTTATCATCAAATTTAGACCTTCCTGTTAAGCTTAAGCTATAACCTGAAGAGTCTTTAAAAGGATAAGGGATGATGGTTTTAGGTCCAAAGAAATCAGAAGCAACAATAAGTCTTATACAAACTTCTATATAAAAAATAGATTTAGCATCAGAAATAAAAGATCTTCTCCATTTAAATGAGTTTCTTGCGAACCAGATTTGCCATAGGATTTGACAAGCAAGAGTAAATCCAAAAGAGCCAGCAATATGCTTCCAATGAAAAAGAAGCACTCTGAGCTGAGGGACTCTGATGAAAGAAGCCGACTGCCACCAAGCCTCAAAAAAACACCAAATTTTGTTCGCATATTTGCAACTCAGAAAGATATGGTGGATCAATTCCACATTCCTATAGAAAACACATTTAGAGGCAAGTTGAATACACCTAGAATTCATAACATCATCTGTAGAAATGAAACCATTCAAAATTCTCCAAATAAAAAAGGAGAAAGCTGTAGTTGGAAGTTTAAACCAACAGAGTAAAGCAACTGGGGTGGGGGATAAAAGAGTTTCCCTAGCTGATTTCAAATAATTTTTTTTACTATTACCAACTGAGATACACAAAGATTCCTCCCCAAGCACGACCAAAATCGCACAGATAGAATCAATCAAACTTCCATCCAGCACAACAGAATGCAATTTATCCGCATCCCATTGACCCTCTGTCCAGAAATCTGCTATGACGGCAGAATGATTACCAGTAACAGAAAAAAGAAAATAAAAAGGAACCTTGGTGCACCAATTGTCGTACCAAAAAGAGATATTTCTATTAGAGACTTTCTAAGAAATACAATTTTCAGCAATTGCTCTCCATATTTACTATATGCTTCCACATAATTGAATTATTTTGCTTAACACCTCTAACCACTATGTGATCAGAGCTCCCATATTTTTTGTTCATCTATACAGCCCATAAGCCTTATCCTCTTTAAGCCTTCCATTAGAGACTTTATAAGAAATACAATTTTCAGCAACTGCTCTCCATTTTACTAAATGCTTCCACATAATTGAATCATTTTGCTTAACACCTCTAATCACTATATGATCATAGCTCCCATATTTTTTGTTCATGTATACAGCCTAAAAGCCTTATCCTCTTCTAAGCCTCCACCAGTGTTTAATGCTAAAGGCAACATGAGTGGAATTCATAGAGAAGAAATCGAGGCCCCCAGCCCTTTTTGGATAAGCAAGCTTATTCCAACTGGACCAACGAACCGATTTTCTACCACCATAGTCGCCCCACATGAAACCATTGCATAACTTGTTAATAGAATTGGTAAAATTAGCATGGCGTTTAAAAGCTGCCAAAAAATGATTAGGCACTGAGTTGATAACAGATTGAAGTAGGACTAGCCTACCACCAAAAGAGAGACACTTTAGAGCCCACCCATTAATTTTACCAGAGATAGAAAATAAGATCCGGTTAAAATGTGAAGATGAGGGCAATTCCTTTCAACAGAGGGAGACCCAAATACTGAATGGGTAACGATGCACGGGAGAGCCCGGAAAGATGTAACAGATAAGAAATTCTGTCATTAGTAATAATTTTACCAAAAACCACACTCGACTTGCTCATATTGACCTTCATACCAGCAATTTCTTCCATGTGCTTCAAAATATCTAGAATCATATTAAAAGCTCTAATACTTGCTTTACAAAAAACAAGGGTACCATCCGCAAATGATAAATGGGAAATCAAAGTTTTACCTGAATTATGGAAATTGATACTCTTTTGTATAAGAAAAGTATGAGAGAGCAGTCTTGAGAAATACTCGTTAGCAATCATGAAGAGGGCAGGAGACAAGGGATCCCCTTGACGGAGACCTCTCGAGGACTTAAAAAAACCAAAGCTAGCACCATTCAGGAGCACAGAGAACAAAACATTAGAAATGGATTTGTAGATAAACTGGATAAAGGAATTCGAAAAACCAAACTTCCTCAAGATAGAAAACATAAAACACCACTCAATTTTGTCATAAACTTTCATTACATCTAATTTAATCATAGTGTTCCCTCCAAAACATTTTTTATCAATGTCATGAACCAATTCCTTGGCTAAAAGAAAATTATCAAATAGCAATCTACCCTTGACAAAAGCATTTCAATCTTTAAACTTTAATGTTTGTAATAATACAGGATTAAATTATACTTTAATTTTCCTGCATTGTATATTATGAGCTGGATGTTTTACTTTGTAATATGAATGAATGGATGATTACTTCAGTTTGTACTTTTCTTCCGCACTCTGATTTTATAGTATACTCATTAAGTGATTGTTATCCCTTGCTTTATTATGAAAAGCACATCTTTCTCTTAAGATTGGAATGGAGTCTTAAATTCCAACCTAATGTTAAGTAAGGGATGTGCTTAGTGATGACCACATCGTAATCCTTATGATCTAAAGGGGGCAGTCGCCACCATTAGTGAATGATTTGGTTGGAAATCTTTCATTCTATAAACTAATTAGATGAAGTTAGTAGGTTATATTTTAACCTTCACTTCAAATAGTTTAGTAAGCCTTCAATTTCATTCTCCCCTACTAGTTTCCTAAAATTTAATCATTAATCTAAATGATTTGATTAGCTTAGGACTAGTATAGGATAAATTCCATTTGCATCAATATACTTATAAATTATTTTGTCACTTCATAAGTTAAATCAAAATGTTAGTTTTTAAACTTCTTTTATTCCTACTATTACTTACAATTGACTTAAAGATCATTATTTATAAGTCAATTAGGAAATCTAATAGTTCTAATCATTGAGTAGATCATTAAAAATTAGACAATTTTGGATATCACATAGCATATAATTATTTGAATTTTCTTGAATGCTTGCTTAGCTTTGAGCCTATTCCTTTGAACACACATACAAGACATTGTGCATAAATAAAACTTGTACAATAAAAATATAAGGGTTCTTATTATGGAGGATAGCCAATTTCAGAAATTCTTTTGTATTAACAACCAAATTTGTGAAGTATAAATTTCTATTGATTTATCAAGTATAAACAAAAAAATATCCTAACAAGTATCAAGACCTTTCTAATCAAATCTTTGCCATTTTCTTACATAGTCTATTCTTGAGACAATATAATCTTATTCTCATAGTTGTCACTACTAATTCTATAAAGCCTTGCATGTGATTGAAATGCAAGGTGTGAAAACTTGATCTTATGTCTATGCCCAATCACATGCTTTTTCCTAATGAACTTCATAGCTTCCACCTTTTCTTTTCTTTCAAGCCCTTCATCTTTCATACGCATTATCTCCTTCGTTTCATCTCTTCTATTTTCAATTACAACTGTGTAGATAAAAGGACCAAAAGGTATGTCCTTGAGTTCCAAAAGAGGCTCAAGTGTTTCTACAACGGTTGCCATATTGGGCCTTGATTTTGGGCTTCGGGCCAAGCATTGGCCCACTAACTCTGCTGCTTTTTGGGCCCCATTTATGGAGAATTGCCCCTCGAGGCTTTCATCCATTATACCGACTACCTTTTTTGGATTAAGAATAAAAGGTTTTGCCCATTCAACAAGATTCTTCTCCCTATTGGGCCTTCTTTTGTCCACAGAGCATCTTCCTGTAAGAAGCTCTAACAGCACGACTCCAAAGCTGTAGACATCACTCTTGGTAGTGAGATGACCTGTAGAAAACATAGAAAATCTTTTTGAATTAATTAACTGTATATAAATTAATGGTTAGATTTGTAATTAATTGGATTAAGCTGCAAAATTACCAGTCATGATGTACTCCGGTGCAGCGTAGCCATGGGTGCCCATAACACGTGTTGTGACATGCGTTTCATCGCCTTGAGGACCATTTTTTGCTAAGCCAAAATCTGAGAGCTTTGCATTATAGTTCTGAGAAATACATCAAAAATAAGTATTATAATTGCATTGGTTTTGAACTAAATTGAAATGCACATTGGCTCGCATTCCAAATGTGATAGTTTAAATTGTCAAGATATTGTATGTATGTATTAGTCCACATGTCTTGTAGATAGAAATATGAAGTGGTTTAAGCTTATAGAAGGGACAAAAACCTAATGAGCAGAACTTTGGGTCAAATATTGAGCTTCTGAAATGTATGCGGCCAATTTCACATATATTAGAGCCAATGGTTTGTGTTTGGATACTTTTTATTTAATAATTTCAAAATACATACAAATATATTATTTATAAAATAATTAATTAATTCAAGATTTGTTGCTCGACTACGGAAATATTTCTGCTCCAAGAAATATTTAGTATTAAGGACTGCAGCACGAGGTAACAAAAAATAGATCACAACGTCATTACTTTGCTAATGATTCTGTCATAGCGGGCCCTCAGCACGGCAGCAAAGCTAGCAAATTTGGCCAGAAAAATTAATCTAACTTAAAATAGAATATTCCATAGTTCTAAAGATAATTAAACCGTGTTGACTAAAAACTGGGCAATGATAAAAGTGCCACTTTGGATTAAAGTCCTTAAGGCTTTGCTTCGAGAACTAAAATTAGCTCTCAGCAAATCGCAGAGCAATCAAGAGTCTGGCGTAATTAACAAGATAATCACCTCATCTAATAATATGTTGGACGATTTGAAGTCTCTGTAAATCACGGGTTTATCTGCCTGATCATGCAGAAAGGCAAGACCCTTGGCGGCTCCCACTGCTATTTTCAGCCTCGTCAGCCATGGCAGCGAAGACATTGAATCTGCAGTTAACACAAGTTGATTAAATAAGTTCCGCAGATTTAAACCTAATTATACATTATTAAACGGTTGCACAAGCAGAAGTTTTTGGGGCAATCGCAGAGTCAAGGCTTCGTACGACTAAAAATGATTAATAATGCATGCATCCGTTAATTAACTAATTAATTAATTAATTAATTAATCCATATATAGTCAACATACTTATGGTTGCTTGCTTGCCAGTTAATTGAACCACGAGAATAGAAGGTAGGTGAAATGATATATCTTCTGGCTGCTAGCTTATGGTCTTGCTATTTGGACTTGTTGACGACGACGACGAAACGAACGTGCTACTCCATTGAGATTTGAAAATCATTTTATTGGATGAATCTAGCCGATCTAAATAGTATTTTTCTTTATACAGATAAATGTTATTTAGATTTACAGAAAAGAGGCATGGCTTACTCTTGAAGAAGAGATGACTCTCCAAACTCCCCTTCGGCATGTACTCATACACCAAAAGCCTCTGCTTTTCGTCGTGGCAGTATCCGATCAGTTTCACGAGATTTGGGTGCCTCAGTTGCCCAAGAATTATCACCTCCGCCTAATAATCAATTGAATCTTATAAAAAATTAAAATAAATGCAAACTAAATACATATATCGTTGATTATACTGACCAGCCATTCCTTGTGGCCTTGGGAGCCTTCAAGATCAAGCAGCTTAACGGCGACAGGCTGCGGCATCAATCCTGGCCACAGCTGGGTGTCGATGGAGCCTTTGAAGACGGGTCCAAACCCACCTTGGCCTATCAAGTTGCTCGTGGAGAAGCCTCTTGTTACAGACTTGAGCTCCTCCATGGTGAACACGTGGAGGTCCGCCCAAGCTGAAGAGAGGGACAGGTCCTCCAGCGTTAAGCATATGCGCTGTGAAGACTTTCCGATGGAGGCTTTGATGGCATTGGATCGAGGCCAGCAGCAAGAGAAGAGCCTCAGCGACACTCTTGGCATTCTGACTTGTCCGATATAATATATGTATGTATATATTGGGTACGATATACAGAGATATGACTCTCAGAAGCAGCCCGAGGGGAGGAGGGGGAATATATGGAGCGCAGGACAACTAGAAGGGGGCTGAGGTGAATGGGAAAGATCGAAAGTCCCCTTTGACCCAAAATAGGCAGTTGTTAGTTTAGATAGCCCCCTGTGTCATGGTTAAAACCGGCAATAGAGAAATTAACGTGTAATTCAACTCACCAATGGAATCTTATCAATAAGTGGAATCTTATCATTATTAAATAAAATAATTGATTGAGTAATTGTCTAAAGAGTTCAAAACATTTTGCATGCACCAAATAATTCATATCTTACAAAATAATAAATAATACAGAAGAAGGCTCTTATGGCCGATGATTTTTCTGTAGAGAAAGAATCAATCCTCTGCAGTGAACCCTAGTTCTCCTCGATGACGCAGCAGCCATGGGGCGCCCATAGGGCCAATCCTAGTTATTATGGTATTGCTGTGCAGGCTGTGCTGCAGGGAATGTTGCATACACGGTGAGATGGCCTGTACAACCGGGATTTAGGGTTTTGCCCTAACTCTAAATCCTATCCCCCGTCTCTCGCGCCAGTGCCGGGTCATAATCAATTGCTTAAAGATATTTTGCATAGAGGTTTATAAATGCTTTATCATATTATTTAAGTCATAATCAATGTTTTCACAATCAATGCTTGAAAATGTAGAAGATAAAACAATAGAGAAAATAATTGCATCAAATGATCTCAACTAATGCATTACAGTTATTATAAAACTCATTCATTATATAAATGATCTCATCAAATCTTAAGTCATTAAATGATCTCAACTAATGTTTTCATAATCAATGTTTGACTAAAAATGTAATTTCTATTCTAGTTATTATATAATGGTGGAATTTAGGGTTTTGCCCTAACTCTAAATCCTATCCCCCGTCTCTCGCGCCAGTGTCGGGTCATAATCAATTGCTTAAAGACATTTTGCATAGAGGTTTATAAATGCTTTATCATATTATTTAAGTCATAATCAATGTTTTCACAATCAATGCTTGAAAATGTAGAAGATAAAACGATAGAGAAAATAATTGCATCAAATGATCTCAACTAATGCATTACAGTTATTATAAAACTCATTCATTATATAAATGATCTCATCAAATCTTAAGTCATTAAGTGATCTCAACTAATATTTTCATAATCAATGTTTGACTAAAAATGTAATTTCTATTCTAGTTATTATATAATGGTGGAATTTAGGGTTTTGCCCTAACTCTAAATCCTATCCCCCGTCTCTCGCGCCAGTGCCGGGTCATAATCAATTGCTTAAAGACATTTTGCATAGAGGTTTATAAATGCTTTATCATATTATTTAAGTCATAATCAATGTTTTCACAACCAATGTTTGCAGAGTGTAGAAGATAAAACGATAGAGAAAATAATTGCATCAAATGATCTCAACTAATGCATTACAGATATTATAAAACTCATTCATTATATAAATGATCTCATCAAATCTCAAGTCATTAAATGATCTCAACTAATGTTTTCATAATCAATGTTTGACTAAAAATGTAATTTCTATTCTAGTTATTATATAATGGTGGAATTTAGGGTTTTGCCCTAACTCTAAATCCTATCCCCCGTCTCTCGCGCCAGAGAGATGCAGTGCTGGGTCATAATCAATTGCTTAAAGACATTTTGCATATAGGTTTATAAATGCTTTATCATATTATTTAAGTCATAATCAATGTTTTCACAACCAATGTTTGCAGAGCGTAGAAGATAAAACGATAGAGAAAATAATTGCATCAAATGATCTCAACTAATGCATTACAGATATTATAAAACTCATTCATTACATAAATGATCTCATCAAATCTCAAGTCATTAAATGATCTCAACTAATGTTTTCATAATCAATGTTTGACTAAAAATGTAATTTCTATTCTAGTTATTATATAATGGTGGAAATAGCGAATTTCGTCACCTTCAAAGTATCTTTATAAGGCTGCCAGGGGAACGAAAACTATTAAGTTTATCTATTTACTTGGATGAGGTAAGAAATAACATTGATCATTAAGATTGAAAGAAATATTAAGGAACAAAAAATATGCAGAAACCATATCAATAACTTTGGATGGGTTAGTATTAATAATGCGTCCGGGCGTCTTAGACATTTCGCATTTGAACTAACATTACCCACGCCCCCTTCCGTTGGGAACGTTTAGTGCTTACACTTAGGCACATCTACTCAAGTCTTGCCTAGGCACACCTTCTAAAATTGGATGGGTTGGACTCAACAATTCTCCACCTCCAACACACCCAATAAATATTTGTAAATATGCTCTCCTCTTATAATTCTCAAGCCTCTTATTGGTCAACACCTTTATTGGTATCTTAGTGTTCTTTGACTTTGAGTGAAATGAGACACTCTTTGAAAAGTGATAGTGCTATGATTATAAATCTTGTGCTGCATGATGAAACACGGAACACCGATCCAGTCGATCCCGACCATTATGGATTCTGTTGATCAGCTCAGATGACATTGATTTCGTCGCATCATCATAACTCATTATATTTTAATTAGGCTGTCATACTGTGTCATTGATCTAATGGCCAAGGTTTAATTCCACAGCAGGAGTTAAATCTGCATTGGTCAGAACCATTATTCGAATCTGGTCAGGGATCATATGGGAGCAGCAACACCCACTATTGTGCTTCTTCCCCAAATCGTCCTACCAAAATCATAGTGGCCTGTACTAGCTATCATAATGTCCCCCGCAACCTCCATCCATCACTAACCATTGTTATTAGTAGTAGGAACCCTTACTCGAGCTGTCTGCCAAATTTCTCCAATATTGGTTCTAAGGAGGACGACACCTGGGCTCAACTCGAGGGCCCTATGGCCGCTCATTGGGCTCTCCCCCGACTATTTAAGCCCTCCAATTTTCTCTGAGAGCCCTTTGCGCTATATGGAACCCCTCGGAGCTCCCCATTCCTCCTAAGTTTTCCTATAGCCATTGTCATTCCCCTCTCAATTCCATCAGACCCAAGTGAGCTTGGGAGCTCCTCCCTAGCAAACCAGTGAATAAATCCTAGTGTTCGTGTGCTCGGGAGTAAGTTGAGACCTATAGGAATAAGTGAGAGCAATCATCGGTGGAGCTTGAATTTACCCTAGAATCAGCTACATTGCCTCTCAAACCCCAGTGCAAGGAACCACCCATTGAACCTATTTGTTTTGGTTCCTTGATGAATTTAAGCTTTGATTGAAACTCTGTATTATGTTAATCATGTTAAGGACTGATCATAAATTAGTTTTGAATCAATCTAAGATCAATTGTTCACTTTAGGTGAGTGAATGAACCCATGGGATGTGTTTGTGATGGAGAGCTTAAACTAGAAAATTTTCATCTCGAACAACCTTCATTCGACTCCACAATGCACTCGATTTTCATTCGTGGAGGTTGAGCAATGATTGTCGAACCCGTCTGGGCTCGAGCTAGTCCAAATGAACCATAACACGATCATGCTTCAGAGAGTAGCACAATGGAGCCCGATCAAGTAGGCTCCTAGCATTATGGGTGGACCCATATGACATCGATAGGTGCATTTGAACCGTCGTGAGATGGTGATAGTGTAGGCAACAAAGCCCTATCTAGCGTGGCCTATGTTGAGCCAACTTGGCCCGCATAGTAAACCATAGTAGCCAGCTTACGGCTGAGCAAGGTCCTGATGATCGGTGCCACTATCCAAGGGATTTTGGCGCCAATCGATGCGCCTGACCTTGCTGAGCATTTCGGTCGGTGGCTCATCCTTTGAGATGGCTAGAATCGCCCAGAATAATAGGCAGAAGTTTTCCCTAATTTAGCGATCCCGTGTGGTGCAACACTGTCCCGGGTCGGGTCAACCCATGGCCCACGCCGTTCAATGGAAAGGAATATCCGTCGAATTTCCCCCGACCCATCGGGTTTCTATCAACCTGATCCCCGACCGACTTCTGAAATGGAATATTTTGAGTGTATTCCAGTTCAATTAAACATCATAATTAATAGAATAAAATTGAAACTTTAATAAATTAATATAGAAAGTATTAATGAAAGAATTTGATGAATATAAATCTAAATTATATGATATTATATATAATTTATTCATAAAATTTGAGGAGTATTAATATTAACTAAAATTTAGGATAAAATGGATGATTTCACTAACCGTCATTGAGATTAACCTTACTTATGGCATATTAGTGCTTATAGCCACCCAAAAATGATATTTAAGTTGTCATTTGACTCATTGGATAGCAAGGATCATATTTATAAGGAAACTTAGAAGATTTGAAGCCTAAATTGAAATGTTAATTTTTAGATCCCAATTAATAATATTTTTAATCCCAATTTAGAGAAAATTCTAATTTTCAAATTCATACTCCTAATCATCATTAGTTAGAAAGTGTAGTACCACCCAACTCAAGCTTCAGAAAACTTAGTGAGTTTTATTTCAAATTAGGATCTAAGTTTGAGTAACTTGATCCTAAGAATCTAAAAGATGGTTAAGTTGTTTAATAATCCTAATAACTGAATTTGAATCCCTTAGTCAAAATCTATCCAAGATATTAGAATGTTCAGGTTTGATTAAGTGACCAGAGTAATTTGCAAATTTACCAATTTTTCAAGTTAAGGGCTTTTTTTTAGTCTTAATGATTGCTTAAGATCATTTTGTCTAAAAATGTACAAGAAAGTAGGATGACAAATAATCATGAGCTTGTACATTTTTGAAGTAGTTAAATCTGTGTTAGTAAATAATAATGGATATCACACGTTTCAGTTGATTTCTTTGATAACCTTTTTATTGTCACTTCGCCTTGAACCTAATTCCTTGAAACATACTGCATAAGATTTGTGCATGAAACGAAACATTTTGTTATTTACGAAAACATTCAGCATACTGGTTCATTCAGGTCGAACTGTTCGTGCATGCAAATTACGGCCAACAGACGGGCCGTAAGAAGAGATAAGGATATTGACACTAACTCATTGGGGAGAGTTGTGTTAAGCATGGGAACCCACCTTGACTCTTACATACATACTTGATTCCTCAGTCACTTTTGTATGTGCCCATAGATCAAAAGTAAAATGTGATAAATAGATATTTTTGTATGTATTACTGCATATTCAGTTCAGTTCAATTCTAATTATAAATAGCTAGACATACATATACTCATTCCAGTTTTGGCTTCATTAGCCAATCCTTATTGCAACTCTTACATTTACTTGCGCAAAAAAAATTTCTTTTAGTCATATTTCTTTTTCTTCACTTTAGTCTTTATTAGTTTATTATGTGTCGCATGTCTAAGATTTTTGCAGCTTGCCAATAGCGAGGTATATATTTTTATTTACCTGAGTTTGTTTAGTTATAACATAATAAGCTATCACTTTATCTTTTCCTTGGTATGCCTCGTTACTCCTCTTATTAACTGCATAATTTAAGACGGCTCAGATCGAGCCATTCCACAATATGGGTCGGGATCCCCGCAGTGGGATCAAACAGATCTTGTGCCGTTGGATGGGCCAGATTACACGCTGTTTTCTGCCGGCGGTGATGCTGTGTGGTTCAGGATTCCCAAATGTTCCTTGTTAGTTCTCTTGCCTTAATTATATGTTGCTCGCTAGACTTCATAGCTTGTTTTGAACCATTTACGTTTTTTTCTTGTATTGTTCTCTCTTTCATAGGATATCCTTTTGTGATTGGCTTTGTAACCACCCAACTTCTCTTATATTCTTTTTTGCTTATCAATTTATACAAATTTCAAAGGGAAATATGCTACGTTGCCATGCGTGAGATAAGATGTAGAGAGTTAAATTAGGAAATATGCTACGTTGCCATGCGTGAGACAAATTTTTGGAAGTAAAATGTTAAAATTTTAAATAACTAGTTTTACAAAAAATTTTATTTATTTATTTTTATATATTCTACTATTTTAATTATTTTCTAAAGTTAAAACCTCCCTTATCCAAACTCATAATAATATTAAAATTTTTTGGAAGAAAAAATATAGCATAAATTGGGCTTTAAAAAGAGAAAGAAACACCTCTTCTATTACAATAGGCAGCTGATGCTTTGACGGTGGGGCCTCCCTCGATCACTCCAATAGCCAGCTGATGTTCCCTCCCTCGGCCCGGCATTGGTTACACATTTGTATTGCTGTATTCTCCGGCAAATCTTTCTTTGAAAATGGCTGGTGGTTTTTTATTCAGATTATGGAAAATATTAGATGGAGGCTAATTTTTACTTTTAATTGCTGGGTTCTCTTAAGCCCGTTTATCTTAATGCCTCCTGCTCCATTGGTGTTTATTTTTTCTTAAATGCTGATTTCTCTTTATTGTTGGGTTGTGTTTGGAATTTTATTGCCTACAGGTTGGTATGCCGAACTCTTTATGAATCGGCTCCCACCTGCTCTGCTTTTTAGAAAAAGTTGTATGAGTGTCCTGTATGTTTCTCCATCTCTAAGTTCGTCTGTTTGGCGGTGCAACAGTTTGAGAGGTTGCTTTGGGCAGTTAAATTGGTGTAAGCTAAATTTATCCTTTGCTGGTAAGTTCTGTTTGTTCCACCTACATTCATTGCAGGATGTTTGTTTGGTCCCTTTGGCAGAAAAAAAGTATTATTTTATTAGATCTTCGGCATCGGTGGAGACGCTATCTTGGTGTGCTGTTTCTAGGTCAAGTTAGCCCATACTTGAACACGGATCGAACTTGTTCGAGTTCGAGTTCGAGTCGAGTTTTATTCGAGTTCTTGTCGAGTTCGAGTCATTTCGACTCATTTTAAATAGGTTCGAGTCCAGACATATGTCTTGAACTCGACTCAAAATTTTCAAGTCGAGTCAAAATATCTCGAGTTCGAGTCGAATCGAGTTCAAATTTCAAGTTCCGAGTCAATTTGTCAGCCCTAACTGTTTCTTTGCTCCATTTTGTGCAATGTAGTTGGCTCAATTCTTTCTACTATTTACTGCATTTTTTTTTATCAAATTTTGTTTGGGATAATTTTATTTGCTTCTATTTTGTTCCTCATTTTTCTATTTGTATCCGGAGACCTTTTAGGATATTTCCTAGGTTATTTTGGAGCTGAATTCTGGTTTTTAGTTCTATTAGGACTCTGTACCCTCCCAGCCCGGGTCCTGTAAGTCCTTTTTTTATAGAATAAAATCTGCCGAGATAATTTTTCTCAAAAAAATAAAATTATATATATATATATATATATGGTTAAAGCTATCTCAGCAAGACTTTATTTCACTATAAAAAGAAACATACAATTTGGAGGTTACAAAATTCTATAAGCTAAAAGCCAAAAATCTACCCCAAAAACAGAAACTCTGGGTATAACCTGAAAGGCCTCCAGATACAAAATAAAACAACCTAAAGCAAAAGACAGGGAAAGAAATTGAATTAAAGACTAAAATAAAAGACAAAGGCAAAAGTGCCTCCAGAACAAAAGAATAAACAAAACCAGCTCAGCTATAATCCACAGAACTACCAGCAGGGAAGCAGTAGAGAAACCCCAGCAACAACAAGGCACAAGCCACACCAAAGGACCAACAGAGAGTCCACAGCAAACCATCAATGGCAGATGTAGTATAGACAACACATTCCAGAACTTGCAACAAGGGGAAAGCAAATGAATCCGAGTAGGATCGAGCCAGCAGAAAAAAAAAAAAAAAAAGAATAAACCAGTGCAGCTCCAGAGAAGGGCCCAGCAGTACAGACCACCAGCGACTAGAGACAATAAGGCAGTGCACTTCTTAAAACATAGCAACCAGAGACAACAGACCAAAGCAAAAGCTCAACAAAAGTAGAGCAAATAGCAGCCACAACAAAGCCACAGAACACCCACATCCAAACAAAACTAGAGACAACAAATAGAAGCCACACTCGAGAGGGCACCAGCAAACAAACCAACAAAGAAAACCAGCAATCAGAGACAAATAGCCACAACAATATAGAAAAGCCAGCAACTAGGGACAACAAATCACAAACAACTAGAGAGCAAAATAGAGAGAGAAAAACCCACAGCAACACCTCAACCACAACAAAGCCACACCAGCACACCCCAAAATAGCCCACAGCCTCAAAGGTACATTGAACCAACGGAAACAATTGTCTTACAAGCCAGCTAGCCCACCAAACCTATCCAACCAGCAAAGGCACTAGAACCAGAGGAACCACTTGAGACTGCAAGGCTACCAGAAACAATAAGAATAAGTAAATACACAAGGAACCAAACGACCGCTAATCACCATCCACAACAAACAATAGAGAATGCCCAAGGACAGCCCCAAGAAGAGACCATTTCCAATGGCAAGCCTCTATAGCTTGACTGAGAGCAGCAAAAGGAGGCAGAGAATCACAAAATAGGCAAAAGACTGACAAAGAGAGCAAAAATCCTCTGAATCACACCAACATAAGACTATTTTTAATGTATAACATATTAAGATTTTTCTTACTAAATAATTTCGCATCAAAGCTACTAATGCAAGTTTTAACATCTTCATTTATATTAGTAATAGTGATATCCATTCTTAATTTAGAATTCATATATTTAGCTTTGTTTCTAGCACTCCAAATGTGCCAAAGCGTGAAGGCATCAAAGAGATTGCCAATGAGGAGTTTAGTGCCTTTAACCTTTGGCTAGCGAAGGAAAATGCTTCTAATATCATCAGAAGTGGAAGGAAAGTTCGACCAAGTAGTTGTCCAAACCTTTTTATTGAAGGTACTATTAATGAAAACATGGCTAATGGTTTTAGTATCATTATACCAGTGGTATCAGGATGCTAAATTAAAGCCAAAGCCTTGCATTTTAATATCAACGCTAATAAGGCTGTTATAAAGCCTCCACAGAAAAATACTAAATAAGTTAGGAATGCAGGTGTGTCAAATCCAATTTGGGAAATAAGGGATCACATGAGTTATGCAGCAATTCCACAAATTGGAGAGATTAACTTTATTGTTGATGCAAAGGACAAAGTTTGCTATTTTTTTTCCCACAAAAACTGGTTAGAAGGTAATGAGGTTATTAGTATCAACAGAATGGAGAATTTTTTCGAGAAGGGTCAGATTCCAACCAGCATTTTGGGAGTAGCAATCAGCAAGTTTCAGTTTGGGATACTTAATTTGCAAATAACTATTGAAAAAAGCTTTGTTATTATTCCAGCAATCATACCAAAAAAAGATAGATTGATCAAGTGTTTCTCATCTTATGGTTTTCTCAATAGTGTTTCTAAAAGCAAGCATTCTTCTCCAATTGGGCAAGTCAATGATTTTATTCTTGACTATAGCAGGATGGGAATTGGCATAATATTTAGCAAGAAGAATGCTAGTCCAAATAGAAGAGGTGGTGCTAAACTTCTACCATAATTTGAGAGTGAAAGCATTGTGCAAATTAGAGAGATATCTCACTCCAAGACCACCTTCGTTATAAGGGAGAGTGACTTGGTTCCAGGCACACAAAATAATTTTACTACCTTTAGGATGAACTCATAAAAATTTATTAAAAATGTTAGTGAGCTTTTTTGCTATAAAATTAGTAGGGGAACAGACCTGCAACCAATAAAGAGAGAAAATTTTCAGCACATGTTTGATAAGTACAAGTCTACCCCCTTGAGATAAGTACTTATTTTCCCAACCATAAAAATTTTTAAAAATACTATCAAGAAGACCTTCATAACTTGTGTTCTTGTTGTGCCCATTGGAAATAGGAATCCCAAGATAAGTAAAGGGAAATTTTCCTTGCTTAAAGCTAAAGATTTTAGTACAATTCCTTTGAGGACATTTATTTCCAACAAAAAAATTTAGATTTGGATCAATTGATGTTAAGCCCATAATCAGTTTCAAAATAAGAGTAATTGCTAAAATTTTCATGGAGTTACTGTTGCAGTTTGCAAAAAATATAAGATCATCAGCATATGCAAGGTGGGACACCATTTCCACCAACATTAAAATGCAAATCGGGGTTGTCTTGAAAAAAAATATTTATATTATGCGACAAGTAATTCATGGCTAATATGAAAAACTGGGGAGAAAGAGGGTCTCCTTGTCTAAGCCCTCTTTCAGAGGGGAAAATGCCAGATGGGTTGCCATTTAGGATCACAGAGAACCAATAGTAATGAGTTAGATTTTTTATTTTAGTGATGAATTTTTCATTAAAGCCATAAGATCTAAGGACTTGAATGAGAAAATTCCAGTTGAGTTTATCAAAAAGCTTTTTTAAGATCTAATTTGAGAATTAGATTATGCCCCCAACATTTTCTTTTTAAATTGTGGAAGAGCTCTTAGGTAGCAAGGATGTAATCTTGAATATGTCTACTTAGAAAAATTCCAAATTAGTTTGGTTCAATTAAGCAAGGGAGCAAAGTTTGAAGCCTCTTAGCCAAAATTTTGAAGATAATTTTGTTCAAAGTGGTGCATAGGCTGATTGGTCTACAGTTTGTCCACAAGGAGGCTTTGTCAAATTTAGGGATCAGGATAATCATAGTATAAGTAAAGAATTTTGGAAGAGTCACATTACAAAAAAATTCCTTTATCCCATTACAAACATCTATCATTAAAATATCCCAAAATTTTTTAAAAAACTCTCCAGAGAAACCATCAGATTTAGGATAAGAGTTACTCTTGAGATCTTTGACAATTTCCCAAAGTTCCTCCTCACTAGGAAGATGATTTAACATGTTATTAACTTCAAGGTTAACTTGAACATTAGGGACAAATAGATTATTGGAATGGTTTTTTTTTTATTTTCCATAAAATAGTTGGTAACATAGTTTTGCAAATCAATCAGATTAGAGCTTTTGAGGCCATTAGGCGAGGTGACTTCATTAATATGGTTGATATGCCTTCTTTTTTTAACTCAATTATGGTAAAAGGAGGTGTTACGCTCTCCTTTCATTTTCCAATTAATGGAGCATTTTTGTTTCTAAAGAGTTTCCACATCATTATGGCTCATGATAAGCCTAGTTTTAGCTTTATAGATCACCATTCTATTACCATCCATAGGGTTCATGTCAAAGATAGTTTCCAATGTAGTGACAAATTTCTCTTAACGTGATATGTTAGAGAAAATATTTCCAATGGAGGATTTTTTCCGAATACCAAGAGCATTCCAAGGGTTTGACCACATAACTCAAATTTTATTAGAAGAGGAAGCCACCACATTATCAAACTTTGCAAAGCGGCTAATAGAAAGAATACTAGCAGCCGCCAGCTTGGGTTTTAAGTAGCCGCATGTTAATTTTGTATTCAAAGACAATATGCTTAAATCTATTTTTTGTTGAGACATTACCAATGCCTCGAATGTTCTAGCATAAAATATTCATATGCAAACTCTAGAAGTACCCCTAAGGAACTTCTGGTTAATTTTAGTAGCAGAAGTTAAAGTGTACAGTTGAATATCATTATCAATATCATTATTGATGTCAGCTAGATTGGACAAGGATTTGTACCTATTTTTGACTTTGGTGTTAGAATATATATATATATATAAAGTCATAATAAAAAATTGGACAGAATTTAAGAAAAAATAGTTATATAAACAACTTTTAATAAAAATAATTATTCAATTTTCTTATAAATTAGATATTGAATAGGCTATTATTTTTATTTATAACGAAGCATTATTAATTGTAAACCCATCAGCCCCTATTCCATCCTCAACAAAATTGCTTCCAAAATCATATCCATTAGGCTCCAAAATCTTCTCCCTAATATTATTGAGTCGAATCAAACAGGATTTGTTCATGGTTGTAAATTTAAGATAATATAGTAGCAACCTAGGAACTTTTCCATAATCTTAAAAATAAGAGATGGGGCCACAATCTCATTCATAAACTTGACCTAGAGAAAGCTTTTGATGATCTTGATTGGAATTTCCTTTTAAGGTTGTTACAGAATTATGGTTTCAATAAAAGTTTCATAGCTAAAATTAGAAATTCCATCAATATTAATTGGTTGTCTACCATCATCAATGGGCTTCCTCAAGGTTTATTTAAATCTGAAATAGGTCTTAGACAAGGTGATCATCTCTCTCTTATCCTATTTATTTTAGCTATGAACTATCAATTGCCTTTTCTAAAGAGAACCCAATTTTCAATTTAATGTTGGGGGAAAATTTATAGTTTCTCTCCTTGATTATGCTGATAACCTAATCATATTTACCAATGAGGACAATCGTTCTGTTAAAAAAATCAAAACTTTGCTCTCCACCCTTGAAAAAGATTTGGGCATGAAAATTAACCCTAACAAATCTCTATTTTTCACAAGTGATAACTTTCCTCTATGAAATCTCAACGCAATCACTAATCTTCTTGACTTTAAATTATTTTGTTGTGATGTGATCGTTTGAATGTGTGGCTATCTTGCTTTATATTGATTTGCTCAATATTCTAAGCTTATTGTTTCACATTGTTTTGGAACCATAACACCTGCTCAAGTTATCTCAACAAGGGGTCATCGATCCCAACAGGTGATGTCAGAGCGAGGTTGCCTAATTTGTGCTTGAGGGTTAAGGTTTGCTTTGAGCTGTGTAGTCTTTGTGTTTGAGCTTTTTAATGAAAGAAGGAAAAGCATGGAAAATAGAGAAGAAGAGGTGGTCTCAACTTCATTGTCATCGGTGGTGGAGAGATCCCTCCACCAAGTTGCGACACATTTAGCGAAGATTGATGTTGTCAAATTTGATGAGAAGAATAACTTTGGTATATGGAGGTGCGAGGTGACAAACGCGAATTTAGAAGATGTTCTAGACGACAAAGAGAAACTGAAAGAAATTTCTGAGAGAGATTGGATCAAGATGAACCGTAGTGCATGTGGTTTGAAACGGAATTGTTTGACCCAGGAGATCCAATATGTAGTAATGATGGACATATTAGAGTGAAAACTATAGAAAATATTAAAGAGCAAGTACCAAACAAAGAGTGTGGATAATCAACTCCCCATGAAGAGACGGCTCTATCATTTTCAGATGAGAAGGGGCAATTCCATAGATGAGCACCTGAATGAGTTCACAAAGTATTGACGGATTTGCAAAATTTTGATGAGACTGTGGAGGATGAAGACAAAGCTCTTTTATTGTTGAACTCATTGCTTGATGAGTTATGGAACTTCACCATGTTGTTGATCCATGGAAAAGATGCTTTGAAGTATGAGGAGGTGACTATAGCCCTTGTCAACTATGAGTTTAGAAGAAGGGATAAAGAGTCCTCCAAATCAGATATGAAAGAGGCTCTTACACCCTAAAAAGGAAGACTGGAGAGGAAGAAACAATGGCTAAAGAAAGATGTTTACTTCTAGAAGAGGGAAAAATCTAGGGGACAAAGTATTTGGCACAATCAGTGCGCATTCTATTTGGAGATGGGATATTGGAAGAAGGCTTGCCCAAAGTTAAGAGAAAAGCAGTGGGCAAATGGATCTTCTGAGGCAAATGCCAATGTGATTCTAAATGTGTTGGATGGCTTAGACTCAATGGTATCACTTGTTATTGTTTCAATAGTTCTAGTAGCTAACAACTCTAGTTGGATTATGGATACCGGTGCGACATATCACATATGCTTCCGGAAGGATTAGTTCTGTTCCTATAGAGAAATGAACAATGGTGCAGTCACAATGGGGAATAATGTTATATACTAAATTGCAAAAGTTGGAAGTGTGCTGATTAGGACATATACAAGAATAGTCCAAAAGCTGAAAGAAACCAGACATGTACCGGAGATCAAGAAGAATCTCTTGTCTATTATGGCCTTATAAACTAAGGGCTTTAAGGTAGTGATTGAGATAGGGGTCTTAAAGATCAGCAAGGGTGTTATGACTTATCCGAGAGGAGTCAAGCAATAAAGTTTCTACTATCTTCAAGAAAGTACAGTAATAAGTTTAGTAGCCATGGCTAAAGATTCTGAAGATGCCATGACATTATAGCATATGATGGCAACACATGCAGGAGAGCTATCATTGAGAGCATTAGAGAGGGATGGACTCATTAAAGGTACAACTTCTTATAAATTATAGTTTTATGAGCATTATATTTTTTTGTAAGAAAACATGTAAACCCTTTGGTGTTGGCCTCCACAACACCAAAGATATAATTGAGTATATACACATGGATGTTTGGGGACTAATGAAAATTGTATCATTTGGTGGTCATAGATATTTTGTTTCTCTTATTAATGATTACTCTAGATTTTTATGGGTGTACACATTGAAGAGCAAAGCAAATGTATTAGAGATTTTCATAAATTAGAAGAAGATGCTGGGAAATAAAATAGGCAATAGAATCAAGATAATCCTATCGGACAATGGAGGAGAATTCATCTAATTTTTTTGTAAGAGAAAGTCGGAATTCAGAGATTGAATGCCACTACACAGTAAGAGAAACACCATAGCATAATAGTGTAGCAGAACATATGAATTGTACCTTGGTCGAAAATGTGCAGTGTATGTTGTCCAATGCTGGGTTGGAGAGAGCTTTTGGGCGGAGGCCCTAGACTATGCATACTACTTGGTGAACTGTCTATCATATGTAGAACTTAATAAGAAAACTCTCATAAAGTTTTGGGTCAGACATCCTGCGATAGATTATGATCATCTAAAGATTTTTGGTAGCCGAGCTTATTATCAAGTCAGAAAGGATAAGCTAGAATCACGGGCTAGGAAGGCAATTTTTGTGGGCTTTCAATGCAGAGTGAAGGGTTACAAATTGTTTGATCCAATTAACAAGAATATTGTGGTGAGAAAATATGTTACTTTTTATGAAGAGTTTTTCTTGAGACTAAGAAGTTCTCATCAGGTGGAGGATAATACAAAGGCTCTTGTAAGTAGGCGGAGAGTGGGGTTTGATGCCAACCATAAAAGTTTTTACAGCACATCAAGGATACTCCTATAGATGGGGACCACATGGATGAAGTGGAAAAACAAACATATATTTATAGTGAGGCTCCAATTTATGAGTTGATTGCAAGAGATAGATCCAGAAGGATGCAACTCAACAGCCAGTCTGGATCAGAGACTATGTCAATTATGCATTGTCGGTATTATAGAATAAGGTTCCATCCCACTACAAAGAAGCAGTGACAGGATCAGAAGGAAATTTATTGAAGCAGATGATGGAGGAAGAGATGGAGTCTCTTCATAAAAATGAGGCATGGAGGTTGGAGAAACTCCCTCCTGGAAGAGAGATTATTGGGTGCAAGTGGGTGTATGCAACAGAAACTGATGCATGCTACAAAGCAAGAATGGTGGCCAAGGGCTTTGCTCAAAAGAAATGGATCAACTATGATGAAGTGTTCTCCCCAGTTATTAAACACTCATTGATCCTCATGCTCTTAGCTTTGGTGGCACAGTTTGATTTACTGCTTGAGTAGCTTGATGTTAAAATAATGCTCTTACATGAAGAACTAGAAAAGGAAGTTGATGTTAAAATAATGTTCTTGCATGAAGAACTAGAAGAGGAGATCTTTATGGTGAAACTCCTAGGATACATTGAGCCAGGAAAAGAAAACTTTGTGTTCAAACAAGACAAGTCTCTTTATGGGCTAAATCAATCAATTTGATAATGGTACAAGAAGTTTGATCAATTTATGCAAAAGGAGTACCAAAGAAGCTAGTTTAACCACTGTGTGTATTTTTCAAGAGGCTAGCTCAAAGTAACTTTATTTACTTACTTTGTATGTTGATAACATGCTGGTGGTTACTTTATATTAGTTTGAGATGGATCATATGAAGGACCGGTTGTCAAAGAATTCTGAAATAAAGAACTTGGGAGAGGCTAAGAAGATATTGGGAATGGAAATCTATAGGGATAGAAAGGCAGAAAAGAATTGGCATACCCAAAAGGGGTATTTGGAGAAGGTGCTGAGGAGGTTTAGAATTGATGACTCTACTAAGTATTTGAGTATACCCCTAGGACGTCACTTTTGTTTATCTACAGAGCAATGATCAAAGATTTATTTTGAAAAAGAAGAAATGCACTCAATGCCATATGCTAGTGCATTTGAAGATTGATGTATGCCATAGTTTGCACTAGATTAGATTTGGCTTAAGCAATTTGAGTCGTAGCCAATATATGCACAATCCAAGGAAGGGATCACTGGCAATCAGTGATGGGGATATTTCAGCACCCAAAGGATATAATTTGTACTGACTTTTTCTTTTAATAGCAATCTTCAATAGCTAACTTATGTGTTAGTTACGTGGATTCTAACTATACCGGAGATTTGGATCAAAGATGATTAATGTCTATTATTTATTCATTTTAGTAGGAGGTTTAGTAGGGTGGAGATCAACTCTACAATTAATAGTTGCCCTATCTACGATAGAAGTAAAATACATGGCGGTCACGAAAGCATTCAAGCAGTCTATTTGGTTGAGAAGCTTGCGGAAATATTTGGGTGTGAAGCAAAACGAGATAATAGTTAGCCAAAGCACTATATTCTTAACTACTAATCGAGTCTGTCACTCTTGCACAAAACACATTGATGTTTGACACTATTTTGTTATAGATGTTATTGAAGAGGGTGAGATTTTACTGAAGAAGATTGATAAAAAGGTAAATCATGTAGATATGTTGACAAAGGTGCTCATGATTCATAAATTCGCCCATTACAAAACCTTAGTGAATTTAGAGAAGCATTTATAAGCTTCTCATTTGTTGGAACTATGAATAGATTGATTCATTTGGGAGGAAAATATGTAGGCAACCAAGATGGTGAAGCTGAATTGATCAAGATTATAGAGGATTTAGTTCTCATGTGGAGCACATGAGATATGAGGCAGATATTATTGCATGAAGAGCAGGTTTGGAGGCGTGCCACATAGCGTGATAGGATAGCATCAGGGTGGTGCGCCATAGCACATCGCAGCGGTCGAGGGGCCCGAGAGGTGGGCGCCACAGCACACTGTAGCGTTCGTGGCCTAGTAAGAATATTTATGAGCCGCTTATATTATTCTAAAATCCATTTTTAGGGTTATGTGAGGCAAAAATGGTGAAGTTGTTAGCCTACCTTGGTTTTGTGTGTGGTGTCTGCTCCATTGCAAGGAAGAAAAATATTCTAAGATTTGTATAAGGGTTGCTAACCCTAAACCAAATTTGTGATTTAATAAATAAACCCATACCTTTCTTGTATTTCATTGATGAAGGAAACAAAGTATATGGCTTCACATATAGAAGAAGTAGAAGCTGATCACCATACATATGTATGCACCATCTCAAGCTTCTGGCCTTTCAACTCTCTTCCACCCTTAGAGAATGTAAAATTTTTCTGTTTGTCCATCACATAATCACAGAAATCCATGTCCACTGACTTCAATCCTAGAATACTTCCCCTTAACTATAGGGATTTCGAGCCCTTCACACTCATATGGTCAAGCCTCCGGTGCTATAGACTCGCATCTATTTGTTCTACAATTGCAATTGAATCGGACACTTTATTGATCAAGTAAAGTGTTACTTCCATATTTCTTTATGCAATAATGAGTGTACCCTTGGTGATTTTTTATGAGTTCCCTGCAAAGATTGTACTGTGCTCATCACGGAAGATAGTTACGCCTTTCCTATCTTTCCTACTGCTTTAATTTTGTGTTTATGTGTTTATAATTGCATTCCCAAGTCTTAATTATTACTTCTCTTGCTTGATTGAACATGAGAAAGCCTGATAAGTCGAGGAACTCGGGCTTGTACAGTGATGTACAATTGTTCCCAAATTTGGGATCGGGGTTCCTTACTATCGTAGCTGACGGAAATATGCTTCATGGGTCGGACTTGACCCATGGAGCTTAAAGGACCCTGAATCCTACGGGTTACGGCACTGTGGAGGGAATAATTGGCCTCAACAATAAACCATAACCCTAGATCCTTCCTCATCCAAATTAGGTCAATATGAGCTATTATATTTAGGGTATTGTATATCCACGTGTAGGTCTCATTCGTAGCTTCAATTGGTATATGGCATTCTAGTTTAGTCCAAATGGGCAAGTGGATTTTATGATGGCTTAGTTTTCCCCCTTGCATTTCCTCTGATGAGAAGATGTATAATGCCAGGCAGTTCAGCTTGACCTGTGCGGCAGTGTCTTTGGGCCCATGTACGCAATACATTTGTGTGCGTTCTAGCGGCTGTAAGTGTGTGCAGAAGGCACCGTGTGGGTGTAGGGTTAATTAGGTATTAATTGAATATTAAGTAAATAATTCAATTTAAATAATATTAATAACTTTGAAATTAGAAATCCATATAAATTGAAATTACACACTAAACTGATCAAACAATTATGTAGGACAATAATATGAAGTTTGATTTTCATTTTGATTGTTAATTAAACTAATCACTTTCTAAATGTCATTCAATGTTACTTAGATTAACCCTTTGTAGTTCAAGCTGGTCATACATACAATCATTGTACTCATTATACTATAGGGAAGCTATAGCCACTAAATTTATGTTATTTGAACATCAAACAGAAAATATGAGTTTTAACACTTAAATAAATTATTATTTTATTCCAAAATAAGTGATTTTCTCATTTAAGCTTCCTAAATCCTAGGACATCTCAAAGAAACTTAGATTATGACATGTATAAATATTAGAGGATGATTTATATAGCAAAATAAATAGATTGACCTAGTCTTGACATAGTACTAGTCAACTTAGAATTGAACCTTTAAAAAAGAGGTGTTTATGAGAGGAATCTGTCTTATCTTGTGAATTAATTTGGATTCTAATGATCAAACATTATAATAGTGCTTGTGACTAGGAGAGAACTTAAGGTCTAAGAGTAGAACCATCTTTATCCAAAAATAGGCAAAATAGCAAAAATGCTCAAATGAGCTCCAATTGATTTCAAACTTCTAGGGTTAGGTCAAAATGACTCATTAAGTCTAATGGAATGAAAATCAAAACTTAGTTTAGCTTAAATTAACTTAGATTAACTATAGTAATAACTATGGTTATTACATACAACTCTACGAATCTGAGCTAGTAATGTAAACAATTAAAAAAACTAGTCTCATCAAAAGAAGTATTTTGGACGGACAAGACAAGTAAAAGAAATATCATATGCTAAAATTTCATGTAGGAGATCATGCTTATCTAAAAGTAAGTCTAATAAGAGTATTTCACAGGTTTGGCATATTATGGAAGTTAAGTTCAAGGTACATTGGACCATTCAAAATAATTGCTAAAATTAGAGACATCGCTTATAAGCACAAACTACTAAATAATTTTTCTATCATTCACAATGTATTTCACGTTGCATCATTATAAAGATGTCTACAGAAACTGTTCTAATAAGTATCTATTCCTTCCATCAATCTGCGACCCGATCTAATATACGAAGAAGAACTACTCAAAATGTTAAGTTCAGAGATTCTATAATTGTGGAGTCGTTACATCCCAATGATTAGAGTATAGTGAGAAATTCATCAGAAGAAGACGCCACTTGTGAAAGAGAAGACTCCATGAGAATGAATTACCCATTATTGTTCATTATGTCAGGTATTAATCTCATCCATAATTAAGTTTTGTTTGCATGATATCGAGGACGATATCATTTTTAAGTAGGGGAGTGTGTAACGACCCAAGTCGTTCCATCCAAATTAGG
The DNA here is from genome assembly GCA_016760335.1 of Gastrodia elata. NCBI lineage: Eukaryota > Viridiplantae > Streptophyta > Magnoliopsida > Asparagales > Orchidaceae > Gastrodia > Gastrodia elata. The sequence continues at coordinate 41,978,046 of CM028677.1, forward strand.
ACCAAACCCAACACAAAAATCAGTATCCCGGGCAACTTCAAAATTAGGGCAAACCAAAAACACCATGGGATATAGTACATTCTTATGATCGTAATGCCCGTTTGGGAGAAATCTGGATAATGGATAGTCTTGAATTAATTTTTGAATAATTTAAATTCAGTAAATTGGGAAAATTATATATAAGTTCAAATTCAGTGATTTTAGTGTCATTGGATTAATAATATTACAAAAATGGTACACAAAAAGTTTAGTCAAATTTGGAGCTCTAGATTGATCATAATTAATTTTTGAAGTTTTTATCTTTATAAATTAATTTAAAAATAAATATTGCTCTAAATCGATAAATTTTGGCACGAATATGTTCGTCTCATCAAGATACACCTCTGTGTCAAATTTTGTTATTTTTTTTGGAAATAATCAAGCAAAGAGAAAGAGGAAAGAGGATGAATGAGAAAGAGAAAGCCAAATTATATACTTAAAGCATTTAAGAGGAAGAAGAGAAATTAAATAATATATGTTAGAATAATTGAGGAAGAAAGAGGAGAGAGAAAAACTATATTATAAATACCCCTCCCCCCCCTCATCCTCTCACTCATCCCCCTCTCATTCTCCCACTCCTTCCCCACGCCTCTCTCCCCTCCGCTTCCCCCTCTTCTTCCTCGGCCACCACCAGTTTTTCTCGTCAACCTCCAGTAAAACTTCATCAACAGTAAGAAATGAGAGAGATGAAATTTTTTTTATTCTTTTCATTTCTTTTCTTCTTCTTTTATTAATAATAATAATATTATAATTGTTATTATTATTATTATTATTATTATTATTATTATTATTGTTGTTGTTGTTGTTGTTGTTGTTATTATTATTATTATTATTATCTCTGTTTATGTTATTTTTATTTCTATCATTTTCTCTATATATATATATATATATATATTATTAATATCATTATTAATATCATTATTACTATAGATATTATTACATAAGAAAGGGAAATAATAAATTCAAAAGGAAATTGAGAGAAAGAAGAAAGAGTATTTCTCTCTTATATAATTATTATAAATTTTATTTTGTTTTGAAGTTATAATTTGTTTTTTTATACAAAATTATCATTATTAAATAAATTAACTATTAATTTTTCGAGTAATTGATTATCATGTATAAATTTGTGCAGATATTTGACTTTTAACTTTCTGATTCATGCATTAAGTAAAGGTACCAAATATTTTTATTACTCTTATTTAATATACTTTTCCCTCAACATCATATAAATTTGATAAAAGTGCTTTTAAAAATCACATAAAATGATATGTGAAAATATTTATATAACTGAGTAGCACGAGTTCACTATTGATGTATTTTTAATCTGATCAAATAACTGTTATGATGGGGCTACCCAATATCGAGAGGCATAAGGAGCCTATAATAATAAGCCTTTGATGGGACAGGTATAGAGAGAAATTAGAATAAGTAGCACAAAATAGAACTCCTTTTTTCCTCAATTTTGTATTTATCCAATAAAATCATATTTTTGCACCATATATCAAATGCTAAAACTCTTTATTTATTTTTGTAACTGCAATTATTTTTATATTAAAGTTTCAGTGCAATTAAAATAGGCTTGTAGTGATAAATTTGTACATTTTTTTTTCTTGTCAAATTATTGATTGTTTTGCTTATTATTTAATTACAAAGTTGACATCTATCAGTACTAAATTTCACAACTAATTAGTATTCAAATGCTCGCACTTTCGAATCGAGCCCATACTAGGTGCTCATCCTATAATAAAGGCGTTAAGGTTCTTACAGTGTTGATACTTCTACCTGCTAATTTAGTACTTTTAAGTTTGTTTAAAGTTTATAACTATTTATTTTTCTTAAATCCTTGTGATCAAAACTTTGTAATATTTCTAAATTAATAAATGTCTTATATTTGATGCTTACATATTATGTCTTTTAAATCACTCAATATGATCATGCGGCTAGGGGACTACCTCAAACCTTTGATGAATTAGCTCCCGGTAACCCAGCATCGACTCCCCACAATGGCACACCCTAATGCTTGTTTGGGGCTCCTTAGTGCACTCTAGCACCCGTGGTTCAACTTGTGGTGCCTAAATGCTCCTTAGCACCTGCTAAAACACTATCATGAATTTTAGCAGTGCCCTAAGTAAATTTAGGGGTATTTTGGGTCATTTTGAGTCTAATTAGGCTTTGGGTATTTAAAAAAATATGTGATGGATATTTTGTATTCTAAACATTAATCTATTGGAGTGTGGAGGCTGCTTCTTCTTTCAACCTAGAGTGAGACTTGAAGATAAATTTGAGAGAAGAAGTTTATCAGGAGGTTGTGGTAGATCCTTCTTGCTCTTGAGAATATAAAACTCTCTGTAACTCTCAAACCTTCTTGTTCATAGTGGATATTTTCTTGGTGGTGAGCTGAACTACAAACTATAGCAGCCTTATCTACTACTGAGGCGGAGTGCGCCGCCATTGCTATGATGAGTAAGGAGATGATTTGATTGAAGAACTTTTTGTAACAACACTAACCCTAGTGTTATTACCTATCAATTAGTGAGATATTTGATTATAATCATTTTTCTATTTGTCTTATAATAGTATTAGGAATCTACATTTTAAATTTTATGCAATTTGGAGATTATTTGGCAATTTTCAACATTTCTTAGTTTTCTAATAATTCTGAGAATGCTAATTTATTTAGATCTCAGAATCGAAAATGGAGTCCACCATTAGACTCACCACACCCAAATTAGCTATGAGTGGTACTTTGGAAGTGTTTGGAAGTCGTCGAATTTTCCCCGAATATTTTAATAATATTTTAAATACTCAGAAAATTTGAATAATTAAATTGACCTTCGATCAAAAATCTGATTATATTTTTGAGTTCCCCACACCTCAATAAGGTAAGGGTGAATTTTTGGGATATTTCAGAGTGCGTTTGCTTATTTTATTTTGAGTGATAAATCATGTTTAAATTAAAGAATTAAATAAAATAAATAAAGTAAATTATTATAATCATTAAAGTTTTTCCCAAGGACACTAAATTAGAAATGCGGGGATCAACTGTTCAGCTTAATGCACGAGACAGCAAGCCTTTTCAATCGCATCTGTCGAACACCTTTAGATTCCAATCCAACGGTGGGTTCGCGTGGATCAAATCTGGCCACTGGATCTTGCGCCTGATCCAACGGTTCTGACGGGTTCCCTGTACGTCATCTCAGGCATGATCATATCGCTAGGAGGAGGACGGTCCTTTATGCCAATGGAGTTGTCGGTATCCTTTAGCCTCTTTTCCTATCCTAAGGGTTTTTGGCACAAGGATCATCAGAGATCACTTCTGAGGGCTAGGGAGGTATTGAAGAAGAGAAAGGAGAGAATAAAAAAATTGTTAACGCTGACTTCCTGCCGGTGAATTGAATTAAACAAGAATTCTAGGTATTCATTTCCTCAATTACACCTCAGCTTGATTCTTCCGTTCAATTTAATTAACTCCTGTATTACATGTAAGCTTATTAAGGTATTACTAAGTCTAATTGAGCTCAGATGCGTCAGGTTAGATTTAAGGTTTCCTTTTCCTTCCCAAATCTGAACTGCTAGATCTAAGGCATCACTTTTGTAGTTTCATTACATACCATCTAACTCTGGTTCTAGTCCTGAACGAATGGCTTCGGTGAACCCTTCTCGCCGGTGTGCGGGCTACGTCCAGAAGTAATTGCAACTGGATCGGTGAGCAAACCCTAAGTGCGTCTATGCTGGAGGAGTCGAGGAAGACACGGTTCGACTCGATTAATTTACGATCCGTGTTCTTTATTAGAACCGGACCGGTCCATATTATTAAATCGCGGTCTGCATTTTATTTAGACACGGGTCCCGTGTTAACAGGTGGCACTCTTAGAAGTTGTCGCGTGTCAAGGCGGTGTATTAACTTCTGTGCCGCAATTAATTCCCTCATCTTCTGTGCTGACATGAAATTCTGGAAAGTGTTTATTAAATGTCGTGCATTTAAATCAAATTTTAATGATTAATTTAATTAATTTGATACCACCTTCAAATTTCATTTATAGTTAACTTTAAAAATACTTTACTAAATAATACAATATTATATACCATTTTGATCATGTAAATGAGTAGATTAATAATATGTAATTTAATTTATATTTTGATAAATATTTTAATTAGTCAATATTTAAGATTAATTAATTAATTCCAAAATTTAATTCATCATTTCATGTGACATAATTTGATCATTTAATGTCCAAAGTAATTGATCAAATAGTCCATTTCACTTACAAAAATATGATGAACAATAATATGAAATCAAATTTAACATTTAAACCCTAAATTTTATAATCACTTTTTAACCCTAATTAGGAGTGTGGGGTCCCCCGTACTAATAGTAAGAGTACAGTACTCCAACTGTGGTAAATCCCCAACTTAAATAAAGTCGGGTGAAACCCAACCTGCCTTAAGCCAAGGACTTGTCACCTGATACAACTATAAACATACATCGATACATATCAAAGTAGCGGAAGCAGGGAACAAAATGTAACATCCATAGGCATAACAGAGTATATAAAAACATGGAAGTAGTAGTAGTAACTCAGAACAAGTGCAGAAAGTAAAATACATCCAGAATTTAATTATTATAAACTGAATTTAAGAGAAAATATAAAGGTCTCTCAATCTCACTGAAATAAAAATGCAAATCTATCTAAACTGCATCGGAATGATCCTCCTCCTGAACTGGCTCCTCTCCTGCAGCACTACCCATGAACAAGTCTGAATCTAACATTTATTGGTATCACAAATGCTAGGGCCCATCTAATAAAATAAAAATATTACAGTTAGACAATTGTCTAAGTACATTTTAGGTTATTTTAAATGAACTGATTAATCTAACGTGCAAGCAATTATGGGGTGCAATAAGCTATACAAGAAATGGGATAACTATAAACTATCCATTTATAACAATCAACAAGTATGTGAAATAACATAAAAGAAACATGAAAGTAAGCAAGGTGAAGCTAAAAGCAAAAGTAACTGCAACTACTGTAATAAATCTGATCCTAACATGATTATGATCATATTAAAATATTCTGAGTATAAAAGAACACAAGCACTGAATATAACAAGAAATTCTAATATTCTAAACATGCCAATATATATAGCTAATCCATAAGAGTATACATACAACATGCAAATTTATATGAAAAGGAAAGACCAGTGAGACATATGGCAAAAAGAAAAAAAAAACAATCAAATATAACATAAAGCCACTGAGACATGTGACAAAGCAAGCCAGTACTATAAGTAAGGCCACTGAAGCATGTGGCAAAGCAAAAAAAAAACTAAAAACTAAGCTAGAGTAGTAGTAAGCCTAAGACATAATACTGCCATACCAGACAATAGGCCATACAGGATCTCTGAACTGAGAGTTCAACTATAACCATCCTAGACATCCAATACTCTAGGCCTGAAGTTGAACTTATAAAATAAGTCTATAACCATCCTATATATCACGCTAGGCTTGAGACTATTCTATAATAATACAAGAACTAAAGAGGCAGACTAAGCTAGAATATATTCTACTAACTGAGAGCACTGCAAGAACTAGATGAATGATATGCTTTACAAACAATAACTTAGGATATATCATCCATATCCTAAGTTCTCCTATTATGCTCAAGAAATAAGGCTCAATATCCAAGGTATGTCAAGCTATCAAGTCAAAGTAAGCAAGAGACTCAATTTAGACTTATGTAATATCTGTGGTTATTTAATTTGTCCAATCTAATTATTTTGAGAAGATACAAGTTTAGGATCTCCAATATCCAGCTATCGAGTAAAATCTCAGATTTACGATCTTAAAGTTAATATTAGAACTTAGCAAGTTCTAATTCAAAATCATATGATGACTATAAGGTTTAAACAAATGAATTACAACCTAATTATTAATATTTGTTTTTCTCTATTACCCAAATCTTGATTAAGTAAACCAAGATTTAAGGATTTTGGACTTAAACTCCACCTTAGTGTTCAAATCCTAAATCCAAGGTGATGTCCTAATAAGGATCTAAGGTTCATACTTAATACCTAAGTTACAAATAAAGAATCCTATAAGCTAAAAGATTCAAGAACTAAGAACTTAGTGAAAGGCTACTCTACTTATTATAAGATAAAATAATCAATTAAGAATTTGAGTATCTAAGATCTATATCCAATCTTTTAGGATAATTTCATTATCCTATAGATTAAATCAATCCTATACTCATATGGAAGGCTTCAAAAAGATTAGACAATAAATTATTTAAAGAAGTTCAATTGGGGATAGTTCAATGCAAGTAGAATATCTAAAGTCTAAGATCTAAGATTTGATCACTTTAGACTTAAATTAGGTTTTCAACTATGACTTTACTAAATGTGTTTCTTTTAAAATTTAAGCTTATGAACTAACTTAATTGCACTTATCAAATTAAGATTTAACATCGAAAATTATTATATTTAATTATTAAGGCAAAGTGACCCCTTTTTATAATCACTTAAGATCTAAATGTCTTAATTAAGGATAAATGAAGATTTCTTAACTTAACATTCATATTATTAACATCATTAATCTAAGAGTTCAGTAAAATATTAATAATCTAACTAAGGGTATTTTACTGAATTTTCCAAGGTTTGAGGGGCACTTAAGCACATTTTGGTCAAAATAACCAAAATACCCCTCTTAAGGCTAAATATGGGATTTTAGAATTTAATTATCCAAATTACTTCTAATCTATTTGAATGTATTTCATATTGGTTAATGAAGTGGAAAACACGCGTATCTTAGGTTTTGACAACCTAATTAAGCTAATTAACACTAATCACCTATTTAAGCCAATTAGAGTGATTAATGAATTTAGAGCATTCTAGGGCAATCCAACCTTACCCATAAGTTCTAATATACTTAAGATATCATTAGGAATTAACTTACCCAAAATCAGAGGCTGAATCATGACTTAGTTCACTAATCCTTAATTAGGGTGATTAAGGGATGATTAACAAAATAGGTTTCCTAAATTACTTTTCATGGTCTACTTAGGTTCCTTAGGATTAAATGAGCAATCAAAGCCCTTAATCAATCAATTTGGTTACTAATTGAATTTATTATGATTTAGTTAAAAACAGAAAAGAATTAGGCAATTATTTTAAATCCAACCATTGGATATATGATTTTATTTTATAACTAGATTCCTTGCATTTTTATGATTCAAATGGTATATTGGATCATACCATTTAGATTAGTATAACTAAAGTTATTCAAATAATATATTATGTATTTTTATTTAAATAAAAACTATAAGAATTTGATTTATTAAATAATAACCATAGAAAATGCAATCCTATAATTCGCTATTAGCGGTGGCCCAAAATCAAAAGACGTGGGTCACGGGTCAGCCCGAACCGTGACTTCATTTTCCTCCTCTTGATGGGCTCCACCTTAATGGAATTTCCACGTCGAAATTCTCCACGCTCCGGCCACGCCACGCCTAGCTCTCGACGGCTACACCTTTAGGAAGCTCAGACACATCGATTAAGGTAAGAACCCCCATCTGGGTCCTTCTGGATCAATGGGATGCTACTCGACCGAGGCACCTTAGTACATACGATTAGGGTTCGCTGTGAGGAGATAATTCTCCTCACAGAAGCCATTAGTCGATCGGGGCTCAATGCCTACACATTCAGGGAGGGGAGGTGAGTCAAACCCCCATGGTTTCATAACCCAAGGTGCAGCCCATCATTGGGTTCTTACTCGGACTCAGTCATGGCTCAGCCACTGGTTCAATCGATCGATACGATCAATTCGAGCTAGCTTAGCCCCAGGCGACAATCACGACTGGTTCCCTAAGTGGATACGGCTAGCTAAACGACATCCAGAGGCTTAATTCAGAGACAGAAGAGAGAATTGAATCAACAGAATTCAATGGTAGAAGGCTGTACCTGAGGATGAGTTGCAGGCTCGGTCGAGGGAAAATGAAGTGTCTCCAAGCTTCATGGATGACAGACGAAGGTTCACAGGGGGTCTGAACACTAGTTGGGCCCTCTATCAGCTGTTCTAAGCTTCAGGAGACTTCCGAAAATCGCCGAGGTGAGACGGAAGCTCCAGGAACTTCAGCTGCCAATTGAGGGTTCACAGTGAGCAAAGGGACTCATTACAAATCATTGGGGGTATTTATAGGCAGAAGGAGGCCCTGGGGGTAGATACCATGGCATGGCTTGGGATGAAGGAGAGGCTCGGCCTAACGGTCATGAGCAATTTGGGGAGTCCACTGCCAGTAGGAGGTCGCACTGAGGGCAGAAGGGGAAAAATTCATGGCTTTCCCATACTGCCACGGGGGCTGGGAGATGCCGGGCTGTCGCGTGGGACCAGACACAGATGGGCGAGAGGAAGGGGATGATCCACAACACTCGGGGTGCTCTGGGCCGTCTGATTGATCATCCATCGAAGCGGGACGGCCCTGATCTCCCGACACTTAATGAACGATCGCAGATAAGGGGTCGGTCGTTGGATCAGTTCGGGTGATCTAACGGTTGATTGAGGATACTTACGGCGGATAGCTAGATGCCGTCGGATTAGGATCTCGAAACCGCGGAATGATCGAGATGAGACGGGTCTTGATCTAAAGCACAACCGTTGGATCAGATCCACGGAATGGACGGTCCGGATGGCGCCCGTGGTTTGAGATCAGCTGACTGTTGGAAGAGAGTATATTTGCAATTAAAAATTATTTAAAACCCTAAATTGCAATTGAACCAATTAGATCCAAAATGTCTCTAAATGACCTCCAAAAATTCCCAAAATTTCACCTTTAGCTAATTTGGGGGTGGGAAATTCAAAAATAAAATCATATTTTGATTTGGAGATCAATTTAATTTAGATATTTTCCAGGGTTTAAAAATATCCAAAAATGCCAAAATTTCCATTTTAGCTCCAATTGATTTCAAACTTCTAGGGTTAGGTTTAAATGACCCATTGAATCTAATGGAATCAAAATTAAGGCTTGATTTAGCTTAATTAATCTAGATTTAGCTATGATAATAACTAGGGTTGTTACAAGAAGTCACAAAAACCCTTAATTTTTCAATGTTGTCCAAATTTGCCATATTTAGTGTATCTTTTCTCCTTATGTTATAAGGATTTTAATTATATGCATATTAATTTTATTGGACAACAATTAGTGATTTTAGGTTGTTGACTCTTAATTAAGTGTTATTGTGATAATTCAAATCTCTTAGATAGCATGTTTTAGGTATTATAAAACCCTAGCATAACTAATATGTCACATTTATTATTCCTCATATCAAATAATATTACTTATGTTTGAGCTTAGTTCTCATTTTCTACTTATGTGAATCAATTGTAAATTATTTGATTTACCTTTCAACCCTAAGGTAGAAACCTTAGGATTGATTTAAACATAAATTTTAGTTGATCCCTAGAACTATTTATTACATTCATTAAGTGTAGTTAGCCTTAATACTTTTGTAACTATAGATTATTGAATCAACTAGGACTAGCCTTTAGTGATTAGACTAAAGCTTAGTTATTTATTCTAATCCTTAAAGTCTTCAAAATATTCCTTTAAGAGCTAATAATAGGAATCCCTAATTTACTTAGAGTAATTTAGGAATCCTATTGAATTCCTTAAATTGCAGTTATTAGAATACTTAGAACTTGTAGTTTTTAAATCTCATCTTTTATTTACTTTAAACATTTCATCTTATTATAACCTAGCTATAATAGTGTTTGATTTGATTAGAACCTTCAAGTTATAACTTAGCTAGGGAACTTGTGGGGACCCGTACTGGTAATAAGAAAGTATGGTGCTCAAACTGTGGCAAATCCCCAACTTAAGTAAAGTTAGGCGAACCCAACTTGCCTTAAGGCAAGGACTCATCACCAAGTGCTATAACATTCATCAATATAAATATCAAAGTGGCGGAAGCAATATAAAATAGAGTAACATCCACAAGCATCATAGTAGGAAAAGAAAATGCAGTATAGTAATTCATCACAATGCAGAAAGTAAAGTACATCCAAAAAGTTAATTATTACAAACTAAAATGAATAACTGAAAATGAAAGACTCTCATCCTCACTGAAATAAACAAGGCAAGACTAGCTAAACAGTAGTTGGAAGGTCCTCCTCCTAAACTGGCTCCTCCTCAGTGACACTACCCACGAATACGTCTGAATCTAACATTTGTCAGTATCACAAATGCCAGGGCCCCAGCCAATAAAATAAAAAGTTTATAGTTAGACAATTATCTAAGTACATTTTAGGCTATTTAAAGTGAACTGAATATTAAAGGATATCACATTTAATTTAACTACACCTGCCAGCAGTAAAGGTGCAACAAGCTATGAAAGAAATGAAATACTATAAACTATTCAGTTATAGCATGCAACATGTATGTGAAGTAACATACCAAACACTAAATAAGCAAGGTAAGGCTAAAAGCAAAATAACTGTAACTACTGAATAAACATGATCTTAACATGATTATGATCAAAGTAAAATATGCTGAGTATAAAAGAACACCAGTATGGAATACAATAAAATTCTAGCATCCTAAACATGCCATTCATACATATATCTAGGCCATAAAAGTATACATACAACATGCAGATTAATATGAAAAGAAAGGCCACTGAGACATGTGGCAAAAGCAAAGCAATGTATAACATGTAAAGCCACTGAGACATGTGGCAAAGCGAGCAAATACAGAAAATAAGGCCATTGAAGCATGTGACAAAGCAAACCAGAAAACAATGCAATATAGCTAAAGTAGTAATAAGCATAAGTTCTAGTACTGTCATACCAGCCAATAGGCCATACAGGGCCTCCAATATCAATCAATCAATCCCCAGCCTAGCCATCCAAATATGCTAGGTCTGAGTCCAGTCTATACAATACTACTACTGAAGAGGCAGACTAAGTTAGGTCATATTCTACTAACTGTAAATAAAACAAAACTGAATGATATTAAATTTCAATACTAGCTTAGGATGTATCATCCATATCCTAAGTTTTTCCTATTATGCTCAAGGAATAAAGCTCAAATACAAGGTGTGTAAGGCAATCTAGTCAAAGTAAGCAAGAGACTCAATTTAGACTTATATGATATCTGTTGTTGTCTAATTACCAAATCTAATTACTCTGAGAAGGTACAAGCTTAGGATCTCCAATATCTAGCTATCGAGTAGAATCTCAGATTTACGTCATTAAAGTTAAATATTAGAACTTAGCAAGTTCTAATCCAGAATCATGCGATGACTATATAGTTTAAGTAAGCAAATCAACAACCTAATTTTTATGAATACTTCACTATCTACCCAAATCTTGATCAAATGAATCAAGATTTTAGAATTTAGAACTTAAACCCTATGTTGAGTTCAAATCCCAAATCATAGGTGATATTCTAAATAGGATCTAGGTTTCTCACTTATTACCTAAATTTGAAGGTAAATAATCCTATAAGTTGAAAGATTCAAGAACTAAGATCTTAGTGAAAGGCTATTCTACTGATTATAAGATAAAATAATCAATTAAGAACTTGAGAATCTAAGATCTATATTCCATCCTTAAGATAACTTCATTATCTTATTGATTGAATCATCCTATACCCACATGGAAGGTTTTCAAAAAGGTTAAATAATCAATCATTAAAGAATTTCAATTGGAGGTGGTTTGATTCAAATTGAAGATCTAAGTCTAAGATCTAAGATCTAAAGATCTGAAGTTTGATCACTTTAGACTTCTAATTAGGGTTTTGACTTAAAAGTTTCCATTTGTGATTTTCTTTAGAATCTAATTTCATAATTAATTATAAGGATCTTATTAAGGTAAAAATTGACAATTTCCAGTATTAGATTAACATTAAACCCATTTTGACCTTCTTGGTCACTTAAGATCTAAGGGTCTAAGTTTTAATCACTTTAGACCTTAAGCTAAGATTTTACTTAGACATTTCCAATTACTTTTATTTTAACACTTAATTCTTAAGTTATCTTAACTGAACTTATTAATGAGATAATTGACCATTTCAATTATTAAACTTAAAGTTTAATATCATAGGATCTTTATGAGGAATGCTTAAGGTTTAGGTATCTTAATTAAGGAATTAATGAGACCTTATGGATTGATGATTATTATTGTTCTAGGATTTTAGAGAACATTTCTAATCTGTGTTATAGTGGTTTACTGAAATTTTCAATCCTTAGAGAACACTAAATCATATTTTGGCCAAAATGACCAAAATGCCCCTCTTAAGGCTAAAATTGGGATTCTAGGGTTTTATTGTCCAAATTTGTTCTAATCTATTTTAAAACCTTTCATATGACTAAATGAAGTGGGAAACACCCTTATCTTGGGTTTTGATGATCTAAATGATCTTGATTAGCACTAATTACCTAATTAAGGCACTTAGGGTGATTAGTGAATTTAAGGCACTTTAGGGCAATCCAGTCTTACCCTTAGGTTTTACTAGGTTTAATATAATATTAGGAACCATCCCTACCCAATGCAGAGGCTTAATTAGGGTTTAACTCACTAATCCTTGATTAGGGTGATTAAGGAGTGATTAAGAAAATTAATTATCCAAAAATTAATTTTAAGGGTTTGGAATTGTCCCTTAGGGTACAAGGAGCAATCAGAGTCCTTAAACTCACAATTTGGATATTTAGCTGATTTTATATGATTTATTTAAGAATAGAGAAGGTTTGGCAAATAATTTTTAATCCAACCATTGGATCTAAGATTTTATTTTATATTCAGATTCCTTGAATTTTTCTGATTCAAATGGTATATTGGATCATACCATTTGGATCTGGATAACTAAAGTTATTTACTTAATTTATTCTGAATATTTATTTAAATTAAAACTATAGGGTTTAATTTAATTAATTTCGTAATCATTAAAAATGCTATCCCATAATTATTAATTAGGCGCGACCCAAAATCAGAACCGCGCGGGTCACAGGTCGGCCCAGCCCAGAACCCGTGACTTCGTCTTCTACCTCTCGACAGGTCCCGAGCCCGTCGAATTTCAAAGCCAAAATTCTCGGTGCTCCGGCGACGGCAGGGGCTCAAATCAATCCCTACACGTTCCTTGAGTCAAGGCGCGTCGAATTGACCAAAAACCCCCATCTGGATCCCTCTGGATCGATGGGGTCTTACTCACCCGAGACGTTCTCCTGCGAGCCATCTCAGGTCGCCTGTGAGGGGGAAATTCTCCTCACAGGGACCTCGATTCGACGGGATGTTGATCCCTACATGTTTAGGGGGACTAGACGTGTCGAAACCCCAACCTATCATAACCCGAGGCGCAGCCAATCGCTAGGTCCTTACTCGGACTCAGCCATTGGCTCGATGGCTAGCTCAGTTGATCGATACGATCAACTTGAGCTAGCTTAGCCCTAGGCAACAATCACAGGAGTTTCCTAGGTGGCTAAGGCTGCTTAGATGACATTCAGAGCTCATTTCAGAAGACAGCAATGAAAGGAGCTTCAGAAAATTTTAATGGAGTAAGTTGTACCTCGTGTCAGGGATACAGGCCTTGCCGAGGGAAATTGAGATGCTCTTAGGCTTCCTGCAGGTCAGACGATCGAGCACAGGGGTCTAAATACCAGACGAACCCTATATCAGCGCGGTCCTAAGCTCTGTAAATGTGGGGAAATTACCGAGGGAAGGGGAGCTCCAGCAGACCTTCAGCTGGGGAAATGGGGATTCACAATGAGCAAAGGGACTCACTGTGAAGTCCCAGAGGTATTTATAGCCGCCAAGGGGTTCTAGGAACGGAGGCCAGGGCTCGGGCTTGGGAATTGGCTCTGCCCGAGGCTTCTCCCTGGTTCCCTAAATTGGGAGGGTCTAGCCCTCCTGGGTCGCCTTGCTAGGCTCGGCCACTTACGGAAGGAAGCTAACGGCCTAGCTGACCTGGCGAGGGGAGTGGCAGACAGGATTACGTGGCGAATTTCCACGAATCCTCTCGGTCGGGACGGGATCTCTGCGGGGACGAAGGTCCACAGTGGTAGGGTTCGCCTCCGCCATCTGATGCCGAAGTCGTTGGGTTTAGATGGTCTGATGTGAGGGTTTGAAATTTAGAAACGTGGAGAGGATCTCGAGCGTCTGATTTGAGATGTCGATCGGGCGGATGGGATCAGATCACGGCGCGCGAGATAAGAGCCGTTGGATTAAGCGCGCTGAGATGCGTGCTTACACATCAAGTGGCCGAAACATGCGTGCCGCTGTTGGGACCCCGCAGCGGATCTGCTGCGGTCCCGACAGCAAATCCCACAGAAATAATAATTAAATAAAATTTAATTTTAATTAATTAAACCATTTAAATTAATTCTTAATTCTTCTAAAATTTCCCAAATTCATTTTAGGATCAAATGAGCTCCAAAAATTCCCAAAAATTTACCCTTGGCTAATTTGGGTGTGAGAAATTCAAAAATGAAGTCAGATTTCAATTTGGAGATCAAAATAATTTAGGTATTTTTTAGGGCTTAAAAATAGCCAAAAATACCAAATTCTCCAATTTAGCTCTAATTGATTTCAAACTTCTAGGTTTAGGTTTAAATGACTCATTGAATCCAATGGAATCAAAATCAAACCTTGGTTTAGCTTAATTAATCTAGTTTTAGCTAGGGTAACAACCTAAGGTTGTTATAGAACTTTAGTGAATTAAACCTTAACTTCCAATTTCTTAATTTTGACATTTTCTTAATCTCAATCTCTTCCTACTAGTCACCTAAGCCTTGATTTAATTATTATAATTGAATCTTATAGTTTATGACTATAATAGAATTAGCTTCTATTTGGATTGATTATATTTATAAATCATTTTGTCATATCATGATGAATGGATTGAAACTATTATTTTTAAGACCCCAACTACGACTATTATTTACAATTAACGTGAGATCAATATCTCAAGGTTAATTAGGAACTCAAATAGCTACATTCATTAAGTAGATCATTAAAATTAGATAACTTCGGATATCATTTAGTTGTAATTATTGAATTTTTCCTTGAATGCTTGCTTAACTTGGAGCCTTATTCATTTGAATCATTCATATAAGACATTGTGCATGATTAACACTTTTACCTTAAGAACTATAGGGGTTTATATTGTTGGATAAGCCAAGGACAAGCTAATAAGGAGTAATAAGTAGATCTCACATTCTCAGAGGGTGAATGTGAGTGTTACTTATTTTGACCCCACTTTTTTTTACTTGTTAAACAAATGTGTTTAACTCCTCGCTTCATTCTGTCTTTGCCCGCAGAACGAGTATTTTCTAAAACAACTTTAATCAATTAACATATGAGATCTTCTTCAATCTTATAGATTGTTAAGACACATCATAGCTTTTAGTTATGTTACCTTCCATAGTTCTAGACTATGTGAATCTTAGACTAATAGTCTAAGATCTTCCTTCAATTTATATACTATACATTTTCTATATTTTAATATTATACATTACTTATTTATAGTTTACTTAGATTATAGTAAATATTGTTAAAATTACATTTAATTGCTTCAATATCTCTTTTCCTTACTTAGCATAAATTCATTTGAACATATACATATTTTACTTCATTTACTTTCATATGCACTTTAGTTTTTTTCTAGCCTATTTAGGATGCTTTTACCCTTGTTTTATTTGCAGGCTATGATGTATATTTGTGTGAGTATTCTAATTACTTTCATTTTTTCACACTTTTATGCTTACTTTCTTGCACCATTGCTTATGCTTATGTTGTAACTAGTAGTGATATTTAATTAAATAATAATATACTTATCCCAATCTTAAAATATACTTAAACTATTTAGTCTAACCATATTATTTATTTCTTAGATTTTTCTTATCACATTTAAATGCCAAAATATGATAGATCAAGTGCATTTGGAGGCTAATGGAGCTATACCAAGAGCAAAAAGCTGGCAGCTTCCACTTAAGAAAAAAAATTATAAAAATATAGCTTATTAATATTTGCAAGTGAGCTTTTAATTTTCTCATTTTCTATTATTTACTATTGGTTTATAATAATTAAGTCATTTAATTTACATTTACTATGCTTGTGTTGGAGCTTAGCTTTATACTTAAATACTTGGGATGTGATGAATGGATGAATGTGTATAATGGAATATTAGCTAAATCATTAATTGCATATTTACTTTGTATGTTAATTGGAATCAGTGGAATACTAGATTTCATATAGAATTGGAAAATAGTTACATATCTAAGTCGAGAATCTCTTCTTATCTCCTTATATGTATTAAATGTTATGAATTGTGCGTACTTTAGGTAGATAATTATTACACATGTATTTTCTCACCTTAAGCTATTAGAATTGGAAATGAGCAATCCCATGTAACGGATTGACTTTATTTTAAAATTAAAAATAAGCAATCTCATATACCGGATAGACTTTATATTAGAATTGTAAATGAGCAAATCCCAAGTAATGGATTAGCTTTATATTAGAACTGGAACTAAATAATCCTATATAATGGATTGATTTCATGTTAGTTTTAGGTTACTTTCTTTCAATTTAATGTTCCGTTGAAATGGAAGACTTATATGTTTAAATTTGCAGGTGTACCCTTAGCCAAATACAGTAGAAGTCATGCCAAAAATTTTAAGAATTTAATGACTTAGAATTATATTGCATGTTGTACACTCATATAACACATGTTAAATATTTAGAATTTTTACATCTAAATATGCAAGTGTTCATATCGCATTCTTTTAAATTCACATTATCATATGTATTTCACATTTCATATTTTCATAAAAATCCCTTCCATCTTAACTTAAGATCATCTTCTAAATCCTTGGCCAAACACAATATCTAATGATTTGGATTAATTTCTTCTAATCTAGTATTAGGTATTATGGTGACATATCAATGATGAGTTTAATGATTCTCAATATTGGTGTCGTCACACTTTTTGGCTGAGTTGGGCAAGGAGCAAGAGGAAGTAAAACTGCATAGTGACGATATGAGTGACATTCATCTCGCTAAGAACACAACATCTCATGCCAGGATGAAGCATTTTAAATTGAAGTACCACTTCATCCGGACACTGTTGGAAAATGGTCAATTGGCATTGGAGAAAATTCATATATCTAAGAATCCATCTAACATGCTTAAGAAGAATGTAACAGTGGAGAAACTGAATCTATGTGCTGCTTCAATTGGTCTCGGTGCATCATAAATGGGAGGGGGTGAGCCACACCACATCCTTTTGCAAGAATGGAAACAAAATTAAAGAAGATCCAAGTTTGAAGGTGGATTGATCCCAATATGTCTTCAAGTAGGAAATTATTGGGATGTAATGACCATTTAGATCATCCATGAAGGTGCTAATAAAAATCTGATGGGTTTTCGTGAGGTTCCAGGGTGTTCCGAATAAGTCAAGGGTAATTCGGGCACTCTGGCGCGCTCTACAGCCCCTGAACCCGAGGGACAGGCACCCGGACACGCCCCAACACCTAGGAATCAAGGGTGCAACACCCAAGCGCTCGCTCAATAGAGGCAAGGGTGCCCTGGCGCCCATGGAAGCTTTACCGCAGGTTTTGATGGTGCCTTAAGTAATTTTAGTGGTATTTTGGATCTTTCGAAGTCAATTTAGGGCATGGGTATTTAAGATAACATGTGAGATGTTTCCTTTGGTGAACTATAATCTATTAGAGTATATGTCTGCTGCTAGCATCCTTCTATCGTAGAGTGAGAGCAAAAAAATTTGGAAAAAAAGTTGATCATGAGGCTTTAGAAGCGAATCTTCTTGTTCTTATGACATTGATGCTCTCTCTAATTTTGTAATTTTGTTCTCCTTTCATAGTGAATTTTCTCTGTTGATGTGGTGTGGTTTTCTCATTCTTGAATTTTTCACGTAGGTCTCTCTGTCTTTGGATGCAGTTTGTGTTGTAATTTATTTTCTTGCTTGTGTTGGTTGAAATTGTATGATTCTTACTTTAGTAACATTGACCACATAAAAGTACATGGACGAATCATTTTTCAGAAGTTTTATTTTTGTGTCTTAGTTTATTTTCTTGCATATGTGATGTCCCATCTTGTTAATAGCAATTATTATTTTTATTATTTTTATTAATATTATTATTATTATTATTGTTATTATTATTTATTGGACTTGCACTAAATCGTCTAGAAGGTACACTTAGACCCCAGTAGGGTGCGTCTCGAAGCCCACTATCCACATTCAAACATGAAGCACGCGGTTTCTTGTCCCCATGTGCGTCCAGATAATTTAGAGCCGAATCAGATTAAACCAGTCATGGCCTACACCTACAGTGGTGCGCCTAGATGCGTCATGTGTGCCTAGACGATGCCAAGTGTTTATAAATACCCTCTAGCCAGCTAGCTTTATTTCAATTGTTCAAGTTTCATGTTATGCTGTCGGAATATGGTGGGGTCCTTTGTGAGCTGGAGTCAAGTATTGCATTGTGATATCATTTCACCTGAACATTGATTGTTGTAGTGACTATTGCTTGAAATATTTTGTTCTCCATAGGTAAGGTTGTGGTTTTGTAGGCTCAAGAAGATATGGCATGTTTAATTATGTAATTTTTGTGATGCGCAATTGAAGAATGTTAGACAATATTATGTTTGAAGAATTTGATGCTGTGTAAGGGCATTAATATTGTTGGGTCGCATGGTATTTTGGATGTGTATCTTATGTTATTGTGGTTTATAATTTTTAATTATTTTGTATTTTTCTTGATCTCTATCATTAAATCTATCATAGTTTGGTATTAAAGCTGGATTGAGGAATGTGAAGGTAGAATTAATTCAGAGCCAGTATATTTTATCTAATAGGGTAGGGTAGGGCTGGCTTCGAGTCGAGTCAGCCCATACTCGAACTCGACTCGAACTTGTTCGAGTTCAAGTTCGAGTTGAGTTTTATTCGAGTTCTTGTCGAGTTCGAGTCATTTCGACTCATTTTAAATAGGATTCGAGTCAAGACGTATGACTAGAACTAACTCAGAAATTTTCGAGTCGAGTTCGAGTTGAGTCAAAATGTCTCGAGTTCGAGTCGAATTGAGTTCGAATTTTGAGTTCATAGTCAAATTGACAGCTCTATGGTAGGGTGTTAATTTTTATTTATTTTGAGTCTAGTGTTGATTTTTCTTTTGAAAAATGTTACTTGGTTCTCAAACACCTTAACATGACAAGGATTTAAGATTTAAAATATGTATTTTAATGGCCTCACAAGCAAAGCAAAAGTGAATTTAATGATAATATTTTATTCCATTTAGCTCCCTAAATCTTAATCATCCATAATTTTTGGATAATATCTTTATTTTTTTAAATATTTGTTTTGATTATTTTGCTAAACTTACACAATATATACACCGATGTATATAGATAATGTGTCAATTCAATGTGTAAGTAGATAATTAGTTGAATACAATTTTTTGTGGAGCCTATATACAAAAATTAAAAAAAAAAAAATTCTATTAACCTTGAATATTTTTTAGTGTATATTTTTGTATAAAAATAACATTTTTCTTTGAGTAAAGGCAGCTCACCCAACCTCCTACTCAGGCAAGAAGTTGACCAATAAATGAAACATAACAACAGCACCGCACCTACTATCTTTCTCGTTTGCCTCTTTTAAGTTTCCAACTTAATAAACCCTCTCTCTCAGCTGCTCAGCTGCTCATCTGCTCTAAATAAATATATATTTATGCATAACTTCTGATTCAATCTTATATATACCAGACGGAGTAGTGATCACCTCTGTGCATCACCTGCAGCTAATTCCTAAAACGCATAGAAATGGCTTCCAATATTATTATGCTTTCCATTGCTTCAACCCTTCTTCTCATCCTCTCTGCCAACTTCTATGCATGTCATGCCGCCCGGCATTTGCTAGAAGACATTCCTGAAGAGCCAAAGCTCCCTCATTTCCCAGAAATCCCAGATTTTCCAAACCACGAATTGCCTCCATTTCCCGAGTTCCCTCACTTGCCTGCATTCCCTGACTTTCCCAAACCCGAACTTCCCCCACTCCCAGAATTGCCGCATCTGCCGAAGGTTCAGAATCATGAAACTACGCAGAAGGATAAAGAGCCAGAGCTGGCCGTGCCCGAGCTGCCAAAGCCAGACCTGCTCCCACTGCCCGAATTTCCTCACAGCTTTCCCAAGCCGGAGCTCCCGCCATTGCCGGAATTCCCTCATGAACTTCCAAAGCTAGAAACTGTGCATCCATAATGTTGTATTTGGTTGATTGTTGCCATGCCGACTTTTGTCTGTCATTTGTATCCTTTCTAATATTCTGTTCTGCTGTCCAGACTTTGCATGCATGGGTGTAAGTGTTCATTGTGGTGAGTTGGCAGATGATCGGCTGTCCCGTGTGTTTTACAAGCTTCAAAAATACTTGTATTTTCAATTACTCTTAGATCTTGCTTTTCTATACGTGCGAGAATTTATCTCATATATTATTGAAATAAGTAGAAACAAACTTGTGCTAAACATAAAAACCTTACATGCCAAATAGCAAACATAATGAAAGAGACAAAAAGAGGTAAGCGTCAAAGAAGGGCTTCTCTATTTTCTTTGGTTCATAGCACTTAAATTCAGTAACAACAAAGTGTAGTATCATTGTATAGTATCTTAAACGTGCCTCTCGAGCCTGTGGACCTGTCAGCCGACATTGAAATGCGAATGTATAAAAATACACAATCTCTCGAACAATAATTAGATGAATGCAGACTAATGAAGATCTTTAGAAACCAGCTAATAAACTCAATTTACCAGCAAATTGAGAACAATTTAGCAACAAAATAATTATGTCTAGTAAATAGATAAAACAAGAGTGCAAAGTCTTCTCCTTTTCAAAAAATCAAGCCAATCATGATATAGACAAATAATAGTAGCAAACTAACCAAATCAAGATTTATAGGAATGAACCCATCGCAGGAACAATCGACAGCACCCCCCTAGTAATCAATCTTGAGAGTTCAAAACGAGAGACTATAGTTAGCAAATGGAGCACTGACTAAAGCAAGGCTACTAATGAGGGCTGCAACATGAGAAGTAGGATTTCTTGAGAAGATACTTCTGCTCATAGCCAAAAAAAACTAATGTAATCAACTGTAAGAAACATCAAAAGCATGGATCTAAATTTTTGTAAAACATTATGGTAGTGAATAAGGTACATAGGTTCAGCTGCTCTATGCATAAACCAACACTCAACATACAAACAAACTTTGGTCGGCAACATAAATAGTATATGTAAAGGCCTATTCTCAAATCATCCACACAACTATCCCAAAAGAAATTAAAATCCTTAGTCTACATTGATGGCAGAGAGCCAAGAAAACCAACTATTGTAAGCATCAGTAATGATGAACCCAATAAATATAGGTTATTTAGTATTACGAATTATATTTTTCATAGGATTAGTTATGCTTTAATGCATGTTTTTGCGGAATTTCAGGAAGAAGATCTCCATATTTGATAAAGGAAAAAAATGGGTAACGAATGGCGCTCCAGCGCACCATGGTGGAGATAGCTAGAGTGCAAAGCGCCGTAGCGTGCCACGGCAGATAAATTCCTGAGAGCCAGGCGCTACAGCGCACTACAGCACGCTGCAGCGGACCTAACCCGGAAGCTGGGCGCCACAGCGCGCCATAGCACCAGACGAGTCGAAAGCCTAGCTCCACGGTGCGCCGTAACGCCCGCCGTATTTCTGCTTGAGAATAGCCTCTTAGTCAATATTGGGAAAGCCAATAAACTTAAATATTTCCACTTCCCTAAGAATAAATTGATTGCATACATTTAAAACTCCTTCATTACCAATGGAAAAAAGAAATAAAACTTAAATGCAAATTCAGCTTTCAAGAAGGAGAATGGTTGGAAGAGTTAAATGCTAGCAGGCTGATTAAAGCGTTATAAAAGAGGAGAATAAAAACTTGAAGAGGTTCCAAAAAGTTCAGTTTTAAGCTCTTAATCCAGAAGGTTGTTGGAGGAAACATGGAGGAGAGTCCTATACCTCAAGGGAGGAGAAGGCTGCAACGAAGGAAGAGGAAATGCACAGAGAGCAAGGAGCCAAGAAGATCTAAGGAAGAAGAGGTCAAGGCGAACACTATAGTTGTTCCCTAGTATTGTAGTCTAACTTTTATCCCTTGTGTTTTTTGTAAAAGCTATGCAAATGCTTGGAATTTCTTATTGCTTTTTTTGTACTTTCATTTAAATGGCAGCCTAAGCCTCCTTTGGGGATGGTTGGGTATGAGCATGTAAAAAATACATGGATGTAATTCTTGCAGTCTTCAATTCAATTAAATTTTAATTAAATCCTAAATATTTGTATCTCGTAAGAATGAATGATTGGAAATTGTGGATTTCTTGTATATATATATATATATTCAGTATACAAATCGCGTAGAGCTCAATGATCACTTAGTCCTAAGGCTGTGCATGCATGAGCGTTAATGTCGCGAATATCAGTGACAACATTTGATGTGTGAAAACAGTCCATGCACAACCTTGGACAAGTGCTTGAACATTTGAGCCATGGGGAATGTTAACATTCTCTGAGCTCTATAGCTCACTCTTGATTTATGCAAGGTAATTGAGTGTGCACTAAGCTATGAGCTATGTGATATGCTAATCTAGATTTGTTGCACATTACTTTAACTAAATCAATAGTGGATGCATGTGAGTCGAGAACCATCAATTGAGATCCATAGTTCATCCTATGTTTATGTGAGGTTCTAGAGCACTAAGTGTTATGGGTGATGTGACATAAGCCCATTTTGCATAGTAGCTCATTTCCTTAGTTAAATCAAGAGTTGATGCATGTGAGCCATTGGTACAATCAAGTTCATGTGATCTTCAACTTATAACATAGATTTTATCACTTAGACGTAAGAGATTAACTCATAAGCTAATGATCACATGAATGTCTATGTGCCGAAATTGAACTTTCTAGTATTCCATTCAGAGCACTAGATAAGATTTACTACATTTAGTAAAGTTTACTATAGAAAACTAAATCTCTTGATTATGAAATAAGAAAAAAATTCAATTAAGTTAATATTAAATTGAGAAGTAGAGTACTTGTATGAACCCATATTGTTTGCATGTTTAATACCAATACTCCCTAATTTTCCAAAAATAATTTCAATTCAAAGAAACTTCAATTTTGAAATTTCGAACCAAAGTCAAAACCAAATTAATAACTTAAACATTATTGAATTTAAGTATACTCTAGTAACAAAACTAAACATTGTTTCTAGAGTACGATAAATTTCGGGATCTTATCATCTCATATTACTTCGGACCACGTACACTTGCATGCACGCGCAGACTACGTATTTTCGATCTATCAAGTAACAATCAGTAGCTCATTGTTAGAGGGTTCCCAACTATTAAGAACTCTTAAATTCAACCATTTGTAATTAATTCTAAATTCTTAACATAAACTAGTTAAAAAAGATGCGATGATTACGCTCCTCTCAAACACTATAATTAGTAGCAATAGCAATAAGATACCCTCTTTGTAATCACTTGCCCATACCACTCTCAGCTAAGTGAGCTGAAAAATTAGGCTCAATGGAATGAGTGATCGAGTGTTAACAAGTACATTACTTTGCAACAATTTGAAACTATAAGGGAGAGAAATAAATAAATGAGCATGAGATTCTTTTTCCCCATTACCAAAAACCTAATAATTGCTAGAAACACTTTTTTATTCTAAGATATCAGCAGTCTTAAGACCATTTCTAATTGCTCATGATAACAAAAAGAATATTCCAGCTTATGTTTCTTTTGCATAATATATTTGTAACAACCCAGGTTGTTACAAGGCCGATTTGATCTAAACCTGATCGAATCAAGGCAAAAATCAAGATACTAATTTAAGTTGAATTAAATTTTAATAAAAATATCCTTAGATAAAACATAATGAAAGGATCCTACTGCAAAATCTTGAGAGCGATTGGGATCCCGGATCATCCTAATTTAATTCGTGAAGTTTAAACTTCATAAATTAATAATAAATAAAATATAAATTAAAATTAAGAATTTTTTTTATATTTAATTTAAGCATCAAATGAGGATGCTATATTTTAAGTTTTGCTAATTTTTGAGCTCTAGATTGATCATGGTGAATTTTTAAAATTTTTAGCTTAAGAAATTAATATAAAATAAAATACACATCCAAATTCGACAATTTTTGGATGTGTGCATTTGTCTCATCGAGATGCTCGTTTCAGTACTAAATTGATAATTTTTGGAGTCCGGCTGGCTATAGATCATGGCTCGAGAAATTTCAACCATTCGATTTAAATTCAACGGCTGTTTTGGGATTAAGGATTGACTTTAAATAGCTCTAACCTAAAGGGAAGTAGTCGATCGCTCTTTGTTTCAGCTAACCCAAAATTTCACATCATTCGGCTCCTCTTCTTCAGCTGCTAATCGCTCCCCTCCACCCGTCAATCTCCCCCTCACCACTTGTCGATCGCGCCTCTCCACATAAGGCTTCTATCCCTTCAACTCCCCATCTACTGATCACATATCCATTCTGCTGATTCTCCTTTGATCAGTGAAAGAGCTTCTATTTTCCTCCTCTCGGTCGAGCGGCGCAAATAAGCCGTGAGACTCTCCTTCTCCATCTCCATTCCTCCAAGCTATAACCTCTACATCTATGCGACATATAACTGAACTCTTCATCGCTGCTGAATAGCACCTCCTCCATCGTCCATGGAGAGTTTCGATCTCTCAACACCTTCCTCCATTTCAGCCAAGCGGCCGAGCACTTTGTTCCTCATCAATCGATCTTTCCTTTGACACTTTGGAGGTACAAATCTACACTTAAGATTTGTGTTGGTTCTGATTAAATGTTTAAAGCTCTTAATTTTTTTTGATGCTTGAATGTAAACCTAAATGTATTGGATTTGATTTTTCTCTTGTAATTAATATCAAGTGCATGCATGTGTTGTAATATTTAGGAAAACATCATGCATGTGTTATGTCCATTCATGAACAGTTCAAGTTAGGCTATGCATTACCCATGATATTGCTCATTCAAGCTTGAGTTAGTTTTAGTTATGCAATTGATTCAATTTCAATAAAGATGTAGAAATCCTTACCTAATATTTGAGTATAATTTCTTTGATGGCTTATAGAATCAATATTTAATGTTTTGTTTAAGTTATTAGCTGCTATCCTTGTAGATCCATATGCATGCAGCCTCCCTTGTATTGGTTAATCAATTCTGTATCAATGGCTTATGTGGATATTATAATTGCATCTCTTCTAAAATAATTAATCAAATGCCTTATGTTGGTTAGTTATCATCTTTAAAAATTATGTATAAATCATAGCTTTCATTGTTAAAAATGGGAAGAATTTAAAGTATGCTCATGTTATGTCGATTAATCATTAAAACGAAGCAACTCTTGTATCATTTGCTATAAGATCTAAAATTAGCATCTCAATCAAATATCTATGAAGCAATATTGATTATCCTTAATAATGGCATAATGATATTCTTGAGTTTATCCTAAAGGATCATGATCTTATTCTTCCATCAATCCTCTATAAAAGATGATTATTAACAAATTAATATGTTTCATCTTGTAAAATTATTCTTCAGCATACTATAGCTTAATCTTTTATCTTTAAGTTATGAAAAAAAATGAATTGAACAGGGTCCATACTAATCTAAAGAAAGCAACATTTATAAAAGTAATTATCATTTAGCCATTTTGCTTAAAAAATGCAGGTACTGTGAAGGATGCATATTGTAGCCTC
Organism: Gastrodia elata; assembly: GCA_016760335.1. Lineage (NCBI taxonomy): Eukaryota > Viridiplantae > Streptophyta > Magnoliopsida > Asparagales > Orchidaceae > Gastrodia > Gastrodia elata. The sequence continues at coordinate 42,003,895 of CM028677.1, forward strand.
ACCATAACCAAACCTTTATGCTGCAATTGCAAGTTGTTCATGCAAGGTACGTTAACTACTTAGAACTTTATTGAGTTCTGAATTCATTTAACTATGCTATTTTTCTTGAGCTCTGTGTATAGTGTGTACATCACTTGCATAGATCTTAGCCTCGTTAGTAATTGATTATTATTTGCGCACCATGAAATTAGAGCATAGGAACTCTTTGCTATTATAGGAGAGTATTACTACTTAATGAATTTTTGCAAAGTAGCATTATCAATTTACTTGAAATATTATGTTTGCACTATTAAAATGAGATCTAGATTCTAGCAAGTAATTTTGTTAATTACTATTGCATTTAGACAATAGTCATGTCATAGAATTAGAGAGATTTAATTTTAGAATTCAAAATTCTTAATGTTATCTTTTAGTCCCTTAAAATATTATTGTTTTAAGAGAATAAGGTCAAATTGTGTATAGCATAGTTTGAACCAATGATTTCTCCCATGAAACTTAATCAATAAAAGTTAGAATATAGATATTCCATTGAGTCTAATTGGATTCAATGGAACTTCATATAGATCAAAACTTAAGTATCACGTTAGATTAAATAACTTAGACTTTAGATGCTTATAATTCTAAGTTAAAAGACTTAAACCCCATGTTGGAGTTTAAAATCTTAACTTCTAATCTTGATAAATTATATCAAGATTGGTTGTAGAAATGGAAAAGTGTAAATGTAGGTCGATTGATTTATTCATTTAATTTTTGCAGGCAGTATTGTTTGATTATGATTAGAACTTGTTATGTTCTAATGTTTAACTGTATAAGGTCGGTAAATCTGGGATTCTACTTGATAGCTGGATATTGTATATCCTAAGCTTTTATTCTCTCAGAATAGATTGAATGAATTAAATTAGACAATAAATAATATCATGAATTTTTGTGTAGTTGCTTATACCTTATTTTGCATGCATTACTTTACTTGATTTAGATCCTTTTCTATTGTGGCATATCAGGTGAAACAAAGAATATTTGATGAATATTTTATGCTAGATTTGAAATTGCATAAGTCATGAACATAAGTGGATTAGATGTGTCAGATAGATCAGATAACTTAGTAAATAAGATAACGGTCTAGTTGAATGTGCCATAATTAGTCTACCTTTATAGTTTGGATATACAGTGCAGTTCAGTTTAGTACCCAAGCATTAGTATCTTGGATGATTTCAGTTCAGTACCCAAGCATTAGTGTATAGGATGTTTTTAGTTCAGTTCAGATGGATCTGTTGATCACGGTATTATTGTCCTAGAAGCTTCAGTCTTGAATCCGGTGGCTAGCTTAGCCAATTTATTTGTTATAGAAAGTTTAATATAGGCACATGTCTAATAAACAATGCTTTCAGTCAGTTTCAATTACTTTCAATTCAGTTTCAGTATTTTTAGCATTTACATCATATACAATATTTTTAGCATTTATGTGTTTTCAACTTTAGTTTTATGTACAAACATGTTAGGATGCTAGATTTTAATTCAATTTGGTTTACATTGCTTTTCATTCAAAAAATCAGCATAAGCAGAATTGATCATATTTGCTTAAGATATTTCTTGCACTTAGTAATTTTATATATATATAACTTGCTTAACTTTTTTACAACTTTGGGTTGAGGTATGTTTGCTTACCTCACATTTTATTTAAGTTATAAATGCATGATTTATAGCTTTTTTTCCCTTCTATTGATGCTTTATAGCTTCTATTTTCTTAGGATGATTTGTGATATCTTAAATTTAATTAAAATTGTACTCGTACTTAGACTTATTAAAGTCTAACCAAATTTTCTTTTTTTTTTGTATGCCCTGTCATATATGTGCATAAGGCAGATTAGGAGTTTAGGTCAGATCCAGTGCTTGGGAATTAAGCTTGATAGAAGATTAAAGTAGGGTGCAGCTTGTAAAAGAAAGTATGTGTTATTAATTCTTTTCTTATATTTAATTAAAATGTAATAAATGAGTTTTCTTATTTCGCATTAACTATATTGTATGTGAATGGATAAATGTGAAACTTTGTCTGGATGCCTTTCTTTATTTACTGTATTGCTATACTATATATGTTTATGATAGGATATTGCTCATCTCATGATTAGTATTATGGATATATATTGTTTAATACATGTGATACTAATAACAACCACCACCTAATCTTAGTTGAGTTAGTGATAGCTCAATGACGGTCAAGAGGCGGCCGTCACAGTTGGTATCAGAGAGATCCATAGGGTATTAAATAGGAGCAATGTTCCTATCTACCTGATGGTTCAATCTTGTGCTGAGCAAGAATAGGGAAACATTAGTAAGTAGTGGTGAATCCACTGTCCATTTAGTACAAACTGAAATATCATAATATGGGGAAATTCATCTTGAGACAAAAATATTGAAACCATAGGGGGTTAAGAAATGGAGTTGACTTAATGGTGTTAGGAACACAATACATGTGACCATTAAGGAGACAAGCTCATTAACCTACTTAGTTGGAGAAAATAGTAGTAAATTGCAGAATATAAATAGGAGTTTGAATTTTAAATGTTAATTCCACCCAAAATCATAAGAGCATTATTCCACTACACTTTATAAACTAAAAACTTACTAGATGAACATGATAGTATTTCTAAGTCAGTGACTAAATCACAATAATATACAAGAAACTAACAAATGTAAAATCTATAGATTTGGCCACAGACAAACTTAAAGAAATTGCATTTGTAGTAGCTTTTTTAAAATTAATTGGTGATTCAGTAAAACTACCTTTTTGATCAATATGATATTTGATCTTTTGTTAAATCTAAATTAATATATATAGTTCTTGTTGAATTTATACAAACGAATTCTACCCTTTAGTTTTTCACAAATCTTAAAATATATAAAGAGTTAGAAATATTGGTAGTAATTAGGAAGGTATGTCAAAGTCATAGTTCAATTTAGCTCAACAATTCTAAATATTTCTAACTTAGTTATATCCTCAACATTAAGCCTTTGAGTGAGTCAATGTATGATTTTATCCAAAACTATACATCATGATAATAAAAGATGATAATAATGAGATAGTCTTGGTCTATACCATAATTAATACAACTATTTATATCTAACATTATCAGTTTTAGAAATTAAATAATGAATGTAAGACTTCTATATGTAAATCATCAAGAAAATGTGTAGTTGTTGTAACAACCCGAGTTGTTACTATAGTTGATTAGGACTAACCCTAAGCCTTAAATATAATTATAAGTGCTAATTAGGTCAAGTGAAGTCAACCTCTGAGACCTAGTCCAAATCAGGAGTCAAACGAATCGAATCCTGATTTCTAGAAATCTAGAAACCCTAGAAAATTGACCTATTTAAATTGACCTCCGATCAAAAGACGGACACTATTATTACGTTCCGGACCCCAAATTAGCTTGGGGTGAAGTTTTCGTGTCAATCGGAAGTCGTCGAAATTTCGACGAATATTTTAATAATAAAAACAAATACCCCGGAAATCGAGGTATCAAAATACTCGTCAGATCGAAAATCCGACTTCGCCATTGAAAATATTATTTTTTCTAGAAAATATGTTCAAAATTTTCTAGAAAATTTAAAATAATAATATTTAATTAATTACTTAACGGCCGCCGTTAAGTAATTAACGGATCCGTCAACTGTAGCTAACGGCGCCATCTCAGCCGTTGGATCGCGCCCGGATCCAACGGCTGCGGAGCCGTCGAGGACGACGGCTCCGTCCCGCGTGCCACGCGGCATCCCTCCACCCCGCTCGGCCAACCGGAGCCCTCCTCGGCCTCGGCGAGGTCGCCGGCCTCCCTTTAAAGCCTTCGGCAGTTTCTGGGCTCTGGGTTTTGTGAACCCGAGCCCAGATCGAGCCCCGAAGCCCCGTCCGACCGCGAGCCGTCCGAATTCAGGTACTGGATCTCCCCCCTCTCGTATCCAAACATTGCAATTATTGATTCGAATTGTTATCCCCTGAGCCCGATTGATGATCCATCGGCTCGGATCTAGGTTAGCTCAACCGGATCGATCGGATTAACTGATCGATCCACAGTAGTTTCTGTTAAACCCGTAAACCGAAACCCTAGAAAATTAGGGTTCCGTTTTGCCGCCGATCCCGGCCACCTCCGGCGTGTAGCCCTGGTCGAGGGCTACTGTCTGCCGTGCGGGCCGAGGTGGTCCAGCACCGGGAAGGCCGGCAAAAGTCGTGCCCTAGCCCGGCGCCCTCGGGCCGTCTCCTCGAAGGAGACGAAGTCTGAGTCGGGTCGGGTCGACCCGAGCCCGACCCGCCTGAGCCGGGTCCGCGTCAGCCGGGTGGGGCCCACCACGCCACATCGCGCCCTCTGGGCCTACCACGTGTCCAGTGGGACCCACCCACCGAAGCCGCGACCCTTCGGCTTCGGCCGTGGGGCCCACAGTGCCACGTGGCAGCCGACAAGCCATGTGTCACGTGGGGCCCATAGCCCGAGCCCGCACGGCGGTTCGGCTCCCCAGTGGGGGCCACAATGCCACGTGGCAGCCTCTGGGCCCGCCACGTGGCAAGTGGGACCCACTGCCCCAGCCCGCGCGGCGGTTCGGCACCCCAGTGGGGCCCACAGCGCCACATGGCAGCCTCTGGGCCCGCCACGTGGCAAGTGGGACCCACTGCTCGGTCAACCGCGGTGGTTCGGCTTCCCGTGGGGCCACAGTGCCACGTGGCAGCCTCCGGCAGTGCCACGTGTCAGGTGGGGCCCACTGCCCAGTCACAGAGCTGACTCAGCCCCTGTGGGGCCCATAGTGCCACGTGTCTAGTGGAGCCCACTATTTGTTAATTAAATTATTAATTAAATTACTATTAGTGTTAATTAATTACTATTAATGATTAATTAATTACAGTTAGTGGTTAATTAAATTAGGATTAGTGTTAATTACTTTTGAACAGTAACCTTAATTAATTAAGTATAATTAGAGATTAATTAGGGTTAATTAAAAGTTAATTAAACTTTAAACAGTAATTAGGATAATTAATTATTATTAAACAGAAAAGTATAATTAATTAGATATTAATAAATAAGTAAGACTAATTAAATAGTGATTAGCACTAATTACTTTGCTAAAGTAAAATATTAATTAAATAATAGATTAATTAATGTTAATTAATAATTAAGCCTAATTAATCACAGATTAATTAAGAATTAATAATTTTAGAAATTTTATATAAAACTTTAGGAATGAACAGTAAAATCATTTAATTTGAATAATTGAACAGTAAAATAATTCAAATTGTATTTTTGAATAGTAAATTTTAAAAGTTTAATAACTTTTTATAGGATGATCCAAATATAGCCAATATAGGTCTTAAAATACTCAAAAAATGTATAGAACTAAATAACTTAATGTAAAAATTTATTTTGGGGTACGTATAATGAGGTAACATTTTAGGACCTATTTAAAGCCTCATAACTTTTTACTCGGTTATCGAAACATAGTCAATATAGGTCTTAAAATGCTCAGGAGAGCGGCCCCATCACCGTAGTAGTATTAGTTTTCTTATTTGGACATCAGGATATTAAGTCAACCCTAGAATTTAGAGTTGACTTTAGTGAAAAATGACCAAATTGCCCTTGGAATTCAAATGGCCATAACTTGGTCAAATTAACTCCAAATTTAAAAATTCAAGAAGCTATCTAACCTAGAATTCCAATGTTATCAGTATACTAAAATAATATTTAGGATCTGAACCCTAGAAATTTAGGTAAATGACCAAATTACCCCTAGCCTTATTTTAGTCATAACTTGACCGTTTCTCGCCCAATTTAGGCGTACTTACTGTCTATCTTTAAGTTAGACAGAAAGGAATCAATTGGAACTAAGAAAGTTCAATTCTAAACCCTAAGTCAAAAGTTGACTTTTGACCCTTAAAATAGGGGCAAAATAGTCATTTTGCCCTAAGATTGGGTTAAGTGCCCCTACCCTTTAGATGACATTCCAGAACCCTAAAACTAATATTATAATCTTCTTAGTATCAATCAAGTGAGTGAAATCAACCCTTAAGTTAGATTCCAATAATTTCTGTTAAGTCTTAAGCACTATACCTTAAGGATCTTTCTTGAGAATAGGAATAAATCATAGGTTAGAATTCATTCGTTGGGTAAATTGGGTTACCCAACGGGTGAAACCTTGGTTTATTAGTTTCTATACTTTCTTTTATTTTACAACTCATTCTGATTATTTTATCTTTTATCTTTAGATTTAGGATAGGAGATTCATCCTATTAAGTTTGATTACTTAATAGGATTTGCCTTAACTAGTAGATCACTTATAGAATAAAACCTAGAACTTAGGTCTTATCCTTTGGATTATGTGATTAAACCTAATTCTCATAGTGTTTAATCCATAATCTATATGTTTAGAAGATCTTGATCAGATCTTAGTTAGAACATCTAAATTTACAAAACTAGGACGTATGATTCATTTATTTAACTCATAGTCATCTATCTGATAGAACTAGATTAGAACCTAATCAGTTTTAATCCTTTTTAACTTGTAAGGATGAGTTTCTGAGTTACACTCGATAGTATAAAAATGGTGATCCTGAACTTGTGTAACTTGGAATAGTTAGAAGGTTAAGTAGAAAACAAATGATATCACCACATTTAGTAGAGTCTCTTGCTTACTTTGATATTTTGTTGCTATGCATTTCTTGTATTTCTGTGCCATATTTCTTTGAGCATATCATATAAGACATTTGATGCATGAATAAACTGTTAGGAAAATATGGAGACTCCTTAGATTCCTTGTGAAAATATTAAAGTGATTAATGAAAAGAAGATGATTATATGAGCTGCCTCTCAGATATTTCCTTGTTTCCTAGCCTCCTTATATCGCTAGGGGAAGGACCTGTTTTGTTGTGTGCCTAGTTTACTAGCCTCCTTATGTCGCTAAGGGTACACCGTTGGTGCCTTAGCCGTACTGGTGTTAAAGTTGCCTTGTATGCTTAGTTTACTAGCCTCCTTATATCGCTAGTGGCATACAGTTGGGCCTTAACCGTACTGGTGCTAAGACCCTTCACTTGCTTTGTGTGCTTATTTGCCTAGCCTCCTTATGTCGCTAATGGTACACTGTTTTATGACTTAACCATGATGGTGCTAAGCCTCTTTGGTATTCGATGGGCTAGAGTAGCTCTTTTCTATATGGCAGTCGATGCACGTATGGCTTTATATGCAGTTATTATTGTTTATTTTTCAGTATTCTATTCCGTCAGCTATTTTCTTGTACTATTTTTATATATATTTAGGATGTTAAAACTTTGCTGCTATTTATATGTACCACTGCTGACTTGTTTATTTTAATTGGCATATTTTCTGTTGATCACCAGCATGTTTAGGATGTAGAATTTTTCTTACTGCACTTGTTCAGTTATGTATATTTATACGCCCTTTCTTGTTTAGTTTGTATGTGAGGCATGTCTCATCTTCTTTCCTTTTTTTTTCTTAAGCTATAGATGATGGTTTATAGCTTTCCCTTTTCTTTTGTATTGCCTGCTGCTTCTTTATATATATATATATATATATATATATATATATATATATATATATATATATATATATATATATATATGTTGCCTAGATGTTGTAGAATGGTGATATTACTTAACACATGCAATAATTCATTAGCTTAAAATGTACTTAGATAATTGTCTAACCAGATTTTTCTTTTCTTTGGCTAGGGCCCTACATTGTGAAACAGACAATGGCAGATCCTCTTCAGTTAGATGAGCAGGAGTTAGGAGTGGAGCCATACCCAGAGGAGGAGCATGTAGAAGAAGCCGCTATTTAGCTATTTATTTTATATGTGATGATGAGAGTATTTGCACTTTCTTTATTTAAACTATTAAATATTGTAATAATACAGGTACATTAATTGCATATTTGGATTGTATGCTTATATTATGAGTTCTACTTTTGCTATTTATATTGTGATGCTTGGATGATTTACATTTCCTTAAATCGCTTCCGCACTCAATACATTTACTTATGTAGTGACTGTTAGATTGATTCTGTGTTAATCCTTCCCTAATCAGGTGGATTGTGGAGTCTATCCTAATCCAATGGTAAGTGATGGGTTAGCCAGAGTGACACCTACCCTTAACCTAATCCTTTGGCGGATTAAGGGTGCGGGGAGCCACAATTGTTTTCTTAAGTTCCTCTAATCCTTGATTAGATGCCATCATTAAATCCAACTATGATAGTTAATTTAACTCAATGTACTCAATCAATTTTAATTCTAAGCAAAACTAATATAAGTGTTGTTGTAAATGAGGCATCTAAGCTGTTATTACATATTGATAATATTTGAACCATTTCTATTCTATAGGAGCTGCTATTGATTTAATTAAAAGAAGTATAATTTTGTGATCTTTCCTAAAATTCTAGGACTTTTAATCATTGTTAAGTAAAACTGTATTATGTCTCTCTGAACTAATAATTGCAAATTAATAATTAATGAAATTAGGATACCTTCCATGAAACTTGATTTTAATCTTCTACAATTCCATGAATCAGTTGGTAAACTGAGCCATAGATACTCAATCTCTAAATTTCAATCTTATAAATTTTAGAGTAATTGTGCTGATTGACACCAGAGAATTGGCCATGTAAAGATTTGTATACCTCTAATCAATGTCGTTAAATCAGCTTCTACATGTAAACACTTCAGGCCAAAAAAAATAGCAAATTCAGCTTATGTAGGACACCCTAATTCAATATCAGCATTGAAAGAAGAATAGATCTACCTGAAAATATATATTGTTGTTCCCAGCAAGCATGTCCTTGAAGTGTTCAAGATAATCTAATAAATGTGTTACCTATAAGTAAGCTGTGGAATCTAAATCAAAATTTTTAAGGATATCTCAAATTTATCTCAAAAGAAGGTTAGTGTTAGATTTTAATTATGTAGAATAAGATTGATCTTTGAGAATGTTCAAGTTTAGAGTATTTAAACCTCAAGTCATGCAAATAGAATATAGAATTTGTATCATAATTGTGTTAGCACTATTACCAATTAAATTCCCTCACAATTCTCAACTTTCTCTTCTTATACGCCAGCCTTTGAAGACACGCTAATCCCCAGGTGCTCTTTCCTACATCATTCCCCACATGTTTAACACTGATCGTTGAACCCTCATACACCCCATTTCATGAGCCTAAGCATCCATGCTACATTATTGAAACCCCAAGACATCACTTGTGGCTCTAATCTCTTAAATTTTTGTATTATTACAACTGTTGGTTGAGTAATATCTTCATGCTTCTACTTACTCTACAAAGGAGTATTCACTCTATCTTTGATATTAGAACACATTTCTAGGTAAGTGGGTTGATTTACTCTAATGCAGCATTTTTAAACTGATTTGATGATGGAACATAATCTAAGAAGTTAATTATTTTCAATTTCTCTCATATATTTATCGATCGTCATGCTGGTTTTGGTGGCCGAACTAACAGTGGTTATGTTAGGAAAACATTTTTCTCCTTATCTTACTATGGACATACTAATCTCTGGTGAGTGTTACTTGCCCAAACTTGGTTATTCTTTCACTGCCCAAGTTTATCTTCAATTACATGTTCCTGTTCCATAAATCTGTCAGTCAGATTATGCATTTGTTCATTTCTTATGTTAAGTGTTGCTTTTGGTATGTTCTAAAATTTATATTTTGGTGCTTCTTCATTTATACAGGCCTAGCAGGTAATCACTGCTATTCTCTTCATCATGTCATAATCTGTAACAGCCTAAACTCTTAAGAACCAAAGTATTGTCCGCTTTAGCCTGAAATGCCTCACATTTTTCCCTCATAAGATAACTTCCTAGTAGCTCACCCATCATGGGAGTGCTCCCACATGAGCACGCATAACTTTGGAGTTCTTATCAAGAACTCCACCATTATCTGAAAAGGTGCATCAATGTTCAAGAGTCTCACTTATTACTACTTAAGTGGGTCTTTATAATCTCCCCAACTTAAGTAACTGACATTCTCATCAGTATCCACACACAGATCCAAGAACTATCCATTGGGTAGATAGGACGAGAGGTGGCCCTTACAGGCTCAAGAGGTACCCATAATCATGTAGCACCTTAACCATAATGGGTTCAAGAGGCTGCTCACTTGAAGTGGTACTTTACCCTATATGTCACTTAGCTCCTATTTGACATCCTATGGACTGCTCAGATACTATTTATAACAGTGCAAACTCAAGCACCAAGATATTTTTTATTTTAGCCTAAAAGGCCTCATGGTTTTGCCCTCATAAGATAACTTTTCAGCATGTCACCCATCCTAGGAGTGCTCCCACATAAGCACGCTTAACTTTGGAGTTCTTATTAGGAACTCTACCGTTATCTAAAAAGGTGTCTCGATATTCAAGAGTTTCACTTATTACTCTTTAAGCGGGTATTTACAATAATCGCAATTTTTATTTTGATCTTGAAGATAATTGAATCATTCCTTAATCAAATATCCTTCAAGGTCTTATCATTTCTCATATCAATAGCATTCCAATTGGATCATCCAAACTAAAAAAATATAGTTGAGAAGATAAAAATATTTTTTTGTATTTAATTTTGCTAATCACTCACTAATTACCATAAACCCTAATTACCAAGTATTTAAGCTAATTGAGCTTTGATATCTTCTTGCTCCATTAATCTTAATTCTTAACCAAATTCAATCTTTAAGGTGTCAATCTTCTCCTTAAATAATAAAAAAACCATTTGGTACTGAGTAAATTTAGTTTGGACCCCTATAATTTAAAGTCAACATTTAAATCTTTAATAAATAGGCTTTTTTGTAATTTTGGTCAAATCTTGTTTAAAGTGCATTTAGAACTTCATAATATGATATTTGTCTTTAAATGTTGTAAGTTAGTTATTTAAAACCTTGTTAAGGCTAGTTTGATTTATGGTTTAGTCCTAATGGTCTAACCTTAATTTTTACCTTAATGGATTAAGTTAACCTTAAAATAATAAAATGTGGATTTAGAACCCACATTTCCTTTCTCATTGCTTAATGAAACTTCTCATATTAGTTGTAATCAGCTTAGACTTAATTTAAACTTATAACATTTTCCTAAGTTAAGAATCTCTAATGGCTTTGAGAATTGTAAAAGTGTTCTAATGATTGAACTTTCTAAATGTTAGCATTAGATTTTCACTTACTACTTCCTTAAGTTCAATTCTATGGAGTAATTAAATTACTCAATAGATTGCATTTTATTTATATAATAAACCTTTTAGTCAAGTGTTAACCCTTATATATCAATTCTGATTATTTTATCTTTTAATTTTAGTTTTATGTTCCATCCTTGTAAGGTTAGTGATTCTTATCTTATTGAGTCTGATTACACTCAATAAGATCTCCTTAACTCATAGTGCTTGGGAGTTGTGTTGAGAGAACCTAATCCTTAGATGTTAGTACCTTGTATTAAGAAGCTTAAACATCGTATTTTTGGGTTTCAACTCTTAATCTAGGAATCTTGATTTATTTAATCAAGATTGGTTTTGGGTTGATAAATACATCAATTAGGATGATTGATTTATATATTTAAACTTTGTAAGTGATACTGTCTAAATTTGGATTATAACTTGATTAATTCTAATGTTTGACTTTATAAGGTTATGACTCTAAGATTATACTAGATAGTAAGATATTGGAGATCTTAAGCTTGTATATTCTTAAAATAATTAGATTAAATAAGTTAGAAAACAAAAAGATATCACAAATTTTTATTTAGTTACTTCTTAAACTCCTTGATTTGTATGCTTCAATTTACCTTATTATTTGAGCTTTGTTGCCTTGTGCATATTCAGTTGAGATGCAAAATATTCAATTAATCTTCCATATTAGTCTTGTAAAATATGTCATTATTGCATCAGTTAAAGTGAATTAAATTTAGTAAATTAGATAACTGTTCAGTGAATTGTGTTCTAGTTAGTCTGCCTTTTCAATTGTGGTAGAATTGACTCTAATATAGCCGTGAGTGGTCTAGATGATATATGTATGGTTCTATAGCTTGGCTCGGATTTAGCCATGAGTGGTCTAGATGTTACATGTAGAATTTTCTGTTCAGTGGCTATGTTTAGCCAGTTACTATTATGATAGACTAGCCTAGACATACATCCAATTAAATAATATTTATTTCATTTCAGTTTGCATACAGTTCACCTCATTTATAGCTTTTGAGTACTTTATATGTTTGCATGTTTTTAGTATATTTTCTTAATTTATATATATATATATATATATATATATATATATATATATATATATATATATATATATATACAAGCATGTTAGGATGCTAATTCTAGTTCTATTATATATGTTTCAATATTTTATTAGTGTCTTTAATATGTATAAACTGATCATCTTTATTTAGGGATTTCCTTTTTGTACTGTATTAATTTTTATATTCATATGCTTACATTTTTTTATAGTTGTTGGATTGGAGATATGTTACCCTACTTACCTCATTTTGTTAAAGTTATAATTGCATTATTTATAGCTTTTCTATTCAGTTGAATGCTTGTTGCACCTATATTACTTGGAATATTTATGATATCTTGAAAATTTAGTAATAATTTATCAGTCTAAAATGTACCTAGATCATTTTATCTAACACAAGATTTTTTTATTTTTTTAGTTAGGGCCCTAGCATATAAAAACCAATATCTCAGATCTAGAGCTATTTGAGAATTCAACACTAGGTGAGGAGCAAGAGTAGGAGGATGATCCTACTGCGACTGCTTAGTTTTAATTATTCTTTTATATAGAAGAGAGTGATATTTTGTTTTTCATTCTATTTATTTTCATTGCACTTTGATTTGTAATGATTAAATACAGCATTTTATGTTTCTTATTTCAGTACTATATTATTTGAGATCCATACTTTATATTGTTTTCTTTTATATTACTTAAATGTGATGGATGTCTACATATACTTTATCATAGTTTCCTCACTTTGTGATGAATATTTGCACGTATTAGATTTTACTCCAAATTGTTGTCCATATTACTTACTAATTTGAGGCACAATCATATGTCTGAGTGCTTATTTATTTAGATATTCTAGCATGAATAGTGTGGGCAACATAAGTGTCTATCAGCAGCATTTATAGTGTCAATACTAATCCGGAGGTTATCATTGAGTGTATGACTCATCTCATCGTTAATTATACTTCATTTGTTTAAGCGATGGGGTGGGGCACCATAGTATGGGAGAAAGGGTAGTACACCTCTATCTTGGAATGAAGTCGGAGAAAATAAATTATTGGGCTTCGATTTAATTTTGCAAGCTGTCGAGAAAATAAAATTAGTTCAACATCAAATGAAAGTTGTTCATGACATAAAAAAGCAGTATTACGGTTCGAATCATCACCATGTTGAATTCTCTGTAGGAGATTATGTTTATTTAAGAGAACCCATTTTGAGAAATTTTGAGGTTTGGAGTTTCTACAAAGTTAAGCCCAAGATGCATTGGTCCATTCGAAATTTTGAAGCGAGTAAGCCAAGTTGCTTATCATCTCAAGCTATCATTACATTTAAGTCTGATGCACGATGTCTTTCATATATCTTCACTAAGAAAATATCTATTTGAATCAACTATACTGATTGAAGTAAAAGAAATCAATCTTCAGCCAAATCTTAGCTTTGTAGTTGAACCAGAAGAAATTTTGGATCTAGATATAAGTAAACTGCGAAACAATCTATTTATATGGTAAAAGTCCGTTGGAATAATTGTCGAAAGGAAAATGAAATATGGAAGAAGAATCTAATATGAAGAAATCATATCCTCAATTAATTTGTTAACAAAAGTAGTAATATATTAAGTGAGATAAAATTTGATGTCGGGACAACATCCATTTCAAGTACGGGAGAATGTAAATGCCAAGTTTTTAATAAAATATAATTTTTAATTATCTTTTATTTTAGTTTAAGCAAATTACAAAACAAAATAAAACTATAAAAATATAGAATTCTCAAGAATAATTTTAAATAAGTTTTAGCAATTCTTAGTAATTTTTCGGTAATAGTGTGTCTTAGTTATTTTAAGAAGAGTTTTAATTAAAATAATTATATAAAAATATTCAAGTGTCAGAATTGAATAATTTTGATATTTTTAAATTAAGAACGTTCAACCTATTAGGAGAGAAATTTTTATAATTTTTAGAGCTAAATTGAATGAATTGTGCTTAAAATACAATTTAAATTAAACTATTAAAAAAAACGTTAAATGGTGATTGCATTGTTTATTTAAGCGGGAGATCCAACGGGTTTCGTCGTTTGCCGCTGAAACTAATGGTGCAGATTGAGTCAATGATCTGACACCGTCAATGGCAAAAGTGACAGGTCAATCGACAGTTAACAGGCCGGCGAACTCGAAAACTGAAATTTCAAATACAAAATTTGGCTCAACTACTTAACTTAATGACTTGATTTTGGTGTCTACAGATTTCTCTGACCAAGGCTTACCACCAGGACACCTTAATTTGTAATTTGGTGATTTTTTGAGGTTAATTTTAGAGAAAACAAAAGCTCCATTTTTAGCACATTTTTTGCCAAATTAAACTGAAATTTGGTAAAAATTTCAGTTAAATCTTATCTTGGGGAACAACCATATAGATTGCAAGTATAATTTTGAGTGAATAAATCCAAAATTTTTACACCCCATAATCACCATCATCCAAGCCTTATGTGAAAAATAACCACAATTGAATCCTCATCTTGAGCTCTCCATCCACTTAATAAAAATAAGTGAATCGTGGACACTAGGGCATGTCCTTGGAAAGCTAACTTAGAGTTTTGTTAAGCACTCAAACCTCTTCATCTTTACTCTCCTTTACTTCTTCCCCTACTTATGATCTTTCATCCAAAGCCTTCCTAAGTTCTTGAGATATAGAATTGAGATGATGTTGAATGTTTATTTTAATTTGTATTGTATTAATAAATGAATTTTGTAAAATATTTTGAATGAAGCTCTGTGGTGATGAAGAATTTTATGTTAATTAAGTTGCTTAATTAATGATGTTTCTAATTATGAATTATTGCTTAAAATTTTTCAAACTTGATCCCTATGTTGTCATATTTAAAACGAATTCTTCATAGATAAATACTATTTAGAGTTGGAAAGTTTTATGCCAAAACCACGATTTGAAAGGGGAAGGTTTGTGAATCCTAGAAACGTGCCAAGCTAAATGAAGTTGAATTTATTATTGATGATAATAATTGTAGCAATTTTGGAGCTATTTAGCACTATGTTTGTGGCCAAAATTTGGTTGTGAAGATGATGAGATGTGACAGACGGAAATACACGTCTACATTTGTACGCAAGTGTACGTGGTCTGAAGTAATAAGTGGAAGTTTTAATTTTCGGGATTTATCATCCTCAGGGAACGGTGGTTCTGATACCAAGTTATATTTTCCTTCAATAATGTTTAGATGTCAAATTTTGGTTGATTTTTGGTTCCTAATTTAGCAATACAAATTACCTTAAGTTAAGATATGATTTGATTAAAAGGAGAGAGTTGAGTTTCATTGTAATAATTACAAGGGCTTGGTGATATAACTTCATTGTTGAATATATACTTTAAATTTCATGCTTAATTAAGTCAAATGAACACTATTTGAATTAGAGTTATCTTCAAATTACAATATGTTCAAGTTTAGTGCACAAATAGAGCTCCCATTGGGGTTCTTTCTTGGCGCATAAACTTTTGTGAGATCATGATATTGTTAATAGACTTGATTCCCTATGTCTAGGTTACCAAATAGTATCTTTTATTCCTATTGATCTCACAAACAAGACTTCCATTAACCATGCATCATATGCTTCACACACAGTTTAGCTAGATGGGAGGATGTGTTGGGTTGATAGACTATGTCACATCATCCATCGAGTTTTCTAACGTCCTCTCATCCCTTCTACTTTGCTGAGCAGCAGAGCAATGTTAATGGAGAACTTGGTTCACAAGTATCAAATCGCTTAGTAGAACTTTTAAGGAAAGGTGCAAGTGAGGTTGCGAATTTATCATATAATTCTCAGCTCTGCTTGCACTACCTTCCTTGTTCTTATCCAATTGACGAGCTTAGAACACAGGTTTTGTAATTAAATAACTTTAAACTTTATTCCATCCAAGCATTCATTTTAACATAAATAATAAAAATAAGAACATCTTTTCATTCATTCAAACAATTTTATTACAACACCGTTATATCCCTTACAATTTATACAACTGCATCTCAAGCCTCTCCAAAGAGAATTTAGCCTTCCATTACTAAATAAGAATAAGCACACATACAAAAAAAAGTGAACCTCGCCATCAGTTCACAGCAGAATGAAATCAGAGAAGCTTAGGAAGAAATACTAGGAATCACCCGGAGGTTTTCCGGGTTCTCTTAGACTCCTCGTGCACTTTCCTCTTGGCTGCTCCGCCCTTTTTCCTTTGCTATTTCCTTCTCCTTATTGTTCTTAGTCAACCTTCTTCCCCTTGGAAAGTTTTTCTTTTTTCTCTTGCTGCAGCTTTTCCTTAAGGGAACTTGAATGTCAAAAATTGGAACCATTTCTCAATGTTCAAGTCTCCCTTTTATAGACTTCCTTTCATATGTTTAAAATTTAATTCAGCAAATAAATCATATTTAAAAATTTTTGTTTTGATTAAATGATTATTCATTTATTTCCTTGGTAATGAAGAGATTTAGGTTGTTTGTATTTATGTTTTATTAAGTAAAATATTTAAAATCAACCTCTTGCTTTTCCCCATGATAGTTTAAATATGTGCTCTTTATAATAATTTTTATAATAATGATTTCTCAGTTTTTATTGTATCCACCCTTTCCATCTTCCTAATATTTTTAATTTATTTCTTTATGGATTATTCCTTTGAGAATGAAAAGTTTAAATTAATTTGGTATTAATTTCAGCTGTGGGAAGGGAAAGAATTCAATTCTTTGGCCTTCCCTATGTTGCCTTGAATGCATATTTTTTTTGGCAAAAATTGCGTCGGGCGCTACAGCGCGCCTCGGCGCGCTGTAGCAGCTACGTTCTAGATATTGTTTCGCTGTGGCGCGCTGCAGCGGATAAACTTTCGAAAGGCTGTTCAATTTCTCCTTGTATGGTTTTAATTTTCCTTCAAGAAATGATGTCATGGCGCGACGCGGCGCGCTGGGGCGCGCAGCGGCGATTTTCTCCCAAAATTGCATATTTAAGCCAATTTTTAATTTACTCATCTTTTTATCCTGAAAATTAGTGAAAGCACATCAAAATATATAATTTTAATTAAAAAATACTTACTTTTATTAACCTATTTTACTATAAATCTTAGAATTATCAAGGTATTATATATTTAACTAAATTGTAGTCCCAATCATTATTATTCAAAATGCAATCTCCCAAAGTTAGCTTCCGAGGAGTGGTGTTGCAAAGCTCATGAAGGATGCCTAGATCACCAACAAATAACACTAGAAGGAATTAGAAGAATCAATTTTATCCTAAGAGATTAAACTTTCCATGGTCTCCCTATGCTCAAGCATTCGTTTCCAAGTAGGAGAGTCAGTTATTCTATTAGAAACTAACACATGATGATTAGTTACATAATACTTGGAATTTATAATAGAGACCTTAATGGAATTTGTGGTCCTAAAATTTCACCACATTATTAAAGAAAAAGCAATATGAATCGCATCTAAATTTCCTGAACCATGCCCTCCTTCATTAACCGAGGAAGTGATGTCTTGACCAAATCATTTTGGAGTTATTTTTGTGCTCCCACAAGAATTTGTTAAAAATAGATTCAATTTTTTTCAAGGTACCTTTTGTAGGGGAAGAGACTTCTAACCAAAAGAGGGAAATGCTTTTTAAGATTTTATAAAAGTCTACCACTTTTTGAAAGAAATTTGTGCTCTCATCCTCAAATCCACTTAAAAATATGCTCAATCAAATCGTTGAAGAGTAGGTTTTTCTTTGAACTCCTAAAAAGAGAAATCCCAAGATATATGCAAGGTAATTTGCTAGCCTTAAAACCCAATTTAGAAATGATAAAGCTTAGCAACTTGTCGGAGGCATTACAATTGATAAATAACGAGGATTTGTTGATATTGGTCTTAAGACCGGAATCATGCTCTAAAGATTCAAGAAGGGGTTTTAATTTGTTGACATTACATTTGTCCACGTTAGTGAATATAATGATGTCATTCACATAAAATGTGAGAAACTCAAAATTTCACTCCTAAATTATAGTGCAAACTTTGATTTTGAGAGAATTTGACGTTGATATTATAAGACCAATAGTTTAAAGCAAAGTTAAAAAGAATAGAAGAAATAGGATCACATTGCATTAGGCCTCAAGAGGAATTAGAGAAACTGTTAGGGGTACCATTTATCAGAATAAAGTACCAAACATTAGCAATGGAATTTCTAATTTTGTTGATGAAATGTTCATTGAATCCATAAGAAAACATCAGTAAAGAAAACCCCAATTAAATTTATCAAAAGCTTTTTTAAGGTCAAGCTTCAGAAAAAGGTTATGCCCTCTCCTTTTTCTGTTTAGATTGTGGATCATCTCTTGAGCAGCAAGAATGTTGTTTTAAATATGCTTGTCCAGAATAAATCCAAATTGGTTAGGCTTAATAATTCGATGAAGAAAATTTTTAAGCCTATTGACAATAATTTCTTAGGTGATTTTGTTTAACCTGGAGAGTAAGTTTATAGGTCTAAATTGAATCTACCAATTAATTGCTTACTCTTACTTTGGGGATGAGGGTGATTGTGGAGTGGCTAAACAATTTTGGAAGATGAACATTGCAAAAAAACTCTTTGACACCATTGTAGATATCATATTTTATAATGTTCCAAAATTTAACAAAGAATTCTCCTGGGAAACCATCCGGGCTTTGGGGTAACAGCTTTTTTAACTCTTTTGAAATATATATATATATATCATAAGCCAGTTAATGTCATTATAGATCAAGAATAGGGTTGACAATTATACTTGAAACTTGAAACTCAACTCAAATTTGAAATATTTTGACTCTAATCGAAATTTATTTTCGAGTCAAGTTCGAGTTAAACGGCTAAACTCGAACCCTATTTGACTCGACTTAAAATGACTCTCATACTCAATCTGAAAATTTGGATACGCAAGTATATTGTGTTTTGTGCTAAATAAATATGAGTATTGCTACACTTACACATTAGTATACACCAAAATATATAGATGATGTGTCAATCCAATGTGTAAGTAGATTATTGGTTGAATGCACTTTTTGATAAAACCTATATACAAAAATTACAAAAAAAAAAAAATTTAATTAGTCCTGAATACTTTTTTGATGTATTCTTGTGTAACCATAACATAAAAGTAGATTTTATAATATTTGCTTCATAAAATAAAATAAAAATATTTTATATTATTAAAAACTATTTATGAGAGCCGTATTCAACTGGAAAAAAAACAACTATTTTCCTACTTTAAGCAAATGGATAAGCTTTAGTAGTAGTAGTAGTTTTGATTTTTTTGAACGGTACTAAGGAAATAAATTAATTAATTAAAATATCACAATTATGATTTTAATTAATATTAAATTTAAATTTAAATTTAAATTTAGAATCACTAATTATATTGAAACAGTAATAATGATACAAATGAAGCACTACATTTACATATTTATTAATCCTAAATATTTTTTAATATATTTTCTTATTGCATAATATTTTTCATGAAAAAGAGCCGTCCGAATTTGTGTTTTGTGATCGCAATCGCGCGATATGACAGCAAATTTTTGTATGATATCATGATTTAAAACGTGAGGTGCACCTTCACTAATAATAATAGAGAAATGCTTCAGATGTCATTTTCTTGAGCTTAGTGAAAATTATCGGCAATTGAATGGCCTTTCTATTGACAACTTCTCTTTCCTTTTTCATTTTTCAGTATCAATAGGTTGTTCCATAATTTCATCTTTTATTTCTTTCATTATACTTGGAATTTATTGATAAATATGTATAGGCTACCTGGATGGCGCTTGTAGCATGCCAACCATTGCGGTCCGGGCGATCAGAGTCGTTCCGCCATTTCGATCGATTGATTAGACTGCACTCTCTGAAATTCAATTGAGCTCATCAGTCGCATTCATTCCTCCTCATTTCATCGTCCCTTTTCTCTGGCACCCGAAGGACCTCAACAAGCTCCAAACGTCTCCCCCGACTAGTCAGTGGGTAAAGCTTGGCGTTCAAGCCCCCAATCGGAAGCCAGGACCCAGAGAAAACTTCTGAACCTATACTCAACCTCTAGAACCCAATATCTCTTTGGATTGACCACGCACCTCCACTGTCCAAGTACCCCTCTTCTCTCGAGCTGTTTAAGCTCGATTCTCCATTGATTCTCTAAGCTTTGATTTTGATTAGATGCTTGAATGGATTAGGTTCGTCCGTAGCTAGCTCTAGGCATCAGGCCCAGCTCAATAACGGTCCTGACATCGAGAATTGTTATCGGGATGGGGTTGCCAGGCAGTTAGATCAATCGGCTCTTCGTTGATAATTGGCACCTCAATTTGCTGTTTGATTGTCGGTGAAGCAATTCATGTTCAACTGCTATCGATTGGTGATTGTTAGTGTACTCGGGATAGTGGAGTGGCCATTGATTCAACTCAATCGCAATAGTCCTGAGCAGTAGGTGGAGCTCGAATAAGGATTCAATGATCTAGTCACTCCCAAGGAGTACTGATGGAGACAATATCTTCATTTGGATGTGTTGAACGAGTAGGGATAAAGAATTTGCCATAGATTTACTGTTGTGGGAAGATATAGCTCCCCAAAGTAAAACCCTAGTGAGGATTTAGGGCTAGTAAGGATCCGGCGATCCAATGACCCTCTCAAGAGGCTTCTAGATTCAATTGACACATCCGGGTCTGGTGATCATGTAAGGCTCAAGATCAAGCTAGTAGCCGTCTGTATGCGTGGGAATCAAAGTTTGAAGAGGAGCCCTAATTCTAGCCCTTCAGATTTTGTAGAGAGGAAGAAGACGCACAATAACAGGTCAGGTCAGACGCCGGCCCGCGCCATTTGAATTTAGGTAATTTAAATAACCCGATTTACCTTATTTATTTTTCTTTTATAAAATACTTAATAATCAGTAAACCTAAAGTTTAATAAAATGATTTAATTTCAAATAAATTAATGAAATATTTCTATCAATTTAAATCCAAAAGTAGTGATCTTAAATACTATTGGATTCAAAAAAAACTTAGTAATCTATTTATGAAATAATATTTACTTTCCAGTAATTTCATTTCTTAATTAATCCCTATTTATCCTAGAATTGAATTTGTGATAAGCTCAAATATTAATCAAAATTAATAAGTAAGTCCTTGATTTTCTCATTAAACAAAGAAGAATCAAATTTTGTAATTAATTATATTTTATGTACTTAATTTTCTTAACTCCTCTCTAATTGGGTCAAATCTTAATTAGTGAATATTAGAATCATTTCTCCTTCAAATTAAGAAGGCTTAGTGTCTATGTTCTCCTTGGATAGTAAGATTTCTATTATAATAGAAAATTCTAAGATTAGAACCCTAATTTAAAATGTTAGTATTTGGATCTTAAAATATTATTATTTTAATTATGGAACCTAATTTTGGTCTAACTCAAAGATTAATTAAACTAAAGCCTAACAATAGATTAAATCAGTAGATTGTAGTGATTAGAAAGTTAATTAAAGCTTATTTTACTTAGTTTAATCTTATTACTAAAAGGAAGAACTATATGCTAAACTACTTAAAAATTAAGGAATTAACTTAAAACACTATTTTTAAAAGGAAGACTCTTAACTTAGATATGAATAATCTTACTACTACCTTAGACTGTTTGACAACTATTGGATGGATGAATACCAAGATAAAAATATATACAATAAGACCACTAATGTTAAGGTGCTTGACAATATTTTGTACTATCCCAAGTTTAGAGGTTTTAACTTCACTGTATTAGCCCAAAATTGACTAAATTGTGCGACTACTTAATTTCAAGAGATATCATATCCAGAGGAATACCGACTTCAGATCCTTGGTACACTTCTATGCGAGGGAGCTGAAGATTTTGTACATGTGCACTGAAGGCTAGGAAGGAAGCACACAAGAGAGCAGTGTATTGTCACCTACGATAACTTCTTGTAATAACCTAAGGTTGTTAATCCTTGTTTATCAGTTTAACCAACTTAAAAACCTCTCCATTAGTTTATAAATTGTGCTTAGAGCAAACCTTAAAATTTTGAAACAATTTGGAGCTCAAATAAATATTTTAATTATTTTAATATATTTAATTAACTAAAAAAAAGATAATTAAATTAATCTCCGATTAAAATTCTAATTTCATTTTTGAGTTACTCACCCCAAATTAACTATGGGTGAATTTTTGAGATTTTTCAAAGTTTGTTTGGCTACTTAATTTTGATTAAATAAAAATAGGTAGAATTAATAATAAATTATTTATTTATAAACTAATTCTAATGCCATCTCCTCATCGTTAGATCAGACTGTGGGTGTAATCCTAAGCCCTTCATCTTACGATGGAGGGTAATCCGACGGTTCTCCGTCATCTTCTCTGCTGACTTCGAGAAACTTAAACTATGATTTATATGAGCATGAAATGATGAATTGAGTAAGGAAATAGTTAAATTGACTCAAATTATAGTTCAAGAGAAAGATATGATAAATGGAAGTGTTTGATTAAATTTATAGAAATTATCATGAATTTAATAGTGATTAATCATAATTATGGTACTTGTAACTAAGAGAGTGTCCTAAGGACTTTAGAACATCACCATTATGAGGAGGTGACTAGAATATTCAATCTAGCATGTTTAGAGATTAATTCCTTTTAGATCCTATTGAATAATCTAAGTGCCTAATAATGGTTTATTTAGCGTAATGTTACACTTAGCTTAGACAACTCAGTGATCATATCCTTCAAATGTCATAGAATAAATTATGAACCCTCAAATAATCTATATAGTGTAGGTTAAGCAACTATATTGTGCTAAGAGTAAAGATAGAACTATCTAGGATATTGAGACCAAATTCTAAGTTTAATCACCTTATAAGCCTAAGGTTTTGGAGTGGTATTATTGATTATGACTTTTAAAGATAAGAACATTGTGAGGAGTTATACATACATAAATATAGATTAATTTTCTTAAGCTCTTAGAAGATATTATTCATTATAAGAAGTAAAGTAATACATCATCCTTATTATAGATTGGGAATTAATCATCCTTTATTTCATTAGATCACCTAAAGAGTAACTAACTCTTTTGGTACTATTAAAGTGATTGAAGCTTAGGTTGTCATATTTCATATACTAATATGAGAATATAAGCAAATTATATATGTGATATTAAGTGTTAATCTATATCTTAAGGTGTTAACAGAATTTTATGACCTTTATGATATATATTAAAAATAGACCTAAATACCTAAGTACCTATGAGGCTTAGAACTTTTTTGTATTAATAAATAAAGTCTAATTTTAGAATCTAATGCTGAGATACTAGAACTTGGAAACCTAAAATATAAGGAGGAGAATCCAACATTCTCACTTTTGTGATGTAGCTAAGGTTAGGTCTATTAACCTTATCCTAAGTAAAAACGTCCCTTAAAGATTTGCCTAATTAAAATAATAGCCTTGTAAATTCATTAAATTGTTAATGAGGATAGCATTATTGTACTTAGTGGCTTACTAAACTATGTTAAAAAGAGAATAAAATATTAAGTTATTATAACTTAGGTATCAACATGCACATATGATGAACGGCTAAATACGTCAGTTTCACCTCCTTATCACTCTAGTCCTCCTCGAGAATCCCTTCAATGAGGGGTACAAAATGTCACTGATTGATCAAATATACTACTGTGTTAACAGCATCAACCCAGCACTACTTTGGGAGACCTGCATGCAGCCTCATGCTTTTGGCTCGATTTATGATCCATCCTATTCATATGTTATGCAACACCATTTTGTTGTGGTGTTCTTGTAACTATAAATTTTCTCTTGATTCCATTCAAGGCATAGAACTTCTTGAACTATTTGTCACAATACTCACCTCTATTATCAGATCTCAAGCATTTAATCTTCAGCCCTATCTCATTCTCAACCAAAACAAGCCATTTTCTAAATATATGAAATACATCAAATTTGTGCTTTAAGAAATAAACTCATACGTTCCTTGTATGATCATTGATGAAGGTAACAAATTATGTGGCTTCACCTATATAATAAGTAGGAGTTGGCCCCCATACATATGTATGCACCAATTCAATCTTTTGACCTTTTATCTCTTTCACCTTTAGAGAATGTAACCTTTTTTCTATTTGCCCAATACACAATCCTCACAAAAATTCAAGTCCACTAACTTTATTTCTGGAAGACTTAACCTTAATTGTAGGGATTTCAAACCCCTCTCACTCATATGGCCAAGCCTCTAGTGCTATAGACCCGCATTTATCTTTTCTATAGCTGCTATAGAATCAGACACTTTATTGATCAAGTAAAGTGCATCTTCCATATTTCCCTATGCAATAACAAGTGCACCCTTGGTGACCTTCCATGAGTCCCATGCAAATCTTGTACTATAGCCCTCCTTAGGTTAGCTGGAAAACTAAAATAAGGTTCTTCCTTAGACACATTACGTGCTTAACTTCTCTTAACTTCCAAACTGCACTACATGGTAGCTAGATGTTCACATCACCTTTACATATAATATTACATGCCTTGTCATCTCCTAGGTAGACCTTCCCCAAATCACCCTTGGTGTAATTCTTGAAAGAACATCTCATATGAGTAATATGAAAGGATGTTCTGAGTTCAGCACCAAAGACTCCGTATTTACAAGTAATTGGATCAATGCCTCCTAATCCTCTTATGCTAAAACATTTATAGTGAGGCTCATATCCTTGCTCTATCCACCTAACCTTTTCAAAATAGGATAGTGTTTCTTGAAGTGTTCCTCCTTTCCACAGTTCCAATAATTAGGCTTTGCTATTTTGGGTCTTGATTTTTCTTACCTTAACATAGACTTGTTGTTGTTATGCCTCCGGTATACACTTCTTCCTCAATTCTCTGTATTCAAAGCTGAAGTAGATGCCTCCCTATGGGATCTTTTTTGCACTTCTTCATTTAGCATTAGCTCGATAATGTCATCAAACTTCAACGATACATTCCCTAATGAGTTGTTAATGCTGTCACCAGCCCATCCCAACTATCTGATAATGAAGAGTGGAACAATATAGCTCGAGCCTCATCATCAAACTTGATTCCCATAAAATTTAACTGACTTGTCATAATGTTAAACTCATTCAAATGTTCTGTCACTGAGCAATCGTCCATCATCTTCATATTGAACACTTGTTTCATCAGAAAAATCTTATTGGAGGCTTAAGTCTTCTCATACACCTTATCAGAGCGGTTATGAAATCTACAGTTATTTTCTCATTTACAATATTAAATGCAACACAAGAAGATAACTAAAGATAAATCAAGCCAAACACAGTTCTATTAAGAACCTCCCAATCCATATTAGACATAGTGGCCAGTTTTTTGTCAGCTCCACTAAGTGGTAAATGCGACTTCTTTTGGTAGAGCAAATCTTCCATTTTTATCGTTAAACTTCTCTATTTTATGTCTCATTTCGTCGGTCATTGCTCCCACTCAAAAAGTAAACCCTAGAATAACCTCGCTTTGATACCAATTGTCAATGCATGCAAAAATGATAGGATGGGATACCATTAGTGGTTACCAAGCAATAAATGAAATTATTTAAGCACAAAAGAATAAAATCATTACACAATCACAGTATAAACTACACAAGCATCCAAACACAAAAACTTTTACGTGAAAAAACTCGATAATAAAAATAACCTCAGAGCCACGCCACACAAAAAATTTCATTAAAAACAAGATGATTACAGAGTTACATAGAGCTTCACATTCACATGAGAAAGAAAAATCTACCAGTTATAAAGCTTTCCAATCAACTTCTTCTTCTTTAAGAAATTCCATCTTTAACTCTAATTGAAGGAGACCAATAGCAGCCACCATAAATTAGGGTTGTTCTCAATTTCTCCACATTAGAAACATTCTCATATATTTTATTATATACTTAATCTTCACTTGGACCACAAATGACCCAAAATGCCCCTAAAAATACTTAGAAGACCGCTCAGATTCAAAAATGGGCTCCGGCGAGCACTGTCGTAGCGCCCCGGTATCAAACCAAGAGGCGCCACCACACGTCGTGGTGCCCCAGTATAGAACCACGGGGTGCCCGCCTCTCAGCAGCAAAAGCTGTAAGATGGGCCAAGGCGCGCTGGAGCGCCCGGACTTCTATTAACTTGTCCCGGAAGAATCGGGACCTCTCGGAAGTCCACTAGAGCTTCACTGGCATCTCCACGATTATCTAAATTTTCTTCACTTTCCAATAGCAAACGCATACTCTAAGACATATGGGACTTCACTAAAGTATATAAATTATTCACTTCTTTCTATACATGCCCCATCGAGGCATAAATATAGATTTTCTTATATAAATTATTCACAAATTAAAATAAAATCCTATGAAATCGAACCCATGCATTAAAAATATAAGATATTTCATGTACAATTTTATTTGTGAAAATTTATAGTAGAAAGTAGATATTAAAATAGCATAATAATTAAATGATCGCTCCAAAAGTAATGTTAAGCAATAAAAATACAAGTAAATGTAAATAGTGATATACGGTATCTTCTAACCTAGTTGTGTGATGAACATGTTAGAAGTCAAGCTATTTGTATAAATATATTATTATTCTATTAGCACTTATGTTCCAATATATCACTCATAATATTGGAATAGTTCTCTCACCTCTTTGAATGCTTTATATATGTTTGTATGTATATGAAGCACATACTTTTGTATGTTTAATCCAAAGGTGACTCCATTCCTTTCTTTTATAACATGTTTAACTATTCTTAAATAACATTGTTTGTAATTATAGTTATCATGGTTCTCCTATTTACTCTTGTAGTGCTCCACCCCGTCGCCTCGCGCAAAGCAAAAAAAGGTAATCAATTGGCGGCGGAGCGATGCGCCACTCGGGAAGGAATTTCTCATCTTCCCGAATAGCTGAAACAAAACCCATCTGAAGGGCTGCTGACTCAACCCCAAAGGTGGGTCGAGAGCTAATACTTAAGATAAGAGTAGTATCCTTATCCTAAGTATTAGACAAATATAGATATTGGATTTAGAATACAATATGAAGAATTCAATATATGTATAAAATATCAGTATTTCCAGTATGTTGATCACATCACAATACTAAGTATAAGTAGTATATAAACAAAGTGCAAAAGCTAAAGCAAACATTCAGAAACATTCATCTCAGAAAAAAATAAAATACATCCAGAATTATTACAAGTAGTTTACTAAAATATGAGAAATGAGTCTAAGTACTGAACTGAAATAGTAACTAAGTAAAATAGTAAAACTGGAGAAAATTCCACTAGTGCTCCACAAACTCCTCCTAGATCTCCTGAGAGTCCTCCTGACTTGGCTCAATATGCTGCTCAAGATCTAGCAAATTATCGGATCCCAAAAGTATCATGTGTTAGACAATAAGTCTAACACATCGAAACTAATCTAAACAGTTCTAATTATTTATTTAAAATTTAAATAATGTAAGCAAAATTGTAGAAATACTATAAAGGTAACTGAAATCATAAAATAATATAAAACTAAAGTAAAGTAAAGTAAAATTGTAATGTAAACTGAATACTGAAAGTAAGCAAAAATAATAATAGATCTGAAACTGAGTAATAACATAAAATTATGATGTATGTCACTGAAGTCATTCACCTATATATGCCACGATACGATATGCACTAATATGCAACGCAAATATCACTGAATTGGTATGAATCGTACGGTCAAATATCTATATATATCCGGTTGGGAATCCAATACTAGTCATCCTGCAAATTCCCTGATTGATATATGCAATATTCTGTAATCCATAAATCATCACTGATACTCATACGACATGCTCATGTTGGTACTTATGTTTCATGCTCATATTCATATTTATGCCTCCATTATGTAGAATCCACCCAAATGGATTATGACTCCTAGTTCTAATTTCAATAACTAGCTTTGTTTATGATTTTACTTAAACTCATTAGTTGGAAAGGTTTTATACACATGGTCGTATATTTCCAAGAAAGGTGAATTTAACACTTATCTTATTTAAAACTGCACTTATCAAAGCACACTTTGATAGGAGGCAGAACCCGATCGCAGTTTATATCTCAAGTTAAGTTGTTAAATACCCTAACTACAAGCATACTGAGTGTTCTAAGAAGGGTAACTTGAGATACTTAATTTGTCTTAAACTACATTTATCGACGCGCACGATAATAGGAGGCAGAACTCAATCACAATTTATATCTCAAACTAAGGATTTTATTTCCCTAATCACAACATGCTACTAGTGTTCTAAAAATGGTGACTTGAGATACTTAGTTTGTCTTAAACTGCACTTATCGATGTGCACGGCGATAAGAGGTAGAACCCGGTCACAGTTTATCTCCTCAAACCAAGGATTTAAATCACTAATTATAATACTCTTAAGGTTGGTTAATTTATTTTAGATGAGACTATATCCGACTAAGCCTGCATGTTAGAACACAAATATAGTCCTATTTTAAAATGAATCAACCAAGTCCTGAATACTGCTGAAGTTATCCAGCACTATGGATATATACTACTATACCCAACTAATAATTTGAGTTCAGTCAATATTATTTAATAAACAAGAATTACCAAGGTTATGGGATTAAGACTATAAGAGATGAATTCTACACAAGGTTCCAATGATGTGATCAAAATGATCACCCAATATATATTACTACCACATTGGATAAAATCGCATTCTAAGTACTTTAGGTAATTATACTATAAGGATCTAAGATCAAGCTTCTAGGGCTAAGAAGCTGTAACAACCCGACATTGTTACTGAGCCGATTATGCCTAAACCTAATCAGATTAAGAGAAAATATAAGATACTGATTTAAGTCAAATAAAAATCAAATAAAAATATTCTCAAATAAAGCATATTAAGGGGATCCTTCTACCAAAATTGAGCGCAATCTGAGTTCCGGATCATCCTAAATAAATTCAGAAAGTTTAAATTTCCAGAGTCGATAAAAAATAAAATAAAAGTATGATTTTAAAAATTTTTGTAGATTTGAAATAAGCATTATAAGAGGACTCTATGTTTTAAGTTTCGTAATTTTTTCGGGCTCCGGATTAATCGTAGCGAATTTTTAAAGTTTTTCACTTAAAAATTAATATAAAATAAAATACTTGTCTAAATTTAATAATTTTTAAACGCTTACGTCTTTCTCATCGAGACGGTCGTTTTGATACTAAGTTTGTAATTTTTGAAGTTTAATTGACTTAGATCAAGGCTTATGAAGTTTCAGCCGTTGGATTTTGACTCAACGGCTGCGATAGGATTTAGTGTTTTTCCTCTTAAGTGGTTTAAGCCCTACCCTAAAGCAGCCATCTGAATTTTTCCCTCTTCCCTAGCCGTTTTTCTCCTTCTCATCCCCATGGAAGACCTAAACCCTCCTTCCTCTCCTCTTTCTCCTCTTTCTTCTCCTTTCTCCTCCTTCCTCCTCCCTCTTCCTCCATGGCCGAGCACCTCCTCTCCTCTTGGCTGGCCGAGCAGCCCTTCTTCCTCCCAACACTGAGTAGCTCTCCTCCTCCTCTTGGCCAAAAATCAGCAGCAGCCCTTCCTCCTCCCAAGGCCGAGCAGCCCTTCCTCCTCTTGGCCGAGCAACCCCTCCCCTTGGCCGAGCACCTCCTTCCCTTGGCCGAGCACCTCCTCCTCCATGGCCAAAAACAGCAGCACCCCATCAATTGATCTTCCACTTGGCATTATGGAGGTACAATTTATTTTGTAGATTTTGATTAATAGTATTTTATGGAAGCATATTTTAGCACATTTTGGATTAAGAATATTAGATAGTTTATGTTATTTTAAGAAACAAGTTTATTCATAGTGAAATATATGTATGTGAGGCATGGATTGGTTTAATGAAACATGATTATATTGCTGTTTATTAATGGTAACTATAATAAATTAATTATATTTACTATATAAGTTGATTCAAAGCTTAGCTAATCATTGATGGAATTATATATATTATATCGGCTAAATGAAAATAACAAACTCACCAAATTGTGATAGTGATGTTTTTATTTAATAATGCTAATGATATCGTGATGTATATATTATTTGCATACAAGATAACAAAAAAAAATCATTTTTAAGATAGGTTATTATCAAATATATAGTTAGAATTTTATGTATTAATAATCCTAGCATAAGTTTTCTATTAATTAATACAAATCCTCATGTTTAATTTCTAATTGATCATAGTATGGATAGCTTGTGTGATTCATTAATCCATCACACTAGTTCTTCTCATCATTCTCAATTTTAGTATCCTAAGTATTTATATGAATGTGTTAGCTTAGTATTGGGTTGATTTCATCTCCATCAAAGTTATAATAAATTATGCTTAATGTGAACCCATAAATCCCCATGAAAATGGTTGTTGCTACTCTTATCAGATTATGTCTTATATTATTATGAAGCCCTCCTTAGCATACTATACTTAGGTCTCCAATCTTTAGTTGTGGCATGATTTGTGTAAGGTTCAAATAGTTTGGGTTGTTAATAAGGAAAGCAGCTTTTATCAAAATCCTTACCTCTTGTTGCATCCTACAAAATTATTGCAGGTGCTGAGATTGGCGCTTCATCTCAATCGAAGCATTAAGTTGCAAGCTAAATCATTTCTTCAAAGGTACGTAAGTACTTAGAACTTGTATTGAGTTCTATATATTAAATTACTTGTTTAGTCATATGTTAACTGCGTACATCACTTGCATAGTTCTTGTTACAATTTTTGTGCTTTTACTTTTCTTAAGTTTATGTTAACTTTCAATTACGTTATAAGTTGTGTTTAAGTATTGAGGTGTCTTGATTATGTCTTGAATGCTAAATTTTAATAAACTCTCATTTATCCCTAATTAAACTTAAGAGATCTTAAGGGCTTGATCAAGTGAATTACACTTAATCTAGATCTTAGATCGCCATCAATAATTCATCAATAATTCATTTGATTTGTCATTGATCTGTAATGTAACTATTGGTCTTAAATTGATAAGGTTAAGGGTTAACACCTAATCCATCTGATTTAGACCCAAACTCTTAATCATTTAAACAATCAATCTAATTGTAAGATAATTTGATTAACATGATTCCAATAATCTATTTAATTTGATATTGACTTTAATTCATTAAATTAGAACTGCTAAGAAAATTAAAAGATTTGGTTATGATTAAGCATCTGAACTTGAAACTTAAGATCTTTGATTTTCTCTTAAATAAGATTATTAGTATGAAATCAACTATAAAATCCATGATGATTCATCACAAGATCAAATCCTATTAAGATTCTTGATTATATCTCATAATTGTAGTCTAGGACTCGATCAGATGGAGCTATCCACTTGATCTAGTTAACCAAACATAATGAATAATCCCATATGATTATATTGAGTGTTTAGATATGTAAGATCTTGATGATCTTACATTAAGTTTAGTGTGATAATAATACTAGCCTTAATCATCTTTAAACCAATGAGGTAGGAAAGACTTATTGTGTTATCATGAGATAGAAGCTTAGATGATCCTACTCGACCTTAGAAATTGATCTTAAATTCTTCTGGTAAAATCACTTAAATTACTTAGAATGAGATTTATTCCATATGGTAGTATCCTATATTAGGTGACCCCTTGGTCACATCCTTGAAACCTTATGTAGGATGTATCCCCTTTGAATCTTAGATTCATAGTTTTGGTTATCCATGTTGATTAAATAGCATTGATGTAACCCAGATTATTGGTTGAGTCTAGTATTGTAAATCCATAGAGCTGGGTCACTCCAGTATTATTCAGTATTGGTGAATCACTCTAAGTAAGACTTATCTTGTGCTATTCTGTGGGCTTAGGCAGATACAGTCCACTTAGAGTAAATCAATCAATCCTAAGAGTGTTATAATTAGTGAACTAGATCCTTAGTTTGAAGAAATAACTGTGACAGGGTTCAGCCTCTTATCGTTGTGCATGGCGATAAGTGTAGTTATGAGCAAACTAAGTATCTAAAGTTACTCTTCTTAAGACACTATTAGTATGTTATATTTAGGAAAATGGAATCTTTAGTTTGAAGGAATAACTGTGACAGGGTTCTGCCTCCTATCGTCATGCGTGGCGATAAGTGCAGTTATAAACAAACTAAGTATTTCAATTTACCCTCTTTAAAATACTAAGTATGCTTGTAATTTAGGTATTTAACAGCTTAGTTTGAAGAAGTGACTGTGACAGGGTTCGGCCTCTTATCGTTGTGCATGGCGATAAGTTCAGTTATAAGCAAACTAAGTGTTAAATTTATCTTTCTTGGAAATATACAGTTATGTGTGTATACAACCTTCTCAATTGATGATGTTAAGTAAAGTCCTAATAAAAACCAATTATTGAAATTAGATTTAGGAGCTAGAATTCATTTAGATGAATTATGCACAATGGAGACTCTTGATTCATTATTTAATTTATATCATTTTTCTGGATTTCAAGCTTTAAGTCATGTAGACATAGAAGCATAAGCATGATCATAAGCACGATGTATGAGTATTAGTGAAGATTTATGGATTGCAGAATTTTGTATATATATCAATCGTGGAAGTTGCAGATTTATTAGTACTGGATTCCCTAACTGGATATATATAAGTATTAGACCGTACGATTCATAGCAGTTTAGTGATATATTGGTTATATATCATGTCATTTAGTTCAGTGGTATATACAGATGCATTTATTTAGTGGCATACAGCATCCCTTCATATATACCTTATTCAGTTTCAGATCATTTACTATCTTTTTTATTTTCAGTATTCAGCTTTACATTTCAGTGTTATTTTACTTTACTGCAAATTTTATACAGTTTCAGTTATTTAGCACATTTACAGTTTTCTTACACTTTTACTTTACTTTGCTTAAATTTTGTACAGCTTTATACTTTCAGTTATTTTTCAGTATTTCTGCAGTTTGATTTCTGTCTTACTCTTATATTGAATAACATCTTTTAAAATGTAAGTATATGTTATTTTACAGCTTTGTTGTACTTAAACTTTATAAGTCTAATATTATTTTTTTTTCTTTTGTTGGCTTGGCCCTATCATATATGTACATATGGCAGCATCAGGTGTTAGCTCATACCTTGTGCTTGGGGGCGTGCTGGTGATAGAAGGTCGGGTGAGATTGATAGTCTGCAAAGAAGGAGATCTTGCTCAGTTATTAAAATTTATGTTGCTCATATTTAGTTAAATGTAATAAATGAATTTATTTCTTATTATTCTGCATTTTCTATATTGTATATGAATGAATAGATGTGGATACTGTTGAATGCCTTCTTCTTAATTTATGCACTGCTTTACTTATGTTTCTATTAAGTCTTGCTCAGCTATTGATTAGTATCACGGATATTTTTTTTAGTGTAATGTCCGTGGTACTAGTGACGACCACCTCTTAACACTTATTTGATTAAGGGGCGGCCGTCACAGAAGGATCATCTAAATTCCTACCTCAAAATGTCATAATAATTCCTTCCTACTGTAATGTAATAATAATTGTTAATACTATTATTATTATCGTAGAAAAAAAGAGCTAATGTAAGATCATCAAGACCTTACATATTTAACATTTATGCTAACATTCATAAGTTTTATTCACTAAGCTTGTTTTGATCAAATCAGATAGGTAAACCAATCTGATCAATACATATACTACAATTATAGGGTATAATCAAGAGTATTATTAATATTTGATCTTGTGATAAATCAACTTAGTTTTATAATTAACTTTATACTAAGAGTCTTTTATAAGAGAAAATTAAAGATCTAAAGTTTAAATTCATATACTTAGTCACACAAGTTCTTTAATTATCTTAGCACTTCTAATTTAATGAATTAAGATTAATATCAAATCATATGCATTATTAGAATCATGTCAATTGAGTTATCTTAAAATTAAATTAATTATTTAAGTATTTAAGGGTTTAGATCTTAATCAAACAGGTTAGGGTTTAATCCCTAACCTTAGGCAATTAAGACCAATTGTTAATTTATAGATTAATGGATAATCAATGCATTATTAGTGTATTATTGATGTCAAATTTCAGATTTAGATTAAGTATCATTTACTTAATTAAGTTCTTAAGATTATTATGTTCAATTATAATTTAATATTAATCAAGGTATTCAAATTAGCATTTAAGTTCTCTAATAAACTTAAACATTACATTGATTAAAATAATGAGTAATTAAGGCTAATTAAATCTCATATTAAACACAAAAAGAATTAGCACTTGATCACAAATTTAAAGCAATTATGCTCCATGAAATTTGATTATTAAGATCTACTTAGTCAGGCAAGCAATCAAAGACTGTAACGTTAATATTTGGCACAAAATATTTAAGTAAACACATAAGGGATTTTAGCACATTCTATATAGGAAAAATTTTTATATTTGAATTTTACATAAAATTTTATAGAATGCTTAATTTTACTAAAAATGTGGAATGCGAAAAATGTGGAGTTTCGGCCATTCAAGACAGTTCTTGGCAGTTCTGGGTGCTATGGCGCGCTGTGGCGCCTTCTGGCCAAAAGCCAGGCGCTACGGTGCGCTGTGGCAGATTGCAATGATGTGGCGAGCTGCAACGCTCTACGACGCCTGTTTCCCCGAGGTGCCGGCGCTACGGTGCTGTGGATTTAATTTAATTTCATCAAAAAATTTTATACTTCATCGAATTATTATATCGCTGCGGCGCACTGTATCACACTACGGCGTGCTACGACAAACTCAAATTCAAAACTCGGGCGATGCGGCGCGTTGCAGCGCCCGACGATGATTTTGCCTGTGCTAAAACCGTATTTAGCCTTCTTTTACACCCAAATACTCCCAATTTTCAGCACCTCATGTATGGTGCTATATACCGATAGAAATATATTTCCAAAAACTTTCCATTGATACCAAAATCGGTATAAACGGGTCATTATAACAAGCAGAAATTAAAGTTCTAGCTACTGGTATACAAAAATCCTTCAGTTTTTTTAACAACAATTTTAATGGAGGAATGAGCTTCAATCGGACTCATTTGAGTCGATTGAGGTTCTACAATTACACCTAGATATTATGCAAGAGCTAATGAGATTATCATCCACAGTATTTTGATAAATCAAGGAGAAAGTAGCCAATGAAGTTAAGCAAACGGGTACCTTTGATTAGGAAGAAGAATAGAACTATATTTTCTTCTTTCAGTTTGAGAGCAAAGGAAGGAAGAGGAGTGGTTGAGTTCTACTTTAAAGGAGTTGAAGGCATGAGGTATAGGAGCTAAGAGGTGATGGGAGAAGAGGATGGCCCTCTCCATGCACCAGGACATGGGGAAGGAGTCACTAAACTATAATCTATGCATGCAAAATAAATAAACCTAAAATTAACGAGGATGTAATCAAGTTTAAAAGAATGGTGAGAGTTAGGTCGATCAACTATGGTTCAACAAATCCAATTCTTATTGAGTTTAATTGATCATCTCATGAGAAATGTGAATTAAGTTCTTAATTAGGTAAGGTTTTGCAAATGAAGATGCTTTATTAAGTATAATTCCAAGTGCTAGCAAATAGTCCTAATAGGATTGCATACCATAAGTAATGGCAAGCTATTGGCTAATTACACTTAATTGATATGCTTGTTATACTTAGAATGTCAATTAGATAAGGCTAGGTATTCTCAACCTACACTATCTCTCCTATTGTTAAGGCTTGAATCATAGGTTTACTAAGCTACATAAGGCATCTAATTATACTAATCAAGGCTTAATCTCACATTCTAAAGTGACATGAAAGTTCAAATAATAAATGAAGCTTGTTGCTTAGGGCAAAATGCCTAAATTATGCAAGCAATATAATTTTAGAAAATCATATTATGTGAAGATTTGAGGAGTCAAATACCTAAGTTGTTTAAATGATGTCCAATTACAGTAATCTTAATAAATATATAATTCTCACATTACAAGAAAAATAATAATACTAATTAGGTCAAATTTGGACAACGTTAGAAAATTAGAGTTTTCATGACTCCTAATTAAAATTCAAAAGTGATTAAGAAAATTAAGCTTTAAATCTTAAATTTGATTTCACCATTAAGATCCTCTCATTTTTTCTGAATAAAATGACATATAATTTTGTATATTTTGGACAGGTAAAATTAAAGCTATTTAAATAATTAAAATGGAATTAATTAATTAAAGTTTTAACATTACATTAATTAAATTAATTTTTTTGTTAGGATCAAAATAGGCAAACGGCGCCTTCCTGGCTTGCACGCGAGTGGAAAATCAAGCTCACACACGGGCAGTGGAACTGGGCCCGCCATCCCTAGCCCATAGCTAAAGCGGGCGGGTTGGGCCGACCAGCTCGAGCCCATGCCTCTGCTTAATCCAGTGAGGATAAAACTAGGGCATCAATGCACTAGCGATCGAGGACCCTTCATGGCTTGGCCCGCACATTGGCGTGAAGCCCATGTCACGACCGACGTGTTGAGCCCAAAAATGGAAACCCTAGTTCTTCGTACTGTCAGGTTAAAGAGTCATTGTTTGCAACTGTAGAAGTGGGTATGGTCGAGCTTAATTAAGTGTGAATCAGCTCGATCGAACCCGGTGGATTGATTCCAAACATTCAAGAAATGACAAAATGAAATTGCATAGTATTTGACGTATCGTCACCGATGATTTGACTTAGGGTTCGCAGGTAATGGAGCTCCTGTTGGCTGTGATCGTCGATGCCTCTTCGAGCTCCCAACAGGTAATGGGGAAGAATGGAATGAAAAACAAAGTCCTAAAGGCTAAATGAGGCAGAGGAAGGATCGGCTAGGGTACGACCACGCTCCCGCCTACGGCTACAGGCACATGATCGCAGGAGCTGGTAGGGAAGTACTAGCAATTGATATGAACCATCGGATCCAGATCTCGATATAACAATCATATTGGAGGATTTAATGAGTGCCATAGGCTCGGGTTTTTATTAAAGCGTAACAACCCTGATCGAACAAAAAGGTTGTTTCGTGTTCGACGTTCTACAGCTGGATCCCGTGGTTCGACAGTGACCGTTAGGATTATTTTAATAATATTAATTTAAATTGATTATTTAATTAATAAATTATAGCTTTTTATCTAATCAAAATTAAATAATCAAATAAGTTCTAAAAAATCCCAAATTCACTTTTAGCTAAATGAGGGATGAGGAATTCAAAAAAGAAGTTGAATTTTAAATCAGAGATCAATTTAATTATATTAATTTTTTGAGTATTTAACTATATTAAAATATTGGGGGGAAATTCGGCGACTTCCAAACATTCCCAAAATATCACCCCTATCTAATTTGGGGGTGAGGAGTCCAATGACAAATTTTGATTTTAATTCTGAGGTCAAAATAATTTATGTATTTTTATATTGATAAAAATAATCAAAATTATTCATCAATCGCAAACAATCTCCAAATCAAATCAAATTTTAGTTGTAAGCTCTCGATGTTATTATAAGAGCACTAGATATGAAATGGAGCTAATTGGACTACCCAATAATGGGTAACAACACTATGGTTATTACACTAAAAGTTTAGAAATAATTATTAGGCCATCAATAATTCCATGAGATCTATATGTACTTAGTCATGATGGGGTGTGGTTAGATCCAACTTTACATATGCTAGCTTAGGCTACCCCTATTTGTACCTCATGATTCAAGGTAAGTCATTTGGTTCAAAGAGTTTACCAAGGTGTGAAATGTTGTTGTTCACACTTTGGATATTAAGGAGCAATGAGTTTGCTTTTCCTTGGAAGAAGGCTAGCTTAAGCTAACTCGAGGTAACTTGAGTAGCTCAAATGACCCATTCTTATTCGAACAGTAACACATTGATTAATATTTAATATTCTCATCAACGGAGTATGTGGGAGTAGTGATAAATTGTTGTGGGTTTGGATTGGTCAAAGGAATCATATCAAGTGGGTTTAGGCCATCATTAAACAAGGTCTAACTTGGGCTAGCTTGAGCTAGCCCAAGTGAACCTAATTTCAAATTAGGAGGTTAAGGATTTAGAACCTTACCAAATGAAGTTCCACGAATCCATTATGAAGGTGCGTTGAACTCAAGGTTGAGCTTGGGCTAGCTTGGTTGGCCCAATAATGTCTCGGGTTAGGGGGGAAAGGAAAGCAAAGGAAGGTAAGGGTTGTGACTTATTTTCTGGCTTCTAAAGGCACCCTAGAGCTCAAGGGTTGGGGGAACGTTCTGGATGCTTTCTAGGTTTGAAGGAGGTCATCGATGGGCTTATAAGACCACCAAACACGAAACTTGGCGCTCTTGGATTCAAGGGTAGTGGCATTATGGTTAAGGAAGTGTCAAATGAGGATTGGGAAATGGTCGGCGGGGGGGGGGGGGGGGGGGTGGGGGGCATTACAGGGGCAGAGAAGTTTAAGGTTTTTAGTACAATTAAAGGGCTATGGGGAATTTGGGGCTGTACGTGATAGTCTCATGGATTGCTATTCTTAAATAGCGAAGCTCTTATCATTGCAATCGTCGGGGGTGGCTTGAAGGATGACAACGATCGAATCTTTGATCCCTATGATGGAGATCAAGAGTGGGCAATGCGTACAATTTTTCACACACTTGATGGTTCCACAAGGTCGTATGTACACGCGGCGAGCCCTATGTTCCTTTTGGAAGGTCGGGAAGCTTGGTATTGTGTGGCGAAGCCCTAACATCATGCAAGAGAGTGACAAGTTGAGGTGCATGTTCAGGAGGAAGACATACTAGAAAAAAATGCAACTGTTAGATCTTTTAATG
Organism: Gastrodia elata; assembly: GCA_016760335.1. NCBI lineage: Eukaryota > Viridiplantae > Streptophyta > Magnoliopsida > Asparagales > Orchidaceae > Gastrodia > Gastrodia elata. The sequence goes on from CM028677.1 coordinate 42,042,994, forward strand.
GAATCCAACAGTCGGGTCATATTATGTTAAACTATTAAAAAATTTCCGTTCGATCTCGCCGGTTGGATTGTGCATATTTACTATCCTACGGAAATAGAGCTCCACACAACGATGTGATTCCACCCTGTTTCACAATATCTCATTGCCCACGGTTTAATAATATAACCCTTTTTTAATTTAGAAAATTAAATTGAATTCATTCTAAATAATTTTTGTGAATTTTTCCCCATTTTTAATCCAAAAATTATAAAATTTTCAATTCTAGATAATTTGAGGGCGATAATTTCAAATGTGCAATTATTTTTATATTTTGAGCATTAAATTATTTCTCTATTTAATATTATTTAATTTTGTAATTTAAAATATATCTTTTGTGTTTCTACTTTTAAAATTCATTTGGATTAGGGTTTTTACTTTTTCAAGATTTGCATTAAATTAGTCATAATTAAACAGTTTAACACTAAATTAGCCCAATAACTAATGAAAAAATACCTACTGAATATTAAACACTCAAAAATACTTATTCATTTAGATTTGAATTTTATCTTAATTTTATTGAATAGATATTTTTAGATGCCTATTAAATAAATCTAAATAATATTTCTCTAATAAAATTTTATTTGATTTTGCAATATCTCAAGATTGTGAAATCTCAAGATTGTGACATATATATTTAATATAATTTTTGTTCTGTTTTTATTGTATTGATATGGCGTCAGCGGGAGCGAATGCGACTGTGAAAGACGTCAGGTGCGGCGAACGTTCCGGCGAATGCGGCAAACCAGCCAATCGGTGTGCTTTCGTACGCGTCAACGCAAGGTTAGTTTCGTCAACTGAAAATCAATCCGGCATCACGTGAGCACGTGCATCCATCCATCCGCTGCATCACTCAGTATTTAATCTCAGCCTCCCCCTCCTCCGGCACAGGAGACTAGCCGCAGATCGGTCGCCACATGGCTCTCCGCCGCCTCATTGCAGCCGTCATTCTCCTGTCCGCCACCGTCGCCGTCCATACCAGCTTCGAGGACGGCGGCCTGATCCGGCCTGTCACAGACCGGTCCGGTTCGACCGAGCCTACTATCCTCCTCGCTCTCGGCAGCTCGGCCCGCGCCTCTCGGTTCGCCCGGTTCGCCCGGCGGTACTAAAACTTTGCACATTCTCTAAGCCCATCGCACATTCCGATTGGATGATCGTACGGCTGTTGTCTCCCGCAGGTACGGGAAGAGCTACGGATCGTTGGAGGAGATCAGGCGGAGGTTCGGCGTCTTCGTGGACAATTTGGAGCTGATCCAGTCCGTTAATCGGAAGGGATTGCAGTACACCCTCGGCATCAACCGTACGTTTTATTTCTTTCCGCCTGATTTAATTTTAGATTTATTCCGGCCATTGGATCGCGCAGAGTTCGCGGATTTGACCTGGGAGGAATTCAGGGCTGCCCGGCTGGGAGCGGCGCAGAACTGCTCGGCGACACTCAAGGGGATGATGAATCACAGATTGACCGACGCTGCGCTTCCCGAGACGGTATGTTTCGTGTCAGACCGTGCCAATTCGTGCTTCAGGTTTCGAAATGACTCTTTCGGCCTTGCAGAAGGACTGGAGGGACGACGGAATAGTGAGCCCAGTGAAGGATCAAGGGAAATGCGGCTCCTGCTGGACTTTCAGGTGAGGATGCTTGTTTGGTTCGTAAATTTCACAAGCTTACATTTAAAATTTTTAAAAGCTAAATAATGAAGATTTCAGCTTTTGCAAATGATGTTGTTTTATTGGTTGAGCTCAAGTTGACAACTGCTAAAATCCCCCCAAAACTTGAAACTGATGAAATTTATAAAAGCATTATTTGAGGAAATAAATAGTAGATTGAGGATTGAATACAAGGATTTATGTAGGTTTTGAGCTCCTCTAGAAGTTAGAATTGGATCTGATTTGGGCAAACCCAAAGACTAGATGGACTTTTTTCTGCTTGTGTGTCAAATTAAGCTCTCCCAGACTCATTTTTGTTGCTCGAGGGAGTTACTACTGTGCAATATGACTTATTTCTGCTGTTCCACATAATTTCTTATACATATTGTGAACAAACTGTGATATGATCTTAATAATAGAAACATTTGACCAATTTTAGAACAGACAATCAGTTATAATTTCTCATGGCAGTACCACTGGTGCATTGGAGGCCGCGTATGCTCAGCTTACAGGGATGAGTGTATCTTTATCAGAGCAGCAGCTTATAGATTGTGCTGCTGCATACAATAACTTTGGATGCAATGGAGGGTTGCCTTCTCAGGCTTATGAGTATATAAAGGACAATGGAGGTCTGGACACTGAGGATTCCTACCCTTATGAAGGCGTCAATGGCGTGTGCCGCTTCAAGCCGGAGAATGTCGGCGTCAAGGTTGTAGGCTCGGTTAACATCACCCTGGTATGGAGTCTCTGTCCTCTTCTTTAGAGATTCACTTTTTGATATATCATATGATTTCTTGTTATGTGTTAAAAGCACTCTTTTGCTATTTCCAAGTTAAGTTTGCATCAATGGATTAATTTTTATAAATCGTAGTTCAATTAAATTTTAAACAACAAAGCAATTTGTTCTTAGTTTTTCACTGGCCTTTGCATATGGGTACTTGATAAAATTTAAAGATTCATTCAATATCAAACACATTTGCTTGAACCACTTGTCTTGCTTATCTTATCTGTCCGACCCGGTAGTCTATACAGACAAAATAAAAATGCTTTTATGAAACCTTTAATTCTAAAAGACTAGCAAGTTTCTTTATAAGACAGTATCAATAAAAATGTTCATGATTGCAATTGGAAAAGTTCAAAGCAACAAAATAGCATAAATGTATAAAAAGAGTTTATCTTTTTACTTTCTTCTTAAACTATAGAATGCTTCTTGAAACAAATTAGTTCCAATATTAAATAACTTCATATGCTTATATGCTAGAGTTATGATATCCAAGCTCGTATTCTCAATCTAATATTTTGAGCTAGTTTCTTCACTCGCATCCTTTCATAATGATGGAACACAGCCTCTCTTAATGTTCTATACCCTAGCACAAATGTAGAGGCCTTAGCATATTTTTCACTCAAGTATTCAATGGTTTGATAACATTTTGATGATATTGAAATCATAGAACAGTATTCCAATCTTTGCTCAGAATCAAAAGACGTTAGTAATGAATCATATTCTTATGTGCAGGGTGCTGAGGACGAGCTGAAGCATGCAGTGGGGCTAATCCGCCCCGTCAGCGTTGCCTTCGATGTTGTGGCCGGCTTCAGGTTCTACAACTCCGGAGTTTATAGCAGCGGCACCTGCGGGAAAACTCAGATGGTGAGTTTAAGTTTTTTTAAGGAAATTAAACTTCAAATAAGAATCAAATGTGTCATGTGAAAATTGAGCCAATGCATGGGATAACAAATTCTGAGACTCAATAATTATGTTATAACATCATTCAGCATATTTGCCTTCCTGACTGTAATACTGATGTAGCAATGGTGCTTTTTGAATGCCTCTCAGGATGTGAATCATGCCGTTGTTGCTGTCGGCTACGGAGTCGAAGACGGCGTCCCCTTCTGGCTCATCAAGAACTCATGGGGCAAAGCTTGGGGTGATGAAGGCTACTTCAAGATGGAGTTTGGCAAGAACATGTGTGGTGAGGGTGATCCATTGTGACAAAATCTTGTTTCTTGTTTGTATTATTCTGCGTATTTATGATCTGTTTCTGATTGCAGGAGTTGCGACATGTGCTTCTTATCCCATTGTCACAGTGTGAGAATCTCTTTGTAAAAGCTATATTGTATATAGATGTGTTTAAGGGGTGATTGAAAGTGTGCAAGTGGGAATAATTTAATCACATGTGTTGGGTGGAATGGTGGTTGTGTGAGCATCCCATATGGGAGGGGTTATTGTAATGAATTTATTAGAAATTCATGATTCTAAATATCTGAATCTCTCATTATTGTATCTTTTTATGGTGCATTGGTGCTGCCCTTGCACGAAGAGATTTGCTCCCATATGATTACAACAAATTTAATAATAATATTAGTGAGTGAATAATATTATAGTATTGATTAAGATTCAAAATTTGTTAATAAAAATTTAAATCCTAAATTCTTGATCCTAAATTATACAGTGAAAGTTTATTTAGACTCGTTAATGTGGCACTCAAAAAAATTTATCCAATAAAATTTTGATATCATTTTAATACAAATTTAAAAAATAATATTTATACAATTTTAATATAAATAAATAAATATTAAAAAATAATGTTCAAAACTTATTGATATATTTTTTTTGAATGTCACGTGAATAAATCTAAGTAGCATTTATATTATAGTATAAGAGGTGCCCCACTATTCAATTATGACACTGACTTGAGGTTCTATCTTTTTCTGCATTTATTTCTTGTATTTAAAAAAGGGAAGGAAAAAGTTTTTAATCACTAATTTTAGCTAAATCGTAAATAAGTCCATAAAATTTTTGTTTTATCAAACAACTCTTGTGACTTTTTAAAAATTCTCATTTTAACCTATAAAATTTAACTAATTAAAAAAAATATGATAAGGCTTAAAACGAATTTTTTAGTACACTAGCACATCTGATATATCAATTTGAGTAATAGAAATAAGACAGACTTAAGATATTGCTTACACAATAAATAATAAGGTAAATTATCTCTTATAAAATGTAAAATAATTATAATTTTTTAATCAATCCTATTTTAAGATTATTTTTTTATGAACTCTAAATAATTATTGGATAAAACTAAATTATTTGAAGATCGAAACTCGCTCGAACTTTGAGTCAAATTGAAATTGACTCTTAAATAAATTTCAAATTGAGTTCAAGTTGGATGACATTTGAGCTACTCGACTCTACAGTTCGAGTCACACAAAATATAAAAAATAATAAAATTTTATTTGGCTCAGTGTAATGCAATGCGCTCAAGCTCACTTGTTTGACCCAAGGTTTGAATCTACCTAGGCTAAAATCAAATTTGGCCATACCCGGGACCTATCGGTACAAATTGGGTTTCAAAATGTAGAATCTATAGGTGCAATGTAATATCTAATATATATATATATATGATCCTAAATGAAGATCGTTCGTTCTCTTGTAATAAAATAAGCCACAAAATGATCCCAAAATATATAAAGAACAACCTCTTCACCATATAATATATAAATCAAAATCAAAACTTGCAAAAGACCAACATATAAGATTCTCACAAGAAGATGGAAGCAGAAGACAACAACCGCATGCACAAAATTACACATACAGCCCAAGCACAGCAATAGCCTGAGCTATTAGAAAGAATCAAGAGTGTTTCCCCATCTTTCAAAATCATTCATACTAATATTAATATTATTAAAGGGGCCACCCAAATATATAACAGCAGCACCTGATATGCAAAATGGGCTAATCGAATTTATTAGGAACCTGGCGAGCATTGCGCTCCTCCCAAGAAAAAACTAAAAGCAAATGAGATTCAGCCCTCATGATTGCAAAGAACACATTTTGTCTTGCAAGCAAGGCCACCAACATTTAAGATATCAGCCATTTTGAACTCAGACCGCACAGCATCCCACAATGTGCAAGAGTATTCATGTTTATTTTCTTTAAGCCAAACATAATTAACCCACTAAACATTAGGTCGGTTAGCAAGGAGAGCGCAGCCACCCTTGCAAACAAAGGCCGAAGAAGGCCCTCTGCTAATGTGAGGGAAGAGGAAAGTCGCATCCACTTGCAGCCTTTCTCTAGAGAAGAGGAGGGAAGCCACCTACTGCTGATTACACAAAATTATGGGCATTTCATCAATTCCATAAGTAGAGACTGATTACACAAAATATGCCCACGTAAGAATAGTTTACAATGCTCAACAAAAGCAAGATCCCCTCTAATTTTAGGCATGGCAATAGAATCCCCAGAGAGTTTTTTACACCGCAGAATCGTAAACCAAAAATCTATAACAAATGAAGTTAATAGTTTTGAGACCAATATTATTTCAAAGGAAGAGTGTTGGTATTAAAACCCAAGATTTGAACAGGTTCGTTTGCCTTAGAGACACTACTGGAAAAATAAATAGCACATTTTGTCAATGTTATGAAAATAATTCAGAAGCAAGAAAAAAATTCCTCCAGCCAATGCTTTAAATCATAAAGTATTTTTGAAGAAGCATCGCCAAATAATAAAATATCATCAACAAACAAAAAGTGAGAGCATCTGAAGTCATTGAACTTTATTAGATTGATAGAGCCAAAACAACAAGCATTGTCCAATAACTCAGTGAACAGTTTATAACAATAATAAACAATAAAACTAACAGAGAAGCAGCCTTATATGAGTCCACAGTCGGAAGAGAACAAGCTATTTGAAGAGTCATATTAATGAAAAAGAAAGCATTTCTAATACAGCTTTTGATCTAAGAGATTAAAGTGCCTGGCATGTTCAACCGTTGGAGGCAATCCAAAATAAAAACCTCGTTGACACTATTAAATGCCTTTTTCTAGAATTCCTACTTTTGTTCTTTGGAACCAAAGTACCTTAGGAATAATTTAACTAACACGGCATAAACACAAGTTGAAAAAATGAGTAATGTCACTGCAAACAAAGACCCATAATATCCCAAGTTTTCTTAAAGAAGAAATAGGTGAGCTATCAAGCCTTAGTGAGACATTATCATTAATGTTGAAAAGGGCATATTGGATTCCCAAAAACGTTCTTCTTTGAAAAACATAAAAAAATTCAGGATTTTAAGAGTTTTTTGGTGTAGCAGTTTCTGATAATGAGAGAACAATAAGTCACAACCATAAAAGACAGCCAAGTGCTATCAATCGCAAGCAGGAAGCCATTCATAGAACACCAGAAATTTTTATTAGCAAATCTACCTTTGGGCAAACCAATGTCATCATCGAAAACAGTAAGAGAGTTGTGAATCGAGGTACCAAAAGGATGAACTTATGTGATCAATTCTGTGACTGAACCAACTGAATTGCAGAACAGTGGGGAGGTCAAAAACAGTTTTAATGGCAATCCAATCATTAAAAGCAAAGAACTTATTAGAATGAACAAGAAACGCTGCACACATTTTTTTTTAAGGAAAATGAGTGCAGTCAAAATATCAATAATAATCCATAGTCCTAGGACTTGAGAGGCAATAGAACCCAAAGTATTCCAGAGAGATAATCTAAATGGCTCAGAATTAATAGCGCAAGTATAAAATTGAGAAGTTACATGAAGAGGAGCGAAGGAAATCCATACATAGTAGACACATTCAAGAAATGAACAGACTACGAAACTAAATCCAGGTTCCATTAAATCCAATTTTTCCCAGCAAAAAACAAATTAAAACACTCAACTTCATTGCCAATCAGCTTAAATTTCTTAGCAAAAAAGGGCTCAGCTAAATCTAAAAAGGTATTTTGGGTTCGAGAATGCCTACAATTGGCCGGCTGAGAGGAGGAAAGCAAATGCTGTAGGTCAGCAATTTTCAAATCCAAGTGCAAACCTCTCAACATTCCAAGAGAGAATTTTGGGAATCACCATACCCAACATATAAAATAAAAAAAAACATCACAGATACCCATGAGGGCACCAAGGACAACACAATCCAGCTTTACAGGGGCAGGCCCAAAGGGATCTACTTCTATCATTGTTATCAATAACTTTCAGTACAAGCACAAAAGTTTGATCCAACAACTTAGCATAAGCACTGAGAGGAGCATCCGGAGAATGTCTTGGAGAATGAGGTCCAAACACAATGGACAATGGGGTGAGCTCAAAATTACATCAACCAATGCTGGGGCATTAAGATCGAGGGCCAAAGCCATGAAAGAGTCAGGCGAAGAGGTAGAGGAAACACCCCCTTTCAATCTGAGGAGCAATATTAGCACAACCACAACCCAAATTGATGAAGGAATGGTAAGATTCACAAACCTTCAGAACCCAATCATAAATAACCTTTTGTGTAAATGAACATATCGTGTAATTGTAGTTTCAGAGCCTCAAGAAGCAGAGAGAAGGGTTGGATCTCCATACAAACCTTGGCAAAAGAAAGTTTAGCTCTGTTGGAAGTAAGATCATTCACCATTAATGGAATGTCAATAGCACTAGCAACCATTGAGGCACAAAAATCAATCCACAGAGATAAGGTCAAGAAATTTTACCTAAAAAGAAATTGACGAAAAAGCCGAGGCTGAAGGAAGAAAATCCTTTGTCCAAGATTAATTAAGAATGAACAATTAAGGAACTAGGGTCCTCCATGAAGAACAAATTTTACATCCTCATCAAAGTTAAACTTGAGCAAATAACATCTATCAGAGAGGGAAAAGAGATAAAAGAAGCCCATAAACCTCCAGAGCTTGCCTAAACCCCCTACTTTTACGAATACCAATAAAACCATTTTTGCACTGCATTTTACTTAATGAGGATAAATTAAGTAGCAATGCTTACTAGTACCAAAGTGTTAATATTAGACGACAAATTTCAAGATAGGGATAATGCATCAATGATCATCTCTTTATTCTACATGATGCAGTTAAGAAACTGCTTCCCACGAACATTCAAGCAAAGATAAATGAGCCTATTCAGGTGCAACTCTGAAAAAACTCACAAGATAATTAATATCTTGTCTTTTTTTGTTTTATGCACAAACATCCATATCTACACAACAATTAAATAACCAAAAAAAAATAAAGATATAAATTCATTGCTATACAATATGATAGTTATAAGATATATGAATAGAAATGGACTTGAATAGGCTTAGTACTGCGCTCCTCAGCCTAGCTTTGGAGAAGGAGACGAGTGGTTCCTCAGTTTTAAAATGCTCTTCTGCAGCTCCATCGTCAGAGCCCTTTCAGCCCCCAGCGCCCTCTCCAGCTATATATATACATAAAAATGATAAAGTAGAACTTAGCTTATTGTCTCCAAATACATTATCATATTATAAAAGTTACCTTAGCGACTCTAGAGCTCCATTCGCCTAATATGGCTCTTAGCCTTTCATCCTCTTGGACATACTGTTGGAAGAGAGGGAGGAAATGCTTTAACTTCAATAAACAGATAGAAGAGATCATCGCAACAAATGTGTAATGGGTGATTGAGTAGCTGTTACTTTATTGTTGGTCGAACGAATGCGTTGGATCTCATCATCCCTCTCAACAAGCAAGCTGCGAGCAAGGCGCAACTCCGAGTGCGCTTGATCAATCTGTAATGGCCCCAAATTTACCCATTTTTCATGGAACCCAAAAATAAAATAGAATAAAGATGCGGCAGTACCTCGGCAGCTAAAGCTCGAAGTTCTTGGTCGCGAGCTGCCAGCAGATGAGCAAGGTCCACCTATGTTGAAAATAAACTTTAAATGTAATTTTTGCATTCATTTTTTTATTCAAATTTAGTGTCTATATGAAGGTTTAACATTCTTCCTCTGACTTCTCATTTGAGCAACTGCTGTTTTTCTACTTTCTCACAAAGCACCCCTCAGAAAGTAGTTAACAAGAATCATTTTCTAAGATGTGGACTAATATATTAATTTAGCTCTAACCCTCCACTACTACTAAAAGTTGGTTGAAATGAATTTGATTCAATGAAGAGCCACTAAGGTTATTATTATTTTGTCTACGCTAGATCCCTTGGGCTCTTTTATCCTATTTTAGCCCTACTGCTGGCAACAAAATGTCCTCAGAGAAAGCATCAAATGCTCTAGGCTTCAACTAAAAACATCAGGGATAGAGTCAGAGACGTGCACGGAGATCGGCGCAAGCGCTTCACCATCTGCTTGTCCTTCATTTAAGGAGTCTAATGGCGTGGCGCATTTTTTAGTAGACCCATCACCTAATGCGCTCGTCCCTCGCGCCCTTTCTAAATTAAGGTTCCTAGCAAACAAGTAAGCTGCAATAAAGCGTTCCTTTCCTTTGTCAAGCCATCGAGATAAGATGGACCTGAATCTGACTGGTTTGCTGGCAAAGCACTTTTTTCTCTAGCCTCGAGTACTTCTATTTCCCCTGTCGTGAAAAAATAATTCAGTTGGCCCAGCCAAAGGTCAGTAAGTCAAATATCAATGTTGCAATGGACAAAGACTCGATGATATTCCAAAACTTGCGAGCAACCCATTTCTCTAGCACCTCCAATCCAATAATAGCTGAAGATCAGCTCCAAGAAATGGAGAAACTATTGAACTGAATGTGGTGCCCCAAAGACCAAGGTAGCCATGGCTACATTTAAATTGTACAAAATCCAAACCTGGTGATCAACCAGCATTAAGAGAAATTTAGAGAGAGAAGTCCCCAACTCATCTATTACTCAAGAAGACTTCACCACCGTTTTCAACACTTGGTACATGATGCATACAGCCAAACAGGAGATGCAGAGTTCCTTAGGCTAGTTTAGGAATATTGCATTCTCCCATTATGATGAAGAGTCCACCCACCTTTCGAAATATGCAGGAAACTTGATACCTACACTAACAGAAAAGCATAAAAGGTTTCTAGATGAACTCAAGGATGACATCAGATACCCCCATCAGACACCCCCTAGTTATTTAAAAATCAAATACTTCTCTTTTCTTGTGGAGAAAGCTAGACACATGGAATTGAGCCTCTAGGTCATTCAAAAGCATCGAGACTCTCAAAACAAGCCAAAAGATCCAGAATCTCCTTCTAAAACTATCAAACACGCCAAGGCATTTATAGGCGAAAGGAAACCAAACTTGCTTAAAATGGTACAAACAATAGCATTTCTGTGGTACCACTTAGTCGTGCACCAATTGTGAAAAGTGCCAAATTAGTGAATGCTTAGCTAGACAACAGATTTTCTTCAGATACTGCCAATCTGGTTGCACAGGTCTACGTTCTTAACTAGAAGAAGCATAGAATTCAGCATCATGGCGTTAGGTACCATTTACATTAATGTATTCCCAGCAACTAATTTTTCCCGCAACTAATTTTTTCAATGCTAGTCATTGCATTCATTCATATTGGTGAAATTGTACGGTCAGCATCTATATTTGTCACTTCATTGCACCCACATCATGTGCCAGATTACCTGAAGGCTCTCACATCAAAGTCACCACAAGAATCGAGCTACATTTGGACAAAAAAAAATTTAATGAGGATATATTAGTTATGCCATCATTGGATTTAATGTGAACTTATGTATGAATTGCCTCCCAACTATTACATATCTATATATTATAACAATATTATGAAATTCAAATTTTTGATCCAAAACCTTCAAATTTTATGATTGTTGAGGCGTAACTTTATATATTATCTCCTTTCTTGAGGGGGCCAAGCTTATGAGCAATGGGCATCAAAGCTTCTAACACATTAACACTACCAAAGATGAACCACCCAGACTTAAAAATATCCCTGTATTTTGCAAGTATGCAAAATTTTTTTATGAGTTTTTTAGATTGCCACCAGTCATGTAGATTGATTTCTCCATATATCTTCTCCCTAATACAACTCCCATCTCTAAGGCAACATACCACATCAACCAATGTGCTACAAGACCCTAAAGTTCAACTACAAAAACTGTTGATGTGAATTTTATCAAGCCTAGTTTCATCACCTTGGAGAGCTCTAGTACTCTTTTTGTCAAAAAGAACGATGAAAGTTTGAGATTCTACATTGACCATGTTCATTGTAAGAACAAGTACCCACTATTAATGATCGACGGCATATTTGATTAACTTGAATGAGCCACAATCTTCTCAAAAATTGATATAAGATAAGGCTACCATTAGTTGAGAGTCAGGAGGAACAATATCCCCATGACGTAATTAGCACTATGAGTTTGTGGTCATGCCTTTGGGTTAAACAATGCCCACTGCTTTCATGAACTCGATATAGATTAATGAACTCGATAAAGATAATCTGTAATCCCTTCTTGAATTCCTTCTCAAAGGATGTCATCATTGATGTCATCATTGTCTAATCAAAGGATGAAGCCCAACATTCTAATAATCTACAAGTAGTCCACATTTAAGGGGATACAAGATCTACATGAATTTCTCCAAGAATTTTTCTTTTGCGATGTTGATTTCCTAAATCATATCATCAATAGTGATGAATCTCTAGATCAACAAAAGATCAAAGCAATTGCAAATAATCGAGACCTATCAATGTCACTGAGGTGAGAAGCTTCTTAAAATTTGTTAGTCACTATTGCAAATTTATGAAGAAATTCTCCAAAATTGCAATGCCCATCCCCATACTAAAAAAAGTTGTAACGTATGTTTGGAATGTTAAGCATAATGAAGTTTTCAAATGCTGTAAGACAACTTTATGTCTACCCCAATGCTGACGATACTCTCTAGTATAATTAATTTTCAAATTTATAATAATGCATCTTTATGTGCTTGAGTTTTCCATTGATACAATATAGTCAAGTAGTCACTTATGCTTTGAAGCAATTAATGTCATATGAAATGAAGTACCCGATGAATGAGCTAAAGTTAGTTGTTATTGTCTTTATTTGAAATGTTTTAAGGCATTATCCATACTGTCAGCTGTGAAGTGTTCACAAACTATCAAAATTTGAAAGACATCTTCACACAAAACATTTGAACATGATGCAGAGACAAAAATTGGAGCTCAAAAAATTATAGCTCGATATCCAATACGACCCAGGGTAGGCAAATATAGTTATAGCTGCTTTAAGCAAAAAGCTAGTTACATAGCAATCTATATGCTTATTTAACATATTGCATTTTGATAAAAACTAAGGAATAGCTTAAGCTTACTGATTAAGTCCTCCAATAAGATTGATATTTATCTCAAATAGATAGCAGTACAATTGGACCTATAGGACAAAATTTGCAGTGTTCTTCCTCAAGTTCTTTTAAAAAGTTATGAATTCAAATAAAGCTAGCCATACTGATGAGTTTGAGTTTGATGTAGAAAGATTGATACTCTACTGAGGCAGAGTTTATATGCTGACTGTGGATGATTTAAGAAATAATATTTGCATGAAGATCATCACTCAGGGTATATGATCCATGCTGATAGGAAAAATACGTGTTATAACTTCAAAAATACCTTCTGATGACTATGACTTAAATAGATCATAGTTGAGCTTGCATTCAAGTTCCCTACTTGCCAAATAATTAAGATCGAGCACTAGAAACCTAGTAAATTGTTGCAGCCATTGTTGATACTTAAAATGAAAATAGGGCAACATAACTATGAACTTTGTGGATAGTCTACCCAAATCAAAATTGAGATGTGATGTCATATGTGTGATCATGGACAGATTGACCATGTTCGTGCATATCTTGTCGATACGACAGACTAACTTAGTAGAAAAGTTGGCTAGATTGTATGTTGAGCAGATCATGAGATTGCACGATATGCCAAAGTCTATTATGTCAGATAATAAAGATTCACATCTAAATTGAAGAAGTGTATTAAAAAACTCTTGGTATACATCTAACTTTTAGTGCTGTTTTCTACTTTCAAACAGACAAGCAGTTAGAGAAAGCCATTCATATTTTAGAAGATATGTTCAAACAACGTGTTCTTGACTTAAATGGAGATTGAAAAAAGCACATACTTTTGATCTAGCTTTCCTACAAGAGCAATTTCTAGTCATGCATTGGAATGCTCTATATGAGATTTTATATGGCAGAAAGTGCAAAACACCGCTCTGCTGAATAAATAGACGCATTCTTGAGCCAGAACTTGATGATGAAGCAACCAAAAAAATCCAATAGACTAAAGATCGTTTGAGAATGGTGCATGAAAAACAAAAGTAATAGAAGTACTAGAATGGACCATTAAATTTCAGAGTTAGAAACTTTGCCTAGATTTAGCAAGACTAACAAAGTTTACTCAAGATTCACAAGTCTATTTGAGATCTCTGAAAAAGTTGGAAACACTGCTTGTAGCTTGCTCTTGCCAGAGCACAGCAAGGAGTTCATCATGTGTTCCACATATCCCTCAAGAGTATCCAAGCAAACATTTAGATAGAGATGTGCAACAGCTGAGTGGAAGCATTCCCTGTCACAGTTCAGTGGAGAAATGCACTTACAAGCTATACTGCTTAGGAGAAAGCAGTGAAATGTGCAAGTGCCTCCTCTACCTCTTTGTATAATGTACAGTTTTTTTTCGTCTAAATTTTGAAGATAAATTTTTATAAGGATGGCAATTTTAAAACTCCCTTTATCAAAGTTGTTTCCAAATTAAATTTCAAATATCTCCCTAATTTTGGGACAATTTCCAATGAATTTTGTAAAATAATGATTTTAACCCTTTTGGCTATTCCTAAATAGCTCTTAGGACCTTTATTAATATCACCTGCCCATTTGTGACAAGGTCTCAATCCAGGCACAGAAAACACATTAAGAGTCTCCAATTCGTAAGCCCTCTATACCTCCCTCTCGATTCTCTTTCTCCCCTCACCTCTCTTGTCCTAAGGTCAAGTGGCCCTTCTACGTCCCATGGTCAACCATTGCCCACCCATATTCCTTCATCATCACCTTCTCCATCTTCTTCTTCCCCTTTCTTCTCCAAACCCTCTACATTACCTTCACCTGCCTCCACACAAACCTTAAACCCATCTTCTTGTTGTTTCTTTCTTATTCTTCTGCCTTTTCTCCTTGTATTAATTGTTATCTCAGTAATTTTATTAAAACCTGTAATTTTACAAAAACAACACCTTCCAACCAATAAGATTTCCTCTCCGATTTTGTGCTCTGGAATGATTTTTAAGTCAATCAAGAAAAAACTCTTCTGACAACCTCTCCATGGCATTATGGAATTAATTTTGTAATAATGTGCATTATCTATCAAAAAATTAGAAATTGTTAAATTTGTAACCAAATATCCCATGTCTTTTAGGTCTATTTGGCACCACAATCGATTAGACCCTTCCCAAGCTGTGTTATGAAGCCTTAAGGAGAGAAAATTGAAATTTGGACAATTAATTGTTTGGAAAGCTGCATAATTTCCTAAATCCTAACTTGTTACTATCTGATTAGCTCATAAATGATGTCATGCATAATCAGGATCATCCCTTCATAATTTAATGAAACTTTTAGGTAAATTTCCATTATTATGTTATCCTAATTAATTGAATAATCCAAAAAACCAAGAAATAGTCCTAATCCTTCAAACTTAGTTAAATTCATTGGAGAACAGCCACTCGCAAGACCAACATATTTGGACATCCAGATTTTAAATTAAAGTGGGAATTATAATTTTTTACTTTACAGTTAGCTCATTTCTCTTTGTTGACTAATTAGCTTAGCACTTACTTTGTGGTAGATGTTTTATTTGTTATAATCTATAATCCAGTATGATTATACCCATGTCCAGATTAGTTATTTTTAAATAAAGTATGAATCACACATTGGTTTCTACATAATGAATAAAGGATTAAATAAAATTAATTTATCACATAAATATAACATAATCACCGATAAAGCATTAATTATTCATATCACATGATGTTTACATAGCTTCTTTTACATGTTAGATAATCATACTAAATTAACACGCCTATTGCAATTAAATAATATTAAAGCAAGGAAATACTCGATGAAATGTAATATTTAGGAATTCCAATTATCTATGATGCACGGTGCACTTTTATATAAGTATACATGGCAGAAATTATGTGTGTATTACTTCTACGATACATCTTTCCTATGAATAGAAATTTCACTGTGGGTTCTTAGGCAATGTGTTGCTTAAATTTGCTATAGAGATATTCTATCTACATTGCAAGTGATAACTAAAGTTAAATAATTAACATGTAATTCAAAACTCAATTTATGTTCACTACAACTACATATTTCATACTCTGAATTTATTCCAATTTAGCTTAATATTTAATTTTAGCTGCTAATATTTATCACTTTTAATCCTTTACTGCCTCTTGAGCCTATTTGCATTTATAATTTTAGAATATGGAAACTCTCCTTTTATTGTTAATTATTATGTAAAAATTATAATTATATACTCTTTCTTTTATTAATATTTTCAGGTTATGATTAGATGACTAAGAAGTTTAATGATCAGGCTTACACTTGTCGCCACATTTGTACATGTCTATGTTTTTTTTGCTTCTTTTGTTAAGCAATGGTTCAATGGTCGTACTATCCTGTTTTCATATGTACAATTTTACAAATTATAAAACTTTATTATTATATTTTAATGAAATATAGATGTTTAATTGATTCTTCATTTTATAGTTTGGATGATAATAAAACTCTTTGCTCTTTTTTATAAAAGTAAGTTTATATTTTCACTATCCAATCTTTATTTCCTAAAATTTATCGATTGTCACAATTGTAAGAAAGCTGAAGTAGACCAATTTGAGGGTAATAAGTTTAATGATTGTCGCTTTAGAAAAAATTTTGGGATTAAGCAAAAACTTTTACATTCCCAAGATAAAAAAAGTTTAGTTAATAAATATGTTCAAAAGAGAAAAAGGGAGACACTAAAAACATGGCTATAAAATATTAGGAATGATCTCACAAAGTTGGCATAGGGAGAAATTTTTGCTAGACCAAGAAGCGGGGAGACTAAGTATTCATGTCGCAGACCCCATTTAGGGGGGCAAAGATTTGGCATTATTGTTGTACTAAGATCATATAAAATTTTAATGATTATTGTAATTTCCAGCCGGACTTGTAATCTAAAATTTCACTAACAAGTTATGAGGCATTGTCACTCAAGTCAAGTAGAACCACCCTTGTTCTTCCGTTCAATTAGCGTGCCCAAGAAAATTTACAATGAATCTGCCAAAGCATGAAGCATGAATAGTGTCCTGAGCAAGGGTAACCTCAAAGTTCTCATCAATAGTGTCCTGAGCAAGGAATTAAAAACCGGACAAAACGTTGAACCGCTAAGGCTAGAGGTTCAAGGTTCGATGGTCGGACCTGGGTCGAACCGGAGGTCAAACCGTGACGACGTAATAAAAAAAATTTAATTAAATAACAAATATAAAAATTAAAAATAAGCTATTTAAATAATATTTAATTATATTAATATAAAAAAAATTATAGAGATAAAAACAATCGAGTATATGTTATATATGTTATATATATACATATGAAAATTTTTAATATATATATATATAGCTTATAATTTTATATATATTTAGCTCTAATATTTCTCTCAAGTTATTAAAATTTAGATTTAAAATATATATTTTTGTAAATTCATGATTAATATAACATTATAATTATAATAAGTAATAGTACAAAATTTATTTATTTATTTTGCATACTAATATATATATATATATATATATATATATGTATACCAAAATCCATATATATATATATTTCTATATATATAAGTATTTAATCCGGTTAAGAAAGAAATTTAAAATAGGAAATATTAAAATATTTAATTATATATAATAATATAATATACAAAATTGTTTAGTCCCACATCTTAAAATCAACAATACACATTCTCAAATTTGATTATAAATAAAGCAACACTAACATTTATTTTTTTATATATTTGGCTTATCAAATTTATTCTAAGTGAGCTATTATTAAGTTTGTGGGCTCATACAAAATTTGTTTGGGTTAATGTTAGCTTATTTTATTATCTTAAATTAAATTTTTGAGTAGGCCTAATTTTTTAATTGAACCGTCCGGTTTTAATAAAACCGGTCCGGTTTTACGGTTTGGCGGTTGAACTGTCAAACCGGCCGGTTTTATTCCGGTTCGATTAAGAACGGTTTTTTCCTTTGAATCGGACTGGTTGACCGACCGGTTCGCGGTTGAACCGGCCGGTCCGGTCCGGTTTTTAATTCATTGGTCCTGAGCACCAACACTTCATTATTTGAGGCAATACACAGGAAAAAGCAGTGCACGGAATGACATGTGAACACGAAAATCAAGTAAGATCCTTTAAAAAGCTTGAAAGAATTATAATTTGGCACCTGTGGAGCAGTTCCATCATCAGCACGTTGGTATTGGCTTAACAGTTCTTGTAAACGAAGTACCTACAACATTAGATGTAAGTCATATGAAATGAATATCTACTTTTCTTTCTTCTCCAATACTAACAAACATATACTTATATGAAAGAAACCTTAGGATATTTGATCTTCAAAGTTAGTTCATACCTCTTCACTCAAATAACGAAGGTTTTCACGTTGATATTGTAATAGTGCCATTTGCTGATCCAAAAGGCGGCCACCATCATGATACCTAAAAAGAAAACACAAATGACACATTAAGAATTGTAATAGAAAAATGTAAGCAAATGATGTGTGCAGAAACAGAACATAGGATGATCTACAGTAGACATTTATTCTAACTAGAATGCACTAGTCAAGAATGACTAGGATGCTTTCATCTTTTGTTAGGTAAAAGCATAATACAGTCCGCCCTTTCAACAAATATAAAGCATCATACAGTTAATATTAAAATGGGGAAAACATTCAATTTACCAAGGCTATAAATAATACTTGATCAAAATGAAAAAATTAACGCATTTAAAGAAGGCAAGAAATATGGAATGGACTATTGATTGCAAATAATTTCATAAAAGCAGAAGCTTAGTCAGCAAATGCATTAAGAAAAGCAAGTCTTGTTTTTCAAAAAAAAAATAGTTTTTGCTTTATGGTTTTTTAAATATTGCATATGAGAAAAAATCATTGAAAATCTATCTGCATCATTTCCTGGCCGGATCATCATTTTATTAAAGAACGAAAAAGCTATCGCGACACAATAATTACCACATTTCACCAATTTTCTCATTTTTGCTTGTTTGTGCTCTTTCGAAAGCTCCTTTCCCTCAAATTGATGAAATTGGAGGTCTCTCAATTAGGATCTTGAGTTCTGCTTTTTTGGTAGTCAAGCTGTAAGTTTCCTCGAACCAGACTTTGAGATTTTGTGTTGTTGGCCTGATCTAGCGGCTCCCAGGTTTGCTTCTTCTGTTAACTTTTTGTTTATGGTTGTTTCTTCACAGTGGAAGATTCCAGTTCCTGAGAGCCTCTTCAGTGTGATATTTTTTGTTATGTTTGTTATATGGCTTTGTTCAAAGACTCCAATCTTTCGTCTTGTATGAAACAGCGTTGAGATCGGATAGAATCCCCTTAATCCCAAAAAATTCAAATTCAATCCGATCCAACTTCTCCACAGTGAGCAACCCGAGATCCTTCTTCAAAGCGTTAACAAGAGAATATCATGATGGATCTGTTCCTGTTGTTCAGATCAAGCTTATTTCTTTGCATAGGGGCAGACCCACACTCTGGCGCACAAATGAAGAAACCAACATTCTAACTAGACCTTTCAATTTTACCCTTATGAAAAATTTTACCAATAGTAAACCACAAATGCAAGGTATTAGAAAATTTTTAATGATCTTTGGCTTATCAATAGCTATAATGTTGGTCTCCTCGACAATGGACACATCATTGTTAAAATCTGTCATGAGGATGTTTAGACGATAATATTTTCTCGAGGTATCTATTACTTTAAGGTTATAAAGTAAATTTGTTAAAATGAACTCCAACATTCGATTCTAAAACTCACCACCTATGGTTCCGATTTGAATAAATTTTTGTTTGTTGAAGTTTCATCTCATTACACCATTCTATTATGTTTTCACTGAGCTCTTTCTATGGAAAGCCAAACAAGGTAGATAGTGCCATGACCAACCTATCTGGTCCCTCCAATGATTATCAAAAACCTTTAAAAATTCTTTTGATTCGAAATGATGAATGTGGGTACTTATGTGATGACCCATGTTAGGTTGGTAACAACCAAACTAACATCGGATGCATCTTTCCGTAGAATCATATTGGCAATTAGGTAAAATAGTAGTTAAACAAACATCCAAAGTCATTCTGATATAAGAAATATTATTCATTCAATTTAAAGCATATAATATCCAAAAATTTATTACATGAAATTCATTGCACATCAAATTATTAATCATGGAATGAGCAGTTATTTTCCCGCGCTATGCCCTTAGATTATATCAACCGCCTCCAACTGTAGCTGATCTGGCATTATAAAAATAATGCCTTAGTGCACATTCTAAATATAAAGGATATTAAAAATATACTTAAAACAGAGCGGGAAGCAAAATGATAATAACTGCAGGAAATAGTGTGTTTCAAAAACAAGAAGATAAATATGTCTCCTGCAAAATAACTATTCTTGCACATGCCAAGTTTTCAAAAAGGAAAAGCAATAATATAGCGTAAAATTCACTTGGGCCCCTGTTTATGTTTATGACTTGATATTATGAAGCAATGTTAGTGGTTCTATTGGGCAATGCCAGAACTGTGAAGTTGGGTTCATAAAAATACAATTAAGCATGTCCTTCACCTGGACCCCATTAAAGGCTCCAGTGGCACCTTCACCTGGGCCTCTCTCAAGGCTCTAGATAGTATCCTTCACTTGGGCCCCTGTTAAAAGCTCCAGATGGCACCTTCACCTTGCCCTCTCTCAAGGCTCCAGATGGTATCCTTCACCTGGGCCCCTGTTAAAGGCTCCAGATGGCACCTTCACCTGGGCCTCTCTCAAGGCTCCAAATGGTATCCTTCACCTGGGCCCCCGTTAAAGGCTTCAGATGAAATTATATATGCAGTTAAGCATGACCTTCATCTAGGCCCCCTCAAAAGGCTCCAGATGGCACCCTTATGACTCCTGATGGACTAGCCCCGTCCCTAACTTAATTTAACCTCCGTATCGGAACCCTTTGCAGTATTCACAATATACATAAACATTTTTTATCTCTCTAGCAGTAAGAGTAAAATGCAACAATATAAAACAGGTTCAAAGCGATGCTTAAGCAACAAAAAGGATAGAAAGCATAGAATAGCATAAAAGTAATATCCAGTGTACCTTTTGTGTTTGACTTAACTAGATAAATCACTCACAACTTGGTGTGTCTGCAAAAATTATAATTGAGATTTTATTAATCTATGAAATTATCTATTTACAAGATTTAGAACTAGTATTCGTGTTACCTAGTTTACCTTTAGATGGTTACTTAGATCTAAATCTTATAAGAGTAGTTTATACAATGAGAAGGTCTAATTCATAACTCTTATTTATTATATTTAAACTAAAATTGTACTTTAATAAGCTTTAAGAACCTAGGCAACCTTATCTGAAGGATTCGTATTACAGAGTTGGAGAAAGAAAAGTCTAATTGAATTGTTAATATTTCTACTAAACCCTTCTTTTATGTTAGGGCAGAACATAAAAGATTTCAAAACCTCTTGAGTTATTATTTATGATCTAATTTGGTATGAACTCAATGCTTAATATTCATTAAAGTATAAGTTAGGATAGGAGGTTTACAATATTCATATTTGATTATAACTGACTCCAGAATTTATCAAATAGCTAATTATAGGTCTTCCTAATGTTCGCTAGTAAGATCTAATCATAGTACTGCAATATTATCATTAATCATTTTAATACTTCATAAAGCAAAATAAAAACTTAGTCTTAGGTTAAGTGATTAAATATGTCTAATTGTTGCTAATTCTTAAGTTCAAATTATTATAATATTAAAACTATTTTTTAATGATATCAAAATTAGTTATTTCATCTATTTATAACAACTATTTGTTATTAATATTAATATTATTATCATTATTATTATTATTATTATTATGGTTTATTATATGTATATATCTACATATATATACATATGTATATATACATATGTATATATATATATATATAAATATTTTATCGCTTTTTAATCGACAGAAGAGACTTACCTTACGGACGACTCGAGTCGAGCAAGTCGAGCGAGCGGAAGGAGGAATCGGCGCAGAGAAGAGGTCGATGCGGACGAGTCGAGTCGGCGCCGGGACGGGATGGTCGGGTCGAGTCGATTGCGCCCCGGTCCTTGTCCTTCCGTCGGTCGCAAATAAGAAACGACGCACCATCGCAGGTAGGGATCGACGCACCGTCGCAGGTAAGGGCCGACTGCTGCGTTTTTTTCATTGGCTCGCTCGCTCGTCTAGCAGAAAGGAGGAGAGGAGGTTGGTTCGAGTGGTGAGGGTCTTCTTGTCCTCCTCCCGATTAAATAGGACGTGCTTATGTAACGCACGTCCGATTTATTCGGCTCGAGCCGCAGGTTACGAAATTTTTCCTTAATAGCTCTACGCAAATTTTCTTAATTCAACCGATATTTATTGTTTTAACCGTTCCAAATAGGGACGGTTAATTCAGGCCTTAAATATGAGTTTTCAATGAGGAAGTTATGTTTTGCTAAATTTAAATATACTTAAATGATGATTTTAAAATTCAATTTCAGTTTAAACAAGTTTTAAAACCTTCTAAATTAAGGATTGTACTGAAATTCGAAATTTAGCGGGAGTTTTAACGGGAAATTGAAATTTGCAGGAGATTTAACGAATCGGAAATTCAATGCTTGCCTTTTTAATGACCTAGGGTCATTACAAACTCCCCAACTTAAAAATAATGTCGTCCTCGACATTTCACCGTAGTAGAAAATATTTAGTTAAATGCAAAAAAAATTAATTAAGATTACCTGAGTTCTGAAAGAGTCTGGGATATTCTTTCTTCATATCTTCCTCTCTTTCCCATGGTGCTTCCTTCGCACTATGATTCTTCCATTGTACTTTGATCATAGGGATTGTTCTTTTCCTTAATTGATGATTATCTCGTTCTATGATTTTATCAGGCAATTCAACATATGTCAAATCTGGTTGGATAACAATACCGGGTGCTATTAATTGTTGAGACGGTTTCTAGAGGCATCTGCGAAGAGTCGAAATATGAAATACATTGTAAACCGCCGTAAGATTTTCAGGTAGTTTGATTTTATAAGCAGCAGCTCCAATTTTGGCTATCACCTCAAAAGGTCCAATATACCGAGGACTTAATTTACCGGTCACCCCAAATCTAAATACTCCTTTCATAGGACTTACTTTCAGGTATACAAAGTCCCCGACTTCAAATTCTAACATTCGGTGCCTGGAATCATGGTATTTCTTTTGGCGATCCTAAGCCACCATTATCCTGCTCTTTATTAGTTTGATCTTTTTATTAATTTCTTCCACCAATTCAGATCCGTAAATTTGAATATCTCCGACTTCTGTCCATGACAGGGGCGTAAGACACCTCCTTCCGTATAAGGCTTCATAGGGAGCCATGCCAATACTGACCTGATGGCTATTGTTATAAGCAAATTCATTCAAAGGTAAATATTTTTCCCAGCTCCCACTGAAGTCAAGTATGAATAACCTTAAAAGGTCTTCTAGAACCTGATTTACCCTTTCTGTTTGTCCGTCTGTTTGAGGGTGAAATGCAGTGCTCATAGCAAGGGTAGTACCTAGATCGTCGTGCACTGCTTTCCAAAATCGAGAAGTGAATCTGCTGTTTCTGTCTGACGCAATCGTCTTTGGAATCCCGTGCAATCGGACAATTTCCTTAATATATATCCTGGCGAGCTTCTCCACTAGATCAGTTTGCTTTATTGGGAGAAAGTGCGCAAATTTTGTAAGACTGTCAATGATCACCCATATGGTATCTGCCCCTGATTTGCTTCGGGGTAGACTTACTATAAAATCCATAGCAATATCAACCCATTTCCATTCCGGGATTGGTAGAGGTTGCAAGAGTTCTCCGGGCCTCTGATGTTCTGCTTTTACCAAATTGCAAGAGTTGCAACGTGCCACAAATTCTCCTATATCCTTCTTTAGTCCTGACCACCAATACATTTTCTTCAAATCATGATACATTTTGGAACTTCCCGGATGAATAGTATAACCAAAACAATGCACTTCTTGTAATATTGTCATTTTTAACTCCTTATCCTCTGGTACCCATAATCGAGTTCCGTGATAAATGTAGCCATCCTTTTCCTGAAGATCTTTACTTTCCCCTCCGAAATAATTTTCTTCATCTTTAGATACTCCGTCTTTTTCTTGAGAAAATTTTATGCGCTATTCCAGCGTTGACCCTGTAGCTTCTATAACTCCAGCAGCCATAAGGGCATTCAATTGGCTCGTAGTTACCTATTCTATTTCTAGTTTATTTAGCTCATTAACCAAGTACTTGTTGAAAGTGACTATGCTGAGGTTTCCGAGTGTACTGACTGATTTTCTGCTCAGTGCGTCAGCTACAACATTTGCCTTGCCGGGGTGATATTGAATATCCAAGTCGTAATCACTAATAAATTCTAGCCATCGCCTCTGCCGACAGTTTAATTCTCTCTGAGTGAAGATGTATTTGAGGCTTTGGTGATCTGTAAAAATTTTGCATTTTATTCCGTACAAGTAGTGCTTCCATATCTTGAGAGCGAAGACTACTGCTGCCAATTCTAAGTCGTGCACCTGATAGTTCTTTTCGTGCACCTTTAGCTGACGTGAGGCATAAGCAATTACTCTCCCATTTTGCATTAAGACACACCCAAGTCCTACCTTAGACGCGTCGGTAAAAACTTGGTAGTCCATCCCTTCTTGAGGTAACGTAAGAACAGGAGCGGTTGTGACAGCATGCTTTAATTTCTGAAATGATTCTTCGCATTCCGAGCTCCAAACGAAGGGTACTAGTTTCTGTGTTAATTTGGTAAGTGGAGCTGAAATTTGAGAAAACCCTTGCACAAATTTTCGATAGTAGCCAGCGAGACCTAGAAAGCTTCTGATTTCTGTCACAGATGTAGGTTGCGCCCATTCTTGAATGGCAAAAAATTTCGTTTGATCCACCTGGATTCCTTCGGCACTTACCACATGCCCCAGAAAAGCTACAGAATTCAACCAGAACTCACATTTGGAGAATTTTGCATATAGAGCATTAGATCTCAGGGTCTCAAGAACTGCTCGCAAATGCACTTCGTGATCCTCTTTACTCTTAGAGTATATTAGGATGTCATCGATGAAGACGGTCACAAATTTATCCAAGTGAGGCTTTAGGACCCTTTGCATCAAATCCATGAATAACGATGGGGCGTTTGTCAGCCCAAATGACATTACTAAAAATTCATAATATCTGTATCTTGTTCGGAACGCTATCTTTGGAATGTCCTCATCTTTTATTCTCACCTGGTGGTATCCGGATCGAAGGTCAATCTTAGAAAATACCACCGCGCCAGCGAGTTGATCGAATAAGTCATCAATGCGAGGAAGAGGATATCGATTCTTGATTGTGACTTTGTTCAACTCTCGATAATCAATACACATTCTCATGCAACCATCTTTCTTCTTGACAAACAACACAGGAGCTCCCCATGGTGACATACAAGGGCGAATGAGGCCCTTGCTAAGTAACTCTTTTAGTTGATTGTCCAGCTCTTGTAGCTCATTGGGAGCCATTATGTAGGGTACTTTTGATATGGGTAGCGTTCCAGGAATTAGATCGATAGTGAAATCTACTTCCCGTACAGGAGGTACTCCTGGTAATTCTTCGAGAAACACGTCTGGAAATTCTCTTGCCACTCTTGTCTCGTTTAAAGTAGTAGCTCCCTCATTATTGCCCATCATTGTTACTAGATAAGCTTCACAGCCTTTCTCTATTAATTTGATTGCCTGTAAGGCATTGATGAGTGATGCGGTGGTGCTTAGCCTTCCTACAAATGCCACTGATCTCCCTGACTTCTTGAGGGTGACTTTTTTACGTTGACAGTCAATTACTGCTTGATGGCGGGTTAGCCAGTTCATCCCCAAGATAATATCAAAATTTGCAATGGGGAGGACTACTAAGGTGGCCTCAAATACTTCACCACTAATTGGAATACCACACTCACAAAATTTTCCTACTCTCATGATGGCACCGGATGGTAATCCCACAGTTAATTTTTCTTCTAATTCGAGGCATGACAAGTATAACTTCCCAGCGAATGACTCAGAAATAAATGAGTGGCTTGCACCCGTATCAAATAGAGTTATACACGGGTGCTCAGAAAAATATAAGGTACCTAATATTTAACGATATGATAATGATACCTTCACAACATAAATTATTGAGCAAGTAATAAGAAATACATGTCACGACATTGTGGTCCTCCGGAGCCTTCACTGGAGTTAGAGTATAAACCCTTGCAGTGGCGGAAGGTCCCGTAGCAGGTCCCTTCTTTCGAGTTGGCGTAGTGGCGGGGATAGATGCTTGGGCATGCCTGTCCCCTGGGGCTGATGTACGAGTATTAAGGACATCCCCATCAATGGTTCTGATGGCTCTGCAGACTCGATAATTATGACCTGGTCGGCCACATCAGAAGCACTTGTTGCCAGTGTGATAACATCTGTCGTTGTGGTGCGGTCGCTGACACTCCGAGTTTTTCTTTTCCCCAGTGATCTGGTACACTCTAGCTTGGTTACCAGATCGAGACCTTTTGAAAGTCTGTGGAAGAATGGTCTCTTCCATTGGCGTTCAGCTATCCGCTGCTCGTTGTATTCTAGCATAGTTGCACAGTCCAATAGCTCCGCAAAGTTGGTGTGCCTGAATGGTATTAAACTGGTCTGAATTGCGTCCCTTAACCCATCCAGAAATCGGTTGCACCGGGAGGCTTCAGTGTCTACCAGCTTGTGGGCGTAACGGGATACTTTAGTGAATTCGGTTTCATAAGCCGCCACGCTCCTTTTCCCTTGACTTAAACGAATAAATTGATCCTCTAAGATCTTTTGCGCAGAGAGGGGTATATACCGAGCTCTAAATACCTCAGCAAATTCCTCCCAACTGATGTCTTCCAAGTCTAGCCCAGCAAACTTGGTCCTGTAGGTGACTATCCACCACCGTTTTGCTTCTCCTTTAAATAGGCTATTGGCTAGCCTTACTGCATTTGAGGCCGGACACCTCATATTTTCCAGCTTGCCCTCCACCTCCTGAAGCCAATCTTCCGCTTCCATTGGGCGGGCAGTCCCGTCATAAGACGGCGGTTTCAGCTTCATGAAGGCATTTAAGGCTTCATTGGTTTTATGATGCGGCTTTGAGTGAGGTGCAGGCATGGATCTAGGTGCATAAACAGCGATTTCATTCTGTTTGGCTAAGATTTGTGCCATCATTTCTAACAGCCTTTCTGTTTTGTTTTCTGATGGTCCCTGAGGTAGACAAACCTTTACTTGAATGCATAATTTAGAAAGAGAACTATTATTTTTATGCATAAGAAGTTAACAGAAATAAAGATACAATCATTTTGTTATACAAAATTTTGCCTATGAGATAATAATATCCTAGATGAGTTTCTTAAGGCTTTTAGCTCAAAGCTTCCTATATTTATTGGTTGCTTTCTTCTTTCTAGAAGTTGAGGCTGCATCCCTCGTTTGGTGCACCTTCCTTTCAACCACTGAAATACGCTCTTTGTGCTCTTCTTCTTTCTCTAGAGTGAATTCAGCCAATTTAGGAAGTACCCACCTCAGTGTTTCCTTCAATTCTTGTACCTCATTTTGGAGATTGGTGATCTTCTCGTAAGAGACACACATGAACCTTGTCAGGTTATCACCGAGCGTCCCTTCTTTGTCCTCCAACTCTCGAATCCGATCTTCAAGAGTAGGGGGTTGAAGTCCATTTGCCAAGGTCCTTCTACATTTAAGCAACTTCTGAGTGTTCTGCCGAATGATTTGGGGAATTCATCTGTTAAAGGATAAACTTATAATTGGTTGAAATAACGACCTTATTATATAACAAATTTTTTCTACAAAATATTGCACTAATAATAGTCTCATCGTGTCACTAGTTTTCTATAAGATGTTTTGTTTCTACCACCATCTTACTATGTCACTAGTTTCGTATCCTGTATTTCATTCCAGTGTATTTATATTTTTAAATTGAATGATTCCTCAACTATGGCTTCTATGTTAAATACTGTTTTACTCTAACACTTCCAATCCTGCTCTGATAGCAACTGTGATGACCCATATTAGGTTGATAACAACCAAACTAACATCGGATGCATCTTTCCGCAGGATCATATTGGCAGTTAGGTAAAATAGTAGTTAAACAAACATCCAAAGCCATTCAGATATAAGAAATACCATTCATTCAATTTAAAGCATATAATATCCAAAAGTTTATTATATGAAATTCATTACACATCAAATTATTAATCCTGGAATGAGCAGTTATTTTTCCGCGTTATGCCCTTAGATTATATCAACCGCCTCCAACTGTAGCTGATCTGGCATTATAAAAATAATACCTTAGTGCACATTCTAAATACAAAGGATATTAAAAATATACTTAAAGCAGAGCGGGAAGCAAAATGATAATAACTGCAGGAAATAGTGTGTTTCAAAAACAAGAAGATAAATGTCTCCTGCAAAATAACTGTTCTTGCACATGCCAAGTTTTCAAAAAGGAAAAGCAATAATATAGCATAAAATTCATGTTTATGTTTATGACTTTATATTATGAAGCAATGTTAGTGGTTTTGTTGGCAAGACCAGAACCGTGAGGTTGGGTTCATAAAAATGCAATTATGCATGTCCTTCACCTGGGCCTCTCTCAAGGCTCCAGATGGTATCCTTCACCTGGGCCCCGTTAAAGGCTCCAGATGGCACCTTCACCTGGGCCTCTCTCAAGGCTCCAAATAGTATCCTTCATCTGGGCCCCCGTTAAAGGCTCCAGATGGCACCTTTACCTGGGCCTCTCTCAAGGCTCCAGATGGTATCCTTCACCTGGGCCCCCATTAAAGGCTTCAGATGGAATTATATATGCAGTTAAACATGACCTTCATCTAGGCCCCTCAAAAGGCTCCAGATGGCACCCTTATGACTCCTGATGGACTAACCCCGTCCCTAACTTAATTTAACCTCCGTATCGGAACCCTTTGCAGTATTCACAATATACATAAATATTTTTTTTATCTCTCTAGCAGTAAGAGTAAAATGCAATAATATAAAACAGGTTCAAAGCAATGCTTAAGCAACAAAAAAGATAGAAAGCATAAAAAAGCATAAAAGTAATATCCAGTGTACCTTTTGTGTTTGATTTAACTAGATAAATCACTCACAACTTGATGTGTCTGCAAAAATTATAATTGAAATTTTATTAATCTATAAAATTATCTATTTACAAGATTTAGAACTAGTATTCGTGTTCCCTAGTTTACCTTTAGATGGTTACTTAGATCTAAATCTTATAAGAGTAGTTTATATAATGAGAATGTCTAATTCATAACTCTTATTTATTATATTTAAACTAAAATTGTACTTTATTAAACTTTAAGAACCTAGGCAACCTTATCTGAAGGATTCGTATTACAGAGTTGGAGAAAAGAAAAATCTAATTGAATTGTTAATATTTCTACTAAACCCTTCTTTTATCAACACCGAGCCCTTCTTTTATGTTAGGGCAGAACAACATACTTCATTCAAGCAAGATTTCAAAACCTCTTGGTATGAACTCAATGCTTAATGTTCATTAAAGTATAAGTTAGGATAGGAGGTTGACAATATTCATATTTGATTATAACTGACTCCATAATTTATCAAATAGCTGATTATAGGTCTTCCTAATGTTGGCTAGTAAGATCTAATCATAGTACTGCAATATTATTATTAAACATTTTAATACTTCATAAAGCAAAATAAAAACCTAGTCTTAGGATAAGTGATTAAATATGTCTAATTGTTGCTAATTCTTAAGTTCAAATTATTATAATATTAAAACTATTTTTAATGATATCAAAATAAGTTATTTAATCTATTTATAACAATTATTTGTTATTAATATTAATATTATTATCATTATTATTATTATTATTATTATGGTTTATTATATATGTATATATCTACATATATACATATGTATATATACATATGTATATATATATATATATATATATCTATATATATATATACACGTATTTTATCCCTTTCTAATCGACAGAAGAGACTTACCTTACGGACGAGTAGAGTCGAGCGAGTCGGGCGAGCGGAAGGAGGAATCGGCGCAGAGAAGAGGTCGATGCGGACGAGTCGAGTCGGCGCCGAGACGGGATGGTCGGGTCGAGTCGATTGCGCCCCGGTCCTTGTCCTTCCGTCGGTCGCAGATAAGAAACGACGCACCGTCGCAGGTAGGGATCGACGCACCGTCGCAGGTAAGGGCCGACTGCTGCGTTTTTTTCGTTGGCTCGCTCGTCTAGCAGAAAGGAGAAGGAGAGGAGGTTGGCTCGAGTGGTGAGGGTCTTCTTGTCCCCCTCCCGATTAAATAGGACGTGCGTATGTAACGCACGTCCAATTTATTCGGCTCGAGCAGCAGGTTACGAAATTTTTCCTTAATAGCTCTACGCAAATTTTCTTAATTCAGCCGATATTTATTGTTTTAACCGTTCCAAATAAGGACGGTTAATTCAGGCCTTAAATATGAGTTTTCAATGCAGAAGTTATGTTTTGCTAAATTTAAATATACTTAAATGATGATTTTAAAATTCAATTTCAGTTTAAACAAGTTTTAAAACCTTCTAAATTAAGGATTGTACTGAAATTCGAAATTTAGCAGGAGTTTTAACGGGAAACTGAAATTTGCGAGAGATTTAACGAATCGGAAATTCAATGCTTGCCTTTTTAATGACCTAGGGTCATTACAACTTACAAGAGATTGAATTTGAATTTTTAATCCTTATTGCTCACATTGAAAAATAATTGGCCATGCTGTTAATATTATTTTAAATGGAATCCTGAGATGAGAGGCTCTAATATTAGACCAAATGAAATAGATAAAAACGAAATTAAAATTAATGTTAATGGCCAAGGGAAAGATAATGCCAATAACCAAAGATGTGTGCATGTGCCAATAAATGAATCCAATCATACTAATCAGGAGGGTGTTATTATTTTTCTTAATACTGAATTAGATAATAATGAACAAAAATACAAGTCTTAGTAGATAATAATGAACTTGTTGTAAGGCAACGGAATGGTTATTCTGCTGTTCACAATGTTGAGAATTCAAATGATGATAAAGTTAATACTAGAGACTACTGCTACCATTTTTAATTCAACGATTCTTGAGGGAAACTCAATTGTTGTTGATGATATTTTACAACCTATCATAAACACTTCTATTGAAATTGTAAATGTCAGTGATGCTATAGCTCCTTTTGTTGCTTTCTTAGATAATAACTTTGATCAAGTCCTTGCAGGGTACAATGATTCCTAAAAATGCTGAGGTTAACAATGTTGTCAATGAGGTGCAGTTGGTGCCCCTAGGCTTGAGTTATCCAACAAAGGATGATGGTGCCTGTGAAAAGCAAATGGAAAATAATCATGATTCGAATGACGACTTCTCCATTCACTCAGATAACATGGTCAGAAGAAAAACATATGAGGCTCTTTATAATCTTCTAGAACGATTTTATTGTGGTCACTTATAAAATAGGAGGAAAAAACAAAAATTAGGGAAGGATAACTAGAACGATGAATAGATCTGACTCCTTTTCTTCTCATTAATTAAATTGCTCATATGAAAGATTCAAGGTATTACAAATTCATTTACTTTAAATAGACTGCATAGACTTGTTAACAAAAAATTGATATATTAGTCATTCTTGAACCTTCTATGATGTCATCATATATTAATTTCTATACAATATTTTGGGGATACAAAGGTGCTTGCTCCAATTCCAAAAGTAAAATTTGATGCTTTTAGAAAGATGGTATGTAAAGTAATATTATTGAAGATTAGAGAGCAAGCTATTACTGTGTCTCTCAATTATTGTTTCCTAAATGTCACTTGCACTTTTATTTATGCAAGTTATTCTAGAACTAATAGAAGAATTCTTTGAAATCACATTCATGCCATTCATGCTGATATTCATTCCCCCTTGTTTGTAGATGGGGATTTTAATGTCTCTGAATGCTACGAAAAAAAAAGTTGGAAAAGAACCTAATACTAACATGATGGATGAATTTAGAAATTGTAATTTAGATTGTCCTTGCAAATGCAGGTTATGTCGGATCCCCTCTTACATGCACCAATGGTTGTGTTTAGGGGAGACTTGGCAAGATTTTGCTTTATCGTCAGAGGATCAATTCAAATGTCGCCTCCAAATTCTCACACTTAAATCAAACCATGGTCTAATCATATAATCCTTTGCTTGTTGAGATATCTTTGAATAATTTTTTACTTTTTCTCTGAGTTTTAAATTTCAAAATATGTGAGTTGGTCACAAAGATTTTCTTAGCACATTGCTCATAGATGTTGGTCTAAACCTATTTAGCATAGTAATATGCTTATCTTTTGTTAACCCATTGGAATAAGCATGTTTTTGGGAATATTTTAATAAAGTTGAACTGTTGAAGGAAAGGAATTATTTTGCTTACTCTTATTATTTGACATATTTGGAAAGAGAGGAATACTTACAAACATAGAAATTTTATTTTTAATAAAGATAGGTTTATTTGCAAAATCATTCATTATAGTGATACAGCTATTAAAACCAAGTGTATTACTTCCAATAGTTTTAGAGTGGATAATTTGTGTTGATCCTTTTTCAAAGCTAACCGATCTATTATTAATCCTTGTTGTTATATCGTAAATTGGTTAAAGGCATCCTTTGTCTGGTGCAAATAAAATGTGGATGGGTGCTTTAAGGGAAATATTATGATTGAGATTCTTATGTTATTTAAGACCATAATGAGAAAGTGTTTTTTGTTTATTATATAAAAGTTCATGCTAATTCTTCTATTATGATTGAGATTCAAGCCCCTTTATTTGGGCATATTCTTTGCAAGCACAAAGGTCTTGATAACAGCCGGATATAATGCAATGACTTGAACCTTATTCAAATCATCAAGGTGGGTTCCTTTGGGGACTGGAACTTATGTCATTCTTTAAAAGCAATTTTTCAGATTCTTATGTTGGTTAATTATACAATCAATCACATTTGGAGAGAACGAATGCTGCTATTGATTGGCTTGCCAATCATGGTATTGAAAGCGATGCTTTGAAGATTTTATCTGATGAACAACTTTAAAACCATCTTAAAGGCATTTGTAGACTTAATAAAATTTAATTGTTGTATCTTAGAAAGTAGTTCTGCTTTTTGCCAGTTGGTTGTCCGTGTGTCTTGGAGTTTAGTCTACTTTGATTTTGTTGATTCGTCTTGGGTTGCTTATATGGCGCTTTTAACCTTGCTATCTCGTCTTCTTTTCTGCTTTTTTCTTTCAGTTTATTTGGTTTTTGTTGAAAAAAAGTTAAGTTTGTGCCTGGACAGAGACTGCTTTCTTTGTTAAGTTTTTTTGTGATGCTGAAGGACTGGTCTTTCTGTTTTTTCTGTCTGGTTTAGTTTTTGTTTATTTGTCTTGGGTGTGTGTTGTGGTCCTTAAGTTGGGCCTGTTGCTGGCTGTTTTGTTGTTTGGTGCTCTGTCATGGGTGGTGTACGCTCCCAGTGGTATTATAGCTGCCTGATCTCTGTGGTTTTATGGTCTGGCTTTGTTGTTGTCGACTGATGATTATTTGGTGTGGTCTCCCGGCCCTTGTTTACGGTTGTGCCTCAGGTTTGCTGAAGGTTTAACTCTATGGTATCTGCTCTTAGTTTTACGAACCCTTGTTGCTGGTTTTGTACTCAAACTACGAGCAGTTTGAGCTTAATACAGTATCAGCATAGTTTAGTAGACGCTAAGCTCAGTTGCTAGTTTTTAAACCTACTCCTCAACTCTAACCGTTTTAGCCAATATTCTAAAAAACTTGTTAACTTAATGTTCTTTAACAAGTGAAAATTGGAACAATAAGTTTACTGTTCAACTCAGAAGCTCAAGGAATACAAGGCTCTATCTCCAGGGAGGATGTTGATGAAATCAAGGATGTTTTGGATCTTGATCTTGAAGTGATTTGTTGCTACACCTATTGGTTATTAAATGAAGAACTCAAACGTCCAGGACTCTTGTTACCAAACTCAGTTGCTTAAATAACATGATGTTGAAGAGCTGGAAATTAAGGAATAATTTAGCTACTATAAGAAGCTAGGCTGTTCAATCACCTCTGTTTCTCACTGAGGATCAACGTAATCGTGGTTCTGCCACATGGAGTTGAAGGCTATTTTCTCAGCATGAAGGATGACATTAAAGGCTATTTATGAAATTTTGAAAGCTTGCAATGTGGCGGTTAGGTTGTCATTTCATTAGCTCTATTGTTGGATATTGGGTTGTATTAGTTTATGATGGTTCAAAATGTTTTGATTTCTTTGCAGGCTTTCCTTTTAATGTATTATCTTTGCTTTGTATTCGGGTTCAATATAATCTTTCTTAAAGGTACAAAATATTTGTTTTTGAACTTGGTTGGGCCTCTTTGCTTTTCAAGCTTAATGTATGAGACCAACTATTTATGTACTATTTTTATATTATCAATAATATTTTTATTTTCCGTTAAAAAAGAGTGAACCCAAGTAACTGTATATTGCACTGATTCCTATTTTACACAAAAGATTGTTATATTATAAAAAAAAAAAAATTCGGTATGTTTAGACACTAGCAAAATTTATCAAAGAATGGGCTATCAAAAAAGGTACAATGGCGCTAATTAACCTGAGCTCTCCCAGTGAACTAGACTGTTGCAAAGCAGAGAAGAGAGGCTTCAAAATGTCTGGTTGACTAGTCAACGAATTGTACTGATGTATACAGCCTGCATAAAACAAGATCCACTAATTACAACACAATTAATAAAAAATCAAAACTAAATAATAAAAATTTTCGATGCAATATCGAATTTGATTTGTTTACTCCTGAGAATTTAGACGTTTACCATAGTAACTTGCATTCTCTAAACCCACTAAGTGAATTAATAAAAACGTAGCCAACACATGAAGCTCCCATCAATGCATGGTTTATAGCAGGTTGTATTGCAAAGAAAAAATTTCCATGATTTGAATCCATATCGTAAAGAAAGGAAAACAAAACAGAAACTATAACTTTGCCTGCACATCCACAGCTAGATGCGCTAAAATTGAAGTATTAAGTTATAAGCTTAAAAGATCTATTCTAATAGAATAAAGTATAACTTCCTAGTGAGTCCAAGTTCACCAGAAACCAGTGCCACCACTAAACCTCACCTCATGCAATGCACATTAGGTATAATAAGCATATTTCTGAATCCTTGTCCACGTCCCAACTCTTTGAAGGTTTTCAATCTAATTAACCATCATGAGTACATGAAAAAAGCTCGAAACTTGAAATACATTGAAAATTGCATAAAATTAAGCAATGTTCAAAATTAATCTAAA
Organism: Gastrodia elata; assembly: GCA_016760335.1. Taxonomy (NCBI): domain Eukaryota; kingdom Viridiplantae; phylum Streptophyta; class Magnoliopsida; order Asparagales; family Orchidaceae; genus Gastrodia; species Gastrodia elata. Next base: position 42,078,112 of record CM028677.1, read on the forward strand.
CACAATTGATAAACCTTTTAATAAAGATTATGATACTAGGATCAACATGAGTGAGTTTTGTAGCTCTAAAGATAATGTCAATTGCTCTTTTAGTCAAATGAGTATAAAATTAAGGATTGAAATATTTTGAAGAATATGAAAAGTAATAAAAATGATAGGATCATATGATATTCCTATTAATATGTTGAAAATTATTGAGTTAAGAAGTCTTGGTTCACTAAGTTATTAAATATAATTTTGCAATCTAATAAAATATAAGATGAATGGAGAAGAGTATTATGATATGTATTTATAATAATAGATGAGATGTGCAAGAGTATGCAAATCATAAAAGAAATAAAATTAATAATGCATACTTTTAACACTTTGGGAATGATTGAAAACATAGATTAAAATGAAGTACTAATGATTCACAAAAATAATTTGGTTTTATGCTAGGCAAATCAACTATGGATGCCATTTATTTACTTGGAGGTTTGATCAAAAAATATAACAATATTTCAAGTGAATATCCTTGCAAATTACTACAAAGAAAAGAAATTTGTATGGTTTATATTGAAGTTACGTATAATGGAGCAATTGGGTTAAAATTCAAGCAACTTTTTTAACGAATTCCCGTTTCAAATGGATTATAGTAATAATCTTCCCTAATTCTATATCATTTTGCATTAATTATGGACATTGTTATTAAGGACATTCAAGAGGTGTCATGATGCATGTTATTTGCCAATAATATCATTAAAGAACAAAATATAAGATAGACTGTTTTTGCATTAGATATTGATGTTGTGTAGAACTACCTTAAAATCTAAGCAATTCCATCTTTGTAGATCAAAAATGGGATTTATGAAGTAAAAGCTTAATCTTAATAGAAGCTAATGATAATAACAAAATAACAACTAAAGATCATGTTATTAAGAAGAGTGTGAGGTTTAAAAATTTTGGTTCAATCATGTAAACATAATGATGCAATAAAGGGTGATGTGATCAGCAAATCCAAGGTGGTTAGATAAAATGGAATGCACTTATAAGATTGTGTGTAAACAAAAAAAATACAAAAAGAAGTTTTATAAAGAATCTATAAGGCTAGTTATATTACATGGAGCAAAATATTGGCAAGCAATGTAGTAATAAATTAAAAAAAAAGTATTGAATAGATAAAGGATGTTAAGGTGGATGAGTGATGAAACACAAAAAAAATAAGATGAGAAATAAGTTCATTTATAGTAAGCTTCAAATAGTTTAAATTGAGGATAAGCTTAGAGGAAGTCATCTTAAATAAATTCAATTATGGATAAGCTTAGAGTAAGAGGGTAAAGAGATAAATGATGATGAAGAAAGAGACTCAAGCTTTGAAATCATGAAATCAGCAGCAAACAGAGAGGAAAGATATAAAAGGACAATGAATTTCAAAAATCAACCCAAGGTACAAGTGGTCAGATCTATTTATACTTGTGTCCAAGCTTGACGGTCAGACGTTTGTTAGGCGGTTAGGAAATTAGGTGGCGGATACACGGCAGCTCTATTATCACCAATTAGCCTTCCTCACAACAAGAAACATGAGTGTTACAGAGGCCACACCTTGCACCGTGCCAATGGTATAGCTGAATGAGATGGCATGTCATTAAAACAAAAGTTGGAGCTGAACTTATTACCACAAAAACTTTGTCAATTATAAGCAATATTCAATTTTTGGATTCTACATCCTCCACTGCCAAGATTTAGTTCTCTAATTTGGTAATATTCCCAGCTAGGACAGAACCATATTGCTTTTTCTGCACAAGATTAGACTCAACAGCTTGACATTTATATTAGCAATAAAATGCCAGAGACGCAGCAGTTGCTGATATATGGCAGCAGTAACAACAAAAGTGGCAGCTTCTAATAACCGTTACAGAAATTGGCACCAAAGTAAGAAGCAGTATGGTAGTAATGCAATGGAAAAACACTCAACAAGGCAACCAGGAAACACTAGGGAAAACAGCAAACTAAAAACCTTTAAGTTATGGCATACAGTACCAAGGAACAGTAGAGATCACTTACAACAAGATTTGTATCCTTCAATTCCCTCTACTAGAAATGAAGCGCCTTCATCACAACAGGAGAAAGAAGTGTAAAGAGGAGAAGATAAACAAAAAAATTGTGAGTATACTTACTTTTTCTGGCAAAATTCAATCCTAAAAATAAGCTGTAACAGGGTAAATTGTCCTAATACATTTCCTAAACAATATCTACCAAAAGGACACGCTAAGAAAAAATAACTAGTTAGATAAATGCCAAGTCTTTTAGGACTATGAATCTAAATTCAAACTTATCCTTACACATTTAATCAAATTCATCGTTACTCTATTGTAATCTGGAATTAGATCCTATGGTACAGCTACTGGATTATATGATGTCCTATCATTGATCCAATTGTGTCGAGGACACATGATGCATCATCAATCTCCATGGAGTGATCTATGAATCACCAAAACTAACAATTCCAATTGTGGATTAATGATCAAAGATTCAATCCTATTGTGCTTTCTACTTCAGCCAAATATCTATTGGTTGCTTCTAGACAAGCCCTATTCCACTGACTTTCAATTGCACTTCACTATAACTCGAGCGCCCAAATCCCAGAACTTACTCGGATTTGTAGACAGACTTGACTCATATTCCCAAGTCATGTAGTGAGTTCCCGAGTTATATAGCAGGTTCCCAATAGTTTTTCTAATCAGACTTGAAGGGTTTTCTAAGTCACTCTGATTTGAGTCAAGCTCAAGTTTTACTTGAGAAACATATAACCACTTTGCATGTAGCAAATTGAATTGGCAGCCCGAAATTTTTGCTATATATGAGACTTTACTTGAGAAACATATAACTGCATCACTACATGGAAATATGCTTTGTATATATTTTTAGTGTCATTAGAAACAAGTCATAAATGGGTTGAGTTTAAATGTTGAAGACTTGCTGTAGTTCTCTCTATTATTAAAGTTTTGCACATTATTCTTGCTTGTAAATCATCTAATAAAGTTAATAAAAGAAGAATCTTCCATCGTGTGTGTTTGAGTCTTAATTCTTCCAATTGCACTTGCTCAATTACTTCCTAATCCTCAAAGATCTGAGTCAGCCTTGATGTGCATCGCCCAGCGACATATAGATCATAACTTAATATCAAAGCCCCAGAATTTTTAATTGTTGAAGTGAGATGTTGTTATATATGGTGCTAGCTTGAGAATTTTTAAGGTTAGTGGAGAACTAGTAACACTTGAGACAGTCAAAGATACATCTTAAGGTTCAGGATCACCCACCCAACTAATAGGACAATCCTTAGAAGATGTCTCAACAGTCACCAAATATATGACATGCTTACAATCATGTGTAGCCAGAGACTTAGCTATTTTTACCATGGTAAGAAATGAACAACTAGCTAACCAAATCTAAGAGAATTGTGGAGACCTAAAGCTATGATGAAAGAGCAGACGACAAATAGTTGAACCAACCAAAGAGGTGGCCGAATCAATCAACGTTGTTAGTGGTGACTGTAGTAAGAAGAAAAGCCACAAAATCCAAATGTTGGATTAAATATTCAGATAGACAAAAAGTAAGCTCCCTGGAGGCAAGGTGGCAAGTTCAGTCAAGAAGCTGGAGACCCTAATAAAATTGATGACATGAGTTAATATTTCTTAATGGTGTTGAAAATAGAAAAGAGTTTCCACAAGTTGATCCAATCTAAGTGAAGAATAAAGTAGTGATTGCTATTGACTCAAGCAATCAAAAGGATCTCATCTTTGAGCAGTTGGTAAAACAACTATGATTGAAGGCTATCCCACATCAATACCCATAAGGCAAGTGAATCGACAATGCTGACTTAAATTTGCTAAAATTAAGCATAAATTAATGAGGCATTGTTCCTTTGCATATTTCAAGAACATCTTTGAACTCCCCTAGATGAAAAATCAAAAAAGGATGGTTCTACAACCAACTTGCATTAAGATAAGCATGACTTGTTGCAAAAGTTTACTAGCAATAAAGACATGCAGACTATGCATGCTTACAGAAATATTAATTGTTATCAAATAAGTTGAGTTATAAGATATTAGTTAAGAACATAACCAAGCCACAACATAAGCCAGCTAAAAGGTCAACCATCAAAACAACTACAAAAAAAATATGCAAACATGTTTGAGGAACTCAGAAGACCTATTGAGCATAAGATAATATTATATTCAAGATTTTATTATATCCATCTTTAACATGTAAAAAAAATTCAATGCTTGGGAATGAGAAGCTTGAGAAGCAAGTTGTCGAACAATTTGAGCATAAATTTATATAGGCAAAAGTACCACACTATATGGTTCACACATTGTGATGGCACCAAAAGAAGATTGAAAATGAAAACTATATATTGATTACAAGGCATTGAATAAATGCACTATAAAGAACTGATATGCACTGACAAAAATTAAAAATTAACCCGGCCTACGCAAGTGGCAAAAGTCCTTTCAAAATTAAACTTGACGTCAAAATATCAAAACTTGATAGAAATTGTATAAATGGTTTGTAATGTATTTTGGGTTTTACAATGCCCTACAATATTTATGAGACTATGAATGATATTATGAGACCCAACTTGAAGGATTTTGCTCTAAAGTATCTAGATGACAATCTAGTGCATAGTCGTTGAAAAAGTTCGTGCTAAACATTTGGATAAAGTGCTCAATTCTTTTAAGAGACTAGGCTATTTTTGAATGCAAATATATAAGTCATAGAAACCTAGACTCTATTATCTTGATTATGTGATTAGAGAAGAGATTCAAAATGATTCCGCTAAAAAAAAGGCTATTGTTGATTGGCCCAGACATACTAATATGACTAAAATGTAAAGTTTCAATATCACTTATCAATGTCTACAAGTTCAATTGGATATTTCTATAATTGCCACACCACTCCACCAACTACTAAAAATGATCTGTCAATTCTATTGGGGTGTGCAAAAAATTAGCCTTTATCAAAATGAAAAATATCAATAGGCATCGACTTTAGTTAATCCCAACCTACACAAGCCAATTGAGATTAAAGTAGATGTAAGGAGGTTGCTACACGCAATGTTGATGTAGGGAGATTGTCCAGTGGCTTATTACATAGAGTTGTTACAAGGTTTACAACTAGATTATCTAACTTAAAACAAAGAAGAATTAATGCTACTCTAAATGATAAAATGGTGGAGAAATTATATATTGGGAAAAGATAAGTGGTTCACACTGGCCAAAAGCCACTGTACCTGCAAACAGGGTCAAAACTTCAATAGACTCATCACCTGAAATGGATGACTTATTTTCCACAATTAAACTTAATGATACAATATAAGAAAGGAGACTAAAAGCTTGCAAATGTGATTTCATGACCACCAATGCCTACGTTGAGAGTTGGCAATGAATTGGATGAGCCATATGATGAATTTTATGCATGTGATTCAAATATTTCTGAAGTTTAAAGTCAATAAGTTGAATCTAGAAGCAGCAAAGGGATTGATGATGCTGGATGAAAGTACAACTACAAGAGTGGAGTTTCTAATAAAGGTAGATGTTTACCACACAAAATTGATCATCAGTATGGATCAGAGAAGCACATACATCTTGAAATATAAGACACTTAGGAGTTGAATAAACACTTCTCAATTCACAATGTTATGCTCATTAGTCGAGAAAGTTAGATGTCATTGCCAAGTTCATTAGAGATTGTGTACAAATGTTGCACCTCAAAGACTTAAATATCAAGATTTTTACATGTCACCCATTGTACTTGTAGACTAGGAATGAGAGTATATTCATTTGAAGTACTGAAGACTAAGCAAGATAATTATGATTTTGTACTGGCAGACCATGTCTCGAGATGATAGTCCTAGTGCTTGTAACAATACAATCACCCCGATAAAAAGGCTGTCAAGTTATTTTTCAAGCACATATAAGTGCACAATGTGTTGTCGAGTTCTATTGTGTCAAATCGGACAAACAATTCATAGTCATAATCTGGAAGAGTTGATTGGAAATGATGGATACTACTTTGAAGATAAGTATCACCTTTCATCCCTAAACTTGGAGCCAAACCAAAATAGGCAATCATTTGACACTCACTTTTTGAATCATCGAACCACTGCAAAAACTAAGTTGAGCAAAGACACTTTTGAATGGAATAATAAATATTCACACTTGAGAGGAAATGCAATTAAAATATAGCCAACAACATTACAAAGCCAATCATGATAAACATTATCAAGTAAGAAAAAAGTTAAAAGCTAGTGACCTTGTGTGGCTACACATCACCAAGGAAATGGTAGAGGAAGACTAGAAACAAAAATCCATTAGATATGAACTTTTTCAAATCATAAAGAAGATTAATGATGATGCCTACTTGCTAGCATTGCCAACTTATATGTATATATACTCTATGATAAATATCAAGAATTTGAAATCATTTGAATCTTTCATGATAAATGGTGCAGACTATCTTGCCATCAATAGGCAAATTAAGCTTCGGTAGAAATTATCAAAAGATAAACTGTTGGAGACAAAAGCACAAATAGCTCAAAAGGACAAAGATGATCTACAGTATCAATCAAAAGTGGGACAATAAGCAAGGCCTAGTTGTATGCTGCCAAAAAAGCAAAGGAGCTTTTTACTAACTTGGACCAAGCCCACATGAATGAATTATCTTCTTCCACTAGTGGGCCCATGATTAAAGGTTTAACACTACCAAGTCTTCAACTTCAATCAGCCATCCAATGATTGCATCTAGATCCCTATCATGTCAAGTGTTTCTTTATGGCTTAATTATATCACCAAAGCCGACAAACATAGCTCAAACTTCCCGAGTCATATGATAGTTTGCTGCCTTATCTATTGAATTCCTGACAGCTTTACTCACCCAACTAAAAAGGTTTCTCGAGTGGGCCCTTTACTCAGGCCAAGTTTGGGTTTTACCAGAAAGTATATAGCCATTTCATAACAAGCATACAATTGGCAAAATGATTCCACACTAAACAAAGAAAGCATAGAGCAACTAATCAAGCAGGAAATGAAACACGCATAACAAACAGGTAGCAAGCAAAATTTATTGCCATAAACTCAGCTACTCAAGAGGCAGGACATGACCAGAAGTTTGAGATCAGCCTACATTGAAAATTAAAAACTACTGCTTATGAATATTTAATAGAACAAGAGTAAGAACAATTTTCTGGCAACAAGAAACTAGCCACAAAATAATGAACTTTCTCTTGATAATAAAAAACAAAGCTTACTATCACAATGGTAAAAATCTTTAAGCTTGATTAGACATGTAATAAGCAGTACTACACACCTATATACACGCTCATACAGCAACCAGCACCAATGCTTTCAGCAAGCATTGTTATCCTGCAAGAAGACATGTCAGGCATTGCAAACATATAGAAGCATTTTCTAATAGTGCAAAGTAAACTTTTTCACCGAGGACAATCAACTTTTACCATATATAGATTAATGACTAAATAAGATGATCATGTAAAGATGAATGAAGTGAACTTCGCCTAAATAGTCCCTAAATGAATGAAGTGAACTTTTCCTAAACAGTACCTAAGATATTATCCGTTAACAAATTTAGTTCCAAACTATTTATGAAAAAATTAAATCTGTTAACTATAGAATTTATTTCCAATTTAATCCTAAATTGCAATTAAATTGGAACCAAATTGAATAGTTGGGAAAAATTATGATAGAATTGAGCAGTTAGAGAGCAAAATTGGGCATGTTATATAGGCTTACGAATAAATGGATCAACTAAAGGACTAATTATGGAACGTAAGTGAGGACTTTTAAAGAGATGTTTAAATCTAACTATATTTGCAATAGAACAATGAATGAAGTCATAAAATACTAGGTTCCAGATTATTTAGCCTCCATCAGATGAAAATTTCCAAAAATATGGTTATAGTAATTATCATTTCTATTTACTAGCAATGTTCAGAATCTCTTACTTCTAAGAATTTAAATTCTATACATATCACAGCAAATATAAATTCAATAAAATAAATTATAGATAGTGAACGATGATTCTGGTTAATACTTAATGATTGTGGTTAATACTTGATAGTTGAATGAGTATTGAAAGAGCTGGAGATGTACTTTATAAAGAGTTGTTTTTACAATCTTTCCTAGACATTCCAGATTTTAGCTATAATCTTTATTCAATATTTGAATTACTTGAGGCCAAAAATTTTATATAACATTTTTTTTTTGTAATCGTTGTGATATTCAAGATCAACATTCAGAAATGATTATTGGTAATATTGATGAAAAAGGGTTCTACTTCCTAAACACGACCTAGAATCCTTGCTTATCTTCAATTAAAGAGATGAACCAGCCTTTGTTATTTATTTCCTAAGATTAAGATGCAATGCTATGACGCATCATCCAAGTCACCCCTGTTTCAAGCATTTAAAGCATCAAGTATTTTCATCAAAAATATTTAAATTCCTTTGAGTTATGGCGATTCTGAGACATTCCATCCTTATGGTATTACATCTCTTACAAGAAATAGTTGGTTTATTACTTTCATTAATGATCATACTAGCAATTTTGAGTCTATTGTACGATAGAAAAATTCAAAGAACCCTTAATATTAATGGAGTTTTCATTTTACAGAATAAGTAAAAATATTTCACCCTTGCAAAAAACATTTTCTTTAATATAAGCACAGGAGAGTTAAGTTTGACCATGAACTCAGTAATAGGCTCATAAACCAAAGATTATCAAAATTTATGCAAAATAAGCGTCTAATTTATGCTGCTTGATCTATCATGATCGCTAGCCAGTTCCTACTAATTATTATAGAAATTATATTTCGATGGCAGCTTAACTAAAAACAAACGTTGTTTTCCTTCAAAAACTCTAAACCCCTACCCTTTTCTTCACTGCTTCAGAAATTTCTATCCACGTTCGAGTAATTTTTGTCCTCAACCCAGGAGTTTTAGCATGCAAAGTTACTGTTCAAAGGAAAAAAAATCGCCGTGATGTGTTCCAAAGGCATGAAAATGTTTCATTATTCAGTATTTTCCCACAATATTTTAATGTTTCCAAGAGGGTCATTGCATAATAATAATGTTATGACCATAATAACTGTCTGCACCAAATACAGTATAGGCAAAATCCTCTTGGAGTCGTCTAATTGTCTCCCTATTTCTAACTTCATCAGAACTGCGAAAACACTAACATCAAAATTTACCAATAGACAAAAATTGAGAGTTTCTTGGACCTTTAAGAAAGTTATCCAACAGACTTGAAGTTAACTATAGATAACTGAAAATCTCCATACACGTTCAATTATCTAACCTAGATAAAGATCAAATCCATGAAAATTCACATAAGAGCAGAGGGGTAATGATCTTGATATTCCCATGGCTATCATAGAAGAAAATTTTACACTAAACATTCTATTTGTCATAAATTGCTGTATTAGCTATATCAAAATTACATAACCTTATGACAAATTAGTAAAGCAAAAATTCTAAAGAAAATCTAAAAGTCAAGAATGCTACATTGGAAGCTTGAAGTAATGGAAAAACTCAGGGCGTTAAAAGAAATCCACAATAGGGGTGCTAATAATGTTTCATAGAGAATAAAACTTGTTGGATGTAAGTGAATATTAACTGTAAAATAGTCTCTAGCGGAACTAGTAGAGTTGATTATGAAGATTAAGCGTGTAGTAAACTGAACTCCATTTACATTTAAATGTAAAGCAAGTTAAATCATGTTAATTTATAAATTAAAATATCAAATATCTTAAAATTTAACAAGCTGGGCATATGAGAATTTGATTAATTATTAAAAAATGTATCTTAATGAAGAAAAAATATTCAGTAGTGTTATTGTTGCTAACAAAACTGGGAGCTTACCACAAGCATAGAAGTGAAGAAGGTTCATGAAAAATACCTTAATAATGTCGACACTGATAGTATATGCAAATGCGGTTGCCAAACTAGGATAAGTAGCATCAAAGCGGTTCCTAAATCACCAAACAAAAAGGTGTTACTACCAATCTCAATATGAAAACAAACAGCATAGATTTCATTATAAAACTCTCAAAATTAACAAACATAAACTAGCTAGCCTTCAATCTCACAACTCTAATTTTAATTATGTAAACAGACAGCCCTTGGAAGAAAATTTATCTATGCAAAACTTTAATGCAACTAGAATAATGGTGAACAACAGCTATTAAAGATGAGTTAATATAACAAAAGTAGACATCAAAACTAAGATATCCTTTACAATGAAGCATACAGAAACTATGACAAAAAGTTATTTGAATTCTTCCAAGGTTCCCCTGCAAAAGCCAAAACCGAGTGAAAATCACACGGTTTCGGGAGGGAACGACAACATAATTCCGTGCGACGCAAGAAAAAATCGCACCGGCTGCGGTGCACTTTTGTGCGGCAAAGGGGGGGGCAAAATACAAGAATGGGGGGGGTGAAATTTTTGCCAACGCATCTGAATGACGTGTTTTTGGCTGTGGAGGGGGAAGTTAAGCATTTCCCTAGTTATTTACCATATTTTACATGCAAAATGAAACAGGGGATGCATAGAAAACATTAATGACAATATCCCAGCAGAAAGAGAATTATCCAATAGAGCTAATAAGATGGTTATCATTGAATAACAAAAAAACCATAAACCTAGGGTTCTTCGCTTTTACCCATTTTATATTCGCTCAAACGCTAATCATGAAACTGAAATTTTGTGCTTAAACACTAGTTTTCATAATGATATAAAATCTGAAGTTTAATGCAAAATATTGATCGTTTAGTCATGCAAGTACAGCATGATACAGTTACATTTCCCTCAAATGAATGTTTTTAAATAATCCAACTTACTTTGAAGATGATATGCTCCACAAATTTTCATATTGAACACTTTCAAGAGGAAGTACATTGATGCATGTCATTTATTAATTACATTCTTCTTTTTGGTAAAACTAAAGATAGGGATAATGTAAAGCGTAAGCTAACATTCATGGGTGAGATAAAATATATTGAATTTGATGCAAACTCTAACAATTGTGATTTTTTCAATAAATGAGGATATAATTTATGAAACAAAAATTTGTGTTACCACAAACATAAATTTATTCAATTTTCTAAAACGAAGACTCAATTCTCTCACATTATCAAAATTATTATAACTGATGAAACTATGGATATTAAAACCTTTCTGTCTTCCAATTTATTCAACAACAAGGAGCATTCAATGATCATATCCTCATACTTTCAAATAAAATGGAAGACTGAAAATTAATATTAGCATATTCTTAACTTCATTCATGCCTTCCTTTCTACCCCCTATTTTTGTTTAGATTAAAAGTGCTTTGATTACAGTTCACTCCATTAATCATACTCCCACTCCAATCATTAAGAAAGTCTCTCTTTTTAAACTATTATTCAGTAAGATGCCTAACTACTTAAATATTTTAATTTTGCATGTTTCATTCTTTTACAACCATAAGATGACATAAGATAAGAATCACGTGCTCGCCTTTATTTCTTCCTTAGCTACAGGATTGACACAAAGATAATTGTTATATATATCCAAACAATCATTTTATAGAAACAATTGTATAGTATCTTCTTTATCCAAAATCTATTCCACATTTGGTAAGCCTGTTTTCAAATACTAATACAAATAATAATAAAAATAATCAACCCATTATTATTATTCTTCATAGTGAGAATGTCTTTAATTATGACAAAAATTGTGCACCACTTTTGCGATCTATTCAAATAAAAACTACTACTCATCTCAATGGTTGCAATGCTTTTTTCTATCTCATCATTACATAGACCTTGATCTAATCTCGAGGCTAGCATTAAGCCTATCTACAACAAGCAATTAACAAAGAACTCTGAGCATTGTAAAAGTATCAAACCTAATACATTGTTGATCTTCCATGAAAACATGCAATTAAATATAAATGAGTTTACAGAATATAAACCCAAGTTGATGAGACTACTAAGCAACATAAAGCCTATCAAAGGATACACACGTAAAGTATCGAACTAAGAAACATTTGCTCTCAAAATGGATGTTAAAATATCAAAAAAGTCTACTATACATAACCTCCACCTTGTAATAACCTTATTTTCAAATTTCATTTGAAGTTGAACTTCCAAAAAATTTTAGTGAATTGCTATAGAGTAACCCACATTGATATTTGGATGAGAAGCTAAAAATTATGCACTTAGCACTAATTGGAGGCAACTCAAGTATGTTTTTCTTTAATTTGTACTATAGTTTGTTTGCTTATTTTGTAGTTGCTTTATTTTTATTTAAGTTTTTGGTCAATTTGGTGTAGCACTTGTGCAAATTTATTCTTTTAGAATATAAACGTAAGTTAAGTGAACAAACTCTTTCATTATTCTCCAAGTATTTCAGATGATAATCTTGAATTATAGAATGAATAAGATGGTTCTACGCTCAAGTAGAATGGCCATCACATTGAAGACTATTACAAACTTTATTCTTTTAGAATGCAAAATATTCTTTAACTCAATGAACATGATAGTTTTTGGGTAAATTCACTCTTTTAGCATACAAACTTAAGTTCAAGTGAACAAATCCTTTCATTATTCTCCAAGTATTTTCAAATGATAATATTGAATTAAAGGATGAACAAGATGTTTCTATGCTCAAGGAGAATGACCATCACATTGAAGACTATTATAGGCGAGATTTTAGTGAATAGCTAACGAGTGAAGACTACTTACATGTGAGATTTCAGTGAATAACTATAAAGTAATTGGCATTGATATTTTGATGAATCTAGCTGAAAATCAAAGAATGAACAAGATGGTTCTACGCAAAATATGGAGGTAGCTCCAAGAAGGATTATATGCACCTTCTATGTATTTCATTCATTATAATGAAAATAATATAAATTTGTAAGTTTATGGTGAGATAATATCTATATATATTACATTATTCTTAGTTTGTTTCAAGAGTTTTGTTATCAAGTGATCACAGTTAAAATTTTATAAAAATATTAAATTTTGGATAATCACTAGTCAATTTGATTTTATTTGTTTGAAATTAAGAATACGAATAAATCCTTCTAAACTTTATCATTGAGTCATTTGTTGTGTTTTGAATTCAAATTTTTAAATAATTTTTCAAAATTATCTTAACTTCTTAAAGTTTTTTATTGAATATGTTGAAATTTAATATATATGTTATTTCAAATTTCAAAAATTTAATGGATTATTAAAATATATGTTCTAGGATGTTTTCAACTAAGAAAATAACTATAGCCATTACTTCAACAACTTGCTAAACTGAACCTTTCTTATTCATTTACATCACCTGCTTAAAGAGTTGAGTCAAAAATATATTTTTCATTACTTTCATTGTCTTTGTACATACGAGAAACCATAAATTGAAAAAATGTATAATATTTATAAGGCGTACATGTTATGTTTCTGCATATTGTTGTATCTATAAATAAAAAGTGTTAACTGTACAAAAGAAATAAAATTTTGTTTTTATACTTTGCAAAAAAAGAAAAATAATCAAACTATTTCTATGTTATAAATATTAATGTATAATACACGTAGAGAGAGTAACTTCAAATTTATATTGTCACAACTTCGAGAAATTAATTGTTTCACATCTTGTCCATCCAAAACTAAAATCTACTAGATCCTTAAGGATTTGAGATTTGAGATGCATACTAATTTAATTATGAAAATCAATAGAGATAATATTGATGAATTCATTGAAATATTAAATATATATTTCATTTATAGTAATTATGGCAAAAAGAAAGCTTAGTAAACACAAACTAACACGTGAAATCAAAGACAAGCTTCAATCTTAAAGTATTTAGCATTTTACTTTCACCGAAATTTTAAATGACAACAATTTAAGTTGATAAAATATCTTAATTTCTAATAAGTATTAAATTATTAAATTGATATCGTAGCTTGAGGGCTATTCTATTATTTATATGTTAAGTATAAATAATAGATTTTAAATCAAATTTAGCTCCCATATTTAATATGAGATCAATATTAAATTATTTTATGTTATTTTATCTAAATATTATGATAGCTTATTATTTTATTTTAATTTGTAAATCAATCGCTAACAATGAGGCCTTTAAAAATTGGACCAATTTAGGGCTAAAGAAGGTTCAGCCACAATGTTTCAAGAGGCATGAAATGTAAACATATAAAAGGTTAGTAAGTTTAAATGAATGAACACAAAGAAAAAAGAGATAGACACAGTTTTTCACACATAGAAGAAAGGAACCAAAAGGCTTACAAAGTTTTGGATTCTCACTGCAGGAAAAGAAGTTCGATTATTCCTTGTAATTAAAATTTTCCTTGAAGACTAGAGTGTTGTAAAACACCGAGCATCATAGCGGAAGCGATTTTTGAGCGCACTCTAACAAGGACCGGGAATGCGTTGACGGTTACCAATCAAAATACTAGATCACAAAACAACAAAAAAAAGGAATCACTGCATATGCATGCAACACAACCACAGGCGCATCCAAACAATCACAGATTTTACGTGGAAAGCCCAAGAATGAGAAAATTCACAGAGCCACGCCACACAAAAATGTCCACTATGAATCTTGAAAAGTACAAAGTTACAAAGAGCTATACCTTAACAAGGAATACTAGCTCTTACTCTAGGATGAATGAAAGAAGTAACAGCCACCACATGGAGTGTCTTTTCCAACATACAAGAGCTCCCTTGCACAGCAACTCACCCTTAAGGTTCCTCCTTAGAATCTCCTCCAATAGCAGCCAAAGCCCTCTCAAGACATTTAGCCAACATATGAAATCTCCAATATGTTTCCTTAAGTACTCAGCTTCATTTCGAAGCCTTAATGATCCAAAATAACCTTAATTAGCTTAGGGTGTAACTTGAACAGAAGCTGAAATCCGTCAAGCGCTATAGCGCGTCGTAGCACCCAAGTCTCGGGTAGTCAGACGCTAGGGCTAGCTGCAGCACCCTGCTCTCAGGTTGCCTACCGCTAGAGCGCGCTCCGCTATGGTGCGTTATAGAACCCTGCTCTCGGAGCATCTGTCACTGGGGCGCGCTACAGCACCCCAACCTCTGAACTCCATCTGCTAGGGCGAGCTACAACGCCCAAGTCTCTGGACTCCATCCGCCAGGGCGCGCTGCAGTGCCCTGGTCTCGGGCTGATGGCCTCCATGGCGCGCTACGGTGCCATCTTCTCGGGTGTTAGGCGCCCTAGCGTGCTACAGCTCGCCACAGCACGTTGTGGGGCCTATGTTGTAGCTGAAACTTCCAACCTTATTCTGAATCTCCTCATAACCTCCCGGAAGCTCATTGGAACTCCATTAGCATCTCCATGATGATCTGAATGGTATCCACAACATAACAATCTCTCATTTTTAGACCTTTCGGAATCTTCCCTTTTTTCACCTTGATTCTTCATTATCTTCTTCAATCTCTGTCAGGAACGTGGTGTGGCTCACCCTTGTTCTCTTGTCACGTACCAAGGTCAACTGAAGTAGCACATAGCTTCAGTTTCTCCACTGTTACCTCTTTTGCAAGCATATAAGCGGGATTCTTAGAAGTATGGATCTTCTCCAATCCTAGCTGTCCTTCTTCCAACAGTATCCGAATGAAATGGTATCAAAGCTGTATATACTTCGTTCTGGCATGAAATGTTGCATTATTCGCGAGGTGAATAACACTCATACTATCGCTGTAGAGCTTCACATCCTCCTGTTCCTTGCCCAATTCCGCCATAAGACTTCTTAGCCAAATCATCTCTTTACTTGCCTTACTGATGGCGACGTATTCCGCCTCTGTGGTACATAGAAAAACAATGTTTTGTAGCCTAAAGATCCAGCTTACTGTTGCACTTCCCAATGTATATACATATCCAGTAGTGCTCCTCCGGCTATCAACATCTCCTGCAAGATCTGAATCTACATAGCCCTGTAGAATAATGTCAGATCTTCCAAGGCATAGAGTATTACCTGCTGCACCTGTGATGGCCCGATGCCGATTCAGCAAGAACTGTCCCAACATTAGGTATTCACAAACCGCAGGATCCTATTGAGCAATTTAAAAGAGAATGGATACACATACAAAAGTCAAATGATATTTCTCATTTATCATAATTCTACAATATAAAATAGCCAACGTATACTTTTTATAAAGTTCATATTTTTAAAACAAAAGATAAACTAAAACAAAAATAAAATAAAATAAAAAGTAAAGTAACGTCGTAAATTCATCAGCAATTTGAAAATTTAAGATTTAAAATTCTCGTTCGAGTTCTCCCATAAGTACCTGATTTGGTATCGTAATGAAAATAATACCGGGATTAGAATTCCCAGTAATTAAAGAATACTTTAAGTATTGCAGTAAGCAATAAAATATTATATTTTATATTAGCAGAGATGCGATTAGCGAAAATAAAAATGTGATAAAAATACAGAAAAAATAAAGTATTAACACAAAAAAGATAATTAATTTCTTGCAATAGTATTATCACATGGATGTATGTTACTGATATCATTTTTCCAGTAACCAACCAACGTATGTTACTAATGTCATTTTTTCAGTAACCAACCAATGTGTGTTACTGAAGTCATTTTTCCAGTAACCAACCAATGTACGTTACTGATGTCATTTTTTTAGTAATCAACCAATGTATGTTATTGATGTTATTTTTTCAGTAACCAACCAACATACGTTACTGATATCATTTTTTCGATAACCAACCATTTTATAAGAGGATGTTTGTTTCAAACAACCAACCAAGTATCAAATATAAATTTGGCTTAAATAAAAGTTAAGTAGCAATAAAAATGCAAAAAGTAATACATGTATATATATTGGGTACTTTTTTCTGAATCAAAAGTTAAGTTAAGTTTCAAAAATATAATAGTTGATTGAATCTGCACAAGTTTTTTATATTTAAATTAGCCATTATAGCCAATACTTAAAAATTTACGAAAACAAAGTAGTATGATATTTTAGAAATATTTATTCTCTTCTTTTCTATTCTAATTTTCTTTCACTTTTTCTTTTTAATAGAGACTGAATTTTAAGTTACTGAGAGTAACAATAATATTTATAATAGTGTTATTACCATCATTATTTAATAATAATAATGATAATAATAATGTTTAAAAGAAAAAGACAAAATGGAAATGACTGAATTGAAATTGACAGAATAAAAATAGCAATCATAATATAACATTTGTACCGTTCTCATTATTGATTCATGACAATAATAATGATACTAATGATATATTAGAGATAATATAATTATTATTATTATGAAAAAAATAAAGAAAATAAAATAAAAAAGTAAAATTTCTCCTCTTTTCATCTCCTCTCACATATGGTTAAGGCTGCCGGAAGCCAAAGGGAGGCCGAACGTGGCTGAAAGGGGCTGGAGGGGATGGCCGGAGTGGGGTGGCCGGTGGCAGAGGAGCTGTCGGCTGGTGGCAAGAGGGTTGGCTGGGTGTGGGCTAAGGGAGAGCTGGCTGAAGGAGTTTTAGGTTTAGTGCGGGGTAGGGGGTATATATAGGAGGGAAGGAAAGGGAGAGGGGATAGTTGGTCGGCCGGTCGGCTGCCGACCAGGCGCTTACGGACCGTGCGGTCCGTCTGCGTCTGGCAGGCTCTGGCGACAAAGCATGCGCTCGGTCGGGGCTGGGGGAACCGGAAACAGAGGAAGGAAACATGAAAAAATAAAATAATTAATTTCAATTAAATTTTTCGCATTTTTGCGTCATTTGACTTCCAAAAATAACAAAACTTGACACAAAGGTGTATTGTGATGAGACGAACACCCTCGCGTTAAAAACTTTTGATTCAGAGCAATATTTTTATTTTAAAATAATTTTTGAAGTTTGAAACTTCAAAAATTAATTGAGATAAAATCGGAGCTCAAAAATCAATGAAACTTTTAACGTAGCCTTTAAATAATATACTTAACCCAATAACATAAAAATCGATGAATTTGGATTTGTATTTAATTTTCTCAATTAATTGAATTTAAACAATTCCGAAATTAAAGCAAGTATTTTCTATTATCCGGATTTCTCACAAACTATAGCATTTTTTATCTAAGAAATATTTCTAACCAATAGTATTTTTGGTTTGCCCAATTTTGAAGTTGTCCGGGATCTTAATTTTTGAGTAGGGATTTAACCTAATAAAAAAAGTAACAACATTAAGTCGCTACAAACTCCCCTACTTAAAAACAATGTCGTTCTCGACATCACAAGAAAAAAAATAAAATCTTAAGGGAGGTTTTGGGGTACCTTGATTCTGAAATAATTATGTATAATTTCTTCGCACATCATCTTCTTTTTCCCATGTGGCTTCCTTTGCAATATGATTATGCCATTGAACTTTGATTATCGAGATCGTTCTGCTTCTTAATTTTGGGCAGTCTTTCTCAATGATTTTAAGAGGTTTTTCGACATAAGTTGGATCAGGCTGAATTTCAACTGTCGAATCTAAAATTTGTTGAGTGGAATCTTGGAGGTATTTGCGGAGTGCTGGTACAAGGAATACGTTGTGCACGGCTGTAAATATTTCATGAAGTTTAAATCTGTAAGCCGAGCTTCCAAATTTTACAGTTACTTCGAAGGGTTCAACATATATGAGGCTCAATTTGCCAGTTACCTAAAGCGATGAATTCCTTTCATATGGCTAACCTTTAGATAAACACAATCACCGTTGTGAAATTCTAGCCTCCGGTGTTTTGCGTCGTGGTATTTCTTTTATTGGTCCTGGGCTGCAGCAATTCGGCTCTTGATTAGCCTTATCTTTTCGTTCATTTTTTCAATTAACTTAGAGCCATAAATTTGTACATCTCCAACATGTGCCCAGGCTAGAGGAGTAATGCACTTTCTCCCATATAAAGCTTCATAAGGGGCCATCCCAATGCTCAACTGGTGGCTGTTATTATACGTGAATTCAGTTAAAGGTATGTGCTCTTCCCAACTACCACCAAAATCTAAAATACTCAAACGCAACAGATCTTCGAGTATTTGATTAACACTTTCAATCTGCCCATCAGTTTGTGGATGGAAGGCGGTGCTTAAAGCTAGCATGGTTCCTAATCGTGGTGTACCGCTTGTCAAAATCGGAAAGTAAATCTACTATCTCGATCTGAGACTATGACTTTTGGAATTTCATTGAGTTTGATTATTCATTTGATATAAAATTTAGCTAGGTTTTCAACGGTGTCTATTCGCTTAATAAGAATAAAATAGGCTGATTTGATCAAACGATCCACTATTACCTAAATTGCAACTGCTCTTGAATGACTCCTGGGTATTCCCATGACAAAATCCATAGAAATGTCAGACCATTTCTATTCTGGGATTTCTAATTAATACAAGAGTCCACCTGGCCTTTGATGTTCAACTTTTACTAAACAAAACACATGGCACTTGGCAATAAATTCAACAATGCTTTATTTGAGTCCTGGCCACCAGAATACCTCTTTTAGATCCCGATACATTTTGTTGTTCCCAAGGTGAATTGCATATCCGGAGTTGTGAGCTTCGCTTAGTATCTGATTTCGAATGGATGCATTCTTAGGGACCCAAACTCTTTTTCCGTAAGTTGTAAGTCTGATCTGCATCCATTTTCTTTGTCCATCTTTAACTTTGAATACTCTGGGTCATGTCCTTAAGCGATAGTTATCTGCTGTAGGAGCGTAGATTCGGCAAGTACTTATCTTGAGTAGATTGCTTAATTGCTTGCTAAAAATGAGTCTTATCCCTAGTTTATGGAACTCTTCTACCAAGGGGCTTGCCATGATCATTTCATTCAGAGATACCTTTCTACTAATGGCATCAGCTACAACATTGGTCTTACCAAGGTAATACGTGATACTAAGATGATAGTTGCCGTAACGACCCAAAATCGTTACTTTGCGAATTAGGTCAAATCCCGACTCTAACATCAGGACCGCAAATTAGGGCAAACAAAAAAATACCTTTATATAAGAATAATTTTAAGATCAAAGTGCCATAGTTTGGAAAAAATCCGAATAACAGAAGTTCCGGCTTTATTTTCTGAATTATTTAAATTCTATAAATCAAGAACATTGAAATACGTGTCTGAATTCATCGTTTTCAATATCATTGTGTTAAGTATATTATTTAAAGACTGCTCGAAAAATTTCATCAAATTATGAGGGCCGGTTTGATCGTGATTAATTTTTGAAGTTTTAAACCTCAAAAATTAAAATAAAATAAAATATTGTTCGGAATCGAAAATTTTTGGCACGATGGTGTTTGTTATGTCATAACACACATCGGTGTAAAGTTTCATTGTATTTGAAAGCCAAACTGCGAAAAAATGTGAATAATTTAAATTTAAGTATTTTTTTCTAAATTCCTTAAGAAATTCTCCCCCCGGCTTCCATGCAGGATTCTTCCGCCTCTGGCGGAAGAACCTTCCGCGCCAGAGGCTCCCATGCGCGACCTGCGCATTTATTGGCGCAGGGAATGCCCCTCCTGCACCTATTAATCCCCAGCCCCTCTCCTCTCCTTCTCCCCCACAGCTCCCTCCTGCCTGCTATCCCTCTTCTCCCACAAGCCAAAGCCCAGCCCTCGCCTTCCTGTTACAATTCCAGCCAGCAGCAGCCCCTGCCAGCCAGCAAGTCATCGGCCACCTAGCAACCCCCTCCCAGCCAGCCAGCAAGCCGTCAGCCACCCAGCAGCCCCCTCCTGCCACTGCCAGCACCCTTCTTGCTGTAGCCTCCTCTGGCCAACCACCTGCCAACCTCCGGCTAGCCTTCTCAGTCCTCAATCCTTCCTCAGTCAACCAACAACCTTCGGCCTCCCTCCATTTTTTGGCAAATCTAAATCGAGGTATGAGGTAAAGGGAAATTTAGGAAGAAATTTATGAGTTTAGATATTTCTATTTTCTTCAATTATCTTTTGCATATGATAAATCATAGTAGTTTTAATATCTCAAATACGTATTCACATTATTATAGTGTCCATTAAGTAAATAATGAATAAATCGTAATAATATTATAAAATGACTAGTATTTCCATTTAAGCATTTTTTTACAATCATTTTCATTTCTATCTTTATTCTTTCATGCATTAATATTATCATAATGATAATAATAACATTATATTACTACATCATTAACTTAATAATACGAACTTCTATCATTATGAGAATATGAAAAAAAGACAATAGAAAAGAAGAATTGTAAAATTCTTTAAAATATATCACATCACTTTTAAAAGGGCTAATTTAAAGAAATATCAAAACCTTAAACGCAGATTGAGCGAACTGTCACTCGTCTAATCCTCATAAACAAAGGTACCAAATACATAACAAAAATTACATTTTGCATTTTTACTGCTGCTTAGCTTCGCTTTCGAGCCAGATGCATGTTGAAGCTTAGTTGGTTGTTCGGAACCAACATTCGGGGTTGTTACTGGAAAATGACATCAGTAATATTGGAAAATGACATCAGTAACATTCGGGGTTATTACTGGAAAATGACATCAGTAACATTCGAGATTGTTACTGGAAATTAGCATTAGTAACATTCGAGATCATTACTGGAAAATGACATTAGTAACATTCAGAGTTAGTTACTGGAAAATGACATTAGTAACCTTCATTTTGTGATAATACTTATTGCATGAAATTGTTTCTTTATTTCGCACTATTGTCTTACTTTTCCTACGTTTTATTACCACTTTATTTCCGCTAATCGCATCTTTTTAAAGTGTAAATATTATTGTGTACTGTAGTATTAGAGTATTCTCTATTTACTGGGAATTCCAATTCCGGTATTATTTTCTGTGCAATACTAGGTCAGATGCTTCTGGGAAAATACCGTAGAACCCTTATGCTTAAAATTTTCAATCTTGCTGAGAGATCCACGGCGCTGTTTTGCTTATCTTTTATCTTTTTATTTTATTTCTCACTTTTGTACGAGGAGTACGAGGAGTACGATGAAAGATCTTGTAATCAGAAATATTGAAATAAATGAGAAATATTTTTGGCTTTTATATGTGTATTCCTTTTTTCCTCAAATCACTCAATATGATCCTGCGGTATGTGAGCACCTGATGTCAGAACAGTTTTCGCTGAACCAACGTCGGGTCATCACAATCGCAGATTAATTCAAGCCATCTTCTTTGCCTACAATTTAGTTGCTTCTGGGTAAGAATATACTTTAGGCTTTGATGGTTTGTAAAGATCTCACACCGTACCCCGTATAAATAGTGCCTCCAGATTTTTAAGGCAAAAACAATAGACGCTAATTCCAGATTATATACACTGGGTAATTTTTCTCATGCTTCTTTAATTTCTTTAAGGAGTATGCAATTACCTTTCCTTCTTGCATATGGACACATCCCAATCCAATGCTGGATGCATCAGTGAATACTTAAAAATTAATTCCCTATTGCGGTAAGATCAAAATTGGTGCGACGGTCAGGTTCTTCTTTTAACTTCTGAAAAGCTTCTTCACAATCTTGGCTCCAGATGAAAGGTACCGCTTTTTGAGTTAAACTTAAACGAGGTGAGGCTAATAGCGAAAACCCTTTAACAAACTTTCGGTAGTAGCCAACTAGTCCTAAAAAGCTTTGAATTCAATTACGGTGGTACGTTGTGGCCATTCCTGAATGGCCCTTATCTTATTATGATCAACCTTTATTCCTTCAGCACTAATTACACGACCAAAGAAAGCAACAGATTTTAGCCATAATTCACACTTTGCGTACTTTGCATACAGTTGTTGCTCCCTTAATGTGCTCAACACGAATCTTAGGTGATTTTCATGATCTTTTTCACTTTTGGAGTAAATATGTCATCAATAAACACTGTCACAAATCTATCCAGGAAGGGTCTAAGAACTCGCTGCATTAGTTCCATAAAGACTGATGGAGCATTGGTTAATCCGAATGACATTACCAAAAACTCGAAATATCCATAGCGAGTTTTGAACACTCTTTTTGGAATGTCTTCTTCTCGTACTCGTACTTGATGATAACCTGATCAAAGATTTATTTTTAGAAGACTTTTGTCCAGAGAGTTGATCGAATAGATCATCTATTCGTGGTAGAGAATACTTATTCTTGATTGTTGCTTTGTTTAGCTCTCGGTATTCGATGCACATGTGCATCAATCCATCCTTTACAAAAAGAATTAGAGCTCCCCATGGTGACATGCTAGGTTTTATAAAACCTTTATCCATTAGTTCTTGTAATTGCTCGAGTAGTTCTTGCATCTCTTATGGGGCAAGACGGTAAGGTGCCTTTAACAGTGGCTGCGATCCAGGCACTAAGTCAATACTAAAATCTACTTCCCTTATTGAAGGTAGACCAGGAAGCTCGTCTAGGAAGCATCAGGGAATTATATGACTATTTTGGTTTCAGATAGAGATGTATCGGGGAATTCTCTGACTATTTTGGTTTCAGATAGAGATGTATCTTTTTCTGCTTCATTTATCATAGTGATTAGGTAAGCCTCACACCCTTTGCGAATTAACTTTTTCGCTTTAAGTGCGTTGATTAGTGAGGCGTTAATACCCAATTTGCTTATGAATACTTCTGGTTTCCCTTATCCTTTAAGAGTGACCTTCTTCTTCCAACAATCAATGACCGCTTCATCCATACTCAACCAATCAATCCCTAAAATGCTGTCGAAGTTCATTATAAGGAGGATTTGTAGAATAACCTCATATACCATTTTATTATATGAATGTTGCAAACGCAAAACTGTTGAGCGCTCATGGTGGCACCGAAGGGCAACCCAATATTGAGAGTGTTGGCTAAATTGCAGCACGGAATATTGAGAGCTCTTACACAATTGTCCGAAATAAATAAGTGGCTTGCTCCCGTATCGAACAAGACGTTAAAAGATTTGCTATTAATTTGAATGGCGCCTAGTTGGAAAAGAAAACAACTATTATAAAAAGTTTATGTATGTGTGTTAAGAGATTTTAAAGTAAGGAAGGTAATGTACCAGACCTGACACCACGTTGTTGTCGTTGAGTGCCATGATAGGTGTGAGGGCGTACATCCTTGCTGGAACGGTGGACCAAGGAACCTAACCATTCCTTTGGGTAGGCATCGTTGTTGTAGCAATTTGTCTAAGAGCAGCTCCTCTCCGTTGATTGTTGGCGAGGGGGGCTGCTGCTGCTGAGCTCTGGTTTGGGGCAAATCTTGCCCCAGGAATAACATCTCCGTCAATCGTCTTCTTGGAAAAACAGAAATGAAAACCATGATCGGAGCGCCCGCAGGTATAACAGCGATTGTGCCCGTGATAGCACCTCCCAATCGGGTGAGGTCAGATACAATTTAAACTTTCATTGGTCCTGGGAGCTTCGACAGACATTTGGTATGTCTTGGCCGGTGGAGGGAAATGAGGACACTTGAACGCCTCTTGGTCTCTAATGGAAGTGACCAGCCTCTTTTCTTGTCTCTTCGCGATCACTTGCTCGTTATGTTCAAGCATTGTTGCATAATCTAAAAGCTCAGCAAAGTTTGTATGCTTATGAGAAATCAAATTAGTGCGAATGATGTCCTTTAATCCTTCCAGGAATCTACTGCACCTTGTTCCTTCACAATCAACCAAGTTAGGTGCATAACGATAGAGTTTTGTGAACTCTATCTTGTAAGCTGCCACCGATCGATTGCCCTCAATTACTTTTATAAATTGGCTCTAGAGTATCCTCTGCGCAGTGTGAAGAATGTAGCGGCTTCTGAACGCTCCCGTGAATTCCGCCCACGGTATATCCTCCAGATTGATGCTTCCAAAGGTGGTTTCATAGGTGATTTTCCACCACCTTTCACTTCACCTTCTAGCAAAGATTTTGCTAGTCTAACCGTTTTGATTACAGGACATTTTAAGCTGTCCAACATACTTTCAACTGCTTGGATCCAATCCTTGGATACATGGGTCGGACTGGGACGTTGAATGTAGGAGGATTTAATTTAAGAAAGGCTCGTGATGCATCATCTACCCAGTCTTTGTCCATGCAGGGGTTCTGGTGCGAGCAGGGAGGTTCTCCCTTAATTTGAAAGGGCTAGCAATACAGTTTCCAATAGTTTGTCCCTCCTATTGTCTGTTGTTGCTGAAGAAATGGTTGTTTTAACTGGGGTTACGAAGGGTACTGCGAGGAAGGTTTTGTCGAAATCCATCTATTGGAAATAATTAATAAGCACTTGTAATTAGCAGAGGTTGTGCCTAACTGAATACATAAGCAAGTATTCGCAACAATATATAAAGTTTACAATTCTAATTCAAAAAGTTCCCATTAATAAAAGATCCGTATACAAAAATGGGTGCATTAACAGTAGGACTAATTCCTTGCTGGATGCACATCCTCGAAGGATAATCTTGGGATACAAGGTCCTATTCTAATTTTTCTAAACATCGGAGGAATCAGAACTAGCAGATCTCCTTTTCAATGAGGACTCCCGGTAAGTACAGAGGTTCCCGACTTTTCTTTTCCCTTTTAAAGTAGAAGTTGTCATGCTGTTGGCTTTGATATGATTCCTGAGGTTATGAACTACATTTTGTAGTTGGATGACTTATCGCTTTTGTGTGTCATCCTTTCTTTTTAACTCCCATTCTAAAGTAGACATTTTTCCATGTAAGGTACCTTTCAATTCTTAAACTTCCATTTCTATTTCCCTGATCTTGTTCCTGGATACTGATACCCACCAGGCTAGGATACTTTCCACCCCACTTAGTTTCTCTGCCATCGCATCTTCCTTTGCTTCTGCTACGAGGGCGTCCAAATTAGTGCTAAGCCTAATCACTTCGGAATGCAATGAGTCACCATCACTACCTTCATCCTCAAAGTACTCAATCATTTCGTTATTGGGATCCATCTATATTTATAAAAGATAAGATGAACTAATCACATCAGATATATTATTCTAGCACTCTCAAGTTCTACATATAATGATCAATGGAAAGTTATTAAATATAATTAAAGTTATCAATCCCTCCTAACTTCTCATAGTACTAACCATCTTACTAAATGACAATTCTAACATCTTTAGAATGGATTTTTTTTTGTATGTATATTCTTTCCTTTCAAATGTGCTCAACCTGCTCCAATACCAACTGTGATGGTCCGATGTCGGTTCAGCGAGACATGTCCCGACAATAGGTATTCATAAATCGCAGGATCCTATTGAGTCATTTAAAAGAGAATGATTACACATATTCACATTTATCATAATTCCATAATACAAAATAGCCAACACATACTTCTTACAAAGTTCATCTTTTTAAAATAAAAGATAAACTGAAACAAAAATAAAATAAAATAAAATAAAAAGTAAAGTAACGCCATAGATCCATCAGCAATTTGAAAATTTAAGATTTAAAATTCTCGTTTAAGTTCTCCCAGAAGTACCTAATCTGGTATTGTAAAAACAATAATACCAGAATTTGAATTCTCAATAATTAGAAAATACTCTAAGTACTACAGTAAACAATACAATAATATATTTTATATTAGCAGAGATACAATTAGCGAAAATAAAGATGTGATAAAAATGCAAAAAAATAAGGTAATAACACAAAAAAGATAATTAATTTCTTGCAATAGTATTATCACATAGATGTATATTACTGATATCAATTTTCAGTAACCAACCAACGTATATTATTAATGTCATTTTTTCAGTAACCAACCAACGTATGTTACTGATGTCATTTTTCCAGTAACAAATCAACGTACGTTACTGATGTCATTTTTCTAATAATCAACCAATATATGTTATTGATGTCATTTTTTCAGTAACCAACCAACATACGTTACTGATGTCATTTTACAGATAACCAACCATTTTATAAAAGGATGTTGATTTCAAACAACCAACTAAACATCAAATATGAATTTAGCTTAAAATGAAGTTAAGTAGCTGTAAAAATGCAAAAAGTAATATATGTATATATATTGGGTACCATTTTCTTTAAGTTTCAAAAATGCAATTGTGATTGAATCTACATAAATTTTTGATATTTAAATTAGCCTTTATAACAAATACTTAGAGATTTATGAAAACATAGTATGATATTTTAAGAATATTTATTCTCTTCTTTTCTATTTTGATTTTCTTTCACTCTCTTCTTGATAGAAGATAAAATTTTAAGTTACTGAGAGTAGTAATAATATTTACAATAATGTTATTATTATCATTATTTAATAATAATAATAATAATACTATATGAAAGAAAAAGACAGAATGGAAATAACTAAATTGAAATTGATATAATGGAAAAGCAATCATAATATAACATTTGTATTATTATCATTATTGATTAATAACAATAATAATGATGCTAATGACATAGTAGAAATAATATAATTATTATTATTATGAAAAAAAATTAAGAAAATAAAATAAAAAGCAAAATTTCTCCTCTTTTCATCCTTCTCTCACCAAGGGTTAAAGTTGTCGAGAGCCGGAGGGGCGCCGAACATGGCTGAAGGGGGCCGAAGGGGATGGCCAGAGTGGGGTGGCCGGAAGCAGAGGAGCTGTCGGCTGGTGGCAAGAGAGTTGGCTGGGTGTGGGTTGAGAGAGAGCTGAGAGCTGAAGGAGTTTTAGGTTTAGTGAGGGGTAGTGGGGGTATATATAAGAGGAAAGGAAAGGGAGAGGGGACGGCCGGTCGGCTGCCGACCAAGGCGAGGCTCTGTCGAGCGACAGAGCCTGCCCTCTGTCAGGGGAGGGGGGGACGGGAAACAGAGGAAAGAAACTGTAAAAATAATAAAATAATTAATTTAACTAAATTTTTTACATTTTTTCCGTTGCTTGGCTTCCAAAAATAACGAAATTTGACATAGAGGTATGTTATGTTGAGACGAACACCCTCACATCAAAAAATTTTGAATTGGAGCAATATTTTTATTTTAAAATAATTTCTGAAATTTGAAACTTCAAAAATTAATTGAAATCGAACCGGAGCTCAAAAATCGATGAAACTTTTAGCGTAGCCTTTAGATATTATGCTTAACCCAATGACAAAAATTGAAGAATTTGAACTTGTATTTAATTTAAATAATTCAGAAATTAAAGCAAGCATTTCCGTTATTCGAATTTCTCCCAAATTATAGCTTTTTAATCTAAAAAATATTTCTAACCAATGGTAATTTTGGTTTGTCCTAATTTTGAAGTTGCTCAGAATCCTGATTTTTAAGTCGGAATTTGACCTAATAAGCAAAATAATGATATTGGGTCATAACAGTACCTTTCAGGTACCTTAATATCCACTTGACTGAATCCCAATGGTGCTTCCCTGAGTTTCCCATGAATCTGCTAACTACTTCCATTGCATGGGCAATATTTGGTCTTGTGCAAATTATCACGTACATCAAGCTCCCAATTGCTGAAGCATAAGGAACTTTCTGCATGTGTTCCTTCTCCTCTTCAGACTTCGACATCTGTTCCTCTGATAAGCTGAGGTGACTAACTAGGGGAGTGCTTACTAGCTTCGCCTCGCTCATTTTGAATCTTTTCAGCACATTTTCAACATAATCTTTCTAAGACTGCTTCATAATTTTCGCACTTCTCTCCCTGTTGATTTTTATCCCAATAATCTGCTTGGCCGGCCTCAAATCTTTCATGTCAAATTCCCTTGACATTTGTTCTTTTAGCATCCTTATTTCCTCCGTGTATGATCATGTGATCAACATATCATCCACATACAACAACAGAATGATATAGGAGGACTTACATTATTTTATGTAACAATAGTGATCCGCCTGGCACCTCTTGTACCCAGACTCAGACATGAACCCGACGAATCTCTTATACCATTCATTGCCTTGGCGCTTGCTTCAAGCTCAGAGGCTCTTCTTGAGCTTGCACACTAGCTCATCCTTTCCCTTCTCTTGAGCCTTGTACCCTTCAAGTTGTTGCATGTACAATTCCTCCTTCAACTCTCTGTGAAGAGATGAAGTTTTGACATTTATTTGTTCCATATGCAAATTCTCAACTGCAACAATATTTAGCACAACCCTGATGGTTGACATCTTCACAATTGGGGCAAAGATCTCACTATAGTCAACCCCGTGCGGCTGCTAGAAACCATTTACTACAAGCCTCGTCTTGTAACGCTTGCTCCCATTTAGTTCTTCCTTCACCAGTAAACCCACTTATTCTGAAGAGCTTTCTTCCCAACTGATAGAGCTGCCAACTCTCATGTCCCATTTGACATGAGTGATGTCATTTCATCATATATGGCAGACTCCCACTTAATTGAATCATTCATCTGAAGTGCCTCTTCAAAACTTAATGGTTCACCACCATCTGTTAGTAGCAGATAAAATAAATAAGTGTACCTCTATGCTGGTCTTGTGATTCTTGTAGATCTTTGCAATATAAGTGTTTGTGGTTCAACATTAACACCCTCCTGAGTATCTTCATGAACATGTTCATCTGACTCAATGTTATCATCAATCTCTGTGTCGGGGCTCACCATCTGAAACATCCTTAGAATCAAGCCTGACTCTAATATAATCTTTGTACATTTCACTTTCATTTAAAATGACATCCCTGCTTCTAATGGCATTCTGGTTCTGATTGTCCCAGAATTTGTAACGAAACTCGCCCGCACCATATCCACTGAATGTGCATTTGATCGTCATTGCATCAAGCTTGCTCTTGAATCCTTCATCAAAGTACACATAAGATGAACAGCTAAATACCTTGAGGTGGTTCAGTTTCACCTCCTTTCCACTCCAAACCTCCTTGAAGATCCCTTCATTTAAGGGTACGAAAGTCCCCAATTGATTAGATAAACAGCTGTGTTAACAGCTTCAGCCCATAACTGCTTTGGGAGACCCGCAATCAATCTCATGCTCCTAACTCTTTCTGTGATTGTTCTGTTCATTCGTTCTGCAACACCATTTGTTGTGGTGTCCTTGAAACTATAAATTCCCTCTTGATATCTCTTAAGGCACAAAACTTCTTGAACTCCCTATCACAATACTCACCGCCATTATCGAATCTCAAGAACTTAAGCTTCAATCTTGTCTTATTTTCCACCAAAGCTAATCACTTTCCAAACACATCAAACATGTCAGATTTATGTTTTAGAAAGTAAACCCATACCTTCCTTGTATGGTGACCAATGAAACTGACAAATTATGTGGCTCCACCAATGAAAGAAGTAGGAACTGACCCTCATTCATCTATATGCACCAACTCGAGTTTTTTGCCTTTCAGCTCTCTACCAAGTTTGGAGAATGAAACCTTCTTCTGCTTGCCCAGCACATAATCTTCACAGAATTTCAAGTCTACTGACATCAGTCCTTGGAGTTTCCCCTTTAACTGTAAGGATTTCAAACCCCTTTCATATGGTCAATCCTCTGGTGTCATAGACCTGCATCTATCTATTCTGTAGCTGCAATAGAATCAGACACTTTATTGATTAAATAGAGTGTAGCTTTCATGTTGCCTCGTGCAACAATGAGTGCACCCTTGGTGACCTTCCATGAGTCTCCTTTAAAATGTGTTGTAGCCCTCCCTGGTTAACTGGCTCACTAAAATAAGATTTCTCTTTAGACATGGCACATGTCTAATATCTTTGAGCTTCCAAACTGCATCGCTTGGTAGCTGAACATCCACATCACCTCTGCCAATGATATCGCATGCCTTGTCATCACCAAGATACACCTTACCCAAGTCACCCTTGGTGTAAGTCTCGAAAGCACCCCTAGTAGGGGTGGCATGAGAGGATGCGCTCAAGTTCACCACCCAGGACTCCGTGTTGACAAGTGAGAGGATCAATGCACCCTGATCCTCTTCAGCTGAAACATTCACAGTGGGGCACATAACCTTGCCTCCACCACTTAGCTTCTTCAAAGTAGAGCAGTCCTTCTTGAAATGACATGACTTCCCACAGTTCCAGCAATACGACTTTGCTTTTCTAGGTCTTGATTTTCCTCATCTTGACATAGACCTGTTTCTATTATGCTTCCAGTCTACGCATCATCCTCTGATTTCAGCATTCAACTTTGAAGTATATGACTCCACATGGGATCTTTTACGCACCTCTTCATTCAGCACTAACCCAACAATGTCATCGAATTTCAACGACGCATTCCCTAATGAATTATTGATGGCTGTAACTAGCTCATCCCAACTATCTGGCAATGATGAGAGGAATAACAAATCTCGAACCTCATCGTCAAACTTGATTTTACCTTTGGAGTAGCAGCCACCACCCAGAGCATCTTCTCCAACATGCAAGAGCTCCCTTGCACAACAACTCACCCTTAGGGTTCCTCCTTGGAATATCCTCCAACAACAGCCAAAGCCCTCTCAAGACACTTAGCCAACATAGGAAATATCTCCAAGATCTTTCCTTAAGTATTCAACTTCATTTCGGACCTTAAATGGTTCAAAATACTCCTCAATTAGCTTAGGGTGTAACATGAACCGTAGCGCCCAAGCCTCGGGTAGCCAGGCACCATGGCGCGCTGCGGCGCCCTGCTCTCGGGTTGCTTGGCGTTGGAGCGCGCTACAGCGCGCGCTCCTCTATGGCGCGCTGTAGCGCCCTGCTCTTGGGACGTTTGTCGTTGGGGCGCGCAACAGCGCCCCAACCTTTGGACTCCATCCGCCAGGGCTCACTGCAGCGCCCTGATCTCGGTCTGCTAGCTGCCATGGCGCGCTACGGTGCCATCTTCTCGAGTGCTGGGCGCCTTGGCGCTCTATAGCGCGCCACAACGCGTTGTGGCGCATATATTGTAGCTGAAACTTCCAAACTTGTTCTGAATCACCTCGGAACCTTCCGAAAGCTCACCGGAGGTCCATTAGCATCTCCATGATGATTTGAATGGTCTTCACAACACAACATAGAGTTAAAGAAGAGTAGGTCAGTCAAATAGATTTCATTTCTTTATAAAGTTCAAACAAAGGGCCTTCTTGACCCCTAGCATCGGAACTTGTCGCAATCCTTGTAAAAAGTTCAAAATTCTCTCTGAAGATAATAGGAACTTCAATCCTTTCTACATTAAATAACTAAAATTTTCTTCACTAAACTTATCTATCCAAGGATATTAAATCAAAGACTTATTTAAATTTACTAATAATAAAGAACTCTAAAATAATTATCATAAAGCCAAAAAAATTTGCTTTTAATTATTTATTATTTTTCTAATTTACATAATGGGTTGTGGTCTTTTTAATTTTATAGAGAACTCATACACTTGAAGTTATAATATGTTAAATTTAGTATATTTTGATGGAATCTTTATTATATTGTTGATTAATCCACAATTGAAAGTTTAATTTACTTATGCTTAACATTTTTAACTTAAAAACTTTGATGGTGATTTTAATATTGAGAGTTAATATCAATAAGATATAAGACATTAATTTCATAGATCAAAGCATACCTTAAAATAAGTGCAACTTAAAATTTTGTTTAAAATATTAGCAATTAATCTAAAAGTTAGCTATATCTTATTCCTAAATACTTTCATAACATCAAAACATTTTATGTTATTTATGATTATTAAATTATTGAGAGAGGTTAGTAAATAGTATAAGTGTTATTTATTGGCATCAATTGAAATTTTAACAATTACACTAAAGAAGTGAATTACAATGGATTGACTAACCTCTAACACAATCTTAAGTCTCATTTCATTGTTTCATCTTCAAAAACTATAGTCAAAGTTCTCAAAATTAGGATTCTTCAATTTAATAATGTGTTTGGATAAAATTGAAGAATTAAATATTAGTAATCAACATATCAAAATCATATAATTTCTCCAAGAATAGTTGCCTATATGCAATGACTTTCCCTATAGTTAACCTAAAGCATATATTGTGTAGGCAAATTTAATCAAAATAAAAGAAATAAGATTGAACAATATAAATTGTTGCGAAAAGGGCTGCTAATTCATCAATATAGTCGAAACAACGAATTTATGTAAATGATTCCACTTAGTTGGACTAAGATTTTATATTATTTATTTGTTCATAACTGTTTGAGACTCTTAAAATTTATTTTAAAAAACTTTAATTTCTTTTTTTCAAAATGGATAATAAATTTCATAAATTTGAATCATGAAAATTATAATTTGCACATTTCATATATTATACCCCAATATTATTGAAACAAGATCCATGATGTGCCTCAATTTAGTATATTACTATGAATTTTGGTTATTTAAGTTAATAATTAACTTTTAAATTGTGTAAAATGTGTTGACTTTAAATTTTAAGACAAAAATATAATACACATGCATCAACGTTCCCTTAATACATCTCATATTTAGCTTAGTCTAGTTGTTCATGCATAGATCATTGCAGAGAGGAGTTTCATGCAGCACTATTTATTTTAGCTAATTTCAAGCATGAAATAAATAGCTCAAGCTAATTCCAGCATAAAATGATTTTCATATTTGTTCAAGCTAGGTCTTTCATATCACAATTGATAGCAAGCCTAATATTTGCCAGTATAATAAGCCTAATAAAGGGCCAGCTACAAAGGTAGAATAAGGTTTCTTTTAGGACAGTTTTATAGTAGTTGAGCTTTATATAAAATTGACCCCAATCTTTTAGGATATTCGAAATCTTACTTGTTGCCTGTTTTATACAGAACACCCTTCAAAAAATGCTTTTGAGGAAGCAGAAACCAAAGTGCAACCTAATAACTTCCTTGCTATATCACACAAAAATACTGTGTTGGCCCTCTCACACCCCAATTGCTACAAAAAATTACTAACCTTTCCCAATTGCTGCATAATATTTGCTAGCCTGCACCAATAACTGTAAATATTTTCTAGCCACCCACTGTCGCCAACCATTAGTCATCACTGGCCAATGCCACCCACCAGCCACTATCCCTTTCTCGTCATCATTCAACCACCCCCCCACCAGCCGCTAACTTCATCATAGCCTACCACCCACCACCCCTTGCCATCCGCTGCTCACCCCTTGTCATTAGCCGCTGCATCGTTTAACATCATCGCATCTTCCACCAGACCACTCCTGCCATAGGCCACAATTGCCAACCAATGCCATAGGGTTTTACTGCCCATTGCCAGCTGCTATTATCCATCGTCCACATTCCTTGTCATCAATGGCCACCGGCCAGCTCTTGCCACCATTGGCCACTGCTAGCTAGCTGTCACACGACATTGATGAGTGCTCTTTATCACCACCGCCCACTTAAGATGATACATACGTAATTTGACATCATGCACAGCACAGCAATGGCTATCTCCCAAACAATACCAACTCAGCTTCATACAGCAGTTTCACAGCTACTTAAAGACACCAGCTACACAACAGGTACTTGAAAAAGTTGTAGTTACCGATACATAACCTAAATGAGTGTGTGATCAAGCTTTAATAGAGAACAGTTCTCTAGAATAGGAAGTTCCCAACAGAAAGGCTGTAGGAAGCTGCACCTTGCTGAGGTTTTACTGGTTCACAAGACAAATGACCAAATGTGGAGCTTGAGAAGCCCAAATATCAAGAACGATGAGCATAATAGGCTAATAGCCTTAATTATGTATACCATAATACTTTGTAATTGTACGCTGACGCTGAAGCTAATCTATATTGAAAAACTACATACCATAAGCAGTTGTAGCAAACGGAAGTCGAGCAATGTGCTTCAGTTTCTCACTAAACATGTAATAACCCTACATCAAAAACCAATCATATCATAACCAACATTCCCAACAGGTATACTTGCTGAATTAGTAAAACATTTACCGTTTTAAAATAAGAGAAAAAATAAAGCCTGCAAGGAAATCTTTTGCTTGCAAGTGCAGAAACTAAGGATTTTAGAATTTGCAGGTTTTTTAGTTACAAAAAAGAAATTTTCAAGCTTGTCACAAGAAGATATTTTACTGGGTATTCATAGCTGTTCCATTCTTTAGCTACAAAGAAAATATGCACGGATTTTACCAAGGATACTGCATATTTCCCACATTTAATAGAGTTCACCATACAAAAAACAGGAAAATCAAAAATAAGGAAATTAACTTTTTCCATTATTTTGAGGCAAAAAAGAATAAAATCCCATTTCCTACAGCTTCCACTTTCAAAGGAAAACATGCATGCCCTAGTTTTGCAAGATGAAGATTTAACTCCAAATCTGAAAATTACTAATAGAACATAATAAATAATCAGAATCTTCAACTGTTTAAAAGCTACATTCATAGTACAAACTGAAGTATGCAGCGCCACCCAAGCTTTCAGAAAATTCAATGTAAGAGCAATCTTCTAGTATCACCAATGCGTGAGTTGCAAAATAATCAAGTGCAATAATGTTTGTTGTAAAAAATGTTGATAAATGAAAATAATAAAGCTAAGAATATATACATCTGACTGCAACCAGTCGCGCTGCTTGGCCACTGATGAAAATTTAATCTTTAAATGTTGCTTTCATCATATTCATATCAGTGTTTATTTAATTCCTTGGTTAAGAATAACAGTGTTTTTAGAAGAATACAAGAAAAGTCGATGAATGTATAACGATAAAATGCTTGATCTAATTTCTATTTCCAGTTTGTATCAAATTCATCATATGAATCGTACCACGAAATTAGAATTAGGCAAAGAAATGAGTGAAAATAGTTAACCAAATCATGGATATACTGTATGAATGCTAGTAATAACATTTAAACTACATAGTGCATCCTATACTATAAGATAAAGTGAACATCATGCCGAAATCCTTTAATTGGTAGTTTTTGGCAATGTATCTTAGTGAATTTTTATTTAAAGTGTTGATAGAGCAAGAAATCCTAGCAGTTTAAACTAGTTTTTGGGAGACTAATTAATGTCGCACAACATCAATTCAAGATAAAATTGCAAGCTGCCCTGCGCCACTTTGCCCAAATTGAGAAGGTTTCCCATAAATGTGCAAATTGCTCTTTGATTTCCCCAAATGCCAAAGCTTTTGCCTCCATTTTAGAGCTCCAAAAATAATTGTGTTGTCATCTAGGAATTTGATCAACCATGACAATCATGTCAACTCTTTAAAGTAATATTTTTGTAAGATATAAGTTTTCCTCAAATCAAATATTTAGTATTAGAAACCCAACGTTTCCCCTTTTTAGGTCACTTTGACAATAACATCCCTCGATGCCAACTCCAATAATGCTATTATTAAAGTTGATTAAATAATCAACCAAACCTACATCCATTACACCTGTAAATTAAAGTCGCTATTTTTTGTTTTCCACAGTTTTTCTAATAGTTTGGTCACTTAAATAGAGCTGATCAAATGTTCATGTAATCAGTTCTTACATTAATGTAAAGACATTATTATTGAGATTTCGTTAATGAATTATAAACGTTTACCTGGCTCTTATTTGTGTTGATTAAATGTTAAAGTTAAGATTTTGATTATTAAGTGCCGAGTTTCCCCTTGCCCAGCACAACCCAATCTATTCTGTAATATGAAAATGTGATTTGAACACCTTCAGCAATGCCAAAATATTTAATTGTTTCTTACTTTAAATATCAAGCGAAAGATTTGAACTTTTGCAAGATTTGAAACAAGAACACAACTTGATTAAACTTGCAAGAGTAAATTTTTTAGCATAGTAACTATGTTCACAAGATTAAAGAAAATATATTTTTGAGACTTACAAGCTTTATCTTTAAACTAGTAAATTAATTTGGTTATTTCTTCATTTTCTTGATTTGCGTGTCTTTTTTCTTTTTTCTTTTTTCTAGCATTGAATTTTTTACATATTGAACTATGAAGCTAATTTTTGTATTAATAGCAACAAGTGTTAGACAAGAGTTCAAGTATTAGTTGATGAGAGTTGAAGTTTGTGTTTTTTTTTATTATTTCTGTGTACTTTTACTTGATATTTCTATTCTAGAATAGTACGAGAATGAGAGTTTGTTACAAGAAGGTATTCTAATATTTTATATTCGGGTGATCTATATACAATGATAATATGAAATTTTTTTAATTATTTTAATCATATGCAATATATATATACACACACATATATAGTGTAGTAGTTTTTGAAAAAATGTGTTTATGCCATAACTTATTAGCAGTTGTCTGCTTGTGAATATTGAATGTTTAAGTATTTTATAAATTGGTTCCCCAACTATTGAAAAATACCCAATTTATTATTTGATTTATGAAAAATGTTAAAAATAATCCAACTCAAATTTTAAAGCCTAAAATAGTATTTCCATATCCACACCTCGTTTACCATCAGGTATTGGGTAAACTGACTATTTTTTTTTTACTTTATCATAGCAGGGATAGCCAAGTTAAGATGTTCAAGGTTCCTGTTCATTCCAGTGCAGGCATTAATGTTTGAGTTCCGTTCAAAGCAACTTCCTGTGCACCATCTTTTTCTCCAGGTATCACTCTTCTCCGACTCTGTTTTTTTGCTAGTGAACACTGTCCTTCACTGCGATGGTCCCTTGTGATCTACTCTAAATTTTGAATGGTGTGATCTTCTCTGTGATGTTCCTCTACAACCTTCTCCACTATTTTTTTTTACATTGCGCCTGCGCTATTTCTCTGAGATCTTCTCCACTTTTTTTTTTTTTTCGCACCGTGCTAGCAATCTTCCTCTGCAATCTTTTTCTCTGTTATTCTTCTTTTTTGCAGAAGAGCCTTGTGAACCTTTTTTTGCTTGAAAATCTCTGTGAACTTCTTTTTCAACAATTTAATTCTTCTTCAAATCTTTTCTTTTCTCTTCCAAACCTAATATAATTATGTCGCTCTAATCCTCTTCAACAATTTTTTCCCATAGAACTTTGTATTCTCCTCGATCCATATTTATTAATAAATATTATACGGTCTTTACATATTTTCTACTAAAAGATTCAATGAGAACTAAGCAAGACGTTATCCAGCCAGCTTTCAATGAAACTAATTTAAATCAACACTTGACAATGATGTCACACTCTTGGTAAGAGTTAATGAACCAAAATTATTTATTTATCTAGGTTATGTATCTAATTACTTGTTTAATCATTTATAAAGGTTGTAAAATAATTATCAAACTAGTAGCATATATGATAGTGAGTTGCTTGATGACAAAAATTTCACAAATCTTTAAGTAGCTCTGCTGAAAATTGTGAAGTTGGAATAGAAAAATTAACAAATACATTGGTGGCTATAATGATAATCATGATCATAATAATGACAGTGAAGATTTTATTGCAAGTGATTATGAGCTAAAAGGGACTAATAAATTAGATGGACAATTGTTGTCTGCTATCATATTTGGTGGAAGTAACAATATCTCCCCGAAACAACGGACAGTGAAGAGTGATTTTTATATTTATTCAGAAGAAACCTTAATATTTTAAGAAATCAAACTAATTTCACATTCATATTTGATACCTAAAAAAGATCGATTTGTCACTAATCGATTCTATGTTTGCCACATACAGCAAACTTCAAGATAACTGAGTTCTATGATAGAGCACTACGAAATTTTTTGTGGGTACAATAAGGGCGATCACAACAATTTAATTCATACAAAATAAAGAGACATGAATGTGAATGCTTTTTAATGGTTAAATAGTAAGCAGACAAACTTTGACACTCCTTCATTAAAATGTAAGGCTCGTGATCATAATATTAGTACTAATTGCAAAATGTTAAGGAAGAAAACATCTGACATGTAAATGAGGATTTCTAAGAATGAAAATATATGCGAATATTTAATTTCCTCAAATTTTTTATTGGATAAAAGTATGCTTTTTTATTAATATATTTTAATTCTCCTTTATATAAATTAGCTCTGAAGATTTAATAAGAATACTCTCAAAAGGAACACATGAACATGAGCTAATTTGATGAGTTTTTGTATTATATTTCAACAATGTGCATAATTATTCATTATTTTGTAATAAAATTGATAATGCATTTATGTGAAATAAATGGTAATGAACATTTTAATGCAATTTTTGTTGATTTATTTGTAGAATTACTTTTTGAGTACTCTGAAGATATTGCTTTATTTATAAAATAAGAATATACGTTTGAATTAAATTTTAGATAAAACACTTTACCAGAGAATTTGTTAATTTGAAAAAGAATGTCAAAAAAAGATAAAATATTCAGAAACATGTTAATTACAGTTCTTAAGAAATCAATAAAAAATTAATGAATTGCATAAAATTATTATTTATAATAAACATCATGCAACAATCAGAATCAATTTAATACCTATAAAAATTGTCAAATAAAAATTATGTACTCATAAATAATTACACATGAAATAAATAAAATTAAATTAGAATTTTCAGCGCATTTTTTGATCATTTTTTATTTGAAAATTAAAATTTTATTCAGTTATAAAGGTATTCTAATTAAAAATATGATAATAAAATGTTTATCTCTTAAAAAATTTATAAAAAAATAATTGCAAAATATTTCGAAAACAGATGAAAAAATTAAAATGGGACCTTATAGCTTTTAAAAATAAGTTCAGATATTATTTGAGCATTTTTTTAATAGTCGATGGACCATTTTGAAATCACTTAGATGAGAAATGCTAACTTTTGTGCTCATCAATTCTGAACCGCTACATAATGGACAAGAGGTATTTTTATTTTTAAGGTTCAGTGTGGATTGTGCCGCATATGTATGTAAGAATACCTAAATTAAGAAGTATAAATATATAAATATGTAAAATCAAGTAAATAGAATCACCTGCAACCTCACTTTTCTGACTTGATAAACTAAGTATTGTTGAAATACGCCTACAAAGCAATTTAATATAAACTCGGATCAGCATAATGAACAAGATGTTGCAAAGTAGTAGATATTTTATTTTAAAATAAAGCAATATAGCACAAGAAATACACTTATTAAAAAAATAAGTAGATGACCTAGAAAGCTTATACAGCATAAAAACCACAAAATCAAATTTAAATAGTTCGCACAATGATAGTGTAACAGCATGTTTCTATCATTCCTTGCACTGTTAAATCTTAATTAGGTTAAATCTGCAGTTCCAGAATCAATTTCTCAGTCAATGTAGCTGAAAGGTGAAAAAACAGACGTCTATCTTCTATGTCATTTAAAATATAATAGAAAGATTACTAGCTGATTATATCGATAAAACAGCCAATCAAAATTAGAGAGACAAAAATAAAAAGCACATCACTAAAACATTTACATCTGATGGTTCCATAATGTAGGAACCAAGCATGGAAAAATTCATAAAACATCTTAAATTCAAGTTAAAAACAAGGTTATCATGCATGTCATAATTTGATTGTATTAACCTGTCATTTCAGATCTAGAGAAGAAGCTTGATTATCATTCTTTAAAATGTATAAACAAAACTAATTTAATTTCCATTTGCTTAGCTTCCAAGATGGAATATCTTCATCAAAAATACAACTACAGAATCACTTAAAAATACATATTGAATTTCAGATATAAAATATTTAAATCAATGCTTTTGATTACAACATAATCGTCTTATTTTATTGATGCAGTCCAATCTAATAGCTAAACATTAGGATTGAGAAAATAATTCACCTTCATCATGCAATTTTGTACAATTATTTACCAAAGTAATCTTCCAACCAATATTCAGCGTGACATGTACAAGGAATGACACAGTAAAATGAAGATATATGAAATAAGACTAGTTAAGATGATACAGATCAGAAGATGATTAAAGCAATAAACATTTTATGTACATCTTCTACGTCTTATGTTTTGGGATGGAAATTATTCATATATCATTGGTAAAAGAATGTCCTGTTACACATTTGAGTGGAATTTAAATCAGGGCTTCAGTATCCAAATAGCTGTCGGTAAATTCATCTCTAGCATGTTGCTTATAACTACACCTTTTAATGTTTTCCAGCAAAAAAAAAAGAAAAGCAAAGAGAATTATTTTGAACTTACCACATATTGATAAACCTATTTTCTTTAAGTTGTACACATTGATAAACCTGACCAACAATAGGATTAGCATATGACCCTAAAAAGTGGCTACCAAATGACCGGGTCAGTTGGCCCAAGGTTTTAGGAATTTTTCACATTCATTTGATAGCATTCAATAAAACTAGTGAATGGCTGCATAGTCAGGTAATCAAGATTAAGAAATTTATAAAATTAGATTAGCAGAAAAGCAGTTTTACTAGCAAGATACTGGTGTTAATAAAATAAATATGAGATTAAGTTATTCAAAAAAAGTGTGATTTAGTGGCATATAGGCAAAGTACTAGAATAAATGTGAAAGGATT
Organism: Gastrodia elata; assembly: GCA_016760335.1. Lineage (NCBI taxonomy): Eukaryota > Viridiplantae > Streptophyta > Magnoliopsida > Asparagales > Orchidaceae > Gastrodia > Gastrodia elata. The sequence continues at coordinate 42,119,369 of CM028677.1, forward strand.
TGGAAAGATAGAGGCTTTTAATGAAGGAAGCATAAAGTTGTGCAATGGCTAGACTTTACTACGTATCCGGCAGTTCACATGAATAAATGGCAAAAATAAATATTCTAAAGCAAAATTTGGATGAACACAAGATGAAGCTGTCTATGATCACAGATACAAGCACTGACAACTTATGGGATGTGAAATGTTCCTGCAGCACATTGGAAAACTATAATAATTGCAAACTCTTTTAAACTTATTATTTTAAAAGACCATGAACTATGGAAGAATTATGATGATAATAACAGCAGAGCATTCAGAACGAAACCTGATATTACTAGTAAGATGGCATTGCAACTGCAAAGAATGGTTGGTATCAGTTTTGGCATGAGAAAGAATATCCATGGTGCAGCAGCAGCGACAACTGCGCAACCTGCCTAGATAAAAACAAAGTAGGATCCAATAAGCATTAAGCAGTTGAGTGCACAGAACTACAGATAACCTTTTACCAAGTTCCAAGAATTTAAGTCTTCTCTATAAATCCGCAATTTTTATTTTTTTTCAGATGAGTATAACCATTTTTCTTTGAATCCACTAAAAACTGTGTTGTCGGGTAAGCATAAAAAGAACCTTTTGATGAGTACAATATAATAGTGAACAGTAAAAGACAATGTAATTAATTTGTATAAATTTGCATAAGGTTACAAAATAGTAATAATCACTATAGTTAAGAAATGTTTTCTCTAAAGTGCAGAACTTCCCCAATTTCTAAAGGCAATTGAAGAAACAGAATATACTTGCCAACAAGATGCAATACAAGATGCTACAAAAAACACTTCTTGGTTGTCGATGGCTTGATAAGGGCGCTTCATGTAGTATGTCAACAAACCTACAACATTAAGAACAATCTCACTATAAAAGCACAGAAACAAAAAAAATTAGGCTAATGACCAAGTAACAACAGAAGTTTCATGAACAAATAATCCAAGATAAAAAACACATTAAAAAAAACTAAATAAAGAGTGAAAAACGGGTCAAACAAATTATCTAAAAAGCATGCTCAGACTTCAAGATCTTAACCATTAAAAAGATAACATAACCTTGGATTAGCAATCCCTAGGGTGTTTTATTACAAATATAAAGCCTTGAAAAGGCAAGAGAAGAAAAAAGTAAACGTACAATAGTGTATTCTTAAATTGAAAAGCATGTCTCTATGAATAAGAAAAGGAACGTGAAGAATAAGGTAAAAGGTGTTAACAAAAATGAGAAGTAATGTTGCCTTTGGTTTAAAAAGTTGAGGTCAAAGGCTTAATTCTTTGCCAATTTTATTTTACACCCACCCTATTTAATGTTCTTCTCAGGAGGTATAACATCCAACCAATTAACCAAACAATTAGAACCAAAAAACTACTGAAGCACGGAGAATGTCTATTGCACCAATCCCATCGCCCCATATATTGCTACAGCAAACCTACTAAATGAACCTAATGCTAACAGTTTATATACATCCAAAAATACATACACAAGGGCACAAGCAGTTAATGCCCACCAAATTATGAATACGTCATAGTTCAATAAGTATTCCTCACCAAATGAACAATAACACAGCAAACTGAGTTCAGGTCCAGCTACTTAATACACAGTTAGTTTGCACACAAACATGTATCATCTCCTACATCATAAACACCATCACAAGCAATATTTTTCCAAAAAAATGTCAACATAAATAGGTGCAGGTTCACTTAAAATCAGAGTTCCCAACACTCAGCAAAGAAATTAGACAAATTACAAAATAGGTCGGCAATAGAGCTGATGAAAAAGACAAAATGGTATACAGCCGAGAATGCAATTAATCATTCAAATTAGAGAGTGAAATTCTGGCTTTCGGCCAAAATATCAGCAAATTATTACTATATTTAATAGAGTGCTCTCAAATGTTACTCAATCACTAGTATATGTTGCCAAGTCGAAATATAATCAGCCGATCAGATGTTGAAGACAACAGTGCTGACTCATCAGCAAAACTTTCCACACGTTGCTAAACCTAATGGCCAGTGAAATCACTCCAGCATTTGTCAAGTTATATATTACCACTCAACCCAGGTTCACAATTTAGCCGACCAAGTTTAGTCAGCAGAATAACCAATCTAATAATGATCATATGATTATCACAAAATATTGTTTATTCACTTGTTATGTTCAGGTTGCGCCTAGGTTTTATAACAGGATTTACTTAATATAAATCCCACGTGCTATTAAGTTGGTTGTAACCATCTACCATGTGCGAGATGCTATTACTCCTTCAGCTTAATTTGTTATGCGCTTTCAATCGTGAAACGTGGCATAACAAGATGGGATCTTGCTCGCCAGCTGTATCAAATTTATTTGGTCTCAGTCAAGTATAAATAGCTAGGTCACAGTTTAGTTTAGGATATATATAGTTTTCCCTTTATAGAACTTTTTGCATCTTTAAATTCCATATTTTTATTTTGTTTAAGAGCTTGTACCCTTCATTGCAATCCTTCGGTAACAAATAAAAAGCGTCAAATAATTTTCCATTTGTTGTTCATTCTTAATTACCTCACCTTGCTCGAGATCTATGTTTAACCAATTGCTTGGCTTCACCCTCAACAACATACAAATCTCACGTACAAGTGCACAAGTGATGTGATATCATTCAACAAATTCAATTTAGAAAAGCAATTTTTCACACAAACAACCCGAGTCAAAGTCTGTATTAAAAGTAGAAACTAGATCCATTTTCATGCTTATCTAAATTAGTTGTCATTCAGAGTTAAGCTACAGCAACCAACCAATTGACAAGCGATTCTCAATATGGTGGTTGTAGTTGTTTTAGATGTAAACAAGGGATTTGTGCAAAATAAAGTCAATGCAAGCTTTTAAACTTTCTCCCTCCAACCTTACATTTTCTCCATATACCCTTCTTGCATTTTTGCCAAAATTTTGATAATCAGCTTTGACAAGAAACAACTCTCTATCATTTATGCCCAGCAACAACACAACAACAAAACACCAACCCTTAATCCCAACTAGGTGGAGTCCGCTAGACGAATCCTTTGTTTTCACTATGCACGAACAAATAGACACCCCTCCCTAAGTTTTAAATAGAGAAGATCTTACCTACAAGTTTCTTCCCATATCTTTTTGGGTCTTCATCTACCTTCTTTAATATGGGAGAAATTCATAAACTCATTTTTTCTACTATCATTTATGTGCAATTTTACATAAATTTGATTTTTGTTTTTAAATTTGTGCAATATGGATATGAGTGTTATCCTACTTGAGAATTGTTTGATTAGGAATTGGGATTAGCTAAGCATTATAAATATAGATGATCAAGCTAGGTAAGTGAGATAAAATGTTTTGTTGTTAAAGAAGATGTGTTAAGCCTAAAACCATTTTGTTGTTTTCAGGCTTAAGTTGAAATAGATCTATTAATTAATGTATTAATTTATTTATAAAGAACTTAATAATAAATTTTTTACTAAATGTTAATCTATAGTAATATAAGTATAAATTGTTAATTACATTGATTAATAATCAATTAGGCTATATTAATGCATAATTTTAATTAACATGTTATTTAGCACCAACTTTTATAATTATATGGTGACTTTTATTACATACCAATTTTAATATTGATTAATCCATACAATGTATTAACATATTAATGTATAATTATTGATATGAGGGGAAGTCTTGGTCTAGTGAAAAAATGCTATCACAATGTGGCCAAAAGTCACGAGTTCAAGTCGTATAAATAGCCTCTTATAATAATGTGGTATTGCATATAGCATGCCCAAGTGGACCCACCATTCCCTAGAGCTCATATTAGTTCATGCGCCAAGCTTCCCTTTTAATGCATAATACTTAATATGTTGATTTGTCATATGTTTATAGTTTTTTTCTAATTCATTAAAGTAAACATTTTTAAATAATTCAACAAAATGGACAAAAAGTCAATTTTAAGATTTATATGCATTTATATACCAATGTTACAAGAGAATTGTATATTACATGAATAAATTTGGTTTAATAAAATTATTCCATAATATTTTAACTCACATTTCTTTAAATCACCCTTGTGCTTGAATATCAAAAAAAAATTAGATCAAATTTTAGGCAACACAAATACTTTTTTAAGCGAGCACTGTAAATGAGTTTGATTATGTGTGCTTATCTTGAGAGAACTTAATGGGATTAGAGAAGAGAACATTAATTAACTAACACACAAAATTGTGCTAAAGAGTTTTTAAGTGTATCCAACATGCCCTTCATAAAATTGAGTTTTATGGTTGCGTGTAATTGAAATTTTATTAAATTCCAAATATCATGTTATTTAAATGACAGCTATTAAAACATGTGCCCATTTGGTTAAGTGTTATTAGTTTTACAAATGATAATATTATTGAATATTCTTTTAATGATTGTGTTATTTGATATAAAGGGCACATGAAGTGAGATTACAACTAGAAATAGTTATATGGTCATTTCATTAAAGTTTTAAAAAAATGCATGTAAAATCATTATCCTATCTTGAAATTTCTAGAAAACCACAAAATTTTCAAAACTAGTACAATAATTACAATTTTAAGAGTTCATTTAATTTTAGCAAATTTCAATTCTTAAAAAAGGGGGCTTTTCGTGACTCACATAGATCTTTCGAATTATTGTTATTAAAGCAAAATACATTCAATCATATTGTAACATCTACACTTCATGATCTCAATGGCCTCATTACCGATGTTATCATTTTCAACGGAGTTTGGTATGCCTGTGCATATGGCGATCATGACTTTATTTCGCAATGCCTACATCAAGGTAAATGTCCTATATATGATTTTTTATATTATATAAATATAATGAGTAATAAATGAATTCTCTGAACTTTTTGACATATAATTAAGAAATTACATAAATGTCCTCACTAATCTCAAAGTTCCTTTGCATAAAAATGATCAAAAAAGAAATATGTCTTCCATTTTATTTTGGTTTTTAAAATAAAAATGGAAATTTTTTTTAAATAAGCAAAATATGTTATGCGCACATTTTAAGCATTAAAATGCAAAAAAGGGTTATGATTTTTAGAACAAAGATGAAGAAAAAAGTACAATAAAAAAACTTCATATTTGCGCTCATATCCAAACATGGGCACAGCTCAAATAAACACGAAAAAAACAAAACGCCAAAGATCACATTCTTAATATTATTGCATAAATCCCAAGCCTAACAGCGTAAAATCGTAACCGGAGAAAATGAAAGGGCTGGAAACAAGCAGCCAACAATGAGAAGAGAAACCAATGGTGGGGTGGGGAATAGCAAAACAAGGGTCAATGAGAAGGGCAACACCTTGTTTTCGCTGGCAAAATTCTTCAGCATTTCCCTCATCTAATTCATATCCTCTCTACCTTTACCTTTCCTTCCTTTCCCTGCCCATACTTCTTCCTCTTTTTATTTTCTTTTTTTCCTTGTGATCTATAAGTGTTTCTATAGGTTTAAGGATTGTTTAGACATCTCTAATCTATCTTATTTAGAGAAACTATGTAATGAAAATTTTTTGGTTCCTTGTCCTATATATAAAACATTTTGGACAATATCAGATACATCTTATTTACCAAACATCTCAAAGCCAAGTAAAAATTGTTTGTAGCTCAATGTCGGGAGTTTAATTCTTCACATGAGGGACAAAACAACTATGACGACAACTATGAGGTCACCAACATGCAAAAAGGTTGTCAACATGATGCTAGGTCGTCAGCGTGTAGAGAGATTGTTGAAAGTAGAAAGGTTGGCTGCATAGCATGGTCAGCTATGTGGGTGAGGATATTCATGCCCTAACAAGTAAAACAGCTTCAAAATTGAAATTAAAAATTTTAAGAAAAGCGTTGCAATTATTTGGGATAATCTTACCTTGGAATATCCTATTCAAATATCTATGATACAAAAACACTGAATTAAACATTCACATCCTAATAACAATGTCATCTGAATAACATGACAATTTAATAATACCGATATCTCTATAATGTAAATATTGGTGAACCAGGCATCCCATTATATGTATGCAGCCAAGCATAACCCCTTGCCCATTCATTCAAATCTGTTCCCACCTCGCAACCAGCCACCGGCCCTGCCTTGACTCCAACTGAGTGGCAAAAACTACAACAATGAAGAACAAAGCAGCAGTACAATTCAAGCAATTCTATTAAGAAAAGCAGTAATCTCTCTTGGGATATTCAAACGACTTAAAATATACCCCTCTAATAATCGAATTTAGGTCCCAAGCATAATAAAGCCCAAAACACGGGGATCCAATTTCCCGACCAAATAAATCGATAAAAGTAGATTCAATTTTTTTATGAAAATAATGTAAATGGCGGGATAGAAGAAAGAGGCAGAAATAACAAGGATGGCTTACAAACTGCTCTCATCTACAGTGACAGCGGAGGTGGAGTGCTCATTTGACATGTCGGCAACCAACTTCCTGCGCCTCTAAGATATATTCTTCGTTCGTAATTTAGAATTCTGCGGTCTGGGTGAAAACCTAGATTCTGCGGAAGGATCTTGCGTCCTTGTCGATCGAAAGGCCTCGACTTTTGATTGGTCATTAATACATGCGTCTTTGATGATAAAAAATATAGCAACGAGCACAAAACTTACATGAATCAGAATTTCCCTGTTCGGCAGTCGGCAATGGGTAGATAGCAGACGGCAATAGGGAGTCTGGAAGTGACCGTCGAGAGTACCTTCAATCAAGCGAAAGGACGACAGCTATGTCCCAATTTTACGATAGGCTTAGCTCCAAAAACTTTTTGTTTCGAGTAAAATTCAAATTTGGCTCAAAATTTTTTTATTTGATTCTTGAGTTAAATAATTAAATTAGATTTTGAATCAAGCTCAAATTAATTATCACTTGAATCCCTTATATTATTGAGTCATTCGAACTACATAAAAAAAATTATATGATTTGTACATATATTTAAGGTAGACTAGTCATCTACGATTTGGGATTCGATTCTCTTCGCAACAAAATATAATGGTTATTTTTTTATTTAAATGCAGAATTTTTTTGCATGAAAAGGTTCTACAAAATCAGAGTTGTTCATTTAGATCAATGGCTGATAATGCAATTTTTAGAATTTTGTTGAGGTTACGAGGATAAAAGGATCGCCCTCTGCTGGCCAACCCTAAAATCGTGATGGTTCTTCAAGGCTTCTTGCTTCCCATACTCTTTTGGTTCATTTGCCCCAACTCGCTCAAATTGAGAGCATGAGTGGTGGTTTTTGTTAGTTGTTTAAAAATATAATATTTATTTATGTATCAATGACAATAATTATTCTAGCAATATTAAAAGTGATGCTACAACTTAATATTAAAAAATATGCATTAATATCAATAAATTATTTTGCAAAATTTGACTGTATAACACTTAATTCTTAGAATTTTTTGTGTATCATACATTTACTAGTAAATTGATTTCTAAGTAATTATTTTCTTCTCACAGTGGCCCTCCTCACAGGTCATGCAGGATTTTCTTATAACATAGTTCAACTTACAATTTGTACTTTCAATAAAATATTCATGTTGAATGATAAGTCACGTATTTATACTAAAATGACCCTATTTTATTGTGCTATTTAGTATTATACTAAGTTGCTTCTAATATGTTTTGGTATGCATTTATTTGCATTTTCATATTTCACAACAATCCAAGGCATTCCAATGATTTTAACATCATAAATTTATCAAGGAGAGCAGCTAGGCTAAGCGCACTTGAGTGCCTCAACGCATGCACCTAAGCATCATAAGATAGAAACATATGTGCTCAGACACGCCCTTAGTGCTTACTTGACAGAAACATGTGCGCTCGGGCATGCCCGGAACGTCAATATGACATATATAGGTGTTGTAGCAACCCTAGTTGTTACCCTAGCTAAATTCAGATAAATTAAGCTAAATCAAGCTCTAATTTTGATTTCATTAGACTCAATGGGTCATTTAAACTTAACCCTGAAAGTTTAAAATCAATCGGAGCTAAATTGAAAAATTTGGTATTTTTCTTATTTTTGAGCCCTAAAAAATATCCTAAATTAATTTGATCTCTGAACTAAAATCTGATATCATTTTTGAATTTCTCATACTCAAATTAGCTAATGATAAATTTTTAAGAATTTTTGAAGATCATTTAATTCTAAATTAGATTATAAATTAATTAGAATTAAAGGTAATTATTAAAATGAATTAATATTAATAAAAATTAAATATATATTTTTTTTATATATTCAGGATTCGTTGTCGGGACCGCAGCAGATCCGCTGCGGGGTCCCGACAGCGAGGCAGCATAAGCATCGAACGGATGCGTTAGCACGCATCTCTGCGCCTCCAGCTAACAGCTCAGATCACCCGCACCGAGATTAAATCCTAAGCGTTAGATCAATTGAGAACATCCGACGGCTAATATATTATCCACGGTTAATCGTTTAAGTAATCCATCTCTGCCTTCTAATCCCAATGGCTCGGCAATCAGATGGCTCCCAGCACCTCGAGCACTGTGGATCTTCGTCCACCTCTCGCCCATCGCTCGCTGGTACCCCCGGACAGCCATATCTCCTTCCAGCCCCCATGGCAGTACTGGAAGATGCAAAAATTCCTCTCCTACCCTCGGCGCGACCTCCTACCGGTAGTAGCTTCCCTGAATTGCCCCTAACCATTGAACCGAGCCATACATTCGGTCTGAGCCAACACCAAAGAGCCCGAGCTCTAGAAGTCACCCCTAGTGATCCTAGTGCCTATAAATACCCTCAGGACCTCACAATGAGTCTCTTTGCTCACTGTGAATCCTCAATTGCTCAGTCATCTGGTGTTCAGACTCCCTACGAACCTGTGTCTGCTACTTGGCAAGCTCAAAAGCCCCTCAATTCCTCTTAGCCAAGCCTGCAACCCCGTCTCCAAGTACAGCCTTCTCCCACTGAATTTATTAAGTTTAGTTCTTTATTTTGCCTCTAGATTGAGCCTCTGGATGTCATCTAACCAGCCTTAGCCACTTAGGAAGCCAGTTATGATTGTCGCCAGGGTTTGAGCTAGCTCTGATCGATCGTATCGATCGATCAAGCTAGCGGCCAAGCCATGGCTGAGTCCGAGTAAGGACCCAGCAATCGGCTACACCCCGGGTTATGAAACCTTGGGTGTTCGACTCGCCTCACCTCACTGATGGTGAAGAGATCGAGCCCTGTCTGTTTAGTGGCTTCTATGAGGAGAATTATCCCCTCACAGTAAACCCTAATCATCTGTAAAGGGATGCTTTGGTGGAGTAGCCATCCAACATTCTGGACCATCCCAGTTAGGGCTTCCAAGTTCAATCGACACGCCTTGACCCCCTAAAGGTGTGGCGATTGAATGCTGGTCGCGGCATGGCCTATCGGTAGCAAATTGTGATTTCCAAGGTGCCCTCCCCGCGGTTGTCTGTGTAAGACGGGTATCGGGGACGACGCACTGGCACTTTGGGCCGGTTCAGACCCCGGCCCGCGTGGTTTCGAATTCGAGCCGCGGCTTAATAAACGAATTATTGGAATTATATTTCTTATGTTTAATAATATATAAAACCAAATCCTATGATTCCAATTTAATTAAATATTTAGAATATATTATTGAAATAACTTTAATTATACTTATCCAAATAGTATGATCCAATATATCATTTTAATCAAAAAAATACAAAGAATAATAATATAAAATAAAATTAAAGATTCAATAGTTAGATCTTAAATAATTGCCTAATCTTTCTCTATTTTTATTTAAATCATAGTAAATTCATTAATTATCCAAAAGTGTTGACTGAGGTCTCTGATTGTTATGAGACCATATAGAACCTATGTAGACCATTAAAAGTAAATTAAGATTTTTAATTTTTTTAATCATCACTTAATTACCCTAATTTGAGATTAGTGAATTAAGCTTTGGATTAGTCTCTGATTGTGATGAATCTAATTCCTAATATCTTCTTAAGTATGTTAGCACCCATAATTAAGTTTAGATCATCTTAATATGCTATAATTTCTTTAATCACCTTAATTGGCCTTATATTGAGATTAATGCTAATTAAGCTAAATTAAATATTCAAAACCTAAGTTAAGTATTTTATTTACTTCATTAACTAAGATGGAACTCATTAAAATAGAATTGAATCAATTTGGATAATTAAATCCTAAAATCCTATTTTTAGCCTTAAGAATGGTATTTTGGTCATTTTGATCAAAATGTGTTTAAGCACCCCTTAAACTTTGAAAATTTAGTAAAATATCTCTAGTTAGATTATTATCACCTTTCTAAAATCTTATGTTAGTAATATTGATGTTAAGTGAAGAAATCTTAAGTTAATCTTATTAAGATCTTAAGACCTTAAGTGTCCTTAAAACCCTCCTTCTTAAGAGTCAAGCCTAGTTACCTTTAAGTGTTAGACCCCTAGTCTAATAGTTCAATTAAGCTGATCCACAAGCATTAATTCTAAAAGAAATATTCTTGTTCCAAAGTCTAAATTTTAGCTTAAGATCTATAGGGATCAAACACTAGATCTTAGATCTCATATTTTAGACTTTAGATCATCTAATTGAATTGAATTATCTTCTTTGGAATTCCTTAAGTGATTTATTATTTAACCTTTGGAAACCTTCCTTGTGGGTGTAGAATTGATTCAATCTATATAATAATATAATTATCCTAAAGATTGAATATAGATCTTAGATTATTAGTTTTTAATTGATTATTTTATCTTATAACTAGTAGAGTGACCTTTTATTAAGATCATAGTTCCTAAATCTTCAGCTTATAAGGCATTGCTCATTTAGATTATGTTTGAGTGTGAACCCTAGATCCTTATTAGGATACTACCTTGGATTCAGGATTTGAACACCAAGATGGAGTTTAAGTCTTTAATCTTGATTTACTTGAAATAAGATTTGGGTTAAGAGAGAAAAGTAATAATAATTAAGTCATTGATTTATTTATTTTAATATTTATAGTAGTCATATGATTATGAATTAGAACTTGTTAAGTTCTAATATTAACATTAAGGTCGTGAATCTAGGATTATACTCGATAGTTAGATATTGGAGATTCTAAACTTGTATCTTCTCAGAATAACTAGTTGAATAAACTAGACTGCAACGTATATCACATAAGTTTAGATTGAGTATCTTACTCACTTTAACTTTAACTGCTTTGCACACCTTGAATATTAAACCTTGTTCCTTGAGCATAATACGTAAACTAAGGATATGGAAGATACAGCCTAAGTTAGTATTTGAAAAACATAGCATTCATTCAGTTCTTTCAGTACTTTTAGTTATTATAGTATGTCCTATCTTAGTCTGCATCTTCAGTTCTAGTTTTGTCATAGAATAGACTCAGACCTATCTCTGCGGATGTCTAGGATGGATACATGTCTTATTCTATAAGTTCGACTCGGACCTAACTTTGCAGATGCCTAGGATGGATACATGTTGAACTTTCAGTTCATAGGTTCTGTATGGCCTGTTTCTGTTATGGCAGTACTATGTCTTAGGCTTATTTCTACTTCAGTTCAGTTTTTAGTATTTATTTTACTTTTCCACATGCTTCAATGGCCTTTCTTTTAGTGCTTAACTTGCTTTGCCACATGACTCAGTGACTTTACTTTTGCTCATTCATGTACTGTAACGCCCTATTATTAGATTAAGTAATTTGATCCATTAACGAGTGTTACTGTAGTACTTAATACAGAATTAGTGAAACTATATCCATTATTAAGTACTACGGGGAGTTTATGATCTCTGAAGGGGATAAACCAGATGCATAACTAATGAAAATAAACATTTATATCATTCCAGTCATTTATATAGTAAAAAAATAAATGTATCACATATTTGTAAAGTAATATACAACAGTTAACCATAGTTATACAAGCTTTTAATGAAGGGCATATGTTGTAATAACCCTAGTTATTACCATAGCTAAATTTGGATTAATTAAGCTAAACTAAGATTTGATTTTGATTCCATTGGACTCAGTGAGTCATTTAAACCTAACCCTAGAAGTTTGGAATCAATTGGAGCTAAATTGAGAATTTTAGTTTTTTTTGGCTATTTTTGAGTCCTAGAAAATACCTAAATTAAATTGATCTCCAAATCAAAATCTGATTTCATTTTTGAATTTTCCACCCCCAAATTAGCTAATGGTGAAATTTTGGGAATTTTTGGAGGTCATTTAAGCACATTTTGGATTTAATTTAAATTGGTTCAATTGTAATTTAGGGTTTTAAACAATTCTTAATTGCAAATATATCCTCTTCCAACGGTCGGCTGATCCCAAACCGCGGGTGCCATCCGGGCCGTCCATTCCGCGGATCTGATCCAATGGTCACGGTTTAGATCAAGACCCGTCTCATCTCGACCGTTCCGCAGTTTCGAGATCCTAATCCGACGGCATCTAGCTATCCGCCGTAAGTATCCTCGATCAACCGTTAGATCACCCGATCTAATCCAACTGCTGACCCCTTATCCGCGATCATCTGTTAAGTGTTAGGAGATTAGGGTCATCCCGCTTCGATGGATGATCAATCAGACGGCCCAGAGCACCCCGAGCACTGCGGATCATCCCCTTCCTCTCGCCCATCTGCGGCTGGTCCCCCCTCCCCCCCAATAGCCAGGATCCTCCCAGCCCTGTGGTAGTATGGGAAATGACCCATTCTTCCTCTCCTACCCTCGGCATATTCGTCTTGCCGGCTGCCTTCTCCCTGAATTACCCCTAGCTGTTGGCCCGAGCATTTCTCTTCGGCCGAGCCTCCTCCCAATGCCAAGCTCTGGAAACCACCCCCAGAACCTCTGTCTGCCTATAAATACCCCTAGAGATTCATAATGAGTCCCTTTGCTCATTGTGAACCCTCAATTGGCAGCTAAAGTCCCTGAAGCTCCCGCCCCACCTCGGCAATTTCTGGCAGTCTCCTAAAGCTTAGAACCACTGATAGAGGGTCCGTCTAGTGTTCAAACCCCCTGTGAACCTTCGTCTGTCGTCCAGGAAGCTCGGAGGCACTTTAATTTTCCTCGGCCGAGCCTGCAACCCGTCCTCAGGTACAGCCTTTTGCCATTGAATTTTGTTGATTCAATTCTCCATTCTGTCTCTGAATTGAGCCTCTGGATGTCGTTTAGCTAGCCGTAGCCACTTAGGGAACCAGTCATGATTGTCACCTGTGGCTAAGCTAGCTCGAATCGATCGTATCGATCGATTGAGCCAGCGGCTGAGCCATGACTGAGTCCGAGTAAGGACCCAGCAATTGGCTGCACCTTGGGTTATGAAACCATGTGGTTCGACTCGCCTCCCCTCCCTGAAGGTATAGGCATTGAGCCTCGATCGATTAATGGCTTATGTGAGGAGAATTATCTTCTCACTGCGAACCCTAATCATCTGTATTAAGGTGTCTCGATCAAGTAGCACCCCATTGATCCAGAAGAGCCCAGATGGGGGTTCTTACCTTAATCGGTGCGTCTGAGTCTTCTGAAGGTGTAGCCATCGAGAGCTAGGCGTGGCGTGGCCGGAAGACGAAGTCACGGGTCAGGCCGACCCGTGACCCGCGCATTTTTCAATTGGGCCGGCAGATAATATTAGAATTTTTGGATTTAATTTCCTTAAGGAAATTAAGTTGGAAATTAAATCCTATGATTCTAATTTAAATAAAAATACATAATAAATTAATTTAATAACCTTAGTTATACTGATCCAAATAGTTGATCTAATATACCATTTAAATCAGAAAAATACAATGAATTTAAATATAAAATATAATCACAAATCCAATTGTTAGATTTAAAATAATTGCCCAATTCCTTTTCTATTCTTAATTAAATCATATTAAATTCAATAAATATCCAATTATGGAAAATAATGGCTCTGATTACTCATATGACCATAGGGAGCAATTGTAGACCCTTAAAACTAATTTTGGATATTTAATTTTTTTAATCATTCCGTAATTATCTTAATTAGGGATTAGTAAATGAAACCTTAATTAAGCCTCTGTTTTTGATAAGTGTAATTCCTAATGCTACCTTAAGTGTAGTATGACCTATGGATAATATTGGATTGCTTTAGAATGCCCTAACTTTCTTAACCACTTTAATTGGCCTAAAAAGGCGATTAGTGCTAATTAGAATAATTAGGTTATCAGAACCTAAGATAAGGATATTTTTCACTTCATTAATCAATATGAGACTCATTAAAATAGATTAGAATCAATTTGGGTAGCTAGATCCTAAAGTCCCATTTTTAGCCTTAAGAGGGGTATTTTAGTCATTTTTACCAAAATGTGTTTAAGTGCCCCTTAAACCTTGAAATATTTAGTAGATTATCCTTAGTTATATTATTAGCATCTCTCTAAATTCTGAAGATAAAAATATTCATATTAAGTTAAGAAATCTTCATTTAGCCTTAATTAAAATACTTAGATCTTAAGTGATCATAAAAGAGACAGCTTGCCTTAATAATTGAATCTAATAAATTTAGATGTTAAATCTCAACTTAATAAGTGCAATTAAGTTAGTTCATAAGCTTAAATTCTAAAATAAATATATTTAGAAAATCTTAATTTGAAAACCTAGTTTAAGTTTAAAGTGATCAAATATCAAATCTTAGATTTTAGACTTTAGATCTTCACTTGAATTGAACTACCTTTGAACTTTCCTAAGTGATTTATTGTCTAATTTTTTTGAAGCCTTCCATGTGGGTATATGATTGATTTAATCTATAAGATAATGAAATTATCCTAAAAGAATGAATATAGATCTTAGATTCTCAAGTTCTTAATTGATTATTTTATCTTATAATTAGTAGAGTAACCTTTCACTAAGTTCTTAGCTCTTGGATCTTTTAGCTTATAGGATTCTTTATCTATAACCTAAGTATTAAGTATAAACCCTAGATCCTTATTAGAACATCACCTTTGATTTAGGATTTGAACACCAAGGTGGAGTTTAAGTTCAAAATCATTAAATCTTGATTTACTTAATCAAGATTTGGGTAAGAGAGAAAGATATTAATAATTAGGCTGTAATTCATTTGTTTAAACCTTATAGTCATCATATGATTTTGAATTAGAACTTGCTAAGTTCTAATATTAACTTTAAGATCATAAATCTGAGATTTTACTCGATAGCTGGATATTAGAGATCCTAAACTTGTATCTTCTCAAAATAGTTAGATTGGACAAATTATATAATAATAAATATCACATAAGTCTAGATCGAGTCTCTTGCTTACTTTGACTTGATAGCTTGACATACCTTGGATATTGAGCCTTATTTCTTGAGCATAATAGAAGAACTTAAGATATGGATGATACATCATAAGTTAGTATTTGTAAAGCATATCATTCATCTAGTTCTTACAGTGCTTTCAGTTAGTAGAGTATGTCCTAGCCTAGTCTGCCTCTTCAATTCTTATATTGTTATAGAATAGTCTCAGGCCTAGCGTATTGGATGTCTAGGATGGATATAGACTTATTTTATGAGTTCAACTCAGTCCTAGTGTATTGGATGTCTAGGATGGTTATAGTTGAACTCTCACTTCAAAGATCTTGTATGGCATATTATCTGGTATGGCAGTACTATGTCTTAGGCTTACTGCTACTCTAGCTTAGTTTTCAGTCTTGTTTTTGCTTTGCCACATGCTTCAGTGACCTTCTTACAATACTTGCTTGCTTTGCCACATGTCATAGTGGCTTTACGATGCATTGATTGTTTTGTTTTTTGCCACACATGTCTCAGTGGTCTTTCCTTTTCATATCAATCTGCATGTTGTATGTATACCCTTACAGATTAGCTATATATATTGGCATGGTTAGAATATTAGAATATCTTGTTATATTTAGTACTTGTGTTATTTTATACTCAGCATATTTTAATGTGATCATAATCATGTTAGGATCAGATTTATTACAGTAGTTGTAGTTATTTTTGCTTTTAGCTTCACCTTGCTTACTTTTGTGTTTTGCATGTTATTTCACATACTCGTTAATTGCTATAAATGGATAGTTTATCATTACCCTGTTTCTTGTATAGCTTATTGCACACCCCATAATTGCTTGCATGTTAGATTAATCAAATGTGATATCTTTAATTAATCAATTCATTTAAAATAGCCTAAAATGCACTTAGACAATTAACTAACTATAACATTTTTATTTTGTTGGCTGGGGCCCTAGCATTTGTGATACCGACAAATATCAGATTCAGACTTGTTCGTGGGCAGTGTTGCATGAGAGGAACCAGTTCAGGAGGAAGATTATTCTGCTGCAATTTAGATAGATTTTGCATTTTTATTTCAGAGAGATTGAGAGACCTTTATATTTTCTTTTAAATTCAGTTTGTAATAATTAAATTCTGGAT
Organism: Gastrodia elata; assembly: GCA_016760335.1. NCBI lineage: Eukaryota > Viridiplantae > Streptophyta > Magnoliopsida > Asparagales > Orchidaceae > Gastrodia > Gastrodia elata. The sequence goes on from CM028677.1 coordinate 42,135,781, forward strand.
GTATTCTACTTTCTGCACCTGTTCTGAGTTACTACTACTGTTTCCATATTTTTATATACTATATTATGCCTGTGGATGTTACATTTTATTCATTGCTTCCGCTACTTGATATGTATTGATGTATGTTTATAGTTGTATCAGGTGATAAGTCCTTAGCTTAAGGCAGGTTGGGTTTCACCTGAATTTACTTAAGTTTGGGATTTACCACAGTTAGAGCATCGTACTCTTTACTATTAGTACGAGGGACCCCACATATGTCCTCTAATATAAATACAGTAAAAGTTTGGAACAAGGAAGGTGCATGAACTGCCCTTTTTGGACACGATCCATCTCGAGTCCAAAGTCCATAACAAGCTCCTGAATCTATCGTATTTTGGTTTTTAAATACGATAGGGCATAGTCAAAAAAAGAAAAAGTGATTAGACTTTAAAAGTCTAAGTATATTTTAAAAGTAGTCTAAATATCAATTAAACGTATATCACATTAAACATTTACAATTTAAAGTATAAGCGGTGCAATAAGCATGAAAATAGCAAGGAGGGTATGTAAGAAAATTTCCTCATAGTGCTAGAGTATTTTTACAAATCCTACAACAATTAGGTTAGTAAAATATTTGAAATATGTGCAAAATAAAAGAAAATATGAATATGTTCAAATGATTTTGTATGCTAAGTATGAAAAATAGAGTAAAAAAGGAAACTATATTCTTAAATAAAATCTTACACTGTATAAATTTTTGAAAAATTTAAAAATACTATAAATCATTTCAGTCTGAAGACTAAATATATCATTCAAAATTAATGAGTTTGTGAGAAATGCAATTTATAATTTATTTATCTTGTAATTTTGTTATGTGGGCGCAAAACAAGCAAGGAGTTGAGTACGTCTACTCAACTTATCTGTAAGTGGGGTCAAAAACAAATACACACATTCCCCCTTAAAAGAATTATGTGGTCTCCAAATACACGAATAGCTTTGCCCAGGCAAATGACAGCTGTACTAAAATCTTTCATATATACCCCTCTGAAATGTTTATTAAAAACTTTATTAAATGCACAAAACCTTAATATATGAATCAAGATTTAGGTTCAATGCATAGCAGCACAAAAATTTTATCAAAGTATTGTAAGCTATGTGATATCCATAATTTTTTTTTTTAATTATATATCATGATGATTGCATATTCACAATAGTTGCCCATTTATAGGCCATCCAAATTGTGATATGACATTAAAATAATTAATAAAGAATAATGTCGTTCTACAATTATTTTGTACCCACAAATTTAAATTTTGAATAGCATGATGGAAAAGTAAATATATTAATGCTGAACACATGAGACATCATGATCAATAAACAAGAATACCCTTTTCTAAAAATAATAAAAAGTTGAATTACATTTATTTAAATATAACAAAGGGAGAAGCAAAATATTTAGAACACAAAAATGAAATTCCAAATTCTAAAAATTTTAACATGATCTCCTTTGTATTTGCTCAAAATAAATACTTATAAAATTAATATATAAGTTAATCTGTTATATGGGATTGGCTATTTCTAGTTCTAATAATTTCATGTGAGAAAATCAAATAAAGTAATTTGCTAACCTAAGATTCACATCTTAAATTGAACATCTATGACAATGATAAGAGATGTAGTATCTCATTTAGCTATATATATAGGGGCAACATTATTTATGCAATAATTATTGGCATTTGGTTCAACATTTTTATTGATATTTATTTATAACTTAACCTATAAAGAATAACAGTATTTAGTTTAACATTTATATATAAAAGAAACAAAAATTATTTAAACTGAATTCTAGCATAGCATTTGTTTCTTACAATGCATTTAATGATAGAAGTTAAGTTAATTCAAATAATGTAAAGGATAGTATTAGATCTCATGTGATCCATTGATCTCTCATTTATATAATTGGCCACATTTGATTGTTAATAAAAGAAATGACAGTATTTGCTTTCATTTGATCTTATTGATTTCCCTTAAGAAATAAATGGCAACATTTGGATTTTATAATATAAATAGCTGCATTTGGTTCTCATAACATAAATAGCAACATTTGGATCTCATAAAATACATGACAGCATTTGAATTTCATAATATAAATAACAGAATATGTTAAAAATACAATCCATCAATATACTTAAAACTGCAGCATATAGATTTTACTTCAATCTAAATATTAGGTATTGATTTCATTTACAAGATAAATGACAGCATTGAATCTCATATGATAAATTAATAGATAACTTTGGAAGATGACATGTGCAATATATGATTCTAATAAGAAAATGACATCATTTATTGTTATATAAAAAGATGGGAGCATTTCTATCACATTAGAATAAATGACAACATTTGGATTTCATATAATATGGTAGCATTTGATCACATTAAATAATTAGCAGCAACATATATTCGGCATGTAAGGTAGAGTAACACTCATTTGACATTGTGGAGTATTGAAACATCAATTTTAGCACGTGAGGTATATCAATATTCATTTAACATTATGAGGTGTTAAAATATTAATTTTCAGCATGTTGAAACTTGATAATAATAATGGACACTATTCAGTCTCCCAATAGAAGAATACAATAACTTTTTGCAAGAAATTTTCAACATTTGTTCAATACTCATTTTAAGCACTATACAAAGAAGAATATAACCCCATCAAGTTTTATAAGAAGGGCATAAATAAGCTTAAGATAAAAAGGAAGATGTCACATCATATAAGATTCCAAAAATCTTAATACTTTTACCAAATACTTTAAAACAGATGTTGGAAAAATTTGATAAGAATCTTAATCTTCACAATTAACTAATAAGCAAATAATGCATAGAAAAATTCAGTGTTTAAAATGAGCATATTCAAAAAAATTTGTAATCAAAGATCATTATATCTAATAAGGAGTGGTTAATTGATCTTTCTCGTTATTAATTTATCTTTTGGATTCTTATTAATATATAAGTCATAATAAAAATGTTAATCATCTCCTTTATGTGATAATGCCAACTTCTATGTATCTGTGCAGCATAACAAGGAAATCATAAGGCACTAAAAACAACTCATTTCTCATGAATGTTTAAATTTGTCAATAATCACCATATTATCAGGCCACCTAATTTGTTATTATTTCAAGATAACTATCTTAAGTATTGGAACCATGAGATTACAATTAAAAAAAATGAAATATTCAGCATAAAATAAGATTTGAGTGTTAGGTATTAACATAATATGTGCCATCAACCTTCTACTTTACAACATGATATTTTAGTTAAATCTAACTATAAAGTATGAGTAATTCATATTGACTATCCTAATTATGGTCTCGCTTTTATATCTTTATATTTCTCTATTTCCATTCCATAATATTTTCAAAACATCTACAATACCATCGCACTTTTAAAGATTAATGATAGAATAATTGAAATGCATACTTTAATGACTTTATGACAATATTACAAGGGCCATCATACAAATATAAAAGAATTTTAAGCACTGCGCATTTATTTTCTCAAATCTGTATGGAATCAAGTCTTTAATATCACAACTCCTTAAGATAATCTCCTAATAAGAAACTATTTAAAGTCAATTTCTATTATTTTAAAAAAGCATATTATATTACATCCTAATGAATCCTTCATTTGATATCTTAAAGCCCTAAATTAACATTGATTATATGTAAACTATATTGAGAAGGGGAATCAGGAGGAATACCTTATTGGATTGCTGTGAGATAGCTGCTAGGGTTCGGAGCAAGTATTACGAGGGTTCACTCCTCCTTCTCCTTGTGTCCGGAAAGGGTGAAGGTGCGTATTGATAAGGAAGGAGAGCGGTGTGAGATTGATTAGGATAAAGGTTTATGATTCCATCCTTATCGAGAGGATGAAATGAAAAAAATAGAATTATGTATATTTATATATATATAATGTATTATTTGATTAATTTAGAAATATTTATTTAATTAGAATTATATGATTATCTATTTCTAAAGAAAATTTGGAAAAATTACTTTTTAGCTAAATTAGGAGTGACGAATTCAAAAATACAGTCAAAATTTTAATCAGAAGTCAATTTAATTATTTCATTTTTCAGGTTTTCAAAAATATATAATAAAATAATCGAGAAATTTTTTACTATCTCCGAAACTCATCAAAATTTCACCCCAAACTAATTTGGGTGTGATGAACGCAATGGCCAAGTCTGATTTTTAATCTGAGGTCAAAATAATTTTCTTCTTTTCTTGATTTAATTAATTATCTAAATTTAGGGTTTTAATTGTTTAATCTCCAAACTGCACAAAAACTTTAAGATTCGATTATAATGATTAATTAAGTTAGTTAGAAGAGGTTTGAGGTTATTTGGACTGTTAAATAATAATTAACAACCTTGGGTTGTTACATGTACTTAGTTCACTTTTGCCACATATCTCAGTAGCCTCTTTTTTCATATTAATCTGCATGATTGTATAAATACTCTTATTATTTAATATTAAATATTAGCATGTTTAGGATGCTAGAATTATATGTTTATTTCAGCACTTGTATTCTTTATATACTCAATATGTATCAATGTGATCATAAGCACGTTAGGATCAGATTTATTTCAGTAGTTGTAGTTATTTTACTTTTAGCCTCACCTTGTTTAATTGCTATTTTATATGTTATTCTTACACACTTATTGATTAGCTATAAATGATTAGTTTATAACTATCCCATTCCTTGTAGCTTGTAGCACCTTGTAATGCTTGCATATTTAAAACCTTTAAATATGATATCTTAAATATTCAGTTTATTTAAATAGCCTAAAATATACTTAGACAATTGTTTAACTGTAACATTTTTCTTTTATTAGCTGAGGGCCCTGGCATTTGTGATATTGATAAATGTCAAATTTGGAGTTGTTCGTAGGTAGTACTGTAGGATAGGAGCCGGTGCAGAAGGAGGATCTTCCTACTGCTATTTAGTTAGATTTACTTTTTTGCAGTGAGGCTTTGGGAGATCTTTACTTTCATCTAAATTCAGTTTGTAATAATTAAACTCTGGATGTATTTATTTTTCTGTATTTAATCTGAGTTATTGTTTCTTTTATTCTCTTATACTATATTGTGATGTGGATGTTATATTGTACTATTTCTTATTTCCGCCATTTTCATTTGTATTGATGTATGTTCACAGTTCCAGGTGACAAGTCCTTGGCTTAAGGCAGGTTGGGTTTTACTTGACTTTACTTAAGTTGGGGATTTGCCACAGCTGGAGCATCGTACTCCCTGTGATTATGCTAATATCAGTATTAGCGTCATCGCGGGAAAGTACAGGGCCCCACTGTTGGTATCAGAAAATACCATAATGTGTCAGAATGAGATCTGTGATTTATTTCTACCTAATGGACCATTCTTCTGAAGTGCAAACATCAAGATATAACATCTATAACATAGTAATATCAGTAACTCTCTAAAAAATGTAGAATAAAATACTCATATCCTAAATATCTAGTCATCTATTGTGGCGGCCGCCCCTTAATCGAATGAGTGTTAAGAAGTGGTCGTCACTAGTACCACGGATATTAAACTAAAAGCATATCCGTGATACTAATCAACTAGCTGAGCAAGACTAAATAGAAACATACATGTAGTATAGCAGTGCAGAGAATGAAAAGAAACATTCAGACACAGTCCACATTAATTCATTCATATACAATACATTAAATGCTGAATAGTAAGAATAAGAAAATATAGTTATTACAATTTTTATAAAAGTAGGTCAAGAAGGTGGAAGTATATCTCCTTCAATGAGCCGCACTTTACCTTAACCTGCTAGCAGCTAAATTCTCAAGCGCTGGATCTGACTTATACTCCTGATCTGCCATATGTACATGTATGACAGGGCACAGCCAAAAAAAGAAAATCTGGTTAGACTTTAATAAGTCTAAGTACAATTTAAGCTATTATAATTGCATGAATTTAAAGATATCACCACATTACTGATACTACTAAGCGAGCAAAATAGATAAGTGCAATAAGCTACAAGGAAGGGATAACTATAAACTATCCATTTATAGCATTCAACATATATGTGAAATAGCATACAAAGATATGAAGTAAGCAAGGTAAAGCTAAAAGCAAAAGAACTGCAACTACTATGATAATTCCACTCATATTAACAAATGCTGAGTATATAAAAGAAACACAAGTACTGAAAATATGCAATTCTAGCATCCTAAACATGCCAATATATATAAGTAAGCATATGTGTATACATACAACATGCTAATTAAGAAAAGGAAAAGAAAAGAAAAGCTACTGAGACATGTGACAAAAAGTAAAACAATCAAGTACAATGTAAAGCCACTGAGACATGTGGAAAAGCAAGCAAATACTGAAAATAAAACCACTGAAATATGTGGCAAAGCAAAAATAAAATAATACTGAACAATCCAGCTATAGTAACAATAAGCCTAGGACATAGTACTGCCATACCAGCCAATAGGCTATACAGGGCCTCCAATATCAATCAATCAATCCCCAGCCTAGCCTTCCAAATATGCTAGGTCTGAGTCCAGTCTATATAATACTACTACTGAAGAGGCAGACTCAGCTAGGACATATTCTACCAACTGTAAACAAAATAAAACTGAATAATAGCAATTCAAATACTAACTTAGGATGTATCATCCATATCCCAAGTTTTCCTATTATGCTCAAGGAATATGGCTCAATATATAAGGTATGCAAAGCAATCTAGTCCAAGTAAACAAGAGACTCAATCTAGACTAAGTGATATCTATTATTGTCTAATTAAGTTGTTCTAACTATCCCAAGTCATACAACTTAAAAGCACGACCTTATAAGTTAAAAACAATCAGGACTCATCAGGTCCCCATTTAGTTCAATCAAAATTGACTATAAGTTAAATAATAAATCATCATGTCCTAATTAATGATTTGAGATGTTCTTAGCTAAGATCTGATCCAGATCTACTAAGCTAAGAATAATGAATTAAACACCACAAACTTGGGTTCAATCACATGATCCAAAGGTAATCTAAAGATCTATGGTTCAATCTACAAGTGAACTGATGATTAAGGCTTATTCTATTAAGTAACAATCAAGCTTAATAAAATAGATCTCTATTCTTACTCTAAAATTGAAAGACAAAATAATCAAAATGAAATTAGGAAAAATCTAGAAACTAATAAAACCAAGGTTTCATTCATTGAATAAATCACTTATTCAACGAATGAGGTCTAACTTAGTGTCTAATCCTAATCTTAAGGAAAGAGCCTAAGTGAACTGAAATTCCTAAGGAAGTACCTTAGTTTGACTTTAGGTTCTAATCCATGTCTGCACAATTTACAGTTTTTAACTAAGTTAATGATTATAACTTAGTTATCAAGAGCTCATATACCCTAATGTCATGGTGTTCAAATAACAAGCAATTCTTAATGATGCTAAGGTCTATGCAAGTGGTGTACGCACTATACATAGAGCTCAAGAAAATAATAATTAAAAGAAAATAGAACTTCAATAAAGTTCTAAGTACAAAATATACCTTTAATGCGATTCGAACTTGGAGCTCGACGATTGATTGGAGTGAGACGAGACAGCATTCATAGCACCTGCATTATTTAAATAAGACAGCTGAATGATGACTACTTTACAAGTGTTGCTTACTTTTGCATAGAATGGGTTCTATTTAGTTCATTTCCCATAACTTAAAGATAAGAGATTAACTATAGCATATTTTAAAATGATTTGTTAAATGAAACATATCTTCTTAGTAGGAGACATAGTAGTCATTCCTATATATGGATTAAGAGATTATTATGTCGCCCAAATATTTTAGATTATTGGCATCATTACCGTTAGACGTGCATAAAAGGGTTAAGGCAACCTATGAATTAAAGCTTGAGAAAGTAATGAACACTACTAGATTGTAAGGAAAATCTCAAAAGATATAGTGAATGGTTTCAAATATGCCATGACTTAATTTAAATTAAGAGCAAACAAAAGATGAATAAATTATGATTAAGCCAAAGATGACATTCATAAGGATCAGAATCTGAATTTGTATGCCTGGCCGCAAAAAGAATTATTGGCCGTGATACAACCAATGGTAATTCTTTTGATGAGTGATGCTAACTTTAGACTAGCATGATTTCTATCCATTTCATTCAATATAAACTCCAAGAATAAAAGATTAAACTATAGCATGCAAGAGAAGGATTTACGAGATGAAATATACTAGGTATATAAGAGCGATAATAATCATCCTAATAGAGAATTTATGAAACTACATTTGAACATCATTCTTTATAATCCGATTGAGATGAAATCAGCACCATCAGTAAATTTACATTCTCCAAAAAATCACTACAAGCCTTAGCCTACTAATTTACAACATGCCCTCTACAAGCTTTACCCGTGAGAGTCCATTACTTGATGATTGATAGTTATTTCCCCTTGCCAAATTTATTGAGTTCCTAATCACCACATAGAAACACCAATAATGATGAAGACCTATAGATCTGACTAAATAACTACAGCACTCATTTTTTTTTATTTCAACATAATCTGCAAGTCCCCTAAATGCATGCTTGTTGCACACACCCAATATTATAACAGCTACATTCTAATTAAGCATTTGCAAATGCACGTGAATTTCACGCACTACACTGATAATACTACAAGATAATGTGCTAATCACAAATATGTTGAGAATGCAAATAATAACAAAATTGTTGAGATGGTTAAATTGATCATAGCACTTAAGGTTGATGTAATCAGTAGGATAAATTAAATATATTCACATTTTCCAAAAGAAAAGCTGAAGGTTATACCTCAAACGGAGATCGGAGAGGGCTGCTGCCGCTCGACGAAGGGCAGCTGGTGCTCGGCCGAGGAGGCGAAGGGAGGCTCGGCCATGGAGGGAAGAAGACATTCGGCCAAGAGAAGGAGAGCTGCTGCTCGCTTGTGGAAGGAGAGAGTCGCTGCTCGGCCGTGGAGGAGAGGAGAGGCGCTTCGTTGCGTCGGATGGAGGGGAGGGCTGAGCGAGTAGAGGGGAGAGGAGGAGTTCTCGTCGATCAAATGAGGGTTCGGCCGAAATAGAGGACTTCGGCCAAGAGACAAGGAGAGCTGCTCGGCCGTGGAGAGGAGAAGGAGAGGCGCTTCGTTGTGTCGGATGGAGGGGATGGCTGAGCGAGTAGAGGGGAGAGGAGGAGTTCTTGCCGATCAAATGAGGGTTCGGCCGAAATATAGGACTTCGGCCAAGAGACAAGGATAGCTGCTCGGCCGTGGAGAGGAGAAGGAGCACTCGGCGCTAGCTGTGGAGAAGAAGGGGAAGGAGGACAGCAGCCGCTCGACCTCCTGCCGAGCAGGGATGGAGGAGCCGAGCGCCTCTCGGCCTCCTGCCGAGAGGAAGGGGGGTTCGGCTCGCGCGTGAGAGGGAGAAAAAGGGGGGAGGTATTTCGGCTGAGAGGAGAGAATGATTATGTTAGGGAAATTAGGTTAGAAGAGGAGTTAAATATAAGCATCCTAGTTCATTTGAGAGCCTTGGATGACAATCGGGCGATCACGATTGATCGAAATTTCCAAGCTTTGATTAAACACTAACTGAAGTCAGAAAATTACAAATTTAGTATCAAAACGACCGTCTCGACGAGACAAACGCAAACATCTAACAATTATTGAATTTGGACGAGTATTTTATTTTATATTAATTTTTAAGTGAAAAACTTTAAAAATTCGCTACAATTAATCTGGAGCCCGAAAATTACGAAACTTAAAACATAGAGTTCTCTTATAATGCTTAACTCAAATATACAAAAATTTTTGAAATTCAACTTGTACATTATCTTTTATAGACTCCAGAAGTTTAAACTTCCTGAATTTATTTAGGACGATCCGGGACCCTCGATTGCTCTCAAATTTTGGCAAGAGGATCCCACCAATATGCTTTATTTGAGAATATTTTTATTTAATTTTTATTTGACCTAAATCAGGATCTTATGTTTTCTCTTAATCTGATTAGGTTTAGGCCTAATCGGCTCAGTAACAACGTCTGGTTGTTACATCTATAGCTAACAAAAACCAATACATTCTACTATTAGGATTAAATGGATCATGAAGAGTCTGACTTAGAATATTATCTGCATACCTTTGAGTTGGCTTGGAGTTATAGTTTCAAATGGAGACAGGAGAGTGAATGGCCAATCAAAGGAGTTTCAACAAAAGGAACCATAGTCTTGGACAAACTTCTATATCAAACGGTGTACCGAGGGCTTGACTTTCCCATCTATGCGCAGGAGTGGTTGAGCTGAGTAAAGAAAGTCCTGAGGCACATAAAGTGTCCAAAGTCCCTCTGACTTGATATAATGACATATCTGATGCTAAACTATGCGGGAGTCTAGTGGTACGATACCATCAAGAAGCTCGAACAAAAATGCAAGAGAAAGCGTCAGAAAGTGAGCTTTGAAGACTTTTATGTTGCATTTAGGACTGAGTACATTAAGAAAATTTGAGTGATAGTTAGAGTAATTGTCATTTCTTGATTTTTATAGTGCGGTGATTTTTTGGCATTCTCTAGATCTTATGTAATCCTTCATTCAAAAGTAATGAAAATTTTTGGCATCTATTAAAAATTTAAAATATTATCTTCCTTAGAATGATTTTGAAATTTAGATTTGTGTTGCTTAATTAGAATGAATTCTGGATCACCTCCTTTGAGCAGTTCTTCTGATAAAGTAGCTCATCTGTGAGTAATGGTGGCAACCTTATTGGAGAATCAGGCTCAACAAGCACTGGTAATGCAAAAGATGATGTCCGATCATCTAGTACCAGATGTTGCTACTACTCATGCTGTCCCTATTCCGCAACATACTTTTCCTTCCCATCACTCTATGGATAGTCTTCTCCTTAACTTCTTAAGACTAAGGCCTTCCACCTTCGGTGGAAATTTATCACCAATGGATACAACCGACTGGTTGAAAGCAGTAGAGAAAGATCTTATTAGTTTGAAGATCCCAAACTCAGAAGCCGTCCGTCTCAATACACACCTGTTTCATGTTGAAGCATAATACTGGTGAGAGGAGGCCCAGATTACAAAGTTCATCGATTATGAGTTGGAAGACATCCATTGGGATGAATTCGTTGAAACTTTCAAAGTTGAATTCATTCCCCCGTCTGCACAGAACATTATTGCAGACAAGATTATAAGGTTGACTCAAGGGAGTCGTTCGGTTGCTGACTATGAAAGGGAATTTCATAGGCTGATTCGTTTTGCTCCAGAGATCACCCATTCCGAATCGGCTAAGTGCCACCACTTTCTCAGTGGACTCCAAGATTCACTGAAAGATCAGATTGTTCCACTTCGCCTGATTGGCTTTATTAAGCTAGTAGTGACATTTAAGATGATTAAGCATCATCACTCAGAACAAGATCTCAAGCATAAGGCGCAATCAACTCCTAACCAGCATGAAGCCTTCAAGAGGCACAGGTCTAACTCTACAAAGGTCTATCAACTTGAAGCTGCACCAATTGTCGAACAAATTCAAGGATGTAATAGGCCTCACCCATATGGCAAGTGTTACCACTTCGACCATAAGTGCTACAATTGTGGGCGACTAGGCCATAGGTTCTTTCACTGTACACACACAAAGGCAGTGGATGGAGTTTCGATGGAGCCATCCCAAAAGAACCAAGTGTTTAGAGAAACTTTGCTGAATATGAGAGAAGCAAATTTGGTAATAATGCCAGCACCTGCACCTGAAGTTGCTCCAGAACAGCCCTCAGCTCCCAAATCCCAGAATAATCCTTGGAGGAAAGCAAACAACCATCCTGCTGGTCCTGCGCGAGTGTATACTTTAACGCCTCTGGAAACTGCATAAGACAATAAGGTGGTTTCAGGTACACATTTTTGAACTTCTCCTTTGATTAATTGCATTCCTATACCTTAATTATTGTAATTTGTTAATGCGATTCATATGAAGAAATTAGGCACTCTTTATTTCAATGACCAGGCCTACAATATGTTATTTGACACTGGTGCTAGTCATTTGTTTATTTCTGAACATTTTGCCAATATCCTTAAACCACACTCATACAATTTAGAAAAATTATTAAGTGTTGGACTTCTATTTGGAGCCCAACTCAGTGCTCATAAGATCTGTAATGTCAAAATCCCATTAAATGGTCAAGAGTTTGATTCCAAGTTAATCATCCTGCCATTAGCAAACTTTAATATCATCCTTGGGATGAACTGGCTTAGTGACAATAATGCCGTGATAAGCTGCCTGAAAAAGAAGGTCACTCTCTATTCTCAGGGCAAGTCTGAAACCTTTACAGGAAAAGTCAGTACACAGTTATCATTGATCAATACTATTAAAGCTGAATAATTGATCAATAAGGGTTGTGATGCTTTTCTGGTCACTATGATGGGTGAAACAAAGGAAAGTGTCCCTCTCTCTAATTGTAAAGTAGTTAAGGAATTCGCTGACATATTCCCAGAAGATTTGCCTAGTGTACCTCATTCCAGAGAAGTCAAGTTCTCTATTAAACTAACTCCAGATACCCAGCTTATATTTAAAGCACCATATAGAATGGCGCCTAAGGAACTTCACGAACTCAACGAACAGTTACAAGAGCTCTTGAATAAAGGCTTTATTAGGCCCAGTATGTCTCCTTGGGGAGCGCTCATTATATTTGTAAAGAAGAAGGATGGATCTATATGAATGTGCATAGATTATCGCAAACTAAATAAAGTCACCATAAAGAATAAATACCCATTACCTAGAATTGATGATTTATTCGACCAGTTATCTGGAGCTATCATATTCTCTAAGATTGACTTAAGGTCTAGATATCATCAATTGTGAGTAAAAGAAGATGATGTAGGAAAGATTGATCTCTGTACTCGCTATGGTCATTTTGAATTCTTAATATTGTCTTTCGGACTCACAAATGCGCCGTCAATCTTCATGGATTTGATGCAGCGAGTTCTCAAGCCATATTTAGACAAATTTGTAATCGTCTTTATCGATGATATCCTCATTTATTCTCGAACTTTAAATGATCATGAAGAACATTTGAGGTTAGTATTAGAAGCATTGCGTGAACATCAGCTGTATGCCAAGTTCTCCAAGTGTGAGTTTTGGCTCAAGTCCATTGCATTCTTTAGGTATGTCATTGATGCCCAGGGTATTCGTGTAGATCAAAGTAAAGTAAGCGCTATTCAGGACTGGATTCAACCTAAGACAGTCATTGATATTAGAAGTTTCTTGGGACTAGCTGAATATTACAGTAAATTTGTTAAGGGCATTTCCCAGATCGCTTCGCCTTTGACTAAATTAACTCAAAAAGTCATTTCATTTATTTGGAGTCCTGAATGCGATGAAGCATTTCAAACCTTGAAAGACGCACTCTCTATCACTTCAGTACTTGTTCTGCCCAAGGAAGGCTTGAACGATTAAGTGTACACCGATGCCTCTAGAATTGGTCTAGGTTGTGTGTTAATGCAAGAGGGTAAGGTAATCCCTTACGCCTCTCGTTAGTTAAAACCCCACGAGAAAGATTATCTAGTTCATGATCTTGAACTTGCAGCTGTTATCTTTGCTCTAAAAATTTGGCGACACTACTTGTATGGAGTTCAGTGTTCAATTTTCACTGATCATCAAAGTTTAAAGTATATCTTCACCCAAAGAGAATTGAATTGTTGTCAGAAGAAATGGTTAAAACTCATCAGTGATTATGACCTTAGTATCCAGTATCATCCAGGAAAGGCAAATGTAGTGGCCGATGCTCCTAGTCATTGCGCTACTTTATCTTCCATGATCGCCTTCAATTCTTTAGAACAAAAATTTTGTAAGCTAAGAATTTCTCTAGTCAGTGGATTCCATAGAGATGTCTCTATCTCGCAGGCTAAAGACAATAATTATCTGAAATTCAAAGCAGATATTGAAGATGGTCATCGTCATGAATTGCAAATGCGTAATAGTTTAATTTATCAAAATAATCGTTTGTGGATTGCTAAATCCATGCATCGTGAAGCATTGATTGAAGGTCATAATTATGGGTATCACATTCACCCTGGCAGTACCAAGATGTACCAGGATTTAAAGTAATCATTTTGGTGGCCTGGTATGAAAAAGGTATAGCCAATTTTGTAGCTAAGTGTCATGCCTGTAATTTGGTAAAGGCAGAGCACCAAAGACCTGGTAGTCTTCTGCATCCATTAGAAATTCTTGAATGGAAATGGTTCAATATATCCATGGATTTCAGTCATGGGATTGCCTTGCATAAGATCTGGTGCCGATGCAATCTGGGTTATAGTAGATCGTTTGATTAAATCAGTACACTTTCTTCTTATTCATCAGACTGACTCTATGGAGAAGCTAGCAAAGCTATATATCAAAGAAATTGTCAGACTGCATGGTATTCTGAAATCAATCGTATCCGACAAGGATAGCAACTTTACTTCTAAGTTTTGGTAAGCTGTGCATCAAGATTTGGGTACTACTCTAGCTATGAGTACAACTTTTCATCCTCAAATGGATGGTCATACTGAAAGAGTGAATCAAATTCTGGAAGATTTGCTTAGACTTTGTGTTCTTGATTTTGCCGATTTCTAGGAAGATCATATTCCATTAGTGGAGTTCACCTACAATAATAGTTTCCAAGCCAGTATTAAAATGGCTCCTTATGAGGTATTATATGGTAGAAAATGCAGTACTCTGCTAGCTTGGTCAGAAATAGGAAGCGTTCAACTTTTTGGTTCAGAGTTAGTTGAAGAAACTAATAAGAAGATTCAATTGATTCAGAAGAGAATTCGTTCAGCTCAAGATCGTTAAAGTAAGTATCATGATACTCATCATCGTCTCCTAGAATTCAATGTTGGAGATTCCGCTTATTTAAAATTTAGTCCAATGAAGGACGTTTTTAGATTCGGTGTAGCAGGGAAACTTAGTCCTCGCTATGTTGGACCTTTTGAGATTTTGACTAAAGTAGGATTATTTGCTTACATGTTAAATATTCCTGATGACTTTGCAGCTGTCCATAATGTATTCCATGTATCGTCATTAAGGAGATGCCTTTGCAACCCATCTCATCTCGTTTAACTTCCAGCAGTAGAAATCCAACCTGATCTTTTTTATGCTGAAGAACTTATCAAAGTCTTAGCTTGTGATAAGAAGCAGATAAGAAATTGTTCAATTCCTATGGTCAAGATCCAGTGGAAGAATCGACCGTTGGAAGAATCTACTTGGAAGAAAAAGTGGATATGCGCAATAAATATCCATAGCTTTTGCAAGTCCAGGTACTGCTCTTTTCTTTCTCATCTGTTTTATTATTTCAATCCCTATAGTACTTTCTTCACTAAGTGATGTCGGGGATGACATCGTTCTTAAGTGGGGGAGTTTGTAATAACTTTAGTTGTTATCCTAGCTAAATTTAAATGAACTAAGCTAAACCAAGCTCTAATTTTAATTTTATTAGACTCAATGGGTCATTTAAACCTAACACTGGAAGTTTGAAATCAATCAGAGTTAAATTGAGAAATTTGGTATTTTTACCTATTTTTCAGCCCTAAATTAATTTGATCTCCAAACTAATATCTGATTTCATTTTTGAATTCCTCATACCCTAATTAACTATGGGTGAATTTTTAGAAATTTTTGGAGATCATTTAATTCTAAATTGGATTATAAATTAATTAGAATTAAAGGTAATTATTAAAATGAATTTATATAAATAAAAATTAAATATATATATATATATATTATATATTCATGATTCGCTATCGGGACCGCGGTAGATCCGCTGCGGGGTCTTGATGGCGAGGCAGCTTAAGCATCAAACGGATACGTTAGCAGTCATCTCCGTGCCTCCATCTAACGGCTCGAATTACCCCGCCGAGATTAAATCCTAAGCGTTAGATCAATCGAGAGCATCTGATGGCTAATATCTTATTCGTGTTTAATCATTTAAGTAATCCATCTCAGCCTTCTAATCCCAACATCTCGACGATCAGATGGGTCCCGACACCTCGAAATAGGCCAACATGCCTTCTAATCCCATCCGGTCATGGAGCAACATTGTCTTTGATGGAGAATAAAGCCTTTTTGATTTCCTCAAAAGAAACAGGCATGCACATATCTGAATGATTCACATAGTCAATTGCATAATAGATGGGAAAATTATGCATACCATGACTAGAATGACTGTTGAATAACCAAGAGTAAAAGGACACAACCACATCACATAAGGAAATATCAGATGTTTTCAATGTAGAGTTTCTTCTAATTATCTATAAGGCAAGGTATTGTGCTTTAGACTTTTGTTTTTCCTATGAGACCTGTCTTGCAAAAGAATTCTATAAGAGTGTATGAATGTTCAAATAGTTTTGAGCATGATAGAAGTTAGAAGGCTCCTGATTAATTTTTGGTCATGTTATTGGCTTGTTCCTTTCTAAATCTGTCAATAGCCAAAGGCTTATTGCTCCAACTAGCACTCATGAATTTAAGGATTTTTTTTGTCTGTATCAACTTCCTGTAAAGAGAGATCAGCACAAGTAGCATTAATAAAACTGGAAGTCTTCAAATGAAGTCCAAAATTATTTGAAACAAAACCTACGAGGCTCAGTTATCATGATAACAACATTCACCAACAATGGAGAATGATCAGAAGTTGATGGATTAAGCACCCTGCTAGTAGCATTAGAAAAATTGGAAAACCATAATTCATTACAAAAAATATGATCCTACCTTTCCATAATGTACACATCCAATTTGTGATTATCCCAAGTGAATTTGTTATCAAGAATTTTAAGTTCCATGAAACTCATATTTGAAATGAACTCATTAAACGTAACTAATTTTTGGGGAGAATGAGAATTTTTACCATTTTTTTTTCTCGCATGCCTGATGTAAATAAAATCACCAATAAAAAGTCATGGTTTAGATATGTAATAATCATAGATTGTTACCCTGATTAATCTGGGCTAAACTAAGTTCTATTCTTTATTCTATTAAGCTCAAATAATCATTAAAATCTAACCATGAATGTTTGAGATCCATCGTATCTCGATTGGATCATTTGATTATTTTATCAGCTATTTGACCTAGAAAATTATCTAAATTAAATTGACCTCCAAATAAAAATTGAAGTTTAACATTAAATTTATCACCCCTAAATTAGCTAAAAGTAAAATTTTAAAAATTTTTGGAAGTCATCAAATTTTTTCAAATATTTTAATATATTTAATATTTTAATATATTTAAAATACTCAAAAAATTAAGATAATTAAATTGATATTTGAGTGAAAATTTGACTTTATTTTTGAGTTCCTCACCCCCAAATTAGATAGGGGTGAATTTTTAGGATTTTTTGGAACTCATTTAATAGCTTAATTTCTAACAATTCAGGTTGTTACTTAGCTCAATTAAGACTAATCTAAGTCTTAATTAAAGTTCTAAGTCAATAATTAAGTAATTTAGAACTCATCTATGAAACCTAGGTCAAACCAGAAGTCAACTGAGTCAAATCAGAAATTCTGGAAAATCCCAAACCCTAGAAATTGACTTTTTATTTAGACCTCAGATTGAAAATCTGACTTCACCATTACATTCAGAACACCCAAATTAGCTAGGGGTGAAATTTTGAAGGCATTTGGAGGTCGTTGAATTTTCGTCGAATATTTTAATAATATTTAAATACCTGGAAATTCAAATAAATAAATACTCATCGAAACGAAAATCCGAGTGCGCCGCTGCGTTCCTCACCCTTCAAATAGCTAGGGGTGATTTATTGGAAATTTTTTGAATAAAACTAATCATATAATTTAACAAAGAAATTTGAATAATTTAATTAAAATATTAATATTTTAAAATAAAACTTAACGGATTCCGTAAAAGTTTCGCTAACGCCGTCTAACCTCTTCACACTTACCGTTTGATCTGACGATTCATTCGAACCTGTCCGATCGAAGGATCGGACGGTCGGGCTTCATCTCCTTCGCGAGGCCTGCGTCTGAGCTACGCGTGTCCCGACGCGCTGCGCTTCCTCCATCCAGATGGCATACACTGCATAAGGGGATGATTCGATGCCCATTTAGGAACCTAATCGGCTCTTAAGCTCATTCGCACAAGAAAGCCTGTGAAAATCGATCGATCCAGGAGAAAAATCGCAAGCCTGAAATTTTTCGCC
Source organism: Gastrodia elata (assembly GCA_016760335.1). NCBI lineage: Eukaryota > Viridiplantae > Streptophyta > Magnoliopsida > Asparagales > Orchidaceae > Gastrodia > Gastrodia elata. The sequence goes on from CM028677.1 coordinate 42,154,002, forward strand.
GTTCAATTTAAGGTACACCATATACCCTCGATTTCCATCAATTACTATCAAATTTATTTCGATTATCTATTCCATGTGTTCGATTGAAAAATCAACGGATCTGATCAACCTTAAATGGGTTCGATTAGCATGAATTTGGTCCGGCTATACAGTGCAAACCGTTAAGAACCCCGAGTTTCGATCGAGGTCTATAGGGTTAGATTTTACCGGAGATATAGGTCTTCTTCGGCGACGTTTAGAGTACCAATCGAAAGGTCTCTTCCAGACCTTTAGGGTCTCTTCCAGACCTTTCGATCGGTATGCGGGTCGATCTCCGATGACGGCGATTTCACCGCCGATTTATGAGCCCTAGCCCGGAGCCCCGATTTCTCGCTGCGAATGGTTGAAGCCGGGCCAGGTCGGACCCGACGCGCCAACCCGGGTTCGGGTCTCTGCCGCATGCACAGACAGCAGGTCCCACAGTCTGCCTCCGCCACATCAGTGGGGCCCGCCCGTCATCACCCGGCGAATAGAGTAGTGCCACGTGGCCTGTTCTGGCGCCAACTGAAATTGTGGGGCCCGCCGTCCTCTGATCAGCCAATAACGGCCCAACATGTGTCCTGCAGAGATAATAAATAAAATGTTATATAATTATAATGTTTATTTTAAATAAATGAAATTATATATATATTAATAATAACAGAATTATTAAATTTAATTAAATAGAATTATTCTAATTAATTAAATGCAAAACTTTAAACACTAATAACTTGCAAATTATACATTCAAATTTTGCAAATAAATATATCAAACTGATCAGAAAAATATGAGGAATTTATTGATGCCAATAATTTTGCTGTAGGACCAATATTATCATAGTGATATTTAGGGTATTATTTATGTTGAAAAATAATGTTATAAAACTTAATTAGCCCATAACTTTGTACCCAATGATCCAAATCTATTGAATATGGGTCTTAAAGTGATCAGAAAATCCTAAGGATCATCTTAGTAGAGTTATCTTTGCTGTTTGGATTAGTTTTTGCCTAATCACTTTTAGGACCTAACCCTAATTACCTTAATTAGACCTAGAGTTTCAATTGACCATAACTTGGTCAATTGAGCTCCAATTTGAATGATCCAAATATCAATCTGGATTAGAAAAAACTTAATTAACAGTAATCTGTAAAAATATTTTAGATCTAACGGTTAGATTTGCTAATCACCCTTAATTACCCTAAAACTTAATTAGTGAATATTAGCAAATCTAATAATCCAAATTGAGTGATTTAAGTTTCAGAGGACTCTTAGAGTCATTTAAAATCTATTTAAAAGGTTGGATTAGTATTTGAGTGCTTAATTTTGCTAATCACTCACTAATCACCCTAAACCCTAATTAGGTCTTAACTTAGTCAAATTAGATCCAAATTGAGTCTACTACATGTCATTATGATCAGTGGACTATTTTTAAACCATAGCCACTAATTTTACTCAATTTGGACATTAATTGACAAAGTTAGGTTTTTGACCCATAATTAAGAATCCCTTAATTAACCCTTGTAACCCTAAATCTTGTATTGGCCATAACTTGGCCAATACTTATCAAAATTTAGCAAATCTAGATTCTATGGAAAGCTTAGACAGTAAAGAACAATAATCTGAAAGAAAATTTAACTTTCACATAGCCAAATTACTAATTTTCTCTTATGAGTCAAATTTACTAATTTGACTTTATATGGCTTAATAGTCACCCAAAATTAATTTAGTTATTGTCTAATTTTACATTAGACAGTAAGAATCACATTACAAAAGAAAATTTTAGAATTAAAGCCCTAGATCAAAAGTTAATCTTTTGGAACCCTTAAGTAGGGGCAAAATGGTCATTTTGCCCAAAATTTAGGGTTTAGCATCTTAAAGCCCTAAAATCATTGTCTAATCATTAAAATCAGTAAATATAATGATTTATAGCAGAAATTAGTTAAGTTCAAGCCTAAATTAGATTTTGATTTAAAATCTCAATTTTAGCCCTTAAAGAAAATTCCTAAGTCTTAAGTGAGTGATTTCTTCTTCCTTAATCATTCTTAGATCTATCCTTAGGTCTTATAACATTAGTTAGGAAGTGTGTCATGAGAAATACTCTTAGAAATTAAGAGCTTTAATTCTTAAGATTAAGAATAGATCTTAAGTTAGAATTCATTTATTGAGTAAATTGGGTTACTCAATAGATGAAATATTGAGTTTTCTAGTTTATAGATTTTCTTAATTTATTAAATGATTAATTGATCATTAAAACTTTAGAACTAAGAATAGAGATCTATCTTAATGAATTTGATTAATCATTAGCATTTGCCCTAACTTAATCTGTGAGGTAGGATTTTAAACCTTAGACCCTTAGTTATACATTTAGATTAAGTGATTAGACCCCATCATCTGGAGTCTAATTTTAATCTTTTCATCTTTATTTGGCTAATCAAGATGAGGTTGGGGTAACTTAAATTATAAAATTAGGTCGATGATTTATTCATTTTAACCAAATAAGTCGTCTTTTGATTAAGATATAGTTAGGACTTGGCCAGTCCTAATTATCTTTAACTAGTAGGATTTGTGATTCTAAGTTACAGAATGTGTAAGAATTGATAATTCTAAAACTTGTGTAACTTAGAATAGATAGAACGATTAAATTAGATAACAAATGGATATCACCTGTGTTCTAGATAGAGTTTCTTGCTCACTTTAATTTTGATGCTTCGCATTCCTTGATTTTGAGCTTATTACCTTGAACATATATTATGTACTTAAGATATTTGATAAATATCTTATGTCAACGTTGAATATTCATAATCAGCATTATGTTTTCTTTTTATAAGTGGTTTGTAAGGTGTAGCTTGATTAGTATACCTCTTCGATCAACTCGTTCAGGTCGGCAACCTTGTCGAGGGTTTAATGTCCAACAGTCTATGACCATGCCTAGTCCGTGAGATAGGATGGATAGACTTTTGCCATACTGACTATAGAGTTAGGATTCTGATATGGTTATACTAATTCAAGTACACTTACATTTGGTTCTGTCTTAGCTCATCAGGCTAAGAGTTTTTAGTGATACTCAGTTTAGAGCTTCTTTCTTAGCCCATCAGGCTAAGATTTGCTGAGTATGCTTTCAGTTGAGTGGCTTGGACAGTCATTGTAGTTTTCAGTTTTCAGTTATTACTTTTACTTGTATATTCTGCATTTCAGCACTATTTTACTTACAGCTTTCCTGCACGTGTTTCTATATAGGATGCTAGTTTTACTTACTGTTTTCATATGTACACCTAGGATGTTAGTTGCTTTCAGATTTATACTGTTCAAGTTCTGTATGTCACCTAGCATAATCTTGTTGATCATAAGCATGTTTAGGCTATATTTTTCTTTTCAGTTTTGTCTAGTTTTCCTTTTTGCTTACCTGTCTTTGTTGCAGTTACTTGGAGGAGGTATGTACTTACTTCCTAGTTGCTTTAGTTATAAACTGTTTGTTTATAACTTTATACTATTCTTTTTGTACGCTTTTCTGCACCTATTGCTTCAGTTCTGGTTTATGGTGATATTCAAGTAACTTAATAAAATTGTTTACCCTAAAATGTGCTTAGACAATAGTCTAACTAGTTTTTCTTTTGTTGGCTGGGGCCCTACCATTATGAAACCAATAATGGTAGGTTCTGAGTTTGTTGGAGCAGTTGATCCGGTGGAATGCTCACCATTGGAGGAGGAGCCCGTTCCTAAAGACATATAATTTTAGCTTTCTTTCTGCCTGTGAGATTGAGAGTTATTTTTAGTCATTTTTTTTTAAACTATTCAAATTATTGTAATAATACAGGATTAACTTTACTTTTCAGCACTTTACTTATTCTGTATTATTATATTTATACTGTATAGATGGATGTTATATTTTTATTGCTTCCGCACTCTGAGTTCATGTATAGTCATTTAGTGATAGTATTTTTTGGGTTGAATGGCAAAGTCCATATTTAAGTTGGATTATAACATGTGTCTAATTCAATCCTAAGTGGGGACCTTGTCATCTGGTGACCCCTCCACCGTAATCTTATTAACTTAAGGGTTAACAGGACCACGGCGTGGCAGGGCCGCCACATAATTTTATTATTAAAATTGATTAAATTAAATTAAATTAAATATCTTATTTCTTTGGTGGACCCATCGATCTGGGTCATTCGATCAAACCCACCTTGATTAGACAGTTCGAGGTCATCTTCCCCAAGCAGCGCCTGCGTGCGCTACGCGTGGCAGCTGCCTGCGCACACGGCTCGCTCAGAGCCACCGCAGCTGCCACGCCTCGACTTTGGAGGCTCCGTCGAGCCTCCATTTAACCTCATTTTGATCCCAAACCCTTCTTTACACCATTTGAACATTTAATTGAAACTAATGAGCCCTCATCGCACCGTCCCAAGCTCAAGAACTCTCCGCAAGTCGATCAAGCAAGGTACCCCGCTTCTCGTTAATTCGCTTGATGAATTAATTCAAATACTTTTCAAATCCTTTTCAAATGATTTTTGAGCCTCAATCGGCTCAATTGAGCTTAGTTGAAGATAGATTGGCCATCAATGAACAGTTCTGAGGAGTAAAATCTCATGGATTTCCCGTATACCCGAAATTAGGGCATTATAAATTGAACTGATTTAGTGCTCCTCAAATGGGGGTTTTAGTGGAAGAGACCTTTCGATCGGTATATAGCTCGCTGCCTGAGGCCATCAAAGTAGGGAGAATTTTGATTCCCTAGGTCCCTTTCTACGGGTTTCACTGCCTTTTTACTGTGCAATCTTGGCTGAGTCTGCCCGCCCCGCGTGACCCGTCCATGGCCCGTGTTTAAGCAGTTTGTGGTGTATGCATGTGGTTGAGACTGGCCCGCACGCAAAAAGGGCACATGCACGCACTGTTTCTTAGGAACAGTAAACTTGAAAATTTAATATTTAATTAATTTGCATTTTTTCAAAGCTTCATATCTTGCTATCCATAAATTCAAATATATTAATGTTGTACATCAAAGTGCTTAGAAAAATGCAAGGATTGTTAATATGCTATTATAATTTCTATTTGGTGATTTGTTTTCCTAATCATCTTTTTAGTTCATCAATTTCTTAATCTTCAAAGCCTCATATATTTCATGTACAAATCCAAACATATTGATGTTATATCTTAAAGTGATTAGAAAATTATAAGAATTATTAATATACCATTAGTTTTTATATTTGGTGATTGGTTTCACAATCACCTTTTAATTAAATAAGCATTTAACCCTAATTTTTGATAATACCATAACTTAGTCAAATCACATCCAAATATGGTTATCCAATATACTATTTCAATCAGAAAAATATAAGGAACACCAATCTATAAAAATATTTAGATTTTTATCATTAGTTTTCTTAATCATGCTTAATCACTTATAAAAATAGATTAGTGAATATTAAGCTCAATCATTGGCCAAATTTCATATTTCAGGTCTTTATGTATTCACTAAATAGAGAAGAACATGATTGTGAAGTTAAAATTACTTTTCTATAGTTAATTTCACTAATCACTCACTTCATCCTAAACCATAATTAAGGGTTATATTAATTAATTTAAGTCCAAACTTAAAATAATTACTCATTTTATTCAATGTACTATAGGGAACTCATAGCCACTAATTTTTCTTAATTTGGACATATTTTAGTGAAAATGAGTTTTTAACCCCCTAAATTACCATTTTTAAGACTTTTTCTTAATTAGCTCATAATTAAGCCAATTGACCTCTAATTTTAGTGATCTTAGTATCCATAGATTCCTTAGACTGAATAGAACTTAAGTATAACATAAAATTTAGGTTTTCCTAATGAATGTTGCTAATCACCCATTAGTAAACTTATACCCTAATTTGAGCTCATTAGCCCCAAACCTTAACCAAATTATATGTTCTTAGTATTAATCTTCACATTTGATAGCAATGAGATTATGCTATAACTCAAGTCTAGTTTAGATTATAGCTTTTAGTTTTAAGAGTTATATTTTATAAGTTTTAATCTTGATTATTTTATCTTTTGATTTTAGCTTAAGATTAGAGATCCATCTTATTGAATTTGATTATACTTAATGAGATTTTACATTAATCTTTAGTATGTGAGAATTAGAAAATCTTAGATCCTTAGACTTTAGTGCCTTTGAATTAAGAGGTGTAAAACTCATATTTTAGAGTTTAATTCTTAATCCATTAATCTTGATTTGCTTTATCAAGATGGGTTTTGGGTTAATAAATATTTTAATTAGGACAATTTGATTAATTTGTTAACTTTTGTAAGCAACACTTTTTGCAATTTAAATTAGAACTTGATTAGTTCTAATAGGTGACCTTATCGGACTGTGACTCTAAGTTTATACTGGATAGTAGGATATTAGAGATTTTGAGCTTATATAATATCAGAATAGTTAGAATGAATAAAATTAAAAATAAAAGATATAATATATTTTTGTTTAGTACTACTTTATATTCCTTGAATTGTATGCACCGCATTACTTGTTATTTGAGCCTTATTATTTTGACATGTTAGTTGATACATTGAATATTTAATGAATATTCTATGTTAGTTTTGAAATGCATATAGCATTAGCATTAAAAATTAGTAAATATAGATAAAAATTTAGTGAAGTGTGTCCTAGTTAGTCTGCCTCTATAGTTTTATTTTTGAGATAAAATTGATTCGGATCCAACCATGAGAGGGTTTAGATGATATGTGCTTGATTCTATAGTCCGACTCGAATTTAGCCATTAGTGATCTAGATGATACATGTGGGAATTCCTATTATGTGGTTATATTTAGAAATTTCTATAATGGCATGACTAATCTAAGCACACGTTTAATTAAAATGAAATGCTTTTTAGTCCAATCATTTTTAGATCAATTTTAGTATTTTCAGCATTTACATTATTTTTTAATACTTTCAGTATTTGTTCATTTTTCAATAGTTTTTACGTTGTATACAAGATTTTTTATGTAAGCAAGTTAGAATGCTATTTTCAGTATTATTTTACATTTTCTACACTTCTAATAGAAAAATCAGTATGTATAATTGATCATATCTATTTATGACTTTTTTTTATATTTTAAGTAGTTTATAAATTGCTTAACATTTTATGCAGTTATTGGGTTATGAGATATATTTATTTATCTCATATTTTACTTAAATTGTAAATGTATTATTTATAGCTTTTACTATTTCAGTTGATACTCTGTATTACCTTTATTACTTATGATGATTTGTGATATCTTAAAATTTAATAATTTATCAGCCTAAAATATACTTAGATAATTTATCTAATGAAAGATTTTTTTTCTTGGCTGGGGCCCTGTCATGTAAGAACCAACATGTCAGTCTTAAAGCAGTATGAGGAGCCAATTTCATATGAGGAGTAGGAGCTTGAGGATGATCCTTCTACAGCTACATAGTTTTTATTTTACTTCTGAGAGAAAGTGATTTTTATTTCGGTATTTCTCTTTTTAGAACTGTTATTAATTCATGGCTTGTAATAATTTAACTCTGCACTATATGTTCTATTTTAGTGCTATGCCATATGGGATGTATTATTTATATTATTTTCTACTTACTTTTTGAATGTGATGAATGAATGTATTTTCAATTTTGTCTGCTTATTATTTATTGCACATATCTATTTGTACTCCAAATTATGATTTTTGTTATATGATAATTCGGGGCACAATTGTATATATAAGTAATTGGTTATTTAAACATTTGAGTAGTATCAGTATTAGTAAAGTAAGTGCCTCTTAGTAGACATTTTCTTTGTTAATGCTACTTCAGGGTAATCTTCGAGTGACGAACCATCCCACTATTATCTTATACTTGGTTTCTGAGGAGTGGCAAGGTGAGGCTCCACAAGATATGCCATTGCTCAAATTGCTCAACATATTCCATGACATCAATCTATCATGTTCTCAATTGGATGCATAAATAAAAGTCACCTAACAATTATAAAATGGATTATAAAAATAACCAAGAATTAATTGAGATGTGATATGATGAGGAACAAAACTAAGCTTGTCTAAATTCCACTTGATGAAACTGTGCCCCGAGCTGAATAAGCAAAATTGTGGCATTGTCCTTTATTATTGAAAAACTTGTATTTTGAAGTAGGAAACATTGTATTAAGATAAAAAATTGTTAGCTTAGTTTTGAGAATACCCAAGATATAAGGTGCAACCCATTTATGAAGAGAAAGATCATATATACGAATGTTTGATTGTAAACCTCTGACATTCCATGCGATGTTTGACAAAGAGTTAGCATACATAAAGAAGAGTGAAGAGCTTTGGACAGTTGTCCCAAAAAAAAAACAAGATGCTCAACCAACTAGGGAATGCTTTATTTAGGCAGAACCCACAAGGAGCAGATTCTCCCTCTTGTCACCATAAACTTACTACCATCACTAGATTTAGGATTGTCGACACAATTTATAGTCACATAGCCCATCACCATGGGAAGGGGGACATTGGAATCAATAAAATATGTATCTTGGTAAATAGACTTCCTTGGAGAATGGGGAACATAGGAGAGAGAGTGAGAGAGTCAGTCTCCATTTGAGCATTGCCAATCATTTGAACATTGTCAACTGATTGAGCATTGTTAGTCGGAGTGGGCTATTAAAAATAGCCATGGGAGACTAAGAGAGAGGAATATCTACAAGAGTAATCAAAGAGGTTTGGGGGGAAGAGGGAAAGATAGTTCCTCACGAATAAGAGTAGGAATTTCCTTAGGGGGCTTTTCAAAAAAAGCAGGCAAAGGAGTTGCTCGAGTACGCCTTCTATGAGGTATACAAAATTGACTACTTCCCCTAGAAGTAGCCGACTCCAGGTTTTTTGAAACATTACAATTACAACTAGTGTTTAAGAACTTATTGCAAGATGAGCACACCTTGAGCATCCAATCAAAATCCACTCATTGATTTATCAACTCGACGTTAAGCAAAAGTTGAACCACCTCCGGCAAATTAGAAGTTGTTGAAATTTTCACTCAAACTCGAGCAAAAGTAAGACGACTTGTTTAACAGTATTATGGGCACGCCTACCAAGCTGACAAGCTTCAAAATAAGATTATTTGTCCATAGACTCAAAGGTAATTCCAAGAATTTAATCAGGAAGTGAAGCTAAATGGCTGCCTTTTCTCAGTAAATTAGATATATAAATATTGAATAGATTGGTAGGATAATATCTAAGGATGATTTCTAGAGTTTGTGATAGGTTGGTTATGAGTTTAGAGTGGACTATCTAAAGGAAAGCTAAGACTAGTCCAAATCGAGCCTAGTTTGGGCTGATTCAAAATATCTCTTTTGTAGGTGAGGTTTTGGTGGGTTAAAGAGTTGGAAATAAATTAATATAGGTAGTCTAAGATGTGTAGTTTGGATATGGAGTAGATGGCTAGGTTTGATGGTGTTTAGATGGGTATCGAGGGGTAGGGAAGAAGACTAGGTCGAGATATTTTTTAGATTTGGCTGCGAAGCTTGTGGTGGAATTTGGAGAGTGTTTGGGAGATTAGATAATGATTTAATAATTTTAAATGATACTTAAGATGCTGGAGAAGATGTGTAAATAGTTTGAGATTATGAGAATAAGAGTATAGTTAGGAAAATAAAATATAAATAAGATAATAACATAATTCACCAAAGATAGGCAATAAACTTGACACCACTACCAAGCAATATGAGAGTTATTCACCACAAATTTCTTTCATTCAAGTTACTCAATTATATTATATTTCAGCTCATATTTATAGGTGATACAAGTCTCTTGCCCTATGAGCTTTGGAGGGAAAATATGGAGGGAAATTTTGGAGAAAAAGATGGGTAGTTGATAATTAATGAAGAAGTAACTTCAACTACTTACATTAAATATTTTTCTCATGACATGGCTGGCCAAACATGTGCCATAATAAATAAAAAAAAATATTAATAAAAATAAAATACAAATAGTAAACTCAATATTTGGGCTCTTTATTTGGCATTTTATTGGGCTTTTGTAATTAGGCCCACCTTCAAATTCGTCTCTTGAACTTTAGCCATGGCTCTTATTATTGGGCCATTGATAATATTCTTAGGATGTGCTACATCAACTCCTATTGGCCCAATTGAACTCTGCACCAAAGAGTTAAAATCAAAGTAATCTTCTACTAATTGTGGATCTAGAGCTTCCAAATCTGTACATGTTAGCCATGTGTCTTCTGTAGGCGGCTTATTTTTCCAATGAATAAGAAAATGAGGCTCTTTATCTTGATCATTAGGAGTCTCCTCAGTGATGATGTAATCAATGTCTAAAAAGAATGGAGTTTGCATATGGGGAACTATATCTCCTTTCTAAAAAGTTAGACTACACAAGTGGAGGTTTGCAAACTCCTTCATATGATAAAATATCTTCAATATTAATAACAGGATGAATTAGCATATCATTAGGTAAATCAAGGTGATAATCATTAGATCTAATTTTCCTAAGAACTATGAAAGGGCCACAAGCCCTTGGATGTAATTTCTTATATTTTGTGTTGTTATATCGCTCAGGGCGGATGCTAATCAAAACATAATCACATTCTTTAAATTCTTTAGTTGATTTATTATGATTTGCCTTAGATGCATATTTTTCATTACTTAAAGTGATTTGTTGTCTTATAGAATCATGAAAGCTTTGAAAATCTTTGGCAAATGTGAATGATAAATCAAAAAATGCACGAGAAGGAAGGTTGGCAGCATCAATCGACTGTTTAGGATTATGGCCATACACCACCTCAAATGGAGATGTTTTGGTTGTTCGGGAAGTACTACTATTATATTCAAATTCAACAGTAGGTAAATGTAAGTCCCAATTACCAATACTTTTTCCAACAAGGCACCTAAGTAAGTTTTCTAAGCTTCGATTGACAACTTTAGTTTAACCATCCGTTTGAGGGTGAAAAGCTGATGAAAATTTCAATTTTGTCCCAAGATGTTTCCATAAGGTCTTTTAAAAGTATGAGACAAATCGAACATCCTGATTTGATACAACAGTTGAAGGAAGGCCATGCAATCACACAATTTTCTTAAAGAATAATTGTATAGTATGGGAGGCATCATTAGTTTTAGAGCAATATATGAAATGGGTCATCTTAGAAAATCTATCAACAACCATAAATATACTATCATGACCATGAGCTATTCGAGGTAACCCAAGAATAAAATCCATTGATAAATCTTCCCAAGGCCTATGAGGAACAGGCAATGTCGTGTATTGGCCAGATTTTTGTTTAGTAGCTTTAGCTTATTTGCAAGTTAAACATTGAGCTATTAGTTTTTGAATATCTCTTTTTAGGGAAGGCCAACAAAATCTATTATCCATTAAGCAAATTGTTTTATCCTTTCCAAAATGGCCATCAATTCCTCCCGAGTGCAGTTCAAAAATTAAAAACTCCCTTAGAGAAGACCTAGGAATGCAAAGTTTCTTTCCTCGATAAAGATACCCATTAATCACAGAATATACTGTGTTTAAGGTCAACAGTTTGTCCAAGCACTCCATGTAAATTAGATGAAAGTCTGGGCACACTGGGTACTCATCTCAAATTCGTTCAAATCCAGGAATTTTGAATTCTAAAGAGGAGATGGTTATTGCCACCCTTGATAATGCATCAACAGGTTTGTTTTAAATTCCTGGTTTATGTTTAAGGATAAATGAATAGTCTTGAAGAAACTGAACTCATTTGGCATGTCTATGATTTAACTTTCGTTGAGTATTGATAAATTTAAAGGCATGAAGGTCTGAATTAAGAGTAAAGTCATTATATAAGAGATAGTGTCTCCACTGCCTTAATGACTAAATGACAGCATAAAATTCTCTAACATATGTTGAGTATCATTGCTTTGCATCATTCAACTTCTCACTAAAGAATGCAATAGGATGATTTTCTTGACTTAAAACTCTTCCAATTCCAAGTACAGATGCATCACAAGTCACTTTAAAGATTTTAAAAAAACCAGGGAGTCGAAGTACTGGGGCTGTTGTCATTAATACTTTAATTTGATCTAACATCTTTTGAGCAGTTGGGGTCCAACAAAACTTGTCTAACTTCAATATATCAGTGATTGGTGCTACAACATCACTAAAGTTTATAATGAATTGCCTATAGAATGTTGCAAGGCCATGAAAACTCCTTACATCAGTAAAAGTTTTAGGAGTTGGCCACTCCATAATTGCCTTAACTTTAGTTGGGTCAGGTTTTATTTCTTTAGAGGAAATGATAAACCTAAGAATATCATCTCAGTTTGCAAGAAGAAACATTTTTTAAAGTTAATGTGTAATTTCTCTGTTTTAAGGGTCTCAAAAATTTATCTAAGATGATTAAGGTGGTTTACTTTATTTGGGCTAAAAATTAATATATCATCAAAATAAACTACCAAAATTTTTCCTATAAATAGCTTAAGAACAGTATTCATCATTCTCATAAATGTACTAGGTGCATTCAAAAGTTCAAATAGGCATGACCAACCATTCATAGAGTCCATCAGGGGTCTTGAAAGCTATTTTCCATTCATGTCAAGATCTAATTCTAATTTGATGATATCCACTTTTCAAATCAATCTTAGAAAAAATATTTGCTCTTGAGATTAAGTCTAACATGTCATCTAATCGAGGAATGGGAAATCGATATTTGATAGTAATTTTATTGATAGCCCGACTATCGATGCGCATTATCCATGTTCCATCCTTCTTAGGAGTTATTAGGGCAGGGAACACACAAGGACTAAGACTATCTTGTATAAATCATTTCTCAAGTAATTCAGTGACCTATCTCTTAATTTCTGCATATTCAGTGGGGTTCATTCTATAATGAGGAAGGTTTGGAAGTTGTGAACCTGGAACTAAGTCTATAACATGTTGGATGGATCGAAGCGGTGGTAATTCATTTGGGAGTTCCTCTGGAGCAATTTCTCTAAATTCAAAAAGGAGATGTAAAACCTCTTTAGGAATGGGAATCTCATTAATATTTAAGTTAACTTTTTTATATGTAAAAGGTGAACATTGGTCGAATCAAAAAATTCTTTTTTTAAAGGTTCCAAATCCTATTGAGCTTACATCAAACATTGAAAAAGAATGAGCAAATAAGCTAGAATTAGGATTATGCATAAGATCCCTTATCACGATCAATTAAAGCTTTGCTCCTTTCTTGATAGTGAGCTTTGGTTGAAGATTAGATATTAGTTTATGTGGTGCTATAGACTGATATCTTCTTTAGTGGTCTGACTGGCAAAAGTTTGATGGTTTTATTGTTATGTATAAAAATATATGTGTTCTCTCTACCATAATGGATTACACTCAAGTCATAAAGCCATGGTCGCCCAAGTAGAATATGAACAATATCCATAGGGAGCGTCACACCAAATTATATCCTCATAATTACCAATCTTGATAGGAACTAAACATCGACTAGTAATGGGAAGCGAAGTATGGTTAAGCTAACTAACATGAAAGGGTTGGGGATGAGGTTCAATTTTTAAATTAGCTCTTGATATAGCATTGGTAGAGATAACATTCATTGCACTACCGCCATCAATAACTAACCTGCACCTTCGCTCATTGTACACAACATACATGTTAAAAATATTCTTTCTCCTCCAGTCTTCTTCATTCTTAGCTATTATAAGGCATCTCATCACATTAATTTGAGGATCGTCCACAAATTTTTCATCTGATAATGGAGTATCATCATAAACTTCTTCTAAGGTTTCATCTATAGGGTCATGAATTTCATCTAACAATAAGATTTGTGCCTTACATTGGTTCTGCATATGACCTCTCTTATGATATTTGAAATAAATAATATCTTTGATGTTATTAGAGCTTCCCTCTTTGGGTGGATAGTTTAAGCTAGAGGCTGGAATGGGTGTAGTAATTAACTTATGATTTGAATTAAAAGTCATTTGAACTCTAGTTCATATTATAGAAGCTGACTTCTTTTGTTGTTTAACAAGTAAAGCATAATGGAAAGCTTCTTTTAAGGTTTTGGGATCAAAACGCTTGACCTCATTTTTAATTTATATTCTAAGCCAAATAACAAATTTATTAGCAAGTTGCCAATCATTATCCCCACAATTAGTCCTAAAAATTAGATCCTCAAAAGTATTTAAGTATTCTGTTATAGAATGAGAGCCTTGCCTTAGAGTCAACAATTGTCCATGTAACTTCTTATCATGACATCGAGGATAATATTTTGATCTAAGCATTTCTTTCATCTCTATCCAAGTTAAATTTGTCTTTTCTAACCTTTGTTCTTTTGCTAAAGTGTTTGTCCAATAAATCTTAACATGACCAATCAATTTCATATTAGCAAAAGAAACTCGTTGATAATCATCCATCCTATACCAATCAAAGAAATCATCCATTTGGGTTAACCAATCTAAGAATTTGTTTGGATCATGTGCCATCATAAGTAGGAGCTTCAACTTTAACTCTTATAGAGGGATCATTAAAATTATTAGCAACTCGTTGGTGGTCTCTCCTTTCTCCATTCTTATGGTTTAGTTGTCTTCGATGAGGTTGGGGAGGTGGTGGAACATGGGGGTTGGTAATCATTTGCATCTATGTATGAGCAATCATCTTCCATAGGTGCGTTAAGGTTATGGATAGAATGTGAAGCATAATTTTTATTATTTTACAAGAGGTTTAAGATTATTTGAATTTGATCTTTAATGTATTGTATTTGACTTTTACTTTCCTCAAATAATTCCATAGTCTTTGTTTCATGTTCATGAATCCTAAGATCTAAGGAATACTATCTTGGTCAAGTTCTCGACTTGGTCTTGGAAAATTGACTTTGGTGCCATTTTTTTTATAAAAAAATATGAGAAAAAAAAATGCTAGATTTGAGAAGATGAAATAGAAAATATAAGTGTAAAAATAATATGAATTGTAAGTTAAAAGAATTTCCAGGTGAGGAGGGGGGCACTTGACCACTTACGTCCCAAGCTCTCCTTAGGCTGTTTACGCCCTTCTAACAAAGTTCTATTTAATTTCGCATACACTAGGTTTTATACAAGTATATTTTTATGCAAACAAGTTTAATGCAAATAAATGTTTTTTTTTTCTAAATTTAAAAACCTTATTTTCTTAAGAATTATAAATTAATTTAAGTGATGAAAATAAGCAACTAATATTACCACAAATACTAAATATAGAAAGTAAAGAAGTTCATATAATTTTTTGTTTGTTTGCATCAAGGTAAAGGCTTCAATATTAAGTGGAACACTCACTTTTCATATTTTCACTCAAGTAAATACTTAAGGTATGTTCACACAAGGATATCGGCTAGACTATATAACGGTGCTCACTAGTTGGAGTTCATGCACACACTATAGACTTGCAAGTAATATGATAAATTTTCAAGCAATTAATATAAAAAATATCAAGTTATAAAAAGGTTTAACTTACCTTGCACTTGTTGGTATGACTCAAAAGCTTATGGAGAAGATTTCACCAAAATTTATTCCTCATGCTGAGATGATTTTTTTTTTTCTTTCCAACCTCTCTTTGATACCAAAATATGATGCTAGATGACTATCTTTTCTCAGTAAATTAGGTATATAAATATTGAATGGATTGATATAATAATATATAAGGATGGTTTCTGGAGTTTTCGGTAGGTTGGTTATGAATTTAGAGTGTACTATCTAAAGGAAAGCCAAGACTAGTCCAAATCGAGCTTAGTTTGGACTGATTCAAAATATCCTTTTTGTAGGTAGGGTTTTGGTGGGTTAAAGAGTCGGAAATAAATTAATATAGGTAGTATAAGATGTGTAGTTTAGATCTGGAGTAGATGACTAGGTTTGATGGTGTTTAGATGGGTGTCGAGGGGTAGGGAAGAAGACTAGGTTTAAATATTTTTAGATTTGATTGCGAAGGTTGTGGTGGAGTTTGGAGAGTATTTGAGAGATTAGATAATGATTTAATATTTTTAAATAATACTTAAGATGCTGGAGAAGATGTGTAAATAGTTTGAGGTTATGAGAATAAATGTATAATTAGGAAAATAAAATATAAATATGATAATAATATAACTCACCAAAGATAAACAATAAATTTGACACCACTAAGCACCAAGCAATATGAGAGCTATTCACCACAAATTTCTTTCATTCAAGTTACTCAATTACATTATATTTCAACTTATATTTATAAGCACTACAAGTCTCTTGTCCTATAAACTTTGGAGGGAAAATATGAAGAAAAATTTTGGAGAAAAAATGAGTAGTTGGTAATTAGTGAAGAAGTAACTTCAACTACTTATATTAAATATTTTCCTTATGACATGGTTGGTCAAACATGTGCCATAATAAATAAAAAAAGTACAATATTAATAAAAATAAATAGTAAACCCAATATTTGAGCTCTTTATTGGGCTTTTGATTGGGCTTTTGTAATTAGACCCACTTTCAAATTCTTCCCTTGAACTTTAGCCATGACCTTGTTATTAAGCTTTTGATAATATTCTTAGGATGTGCTACATCAGGAAGGGTGTCGAAATTAACAGCCGTAGGATGAATCAATTGTCCAAGGCTTGATTAGAAAGGGAGTGTTAAAGAAGAACGAATGTCCGCTTTGAAGAATATACTACATATCCTTGTCACATGACATTTTGAGAAGACAACAGTTTTCTGAGAGGGAAAAAAATGAAAATACACCTATAAGCTTCTAGGCGTTATGCATTACCTATAGCAGGGCAGTATATGTGTCTTTTACCAAACTAATATCAACCAAACAAATTTTCCACTGATTTTGTACTTTAGAAGCCTCTGCATCAGTAAACGTAACAAAAGAAGATGTTGGGAGAATATACATTAGATTAAACACATTTTTCGAGATCAGATCAGAAGCTAAGAAAAAGCTATGCTGCACGGAGGGGATCGGAGGAAGACCCAAAATACTATCTTGAGCGAGAAGAGCAGAACAAGAGGCGGAACCCTAGTTTATAATAATAATAATAATATAAGTTATCTAAAATGTTGTCAAAAGTGAAGTCTAAAAAGATACAAGGTTTGGTCACCCGAGCAGTTTCCGTATATGTAGAAAAAGGGTAAAAATCAATTGAAATTTTTTAAAGGTGACGGATTCATCTTTTTACCACATCTGCTTCCAATCGAGAGAGGATAGCCTTTCGTGCTGCCAAATCTTTATAATATCCACAATTAATCCAAATCCTTAAATTAGTAAAGATATGCTATCTTTACAAAGATTTTTATTATTATTTAAATTTCTCCAAATAAATCCTTGCTTATCTTCTTTTCCGTCAGGCTCTCGCTTTCCCTCTTTCCTTTCTCATCAGAACTTGCTTGGAAGAGAGATTGGGGATAAGGAGGTCTTCCGTTTCGATCGATCGGTATGGACAAAGGGGATGGGATTGGATGCTGCGTTAGGGAAATTCCTTTCTTACCGGCTGCGTCGGTTTCTCGGAGCTCGTCCATTGGCAGAAACAGCGACTGCGAAGCATGCAGGGAGGATGGGGGAGAGGCGGAGGTGCAGAGCTCTTACAAAGGCCCGCTAGAAACCATGAATGCTTTGGAGGACTCGCTTCCTATCAGGTTATCTTTTCTCGATCTCTGATTTTCTTTTCGTCTTCTTTTTTCTTGGTTTTTTATTTTGCTGCAGTTCTTTGTTGTTGCGATGGGGCGATCGATCGGTCCAGTAGGAAATTTTTTGTTATAAAATTTGTTGTTTCATTTCTGATTGTACTTTGTGAGCAACTGTTGTTGGTTTTTTTCCTTTGGTTTAAGGAATTGGGCTTTTTAGGTCAGGAATTAGCTCTGGATTATTAGGCCAGTTAATGGGGTGATTTTTGTTTGATTTTTCTCTGGTGATGAAACAAATTTTATGCTGTGAGTCAAGAGAGATCGCTGCTTTTCAGTTTTGTAGTAATATGCATGTCGAAGATGCTTCCTGCTAAGAACAGGGATCGATCCTAAGGAACAGCTTCATGAGATTCTTAAGCTAAATCTGAAATTGAAGAAAAATAGTGCGAGCATTTTCTGATCCAAATCCAGCTATTATGACTGATCTTATTAGATGACACCTGACATCCCTTCTTCAATTTGATCATATCTCCTTTCATCAAACCATATAATTCTGTTTTTTTAAACATTAATGAACATTAACATATTATTAAAAGCAATGCGTATGCATACGTTACCATTTTGCAATTTAGCATACTCGAACGCACGCAGAAGGCGAAGCCTATTTCTTGCGGTTTTGTTCTGGATGGCTACCCGACCATCTTTATTGAATGCGAAGAAGAGTTCAAAATGGAAAAAGAATCTAAAAAATGTGATATTTCAAAAGATAATTACTCTTATTAGAAATGCATTTAGGGGCTGTTTGGTTGGATGTTATGTGAAAATGCTATTAAAACAATGATCACCAAAGCCTACCTAAATATATTATGAACTCGTAAAAATCAAAGTGAGGGTGCAATCAGCACACTTACATTTATCAATAGTTCATTAGAGCAATGGTGGTGAATTCATACAAACCATGATCACAATCTTCCCTTTATGGAAAATCAACTTTTCCTATGATTGGAAATGATATAAATCTGTGCTAGTTTTGGTGCAACTATTCTTGTTGGTCTGCTGTTGACTTCTTGGTTTATAATAATTTTGTGCTGTTAGATGGCATAAAAATACAAAGATTCTGATGATATGCGTTTTTTTTCTCATTTAATGAAATGAAGTTGAGTCTTGCTGAGTCATACCTTCATCTATAAAGAGTGTAAATCCAAAATATTGCATATACTTACCGCATACATGGGTGCTGCTACTTGGAGCAAAATTTAGATAAAAATTAGGCTTGATGATATGGCACTTCCTATGTGTAAGAATGTGATTATTGTGCTTGTGAGATATGATAATAAATATCTAAATTTTAGCCAGATTGTTTTTCTTGAAGTTTTGTTTGTCCTGTTCTTCTTATTATATATATATATATATATATATATATATATATATATATATATATATATACACATTTGAAACTTAGGCCGTTGCGCTTGCCTGGTTCCTGTTCCTACACCAACTAGATGAACAACAGTTGGTGGCAATTGAAAGTTCCCAAGCTTGCACAAAAATTTATTGTGAAATGTTGAAAAGAAAATGCTTCTATTGCAAAAGCTAAAAGATGCAAATATCCTTGAACTTAGAATGTGCATTGAAACTTAAATGCAGCAGACGAGGCATCTCGAAGTTCTACTGCGGGAGATCGAAATCATTCGCTGTGCTTTCGGACACGATGACAAAGCTGCCGTCGGCAAGGGAACTGGGAAAGCCGGAGAATGCGTACAGCAGGAAGAGGAAGAAGTTTATGGTGATGGCGGGGGCGTCGAAGAAGAGGCAGGCCAATTGCTTGACAGGGACTGCTGGTACTGCTTCTTCGCCCTCGAATCAGGGGAGGTTTTCGTGCTATCCTCCTGCGAGGTCCTTCTCATTACTGGATTTCGAGGCGATTGAGAGCCTTAGCTCGTCGTCATCGTCTTCTCTGTGTTCCGTGGGTTCTGAGGAGCAGAAGGGCTTCATTTAGAGGGGAAGATGGCTGAATGCTTTTTACTGGCAAGGAGAATGAATCATCAGCCTTCGTTTTAAGGTCGCCTGCCTGTGGGATTGGTTGGGATCTTCGTTCTAATTTTGATACTGAGGCTGTGTGCAGTGTTGTATATGAATGGAATATGCGTGTAAAATGCGAGCCGCAGGGCTTTTCGCCGACCAGAGGTTGGATTGCTGTGATGGGAGCGGTGCTTTAACATAATACCAAGTTTTTCTTCGAGTTTTTTTTGTTGTTTGTTCTTTTGAAACCTGGGAAAAGTCTGGTTTTCTTCTTTCCATTGGTTTTTGACGCGGAATTGTTGTTTTTTTTTTTTTTATTAATAAGATTTTTATTTAAAATATGTATTTTTTTTATAGATTTTATATATATAAATGAATTTAATATTGTATTTTATAAAAATAAATATTTATATTTTTAGAAATATTTGAAAGAAGAATGATGAGCTAAGCAAAAATATTTTGTAGCCTAGTAAATAAGATTTTCAAGCATATATTTGCTTTTTTATTGAAGTACATTTTAAAAAATTAAAAGCAATTTGTTGTTTGATATAATTATTAATAAGTAATTAAATTAAAATTTAATGAATTATGTGTGTTACGATTATTTTATAATTCATTATAATTAATGCGATTTTTCAGAATTGATAAGTTGATATTTTATTGATTAATATTAATTAACCATGTTTTGTTGATTATTATCAAATGTAGATAAGAAATTAGTTATTTATTTATACTTAATTATTGATATTTAATGCATATATATATAAGTACCTTCCATTATGTAGAAACATAAACATAAAAATATATGCATTTTTGATACAACTCTTAGCTCTCAATAAAATGGAAATTATCAAATATAAACTAATGTCCACACCTTGGCCTTTTAGGATCTCTACCTTAAAAGATTTTCAATTATGCACACTAACAAATCATTTTAATTATTCAAGCAACCTTATTTTAGATTCAAAATTCATTAACCTTACAAAAGATGATACAATTTCTATATATAGAAATAGGCATTCCAAAAGGTGTCATTTCCCATCCTACACGCATAAATATAACAAAGTACAAAGCAATATAATAAAGTACAAATTGACACTAATTGAGGAATACTAACAAAATATCTTTCAAAAGTATAAAATATCATATAAGATACGATCTAGGTTAAAAACAACACAACACAACATGACTACATAGAAATAAGAATGCAGCTCTTACTTAGCCTCCAGCTAAATGTTGTGCAAATGTATGTGTCATAGGTCTCCTCATGTGTGCTCACTTTCTTGCATCAGACTCTCCCTCATCACAAAAATTATGCTCAATAGAGTTGAAGTCAATGCAGTCATGAAGTAGGTCAAGATTGAGCCTTTGTAGCTCCTCATGTGTCAATCAAATGTCCTCTCATGACCCTCTATTCTTTCATGTTACCAAAAACTTGTGCATATCCTATTCTATAATAACCTTATCAAAAATAATTTCATCAAACTCAAAAAAAAGATTGTTAAAGAGTTTAAGTAAATAATTTACTAATTTTACCTTCTAGAGCTGCACTTTTTTTTAATATGAATTCAAATCATCATTATTGAATAAAGGACTTATAAGCATACTAGAAGGCAAATATATCAAGCACGCTTTTAGCCTAAGTTTCCTAAGGACTTTAAAAGGCCCTGCCACTCTAGCATGAAGTTTATTATAGTTTGTCATGAGATACCTTTCTGGGCGAATGCAAATGAGCACATAATCACCTTTATTAAAATTAATTTTATACCTAATTATATTAGCTTTTACTCATAATTTTCTTTAGGTTTCTCAATTTTGTTTCTAATACTGTGATGTAGTTTATAAAACTATCTGGCAAAAGTAAATGCAACACTAGAGTATACATGACTATGGAATTAACTAGGACAATCAGTTTCCTAAGAATATAATTATAAACTATTTCGAACGGTGTCTTCTTGGTATTTCTAAATATGATGCTATTGTAGGTAAATTTTATAGTAGAAATGTCTAATTTTTATATTTCTAGATTTTTCATACTAGACTCAACAAATTCCTTAAGGACCTATTTATCACTATAGTTTGACCATCAGAGTCAGTGGGTAGGAACTTGACGAAAACTTAATTGCGGGACTTAATAATCGCCACAAGGTCTTCTAAAAGTACAACACAAACTTTACATCCATATATGAAACTATGGTGTTTGATAATTCGTGAAGCTTAACCACCTCCCTAAATAGTGTCTTACTATATGAGATGCATCATTTATTTTTGAACAGGATATGAAGTGAGCCATAAATGTTGTCATGATGTCATGTGGTTTTGCAAGTCTTAATACAAAATCCACCTAGAAATCTTCCCAAGGCTGATTCGGCACATGCAAAACAATATATTTCCCAAAGATTTGCTTTGAGCTTTGGCCTTCTTATAATTAAACACTCGGAGACAAACTTGCTCACATAATGGATAATATTATCCATCAGTAGGTGATCTACAATATTATCAGAATATAACTCTTAGATAAATTCTAAAGGAGGTGCGAGGAATACAAAACAGTGGCTCGTAGAAATAATGTCCATAAAAATGTGATATTAAAGTAGGATGGCATCACACTTTCTTTAAACATAGCGTAAATAATGTGAATGTCTAAGAAGCTAACATATTCATCTCTTATGAGATCAAAGCAAGGAATCTGACTCATGAACTACATAACCAGCAAAGCTACTCTATATAATGCATTAGTAGGTTTGTTTAGGTACATACTTGTGTTGAGAAAGATGGTATAATCATGTAGAAACTCATTTATAGTGTGACTATAGTTTAACTTCATTTGTATATTTATTAACTTTCTCCTATATGGTCGAAGAATGAGTATAACATGGCATTGCTACTTAAGGAAAAGGGAAAGTTATTGCTACTCTATATAAGTTATTAACTCAGTTTTGCCACCACATTCTTACATAACTTTCTCCTATATGGTCGAAGAATGTAGAATAAACTTTTCAAAGAATGAGTATAACATGGCATTCATTAAGCACATAAACGTTTTGGGTGCCTTAAAAGTTGTTTTTCTTGGATGTATTTAAGCTAAATAGCATCACTGACCACTTATACAGCCCCTTAGATATCTTAAAGGTTATTTTTCTTCATCTCTTGATCATATTCTAATATGGTGATAACCACTCATAAGATCATTCTTTGAAAATATATGGGAGCTGGCTACTAAATCTAACATGTCAAAGAATGCAAATTCGTCTTGTACCATCTTTTTTAAGAGTTAAAAGTGCGGCACATGGACTCAAACTTTCTCACATGAAATCTTTCTAGAGTAAGGATTGTACCTGGTGCTGGATTGCTACTTGCTCCACATGATTACGGTGATAATGTGGTATTGGAAAGTTGAGAACCTATTACTAAATCACTAGCACATTGGATCTCTTACAGGGGTGGCAATTCATTAAAAAAATACTCAAGGTAAGTCTCTGGAAAATTCATATGGAGATTCACAATTGATGTAAGAATGATAGCTTCCTCATTATCAGGGATAAATTCAATAACATGTAATAATTGAACCCCTTCACAATTCTCACTCCCTTCCCAAAGTACAATAGCTTGCCAAACCCATAATTGGTGTAGGGACGAGTCTCTCAGGCTCTCTTTTATGCTAAGTTTAGGTGTTACATCAGAAGTCAAAGGTGAGGTGGCAATTATAATCTACTAAAGTGTAGCCCTTTTTTTTGGCTTTGATGGGATAGGTGCCACATCTATATGACTCTTTCATAATGATGTGGATGGAGCAAACAAGAGTGAAAGAAATGATTATAACACATTACTAGAAGATGCAAGAGGTCTTTAAGGATGTGACTTGGTGGGATAGAGTTTAATGATCTTATTATTGTATTTGAATGTGTATGTGTTTTCACGACCATAATGGATGACATCCATATAAAAATCCATGGTCTACCCAATAATGTTTGTGTCATATCCAATAGTTAGATGTCACACTATATTCTATTCTCATAGTTTTACTAGCACAAAGTGTCTATGTGTGAAAGAAAGAAAGGTGTGGTTCACCCAACTCATGCTGAATGAACTCGAGTGTGCTTCATCTTGGACTTTAGACTAAAATATTGTATGTATATAAGCTATGCACATAATACAACATCCATCAATCACAATCTTACTTTTAATCTACTGCACATTATGGAGATGCTAAGAATGTTTCTACATCTCCAATTCTCTTTAGCTAAATATGTACTAAAACAGTGTACCACTCCTAAATTAGTTCGATCATTAACATAATTAGAAACTTCAACATCCTCATTACTTTAATTTTCTCTTAAATCCTCTTTTAATTCTTATTCCTATTCATGAATAACATTTATTAAAATAGCTTTGCAATCATAATTTAGGTGCCACTTCTGCTTGCATCTATAGTTGTAATGCCCATTGACCGTTAACAGACTTGACCCAAAACCATAATTTAAACCTTCCACAAGGCATTTGGAATAAAAAAATTCAAGAAGATATTTTTGAATATTTTAATAATATTAAATTGAATTAAATAATTCAAGAAAATTTGAAAAATAATTACATATTGAACCAAACATCAAAATATGCAATGGGTGAAGTTTCTATATTTTTAGGCTTAAAATTAAGGAAAAAATACATAATACATTTAATTTTTATTTAAATCAAAACCATTGAATTTAATTAAAGAAATTGACCATTTATACAGCTAGATTTTAAAACCGCATAAGCTTATATTCGATGCAATGGATAAAGGACCATAAGCGAGTTGTAGAGTGAATTAGAGTTGTAACGTCTATGTAAGATGATCAGACGACTGCTTTTTCCAGGCACAATTTATCATCCCCATGAACTCACTCGATAATCGAATATATAAACCATGGTTGAGTCTATCCTTACCTTGATAACTCAGCCACTCTCACAACCTTCCCGTCATCAATGAAATTATGTTTTAGAGAGAATCTGCAGTGTGCTAATTCCTCAATAATTAAACTTGAAATCGTAAGCTTATTATTCGAATATTCCAATGGATATAAAGTGGACACAGAACTTGTTATTCATTATACACCCATGAAATTCCTATAAGAACCCTTCCATAAGCTTTCCATGTCTTTGTTTATCACTTCATGAGCTCCCAGAAACCCCATGAACCAATTTATACCATCTACCCCCTTAACTTCTCTCTACTCAAGATTTTAGGCCTCACACGACATCTTCCTAGTCATATGTTGTAACAACTCAAGTTGTTACCGTAGCTAATTAGGACTAATCATAAGTCTTAAATATAATTATAAGTGCTAATTAAGTCAATTGGAGTTAACCTCTAAGACCTAGTCCAAATCAGGAGTCAAATGGATCGAATCATGATTTCTAGAAATTCAGAAACCTTAAAATTTGACCTATCTAAATTGACCTCGGATCGAAAAACGGACACCACCATTACGTTTATTGACCCCAAATTAACTTGGGGTGAAGTTTTCGTGTCAATCAGAAGTCGTCGAAATTTTGACGAATATTTTAATAATAAAAATACCCCGGAAATCGAGGAAGCAAATACTCGTCGGATCGAAAATCCGACCTCTCCATTGCGTTCCTCACCCCTCAATTAGCTAGGAAAAATATGTTCAAAATTTTTGAAAATTAAAAAAAAAATATTATTTTAATACTTAACGGCGTGTCGTTAAGTATTTAACTTATCGTCGATTGTAGCTGACGGCGCTGTCTATCCAGACGGTGCCCTCGCAGCCATTGGATCGGGCCTGGATCATACGGCTACGGAGCCGTCAGTCCTCGACGGCTCCGTCCCGTGTGCCACGCGGCGCTCCACCGCCCCGCGCGGCCAAACGGTGCCTCCCTCAGCCTCGGCGAGGTTGCCGTCTCCTCCTTTAAACCCCCGGCAACTCGACGGGCTCCGGGTTAGCGAAACCGGAGCCCGAAGTGACCTCCCGACCTAAGCCGAGCCCCGGATCGTCCGCAGCCGTCCGAACCAGGTACCCCCGATTCCCCCTCTCTTCCATTTGATCGCCATTTCAACACTTGATAATTGTAGATGATAGGTTGGATTGTCGATCCATCGGACCTGATCGGATTCAATCAGGTCCGATCGACTCAAATCAAGGCTTAAAGCCTCGGGCCAAACTGTGGTGGCCGCCCCCAAATCACCCGGATTAGGAGGTGGTCGTCACTTTGCAAACCCTCACTTAACATTCAGATTAAGGAATGAACCTTCTTAATCAAATGTCAAGGGAGGATATGCCTTAATAAGCAAAGAGTAGCAACAGAAACAATCACTTAAATGAGTATACTATAATTTATCAGAGTGCGGAAGAAAAATAAGAGTAACATTCATACAAGCCAGATAAAAACTGTACAACTCAGAATACATAAGCATGAAAAGTAAAGCAGTTAGATCCTGTATTATTATAAAATGATGATAAAGTTTATGCAGTAAAAGAGTAAAGTCTCTTATATCATCACAATATCAGACAGTAACTAATGATCTTCTCCTTTATGCTCCTCCTCCTGTACCGGATCTCCAGAAGGTCCCACAACCTCGAACAGCTCAGAATTTACCATTGTCGGTTTCACAATGGTAGGGTCCCAGCCAACAAAAGAAAAATCTAGTTAGACAAAAAGTCTAAGTACATTTTAGGCTATAAATTGTTAATTTTTAATGATATCACAATACTAAGCAACATAGGAGCAGTAAGCATTAAGGAAAGGTAACAAAGTTAAAATTAACATAATTATAACTTAACAAGATGTGAGGTAAGCACATACCTCAATTCAAGCTACAGAAAAGGTCAAGTAATACATAAAGAAATCTACTAAAGACAAGTGAAACTTCTAAGTATATGATCAATATAAAACATGCTACTTTTATAATTAATCTGAAAGTATGGAGTTGAAAGTAAAGATCTAGCATCATAACATGCCAATAGTAAAAATAACTGCTGAAAGATAAAAATGAATGTTCAAAGCTGTGAGTACAAAGGAACTGCAAAAAATGAAAATATAGCAGAAGGTGTACTATAATTTAAGATAAGTAGGAACTGCAGAAAATAAAAATATAGCAGAAGGCGTACTAAACTTTAAGACAAGTAAGAACTGCAGAAAATGAAAATATAGCAGAATGCATACTGAACTATAAGACAAGTAAGAACTGCAGAAAATGAAAATATAGCAGAAGGCGTACTAAACTTTAAAACAAGTAAGAACTGCAGAAAATGAAAATATAGCAGAATTGAACTGATCTGTAAGGTAAAAGCGAGCCAAAACTGTAAAGTAAACAAAAAGACAACTGCAAAGTGACTATAATACAAATGAAGTAACTGAAAAGTAATTACAAATATGAGATATTCTTACTTAGTCTTGCCACCAGTAAAGTCCATCTACTTATCTAGAAAAGTAGTCCCAGATTCCATTTGAAAAGTAACTACTAAACATCTGAAAAAGTAGTCCCAGATTAAAGTTAATTCCATCAAAAAATACTGTAAATCATCTGGAAAAGTAGTCCCAGATTCACTAGGAAAGTAGTCCTAATCATAAACAACCAGTATTTGGAAAAGTAGTCCCAGATATACTAGGAAAGTAGTCCTAGTCAGAAATAGCAGGCACTAGGAAAGTAGTCCTAGTTCAGAATCACAGGCACTAGGAAAGTAGTCCTAGCCCAACAGTTATCCTACAGGCACTAGGAAAATAGTCATAGCCCAAAACCACTCTGAAGTAAAATCATACTACATGGCAGACTAAAAAGACATATCTCCTCAAATTTAGTAAAGCTATTTTCCATCAAATTTCCTTCTAACAATATGAAATGCCATATGAATATAATCAATATAGAAATAATCCTCTAATGCAATGTATCCAAATGTAAAGAAGTCCAAAGCAAAGGGAAGCATAGCATACAATATTCAATGAATATACATAGCACTAAACAACATTTGTGATATCACCTTGTTTTCTATTTAAGATATTCTAACTACTCTAAGTTACATAATATTCAGAATCCTCAATTCCTACACTGTCTATAACTTAGAATAATGAAACTATAAGTTAAACATAATTAGGATTGGCCATATCCTAATTATAACTGAATCAAAGTCGCCTATAAAGTTAAATAAGTAAAATCAATCATCCTAAGTTATTATTTTATAAATCCCAAACCAAATCTTGATTAGCCAAATCAAGATTTAAAGGATTAAGAATCAAATCCCAAAGAATGAAATTTAATTCTTAATCATAAGGCTATCCTAAAGAACTAAGGTTTATTCCCATCTCTCAGATTAAATGTTAAGGCAAATCCTATTGAATTAATTCACATTCAATAGGATAGATCTCTAATCCTAATTCTAATATTAAAGGATCAAATAATCAATTAATAAACTATGAAAAATCTAATAAACTAGTAAGACAAAGGTTTCACCTTAATGAGTAACCCATTTTACCCATTAGATGAATTTTAATCTAAGATCTAATCCTAATCTTAGGAATTAAGGCTCTTAGATACTAAGAGTATCACTCAGACACACATCATAACTAAAGTTATAAGACCTAAAGGATAATCTAAGAAGTTCAAAGGAATGGAGAAGAATTCATCTTTACTTAAAATTTTCACTTAAGGCTAAATTTAGGGGTTTCCTTTTAATATCTAATTTAAGGCTTAGAATTATTTAAATTATAGTTTAAATCACTTTAATTATTATTTGATATGATTTAGAGATGAAATCAGGTCTTAAATTCATTAAACCCTAATTTTGGGCAAAAAGACCGCTTTGCCCCTTACTTAAGGGTCTAAATCTCATCTTTGTGAATTAGGGCTGTATTTTGGATTTTAATAAAATGGAATGATTACTTACTGTCTAATATGAGTTTAGACAGTAAGTTCATTAATTTTTGTTAAGGATTAAACCTTATAAGGTCAAATTAATAAATTTAACCTATAAGAATAATTTAGTAATTTTACCTTAATGACACCTAAATTTTATGTTAGTTTACTATAGGTTATGCCCTAAGATTTCCATAAAACTTAAAATTATTGAATTATGATGTGTATTGGCTAAGTTATAGCCAATACAAGTTCTAGGGTTTAAAGGGTAATTAAGGAATCTTAATTAAGGGTCAAAAATCCTAACTTTGTCATTTGGTGTCCAAATTGAATAATTTTAGTGGCTGAATGTCACAATTGATCAATTGATTCTAATGACTAGTGGTAGGTTCAATTTGGACTCTATTTGGCTAAGTTATGACCTATTTAGGGATTAGGGTGATTAGTGAGTGATTAGTGAAATTAATCACCTAATCATTAATCCAACCCTACAGTTAGGTTCTAATTGGTTCTAGGAGTTCTCTGAAATTTAGTTTGTCCAATTTGGATTATTAAATAATATTCACTAATCAAGTTTTAGGGTAATTAGAGGTGATTAGCAAATCTAACTGTTGAATCCTAAATATTTTTGTAGATCTCTATAGATTAGGTTTTGCTGATCTAAATTGGTGTTTGGATTACTTAATTTGGAGCTAAGATGACCAACTTATGGTCATTTGAAGTTCTAGGTCAACTTAGGCTAATTAGGGTTAGGTCCTAAATGTCATTAGGCTCAAACTAATCCAAACAACAAGATTGACCCTACTAAAATATTCCTTAGGATTTTGTGAGTATTTTAAGACCCATATTGGGTATGTTTGGATTAAGAGTTACAAAGTTATGATGGTTTGATGTTTTGTAACATTATTTGAATTTAAATCTTACCCTAAAATATCACTATATAATATATTGCTTCTATTGAAATTTGATTAGTATCATAATATTCTACTAATTTTACTGATCAAATTGATATATAATATTGCAGCATTTGGATCATTGGGTTGAAATCTACAAGTGTTTAAAGTTTGCCAATTAATTGATTAATTAATTAAATCAGATTATATTAATATTACTATGTGAATTTAGTTTAACAGTGCTACGTGGCAGCCTCTGACAGTGCCACGTGTCATGTGGGCCCACTGCCCAGTCACCCAAGCCGACTCAGCCCTCCCGTGGGGCCCACAGTGCCACGTGGCAGCCTTTGGCAGTGCCACGTGTCCAGTGGGGCCACAGTTTGTTAATTTAAAATTAGTTAATTACTGTTAGTGATTAATTAAATATAGTTAGTGGTTAATTAAATTAGGGTTAGTGTTAATTACTTTTGAACAATAACTTTTATAATTAATTAACTGAATTTAGTAATTAAGAGATTAATTAGGGTTAATTAAATATTAATTTAACCTTAACAATAATTAGAATACTTAATTATTATTAAACAATAAAATATAATTAATTATTCTTAATTAGGTATTAATAAGTAATTAAGATTAATTAAATAATAATTAGTACTAATGACTTTGTTACAGTAAAATAATAATAAATATAATTTAACTAATTAATTAATGGATTAATTAATGTTAATTAATAATTAAGCCTAATTAATCACAGATTAATTAAAGATTAATAAATTCAGAAATTATATAAATAAACTTTAGGAATGAATAGTAAAATCATTTAATTTGAATAAATGAATAGTAAATTAATTCAAATTATATTTTTGAATAGTAAATCTTAAAAGTTTAATAACTTTTTATAGGATAATCCAAACATAGTCAATATAGGTCTTAAAATACTCAAAAAAATGTAAGGAATCAAATAACGTAATGTAAAAATTTATTTCAGGGTATGTATAATGAGGTAACATTTTAGGACCTCTTTAGAGCCTCATAATTTTTTACCTAGTTATCAGAACATAGTCAATATGGGTCTTAAAATGCTCAGGAGAGCGGCCCCATCACTGTAGTAGTATTAGTTTTCCCATTCTGATATCAGGACAAAAAGTCAACCCTAAAAATCTCAGTGAAAAATGACCAAAATGCCCCTATACTTCAAACAGCCATAACTTAGTCAAATCAACTCCAAATTGGAAAATTCAAGATGCTAACTAGCTTAGAATTTCAATGTCATCAATAAACTGAAAGAATACTTAGGATTTGAACCCTAGGAATTTAGGTAAATGACCAAATTACCCCTGACCTTATTTTGGTCATAACTTGACCATTTCTCGTCCAATTAGGCGTACTTACTATCTATCTTCAAGCTAGACAGTAAGGAATGAGTTGGAACTAAGAGAATTCAATTCTGACCTATAAGTCAAAAGTTGACTTTTGACCCTTAAAGTAGGGGCAAAATGATCATTTTGCCCTAAGATCAAGTACCCCTACCCTTTAGTTAACATTCCAAAACACTAAAACTAATGTTATAATCCTTTTAGTGACAATAATTGAGTGAAATCAATCATTAAGTCAGATTCTAGCGATCTCTCTAAGTCTTAACACTACACTTTAAGGACCCCTTTCCTGAGACTAGGACTAGATCATAGGTTATAGTTCATTCTTTTGGTAAAATGGGTTACCCAATGGGTGAAACCTTGGTTTTGCTAGCTTTCAGACTTTTCTTTTATTTTACAACTCATTCTGATTATTTTGTCTTTTAACTTTAGATTTAAGATAGGAGATTCATCCTATTAATTTTGATTACTTAATAAGATTTGCCATAACTAGTAGATCACTTATAGAATAAAACCTAGAATTTAGGTCTTATCCTTTTTGGATTATGTGATTAAACCTAAATCTCGTAGTGTTTAATCCATAATCTATAGGGTTAGAAGATCTTGATCAGATCTTAGTTAAAACGTCTAAATTCACAAAACTAGGACGTATGATTTATTGATTTAACTCGTAGTCGTCTATTTGATTGAACTAGATTAGAACCTGATCAGTTCTAATCCTTTTTAACTTATAAGGATGAGTTTCTGAGTTACACTCGATAATTAGAAAATGGTGATCCTGAACTTGTGTAACTTGGAATAGTTAGAATGGTTAAGTAGAAAATAAATGATATCACAATGTGTAGTAGAGTCCCTTGCTTCTATTTGATATTTTGTTGCTACACGTTCCTTGTATTTTTATGCCTAAACTTCTTGAGCATATCATATAAGATCTTTGATGCATAAATAAAATGTTAGAAAAACATGGAGACTCCTTAGATTCCTTGTGAAAATATTAAAGTGATTAATGAAAAGATAATAGTTATATGAGTTGCCTCTCAAATATGTCCTTATTACCTAGCCTCCTTATGTCGCAAGGGGAAGGACTTGTTTTGATGTGTGACTAGTTTACTAGCCTCCTTATGTCGCTAGGGGTACACCGTTGGTGCCTTAGCCATACTGGTGTAAGGTTGCCTTGTATGCTTAGTTTACTAGCCTCCTTATGTCGCTAGGGGCATACAGTTGGTGCCTTAGCCATACTGGTGCTAAGACCCTTCGCTTGCTTTGTGTGCTTATTTGCCTAGCCTCCTTATGTCGCTAGGGGTATACAGTTTTATGACTTAGCCGTGATAGTGCTAAGCTTCTTGATATTCGATGGGCTAAATTAGCTCTTTTCTGTATGGCAGTCGATGCACGGATATTTATATGCAGTTATGTTGTTTTGTTTACTTTTCAGCATTTTTATGCATTCAACTTCTTCTTTGTACTATTTTTATATATATTTAGGATGCTAGAATCTTGCCGCTATTTATACTTACCACTGCTGAGTTATTTTATTTTAATTGGCATGTTTCTTTTGATCACCAGTATGTTTAGAGTGTAGCATTTTTCTTACTGCACTTGTTTAATTATGTATATTTATATGCCTTACCTTGTTTAACTCGCATGTGAGGCATGTCTTAGCCTCTCCTTTGCTTAAGTTATAAATAATGATTTACAGCTTTCCCTTTTTCTTTTGTACTGCTTGCTGCTCCTTTATATATATTGTTGCCTAGAAGTTGTAGAATGGTGATATTACATAACACATAAAACTTATCAGCTTAAGATGTACTTAGACAATTGTCTAACCAAATTTTTCTCTTTTTTTTGGCTGGGGCCCTACATTGTGAAACCGACAATGGCAGACCCTCTTCAGTTAGATGAGCAGGAGTTATGAGTGGAGCCATACCCAGAGGAGGAGCCCGTGGAAGAAGCTGCTATTTAGCCCTTTTAGTTTATATGTGAGGATGAGTGTATTTACACTTTCTTTTATTATTTGAAACTTTAAAATGATGTAATAATACAGGTACTGGTGACTGCATATTTAGATTTTATACTTATGTTCTGAGATATTTCTCTTTATATTTATATTGTGATGCTTGGATGATTTATATTAAAAAATCGCTTATGCACTCTGTATGTCTACTTTGATAGTGACTGAATGTTGATTCTATGCTTACTCCTTCCCTTATTAGGTGGATTGTGGATTTCATCCTAATCCAATTATAAGTGAAGGGTTAGCTAGAGTGACACACCGCCCCTTAGCTTAATCTTGTGGATTAAGGGGTGGGGCGCCACATCTGTTGAGTTGCCGTCACCCTGTTGATGGGGGTTAAATTGGTAGGATTGTATATATGATTTGAAATCCTTCCAAAAGACTTTTGGTGGATCAAATGATATTTTATTGACAAAAAACTTGAGAAGGATGTTGTGGTGGATGTTAGAAATTTGTAAGATATTGTTTTATAGGATTTGATGGTCTTTTGGGAGAGTTATAGATAGCGAAGTGAGATGAGGGCATACTTTGCATATGTTTTGTAGAAGGAATGTTTGAAGGCCAAAACAGAAGCAGATATTGGTGAAACAAGATGGAGATGAAAGCTACAAATAGAAAATAATAAGAGAAATAAAATGTAACACTAAGATTATCCTCACCTTGGGTCTTTGAAGGTTATGCACACCTTTAAGACCTTACCGAAAAGAAGTTTCTTTGGTTATCCATATTGAACAAGCTCTAAAGCTAATATTTTTGTATTATCATTCAAGTGTCCTCAAAATATGGTTTATATAAGATATAAATGGCATCACATTCTAATTATAACATAACAATTCTAATAATGGCAATAAGGTTCCATTACAGTTCTCCGGGTGACTTCTTATATTCCTAGTGCAAGCATAATAAAAATAATCTAAAGATAAATATGAAAATAATAAAATAAAAAAGCCAAAATACATAAATGATATAGGTTCACAATCACAGCCTATTATTGCTTAATAATCTCCTTCAATCTTCTAAGTAAGCTTGTGTCATCACACACTCTCATGTAGGCCTTTGTGCTGCATTAAATTTTCCGCCACCACAAGAACTCTGCTCTGTAGAGTTTAACTCCACATAATCATCTAGGAGATCATAGTAAAGCTTTTATATTTCCTCATAAGTCAGCCAATTCAAGTGAGGATCAAGAGGTCCTCAAATCCTTGATTACTCTATATAAGGTTGAATTTTCATTTATCTATCCTTTAGCACAATTTTAGGTTACTATCATATTACTTAGACCTATTGAAGCTCAAGGTTCTAAGATTTGCATTTAGTTTAGTCCTTAGACCATTAAAAGGGACCCAATAATTTTTCCTCCTAATAGACTATCTTAAGTCCCTTCTTAAATGGGAGTGGGCTAATAATGCCTTATTGACCATATCCCAAGCTTAGTGAGACCCTAGTAAGGGTTAAGTCAACTTTGGTCAAATATAAGTTGACCAAATCCATGGGTATGTTTATGAGGAGTAGCTTCCTTGAAGAATTCTTAAGTACCCTTTTGTCTAGTCTAAAAGTTTTCTTTATGATCTTAGGGTTGCATGGCATGGCCTCATATTATTATACTCATAATTTGGCCATTTTTAAGCTTCCCTTAAGTTAAGTATAAATAATGATTATTTAAGAGCAAGATTATTAGCTAATAATGACCCTTAAGTGGCAAAGTTCGTCATTAAGGGTCTATGTAAGGGTCACTCAACACATAAGGGTCTTGATTTGTGGCGGTCGCCACTTAATCAACTAGGATTAAGTTTTAAGGCTTAGCAATCCGTCACTTAGCCTTAGATTATAATTTTAAGGCTTAAGGAAACTTAAACTTAAATTTTGGGCAAAAAGATTATTTTGCTCATACTTAAGGGTTCAAAATTAACTTTATAAATTAGAATTTCAAATTAAAATTTATTGATAGTAAAAGGTTACTTACTGTCTAAGATGAAGATAAACAGTAAGTACACCCAAATCGGATAAGGATTAATTCCAATGAGCTATAATTAAGATTTTAGCTCATTAAAGGCAATTTAGTAATTTTACTAAGTGAAATTCTAAAACATTTAGTTATAATATTGTTGTTTATTTTCTAAAGATTCCATTGAATCTAAAATTGCTGAATTCTGATATCAAATGGCCAAATTACGGCCAAAATAAATCTAGTATTCAAAGATGTAAATTTAGGGTTTTCTAAAAGGGATAAAAAATCTAACTTTTCTATTTGAAGTTCAAATTCAGTAAAATTAGTTATTATAATTTCCTTATAACACACTTAGTACTTTAATTGGGAGTATACCCAATTTGGACTCTATTTGATTAAGTTATGACCTAATTATGGTTAAGAGTAATTAGTGAAAATAGTCACAAAATCACAAAACCAACTACACCACTAGGTTCTATTCTACTCTAGGAGCTATTAGAAACTTAAATCACTCAATTTGGATTACTAGATGTGCTAATATTCACTAATCATAATTTAAGGTGATTAGGGCTAATTAAAGAATCTAATCACCAAAACCTAAATATTTTATAATAATGATCTACACATTCTCCTGATTAAAATAACATATTGGATGACTTAATTTGGAGTTCAATTGATAAAATTATGGTCAATTGAAGATTCCAAGAAATTAGGGTAATTAGTGAGGGATACTAAAAGTGATTAGCCAAAATACACTCCAATAGGGAAAATAATACTATCATAGCACTCTTGAGAATCTCCTGATTAAAATGAGACTCATATTGGTTATGTTTGGAGTAGTATGTGCAAAGTTATGGGCGATCAAAGTTTGGGGGCAATTAGGGAATTTATTTGGGATCCTAAATATCACTAGGTGAAATATACATCCAATTGAAAAATAGGCAATGTCATAATGATCCTCTAATTTTATTGATCAATATAACATATAATATTGCTATATTTAGATAAGTGGATTAATTCTTATGAATGTTTAAAGATTTACATTTAAACTATTAATTCAATAATTTAATTTAACTGATTTAATTAGCTAATCACCATTCTTAAATTATCTAGCAGCTGCGAGTCCCATAGGAGATTCGACAGGAATGAGAGGCGGGATAGGTGGGTGCCACAGATCAGACTGCAGTGGAAGCAGGACTCGCGATTTTGACTACGGACGGGCCCAATATACTTGACCGCAACCGAAATCCGAGCGTCAACAGATCGGTCAGTATTAAAGTGGGTTGGGCCGAAATGAACCCGCCCGACCCGAGGAGCTCCCTCTTCATCCAAATAGACGATCAGATGGCTAACTAGGGTTCCATGAGGCTCGACCACCAGGGAGTTCTAGGGAACGAGCCGCATGCCAAATTGACGGGCTCGTCGAGACCTAGCCGACAAGCTTGAGACTTCCATCGGAGGTTGACTGAACAACCAATGGCTTGATGCCCTAATATCGGGCAAGACACACCATCGCACTCAAAACCAATCGATGAAGAGATAAGTTATAATCAGGCTCAATCGAGCCCGAATTGGGACTGAACAATTCATTTCAATTGATGATTGACAAATGTAAAATCATTAAATAGAAATTACAATAATAAAAAATAGGGTTTAGTACCTTGTTGGGTTCAACATGTTGAGTTCGCAGGGGGGGAGAAATACAC
The DNA here is from genome assembly GCA_016760335.1 of Gastrodia elata. Taxonomy (NCBI): domain Eukaryota; kingdom Viridiplantae; phylum Streptophyta; class Magnoliopsida; order Asparagales; family Orchidaceae; genus Gastrodia; species Gastrodia elata. The sequence goes on from CM028677.1 coordinate 42,190,420, forward strand.
ACCGATCAAAGAGCTTCCAAGATTGCAATTCAAAGAAAGAAGAAAGCCTCCTTTTATTTTGAATGCATCTCGGTGCGATAGGGCGGTGGACGACCCTGCACACGGCAGTGAGTGATGCGTGCCCGCCTGAGCGACACGAGCAGGCCCGTGCTTGCAATGCGAAGGGGACGAACGAACGACCGTCGAATCAGATCCTGAGATCCGATCGAACGATCCATAGGAGACTAACGCTTGAGCGACAATGTCAAAGGGAGCTGATGTTGTCGCTTAACAGGAAATAATAATAATATTTACTAAATAATATATTGATTTCCCTAATTAATTTTATTAGTTAATTTGCATTCCATAATTTCTAATAAATTATCCTTAGCTAATTAAGAGGTGAGGAACGCAACGGCGAAATCAGATTTTGGTTTTGAGGAGTATTTAGTTTTCTCATTTTCTGGGGTATTTTAAATATATTAAAATATATTAAAATATTTGATGAAAATCTAACGACTTCCAAATGCTTCCAAAATATCCCCTTTAGCTAATTTGGGGGTGATGAATGCAATGATGAAGTTAAATTTTTGATTTGAAGTCAATTTAGATAGGTCAAATTCTAGGGCTCCTAAAATTCTTAAAATCAGGATTTGATCTATTTGACTCCTAATTTGGATTAGGTCTTTGTGGTGAACTTCTAATGACTTCATTAGAGTACTAGAATCAAAATCAAGACTTAGTTTAGTCATAATTAACTAGAGTAACAACTTAGGTTATTACAGACTCCCCCACTTAAGAATGATGTCATCCTCGACATCACTCAAGTGGAAAGAATAATGCAGAATTTAATATATTGAAATTGAAAGGATCAGGAGATAAGAAGTACTGTGTTAATGAGATATAAATATTTAAGATGCATGACCGCTTTCTTTTCCCAAGCAGCTTCATTTCGTGAATGATTTTTCCATTGAATCTTGACCATATGAATATAACAGTTTCTCAGCTGCCTTTGATCGTGAGCTAAGATTTTGATTGGCCCTTCGACATAAGAGAGATCTGGCTGGAGGGACACGGCTGGAAGTTGAATGAGATTCGAAGGATTCTGAAGACATTTCAATAATGATGAGATATGGAATACATTATAAACTGCAGAAAAGTTTAATCTATATGCAGTGGAGCCTATCTTCTCTAAAACTTCCAAAGGGCCGACGTAATGAGGACTGAGTTTCTTAGCTACACCAAAATGGAACACTCATTTCATAGGACTAACCTTAAGATAAGCAAAATCTCCATAATTGAAATCTAGAGGATAATGGTGAGCATCATGATATTTGCTTTGACGATCTTGCGCTGCTTTAATCCTCAACTAGATTAATTGCACCTTTTTATTTATTTCACCAACCAGATCAGATCCATAAAGCTGAACGCTACCAGTCTCAGACCATGCAAGTGAAGTGCTACATTTTCTGCCAAATAATGCTTCATATGGTGCTATGTTAATACTTGCTTGATAGCTATTATTATAGGCAAACTCTACAAGAGGAATGTGGTATTCCCAGGAACCACTAAAATCCAAAATGCATAGACGCAAGAGATCTTCAAGAATCTATTTAATCCGCTCTGTTTGCCTATCAGTTTGTATGTGGAAGGCGGTGCTCATGGCCAAGGTAGTACTCAAGTCTTTATGCACTGCCTGCCAGAACTTATAGGTGAATCTACTATCATGATCTGAAATGATTGACCTCGGGATACCATGGAGTTTGAAATTTTCTTTAATGTAAAGCTTTGCCAATTTTCCCACAGAATTAGTCTGTCGCATTGGAATAAAATGGGCTGACTTGGTCAGTTAATCAACTATGACCCAGATAGAATCAGCACCAAATCCTATTTTGGGCAAACCCATAACAAGGTTCATGGAAATATCAAACCATTTTCATTCTAGGTTAGCTAGAGGAAGAAAACTCCTCTAGGCCTATCAAGGCTGCAAGCATGACATTTTGCCACAAATTATGCTACACTCTTTTTCATGCTAGGCCACCAAAATGATTTCTTCCAGTCTTGATACATTTTAGTGCTCCCAAGGTGAACATGATATCCAGAATTATGGCCTTCTATAAGAATCTCATGATGCATGAATTTGGGAATCCATAAATGATTACCTTGATAAATTACTATCCCATACATCTACAAATCTTGACAGCAACCACCTTCATTATCCACTTTGAACTTTAAATATTCATCATCCTTAGTTTGAGAGATGGAAACATCTCTATGAAAGGTGGGCTCTGCATTAATATTGGTTAATATGGAGCTTAATAGATCACCATGCACTGAAACAATTTCTAACTTTCAAAATTCATCTTCTAGTGAACTTGTAGCAATCATAGCTCATAGTGTAGCACGATGACTGAGGGCATCTACTATAGCATTCGCTTTATCAGGGTGGTATTGAATGTCCAAATCATAGTCACTAATTAGCTCCAGCCATCTCCTTTGATGGCAGTTCAATTCTTGTTAGGTGAAGATGTACTTCAGACTTTGGTGATCAGCAAAAATAGAATATTGAACTTTATATAAATAGTGATGCCAAATTTTCAAAGTAAAGATCACTGCGGCTAGTTCCAGGCCGTGCACAAGATAATTCCTCTCAGTGCTGTTTTAATTAACACGAAGCATACGCAATAACTTTCCCTTTTGCATCAGAACACACCCTATACTGGTTCTGGAGGCATCAGTATAAACTTGATAGTTCAAGCTTTCCTTAAGTAGAACTAGTACCAAGGCAAAGGAAAGTGCATCCCTTAAAATTTGAAATGCTTCTTCATAATTTGAAGTCCAATTAAATGGAATAGCTTTCTGGATCAGTCTGGTTAAAGGAGAAGCAATCCGAGAGAAGCCTTTAACAAATTTTGTGTAGTAGCCTGCTAATCCCAAAAAACTTTTGATGTGTGTTACTGACTTTGGTTGTACCCAATCTTGGATAGCACTAATTTTTTGTTGATCTACATGAATTCTTTGAGCATCCACTACACGGCCCAAGAAGGCTACGGAACTTAGCCAAAATTTGCACTTATAGAAGTTTGTGTATAACTCATGATCATTCAAAGTTTCCAATACTGCCCTTAAGTGAAAATTCTTCTAGGATTTTAGAATAGATGTGGATCATCAATGAAAACAATAACAAATTTATCTAAATAATGTTTTAGTACTCGCTACATCAAGTCCATGAAAATTGAAGGAAGACATCACAAGAAATTCATAGTGTCCATAACATGTGCGAAATACTATTTTCTCAACATCTGAATCTTTCACCTGCAGTTGGTGATATCCTGATCTCAAATCAATCTTTGAGAATGCAACCGCACCAGATAACTGGTTGAACAAATCATTAATTATAGAAAGTGGATATTTGTTCTTAATGGTAACTTTGTTCAATTCCCTATAGTATATGCATATCTGCATAGTCCCATCTTTCTTTTTGATAAATAGAACTGGTGCTCCACAAGGAGACATGCTCGATTTAATTAAGCATTTATTCAAAAGCTCCTGCAATTGCTTGTTAAGTTCTTGCAACTCTTTAGGAGCCATTCTATAAGGTGCTTTAGAAATTGGCTGTGTTTCGAGAATTAGATTGATCAGAAATTCTACTTTCCCTACTGGAGGTAGACCTAGCAAGTCTTCAAAAAATACATCAGCAAATTCCTTAACAACTCTGATATCAAAAAGCAGAACACCTTCTTTACTATTGCCCAACATAGTGACTAAGAATGCCATACAACCCTTATTTACTAGCATTTCTACTTTGATTGCATTGATTAATGAGATTTGGGTGTTAATCCTTCCTACAAAGGTTTCAGAAGCATCAAGAGATTAAAGGGTGATCTTCTTCTGCTGGCAATTTATTGTAGCATTATGCGCACAGAGCCAATTCATACCTAAGATGATATCAAAATTTGCTATAGGCAGGATTATCAACTTAGCTTGGGATGTTTTCTTATTTAAAGGTACTTGTAGATTGTAGAACTTGGCTGTGCTGAGTTGGGCTCCAGAAGAAAGTCCAACATTTAAGATTATAGCCATCTTATAAAAGGGTAAATTCAAATTCTTGACAAAACTCTCGGATATAAAAGAATGATTGACTCCCATATCAAATAATATATTGCAGAGGTTGTCATTAATCCAAATTATTCCTAAATTGATCATACTCAGCAATAATTAATTCAAATTACTTAATGCTAAAATAAAAATTCATGATTGAATATATGTACCTGATACAATATTATTATCTTCAGTTGTTTCCAATGGGGTAAGTGTATAAACCCTAGCAGGTCCTGTGGGATTTTTGTTATAGACCTATTTTTGAGGAAGTTTTGTCATGCTAGGTTGAGATGTAAGACCTCCTTTTTTCCTTGGAATTGGATTTGCAGATTGTGCAAGAGTCATGATTGCCAGCTATTGGTGTCTATTATTTACTGAAGTTGGATTGAAAATATGATTGCGCCTAGGACAGTCAATACGAGCACCATCCACAGTTTCATCATAGTTGCATTGCTGAAAGAAGTGGCCTTGCTGCTAGAAGTGTAGCAGCATTGCTTATTATGGTAGCACTTCCCAAAAGGATGGGGCTTCGTGCATCCATTGTATGGATCGAATGATGTGGAAGCCTATTCCATCTGATATACCTTCCTTGAGCGAAACCTAGCTCTTTTAGAATTATTATCCCTATTGGATGATGAGTTGAATGTCCTCTTGTAGTCCCTTTGGAACTGATGCTGATCTACTACGTGAGCTGTTTCAATTAATTCAGTAAAATTAGACAGCGTTAACGACACAACGTGATCTTTTATCGTATCACGTGACCCATTCAAAAACTGGAGCCAATGAGTATCTTCAGTTTGTACCATATTAGGTGCAAATCAAGCTATGCCCCAAAATTCTAATTCATATTCAACTAGAGGATGGTTTCCCTGCTTCAGTCTAAGAAACATATCTCCCAAATTATTTTGCGCTGAGGGAGAAATGTATTCCGCTCTGAATGCTTCAACGAATGAATCCCAAGGAATATCCTCGATATGGTAGCCGATGAACAACATATTTCGGATATTATCCCACCAATATTCGGCCTCATCTTGAAACATGTGGTTGTCAATCTAATGGCTTCAGAATCTGGACATTTGATGCTTGCCAAAATTTTCTCAACAAACTTCAACTAGTTGGCTATGTCCATTACTGAGATACTCCCATTAAAAGTAGAAGTTCTTAATCAGATAAAATTGTGTAAGAGTCCATATGTTGACTAGTAGTTTTGTTGGGGAAGATAATATGGTGTAGGGGCTACAGATGCTGGTGAAAGATTACTTTGCATTGCATATAACCTTTCTAGCCTCTTAGATTATCTGACATTAATTTCTACTAAGGTTTTAACTATTTTCAGACATGCATTGAGTTCAGAATAAGTACTGCAGCATGGGTTGAAGATGATTGCCCATAATTCATATTGTACCTAAGTTTAAATAAAATGATATTCTTTGAGAATTCTAAGAAGAGCTAAAATAGACGAGTTTATTTTATTGCTTATTTCAGATAAAATATACAATAAGAAAAAGTACATTATAGATCATAAACTTATTCACTAAAACATTTATTTAATATATTCTATCGAAAAGGCGAGACATAAGTCTTCAAAAGTGACTTCATGACGTTCTCTTCTTCGCATACGAGTTTGTTCCCGAAAGGTTTTGACCCACCATTCTTCGGGTGATTTTGAAGCAGGAGGGATACTAGTGTTGACTCGAATATCATCGGGGCACTCCATTGCCTCGAGAGTGAAGCTCACATGCTTTAACCACTCGGTTAAAGCAGGAATGTCAAACCCTCTGAAGATGGCGTGTTGAAATATCTGATCCAACACTCGTACTCTTTGTTCAAATACTCCTTCGACATGCCTTCCGTAATGTTGTTCAAATTGAAATTCAAGTTCCCATATGGATTCAAATTTTCTGAAGTAGTCCCAAACTAACATTCTCAAGTGTTTAAGTATCCTATAAGTTCAATAAAGTCCTATTAGTTCAGTTGAGTAGTTGAGTAGTTTATAGTTCTTAAGGTCCTTAATATATGAGTTTCTTATTTGAGCATTTTATCTTACTTATATCAGTATTTTTATTTATGCCTACTATTCTAAGTATTAGATTATGGTAATACGGATATTTTCAAGTAATTATTCAGTGACTGTATGACAGAAGAACAATCCTTTAGGTAAATAAGAATGCAAATTTCAATATGACACCTTATGGAGTTCTCTGATACCAACTGTGGTGGCTGCCCTTAATCAACTAGGATTAAGTGTTAGTCGTCACTCAGAAATCCCTCACTTAGCCTTAGATTATGATTTTAAGGCTCAATGATACTTAAACCTAAATTTTGGGCAAAATGATTATTTTGCAATTACTTAAGGGTATAAAATTCAACTTTATGAATTAGAGTTCCAAATTGAAATTTATTAATGGCAAAGGTTACTTAATATCTAATATAAATATAGACAGCAAGTACACCCAAATTATATAAGAATTAAGCCTAATGAGCTCTAATTAAGAGTTTAGCTCATTAATAGAAAATTTAATAATTTTACTAAGTGAAATTCTAAGCATTTAGTTATACTATTATTGTTTATCTTTTAAGGACTCATTAGAATCTAAAATTACTAAATTCTGATATCAAATGGCCAAAACAAATATAAAGCTCAAATATATAAATTTACGGTTTTTTGAAAGAGATCAAAAATCTAATTTTTCATTTGATGTCCAAATTTAACAAATTCAGTGGCTATAGCTTCCCTATAATACAATGAGTATTTTAACTGAGAGTGGACTCAATTTGGACTCTATTTGGTTAAATTATGATCTAATTATGGTTAAGGGTGATTAGTGAGTGATTAGTGAAATTAATCATAGAATCACAAAACCAACTATACCACTAAGTTCTAATGTACTCTAGGAGCTATTAAAAACTTAAATCACTCAATTTGGATTACTATATGTACTAATATTCACTAGTCATAATTTCGGGTGATTATGGCTAATTATATAATATAATCATCAAAACCTAAATATTTTTATAGTTTACTGATCTACACATTTTCTTGATCATAATAGCATATTGGATGATCTAATTTGGAGTTCAATTGATAAAGTTATGGTCAATTAAGGATTCTAAGAAATTAGGATAATTAGTGAGGGGTCCTAAAAGTGATTAGTAAAAATACACTTCTAATAGAAAAACTAATATTATCTGAGCATTCCTGAGGATCTCCTAATTAAAATGATACCCGTATTGGCCATGTTTGAAGTAGTGTGTGCAAAGTTATGGGTGATCAAAGTTTGGAGGCATTTAGGGAATTTATTTGGAATCTTAAATGTCACTAGGTGAAATATACATGCAATTAGAAAATAAATAGTGCCATAATGATCCTCTAATTTTACTGATCAAAATGACATATAATATTACTTTATTTGGATAAGAGGATTAAAACTTATGAATGTTTAAAGATTTACATTTAAACTATTAATTCATTAATTTAATTTAACTGATTTAATTAGCTAATCACCATTCTTTGATTAGCTAGCAGTTGCGGGGCCCACATCAGACTGCAGTGGAAGCGGGACTCGCGACTTCGACTACGGGCAGGACCCATATACTTGACCGCAACCGAAACTCGAGCGTCAACGGGTCCATCAGTATTAAAGCGGGTCGGGTCGAAACGAACTCGACCGACCCGAGGAGCTCCCTCTTCATGCGAATAGACGGTCAGAGGGAGAACTAGGGTTCCAAGAGGCTCAACCACCAGGGAGTTCTAGGGAATGAGCTGCATGCCAAATTGACAGGCTCGTCGAGACCTAGCCGATGAGTTTGAGACTTCCATCAGAGGTTGACTGAACAACCATTGGCTTGATGCCCTAATATCAGGCTAGATACATTGTCACTCTCAAAACCAATTGATGAAGAGATAGGTTCCAATTGGGCTCAATCAAGCACGAATTGGGACAAAACAATTCATTTAAATTGATGATTGACAAATGTAAAATCATTAAATTGAAATTGCAATGATAAGAAATAGGGTTTAGTACCTTGTTGGGTTCACAGGTTGAGTTCGTAGAGGGGGAGTAATATGCGCCGATCCGAGAGCTTCCAAGATTGCACTTCAAAGAAAGAAGAGAGCTTCCTTTGATTTTGAATGCATCTCGGTGCGATAGGGTGGTGGACGACACCTGCACGCGGCGGTGAGTGCCGCGTGCCCGCCTGAGCGACACACGCAGGCATGTGCTTGCGATGTGGAGGGGACGGATGAACGACCGTTAGATCGGATCCTGAGATTCGATTGGACGATCCATGGGCGACTAAATCCCGATGCAGATGGCGTCAAAGGGAGTGCACGGTGCCGTTTAATACAAAATAATAATAATATTTACTAAATTATTTAATTGATTAATTTTATTAGTTAATTTGCATTCCAGAATTTCCAATAAATCACCCTTAGCTAATTGAGAGGCGAGGAATGCAACGGCGAAGTCGGATTTTGATTTCGATGAGTATTTAATTTTCTCATTTTCTGTGGTATTTTAAATATATTAAAATATTTAACGAAAATCAAATGTTTCCAAATTCTTCCAAAATATCACTCATAGCTAATTTGGGGGTGATGAATGCAATGACAAAGTCGAATTTTTGATTTGAAGTCAATTTAGATAGGTAACATTCCAAGGCTCATAAAATTCTTAAAATCAGAGTTTAATCTATTTGACTCCTGATTTGGATTAGATCTTTGTGGTGAACTCCTAATAACTTAATTAGAGTACTAGAATCAAAATCAGGATTTGGTTTAGTCCTAATTAAATAGGGTAATAACCTTGGTTTTTACATGATTAGACCTAATTAAAATTTTTCTTTCATTAGGGTTAGCACAACCCAATATCTCATCAAGATGGGGTAAGGAAAGGCTTAGAGTTTTGAGCTTAAGCTTGAGTTAGCCCAAAGGAGGAAACCCTAGGATTTATTTCATTAATCTTCCAAATTTAAATCATGTAAGTCTAACAACGAGTCAACCTCATCCATAGAGTTATATTGTGGAAATGATTTATTTTAGGAAGTTTTTAGGTTCACACAGCCCATGGGTTAGTTCAAGTTCACACAATGCAAATTGAAAAGAGTCTTAAAATATTATCAACAAAATCCATTCAAATCTAGGCCAAGTTAAGCTAGGGATGGGTCAAATATATACATGATGCCATCCCTTGCTTAACTTGAGTGGGTCAATCCTATGATGAGTCAAACCTATCTTAACCTTAGTACCCAAGATTTTCACTTCCTTACTTGGATTTGGATGAGTTAGCCAAGTGGGTGCACCTAACCCAAGTCTACATTTGTTAGTCTAATTTCTTATGTGCTTTTTAAATGAGAAGAAAATGAAAATCAAGATAATCATACCTTGAGAGATGAAATCATAGTAGAAGCACCAGAATATTGAGAAGTTATGGGGTCAATGTGGGCCCAATAGTGTTTAGGCTAGCCAAGTTCTAAACCTAAAGTTTGGGCTTAACAAGTTTCATCCTTCTTCAAGGTGATGTTGAGTTTGAAACTTTAAAGGAAGAAGGGGGTTGTTTTAGCTCTATATATCTTTAAAGAAAGTGTAGAGCATGAGAGAAGAAGCTACCTACCAATTTTCAACTCCTAGGATGGACTATTCAATGTTTGAGGCATTAAACCATGAAGGTTGGCCAAAAAGGATACAGGGAAAAAATAAAGAATTATGCATTTGTGTGGTATCATAGTGTATAAAGGCATCCGTGGAAGCTTCCTTGGAGTCCAACACCATAAAAGATTAAGTGGAGAGGCTTGGGGTGCTATGACACTGTTAAACCATCTTGGGACAGGTCTTAGTTGAGAGGGGTGATACCCCAATTGCCATCATAACTGAAATATAGTTTTGATACTAATTGTGATAATCCAATATTAGATAAGGGGACTAATCCAGCATAGATTTACTAATTGCAGGACCTTATTAGACTATTTAAATTAGGTGCTATAATAATATTAAAATTCATCCAATATTTTATCATTAAGAGCCATAAAAGAAAAAAAAAATAGCATTTATCAATTCATCTTAACTTAATACTACAAAATATAAATCTATTTTTCATATACAATCTTTAAATTATTCATGATTTAATAAAATTTGAAAATAAAATAAATGAAATGGCTAAAATAAAAGCCTTCAAGTATTAATATCAACAACAAAAAGGGTTCCTTCATCAAACCATCTCATGCTCTTTGTCCTGATTTTGACCTGACATATGAAAGTGTCAGTGTTAAATAACATTGCTCTAAGTACCATTTGACTTCATTTTTTACATTTTTAAAATTAATTATACATATAATGTGCAAAAAAGAAAAAAATAAATAAAATATCTGGCAACATTAGCATTATTTATTTAAGCAAATGCTGCAACAACATTTGAAGAAAGCACATTTTTCATCCCTGCAAATAAATTATTAGAAAATATATACTATATTTTAGCATTTATACAACATTTTAAATGCTGCTCCAAGTAATCATGTTAAAATATATCACATGTCAACATATCATATATTAATGTAAGATAAATGTTTGATTTTTGCAAGCAATAGTCATTCTCTTATTTTTGCTAGGTAAAGTTGGATCTTGGGAATCAAAGCACATTTGCTTGGATATCATAATATGGGTTAAATATATCACTTTTCTCTCTCTATGTCTGCCCCCACATAGGTTGATGTATAGCTTCCTTATGTATCATAAAGTCATAGTAGCCCCATCTTAAGCATATATATGTACAATTCAGAAATATCCACCGTTTAGAACCCATGCAGAAAAATCTCAAGAATTTCATTAAAATTTTAATTTGTAACAATTTTATGACAGTAAAGTAAAAATCATCATAGCATATCAAAAGCATAAAAGTAGACTCAAATGCAGAGCTAAAGTAGCAATATAAAATCTATCTAAGAAAAGGGATACCTTGGTACCTCTTTCCCAATATGTACATCAAAGTGTATAAGAAGTTAAATGGATTTGCAAAAAAATTTTTGTTTCACTTTTATTATCATCCAAATTATTGGAAAATCTTTTTGTTACCAAATTTTATTTTATTTATTTGACAGTCATTTATTAAGAAATTCTATAATTTTAGACATCCATCATTACCTCTAAAACTTATAGTTGTAATTTTGAATAATATAGCTAAAAATAGAGATCCAATAACAATTTTTCATAAATCATAACATGGATTAAAGTGTAACGACCCAGTGCTAGATTAGATGTCGTGACCCAATACTGAGTATCATTGTAGTACTTAATACTGGATTAATATAACTTAACCCACTATTAAGTACTACAAGAGAAAAATGACCTATAAGATAGGAAACATAGATGCATTTTTATATAAAGATAAGAACATATATTACCAATACATTCATCAAAAAAATATTCGTCCCAGATAAATAAATAGAAAACTTCATACAACTAAGTTTACAATAATCCAAATAAAATAACTCTCCTCCTCACATGACGGAAAATAAAAGTAGACACTAATAAAGCTTTCAGGCATGCTCCTAATCCTTTAGCTCCTCTCGTAACACCTATTAGATCCACTCAAAGCTCCTGATCTATCGTATTTGGTGTTTAATACGATAGGGCATAACCAATAAAAAAAAACAAATTGTTAGACTTACATAAGTCTAAGCACATTTTAGGGTGTATGCATTTTAAGTGAAAGGACATTACATTTTAAGAAACAGTAGTAAAGGTGCACAATGCATATAAAATAAAGATTGGAAATAAAAGTAAAATGTCATAAAAAGGTAAATCCAAATGGGCGTGCTAATGTACACTATATTTTCATGCAAAAGACTAGTTAAGCAATAATAGTATTTAAATATGAGTTGCCTAAATATTTTCTAGCAATCTAAATACAAGTATGATGCTGAAGGTAAAATTGAACTGCAGTAAATAGATATGAGCTGTAATATAATAAATGCAATTTAATATTATTTTATGTTATATTATGTTCTATGGGCTCATACAAAATAACGAGGAGTTAGGTACGTCTATCAAATAGTATGTATTAAGGACTCCTATATAGCTACACATTCTCCCTCAATAACATGTGTGGTCTCCTGATCACTTCGTAGCCATCCCTAGCTTAGCATGTCTGTACATACTAATTTATCATGAGTGAAATCCCTTCTCAAATTTAAATATAGTTATTATTATGCATATGAGTTATGATCAATTGAATAAAGTTTTCAAAGCATTGCTGTATTTCAAGGAATTTGCCAAAACTACAAACTAAGCAAGATATATATGTTTATTGTCTAATTTTAGTTATCTACCTTAATGATTAGAGTTAATTGAACCCTTAATTGACTTAAGGCACAAGTATTAGTCAATTGAAAAGAATATATATATATATATTATATATATATATAATCAAGTATTATAGTTTTGTAAATAAACTTTACTAAACTTACAATAACATAAAATTATTATGAGTCTCTAATCTATTCCTACAATTAATATCCTCAATGTTCCCTATTGATCATTAAACTAACCTCTTAGGATGTAAAATTCTATCTTAGGAATCTAATTGAAACTCAAAGGTTCAATCTACTTCAAAGATTTTCTAGGGTTTAAAACTTCACAGTAATTTTATCTACTCTAGGTAATTCTTAAATTATTATAATATTCTCTAGGTTTAGAAATCTACCCAAAAGGTTCCAAACCTGATTGAGCTTAAATAATCTACTCATCTCTTTTCTCATACAAATATTCACTGAGGCTAACTTTTCTTAATTGATGATTGACTAGGAATTCCAATCTAACTCCTTTCAATGGATCTTGAGCTATTAACATTATAACCTTCATCATAAGAACCTAATTACCTACTGATTAATCTAATCTTCTAATGATTCAAGTTCTAACTCATATAAATCTCACCTCAACTCTATATGTCTCATGACCTATCCTCTTAAATAACCTAAAAATGGCATTTCATAAAAGCATCCTAAGCATTCTCTTACCTTACACACTCACCTAAGCCCAGTCAATGGAATAAAAGGCTCAAGCTACTTTCTCCTAGGCTCTTGAGCTCCTAACAGGCTAACCACTATTTTAACATTCAAAATTCAACATGAAATTAAGCTCCTAAAAGTCAATTTACACAATTGCCATCTAATCTAAGCAAAACCAATGAATTCACATTCCTTACAACATAATGAGAACAATCACAATGAGTAGGAAAAATTTAAAGCTACTTTGACCTAATTAGGGTTTAGCCTAAGTTAATAAGGGTTTCAAAATATCATTAGCAAAAATATAATCCAAACTGAAAAATTATTATCACTAGAACATTCATCATATTTTTCTAGTTACTTTAAGAAATAACATTACTATATTTGGATCATTCATTAAAAGTTTATGAGCCAAATAAAATTTGGATTAAGTTAAATTGAACATTAGTTAACCTAAGTTTTTCCCATGCATGCACGCACCAAGGCTTGCGGCCATAGCTCACACGCAGTCGCCCGCGTGCACAGACCCATAAACAGTGCTGCATGGGTCAGTGCCGACCTGTCCGACACTGTTCATCGTCTCGACAAAAATCGTTCTAACAAAACCAAGGGCATCCAAATACTATTAACACATATGACTTCAGCCAGCCCACCATATATCAAACTAAAAGCATACGCCGAGTCCTTCCAAACACCCATAACATTGCATCCTAATTCTAAATCTAACGCCCAAATGTGGATTGAGAAAAATGGTAACTTATGGTTTACTGTAAAGGGGGAATGCTCCATTAAGAGACCACCACTCGGGTAGCACTTGTTCCTGACGTGTTCCTTGGGTTAAGGCTGGCCCAAGGATCACTAGTTTGGCATCAAGGCCACTTTGCACACCGGGGTCCAATAGAAGCTCAGGCATTGTACATTACTGCACAAACCCGAGGTGATTACTCGTTAATAGGACTCACCCAGTCCAATTAAAGGTAATACTTGATGGCTCATGGATTGGAATAGTTATACAAAATACAATTATAGAGATTGCAAGGTAAAAGGGTAGGGTAATTGGGGTACTTGTCTTCATCGATTGTACGAGTTGCTGAACCCTAACATCGCTCAGTGTGGTCCCAAGTCCACTCATCCCAGTAGGAAACCAAACAGTGCAATGGAGAATTTGGCTTGGGTTTAGGAGAGGTGGAACGACGGTTCTGGCAACCCATCTCCATCTGTCGGGGCATTTCTTAGGATCGGGCCAGAGAAGATGACTCTGGTTCCATCCTGGCCCTCTGGTCCATCGGATGGCTTTGATTTGATCAAAGCCATTCGACCGCACGTGACAAGTGAACGAATATCAGATCTTTCGCCGTTCAATATTCAACGGCTAACAAAAGTAACTTATTTAATTAATTAATCTAGCTAATTTAAACAAATATAAAATATTAGCCAATTGATTCTCAAAAATTCTCAAAATTTCACTCATAGCTCATTTGGGTGTGAGAAATTCAAAAATGAAGTCATATTTTCGATTGGAGGTCTAAATAATTATCTTATTTTTCCAATTAATTAAATTGATCAAAAAATATTCTTCTCACTCAAATGACTTCCAAACTTCACCAAAATTTTGGGGATTGGTCTTAAGACTATTTTAAGATTAATGAAAATATTGTTAAGTAAATCTGATGATTAAAAATTCAAGTAACAACCATGGGTAGTTTCATAAAGTATAACCACATTATTCTTGAAGGAATAAAGCAAACATTGATCATAATACTACACCTAATGAATTCAAATAAGACTTCAGAGGAAAAATGGAACAATACTCGAAGTGGAGAACAACCTTTAGTTGTAGCTTTGCATTTGAGAACCTTTGATATGTTTCTAATTGCATGAGCACAGAACTATGTAGTGGGTCAAGCAGAGTAGTGTCAATGTGACAATCTTGATTAAAACTCTAAGCCATGGCGACAGCTACGACTAAGTTAAAAATAGAAGGATGCAACTATTTTGACGTGCAATGCACTGATGGATCTAAGGATTCTCTAAGAAAAGGTGGAGGGATGAGCAACATTAATATTTGCATCATTTTGACGAGGCAAGCCAAGCGCTTCACTTGGATGCATCTAGTCGTTCATGAAAAATAAAATGGCATGAGGAGAATTGCAAATATGGGAAAGTGTAGCAACTCTTGGTTGATATCGAACTTAATTAAGTTTAAGAAAAGTTATTAAGATGATTTAAGCATTATTAGAACACTTCAATAATAAGTTGAAATGAAAAATCTTCAAGAAATGGTTTTTAACATTATAGTAATATTTAAAATTAATTAAATAATCCAAAAAAGTAAGAAAGCTTATATTGACCTCAGACCCAAAAACAAATTATATATTTAAATTACTCGCATCAAAATACGCTAGTGTTAAAAATTTCATAATTCTTAGTGTTTAATTGAGTAAATTAAAAGTTAGGACCACTACATGACTAGTATTTTGATAGTTGAAAATTATAGTTTATTATAGAATAAACCATGAATAGCATAATATATGAGTTTAAAAGATATTTTAAAGGTAAAACTTAGTTGTTCAAGTATGTTTAGGATAAGACACCATTTTATGTGTGTTAGCATTTTAATTAGAATAATTCAATATAAATAGTCATCATAACACTAAATTTTAACAATACATAAGAGCAATAGGTTAGAATAATATATTAGAATACTAAATAAATATTAAATCTAACAAATACATTAGAAACTAAATCAGAATAGAGACTCAAAATAGCCTTAATTCAGTTTATTAAATTCAGGATTAAGTAATATAGAAAATAAGGGATATTTACTCATTTTATTTATAGTTTGTTGTATCATTTTTGAGTTTGAATCCATTTGATCATTTAGAAAGATTTATGTATGAAAAATAAAATAAGGAAACATAAATAGAATTACAAGGGTTTCTACAGCTTGATATATATTTTGTACAGATAATTTATTAATATGGCAGGCTTTCTAGAACAAGAAGTAAACTGCACACATTCTTGATGAGGAGTGTGCAGTTGTATAGGAACCCACCACATCATAGGTCAGACAGACGTGTATGAATTCTCACTTGTTCTGTATGTTCCTACAAAGCAAGATCTAATAAAAATAATGATCATAGGAAAGTTCATACCTAATATAGAACCCAATATCATGTTGTTACATAAAGGATGATGGAGAGAGAATGCCTTAGCATTCTTATGGATTATATAGAGGTTTCATGGTCTCCTAGACCATCAAATTTAGCCTAGATTGATCTCCATGGCATGGATCTTTCCTTGGCGTCGAATCGTGTGAATAGAGACAGGAAACACTAGGGAGAAAGAGCGGAAGAGAAAAGAATAATGATAAAATATTATTAAGATGCTTTTTATTTATTTTAACTTCTTAATTTTATAAGTTTTTCCATCCGTTTAGATTTCAATTTTCACATAATTTGGCCAGTTTGTATATTTTGATGAGACAACCTCTCTTGTACAAAATGTTTTTAAAATTAGATATGTATTTACATTTTCATTAATTTTTAAATGTTTAAACTTCAAAAATTCATTTCGAGCAATCCGTAGCTCCAAGTTTCATGAAATTAAAAATATGGCATCTTCATTTTATGCTTAATCCAATGAACTAGAAATTCTTTGAATTTAGACTTATATTTTAATATTTATAAATATTCAAAATTTAAATCTTATATATTTATTTAAGAAAATATGTTTCCAATGATGAAAGGAAGTCTCAAAAGTACCGATGCCTAACTGCTTTAGTGATTAATCAAAGCTTGTTAGACTAAGTACTTAGGCAAGTGGAATTAGGAATTTCCTATGACCCTCTCGAAGCAAAATAGCCTTCTGAAACTCCTTCCTTTTCTTTGGGCAAGCCCTATCCAAGAGGTAATCATCCTTCCTCTCTTTTTTTAATAGGTTTTAGAAAATATTATTTGAATGCTTTAATATGCTAATATTAGAAGAGATTAGAATGGAGAATACTAAAATTATATTTAACACTACGAGTATTGAACTATGATTAAATCTAATAATGGATGGTTCCCTTTTTAGCTCGATTTATTAGCTTAATAAATAATTGATCCTTATCTAATTTATTTAATTAAGGGAATTATTGATAGGATTTAGAGTTACTTTAGCCAATTAAGATGAGTAAAGTGTACTTCTTTTTGTTATACTTAAGAATTCTAAGCCTTATCACCTTATATAAGATAAATTAGAAGTTATAATTGAGGATTAAACTCTTAATAAAACTTTGAACAAAGTTATGATGTGGTATTAGTACCCTACCCCTGGTAGAGTAATAGAATATTTTCTCTTAAGGAATGGTAGATGATGCTCCACTTCTCATATTAACTCTTGTGGTAATTATATGACTTGTTGATTTAAAAGGATAAATGATTTTTTAAAATGTATATTTGGGTACCTAAATATGTAGTTGGATTATTTATAAGAGATTTGATTTAATTCATTTAAATTTAATCATTGAAAGAAGTATAGATTGATCTCTTAACCTAACCTTGAATCATGGCTTACCACTATCCTTCCTCCAATGGACTATCCAATCAACTAAGTACCTTAGCATGCCTTTTTTGTATTTCCATGTGTTATGTGAAGCTATAATAAGTAAATGGAAGATTTTGGTTAAGTCAAAAGTTCATATTCTTAGCTTTATTTAAATGGTTTGGACTTGGGCCTCATTTACCTATCTTTGAACCCATGAAAGTTATATATTTTCCAAAGCTTTAGTATGTACTTATGTTGTTTATATGTTGATCAATGTTCCTATAAATTAATATTGGTAGATAATATAATCTTTGAAATTAATGTTAAAAGTCCAAGATAAGCTTTAATAACCCTTTGAGATAATATTTGACTTATGAATCTAAGAGTGTCAGTTAAGAAGCCAAATAGCTCAAATCCTTGCACTACACTACTATAATAACCTAAGTTGTTACTATAGTCAATTAAGACTAATTTCAGTCTTAACCTTGATCTTAAGTATTAAATCAAGTCAATAGGAGTCATCCACCAAGACCCAGTACAAATCAGGAGTTAAGTGGATCGAATCCTGATTTCTGGAATGTCCAGAAATCCTAAAATTTGACATATTTATATAGACCTCAAATCGAAAAAACGGACTTCGCCATTACGCTCATTTCCCCAAAATTAGCAAGAGGTGATGTTTTCGTGTCAATCGAAAGTCGTCAAAATTTTGACGAATATTTTAATAATATTTAAATACCCCAAAAATTAGAAAATTAAAATACTCGTCGGATCAAGAATCCTATCACGCCATTGCGTTCTTCACCCCTCAATTAGCTAGGAGTGAGCATTTGGAAATTTTTGGAAGTAGATTGAATATTTTAGAATTAATTATTAAATTAGGATTTTTAATTATTTAAAATTAATTAAATATATTATTTAAAATCGGTTATCGGGTCGGGTCAAACGCGAAGCGAATCCGGATCTGTGGATCCGCTAAGCACGTGGGCCGTCCGATCACGGATGGATTGCACGGTCCCTGTCCTTCGTCCTCATCGAGGACTCCGCCTCGCCCCCGCGAACCACGCGACGCCCAGCCGCCGGGTGCGCTGTGATGACCCACTTAAGTAATAATAAGTGAAACTCTTAAAATATCGATGCACATTTTTAGATAATAGTGGAGTTCCTGATAAGAACTCTAAAGTTAAGCGTGCTCAGGTGGGAGCACTCCCAGGATGGGTAACATACTGGGAAGTTATCTTCTGAGGGCAAAACCGTGAGGCATTTCTGGCCAAAGCGGACAATACATTGGTGCTTAAGAGTTTGGGCTGTTACTAATGGTATCAGAGCAAACCATAGGGTATCAGATAGGAGCTAAGTGCCATACAGGGCAAAATACCACTTCATGTGAGCAGCCTCTTGAACCAATGATGGTTAAGGTGCTACATGGTTGTGGATACCTCTTGTGCCTGTAAGGTCACCTCTAGTCCTATCTACCCAATGGATGGTTATTAGATCTGTGTGTGGATACTGACGAGGACGTCAGTTACTTAAGTTGGGGAGATTGTGATGACCCACTTAAGTAATAATAAGTGAAACTCTTAAAACATCGAGGTGTCTTTTCAGATAACGGTGGAGTTCCTGATAAGAACTCCAAAGTTAAGCGTGCTCAGGTGGGAGCACTTCCAGGATGGGTGACCTACTGGGAAGTTATCTTCTGAGGGCAAAACCGTGAGGCCTTTCTGGCCAAAGTGGACAATACCTTGGTGCTTAAGAGTTTGGGTTGTTACTTGCGCCCAACCAGCGGCCTTCCCCACCTCGTCTCCTCTGCCCTGAGACCCCTAAATCTCCATCTGCACTTAGGCCTGGCTATGTTACGCAGGCGAAGCATTTCGAGCAAGGCGGAAACCTAAATCAACCATAGCCATTCGATACGTACTCTCTCGATCCCGGCATTCCTTTCATACAATCGTTTATCCATTGTTACGAACACTTATTCCGCGATCTAGATTAAAGTAGGAGCGACTCGGATCAATCAATCGATCGAAATTATGTTTGGGCCAACAATCGATACTGTTATTCACGGTTACGCCGAGTTAGGTTAATTAGGGTTGGGATTTACATTTGACCTAGTCCACCTCTGGTCTCGGTCCGGCCACCAAATGAAAGGTCTCTTCAAGACCTTTCCGGCAACATGCGGTTCGGGGCGTGGCAACGCCGGTCGGGCCTCCAAATGTCGTGCCCTAGCCCGGCGTCCTCGGGACGATGCACGAAGAAGACGTCGTCCGGGCTGGGTCGGGTCGACCCGGGCCCCCCAAAGTCGCACGCGCTGCGCGCGTGTGGGCTCTGCGCCCGAGGAGGGGGGCCCGCGTCTGCACGGGCCGCGTCAGCCGTCACGCCCGTAGGCCCCGCCCGCGGGTGTTCGACCACTCAGGCGCTGCCGCGTGGCGTGCGGGTCCTGCTCTTTAGTGACGCGGCCTCTCTGCTTGCGCCACGTGGCAAGGGTGGGTCCCGCGCCAGCAAATCCTGCAGACAAATCAATATATATATATATATATATATATATATATATAATTACATATCTAATTAATACATATTATGTAACCTAAATATACTATAGTTAGATTTATAATATATACATATATATAATAATATCAGTAAACTTAGTATAAATAATATAATAGGTATATGTACATAATTATAACTAGAGAACTATAGGTTAGTATAATTATAATAGTTAGTTAGTGTTAACAGCAAGTTAATTAGGACTAATGCTTGATTAGTCTAATAATTGAATAAAACTGAAGATAAATTAATTTATGATAATTAATTAAATTAAGTGAGTTAATTAATAATAAAGGTAATTTGATTAATGATATTATTAAGTGATTAGTAATTAATTAATATTTAATAAAATAGTAAGATTAATATTAAATAGGTAATAATGATAATTAATTAATACTAAACCTAAATTAATTAAATGAATATTTAAATATACATAATAATTAATAGATAATTAATTTGAATAAATTAATTAATTAAACATAGATTTATTAATAATTAAATTAAATTAAATTAATGATAATAAATATATATTATGAATAATTAAATAATTAATTAATAATATAGAAAATTCATTGTTAACTTTTAGAATGAACAGTAAATTAATACAATTTGAATAAATGAATAGTAACTTTATTTATTTATATTATTTAATTCAAAAACTTAAAAGTTTAATAACTTTTTGTAGGATGATCCAAACATAGTCAGTATAGGTCTCATTTTACTCAGAAAAATAAAAAGAATCAAATGGTGTAATATAAAAATTAGTTTCGGGGTACGTATAACATAGTGATATTTTATGATCTAATTAAACCCTCACAACTTTTAACCTAGTTATCCAAACATAGGCAATATGGGTCTTAAAATACTCAGGAGAACCGCCCCAATACCATAGAAGTATTAGTTTCTCCATTTGGAGCTTAATTTGAAAGGTAACATTTAGGACCCTATCCAAAAAATGACTAAAATGCTCCTAGATTTTAATTGACCATAACTTGATCAATTTAACTCCAAATTCAATAATTCAAAGTGCTAACTAGCTAAGAGTTTCAATGTCATCAATAAACTAAAATAATATTTAAAATCTGAACCCTAAGAAATGAGAAATTGACCAAAATATCTCTAATCTTAGTTAGGCCATAACTTGACCATTTGAAGTCAAAATTAGGTTTATTCCATGTCAACATAGTCAATATATTATAGAAAAGCTATAGAAACTGAATTTGCTGAAATTGGACTTCAAACGAAAAAGTTCAATTTTTATCACCCGTTGACCAACAAAATTATTGAATTGCTCTTAGAAATTAAAATAGCTATAACTTAGTCATTTGACCTCATAATGCAGTGTTCTTGAACTATCTTCAAATTAGACAGTAAGGAATCAGTTGGCAGCAAGAAATTCCCATTTGGAACCCTAATTCAAAAAGTAACTTTTCGAACCCTTAAGCAGGGGCAAAATGATCATTTTACTCAAAATTTAGGTTAAGCGTCCTTAACCCCTAAATTGCCTTTTAAACTACTAAAACTAGTATTAAAACTATATTAGAATTATTTAAGTGAGTAAAATCAGCTATTAGGTCAAATCAGTTAAAATCCCTAAAAATATCTTTAAGTCCTTGCCTTTAGAATTGTACACTTCACATTTGGTTCATTCATAAGATTAGGGCTAGCTCATAGGTTAGCTTTCATTCATTGGATAAGTGGGTTATTCAATGAATGAATCTTTAGTTTAATTAGTTCCTAAACTCTTACAACTTATTTTGATTATTTTATCTTTTAACCCTAGATTTAGAATATGAGATTTATCAAATTGAGTTTGATTTGCTTAATAGGATTTGCCTTAATCAATATATCACTTTTAGAATAAAGCCTAGATCTGTTGTCTTATCCTTTTCGATTATGTGATTAAGCCAATCTCATGGCATCTAATTCATAATCTATAGCTTAATAGATATTGATCAGATCTTAGATAGAACGTCTAAATTCATCAAGTTAAGATGTTGTGATTTATTAGTTTAACCTGTAGTCGTACTTGATTGAATTAGATTAGAACCTGATCAGTTCTAATCCCTTTTTACCTTATAAGGTCGTACTTCTAAGTTACACTCGATAGTAGGAATTGGAGATCTTGAACTTGTGTAACTTAGAATAGTTAAATTAGATAACATTGATATCATCATGTTTAGTTGAGTCCCTTGCTTACTATTTGACTTTGTGCAACGCATTTCTTGAATTTTGTGCTTGTTTTCCTTGGACATATCATATAAGAAAAAATGTTGTTGCATGAAAGTGAAAACTTAGAATATTAGGAAAAGATTTGCATTTGGGTTCAGTTTATGGTGAATTATGGTGCACATTACTCTAATGGATAGGGGTAAGGAGAGATCAGGATGCTTAACATCACTCATTGAGGAGAGTGTGTTAAGCTTGGGACCCGTTTAGTCTTGTAGACGTGCTTGAATCCTCAGTTATTTCTGAAATTATTCACAGAAATAAAAGTAAAATAACTAAAAGATATTTGCATAGTATTATCTGTCTCTTTAGTCATGCAATATTATATAGTAAAATGTTTGCCCTAGCCCATAAAGGCTATGGGGATTGATATATATATATTGGGCCAAATTGGCCAATTCTTTTTGATATGACATTATACGTTTCCTTTAGTTTTCAGCTTACTGTTTATTATGTTGATGACGTATTTATTTCAGTTAGCTATATTTTTCTTATTTTTACCTGCTTACTTGAGTATATGCTTATATATTTAAAATGCTAGACTTTACTGCTTATTATATGTACCATTTCAGATTAAAGTTTTAAATTAGCATATGCCATATGATCATTCGCATGTCTAGATTAGATTTTTTTTTCAGTATTTTTACTTACTGTATTACATATGTATGCCCTATCATGTTTAGTACACTTGAGGTATGCTTTTGCCTCAATCCTTGTGTAGTTATAAAAATTGCATTTATAACTTATTCACATTCCCTTGTATGCTTACTTGCTCTCATGCTAAATAGATGTTGACTTGTTTAGAGCAAAAATGGTGATATTAATAAATGCTTAGTAAAATTTACCTGCTTAAAATGTACTTAGACATTTTGTCTAACAAGATTTTTCTTTAATGGCTGGGGCCCTGGCATTGTGAAACCGACAATGTCAGAACTTGAGCAGTTTGAGGAGCCTGTGCTTGGAGAGGAGTCCTTCATAGATGAAGTGCAGCAGCTTGGACCAGATGATATTTAGTTGTCTTTTATTTCTTAGTGAGGATGAGAGTTATTTATTTTATTTCATATGCTTTATTTAAATATTATAATAATATAGGTACTCGTGACTGTGTTGACTTTCTGCACATTATTATTTTCTGAGCTATCTTATTTTACTTTATGTATGATGTATGATGAATGGATTTAGCCTTTACTTTTCATATGCTTTCACACTCTGTATGTATGATAGATTTAGTGACTGATTCTCCTATTTATGCTGTGCACATCATTCCCTTAACAAGCGGATTGTGGATCCTACCTAATCCAATGTTAAGTGAGGGGTTTGCATGAGTGACACTCCTCTCCTTAGCCCTACGATTGTGGGCTTAGGGAGCGGAGCGCCACAACTACTGCCACTTCCCTTTAAACCTTAGGGAGTGGAGATTTAGGTTCATAGAGACTCTAATGTAAAATTTTGAACCTTAAAATACTAATGATTAGAAGATAAATGGTCTTGAAACTTCAGACAAGCTTAACAATTAAGATTTAGATTTATCATTGAAAAACCCCAATCTCTACTTAAAAAGTATTATTTGATTACTTAAAATATCATTCCTAACTGTGGAATTAGTAGAACACTCGAATTAATAAGTGAGCATAATACTAAAAATATTTAAAACATAGCCCAAATCTATGTGGATTGATTATTATGGATGATGGACGTGTAAATTCAATTTATTTTGCATTGAAGTTTTTGAATTCAATTATTATTATTATTATTATCAATTTTGATTCCTGGATGTTACATAAATTTCTCACAAATTAATTAGCTATTCTTCAATAGATATAATCCAAAAATGATAAAAATTTTTGACTAGATAATTCACCAAAAATTTTCTTGTTAATTTTCTTAAAAATTCTTCAAAAATTTTTCTAATATTTAAATTCAAATATAAGAAGATGATTGACAAAGCTGATTCATAACAAGCAATATTTACCATTTTAGCCCAAAAGTATTTTGTTTGACTAGATTCTTCAATCGCTGATCAATCTGACTCTACTAAGGCATAATTCTTTTTCTCAATGGATGCTACGGAATTCTAAGTGCTATAGAATTATATTTAATTTCACATTTATCATAATAATTTAAAAATAATCATGATCAAATTGAATCTTACAAACATTTCATCTTCTATTTTTTTTTTTGTATACTAAAATATTTCAATGCCTCAATTTTTTTTAGGCAATTAAATAATTTTAAGACAAATATGATTATAATTTAAATTAATAAAGAATTTTTCTTAGCAATTATTTATAGGGAAATATTATTCAACTCTCAAATATTTTATGATATAATTTATTTAAAATTTATATTGCATTTAATCCAAATTTTTTATGAGATATAAATTTTTTTCTTAGAAGCTATTTTGGATATCAGTAACCAAACTCTTATTTATATAGCAAAAAAAATTATAAGGATTTATGTAAGACAATTATCTTCTATCAATAATTAAAATATATCTCAAAATGACTAATTTATGCCTTTTAATTTAAAAGGATTTTAAATCGTAAATGTGAAAAATAAATTACAATATGAAATGTTCCTCGGCAACAAAAAGAGAAGTAATGCGAGCTTCTCAATTTTTTTTTTTTTTGGAAGTTAATTATGGTGTAGTAGAATTTATTTTTTTAACCTATCAACAGTTTAAATCATAAGATCCTAACCACTAATCAAACTCTTTTTTCACGTTATATTTTTGAAAGACAAACTAGAAAGCACTAAATATGAATATAACACAATCATAATCACATAAATCTTAAATTTGCACCTAAGCAACAACTATAGATATCCCCTATTTTTGTTGAAAACTTAAGATTTGCATACATCACTTTACATAGCTCCCATTTAAAGATCTAGTGTTTATGCTTAAGGATTTACACAATTTTGGGGACTTTACCATAAAGCATAGTACTAAGATTCTTTGGAACTTGTGTACAAGCAAAACAACTCCAACCAGACAATTGTGAGAAGGGTGATCTTGTCAACTTGCCACAAAAATTTGCAAAAAGATCTCGGTGCTTCGCCAAAGCACAGCCTTAGAAAAGAGGGTTTTAACTCCACCATCGAAGTATGTTAAGGAGGGATTTTAGTAAAAGCTCTTAGCTTGCTAATGTGTGAAGGATTTTGCTTTCAATGAGTAGATTCTCAAAGATAGAATATATTAAATGTTCATGCAAGATCATATCAATTTGAATCATTATAAATTAATGTTTATTTCTTTTTATTTCTTGCAATTTTGCTTTACTTCATTTTGATGATGCTCATATTTTCTCTTGAATCTCTTTTAAAGTATTTTAAATCTCATTTTCATTAATTTCAAAGTTTACTAAAAGCCAATTTCACCTCATAATTTGTAACATACAAACTCATCCAACATTTATAATTAAGAATTGATACATTACTAAGCAATAAAATAAAGGCATGGCTAACTTAAGGCATCTCACCATACAAGTGCATTAAGTTTAAATTGCAGCTTCATCAATAGGATTGCTAAATTTTTTTTCTACACCATAAAGAAATTGATACATTTGACTAGTTTTTAATTGATACATCACTAATCAAAGATCACAAGTGCATGATATAAAACTTGGGATATGCTCTTGAATTATTAGTCATTTGTTCGATGTATATTGTGTTGAGATCGAATAGGGTTAAAACCAAAAGTGGAACACAAAGAAATTTGAGCGAGCATTGAGAAACTGAAAAATTAAAGCAAAAAAAATAAGTACATCAAATAATCACAGCCACAAGATAGAAATTACGTGATTCGGTGATCACACCTATGTCCACGGGGAGGAAAGTAAAATTTCACTAAAATCAGAGAGGAATACAAATGGTTTAAGGTTAGAGAACTCTTACAAAATATTCTCTTGGAGATTTTCTCTTATTTTGTGTGTTGAAATTCTTGCATATCAATGTCTATTTATAAGCTATCATTGATTCCCAAGAGTTACAAATTTCAATCTCTCAATTAAGAATATAAAGAAAACTTCCAAATCCATAATTCCTGAAACGGAAGTTATTAATGCAGCAGTTTCTTAATATACCATAATTGAGAGATTTAATTATATATATAGAAAATTAATTTCCTTTATTTTTTTTAATTAAGGAAACTTAATTTCTTTTAATTTAGAAAAAATTAATTTCCTTTAATTTTCCTTTAATTAAGGAAAAATTAAATTTCCTTCAATTCTCCACCTCAAGTCTCATGTGCTTCATATGAGAACTGAAACCTTATACTCTCGATCAATGCGACTGCACCAAGTTGGTTGCCTACGTATCCCCCTCCCAAGGAAATCATGCCATCCGTAGTTCCACTAAAGGAGAAGTCTATTAATACTTCTCCAAATTCACCAAAAATTTACAATGGGTGAATTTCTCAACAGTGAGTACCTTTGTCATCATATCCGCAGGATTGTCTTTGGTATCGAGCTTCTCTAGTAAAATCTCACCATCTTTGATAACATCTCGAACGAAATGATGTAGGACATCAATATACTTTGTGCGAACATGACAAACCGGATTAGTAGCCAAAAATATAGCGCTCTGGCTATTGCAATGTACTGCTATCTCCCTTTGCTCCGCACCCAGATCTTTCAGCAAACCTTTCATCCAAATAGCTTCCTTAAATGCCTCAGTAACTGTCATATATTCAACTTCTATTTTTGACAGGGCAATTGTAGAATGAAGGGTTGACCTCCACCTTACTGGACCTCCTGCAAGTGTGAATACATAACCAGTTGTTGACCTTCTTTGATCCAAATCTCCGGCATAGTCGGAGTCCACATATCCCACGCACATCAGCTATTGAGGACTGCTTCTGAAACAATAATCCAACAATAGTTGTACCTTTCAAGTACCTGAAGATTCCCATCATTGCTTGCCAGTGATCCTTCCCCGGATTATGCATGTAGCGGCTCACAACTCCAACAGCTTGTGCCAAATCTGGTCTAGTGCAAACCATGGAATACATCAAGCTCCCAACTGCACTAGCATACGACAATATGTGCATTTCTTCTTTTTCAAAATCTGACTTCGGACATTGCTCTGCAGATAGGCGAAAATGAGGTGCTAGAGGTATACTTATAGACTTTGTATTTTCTTCAATCCAAAACCTCTTTAGCACTCTCTCCAAATACCCCTTCAGGCTCAACCAAACTTTCCCTGCAATTTTGTCTCTACAGATTTCTATTCCTAATATATTTTTTGCTTCTCCCAAATTCTTCATTTCAAAGTTCTTTGATAATTGACCCTTCATATGATCCATTTCTGACTAATCCGAAGTAGCTATCAATATGTCATCGACATACAATAACAAATAACTGAAGTTATCTTGAGGCAGCATCTTGAAATACACACAATGGTCAAACTGGCTTCTGCAGTACTCCTCTTTTTGCATAAATTGATCAAATTTTATGTACCATTGCCTCGGTGATTACTTTAGCCCATATAGAGACTTGTTTAATTTACATACCAAATCACCCTTTCCTGGCTCACTATACCCTGGGGGCTGCGTCATATAGATCTCCTCCTCTAGTTCTCCGTGCAAGAACGTTGTCTTCATATCAAGCTGCTCAAGCAGCAAGTCGAACTATGCCACCAAAGCTAAAAGCACACGGATCGAGAAGTGTTTCACAACTGGGGAAAATACCTCATCATAATCGACCCCTTCCTTCTGAGCAAAACCCTTTGCCACAAGTCTAGCTTTATAGCGCACATTAGCTTCTGAGGAACCTTCTTTCTTCGCATACACCCATTTGCACCCAATAGCTTTCCTTCCTGGAGTGAGTTTCTCTAACCTCCATACCTTATTTTTGTGAAGAGACTCAATCTATTCATTCATAGCCTGCTTCCATAAATTTTCTTCTGAGCCTGTCACCGCTTTTTTGAAGTGAGAGGGAACATCTTCCTCCACTACAGA
This sequence comes from Gastrodia elata, assembly GCA_016760335.1. Classification (NCBI taxonomy): domain Eukaryota; kingdom Viridiplantae; phylum Streptophyta; class Magnoliopsida; order Asparagales; family Orchidaceae; genus Gastrodia; species Gastrodia elata. The sequence continues at coordinate 42,218,756 of CM028677.1, forward strand.
CAATGCAAATGTGACATAGTCTCTAAGCCAGGCTGACTATTGAGGTGCTTTCCTTATATGTCTATTTCTAGTAATTGACTCCTTAGTTGGAGCCTCACCATCAATATCAATTTGCTCTTCATCATCACCAACATGGTCTTCATATGTAGGAGTATCTTCAATGTGATGTGAAGTTTCTTGTGGAACAAATGGGGTGGCATCAAACCCCACTCTCTACCTTCTTGTAAGAGTCTCAGTATTATCCTCCACTTGATGATAACTCCTTTGTCTCAAGAAATACTCTTCATCAAAGGTCACATCCCTGCTCACCACGATCCTCTTGTCAATTGGATCATATAATTTGTAGCCCTTTACGCTGCGTCTGAAGCCCACAAAAATTGCTTTCCTAGCCCGTGGTTCAAGCTTATCCTTCCTAACATGGTAGTAAGCTGGGCTGCCAAAGATCTTCAGCTGATCATAATTTGTGGTAGGATGTCCTGACCACAACTCAATTGGAGTTTTCTTGTTAAGTGCGGCAAATGGCAGACGGTTCACCAAGTAGCAAGCATAGTCTAGGGCCTCCGTCCAATAGACTCTCTCCAACCCAGCATTGGACAACATACACCACACCTTTTCCACCAAGGTACGGTTCATTCGCTTTGCTACCCCATTCTGCTGCGGTGTTTCTTTTACTATGAAGTGGCGCTCAATCCTTGAATCTTGACATTCCTTTATAAAAGAATCGGAGGTGAATTCTACGCCATTGTCCGAACGGATTATCTTGATTCTTTGCCTGTTTGATTCTCCACAATCTTCTTCCAGTTTATGAATACCTCCAGTACATTTGCTTTGCTCTTCAAAGTGTACACCCATACAAATTTGGAGTAATCATCTATAAAAGAAACAAAATATCTTCAACCACCGAATGATGTAGTCTTCGTTGGCCCCCATACATCTGTGTCTTTATATTCTAATATACCTTTGGTGTTGTGGAGGCCAACACCAAAGGGCTTGCGTGCTTTCTTGCCAAAAATACAATGTTCACAAAATTATAATTTACAAGAATTTATACCTTTGATGAGCCCCTCTTTCTCCAATGCCTTCAGTGATGGTTCCCCTGCATGTGCTAGTCTCATATGCCACAGCATCATGGCATCTTCAGAGTCTTCAGCCATAATCACCGTATTTGTCACTGTACTTCCTTGCAAGTAGTAGATGTTATGTTATCTGACTCCTCTTAAGTAAGTCATTGCACCTTTGCTGATCTTTAGAACTCCTGCCTCAATCACCACCGTAAAGCCCTTGGCTTCTAAGGCACCAATAGACAGTAGATTCTTCTTGATTTCTGGCACGTGTTTGACTTCCTTTAGTTCCTGAATTGTTCCTGAATGTGTCCTTATCAGCACACTACCAACTCCTGTAACTCGACAAGTAGCATCATTTCCCATTGTGACTGTATCGCTGTCCGTTTCCCTGTACGAACAGAACCAATCCTTCTGGGAGCAAATATGATACGTTGCACCGGAGTCCATGATCAAACTAGAGCTGTCTGCTATTAGACCCATAGAAACTGTTACAAGAGATACATCAGAGTCTGAACCCTCCACCACATTTTGAATCATATTGGCCTTTGAAGATCCACTTGCCCGGTGCTTGTCTTTCAACTTTGGGCAATCCTTCTTTCAATGTCCTATCTCTAAACAAAATGCGCACTGATTGCGTCCAATGCTTCGACATCTAGATTTCCCCATTTTCTAGAAGTCTGCATTCTTCTTTGGCCATTGCTTCTTCTTCTCTGGTCTTCCCCTCTGGAGTGTAAGTGCCTGTGCCATATCATATTTGGTAGACTCCTTATCCATTCTTCTGAACTCATGATTCACAAGGGATGTAGTCACCTCCTCATACTTCAGAACCTCCTTCCCATGGATCAACGTCATGGTGAAGTGCTCGTACTCGTCTGGCAACGAGTTCAACAATAACAGGGCCTTGTCTTCATCTTCCACGGTCTCATTCAGATTTAGCAAATTCGCCAATAGCTTTGTGAATTCATTCAGGTGCTCATCAATGAAAATCCCTCTTCTCATCTGAAATCTGTTGAGCCGCATTTTCATGTGGAGTCTATTCTCCACGCTCTTCATCAGGTACTTAGACTCTAAGAATTTCCATAATTTCCACGCCGATGTCTCCATCATAACTACATACTTGATCTCCCGAGTCAAACAGTTCCGGATCAAACAAGATGCACTGCGGTTCATCTTGATCCAACCCCTCTCTGAAATTTCTTCTAATTTTTCTTCTTCATCCAGAGCATCTTCAAGATTTAGGACACACAGTGTGTCTATTACATCGCACCGTCACATCCCAAAGTTGTTCTTCCCATCAAATTTGACCACATCAATTTTAGCCGGATGTGTCACAACTTGGTGGAGAGTCCTCTCCACCACCGACAACGACGAAGGTCCAACCACCTCTTCTTTTCTTTCAGCCATGTTTATCTTCTTGCTTTAATAAAACTGAATCACAAATTAACAATTAGCTCAAGCAAAACCCTAACCTATAAGAATGAACAAGGAAAACCAAACATTTTTCTAGTACCACTTGTTGAGATCGAATAGAGTTTAAACCAAAAGCGGAACAAAAAGAAACTTGAGTGAACATTGAGAAACCGAGAAATTAAAGCAAGAAAGACAAGCATATAAAATAATCATAACCGCAAGACAAAAATTACGTGATTTGATGATCACACCTATGTCCACGAGGAAGAGAGCAAAGTTTCACTAAAATCAGAGAGGAATACAAATGGTTTAAGATTAGAGAACCCTTACAAAACCTTATTTTGAAGATCTTCTCTCGTGTCTTATGTGTTGAAACTCTTACATATCAAAATTTATTTATAAGCCATCCTTGATTCCCAAGAGTTACACATTCCAATATCTCAATTATGAACATAAAGAAAACTTTCAAATCCATAATTCCCAAAACAAAAATTATTAATACAACAATTTCTTAATACCATAATTGAAAAATTTAATTATATATATAAAAAATTAATTTTTTTTTAATTTTTCTTTAATTAAGGAAATTTTAATTTTCCTTAATTTTCCTTCATATTGCACTTCTTCCCATTGTTCTTAATATCACATTTTATAGAACTCTTCTAAGAGTATTTGCTAGTTTCTTCTATTTTTAAAATCCTGTAGCATCATTTCCAACATTATCACCTTTCATTTCATTAATGATAATGTGTCCAACAAGATCTATATTTCCCCCATATGAAAATGACATGCCGGCACTCCAATGCCTAAGCATTTACAACGCCAGCAAGCATTTCTTCAAGCACCATATATCAATCTCAAGTCAATCCAAACAACTAGGATTCCAACTATCTTCTTGGTGAGTGTTGGGTTGGCTTCTCAATATCTCTGGGAACTTGACTGTTTGTCATTGCTTACAAATTCATAACTTTTCAAATTCTTGGGATCTTATGTGTTTGTGCATCCTAATTGTAGTTGCATACGAGAATGTTGTATTTTTTTTACTATCATATCGCAATATTAAATTTAGAATTTAGTATTGAAGTGACATATAATGCATTATTTGAGAGTTGTATATTTGTAATCTTCTGCGCTTAAAAAGAAAATATTCAATCAATAACATATATTTATATATACACACATTTTACATACTCATAATCCATTTCAATAGAATTGAAAAAGACTACAACCAAACCCTAAACTCTTAAAATATGGCAAAAAAAGCGAAGGAGATCGACCTTTCAGTGATTTTTTCTACAATTGATTGATCTCAAGGGAATGGGACTCTAGCTTTGCCATTGAGTTAGAATTGCAGCTGCCGAAGAAATTGCGCCGATGAAAAATGCTCGACTGATTTAGGAAGCTCAACATCACATGGATCAATAGCGGGAATAGCCTTTGATATATCTTCAGTGCTGAATGGAATGCTGTTGATGCACAAAAGCAAAACGAATAAATGCCTTACTATAAAAGTCATTGAAAGTATAAATCTTTTTAGCCAAAGAATTAGTTTCATGCCCAAAGATCCACATATTTTTGATATTTTGAAGGCATATATTATCCATGAATGCAAGCACACATAGATATGTATATATAGATAATGATTAGGTCAAATAGAAACCAAACATATAAAAACATTTAGTAAGCTAATCACCATATGAAATGAATTGGGCAATAAGTGGGGTTCTCCACACTACAACCATCTCTTATAATTAGTTCTCATGTCAACAACCTATGGTATTTATTCTAAATTCATCCATCCTAACTTTGAAATCCATTAAATCCATTATTCATTCAAAAACATGTTTTCAAATATCAAGCAATCAAACATTAACACAAAATCACAGACGGTGGCATTTTAACCGTTATATTCCTTCATAAAGTCAGTCTAATGTGTAAGCCATTCCACCCGGCTTCAGATTTCATCCAGTTTTGATCTCACAAAACTCATTAAATAAAACCAAACAAATATAACTTAAGACACAGAAACTTCAGAAAAATTAATAAGATGGAAAATCACATACCTCATATCATCATCGAGCAAAAAAGAACTTGACATGAGATTTTGAGAATCCTGGTTAACCATTTCTCTCATTGTAGCAACAACCTGACATTCAAATTTCTAACCGCTTAATTAATTAACAAATAGAAAAAAAGACAAAAGAGAAATGTGGTTTAGGATTTCAAGTTTTGAGAGGGCCAAAAAAGAACATGCCTCATTGGAGACACTTTGTGTGCTGTATTTGTCATCCCAATACATTGTGCAAATTCGATATATTTGCCTTACGCTGAGCGCCTGTCAATATTTAACAAGTTCAAACCCAGCTAACTATTTTCTCCAAAATTACATGCAACAATATCCATTCCAACTTGAGAAGAGGGAACATTACCAATCATCCATAAGAAAGTAACTATAACAGTAATAATAACAAATTTAAAAGCATACAGGGCAAAGATCTTGTCTGATCTCTTCAAGTGTCTTTCTCTTTTTCTGGTGTATAACCTATAATGGAAAAAACGAAAATTTAATTTATAAATATTAAATTGTCTTTATACCAAAACTCTAGTAATTTAGTGTCAGCCAAAGTACCAGAAAACCAACAGCTTGTCTGATATAATTCAGCTCATGCCAGGAGGTTCCTGCAAACTACAGTAACCAAAAAGATTAGGTTGAGATTGATCCAAAATGTTCTGCAACATGTTCCCAACAGCCCCAAAGTAGCCCCAAAAAAAAAACAAAAGAAACAAAACCTGAAATACATTGATTACGTAGGCCCCAATGGAAATTTTCAATTTCTGTTTTTTCTTCCATTATTTTTTTGGGGGGAGGGCTGCTAGGAGACTAGAATAGGGAAAACTGCTGAGCATGTTACTACCTCTCCAGTAACATCAGCAATCCATTTTTCCAGCATCGCAAGTCCAGATTTCACATACTCTCCGTTGGAAAATGTACAACATTCCCTTCTCAGTAACAAACTAACAATAAAAAGGGACAAATAAATGAAGCCAAAGTAGATTAAATACAAGAAAATTAGTAATAAAAAATAATCTAATTTACCTGTTGAAGAGTTGGACATTAATAAAAGAGAAGAGCTGAGTGATCAGTTTGCGGATGAAGAAGGAAGGTACCTTTATATTCAGCCGGTCAATAGCATATAATATAACGTAAAATAAGGGGAAAATGATACCTATAGATGATGTGAATTATAAAAGTGAGGCCAGCAGTAGAAATAATTTAGAGTGAGAAAGATATGGTAGATAAAATAGTTAAAGCATAAGTAATGAATGTCATAAGTTTAGGACTGGCAATTTTTCTGTGAACCTAAATTAAGAAAATGCAATAGTTAATTACGTTGTATCTCAAACATTAGATTAAAGAGAAAGACTGCATTTAACTTACCCACACAACTATGCACATTTTCCAGCCAAGTAGAAAACCATTTTTAACATTGATACAAGAAAACCATGTATTGATAATCACAAAATAAAATATAAAAATCTTCACACACAACAATTCTAGGCTGTCAAGAAAATAGCTCATTAATATCATCTTTCACTACCAAGAATTAAAACTTAAAGTTAAAAAAAGTATTTCTAAAAATTTTCACATTATTAGTTATAAGCTGGCACGTGCTAACGTTAGCCTTCCACATAGTAATTGCTTATAAGTAACACTCACAATTTGTTATCTGACCGCATAGCAATATACTACAAGAGTTTAGGATCAAGGCTCATGTGAATGACTGCATGCGCACATGTAAAAACTAAGATATAACGATGTATTTTCCATTATCTAATTTTAGGATGAATAGGAAAGGACAAATTACTTATCGAAATACAATTTGCTGCAAAATTTTTAAAGCCATAGAATAAATGAAACAAATAAGGAAGATACGAAATTACAAAACCAAGTTTGCTTGAGAATGATCATGAAAAACTCACATGATTTTGTCGTAGTTGAACCAAAAGTGAATTTAAAAATTCAATGATGCTCTCCCAATGAGTGTTTACGGGTTGTACAGAAACTCCAGGTGATCTAGACAATGTCCTTCCAGTGGAAGTTCGAGTAGATTTAGGTGCCTTCACATGAGGTTAGGATTTAGCAAAACATGAAACGCCATTTTTTTAATAAGAGGAAAGAAATAAAATAAAACGTATGCAGCAATTTTAACGAAACAGAATGAATCATTCAAATAAGAGAATCAACTTTTTTTAAACAGACAATATAAAACTCAGCAAACATTCTCTTAAAGTACTTTCCAAGATGAAAATTTCCCACTGATACAATATGGCATCATTTGGTATTTTTGATAACCATGTTTAACAATACATTAAACTATTGATGCCATCATTGCCATCTCTAAGAGTTGGTCCAGTCCTATGTATATATAATAAAATAAACAATATAGTCAATTGGGATCAAGCTTTACGGCATCCTCAGCTAAGAGGTCCAAAAGCCTCATTAGTTGCGTGATTGGAATCGCGCATGCGTTGCAAAATAACAATATGGGAGAGATCCGGAAGAAATGCCAGAAGAGCCACATGTCTCTTTGTGTCACGGATCCTCTGAGTCCGCTCCCAAGTATATCAGAGTTTACACAAAGCACTATACCAATCTCTCTCAATAATTGCATATTCTTTGCGCTCAAATTCTAGAAGTACAAGCCTTCGCCATCATTGCCCTCTAATTGCATATTCTTTGTGCTCTATTGAATGATCAACACACTTGCAACAAAAATCAAGCTACCATAGATTTTCTTAAACTGAGATCATCGTATTAGGTTACTCTATTAGAATAATTGACAAGTCTAGTACTCTCAAAGCAAATGCTATTGGAAAAAATTAATATTCAGAGTCTGATTGTTAAACACCACACTTGATAACTGTACTAAGCAGCTATTTGAAATATAAAAAACATAAAAAATAGAGAAGAGGACATATATTTGTCAAGATAATAACGGAGCAAAATAAAAAGGAACGAACCTATTTTAGGGAGGCCACGATATGACTAAAGTGGATCCCCTAGCCTCCACTATCTCTCTCGTTCTCATCTCCCCTCACCCCCACACAAGTATCAATCTCTTTCACTAAACAAATTAAGAGAAGAAGATTCCATGAATTACATTATTAATGATTGATTGCACCAAAAAGTACAGACATCCTCACCTTTTGAATTAGGCTTAATGAGTAGACCTTTCGCAGAATATATTTAAACTTTAACCAAAATTTTCCTTGATAGGATCTAGAGTTTAGTCAGATCTGAGGTTGAGAATTTCCTATAGATGCAAGCCCCTATAGCTAATTACACATCCTAATCTTTTACCAGAGAACTCTCAATTAAGGAGTATTATTATTTTTCAACAAGGAGCAAAATAAAGGGGTAGATGGAAGTGGACTTGATCAAGATCCAATCTACCAATGTCAGAGGAAACTATCTAAAATATCCATAGATTCTGATTAGCAACCATGAGTATCCGCATCTGAGAATTTTCGAGCAAATTGGGTGGTATTTATGGGAGACCTAAATATGGGGTTTTAATGGATTTTAGATTTAAGATTTAAATCCGTCTGAATACCCAAATTTAATTATAGATAAGGATTATAATTGTTGGAATGCTTGAGTTTGAGTTAGGATGGGACTTACATCTATTAAAATGCACGATATAGTGGGTTTTATAACCTTATCATATAACTAAGATGGCTTCACATAAATGTATTCTAGATCTTTTATACGTTCATGAGTCTAATCATATGGCTTTAGTTGTGGTCAAATTATTGGGATATTACGTCATATTTTGATTTGAATTGATTCAACTAGAATCTATTAGATCTACTATAAATAAAGTAATTTGATTAGCACAACTCAACTAGTATAAATTAGATCAACTATAAATCATGAGCTTTAAGTAAAGGATGGTCTGATCAATTAGGTTTTGGACTTAGGGTTGACATTGGATCAAACTATAGAATCCCATGAACTCAATATAAATATTACAATTCAACAAATGGTATTTTCCATTTAGGATCATCTAGATCTTACTTAGACTTAGGTACCTTTAACTTTCTATGTATTATTTGTTACACACTCTTTTACATACACACTTTTCTGTTGCTTTAAGCACTCTAGCATTTCTTATAAATGCATTTTTTGTTACTCATCTCATGTTTATGATAATGATCATTTTTATTGTGTAGGTATGAAACAAACGATAGCAACTGCTTGGCAAATGATCGAGATACTGAAAAATGGTACAAGGTGATCTACAGATAAAATTTGGGAGCCTGCTTAGATGAGGATATTCGGAGTGTGCTCTCGTACCAGAGTAATATAAATTTGAGATGAATGTTTGTGCATTTGAGACTAAGTGGAGCACATAACAATATACTGCAAACAAACTTCTTTTCTTTAGTTTTCCTTATTTTATTCATTTGTTGTTGTTTGGATGTGTTGCCAACATTTTGCGATAATTCATTTATCCTAGTGTGATGATTAAGCTAAAGTGATTGTCTGAATGCATGTGTTTGATGCTTTATTTAAACTCTGATTAATTAATTCCCTAATTAATTAATTAATTAATAATTTAAAAATTAATTAACTAATTAATAACTTCATTTTTAATATTATTTAATTAATATTATTAATTCATCAATGAATAATTAATATTATTAATTCATCAATGAATAGTTAATATTATTAATTTAATTACCAATCTCATTAAAATCATCAATTAGTTAATAATTTAATCAATCAATATTATCAATTAATTAATCATTTAATATTTTTTAATGAATTAATAATATAATTTATATTTTAGTTAATTAATTAAGATAATTTAATAGAGAATACTTTTTGTAAAATTTCAACAACATAATAAAATGTCTTTGATTTAAGGGATATTTTTGACAAAATTTTGATAGCATAACATGTTAAAATAATGTATCAAATATAGCACCTTGGATCCAAATCTTAGACCAATGGGAATTTATAGTCAACATTGCTAGCTCTAGGAGACAATGGAATGAAGGGTCTTCTCCTATACTTGTTTATGTACCTTAGAATTTTACTTGCTCTTTCCTCTTAAAGTCTTCTTTTTCCTTTTTTTTTTCTTCTCATCCTCTTCAAACCCTCTCTTTTTTTTTCTATCAAGCCTCTTGCCCCGTTTGATCACACCATCTGTATTCCTTCATCGTGTGTCAAAGGGAGAAGAGGCTACTGTATTTAAAGGCGAAGAAGAGATGTGATTATGCTGTGTGGTGGCCAAGTAGTACCCAGGCAATTGCGGGTCGAATAGTTATGCATCAAATTCCCGCTTCTTAATTTTATCTCTTTAATCTATTCTTCTGAAGAATTATCACCATCTTGAGATTTTTGAACCTGTGTCAATGTTTGACTCCTCAAAGTTATCTAAATTGCTCATCTTGAGACATCAGACACCGCCATTAATTTAAGCTCTTCTTATCTGTTTTTGGATAAGTTGAGCCTGTCATCTGAATCAATAAAGAATGTGGTCATTTCATAGTACTCATGTTGTCGACCACCCCTGTTAAAATCTCTCTCAAATTCTTTAGTTTCGTTTCTCACATGCGTGCATTGACAACCCTACATGATCCTCATAAGGATTCTTCATTCTTTCCTTTCACCTTATCTTCAAACTGCAAATTAGCCATGTATTCTTTCAATATAAAAACCTTTTGAACTAGTTAATAATATTAATCAAACGTCTCAATGAACAGTTCAATTGTAATACTGGGCTTCTTTTGCCTCTTCTTTCTTGACTTCTTAGCTTTTGACTTATTTGCTTTTAAAGAAGATGATAGCTTTATATTGTTATGAAATTGCCTCTGTATGAGGGATGTTTTCAAAGAGGATTTTGGCCTAGAAAAGAATATGGGATCAAGTTTCAATTCTAACAAACTTTTTCAACAAGCTCCATCAATTGCCATTAACACTTCGATCATTTGTTTAGTTTCTTGGAGATTTAAGGCTCCCATTCTCCTTCATCATCTGCTGTTTGGGGAGATTTCTATTTTGATCCTTGCTCTGTTAGGTTGAAGTTGTTTAAATCACATTGACTTTCTATCTTTTAAGGTTTAACAACACACTATTCGGCAGTGTAAATTCATTTTGATAACATAATTCAGCCGAATCTTTAAAAATAAAACAATCTACATTCGAGTGACTTGTCATCCTTTTTAGTTGCACCAACAAATCTCTTTATAATCACAATTTTCTAATTTGGTAAACGTTTGCGCTAAATCATTCGGTAGATCAGAGTACTATTCAAATGTCATTCCTCGTTTACTATTTACAAATTGCCGCAAAAGTAGGTCATCATTTCTTCTAGTGTTACCGCAAATGGCCTTAAATTTGCCAGATATTGCTTAGCATTCATTCATTCCTAAGAATTTGCTAAACTTCAAATTCATGTGTCCTTTAGGACACATACTTATTAAAAGTTCACCAACTTCCAAAGCAATGACTGCTTTGGCCATTTGGTTAGAAGACCATCTTCTAATTGAACGATCATTCGCTACTCTCGTTGTGAACCATTCCCTTCATCTGCGACAGTATTTGTTTAAGGTACTTTACAGGTGCTTATATCCATCATAGCCTAAGGTGACCGTAGCCCAAGCATAAATAAATAAAAGCATCAGTACATTATCAACCGGGATCAAACTCCGCAGTGTCCTCAACGATGAGGACTAAGAGCCTCCCGGGGAGCACATTTTTACTAACAAAAGAAAAATCACCCTATCGAGTTAACATAAAATAAAAGTTCGTCACGCGATTCGCATCGCACGAACGATGAACAAAAATCACACGAGAAAAGTCCAGCAAGAAAGCAAGGCGATCAACGTGGCGCTCTCCACCTCGTGAACGGAGAGTCCTCTCCCAGTGTCATTGGAGCCTCCGGATCGCTCCAAGACAGTATGATGACTCAATCAGTGGCAGCGTTCTGGGCAAGAGGGCTTGTGACAGCGCCGTCTATGATGACTCCCTCTATAATAACTCCCTATACAGGTGCTTATATATGGGAGTGAACTAAGCATTTTTATTTGATGAGCTACCCTTGATATTAAATTAAGCTGGCTTACTAATTGCTTCATTATATCTCTCATCTCGATAAGTTGGGCATTCAACTTGTTGATTTACTATCGTGCACACTTAGTAGATGTTGTATTTGTTTCTGAACTAGTCGGGCCAATCTATCATGGGCTTCTCCAACTTTGTCATAGTTCTCATCTTGCACATGCTCTGCATCTAATTTATCTTCTTCCTTCATCCTTTATTTAATCAACACAGTGGATAAGTAGTTTTGGTTTCTTGATCTTTCGTATACTCTTTGAGTGGGTGTTGTGCTCAACTGTGCAAAAAATTTCAGCTAGCTTTTGTTTTGAAATGATCTTCATCATCGACGCAAGGCCGCTCCACATCGTTTATATGTCCAAAATGGACAATTTCTACTGTGAATTATTGGGGATGTCAATCTTGATTCTAAGAATTTGTTATTTCTTCTTTATTATATGTTTGTTGAGACCATCCAAGATCATCTAAATGCTCTTGGTGTTCACCAACAACTACTTTCCCATACTTTAATCTTTTTGGAAGCCAAGCTTATAAAGTAGTGAATCTCCAAAATTTCTTTCTGGATATCACAACTTGGACACAAGAGCTTCCCATGCTAGATGTCCAAATTTCTTGACGTCTAGATGTTACAGGTGAGTGAGTGCTCACCAACTATTCTTTTTTGGTGGACATTGTTTGTCATACTTGTATTTATCAAGTTGGGCGTATATTCCAGAATGTGCCTTACACATACCTCGGTGAATCAATTGGCTCTTAGCTTAGTCGCTATTTATAATTTTCTTTCCTTTATTTCTTTTAAAACCTTGTAAATTTTTAAAAATAAGGATTGGTTCTTCCTCGATGGGAGTGACTGATGTTGTGCCTTCGTGAATTGCCTCATAATAATCATATTAGTATTTTCATTAGTGGCCCACCTTTGAGGCTCATATCTGTTTGAGACAAGGATTCTTACTCAAACAATCCTTCTATCTTGGATAACTAGAGCAACTTGTGGATTTTTAACCCTTAGCTTAGTATTGTCCTTTCGTTTGGCCCTTCATGTAAGGTGATACAATTACACCCAAATCAACAAACTTATCTGTAAAATCACTCATATGAGAGTTGGGACTATTGGTTCTCTTATTGACAACGAGATCTCCTTCAACGTTTACAACATCTTTTTTTAAGTACTGATTGAAAGGCAAACTCAAGAAGATAGATACCCTCTTTAAGAGAGTATTGGCTATTCTTCCAGTAGTCTCAACTCTTCCGTGCTTTGGTAGATTCAAAATCACGACATTAAGGCGCCTACCTTGCATTATAAACGTGTAGAATGGCTAATTTGAGGGCTTCCTTAGTTGTTGTATCCATTATAATTGGCTCCACATTAGGTTGAGGAGTTGGTAGGAATTGAACAATTTCAGCAATTGTACCAAATTGTAGAGTTGGTACCAAAATTTCGTTGTAGAGTCTTCCTCTAGTATGATGGTTAACATTTTCGCCTAGATGCCATCAAGAATCAAGTTCCTGTGATTGCCAGCAAAAGCAAGGGTTTATTAAATTGTAATAGAATAATAGATTTTAGACTTTTGAGACAATATATGAGCGACTCGTGCCTTTCTTTCAAAACACATAATCAAACTGCAAGCCACAATATACATAATACTTCAGTGATGGAGAGAGAAATCCTACCTAGCGGAGTCCCAAAAATTTGATCGCTCCGAAAAGTGAAGACATCTCCACCTTCTAAATTAGGCTTCAGAGATAGACCATTTGTAAGGTAGATTTGAATTTTAACTAGATATTCCCGTAATAGATGATCCAAAGTTTAGTTGGTTGAGGATTTCCTATAGATGCAAGCCCTTATAATTAATTACTCCTGATCCATTAGGAGAGAACTCTGGATTAAAGAGAATTGTTATATTTCAGTGAGCAACATATAAAGAAATTTTGAAGCATGCCCAATCAAGATCTCATGGTTCCATCATCCCAGGTCAACTTGTGATCTATTCTGCTAATGTCAAAGGGAATTTTGTCCAAAACATCCAAAGCTTTTGATTAACAGTCATGAGTTACCTCATCTCAAAAATCTCAAACAAACTAGTAGTATTTATGAGAAACCTAAATATTAGGTTTTAATATCTTTTAGATTTGGGGTTTATATCCATTAAAAAACCCAACTTGATTTAAAAAGGGACATATATCCAATTAAATACCTAAGTTTAACTTGAGGTACGGCTTATAATCATTTCCTTGCCCGCATCAATGATGACAACATACTCTGCCTCTGTCTTTGGCATCTGCTCCTTCGACAAATTGAAGTGACTTGCTAGGGGGTGCAAACTGACTTTACCTCATTCATGTTAAATATTTTGAGCAATTTTTCAACATATTCTACCTAAGATAGCTTCTGTATTCATGCACTCTTCTCCCAGCTGATTCTCATCCCGACTATCTGTTTTAAGAGACCCAAGTATTTCATGTCACACTCCTTTGACAATTATTTCTTCAATCTCATTATCTCATCCATATTTGATCCTACTATTAACATATCATCTACATACAAAAGTAGAGTGATATAGGAGGTGTCAAATTGCCTTATGTAGCAATAATGATCTGTTTGGCATCTCTTATACCCCACATCTGACATAAATCTATCAAATCTTTTGTACCACTACCTCGGCACCTATTTCAAGCCATATAAGCTTTCCTGAGCTTGCAGACTATTTTTCTTTGGGTTTCATATCCCTGTGGCTGCATCATGTATACTTCCTCATCAAATCACCATGAAGAAATGCAATATTCACATCCATCTGCTCCAGATACAAAACTTTGACAACTACAATGTTCAATACTAATCTAATAGTAATCTTCACCACCGGAGGAAAAATCTCATTATAATCTACGCCGTGTTTGTGATGGAATCCCTTTACTACATACCTTATTTTGTCGCATTTGCTTCTATCTGGTTAATCCTTAAATTTGTAAACCCATTTTGTTCTAAAGAGCCTTTTTTCCAACTGGTAGTCTAGCTAACTCCCATTTGATTGAGTCAACAACTTGAAGCGCCTCTTCATAGCATTCTAATTCACCACAATCTGCTAGCACAATATAAAATAATGAAGGAGAGTACCTCTGTATAGGTCGTGAATTCCTGGTGGACCTTCTCAACTTAGTAGTAAGTGTCTGTTGATGTCAACTGAACTTAACTGGCTCACAATATTGAACTCATTCAGATATTGCTTCACTGAATCGCCATCTACCATTTTCATGTTGAATAACATTTTCATCACGAAAACCTTACCGAAAATCGAGGGCTTCTCATACATTGTTGTTAGGACTACCATGAGATCCACCATTATTTTCTCAATTATAATGTTGAACGTTACATATGAGGAAAAAGAGAGGCGAATCAAGCCTAGTGACGTTCTGTCGAGAACCTCCAATCTTCATCCGACATAGTATCTGATTTCTTGCTGACTCCTTCCAATAGTAAGCTAACTTCTTTTCGTAGAGCAATCCTCCATTTGCATCTTCCAAAAGGCAAAGTTTGTTCCACTGAATTTTTCTATTTTATCTCATTTCGTCAGCCATTGCTCCCATTCAAACTAACAAACCCTAAAACCAAGCGTTGTGATCCCTACGATCGGGATTTAACCACTAAGAGTCACAGAATCAAACACAAAATACTCCAACACAAACAATCACAAAGCATAAATCATAAACATACGAACACATGATTTTACGTGAAAAGCCAAGAATGGAAAAAAATATACAAAACCACACCACCACAAGAAAATCCACTATCAAAGAGAGGATTACAAAGTTATAGAGAACTTATCAATCACTTAGAGGAAGGAAGGAATCACCGTATTTGAGTTTCTTCTTCTTCGTACTCTAGAGTTTCAAGCTCTCTTGCCACCACAAAGCTCTCTCACAAAAAAATAGCACACAATGAACCTTAACATAATATGCTAGCTTTTATACGGAACCCCAACCAAGCCCCTAAGTGCCCAAAATAGCTTAGGACAAGTCACATCTCAAACTGAGATTTCAACAGGCGCCTGGGCGCTTGGCTGTTGTAGATCCGTCCCGAAACCCACTGGAACTCCAATTACAAGTAAAAAGATCAAAATAAATATTTATGAGATTCAACTAAAACTAACGTATGTTGAGAACCCATAGTATATTTTAGTAACGAATGCAAGATAATTGAAGAGGAGAAACATTCCATATATAAAAGTTTAACCAAAGAACAGTTTGTAAAGCAAGGCCATTTAAGTAAGAAAAAAACTTATCCTTACCCCAATGACTAATGCTTGATTTTAGCTTTTGAATTTAAAAGACAAAGTTCTTTATAAAACTAACAGCTAATAATAACCAAAGAACAATTTATAAAATGCCCTAGTTTATTATTTAAAACGAAGGATAGTTCCATAATTGCACAAAAAAGTTGAAGTTGTAAATTTAATTTTGGCACAATATTAAAATAATTTAGAATTTTATCTAATTTTTTTTTTATTTGATGATTGTCTATGATTCTTCAGGCACCACCTATCTATTTGATGTAATGGATTTCTTCTTTAAAACCTTATATACTTAAAGAGGGCACCACCTATCTATTTAAGAGAGCCAACCACTTTCTTCATTAGGCCGACCCACACAAAAAGAGGGAATAGTCTCCCAAGCCCGAGTTGCTCATCTGAACTAGTAAATCATTCATCCCCCTTTCTCCCATCACCGCTTCCCAATGGCTAAAAGTAGCTAAGAGATTGCATGAGAAAGGAGCACTGATTTCTTTAACAATGTATCCTCTTTTTTTCCTTTTGTCATCTTCCTCTACTTCCTTTCCTCCTTCTCTACAAGCAAAAGTCTTGTTCTTCCCTCCCATTCTTTTCTTATCCAACAAAGTTAGAAGGTAAGAAGTCACTGAATTCAAGGCACTACAAGGTTTCTGATGAAAATATCAACGCTGACCATATTCTACAACCTTGTCACCATCTTTAAATGCAAGATTTTGTCATATCTCTTAAATATATGAGAAATTAATAATGGCATATAAAATTTACAGGTTTACTCAATGCTGTCTTTGACCTTAGATCACAACAAATTTTAAATTTTATTTTTTTTTATTTTTTTCAATATCAACATCAAAACAACAAGTTTAAATTTTGATTTTATTTGATTTTTGACTTAAGTTAATAGTGCCAAAACAAACCTGAATAACTTCCTGCATCCTTGGCATTATTTCCAAGGTAAGATGTAATTAGTTTAGTCCTCGTTGACTAAAACATCAAGGATTTACAGTTCTAAATTACCACTTGATTTAGGTTAGCCAATGATTTGATCGTGTTGAATTGATATTGAAAGGTTGATCCCTCTCAAAATGTCTAAATCAGCAAGGTATGCACTAAGAGTTTAAAACAGTTAATAAATTTTATGTCACGTTAAGGAAGAAAAACGAAGAGTGAAGCCATTTTTACTCCTCCAACGATGAGGGCAACCCTCTTAAGGCTATCTAGAGGCAATAGTTGCCACCATTTAAATCACGTTGAAGATGATTTAGAAACGTTTTCCTTACAGCAAAAAGTTTTCAAGCAGATAATTACAATTTTTATTAACAAGAACCTCTATAGTTATTTGATTTAAATTTGTCAGTCTTATACTCATTTAGCACGCCTTTAGTAGATTTATAATAAAAATCATGTAGGATTTAAATATCCATGTAATATCCAGTTGACATGCTAAGAAATCTGTCAAAACTTCTTCAAAACTCTACATATTGAATGTTAGAAATTGTATATAAATGAGTCGTTAAATCAGAAACCAAAACATCAGACTAAGAAATCACATGTTAAGCATGCTTAGTCTAGACCTAAGTCTTGATAGGAATATTTATTTAGTATATTTTGTTATACCCCACAACCCAAATCATTGAATATCAGGAAAAAAATTTAAATAAAAAAAGCTTAGAGAAATTTTAATCAAATTTATGATAAGGCTACTCCAGATACACGTGCTGATGATGATCGCTCTAAGGTAAGAGAACAAGCGTGCCTTGGACCAAATGCACATTTGTTCAAGGCTGATGAGGGCATTTCAAGAAATCTTCCACAAGAAAGAAAGCCTTCCCTAGAGGAGGGGAGCTCACTGTAAGGCATTAGCTGTGGAATGATAAAAAATCGATGTAAATTTGGTAGGGTATTCTACCAAGATTGAAAAAAACAAGAAAAAAACAAATGAAAATTAATCAACAAATGAGCATTTTTTTCACATAACGTTTAATGTCTCTCAATTTCATAGCCTGTGTTACTTTTACTGTGTTCAGTTTACAATCATTACCATTAGCACTATATTTAGTCTTTTGTAGCCTTACTATTACATATCGTTGTATTTTCAATCTAATTTTTACCTTTTAAAATCATGCACAACGGTCCCTAGTATTTACACTATTAAGAGCTTTAATTATCTATTCTCATTTTATTAAAAAAACATTTTTCAAGCTAGGTTCTAGAATAAAAGGGTGACATTACTGACATGACCCGTAATGCACATTTTATTTTATCTATTCTCATTGTATTTCTTGAGTGGTACTTTAGTTCTTTGTTTTAATTTGTTCTAATAGCAGTCTCTTTGTGTATAATCAGCTTGTTATCTTCTATTTTCAACTACGATTATTGCAAGACTCTTTATTATTGTTTTAATAAATAAATTTATTGACGTCTATTGGCTCTCCATATTTGTATGTCGTAGGCTCTTCTATAATATATCAGATGTTTGTAATTTCTTTCATTAGACCTCCATACCCACCATCTCGGTAGTCCCCTCAGAAGTAACTCCCAAGCTGACTGAGCCATGACCTGGCATTATTATACAATTTATGTTAAGTTAATAAAAGTTTATCCAGTTGTAATGTTCAGTATAATGCTTTATGTTAGAATTGCAGAATGTATATATAATTATAACTTTTTATTATTTTTTACATTTCATTAAATGGAAGTTAAAGTTCAACTTTTGAAATATTTTTCTTATGTTGGTCAGAATAAGGAAAACTAATTTTCCATTCAGCTCTCTCCATTTTCCATAAAAAAATTATAAATATAATCAATTTTAAAGCAAGATATGCATTGTGTCCCTCGATTTACCTGAATGCATTGAGTTAAAAGAGGTGATAAGTCTCTTCTGAACTTATCCCTAATCAGCCCAAAAATCCTCTCCAAACAAGAAGCCAATCGTTGCTTAAAAACTAAAGCTGGATACTTGGCATCAACATGTGAAGTGCCATCTTCCGGCCCCAATAATTTTAATGGAGATCTAACAGCCTGCAACATGAGTAAAATGATGACAGTGAGTAAAACGTAGCTATAATTTAATCTGAAGTCCAAGTCAAAGATGCAAATGTAAACTAGGGAGCAGTAGGATATATTAATAAACTCTTCTTTCCATCAAACAAGATATAAAACCTGAGCCATTCTCCCACTAAAGCCAGCAGATCCTGCCGCATGTCGAATAGGTGTCTTGAGGAAAACACTTGACTTTAAATTTCTCTGCAAGAGGCACAGAAGAGCGGAAATATTTGATAGCCAATATGACAGCATATCTGCATTTTCTTTTATTTCCTGAAGTTAACATGAACAAAAAGTGAGCTTCCCTTGCTTGAAAGAGTAAGAAAGACAATGCAGTATGCGAGAAAAGTCTAGTGCTAGATATATTTGACCTGCAAAACATTTTCGATTTTATCAATTATACTGTCAAAAATAGCAGTTCTCTCAGCCGTAAAGGCTCTCCATTGCAGAAGGCATCGATATACGATACATGCCACAACAGGTTTACCATCTTTAAAGCCAAACGCCCCATTGATGATTTCAAAAAGCAGATCAAGATTTTCCTGCATAAAGTTCCAATTTATAATAAACAATTAATAACTAAAAATGAATCCACAATATTTTATTTGGGTAATTTTCAATGACTGAGTGTAAAATTATTATTAAAAGATGAAAAACATGCATGATATAGTTGAAAAGTTACAACACTGAGTATCCAATAGTTCAATTCCATAACTTTAAGGAATCAATACGAACTCAACAAACTTAATAAGATATATCTTAAGATTTACAACTGAGCATCAAAACATCAGCAAATTACCTCGTATCTCCCAAGGACCATCCTCGGTCGTTGAGAGTCAGACTTGCTTAGGGGGTCACAAATAAGATGTTTAGTTTGTGTAGGTGTTTCCTGCTATAATAAACGAACAATTATAAACAATATATCAAAACAATAAAATCAAGCACAAAACATGGGATATAGTTGTGTTTTATAAATGAGCATAATAGCGCAGTCTTCTCTTTGATATCAGAAAGCATAAGCTCACCAATATAGTTCTGCTTGAATATATTAAAAAAAATTCAGAGCTAATCCTACCAACTAAATCAGTAAAAGCATTAGAAGAAATCTTGGTTCCTAATAACAAAGCGTATCCATAACATAATGCCACAAATTTCACAAAACATGAAAAATGTTACAGATTTACCTCTAGGAAATTCTTCGCAACTTCAAGGTTATACATTGGAGACATGTCCGTAACGTTTTGCCTTAGGATGTGATTTTCAGCTTGTAAATTTGACAGCTTATCCTCCAGGCTAGAACACAAAAGGAAGTTCAAACAAACTAAGAAAACTGTTAATATTATTAAACCAAATTTTTGCTGATATTTGCCTTAATAGCCCCTCGAAAATTTTAGGTTGGTCAGCTCAGTCTCTGACTATTCAGCATGCTCATAGTAGTCCCCAACTATCCAAATTAATCCTAACTTATTCTGCAAACATTTAAACTACTTTCAATTTGATCCCAATTTGTAATAAAAATGGGATCAAATTCAATAATTGTGGAACTAAGTTGGTTCATAAGAAAATCAGGAATAAATTGGTCAATCTAAATAAAAAAAAAATTTGAAAATGCAAATCAAAATGTCTGGGACATGAAAAGATAAACATACACCGATTTAGAAGTGAGCTATAAAGTAAAAAAGAAAAAAGGGTACATATTAAAAAAGTAGCACCTTGTGAGATTATGTTGAATCTCTACAAAGTTTCCTTCTGTTTCACATAGTTTTTTCAAAGTTACCAAACTGTCCTTCTGAGATCGTTGCAGTTCATTCTTCAATTCCAAATTTTTATCTTCCAAAGACTTCATGGAAATCTTAGAAAAGAACAAAAAACGGATTTTATAAAATATAAAATTATTATAACTGCGAACAATTTTAATCAAAGCTTAACTATAAGACAGGAAAGTTATAAAAGATAGATCAGTCAGTTTATTTGCATGCACTACTCGAATTATGTGCTCATAGGAACATCTCTATACAATTTTAGATATCGTTACATGTTAACATGCTGAGTTTATATCATTTTGAAACTTCAAAAAAAAACTACGGTGCTGTTAGCATACTACTAGTTGGTCAAGGCATTTTTGCTCAAGGTATTAGGAAGAACTAGCGCTAGCCTAAAGCATATATTGTGATCGAGCATGATCTCAACTTCAAAGTTGGCTTGAAACCTATTTTTTTATTGATCGGAAACATACATTTTTTTTCTTTTCTAAATAGTTGTACAATTCAGAGTGAGTTAGAATTCATTATATATATTTACTAATTCAATACATGTTGAAATCAGCATATATATAATCAATTGAAACTCACCTCTTTCAAGGTGCTTACAAACCCCCGGCCGAAGGGGCTCAAACCACGAGTAGTTCTAAAAAAACAAAAACGGATGAAGCTGTAAGAGGCGGCCTCAAACGGAAAAACAAGGAAAAAAAAAATACAATTTAGAGAAACATAAGCAAAGCTTGATTTATGGATCTCAGGTTCTTCAATATAAGCAATCCAAACAAAGCCGTAGATTATGTATCAGTAACTGGATGCACCAAGTTTAGTAGTACTATTAAACTTAAAACTTCGGTTCAACTCCATTTTGCATGCATTATCATTATAGAATAAAACATAATGAAGAGAAAGTTGCTTATCAAAATCAAACTGCAAACAAAAACAACCACCCAGTCCTGCTTTAGAATGATGAGAAGTTGCACTTAGATTCAACCCAAGATTCATAATTGGCAACTGATTTGGACCAAGAAAAAATATCTTCTTCATTAAATAAGATTTGGACCAAGAACACATTTAATTTTAAACTTTTATTATCAGGAACTTCACCTTAATTTGAAAAAACGTCTCGATATTTAAGAGTTTCACTTATTACTTCTTAAGTGGGTCTTTACAATCACCATCCAAACATTATGCTAAAAAGCAATCTCTTTTTCCTAACCCCATACAATATGATTTTCCACAAGGTTTCTTATACTACAAAGTCTTTTCCATATATTAGAATCATTAATCTGATATGGAGTGTGAAGAGGGTGCAAACTTTTGCAATATTTATAATTAAAGAATTATGCCCATAAACTAGTTTTCTTTCTGAAGTTCCACCACATTTTAACCGTGATAGTCACCATATCCTTTAATCTTCTAAAACTAGTTCTCCTTCCTCCACAGGGAAACAAATTTCTTTTCAGCTTAACCAATGAACTTTTTTTTTATTGCTACAAGATCCCCAAATAAATTTATTAAACAACATTTTAAGTTTTTTCAAAACTTCTTTGCGAGGACTTAAAATTTGCAATAGATACATAGAAATGGATGATAACACTGTTTTTAACAAAGTAATACGACACCAGGAGAGAGCATTTTATGTTCCCAGCTATATAACTTGTTCTGCATCTTTGAGAATAAATCATCATAATAAATGATTTTGTTGAAACCTTGAAAATAGGAATACCCAAATAAGTTAAAGGGATGCAGGAATTCCTAAAGCTCGTTAAATTAGAAATATGATGTCTCTTGTTTTCTGGAATTGTTTTAGAAGCAGTAAAGCAGCATTTAGCTTTGTTTATAGCAAGGCCAGACACAGTTTTAAAATGCTCCAGTAAAGACATAAACCATTTTAGAGAAGAATTGCTTACATTAAGAAATATAAGAATATCATCCGCAAAGGCTAAATGAGAAATAATGAAATCAACTTTATTTCTTATTAAGTATGGAAGGGTACCTTTCGAAAAGATTGTTTATGCTTCTAGAAAAATAATTAGTAGCGATGAAAAATAAAATTGGAGAAAGAGAATAACCTTGTCTAATACCTCTAGACAATTTGAAATAGCCTTCCATAATACCATTGTTCACGATGGAGAACCAACAGTTGTTAATACTTCTAAATATTATATCAACAAAATTTTTGGAGAAGCCCTAACATCTAAGAACTTTTAAAGCATAAGTTGAAATTAAGAAAAAAAAAAAATTCAAGCTGAATAACAAGAATAAAAACTAAAATTAATATTTACAACTGTGTAAGGATTAAAAACACCGACTTTTGTGTGTAGTTAATGCTAAAAATAGGGCGCTTAAAAAGTTTCCAAACAAGCTACTCACTGAACTTATAACAGGTTTTCACGGGCTTTCATATGATTCACACAAAGAACAAAAGAATAATATCTCTAAACTATTTCAAACATCGTTACATGCTAGCATATTGAGTTGATTTTCATTTAGAAACTATAAAAAATATGCTGTCGTAAACATACTACAAGTTGGTCAAGGTATTTTTGCTCAAGGTATTAGGAAGAATTGGTGCCAACCTAAAGCACATATTGTGATCAAGCATGGTCTCAACTTCAAATTTGGTTTGAAACCCATATTTTTTATTGATCAGAAACTTAAGTTAGAATTAAAATATCCAATTTCAAGCTGAGACCAACTCATAGCAGTTCAGTTTAATGTACCCACTTCCAAACAAGAACAAAAAGCTCAAATTAATATTTACAGTTGTGTAATGATTAAAAAAAAAAAAATTTGTGGGTGGTTAATACTAAATAGGTCCCTCAAAGTTTCCAAACAAGTTATACAACATGCAAAGCATGGCTTTCACTAATCTTATAACAGGTTCCCCTGGATTTTTAATATGATTCACATATGGAACAAAAGAGAAGTGCTTTAAGATCACAGGATGACTGGTTCCCAGAAACACAGGATGACTGTTTGTTAAAAAAGTACCCTGACTATATCAGTTTAACCAATTTAGTCTTTAGACTAATCAATTTGGCCAATTCAGTCCTCCAACAAATCAATATATCCAATTTATTCCCTTTAAGCTGATTTAGTCCCTAAATTTGTAATTCATTAGAATGAATTCAGCTAAAATAAATAGTAGATGGTTGAAGTTGGACATATTGCATTTTTAAAGACTAAATTAGTCAATATAAATTGTCTGTCAGGTGACTATTTTGACAAACTACTTGGTCAACACAACACAACCTATGCAGATAGTTTAAATTAACTTGTAACAAAATCCAGGGAACAACAAGAAAAAACTGTTCTAAACCTTAAGAAAAAGGTTCTCCTTATGTGTTCCAGCCATGATATCAAGATTATTCTGCAAAATTGCTTTGTCCTTCCTCAGCATATCTATCTCACTTAAAAGAGATAAATTTTTATTGCATTCATCATCTATGATAATTTTGGCTGCACTTAATTCACCGTGCAATAATTTCAATGATTTCTGAAGCTTTGAAACTTCAACAAGTTTTGCCTCTTCAGCAGCAACCTGAAATATTGGCATTATAAATTACAAGTAGAAGTTTTAAATTGGTTAAAAAAAGCATAATAAGTAAATCTAAGCCTGAAAAGTAGTCATCAAGAAAGTAACTTTGTGACAAAGAAGCAGCTTCAAAAAGTTAAAATTGCATCGCAGTCGTGCTCATTTATTATTTTAATGTTGGCTTTGTAAAATAGGTAGAGTAAATGAAAAGAGTCACTAGAATGTTGGTGTTACTAATAATTCTTCTTGACACAAATTATGATTTCAAATTAAAAAATTACAGGCAACGTCACATGTTCATATCAAAATCAAATTATGCTTTCATTTATTTTCCTTTTTACACATTTTTTATTACTTACTTTACCACCAACCTCATCCACAACTTTATTAAAGGCAATTAAACAACCATTTACCTCCTATGATGACATTAACAGGACTACGCACTCCCAAAATTCTTTAAAGCTAATACATAGAAATATAGATGTGATTAGAATTCAAGCAAAATTGAAAACAAGTTATATTCATAGTAGCAATGCTTAAAGGAGAAGACATGATACAACAATTCGGAAGATAAAAAATCAAGAGTTTTTATAATTTTAAATATGGGTTATTTAGTTTGCAGCATTTTGAAGAAAAAATAAAAACCTTACCTAAATTTTCAAGTTTCAGTTAATTGATTTGGAGGGACAATTTGTTTCATTTTTAGGGCAATTATATTATCATAGAAGGTAAATAACGCGGGATTATTTTATGCCCAAATTGGAAAAACCAATTTATTCTGCATCCTTGCATGTGGGTAATTCAAATTTATTTTCTCATGTCTGCTCATTTGCCACTTTACTATTAATGATTAGTGTAGTTGTTTGTACTTCCTCAATACCCACACCACATAGAGGTTAATAATGATGTTGTCGTCAACAAGGTTGTCTCCCATAGCACCATTCCGTCTAGCCAGCAATCCCATTTCTGTTGTGCCCTAGGTTTGACTTGACCCGCATAGACTCTAAACACTTTTATCGTTAAGCCCTCCACATCTCAAGGTGCCGATTACCAAATCATCGAGCACACAATTACATATGAACCTACGAGAATTATTCCAGTGAGTCCATCTCTCGATCCTATAATGAAAAAAATATTTTGCTTGATTATAGTTTACCTTTCATGAAAGCCTTTGTGGGTTCCTTTAGTGCCTATTTAAGGTGATTGTTAACTGCAAAAAACTCGTTCTTAGAAGACATTTTTTCTATAGTCTTTAAATACAAATCATTGATTGATTTGGTTCATTAAATTTTAAAATTGTTCTTTTTAAACTTAGTCCAAACTTTAAAAACAACTACTTTAGCACTATTTTTAACCCCATTATCCTTGCTAAGTCACTGCCCACACGAGGCATTTTTCACTTTCGGTTTTGGTCCTTTTACCTCTATAATGCAGCATAGTTTTGCTTTTCTTCATTCATGAAAAAAATGCAGAGCGCTCATGCCCAAAGTAAAGTCAAGGGAAACAAAGCATTGATCTAGTTTTAAGAAAGCAACATACCTCGCGATGCAGAGCATTCATTGCGTCGTTAGTGAAATCGAGGTATATATATGCTTAGGCTACGGCCGTATTTCACGAGGGAAGCAGATGCACCACGAAAATCAATTCACCAACTTGCATAGCAAAAGTAGCGAGATGCACAATAGCTTAGCCAAAGCACAAAGCAAGAAAGCACTTCAAAAGCAAAAGGGAAGCACCGGATAATGTTTCCAAGCACATAAAATAAAGTATCGATACCCAAAAGAAAGTGTCGATACATATTCAACTACAAAAGTACCTTTTGTTTCCCCATTTTGTTGTTTTGGTTTCCATCATATAAAATGCAAACTGAAAATATTACATCGAACCATCTATTGGATTTCATCAGGAGTGTTCAAAGATTTCACTTAATCAGTGTAATACAATATTTTTAATTTAGCATTTAATCATTTAGATTTTTACGATCCTGCACAACTTTATATATAGCACAAGATAAAACCATAATTTTCAAAAAATACATGTGGTACCTTCCAGGACCAATAATCTTGTAAGACTAATATTTATTTAGTTAAATTCTTAGCAATAAAGACAATTAGTGACACGTGTCTGTATATTGCCATTGCAAGGAAATACAAGATTCTGTTCTAATGACGTTGTCTATACACATTCCTGCATATTGATGTTTTTTAATTACAATTTTACTTCTTTTACTTTTAGGCATTTGGAACTTGAAAAGGAATCTTTGTGTTTGAAAATGAAGACAATAGATATTAATAATTTCTGATTGGATTGAAGATATAGCATTTTCTAGAATATTTGATGGCTTGAATGAACTTGATGAGACCTTGGGTTAAATTAAACCTAACATATATATTGATGATGATGACAATGATGATGACTATCAGAATTTTGGTAGCTGGGTAAGGTTTTCTGAGAGTAATTATTTATTATATAATAATGAACTCTTTAACAAAAAATAGATTCTCAAGTTGAATATGAGAGAGGTGTTAAGTTTGAAACTCATCATTTCAATAAGACAGAATTTTGGCGAATGCAATACAAATTTCTGGAAACATTGATTGTATAGATTCAGCCAATGAGGAAAACATCAATCGCTTCCAAATTTGGTATGATCTTTACAACTAGGCTGTATTTAAAAAAAAGCAATCCAAACTTGGCTAATAGCGCATGAAAATCAATTAAATCGGTGAAAATGCAGGATTATTTACATATATATGTTGCAAGGCATTCCGGAGTTGATTCATGGTAGATCATACATGATCATGGTGATCACAATAAGAGCGTGGCATCATCTATCATTGCTTGACAATTTGTTAGCATGGCTAGAAGGAATCCTAACTAGAAGTCAAAGGTGTTCTTGAAGAAAATTATGGATGATTTAAGACTCCATATGACATATACAAAACTTAGAATGGTAGTACAAAAGGCTTTATGATTGATACAGTTCAAGGAAGACGATCAATTTTAGGAGATCTGAGATTATTGCTTATAGATTTCAAGGACAAACATGGAGTCCTCAGTTACTGTGCAGACTACTAATTACTGTGATTTATATAAAAGAAAGCAATTTACTAGATTTTACATTTCTTTGCTGCATGCAAGGAGGTTTTCTTAGCCAGTTGCAGGCCTAATACTGGGGTTACGATTGCTTTCTAAGAGGATCCCAAGGAGGGCAATCATTGTACGCAGTATCATTGGATGGTAACAATAACATTTTTCAGATTGTATGGGCTGTTATTGAGGAAGAAACAAAGAGCAATTGGGAATGGTTTTTGCAACAACTTGGGAGAGACTTCATATATTTTATGGTCAACAAAAATCGAATTTTATTCCAATAGGCTGAAAGGGCTACTTCCTGAATTTGAGGCTGTTTTACGTGAATATTACTTAGTTTTGTATATGCCATAAGCATCAAAATTTTAAACTTGATGATTTGACATGATAAGTACTGAAAAATGTGCAATGGAGGGCAGATAGAGCCACCACGATTAACATGGATGCTTAATAATGTGTGAATGCTTCGTTGTGTTAATTCTTGATACAAGAAATTGCCTATTTTGTTGATGCTAAAGGCATTAGAAATTTAGCAATGTCAAAGTTGCAACAGACTGAAGACAGCGCTATAAATGAAGATCAACCACATGCCCAAGAATCAGATAGATATTGCATCATAATATGCAAGAAATTGAATAATGTATTGGTGTAAAAGCTAATGATTTACACTGGTGCATAATTCACCATCAACTTGAAGCAAGATCAAGTAGTTGTAGAAGATGGGATTTGAATAAATCACTTGCACATGTGTTTGCATTGCCATTAACATGCAGATAGGGGGTTATGAAGATCATGTGTATCATTATTGTGATATGAATATGTACATGAAAGCATATGATCCTGCAAACATGCTGATTAATGGTCAGGAGGGCATATGGCTGCTCAACCATGCCAATAAATGGTCATGAAGAATCAAGTGATAAAAATCTTCTTCCGCCTCCACAATACAATAAACTTGAGCAAGGCCAAGCCTGCTAAAATGCATTTGGGAACCTGGGCACCCCAAGGATAAGTTATGATGCATTTTGCAAGCTCTATGATAAATCCAAAATTTATAGTAAAATATAGAAGTAAAAACATATAAAACACCATATGAACCTGTATACTTTGATGATAATTCCTACATTTTCAGGAAAAATTGGAGAGAAGGCAAGCTGGAGCTGAAAAAAGAGATTCTGGATAAAAGCCGCTGCAGCGCGCCATGATGGATGAGTAAAAAGAAAAACCGCTGTCGCGCGCTACAGCGCGCCACAACGGGCCACGGCGGCACTTCAAGAATTTTAATTAAAACATTATAAAGAACTAATTGAACAATAAAAATCCGCGATTTCGAACTTTTCACCGCTATAGTGCGCTCCCAGCGCGCCACATCGCCCAACCCCCATGAAGAATAAAACTGACCTGGAAGCAAATCCGCTGTAGCCCGCCTCCGCGCGCTACAGTGGGCTGCAACGTCATTTAAGGTGAACCATATGAAATCAAGGGAAAAATTAATTGAACAATGAATTCGAAACTCAAACCGCTTCAGCACGCTGTGGCGAGAAACTGAATTAACTTGACTGGCTGCAGCGCGCTGCGGCGGAACAGTGTTTCGAATGAGGCTGCCACAGCGCGCCACGGCGGATCCCCAATAAAACAGTATGTTTGGAGTCATACACAGCAGGAATGAAATGCAACCGCTACAGCACGCCACAGTCTAGCGCGCTGCAGCGCGCCGCAGCAACCGATGCAGAAATGCCCAGAATTCACATTAATAACAGCATCGGGAAGGCAAAAAATTCCAACCTTTGGCTTTCCTCAATCGTTTGGAAACTGCAAAAGCAATAAAATCTGCTGTATCCAAGAGGAATAAAGAAATAATATTAAATGGCTGCCATGAAGTTAAGGAAGAGGAAAGGTTAAACATAATTTATGCACAAAGCTGAGGGGATTCCTATATAAACAACATTCTGAAACTAAAGAAGGGTTCCTAATTTTGACATTCATTAATCCAAATTATAAGCTGTTGTAGGAAAGAGAAGGAGAACTCTCTAGAGAAGAAATTTCTGAACAACTTTGCAAATTCAAGAGGGAAGAGAAGCAGAGGAGTTTGGAGAAAGGAAGAGAAGGAAGGAGAAAGAATAACGAGAATCCCAAAAATTCAGGGCTATTCCTAGTACCATTTCTTATCCTATCTTGTTTTTTTATTTGTGAACCAATGTCAAAGTTCATGTTTCTTTATGTTTCTTGCTGTCTTGAAATTGTAATGGAAGGCTAAAACCCTCCTTGGAGAGGGTTGGGCTATAATTATGTGCTGAGTAAGGTGTACGATGTTGTAAGTTGAATTTGCAATGAATAAAATTTGAGCTAAATTTTTATTTAATTTTTATTGAATGCCTGGAATGATTATCAAATGTGAATCTTTAATAAATTAAATCTGGAATGAAAATCTTTGTATAAGAGATTAAAAGACTTGTGCTCCAATTCTCATTGATTTGATAAGAGCAAAGAGGGAGCGCAATAGAGCTGAGAGCTACGTGACAAGTTCTCAAGCCCATTAGCACCACTCCTTCAACTCATCTAAGAAGTTGAAGCTTGTGAGCCAAGCCCCCTCCAATCATGCTCTGCGGCTCAGCAAAGTTGAAGGAGGGAGAGATCATCGAACACTCATGGATGATGTGACATAGTCCATTGGGTCCTATGAACCCTCTCCCTTAGATAAACCGCGTTTGTAGCCCATGACGCTGATTGGTGGGAATCAAAGCTTGTGAGATCCATTGAACTAAAAGAATATTTTGGTAACCTATACGTAGAAAATCGAAATTAAACTAACTATGATCTCATAAGAATCTATGTGCCGAAATAGAACCCCTAGGGTGTTCTCCTTGTGCACTAGATTTGAACTTGTTGGAATTAGAGGACCAATCTAAAGAAGGCAATGTTCACTTGATTGATTAGGCATAGTAAAATTACTTTATGAATTACAATGACATGATTATAACACTGAGTCCTTACAAGTCACATAATGAATCCCCAACTCTCTTCTTAAATCAAATAGTATCTTCAATTTAATTTTTGCTTTGTTAAATTAGGAACCACACCAAAACCAAAAATACAAATTGTCTAAACATTATTGAACGTAGATAAAACTTAGTAACAAAGCCACTATTTCTTGTGGAAGATATAAATCCGGAACTTACCATTCCAAATTATTACTCCGGACCACGTACACTTGCGTACAAGCGCAGACACAAAATTTAGGTATGTCACTCTACAAGAAATAAGTTTCTCCCAAAATTTAAATAGATTATCCCTAAGTATAATACAAGTATTTACAAAACAAATACACATAAATTAAAAAATAAATAAACTCTTCACAATTTTGAAAATCCAGGGGATGATGATGAAGTCTCTTACAAGTATTTCGATCTGTTTCAGGGCAATGTAGATGATAACCAGTGCTACAGTGTTGACGTTTTGCCTGGATGATCTGCTTTGATTCTTAGATATCTTTCTTCATGTATATCCTCTTATTATTTAAAGCATCTAGATTAGTTCTCTTTTGCTATATGAATCATCTGAGCAACTAGACATAGGAAAATATGTCTTTCTAAAATTCAAAATAAAATATTAGTACCATAATAAATTATAGTTTTTTACTGAAATGATCCATTGACTATTGAAAATTCCCAAAATAGTCCCTTAAGTTTTTTTAAAATGCCAAAATAATTCCTTTCAAAAAATTCCATCACATTCGAGCAGGGACCTCGTCTACCTCAGTTCTCTCTTAGGACCTCAAGCTTCATCGAGCAACGACCCTTCTCATAGAAAGTGAGCTACTACCTCGTCTGCGACACAAGGTTCATCTGCGATCTCATCTCACAGCGACCTGGCTACTATGCGACTTCGTCTAACAGTCGACGTCATTAGAACTCTCAACAACCCGATTCCGTCCCGACATCCCTAAACTCTAATTAAAAGTAAACATATCAAAAATTTTCCATCTCGAAGGACTTGAATGGTGAATCTTTTCAGTCCCTTTTCGATAATGTGATTTTCTTTTTTTCCCATTTTGATCCATGAAAAACTATTTTTCTTTTGCTTTGTTAAGGGTTTGTTGTTTTACACAAATCCATTTTTTATGAAAAGCATTAAGCATGTGAGTCCAACTTTAAATAAAATGAGCAAAACATTTAAAGTGAATCTATTATTATCAGAAGCATTAAGCATTAAGCATTGTTAAGGGTTTGTTGTCTTTTAGATTTGTTTTGAATTAGTAATAGACTATCTTTGCAAACTTCTACATATATGGATCCAATGAGAAATGAACAAAATGTTATTCGCCAACTTCAATGAAAGTAACTCTAAAGAGCAATTGACCATGCATCGCAGTCTTGGTAAAATTTTGTTAATCAAAAATATTTATTTATCTACATTAAGTTTTTGAAAAATTGTTTAATTATATGCTAGACTATTTGAACTACATGATGACTATGATTATTATTATGATGATGGCTGAGGAACATATGATCGATAAAAAACTATTTTTCTTTTGCTCTGTTAAGGGTTTGTTGTTTTACACAAATCCATTTTTATGAAAAGTATTAAGCATTTGAGTCCAACTTTAAATAAATGGAGCAAAACATTTTATGTGAATCTATTATTATCAGAAGCATTAAGCATTAAGCATTAAGCTTTGTTAAGGGTTTGTTGTCTTTTAGATTTGTTTTGAATTAGTAATAGATTATCTTTGCAAACTTCTAGATAAATGGATCCAATGAGAAATGAACAAAATGTTATTCGCCAACTTCAATGAAAGTGACTCTAAAGAGCAATTGGCCATGCATCGCAGTCTTGTTAAAATTTTGTTAATTAGAAATATTTATTTATCTACATTAAGTTTTTGAATAATTGTTTAATTATATGCTAGACTATTTGAACTACATGATGACTATGATTATTACTATGATGATGGCTGAGGAACATATGATCGATGAAAAACTATTTTTCTTTTGCTCTGTTAAGGGTTTGTTGTTTTACACAAATCCATTTTTATGAAAAGCATTAAGCATTTGAGTCCAACTTTAAATAAATGGAGCAAAATATTTTATGTGAATCTATTATTATCAGAAGCATTAAGCATTAAGCATTAAGCTTTGTTAAGGGTTTATTGTCTTTTAGATTTGTTTTGAATTAGTAATAGATTATCTTTGCAAACTTCTACATAAATGGATCCAATGAGAAATGAACAAAATGTTATTTGCCAACTTCAATGAAAGTGACTCTAAAGAGAAATTGACCATGCATCGCAGTCTTGGTAAATTTTGTTAATTAGAAATATTTATTTATCTACATTAAGTTTTTGAATAATTGTTTAATTATATGCTAGACTATTTGAACTACATGATGACTATGATTATTATTATGATGATGGCGGAGGAAAGGAAGGGGCATATGATCGATGAAAAACTATTTTTCTTTTGCTTTGTTAAGGGTTTGTTGTTTTACACAAATCCATTTTTATGAAAAGCATTAAGCATTTGAGTCCAACTTTAAATAAAATGAGCAAAACGTTTTAATTGAATCTATTATTATCAGAAGCATTAAGCATTAAGCATTAAGCATTAAACTTTGTTAAGGGTTTGTTGTCTTTTAGATTTGTTTTGAATTAGTAATAGACTATCTTTGCAAACTTCTACATATATGGATCCAATGAGAAATGAACAAAATGTTATTCGCCAACTTCAATGAAAGTGACTCTAAAGAGCAATTGACCATGCATAGCAGTCTTGGTAAAATTTTGTTAATTAGAAATATTTATTTATCTACATTAAGTTTTTGAATAATTGTTTAATTATATGCTAGACTCTTTGAATTACGTGATGACTATGATTATTATTACAATGATTGCTGAGGAAAGGAACATATGATGCAATAGGAGTTATTGATTACAATATGAAAAAAAATATTATGAAATTGATTTTATGGAATCTGGTGACGATGCTAGTGTACACAATAATGATGAGAAAAACCAAAAGAGCTGTCCAATTTTTAACCCCTCGATCAACATGGAAAATACTGAATTTAAAAGTGGGATGATTTTTAGTAGAAAAGATAAGTTTAAAAATATTTTGGAAAGCCATCCATTTCAATGGGAATATCAATAAAGTTTTCCAAAAATGATGGTAAAAGATGTAAAGCTATTTGTTAAGGGAATAATTGTTCTTATTTTGTGCATGTTTCAAAACACTAGGGGGTGACTCATGGCATACTCATTCTAGCACTTGCCACAATAAAACATTAAATTCTACAATAATAGCAAAAACATTTATGAACCATAGATTAAATGCAAAGTCTTTAGGCAAGAAATGATGGAGGAAATGAAATTACATGTTAACAAATCCCAAGTAAGGAAGCCTATGGAAAAGGCTTTCATGCAGTCAAAAGATGATGAGTAATGTGAGCTTATATGGAGATTATGTTTAGAAATTGTCGAGACTAATCTAAAATCAACCATTTCAGTGCACACAACAAGAGATTCAAATATAAATGGAAGGAAGGCCATTGTAAGGATGTCTTTAGATGCATGAAAAGAAGGATTTAAAAAATATGCAGGCCAAGAGACGGGGTTGATGGCTGCTTATTGAAGGGATGAAAAGGGGGGCAATTATTGTATGCTGTCACACTTGATGGGGGATAACAACATCTTTCCTATTGTATGGGCTATGGTTGAAAGTGAGAAAGAAAGTAGGGAATGGTTTTTATATTTACTTGGAAGGGACTAGACATTTTAGAAAACCAAACTGAATTCATTTTCATTGCAAATAGACAAAAATGATTAGTTCCAACTTTAGAGAATGTTTAACTGATGTGACTGACCAATTTTGTTTTCGCCATCTACACCAAAACATTAAGTTAGTAAGTTTTTAGGGGGAGCCCTAAAGAATGCTTTGTGGGCAGTAGCAAGGGCGATCACAACCTAAAGAATGCTTTGTCGTTGTAAAGTAGCTCTGCATTTGGAAGCACCACTTATGATGACTAAGCGATAGAAGTATTAATAATTAAAATTACTGCTTTTTTAAAATGATAATTATTAATTAAATTGATATTTATTTTAATATAATTAATACTTATTAATTGCATGAAAATCAACAATCAATTTTATTCTACATGTTTTATACAAGCTCAAATGAATAATACAAATATCAAATTCGATATTGAAGCTCAACAACATAAATTGATTGTATGTGAAATGTCTATACATAATTTATTTGCAATAATGCAGACTTATTACTGTTATTCTTCCTTGCAGGTTTACAGGTCAAGATTAATTAAGAAAAATGAAACTCAAGAAAATGTTTTTATTTTCATAATTGTATATCTTAATGTGGAATTGTGTATTTATTAAGCAAATTATGAAATGGTGGTTATTATATTTTGATTAATCTTTATTATTTCGTTTGTTGTATTTCTTTGATCAAGAAAATGTTTTTATTTCGTTTGTTGTATTTCAAGATTAACTTGTTTTATTTGTAAAAAAGTAAGCATATATTAAACACTATTGAGAAATTGTGGTTTTCATATTTTGATAAAATTTTATTGATTTATTTGTGATACCAACTGTGACTAGTCCTAAATGAAAGAATAACACTTAATTATTTTTATTTTCGTCTTTCAAAAAAAATCAAACACTAAATATTTTTTTTTGAAATGACTACTAGATTCATCAAAATATAATGTTAAATTTCTACAAAATAAAAATATCAAATGCAACGAATTTAGTGATTAAAAAAAATAATTTACAGAAATCTTTGTTTCAAAATTAAAGAATAATAATAAATTTATATAAAAATATTAAATATAAAATAAAAAAATTTATGGCATGAATTAAAAAAAATTATAAATAAATAATATTAATAAATCATAGATAGTGGTAAATTTTTGAAAAAAAATAAATATCAAATGCAATAATTTATCATTCATAATATGATAATGATATCATTCAACATCAAAATTTGACTTGATATCTGGAAAAATAATGTGTAAAACCATAAATAACAACATTAAAATTACATTTTAAAATTTAATATCAAATTTTTTTATATATCTTTTAATTAATTACTAAAATGCCCTTGATCATATCAACTTTTTCATCCAAAATATATGAAAATTTTAAAATGGGGCTATTTTGGAATTTTTAAGAAATAGGGGAGCCTATTTAGGCATTTAAATAGTTGAAGTACTAAATTGGATAATTTTCAATTATCGATGAACCATTTCAAAAAATAACAACATATTTTAATTTTTGTTACCATCAAAACTAGGACGATGTGCAAGTGACTCAAATAGTCAACAAAGTTGCAAAATGCAAATGTGGTTAAAAAGGAACAATTTAAGAAACTTAGGGGATTTAATAAAAAACTCCTTAAAATATTTTCATTACAATTAGTTGTTACCTTATTTGAATTTTTATTTGACTTTCCTGCACAAACATTCTCCCCCTTCACAAAACTAATGAAATTGAATGATATTGTCTTTCTTGAAAAGTTATCCTTTAGGCTTGTCTGAAACTTAAATCTTATTGTTGCCTATAATTTCTAATTTCTAAGATTCTATATCATTCCTTTACATAGGTTTTACAATTATTTTTCACTACCTTCTTCTCCACCTATTTCTTTGATCCACCAAGTTCTATTCTCTTTGAAAGATATACTCTTTTCCTTTCCATGAAAGAAATAGCTATATGCAACTGTTTTTAAGTTAATATTGTTGCTTTAAGGCCCTCATTGTTTAGATCAAACTGTATATGGTGTTTTTGAATTCCTTGGAAGAATAGTGCCATCTGAAAACATTAAGTAAATAGTTGAACTCATGGAAGAAAACACGCTACACAATTCAGATGAAAGATGGGAAAGAATCGAGCTAAGCACTAAATAAAATTTTTGCAATATATGTTTTTCCAGCAACTAATTGTAAGAACTTAGGTAATACTTCACTCATCTAAGAATAGAATTGATAGCACTGAAAATTAAAAAAAAAAAAATACAATAAAACATGAGTGAGTATTTTAAGCTTAAAAAAATAAATACAATAAAAATAAATACTATAACATAAATGAAACGGCTGTTTTACAAGTTATGTGAGTCTATATTCAAAAAACTCCAAGTTGATACATTACATGTATTAGTTGAAGTACAATATGCTATGTTTTTACATAAATGGGTCATAGCATTCAAAACAATGTTGTGCGCTTCAATTTCAACATTTTGAAGAAACAAATAGCGGACACTTCAAGAAAATATTTTAAGCTTTTAGAGATTATGCTATGAGCGTCGACGACTACAACTCCATATAAGACTCAAACAAAAGCAAAGCTCATGTCTCTTTAAGATGTATTTAATTTACTTTATTTTTTATTATCTATGTTGAACTTGATGAATGTAGAATTTTAAAGCATTATTGATTTTAATTGGTCATGTTGTTTGGAGCTTTAGATGAAAAAGATGAAAATTATGTCCAAAACATGTTACCTGCCGTTTACTTTGACTTGAGAAAAGCTTACATACTAGTAGGATATGAAGGACTTACAAACGCATATTAATTTTACAAAGTGCATCGAAGTGTTCATATGGCATCCTTGTGAAACAAGATACATTTCGATATGTTAATTCATTTATTTCCCCCTTTTGGAAATAGAGATGACGAGTCATCATCTTACTGAAAAATTCAACTTAGTTGATGGCACATAATCAAAAGCATTTTATTTTGTCATGTCATGCCTCAAAACTTTTTGAAAGAATTTCAAGAAATTATACCAAGAAACTATAAGAAGCTTTTCAACTTCCATCTTTCCAATTTAAAATCCACAATTGTGTATATATTTGGGTCATTGAAAAATCAGTTCACACTCATAAAATTTAACCCATGCTTTCTGTTTAATGTGAAAAATTGACATTATTATAGTAGCAAACTTCACAATTTTATCGTGCATGAGGTGGAGTGATTGGGCAGAAAGATGATACAACCAAGATGTATAGACATTCTGATGAATTGA
Source organism: Gastrodia elata (assembly GCA_016760335.1). Lineage (NCBI taxonomy): Eukaryota > Viridiplantae > Streptophyta > Magnoliopsida > Asparagales > Orchidaceae > Gastrodia > Gastrodia elata. The sequence goes on from CM028677.1 coordinate 42,256,106, forward strand.
GTGAAATAGCAACGAATGAGATATCTAATTACAAATGAAATGTGGTCGTACATGACTTATCAAGTGTTTTAGTATGGTTGTCTTAGGTATCAAGTATGTTGGCTTTGCTGTTGCACAGAACATACTATGATATGTTGTTTTATAATGACACATGGCAACAAACCCAAAATAGAAAAAAAGAAAAGAAAAGAATTACTCTTAGTCTTTTCTCAATAGTTAGCCGCACTGTGAGGTCTTCCAAACATTGTTCCAATTTATTCTTTGCCTCACGTAAAGAACCAGCTTCATTAGCAGCCTGAAAAAACATCAAATGATGAAAACATAAGATGAATTCTAGGAAACTGCAATGAAAATATAAATGTTCTTTACATGGACATAGTAAGCGACTTCTGAGTAAAATGGTGGGTGAACCCCATCTCAATAAAAGGAAGACAAACAGCAATGATAATAACGAATAGCAAATGCACAATAACTTAGTGAAAAAAATCCATAAATCGTATAAAATAAAAACACAAAAAAGGAATCCAATAGAATCATATAAAAGAAGCATTTATAAGCCAATGCATGTCGCCACCATCAAGTCAGAAAAAAATTCCAAAGCACAAGCACATTTCTTAAACATCAGAAATTTAATTTTAGTCTTCTATTCAACTCCACAGTACATTGCTCTGCAGAGTTATTGAGGCTGGAAATTCAAATTCATTCATGAACACCACAATTTCTTTAAATAACATTTACAAAATCCTTACCATTACTAGATGGAATCTTAAAAAAACTGCCGCCTCTAGATGATTTATATAGCATTGGTTGAAGCATTTTAAACTTACAAAATCATTTAAATAGCTGTAAAATGGATGATTTATTTATTTAAGAGAGTAATTACCGTTCTAGTAAACCATTTAGCAAAGAGCAACAAATTATTGCATATTTTTTAGTTCCAATAATTTGGATACAATGAGCAAAATAAGTAACCATCTCTGAAAGCTTTATAGAAATAGCATATTCCCCTAATTAAAATTGTTTGATTTTCAATTTTATGGCATTTTGTGAAATTTTGTAGATTTTCAAAAAATGAAGAATTTAGACAAAATTGGCCCTTTTGTAATTTCATAATTTTTGTGGCAGGAATGTAAATCAATAATTTTAACAGGTGCACTTAAGAAATTTTGGTGCCAATTTCATGAAAAACAAATTTAATTCAAACTTTTCTTTAAGCTATTGAAGAGCATGTTAAATTACATAATACCTAAATTGCCCGTAAGACTTATAAAAGCAAGCTAAATATAGTAAATTTTTACATGAAAGTTGCAAGCAAGTAACATTCGAGGACCGCAAGACATGTAGGACTAACCCTTAAGGTTCTTCTTGATTCTTCTCTCTCTCTCTCTCTTTTACCATGCCCTTCTCTGGCGCCTCGCTGCCCCTTTCCACTACCTCAAAGTTACCAAACAGCACCATGTTCCTCACCTTCTCCATCCTCTTCTTCCTTCCCTCCATGTCACCTATTTCATAAGTAAATCCTAACCATCCATCTTCCCTTTTCTCCATTATCTTCTCTTCTTCTCTATATTTTCAAAATTTTGTAGTATTTAATTAAAACCTAAAATCTATAATTTACAAATCTACCACCCATTCTCTAATTGGGAATGACTAACCTCTGATTTGAGCTCCAACAAAATTTGCAACACTAGCAACATACCCAATCAAGTTTACCAACCTCCCATCAACGCTAAGGTACTTAAAGTAATTGGATTTTATTTTTAAATAACTACAAAGTTTACACAAAACCTATAACTCCTTTCTTTGGGTGTATAATTTATCAAACTCTTCAAATTCATTGCTCGATATCAAATCCTCATCGGATATCAATTCATTCTCCAATTCTGAATCAGAATTTGAGGCATTTAAACTAGCATGCGCAAACAACACAAGAGGACATTCACCCAAATCTTTCAGTTGAAATTCTTTTGCAAAAGGATTAAATATCAATTTCGTCTCAGTCGTCCCAACATTATCTTCTTGGATTTCCACAACAGGAATCTCACCACAAGGATGTGAATCCAAACTAACGGTGTTCAAACCATCCGTCACGGAAACCTCCAACAAATTTCTCTTTTTTATAACCTCCTAAATTACACTCGCCACTTTAGAAGAAAGGAAGGAGTGATGTCATCGTAAAAGGACGAATCTAAACAATCCCCTCCACTACATCCTCATTGGCCACCTTTGAGATACCCAATGAGATGGGAACTTATTCATTTGGAGTCGAGTCATCTTTTAGTATTAAGGGGTCAATTTGCTCTTCCATCAAAATATCAACCAATGCTCACATTTACATGTATAGATTCTACTTCGACCAAGTTTTGATTCTCCACGACCACTGATGATTAAATACTATTTGTGCCCCTCTCCACACTCAATAACCAACAATTCTATTGGATTTTCAAAATTGTCGGTAGCTACCATCTCAACTGACAAATCAGCCCCAAAATTGATTATATACGGCAGCAACACTGCATCCCCCATTATTAGGCTAGGTTGTGGAGCTTCTATCTCAGACATTTGATGTTAAATTTCCAATGGAAGATTATTTTTTGGCACATAAACTATTTTTTTCCTCTAGCATTGTCTTTTGGAATGAAAAGCATCATCGGCTTATGTTGCTCTTTAAGATGTGGGTGTAGTCTAAAGCACATTGTCAAATCATGATCAATCAAACAATAGTGAAAACAATATTAGCAGGAGGGAAACCTTGAAGAGTCTTGGCACAAAGCACATTAGCACAAAGTTTGACGAGTCTTAGCAGGAGGGAAACCTTGCGACGAAGCGAAGGAGCGAGCGACAGAGCACGAGAAACCTTGTGACGACATCGCATGAATGATTCTCTTGAATGCCTCCGTATATGAGAAGGAAAAAAGAAGGGAAATAAGGAGGGAATGAGCTTCCTCGTCCTTGCCCTAAGGAGCCGTTGAATGTGATGGAGGAGCCCTCTTATAGGGATGAAGCGACGGCCTCACCGACACTAGGCTCGATGGCTGTTCGGCAGGCAGCGACGGGTCCCATTCGCGATCCATCGGGTCGTTTCGCTACTGCAACACATGCATCCGTTACGCTGGCAACAATCAGGCCGAAGGATTCCGCCCGTGCGACGGGTTCGGGATCAAGTGGCTTGCCCAAGGTAGCTACCCCATGCTCGAGCAGTCCGTCTTCGACTCGGCTAGGTGCACCAAGTGCTCCTAAAGGTTTTGCGACTGTGGTAGGCCTTGCGGCTGACATTGCAAAGGCACCAGGTGGTCTCTTGAACTTAATGGAGGCTTCTTCCTCCTTAAGAACTGTGGAGATTCCACCTGCAAATTTTTCAAAAAAAAATGTTGAGCTGAAAAAAATATCAGGTTTGATTGCTGATCCTATCCATGAAATTAAAAACACTGTAATGAACGTAGAATTGATAAAGGAGAACACTATGTGGTTGCTATCGGACAGCGCTCATCCGTTGCAAAAAGAGCCTGATCTCTCTCTCAGGAAACTGCATGCCGACTGCATGTCTCAATGCCTCAACAGTGACCGCAAGTTTTGAAAAAAATACTGCAGCTTGGGAGTCCATTCCTTGCGAGTCCATCACTAATCAATTTGTTGGATTAAATGGGAAATTATAGCTCTCTTATCATCCGCCTTTTCGGAAGGCGAATTCCATACATAGTTATAGTGAAAGAACTCAATTTACGATGGAGTAAATTTGGAAACTTTACAGTTCATGCTATCAAAGCATATTGTCTCTTCGTCAAATTCACTAACGCTACGGCATGTTCATTAGTCCTCGTCGGCAGTCCTTGGTACGTAGGTGTCCAAGTTCTTGGAATAGCGCAATGGGTGCCAAACTTCTCGCCAAGTATGGGCGTGGGTTGGTCCACTCCGGTTTGGATCCGCCTTCCGGGTCTTCCACTTGATTTGTGGAGCAACCACAACCTCACCCGAACAGCCTCAAAGATTGGCAAGTCAATCTATATTGATGCACATACGGCTAGTGGCGAACGATGTGCCTTTGCCCGCGTTTGCGTTGAGGTTGACCTCCGGAACGCTTTGACCTCTTCAGTTCAAATCCAAAATATTGATGCTACTCTTAACCAACCAGTAAAGTATGAAGGGCATTGCCTTTTCTGCAACTACTGCAGTAAAATCGGACACAAGGATTGTTCATCTCAATCCTATGCTAAAGTCATCACAAATGCAGCCTCCACAAGTACAGCCCCGCCGAGATCAACGGCGGGAGAGCCGCTTGCCACGGACTGGATACTCCTCAGGCCCATCATGCAAGCCTTTGCGCGGTCGATCTTCTCGCCGGGACAAATCCCGATTGCGACCGCCTCAGAATGTCCTATGCTAGAACCTACTGCAGCCAAGCCCAAGCCTGCCTATCTTCGGGTGAGCCCCTCCAACATGGGCCAAAGCAGCCCACGTCTGGCAACTAGAGAAATCACAAGCGAATAAGAGATTATATATCAAGGAAATACATTCAACATAGGAAAACAAAGCAGAACGGCCAGAAGATAAAACTGAATATAATGATTTGAGCAACAACATACATTCCTACGCTTCCGAAGCTCTCTCCTTGATAGTTTCTGTCTCCATGAACATTGAATTGAAATTGCTGCACGTCGGTGATGCTGGAAAAGTGCACAAGCCTCCCGCATCTTCCACCAGGCCTATATAGTAACAAATGGTTATAAGAGAAATAAAACAAAGAAAAAGAGATTGATTTGTCATCAAATCAAGTGAAAAAAAAAAAAAAAACCTGAATCAACACGATTGCTTTGTGCTTCCTCAAGTATGCAAGTCTCTGGCGAGTAGTGAAAACACGAATGTTAGTTTGAATGACTAGAGCAGCAGAATAAAGTCTTTTCAATGCTTGTTGTGATATCCATCTGCGAGCATGCCTTTGAATCAAAAGTGCAGCAACTTCACATCTCCTCATTGCATATAAATTTCTAGCTATGCAGCCTGAAGTTCAATAAACATAAGAAGAAAATTATAATACAAAATAATAATAACCACTTAATTATTGTTTACATGACGTTGCGGGTTGACCAGCAACGTCAGTCAATCATCTGCAAGAGCCTTTCACGAAGCATATTACGCTGTATTTAACTATGAAGAATAATATAGAACTACAGAATAACGGGATAGTCACATCAAACTAAACTCTGTAATTCTTTGCTTTATTAGTATGAAACTATAATTAGTACTCTTGATTTTGATAGTATAATAGTAATGCAGCACCAAATCAACTTATTTATATATGAAATTACTTGTGCTTTAGTTGCATCATGTTGGAGGCATTTTTTTGTATTTTTAAGTCGCATTATATTTTCTATGGGGTAATTTTGTTAAAATAGTCCTTCAACTATTTTGATATAGCCATAATAGTTTCAAACAATTCATTTTGGCCCCACAACTAATCAATATATCCAATTTACTCTCACAACTACTTATTTTGATCATTATTAGTCCCATGATAACAAAATATAGGATTAATCACTCATAGAATGAATTGATGATGAACTAAAATGGACATGTTGAGTAGTTGGGTGACCAAATTGGCCAAATTGAATAGTTTGGGACTAAATAGCTAAGCAGAAATAGATGAGAAACTTTTTTGACTAGTTTCTCATTTTAATACTTTATTTAATGTTTATTTGCCGAACTAAAAGTTTAAATTTCCTCATATTTATCATGTTTAATTAATAGATGCTAATATTGTATTTTGAAGTTTTAAATTTAATTAAGTTTTACTGTTCTTCTCCCTTGTCAGTGTCTTGTTGTTACCACTTGCCATAGGCTTTATAGCCTCAACCAATTTGGGATCATAAACATGTTCTATTGGACATTATTTGTGGATTATTATATTAACACAACAAATGTTGAGTTGCTTTGACAGTTAAGCAAATCTTCTTCAAACACAAACATTGCATTGGTAAGCAAGCCGCTCTTTCAATGAAGACATCCAATATTGAAGAAAACTCATGCTTTAATCTTTGGTTCATTGAAAAATACAGGAAACATTTAATTGTGTCAATGAAAAGTTCACAAAGATCCAATGAATCTATAAAAATCTTCATCAAAGATCTCTGGCATCCCACAGTAGTGTTTTCACATCCAATCATTCACAAAAGTCTGGCATCAAATCCTCCAGCATTTACCGTCAAAAAATCCTTCCATGTTCAAATTCTATGAACTTCTACCAGTTTTGACACAAAATCCACTTCAAGCAACTACTGATCCTATAAATTTATAGAGCAATGCCTCCATTAATCGAGGTAGTCAATCATTTCTCTTTGGCATTATTAAAGAGTCCCTACTTGCTCCAAACTCCAGTAAGCCTAAATGCACTAATCAATAGTTGCTGACAGTTGGTCTACTTTCAAATCCTCAGCAACTATGTGTATCTGATGAGCTGATTCAATTTTGCAGTTCATTTAAATTGGTTCATCTCATTCCCAATATACAGGTTTAAGAAAAGAAAGCCAAAGCATGCTGAATTTAGACCAATAATATATGAATTAACTCAACCAATTTAAGTCAGTTTTTTGTATTTATATGCTAGAGCCCTAACTATAGATTAGTACAGAAATTTAACCTGCCAACAACATATATGCAAAAAAGAGGCAAGCAAAAATGCCCAACACAGATAGCAACAACCCAAAATCAAATCTAATATGTCAACATTAGAGTTCAGAATACTTAGAAGGATCGATGGACTTATGGTTTAAAAAAAAGAAATTCAAAAGGAAAATAAATCCATTGTAAAGATAAAATACAATATATTCAATTTTAAGTGTTTGGTACTTCACGGTATATTAGTTTTTTATTTGATCTGATGAAAAGTATAAATATTAATTATAAAAAATTAGAAAAGAAAGCATAAAAGGACAAATCGGGACCTTTGGCATGGTAATGGTAACTAACAAGTCGCAACATGATGGAGAGGACCTACAAAAGCTTGTGAGTCCACAAGGATCGGTGAAGGCAAGAGCTATAGAGGCCTAGAATAGTGAGGACCGTGTGGATGAAAAGGTATGTGAAAATGTGAACAGGGTAACAATGATGATGTGATTGCATGCAAAAGCTATAAGGACTACTGGCAAGGGCTCGAAGGAGACCGACTAGACACCTGCAAGAGCTGTTGAGACTGGGTTTGGCAAAAGAAGCATGGATTGCCCAATCTCTCCCTATTATTTTCTTTTCTTTTCTTTTCTTTTGATTGCACTGTATTTATAATTCACCGAATTTGGGCATAATCCAAGGATTTAGGCATTTTGGTGGATCTGTGTTCCTCAATCAGTTTGCATACGTTATTCATTTTACATCAAACCAAGCAACCACATCCTCATTTTACCTAGATTAACTATACGCCAGAAGTTAGAAAACCAAACAATTCCTAATAATTTAAGACATATTCAATGCTAAAAACTAAGAACAGCAGGGCAGTTTGTTGAGTTCATTTTAATTTTTAGATTCTCTTTAGGCTTACTAGGTTTAGATGTGCCTTCTCGACTCTGCTATGAAGCTTGATTAGTCAATGAATATTGCTCGACGATCTATTAGGTTTGTGAGTTGATTCTTGTTCAGCCTTTGGCTTACTGAACAAACATAGAAGAATTTTATTAAATTTAGTCATTTAAACTTTTTTAACTTTATGCGATTTTAGCCTAATCATTTAGACATGTTGAGTTAGTTATAGAAATTTGATATTTTAAGGCTTGAGAATCATTCTCTGTTTGATCTTTAGACACTAAGCATATTATGATTCTTTGCTAAGTTTAACCTTTTTAGAGTTATGAAACATATAGTTTATATTGACTTTTAGTCAATTAGTAATTAGTGGACTCAACCTATTTAAGGTGTATGAATTCAGATATATATGTTGTCACTTGTATTACAAGGACTTTAGAATTATTTTGTAATATCATGGGACATAATGTAACACCCCAATATTGTTACTTCGCAAAATTAGGTCAGATCCCACCTCAAAAATCAGGATCCCGGGAACTTCACCTTAGGGCAAACAAAAAATACCATTAGTTAAGAATAAATTTTAGATCAGAGTGCCTTAGTTGGAGAGGATTTGGATAACAGAAACTCCCGCTTTATTTTTCAACTCTTTTTTTATTTAATAAATAGAGAAAATTAAACATTCATCTGAATTCATCGATTTTCATATCATTATGTTAAAAATATTATTGAAAGGCTGCTCGAAAAATTAGTTTGATCTCAACTAATTTTTGAAGTTTAAAACTTCATAAAGTAATAAAAAATAAAATTTTGCTCCAAATCAAAAGTTTTCGGTGCGAGGGTGTTCGTTATGTCATAACACATCTCGGTGTCAAGTTTCGTTATTTTTGGACACCAAACGGTGGAAAAATGCAAAAAAAATAAATTTAAGTAAAATTCCTTCTTCCCCGTCTGTGATCCCAGACAGAACCTGGTGCGAAAGGTTCCGCACCAGAAAGACAATCCCTACGCCATTTTTGGCGCTAGCTATCTGCCCCTGCCAGCCCTCTCCCTCTCTCTCCCATCCCCAATTTAACCCCCTCAGCCACCCCCTCCTCCCTCACCCTCACAACAGCCTCTCCTCTCCTCTCCCAACCAGCAGCCCCCTCCCGCAAGCAGCCAACTGCCATCGGCTAGCAGCCAGCCAGCTGCCACCTACTAGCCTCCGGCCACTCCCTTCCAGCCCCTTCGGCTACGTCCAACTCCCGGCAACCAAACTTTAGGTAAGCGGAGACGGGAAATGAGTAGAAATTTATATTTTTTTCTCTTTTATTTTTTTAAGAATATTATCTCAATTAAATCATCACATTTGCATTATTGTCATTAATCAATAATGACAAACAGTACAAATGTTATATTTGACTAATATTTTCCATTTTGTCAATTTAAATTTCTGCTATTTTGTCAAATTTCAATCATTTCTATTCCGCCTTTTAATATCATATATTATTATTATCTTTAAATAAAGATAATAATAACGCTATTAAAAAATTACTACCATCAATAACAAATATGTTGTCTTCTATCAAGAAAGGAGAGTGAAAGAAAGATAATGAAAATGAACATAATAAATACTTATGAAAATATATCATAAACTAAAAGACTAATCTAAGAATATCTAAATCTAAATGCAGATCCAAAAGTCGAACTGTCAAACTTGAATCTTAAAGAATAAAGGTACCCAGTACATAACATGTATTACATTTTTCATTTTTACTACTGCTTAGTTTCGTTTTCTAGCCAAATTCATACTGAAGCTTGGTTGGTTGTTTGGAAGTAACATTCGCAGCTAGTTGTTAGAAAAATGACATCAGTAACAGCATTCGTAGCTAGTTACTGGAAAAATAACATCAGTAACAGCATTCGTGGCTAGTTACTGAAAAAATGACATCAGTAATAGCATTCATGGGCTGTTATTGGAAAAATGACACAGTAACAACTTTCGTGGGTTGTTACTGGAAAAAAATATCAGTAACAACATTCGTGGGTTGTTACTGGAAAAATGACATCAGTAAGAATATTTGTGGTGGGTTACTGGAAAAAAGACATCAGTAGCCTACATCTTTGAGCTAATATCATTTGTAGGAAATTAATTATTTCGTTTGCGCTTTTACCTTATTATTTTCCTACATCCTTATTTCGGCAAATCGCATCTCTGCTATTATAAAATATAATACTTTATTATTTATTGTGGTACTTGGAGAATTACTAGGAATTCCAATCCCGATATTATTTTATGTATAATACCAAGTCAGGTATTTCTGAGAGAGCTTAAACAAGAACTTTAAAAAAAATTCACTGAAGGAAGAATCTATGGCGCAACTATTACTTTTATTTTATTTTACTTTTTCAAAGTTCATCCCGTATTCTAGAAGATGAACTTTGTCAAAAGTTAGTTGGCTACCTTGTAAATTTGAAATATTATTAAATGAGAAATATCTTTTGGCTTTTATATATGTACCTTTTTCTTTCAAAATTGCTCAATATGATCCTGCGATGAGTACCTGATATCGGGACAGTTCTCGTTGAACAGGCGTCGGACATCACACATAAGTTATCATCAGTAATATCATGGATATAAAGTTGACTCTTATAAAAATAAAAATCATTGTCCTCTGTATTGTAAGCGACGCCACTTTTTAAATGGGAAATAAAATTGCCCCATATATTACATGAGTTATGTATTATATTAAGATATTATCTCACTCTGCATTTCAAACCTTGGAAAAACAAAATTACATAGAACTAGATTTTATCACATCATTTAAATTGTACAAGGCCAATATATATTGTCTTAGCAACAGAATTTACAAGTTCTTCACATTATTCAAAAGATAGCAAATGCTAATTGAGCATAATACTTCTTTAAGATTGACCATTTTATGGGAGGCACAGGACTTAAGCCTTCACCATTAATAAGCTAGTATGCCCTTTTTTCATATACTTTTTCAATAAAGAGTCCTTCAAAATTTGGTACAAATTTACCTCCAATCCATCTTCGAGTGATTTTAGACCTTTGCCAAACTAGGTTTAAATGACTTTTGAAGCTTCGAGGGCGGGTGATGCGATCATGTGCTCTGATAATCATTGCCCTATAATTTCGAGACTTTGTTGAGCATAAAGTCTTTTCTTTTCTAATGCCTCGAGCTCTTCAAGATAAATTCATGCATTTGTTTCATTAGTAAGATTGTATTGGATGACAATACGAAGTGATTAGAGTGTTGCTTCAAAAAATAGTACCACTTCTCTCCCATATACCAACGAGTACGGGGTGGCTAGGATTGCAATTTTTCAAGTACTTCGATATGTCCATAAGACTTCTATCAATTTGATATGCCATTTTTTTAGCAAGGACTTTCTTTAACAACTTCACCAATGTTTTATTGAAGGCTTTTCTAAGTCCACTGGCTCTTAGATTGAAAATTGAAGAATATATCCACATTGTTTGTAGCACTCAACAAAGTGATTATTCTTTTCATTTTTGATAGTTTTGCCATTATCATATTTGATACAATGAGGAACTCCAAATTGGTATACAATGTGATCCTATAAAAACTTCATCACATCATTAGCTTTGACTTCTCTCAATAGAATAGCCTCTGCCCATTTGAAAAGTAGTCAGTAGTGACAAGAATAAATCAATGACACAAGGATGATGGGTCCAGTAGGCCGATCACATATGTTTCCCAACTTTCAAAGGGCCATAATGCTACTGTAAAGTGTAGTGAATTTGAAGGTCCATGAAAGACGTTTCCATGAATCAGGTATTTGGAGCATTTCTTCATGTGTTCAATTCCGTCTTTCATCATGTTTGACCAATAATATCCCATTTGTTTAATCTTTATTTTCATTTTGGGTTTAACTGTTGTGCTCCAGTCCTTAATGCATTTCTAGCATAACCAAGGCATCGCAGCCACATTTGGTCAAAGGGCCTTCGAATAATGTATCGTTTATGAAAGTATATTGAGATATTTTCTGTGGTATTTGTGAGGCCATTGATTTGTCTTTAAGCAATCTCTCTTCTTTTAAGTGATAAAAGACTCCCTCATAAAATTTTCTTCACTTACCGTTTGAACTTCTTGAGCTTCGTCCTAAGATTCCTCGTCAGGAGCTCCCATAACTACTGGCATCAAAATTTGGCGACTTTGAATACTTATCGAGATTTGACCTTATTGAGAATCTATCATTTCCTTAGCTAGCTTGGCTAATGCATTGGCTTTACCATTCTTTTTGTGTGTTATTCTTATTAGAGTTACTCTGAAATTTGTGTTAGCAATTTCACGGTATATTTGCGATACAGGACCAACTTAGGTTTATTAATATTGAACTCACTTTCCACCTATTTTAGGATCAATTAAGAATAATCATATACGTGGAGTTTCTTGATCTCTATGTTGATTACAAGCTCAAGACTTGCTACTAGGAGTCATACTCTATTTCATTATTTGTTCTCAGCTCAAACAGGCCATATAAATATCAGAGTATTCCTTCTCAAGTGGCTATAAAAACTAGGTGTATCCAGTGTGCACTGGTGATAGGTCATACACCAACATTATCTTCATTGAAGTGACTCCATCAAAATATAGTTTCCATTATGTTGCACCTTTTTCTTGTCCTTCTAAGCTAAGGAATGTCCTTCTATAACCAATTAATTAATGGAAAATCTACTGGTAATGGGTGAACAGCAAAATAATAAGCTAGAACTTGCCTTCTTATAGCTCTCTGTGGCTCAAGATTAATCAAATTATGATGGCAATACAACCAATTTAGCTAGACGTCTTATCAATGATGATTTAATCATAAGATATTTTAAGGAATCAATCTTCGATATTAATGCTATCTTTGAGCCAGCATATGATGGAAAAGCTTTTATGTTGCAAAACTATAGTCAAGCATTGCTTCTCAATCGGATGCAGGTCAAGGGGTATTTCACAGTATAAAGCAATTTTTATTGTACCCACCGATGTCGGTGTTACAAATCCCCGGCAAAAAATAAATCCCCTACACAGCTGCGTTGGATGATTCGATGGAGGCACTACTCACACAAATAATGAAGGAAAAGAAATGCCTTGTATTACATAAATCGAAAGCAAGTAGGTGTGAAAGTCGAGTACACATGAATGGGAAATTCTTCTTCAATAATTTGGAGAAGGGTTGGCATTTCCCGAAAAAATTAGAACTAAATTTTTGTATATATATTGTAAATTGCCTTGTTGTGAATGTAGTTGTTTCAATGTTTTAAATGGTGCATTTCCACAATCACCTTAATTTTAGATTGGTCGATTTTGATCCCTCTGTGGTGCACTATGGTTCCCAAAAATTTCCAGGATGAGATTTTAAAGGCATGTTTTAGTGGGTTCATTTTTAGATTGAATTTTCATATTCTTTCAAATACTATTTTTAGATCATTGGTATAACCTTCATGAGATTTGCTCTTTACCAATAAATCATCAACATAACATTCTACCTTCTTATGTATGAGATCATCGAAGATGTGAGTCATCGCTCAATAATAGAAAGTACTTGCATTCTTTAATCCAAAGGGCATTACTTTATAACAATAAATGCCAACGGGAGTTTCAAAAAATGTATGCTTCCCATCTTCGACCGCCAATTTTAGCTGGTTGTATACCGGTGATAAATCAATAAATGAGAAAATCTCATGATTTCATGCTTGGGTTTGGCAAAGAGAAATTTTCCTTTGGACATGCTTTATTCATATAAAAAATTGAAACATACTCTAATTCACCCACTCTTCTTCCTCACTGAGATAATATTTGCAATACAGTCAACATATTTTTCTTCCCGAATGAAAACAGTTTCAATGAGTTTTTTTGGTTTCAACATTAACTTGTTCAACTATCTCAAACCTCACCCATCTTGACAGTTATTTCCTGGCTTTAATTCTATATTTATGGATAGCTTATGGATGATTACCTCGAAAGACAATTTTGGCATCTCAGTATAGTTCCAAGCTTTGTATTTGATGACTACTGCGTCTCGCAACCACCGTTTCAGCTGTCAGATTGTGGCCTACTCTCTCTACCAGGTTTGGCGGAGTAGAACTAAGCGTTCTCACGGTAGCCCGTACCCGACTCCGCTGGTTTGTGCGGGTTCGATTCTCTCGACAATTGTCAGTGTTGGTCTGCACGACGGGTCTGATTCCTAGGGTTCCACAGACCACCAGGGCCCATCCACCTCCTTGAGATGGTGCCCTCCCCCCCTCCTCGACCCATTAGCTGAAGGTCAATATTGATGCTTCCTATACATACAGGGAGCCTGCTGCTTTCAATAGAGCTGTGGTCTACGACTCAGGAGGCCATTTGCTCGTTGCTGCTGGAGCCCGTTTACAGGCCCTGTCTCCTCTCCAGGCTGAGATGCAGGCAATTACTATTCTGCGACAAGCCCTCCTGCTCATAGACGATGACACTGAGGGAGTCATCATAGAGGGCGACTGTCTTGGAGCGATCCGGAGGCTCCAACGTCATTGGGAGAGGACTCTCCGTTCACGGGGCGGAGAGCGCCACGTTGATCACCTTGCTTTCTTGCTGAACTTTCCTCGTGTGATTTTTGTTCACCGTCCATGACTATTGTTCTATGTTAGCTCTACAGGGCAATTTTTCTTTTGTTAGGGGAGAAGTGTTCCCCGGGAGGCTCTTAGACCTCCTCGTTCAGAACACCATGGAGTTTGATCCTGGTTGGTGACGTATTGATGACTATTGTTCTATGCTTAGGCTACGACCGTTTTTCTTAACAACAAGTAATATTCTATCCCTATTTCTCCTTTTTTCATTTTTTATGGTATGATGTGGTACTTTGGCAAATGACAGAAACTTAAGAAAATAAAACAATGGTTAAGTATTATTACTATAATGCTATTTGAAAAATGTTAATACATCTATATTTGAGTATTAAAGTTATGATAAAGGTCAAAAATATTTATGTAAATTAATTAAATAGAATTATTTTCAATAAATCACTAAATTAATATAAATATAAAGCTTATTAAAAAAAATCAAATTTCATGATTTAGCATTTTAAACTTAGTCTTTGTTTTGTTTCTCTTTCACATTATTATAAATTAGAACTTTGATACCCCCACAAAGTTTTAGCATAACCCACTTTAGCACCCAATAATTTTTCAAAATAAAGAATTAATAACTATAATTGAAATGTTAATATCTACCACCACAATAGTATTTTACTCGAACATATGCGTATATTTAGTTTATCTTCTTTTATGTCGATTTATATTGTTGCACTTTTACTTAATTATTTATAAACTGTTGTTAGTTTATTTGCGACTTTTTAACTTTGTTTAAAGTATTATGAGTTCAATTTTGAAATAATAATATAAAGTTAAAAATTCCAAAACTTTTTGACATTGAACCTCCATATCTAAACTAGGCCAGACCTTCTTATCAAATTGGTTCCTAACAACCTGTGAGTGCATCAAACTTCAAGTATCATCGTATTGGTGCTTGTTTTAATCTGTACAAACTCTTAACAATAAAAAAACAACTTTTTCAAGAATGATGAATCCTTGAAATATAAAATGCAATCTTTAGTTAGCAGCTCCAAATATAAATCTTCAATACAAAAATATTAAGCATCACTCTTATGACAGTACTCTTGCAATAATGAAAAAACATTCATATAATCAAATCCCCTATGAGAGGTGGAAACTCTTGACCAATAGAACAGGCATACCTCCATTAATCAGACCGGTAGAATGATAGCATCAACAAAAATATCTTGAGTAGACTAAAATATGATCTCAACCTCTTTACACTTTCATTGAATATTATATTCATCCTAGCAGCATTGTTACTTTGCCCTCGTCTTCCAAAAATCATTTTCAACATATAGATATCATGCTATGAATTCTTTTGCTTTTATATTCCCAACCATTATCAACTTTATGTATTTGATTTGAATACAGTTTAATTCTCTACTAATGTCAAAAAATTAAGAGTAAAAACACATTTTTTTTAAATATAATACAATGATTTGCTTAAAATACCATCACTAGAGTATACATAGTAATATTATAATACAAGATAATTTGCTGAAATTGGTTCCCAAACATCTAAATGCATAAATCCTAGCCTTTTTATTTGGAGGCTAGGAATTTTACTCCATGTTGTTTACCAAGAATGTAATCCTCACACAAAATCGATTTTCAAATCTAGAAGTTTTCTCCAAAACCATTAAGTTTATTTCTTTAAAACTCATTTGGCTAAGGTTCTAATGCTAAAACATTGTGATCCCACTATTAACAACAGTATCGATGCTTTATTATTAGAGATCACATATGGTGTATCAACCTTCTTGCCATTATCCATGGTTATAACTCTTTAGGCACTTTCAAACAATCCCAAACAAGAACCATGGTTTCTAGCTCATTGAAATAAGATTTTATAGAAATGGAGCATGTCTCACTTTATGTAAACATCATACACTATACCCCAGTTCTACTCTGAATCTTAGCATTCCTAATAATATATAAAAGTTCAACTTCTATTAAATACAACTGTCGTACTTTAATTTAGCATAGTCATACATATTGTCTTTGTAAGGGGGAGTTAATTGGTGAACCTAAGCTTATTAAACAAAATTTATTATACTTTCAACATATCATAAGAGAATTTTGGTGGACTCTCAATTAATTGAACATAAGGAATTAAAATCTTTTGATGATTTTTATTCTTCTATGACTAATACCTTGTACTAAATTTTGAAGAGCACTTTATACATTTCAAGATTTTTGATAGGTTTCAACCTTTTAACATTGATAAGTTATTTTAATGACCATACCATTTAAAGTTAACGCTTCATCTACAATGAATTATTAGCATAAAGCAGGATGATTTTTCAACTTCTTCCAAACATATAATACTAAAAATCATACCCCAACATCTTCTAGTTTTAACTTTGAATACCCAAAAAAAATTCTCATTGAAAATCATTATTCTTGATAACTCTTTCATATAGAGATAACAGAATTAATAGATTAAACACAACTTCAATCATGATTCTCACATCATATTAAATTCAGTATATGATCGATAAGAATCTCCATTTTGAGATTAAATAATCAGCACATAACGTATCATATACCATATTTGATGTTAATGATTTGTAGTGCTTCAAAACAATATTTTCATCAAAGTCAAATGTCATCTTCCTATAGAAATTATTGAAGAACATGTTCTGCACCAATGTTAATCACACCATACCAAGCGTCTAGCAATTGCTCCAACCTCAACTAGTCAATGGTTGGTATATCTTCATCAGGCACAAATAATCATATATTTTCACCTTCCAAAATTTGAAGTCTCCTCCTCAAACTTCTCACATTCATCCTTCTGTCGTCAATCATCAAGCATAAAATCATTCTTAAACTTAATTCTCATAAATTTGATGTTGATTGAAGAGCAAACCACCATTAAATGTTCATAAGAAAAAAATGACAAGAGAGCAGAAAAACTTAAAAAACAAAGATGAATAATCAAAAAATAAAATATACATAGTTTATACACTTATGTCCATGAGTAACAGCAAACAGTTATTTAAATTTAATTGAAGAGAGCATTACACAATGTTAAGTAGTTCATTAGAAGAGAAACCACCCTTGGATGAAGTTCTCTTTGCACCAAAGAGAACTAGGTGACAATGTTTATGTCAAAACAATTTCTAATCTTACAATGCTCATGAAGTGAACACGCTTTTTTTTTATTTTCTTTATTTACATCAAATACATTTAGACTAAAGAAAGAATACACATATTTCTCTAATTCACTCATACTATCAATTCAAATTCTACAAGTCTTAACAAAGAACATTTTCTTTTAAATGAATAAAGCATTGTCTGTTTTTTTTTTTCAAGTGTAATAAGCACAATTATTATCTTAGAATTCTAGTAATTTTACCTATTCACAATCGAGTTGACATACAGAGAAAAGGTTTTAATAACAATTTGCATTTAAACATAAAGAACAACACATAGTAGAACACCATTTCAATCTAGTTTGCAATGTTTTCAAAACCATCATATAACACTCTTTAAGAATTAATTGATTTAAGAAAAATTAATATCAACATGGAAGACTGCTGCATTCTGCTACCTTTCAGTGCAGTACTAATTAGCATCTAACACTACTAGCAGTAACAAAAAAAATTTGGCATACCACGACAATACGCTTGGAGAGAAACAATAGCACATTTTGTTTCAACAAATTCCTTTCGAGCAATATATGTTCGAAATCGACCCTGAACAAATCTTGCAGCACAATCCAAAACCTCATTTCGCCGAGCATCTAGTACAGCAATTTGACCAGCCCTGAGAAATACTTTGGTCTTTCCAAGCTGCAATATGAACAAAGATTTTTTAACAAAAGATAGCTATAATTAAAATGAATATAGGTTGTCACACATGGATTCATTGGCATTATATTAAAAACACATTCAGATCCGACAACCACCTCATACTTATTCATGTTATTGCAATGAAAAATTTTGAAGTTAAAACTTGGAACATTATAGCCAAAAGTATAAGAAATACAAATGACAAATTAGTAAAATAGGATGCTTAGAGGCAGGAAAAAACAATGGATCACCTCTTAACTCCCTTCATTTTGACCGTAATTATAATCTCAAATGTGTGTTCATACATAACTGAAACAATATCAGCAGTAAATGTTGCTAATTAGAATGCAGCAGAACTATCATCATACTTTGGCATTCCAATGGCTCTGGTTTGGGAATGACCACCTATAGCATACTTAACAATGACGGGCACAAATTTTACCAACTGGAATGTAATATTATCAAATGTGTAAAAGTTTTGGAATTGCATCTTTTGAGGGCAATTTGCCCAAATTGTGCCATATGGTTTCTATAAATATTTTTCCATTAAGTAAATTTTCTATCGCACAGAACCCAAAGATGCTCCTTCATTTCATCTAACTAGCTTGCATCTGGCAAATAACATACCTTGTATTTTGTATGATTAAACAAACAAATAATCACTCAGTCTTCTTAATAACATGATCTTCAATTATTATAGCTTCAATTATGATTGAACGTATACTCCAAATATTCCATTTTGGATACAGTGTAATGGAATTCTTTAGAATCTAAGAGAGTTCATCATAACTAGAATTTTTCTTTAACCCCAACTCTAGTTTTATTATTAAGTATAATATATCTGCAAATAACATGCATTAAGACGGCTATTTTAGAATGTGCTCGATAAGAATGTCCAATAATTAATCATAAAAATATGGCCCAAAGGGAAAACATGGTTGTAATTTAATTGAAACATAAAAAGACCTTAGACAAAACCCTTGCATTTTAACATAATTGGTTCATAGTACATGTGTCCAATAAGTTCCATATAAGCTATATAAATCATGTCCTTCTAGTAGACTCCCTAGAACTACTCTCAAAACTTTATTAAGTGCTTTTTCTAAATGTATAAAATATGAAATGGAGATCTTTCATTCCATACCTAAATATCACCATCAAACCTCCAAGTAAATATATGGCCTCTAGTTTATCAACACAGAATAAAACAAATTTATTCTATAGAAAAATTTTGTAATAATTTGTGTTTAACCACTTTCTCCCAAAGTTTTAATATATAGCCCATAAGCTTAATTCCTAATATGATTTGCTCATTCTGCATATCTCCTTAATCCTTTAGTGAATTCCACAAAAATCTTTCTTTATTCATTTTGCATCTTTTATTCTTTATGTTAGGGATTTAAAAAGTTTGAGTCAAGAAAATCTATCCCCGCCCAAATATTTTCACACATTAATAAGACGATCGTCTGATCCGAAGCTTTTATTTTATTAATCATCAAATAAAAGAGCATTTGAAGTTATCTTTAGAACAAAAATACCCACTCATATTGACCCTATTATTATAGCCTTCATTAAACATCTTATAAATATAATTCATCCATCTATAGTAAATATCCTCATTTTTTTTAAATTTTATGACCAACAATCTTAATACACTTCATGCGGATCAAAACTTAATTTCTCATCTCTAAATTTAGCTAACATATAAAAATGTTTCTATATCTCAAACAAATCTTTTTTTCAATTTGAGGGATATAAACATATATAATATTTAATAATTACTACACTAATTACAATCTTTAAAATTATACTATCTCCCCTCCTTTTAACTTTCATTACATTTTTAAGTTCTTATCCAAAAAAGCAATCCGATGTAACTAGCAACATATAAACCATAAGTTGCATAATTTAGTAAGAATCTTAAAATTTGATGCAATAACAAATAATATTGGAAAAAAGGGTTTATAATGAATGTGTACAATAACAAGGTGATGCAGCACAGCCATCAACTGAATGAGCATGAGTAATGACATGTCTATACTAGGAGCCTAAGAACTTGAGAATATGCTAATTTTTATTTATTTATATTTTATTATATTTTTTGTCATGCATGACTGCTTAGTCAAAGGACATGTGATAATCATGAGTGTTAAGGGTTGATTTGGTCTTTTATGGTCAAAAAAAAATTTAGTCCTTTCTTTAAGAGATGGTAGATTTATGATTTATATGATAATTTGGTATGTCTTATATGACTATAAATAAGACTCTCATCTTCTTGTATCATAACACAAAAACAAGTAATTGAATTCTTGATAAGCTATTCTCCACAAATTTGGCTCCCATTGATGGCAAGTCTTCTCGTGGTACATATAATCAATGAGGGACAGGGTGTGCATAATCCCGATAAACAATGGCATAACCTTCGTATTTATTTTTGTTTTAATATATTTTGAGTTCTTCTATACCACTTTTAAACTCTCCCAAAGTTTAATCTCAATTCGATCTCAAATATATGATCTCAAATACACATCCAAATCCTACCCTACAAGTTTACCAACAAAACCGTAAGGCCCAATTTCATATTCCTTAAGCAAAATCCACCATATGTCACCATATTTTGGTATCAGAGTGAGGTTATCTCCAAAACTAATTCCTAGCAATCTAGGAATCTTTTTTTTAGATTTTTTGAAAGTTTTTTGGACTTTTTTTCAAGCCGTGGAAGTTTTAAAATCATCATTATACATATCGAACTAGCCGACTCATCAGTCAACACATCGTCGACCTATTTTCGGCCCATCATCACCCATCTGCATTACCCTCATCCCATCGGGACTTGTTTAATCCAACCCAGCCCGTCAACCAAGTGATTGCCCATGTGGTTGCCCGAGCTACCCAAATTGTCTGCCACGCACTTTAAAAAGGCAAAAAAATCTGGAAAAGAAAAAGAAAAGAAAAAAAGAAAAAAGAGAAAAAAAGAATACAAACTTTAATTTATTACTTATGTTTTATTATTTAATTATTATTATTATTATTAGTAGTATTATTATTATTATAATTATTGTTGTTGCTATTATTAATGTTACTTCTATAGAAGAAAAATAAAAGAAATAAAAAAGGAGTAAAGAGAAAAATTATAGAAATTTGTTACGGCGCATGCACACGAGTGCGTCACGTCATCACACCGACTTCTGATACTCCATTCTTCACTATCCAAGCTTCGATTTTAATATTGTTTGCACCATTTAACTTCTAAAAGTGATGCCTATACTTCAATTACAATTTTAATGGGATTTTAGCACTCTGCTATGGAGGGTAACCAAGAGTGTTGTGGAATCTTCATTTTTATTGGTGATCAATTCACCTTTTATGGAGGTATGTCCTTGATTTAAAGATTTGTAAATTGCATATTTTTAAATTCTTAAATTATATTGTGGTCGAATACATATTTGATTGGAAGTATATATGTAATTAGCATTTGATACGATTCAATCACTAAATCAGCCATATAGCTTTACCTTAACCTTAACTCCAATCGAATTGTGTGACAACTTCTGAGGGAGTGCTCCACTACAAATTTAGCCCCCCTTCCAAGTGCAATCCCAATATCTAAATATCATTTTTTAAACATCATTTTTGCTAAGTTTAGTTTGTGTTCATTTGTAAGCATATTCGTTGTTGTTTTAGCATTATTTTGTCTTGGTTCACTGTGCATTTGTGAACATCAATATCTTCTTAAAATGGCAGTAATTAAAAACCATGAAAGTGCCCGAGGAATCCCTAGAGATGAACTAAATCAGAGAATGCAAGTTATAGAACAATCATTGGGTAGATTATAGGGTAAACTTCATCTGATCATTGTAGCTTTAAGAGGGGAACCAAAAGCACATACTGAAGCAAATCCTAGCCAACCCCCTCTCACATTCACCAAATCCTCTTAGAGAAGATCAACATGACTTTGCGATTAGGAAAAATCCAAATTATAGAAGAGTTAACATACTTAGAGATGAGAATGATATGGATAACTTTAGGGATGACTACTTTGACCAAAAAGGATATAGGACTAGAGATTGAAACTTCCAAGAGTGACCCATGATAGAACCTCAACCCAGGGGCACTACTAAGTATAGAAAAAGAGAAAGAGATGAGCTTGACCTTGACCCTATGAGAAAATTCAAAGTGGAAGCACCAACATATGATGGCATCCACAACCCCAATAAATTGAATCCAATGCTTCTCTTCAGAATTTACCACCTAATATGTTAATTAGTCATGTATTTAATATTTTTGATTTAATTACAATTCTATTTATCTTTCAACCAATAATGTAAATATTGCCTACACCTTATGTATTTGAGATTGAGTTCGTTATTACTAATAAAATTAATGCAGGTAAGTTTGGAGAGCACAAATTTATTATTGGGTGGAAGAATAAGCACCTTAAGATACATGGGTATGCTAAGAGCATGAATACTTGAGGACATGCTAATTTTTATTTATTATGTTATGTAATTTCCATTTCAGTCATTCTAATTTCATCAAATTCTTTATGTTAATATTATTATTATCTATTAATACTATTATCATTATTATTATTATTATAATTATAATT
The DNA here is from genome assembly GCA_016760335.1 of Gastrodia elata. Classification (NCBI taxonomy): domain Eukaryota; kingdom Viridiplantae; phylum Streptophyta; class Magnoliopsida; order Asparagales; family Orchidaceae; genus Gastrodia; species Gastrodia elata. The sequence goes on from CM028677.1 coordinate 42,278,631, forward strand.
AATGATAATAATAAATTATTATACTTTTTCTCGTGCACGAGTGCTTAGTCAAATGATATGAGATAATCATGAGAGTGTTAAGAGTTGATTTGGTCTTTTATGGGCAAAAGACAATTTAGACCTTTATGAGATAATAGGTTTACAATTTTTATGATAATTTGACATGCCTTATATGACTATAAATTAGGCTCACATCCTCTTATATTAAGATACAAAAATATTGAGAAGTATTTGAATGTTTGATAAGCTGTTATCCATGAATTTGGCTCCTATTGGAGGCAAGTCTTCTCGTCGATGCACTTTTTTTTATTGAAAGTTGTATTTTATAAATAGAACCAGAATTGTGTACAACATAACAGGATATAGTGGCCACAAATGGTCACCGAAATCCACGAGATTAAAATCCCAACAACAGCAGAAAGAAACACCTATACGCTATCAAGTGCATCGTTGTCGCCGATCAGAGTTGGAGTTTAAAAAAATGTTTCTATTTCTTTTTACCTTTATACCTAGAATAAAAGCTCTGAATCCGAAAAATTATCCTTAGATTTCTCGAAAGAGTAAGCCTCCGATGTGAGCACTTCCTCATCAGGTGCAGAAATAGCAAGCCCAATCGGTTGAAACTTCATTGCCAGATTACTCAGACTCGAAGAAATGTCCCTTCTACATAAAACAATTAGGATTTCATCCATAAAAGCAATAAGATGATTTGAAGGGATATCTTCCTCATCACAAATTCCCTCATCCCTCTCTCTCAATATATCGGAAGATTTCAGCAGAACATCCTATAATTGTGATGAGGGGCAGTTTGCGTATTGCACAAGCACCCCATCAGCCCTGAAAGGGACAATGGGCTGACCCACCAGAACCCCCTCCAAAACCCCTGCCAACTTTTGACTTGTATCCTCTGAAAGTCTAAGTGAATCAGTACCTCATCGGTGCACATATTCAACTAGGAATTGGGTGTGCATTATCCTGTTAAACTAAGGTGTGCATAACCTTAGTAAATCTTATTTTTTTGTATTTTGAGTTCTATACTGCTTTTAAACTCTCCTAAAGTTTTATCTCAATCTGATCTCAAATACTCATCTAAATTCTACCTAAAAGTTCACTTGCAAAACCTGAAAGTCAAATCCCATAATCCTTAAGCAAAGCTCACCATACACCACCACAAGGTGCTTGATGTGTATTCTTATGGTTTGCCCAAGTTTCCTAATTATTTTAAATATGGATGTTATTGCTGAACACATTCAAGTGCATGTTATTTTCATATGATATTCTCATAATTATAAGGCTAAAAATGGAGTTAGTTCATCATTCAAGTTGTGGATGCCAACTTTAAAATCTAAAGACTTTCATCTTTGCAGATCTAAATGGGGTGCAAGTTTAGTCCTTAAAGAAGCCATAATCTCAATGACATAATTATTGAGGACCATGTCATCAAGAAGAGCAAGGGTTCAAATGCCTTAGTTCTATTATTTAAAATAATATTTAAAAAGAAAGTAACATGATTAGTAAGAACCAAGCAAATGCTTAATTAGTACCAAATTTAGTTCCTTCATAACCGAAATTTATCTAATAAATGTTGGAGATAAGAATTTCATGAGATCAAAAAAACTTCAAAAAGAGTAGTTACGGATTAATCTTCAAATAATCCCTAAATTATAAATCTTTCAAGTTATAGCACATAAGAAATAAGAATAATTCAATGCAAATGCCAATTTAGTACCAAATTTTATTCCTTCATAACCAAATTAAATTCAAAATGACTTAAATATTTTACATATTGCATAAGAAAATCAAGATAAAAGCTTACAACAATCTAGTAATGTTATAGTCAAATATCATATGAAATATTGCCTACTCAATCAGTATAGCTATAATGATCAAGTTTGTGTGAGTAATAAAGCTACACAAGAGGATGACGACCGAAATGAAGACCCTAATGAAAATATATCTATTTACCAAATTGTCATGTAATGAGGAAATCATCTAGTAATAATAATGATGATCTTACCCTTGTATATCATAAAAAAGAAAAAATCTAAAAACAGTGGATTTCCATCTACACTTGTTATAGATCTTATAATTCCTAGAGATTAAATTTTTCATATGTAACTCAAGAGGGATTTCCAATCCTTCAACCCTTACCAAAGTTCATAGCATGATTATTAATAAGAAGATCGATATTTTAACAAGAGAAAATTATTAAAATGGTCCCTCGACTCTTGCAAAATATTTAAAATATTCATTAACTCTTGTAAATGTTCTTTTTTATCCATTGACTTTTGTTTAAGTGTTTTTTTACCCCTCCCGTTAACTCACCAGTCCCGTTAAATTCCCGTTAGAATCGACCGTTGGATTCCAGCGGCCAATTCTAGCAAGAATCACCGGCTAGAAATGGCAAGCGGCCGCTCCCGGCTGCTGGAATCAGCCTCTGGAATCCAGCTGCCGATTCTTGTTGCCGATCGCTGGAAAGGCCGTTGAATCCAGCAGCCGGAATCGACCGCTTTCAGTTGAATTCGGCCGAATAGATTGAACGGCCATTTACAGCAGCAGATTCCCGCTGGAATCCAGTATCCATCGGCCGCTAAATCCATCGACCGATCCAGCAACCGGAATCGGCCACTTGCAGTTGGAATAAGCCGCTGAACTCCAGCAACTAATTTAGGCTAAAAAATGCAAATTTAATGAGAGGGAACCGATGAGTTAACGGGAGAGACAAAAAAATACTTAAATAAAAATCAATGGACCAAAAAGAGCATTTACAAGAGTTAAGAACTATTTTGAATATTTTACAAGAATCAAGAGATCATTTCGATAATTTTAACTATTTTGGAACCTTTTCAGCAAAATTCCAATTAAGATTATTTAAAAAAAAATTAGTTTTTGAAAGGGTTTGTTTCAACTCTAATAGTAAAGTTTGGTGTTTTTAGAGAGAAAATTGTAGCTTAAATTACTTATGGCATGGATCAGGTCCTTTATGTTTCTGTTCAAACTAGTTTTTTTAGTTTGATCTACACATTTGTTTATGCAAGTTGTACTAAAAATAAAAGATTAGAGCTTTGGGATCATCTTAGATTTATTCAAAATTTTGTTTCCTCTCCTTGATGATTGGGGTGATTTCAATATCATCTCAACTCCAATGAAAAGAAAGGAGGCAAAGATCTCAAAACTCAATTTATGGATGATTTTGATAATATGATTTTTGATTGTGGGCTTATTGATTTGGGTTTTTTTGGTGTCATATATTCTTGAACTAATGGAAGGGCATGAGAAAGACTAGATAAAACTTTTCTGGTGTTATATTTTTTTAACTAACTTATGGACCAACTCAAATAAAACTTTTATAAAGTTTCCCATCTTAATAGAACAAGCTCAGATCATTCACCATTAGTTTTTGAAGTTTCTTTGCCTAATCTGAAATTTACTCCATTCAAATTTTAATATGTGGACACTTCTCATATTGATTTTTTGACTATTGTTAAAGACAGTTGGGCTGCTCCTGTTATTGGCAGCAATAATTTTTGGCAAAAACTTTAAAAAAACTCAAAATGCATCTTTCTCTTTGGAACGAAGATTGCTTTGGTAACAGTTAAAAAAATGTTGAAAAAACAGAATTAGAAGCTAACATACTGGAAAATAATTTAATTAATTATAGATCTTTGGGAGATAGGGAAACATGGAAAAAAGCTTGTGCTTCTTTCTCCCAAGTTATATATATGGAAGAATCTTTTCAGAGACAAAAAGCATCCCTAAAAAGATTTGCAGTAGTGGAAGGAACACTAAGTATTTTCATTTTAATTAATTATAAGAGATCCATTAATTGGATTCATAAGATCTGTCTTTAATAAGATTATTGCTAAAATTTTGGCTACTAAACTTCTTTGTATCCTTCATTAAAATTATTTCGCCCAGCTAGAGTGGTTTCATCAAGAGTAAAAAACATTTGTGATAATTCTCTACTAGCTCAAAAGTTGATTAATAATATTAACTATAAAACATGGGGGATTGGGGATTAATCTGGCCATCAAACTTGATAATACCTAAACTTATGAAAGTTTAATGAGTCTTTATTACTAAGTTTTTTACATGTTTTGGCTTTGCTAAAATATTATTGACCTCATTTATAGATGTATGAACAAATGTTGGTTTTCAATTGTGATTAATGAAGATCAATCAGGATTTTTAACACCTCATAGGGGCTTCTATAAAAGTGACCCTCTTCCCTCTATTGTTTATATAATTGTAACTAATCACTTTTCAAGTATCAACCATCTATTTTCCTAATGCTTCTAATTGTTTATCAGACTAGGGCATCTTTTGGGGCAACACATTTAGATTTTGTTGATGACTTGCTTATTTTTATTTAAGGGTGCTAATCCTCTATTAAAAGATTTCTTAAACTATCGCACCACCACTTTGATGAAGTTTAGAAGTTGGTTATTAATAAAGTAAATGTTGTTTCCCACCCATAAATCATTCTCAACAACTAAATACAGAAAATTGTTTCTCTCTGGATTTAGACGCATTAGTTTACCACTCCACTTGATGTGCCCTATTCAAAGTTCCCAAGAAAATAGTCCATTATAATGACATTTTTGCTAAGATAAATGCTAAATTTGCTGAATGGAAACATAAAGCACTCTCTCTAGGTTCCATGCCTCGCTACCTCCAAATGCTTAAACTCCCAAAGAAGCTCTTCATAAAATTGAAAGCTCCTCTAACTAAGAGATTTCTGAGTTTTTTGGCTGTTATAGCAAATCCTCTAGCTTACTAAACATTATTGTTGGTCTTAAACTCACTTAGGTTTTAACATGATATTTTTAACTTCATTACAAATGACAATGAATTAAATAGAGGCTACTAAAATTATTATTTTTTCCTTAAGGACAAAACTCAAAGATAAATGAACAGATACCACATGAACATAATGATGCTGGAAATGAAAAGACATCTATATTTTTATTTTCCGAATTTTGTATTTTCAACTATTAATATTGTTCCCTTTGCTTGTTCTTCTTCTCAATTTAAATCCAACCACTATCAATTCCGTCTGGTTCTCTTTTTATGAACTATGTGTGATTTGATCCCCTTTGGTCAGGGGTATGTACGCATCTTGAAAGAAAAAATTGAATCTTTTTCATTATGACTAACATTTTCGAAGCTAACTAGAGAAGTAGCTTTTTGGTTTATAAGATTTTATGGCGTTAGTTTAAGTACTTTTCTTGGGCTACATTATCACTTAGGAGCTTTTCTAATGATACAGAGACTCACATGTCTGGTACTTTGTGCTTACACCTAAATTTAAACTTAAATTTCAAGCCATCTTCTCCAGATTTTGCTATATTTTATTTAGTTATAATAAAAACAGTTCTCATTCTGGATGGCGAACTATTAAAGCAGAAAAAAAAAAAAGGCAATCAATTAACTAACACAAATGTTATAAAGTACATACAATTGAAAAAAGTAAAATGACTAGGATCAGCTGATTATGCTGATGCATTATGAATACCTGAAAGTTCTCAAGGTTCAACTTCTGTATAATTTTCTCTGCCAATTTCTCCTCATTGTAGCTACAAATAAGAAAAAAAAAAAAAAAAAAAAACAAATACTTGAAATGAACCTTAAAGAATCCAGATGACAAAAGCGCAAATTAGATAAAAAGAAAAAGTGAATCGAGTAAGCATGCTTAAAGGGGTAAATATGAAGCCGGATGGTGGATTATTTGCACAAGATTAAAAAATGAAACTTTTTGTTAATCATAGCTAAAATAAGCTTCCATATACACATGGAGCACTACCAGCCATTACCTTGCTAAACCAGACCTACTAATGGTTATCCAAAATTAAGAACATTTATAGAAAGAAATAACTTTCCATCCACATGTTGTTTTGCTTTGCAAACACAATCATATTAAAATATCAAAAAACATAATTGTAATAAATGCATAGTGGTACGGTGAATTCACTAGAACAAAAAACATGACTTCAGAATTTGAAAATTTGCATCATTTTGGAAAAACATTAAGAAATCATAAAAGCATTGAAACAAAAAATAAAAAGTTTAATACATGTCAATGACAGTAATACTCTTCATTAATAAGAGCCTGAACGAGATTATAACCACTTCAGCTTGTTTTTTTTTCTTCTACTTTTAGAACTATAACCTTTAAAGCCCTCTTGAGATGAGCAAATTGTGTTTAGGAAGGCTAACTCACACAAAAATAGCATGAGAAAAATCACAAAAATAGCTAATGAACGAAAACAATTGAGGCTAGACCAAAAAGGCACAATAAACAACCTTCCATCCAAATGTTCCAACGCTAGTACTCCAAAACGATCTAGAAATTCTGAGTATGTCCTCCGAGTAGGATAGCCAGCAAGGCTTATCCGAACAGCCTCCAAAACACCCTATAAAAATTGATAAAAGACAAATGAATCGAGCAAGATCAAATATTTAATATTGGCAATTTGCTAATAGCAAAGTCTCCGCATGGATATTACCGATATACTAACACATTGAAGAAATCAAAATTTTATTAAAATGATAAGAACAGTAATGCAAAATGATGAGTTATATTAATCGAGTGTAGCTCAAATTCGGAAGATTCCCAAAACAATTTTAAATTTGCTTGGCATCAATTCATTTTGAGTGTAGACAGCCAGAGAGACCAAAATTGCAAATATGAGTTATATTAATCGAGTGTAGCTCAAATTCAACATGACATTATTAGAGAACAACCAGACATAACAGATTCAAACAAAAGACTGAGCACCCAGGCCTTTGTGCATCAAATACAACCAATGCCAAGACATAGTGCTGAGCACCCAGGCACCTGTGAATCTGGCACCTGGATGCCAGACAAACGACCGGGCATCCAAGCGCCTATGCACCAGCCACAGCAAGTGCCAGACAGAGCACTGGGCACCCAAGCATGCCCAGTGGCCAGTGAACCAGATGCCTAAGCGTCAGACAAACTAATGGGCACCTAGGTACTTGCAATTCTAAACTTAGTACCCACATGCTATTGTCTATAAAAAGCCATATATCACTCATTATCATTACAATGAAAAATTATCATTTTCCTGCCAAGTTTCTCAGTTCTTACATGACATCAAAGCTCAAGCTTGCCCACACATCTCTTGATCTCCTCTCAAAAACCTTCTGCTCCTTAAGAGCTTCTTTCTTAAAGATTGGCCTCTCTCAGAACTCCCTTCATCAAAACCTCAAGAACTCTGAACTCCTTCACTCCTTACCTCAAAATTATCATGGCCTCACCAACTTCTTGCCTTCAATCTAGTAGATAACCTCCTCACCACCGATACTTGCCCAATCTGGCACGTACAACTTCTCAATCTCTTCACAGCAAATGATCTCCAAGGCCACTTAGATGGCGACTCCTTGACAAAACCTTCTCCCTACACCAAGACACCCCACACCAAGACAACGCCGACAACCACATCCCCAACCATCTATACACAACATGAAACTTCACCGAAAATAACCTTATCTCTGCACTTTATTCCACCATCTCCCCCTCACTTCTTCCCAACATTATCTATAACAAAACCTACCAAGAAGCATGGCAAACGTTGGCACAAAGACTCCAATCTACAATCGATTCAAATTAATTCAGCTTAAGAATGCATTGCACAACATCACCATGAAATATAAGTCAATGGCAGCATACCTTTCAAAAATTAAAGAGATCGTTCACAAAATTTCAGCCGACGGTTCCACCGTCGACCCAGAAAACATGATTCTTTACAAACTATATGGTCTCCCAGCTCAATACCAAGCCTTCAAAACAACAATTCACACAAATTTGCAATCCTTAAGCCTCGATGACTTATATTCTTTTGCTCTGTAGTGAAGCAATAATCTTCCAAACTGAAGCAAGTTGTCACCTAAACTACATACAAGAGGCCAAGGACGGGGCCGACCATAAAGAGGGAGAGGCCAATTCATCCCAGGATCAAGACCAACTAGTAACCGTAACAATCACTCACATCTTGCCACTATAACTTGTCAAATATGTGGCAAAAGAGGTCACACAGCCCTCAATTATTGGCATCGAACTGATTTCTCCATCTCAAGACAACCTGGATATCCCATTTTTTGAGCAGATGACTACATCGACAACAGTTGGTTCCTTGACCCCGATGCATCTGCCCACATAACAAAGGATTAGAGCAATCTCTCCATCTCAGATTCATAGACTGGGCAAGACAAAGTCACCATTAGCAACGGTCAATCCTTACATATATCCAACATCAGCAATAGCCTTCTACCCACTCCATATCATAAGCTCACACTATCTCAAATCTTGCACTACCTCAATCTCATTTCAATCTTATTTCTGTCCATAAACTTGCTAAGGACAATAATTGTTCTATTTCATTTGATACTAATGGCTTTTGTATCAAGGACCTTCAATAGAACACAATCCTCCTTCAAGGAAGCAGCTGTAACGATCTCTACATTATTCCACTCAAAGCTCCACCTCCTAGCCAGCCAGCCAACCATGACAGCTTCCTCCAACGCCTCTCTAGATTCAAATCTCTAGCATCAACAGTTGGGCCATTCAACATCTCCTAGGTTAGCAACATCCACATATCTCCTACAACGACAACCACCATCTTGTATTCAAGGTATCATGAATAAATATCACAAATTGCCTTTCCTTGCTTCTAAAAACCATTGTTATCAATTATTAGAAGTAATTCATTCTGATGTATGGGATCCAGTCCCCAATTTATCAAATGATGATCATTATTATGTGTCTTTTATTAATGATTTCTTTCATTTTACATGGGTCTTTCCAATGAAACAAAAATGTAAAAGAATAATTCTATTCATTCCACTATCATGATTCATTGAAAGATAAATTCACCATCAAATTAAAATAATTCACACTAACGGTGGTGGAGAATATTGCAACACCATTCTCACAACTTTTGTACAACAAACTGACATCCATCATCAAATTACTTGCCCCTATACACCTCAGTAAAATGACATTGCTGAAATAGAACATCGCCATTTAATTCAAACAACCCGAACCCTCCTCAATAACGCCAACCTATCTCCCACCTTCTAGACTGACGCCTATTAAACCTCAATCTATCTCATAAACCGTCTCCCATCCATGGCCATCAAACACAAAACACTTCCGAGCTTTTCCACCATCAAAAACCCACTTACAACCATCTTCGTGTCTTTAGTTGCACTGGCTAGTCACTCCTCCCACCCACACGCTACTCCAAACTCGGTCACAAAACTACCCTGTATATTTATAGGCTACTCACTCAATCATAAGTGCTACCGCTGTTACAACTCTCTCACAAATAAAGTAATTATCACACGACATGTACATTTTCTAGAAAACCATTTATGTCCTAAAAGTTCCCCTTCTCAGTTCACCACAACATCAACAACTGCAGAACACTCCTTCCCCAACTCCTAATCCCTCAATCTACTCTTATACCACCTCCAAACCCCATTTTACCTACAATCTCATCTAACCCTTCTCAAAATACTCTTTCATCTCAGTACAGCACCTCCATCAACTCCTCCCAATCACCACCCTCAACTACACACGAAATCAACTCCCCACTCCCTATTTTTTCCCACACTCGCAAGCCTCCTCCCCTTCCAACACACCCTATGCTCATTCGGTCCAAAACCGACACAACCCAATCTCAACACATTCCATTTCAAATCTCCACCGCCCAATCAACCCCCATAGCCCACTACCTACCTTCAAGCTGCCAAACACAATAATTGGAGACAATCCATGGCCGAAAAAATCTCAGCTCTCAAAAATCAAGATACTTGGGACTTAGTTCCAACAAATCCAGCACACCCAACTCTCGGTAGCAAATGAACCTTCAAAAAAAAACATAACACCGACGGATCCATCGCCCGGTACAAAGCTCGCTTGTGGCTCAAGGCTGTAATCAAACCTATGGGATAGATTACATTGAAAATATTCATTCCAGTAACCAAAATGTCTACTATTTGCGTTCTTTTCACCATAGTCACCCATCACAATTGGCTCATATTACAACTCAATGTCTCTAATGCATTTCACAGATCGTTAAATGAAACAATTCATATCAAGTAGCCTCCGGGCTTTACCGACCCTACCAAACCCAACCATGTATGCAGGTTAAAGGAAGCCCTCTATGGTTTAAAAAAATACCTACATCAATGGTTCTTCATTCTCACAGACTTCCTCATATCAAAAAACTTCACTCAAAGCAAAGTAGATCCATCCATACTCATCTACGGCAAGTTCGACACTCGAGCTATATTCTCATCTATGTTCTCAATCTTCTTCTCACTGGAACAAATCTAAACTTCCTCCATAACACTATAGGCATAAGGGAAGCTCGTTTCAAAATGAACACTCTAATTCCCCTCTCAATTTCTCGATATCAATTCAGGAAACAGCTCACGGTCTACACTTATGACAAGCAACGTATACTTCCCTGATTCTTCAAGATGTCGGAATGTCCAACTGCAAGTTGGCCCCCACACTTCCCACTCCTGCCGACAACTCCACCAAAGTTTCACCTCCATTCACTGATCCGTAACTCCACCGAAATCTTGTTGGCTTCCTTAAGTTTCTCACCATCACTCATTAATACCTCAGCCTCACGATCAAAACCACATATGCCAATACATGCACAAATCCTTGCAGCTCCACTTATCTCAACTCAAACGCTTGCTACACTATATCAAAGGCACCATCTAGCTAGGCCTACAAATCACCTCTGCACCTCCAAAGCTTCATGCATATTCTGACTTCGATTGGGCCGGTGACTCCGTAGATTAAAAATCCATGACATGATTTTGCACATTCTTTGGCATCATACTTATCGGTTAAAGTGCAAAGAAACAACATACAGTAGCACGATTCTACAGAAACCGAACACATAGCACTCACATTCACGGTCACCGAACTCATGCCTTCGACGACTACTACAGGAGTTTCATCATTCTTCATCCCAAGCTACTACCATTGTCTGTGACAACGTCTCTGTAATCTATGCCACCAACCCACTATTCCACGCTTGTACAAAACACATGGAAATAGATTGCCACTTCATCATCCAATACAGAACAAACAGCCGATGTCCTCACTAAACCTCACTCAATAATAAAGTTTAATCTTCTATGCAATAAGCTGACGATTAATGAATCCACTATCACCTTACGGTGTGATATTAAAGAGCATCAAAACACAATAACTTTAGATAGAAGACTGGGCTCCCAAACGCGCACAGGCATCTGTACATCGGATACACCCAATGCCAAGACAACACTTGGCGCCCAGGTGCCTGTGAATCACGCACCTGGATGCCAGACATATGACTGGGCCCAAATGCCTATGAATCAAGCACGCCAAGAGCCATACAAAGCATTGGGCGCCCAGGTGCACCTAGACACCCATGAATCAGGCACTAGGGCGCTAGACAAACAATTGGGCATCCTGGTGCCTGTGAATCTAAACTTAGTACCCACATGCTCATTATAATTACAATGAAAAATTATCATTTTCTTGCTAAGTTTCTCAATTTGTATAGGCATCAGGCCTATTCTCATAAGAGAATTCATGAAGCAATTTCAAAAGTTTTTACCTAAAAGGGCAATTGGGTTTGAGATAAAAAGAATGTTGAAGAAAAATAAATTCATCATAAATTTCTTTAGATAGAATAAATACATTGTAAATAAATTTTTAGGTGTTTAATAGTTTACCATGTATTTGATTTTTTAGGCTTGTTAGGGTGTAATGAGCAATTAAATAGTATCAATAAAAATAAATAAATAAAAAATATTGGGTCTAAAAAGAAGAAATGCTGGGGGAGACCACAAAGCTCAGGAAATAGTCATTGCAGGCCAGCAGTTGAGGCGAAGCGCTGGGAAGGACAGTGAAGCCCCATTGTAATGCATAACCTGCCCTATTCCTTTTGTGAAGGACAAAAAAGGTCTCTGGAGCCAGGTGAATGGTCTAAGAAGTTCAATAACCCGACAGTCATATGTTGGACATGCCACCATTTTTTGTGCTTGCGAGCAGACATGATAAAGTCTAGATAAGATAGATAAATGCCGACAGACAAAATAAGGTCTAGCAAGGACTGTTGAATGCCAACGAGGGTTTTTACAGCCTAGCTATGGCCGGTTAATCTGGGATTCTTGGCTTGTTTTGGGTATAAGAAGTTACTCTATTTTACACATTTTGGTTATTTAAAATCTCCTGAAATTTTACAATGTTTTCTTAATCTTGCAAACAAACCACAGAAATTCAGCATACTTGGATTCATAATGCTTGAGACCAAAAATGAAGCCCTAAAACTAATTTCAAGTAACTTAGGAATAATAATCAATGTCAATTAATGAAGCATTAGTTTGGAAATTACGATATCATAAAGAATGTTATATAATCAGTAAAGTCAATGAGAAATACAACCCAAGCCCAACAGAAATGTCACTTGCACATAGGGCAGAAAAGTAAACAATAAAACAAACAGTGAAAATTGATACTCTTACTGTGCTCATAAAAAGTATCATCAGTGATGTATACAACTAAAATAGGATTTCAAGTTACATAAAGTTATAAATATCAATACACATAATATATGAAAATGAACTAATTCTGGACAACATCAAATGCAAATAGAAACTATGCAGGAGAGAGAAAAACAATAAGTTGATTGGATATATATATATGCATAAGTATATATATATATATATATAGATATATTCTATGAAATTTTACTGGTAAAGAGCATACTTACCCCACATCGTAACTGATGTAGGACACTCTGATTCTCAAACTTTTGAGGGCGGTTCAAAGAATTTGGCTTAACACAACGAACATAATGAGGCTCAGTTGAGTTCAGTATTTCCATGAGGGCTTGCAATTGTTGCTTTGATATTTAAATTAAAAAAAAAAATTAGCAATTATGGATACACAAAAAACAAAAGAAAAACAATTCATAAAATGTTGAAAACCAAGTAAAAATTAATAAAAATCAATGTCACCATGCATTCTCATCTTGATCTCAGCCTCAGCCAAGCTTAATCTGATCATGACCTTAGCAATATCAATAGAAGTTGCAAGCCAATCAGATTTCTAAGTGATTATGGACCTTCAAATCAAAATCTTGCACAACACTGGAATCATGCAGGCACCTAAACTAAATTTGATTTTAATAAACTAATCTCATAGATCGAATTCCCATACATATTCATCAAGATTCACAAACTAAATGCTTATGAATGTATATGTATAAAAGTGAGCTATAAAAATCCCCACCGTCCTATGTTCTTAGATTGATTCCGGGTAAGTTAATTTTCAGAAACTAGAAAGAGTTTTAATAAGCCACTACCGAAAGTTTCATCCTTTAACAGTAACGATATGATTCAAAAATTTTATGATATGAATCAAAATTATTATGGATGCAAACTTATATAATTTATCAACAGTAAAAATCATAAGAAAGAATTTTCAATAGAAACTAGTCAATAAGACTGCGAGGGTTTTTTTACTACAAAAAATGAAAATTGAAGAGAAATATACTTTGATTAATTGGTATATTGTGAACACCATCCATTATACTCAATTTTACAAATTTCAATATGGCATTTGCAAGCAGAACATCACTATTAAAACTAACTTGAATTATGTTACATTCAAGAATTAAGATAGATTTGTTACACTAGTATTGTCAATGCAAAAGCTATCAGTGATTGAGTGAGAAAGAAATTTGTGAAAGCTCTCCATGCAAATAATTGAATTATGATATTTTCTATTCACAGCAATTTAGATGCATTGGATCATGATATTTAACATTTCTTTACTACTTAATTAGTGCAGATGCCAACCTTACAAACATGGTTATTTGGTCATTGAGTTATAAACTGCAGCTTGCAAATTTCAAACAATAAATTTGAAGAACATTCCATCGCAATAATGCATTAACAAAACAAAATCTATTTACAAGAAAAGTTCTTCCCATCAAAAAGAACTTTCCATCAACATGACACTACTATGCACAGTCTGTTGAAGATGAACTGGTTGTATTTTTTGGGTTGTGCAATGAAAAAAATGAATCTAAAAGTTGGCCAATAGAATGGAATTTATGGGTATGCATTCATGCAACAAAAATTGCATTTACATCTAAATACACAAGCTTCACATAAATTAGCAATGATAAAGAACTTAAGATAAGCACACCTTAAATCTGGACGCTACAGAAGAAAACTTGTATGATGATCTTGAAGTCTCTTCTGGCAACGAATCAAAAAGACCGGAAATGAAACGGCATTTAGAGGAGAAAAGCAAATTGTGATGTTCCACAATAAAATAATCTCTATTTTTATCTAAAAAGGTTTCTGTTTGATATGTAACCTGTGGAAACAGTGAACACAAGTTAATGGCATATATTACAGTATAGGAATCATTAGCTTACAATGAAAAAATAGAATAATAATACATACTTTTCCAGCATAATGAGAAAGTGTAAAATCAGTTTCAGAAAATTTCGTTTTCTCCAGCCTTGAATGATTGCGAAAGCTTTGGAAAAGCTTTGTTGCAAAGGATTCATGAGTTGATTTAGGAAACATACTAAGAAACAGACATGTAAGTACATTAATGACAAAACGCTTCCCTTATTTCTGAATGCTGAACATCAAAAAGAGTAATAATATGTTTACCAAGCTTCATCCAAGAGAGAAATTATACCAATTGGTTTCTGCAGGAAAACAAAAAGAATCAAATATATACATCTGTATGAAAAGAACAAAGCCATACTAAGAGGCTTCTAGGAGATAAGCCCTTTGCATATAATAAAAAAGAGCAATTTACTAAACAGTCCTTTCACTACTTTAGTTTGGCCAATTTAGTCTAAAATTGTTAAATATGTTAAATTTAGTCCTGCAAATATTCAATGTTCAGTTTAATCCCTCAAAAATTTATTTTATGAGCAATTCAACATGTATTTTATCATTTCTTAAAATTGAATTGAGTCCAAAAATGAGCAGTTGGAATAATAAATTTAACTTAAAGAATATTCAATAAACTAAATTAAACAAATTGAATAGTTTGCAACCAAATTCACCAAACTTTTGTGGGACTATTAAGTCAAATTTCCAACAAAACATAATGTTAACAATGAATAAGTGGCAAACAACTTTCAATCATCTAAATTTAGAAAGAAACAAAAAAATTCATAAGAGCACAAAAACAAATTGCTAGATCAAGCCTCATCATTGTCCACCTATGTACTTAAATAGATATTTAATTTGAGGCATTGTATGCCAGCACATGATGATATCTCTCATGCTGATGAAATTTTTTGAAGTAGTAAAATATTGGTGAATCACCTAAATGTTTCAGAAAAAGCACCTTCTATAAATGTCACATCAACATCAAACCTATCCTATCAACCTCTAAAAACCATGAGGATTCTACCTACCATAAATAGACTATACTATTCTTACCATTAATTGCCATGTGCATAGCCCAAATGTGATACAAAAATCAAGTTTAGTAGCACCTCCATTCCATCTTAAAGCTGAAAACATTCTCCCCCTTATTCCCTCCTTATCAGCACACCCTCATTGAATCCCTGTCATCTCTCATTTTCATATCTTTTCCCTCTCCCATCCCCCTTTACCTGAACCTCATATTCCACCTCTCTTATCCTCTATCACAATACCTGCATATTTCTTCTCCTTCGATCTAAATTCCTCCTTTCCTCTAAAATTCACAAGTTGCATTTGTTTCTCTTAGTGAGCATAGGTAGTGATGTGTACAATCTTCATAGGTAGGGATGTACGCAACCCTTACTTCCAATTAGATGGCTACTCAATGCAGCATGATGCACACACTTAAATGAATCTAGCAATAACCTCCTTCGTTCTTAGCCAATTAAAATACCATTGAAATTTGAGTAATGCTTTACCAACTCCAAAATGTCCTGCTATTTTTGATCTATAGGCTTCCTTAATCCTTAGGTAAGTCCAAGCAATATGCTATCATTCTTATACAATAAAACTCCTCGGCAACCGATTCATGGTTGATTAAAGTTGATTTTCCACATCTTAATCATAAACACTGTTCACAGATCTCTCTAAATTCTGGATCATCCTCACCATAGTTTTCATATGAATATTTGACAACTTCAACAAAGCTATAAAACATACGGGTTAGAAAAATATATCAGTATCCCTTCTTATAAACGATCAACAATTGAATTGTTGATGGAAGGACATCAACTTCATAAGAATTCATAGCTAAACATATACTTTGCCATGCTCTGTTTAGGACCAGATGATGGGAGCTTAGAGCAAAAGATATTTTATAAGCTTCCAATCCTAGAAATAAGAGAAGTTGGAGTAACAGTAAGCAATAAACCTTCTCAATTAAATCCAGAACATCCTGATTATCAATGAATTCAATATAGCTCCAATTGATTTCCTCAGTTTTGTATTCCTCCTGCTCCGTCTTAAAAACATGCTGAAGTATAGAAAACTAGGTCAGCTCACAAATTATAAAATACTAATTAATCAGAAATATCTTGTTAGAAAAATGTAATTGTACCTCATTAAAATGCTGTTGAAGCTTCTCATTGGCAAAATTTATGCAGAATTGCTCAAAGCTGCAAAAGCATAACAGAAATACATAAGTATACACAAATGTTAATAGCAACCCATTTAATTCGTTACTTATGAATAACACTTTAGAGCGTCGCAACGCTACTCTACTATATATATGCGATCTTTGTAAGCGAAAGGATATATCAATAATATGCAGAATTCTCTCTTTTTCACGCTTTCTTATTCTTATCATGGTATCAGAGCAAGTCTTCATCAATAAAGTCACTCTGATTCAAAAGAATTTCTGATTCGATGAGAGCCTCCCCCAGATCCATTCGGCGCAAGCCTGGCCGAGCCTCCCTCTCCTGCTAATCATCATCGTCGACGTCAGTCTATTTCTCACATCATCGAATGCAAAGGAAAAGTCACTGACTCTCGTTGATCGTCCTCGATTGCGAAGAACTCTGTCTCTCGCAAATTCACAACTCTCGCATCATCGACTGCGAAGAACATTTCTGCCGCTTTCTATCTGTGAATTTGTGCCTGCAAAAGAAAATTCACCATCTCTCGTCGATTGTCATAGACTGTGAAGAACTCTACCTCTGTGATAAAAATTCACCTCCAAGACCCTCTCCGCGAGTAACATTTCCGCACTTCTTCAGCATGGATTCAACAATTGTTGACTCTCAATCAGGCAACAACACAAATTCCCAACACAACAGTACCAATCTCATGCAATATCCAAGAGATCCCAAGTTCTTGAGGTCTAACATCAAGAGCTTAATTCACAATTCCTTGACAACGGAGAACTACCCAATATGGAGAGCCCAGATAACACAATTATTCAAAGCAAATAACCTAAATGGTCATTTGGACAGAGTCGACTCCATCTCCCATACTAGCAGTGAAACACACAATCATTGGATTTCCACCGATCGAAATATAATCATCGCTCTCTACTCCACAATTTTGTCGTTCATTCTCCTATATATCTTGAAGAGGAATCATGTGTATACTTGTATGAATTTGAAATATGGCTTACCCTCGAAAAGAGTCTTCAATCTTCCAACAGATCCAGCTAAAAAATGAACTACATGTCTCTCTCAAGAATCGGCCCATGAGCATATACTTGTATAAATTTAAATCCTTGGTAGACAAAACTGTTGTCGCAAGCTCAAAATTGATCCAGAGGAGGTGACTCTACACAATGAATGAACTTCCTTCCACATATCAAGCCTTCAAAACCACCATCCGAACCAAACTCACACCCATCGGCCTTGACGACCTCTATTCTCTCCTAGGCAGTGAAGAAATCAATGTACAACAAGATCTTCACAATGAAATCCAGATTTTTCAACTCACCTACCAACAGCAACAGCCCACATTTCTCTTTATTCTCCGAACAATCTCGTGGCAGAAGCAGAGCTAGTTGGGGATGCGGTTGGCTTCCACCAATGACTCAAAGAGCACCACCCGCATAGCAACCCTACCAATTATCACATATTGAGTGTCAGATATGCAACAAATCAGGTCATTCATCAAAAGATTGTAAGCATAGAATGATTGCCAAGTACCGCAACTCTCAAACCTAACCACATCCCTCAGCCGCATTCTGTATGGACAGAATGATTGATCACAAATAGTTTATGGATACGGGAGCCTCTAATCACGTCACCAACGACTTCGGCAATCTATCTGCTTCTCAAACAAATCAAGGCAACGTCCGAGTAACTATCGGCAGCAGTCAATCTCTTCCAATTTCCAGCATCGGCATCGGCATCCTTCCCACCCCTAATCATAAGTTCCATCTAACTCATCTTCTCCACATTCCATAATGCCAATACAACCTTCTTTCCATACATAAACTAATTACAAACAACTCTTGCTCAATTTTATTTGAACCACATGGTTTTACAATAAAGGACCTCCAAACGAATAATTTGCTTCTTAAAGTACGCTGCATCAATGATTTTTACATCATTCGGCCATCTCCAGAGCCACCTCCATCCATCATCATCTTACAATCCACTACAACGTCCACCAATCTCCCCTAGCACTTGCGGCTTGGACATCCCAGCCGAGAAGTTCATCAGCATCTTTGCAAGTCTACTCCTAGTCTCGGCAACAACACTTATTTTCACTGCACTACTTGTATTACAACAAAATTCATAGCATTACTTGTATTACAACAAAATTTCATAGATTTCCATTCCCCAAATTTACAAATAAAAAACATGATTTTTTGAATTTATACATTCTGATGTATGCGGTTAGCACCCACATCTCCAATTGAGGCTATAAATTTTATGTTATTTTTGTAGATAATCAATCCTGATTTACTTGGTTGTTTCCAATCAAACAAAAATCTGAAGCCATGCTCAAATTTACCCATCTTCAAAATTCATCGACTGCCAATACAATAAACGCATCAAAATTCTCCAAACTGATGGAGGTGGTGAATACAACTCCAAATCCTTTCATAACCTACTCAACAATCTAGGCATTCCTCACAAATGTCATGCACATACATTCCACAACAAAATGGGGTGGCTGAACACAAACACTGCCATATACTTGAAACCACTCATGCTCTCCTCCACACGCTCAACTACCCGAAGGCTTCTGGGCTCAGGCAGCCCTCACGTCTGCATATCTCATTAACCATCTACTTTCTCCTAATACACACAATATCTCACCCTACCAACTTCTACATCTAACCATCCTTGAATATCAACATCTAGCAACACGACACCACCTTCCGCCGCTTATCTCTGAATATACCTAAAGCCTTTGCCCACGCAGCCCGCTCCTGCCTCCAAGAAAGCTTAGCATTAACTTGCCACTGCCCAGGAATTTGCGATCCAGAAGTAGAGAGCATCCACCGACTCCCCTATGAATGGCATTCTTACTTGGAATTGTCACGGCATGCGGAAGCCAGCGACACGATACCACCTTTCGCCGCTCATCGCGGAGCGCAAGCCGGGACTGATTGTCTTATTAGAGACTCGGGTCGAGTCCTTTACTCGCAGAGCCGGGTCAATTCGCAATGGAAGACGAGTATTGTGTCTTGATAGATCAACACACCTGGACCCTTGTACCTCCTATCCCACATCAAAACATCCTTGGATGTAAATGGAAATACCGTACAAAAATCAACGCCGACGGCACAGTGGCACGTTACAAAGCCAGGTTGGTGGCTCAAGGATTCAATCAACACTATGGCACAAATTACTTGGAAACATTCAGCCCAGTTGCAAAAATGTCAACCATTCGAATTTTAATCACCATAGCCACATATAAGTGATCTATCTTACAACTAGATGTCTCAAACACATTTCTATATGGTGAACTCCACAAGACAGTCTATATGAAGCAACCACAAGGGTTTGTGGATTCCAACCATCCTAACCATCTTTGAAAGATCAATAAAGATATCTACGGCCTCAAGCACCCCGCCAATGGTACTCTACCCTCACAGAGTTTCTACATGCCCACTGTTTCAGAACCAGTATTGTCGATCCCTCTCTCCTTATACATTATCTCCACCCATAGAATCTACATCATCATCTATGTGGATGATATATTTCTTATCATTCCACACCAACCCACTCTCTGCAACTCATCCAAACTCTCACAAAGGTTCTGCATCAAACATCTCGGCACTCCAATCAACTTTCTCGGCATCCATCTCATGAAATCTGCAAACGCCCCATTCCTTAGCCAAGCAACCTACGCCTCCACAATCTTGAAAAACTAAAAAATGGAGCAATGCAATCCAGCCCTTACCCCCATAACCAGCTAACAAAACTCCAAACCCTCCTCCCCGTTATCTCAACCCACACTATACAAAAAGATTGTGGGTTCTCTCAATACCTCACTATAACTCACCCTGATCTATGTCTAGCAATCAATAAGATATGCCAACACATGCACAACCCCGCAAAAGCTCATTTTGAACAGTTCAAATGACTACTCAGGTATGTGAAGGGATCTTTCCTCCTCGGCTCCTAATCGATCCAAGAAACCTACATCTTCTGGCCTACGCCGACTCAGATTGGACAGGTGAAACAGACGATCGCAAGTCTACTATGGGCTGTTGTATCTTCCTGGGCAATACTCCAATCTCATGGAGCGCAAAAAAATAAAACACTGCATCTCACTCCTCTACTAAAGCTGACTACCGGACACTTACAACCACATCCACGAACATCATCTGGCTACGCAAGCTACTTCAAGAATTTGGTCTCCCACAAAATAATCCAATTCCTCTATTCTACGACAACCTCTCTGCCATAGCTCTCGCCAAAAACTCTATCTTTCATGCAAGAATAAAACACGCGGAAGTTGACTACCACATCATTCATGACAGCATTCAGAAGCATGAAATTGAACTACAACACATCTCCACAGAAGAGTAGATCGCGAACATTCTTACAAAGCCTCTATCTACAGCCTGTTTCAACAAACCCGGTCCAAACTCACCGGTTCCTCTCCAGATGGTTCGTTTGCGGGGGAATAATAGCAGCCCATTTCATTCTCAATTGTTACTCTAATCAGAGCATTACAGTACAATTATAATAGCCCAATTAATCCCTAGTCATTACTTATGAACGACACTTCAGAGTGTTACAACGCTGCTCTACTATATATATATATGTGTTCTCTATAAATGAATGGATATATCAACAATATGCAGAATTCTCTCTCTCATGTCTTTTTATTCTTATCAAATGTTAACCAAAAACAAAAAGACAAGCTAAATCAACAGTTAATGAACAAATACATAAAAAGCAAAGAAATTGTATCTAAGAACTACAAGTCCTAGATCAAAAGAACTTAACATGCCAATTTCACAACACCCAAGAAAAAAATGTATTGTTAAGCCAATAGACAAAAACTTGCAGCAAGTATAAAATAGGATTTTCATTACACTAGGCATTCAGGTAAGGCAAAGTTACACCTGAAAGTAGAAGTTATAGGCAAACAACTTCAACTTCCAATTTTGGCTCCTATACCTAAATGAAATTGGTGACAATATTGAACAGTAAATGAAAAGGCCATACCAACATGCAAATGCAAGTTCAAAGATTTTTGTCAGAAAGGTTTAATAATTCTCTACACAAAATTAGGTTGCTCTGGACAAAAGAGCAAGAGCCACTGCGATAGGTTCTATCTTATTAAAGCATAGTACAGTTTATAAAGAAAACAACTTACAATATGGCACTTAAAGCAATACTAAGGGGAGAACAAAATAAGTTTATAAGCAAAGTGCCTGTTGGTAATAAGATTTGCTTGATAAATACACCTAACATATAAGAACAACAAGAGATTTAATGTAAATCCAAATCCCCCATTACGACCTTAATACTGTGGATGTGAAAGATAAAGCTAAACTATGTCAATCACTAACAACCCAGTTTCCAAAGATTTAGTTACTTACAAATTTGAATGAATAAAAGATCAAGTTGAAAATCAGCTAACTGACCCAAAGACTTAAAGGCTAGGCCATGGATAACATAGATACTATGCAATTCTTTAACCACACTTCCAACATATCCTTATAAATCTCCTCTCATATATAACACCCACTTAAGGTATTTTTTGAATCAAATACTTTAAATCATACAAAAGTTTTATTTTATACTCATATTTAATCATGTTTATATATAACATCCCATAAAATATTTTTAGAACCAACTCCTATAAATCACACAAGTTTCCATTAATGCTTATATTGATCCTATTTGAATGGCATAAATACTTACAATATTAAAAGTTATTCATCAGATAAAATATTTAAGGACATGATTCTATCTCCAAACCTTCAAAATTCAACTACATTTCTTTGATGATTCATAAGCCTTGTGCCAGAGTTAAAATCTTAAGCTATTGATTTATTTTGTTTTCTCTCCTACCCAGTTTAGTTCTTAAAGACATAATATTTATCATTTTATAGATCATAATATCTAACAGCTCAAAATGTTTATCAGTGAGAGTGACAATATTCCAACTGCCTAATCATAATTAAATATCATTTACTAACTTCTTTAACTGTATCTGTCCATAATGCAAAAACTTTTGATTATTTGGCAATGCAGCCAAGCATGAATGTAGTCGCCTATACACACTTTTTCACTACAAATGTAGTGGGACACACTTTTTCACTGGTCTATACACACTTTTCTGTATCAGACAAAGCAACATATTGCTTTCAGTGGATGCCCTAGCTCTATAACAATTTATTAAATAATTTATATCATAAGATGATTTGATAAAAATTTATGTTGATTAGCGATTACCTAATGCAACCCTCCTCATTTCTCATATGAGGCATGAGATTTGGCAACGACATAGTTATTATTTTGTACTACTAAAGCTTTTAAGAATTTATAGACTTAAGATTTTAACAAAACATTAATTAACAAAAGTTTCAATAAATAGCATCAAATCATCATTTTTAAATATTAATTCTAGAAAAAACAAGAGTACAGATTGCAATCATCAAAAAATAAAAGATTGATAGCACCATGAGATCAAAATTATATCACTTGCACTAATCAAAACTAAGTGTCATTAATAGTTTAATGATTAGAATATATATAACAATGTTTTAGATACCATAAATGTTAATGTCCTTTCTTAGTCTATTTAAGCTCATTAAAGCCTTAATCATTTGAACTACTTGCTTTAAGTAGAGGATTGAACTGCACAAAAGATTGGATTTACTTAAATTTGAAGACCACTTGAACCTTACCTTTCAAGAATCTTTGTTCTTTTTTGTGTTGCACTTTATAATATCTTAAGTCAAATATATGATTAATAGCCACTTAAAAAGAGGCTTTGAGAGCACTTTGTCTTTTTATTATTATATGTTCATAAATACAAACCTAACCCTTCATAAAAATGATTGATAGTTCAAAAATATGATAAACAATTTTAGTTTACAAAATGCACTCATATGTTCAAATCATTTCATAATTACAATCCACATAGGACCTTGAACTTATGACTTAACACAAAAAATCAAGATAGTGACAAATTTTGAATTGTAACAATTTTAGTTAACTGATCAAAAATAAGACCAATAAAACTTCATAGTTGCATTCAAACCTTCATATAGCAGTAGTCATACATAACATATATAAATGTTTGCACCACTAAGCACATTGCCATCATAATTTACTACTAAACCACTAAGCATATTTCCATCGTAATTACAAACCTTGTATAATAGTAATTACAATCATTTTGAAATTTGAAATCATAGAGCAACCTCTATACCCTCATAAATAGTTCCTCTTTGGCCACCCCATTTACTGCTCAAGCTCTCAGCTCACTTAATTCTCCAAGTACATTCAAATATAAATTTAATCTAAGAATTGGAGATCTTGAAAGTTTAGCCTCAAGGCACTTGCTCATCAACTTCTTCATACAAAGGTTTTAATCTTGAGGGTGGTTCAAGAGTGTTGGCGATAGCTCCACCTGGTAAGACACCAAGAAGGACTGTCTAATAGCTCTACTATCAGTGCTTGCCAAAGGAGAGCTTGTCAAAGGCTTCTCAGCCTGTAAATCACGATAGCAAGTTTACTCAATAGTGATGAGTGAAAATTCCAATTATCACATCATTGAAAAGTGAATATAGGATCATGGGGATCTAAACCACTTAAAATGTTTGGTTTTTTATTTTGCATTTTTATTTTCATCAATTATCTCTATTTTTTTGTTGTGCAGATGTCTCATGAGATTGGTCGATATTTTCTTTTCAATTAAGTTTTAATTTTGTAAATTTCAAATTTATCAAATTGCAATTCATCCCCCTCATGAATTGTGCCTACGCACTCCTTGAAACCAACAACAAGAAAGATCATCAGGAACTATTTCCTTGCAAAATGCCCTCAAGATGAGTCAACAAAAGTCCTTCATTTATCGACATGATCATAGCTTTCAAAAAGGTTCAAGATAGCTAAAGGACCATAGTGATAATGAGAAATCTGCACCATGTGAGGGAAATAGGCAATTCGATGATGAACCAAAACATAAATCATCCTCTTTTGTTTAAAAAGTACATGATGTGGACATATGATAATTTGAATGAAAGAAAAGGTGAATGCTTAATAATAAGATTCTCAAATAACTTTGATTCTTTGGGTGAATTCATAGTTTCTTAAGAATTTCTTTGACAATGCTGACACGTTTCTCAGCCCTGGTTTTAAAGAGTTCAATCCTCATGAGCAATCCATTAGAACGTACGCTTTGAGATTTAAGTGATTTCAGAGGCTAAGGATGACTTACAGCTTTCAATACAAATGTAGTATCCTATTCTTAGACTTTATTGAAGGATTTTGGTCTAACAAATTTGTGTTCAGCAACTCCTTATGGAGGATCATATCCCAAAGACCAGCGACTGGAAAAGATGGTTTAATTTGGAGCAAATAAAAATGATGGATTGCGGGCCAAGAAGGTGAAAGCTATCCTTAACTGTAACGACCCAATATCGTTACTTTTCAAATTAGGTCCGCCTCAGACATCAGGATCTCAGGGAATTCAAATTAGGGCAAACAAAATTCCCTTTATATAGAAATAATTTTTAGATCAAAGTGCCCTAATTTGAAATAATTCGGATAATAGAAATTTCCACTTTATTTTTCTAAATTATTTAAATTCAATAAATTGAGAAAATTAAATATGTGTCTAAATTCCTCGATTTTCGTGTCATTGTGTTAAGTATTTTATTTAAAGGCTGCTCGAAAAGTTTCATCGATTTTTAAGTGTGCCGGTTCGGCCCCAATTAATTTCTGAAGTTTCAAACTTCAGAAATTAATTAAAAATAAAACATTTGTCCTAATCGAAAATTTTTGGCGCGATGGTGTTCGTTACATCATAACACACCTTAGTGTCAAGTTTCGTTTTTTTTGTCACCAAACGGCGGAAAAATACGAAAATTTTAATTTTAAATAACTAAATTAATTTTCCTTTAAGAAAATTCCTTCTTCCTCTGTTCCCCCCAATTCCGTAAGAAATCCTTCCGCCTCTGGCGGAAGGTTCCGCGCCAGAGGCGCGCATTCAATTCTGGCGCAGGGAATTGCCGCCTCTGCGCCTATTTAATCCCTCCAGCCCCTCTTCTACTCCCACTCCCCACACAGCAGCCCAACAGCTCCCTCACCCACATCAGCTTTTCTCCCCCCTCCCCACAGCCCAGCCACCCTCCCTGCCAGTCTCAAGCCAGCCAGCCAGCCCCCCTGCCGCTGCCGGCCGCCCCCCTGCCGCTGTCGGCCGCCCTCCTGCAGCTGCCGGCCAGCCAGCCAACTTAGCCGGCCACCTGCCAACCGTCGATTAGCCTTCTCAACCCTCCTTCAGCCGGCCAACAGCCAACTAGCAGCCGTCCGGCCACCCCATTCCGGCCAGCCGTCCTAGGTACGAGGAAAAGTATGTAAGGAAGAAAAATGAAGAGGAACTCTTTCAAGTCATTTTAATTCTTTATTTTTATCTCTCTATTAGTCATTCATATTATTATTGTTCTCGATAATCAATAATGAGAACAATACAATATTATTAAATGATTATTATTTTCATACTGCTAAATTTCAAATTCATGCATTTTTACAATCATTTCCATTTTATTTTCTTTCATTCATATATTAGTATTATCATTAAAATAATGATAAAAATAATATATCAAATATAATTGTTATCCTCAATGACTTAAAAATGTTGTCTTCTATCAAAAGAGAGAATGGACAAAAGACAGAATAGAAAAGAGCAAAGTAAAAAAAAAATCCCTAAAAATATATTATATCACTTAAAAAAATGCTAATTTAAAATATCAAAAACTTAAATGCAGATTAAGCGAACTATCACTCATCCGAACTTAAGAAACAAGGTACCAGATGTCTTTCATTACTCTTGTTTAATATGATTTTTCCGCTAAGCGTCGCACAAATTAATAAAAATGCTTTTAAAAGTCACATAAAATGATATATGAACAAATTTGGATAAGTGAGTAGCAAGGGTTCCATGTTGATATATTTTTAGTCTGATCAAACAACTGTTAGTACGGGGTTATCCGGCATCGGAAGTCATAAGAAGCCTATACTAATAAGCCTTTGAGGGGGCAGGTATAGAGGGAAGTTGGGATATGTAACACAAAAATGAACCCCCATTTTCCTCGATTTTGTACTTGCCCAACAAAATCATATTTTACCTTAGATATCAAACGACAAAATTCTATATTTATTTTTGTGACTGCAATTACTTTTATGCTAAAGTTTCAGTGCAACTGAAATAGGTTTGCAGGGATAATTTTATACAGCTTTTATTTCCTATCAAATAATTTATTGTTTTGCTTATTATTTAATATTTGTAAAAATGACATCTATCAGTACTTAGTTTCACAACTAATTGGTATTCAAATGCTCGCACTTTTGAAACGTGCTTAGATCAGGAGTTCGTCCTAGAAGAAAGGTGCTCAGAACCAAGCAGCGCTGATACGGCTTTCTGCTGAATTATCGTTCTTTTTGACTCTTCTTAAAAGTTTTTAACTTTTTATTTTAATCCTTGTAATCAAGAGACTTATGAATTAATGAATAAATAAATTATGTTTGATGTCTATATATTTATCTCTTAAATCACTCAATATGATCCTGTGGCTAGATGACTTGATATCCCCACAACCGGTGCTGGATTAGCTTCCGCTGACCCGGCATCGGGTCCTCACATTAACACCCAAACACCAACTATTTAAATCATATCCAGCAGACACTTCTTGGATTTATTTAAACAATGCAAAGTGCAGTCATTTCCTTAATCAGTCACCATAAAATGATGGCATGTTTTTTAGAAATAGGATAGTTTCTCTTGCTAAATAAATTATACATGCAAATAAGCAAACACAAGTATACAAACAAATATGAGACCAACAACAGTTAAGCATACAAAACTATATCAAACCTGTTGTGTTTAAAGCATTCAAAGCCGTAAATGTCCAGAACTCCGATTTGCATCTTTGAATCCAAATCTTGCCCCACTGATTTGTTAATATTTTCAACAAGCCTACAAATTATCAATTCAGACAAGATCTTGAACATCACATTATAATATATTATAAATGGAAAAAACAATGGAACTCAGGCATGCCAATCAAATAGCTGGGCATATAGAGTCTTTGCAAGGGCATCACGACCAGCTGCAGCAGCAGAACAGTCAAGTGCTTTAACAATACATCCTTCATGAGTTTGAATTGAGCGGGTGCATAATGTTATAAGTAGAAGCTTAGGGTCACACCTGACCAAAATAAAAAATAAATGAAACTGGATTCCTTTATTGATATTTAAACAAAAAATAAATGATCCGTGAAAGCAACCAAGAAGAAAGCGTATGGATTTTAAGGCCAACAATTTTGAATTTTCAAATTCAAGAAGTTTTCAATAATAGTCAATGAAACAGTAAATAAGATTTTAATAAAGCATATCTAAAACATAAATAGTCAAAAGAGACGGCTGATTGTGCATAGCAAATCCCAATCTTAATTTTCCTCTCCATTCCATAGATCGTCCTTCACATGTTATTTACCTTTCCAAAGCTCGCGCTTCTACCTTTGATATGAGATTTTAAGATTCAAGAAAATATGTACCCAATTCCTTAAATAAAAATAATGTGTGCCAGAAAATCCCAAATTAAATGCAACTGCAATTCTTTTTTGGTATTAACTCAAAATTTGTTTTAGCAGTTCTCAAAAATTATCTGTGTACTGAACAAGTGGGAACCTCAACCACGCATGATAGATGATAACCTATTCAATACAAAAAACAAAAGAGCAGAATTACACTTAAATGAGATTTGGCAAATTTCTAGTTATGATTATGATAATATCCATGTCATGACAGGTTAACCTATATGCACAGGTCATGCAGCAGATTATGACAGCAAATAATGAGATAGCATTCCAACTAATGAACAACATCTATGTCAAATCATAGGTTAATCTATTGTCCACAAAAGGTGTGGACGACTAACAGAATCAGCACTGAATCACGTACCAACCCATGAAACACTACTGCTAAAAAACTATATTGAATGCCTAAAATTTGAGAAACTTGCTCACCTTAACAGTTTCATTGAATGTGAACTTGAAAAGTATTGCATATTAATGAATTCCAGCCAATTTAGCATCAGATCTCGTGAACTTGCTTCTACAATATGGTGATCAGTGCCTCACTAATTTTCAAATTCGGTTTCCTGTTCTTAACTCCTCAATGCATGGCTTATATCATTCAACGAAAATTCCCACCTATATGTTTATATTTGTATACTTTCTATTTCATATTTTGGCTATATTTTATGTATAATGAATGCCTAGTGTTGTAAATAACCAACCTAAAACATTGCAAAGTTTCTCTCCTGTGTTTAATTTTTTTAAATTCAAAGCAATGAATTCATCCACAATCAATGATATTCTAGCTCTGATCAAAGTTGTATTCCAATTCCACTTGTTGACAATGTCGCAAATTCTATTTTCCCATGGTCGGTTGTAATTATTATTGCTGTTGTTAATATATTATTACTGTTATTATCATAAGGGGTTGTCACATATATGCCATAAAGTCAACTTAAATTCCATATTTAACACAAGTTTTAACAATACATCCCATCAACTTCAATAAACTAGCAAATAAACCACGCATCCTAAGTATATTTGACTACACTTATTTGCACATTAACCATCTTGCAGCTGACTGCCTCACAGCCAGATGAGAGAAAGTGAATGAGCAGATGAGTGTTGACGCCATTTTAAAAATGGTTAAATTTGATCCCCTAGACGCCCTAGTCAGCTCACTTAGCTCGTCGCCAAATTCGGGTCACCAAGACAGCTCATTTGATTATCATCACAATTAATTGGCTTCGGCAAAGATAGCGGTCATTAAACAAAGATCATTGCTCTAATTCCCCATTTTCTCTTCAAAAACTCCCAAAATGAATATAAACTGCCTGGTGTGAAAGGAGGATTTAGTTCCATGCAATTGTGCATGAGAGAAATAATGTCATATTTAGGATGTCATAACCTTTTTCTTATTGTATAGTCAACATCATATTGTATTTGCATGTCCATGGGTAATTAATTTCACATTAAAAAAATCAGTAATAAGATAATTACATGTGCAACATTCAAAATTAAATTCTTTACTAAGCCCCTCAATTTCAATATTTGCAAATTTCTAACAATATCATTTCTTTAAATATATACACAAATAGATGGCAATGTTGTAATATTTAAATTTTAGGTGTTAAAATATGCAAATAAGAAATTTTGGGTATTACATATTAAATTAAATATAAATGCTGCATTAAATGACTGAATGAACAAGATTTGGGTAGCATGTTTCAAATTAATGGTTGCTCATTTGAACCTAAATGAACCTAACCCCAGCAAATTTAGCTTCAATTTTACCTGCAATAGTTTAAATTCAATTCAAAACAGCCCATATGAAAACTATCTAAAATCAAACCTTATTCTATTCCAAGTTGCCACCCACACCTGTCCTGACCGAAATTCAACAGCAAGTCTCTCCTGTGTCTCGTACCTCCTGGTTCTAGTGCACTTATGCGACCTCTTATGTTCTTAATATTTGGGCGCAGCCCATCGCCTCCTGCAGGTAGCATGCTTGCCATTCTTGCACCGATCCAGCCACTCCTTGACTACTAAAAGCACGTGCGCGTGTATTCCACCCTGCTGCAACACCAACACCTATCTTCTCAACCCCTTTTTCCGGCATTCACACATGCAAATCTACATCTAATTGTGGGCCTGCACCCAGTAAAATGCACCCAGCTTTGGGCATTCACACATGCTCGGATCAATAGTCAAGAGCTTCCTTCACTCCAAAGGTACATGATTTTAACACCATATTTGACTTTTTATGTACACTCTAAATCTTAAAGGCCTCTTTGTTTGGGAAAATGGTTTTTATATATGAGCACATTAATCCTGCATTTTACTTTTGTCCTAACATGTGCAAGGTTAAAAGAGGTTTAGGATTAGGAGCCTTGCACAAGCATTCGATATTAAATAAAATGATTCATCAGTCCACAACATATAAGGTTTTAGGCAGATATACTATAAGGAATTTCTCTCTAAACCCACACCATAATGGTGCTACCTCAAGCATTAAGAATCCTCATGTCCAGACCTGTTGCATTGGCAACTTATCCTAAATGAAACCCTAAATTTTTTAGCCAAAATAAACTAAAATACATATATTTTGAAAATCATAAGAACTAATAATTCATAAATTCATAAAAAATTCAAAGAATATTCATATTGTCTAATTATTTAAATACATAAATTGGCAATTATAAATAAGTCATTTAAATTATATTAGTTAATTACACAAGCCTTATAAGAAATTATAATTGGTTAATAAGTTCAAATAAACAAATTACACAAGCCCTATATGTGACAATTGTGTTAATCACTTGGATTATTTTGGTGAGTTGCATAAATCCTTTTTATAATTATAATATGACTACCTGATCAAATATTGCATAATTCTCTCAAATCGCATTTAGCCGCAAAAATCCCAGAAAAAACCCTAGTTATCAAAAACTCAGCAAATAAAAACTCCTTTATTCAATAAATAGATATGTATATATATATATATATATAAATAAATCAATTTTTTAAAATTTAAATTTTTAAACTAAGTTTTTTCCAACAAAAAATTTATTTTGGAATTTGTAAATATCAACCAAATGTTTATAAATATGTACTTTTTGATGTGACTAATTAAATGGTTGATTTCCAAAATTGTATATGAGTAATTTTTAAATATGTAAAAAAAAAAGATTCTTAAAAAGTGCTTTTAGTGATTTACTAAGTCTCAAATTTATTATACAGTGATATTTGAATACATGTAAATGCTAGGCTAAAGTAAGAATATAACCTTACAAAATTTTCTTTAAATTACAATTAAATATATTAGCTTGATTCTTCAATCAGATCTGGCACTTGGGGATATGATTTGATTGGAATCAACTTATGAATAAAAGTTTGGCATTTAGAAAATTTTACAAGAATTGCTTTAAATGGACAAATACATATCTAAGGATCAAATAATTATATGTCTGCGAGAGAAACCCCAAAATTGCTAAGTAACTTTCTTAGATAACCACGTTGCTTTGAAACAAGCCTAGATTGTAGTTTAGATTGGGTACAGGGTCCTCTAGAATTATGTAGATTAGGCTCGCAGATTTAGAACTGCATTAATGGACCCTGATGCATCTTAGTATAGGATAAGTTAGTTTTGTGATGTGTTGTGATGATATGTGTAGCATAGGACACTACTTATTAGTATTTCACTTGTTCCCTTAGTAATTGTTTTGAGCTTGTTCTCTTGTGCATGTAATGTTTATTTACATTTTTTTCATATGCATACATAGCATGCTAATGTATTTGGATCTAGAACGATAATAAATACTATTGTTGCCCTTCTAAATAACTTTTAGTTATGAGTGTTGCGGTAGTCTTAAGTGGGGACAAGATATGATATATGAACTTAAAGCCCAAAATGTGCCTATAGATGCATGTATTCATTTTTTAATTTTGAGGGTGGATATGTACATGTGTTTGAGCTTGTTTGTATCATAAGAAGCCATGTTTAGGGTTATAGGATGTTTACTGTACACAGTAATCACTATAACAGAAAGCACGCTATGCTAGGAGGGAGTCAAGAGTTCTGCTAGTATGAGTGCCACAAAGAATCATCTGACATGAGAACACATTTGAGGTTTTTACCCTTTTTGTCTTTTCTATTTCTCTAAATACTTGGCTCACTTACATGCAATTAATTTTTGAATCATGCTTATATTGCGAGCTTGGCAGCACTTTTAGCCTCATAATTTCGTGAATTCCTGGTTGTACTAACTTTTCATGTGTGATGTGAGGATTTTTTTCATGCATGCATTACAAGCCAGTTTTCTATGATTGACCTAGTTTTGTGTTATTAAAGATGATTATGATAGCGAATTTTCACTATAATAAAATATAAACCATATAAATTAACCTAAAATAAAAGATTGGTCTCCTAACAATAATAATAAATCATATATATATATATATATATATATAATTTTTATTGCCAACAAGGAGACTATAGTACTCTAATAAAAACTAAAAGAGATGGAGGAAAAGAGGCACAAGAGAGGAGATGGCAAAGCTCTAATAAGAAAAAAATGAGATTTGACTTCACAAAAAAGCACATGTGAGGAAATTGCAGTGTCCTCAAAAAAACGTCAAAGTGAATCAGCAGTTAGAGACGAAGAACACGTCAATAAAATTTCATGTTCAAAAGAACGTTTGGGTCTTTAGTATCAAATAGAAGTTCAAATGATTGGCTCAAAGTCAATAAAATTGTAACAACCCATTGTCGTTACTTTGTAAATTAAGTCAAAATCCCGACTCTAACATCGGGATTCCAGGGAACTTCAAATTAGGGCAAACAAAAATACCTCTACATAGAAATAAACTTTAGATCAAAGTGCCCTAATTTGAGAGAATTTGGATAACGAAAACTCCCGCTTTATTTTTCTGAACTTTTAAATCCAATAAATCAAGAACATCAAAATACATGTCCGAATTTATTAATTTTCGTATCATTATGTCAAGTACATTATTTAAAAGCTACTCATGAAGTTTCATCAATTTTGGAGTGTCAGTTTAACCTAAATTAATTTTTGAAATTTAAAACTTCATAAATTAATATAGTATAAAATTTTGCTCCGAATCAAAAAATTTTGACGCGAGAATATTCGTTACATCATAACACACCTCGGTCTCAAATTTTGTTATTTTTGGACGCCAAACGGTGAAAAAATGAGAAAAATTTTAAAATTAAATAATTTATTTAAGTTTTCTTAAGAAATCTCACCCCCCGATTTCCTCCGACTCCCGGGCGGAAGTTCTATGATAAAGTTTTGCTCCGAATCAAAAACTTTTGGCGCGAGAGTGTTCGTTACATCATAACACACCTCGTTCTCAAATTTCGTTATTTTTGAACGTCAAATGGCAAAAAAATACGAAAAATTCAACTTTAAATAATTTATTTAAGTTTCCTTAAGAAATCTCACCCCCCCCCGATTTCCACTGACTCCCAGGCGGAAGTTCCGCCTGTTTAGCACCTGGGAGGGCCCCTCACACCTGACCCTTCCTCTCCCCCCTTTCTCCCTCTATTTAAACCCCCTCCCCTCCTTCTTTTCCCGCCACAAACCCCATCCCAACAGCAGCAGCCCCTCTCAGCCCCCCCCAAACCAGCAGCAATCCCTCTCAGCCCCCCTCCAAACCAGTAGTAGCCCCTCCCCTCTTCCACAACAGCCCTCACCCCTCTCAGCCACCTCCAAACCAGTCAGCCCCCTCTCCGGCCTCCCCACTTCAGCAGCCCCTCCGGCTTCCTTCAGCTGTCAGGCCTCCCTCAGCTTTCCGGCAACACTATCCTAGGTAAGAGGAGAGGGAAAGGAGATAGAAATGAGAAGATTTTGCTAATACTATTATTTATGTATTTCTTTTTATATGCTTAATAATCTTTATGAAGATAAGATTATGTCATCACATTAGCATTGTTGTCATTAATCAATAATGATAAATACTACATATGTTATAAAATGATTATTACTTCCATTCAGGCACTTTTCATCCTAACATTTTATTATTATTATTACTTTCTGCAAATTTAATTTCAGTCATTTCTATTCTGTCTTTTACTTTCATATATTATTATTATTATCATTAGATGAAGATAATAATAACACTAGCCTAAAGTAAAAGCGAAAGAAAAATAAAATGGAAAAGAAGATAATAATTACTCCTAAAAGTATTGACTAAGAGTTAATTTAAAATATCCAAATCTAAATGCAGATCCAAAAATCGAACTGTCAAACTTTGGATCTTATAGAACAAAGATACCCAGTACATGACATATATTACTTTTTATACTTTACTGTAGCTTTGCTTCTTGCTTTGAGCCAAAATTTATATTGAAACTTGGTTAGTTGTTCGAAACCAACGTAACATTCATAGTTAGCTACTGGAAAAATGATATAAGTAGCATTTGTGGTTGTTACTAAAAAATGACATCAGTAACATTCGTGGGCTGCTGGAAAAATGACATCAGCAACATTCGTGGGTCACTTATAAAATGACATCAGTGACATTCGTGATTGTTACTGGAAAAATGGCATCAATAACATTCGTGGGTTACTGAAAAAATGACATCAGCAATATTCGCGGATCGTTGGAAAAATGACATCAGCAACATTCGCGGGTCACTGGAAAAATGACATCAGTGACATTCACGATAGATTACTGGAAAAATGATATCAGTAACCGACATTTTGTGATAATACTTTTTCTTTTGCAGGAAATTGATTATTCCTTTTGCGCTATTCTCTTACTTTTCCTGCATTTTTATCCTTATATCTGCTTTTATAAAAATGTAACACTATTTTGTTTACTACGGTACTTAGAGTATTCTCTAATTACAAAAAATCCTAATTCTGTTATTGTTTTCTGAACAATATCAGGTCAGGGACTTATGGGGGAGCTTGAAGAAGAACTTTAAAACTTAAATTATCAAACTGTCGATGGATCTACGGCATTATTCTACTTTTACTTTTATTTTTATTTTTCCTATTGTTTCAGTTCATCTTTTATGAACTTTGTAAAGATGAATATTAGAAACTTTTGTAATATGAAATATTAAATAAATGAGAAATATCTCTTAGCTTTTGTATGTGTATTTTTTTTTCTTAAATTGCTCAATATGATTCTGCGGTATGTGAACACCTGAATGTCAGGACAGTTTCCGCTGAGCCGGCATCGAGCCATCACAAAAATAGATCAATAGAAAATAATGGAGTATCTACTAACCTAAGCCTCTGACAAACTAACCATCTTACTAAACCTAGGTGCAAGTTTAAATATAAGTATAAAACTTTACCCTCCTTCTAAGTGCTTATATACCCTGGGTCCAAGGCAATCAAACCAAATGTTGTTATAAAAAATAAGCAAACAGAGCTAGAGAGGGTAGACATCAAACTAAAACAAAACAAGCAAGAAAAAATTCAAGAAAAAACTCAAGAAAAAATAAAACAAAAGTAAGAAAATGGTGTATATAAAAATAAACCACCAAGCCAAAGGATCAGGTGCAGCTATGGAGCTAGGAAGGTCAGATGGATGCACTAGATCAGCAAGCAAATTAAAATTCTTCCAAGGGTTCTTCAATATCTTGGACATCCAAACTCTCCCTATAAGCTTCAACTTCAAATTCTTACTACAACACAAAATCTTCATCAGGATATGTATTATGTAAATCAAAGTGTGGATTCAATGAGTCTAAAGCTAAATAAGATTAACTCCAACAACAATATTTAGTGCTCCAAAACGGATATGCTACCACTATATTAATCTCAGATATAGTAAGATTAAGACCAGCATCAATAACCTCATCACTACTAAAGCAAAGTTACCACTGAGTTACTCTAATTTAAAAGAGCCTATCACTATATAACCCAACCAAAAAAGAATAGACCTGAACAAACCATAAAGAGATAAGCCAGAAAATATCTCCAAACTATGATAAATATTCTCGACCATTAGTCAAGCAAAGCATAAACACCGAACCAAAGCCATACAATCAACAAACAAGGCCATAACCAGGCACAGCCTTACAACTAAGACTCACAATACCGAGCAAGAGAGCTAGTAATTGGATAACCCAGTCAAAGATGGCAATTACCACCTCCTAACTCATCTTAATTCGGATGACAAATAAATCCACATGACTTCTTAGGTCATTTGTAATTGATAACTTTTCCATTTAAGAAATAATGTTATACAAGAACTTTTCAAAAATCAATCTCCATCACAAATATGATATACCATAATGTCCAATTATGATGACTATTTTAACTAAGACTAACAAGAGAGTTGCTTTTCGATGGAACGATAATCACTTAACTGTCTTATCTAACCAGCTAAAGCTAACCCAAAACAATAAATTCACTCAAAAATTACATGGCCAAAGATGAAAACACATCTCCATGCGGTCAAAGCGTTCAACACATATGGACAGTCATATATCAGGCGACATAATGCTCATTAGCAATTATTATATATGAAAAGTTGTCTCTGCATTAAAGAGATGCCAGTTCAATGTTTAAAACAATTCAAAGTATTGCTTTGCAAATTATAAATACTTTCACTTGGATGTGCAAAATGTTACCGCTAAGAGCAATGTTGAAGCCAAGGTTCAGGCAATGGTCAATGGCGTTTGTAAAGCAGTGTGATAAAAATACTTTGTAATGAGCTACACATCTAGTGTGAAGAACAGGTAAAGTTATATTATAAAAATCAATCCACCATTAAAATAAGAAAAATTCAACTAATTACAACTAAACAAAACATGTGAAATTTAAATAAATTTTATCAAGGAAAGATTAATGAAGTGTTGTTTTTCTAAATGCATTTTTCAGTTATTGGCATACTAGCTTATGTTTTATTGAAGCAACTCATCAGCAACTACATACTCGGCTCTAATTATAATCGCAACAAAACAGTTGAGAAAAATTGAAAACAAAACAGCATAGAGAAGTACGCAAGGAGAATGTTATCAAAATTTAAAAAGAAATAACAGACTGTTCGCAAGATGTCAGAGCTGTGAACATGAATTTATCCAAGAGACCTAGTCGCTCATTTTCCCTAGAGATAATATACGCACTTTGCATGTAGTAAATGGTTCAAATGAGAAACCAGAACTTACATTAAAAATTATGAAATTATTAAATGAATTATGAAAAAAAAAACAAGTTCTTATTTTTCAGAAACTAAAAGGCGTCAATTACCATGTAGTGTATTTCAGGTATCATTAACAGTTCTATAAAATTGGCCAAATATGTGCTGGTATTACTTCAATAAAAAAGAAGTGTTGAACGAAGTCCTGTAAATCAGGAATAACCTCAAAATCAAAAAAGGTTAAACACAATGTTATGTCATCTGATCAATAAACTAAGTGTGTTCACGTTGTTCAAACTTGCGCCAAACCAGTATATATTCTTGCATACCTTGAAAATGGAAAGAATGTCAACAATTTGGAGCTACTAATTATGCTAGAAAAAATAATAACATCGTTTCAGATGATTAGTTGTCTTCATTTGTGTAAGCCTTCACAGCAATCATAAAAAGCTTATCTCAACATTAATCAACACTAAACACTGATCATCAAACCTTCACTCATCCATGCATTTCTCATTGCAATTTAGCACTGCCCTTTACACAAAGGAGCAGGTTTAATTGCTGACTTAAGTAGCAAAGAAAATATAAACAAGTAGCGCTATAGATGTTAAATTTGCAGTCAAAATTAACTGACTGGGTGACAAAGTATAAACGAAAGAATCAAATGACTGAGCGGGAATCAAATCTCAAAACAAAAGCAATAAAGTTTAACTTGTGAACAAGCCACACACATGAATAGCTTAGCCGCCATGTGAAGGTGAAAGTTTGAATCCGATTCTTTTACTGTTGAAGAATCATGTTCATTTCCAATAGAAAACTGAATATTTCCAAGATGAAGAATCCCAGCCAGTGTACGAAATATTGCTTCCTATAATATAAGCATGCAAACTTGTTAAGAAAACAGCACTAGAAGCAAAAAAAGCTTTGTATAATGAGCTACAAAAAGATGAAAAATAAAAACAAATATTGAAATCCTTCACCTGATCATCAAGACTAATGCCAACTATATCCATTGCCCTTCTTGTCTTTAAATACTCATGTGCATTGCTTATTCCATTTAACTCGTATGTCTTACTTTGATTCAAATAGTGAAAGCTGCTTGGATGACTTACTTTGTACTTCTCAGCATCCTATATAGAAATTGGGTTGGTTAAAAAATAAAAAGCACATTTGTTCTTGAATAAGCCTTGAATGTCACGTTGCATGTTAAAAACATGAATGCAATAATAAAAGCATAAAGTTCATGAAATGTGGGCTGCATGAAAAATGTAATGCCTATTTTCACTGTTAAAGGAAAAAAACTTGAAGCAAAAAAAGGGGAGCCTTCTTTTTCCAATAATATAGCAGGGTGTGCGTACCTGTGATTCTGTGAAGGCATGTGTACACATATGTATAGTATGGAGAGAGGCATAACAGTACCATTTAAAAATAGATTATTTTTCCCACAGTTTTTAAATATCTTCAAAGGCAAGATTAGGATTATTAGATTATTTTCCTAATAGAGTTTAATTTAGTGATAGCTTCCTCTAGTTTTTATAGGCTTCATCCTATACCTCACTAGATTGAACTGCTTGTTTTAAATCTCAACTAGGCTTTGAATTATAGTATTCCTATTATTTTTTACCCCTTTATCATAGAATGCGGCAAAACAATTTTATTTTCAGGAATTATTGATACTTAAGAGAATGATTATCTATCAAAGAATTTCAAACACCAACAAAAAGACAGATCATTGCCATCAAATTTAAAGATAATTGCATTAAATATTTTGGAGACCCCCTTCTTAAAGCTCAGAGCAAAAGACGCACCGAGAGGCTAATGTGGACGGAAGTTCGTGATTTTTTATTTTTCTTTTCTTCCCCATTTTATGTAATTTTTTTGTTTCTTCATTCCTTTTAGCCAATTCCTACATTTCTGATTGCTTTTCTTTCTTAGAACTAAGTGTGTTTTGATCCCCTTTGATTAGGGTACATTTATCATAACTTAATTTTTTTAGGACATAAAAATTTGGATTTT
Organism: Gastrodia elata; assembly: GCA_016760335.1. Classification (NCBI taxonomy): domain Eukaryota; kingdom Viridiplantae; phylum Streptophyta; class Magnoliopsida; order Asparagales; family Orchidaceae; genus Gastrodia; species Gastrodia elata. Next base: position 42,318,034 of record CM028677.1, read on the forward strand.
GGCTTATCTTGTTTATGTTAATATTAACACAAGCATATTTCCTTGTCTATATTATCATTTAGAATTGCCTATTGATATGGAGACTCACAATTCTTGTACCTTGTCTTTTTACTTGGGTAAACTTAATTACCAAACCTGTTTAACAAATTCTTGTTAGATTAAGTTTAGATTGTGATAAAAAATTCTCTCCCTGAATGGCGCAATTATTAATATAGAAAACAAAATAGAAAAAAAAAGATTAAGATCACTAACATGATCTTCTCAACCTGCAACAGAATGATGACCTAATTTGACAGCATTTTAACAAGATTTGGCAGTCCAACAAATCTGATAAAGCGGATTCCCAACGCCCTTATTAAATATACTACAACACGTTTTAATATTAAGTTTCAGCATAAATGCTCTAGATTCCTTTTAAATAATGTACAAAATTTCCATGTCATGACAACTACTATATCATGAACTTAACGAGTAATGTATAACATTATCTAGATCATCCATCACAAAATTGTGTGCTCAAATTGTTAAAAAAACATAGAATTTGATATCGTACAAAATTTACGAAGGAATGCTAAGGTGATTTGCCTTAATTTTCAATTAAAAGATATTGAGCTAAAAATCCAAAATAAAATTATGTAGAAAATTGCCTTTTACATAAAAAAAATTTCCATGTGACATTTGATCTTATAAGTTGCATCATCATCAGGACCTCAGCATTAACTAAATTGGTGCCGAATTTGTCGTAGGCCACACCTTTTGAGAGCTTCGCAATGTCTGATGCTGCAAAGGTTTTCATAAAAGAATAATCCTGCTTCCATTACTTTTGTCAAGTAAAAATCTGTAAAGTGAGTTCCAATATTGGATTGGGATTATAGATTGATATTACAAACCTGCATTTATGGTTTGATTAAAGACTGAAGTCCTATGGAAAGTGAATAACAAGTTGATAAGTAGCTCATGAAATTGGTGAGGGGGTAACACTCAAGATAACCAACCGACTTAGAAGAACTGTCGAGCTATAACTGTGAATAATCAAAACAAAACTAAGTCAAACTTCCGTTTCAAGTAACTCCCGCTTAGGAATATCAATTTACATCTTAGAATGAATCTGGAACTACTACCACAGAGAAAGAAGGGTTAAAGAGCCCGACTCAACATTTTGAGAATGACAGCTCTCAATCCGGAAGAAGTTCAACAAGTGGTTCAGATCAAGACTTTACCTTTCCAAGTCACAGAGATTTTGAATTAACAATTTGAAAAAAATAGCTTGAGATAGATTTGGAACGGTTAGGGCCTAGGTTTTGATTCAAGAAAATGTCAGAAATGATTTTAAGAGAATTATCAATCCAACCTTGTCTCCGCCAAACTAAATGAAAACAATTCTCATTCTAGAAAGTAACTGAATATTATAATTGAGAAGAACTCAAGATAATCCAACAAGAAGAAAACTGCAATGACACGTGAAGCTAATAGAAAAGCTTTTATGCGCCACCGAATTAATTGCAGGTTGTGATGGATTAGGTGGCTGCTGAGCCATGTCAGCTAACTGTTCTTTTCTATCTTGTTTAATTCTGTTAGTCTGAGAATACAAATACCCAAGTAAAATCAAAATAACAGTGAAACTCTTGACACACACTCCATTACACCAAAACTATCATCAACGCTCATATTCCATATACCCAACAACACTGCTTTAGGAGTAATTATATACAAATTATGCTAAGTTTAAAACCAACACAAGGCATGGCCCCCAATGTCTATGTGGTGTTGATGTACTGTCAGCATAGCTTGGAGGTTTTATTAACTTAACAACATGTGGCTCAACAACCTCATTACTCAGCTCTTTAACCTTATAAATCCTATTTTCTGGCAAGTATCCTTAAAGTCTCTAACACACCTACAATCAACACTTATCCATCCAAGCATTACACCTCTTCAACCAACTGCCACGATCACTTAGCTAGCATGAACCATCTTCATGCTCACCAATCATCATGAGCCATATTAACGCTTATAATCGCACAATGTATCAATTCATGTATAAATACCCTTCGCAATGGAACATGATGGGAATTTTTCCCATATTCGAATTTTCTTTAAATTTACTGTGAGGGCCCCGACGCCGGTTCAAAAGGAACCATTCCGACGTCGGGCGTTCACTTACCGCAGGGATCATATTGAGTAACTTGAGAGAAGAAGAGCATACACATATGAAAAGCCAAAAGATAATATTCATCTATTTCAATGTTCACATTACATGGTCTTTTCAGAGTTCCTCGTACAAAAGTAAAAATAAAGAAAAGATAAAAGATAAACAAGCAAAAACAGCGCCGTTGTAGATCCATTTGCAGATTGAAAATTTTAAGCATTAGGGTTCTTGCTTAAGCTCTTCCAGAAGTACCTGACCTGGTATTGTACAACAAACAATATTGGAATTGGAATTCCCAGTAATTAGAGAATACTCTAAGTACAGCAGTACATAATAACATTTACATTTCTAAATAATGCGATTAGCGAAAGTAATGCGGAAATAAAATGCAGGAGAAAATAAGGTAATAGCGCGAAATAAACAATTCATGCAACAAATATTATTTATCAAATAAAAATTACTGATGTCATTTTCCAGTAATCTACCCCGAATGTTACCGATATCATTTTCCAGTAACAACCCCGAATGTTGCTGATGTTATTTTTCCAGCAACAACCCTGAATGAAAAGAACTGTTGGTTTCTAACAGCCAACCAAGCATTAATGTTACAGATGTCATTTTCCAGTAACCCCCGAATGAAAAAGGATGTTGGTTTCTAACAACCAACCAAGCTTCAAATGAATCTGGCTCAAAGCAAAATACGAGAAGCTAAGCAGCAGTAAAAGTGCAAAAAGTAATACATGTCATGTACTGGGTACCTTTATTCTTTAAGTTCAACAGTTCAACAGCTCGAATGAGTGACAGTTCGCTCAATCTGCATTTAAGTCCCCATTATTCCTTTAAATTAGTCTCTTTTTTTTTTAAAGTGAGGTGATATTTCATAATTTTTACATTCTTCCATTCATATTAAGATTTAAGTCCGTACCTTATAATAATATTACTGAATTGTGAGAGTAACGACAGGAATGAAAATAGTAGTCATTTTATAGCATTATGAATTGTCCTCATTATTAATTAATGAGAATGATCAAAATGCGAAAGACTAAATATAAAATTATAGTAATGTATATAAGATTAGCAAGAAAATGTTTTCTTCAATACCCTCCATTTCCAACCTCTCATACCTTAGCTTTTAGGATTGCCGAAAAACAAGGGAGGGTTGGAACGGGGTAGCCGGATGGCTGGCCGAGGTGGCAACGGTAAGAGGCTGGCTGGCAGCGGCTACTGAGTGTCTTGGCGGCTTGATAGCTGGCTGTTGGAGGCTGCTGGGGGCTGCCGGAGGCTGCTGGGGGCTGCCGGAGGCTGCTGGGGGCTGCCGGAGGCTGCCGGAGAGGGAGCTGGCTGGCTGAAGGGGACTGCCGGGGGCTGCCGGGCTGCCGGAAGCCGCTGGAATGGGGCTGCCGGGCTGCCGGAGGGGCTGGCCAGCTGCTGGAAGAGCTGGACCGGCTGCTGGAAGGAGGGAGGCGGTCTGCCGGAAGCTGCTGCTGGCTGTTTGGAGGGAGAGGGGGCTGTGGGGGGGATATGGAAAGAAGGGGGAGGGCTTTAAGTAGAGGGGAGGAGGGGGGAAGGGGGGTCGGCCAGGTGGGCCGACCAGCCTGCGCCAAAAACGGTGCAGGCAGCCCCTTCCTAGCGAGGAAGGTTCCGCGCCAGATGCTGTCGGGGCGGGACGCAGGGGCGCGAACGCGGGGGGGATTAGGGTTTTGGAATAAATAAAAATAAAAAACTTAAATAGAGTTAATTATTTTCATTTTTCCACCGTTCGGAGTCCAAATACAACGAAACTTGGCACCGAGGTGTGTTACGACATGACGAACACCCTCGCGCCGAAAATTTTCGATTCGGACAAATATTTTATTTTTAATTAACTTCAGATAAATTCGGCGCTCAGAATTTGACGAAACTTCTCAAGCAGCCTTTAAATAATATACTTAACACGTCGACACTGAAAATGATGAATTCGGACACGCATTTCAATGTTTAAATTTTTAAAATTTAAAGATTTCAGAAAACAGAACGAGAGCATCCGTTAATCGGATTTTTCCCGAATTATGGCACTTTGATCTTTAAAGTTGTTTCTATCTATTGGTAATTTTGTTTGCCCTAAAGTGAAATTCCCCGGGATCCTGCTTCCTAAGGCAGGATTCTGACCTAATTTGCAAAATAACGACTTTGGGTCGTTACATTTACAATCGATACATATCATGTTTTCTCTTTGTCGAACATACATAGACTTCATTTTTTCTTGTGAACTTCAACACACTAAACCCATACCAAGCTGTTATGTAGTTATTATTTAAATAGGTTAAGCACTACACAGCCCAAATTTAAATGTCAATGGCATCGCCATCGACAATGTTGGGATTGCAATCAATGTTGCACCAATAATAAGGGGATGAGTGAATAAAATAACTAATTAACACCCCTTCTTGATTACATGAGTTAGTTTTCATCTTCTATGTGAGCTCATACAAGAGTCCTCAAGTATCTTCCTCTTTTATCTTCTTTCTCTTCTACCTTTGTATTCATCTTCTTCCTTTCTACCAAATACATCTTCCACCCCACCATATCTTTGCTTCTTACCATCACTTAGCATGAGAACATTCCAATTAGCATCATAACATTCCAAAAGTCATTCACAAAAGATTGAGGGTACTCTTGTGATTTAGTGCAAGAGGCAGTTCAATGTATCTCTCATACATGGCATCGATCTCACTATTTTCCTCATCAAAGCATTCCCAGTGTGTGTGTGTGAGAGAGAGACTAAACTAATAAAAGTTAAAATGTAAACTGCATTTAAAACAATTTTAAAGTTAATATCATACATTTGCTCATATATAAGAAATTAGTTGTAAGAAATAATTGGCACATGATTTAATATAATTTAAGCAGTTACAATTTTAAATTGAACTCAATTTTATAAATAGCAGCAATCGTTATGAATGGTTAACTGTTATTTGAAATAGTTATTCCAAAATTTAAATAGATTCATTTCATGTTCATAAAGCAATAGTTATTTCATAACGCAAATATCAGTATTCAGACATTTTAGAAATCAAATTTAAAATTGGCTATATTAAAATTACAATAGATGTCGTTCAAATCAGAATGATGAAATATTGATATAGTAGTAAGGCTTAAAATACAAGTCTTACACTAATATTTGTTTGCAATTTACAACAACCAGACGTTACAAATGAAGCTAAATGTAAGAAATTTAACTGAAAGGTTTACAACAAACTTAAAATGAAAAACAAATTAACATATTTCAACGAAGCAGCCAAAAAATAAAGTCAAATAGCTCCAAGGATTGAATTTAATCAAAAATATGATGTAACAAGGCCTGATAAAATTTCATACATATCAGCATCTACCTTTCCTGATGCACATAGCTGATAAAAACAGTGGTAGTTCCTTTCCAGGTCACTAATTTGAACTACACGAGATCTCTCTAAAAGATAAGTTCTGATTGCGGCACCAGATATCCTACCATTTTCATCAAACTGGATTTCGACAAATTTGCCAAAACGACTTCAGACAAGAGAAACGAGTAATATTAGCATTTATACAAGCGATACTGTGAACAGAAATATGCAGAAAAAAAAATTGTTAACTCCAGTAATTATAAACAACAAATGATTATATCACGAAATACCTAGAAGATGCAACTTCCAAAAAGCTAAGCAAATTATATTTACAGGGATAGACAAATATCATGAACTCAAGACCATGATCTTTTGAAAGATTGGAATATTAAAATAAGAGAAAAATACAGTATGAATTAAAACTGATCCAAACAAGCTGGTAAATGGAGTTTAATTAAAAAACAGCTTATAGTGTAATTGCTACTAATACTTGTTGATGTCCCCCATCAATTACAACAAATTTGTTTGCTTAACATTCTAGAAAGGTGAAACAATGGCGCCCCAAATTGTACTTAACAAAAACAAACTAATAAATATAGGCAAGTTAAAATAACAGCAGAAGATAATCGATAATGCTCCCTCCAACTACAAATTTGCTTGCTTAACATGCTGGAAAGATGAAACATCGGTATCCCAAAATGATCTCTACAAATTAGTAAAATAAAAATTTATATGTTCTCAATCCTTTTATCTTAAGAAAAATTAATTTTTCACTTTAGAGAAAAATTGAGGGACACAGCATAGTTGTAATATAAATTATAACAATTGTATTATTTGCTTCATACAATTCGACCTCAGTTCAACCTCGATCAAAATTTTGAACCTTAAGCCTCTCTTTATAACGATTTAACCAATCGGGTTTTAAAACCTTGATTCTCCTATACTTTTAATTCAGCCTTGTTCTATTGTCGGAACAGTCCAATTTGAACAACTCTAAAGAAGTTAAATTTCAATCCTTTCATATGCCTCATTGATTTCACCAATAGTTACAATTTTTACATAGAAATCATCTTTGATTACACATGTAACAAATTTATTTTTTAATAAGTATAACACTCATTTTATCAAAACTATCACTTTACTGCAGTAGTTTAAAATTAGTAAATGTGGAGCAGATTTCATAAATGGTACACTTAAATTTCAATTTATTAAATATCAAAATTTGAATGTTGAACTTTCAAATTATAGATATTTTAGTAGTACATGAGTAATAGTTTTGGATTTTTTTGTCAACTACAAAAAGAAAAGGCATATATGATTAGGTAGGCAGGAGAACATAATAAAAAATTTATAAGAAAAATATATTTTAATCAGCTACATTTATTACTTTAACATATGATTAATAAAAGAACAAAGTACCCATATGGTATTTTAATTAAAAATCACTTTATCATAAAAAAGGAGTGAAAAAATTAAAATAAGATTATTTTGGATCAAAATAAAAAAGTGAGGAAATGTTTGTCACAATTACAGGTGTGGGAAAATTGAACACTTATGAAAAGTCAAGCTATCATATTGATAAAAACTCAAAAAATATTGCTATTTGTAAACACAGCGTAACCAAAAAGACTGTTAGCACAACAGTAAAGCTTTTGAAAACATAATATCTACAATTTGAGCAACATGTCAATGAACTACAATTTTTCAGTGAACAAAGAGAACAAAAACAGAAGTACAATAAGAGAATGAAAAAATCAGACAAATAGTGAAAGCAGCAAAACAAAAGGATTGGATATATTAAGAAACCAGGTCAAATATATCCTTATAAATAAAGAAAACAAAAGTGAAATAAAAAGGGGAGAATAGAGCAATCAATTTCTCTTTTTTATTTCTACTTGTTAATCTAGAAATTCTTCAATCCTTTAGCTGCTATTTCCACTCGCCATATTTATTTAGTCCTATTGAAAGAAAGTACATAAGAATGGAAGGACTTGCTGAAATAAAATACAAAAAAGAAAAGAAAAAAAAATTATTTAGTGAGACTGTATGCTTGTTGACATTGAAAATTTATTGAGATAGCAATCTATTCATATAACAGAATATTCATAACAATGGGTTTGGTGTTGTTTTATATGACACCATTATTTAAATATTTCAATTTGGTTCAGCATTATTTTGAGATCTATTGCAATTGAATAATATTACATGTTTTGAAGATACTTGTATTTTTAAAATAATAATGAGCCTTAAAAGACAAAATATGTGTCCAATAAATTTTCAGCTTCTGCCATTTGATATGGCAGAAGCTCTTAAGAACTAGCCACTAACAACTAGGGTAGAACTTCTTTCGCATTTATATATTTTAATTAATTTGGTTTTATGCCAAGTAGATTTACCATACAAGCCGTATATTTACTAAAAAACTTAATAGAAAATTTTAAGGAAAAAAAGAAGATTTTCATTTATTCTTATTGATTTTTAAAAAGCATATGATAGAGAGTACCAAGAAAAGTTTTTCTAGGAGCTTTGAAGAAGAAAAAATTTGTGTAGCATATATTGATGGTATTAAAGATATGTACAAAGGGGTTCTAATAATTTTCTTATTTCTTTTGGTTTACATCAAAGCTTTGATATCAGTCCAATTAATTATGAAAGTTCTTACTAAACACATTCAAGAGGAGATTTTTTGGTATATGTTATTTGCAGATATCATTTTATTAATTGATAAGAATATAGATGAAGTTAAAACAAAACCTGAGTTGTGGAAGACTAATAAAAATATACGATAAAAATTTTTCCTTCCTAGAGTGCTTCTTCTTCCACTCCAGCCATAAAAAAAAGACAAGTGGTGTCAACATCAAATCTATGCTACAACCAGCACGCCATTGAATCGAGCGTACCGATCACCTCTATTTCCCATTAATTGCACCCCCCTCTCCCTCTCATTTAGAAGGTGGCAGAGAGCCCTTACTTGCGACAAAAATAGAAATGTCGTATTGCTAATAGATCAATATTAATTGAGTGTTGTCTCAATAGCATAATTAAGTGGAATTTTCATAATGAAATGAAAGTAGAGATAATTTTGCAGTGATAGATATATATATATATATTATCTATAAGTCATTAGAGGATAGCATAGCATAGGATAACTTGCAAAAAGCATGCAACCAATTAGACTTGCTATCATAAATATTCCTACTTTTGTAAAGCTAAGAAAAAATTTATATACTCAATCTTAGATTTTGCTAAAATCATACTCCACACATAAGAACCAAGAGCTCTTTAATTACCATCGATGCTCCTTGGATTTCCACTAGTTTCACAAGTTAGTTGTTTTGTGTGGCATACAAACTTTAGAAATCTATATTACATTAACAATGTGAAATTCATGACATCAAAAAATATTAAGTTGTTAGAGGCATTGTGCTGAAAAAAGGTTGAACAAAACCAAGTACTAGCAAATGAAAAAGTTACTAGAGTGACTAGAAAAAAAAGCTGAAAAAAGCTAAGAAAAAAATAGGACAGCATGCTACTGAAGTAAGAGATATTCAAATCACCTTGAGTTATCATTTCTAACAGTTTTTGCATTGCCAAATGCTTCCAAAAGTGGATTTGACTGCAATGAAAAGGACCAACTAGTCACAATTACAGTTTAAGATTTTTAGTCAAATTCGAAAAACAAGTAACAATGTTTATTGTTGCATGTCAACTTCTATATAACTGGTAGAATAACATACTTCAAGAACTTGTTGCTCCACTGTTTGGTTATCAATAGCTGCCCGGCCACCAACATACGTTAAATATTGCATGATCAGCTTTGTTGTTTCAGTCTTCCCAGCACCACTCTCACCACTAACCAAAATACACTGGCTTTGACCTTCGCACATCATCGCCCTTAAAAAATAATAACAATAACTAATAATAGCAAGCTAAATCATAGCATAAGTGATGTTTAAAAAGGGCATGCAACCTTACATACCTGTATGAAGCATCAGTTACAGCAAAAACATGTGGGCTTAATTCCCCAAACCGAACTCCTTTGTATTGTTCCATCATATGCGAGTTGTATAAATGAGGAAGCTTCGTGAACGGATTGACAGCTATCAATATATTTCCTGTATACGTCTATAATGAATGCCAAACGTCAGGCAATTTACCTTTTATATAATGAAGTAACTGGAGAAAGAATGTGTTTCTCCAAGAAAAAGTAAGCTTTTGTAATGACAAAAAAGGACAAAAAAACAGTATTAAAAACAGCAATTATTTGTTGTTTTTTAACTGTACAAGATGCAGAAAAGACTCAAACCCTATCCTATCTAATCTTACAAGAGATAAGAAAGCGCACCAATAGAATGCTAATACAAAAGGAGGCAATTAAAAAATGAGAAAGCAAGTGGTTTATATGAGTTGCTAATTGGTTAAAAATGTATATGATAAGTGATTTTAAATAATAAATAGAGCAAGAAAGCAATTATTGAATGATAAGCTATTAGAAAAATTATGGAGACAGAAGAAGAAGGGGCATTTGTTGGATATCAACCAGGCAGGTTTATCACTTGCTATGAAAAAGATTCTAGGTAAAAAAGCTTCAAACAACATGGTTACTCCAGCAGAAGAAAGAAGCAAGCTTGAAAATATTACTACCAAACAAATAGTTCTAAGTCTACATTTGAATTAAGTGGTAATGACAGGTTCTTGCGAATAAATTTCTAATTAGCTCATTATTCTATTCTATGAGTAGCATTGCGTTTTTTTTTTGTTATAAGCGTGACTTTGAATTCCACATTTTGTACAAAGGTTCTCTTTTTATGATACATCGGCTTCCACCTGTTATAGTGAAGCCCCACTCTGAGCTACAATGCCAAAGTTTTGAGAAGGTAACGTTCTAACCTAATACTTTCAATCTTTTAATATTACAGTTTAAGGACATAAACTCCAGCAGAGAATATCACTTGATGCTGTAAATCGCAATTTGGCGCTTTAACCTTTTTAGATCTTCGCTCTGCATGTCACTTAAATAGGATGCACTTTCATGAGTCTCGTTGATGTTTTTCATGCATGTTAACTGCAACTACTGCAAGGCATACTCTCATTCCAAATGACCTCAAAGTTCTGATTTTGACAGTAAGACATCTGCATACTATTCTTATCATAAGACAAATATTCATGATGCAGTCAAAAACTACTATCAGCAAGCTCATCTAAATATAATTTTGTTTGCACAATCCACCTTCACGATACATATGTCCATGAATTTATTTCTACAAATGATGGAAATCCTCACTTATATTCATGCTGAGAGCATAACACCATGCATTATATATACATAATTTTCTTTTATCCTGTGTATTTGAATGTCCCAAATACAATCTAAGTTAAATTAGGTTTATTTTCACAGGGGATTTTAATTAGATTTTGTTGCAGGTCATTTTTACTATGAAAGGCTATTGTTCAGAATGTTACCTTTGTACTTAGGGTTTTTTTTTGGTGTGATTTGTCTTGGCTTGGATGTGACCTTTTTTTTCATACTAGCACTGTTATTTTCGGCATGTAGACTATGTTCTACTTGGAAGGATTTAATTTCTTGGGCTTCAATAAACACCCATTCAATTCTAGATTTTGCCACTACTTTACTAAGGAAATTTTATGTTTTCAAGCGTAGAGCTACAATGGAGAGATTAGAAGCATGTGCCTCCATTGACCCCATACAAAATTGGCAAACTGGTTGAACCTATTCCATTTATGAGTGGTATGAGTTTGAATTCCTTTTTACAATTAATTTTTACGATTTCTTTTAGTATAATGACATGTATGCCACACAAAACTTGTATGCGTGTGCGCACGAACGTGTATATATATTTTCTAATTGTGTGTGTGCGCATGCACGCACATGTGTGTGTGAATAATTCCTAATTGTGTGTGTTGCGCGCTCGCGCACGTGTATATATATATATATATAAATACATATATATATACACTTACATACATACATACATATATATATATATATATATATATTATTTAATTTTTAATTGCCGATAATTATATAAATAGCACTTAAACAAACTCATTTCATCATTTGAATGATTATAACATGCTATGTTGAATAAATATTTTTTAATGTACTAATAGATTTTTGAGTTATAGTTTTGTAATTTTTAAAATTTATTGTTAAATATGTAAATAAAAAATATTCAATAGTACTTAAAAAAATCCCCTTTATATGTAGAAGTTAAATGAAAATGGTAACTAAAAAAGTTTGTCACCCAAAGTTCACACTTTTTTTATTATAATTTTGATTCTATGGTGCAGAAGTTAACTGAAAATGGTAACTAAAAAAAGTTTGTCACCCAAAAAGTTCACAATTTTTTTATTATAATTTTTAGTATAAGATATCATTCATTTTTCCAAATCATATGTCAAACATCCAAAGCATAGTATTTACGAATGTAAAACTTGAAACTTTATATTATACATATCAAGCACCCAAAGTTTAATATTTATAAATAAAAGAATTTTACCTCTCAATTTTTGATTGGCATGCATGATGCTCTATGTTTTAAAATTTATTAATATAATGATATTTTTATTCATAGCTTGAGTTTTATGGATGCATGATGCTGTTTTTTAACCTGTTCATTATTATTTGTATAATCCATCCATTTTTTTAGCATGCATGATAATCTAAATTTAAATGGAGAAAATTGTCAAATAGTCTCTTGCCTTTTGCAATTTGTTTATTTTTGTCCTTACTTTTATATATTATCTTTTTATCCCCTATAATTTTTTTGGTTTTCTATCTGATTCGGTTATTCATATTTCTAATAAGGGCAAACAGGTAATTGACGAAAGGACGAGCGATTTCTTATCTCCTGAAGTGATTGCTTTTTCATTTTTTATCTCCCGAGCAACTTCGGCGATTTTATCCCGCGCAACTAGGGTTTCACACGTTTTATGCATTATTTTTTTTGCTAGTGCAAATTTTTTAAGTATGATACTACACATTTTTCATATTTAATGTCAAACACCAAAGCTTGATATTTACAAACCTGCCATTAAGTCTCATTAAAAGTGCACATCCATTTAAGTCATTCAATCATTATCAGTAAATTTTATATATACAAAATCTATAACAAAATTCTTGAAAATAAAATGAACTGAGACTTTAATATTGTTTGATCTTAAACTTATTTTAATTATAATGGATTTTGTAAATTTAATTAACAATGAAAGTTCATATTAGAAAACTATTTTTGGGTTAAAGTATCCTGATATATTAATTTATCCAATGAGTTAAGGTTATCAACATTACATGTTTTCTTTAATTGTGCCCACATTTGAAAAAATTTCTTGCTCTGCCCATACGTATTTCCTTTATTCCTCCAACAGCGATTCAGCGATTAAATTGACCTTAAAAAATGTATCCAATAGCTGGACAAGAACAAGGCAACCTTCGCTTAGGGGGATGGGTGCAAACTAGGTGCCATTTTCTCCAACTTTTTGAAATATATATAAACAATTTGATATTTAGGTGGTGCAACTGCACCCTCTCCCACTTACTCAAAACCCCCTGTCTGCCCCCTGTCTGAATCAATACTGATAATCTTTCTGCTGCATCACATAACTAAATTTAGCTCAGTAATGATTCCGCTCATATAAGAGAGGGTGCCGGGACCTCTGGTTCTAATGTAGAATAAATAATTCAATTGAAAAGCCAGTAAGCTGATGCAATGGTAAAACTATGAGAGAAGGTATGGTAATGACACTTTAAAATCAAGGTTGAAGTCATCTTGGTCGATGCAAAGCACTACGAATCATTATACCGAGTAAATGTGTGTACTCGAAAGGTAACTCAACAGCATAAAATGCCATTCCTTCTAAACAAGCTCATACGCTAGACTTACGTATATTTCATTAAGCGCGTATCTCCTGGCCAAATTATAAAGAACTCCCGGCTCGTTGAGATAGGTCAGCTTCGTCATGTCATCCACGCCGCCATGCTCCGAATCCGGATCCCTAGGCAACAGCTTGTCCGAGGGAACTGACACCTATAAAACCCAAAAAAAAGCAACGCAAACTTTATAAACAAAAACAAATAACTTTCACCCTCCATAAAAAAGGATATGCACATAGATTTTGAAAATAACAATAAGTTCACACAAAAACCCACTCTACCTTCTTTCCTTGAGATGTCTCTAATACAAATAGCTTATCCCTGGCTTCGACAATCTCGGCCTCTACCCAGGCCAACTCCTTGCTCTCTGCCCACACCTTAGCACCTTTCCTGATGCTCATCTTGCCGACAACCGGCTGTGTGTTCGCCGTTGTACCCACAAAAATCGATTAACAGGGGAAGGACAAAAGAAAAGAAGCCCTAGGATGAAGGCCAACGTCCTATTTCCCGCCAAATGCAGGAAAAATTACAAACGGAACAACTTGGAACTTGGCCGAGTTGGAGACTCGAGACTTCTGCAGAATCTCGAGGTGTAGGCAATTCTCTATATTTGAACAGCGGACACCCCTGCGAAGGCGGCCGAGATTACAGTTTAAATTGGTTGGGTTCGGCCAATTCTCAAAAATTAAGTTAAAAAAAAACATGTCAATTATACCGAAAATATAAATTTATATGTGAAAATTTTTAAAATATTTTAGAAAATAATTTATATTTATTTTTTATATAAATCATTATTTGATATTTTGAATTTAATAATATGAAATACTTATTTCACTACGAAATAAAGCAATATATTTTTTGGATTATTTGTGGTTGGATAATTAATAATAAAAATATTTACTAAACAATACTAGTAATAATTTAATTTTAGTTTAATTTGAAAGGAATCAATTTTTTTATAATTTGTATACAAACCAAACAAAAGTGAGATTTTATTCATTTAAATAATTTTTATGGGGAGGCTTTGTATCTATAGGATTAAGAATATCATGTAATTTTGAATTCTTAATAGAAAATTGATATGATACTTTGATTTTTATTCACTCTCTCAAAAATTATGATTAGAGATTATAAAAGGGTGAGCAAAATATGAGATTTGTACTTATGGGAATTGTATATACATGCTTTATTATTTGATAAAATTGAGAATTTTGGTAAAATTTTTGCACTAAAACAAATATTTTTCTTGAAGTATCATATATTCATTTGGTAAATTATCGAAGATTTTATATATTTATGCCAAGATAAATATATATATAGTAGAGTCTGTCTAAATTAATTCTCCATAAATTAATAACCTCTGTTAATTAATAATATGGGTCGGTTCCAAGTTAGGTCCTATGCATCAATTAATAAACCTCTGTTATTTGATTATTAATTGGAACGAGCGTTCCTGATAATTTCATAATTTTATTCTCACATAAGGTAATATGAAAATGTGAAAGAATACTATGGAAATAGCCTATGAACTGTTAAAGAACTGGCGAATATCCTTCTAGACCATCTGATTTACACGGATTTTGCTAAGCTTGTCCTTTATGCGCTGGAGAGAACGGATGAATTCTTGGGAGTCCGCCTCCTGTTGCATCCAGAATCTTTCAAGTGTCTGAAGCATTTTCTACGCCTCAGCTGGGAATATCTTTGGGTGCTCCTGGCTGTCATCGTTAGCGTCGTCGGCTTCCCCTATCATCAGCTGATTCTCGACGACGTCGTCGGTGTCCGGGACGAAGGCCACCTCCTGCTCAGCGGGGCAATCGTCTTTTAGTGTGATTCTAAAACCACTTTTGTCATAGTTCTCGTCGATCACTCTCGTCGCAATAAAGTGTTCCGTCCATTGCCATTGAATAGTAAGGCCCTAGCCTTAGTAGTGATACCAGCTCCAGTACCTGCATCCAATAAGAATGCACCTGTTCCTATGCCAAAGCCGGCCTATAATCGCCAAAGTCAACGGTCTCAGGGTAAACAACTATTAGCTTCTACGAGAGTTTATATTCTGCACCTGAAGATAATAATATCATTTCATGTATGTCTTAAATTAATTTTTATTCAGTCTTTACTGTTTCAATATTTTAGAATGTCTTAATAGAAATTCTTATCATAATTGATGTAATCATAGGCTCCTTAATGATTAATGATAATCCTTGCAATATTCTTTTTAATATGGGAGCAAGTCATTCCTTCGCGTCGGAAAGCTAAGTTAAAACTCTTAAGCTATCATCTTATCGATTAGCAAACTCGTTGAGCATTTGGTTACCTTCCGGAGCCCGTATGCAATCTCAGTAATTCTGCAATGTTGATATTCTGATTGATGATAAAAATATGAAGCTAAATTAATCATATTACTAATCACAAATTTTGATATAATTCTGGGTATGAACTGGCTAAGCAAACACAGTGCTTCCATAAATTGCAAAAGAAGAAAATCTCTTTTAGTAGTGGAAGTCAGTCGCAATCCTTTGTAGAAAAATTTAGTACCCAAGCATTGTTGATCAATGTAATGAAAGCAGAAAAATTAGTCAGAAAGGGTTACAATGCATATCTCGTAACAATATTAGAGGAAAAGAAAGAAGTCATTCATATTTTGGAGAATTGAATAGTTCGCAATTAAGCAAAGTAGACTTGTTCAATATAAGGTTTTTAATGTGCAACATCATCAACAACAGCAGCAACACCCTCATTTGTAACAACTCAAGGCTATTAATCATTATTTAACAGTCCAATTAACTTAAAATATTTTTTAACAATTTTACCAAGTCATTAAAAGTAAGTTTTGAAGTTTTAGTTCAGTTTAAAAATCAAACAAGCAAAACCCTAATTTTAGGTAATTATTTAAATTAAGAAAATGTGAAAATTATTTTTACCTCAGATTAAAAATCGGAATTTTTCATTGCGTTCCTCACCCCCAATTTAGCCAGGGGTGAAAATTTGGTGAGTTTTGGAGATCGTCATAAATTTTCGAATATTTATTGCATTTTTGATATTCTGAAAAATGAAATAATTAATATCATCTCCGATTAAAATTTTGACTGCATTTTTGTGTTTGTTATCCCCAATTTAGTTAAAAGGAAAAATTTCAAAAATTATTCCAGAAATATATAATTGTATACTTTTAATTAAATGAAAATTCTAATAATTGATTAATATAATTAATCAATTAATATTATTGTTTTATTATAATATATATATATATATATATATATCCATTTATCCTACGATAGTTCTGCCCTAATCCATTCGCCCTCTCTCCATCATTCACTCGATGTCCATCCTTTCGAGCGGCGCATTGATGATGCCGCTCGATCGAGGCGAGCAGCCGACGACGTGTGGCTCGCGCCGCGAGTATAACAACCCAAGTTGTTACCATATTTAATTAAGACTAATCTCAGTCTTAATCTCGATCCTAAGTGTTAATCAAGTCATTAGGAGTCAACCCCCAAGACCCAGCCCAAATCAGGAGTCAAATGGTTCGAATCCTGATCTCTTGAAAATCCAGAAACTTTAGAATTTGACCTAATTAAATAGACCTCCAATCGAAAAATGGGCCTCCTCATTGCGCTCATTGCCCCCAAATTAGCTATGGGTGATGTTTTCGTGTCAATCGGAAGTCGTCAAAATTTTGGCGAATATTTTAATAATATTTAAATACCATGAAGATTGGGAAATTAAAATACTCGTTGGATCGAAAATCCGACATTGCCATTGTGTTCCTCATCCCTCAATTAGCTAGAGGAGAATATTTGGAATTTTCTTAAATATAAATTAATTATTTTAATTTAATAAGAAATTAATTAAATTAAAAATAATTAATTTATATTTAGGAAAATTCAAAATATTCTCCCCTAGCTAATTGAGGGGTGAGGAACGCAACGGTGAGGTCAGATTTTTGATCTGACGAGTATTTTAATTTCCCAATTTTCAGGATATTTAAATATTATTAAAATATTCGCCAAAATTTTGACGACTTCCGATTGACATAAAAACATCACCTCTAGCAAATTTGGGGACAATGAGTGCAGTGGCGAAGCCCATTTTTGATCGGAGGTCTATTTAATTAGGTCAAATTCTATGATTTCTAGATTTTTTAGAGATCAGGATTCAATCCATTTAACTCCTAATTTGGGCTAGGTCTTAGAGTTCACTCATAATGACTTGATTAATACTTAGGATTGAGATTAAGATTGAGATTAATCTTAAGTGATTATGGTAATAACTTGGATTATTACAGACTCCCCCACTTAAAAATGATATCGTCCTCGACATCACTTAAGTAGGAAGAATAAGCAGTAGTGAGTTTTTTGGTATGCAAAGTTTGAGGGAGTGCTAGGATTCTCCATTTAGAATTCCAGGACTTAAGATTTAAGGTTGGACCTTTGTAATTTAACCTCACTATTAAGATTTAGAGAGAACTTAACTAATCTGAGTGATAACAACCACTTAAATGAGGATGGTAATAAAGAGATGTAAGTTGACATTCAACTGGGTTGAATGTGACTCCCTAGGATTAAGGATTAATACTCAGTCATAACATATGATTCAACACTATGGGGTAGGGCTATCACCTATCAGGTGATATCAAGAACCTTGTGGTTCTATACTTAAGTGATATTCCTTAATTAGGAGCTTAGGCAAAAGTAGCTAAGTCATTACAAGACTTACCTAGAATTAAGAGAGGCTAGGATTTTATTAAAATCTAAGAAATTGGTCATCAAAGAACTAGAGCTCTTTGACTACTTACTTCAATGGAGTCTAAGACTTAGAAGCTGGCTAAAGGACCACTTACTAGGTTAAGCCTAATAAGGAAGCCCAGAGATTTTCTATTAATCCCTACCTAGGAAATAAAGTTGAGATGAACTAATCATATGAATTAGTCCATACTGGATTTGAACTAATAAGAGGCATTCACCTCTTACTAAAGGTTTTACTAAGGCAAATATGATCGATATCCAATTAGAATACTTATCCTTAAGGTTAAGAAGAATTTAGGGCATTAAGTCACACATGATGACTTAAAATTAAGGACTCAAGAGTCTTTCAGAAGGCCATTAACGCAAGTCATTAACCATGGCTTGGTTAAGACAAGGAGCTCACTCATCCATAAGGATAAGTGCTAGGAAACATAGCAGGGACCTATGCTACAACCATAAGTCATAATCTATGACTTAGGTTTAAGGTTCTAGGACAATTATTAATATCTAAGTCACATATGTGGCTTTGATTATTAAGGGCTTACAAGTTAAAAATTATCCTAGTCTGAAGGAGAGCTCATTCTAAGGGAATGAATAATAATTGCTTGAGTCACATTATGACCTGGGCATTTATTGAGGGTCTGACTTATGCTGCTTGGGAAGGAGAATTTCTTATTCTATAGGACTAAGATCCTTCGCAACCCAAATACTACAGTTAAGTGACACTTTTCATTTGAGGAGGGTCATACTATGTAGAAAGGGAATCATCATCCAATCAGGATGGCAAGGAAGATATTATACTATCTCATTAAGTCACCATAAGTGACTCAATTAAGAAGGGTTCCTAAGGATATCTAAGAATTCTAATCCCAAAATTAGAATTCAAGCGCTCGACACAAAAAGGGAAGTTAGCTTTTCAAAAAACAAAGGTTCTTTGGTTTTGGAGAAATCTATAGAAAAGGCTAGCTAAATATTATCATCATACTAGGTCTAATGAGGTTGATTTTACTATACTTGTGAGCTTACAACATATGTTAGAATAATCTAGCCATGAAGTAAGCTCACCCTAAGAAGGACTATGATAGACCAATAATAAGGTCAATCTAAGCCAAGGCTCCTATTATTGGCAAGGTACTCAACCTTACTAGGAGAATGCTACTAAGTTAGAGAGGATAAGTACCAATTGAAATAATCAACTTTAAAGGAGAGGGAAGTTCAATACATTGAGTCATAAAAATATGACTCAATATTGAAAGGAAGAATTGATTCACAATGAATAAAGATGATGGGTTTCTCATCCTATTTGGGTGATGCACTAGAGTGCAATTTATAAGGCTATTATCTAGTCATGAACTATGACTTGATCAATCATGGTCTTATGATGATGACTTTCCATTTAAAAATGATATGGGAGTACTCACTCTAACAAAATAGGGTGTTGGAGATCTAGTGAAATGCTAAGCTAGCATCTTCAAGTCTTAATTATGACTTGCCTAATAATAGACTCAATAGTTTAGCTAACTGAAGGAGTGACAGGTCATTTACCCAATTGGGTAGGTCACAACTCAAAGGAGGGACTATTGTTATGAGTCACAAAAGCATGACTTAGAACCTAAGATTTGATTAGCTAAGCTTGGAATAAGTAGTTGTCAAATCAACAGTATGACATCCTAATATAGTATTAAACTTACAAGTAAGATTAAAGGATAATTAAGAATAATAAATAATAAAGTGATGATAAAACTTAAATAATGAAAAATAATTAGGTGATTGAATATGTGTACCTGAAATAACATTGTTGCCTCTGGCTACACCTAATGGTGCAAGGGTGTAGGCTCTTACAGGCCCATTGTGCATCTCTTTCTTTGTGGTGGCTTGGCCGAAAGGGCCTTAGGTGACTTGATATAATGAATGGTCTTCCAATTTATTATTTTTGCTTTAGGTCACTATCTACTAAGGTTCTTAACAGCTTCACCCAGAGTATTAATCTCTCCAGAGAAACTATGCAAAGCAAGAGGAGTGGAAGATGCATGTCCATGATGCACTCTCAATTACTTTGGGGACAATGTTTATTTTAAAATTCATAAGGGAAATATCATTAGCCTTAATGGTTCTTCAAAAGTAGGCGATGCTGTTATTACTCTTGGGGCAACAAGATTTAGAAAGTGGGAGATAACTACTTAAGAGTGGTTTACGACTTATTTGTTGGTTTGAAATCCTATAGGGATTCATATGGAAGTTAAGTCCTAACATTTTAAATTCTTGCTCTTATAAATCTTATGAAGGTTTAATTTGAATTAGTTAGCTACTTATTATATTTAAGTTCGATCCTTTAAGTTTTACAAATGTTTAATTCAAGTTAATTAATTATTCATTCATCCTAAATTCTTACTTACTTAAGTTCTATCATTGTGACAGTGTTCTCCATTTCTATACTCTTTATTATTCTGAGCTCATGATTATGGTGTTTTGGATGTAACTCATGTATTTAGTTAATGACTGATTGGCAGAAGAATTATCCATTAGGTAGAGTGGAATGCAAATTCCAATCTGACACCTTATGGAATTCTCTGATACCAATTGTGGCGCCTCGCTCCCTTAGCCCACAATCATTAGGCTAAGAAGCGGAGGGTCACTTGTGCAAATCCCTCACTTATCATTGGATTAGGTAGATCCACACTACACTAATAAGGGAAGGATGTGCACAGAATATCTGAGGGGATCAATCACTATATCTAACATACATATAGAGTGCGGAAGCAAAATAATTAATTAATACATCAATTCACCATGCATCACATAATAAATAGTAAAAAGATAGCTTAACTAATAATAAAGTATAGAAAAGTAAATCACAGTCACAGTACTTATATTATTACAATATTTAAATAAATAGTTTAAAGACTGAAAGTAAATCTAAAGTCACTCATCCTCACAAAAGACTGAAAGGTACTTAGCAGTATTCAGCTCTCATGGCTAAAGATCCTCCTCTAAGTAAGGCACCTCATCTTTAACACCTAGCTCCTCAAACATAACTGAATCTAACACTATTGGTTTCATAATGCTAGGGCCCCAGCCAATAAAAGAAAAATCTGGTTAGATAATTGTCTAAGTACATTTTAGGCTGAATATTTTACGTGTTATTAATGTCACAATTCTTATTCTTAAGCACAACAAAGAGTAACTAAGTAGTAGGAGCAGTAAGCGTACAAAGAAACAGGGGTAGTTATATTTATAACTAAACAACAAATGAGGCAAAAACACACCTCAATAATTAAATAAGAAATGGGCATATATATTTATAGTGCAATAAATAAAAGTACTGGAAGTAAAATCTAATCTTAAACATACTGATGATCATATGACATATGCTAATTAAAGATAGAAATCTAAAAGTGGTATAAGTAGTAAGCAATAAAGCATAGCATCCTATAAGTATGTACAAGTAAGCAGATAAGTAAGGAAAAATAGCTGACTGAAATATGCATCAAAACACAGTACACAGTAAGCTAGAAACTGAAAAAGGTATGTAAAGACTGCCATATCAGAAAGTTGGCCATTGGGCCGGTGAAATCCCCAAAGCTTTTCTGGGCTTGGGCAGATAGAAATTCCCATAGCCTTTCTGGGCTAGGGCAGACAGAACCAGCAGCAGAACTGAGGAGGCAGTAAATATAAATGCAAAATCTTTTAATTATTTTACTTTGTTTCTGTGGACACGTCCAGAAACAACTGAGGAGTCAAGCACATCTACAAGACTGTACGGGTTCCAAGCTTAACACACACTCATCAATGAGTAATGTTAAGCATCCTTATTACTCCTTACCCCTATCCATTACGGTAAATGTGCACCTGAATCTACTAAAATATACTGAATTCGAAGGCAACTGTTATCCTAATTATTCTAAGTTTTCATTTCATGCACAAAGTTCTCTTATATAATATGTCCAAGGAAGTAATCAAAAAAATAAGGAATGTGTAATAACAAAATAAATCAAGTAAGCAAGGGACTCTTCTATACATGGTGACACTGTTGTTGTCTAATTTAAATTATTCTAACTATTCTAAGTTACACAAGTTCAGGATCTCTAATTTATACTATTGAGTGTAACTTAGAAGTATGGCCTTATAAGTTAAAAAGGATTAGAACTGATCAGGTTCTAATCTAATTCAATCAAATGCGACTACAAGTTGAATCAATAAATCACACGTCCTAATTTGATGAATTTAGACGTTCTATCTAAGATCTGATCAAGATATACTAAACTAGGTTATAGATTAAACACCACGAGATTAGGCTTAATCACATAATCCAAAAAGGATAAGACATAAGATCTAGGTTTTAGTTTAAAAGTGATTTATTGATTAAAGCAAATCATATTAAGCAAATCAAACTTAATAAGATGAATCTCCTATCATGTATCTAGGGTTAAAAGATAAAATAATTAAAATAAGTTGTAAAAGTCTAAAAACTAATAAAACCAATGATTCATTCATTGAATAACCCAATTATCTAATGAATGAAATCTAACCTATGAGCTAGTCCCAGTCTTAGGAATAATCCTAATGTGAGGTGCAAAGTCCTAAGAAAAGACTTAGAAAATTTTTAAGGAATTTATCATTTTGACCTAATAACTAATCTTAACACTTATAATGGTTCTATAACAGTTCTAATATTAGTTTTATTAATTTAGAAGATACTTTAGGGTTTATAAATGCTTATCCAAATTTTAGGCAAAATGATAATTTTACCCCTACTTTAGGGTCCAAAAAGTGACTTTTAATTATACAAAAATATGTATATTTAAATTTAGGAAATGAACATTAAATTAATACAAATTGAAAAAATGTATAGTAACTTTATTTATTTAAATTATTTAATTCATAAATCTTGAAAATTTAATAACTTTTTGTAGGACGATCCAACATAATCAATATAGATCTCATTTTACTCAGAAAAATAAAATGAATCAAATGGCTTAATATAAAAATTAGTTTCATGGTACGTATAATCTAGTGATATTTTAGGACATATTCAAACCCTCATAACTTTTAATCTAATTATCCAAACATATGAAATATGGGTTTTAAAATACTCAGGAGAACAGCCTTATTATTGTGGTAGTATTAGTTTTTTTCATTTGAACATCAAGATAAAAAGTCAACTATTTGACCCCACAGATGACTTTAGGAAAAATGACCAAAATATCCTTAGAATTTAATTAACTATAACTTGGTCAATTCAACTCTAAATTCAAAAATTCAAAGTGCTACTTAGCTTAGAATATTATTGCCATTAATTAACTGACATAAAATTTAGAATCTAAAACCTAGAAAATTAGAAAATGACCAAAATTTAGGATCTATAGAATCCTTGAATAGTAACCAACAGTAAGCTACACAAAAATTTAGATTCCAATAGGAGTAAATTACTAAAATGCCCCTCATGTCAAAAACCTTAGTTTGAATATGCATGATCTAATTCTTATCCAAATTGAGCATGCCTATTGTCTATCTTCATGTTAGACAGTAAGAAATCATTTGGCAGTAAAAAATTTCAATTTGGGCCCTAAATCAAAAAGTCACTTTTTGGACCCTAAAGTAAGGGCAAAATAGTCATTTTGCCCAAAATTAAGATAAGCATCTATAAACCACGAATTATCTTCTAAGCTAATAAAACTAATATTAGAGCTGTTATAGAACCATTCTAAGTGTTAACATCAGTTATTAGGTCAAAATGATAAATTCCCTGAAATTTCTCTAAGTATTTTTTTTATGACTTTGCACCTCATATTAGGACTATTCCTAAGACTGAGACTAGCTTATAGGTTAGATTTCATTCATTAGATAAGTGGGTTATTCAATAAATGAATTCTTAGTTTTATTAGTTTCTAAACTTTTATAACTTATTTTGATTATTTTGTCTTTTAACCCTAGATTTAGGATAAAAGATTCATCTTATTAAGTTTGATTTGCTTAATAGGATTTGTCTTAATCAATAGATCACTTTTAAACTAAAACTTAGATCTTATGTCTTATCCTTTTTGGATTATGTGATTAAGCCTAATCTCGTGGTATTTAATCTATAACCTAGTTTAGTATATCTTGAATCAGATCTTAGATAGAATGCCTAAATTCATCAAATTAGGACGTGTGATTTATTGATTCAACTTGTAGTCGCATTTGATTGAATTAGATTAGAACTTGATCAATTTTAATCTTTTTAACCTTATAAGGCCGTACTTCTAAGTTACACTAGATAGTAGGAATTGGAGATCCTGAACTTGTATAACTTAGAATAATTAAAATAGTTTAAATTAGACAACAATAGTGTCGCCATGTATAGAAGAGTCCCTTGCTTACTTGATTTATTTTTTTGCTATGCATTCCTTATTTTTGTGCTTACTTCTTTGGACATATCATATAAGAGAACTTTATGCATGAAAAGAAAACTTAAGATAATTAGGATAATAGTTGCCTTTGGGTTTAATATATTTTAGTAGATTCGGGTACATATTTACCCTAATGGACAGGGGTAAGGAGTAATAAAGATGCTTAAAATTACTCATTGAGGAGTGTGTGTTAAGCTTGGAACTCGTATAGCTTTGTAGACATGCTTAATTCATCAACTATTTCTCAACATGTCCACAGAAATAAAGTAAAATAACTAAAAGATTTTACATTTGTATTTACTGCCTCCTCAGTTTTGTTACTGGTTCTGTCTGCCCTAACCTAAAAAAGCTATGGGAATTTCTGTCTGCCCAAGCCCAAAAAGGCTTTGGGGATTTCACTAGCCCAATAGTCAACTTTCTGATATGGCAGTCCTTACATACCTGTTTCAATTTCCAGCTTACTGTGTACTGTGTTTTGATGCATATTTTAGTCAGCTATTTTTCCTTGCTTACATGCTTACTTGTACCTATTTATAGGATGCTAGCATTTACTACTTACTACTCGTACCACTTTTAGATTTCTGTCTTTAATTAGTATATGTCATATGATTATCAGCATATTTAGGATTAGACTTTACTTCCAGTACTTTTGCTTATTGCACTATATATGTATATGCCCATTTCTTACTTAGTTGTTGAAATATGCTTTTGTCTCATTTGTTATTTAGTTATAAATATTACATTTATAACTATTCTTATTTCTTTGTACGCTTACTACTCCTATTAGTTTGTTACTTTTCGTGGTGCTTAAGTATAAGAATTGTGACTTAATAACACATGTAAAATATTCAGCCTAAAATGTACTTAGATAATTGTTTAACCAGATTTTTCTTTTATTGGCTGGGGCCCTGGCATTATGAAACAGATAATGTCAGATTCAATTAGATTTGAGGAGCTAAGTGCTGAAGAGGAGGTGCCTTACTTAGAGGAGGATCTTCAGCCAGGAGAGTGAGATAATGCTTAGTACCTTTCAATCTTTTGTGAGGATGAGTAACTTTAGATTTACTTTCAGTCTTTAAAATATTTATTTAAATATTGTAATAATATAGGTACTGTGACTGTGATTTACTTTTTTACACTTTATTATTGGTTGAGCTATCTTCTTACTATTTATTATGTGATGTATGGTGAATGAATATATTAATTAGTTATTTTGCTTCCGCACTCTGCATGTAAGTTAGATATAGTGACTAATCCCCTCAGATGTTCTGTGCACGTCCTTCTCTTATTAGTAGATTATGGATGTACCTAATCCAATGATAAGTGAGGGATTTGCACAAGTGACTCTCCGCTCCTTAGCCTAATGATTGTGGGCTTAGGGAGCAGGGCACCACAGCGAGTGTGCGTTAATAGGAAGCCTCGTAAAGATCAGATCATCGCTATCCTTACCCGTTCAATGCCCATACCTCTTGCATCTTAAAAGGTAAGGTTTTGAAATCATTTGGGGATTTTTGGGAAGCATTAAGATCGAAGTCTTTGCAAGCTTGCTTAGGGATCCTAATAACAACCTTACGACGATCAATCAGGTACTCCACCTAATTTACCTTCTCAGTGTAGGTTTATATACAATTAATATTAGTTAGGGCCTTAAGATATCAAATGAGAAATTCATTAGGATTTAATGGAATCTTCTTTCAGTGCTTAAGAATAAGAAATTTGATTGCATAAAGCTTATTATTTACAAAAATATTGTTGAATAAGGAGTTGTCTTATATGTAGGTTTGAGAAAATTAGGAAATCCAAAAGTGAATTCCATTAGGCTTATAAAACTTATTAAAATGTACTCAAGTTATCATCAAATCTATAATAATATTTTTAAAATCTTTCAGCTACAATAGCTGAAAACTCATAGTTTAAGAAGAAAGTTTTTATTAGATCTATATTTAATTAAGGGTACCTCAACATATTTTTATATGTTTCTTTATTTTTTGGATTGATCATTATTGTATTAAATGAAAGATTTAATTTATCAAAAAGTGTACAATGCTTATAGACATTCACCTAAATTAACATGAACAAATTACTGATCAACACAACATTTTGTACATAATAAAATGTATATGATGGCTCTTGGATTGCTATGAAAGGTTCAATACATATTTTACAATATGAATATTTACATAGTTTTTGGACAGCCAAATAATTTTTATTTTTATTTGCCTTTCTGATTGTCCTATATTAAGATGCAAGCTTTACCTATTGACATTGTTGAAGAATATTTTAGTTTGAATGAAATTAAATGTATTCAACTTAAATAATACATGTTGAGAAATACCATACCAATAAATGTCTGTAGCAAGCAATATAGTTAACAAATAAAAATGCCAAATTAATAATTGAACTCAAAAAGGATGCTAAATATATTTTTTGAGTTAAAGCTTTCCAATTCTTGTTGAATTATGATCAAATGAAAACAACTCATTTTTTGCACGTATAATAAGGGAAAATCAAAATTAACATTTTTGCTCTAGAGTTTTTAACAATAAAACATTCATTATTTGTCAAATTAATATTAGAAATGCGTTGTCATAAATTAATTTTGCAAATTATTTCAAACAAGTATCTTTTACTTGGTATAATAGTGCAGGCATCATGTGAGAGATGGTAGTGTAAGCATGGTCACTTCTTGTAACCAAATTTTAAACTTTATTAATGTTTTTTTTTGGTTTGCCTATTTTTAATTAGGAGATTGGTGAGGCATTATGGATGGCTGGATAAACTTATTTCTTATTCTATTCTTGTGAGTATATCCACTCATCCACCGAAGCATCCTCATCTCTGTACACTTATTTTATTGGTAAGTTTCTTTATTATTGACCAACCTTTAGCCCCATATAACATAGCTAGTTGTATAGCTACTCTATAAAAATGCTCAAAAAGTGCTCCTCTATTTCATTCAACCAGCTTGAATCCTATTAATTACAGCTCCTTATATTTCACCATTATTTTGAATAGTTGAACACGGTATTCAAACCACTCGCACTTCTTGATCACAAGGTCCTCAATAGTTATGCTCTCAAAGTAAAAAAAATATATTTATTTGCTTTAGTTCGACCCATCTCATAAAAGTCCAAATCTCATGGTTTTATCATCACCAGTTGATTACTTGAGTTATTTTATCCTCTAGTATTGTTGCACTAAGAGTGTGCATAACTTTTGGAGTTCTCATTTGAAAATGCACTAGTGATCAATTAGGAGATTTCATTTAAAATATCGTGCACCAGGGAGCCCCTCAAGAATGTGTTTAGTAAGAAGATTCCTAATTAATTCAAATTGATATGGAGTAAGTTTAAAGCTTTCATGCAGTTCATAGTAATTGGAAAATCATTTGATATGTCACCTTGTGACCGAACACATGTAATAGCCTTATTGGGGTATGCTAACATGGAAATTTTTATCTAGCTATGTTGAGTTTATATCTATGTATCAAAGAAATAATTAGAGCAAGTGATTTTCAAGAAATAGGAGAAAGCCTTACTTTTGTAGTAGAAAAAAAATTATTGTTTGTACAATAACCAATCTTTATGATTTGCATATAAACTCTCAAACTTTGATATTTACAAATTCAGCTGCTATTATTACCAATGTACAGTATCTAATCATCTTTTGATGATTTTAAAGATGCTAATAAATGCTAAATTTGATTGATGTTAAAAAATCTAAGATAACAAATACTATATTTTGGTGTTGAATATGCAACTTTTAAATATTTGGGCACCTTGCAAGCTAATGATCCATAGTATTAGAGAGAGGTTGTATACTACAGCATATTGCCACGCATCAGTTTGTTTTACAGTAAGTTTGATATTAACTTTGAAGGGATCATGCAATAGATCAGGGGAAGCTTATTTTTCAACTAATACGCATAAGTCTTGTTAATTACACATACAAAAGCATAACTACATTCATATATGATACCTATTTATAAACTTAGTTATTCAATTTATAAACTTTTTGTTAATTTTTTTTTATACTTTTGGCATTAATATTAAGAAAATGATACCTATTTAGAAGTCTTGAAATAGAGTATAAGGAAGGCATAACTTTTAAATTTCTTAGACAAAGTTATGCAACAGAGTCTAATTTCCATAAATTATGAATTGTATTTTTCTTATAGATGGAAGAAAAGATGATCATTACGATTTTGGATGATTTTTTTTTTTTTAGGATTTACACAAGTTACCACTCTCTCTTAGGTGCCAATAAAAACAAATGTTCATGTTTTTAGTTTATTATTATTCTTTGGTAATTTTGAATTTATGTTTATATATGCATTAAAAACTCTATCATTATTAAGGAAGATGATATTGGGTTCAGGTATGTATTTATGTGAGTTACTAAATAGAGAAATGATTATGTTATACTTAATTAACTAACTATTTTTTTCATAGGGAAAAGTAATGGAGTTTTAAATGATAGAAATATTCAACTCTTAATGTGTTATATTAAAATTATCTAACTGAGATAATGATATAAGACAAGATGGTTTATTTTTAAATACAGTAGAAACTTTATTATCCAGAAATGATTTATTTAAATGTAGGATAATGAACAATATTTTTTTTTGTAAAATGAACAAATAAATAGTGGCTGTTATTTGCTATATAAATCAAATCTTACAAAATGAATAATAGCTTTTCTATAAGATAAAATAAAGTACTATTTTATAAAATGAATATTTCTTACCTTGAGCTTCTTAGTAAATTACTAAATGAATAATTTATAGAATAGAATTCATTCAAATCCCTACTTTTAATATTAAATTTATTAAATTGAGAATATATATTTCCTAAGTTAATTATGGATCTTATTAGTCAGCCCTAAATCATTAGGATAAGTAATTAAAATTAGAAAATAATGGATATCATATGATTTACAATATTTTGATAAATTCCTTATGCTGCAAGCATTGAATCTAAACCTTGAATCATACATTAAAATTTTGTGCATATAATAAATATTTTAATAAAATATTTCAGAGGAGTTTATATGGCGAATTTTTGTGCATCTGTCATTATGTCTGAGCAGGCTATTGGTGTATCCGGAGACTACATAATTCATTTGAGTGAGAATGTGTGTGTTTACAGTTGACCCAACTTTTAGATAAGTTGAGTAGACGTACTCAACTCCTCACTTATTCTATGCCCACAAAACAAAATATAAGATAAATAAATTATAAATTTGCATTTTTTTACAATTTTATTGATTATGAATGATTAAGTCTTAAAACTATATATATATGTTCAGTCTTTAGACTAAAATTACTTACCTTACTACTTTATAACATTTAAGTCTCTTAGAATTATTTATACAGTGTAAGATTTCATACAAAATGCAAATTTTTTTTCTTATACTGTTTTCTTTATTTAGCATACAAAATCATTTGAATATATTCATATTTTTCTTTAATTGTAAATATTTCAAATGCTATGCTAACCTATTTATTATAAAATTTGTAAAAATACTCAAGCGCGGTAAAAAAGTTTTCTTACTTACCCTCCTTTATATTATCATGCTTATTGCACTGCTTACACTTTAAATTAAAAATGGCTAATGTGATAGCTGCTTAATAATATGTTTAATCTACTTTTAAAAATGTACATAGACTTTTGAAGTCTAACCACCTTTTTCTTTTTTTGGCTGTGCCCTACCGTATTTAAAAATTAAAATACGGTAGATTATGAGCATGGATCAGAACCTGCAGCTAAAGAAGAACCTGAGCAATAACTAGAAGAAGTTAGTTTACTTTTTATTTTTTTATATGAGAATGAGAGTTTTATTCTTAAGAACTTGTAACTTAAATATGATGTGATGTTTGTAAACTATTCTTTCATATTAATTATGGTTTCATATTTTGGATAATGAATGTTTAATTAGAATAATTGAAATTCCTTCCACCCATAGATCCATATAATATAAGGTAGTACTTAATGTTGAGTTAGAATCACCTAACTCAATATTAAATAATACCGTAGTACCCGTTGTTAGATTTTATATTTAATCTAATTATGAGGTGTTACACTTTCTGAAGTCCTACCTGGTTATCCTCCAGTTAGAGAAGTAGAGTTCGCAATTGAGTAAATCCCTGGAACCCAGCTACTATCGAATGTTTCATATCGCATGGCGCCAAAGGAGCTGCAAGAACTGAAGAAGCAACTTTAAGAGCAGCTAGAAAAAGATTTTATTTGACCGGGATCATATATTTGGGAAGCACCAATTTTATTCGTGAAAAAGAAGGATGGCTCGATACGGATGTGCATCAACTATAGGGAATTGAATAAAGTAACCATTAAGAACAAATACTCATTGCCGCGTATCGATGATCTATTTGATCAATTATTTGGAGCTAAAGTTTTTTCTAAAATTGACTTGCGATTAGGTTATCATCAGTTGCGAGTTAAGGATTCAGATGTTCAAAAGACTGCATTTAGAACGCTATGGACATTACAAATTTCTGGTGATGTCTTTTGGCTTATCAAATGCGCCATCTATTGTTATGGATTTAAGGCAACGCATATTAAAGGCGTATTTAGATAAATTTGTCATCGTCTTCATCGACAATATTCTGATATATTCAAGGAGCGAAGCAGATCATGAGAACCATCTGAGGTTAGTGTTTGAAGAGCTTAAAAACCACGAATTATATGCTAAATAATCTAAGTATGAATTCTGGTTTGACTCAGTTGCTTTCCAGGGTCATGTCGTAGACGCACATGGAATCAGAGTTGATCAAATAAAAATTTGCACTGTTTAGGATTGGTCACATCCAAAGTTTGTGACTAATATCAGAAGTCTTTTGGGTCTAGCAGGTTATTATAGAAAATTTATCAAGGCTTTTTGCATATAGCGTCTCCTCTCACAAAGTTGACTCAGAAGGCAGTGACATTCATCTGGAGTCCAGAATATGAGAATGCGTTCTAAGCATTAAAAGATGCTCTATCTTTTGCCTTAATATTGATCTTACATAAGGAAGGTATCAACTATCAAGTTTATACCGATGCATCTGAGATAGACTTGGGATGTGTACTGATGCATGAAGAAAAGGTTATAGCCTATGCATCCCATCAGTTAAAACCACACGAGAATAATTATTCCATTCATGATCTCGAATTAGTTGACATAGTTTTCACATTGAAGATTTGGCATCATTATTTGTATGGTATCCAATGTTCCATATTTACAGACCATCAGAGTTTAAAGTATATCTTCACCCAGTGTGAGCTTAACTGCCGTCAGCGAAGATGGCTCAAATTAATAAGTGACTATGATTTAAGCATTCATTACCATCCCAGTAAAGCAAATGTTGTGGCTGATGCTCTTAGGTCATCATGCTACACTTTCCTATATAATAGCATCAAGTTCATTAGAAGAAGAATTCAAAATGCTCAATATCAGTCTAGTTCGTGGTGCTATGCTAAGTGAACTGATATCTAAGAGTACCGTTGAACCAGTGTTTCACCACAATGTCTCCATCTCCCAAACAAAGGATGAAGACTATCTGAAATTTATAATAGAAATCGAAAGTGCTCATCGATTTGCCCTGCAATTATGCAGAAATGTAATATATCAAGAAGATCGTCTATGAATTCCCAAATCCATGCATCATGAGATTTTGGTGGAAGGCCACAATTCTGGTTACCAAGTACACCACCCTGGTAATATGAAGATATATAAATATTTGAAAAAATAATTTTGGTGGCCTGGAATAAAGAAAAGCATGGCTTAATTCATAGTAAAGTGTCACGCCTGCAATCAGGTCAAAGCAGAACATTAGAAGCCTGGAGGACTTCTGCATCCTTTGGTAGTTCCTGAATAGAAATGGTTTGATTTTTCTATGGACTTCATTATGCGTTTGCCTAAATCATGGTCTAGTGCTGATTCAATTTGGGTTATTGTCAATCGACTGACCAAATTGGCACCTTTTATTCCTCGGCGTCAGACCGATTATGTAGAGAAATTCACGAAGTTGTATATCAAAGAAATTGTCAGACTTCATAGGATTCCGAGGTCTATTGTATCTGATCGAGACAGCAGATTCACTTCTAAATTTTGACAAGTAGTGCATCAAGACTTGGGAACTATCCTAGCCATGAGCACCACTTTTCACCCTCAAACTGATGGTCAAATGGAACGAGTTTATCAGATTATTGAAGATCTTCATCTCTGTATTTTGGATTTTAGAGGTTTCTGGGAAGATCATATTCCCCTGATAGAATTTGCATATAATAATAGTTTTCAATCGAGTATTGGCATGACTCCAAATGAAGCATTATACGGTATAAAATATAGTACTCCCTTAGCATGATCTGAAACTGGCAGTGTTCAGTTATATAGTTCATAATTAGTCAAAAAGACAAATAAGAAAGTTCAATTAATTCAGCAATGAATTAAAGCAGCCTAGGATCGCCAGAGTAAATATCATGATGCTCATCATCATACTCTGGAATTCAATGTTGGAGACTTGACGCACCTTAAGGTCAATCCGATGAAAGGTGTATATCATTTTGGTGTAGCTGGGAAGCTAAGTCCTGCTACGTCAGATCATTTGAAGTTCTAGAGAAGATTGGTTTTGAAGCATATAGATTAAAGCTCCCTGAAGATTTCTCTGCAGTATATAATGTCTTCCACATCTTCTTACTACAGAGATATATTCGTAATCCTTCTCATCTAATTCAACTTATAGTAATTTCTTTTTAGCTGAATCTTTCCCATGCAAAGGAGCCTATAAAAATCTTAGCTCGTGATCAATAGCAGCTGAGAAATTGCTCTATCCCCTTGGTGAAAGGTTAGTGGAGGAATCGCTCTCTAGAAGAATCTACTTGGGAGAAAGAGGCTGATATGCAAAGAAAGTATCAAAGTTTCTTTGAAAATCCAGGTATCCATTAAATTCTGAATTTTGTTCTTAATTTTTTGTGCTTTTGCTTTTCTGTCTTAAGATAATGTCGATGGCGATATCATTCTTAAGTGGAGAAGTCTGTAACTATGGTGCCCCGCCCCCTGATTAGCAAGATTAGACCCAAGGGGTGTTGTGTCACTCTGGCAAATCCCTCACTTATCATTGGATTAAGTATGATCCACAATCCGCTAATATGGGGAGGATGTGCATATAATGAATATAAAGATCAGTCACTAAATCTAACATACATACAGAGTGAGGAAACAATAAGAAGTAAACATTACATCCATTCACCATACATCAAGTAAGAGTAATACTACAGATCAGCAAATAATAATGTGCAAAAAATAAACACAGTCACGAGTACCTGAATTATTACAATATTTTAATTAAAGTTTATGGAATGAAAGAAAAGCAACTCTCATCCTCACAAGAATATAAAAAGGCTACAGAAGATCTTCTGCTCCAAGTTGCTGCGCCTTCTCTATATAAGGCTCCTCCTCAAGCATTAGATCCTCAAACTGCTCAAGATCTGATATTATTGGTTTCACAATGCCAGGGCCCCAACTAATAAAAAGAAAATCTTTTTAGATAAAATGTCTAAGTACATTTTAGGCAGAAAATTTATTAAGCATTAATTAATATCATTATTTTACTCTAAATAAAATGAAACATCTATCTAACATGGGAGTAAGTAAGCATAAAATGAATATATGATAAGTTATAAATATATTATTTATAACTAAGTAAGAATTGAGGTAAAAGTACACCTCAAGTAAATTAAACAAGGTAGGGCATCTATATGTAATACAGTAATCAAAAGTATTGAAAGAAAAGTCTAAATATAAACATGCTAATGATCATATGATATATGTTGATTTAAAATAGTAATATGAAGGTGGTACATATAGTAAGCAGTAAAGTCTAGCATTCTATATATGTATCTACACAAGTGAGCAAGTAAGACAGGAAAAATATAGCTAATTGAAATAATATGCATCATCAACATAATAAAAAGTAAGCTGAAATTGAAAAGAATGTATAACTGTCATATCAGAAAAAATTGGCCAATCCAGCCCAATATATTTCCATAGCCTTTCTGGGCTATGGCAGACAGAAAGTCCCATAGCCTTTATGGGCTAAGGCATATAGAATAGAATGAAAGTACTGAAGAGGCAAAAAATACAATGCAAATATATTTTAATTATTTACTTTTATTTCTATGGACAATTTCATAAATAACTGAGGAATCACGTATGTCTGCAAGACTAAGTGGGTTTCAAGCTTAACACACAATTCTCAATAAGTAATGTTAAGCATACTAATCTCTCCTTACCCCTCCCTATTCATTAGAGTAATGTGCACCATAATCCACCATAAACTGAACCCAAATGCAAATATTTTCCTAATATTTTAAGTTTTTATTTTTATGCAACAATATTTTCTTATATGACATGTCTAAGAAAAATAAGCACAAAGTTCAAGGAATGTGTAGCATAAAATCAAATAGTAAGCAAGGGACTCTGTTAAGTATAGTAATATCATTTGTTTTCTAAGTTAAACCATTCTAGCTATTCTAAGTTACACAAATTCAGGATCTCTAATTCTTATTATTGAGTGTAATTTAAAAGTATATCCTTATAGGTAGCAAAATATTAGGACTAGTTAGGTCCTAATATGCTTAATCAATGCTGACTACAAGAAATCATCACGACCTAGTTGATGAGTTTAGACATTCTACTAAGCTAGAGATTATGGATTAAATACTACGAACTTAAGCTTAATCACATAATCTCAAAGGTAAGACTTAAGATCTAAGTTTAAATCTAAATGTGATCTAATGATTAAGGCAATTCATATTAAGTAAAATCAAACTTAATAGGATAAATCTCATATCCTGAATTCAAGATTGAAAGATAAAATAATCAAAATTAAACTGTAATATTCTAGAAACTAATAAAACCAAGGATTCATTCATTCAATAACCATGTTATTCAATGAATAAAATCAATCCTATGATCTAGCCCTAATCTTAGGAATAATCCTAATATGAGGTGTTGAATTTCCTAAGGAAAAGACTTAGATAAATTTTATGGATTTCATAAAATTTGATTGAAAAGCTGATTTGTGATATATGTTACTATATATGCATCTGAATATGTGGTGGGACTCACCTACCATGTGGCGGGCTATAACTAGCTATGGACTACACAGTGGGGCCCACAGCGCCACGTGGCAGCTTCGGAGAAGCCACGAGATGCAGGGTGGGCCCGTGGCTACGGCCAAAATCACTTCAGGGGGGCCCACATGTGACGCCTGCTGACCCGAGGTGAGGCCCACGCGCGATGCGCGGGTGTATCCGCGTGCGCTGACTAGCACCGCGAGGCCCACAGACTGTGTATGCAAACCCGGAACCCACAGGTCAGGGCCCGGGTTGATCTAACCCGGACCAAAGATCATTTCATCCTCTCGCGCGGACCTGAGGCAGGCGGCTAGGGCAGACCCTTCAGCGGCCTTCCCGGCGACGGAGCGGCTCGGCCCACACGGCCGAGGGTATGTCTTGGTGAGACCTACCCGACGGAACTAGGCCCGAGGCCAAAGGTGGTCGGAACTAAGAGCTAGACCTAACCCTAGTCGTCTAAGGTTCGGTGAGCGTGGGCTCTAACAGAAAGAACTTTGGATGCTTACCCAAATTGATCCGATCGAACTGCTTAAGCGATAATCGGGTCCGCTCGATGTTCAATCTAAGTTACGGAATAACCCTATGGATCGATACATAGCAATCATATTGACCGAGAGGAGGGATTGAGGAGTACCTTTACGAACGGCTGTCGATTGGGCTTACAGGATCGGCTCTCTGAATGCTCCAGCTAGCTTCAGACGATCTGTCCAAAGCGTGGAGTCCTCCTCACACCTTAGAAGAGGCGCCGACGGAGGCCTTGAGGTGCCGAGTGCAACGGTTGGGCTAGATGGGCGGCTACGATGAGTGCATGGAAGATGAAAGCTCGAGAGTCGTTCGATCTCGCCCGATCAAACGAATCCCTCGAAGCGGATCCGCGGTCCAGATTTGCTAAGGATATCGGGTCGGATCCGGTAGGCAGCGGGGATCTGACTCGTTAAGGGATTTAATAAATTATTTTAATTATTTTAATTAATTAATTTCTTATTTAATTTAAATAATTAAGTTAATTTCAGAAAAATCCCAAATATTCACCCCTAGCTAATTGTGGGGTGAGGAATGCAACGGTGAGGTCGGGTTTTCGATTCGATGAGTATTTTAATTTTCTAATTTTCAGGGTATTTAAATATTATTAAAATATTCGTCAAAATTTTGACGACTCCAGATTGACACAAAAATATCGTCCCTAGCTAATTTGGGGGCAATAAGCATAATGATAAAGTCTGATTTTCGATCTGAGGTCAATTTAGACAGGTCAAATTTTATAGTTTCTAGATTTTTGAAAAACTAAGATTTGATCCATTTAACTTCTGATTTAGACTAGGTCTTAGGGGATGACTCCTAATGATTTGATTAACACTTAAGATTAAGATTAGGACTGAGATTAGTCATAATTGACTAGAATAACAACTTGGGTTATTACACAATCATAAGTTGTTACCCTGTTTAATTCAATCAAGCATTAGTTCTAATTTCATTGCACTAAGAATGTCAATTTAAGCTAATCTTGAAATTTTGAGGTCAATTGGACCTCTCTAAGTCAATTTAGCCTATTGATCAGTATAGATACCCTAAGTTAGACCTAAAACATTTTGATATCAAAATTAAAATTTGATTGCATTTTGAATTCCTCACCCCCAAATTAGTTTGGGGTGAAAGTTTGGTAAAATTTGGAGGTCATTTAGACCCTAATTCAATTTAAATTTAAATGGTCTAATTGCATTCTAGGGTTTTTCACAATTCATATTTGTAAATATACCATCCAACAAATTTAACAGCTTGGGTCCGCTGCGTAAACCGCGAGCATTCCGCTGTGGAGCATGGGTCGTGCGATAGCGGAGCTCCGCGGTATCTAGCCGTCTACCCTAGTAATCCAATGGTTTGGATTCGGATCCGCGGAACTGCAGATTCACCATTTGATCACTACCCATGGATCCTACGGCACATATCCGATCGGATCTGACCGTTAGGATCCAGAGGAATGTAAAAATGGGGAACCCTTTTTTAGTATTTTCTCTCAGTTTTTATAGATCCTGAATAGTTCATTTAGCATTAGTGCAGCCACCCTTTCATCTCTTCAGGAATTAAATGAATTTAATTGCATATTCTTTTGTTCTCTTGAGAAGGAGGAGAATTCAATGTGTTTTGGTTTAATGGATGCTGTGGGAAGATAAATAATTTGAGATATTTGGAATTCCCTATACTGTTCTTAATGCTCTTTCCTGGCAGAAATTCTGATGGGCGCTACGGCGCGCTGCAGCTATTTTACTTTCAAATT
This sequence comes from Gastrodia elata, assembly GCA_016760335.1. NCBI lineage: Eukaryota > Viridiplantae > Streptophyta > Magnoliopsida > Asparagales > Orchidaceae > Gastrodia > Gastrodia elata. The sequence continues at coordinate 42,355,986 of CM028677.1, forward strand.
TTTGCTAAGTGAATATCTACTTAGGCATACGATAGCATCGAGCTCTTTGTCTTGTGTCCGCTGTGGCGCACTATGACGTCGAGCTCTCTATCTTGATCTTGCCTTGGTGCGCATAGCGCCAGTCTCTTTATTTTGTTTTGCTTGGGCACGCGGTAGCACCAGTGTCTCTATCTTAAGATTACTACGATGTGTAGTAGTGTGGAGCTCTCTGTCTTGTGCCACTAAAGTACGTTGCAGTGCACTGTGGTGTGCTGCAGCAGTTTTCTCCCATAATTTCAAATTTCGGGCCAAGTTTCAATTCAGCTGCTTTTTTGTCCTAAACACAGCAAAAACATATCAATGTATACATTTCTTACAAAAAAGTATTTGTTTTTATTAAATTAATTTACTATAAATCCTAGATTTAACATGCATATATATAGAACTAGCCTGATTCAGTCAGATATAAAATAGGTTAATTCATCCTGTAAATAATGATAGAGTTTTGGCCTTATCTTAGGTTAATAGATACGAATATTTTAGGATAAAGTTTTTCATTTTTAAAGTATATTATAAGTTGGGGATTGAACAGTTTAGTTTGAGAGGATAAACTATAAAAGGATTATGTCCCTTATCTTTGTACGCATTGATTAGTGTAGTTAAACAAACTAAATATTTCAAATTTCCTTTCATAGAAATATGCTAAACATGTATATGCATTCTTAGCATGTGGTAACTTAAGCTAATGTAAAAGTGTAGCTTGAATAATACTAACTTCAGTTAAGTAAATCTAAGTTAAGGCAAAGTATGTGCTTAAGTATTTAAAGTTATATGGCATCTGAAGAGGATGTGCATATTAAAAAATAGGTTAAATAGTTAAATAACAAAATGGGATGTTTACTTATGTTTTCTTTTGGTTTTTAGTATCTTAATGCATTTGGCATAAATTATATAAGCATAAGCATCAAGAATCATTTATGAACTATGGGATGTAACGTGCATCAAGATTGAGTAGTAACTACAGGATGCAGCGGGCATTAAGATATTTTATGATTTCTTTGGATGCTGTGTGGCATCAAATGTATATTTCAGCATAAATTTAATGGCATATTTAGATGCATATATAGTGACATATAACACAATTCTACTTTTAGTTTGTTGTAATTATTATTTCTTTTCAATTGATTTACTTTAAGTACTTTTATTTGGCTATAGCTTTTTTGCTTTTTTTTTTGTGTTTAGATTTATAGTTTCAATTTACTTCAGGTTTTAGTAATTTGATTTCTATTTTATTAAGTGTTAAGTAAATTCCCTTAAATATAAGAATATACTAAATACAGCCTAAAATGTATTTAAACTCATTGTCTAACAAGATTTTTTTTTTTTTTGGTTGAGGGCCCTGACATTTTGAAATCGATAATGTCAGGTCCTAAGTAGTTGGAGGAGCTAGAGAAATCTCAGGAGATTCAGGAGGAGCAAGAGGAGAATTAACCTGCATAACATTTACTTACTTGCTTAGTTTATTTTTTACTGTGAGATGAGTTACTTTCACCGATCATTTTATTTTAACTTATGATTTGTAATAATTAACTCTAGATGTATTTTCCTTAATTTTTAGAGATGAATATTTTCACATAGCTTCTGTGATAAATGTTATGGGTGAATGCTAAAGCTTCTGCACTCTATTATTTCTACTACTTATATATAGTATTGTGATATGATCCACAGGAGACTCATATGGAATACTCGTATACCTTAGATATTTCTTTATTACCCTTTATAAAGCCAATGTGTATAAGTACCTTAACTAATACTTATAAGAAGGATATTACACTTATCTTAAGAATTAGTACCCAACACTAGACCAGATTAGGGAAAGTTTAGCCTTCCTAAGTAATGTACCGTTTTGCTGCCAATTATGTTTTCTCTAAATCTTTCATGTTGCACACGGTGATGGAACGGGGCATTATAAGAATAATGAAGAATATAATCCATTAACTACTTTCATTCAAGTAGAGAAATATCCATAATTAAATTTAGATGCAAATAAAAATATATGATGTGGATCTAGAATTTGGATACCCAATAAATCTGAATTAAGAATTAAATTATTGAAGGAAGCTCATCATTCTAGATATTCTATTCATCTAGGAAATAATATGTATCAAGACATAAAGTCTCATTTTTGGTGACCAGTAATGAATAAGAATATATTTGAATTTGTATTAAAGTGTGAAGCTTATAATCTCATTAAAGCTAAACATCAAAAACCAAGAGAATTACTACAACCATTAGCTATTCCTTAATGGAAATGGGAAGATATTTTCATGGATTTTATAATTGGGATTCCTTGCACAAAATCAAATAATAATTCTATTTAGATAATTGTAGATAGACTTACAAAATCAACACACTTCTTACCCATAAGACAGTCAGATTCAGTGTACAAGCTAGTCAAAGTATATCTTAAGGAAATAGTGAAATTGCATAATGTTCTAAAAATTAATATTTCTGATCGAGATAGTCATTTAACCTCAAGATTTTGGAAAATGGCCTAGTAAGACATTGGTTCCCAGCTTTGTATGAGTACCGCATTTTATCTACAAATGGACAAGCAAACTGAAATAGTGAATCAAACTTTAGAAGATCTTCATTTATATATTTTAGACTTTGGAAGAAATTGGGATAATCATCTTCCATTAATTGAATTTTCATACAATAATAGTTTTCAAACAAATATTTGAATGGCTCCTTATGAAACCCTTTGTGGAAGAAGGTGTATAACTCTACTTTCTTGGAATATTATTGTAGAAAATAAGATATTGAGATCAAATTTAATTCTTCAAGCTACAGAGAAAATTAAGTTAATTCAACATCAAATGAAAGTAGCTCAAGATAGACAAAAACAATACTTTGATGCTAGTCATGGCATGTAGAATTTTTTGTTGGAGATTTTATATATCTGAAAGTTAACTTGTTTAGAAGAGTTTCAAGATTTTGAATTTCTGAAAAGTTAAGCCCAAGATACATCGATCCTTTTGAAGTTTTGAAGCGAGTTGGCCAAGTAACATATCAAATCAAGTCTCCATCGCACCTAAGCCTAATGCATTATGTATTCTATATCTCGTCACTAAGAAGATGTTTATCAGAACAAACTATGAGAGTTGAAGTGGAAGAAATTAATTTACAGCCAAACATTAGCTACATAATTGAACCAGAAGAAAATTTAAATTGAGATGTAAGAAAATTGCCAAATAAATCCATTCCCATGGTAAAAGTTTAATGAAAGATTTGTTGAAAGGAAGAAGCTATATGGGAGGAAGAATACATCATAATAAAATCATACCCTCAACTATTTTCTAGTAAGTAATTTATAAGCTTGTTAATATTACTAAAATTTTAGATTGATGTTGGGACGACATCCTTTTCAAGTTAGAGAGAATGTAAAATATCAAATTTTTAATTGAATTTTTTATTTATTTATTACTATTTTATTTTAAGCAAATCACACAATAAAGTGCTAAAATAAAATTATAAAATTATTAAGCATATCTTTAGAGAATTTTTGGTAACATTTGGGGAATTTTTTCATTATCGAATCTTCCATGGTTATTTTAACATATTTATTTAATTATAAAATTAAGATATTTAAGTTAATCTCCAAATCAAAATTAGAGTTCACCATTGAATTTCTCACCCCCAAATTAGCAAAAGGTGAAGTTTTAGGAATTTTTATAAGTCAGCGAATTTTCCTGAATATGTTAATATATTTAAATAATAAAAAAATAAGTATAATTAATTTGATCTCAGAATTAAAATCTAACTTTATTTTTGAGTTCCTCCCCCAAAATTTACTAGAGATGAATTTTTGAGATTTTTTGAAGCTCATTTAATATTTAATTTGGGATAATTAAACTATATTAAATTATTAATTAATAGAAAAAATTTCTCGTGCACGACGCATGCTCTACACGCAAGCGTGCAGCCACACAAGCTCATGTGTATGGGCTAGACCACCACTTTATGCCCCATTATAACCCCATTTGGAACCTAAATCTCGGTTCCATCAGCGGGATTTTGATGTTTGGAGCTTATATCCCTCATTTGGACCTTCGAGACCACCAACCAAACCATAAAAGGTACCTCTTTTCTTCATTTAAGCCTGAATTAGGACATTATAATTTTTTGAGTTAGAGGTAAAATTAGGAAATGTATTTAGTACCAATCAAAAGTTATTGAAAAGATTTTTTCTTTTATATGGCATACCTCATGAGGAGCTCTATATATGAAGAATTTTGATGTCCTTGGTCTCCCTATTTCGTATCTCATAGATTCACTATTCATATGAACATTAATTATTATTCATATGAATAGTAATTTTTGGAAAATTTAAATTAAATTAATTAAATTATAATTTCTTCGATGCTTCATATCTTTGTAATCACAACTCCAATTATATTGATGTTATATCTCAAAGTGCTTAAAAAATTATAATGATTAATATTATGTTATTAGTTTTTTATTTAGTGATTAGTTTCACTAATTATCTTTTTAACTAATTAACATCTTAACCATAAATATTGTTAATATCATAACTTAGTCAACTCACATCTAAATATAATGATCCAATATACCATTTTGATTAAAAATCTATAAGGCACACTAATTTACAAAAATATTTAGGTTTTTATCATTAGTTTCTTTAATTATGCTTAATCACTTAGAAAATGGATTGGTGAAAATCAAACTCAATCATTAGCCAAATTTTAGGTTTTAGGTCTATGATCACTCACTAAATAGAGAAGAGCAAGATTGTGAAGTTAAAATTATTTTTTTGTAATTAATTTTACTAATCACTCACTAATCAGCACAAACTTTAATTAAGGCTTAGATTAATTAATTGAAGTTCTAAATTAACTTATTTAATATCATTGTACTGAGTGTGCTATAGGGAACTCATAGATGTTGGTTTTTCTTGATTTAGATATCAATTAGTAAAAATGAGTTTTTGACTCCTCCCATAATTACCTATTTTAGGGCTTTTTCTTAATTAGCTCATAACTAAACCATTTGACCTCTGAATATTAGCAAACTTATTATTTATGAGCTCCTTAGACTGCATAGAACTTAAGTATATCATAAAATTTAGGTTTCTCTAATTAGTTTTGTTAATCAACCCTTAATGAGCCTAAATTATAATTTAAGTTCATTAGCCTTAAACCTTAGCCAAATTGGGTGTTTTTAGTGTCAATATTTATATTAGATAATAAGGGACCGTTTCACATTAAAATAATTCAATTTGGAACATTAAATCCTTAAGTCATATTTTAGACCCTTAGTAAGGAGCATTTTGGTGATTTTGGTCAAATGTTAGCCTAAGTAAAATTTAATCATCCCAATCTATACTTTATATTTAAAATCAGTAAACTTAATATTTAAAATCAACTTAAGATTATTTATACTATTAATTTGTCTTTAAGACCTAAAATACTGATTTTACTTTGATTAACCTAAGTGTTGAAATGTGGTTTATGAAAATTCACATTTCCTTCATCCTTATAATCATTATCTTATCAAATTAGAATTTATATAATTAAATTCCATTTAAATTTGGAAATTTTATTTAAGGTAAGCTTTTTTATTGATTTTTATAACTTTCTTAAGTGATTGAATCCTTTTAGATCTTATTGAATAACATAAGTGTCAATTAGAAACCTACATAGTGTACTATTTCAGTCAATTTAACACAGTGAATAGATCCCTTAGGTCTACAAATAACTCATTTTGACTAAGCACTAATATTTTACTTTATTATCAATTTTTTTTAAAGATAACCTTAAGATTTAATTAAATGAATATTAGTACTATTAAATTATAAAATATCAAGTTGATGAATTAAATTAATTTTTGACACATTAAATCAAGTGAATTATTATGTTTTATCAATAAGTTAGGTACATAGATCTATTTTTAAGTTTTACTTCATTGTATTTATTTTGAGCTTATTTCTATTTGAATCATGATTGATGCCTTTTTGGTACACTTATTGCTTATAAAATTACAAATTATTATCATAAGTTATGTGACAAAAAGATGAAATGTATCATTATGTGTGGTGTTTATCTTTAAAAGAAGGAAAGTAACACTGAGAATCTGCACAGACTGGGCATGCTAGTAATCCTGGGTGATATAAGAAGGGATTTAGTCATTTAGGAAGTGGGCAAATCTGGAAGAAAAATACATTAAAATATGAGAAAATGCTAATAAACTACTGACTGGTAGTTGTAAAACTTCCTAAAGGCTATGCCTATGGGTTTACCCATTTGGGCTCAGGGGTCTTCGAACTCAAATTTTTGTTACATATGACTTTTGGTAAGATTTATTTTATGCTTTTATATATATTTAACTCAAATTTAACTTGCATGGAAAAATTGGCAACATTCAAAAAATATTTATGTTTTCTTGCTTTTGATGCACTTTTAATATTGATTTAACCTAGTATATGATGCTAAAAAGTAACTCATAGAAAAATCTATGTACTCCTACCATATTGGTAATTGTTGCTAAATTCTTAGGTTTTAATAATTGAACATAAGAAGATCAACTTAAGTAAAGAAAATGCTTGAATTAAAATGAGTTGGAGATGAATATTTTATTTTAACTTTTGATGTATTAATAAATAAATTATGTAATGTATGTGTATGGATCTGGATGAATAATTATGGGTTTATTTTTATTTTACTTTAATATTTGATATTTTAATTATGAATTATTTCTTAAAAATTCTCAAACTTGATTTCTCGATCGCCATATGTTGGATCCTGAAACAAGCTTGATGCAGACAAGTTCGGCTATAGATTCCGGGACAATCAAAATCAGAAGGTTATCAGAAGTAGAGATGACACTTTCAATGAAAGTGAGATTTGCAAGAACTGTTTTAGAATCATGATTGATTTCAAGATTCCTTCAGATAATGATCCCTGACACATGGAAGTTGATGACAGCATTGAGCCAGAGTAGAGTGTACAAGAATATTATCAGGAGGGTGTTGAAAAAATTAAATCACAAACACCCATTTTGTGGAGATCCATAATAGTCAATAGACTGCCATAGAGGTACTCTCATTTTTTATTTTATCTATTACTAATGCATGGTGGTGAACCAAAAAGGTTTGAACAGGCACTTCAAGTAGATAATTGAATCAAGTAGGAGGCTGCCATAAATAATGAAATGACATCACTCATGTTGAATGGGATATGGGAGTTAGTAGAACTACAATCTGGAAAGAAGGCTCTTCAGAATAAGTGAGTTTATCGATTGAAGGAAGAATTGGATGAGAGCAAATGCTACACTATGAGTCTTATAATAAAAAGGGCTTTCTATAGTGGTAAGGAGTTGAATACAGTGAGATCGTTGCTCTAGTTGTGAAGATGATTTCTATCAGAGTAGTGCTAAATATTATTGTAGTTGAAAATTTTCACTTGGAGCAAATGAATGTATAGACTATGTTTCTTCATGAAGAGTTGGAAGAGGTATTATACATACAACAACTGGAAAGGTACAAAGCTCAAGAGAAGGGTAAATTAGAGCTTGTGTACAAACTCAAAAAGAGCCTCTATGGATTGAGAGAGGTGCTTATGCAATGGTACAAGAGATTCTATAAGTTTATGTCATAAATAAAGTATGGAAGATGTTAACCAGATCACTATTGTAATATTAAATAATATAAGTCCTCCTATATCATTCTTTAGCTATACATGGATTATATCTTGATTGCAGGATCATATATAGAGGAGATTAAGATGCTAAAGAAGCAAATGTCAAGGGAATTTAACATGAAAGCCTTGGGGTCAGCTAAGCATATTCTTAGAATGAGAATCAACAAAAATAGAAGTGCATGAATTCTAAAGTTGTATCTAAATGAATATGTTGAAAAGGTGCTAAAAAGAGTCAACATGAGTGAGGCAAAATTAATGGGCACTCCTCTAGCAAGTTACTTAAACTTATCAAGGGATCAGATATTTAAGACTAAATAGGAGAAGGAATACATACAGAAGGTTCCTTATGCTTCAATGGTTGGGAGCTTGATGTACGCGATGGTCTGCATAAGATTAGATATTAAACATGCAGTGGGAGTGGTTAGTAGATTCATGGGAAATCTAGGGAAGCACTATTAGGATGTGGTCAAATGAATTTTGAGGTATTTGAAAGGTACTATGGGCAAAGCACTTTACTTTGGTAGGTCTGACATTACTCTACAAGGCTTTGTAGATTCAAATCTTACATGATAAGTTGATAGCTGGAGGAGCACTATCATATGTGTGTTCACATTGGGAAGTATAGCGGTGAGTTGGATCTCTAGGCTACAATACATTATTGCTCTATCCACCATGAAGGCTGAGTACTTCGTCATCACTGAGGCGAGTATGAAGATGGTTTGGTTGAAGAGCCTTATAGCATAATTGGGCAAGGAATAGAAGGATGTGAAGCTCTACAATGCTAGTATGAGTGTGATTCACCTTGTAAAGAATGCAACATTTCATACCAGGATGAAGCATATATAGCTTTGGCACTAATTCATCAAGACACTTTGAAAGAAGGTCAACTTGGATTGGAGAAGATTCATACTTCTAAGAATCCCGCTGATATGTTCACAAAAACTATAACATTAGAGAAACTAAATCTATGTGGTACTTCAGTTTGCCTCGGCATGTGAAGAGAGGGGGTGAGCCACATCACGTTCTTGATAAAGATAAAAGAAGATAATGAAGATTTAAGGTTGAATAAAGGATAATCCCAATAAGTCTTTAAGTGAGAGATTATTGGGATGTGGAGACCATTTAGATCATTATGAAAGTATTAATTGAGCTCTGATGGGCTTCTAAGAAGTCCCAGGGTATTCTGGGATAAGTCAAAAAAAGTTTGGGTGCTGCAGTGCGCCCCAGCACGTAGTGTAGAATTTCTACTGAGAGCCTGCTGCTGTAGCGCACCGTGGAATGCTATTATGCACTGTAGCATGCCATGGCGCCTTATTGCTGAGATTGGGGAGCTATAGTGCTCCCTAGAGCTTTGTAGACCATGATTGGGTGTTGTGGCGTACCGTAGTGCCTGCCAGTAACTTGTTTCGGGTTTAGACTCTACCCAAGTATTTTAGGAGATATTTTGAACCTCTTGGGGCTCAAATAGAGTATGAGTATATAAGAGAACATAATGGAGATATTTCTTATGTTGAAGATCAATCATAATTAGGTTGTGGTTGCTACTATTCTTCTTCAACCTAGAGTGAGAGCTCGCGTTCCTTGGAGAAGAAGAAGTCGATCTAAAGGCTAAGTAAACGATAAATCCTTCTTATTCTTGTGAAAGTGAAGCTCTCTATAACTTTGTAATCATCTTATTCATAGTGAAAATTTTATGTGGTGTGGCTCCATGAGTTTTTCCATTATTGAGTTTTCTACATAAAAGATCTTATGTTTGGATGATTGTGGTTCATGCTGTGTTTGTGTAACACCCCATCCCATCACCGCGAGCAAATGGTTTAGCTTAAAGAAAAATAATTGGCGGTAGATTAGTGTGTTACTCGGGAGGGAAACTGAACCTCCTCGAGTACACCTGTTGTGCACAAAGAGCTGCTAAGACTCAACCTCAAGAGAAGAGGGTTGAGTACTAATCCTTAAGATAAGTATAATACCCTTATCTTAAGTATTTGATAGGGTACTCATGTATTTTGGATTACAAATGAGGGTAAGATTCAAGTTACATGAATACTAGCATTTTATGTATATCCTTATCACATTACAATACTAAGTATAAGTATGAATAAATACAGAGTGCAGAAGCTAAAACATACATCCAGAAATATTCATCATAGGAGCTAAGTAAAGTATTCATCTAAAACAAAAAATCCAGAGTTATTACAACTATTTATTAAATAAAAATATATAGAATAGTCTAAATACTGAACTGCAAAAAATAAATATGGAAAATAAAGGCTGATAGAGAGTTCTCTAATATTCCATGAACTCCTCCAAAATCTCTTGTAAAGGCTTCTAATTTGGCTCCACAAGTTGTTCTGGATCTAGCAAATTGCCAAATCTCAAAAATACCACGTGTTAAATAATAAGTCTAATACATAGAAAATACTATAATAGTTATAATTATCCACTATTTAGCATTTAAATAATTTAAGTAAGATTGTAGGAAAGACAATAAAATAGTTGAAAGCTAAAATAGTACAAATCTAAAAGTAAGATAAAATTGAAATTATAAACTAACTATTGAAATGTAAAAAAACAATAAGTGAACTGAAACTGCAACTAATTGCTGAAATGCAGGGAAAATAGTAAACAATCTGAAATTGAATAAATAATGATTTAAAATTGTGTTGTATGCCATTGAATTCATAACTATGCATCTGAATATACCACAAAAATATATGCCATTGATATGCTGACTTGATGTTATATGACACTCCGCAGATCCTAGGTGAGCTCATTCGCTTCGATAACAGAGTCCTTATGTGAGCTCATTCGCTCGTCTAATGCTGACATGACTTATGCATTTCATGATATGCCAAGACTTTTATGACAATATACGTTAAATTATCAAAATCTAAAAATCAATACAATATTAAGTGATGATTCCATTTATCTCTATTGTGCATAATTCATCTAAATGAATTCTGACTCCTAATTCTAATCCATTGAATGGAATTAACTAAGGTTGATCTTAAACTCATCAACTAAAGAGGTTGTATATATATAGTTAGTGTGTTTCTGAGTAAGGTGACTTAACACTTAGTTTGTCTAACTGCACTTATTGAAATGCATGATGATAAGAGGTATGGCCCGGTCACAGTTTATTCTCTCAAACTAAGTTGTTAAATACCCTAATTACAAACATACTTTTAGTGTCCTAAGAAAGGTAACTTGAAATACTTAGTTTGTTTAACTTCACTTATCAAAACTCGTGACGATAAGGGGCATGACCCTATCACATTTTATTCTCTCAAACTAAGTATTCAATCCCCTACTTGTAACACTTTTGTACTTGGGATATTTATCCTGAACTGAACTATACTTATCTAATTACCTAAGATAAAATTGAGACTCTAATATTCTATTCAAGGTAAATCAACCAACTCTATTTCTTACTGAAATAATTCAGTTCTATAGATATACACTATCACCTCCAACTGATAGTTCTACTGATTTTAACAATGCTATTTAATAATCAAGGAATGTCAAATTAATGGATCCATTCTCCATTATGGTGAATCCTATACAAAGGTTCCAAAAATTTAACTTAAAAGTTACTCAATTTAGGATACTACCACAAGAAAATAACCTCAATCTAGATCATTAGGTTATCCTACCACAAGGTTCTAGGACCAAGTATATAAGGTTAAAAAGGTGAAACTAAACTCCTACCTCAAGATTAGAGAATAGGTCCTTCCTACCTCAATAACTCATATATTCATAAGGCTTAGCAAATATTGAATTATTAACACTAGATCATAATCTTAAGGATCTAGCACTAAAATGTACAAATTATAATATAAGATCTAAGATTTATATTATGCTTTCAATTCTTAACTCATTAAACTAAATTACACAAATCAAATGGGTAACCCATCTGATCCCAACCTATACTATAATTATGAGATAAAATCATATAATTTATTAAGAATTGATCATTTTGTAAATCAATAATATTTTATGATTTATTTCATGCTAAGAGTCTTACTTAGAAGAAAATCAAAGATTTAAAGATATATGATCAGATGATCAATCACATATATTAATTATAGATCTTAATACTTTTATTTTAATGAATTAAGATCATTGTCAAATTAGTACGTATTATTAAAATCATGCAAGTCTTTTAATAGTTCAAATTAAGTATTTTATTTAAGGTGATTAAGGTTTTAGACCTTAATATAATCAAGATAGAATACAATCCCTAACTTAACAAAACCAAGATCAATTATTGAGTTAATGATCAATGACAAAATCAGTAAGTTATTTATGCATTATTGATGTCAATTCAAGTTAAAGGTTATATTAATTAACTTAATCAATAGTTAATATGCTTAGGGTTTAAGATTAAAAATTATCAAATCAATTATTTAAAATGTCCAAATTAGGGTTTGAGTTCTCAAACATGCATACTGATATTATTAAAGAATATAAATATTTAATTAAGCAAAATATAAAGTAATCAAGGCTAATCAAACCCTAAATTAAGCCAAAAATGATTGGCACTTAATTACAAATTTAACCATTCAAAATCGATGAAACTTAATAAATATATTCTACTTATCTATGTGAACAATCAGAGACTTAGTTTGCTAACTTTGGTTAAATGCAAATACTAAGTTTTACTGATTATGCATTTCTAAGATTATGGCATAATTATTAAAATAATAATAAAAAAATTATTTCATCTAGCACATGAATTCTATAAAGCATAAGAAGCATAATGGAACTTGAATCATGCAATTTGGTTAAGTATTCAAGCTAATCCATCCAAATCAAGTTTTGGAGTAATAAGGAAAAATTAGAAAATCCAACCACAAATATTTTTATATATTATTATTCCTCATGATTTTTTGAACCAAATGGTATATAATTTCATATAATTTTGATGAGTGGATTAAAAGTTATTCAATTAATTTAATTTGTATTTTTCTAATTATTCCATTTGATTTTTCTTAAGGAAAAAAATTACTAAATGGTTTTAATATTTATTAAACTGGTCTCAGCCCAATATCAAAGCACGCGGGTTGGCCGGGCCCGAGCGATCCAACACTGTCGCACCATGTGGGCCACGGGCCGACCTGACCCGCACAGTGGCTTCGTCTCTAACCTTTCTTACCAACGAATGAAGAATTTGGGTTAGGACTCATAGCCCAATTGCTAGGTACCCTGACCACGCCACGACCCCAATTTGATCCCTACATGATCAGTGGGTCAAGATGCATCGATCACACCTATTAGCCTATTGAGAGGAGGCTGGGATCTCCCGGGCCTTACCTACCAGAGGCTTCCATTATGGAGCTACTGTGGGGAGTCAATTCTCCCCACAGAGTCCATGATTCCTCTAGGGCTCGATCCCTACACCTTCAGGGAGGTGCAATGGATCGAACCCCTAAAGTTGCTGGGTCTAGTGCGTACTGGATCGTTAGGTCGTTACTCGGACCCACCCTCCCTAAGGAACATTAGCCCGATCGATCGATTCAATCGATTGAAACTAACTTAGACCTTAATAATGCATGCATTGAGTTCACCTAGCCTAGGAAAACAATCACAAAGCAAGAGGGAAGGAGTGTTGAGCTTAATCGGCTCTTCACAGCAATTAGGGTACCTGGTGCAATCGGAAGAACGAGCTGGCAATGTAGAGGGCGATACAGGGACTTAATTGAGCTTTAAATGAGAGTTAGGGGTTCTGAACACCAAGACTCGCCCACTATCAGTGGTACACAAGCACTGTAACACCAGGGAGAGCATGAACAGACCCGCAATGGCAAATTGAGGAAGAATTTGAATTGGACTCAATTAGCTAATAACGAGTTCTATGAGGGAGACCTGAGGCTATTTATAGCCTCAAGGAGGAACTAAGGTGTAGTGGAGTGGGCTGGGGATGCCCAAGAGCTCGGGTCATGGTTGAGCTCCCATTTCCATTAATGGGGAAGACCGGGACACGGGGCTTGATCGGGAGGTTAGACTGAGAGTGGAAGGGTCCTAACGACCTACTGAGGTGGACGCGCGAGTGGGAGATAGGCGTGGTAGCTAGCGGTACGGGGAATCTCCACTGTCAATAGTGGGGTGCTCTCAGGACGATGATCCATAGTGCGGGTGCATCGTGGGATGTCTGATCTATCTATCAGATAGACACGACGTCCCAGATCAAATGGATCCTAACGATCAATCGCGGGAGCGATTCGGGCCATAAGATCCATAGAGATATCAGACGGCAGGACTCCGCTGTCATAGCCGTATGATCAGTGGAATCGACGGATATGGAACAGCAGGGCTCCACTGTCACGTGACTCAAGCTCCACAGCGGATCGATCACGATCCGCAAAGCAGATCCCGGAAGGGTAAATTTGTTATGGGTATAAATGCAAATTCAAAATGTTAGGAATCCTTTTATGCAATTTTCCTAATTTAATTTAAATTCAATTATGGCCTAAATGACCTCCAAAATTTACTAAATTTTGGGGTGAGAAATTTAAAAATACAATCAGAATTTTTATTGGAAATCAAAATATTTTAGCTATTATTTAGGGTATCTAATTTGATAAAAATGCCCATTTGACCTAGAGAGGTTTGATTGACCCCAAATTTTTAAGATTAGCTTATAATGACATATTGAATGCAATGAAACTATAATTAAAGCATGATTATGCTTATAATTAGCTAAGTAACAACCTATGGTTGCTACAGTTTGTGCTGTGATCCTATTTTGTCTGTGCTTGGTTATATTTGTCTATTGTTTGGTAACAATCAATATAACCCCTGTCCTCGAGCTTAAAAATGCTTCCACCGCGAGCTCATAAAAATAACGAGCCTGGAGCACGAGGATGCGTGCAAGTCTCCTAAAGAAGTTTAGGCCGATGCTATTAACACAATAATATATTTGATCAACCGTGGACCCTTTGTACCCCTAAATGAAGGGTTTCTTTGTACCCTTTGTACTCCAAAATAATCACCTCAAGATATTTGGTTGTTCATCATATGTGTATGTTGATGTAAGATCCATGGGCAAGCTTGATATAAAGGTCATCAAATATACATTTGTTGGATATGACACATGCGAGTTTGGCTATAGGTTTTGGGACAATCAGAGCCAGAAAATTATCAAAAGCAGAAATGACACTTTTAATGAAAGTGAGATGTACAAGAATTATTTTGGAGTCAAGACTAATTCTAAGGTGCTTCAGATAGTGAGCCTCAGCACATAAAATTTGATGATAGTATTGAGCTAGGGGAGCATGTATAAGAAGATGCTCATGAGGATGTTGACAGATTGAACCGCAAACACATATGTTGTGGAGATCTATAAGAGTCACTAGACTACCATAAAGGTACTTTCTTTTTTGTTTTATCTACTACTAACATATGGTGGTGAACCAGAAAGATTTGAAGAAGTGCTTCAAGTGGATGATTCTAGCAAGTGGGAGGCTGCCATAAATGATGAAATGACATCACTCATATCAAATGGGACATGGGAGTTAGGTGTACTACTAGTTGGAAAGAAGATCCTTCATAATAAATGGGTTTACCGACTGATGGAAGAACCGGTTGAGAGCAAATGCTACAAAGCTAGGTTTACAGTAAAGGGCTTTCAGTAGTGACACAGAGTTAAATACAATTAAATCTTTGTTCTAGTTGATAAAATGACTACCATCAAGGTAGTGCTAAATATCATCATAATTAAATATTTGCACTTTGAGCAAATGGATGTAAAGACCATGTTTATTGAATGAGAGATGAAAGTGGAATTAATATGCAACAATCACAAGGGTACAAAGCTCAAGAAAAAGGTAAAGTAGAGCTTATGTGCAAGCTTAAGAAGAGCTTATATGGCTTAAAATAGATGCCTAGGCAATGGTGTAGAAGATTTGATAGGTTCATATTAAAAACTGGGTACAAGAGGTGCCAAGCAGATTATTGCTACTATATGAAGTAATGTAAGTCCTCCTATATCATCCTTTTGTTGTACATGGATGAAGAGGAGAAGGAATACATGAAGAAGGTTTCATATGCTTCAGCGGTTGGGAGTTTGATGTACGTGATGATATACATGAGAACGGATATTACACATGTAGTGAGAGTGGTTAATAGATTCATGGGTAATCCAGGGAAGCACCACTAGGAAGCAATTATGGATTTTGAGGCATTTGAAAGGTAAAGTGGGAAAAGCACTTTGCTTTAGTAGATCTAATATTACTTTATAGTTCTTTGAAGATTTAGACCTTGCAGGAGATGTTCATAACCAAAGGAGCACTACTAAATATGTGTACACATTAGGAAGTGCCTTATTGTAGTGCCCCGCCCCGTCGCCGTGTGCAAAGAGGTAAAAATCATAATTCGGCGGCAGAGCGGTGCGCCACTCTGGGAGGAACAACCTGTCTCCTCGAATAGTTGAAAACCACCAAACTTATCTGAAGGGCTGCTAACTCAACCTCAAGGAGGGTTGAGAGCTAATACTTAAGATAAAAGTAGTATCCTTATCCTAAGTATTAGATAAATATATACATTGGATTTAGAATATAATAAAAATCCAATATATGTATAAGAGATCAGCATTTTCAGTTATACTAATCACATCACAATACTAAGTATAAGTAGTATATAACAGAGTGCAGAAGCTTAAAGTAAACATCCAGAACATTCATCACAGAAGTTGTATGAAAACATTCATCTCAGAAAAGAAAAGAAAATACATCCAGAGTTATTACAAACATTTTACTGAAATATTGAAATAAAACGAAGTACTAAACTAAAAATACTAAGCAGAAAGTAAAACTGAAGAAGAGTCTACTAGTACTCCACAAGCTCCTCCTGAACCTTTTGGGTATCCCTCTAACCTAGCTCAATATACTGCTCAGGATCTAGCAAATTGTCAGATCCAAAAAGTACCCCGTGTTAGACAATAAGTTTTAGTTATTCATTTAACATTTATACAATGTAATTAAATCTACAGAAATACTGTAAATATAACTAAAAGTATAAAATTGTATAAAAATGTACAAAACTGAAGTAAAATAAGGCAAAGCTGAACTATAAACTGAAATACTAAAAAATAAACCAAAACAGTACTGAATTTGAACTGAATAATCATATGTAAAATTATGTTGTATGTCACTAAAAATGTGCATCTAAATATGCTACAACACTGTAAACTACTAATATGCAACCATAATATCACTGAATTTCTATGAGTAGTACAGCCCAATGTATACATACATCCAATTGGAAATACTACTTACTGATGGTGCCGATACATCCTGAAATTTCTCAGTCAATGTATGCAACATTTCGTAACCCATAAATCAGCACTGATACTCATACATCATTCTGATACTCACACGTCGTGCTTATGCTCATGCTCATGCTTCTAAACTACATGAGATAAATTCAAAAATCCAGAAAATGCTTTAAAATCTGATAATGAATTCTAAGTCTCCATTATGCATAATCCTGCTAAAAGGATTCTGACTCCTAGATTCTAATTTGATAATTGGCTAAAGTTGAGAGTTTACTTAAAAATCATTAGCTGTGGAGATTGTATACACATATTTAGCATGTTTGCAAGAAAGGTAGATTTAACCCTTAGCTTGTTTAAACTGTATTTATCGAAGTGCACTACGATAGGAGGCAGAACCCAGTCACAGTTTACATCTCAAGCTAAGCCTATTAAATGCCTTAATTACAAGCATACTTAGTGGTCTATGCAAAGTGACTTAAGATACTTAATTTTCTTAAACTGCACTTATCGAAGCGCACTACGATAGGATGCGGAACTTGGTCGTAATTTACATATCAAACTAAGGATCTTATTCACTAATTGTAACATTCTTAGTCTTAGAGGATTTACTCTAACGGGACAGTATTCGTCGAATTCCTCAGGATAGTACCTGATCATAAGTCCGCATTAGAGTGAATCAACCAATCCTGAATACTACTAAAATAATCCAGTAATATGGGTATACCCTACTATACCTAACCAATAATCTGAGTTCAGAAGGTTCTATTTAATCAACAAGGATTTATCAAATTTATTAATTCTTACTCTAAGTAGGTGTATCCTACACAAGGCTCCAAGGATGTGATTAAATGATCACTCAACATAGGTTGCTACAGTAAGAAATGAGCCACATTCTAAGTACTCTATGCGATTCCTACCATAAGGTATCAAGTTCAACTTCTAAAGTTATAAAGGATCAACTAGGTTTCAACCTCAATAAGTTACAAAAGTCCTTCCTACATCAATGTATCATTAGTTAAGGTCTTTAATTATTTTAGCAACGATCCTATAGCAAGATCCTTAAGATCTCACTTTTCTACTTCTTAAGATTTACTTGCTATACTTAGGTTAAGGTGACTAGATCAGATGATTAAAATTCATTTGAACATTTCTTATTCTACAATCTAGGATAAAATAAAGATCTTATTAGAGTTAGATCATTGCATAAATCATTACAATTTTATTTCCATCTTATGCTAATTATCTTATATAAGAGAAAATCAAAGATCTAAAGTTTAGATTCAGATGGTTCAATCACACATATTCAATGTTAACCATAGCACTTCTAATTCAACATGTTAAGATCAATATTAAATCATGTGCATTATTGGAATAATATCAATTGAATTATCTTACAATCAAGTTAATTAATTAAGTGATTAAGATTTAGATCTTAATCAAGACAAACTAAGGTTTAACCCCTAACCTTTCTATCATTAAGACCAATGTTAATTTAAAGGTCAATGATAAATCAATATATTATTAGTATATTATTGATGTCACACTTTAGGTTTGGATTAAGTATTATCTACTTAATCAAGTTATCATGATTCTTCTGTTCAAGTTTAGTTTACATATCAAGATGTCCCATTTAAATATTAAAGTTCTCTAACATACATCCTAAAATCATAAAAATATAAAATATAAGGTAATTAAGGCTAATCAAATTCTAAAATTAAACCAAAGAGAGTATCATTTAATCACAAATTCAAAAGACTTAAGTTTCATGCCATTTGGTTGTTAAACTATACATAATTAATACAAGTAATTAAGGTTCTAATACTTATTCTTTGGCATAACACATATTTAAGATCCATAGTAGATATGAGGGCTAATTTAAAAGTGATAAGTTTCAAATTTAACTTTCATATAAAATTTATGCAATATTCAATTTTAGCTAAAACTGGGAAATTTAGTGTCACTACGGTTCTAGGGACCTTAAAATACGAAAATAGGGAAGTTTTGACAATTTCAGCCAAAACTGGGCAATTTTTCAAGAAATTCTGGACATTTTGCAAGTTTGGGTGCTCCAGCGCGCGGTAGCGCTTTTCGCACGGCAGCGCTGCGGCCCGCTGAGGCGCGCTATTGGGCGCAGCAGCGGTTCAATTTGCAAAATTACTATTTAAATAGTGAAATACTGATTTTTCCTAAGATTTTCATGAAATACTGCTGCAGCTCGCTGCAATGCGCTACAGCGCGCTGCAGCGATCAACTTTGCGGTTTTACTGTTCAAATAGTTTTATTAATGTTTTTATATGTTCTACCAAAATACCGTTGCAGCGGCCTATTTCGCAAATTCGGGCGCTGCAGCGCCAGATGGCGATTTCACCAGGATGAAAACTATAAGACCTATTTTCAAGCTCAATTACTTTCAATCCAGAGTATTTCATGAGCAGTGCCATATATCAATGGAAAGGTCTTTCCGATACCTTTCCATCGATACCAAAATCGACACAAATTGAGCATCCTAGCTATATGAAAAATATGAATAAAGGACAAGGTATGCATAACATAAAAAAATAGAGCATTAAATTTAATCTCTTTGAGAGCTGTAATGGCTTGCATACTAAAACATAGATGTCTAGAGATGCAATAAGCATAATATCAAAATTAACTGGACAAGGAGAGGAGCAAAGTGGTACCTTTAGCCTTGTGATAGAAGGAGGAAGAGGGAACCTTTGCATTTCTCCAAAGCTTTAGAGGTGAGCTGAACCTCTTCTTTCTTTTCAACACAAGGGAACAATGGAGGAGAAGGTGAGAAAATTTTTAGCAAGCAAGAGAGGAAGGGCTAAGCTCTCCATTTAAAGGAGGAGAGGGGGAGGGAGGCTTCATCATGGCTAGAGAGGCTAAGTGAGGGGAGAGGTACGCCCTCTCCCATCAAGTATGGGAGGGAGAAATGGGAAGCATGGGTCAGTCGAATGAAGGGGAAGGTGGCTAGCCAACTAGGAGAGAGAGTGGGAGAATTGCTTATTAAGGATAAAATAATTACTTAATTATTTTCCTTAATTATTTAAAAATCCCTATTTTTGAAACTCACTCCGAAAATTCCCAAAATTTCACCCCTAGCTAATTTGGGAGTGAGGAATTCAATGGCGAAGTCGAAATTTGATTCTGACGATTATTTAATTATGCAAATTTTTGGGGTATTTAATTATATTAAAATATTAACGAAAAATTTGACGACTTCTAAACGCGTCCAAAATATCACCCCTAGCTAATTTGGGGGTGACGATCGCAATGGTGAAGTCAGATTTTAATTTTGAGGTCAAAATAAATACCTTAATTTTCTAATTAATTAATTATTAAAATAATCCAAAATATTGGATTGAACTCCGAATTGCTCCAAGCCTTCAAGGTTTGGATCTAACGACTGGATGAATTAAATTAAGATATAGTTAAGCTAAAATCAAGCTGGGTAACAACCTTGGGTTGTTACACTTATCCACCACGGAAGTTGAGTACGTCACCATCACTGCGGCGAGTAAGGTGATGATTTGGTTGAAGTACTTAATAACATAATTGGACAATGAACAGAATGGTGTGAAGCTCTACAGTAATAGTATGAGCATGATTCACCTCGCAAAGAATGTTGTAATTCATGCCAGGATAAAGCATACATAGCTTCGGTACAATTTCCTTAGGACATTGTTGGAAGAAAGTCAACTAGCATTGGAGAAGATTCACACTTTGAATAATACCGCTGGCATGTTTACGAAGGCTATAATAATGGAGAAACTGAAGCTATGTAATGCTTCAGTTATCCTCAATATGTGATGAGGGGATGAGGGTGAGACACACCACGTTCTCTATAAAAATAAAAGAAGATAATGAAGATCCAATATTGAACAAAGGATGATTGTAATAGGTCTCCAAGTGGAATATTATTAGTGTGTAAAGACTAATTTGATCATCCATGGAGGTGCCAATAAAGCTCTGATGAGTTTCCAGGAGATCCCGGGGTGTTCCATGATATGTTAGGGGCAATTCGGGCGCTTTAGCGTGCCCTGATGCACCTTACAGTCATTGCAGTCGAGGGTCAGGCGCCAATGTTCTTCGTGGCACTTGGGAATCAAGTGTCAGGCGCTACGACGTGCTGTGGCACCCATCGGAGCATCCGGGCCCACTGTGTCGCCCCATGGTTCGAAACTATGGCGCCCATGTGCGCTGTGACTCGTCGTGGTTCAACACTAGGGTTCCCAAGTGTGCAATGGCACCCCATGGTTTGAAACTAAGGCGTTCGATGAGCCATGGCACCCGCAGAAGCCCTATTACTAATTTTGGCAATCCCATAAGTATTTATAGGGTCATTTGGGGTCCATGTAAAGCCTAAGTATTCTTAGGGTCATTTGGGGTCCATGTAAAGCCTAAGTATTTAAGGAAATATATGGGAATGCTGTCTTATTGTGATCAACATAATTTGACTGTGTGGCTGTTGTTGATCTCTTTCAATCTAGAGTGAGAGCAGGAGATTTTTGGAGGAGAAGAAGTTGATCGGGAGGTTTTGTAAGCGGTAAATCATTCTTGTTCTTGTGAAAATGAAGCTCTGAATAACTATGTAATCTTCTTGTTTGTAGTTGATTTTTATGTGTGGCGTGGCTCCGTGATTTTTCATATCATTGGTTTTACTTCTTTTTGTTCTTGGATTTATAATTTGTTTGTTGCTTGGTAACTCCAACGGTATCTCATCCGATAACGCTTCTGTGCACTAACAAAAAGTACATATTTTATTATAAATCTTAGTCATCAATACTTTTTGAGTAAACTGGAAGCAAAATAATATTTTTCTTAACTAAATACTCTTAATGACAAATGACAAAATATTTTGACTCAAAATTAAGAAAATTATAACTCATAACATATAACTTGAAATAACATATTATTATATATTTTTGTCATACATCAAAACTCTTATAAATTATATCAAAATCTTTCTTTGATATTAATATCCAATTTTATTTAAGTGTCCCAAGCATTTACAATAATGAAAATTAATCCATTAATTGTACTTTCTTAAGATACAATTATTTAATATAAAACTATATCTTTCAACCTTAATTTCTATTACGATTATCCTTTAAATTCTTATATAAAATGATACCCTAGTCATTCTAATATGATTCTTACCATGTACTAAAATTTATAGCCTGAACTATAATTATTTTGCTTTCTCTCATCCACTTTATCTTTTGTGGGTATACATTATTAATCCACATATCATAATATCTTTAAACTCAAAAATTTGCAAATGAGAGTGTCAATATATTAACTACTTTATTTTAATTTGATATCATTGAATTGCTTACTTAATCGCGCTTGTCCATAATGCAAGAATCATTGCTTACTTAACACTACACCTGCACACTTTTTACATAACTTCAAGAGATCACAGATTTTTAAGAGATTTACATTATGAGAAAATTTAGCACAAAGTTATGCTAGTTGTGACTACTTAATATAACCCTTACTTTTCTCATTGGAGACTTAGGAACCGATAATAATATTATCAGCTACCTAACCCAATACGCATTTTCAACAATTATGATACACCACTCTTCTACCAACACAAAAATAATAAAAAATCTTTATGCTCATTTAGGAAGATAATATTTTCACATTGAAGACAATCCTTATCATGCTTGCAATATATATTTCCTCCCCATCTCATACATTTTCTCTTAAAAACATGGAACCACTCACCTTTTTAGAATATATATTCAATTCCTTCTCATTAGCTTTCATCTTTCTCAACACAAATACTTGTAAATTAGTTCAAAACACACATGATTAATTACAAATCATGCATCATCCCTATGGCGTTTTCAACAAATCTTGCCATGGCTCCACTGCAAAATCCCACACTCATCATTTTGTAGGCACACCATAATACTTCCTGAGTCAATCAATTGATCTCAATCGAGCTACAGTAAAACAATTACTTTGATACCTCAAAAGCTATTTCTTACCATGACTTGCTAAAAACCATTGGCTCAAACAACCTTCCTATTTATAATGATGTAAATTAAGTAAGATGTGTTGATGAATACAAAAACACAATAATATATTTAATGTTTTGTCATTGAATTCAAATTTCTGCCAACCTTGCAACCGCACATGATGTAACAATGGCAATGCTATGCATCAGGCTCACAATTCGACTTTCCACAATAAGAAAACATATTCATGTTAAGCTACTTCATTCATGATCTCATATACTACTTTACATTCTAGCAACATACTAACTTGCTAATGCACTTAATAAACCATAATCACACAAACAGCTCCACTAACTTAATAAACAAATATGCTTTCATTTGTGCTACATTATAGGATTCCAAAGAACAAACCCATCCCATCAATCTGTCATTCCACCTAAGATAATAGCCATTCGATTCCAATTTAACTGTATATATATATATTGACACATGCACACACACAAGCACTAGACAAACTATTATCAAAAGAACAAATACACTTTTGGCCTTGCAACCTTCACAAAAACTAAGCCTAAATGGCTCAAGCCCTATCAATTTAGGATTCCAAAAATTAAGAGAAAGTATTAAGAAAATGATGAAAAAAAATTATAAAACGCACACGCAAATAGTTTGCACCAATCAGAATTTACCATTTATTAAAATTTATATCACTATAGCAATTCTCTTTTCTGAATGAGAAATACCTGTGAATAATAAACTCTTAAAAATATCTATTAAGTTAGATAATTTATTTACTCTTAAGTATTCGTAGTGGTTTTAAGAAAAGCAAGGATGGATAACTCAATACCCAAATGCCCAAATATATTTATAGCCAATACATAGCAGCAAAAACGTACTTACTATTTGTTAAATTAATCCCTATGAGCGTATGGAACATTTACTTGTGCACTACTAACCTTCTGCACAGAAGCTGAACTCATCAGTAAGCAATTCATTCAGCCTATATCCTAAGCTACCTCATTAACAGCCTAGGCTCAATTGATTCCCACCATACAGTTTTCATTTAAGCCCAAAGCCAGCCCAATTGTCCTTTTTTGCCCAAAAATACTAAAAGCACATAATTTTTCTTCTGAACACTGCCTCTCAACTAGGCACAAACAAAACAGCAGCAGTTCACAGCCAATGTTTTACATTAAACCCCAACTTTACTCGGAATTTTGCGAAATCACCTCGCCGAATTTAAGGAAGAGTTGAGCATCTGACGAGCTCTGCAAGGCAGCACTAGCCAGTACAGATGCATTCTTGAGCGAAGCATACTCATCAATGTAGCTTGGCAAAGACGACTGCTTTGCCGGCAGCGGCAGGCTAGGCGCAATGAGGCAGCTCAGCACACGAGCCACCTCGTGCATGTTCGGCCGGTCTGAGGGCTGCTTCTTTGTGCAGAGGAGCGCCAGCTGGAACACTTTCTTCACTGCGCCGAGATCGCTACACGTTGCACTAATGTCCGGATCAACGGTCTCCATTACTGCATCGTTTGCAGCCTTCGCCAATATCTGTTTTCCATAAAAGAAAGAATTTTTATTACATTTTATAGAGCTTTGGTACAGAATTAGTGGCATTCAGATGAATAAAGTATAAGTCAAAACAATCAATCTTTTGAAACCAACAAATTTAATAATCAGTTGCCTTGTTGTGCTCTGCTGCAATGGAAAAGAATACTGTAACAGACTGAAAGTGCTCGATTTTGATGTGGCTAAAAATCATTTCAGAGAATCAGGACAGGTGGGCCTGAGATTACACAGGCTTGTTTTTATTACAAAATGAGCAATAATTTTGCTCACATGCACCTGTCATGATGAATAGTCAACATCTAGCAGCCAGACCTTATCATTCTCAAGAAAGGAATATAGGAATTAAAAAATGAGACTTTTTTATCAAGACTGATGGGATTACCATCTGGTGAAGATTGCATTCATCGTCCACTGCCTTCTTCCCGGTG
The DNA here is from genome assembly GCA_016760335.1 of Gastrodia elata. NCBI lineage: Eukaryota > Viridiplantae > Streptophyta > Magnoliopsida > Asparagales > Orchidaceae > Gastrodia > Gastrodia elata. The sequence goes on from CM028677.1 coordinate 42,380,928, forward strand.
AGGAGCTCGAGAAGAACGATCCCATAGCTATAAACGTCAGATTTCTCGTTAAGACGGGAAGTCCTCGCGTACTCAGGATCAATGTATCCAATAGTTCCCATCACATAGGTCGAAGTGTGCGCCTTGCCAACGCACAAGCTCTTCGCTATGCCGAAATCAGTGAGATGAGGCTCGAAATCCCGGTCTAAAAGAATGTTTGAAGACTTGACATCCCTGTGAATGATTCTTGGGTTGCAATCATGGTGAAGATAAGCCAATCCTTGGGCTGCCCCGAAGGCTATTCGTAGCCGAGTTTCCCAGTCTAGTTTTTTCTTAATGGAGGATCCATGGAGAACGTCCCAAAGGCTTCCATTCTCCATGTAGTCATAAAAGAGGAGGTTACCGAAGGGCGACAAAGAATATCCTTGGAGGCTGACTAAATTCCGGTGCTTGATGCTTCCTATCGTCTCCAATTCGGTCTCAAACTCCTTCACTGATTGTGGGTGGTGAGAGTAGAGCCTCTTTATAGCCACCGGCCTGCAGTTCTTAAGCACGCACTTGTAGACTGTGCTTGAAGCACCGTTTCCAATTATGTACTTTTCGCTCAAGTTCTCGGTCATCCTCATGACATCATCGTAGAGATGGAGTGCCATGTTCATATGTAGGATCACCAGTTTCGGCGAAACATTGGAAACTGAAACAAGAAGAATTGTTTTAACTCTATATAGTAGCAAGCAGATTTCCTCCTTATGCTTTTTAAATAATATTTTTATATTGAGGAACACTGTTGTTCATCATTCTAGAAAAAAATACATGAATTCAACTTATAAGACAATTTTAAAGCTTGAAAAAAATGATTTAGAAACAGCATTAGTTTACCCAATGCCACAACGCTAAAGGTTCTGAGTGAAAATTGGGTTTAAATATCAGTTAATATTGAGCCAAATTTTGTGAGTTTGTCTCCAATTTGGTTCACTCCTAATAAACAGTATCTTTTACCCTGTTTGAGGAAAGTATAAGAATGGTTCTCTCACAATATCTCCTTATGATGAGTGAGCTCTTGGTGCATGATTTTTGTGTGTTAAAAGTTCCCATTTAAGAAGTTTTGATAGTTAATGCAATAATGTGCTCTCACATGAAAGAAGACTGTTGAGACATGGAAAGTGATTAACGCCAACATCTTAATAAATGAAAACAGTGATTGGAAATAGCACTAGTTAGCATGCACCCATAAGCTTAAGCTTCTAGCCCAACGAATGCGTTCGCATTCCCCATTTAATCCACTCCTAACAATTACAAAATTAAACAAATAAATACAAAATTGTGAAATTTATACAGCAGTTGCCTAAGCAGATCCATTCAAAAAGTATGCTTAATAGTGAAAGATAAGTGAGTTTGCCTCCCTAAATTGTATGATGTAGAATAAATATGTAATAGCCTTAGAAAAACTACCTGGTTTGTGAATGGGACTATCAGAATATGATGGTGGATTATGTGGTTTGCATGCCGCAAACAAAATCACAAGGAGGATGACGAAACCTCCAAAGGCAATTCCCAATATCGCAACTTTGGAAATTGCATCTGCATTCAGAATGGAAATTGTGTAAAGCAGAAATTGAGTGTGATTAGCATGAATAAGCAAATCATAATGAAAAAAATACCATCATATATATTATGGATTAGCTTACTTTTCTCTGGTGATTGGGATGTATGGCATTGTGAACCAAGCCAATAACCACACAGACCAGGATTGCCTATGAAGCTGTAAACATGACAACACTTTCAATAGAAAGGATATACAACAACAAGAGTTATTTGCAAAAGTTTGAATGGTAATGCTTTTATATATATATATATATATATAGTCTCTTAAATCTACTGCATTTTCAAATTTAGCAAAACAAAAGAATACAAAAGATATATATAATATAACTAACTGATTGAGCACACTTTCAGAGCCATTATGAAACTTCTCCAACTTCTCATGTCTTGGCACAAGTGGGTGTTATTTTTATAAAATATCAAGACTTAGTTGTTTAGATGGAAACAAAATTTGGGGGCAACTTGAGAACTAGTAAATTTTAACTCTTATAGAATTTATCAACAACTACAACAACCACGTCTTGCAAACCCCTCCCTAAATTTCAAGTAGAGAGATCATTTTTAATGATTTATTCTTATGTTTTTTTTTTGCCTTCTTTTTTCTATTTTAACATAGACAAAATTTATATATTCAACTTTTCTAACAAGGGCATCCAATAGCCTACACTTTATCAGCCTGAACCATCTAAAGAAAACATTCACTAATCATATCCATTATTGGAACTTCTTCAGCTTTGCTAAAAATGAACTCATTTCTCATTTTATCCTTTCATGTATATACTCACTCATCCACCCTTAGTATCATCTATGTAACACTTACTTTATTAGTAAGTTTCTTCTTTGTTCACCATTGTTCAACCACAATATAACATAGACGATTGTGGAGTTGTTCTATTATATTTTTCTATACAGAACACTCTATAAGCGCTTCCCCATTTCAATCAGCTAGCTTGGCTTATAATAATTACATTGCTCTCTATTTCATTATTATTTTGAATAATTGAACAAAGTTATTTAAATCTCTCGCTCTTCTTGATCACATGGTCCTCAATTGTAATGATCTCAAGATTATCGATTCTATTAAGACTTACTTCATATTATTGCGATGAAACCTTTAAGTTACTAAAATAATCCTACAACTCTAACAACTACAGTTTTTCCTTGATTCTATCCTTAATATTCATAATTTAAAAAAATAACATATGCAAATAGCATGCACCAAGGAATTTCCTCTAAAATATGTTCAATAAGAACATCCATAATTTAAACAAAAAAAATATGGATTGACAACAATGCTTGATGTAATCCAATAATAATAAAATAATCATTAGACAAGCCACTTTGTGGTCAAACACATGCTACATTCTTATTATGCATATCTTTAATAGCAATCAATATATGCCACATTCCTTTTTCCTACAAAGCTCTTCAAACTATTGGTGGTATTTTATCACAAGCCTTTTCAAAATTAAAAAAATAAATGAAGATATTTTTTCTCTAAATTTCTCTATCAAATCTCTTATTAAATGTATTGCTTCCATAGTAGATCTAACTATATCATAAAACAAAACTAATTTTGTGAAATTGGAGTATCAAAATCTTCTTAGAAGTGTTAAATTTTTAAAACTATGTTGAAACTGTAGAAGATTCAGCAGACAAAAGTGTATACAATTGTCTTTTCATTCATATCTAAAAGGTGAGAATTCAATACATGTAATTAATTGATGAAGGATGTCACAGTGAAACGAGCTGCGTAACGGGTGGGTGCGCCATGGGAGTTTGTTTTACGCTTGTAGGTTCATTTGTAACCGAGAATGTTTTGACCGATAGAAGAACGAACTGGTATCCAAGTTCCTTGTTGTTGGAGGGCATTGAATTCGATAGACATGGCTTCATACCATGTTGGAGATTTGACGACGGTGGTGTAACAAGTTAGTGTGGTGTGATGGAAATGAGATAGGTTGAGAATGTGACGTGGTTTTAGATTACCGGATTTGAATCGGAGTCATTGGGCGAGTTTTGGTGGGTGGGACGTGATTGTGTGAGGGTGGAATAGTTTCGGTTGGAGTAGGTGAGTTGATAATCTGACTAAGGGGTGTGATATGGGATGTTGAAGTGGAGGAATTGGGAGTTGGGATGGGGGAGATAGAGGCTAGTATTAGGAGAAAAAAAGTGGGATGGGGTGTATTTGAGGTAGAGATGGGGTTGTCATGTTTGATTGTGGGGAGAGAATGAAAAGGGGAAACTATTTTCTAGGAAACGAAGATTTTGTGTAGGAGTTATAGGAGTTTTAGCCTTTTTGAGTGCAAGAATATCCAATAAAGACACATTGGACAAAATTGAAAGAAAGCTTAGTGAGTTGTGTGGAAAAGAATAATGGAAAGCAAGAGCAGCCGAATGTACAAAAAGTGTAGTTGGGAGGATATTGACAGAGTAATTAGAAAGGAAATATATTTTTAGTGGTGGGAGAGGGGAGGCAATGAGATAAGTGGTTGTGAGAAGAACTTTTGGCCATAGAAATTGTGGAATATAAGCAGTATGTAGTAGTGATCGTATAGTTTCTATTAAGTGACAATGTTTACGCATTGCCAAACCACTTTGTTTTAGAGTATGTGCCATGTAGCGTGTAGAATATGATGTCTTCGTGTAGAATATGATGTCTTCGGGGTCATGAGTGGATGATGTGGAAGGATGGAAGTAGAAATTACTGAGGATAGTGCAGCAGCAAGGTTCTAATCAATTAGCATCCTTAGATGATATGAAGGGTTGGTTATAGCGGATCCACAAGTGTAATGAATGAATTGATCTGGAGTGGGGTATGAGAATCTAAAAGTCCGAAGAACTCTTTTGCATTAAATAATTTTCCAATTTGGGCCGCCATAGAGGATAATTGTCTGCGATGAAAGGGGTGGGTGGTGGAACATTTTTCACGTTGCTCGTGAGGAATTTCAGCTAAGTGGGGATTGGGGTCGTTATTGCATTTTGATTGGTTTGCAATTCGATCGTCACAAGTGGAGAAGTCCATCAATTGGGTATGATTGAAATGCGATTAAGCTATTCTCTCAGATACCATGTAGAAGATATAGGAGAAGAAAGTGCATACAATTTTGTCTTTTCATTTTTATCTAGCTGGTGAGCTTTTAGTTATAACTACAATGAAAGAGGAACCGTCTTGTGCGGTTGAGAGGAACCGCCTTGCGCGATTGTGAAAACCACATGCGGTCACCAACGATTGCTGAGGAGCCACTTTGTGCAGTTGAGTGGAACCGCCTTGGGCGGTTGTAGAAATCGCATGTGGTTGGTGAGGAAGGCGGTTGTAGAAATCGCATGCGGTTGGTGAGGAACCGCTGACGTTCAATAGTGGAAGCAGTGAGAGAAACATAGATGCAAAATATGGTCAAATTGTGACAAACTTTTTTAGATGATTTCAGAATTTAAAAACCCAAGAGAATATAATAAAATGATTAATTAACATGAACACGTGAACAAGGGATTTAAGGTCAAAATCAATGAAATTCAGATTTATTACATACTACGATTTAAAAACAACATATAAACTATTTTTCATTTTATGACTTGTTGCAAGTTAAATCCAGTAAAAATAGTACAAACAGAAAGATTAAAAATCTCTGTTAAAAACCTGCCCAAAAATAATAAATGCAATAAAAAAAAAAGAAAAGACAGCTTTGGGATGAGAATCGGGAAAAGTTATTGAGGTTCTTTACTAACCTTTGGGATGAGAATCGGGAAAAGTTATTGGAAGTTGGGACAACTCCAACCAAATTGTTGCAGGAAACATTACTGTCCATATTATACAAATGATTATATTTGTTACAGGGAACTTGGAAACAATCGTAACTATCAACAATGAAGAACTTACAGTACAGAAAGGCTGAGACAATTGGATAGGAACGACATATCACCAGACAAATTGTTGTTTTCTAATCTCCTGAGCCAACAATTTAAACAGTTCCCTCAACGAATCTCCAATTCCATCATTCACTTAAGCAAGCATAGAACCACAGAAAGAATATACTTACAATAGCATCAGATTTTGAAGCAATCCAAATTCCTGAGGAATCAAACCAGAGAGAAGATTGCTCGATAAATCACTGCATTTTCAATTCACAAGTTTTGATTTATTATTGGGTTAGTAGTAGTCATGGAACTATCTTTTATTTGATTTTGGATCAATACAACAATGCACAAAAAAATAGCTGCAAAATTACTTACATCTCCATGATGCTCCTCAGGTTTCCAAACTCAGGCGGTATGTAGCCAATAAGAAGATTGTTGCTCATGTTTCTGGAAATAAAAAAAGAAAGATAAAAAAAAATTAAGACATCATGAGGAAAAGAGAATGAGGCAAGGTAATTTGTTAATTATGGCAGAACTTACAGCTTAAGAAGATGTTCAAGATCACCGATGGAAGAGGGAATGGGCCCATTTATCTGATTTGATGACAAGTCACTGTATAACATAAACCACATCAGAAAGTTGATTGACCGGAACTATCAGTGTGATGAAATAAGAAACCAGCAATGGATTAGTAATTACAGTGTATCCAAGTTCCCAATCCTTGATAGTTCAATAGGAATTGAACCATTGAGGTTGTTTGCAGATAGATTTCTGTCAGCCACAAGTTGACATTCAATTACACCAAGGCATACACAATGTCAGAGTATTTCAAAGGGATTATATGTACAAATTAATTGTTAAATCGCGAGGAGTTGAAGAACAGCAAACAAACAACAAACAGCAAAGAAGCACGACCGTGGAATCACGAATTTGAGACATACATCAAACAATGAAAAAATGATTGATCCTAATGACGTCGGTTTTGCATATACAAATGTGTCAATGAAAAGAATGAACTCACAAATAAGTCATGCTCTCAAGATTTTTAAAGGAACGTGGGATGGTACCATTTAACTTGTTACCCCGTGCATTCCTATAATCACGAAAAAACCTAAATTGAGAATACCTGACAACCAAAAAAGACTGCAAAGTATACATTTATGCTTACAAGCTATTCAGATTCACACAAGAGCTTAAGTTATCAGGAATTGGACCTTCGAGACGATTGTTTGCAATGTTCCTGATTCAAAAAGTTGCATTTTGAATATGATAAATTCTAAAGTATGCCAAGATAGAAAGAAATAAGCTCATGGATTAAAAATAATAGATGCTGTTGTGCAAAAACATACAGATCAAACAAGTCAGTTAGCTTCCCAAGTTCAGGTGGAATGCGGCCTATAAGCTGATTATCATTCAATTCCCTGCGTTTTCAAAATTTCAATGACTGAGAATAAATTCAATTTTTAAAAAAATGGGACCTAAGATTTAGATTTATTACTCACAAGTAATGTAGTCTTGTCATGTTACCAAGCTCAGGTGGAATAGACCCAGACAGTTTGTTTCCCTGCAAATAACTGAATATTTACAGTAAAGCAGGTCAAAAGTATCAAAACACAAAATCACTACATATAATAGTAGAATAGGCTGTTTGGTTTGTTGCCTGATCTCAAAAGATATGATAAACAATACGAATACAATGCCAAATATGCACTAATTTGATATCAAACAAAAAATACTGCATGTAAACACATTTTTTGATTGATTAAGTTTGGTTACCATTTTCAAAATAATCAATATGAAATTGTGAAATACTATACCATTTCATATACTATTCACTACTTTTGCTAAATTATTTCAAATAAAAAAAGAGTATAGAAAAAATAGTACAATGATGATGAAAAAAAGTAATTAACGAAGTGAAAAAATTAAAAAATCAAATCACCAAGTCAAAAATAGGTTTCACTTTTTTTTTTTATTTGCTCAGTTTTCAGGATTTCTTTGCTTAGAAATATAATGAACATATTATGCCAAAAGTTACAAAAAAAAAAACACAATCATTTACTTCTATGAAGCTGCAACTAAAGAGATTCTATTTTTTTAACAATCTTATAGATATTTCGCAAGTATTTCAGTATATGTTAATTGAAATTTAAGCAAAATACAGTGCTTCGAAAAGATCATGAACCTACAGCTTCTCTGTATATGTTAAGTTGCCCAATATAGGAGGAATTGGTCCACTTAGAAGATTACAACTCAGATCGCTGCACAGGAAGATTAAACAAATATAAATACAAAGACACAATATAATAAAAACTTGAATAGAGATTCTGGATGCTATCCAAAGATATTGAAAGAAAATTATGAATTTGTTTTGCTGGAATATTAACAAGTTAAACAAAATGATATTCATAATCCAAATTATTAAAATTCTCTAGATGTCTCTCAAAATCAGATGATCTATAGAACACTTTTAAATATAAAAAAAACTGAATCAAACCATAAAGAAAAATTACAAATAACATTAACATTTTAATGACAATGATATCCAAATTTTGAAGAAACAAACAATACCCAATATACCCATATTCAAGAAATCAAACACTAGAACAAGAAAAACACTTGAAAATTAATGAAGGTCAGCTAATTATTTGACTTACAGAACTGCAAGAGCTTGCATTAGCCCAATCACAGTAGGAATGGGTCCTGTAAATTTGTTATTTTGCAATGATCTGGCATACATAAGAACAAAGAACAAAAAGATCATATATTTACTAAAATAACAGTAAACAGAATAAAAATATAGAAAAAAGGAAACATTGCAAGTACTGCCACATACAAAGTAGCCACTTGCAAAAAGCCAATGTTGAAGGGAATTTCTCCAGTGAAACGATTGTAAGATAAATCCCTGCCAATAGAATATATCTTAAGAAATGCTTTTTGTGTCACAACCAATCATATTTGATTCCCAAGAAAACCAGAATACTTACAAAACTTGAAAACTTGTACAGTTACCGATACTTTCGGGAATGCTCCCAGTTAAGCTGTTATTCTTGGCATCACTGAGTTGAAACAAATAAATAAAAATTCTCTCAAACTTCACATAAGTTCAAAGATTTCTTTTCATTAAACACTTACAAGTACCACAACCCAGTCAACTGACACATATCAGGAGAAAGGGTTCCTTCCAAATTGTTCCCCCTCAGACCCCTAAAATAAAAATCAATATGACATTAAACAATATATATACATGTGTAGATATATTTGTAGGCATATAAGATAAAAACTAACAGGTATTGCAAAACTTCATTCCAATAAATTAGCCTGGGAATCTCGCCACTCAAGTTGTTCTGAGCCAGATCCCTGCAACAATAACTATATTTCTTGGCCGTTTTTTCAATTTTATTAGCTTATAAAAACCTTGACAAAAAGAAAAATAAACATACAGAATTTTCAAATTGGGAATTTGGGAAAGAGTTGATGGGATGGGCCCCATCAATAGATTGTTCTTCAAAACCCTGAAAATTACTAGAGATCAAAGATGAATATCACAAATATTACCAGCAGAAAATTTAGTTCATGAAACTCACAAGTTCTCCAATTTCTTTAATTTTGATATAGAGAATGGTATGTCTCCTTGGAAGTTATTTGATGATAAATCCCTAAAGTGCACAACAAATTTTCAGGGCATTCAGAACTGAAACCCACTTGGTGAAGTTCCATTTATAATGATTGAACTCAAAAGTATAAGAGCACATGTCCTCACGCATCCCCTCATAGATTCTTAAATAACTCATTTAAAAGTAGTATAATCTTGCTCTTATACTCACAATGTCTTCAAAGAAGAGCAATCCCCAATCTCATCGGGAATTTGACCGGACAGGCGGTTGGATTTCAAATCACTATCCAACAAAGAATAGGAAAAATATCTCAGCTTAAAAACACATCACCCACAAAAGCAGTATAAACTTTAAGCTTTGAGAATAAGAATGAAAATATACATTGAGACAAGGCTCTTAAGATTCCCTATCGCTGATGATATCTCTCCATCAAGATTTGAACCAGAAAGATTGCTGCGTTTTAAGACAGGAAAGATAAATCACATCCAGTAACAATACTGCAAACATATTATGTAACAATATACAATTTCTCAAGTAAAAAATGATTCTCACAGTGAAATGACAGCGAAATTTATGGGGTCACAAGTAACCCCTTTCCAAGAACAATAATTTGAGGAAGTGGCATTAGTCCAATCATATAGGATATCATCAGCCTTGCCAAAGGATTTCTTGATTTCTAACAGTGTTGATCCTGGAAAAGAAAATCTTAATTAATCATCCAAAGCTTCTTAGAGAATAAAATTTCACAGCTCATTAATATATACGAAGAAAATATTTATTAATGTATAAATTATATATATATATATAGAATTCACTTCCAATTAAACATATAAACATCCCTCTTGAATGCATTCAAGTGTTTCAAGAGTTTTGAGACACGTTTGGGCAGCTGTTGGCGGGCACGCGTATTTCATCTTTCGAAAAAATGCCTCTTACTAGCCAAAATGGCTAGGGCGTTCCTAGAGGAGCTCAACTAAGCACACCAGCAAGTCACCATGTAGTGCTTCATCTGGTGCCTCCAATCAATTTGTGTCCCAACTTTTGTCTCACCAAAGCACTCGAGGCTCCACTATGCAACTAAATCTCCTACTTGGAGACAGTGTGATGCTTCTTCTTCCACTATTTCCCTCATAGCTTAAGAAGGCATATTGCTCGCCCTACCTTCTTATTTTCACTTTCTATGGGCCACTTTGGAAGAGGTCTCTGAGTAGTTAATACCTTCATGAATGCCTTATACCTCCACTTCGCCTTGCGGCATCTGCTACACGCAGACTTCCTTATCACCCACCCACTTCTAAAAAATCATTTTCCCCCTAGTGCGTAACTCCTTCAAACTTTTTTCTTAATTTATTATAGATGATTGGACCTTGTCACCCTTTGCTTGTTCCCTCGAGCTTTGCGCACATCATGTTTTGAAATATGTTTTGGGCTTCACAATTGATGCTTGAGGCACAGCTTGCACCTCTTCAACTTTCTGAGGCTCTTCAATCTTTGCACGCTAAAGACTCCTCTTCAACATTTTGTAAGATGTCGCTTCTATACCCCATTGTGTAGCCACCATTTAACCTCTTGTGTACTTCAGGATGTCCACCATGAATGTTGTCGTGTATCCAGCTCATGCTAACTGGCCAACAAGTATCAAGTTCCTCTTCTGGCTAAGAGCATATCGAGCATCATCCTATATCCACCTGGTCCTATTTAACAGTGTAATGTCCATGTCTTGTCACCCTGCGATGCTACAAGCATTGTCATTTCCAAGGATCAAGCTATCTACTAGTGTAAGATTTTGAACACACCTTTGCTTAGGGTCACATGGCATGATGCTTCAAAGTCCACCACCCAAGACAATCTTATCTAGGGTTAGAATCAATGCATCATCGAGATTGACGATTATGATATCTAATGTATCATCTTGCTCTTGATTTGTGCCTCTAATTCACTAGGGGTTTACACAATCCTTCATGAGATCTTTATCCCGACAATTCTAGCACTCAGCCTTTACCCTCAACTTCTCTCTTCTTGAGTTGGACTGCCGTTGATTGGAGTCTTAATCCAAACTCCTTCCTCGGCTTTCAACATTCAAAGTGGACGTAGTCACACCTCCACCAAATCTTTTCCAAACCCTCACCATTTAAGACAAGCACAATAATATTATCAAACTTCAAGGTTATGCTTCCCAATTAATTGCACATCGCCATCACAAAACCATTCCATCTATCTAGCAAGATGATACGAACAACAATGCATTTATCTTGTCAACAAACTTGAAGACAATCAAACACAATTGGATAGACACGGCATTGAAATATATCAAGTGCACTGTGACCGAGCTATCATCCGCCATCGTTATCTTGAACAATTTCTTCATCAAAAACACCTTGTCAGATGCCGAGGAATTTTCATACATCCACGTTGCTATCACACGCACCAACCAGGATTTCAACCAAGTTCAAATCATTAGTAGGAAATACACTTGTTAAATTGTCAATAATTTAGCTGCTTTTATTAATACAATGAAAAAATCAAATTCTCTAATCAAAATCTGAGTTACTTTGACATAACTGAAAAGGATTTTAGAGAAGAATGGCCTAGAGAAAAAGCTGCGGTCTAGAACTAAGAACAGAAGAGAAGAAAGCCAAAGAGTGAATCAACACTAACCCAAATTTACTCAAGTAAAAAAGTGTTAATGCGTTAGCAATGCCAGAGCAAAGAAAAAGAAACAGTCGTAATATACAGTATCAGAGAGACCGTATAGTTTCTCTTTTTACACTCCATCTCTTTTTACTTTCTAGTATGATTTGCTATAGATTTTGAAACCCTTAGTCATGCCATTACTATTAACTAATATTCTTACTGAAAAGTTATGACGTGCACTGGCAATTTTCAAAATTAAATCTTGATTAGAGCTGCAATTAAAAATGTCTAGAAAAAGTTCAGATTTTGAATAACTTTCTTTTACTAACTAAAGGTAGAAAAGTTCTAAAACAATGGTTAAAAAACACTGCAAACGAATAAAACATAAGAAATGAGCTTAGCCTTGAAACAAGAATCAAGGAGAAGCATACAAGTGAGCATTCTTTTTTTTCATTACATTCAGATTAAAAAAAAAAAACCAAAAGTTGGGATTAAAAAAACAGAGAGAGAAGAAGCAAAAACAGAAATGAGCAACAAAGTACAAAATACCGCAATAAAATAATACCTAAACGTAATAAGGCACAGTAAAAAGCGCATTATTAAATAATAATCCTCAGCAAAACAAATGCTTGTTCGATCTTAATAAACAAAGTTCTTCCAATAAAAGTTCCGGTGACCTCACCGTCGTTCACAGCCGTTTTATCACCGCCGGCGAAGCATAAGCTTTCTGAGAAAAACAGAGCAAGAACAATACCCAAAGCAGCCTTCTCGCTCTCCATTGCTCACTTGGACAAAACATATTAAAGGTAAAGCATTGCCACAATGAAGAGACACCTCCTCTCCTTCTTCTTCTTGTTCTTCTTAGCTTCTTGTCACATCAGAAAGACAGTAGGTTTCTTATACAGCACAAAGTTCCCCTCTTTCCTTGTTTCTTCAGCGCTCTAGAGCTCACTCTCTAAAAGAGCACTCTTTTAGGAATCCGCGCCATCACTTACCCCTATGAGTGTATTTTGATTTTATGGTTTCTATGGTGCTCATTTCTTACTTCCCACAGCTCCATGTGCCTCTCTATATTTCTCTCTCCTCTCTACTACTTTTATCGCCGCTGCCGCTCTAAATCTCGTCTGTGCAATAAGAGGTGTGACCTTCTCCCACGTTTTTTTTTTAAATTTTAGAAATCATTCTCTCACATAGTTAATCTTTTCTGTCTTTATAGAGGAGTGAGGATTACAGGTATGGGAGCAGAGTAGAGTTGGCAGAACGTTTAGCCTTTTATTTTCACCTTTTTAACCTCCAATCGTATCTACCATTTACTAGCTACAGCACAATTGATATTCACACAACTTATTATGAACGTTGCACTTGTATCTTCGCGTGCAACTTACACAAGAAGGCGTGTGTTTATCCGCAGATCTAATCAGGTGGGCTTGGAAACGTACGTCATCGCGCTGTTGCTGGCTTTTATTCAGAATTTTTTTTTTTTCTTGGAAATATTTCGATGATTCTTTCGCTTCGATTTCGCATTGGTCCTCTCAAACTCTTTTTTTTTTTTCTTTTTTTTTTCTCCCGTGATTATTTATTTTTCCTCGTTAGTTTTATTTTATTTGAATATTTATATTTAAAATATGTATTTTTTATAAGAAATACTATTTAAATAACTGATTTGATGGGTAGCTAAAAAAAAACTTATTTAATATAAAATTTGGATATTAGTATTTATTTATTTATATTAAAATAATAAATATTATATTTAAAATTTATATTAAAATAATATTTAAATTTCATTAAATATTTAATTTTGCTGAGTGCTAACATTTCTCATTTTTTATAAGCCTCCCCACCTACAATAATGATAATTTTTGGTATAAAAAAATGATTTTGTAATTTTTGTAAAATATTTAAGAGGGCATTTTTTATATTCCAAAGCTTTTAGAACTTTGAGAGAAATAAGAATATACTAAGAAAATGCAATGCCGGCTAAAGCAATTGAAAAATAAGCGATAATCAGGTCCAAATCCATCTTTCATAGGCACAAACTCAAATCAATAAGCAGTAAATCTCAAACAATTATCCACAAAAGCAGCAAAGCACCGAAATAGAGAATTATCATATCAGTGATGCATAATATGGATTTCCATTCTTGATATAAAGCGTAGGAGGATATAGGAGGAAGAGGCATCATCAGAGGCACAGTTCAAATTTCTATAATTCCCAAAATCTAATGATTAGCACAAACTAATATAGTAGACATGAGGAGACATTAAATTATACGCCTTGACAAGTTTCCTCAAGAAGGGAGAAGCACACATACTACTATTCGTCCACATTTCAGAAAGCTTAAAGTTGTTGGCTTTCCACCATTCCGCAAGGAGAAGAGTGTTACGTAAAATAAACCAGCATAATGCTAATTTACAACTCATGATAAATTTGCCATGGCAGATTATCCCAATTCCACCTTAGCTTTTAGGACAAGCGACCTTGTCCCAAGCTAAAATGTGCATTTTAGAAAGAACATTGATAAGAACATTTGACACATAAGCTTTTAATAATTTTAATAATATTTAAAAGAAATTTGAGCTACTCTAAATCAATGAGTGAGAAGGGGCAAACATAAAATTTAAGCAATTGAAGCCTCCCAGCGACAGATAATGATTTTTAAGCCTACCTGATGATCCATAGTCCGATTTTATCAATAATATGTTATAAGAAAATGAGAATGAACATGGTGGGTTTTCGTTTTTGTTATCCAAGCAAAAATTTGTTAAAATATGAATTCAACATAAACAAGAAATAAATCACAACATAGCAATCACAATATAAATAACAAAACATCCACATATAAATATTTATATGAAGACCTCAAGAATGAGAAAAATCACGAATTCATACTACCAAAGAAAAGTCACTATGAAAGATAATGAGGTTACAAAGTTACAGAGGGTATCATCGTCACAAGAACAAGAAAAATCTACAGCTTCCAAAGCCTCCCGATCAACTTTTTCTCCTCCAGCAAAATACTATTCTCACTATAGGTAGAGGATTGCTAGCAACAACCACATCTTCCATTAGATTAGGATTTAACATATGAAGCATCGCTCACATTTTTTTTTAAATACCCAAGCCTCAAATACCCACCAAAATACCCAAAATATGCCTAAAAATTAGTTGTGGTACAATGGAAACCCTTGACATAGTTTCTGTGAGCGCCAGGGCACGCTTAGGCGCCCCAGGCTTGATTTGGCCTACTCCATGGGCGCCCTTGCCTCTATTTGGCAGGCGCCTGGGCATACCTAAGTGCCCTTGTCTCTGTTTGGTGGGTTCCTAGATGCTTAGGGGCACCTATGCCTTGGTTTCCAGGGGTTGGGGCACGCTAGTCCAAGGACTGCAGGGCACATTTGGACGTGCAAGGAGAGCCCGAATTGCTCCTGACTTATCCCAAAATACCCTGGGACTTCCTGGAAACCCACCAAAACTTCATTGAAATTTCTATGGATAGTCAAATTGGCCTCCACATCCCAACAATCTTCCACTTGGAGATTTATTGGGATCATTCCATCTTCATACTTAGATCTTTTTTAACTTTGCTTCCATACTTGTAGAAGTGTTGGGTGTGAAGCTTAATTAGATATACACAAAATGTGCCAACGGAATTTTGGCGGTGTTTTGAAGGGTTCCAAGGCAAAGCACAGTGTTCTGGTAGTTTCTAAGAGGTCCTAGAGTTTTTTGAGACAAGTCGGGGGAAATTCGGGCACTCCAGCATGCCCTGACGCACCCTGCAGTCATTGCAGTCAAGGGCCTCGTGCGACGGTGTGTTGTGGCACCTGAGATTTGAGAACCAAGAGCTATGGCGTGGTGTGGATCTCGTCTAGGGTGCCCAGGGGTGCTTTGGCCCCTGTGGTTTGAACCTAGGGGGCCTTGGCGCACCGTGACACCCGCAGCGAACTCAAACAGCAAGGGACTTGTCCATTGGGCCCCATGACATGTTTACAAAAAATAGGGTTTGAACTACCCCTATATAAAAGCCAAAACTTTTGGAGGGCTTAATATGATGCTATAATAAGCCTTGTGTGTGCAAATAAGAAGGAGGCGACAGCTCTAGTGTTGGGGTTGTAGCCAAAGGCCACATCGGAGGTCACTACCAAGGGCAACAACAGGAGGCTACTGCAGTCGCTGCACCAGGAATTCGTTGATGGAGATCTTCATCGTATATTTGCACGAGAGGGCTCCAGCAGCATGCTACAACAGGTGACCACAAAGGGGTTGCATCAATGGCTACAGCGGTATGCTGTGGTGGTGGCCATAGTGGTGTGCTACGATGGTGGCCATAGTGTGTGCTGCAATAAATAAATATACCTTTTTAATCAAAAAATTATGAGAAATTTATTGGCACTGTCAAAATTTCATTTAGAGATATATTTAACATTGTGACATTTAGGATCCCCCATAATTACCTAAAATGTCACAAAACTTTAAACTATCATAACTTTGCACACACTCACCCAAACATACCCAAAATGGGTCTTAAAGTAATCAGCAAAGTCTCATGATTATTCTAATAGTATTAATTTTGATATTTGAGACATATTTAAATTAATCACTTTTGGACCCAAACCATAATCTTCCAAGGCTTAGAACTTTTTACCCATTAGTTCAAACATAGGATAATATGGGTCTTAAAGTGATTAGGAAAACCTCTAGAATAGCTTAGTAGTATTCATTTTTTTGTTTGTATTAGTATTAGCCTAATCACTTTTAGGACCTAATCATAATTATCTTAATTAACCCTAGAACTTCAATTGACCACTAACTTGGTCAACTGAGCTCTAAATTAGGTCTTCCAATATACTATTTTGATCAAAAAGACCTAATTAACAGTAAACTATAAAAATATTTTAGATCAAATGGTTAGATCTCTAAATCAACCATAATCATCTTAAAACTTAATTAATAATTATTAGCATAATTAGTGATCCAAAATGAGTAATTTTAGTTTTTGATTACTCATAGAGTAGAGTAAAACTTAGTGTTATGATTGGTTCAGTGATTTTATGATTAATTTTACTAATCACTCACTAATTCACTCACTAATCATCTTAAATCCTAATTAAGCCATAACTTGACCAAATAAGGTCCAATTTGGGTCTACTCTCAATTAAAATAATTAGTAGATTATAAGAAAACTATAACCACTAAGTTTACTAAACTTAGACTTAATTTGGAAAAGATAGGTTTTTGACCCATTTTTAGGAAACCCTAATTTGCTTATTTAGCCTTAAAACTTGTATTGGCTATAACTTAATCAATGCTTATCAGAATTTAGAAACTTTAGGTTCTATGAAACCCTTAGACAACAATTTATAATAAATTGATAGAAAATTTAGATTCCACCTTAATAAATTATCAAATTGCCCCTATGAGTTAATTTTATTAAATTGATCTCATAAGGCTTAATAATCATCCAAATTTAATGTATTTACTGTTTAACTTCATATTAGATAGTAAGTACTCATTATCCACTAAAAATTTCTAATTTATAGCCCCAAATCAAAAAGTAAAGTTTTAAACCCTTAAGGAGGGGCAAAATGGTCATTTTGCCCAAATTTAGGGTTAAGTGTTTTTAAGCACTAATTTCATGTTATAATATTTAAAATCAGTAAATAGAGACATTTAGAAAAAAATTTCATTAAATTTAAATCATAATTTAAATTTTAAGCAAAATCATCATTTTCTTTAGGAAAATTTTATATAATTTATTAAGCTGTATGATGTGAGATTCATCTCACATCATACCTCCTTTTTAAACCTCCTTAATCTTGTTTACAATATTACTTAGGATTGGAGTTTGAGTGTTCATCTTAGTCCCTTAAGATTTTCCTTGGAGTTAGGATTAGTCCTTATAATAGATTTCATCTAATGAGTAAATTGGGTTACTCAATAGTGAAGCCTTAATTTTAATAGTTTATAAATTTTTATAGTTTATTATTGATTATTCAATCTTTTAACTTTAGATTTAAAAATAGAGATCTATCATATTAAGTATGACTCCACTTAATAGATTTTGCCATAAATCTTAATATGTAAGTTTGGGTATTAAAACTATAGTCCTGTAGGTTTACCATTTGGATTAAATAATTAAACCCAAATAATTAGTGTTTAATTCTTAATCATTTCATCTGATTTGCCTAATTAAGATGCTTTGGGTTGTTTAAACTATTAAAATAAGTTGATTGATTTATCATTTAAACTTATATAGTCGACATCGATTTATTTATAATTAGGACATAGCTATTCCTAATTATTTTTAATTTATGAGATTATGAATCTGAGTTACACTCGATAGTAAGAATTGGAAATCATGAACTTGTGTAACTTAGAGTAGATAGAATAAATAAATTAGATAACAATAGATATTACTTGTGTCCTAGTAGAGTCTCTTGCTCACTTTGACATTTGATACTTTACTTTCCTTGTTTTGAGCTTTATAGCTTGATCACATATATTAGGCATAGACATTTAAAAATTATCTCATGTCAAATTTGATTTGCATAATAGTATTTGCATATATCATTATCAATGTTGTGTTTTGTTGAACTTATGGTTATTTAGAAAATAGCCTAATTAGTATGCCTTTTTCTGTACCTATACTTTAGTATAGGCTAAGCGTAGACCTATGACCAACTAGGATGGTAGTTATCTGTCTAAAGCAAGTCTAACCAAGCCTAGACCTATGACTATCTAGGATGGTATTTGTTAGACTTTGTATCCTTTTTCCCCTTGCTGGAAATACTAATTTAGGTGCATTTCTATTTTAAATTTGATTATCTTGTTTAAGTCATAGCAGTTTCAGTTTCATACTTTCTATTTTAGTATATATTTCAGTACTTCTTATTTACTATCTTACTGCATTTGTTAGCTTTATTTCTACTTATAGGATGCTATTCTTACTTATTATTTACATTTATAGGATGTTAGTATCACTTTCAGTTACTTAATTGTTTCCTTTGTGCTTTTACTTTATGTCAGTTAGCATGAGTTTATATTGATCATAAGCATATTTAGGTTGAATTTTCTTTCTACTATATTAGTACTTGGTCCCTATTTTTATAACTAATCTTATTGCAGCTATACTTAGAGGTATATTCTTACTTCATATTTTGTTAAGTTATAGACTTATTGTTTATATCTGTCTTTCTCTTTTACATGCGTTCTACTCTTTTACTGCTTGTTTTAAATGTATAGTGCATGCTAAATTAACATAATAAAATTACAGCCTAAAATATACTTATACATTTTATCTGATTAGATTTTCTTTTGTTGGCTGGGGCCCTATCACCATACATTAAACTTAGTAGACTCTGATCTATTTAAGGTTGTGGAGCCTTCTGAAGATAGGATCCAAGAGGAAGTTCAAGTTGTTGAAGACCCTTAGCTTTTCTTCTCTATATTGTGAGGATGAGTGGATTATATTTCTATTTTCTGCTTAACTTTTAAAATCATGTTGTAATAATATAGAGTTAACTTTACTTTTTGCTACTTTACTTATTCTGAGTTAGATGTTTAGTTCCTTATATTATAATGAATGGATATTTACTATTTTGCTTCTGCACTCTGCTTTCTAATACTTATCATTTAGTGAATATCTCTTGAAAATGATAATTTCCTTAATTATGATGAGTTAGAATATGTGTCTAGTCTATTCATAAGTGAGGAACTTGTCATTTAGGTGACCACTCTACCGTAATCATGTTAACTTAAGAGTTAACAGGACCACGGTGGAGCTGGATTCCCATAATTAATATTCTTGAGTTAGCTTAACATTGGTTAAAGATCGATTTAGTAGGTTTCGTCAGCTAACCAATGCAATTATAATATTAACTTTGAGTTCCTTGTCAATTTATTTTCATCCCATGCAAAGTTGAGAGCTATGATTGTTTAGTGCTATCATATTACAGTGTTTAATTTTAAGATAGAATGAGAACATATTACGATAGTAAATTTTGTTTGCAAGTTTGTTCATAATCTTTTTCTTTCAAGTTTGTCTTAGCTATCTCAAATGTTTGCAATCTTAAGTATTTTGGCATGATCAATGTTCTTATTATTCTGAAAATAGATTTATCATTTACCTACCCTCATAATGCCTGTGGATGTAAGTATCATATAGCTTGTTCATCTTAGATGAGACCTTTGCTTATTAATTCACCTATGTTAGAATAAATGAATATTTAGCCATTGATTTACTTTATGTGGAATCTTGTATTAATATCTTAAATAAGTATTTGAGATGTATTTCTCATCATTCTTCAATGCTAATTTAATTGTATTCTTGTGTTTATCTTAGCAATTATAAGGAATCGCATTCTCTTACTTCCAAGAAATTGATCATTATCAAGTCACTTCATGTCATTCTGTAACTCCCTCCATAGCATGATGTAGTTTTATTCTCTATCTTAAGTGATTAGGAAAGAAAATTGAGTAGAGCCTGTGATAGCTTTAAGTAAGCTCTACGCTTCAAAAAATTTACCATGCGGTTGTATCTTGGCAACTTGTTACAGGTGCTGTGAATGATGCTTCATCTTAACCAAGCATTAGGCTGCAACTCAATCATCATTAAAGGTACATTAAGTATTTAAAACTTTATTGAGTTATGTATTTATTTAATTATATTATTTTTTTGAGCTCTATGTATAGTGTGTACATCACTTACATAGATCTTAACATCTTTATTGATTGATTGTTATTTAAAAACCTGACATCATGATGTAGAAACTCTTTGCTAATATAGGATAGTGATTATTACTTAATCAATTTTCACTAAGTAGCATTATCACCTTATTTAGAAATTATAAATATGCAAATATAAATTAAAACCTAGAGCTTAGTGAGTAATTATGTTAATTACTCTTACATTTAGGTAAACATTATTAAGTCTATTTTAAAGGACCTATAGATGTCCAATTAGAATGTTTGAGGAGTTAATTTACTCCTTAGACAATAATCATGTTATAGAATTAGAAAGTTTTCATTTAGAATCTAATTCTCAAAGTTTTCTCTTAGACCCTTAAAATGCTATTATTGTAAGGGAATAAGGTTAATTATGTAGAGTATAGTCGAACCCACAGATTTCTCCAATAACACTTAAATTAATAAAAATTAGAATATATATATTTCATTAAGTATAATTAAACTTAATGGAACTCTCTTTAGCTCAAAACTTAATTATCATACAAAAGTAAATCAATTAGACTTTAGATGTTAAATCCTAAGTTAAGATATTTAAACCCCATATTGAAGTTTAATTTCTTGATTTTAATCTTGATATATTATATCAAGATTGGTTGTAGAAATGTAAAGATGCAAATTAGGATGATTAATTTATTTATAAACTTATGTAGGCATCATTGATAGATTTAAATTAGAACTTGATTAGTTCTAATTGCTTAAACCTTGTAGAATCGTAGTTCTGAGTTTATACTGGATAGTAGGATGTTGAAGATCATGAGATTATGAAATCTAAAATTAGTTATAATGATTAAATTAGAAAATAAGTGGTATCACAAATTTTTATGTAGTATTGTGTATTCCTTGCTTTATGCGCATTGCTTTCTCATTCTGATCCGTTACAATTTTGGCATATCAGATGAAACATATGATATTTAATGAATATTCTATGTTAGATTTAAAATTGTATAAGTCATGATCATAAATGAATTATATAAGTCAAATAGATCATATAAATCAGTAAATAAGATAACAGCTTGGTGGAATATGCCCTAATTAATCTACTTCTACATTTATGATTTTGAGATACAGTTCAGTTCAGTTCCCAAGCATTAGTATCCTGGATAATACAGTTTAGCTCAAGCCCAGGCATTAGTATCATAGATGATATATCTGTTGATCTAAGCATTAGTGTCATGAATACTACAATTTTGGATTTGGTAGCTAATTAAGTTAATTTTCTAATATAGTAGGAATATTCTAAGCACATGTTCAATTAAAAATATTTTCAGTTCAGATTCAATTATTTTATGTTCAGAAAATTATGTATTTTCAATATTTACAACATTTTTATATTTTCAATAATTTTTGTTTTATGTGCAAGTATGTTACGTGCTAGTTTCAGTTCAGCTTTTTTTATATTGCATTTTATTCATAAAATCAGCAAAAGTAATTTGGTCATATCTATTTATGATCTTTCTTGTACTTAGTAGCTTATATATAAAATACTTAATCTTTTCTAAAGCTTTGGGATGAGGTATATCTTTTTACCTCACATCTTATCTAAGTTATAAATGTATGATTTATAATTTTAATCATTTTATTTTATGCTTTGTAGCTCCTAATTACTTAGAATGATTTATGGTATCTTAAATTTAATTAACGTTGTATCAGTACTTTGACTTATTAAAGTCTAACCAAATTTTTTTTTTTTTCTATGCCATGTAATATATGTACATATGACATATCAGGAGTATATGTCAAACCCAACGCTTGAGGATTAAGCTTGATAGAAGGTTAAAATAAGGTGCGACTTGTAGAATGAAATATGCTTTATATTTATTTTCCTCGTATTTAATTAAAATGTAATAAAAGAGTTTTCTTATTTATTATGCATTTACGGTATTGCATGTGAATAGATAAATATCAAATTTGTCTGGATGCTTTTCTTTATTTCCTGCACTATTATACTATAAATGTTTTGACAGGATCTTGCTCATCTCCTGATTAGTATCATGGATATATTTTATAATATCCGTAATACTAATTACAACCACCACCTAATCTTAGTTGAGCTTATGATAGCTCGATGACGATTAGGAGGCGGTCGCTACACATGCTAAGTAGTTGTCTTAACTTGTAAGTGCTAAGTCATATGTTACGACTTAGGAGTTCATCTTTAATACTTTAAGGTTATATACAACATAGTTGCATGTAACATTCCTTTCATTAGTTTCCTTCTTTGTTAAATAATAATTATCACTTAGTTTGTTTAGTTTTCTAGTAAGCTTAGATTTGTGGTTAGAATTCTTTAACCTTAGTCTTTAAAGTAGAATTATGAAGCTTTAGCCTTAGACCTTAAGTTTGATTATGGATTCTGCATTTAGAATCATTGAGCATTTTTAGTGTCCTTAAACTTTAACTCTTTGCTTAGTTTAGAATCCTAACTTGTGGATTAGATCTTAAGTCTAAATTAGTAAAATTTTTGTAGAACCTTAAGATAGTTTTAAGAGTAGATTAATAAGTACTTAGTTTAAGTAAAATTTCTCAATAAATCAGATTAGATACAAGTTTAAGATGTTAAGCTTATATAGTTGGTTGATTCATTAAGATAAATCAGAAGAATTATTGAGATTTCATGATTGAATATAATTGAGATCATAATTATTAAGATTAACCTGTTAATTATATTAATAAGATTATTGTGTAGTTGATCAGATCTGTTAGCCTGGTGGTTAGGCTAAGACTTATTGATTTCTTAGTAATCAGGAATGACTATTCAGATTCAGGATAAATAGACAACACAAAGGGATATTATTTTTGATAATTTAAGTATTATCATGCTTTCAGTTGCATGTAACATTTAGTACATACTTGAAGATTCAATTATTTTCAATTATATGATTCATGTGTGTTTGGATGGCATGTCATGCATAAGCATACTGTGGTTGATCAGATGCTAAGTGGGCACAAGTCTGTACAAATCGATAGCATCGGGCTCATATGTTATGGGTGTGTTGGGCATTAACCAAATATATATTATTCATATATAAATAAATATATATATATATATATATATATATATATATATATATACACACACACACACATATTTTTTGGAGCATAGGGCGCTCTTGTTTACGGGTGTGTTGGGCATTAACCAGATATACATCATTCATATATAAATAAATAAATAAATAAATAAATAAATATATATATATATATATATATATATATATATATATATATAGACACACACACACTCACATATTTTTTGGAGTGTAAGGCGCTCTTGTTTACGGGAGTGTTGAGCTCATTTTATTTCATGAGCGTTGGGCTCACTTATTTTCGGGTGCATTGGACTACCCTATTTTCGGGTGCGTTGGGCTACCTTATTTTTTGGTGCGTTGGGCTCACTTGTTTTCATGTGTATTGGGCACAAGTGTATGCATGTGTATTTAGGAGCATTGGGCTCACTTATTTTCAGGTGCGTTGGGCACATTTGTTTTGCATATATAATGTATGATACATTTAAGTTTGGAGGCACATTGCAGCCATATTCAATAACATAAGTAATTTAAATTGACATATGTTTGGAGTTCATATTGCACATTATGATTTTTAATTTTGATGCATCAAATTTTAGTATTTTTTAATTAATTTTAGATACTTGCTCTCAGTATTTTCAATAATTGCAGTAGTTACTTTTTGTTTTAGTTAGCTTATTATTTTATTTACTGCTTTAAATTAAATATCCATGTAACTTAAATGAATGTATTTTAGTGAGCTTAAAATGTATTTAGACTCATTGTCTAAGTAATTTTTTTTTTTTACTAGGGCCCTGACATTGGTAAACCAGTAATGTCAAATTTAGGTTGTTTTGAATAACATTTGCTTGCGGAGCTATAGGAGACTAAAGAGGACGTGAAGCACGATGTTACTGAGTAACTGTGGCGATCTTCATCTTTGAGTGTTTTTCCTATTTTGGTGAGGTGAGAGTTTGTTTTCTGCAATTTCATTAAAATTTGTAATAAGTAATCTTATATGGATGTATTTTCTGTCTTATGCTCTGATGAGATGTATACATTTACTTGCTGTTTCTGAATGAATAAATGCATGGATGATATCTTTAGCTTTCGCACTGTGTTCTTTGTGTTATACTAGATTGTTTATATCGTGTTGTGATTATCGGTTTAGTAGTGTTGTGATTATCTGTTTAGTAGGCTTGCATTGTTAATCAAATTAATGAAATACTTAACTTGATTAATGGTGAAGTTCATTAGTTCTAGTTACCTCTTGTCATTAATGGTTCATGTTAGATATTATTGCTTAACCAGGAGCATTTAGCAAAGGCGACTCATATATTATTCAGTTAACGAACCATCTACCGCTAATGATATTGTGTTGCGTATAACGACGGGACGAGACGTTACAATTACATTCTTTTACTTATCTTATTTTGTTAAGATATAAATATTTTATTTATAGTTTTTATGTTTTATTGCTACTTGTTGCACCTATTACTTGTGTAAGTTTGTGATATCTTAAATTTAATTAAAATTTTATTTGTACATAAATTTATTAAAGTTTAACTAATTTTTTTCTTGGTATGTCATGTCATATATATACATATGACAGATCAAGAGTATAAGTCGGATCCAGTACTTTAGGATTTAGCTTGTGATGGAAAGTCAAAGTAAGTATGAGGCTTACAAATGAAAACTTTTGTCTTAAATGAATTTTCTTATTCTTTTGTGCACTGCTATGGTTTATATGTTTCTGATAGCATCATGCTCATCTTATAATTAGTATCATGAATATCTTGTTTAATTTATGTGATATCGATGAGGACCACCACCTAATTAAAATTGAGTTAGTTTTAACTCGATGACGGTTAGGAGGCGACCGTCCTAGTTGACCTGATGCCATCATCGTCCCCGGCTTGCATCTATGACCTGATGCCATCATCGTCCCCGGCTTGCATATAGAAATGAGAGTGCGAGAGACATCTCAAAGGGTCGACATTGGAGATGAGAAGAGGTATTAGAGTCATCCTTTATTTTGATATGTATATGAGTATAATAAAATCGCATAATATATACAGTATAGTATAAGTGGAGCAAAGCTCTTATTAATTTTGATGACAATATACATTTAGCTGTAGTTTTATTATTTAAATAATTTGGCTGAAAAAGAATGTATTTATTTGTTCTTTATTCTCTAGATTTATTAAAATTAGAAAAAAAATTAAAGACATTTTGAAATAAATTAGGGTTAATAGTAGGCAGAGAGTATGTGCATCATCTTGTTCAAATTTATTTATTTATTTTTGAAAATGTTATACTTATAAAATAATATATATCAAAAAAATATTTAGGATGAATATAATTTATTTTTTTATATAGAGATCTCACAAAAAATTATATTATCTAATTACATGTTGAATTTACATATCATTTATATATTTTGGGTGTATACTAATATTTAAGTATAAGTAATAAATAATATTAAATTTTAAAATAATTCATAAAAAATTTAATTCGAATTAAAATTAAAAAAATTACATTTAATTGTTTTTTATTTGACAAAAAGGTTATATTTTATTTTATAGTAAGTATCTTCTTGTAATATTATATGGAATAACTCCTGCCGTCGGGGTAATGCAAACAAGCATATGGAAACAAAGAAAGCTAAAGAAGCGGGTCCCACCATGATGACGCCAATGGTCGATGGGCCCACCACACCTGAGCTTCTGACAGAGATCATTATTAGAGCAATAATACGTGTGTCTGAAAGCGGGGGGCTGTGGGGAAGCAGGGATTGAGGAGCGGGTGCATCTGGGTGGCGCGTTATCCGGTGCCGATAGAGTTTGCACCCTTCCTTTTTCCCATCCCCCCTATTTGCATGCAGAAATGGCAGCAGCAGGCGTGGCCGTGCGAGGGCCCACCTCTCAGCCCTCTGTTTTTCAACACGGACGCCATGCGTTTCACCCCGTTTGCACCCAAGCGTCCTGGAGGCCTATCGATTTGACATTTGTAGTCGAAATGCGGGGGCGAGGTTTGATGCAGCCTGTTTGCGGCATGACAGATGATGGTCCGCATCAGAGCAGCATTCATTCCCTTGCAGTATCCCGACGAGGGAGAAGCTTTCAATGATGGCCGTCCTAAATCAGTTACAAAGCTGAGAAAGGAAGAAAAAAGCGGTGAGATCCAATTTATGGCGGATTAAATTCTTGCTTGTTTAATATATAAAAAGAAGGCAGCCAGAAACTGCCACACTTCAAAACATTGCAATAAGTTTTCGAGATTAATTATTAAATTAAATCTTTTTTTAAATATAATTATATATTATGGATTTTGTTATATATATAATATTTTAAAATTGAATTCATCACCTCTCGTCATATGCCTTAGCTACTGCAAAGCAGACGAGAAGCCATGAAAAAGTCTTCAGCTCGGTACAAACATAAATACGTGTACTATTATAACTTATGCAACTTGCAATAAATTCGTGTATATATTGGCTGGCATATTATATATATATATATATATATATTTATTTATTTTTTCTCTGTAATTGATAAGAAAGAAGTTAGGAGTGTTCCAGAGCGATTGGGGTTCCAGCGAGCGTCACTGTTAGCGCCTCATGGGGCCTCATCAGGCCCCAACCCCTCTGCGGGCATTCTCGGCTTGCCTTGGACGTTCCAATCTCAGCAAAGCTCCTCTCATATTGCAGGTATGTTGTGAAAATTGCTTTTTTCTGCTGCCAGGAGGTTAGAAAAATTCCTTTAATCTAAGGTATGCTCCGCTGACCTCCGATTTTATTACTGTCTCTGAGGAAGAAGCTTTGGAAGGTGAAAAACAATGGATAAACTACTACTTAGTGGTTATTACTTGGAAGCCTCGGACACTTAAGAGCAGCTGTGCGGAGAATTGTCTCCCCACACTAAATCAAATCAAAAGTATTGGGTGAGTAAGGTCCGGACTTTTTAGGTGCATTCGACGTGCCTCAGCATCCTGATGGTATAGCAATTGAGTTCTAGCCATGGTGTGGCCAGAGCATCCGGCAATTTGTGTTTGATCATAACCCTAATTCGCTGTGCCGGGGAAGGCGGGGGAGGAAGATGACTGGGCAAGTCGGGCCGACTCGTGACCCGCGCAGTTTGATTTCGAGCTCGAGCGGAGGGATAATAAATGATTAATTCAAATTATTTTCCTTAAGAAAAATAATCTGATTAATTAAAATTTTACGATAAATAAATTGAAATAATTCAATTAAAATAATTAATTAATTTTATTATTCTAAATCTAAATTATATATAATTATATATTATTTTAATCAAAAAAAATTATAGAATATTTAATATATAAAAATATTTCAATTATTTTGATTTATTTTCTTATTTTTGCATAATTACTATAATAATTTGAATAGTAAATATTATTACTCAAGATAATTTTAAGCTTAAGTAAATGCTACATTTTTAATAGGATTTTAGATGATTGTTCATATGCCTTATGATAAGATAACATAAAGTATAAAATATCAAATTTTATTTTTTATTTATTCTGATTTTAATTTAATCGAATCACTAATAAATTGATAAAATAGAATTATATGGTTCTTAAGCATATTTTTGTAAAATATTTTATACTTTATTTAGAATTTTTCTATTAACAATTTTTTCTTGGTTATTTTTAATGTTTTTATTTAATTAAAAAATTAAGATAATTAAATTGATATTCAAATTAAAATTAGAGTTCACCATTGAATTCCTCACTCTGGTATTTAATAAGGGTAAAATTTTGAGAATTTTTAAAAGTCGTCAAATTTTTTCGAATATTATAATATATTTAAATAATAATAATAATAATAATAATAATAATAATAATAAGATAATTAAATTAATCTCAAAATTAAAATTCAACTTTATTTTTGAGTTCTTCACCCCCAAATTAGCTATGGAAGAAATTTTAAAATTTTTGTAGCTCATTTCGAAAAAAAAAAACAAAAAACGTCAGTAAACATTAACGACGCGTCAACGGCACCATCTATCTAAGCGACAGATCTGACGAACACTGTTATTTGCCGTTCAAGCAAGCGATGCAGATGGGATCTGCAGCTGGCACCGTCCGTGATGAAAGCGACCATCGTTCACGAATGGGCAAAACAAAAAAAAATTGAAAATTCAAATGCAAAATTCGGCTTAAGCATTTATCCAAATTGAGCGATTTTAGTGTCTATGGAATTTTTTCATCAATGCTTACATCATGGACACCTAAATTTGTAATTTTGGTGGTTCTTACGAGGTCAAATTTAGAGAAAACTAATTTTTTATTTTTAGCTCATTTGTAAAAATTAAACGAAAATTTTGCTAAAATTTTATCTTAATTCTATCCTTATGAATATGCCCTTAATATTTACCAGATCAAATACTTCTTTTTGGATCTATCCTAATATTTATATTTGGAATCTACTTAATCAAAAGGGCTAGACATTTTCTCATTGATAACTACATCAAACACTAAAAGCTTCTCCACTTCTCTTTCTCTTACACTTCTTCCTCAATTTTAGGACACTTCATCTTGCACCTTTCCAAATATCAAAATAGCATCAAAGTGATATAAACTTTAGCAAACCATCATCATCCTCTAACCTCTTTTTGGTGCCGATGTGAACAAGTATATTGCAAAAGTATCATCTTTCCCTTTTTCTCTTACATGAAATTTAAATTTAATTTTAAGTCATGAATAATGAGTTAGATTTGATTTAAATTATTTTATGGAGTAGATATAGATCAATAATATGTCATGAGAGAATTTCAAATCATATCTAAACTTAAGAGAAATAATGAGTTATTCTTGAATATTTATGTTCATGATTAAGATAATGTTATATATGAAATTTAAGTTTAAATGTTCAATTCTTTTTATTTTAATTAATGTTTTGAATTATTTACATATTAAAATGAGATTTTGTTTAAGTTGTTACTTAAATTAATAGTTATATTTATTCTCATATTTAAATAAGATTTGCAAAATCACATCTTTATATTTAGAAATTTTAGATTTATTTTCATAAGAATGAATATTATATGTTTAATTTTTATTAAATTAATATTTAGATTTATCCTCACATTTAAATAAGATTTATAAAATAATATCTTATATTATGATGAAATTATATATATTTGAAATTTTAGATTTACTTCCATAAGAATGAATATTGTAAGTTCAATTTTTATTAAATTAATATATAAATTTATCCTCATATTTAATTAAAATTTATAAAATAACATCTAATGTTATGATGAAAATATATATTTAGAAATTTTAGATTTACTTTCATAATAATAAATGTTGTATGTTTAATTTTTATTAAATTAATATTTAGATTTATCATCGTATTTAAATAAAATTTATAAAATAACATTTTATGTTACATGAAAATATATATTTTTTGAAATTTTGAGTTTTTTTATATGAAGATAAATATCGTATAATTTTATTTAAATTAATATTTAGATTTATTCACATCTTATATTATGATTAAAATTGTTCCATTAATTTTTTTGTTTGGTGATTAGTTTCATTAATCACATTTTTGCCTAATGAACCACTTAATCTCAAATATTGATATATCATAATTTAGTCAAATCACATTCAAATACAGTGATCCAATATACTATTTTGCTCAAAAAATATAAAGAACACAAATCTATAAAAATATTTAAGTTTCTGTCATTAGTTTATTTAATTAAGTCTAATCATTTAAAAAATATATTAGCAAATATTAAGCTCAATCATTAATCAAATTTTATATTTTAGATCTTTGAACACTTACTAAATAGAGGAAAATAAGATTGTAAAGTTAAATTTTTTTATAATTAATTTTACTAATCACTTACTAATTATTTATTAATGAGCTTAAATTCTATTTTAAGCTCGTTAACTTTAAAGCTTAGCCAAATTAGGTGTTCTTAGTGTCAATCTTCATATTACACAGTAATGAACTATTTGAGATTAAAAGAAATTAATTTGAAATTTTAAATTCTTAAGTCTTATTTTAGACCCTTTATGAGAAATATTTTGATTATTTTGATTAAATATTAAATTAAGTAAATTTTAATTACTTAAATTTATTCTTTATCTTTAAGGTAAATAAACTTAATATTTAAAATTAACTAAGGTTGTTTAGATCATCATTTTGCTTTAAAAACCTAAATTGTTATATTTAACCTTATAATATATAGTTTTAATCAAATAAATAATAATACTATTAAATTATAAAATATTAAATTGATGAGTTAAATTGATATTTGATAGATAAAAGCAAGTGAATTAATGTGTTTTATCAAAATGGTCAGATACATATATCTATTTATAAGTTTTACTTCAGTATATTTATTTTGAGTCTATTTTCATTTGAAATAATATTTATGCTTATCTCTTAATGAAATTGCAAATAATATTATCATAAAGCATGTAATAAAAAGATGAAATGCATCATATTTTGTGGTATTTGCCTTTGAAGGATGAAAAGTAATACTGATAATTTGTATAGATTGAGCTTGCTAACAGTCCATAGAAGTTATATGTAAGGATTTAATCTTTTTAAGAAGTGGACAAATCTAGAGGAAAGACGCCAATCAATTTTAAAAAGGCTGATAAGCTACCGATGGGTAGCGAGAAAACTTCCTAAAGATTATGCATATGAGTTTACCCATTTGAGCTCAGGAGTCTTCGGACTCAACTTTATGTTATATAATGCTTATGATAAAATTTATTTCATACTTTATATATTGAATTCAAATTTAACATGCATGATAAAAGTTAATTTTATTTGAAAAATTTTTACTTATTCTTGCTTGTGATGTAAAGTTATTCATATCATTTTTATATTGATTTATACATATTATAGGATGCTATAAAGTAACTCTTATAAGAATGATCTACATATTCCTGCATAACTAACCTTTATTAATAGTTTTTCAAATTTTGATAATTAAATACTTGAAGATTTACTTGAGTTTAAAGAAAGAGCTAGAATTTTAAAAAGTAAGCTGAAGAGAATATTTTATTTGAATCTTTTATTATAATAATAAATTTTTGTAATTCATATGTGTATGACTATGTATAAATAATTCAGAACTTATATTTATCTACTTCATTACTGTTATGTATGTTTTTAAGTATGAATTATTATTTGAAAATTTTCGAACTCAATTTTTCGATCATCACAGATTGGTATTAGAGCAGAGTTTAAGAAAATCTAAGAAACATCAAAGCCAAAAAAAAAAAAAAAAAAAAAAAAAAAAAAAAAATATATATATATATATATATATATATATATATATATATATATATATTAGAACAAGTGGGGTAAAATTTAGTTAAGAAAAATTTTAAGTCGGGGAGTATAATAATAATAAATTTATTAATAATTTAATTAATTCCTCAAAATAAGGAGAGTCGCAATCAAAATAACAATAACTTATCCTAATATGATAGTATTCATCAAAACACTCATAGCAACAATGAAATTATCTATAATAATCCTAGTTGTTACCAAAGCTAATTTAAGCTAAGTTAAACTAAGCTTTGATTTTCATTCCATTAGGCTCAATGAGTCATTTAAATTTAAT
Organism: Gastrodia elata; assembly: GCA_016760335.1. NCBI lineage: Eukaryota > Viridiplantae > Streptophyta > Magnoliopsida > Asparagales > Orchidaceae > Gastrodia > Gastrodia elata. The sequence goes on from CM028677.1 coordinate 42,412,980, forward strand.
CTTAGAAGTTTGAAATCTATCGGAGCTCATTTGAGCATTTTGGCTATTTTATCTAATTTTGGATCATGAATATTAGCAAAAATAATTTGATCTCTAAATTAAAATTTAATTGCATTTTTGAATTTTTCATCCCAAATTAATTAAAGGTGAAAATTTTAAAAATTTTTGAAGATCATTTAGGTATATTTTGGATATAAATTAAATTGGTTAAATTGCAATTAAGAGTTTATAATATTTTCTAATTGAAAAACATACCCTCCCTCCAACGGTCAGCTGCCCCCAGATCTGATCTAATGGCCCGCACCTTCGATCAGATCTGTCTCATCTCGACCGTTTTGTAGTTCTGAGATGGGATCCGACGGCATCTAGCCTTCCGCCTTAAGTATACTCGATCGCCCATGGGATCTCTTGATCCAATCCGACGGGTGATCTAGCATCTACGCTCGGCCGTTAGATGTCCGAGGATCAGGGCCGCCCCGCTCCAACTGAAGATCAATCAAATGATCCTGGAGATTCCTGCGACTGTGGATCATCTCCTTCCTCAGCTCGCGCTCGACAGGAAGATCCCCTCGTATAGCCACATCCCCAAGTAGGCCTGTCACTCTCGTGCCACGTCAGGGAGGCCGTTGCGATCCTTGCCTTCACCTCCCAAGCACCCTTAGCTGCGATTGAGGCCCAGCTCACTCCAATTAAGGTAATTAATGAAGCACCTCCGGGCCAAACCTGTGCCATGGTTCTCGACTCTGCAGCCATCCCTAGTCACTTATGCACCCATAAATACTCATCTTAGAATCACAGTGAGACCCTTTGCTCATTGTGATCCTCCAATTTGAGTTTCTTCTCCTCCTGAGCTCCCGGCAAATCCCGGCATTCCAGCTACTACGTACCACTGATAGAGGGTGTGTGTCTGGTGTTCAGACCCCCTACTAACTGTTGCGATCATCTAGAAGCTCCAGCTTACCACAGCTCTCCTCTACCGTGCCTGCAACCCCAAAGCCAGGTACAACCTCTACTCCCACTTATATCGAACTGATTTCAGCTCGACTCTCGCTTAATTTTGTCTTAGGTGCTGTGCTAGGACCTTACCCCAATCCATCTGTGAGTAGCAGAGGCATTGGAATTCTGGCAGTGAACCAGACAGTGAAATCACTATCTGAGTGTGTACCGCTAGTCAACCATGGAACCACTGCGAGTTGCGGCAAATCCTCAGGCATTCAAGTCCCTAATTGGTGCTCAAATCCCTTTGCAAGTGATTGTTGACTCGTAGAAATCATCATGTTCAATTTGATCGATCGACTCAGCTCGAATTGATCAGATTAGACTCAACTTATGCTCGTGACCTGCCATAAGTAGCACCACAATAAATATTTGAATATAATTAAATACCCAAAAAATAGAATAATTATTTAATCGTTGGAATCTAAATCCGATTTCGTCATTGCGTTCCTCACCCTTGAATTAGCTAGGAGTGAAGTTTCGAAATTTTTCGGAGCCCGTTTATTCATCCATTTTTAATTAGAAAATTTGAGTTAATTAGAATTAGAAATAACTAATTATTTATATTAAAAAATGCATTTGTCCTCCTTTCATTTGGTTGGAACCCGCCTCCCTCTCCATTGTGCGCCTCCCAAGTCCTACGCACGCAAAGGAGCCGTACCTCCCTCATTCTCTCCATTTTTCCTGTCATTTCTTTCCTCCATGTTGATGGGAAAGTTTATCCACGAGCCATGCCTTCCTCCTTTAAAATGGACCATAAATCCTCTCCTTCCTCCAATTGGCCAGCTGAGCTCTTCTCCTCTTCCCAAGCTCCTTCCCTTCCAAACTTATTCCCAAGCTAAACTAGAACCCTCAGCCTCTTCCTCCTCTTACTAGCAGCTGAAGAAGAAGAAGAAGCTTCTCCTCTCAAGCCTTAAAGGTCGCAGGACTTGATCTTCTCCAAGCCAAGGTACCTCCCTTTCTCCCATTGGATGATCCAATTGATGTAGGGCATCAACGAAATCATCATCGATGTGCCAGATCATAAATTAGTTTAATGGTACTATATTTTATTTTTCTATTTTGAGTCCTATGGGCTTTTGTATTTGTTCCATAAATAGGCCTTCATCATAGCCCATATATTGTCATGTGAGTTTTTTTTTGTAAAAAGACACTTTAGTCCTTCATGAGAGAGTTTGTTTATGGTTTATTTGGTCATTTGTGTGAAAGAACATTTTAGTCCTTCATGAGAGAGTAAGTATATGAATTTTTTTGGTATTTTAGAGAAAATGACACTTTAGTCCTTCATGAGAGAGTAAGTATATGAATTTTTTTGTTATTTTAGAGAAAATGACACTTTAGTTCTTCATGAGAGGTTGATTAAGGATTTTTATGGTCATTTGGTATGTATCTTATGACTATAAATTGACCACCATCGCATGTATTATGGTATTGCAAGTGATATAAAAAAATACTCTCTTCTTCTTTGTGTTATGTGAGCTTCATTCTTAAGAGAAGGACTTCTTGAAGTGTGGTTTGCAATTCTAGGAGAAGGACTTCCAAGAAAAGAAGGTTCGATCTGCGGCGAAGGACTGCTCGTAGAAGTTAATCTTCTTTATCATAAACGGCATATTTGGTAATAAGGCTCCCGTAAGATCTTTTCATTTATTTTTATTTTTTTTCCTCATACCTTACAAGTGTGCTCGTTTAATCCTAGCTCTCATTACTTGTGAACGCTTACAATACTTCTCTTTATTCTCAATAAACGACTCGTATATCTTCTAGTAATTTAAATATGCAAGGTTAATTTTGTTAATTAATTGATGAATTTGATTCTATTATATGTCATCACCCCCCATCCTACATCAGATTGGTATCAAAGAATTTATTCTCATATATAGTCCTACATTTCTATATTAATTCATAATAATTTTTATTTTAATAAATATTAAAGGTTCGTTAGTTTAATTAAAATTTAGTAGGATTATAATTTATATCATCCTTAGCCACCAAAAAAAAAAAATAATAATAATAAAGAAACAAAAAAAAAGATAATAATAATAACAAAATTTTTTTTTTCTTACTTTTAATTTATTCACATCTACCTCATTAAAATTATTAAATTTTTTTTTTATATTTATCATTATAAATCTAGTTTTTGGGTAATCGGAGATTTACAATTTCGTAGCTGATTATTTCATCATCTACTCGAATGGCTATGACTACTCGCAGTGGTCACCCATATCAAAATCAAATGCTCGGTCATAGATGTGAGAATATTATTCTTAATCTGCAAGAGCAGCTCGATGATTTAACTTTTCTTTATCAACAATCTTGTAGAGAGTTCAGAGAAAGATTGGAGGCCATAGAAAATAAAAATAACAACAACACAATTCAGGAACCTAATCCGACACCAGATGCCCCACCAGAAAATAGTGAGCGAAATACACCTTATGACCCGCACACAAATTCTTCTCCACTTACGTTTAGAATATAAAGAAATAGGACATTTCCACAAAATAATTTATTTGAATATCCTGAGGCAGAACATGTTCCATTTCAAACTCTTTGTAGAGCTAATGCACCTTTGGGTCGACTAGGAGGTTTTAAACAAAACCAAAATCATCTACGATTTGAAGAACCTTATCGAGGTTATGATCAACTTTACGCCACCACAAGGCGCATTGAACATGACCAAGATATAGACATTACGAGGAAGGTTAGAGTAGACCCTCCGACCTTTGATGGGCATCTTGATCCTAAATTTTTTTTTGATTGGCTTGTAGAAATGAATCAGTATTTTGATTGGATGGCAATGTCTGGAAATCATCAGGTTAGATTTGCTAGTATGAAACTTGTTGGTCATGCTAAAAATTACTGGGTAAATCTAGAACGACAACAACAACGATCAGGCCAATTATTTATAAGATCTTGGGAAGAAATGAAAGAGATGCTCAAGCAAAAATATCTTCCTTCAACATTTCAAGACCAGTTTTTAGATGAACTCATAACTCTTAGGCAATGATCTATGAGTATTGCAGATTATATGACTCGTCTTGATGAGTTATTAATTCGCTGTGATATTATTGAAGATTCTAGAGCAACTATAGCTAGGTTTTGAGCTGGGTTAAGACCTGACATTCGTCGAGAAATGTTGACTCGAGAGGTGTATACACTTAAAGAAGCATTTCAAAGAGCCCTCCAAATAGAACAATACTTAAGGCCAATTTCTCAACGCAAATTTAACAATGTGCAAGGTGCACCTCTTAAGCCAAATCAACCACCACCATCTGTTCCTAAAGTATCAAATGATCAAAGAGTAAAACCCATATCTAGAAATTCAAATGCTAAATCAAACATCACATGCTTTACTTGTGGAAAGACGAGACATTATGCAAATAATTGTCCACAGAAATCTTCATGTAGATTCCATCGATCCAGAAGTACAAGATGATCAACAAGATAATGCTGTTGAGTGTGATCCATGTGAAGATGCTAGTGATGCTGATAAAGCTTTAATTAATCCACATTTAACAGTAGTTTGTTGTGTCTTAACTACCCCCAAACTACTATAGATTGAAAACAAACAAATATCTTTAACACTTACTTTAAAAGTGGAAATAAGTCTTGTAAACTTATAATTGATAGTGGTAGCTGCATGAATGTAGTCTCAGCTAGTGCATTAGTAAGAATGAAACTAAGCCCGAAGTCTCATCCACAACCATATAAGGTTGCATGGGTAGATAAGACTATTATCTATATTACCCAAAGATGTCTTGTTCCCCTCAACTTAGCAACCTATTCTGATCGCATTTGGTGTGATGTTCTCCCTATGGATGTTGCACATGTACTCTTAGGGAGACCTTGGCTATATGACTTAGACGTTACTCACTTTGGACGGGCTAATACTTACGTCTTTATGTTTGGTGGAAAGAAAATTATCTTAAACCCGACAAAGCCAAAGGAACTTTTGATTGAGAATCCAAGAGACTCTTCTTCACCAATAGAGAAGCGACCTTTAACTATAATTAGTAAGCAAGAATTTGAGCATTCTATTGAAAATAATATTGTCTATGCTCTTATTGTTATGGAATCTTTAAAAGGGAATGAAAATTCAACCCAATCCTATGAAGTCACTCAACTCTTGACTGAATTTCATGACTTATGTCTTGAAGAACTACCTAGTGAACTACCCCCATTGAGAAACATACAACATGCTATCGATTTGGTACCTGGATCTACATTGCCCAATTTGCCACACTATCGAATGGATCCAATTGAGCATGCTGAACTTAAGCGCCAAGTTGATGATTTATTATACAAAGGATTCATTCGTGAGAGATTGTCCCCTTATGCTGTTCCAGCACTTCTTACACATAAGAAAGATGGAACTTGGCGCATGTGTATTGATAGTAGGGGAATTAATAAGATCACCATTAAGTATCGATTTCCTATTCCAAGGTTGGATGACATGCTTGATATGATGACTGGATCTGTAATATTTTCAAAGATTGATCTTTGAAGTGGATATCATCAAATTAGAATGCGTGATGGTGATAAATGGAAGACTGCTTTTAAAACACAAAATGGCCTTTTATGAAAGGTTAGTTATGCCTTTTGGTTTAACTAATACTCCTAGTACATTTATGCGCATCATGACACATATACTTTAACCTTATATTGGAGTTTTTTTAGTTGTGTATTTTGATGATATTTTAATATTTAGCAAGACCCAAGAAGAACATCTAAGTCATTTAAGAAAAGTATTTGAAACACTTCATCGAGAAAAATTTTATATTCATATGAAGAAATGCTCTTTCATGACTTAATCGGTCATATTTTTAGGATTTGTTGTTTCAAACCATGGAGTCTCAGCTGATCCTGAAAAGATAAAAGTAATTAAAGAATGGCCTACACCAAGATCCATTCATGATGTTAGGAGTTTTCATGGGTTGGCCATATTTTATAGAAGGTTTATTCGTGGATTTAGTACCATCATGACACCTATCACACAATGCCTAAAAAAAGGTAATTTTAAATGGACTCCTGCAGCAACTAAGGCTTTTACTGGAATAAAAGAGCGTCTCACTAGTCCACCAATATTGAAGTTGCCAGACTTTGATAAAGTTTTTGAAGTTTCATGTGATGCTTCTGGGGTAGGAATAGGTGGAGTGCTTAAACAAGAAGGCCATTCGATAGCCTTTTTCAGTGAGAAGTTAAATGATGCCCGCCAAAAATATTCCACGTATGATCGTGAGTTTTATGCAGTCGTTCAAACTCTACGGTACTGGCGACATTATCTTTTATCTCGTGAATTTGTTCTCTACTCTGATCATGAAGCCCTTAAATACTTAAACTCTCAAAAAAAGTTAAGTGCTCGTCATGCTAAATGGGTTCAATATTTACAGGAATACACTTTTATTTTAAAGCATAAGGCTGGTATTGAGAATAAAGTCGCAGATGCTTTGAGTCGCATGTTTCTCCTTTTACATACAATGAAAGTAAAAGTAACTGGGTTTGATAAAATGATTTTTGATTACTCTATATGCAAAGATTTTAGTCAAATTTATTCTTCATTATCTGAAAAGGGGCGAGTTATTGATTCAAATTACCAATTTTAAGATGGATATCTTTTTTATGGCACTCGTCTTTGCATTCCTGATTCATCTCTTCATATCTTTCTCATTGACGAGCTACATGCAGGAGGAATTGCAGGACATTTTGGGCGTGACAAAATTATTGCAATGATTCAAGATCGATTTTATTGGCCTAGTTTAAGGAGAGATGTTGCTCGTATAGTTTCTCGATGTCGTGTATGCCAACTTGCAAAGGGAAAGCAGAATAATTCTGGACTCTATACTCCTCTTCCTATTCCTCATAAACCATGGGAAGACATAAGTATGAATTTTATACTAGGATTACCTCGCACAACACGACACTACGACTCTATTCTTGTAGTCGTTGATCGATTTTCTAAGATGGCACACTTTATTCCATGCTATAAAACTTCCGATGCATCTCATGTTGCGACATTATATTTTGTGAAGTAGTCAAGTTACATGGTTTACCTAAAACAATTGTGTCTGATCAAGATGTACGCTTTATGAGTTATTTTTGGAAGACTCTTTGGAAGAAACTAGGCACAAAACTTCATTTTTCGACAGCATATCATCCACAAACAGATGGTCAAACAGAAGTGGTAAATAGAAGCTTAGGAGATCTGCTTAGATGCTTAATCTCAGACCATTCTGCTAGCTGGGATCTTATATTACACACTACTGAGTTTGCTTATAATAGTTCAATTAATAGATCTACTAGTAAAAGTCCTTTTCAAATTGTAACTGGTTGTGAGCCACGAAAACCAATCGACTTAATTGATCTTCCCATAACATATAGAGCTAGTGAGTTTGCATCATCATTTGCTCAAAGCATGCATGATCTCCACCAAGAAATTGAACAGAAATTAACCATTACATACAATAAGTATAAAATTAATGCAGATAAGCGAAGAAAATTTGTTGAATTTCAAGATGGTGACAAGGTGCTAATAAGGATGAGATCTGAGAGATTTCCAATAGGACATTCAAAAAGTTGAATGCTAGGCGAGCAGGACCTTTAAAGATATTAAGGAAAGTCAATGAAAATGCTTATGAAGTTGATCTTCCGAATGACGCTGGAATATCTCCAGTTTTCAATGTGGCAGACCTTACATTGTATCATAATTATGCTTCTTCCGATATATTGGATGCTTCTACTTGTATTACTAACCTGCAGGAACCACAAAACAAAGAACCAGTATCACCATTGCCACTACCGACTCGTCGCCTTCGTTCTCATCATCCGTCCCAAATACTTGATGATTAAATAATTGCTAGTACTAATGGTGGGGTTTAAAGATATCTCATTCGATGGAAAGGCCTTTCACCTTTAGAAGACTCTTGGTTGACGCATGAAGAACTACAACAACTTGATTCAGATCCACTTCAAGAATATAATGAGCTTCATTCACCAGAGGTGAATCCTTCAAAGCCGGGGAGTGCTGATGCAGGGCATCAACGAAATCATCATCGACGTGCTAGATCATACATTAGTTTAATGGTACTATGTTTTACTTTTATATTTTGGGTCCTATGGGCTTTTGTATTTGTTCCATAAATGGGCCTTCATCCTAGCCCATATATTATCATGTGAGTTTTTTTTTTTGTAAAATGACACTTTAGTCTTTTATGAGAGAGTTGGTTTATGATTTATTTGGTCATTTGTGTGAAAAGATATTTTAGTCTTTCATGAGAGAGTAAGTATATGGTTTTTTTTGGTATTTTAGAGAAAATGACACTTTAGTCATTCATGAGAGGTTGGTTAAGAGTTTTTATGGTCATTTGATATCTTATGGCTATAAATTGGCCACCCTCATATGTATGATGGAATTACGAGTGATATAAAAAAATACTCTCTTCTTCTTTGTATTTTGTGAGCTTCATTCTTAAGAGAAGGATTTTTTGAGGTGTGGTTTGCAATTCTTGGAGAAGGACTTCCAAGAAAAGAAGGTTCGATCTACGGCGAAGGACTGTTCATAGAAGTTAATCTTCTTTATCGTAAGCGGCATATTTGGTAATAAGGCTCCTGTAAGATCTTCTTCATTTATTTTTATTTTCTTTTCTCCTACCTTACAAGTGCGCTCGTTCAATCCTAGCTCTCATTACTTGTGAACGCTTACAACACTTCTCTTTATTCTCAACAAACGACTCGCATATCTTCTAGTAACTTAAATATGCAAGGTTAATTTTGTTAATTAATTGGTGGATTTGATTATATTACATGTCATCACCCCCCATCCTACATCACCAATGGCTACTCCATTTTTATCCTCATTCTTATCTTGCGTATCTAAGAATATGTAGTTTAGTATGGAAGCCATTAAAACTCATTAAAGTAGTAAATTTCATGGTAAATGAACATCTCTATTTTCCTTCTTTTTGAATACCTAGACATTTAACCTCATTGTTTGCATCGTTAAAATGATATTTTCATATCGATTTTGGTATCAATGGAAAGGCCTCGAAAATATTTTTCCATCGGTATATGACACCGCACGTGGGGTGCTATAAATTGAGAGTATTTGATTGTGAAAGGAGACTCGTTATTGTTTTCGCACATGCAAAATCACTATCGGGCGCTACAGCACGCCGTAGCTGTAGCGCCCGAGTCTCGAGTTGAATCCACCGTAGTGCATCGTAGCGCTTGGCTCTCGGCCAAGGGGTGCTACAACGCGCTCTAACATCCATCTCTCGGGAAATTGGGCGTCGTAGCGCCTGAAAACGCTGTAGCGCGCCACAACGCTAAAAATCGCAGCATCGCTTTTAAAAGCGCTACAGTTCGACGTAGCGCCCGAGTTTCGGGTTGGCTATGCCGTAGCGCACTACAGCGCGCCGTAGCGGTTAGCTTTCGGCCAGAAGGCGCTATGGCGTGCCGCAAAGTGCCCAGAACTATTCGGAATTAACCCGGATTTATGATTTTTTACATTTTAATTCCTTTAGGACCCTATTAGGACCAAAATATATCAAAATCAAACTTAAATTTAGTAAAATTAAGTATTGTGTGATTTTAGATGTGATTTTCAATGTGAAACATACCCCCTTAAACTCTTAATAATCTTAAGTAAAACTATAATATTAAAATGATCATAACTTAATCATTAAATATCAAAATTTAGTATTTTTGAACTCTATAAAATTCTTAGATAGTAGGCAATAATAAATTAACTGAATATTTAGGCTTTTACTAAATTAAATTACCAAAATACCCTTAAAAGTTAAAATCTTTAAATTGGACCCATAAGATTTAATATTTATCCAAATTTGATGTACCTACTGTCTATCTTCATATTAGATAACAAAAAATTATGTGGCATCAAAAAAATCTAATTTAGAGTCCATAATAAAAAAATAGTATTTTAGACCCTTAAGTAGGGGTAAAACGATTATTTTGTCCAAAATTTAGGTTAAGTGCCCTTAACATCTAAAATATTATTTAAATCATTAATATCAGTAATAAAATTGATTTGTGATCAATTTGTAATCCTTAATCTCATAATCAAGTACTTTGATAAAAATTTCCATTAAAGACTTGAAAATTTTTTAAGTAAAATCTATGAGTTTCTAACATAGTTTCAATTTCACAACCTTAATTCTCTTAAGTAAATTAGAATAACAAATGAAGATAAATTGTAATAATTATCATCAATTCTTAAAGTTCCTTAAGTCCTTTATTAAGAGTTTTTTAGGATCTACACTTCGCCTTAAGATATTTTCCATAAGATTAGGATAAGATGTTAGGTTAGAAATCATTTATTAAATAAAGTTGGCTATTCAATGAATATAAACTTAGTTTTATTAGTTTCTAGATTTTTATACTTTAATTCTGATTATTTTATCTTTCAATATTAGCTTAAGATAAGGAGATTCATTCTGTTAAACTTTGATTATACTTAATAGGATTTGCTTTAATCATTAGTCTACAAATCGACTTAAACTTTAGTTTTTAAGATTTACCTTTTTGGATTATGTGATTAAATCCAATTCATGGTATTTAATACATAATTTCTAATTTTAGTAGATCTTGATCAGATTTTAGCTTAGAGCATCTAATTTTATCAAGTAGGACGTGTTAATTACTTATTTAACTTGTAATCGACATTGATTGAACTAAATTAGAACCTAATCAATTCTAATTTCTTTTAACTTATAAGATCGTACTTCTAAGTTATACTTGATAGTAGGAATTGAAGATCCTAAACTTGTATAATTTAGAGTAGTTAGAATGGATTAAGTAGATAATAACAGATATCACTTGTGTGTAATAGAGTCACTTGCTTAATGTTAACTTATTTATTACTTTTGCATTCCTTGTACTTTGTGCCTTTACCTTGAACATGTCCTATAAGAATATTGATGCATGAAATAAAAACTTAGAATAATTAGGATAACAATTGTATAGGGTTCAGTTACTTATTGATCATGCGTATTTTATCCTACTAGATAGGGGTTAAGGATTACTTAACATTGCTTATTGAGGAGTATTATATTAAGTTGGAATCCGCTTAGTCTTGCAAACGTGCTTGACTCTTCAGTTACTTCTAGATATGTCTACAGAAGTAATGTAAATAACTAAAACATTACTGTATTTGTACTTACTGCCTCCTTAGTTTAGTTCTGCTTCATTATTTCGTCTTAGCCTCTTATGACGCTAAGAAACCTACCGGCTTAGCCTCATATAATGCTAAGAATATACGTTTTTCAGTTCAGCATGCTAGTTTAGCCCCTTCTGATATGATAGTCATTACATTCTTATTTACTATTTTACTGTTACATTTTTACTGCAGTTATCCTTTACTTTGCCTGCTTACTTGTATACTTGTATGATACTAGATTTCCTTTACTGCTTATACATATCACAGATAGATTACTTTCTCTTAAACTTGCATAATTCATATGATTATCAACATGTTTAGAATGATTTTTTTCTTTCAGTACTTTTCTTACTTTATTTATATATATATGCCTAATATTATCACAACTTAGTATTGATGTATGTTCTCTTACCTCATATATTATTTAATTATAAATATTATATTTATAACTTTCTATATCCCTTTGTATGCTTGTTGCACCTTTACACTTTGCTTATTTTATAATATAAGTAAAATGATTATATCATAAAACTCATAAACTTAAACAATTTAAAATGTATTTAGATAATATGTCTAATCAGATTTTCTTTTCTTTGGCTGGAGCCCAGTCATTGTGAAACCGACAATGACAGATTCTGAGCAATTTGAGGACCTTGTGCCTGAAGAGGAGCCATTCTTGGAGGAGCATCAGGTTGGGGCAAAATTAGTAGATTAGCTATCATTTTATTTTGCTTGTGAGGATGAGTGATTTATTTCATTTTAAATTTACCTTAAAATTGATATAATAATTCAGATACATATGTATGTTCTTTTATTATACTATTTTTTTCTGAGCTGTATATTTACTTCTTACTTATATTGTGGTGTATTGGATGTAGCATTTTACTTTTCCTTACCTCCGCACTTTGATGAATGTGTATACTTAGTGAATGATTCTGCTGCATTATTCAGGGCACATTCTTTCCTTATTAGTGGACTGAGAATTATACCTTAATCTAATGATAATTGAGGGATTTTCCAAAGTGGCACACCACTCCTTAGCTTTGTTTGTTGGTGGTTAAGGGGCGGTGCGCCATAGGGCCAGCCCAGGCCCGCGCGGTGCGAGAGTGCCGACCCAGTCGGGCCCCGATCCGTCCCGCGCCTTTTGTTAATTGGGTCGGGTTATTAATCTAAATTAGGAATTAAATTCCTAAAGGAAAATAAAGGAAAAATAAGTTTAATTAAATTGCCTATAATTTAATTAATTGAAAACATTTAAATTAAATTAATTGAATAACTTAATCAGTTCTTATCTAAATAGTATGATCTAATATATTATTTTGACCAAAAAATCATAAGGAACAATAATCTGTAATAAAATTTTAGATCCAATGATCAATTTTTTTTGATTTAGCCTAATATTTCTCTAATCTCAATTAGTGAATAATTAATTTATTATATGTCCAAAGTTCATAGTTAAGGTCTTTGATTATTCATAAGACATAGGAGAACATAACTATGCCTTCAAAAATGATTTAAGAGTTATAAAATTATTAATTAGCTCTTAATTACCCTAAATTTTGATTAGTGATTAATGGACTAATTAACCCTTTGATTTTAGTAAATCAAGTTCCTATCATCTTCTTAAGTATATTAGAGCTTGCGTATGTGTTTAGAATTCCATTTTTCTTAAAACCCTAATTTTCTTAATCATTTTTCTTAGCCTTAAAAATTGATTAGTGCTAATTATATAAATATTTAGTTCAAACTTAAAATTAAGTGCCTCATTTCTCATATTAGTCAATTCTAAGCCTATTAGAATTAATTAGAATCAATTTAGATTCTTTAATCTTAAAATCTTAATTTTAGCTTTAAGAAGAGTATTTTGGTCATTTTGACCAAAAGTTTGTTTAAGAGCCCTTAAATCCTAGAAATATCATTAATATGCTTCTAATCAATAATGTAATTTGTTAAGATCATTCATTTGGCTTTAGACCTAGTTAATTGATCTAAAGTGTTTACAGCTTAATTCTCATTAAAATTCTTAAGTAAATCATAAAGATCTTAGGTGATCTTAGACCAAAATTTAATCTTATGAAACTAGACTTAAGTGATTAAGCCTAAGATTTAGATCTTAAATCCTTAGTGATTTTTCATAATAATCTATTTGAAATGTACTATATTATTCTTTAAATTCCTATTTGATTGAATCCTTTTGAATCATTTTTGTGGGTTTAGGTTGATTCGACCTATATAATAATATAATTATTCTATAGATTGTTCTTAGATCTAAAATTCTTAAGTTCTTATTTGATTATTTTATCTTAAAATTATAGCCTTAGCCTTTCATTAAGATTATAGTAGCTTAATCTTTCAGCTTTTAAGATTCTCTACCTTTAGAATAAGTGTGGGTATGAACCTTTGAATCCTTAGATGATTAGTACATTGGATTTAGTATTGAACCCCAAATTGGAGTTTAAGTCTAGAATCTTTAATATTGATTGGCCTAATCAAGACTGGGTTTGAGTTATTAAAATACATTAAATAAGTCGTTAATTTATTCACTAACCTTTATAGTCGTCACTTCTGGTTATGAATTAGAACTGTTAAGTTCTAATATTAACTTTAAGATCGTAAAATCTGTGATTCAACATGATTGTTGGATATTGAAGATCTTAAGCATGTACTAGCTCAGAATAGATTTAACAAATTAAATTAGATAGCAACAGATATCGCATATGTTTAGTTGAGTCTCTTACTTACTTTAATTATTGTTGCTTCGCACTCTTTGTGTTTGAACCTTTTTCCTTGGACATATTAGTAGGACATAGGGTATTTGATGAGTATCTTATGATAGATTTGAAATTGCATTAACATGTTTTAACTTCATTCAGTTCATTCATGTTATTTAGTTGTCAGTACAGTAGAGTGTGTTCTAACTTAGTATGCCTTTTCAGTTCAGTTCTTCAGATATAGATTAGACTCGGACCTATCCCTATGCTTAGCTAGGGGGATACATGTTAAACTTTCTGTACAGTGGCCCTATTTTGGCTCTTTTCTGTTATTGCAGTACTAATTTAGGTATACTTTTACTTTTCTGTTCAGTTCTAGTTCAGTGGCTCGTTTAGCCATATGCTTTACTTATTTTTTTATTGCTTTCGGTACGCTTTTGTAGTTCATACAATTCAGTACTTTCAGTTCAATATTTTATTCATTACTTGCATATTTTAAATAATAGTCTTATTTCAGTTTTCTTATGCTTCAGTTCAGATTCCTTTTATGTAAATCAACATATATTCATATGATCATAACTATGTTATGATGAGTTTACTTTCAGTATTTTTCAATCATTTATATATTTACTGGCTAACCTTATTACAGCCTCTAGTTGAGGTATCTTAATTTACATAGTTTACTTTTTTAGTTATAAATGTTAATTTATAGTTATCATATTTCATAGTTTGTGGCACCTTAATTACTTACATGCTTAGTAAAAGATATGATATTTTAAATATTCAGTTTCATTTAAATTAACTTAAAATATACTTGGACAAATTTTCTAACTATAAATTTTTTTTTTCTTGGCCAGGAGGAGGTCTTCCTGCTGCTTAGCTTAGTTACATTTATTTTCAACTATAATAATGAGTATTTTTTTTTCTTTTAAATTCAGTTTATAATAATTTCATATTCTGGATGTATTTACTTTCTGCATTGTTATGTTAAGCTGAATTATTATTTTATTTACTTTACCATACTGTGATGTGGATATTATACTCTTTTCTGCTTCCACTACTTTGATTTTTTGATGCATGATGTTCAGTTTTAGGTGACAAGTCTTTTAATTAAGGAGGGTTGGGTTTGTACCTGACTCGACTATAGTTGGGTGATTTGCCAAGTTGGAGATCGTATTCACCAAAATCATGTTAATCTCAGTATAAGCATGACCACGGAGGGACAGGGCACCACACCATCACACCCAATATCGAGGCTATTTACCCTTTTGATAACAATGGAGCATATCAAATGCTTCAATTCATGAACATGATGAGCCAATTCATGAATAACAATCTCTTCAAAATATAACTCCCAAACCAATTTTGTGTAAAGCAGTAAATGAGATATGCAAGTGTTTCTCATGTTCCAACCACCCAGATTTAGTGGGAAAGCAACTTCTTACCAAGTCGAGGAGTAGATCCAAGGAATAGACAAGGAATTCAATTTGCCAAAAGTGCTTAGGATCAAAAGGTGGCCATAGCAACTTATTTACTCACGGAAGCTACCGAAAAATGGTGGAGGACTACAAAAGCTACTACCTTCCAAGGCAAGACAGAAGAGGATATCTCTTGGGTAGAATTTGTAAAAATTTTCCTAAACAAGTATGTACCCCAGTCTATAAGATAAATAATGAGGAAGGAACTCCTAAATTTGAAGCAAGGAAGTCATTCAGTCACTGAATATGAAGAAGAGTTCAATCGACTGGCCAGTTTTTCTTATGAGATGGTAACTACAGAGGAAGTCAGGTGTCATTTATTACTTAATGGATTAAGGAATAATTTCTAGCACATTCTAACACCCCTTTAGATCGTAAACTTTGCACAATTGGTAGAAAAGCAAAGCTTATGGAAGCCTAGGAAGAACAATATTTTTCAAGATATTCAAAGAGGCTAAGATTTCCTCATCATCTTCACCTAAGAGGAAGCAATTTTCAAAGGAGCAACTCTGGTGGAGCAATTCCTAGGGCAAATAGCACTTGCAGATTCTGTGGTAGATCACACAGTGTAGACAAATATTTTATAGGTCCGGGCTAGTGTCATCGTTGTGGGAGGACTAATCATCCCATAAAATTCTATCATGCTACATATACAATAAATGGACACCAGCTCCTGAACTAATGGAAACTCGAGGTAGGCCGCAAATGAACAGAGGAAGAAATGTGGCATCCTCTAGTGGTGCAAGGAATCCATTAGCCCAAGCTAGCATATTTAATTTAACTCAAGAAGAGGCAATGGATGAACTCGATGTGGTTACAGGTACTATTCTAATATTTCAATAACCTTGTTTAGTCCTTTTCGATTATGGAGCTACACACTCATTCATTGCATCAAAGTTATAGTTCAAAAGCATTCATTACTAGTAGAAAAACTTTTAACATCACTTAAAGTTAATATATTACAGGAGATTTCTTAGAGACAAACATTTATTGTAAATACAAATTAGTTATAAGTGGAATTTTTTGGGAGGCAAAACTCACTGCCATTCTAATTAAAACCTTTGATGTTATTCTTGGGATGGACTGGATGAGTCAAAATGAAGTCTTAATTGATTGTGCTAAAAAGAGAGTCTATTTGTATAATGAAAATAAGAAAATAAAATTTATTGATCAAATGAGTGCCATTATCAGCCTTATCCCTGCTAATAAGATTGAAAAACTGGTTAGAAAAAGATACTAATATTTCTAACATTACTCTCAAACTTTGAAGCTAAATCTGCACCTCTTGAAGAAACTCTTATTGTAAAAGATTATGCAGATGTTTTTCCAGAAGAACTTCTAGGTTTATCTCCACAAAGAGATGTAGAATTTAGTATTGATTTAATTCATGTGACAAACCTTTTATCCAAAGGACCATATATAATGGCACCCAACGAATTAGAAGAGCTTAAGAAATAGCTTCAATAGCTAATAGATAAAGGTTTTATCAGACCTTGTAGTTCCCCATGGGGAGCCTCGGTACTATTTGCTAAGAAAAAGGATGGAAGTATGCGCTTGTGCGTTGACTATCTAGAACTTAATAAAGTTATTGTCAAGAATAAATACCCATTACCAAAGATTGATGACATATTTGATCAGTTAGCTGATACTTCAATATTTCCTAAAATTAATTTAAAATCTGGCTATCATCAACTTTGAATTAAAGAAGAGGATGTTTATAAATCTGCGTCTAGAACGCGTTATGGCATTATGAATTCTTAGTGATGCCTTTTTGATTAACCAATGCTCCATTCTACTTTATGGATTTGAAGAATCGGATAATAAAGCCCTACTTAGATTCATTTATTGTTGTTTTTATTGATGGTATATTGATATATTCTAAAAATGTTAGGGAGCATGAAGACCATCTCTGAACTATCTTGAGCTTATTAAGGAAACATTAGTAAGGTTAGTGTAATTCAAGATTGACCTTAACCTACTTTAGTGGCTAAGATTTGTAGTTTCTTGGGATTAGCAGGGTACCATCACAAATTTGTTAAGAATTTCTCTCAAATTGAAGTCCTTCTCACCCGTCTTAAACAAAAAGGTGTGCCTTATGTATGGAATTTGTCTTGTGAGTCCGCATTTCAAAAGTTAAAAGAATGTTTAACATCAGCCCTTGTTCTTGTGCCAGTAAAAGGGAAGGATTATCAAAATTTTAGTAATGCTTCTTGGATCAATTTAAGCCATGTTCTTATGCAAGACAGAAAAGTCATAGACTTTGCTTCTAGGCAATTAAAAGTTCACGAGAAGAACTATCCGTAACATGATTTAGAGTTGGCTGCAATAGTGTTTGCACTTAATATTTGGAGACACTATTTATATGGAGTAATGTGTGAAGTATTTATCGATCATCAAATTTTAAAGTATATTTTTACCCAGAAGGAGATAAATCTAAGGCAACAGAGATGGTTAGACCTAATCAAGGATTATGATTTATCCATTCAATATCTCCCTATGAAAGCAAATGTTGTGCAGGTGCGTTGAGCCGTAAAGAAACCCCACATTTGCATGCACTAACCTTTAATCCTATCTTACTCAAAGTAATGGAGTATTTTTAGTTACAAGTGGTGTTACTGACAAATGCTGGGCCGGGCTATTCCAAATGACTATGGAGTGTTTGCTGATTGAAGAGATTAAAGAAGCGCAATAGAATAATGAAGAATATAACTCGTTAGATACATCTATTCAAGCAGAGAAACATCCATAATTAAATCTGAATTCAAACAAAAAAATCTCGTGTGGATCTAGAATTTGGACATCCAATGAATCTGAATTAAGATTAAAGTTACTAAAGGAAGCCCATCATTCCAGATATTCTATTCATCCTAGAAATAATAAATGTATCAAAACATAAAGTCTCATTTTTGGTGGCCAGTAATGAAGAAGAGTAAAGCAAAATTTATATCAAAGTATGAAACTTGTAACCTTGTTAAGGCAGAACATCAGAAATCAAGAGGATTACTACAACCTTTAGCAATTCCTCATTGGAAATAGGAAGACATTTCCATTGATTTCACAATTGGGTTTCCTCGCATAAAAGTAAATAACGATTCTACTTGGGTAGTTGTATATAGACTTACAAATCAACACACTTTATACTCATCAGGCAGATAGAATCAGTGGACAAACTAGCCAAAGTATATCTTAAGGAAATAATGAGATTGCGTGGCATTTAAAAAACTATTGTTTCTGTTCGAGATAGTCATTTCACCTCAATATTTTGGAAAATGGTCCAACAATGCCTTGGTTTCCAGCTTTGTATGAGCACAACTTTTCATCCACAAACTGATGGGTAAACTAGAACGGTGAACCAAACACTAAAAGATCTTTGCTTATAGATTTTAAACTTTGGAGAAAGTTGGGATGATCATCTTCCATTAATTGAATTTCTATATAACAACAATTTTCAAGCAAGCATTGGAAGGACTCTTTATGAAGCCCCTTATGGAAGAAGGTGTCACTCCACTTTCTTGGAATAGGGTTGGATAAACTAGGATATTGAAATCAAATTTAGTTCTTCAAGCCACATAGAAAGTTAAATTAATTCAACATCGAATGAAAGCAGCTCAAGACAGACATAAGAAATATTTTGATGCTCATCATTGTCATGTATAATTTTTTGTTGGAGACTTTATATATCTGATAGTTAATCCATTTTGAGGAGTTTTAAGATTTGGAGTTTTTAGAAAGTTAAGCCCAAGGTACTTGGGTCCTTTTACAATTTTAAAGCAAATTGGCCAAGTTGCCTATCAAATCAAACTTTCATCACACTTAAGTCTAATGCATGATGTATTCCATATCTCATCACTAAGGAAATATTTGTCAAAACTAACTATGAGAGTTGAAGTTGAAGAGATTAATCTACAGCCAAACCTTAGCTACGTAATTGAACCAGAGAAATTTTGGATCAAGATATAAGAAAATTGTGAAACAAATCCATTGCCGTGATAAAAGTTAGATTGAAGAATTGTCGCAAAGAAGATGCAACATGGGAGGAAGAATCCAACATGAAGAAACCTTACCCTTAACTATTTTCTAGTAAGAAATTCACAAATTTGTCAATATTGTAAAAACATTAGATTGATGTTAGTACGAAATCCTTTCTCAAGTTGGATAGAATATAAAATACTAAATTTTAATTTTTGTTTATCATGATTTTTATTTAATAAAATCACCAATAAATTGATAAAATAAAGTTATATGATTATTAATTATACTTTTATAAAATTTTTGGTAATTTATTTAGAAATTTTCCATTAACAATTTTTCCTTGGTTATTTTTAATATTTTTATTTAATTATAAAATCAAGATAATTAAATTGACCTCCAAATCAAAATTAGAGTTTGTCATTAAATTCCTCACCCTAAAATTAGCTAAGGGTGAAATATTGAGAATTTTTAGAAGTCATCAAATTTTTCTGAATATTTTAATATATTTAATAAATAATAATAATATAATTAAATTGATCTCAAAATTAAAATTCAACTTCATCTTTGGTTCTCCACCCCCAAATTAGCTAGGAGTGAATTATTAGGAATTTTCAAAAGTTCATTTGAGGAAATTAAACGAAAATTTTGCTAAATTTTTTTCTTAATTTTATTCTTATGAATGTGCCCTTAATTTTCTACCAAATATTTTTCCCATTTGAGGACAAATTGAGTCCCATTTAATCTTAACCATTAAAGCTCTCCAAGATCAAAAAGTTTCCCTTGGAACTATCCTAATGCTTACATTTGGAATTTACTTAATCAAAAAGGTTGGACATTTACTCATCTCCTCAAGACTTCATTGATAAACATCAAGCACTCAAGGCCTCTCCACTCCTTTCTCTCTTGCATTTCTTCCTCAACTTTAGGACACTTCATCCTACACGTTCCCAAAGACTAAAAGAGCTTCAAGAAGGCTTCAAGTTTCCATCATGGTGATAGGAACTCTAGCAAACCATAATCATCCTTTAATCTCTCTTTGATTCCAAGGTGAACAAGTATGTTGCAAAAGTATCCCATTTCCCTCTTTCTCTTATATGAAACTTAAATTAAAATCTTAATCATGAGTAATGACTTAGATTTGATTTAAATCATTTTATAGAGTAGATATAGATCAATAATATATCATGAGAGAGCTTCAAATCATATCTAAACTTAAGAGAAATAAAGAGTTTTTCTTGAATATTTATGTTCATGATTAGGATGATGGTATATATGAAATTTAAATATATATGCTCAATTCTTTTTATTTTAATTAATGTTTAGAATTATGCTCATATTAAAATGAGATTTGATTAAGATGATTGCATTTTAAGTTTATATGTTCAAGTTTTTACTTAAATTAATGTTTATATTTATTATCATATTTAAATCAGATTTGCAAAATCACATCTTATATTAATATGAAAATATATATTTTAAAACTTTAGATTTACTTGCATAAGAATGAATATTGTATCTTCAATTTTTATTAAATTAATATTTGGATTTATCCTCACATTTAAATACGATTTGTAAAATAACATCTTATGTTAGGATGAAAATATATATATTTGGAAACTTTAGATTTGCTTTCATAAGAATAAATATTATATGTTCAATTTTTATTAAATTAATATTTATATTTATCCTTATAATTAAACAAGATTTGTAAAATTACATCTTATGTTAGGATAAAAATATATATTTGGAAATCTTAGATTTGCTTCCAAAAGAATGAATATTATATGTTTAATTTTTATTAAATTAATATTTATATTTATCATCACATTTAAACAAGATTTGTAAAATAACATATTATGTTAGGATGAAAATAAATATTTTTGAAAACTTTGAGTTTTCTTATGTGATGATGAATATCATATGATTTTATTTAAATTAATATTTAGATTTATTCACATCTTATGTTAGGATTAAAATTATTCCATTAGTTATTTTGTTTGGTGATTAGTTTCATTAATCACCTTTTTACCTAATTAGTCACATAACCTCAAATATTGATAATATCATAACTTGTTCAAATCGCATTCAATTATAGTGATCCAATATACCATTACTCAAAAAAATACAAGGAACACAAATCTACAAAAATATTTAGGTTTCTATCATTAATTTTCTTAATTATGCCTAATTACTTAGAAAATAGATAAGTGAATATTAAGCTCAATCATTAACCAAAATTTTAAATTTTTGGTCTTTGATCACTCACTAAATAAAGGAGAATAAGATTCTAAAGTTAAAAATATTTTTCTATAATTAATTTCACTAATGATTCACTAATTATCTATTAATGAGCTTAAACTCTAATTTAAGCTCGTTAGCCTTAAACCTTAGCCAAATTGTATGTTCATAGTGTCAATATTCATATTAGACAGCAAAGAATCATTTGGCATTAAGAGAAATTAATTTGGAACCTTAAATCCTTAAGTCTCATTTTAGACCCTTAATGAGGGGTATTTAGGTCATTTTAACCAAATATTAAATTAAGTAAATTTTAATCACTAAAACCTATTATTTATCTTTAAAGTCAGTAAACTTAATATTTAAAACTAACCTAAGGTTGTTTAGACTATCATTTTTCTCTTAAAAACTTAAATTAATAAATTCAACCTTATAACATATATTTTTAATCAAATTAATAATATACTATTCAATTATAAAATATTAAATTAATGAGTTAAATTGATATTTGACAGATCAAAGCAAATGAATTATTATGTTTTATCAAAATAATCAGGTACATAGATTTATTTATAAGTTTTACTTCAACATGTCTATTTTGAGCTCATTTTCATTTGAAATAATATTTATGCTATTTTTTTATGCTTACCTCTTAATGAAATTATAAAAAATGTTATCATAAGGCATGTAATAAAAAAATGAAATATATCATATTATGTGGTGTTTGTCTTTGAATGATGGAAAGCAACACTGAGAATCTGTACAGATTGGGCTTAATAGCAACCCCTAGAGTTATATGGAGGGATTTAGCCCTTTAAGAAGTGTGCAAATCCAGAGAAAATACACACCAATCAGTTTTAAAAAGGCTAATAAGTTATCGATGGGTAGCACGAAAGCTTCATAAAGGCTATGCCTATGAATTTATCCATTTGGGCTCAAGGGTCTCCAGATAGGACTTTTTGTTACATAATGCTTATGATAAAATTTATTTCATACTTTAATATATATTGAATTCAAGTCTAATATGTAGGGCAAAAGTTAATTTCATTTGACAAATATTTACTTGTCTTAACTCGTGATACAAAGTTATTCATATCACTTTTATATTGATTTATACTTATTATTGGATGCTAGAAGTAACTCTTATAAGAATGGTCTACATACTCCTATCTGACTGATAATTGCTAATAATTTTTTAGGCTTTGATAATTAAGTATTTGAAGGTCTACTTGAGTCTAAAGAAAGAGCTAGAATTTTGAGAAGGGAGCTAAAGAGAACATTTTATTTAAATCTTCTATTGTAATTATAAACTTTTATAATTCATATGTGTATGACTCTGTATGAATAATTAGGAACTTATTTTTATCCACTTTTATTACTATTATATATGTTTTAAGTATGAATTATTCTTTGAAAATTCTTGAACTCAATTCCCTGACCGTCATATAAAGAAACTTAGATTGAGTTCTTTTTTGTGGTAGTTATCCTAAATTGAATGACTTATGTGTCAGTTCCTTGTAGGCATTTGAGTAGGATATACCACGATGGAGGATGGATTCATTAGCTTGTAAATCCTTGATCATTAAATAGATTGTTTGATTGAGAATGTTAGTTTTATCATATGGAGATTGTAGTATATATCCACAGATTGATTTATATAGTAGAATATGGAATTGGTTGATTTAGTCTGAATAGAATTGTAGAGTTTTAATCTTATCTTAGGTAATTTGATATGTACAGCTCAGTTCAGGATAAACATCCCAAGTCCAAAGTATGTTATAAGTTGAGAATTTAATAGCTTAGTTTGAGAGAATAAATTATAAAATGATTCTGCCCATTATCCTTGTGCATATTGATAGGTGCAGTTAAACAAACTAAGTTTTTAAAGCCACCCTTCTCAAGACATACTAATCATGTATATGTACTCTTAACATATGATGAATTAGGATGTTATAAATTTCTAGTATATATTAAATGTTGAATTCAATATGATTAAAATAGAATGGTACAATTCATACAATTGAACTTTTGATTTGTGAAATTTTCAAGGTGAAAGTGCATAGGAAATTAGGCTAAGTCCTTAGACAACAAGAAGGGCTATTTACTTCGGTTTTGCTATTTTTTGGTTTTTAATTATTTAAAAGCATTTAGTTTATTAAATCCATTGGCATATTATGAGTCACATAAGCATATCATGTCATTAGCAAAGCAATTCTGCTCACTTAGGATATGTTAGTGAGATGTTATGTGACATCAAGGTTATGCATATTTGTGGCATAAGATTCTGTGGCATATTCAAATATATATATATATATATATATATAGTGGCATACATCATAGTTTTATTTTCAATATTTTATTCAGTTTCAATCTTTTACATGTTATTCATTTCAATACCTCATTCTTTCGTTATCGTTTTACTTTACTTTCAATTATGCTCAATATTTTTCAGTTTTCAATTATTTCAGTGCTTTTCTGCATCTATTTTACTTAGTGTTAACCTTTTTAAATTGTAATAAGGCATGTTGTAACTTTTGATGTGTTAGAATTATTATCTAACACGAGGTCTTATCTTTTCTTTCGTCTGGGAAATCAATATTTTGGGATCCGATGATTTGTCAGATCCAGAGCAGTTTGAGGAGCCACCAGTAGAGTTCACTTAGGAGATTCAGAAGGGATCCAAGGAGTAGTAGTCGACAAAGCTCATATTATTGTCTTAGTACTTTATCCGTAAGATGAGCGGTCTTTTTATTTATTGTTCTTTTCATTTTTAAGCAAAAGCTTGTAATAATTTAATCATGGATGCATTTTCTCTTTCTTTTCATAGATGAGTATTCTTACTTAGCTTCTTTGATGAATGTTATGGATAAATTCTATGGCTTCTGCACTTTGTTATCATTACTACTTATACTTAGTATTATGATGTGATCATCATGTAAGTTATGCAAGTACTCATATACATTGGATACTTATTAAATCACCTCTTATAAATATAATATGGGTAAGTACCTTAACTAATAATTAAGGTAAAAATATCACACTCATCTTAAGGATTAGTCATCAGTTCTACCTTGGGTAAGTCTCAGCAATATTCGAGGAGGTTCAGCAGACCTCGCAAAGTAACGCACCATTATGCCGCCAATTGGGTTGCATTAATATCTCTCTTGCACGAGGAGACAGGACGGGACATTACACATATGCCCCATTGTGATTATTTTAGTTGAAGAGAATCAGGATTAACTGATCATCTCACTTGCCAACATGGAGTCTGGTGGACTCAAGCACATTCTTTCATGCCACTCCTACTAAGGGTGCATTCAATAATTACACCAAGGGTGACTTGGGTAAGGTATACCGTGGAGATGATAAGGCATGTGACATCATAGGAAAATGTGATGTGGACGTTCAGCTACCAAGCGACACATTTGGAAGTTCAAAGATGTTAGACATGTGCTATGTCTAAAGAGGAACCTTATTTCAGTAAGCTAGTTAACCAGGGAAGGCTACAACACATGCTTTACAGGGGAATCATGGAAGGTCACTAAGGGTGCCCTCATTATTGCATGGGGCAATACGGAAGATACACTTTACATAATCAATAAAGTATCTGATTCCATTGCAACTGCAGAATAGATAAACGTGAGTCTATGTCACCAGAGGCTTGTCCATATGAGTGAAAGGGGTTTGAAATCTCTGCAATCTAGAAGAAGACTCCAAAGATGGATGTAAGTAAACTTAGATTCTTGTAAAGATTGTATGCTGGGCAAGCAGAATAATATTTTATTCTTCAAAGTTGGAAGAGAGTTAAAAGGTAAGAAACTAGAGTTAGTGCATACCAATGTATGGGGACTAGCTTGTAACAACCCAAGGTTGTTACCCTGACTAATCTAAGCTAAACCAAGTGCTAATTCCCATTTCATTAGACTCAAATGGCCATTTAAACATAACCCTAAGAATTTGAGATCAATTAGAGTTCAATTGAGCAAAATGACTATTTTGTCAATTTTAGGATCTTGAAAATTTATTAAATTAAATAGATCTCCAAATTAAAATTTGATTACATTTTTGAATTCATCACACTCAAATTAGCTAAGGGTGAAATTTTAGATAATTTTGAGATCATCTGGTCCTAAATTGGCTTTAGAATCATTGAAATTAACTATATTAATTAAAGAATTATTAATACTATTTAAATTAGAATTTTTATATATGGAATTTTCTGTCGGGATCACGGTAGATTCGTTGCGGGGTCTTGATAGTGACGTAGTATTTCCTTCACCTGAATTTGATTGCATGAATCTCAGTGCCCTCATTAGATGATGCTGATAGTCTGTGCCCAGATTCATTGTCAGCCGATGGATCACGCCCGTCATTCAATGGCTGACAGCACGTCCATTGGTCTGCTAATCTAAAGGCGCATTAAAACGTCTTTCCCCAATAGCTCTGCAGATCAGACGGCTGTGCCTTCATCAAACCTTGTAGACCTTCGTCCCCAATGGCTTGCCCGACAGTTGAATGCTCAATCGTACCAAGAGCGTCAAGGCTGTCTATGTAACAACCCAGGTTATTACTTTGGTTAATTTAGATCAATTTAAGTCTTAATTGAGGTTCTAAGTCACTAATTAGGTAATTTAGAACTTATCTCAAAAATATAGGTCAAACTAGAAGTCAATTGAGTCAAATTAGAAATTTTGGAAAATCCCAAACTTTAGAAAATTGACTTTTTATCTAGACCTCAAATTGAAAATCTGACTTCGCCATTGCGTTCAGAACACCCAAATTAGCTAGGGGTGAAGTTTTGAAGTCATTTGGAAGACGTTGAATTTTCGTCGAATATTTTAATATTATTTAAATACCTGAAAATTCAAATAAATAAATACTGGTCAAAATGAAAATCCGAGTGCGCTGTTGCATTCCTCACCCCTCAAATAGCTAAGGGTGATTTATTGAGAATTTTTGGGATACATTTAATAGGGTGAATTTGATTAATTAAATAATAATATTTTTAAATAGCATTTAACGGCGCCGTCCACGTTACCTTAACGGTGTTCCCTAAAATCTAATTTTACTGTTTGATCAGACGGATCCTACGATCCGTCCGATTGAAGAATCCGATGGTCCGTAGACCGTCTTCTTTGTCCTCACGCGGAAGCCTCCGCGTGGCTGAGGGCTCGATACGCGGCACACCCTCGCTCCAGATGGTGATCTCAGACACCTCCCCACCGCTCTAAACCACCGTTTAAGGACTCGTATAAGACCCCCAAAGTTCTGGGTTGCTCGGTTTTCAACCCTGAAGCTCGGAAGCCAGAAGTCGAAATTTCGACCGTTCTCTGCCGTCCAATTTGAGGTACCTCCTATCCTATTATACACTGCTTTGATCCTTAATCATATATTTCTAACACTTATTTCACATCTTTGATTGTTAATTTAACGGATCTGATCATCAATTAAGTGTATGGATCGAAGTAATTTAGGGTAGAAGCGACAGTACATACCGTTATTCGCGTAAGTGTTTCGACAAGGGTCTCTAGGGCTAGCATTTGCCGAAGCTACAAACCTTCTCCAGTGGCGTTTAGTTTGAGACCTTTCGATCGGTATGCGGCTCGTCTTCGGGTGCTGGCGTTTTCGCCGCCGTTTTCGAAGCCCTTGTTCCAGCCGGCGGAGTGAGCGCGCGAAGTCGAAGACCCTTCGGGTTGGGCCGGGTCGGCCCGGGCCTGACCCGTGGCCCGTGGAGTTTCGGCTGCCATGGTGGGGCCCGCCTCGCAGCGCACCAGCTCGTCGCAGCGCGACGCGTGGCCTGCCCGCTGTCGTCTGATCCGGTGGGTCCTGCGGTCGTCAGCTGAGCCAGTAATGGCCCGCCACGTGTCCTGCAAAAATATTAATAAAAACGATATATATATTTAACGTTTATTTAATAAACAAATTTATATATTAATAATAATAACACATTAATTAAATTAATTAAAACATAATTAATTAATTAATTAAATACAAATTTTCAAACCTTAATATCTTGCAAAATATAAGTCCAATCATAGCAAATAAATATGTCATTTTGATCAGCAGAAAATAAGGAATATTATGGAATTATCAAAATTTCATTTAGAGCTATATTTAAGATAGTGACGTTTAGGATATTTAAATAACCTTAAAAATGTTACAAAATTTCATTTGCCAATAATTTTGTAATCAATAATCCAAACTTATTGAATATGGGTCTTAAAGTGATCAGAAAACCTTAAGGATCATTTTGGTAGGGTTACCTTTGCTGTTTGGATTAGTATTTGTCTAATCACTTTTAGGACATAACCTTAATTACCATAATTAAATCTAGAACTTCAATTGACCATAACTTAGTCAATTGAGCTCCAAATTGAATGATTCAAATATCAATTTAGATCAGAAGAACCTAATTAGTAGTAATCTATAAAAATATTTAGGATCCAACGGTTAGATTTGCTAATCACCCCTAATTACTCTAAATTTTGATTAGTGAATATTAGCAAATCTAATAATCCAAATTGAGTGATTTAAGTTTCAGTAAACTCATAGAGCCATTTAGAACCTAGCGGTAAGGTTGGATTAGTGTTTAAGTGATTAATTTCATTAATCACTCACTAATCACCATAAACCCTAATTAGGTCATAACTTAGTCAAATTAGGTCCAAATTGAGCCTACCGCATGTCATTATGATTAGTGGACTATTTGTAAACCATAGCCACTGATTTTACTTAATTTGGACCCTAATTGACAAAGTTAGGATTTTGACCTTAATTAAGAATCTCTTAATTAACTTATTAAGCCCTAAATCTTGTATTGGCCATAACTTGGTCAATACTTATCAGAATTTAGCAAATTTAGGTTCTATGGAAAGCTTAGACAGTAAATAACAGTAATATGAAAGAAAAATTAAGTTTCATTTAGCCAAATTACCAAAATGACCCTATGAGTCAATTTATTTGATCTCATAAGGCTTAATAATCATCCAACTTTAGTGTAATTGCTGTCTAATCCTACATTAGACAGTAAGAAACTCATTCCAATAGAAAAATTTAGATTTAAATCTCTAAATCAAAATTTGATCTTTTGAACCCTTATGTAGGGGCAAAATGGTAATTTTGCCCAAATTTAGGGTTTAGCTTTCTAAAGCCTTAAAAAAAAACATTTTATAATCATTATAATCAGTAAATAGAATGATTTATAATAGAAATTGTATAAGTTCAATCATTAAATTGATTTTAATCAAAATTCCAAGTTAGTTCCTTAAGAATTTCCTAAGTAAAATTGTGAGTGTTTCTCCTTCCTTAAACCTTTCTTAGATCCTTCCTTAAGTCTTATAACATTAGTTAGGATGTATGTCTTAAGAGATACTCTTAGAAATGAAGAATCTTAATTCCAAGATTAGGAATAGATCTTAAGTTAGAATTCATTTGTTGAGTAAATTGGGTTACTCAATAGATGAAAACCTTGAGTTTTCTAATTTATAGATTTTCTTAGTTTATTAAATGATAATTTGATCTTTGAACTCTAGAAATAAGAATAGAGATCTATCCTAATGAATTGATTTATCATTAGGATTTTCCTTAACTTAATCTGTGAGATTTGGGTTCTAAACCTTAGATCTTTAGTTATACCTTTGGATTAAGTGATTAGACCCTATCATCTAGAGTCTAATTCTTAATCTTTTTATCTTGATTTGGCTAATCAATATGAGGCTGGGGTAATTTAAATTATAAAATTAGGTCGATGATTTATTCAGTGTAGCCAAGTAGTCGTCTTTTGATTAAGATATAGGTAGGACTTGGCCAGTCCTAATTATCTTCAACTAGTAGGATTCATGATTCTAAGTTACAGAATGTGAAAGAATTGATGATTCTGAAACTTATGTAACTTAGAGTAGATAGAACGAATAAGTAGACAACAAAGGATAACACCTATATTTTAGATAGAGTCTCTTACTCAATTTATTTTTGATGCTTCGCTTACCTTGATTTTTGAGCTTTAAATCATGAGCATATATGAGGTACATAAGATAATTGATAATTATCTTATGTCAATT
Source organism: Gastrodia elata (assembly GCA_016760335.1). Lineage (NCBI taxonomy): Eukaryota > Viridiplantae > Streptophyta > Magnoliopsida > Asparagales > Orchidaceae > Gastrodia > Gastrodia elata. Next base: position 42,442,603 of record CM028677.1, read on the forward strand.
TGATCATTCATAAATAACATTTTGTGTTCTTCTCGTATTTTTGTAAGGTGTAGCTTGATTAGTATGCCTCTTCAATCACCCGTTCGGGGTCGGCTTCATTGTTCGGGTCAGTCCGATAGTCTATGCCATGCCTAGTCAGTGGGATAGGATGGATAGACTCTTGCCTGTACTGACTGAATAGTCAGGATCTGATATGGTTATACTAATTCAAGTATACTTACATTTGGTTTCTACCTTAGCTCATCAGGCTAAGAGGTTTCAGTGATACTCAGTTCAGATGCTTCTTTCTTAGCCCATCAGGCTAAGTTTTACTGAGTGTGCTTTTAGTTTGAGTAGCCAATACAGTTTTCAGTTTCATAGTTACTGTTTTACTTTGCATATTCTTCATTTTAGTGCTGCATTTACTTACAGTTTTTCTGCACTTTCTTAGCCTTATTTCTATATATAGGATGCTAGTCTTATTTTCTATTTTTATATACATATATAGGATGTTAGCTATGTTTTCAGCTTTATAATGTTTTAATTACTATTATGTCACTCAGCATAAGCTTATTTCGATCATAAGCATGTTTATGATGTATTTTCTTTATAGTATTTGTTTAGTTTTTCTTTTGCTTACCTGACTTTGTTGTAGTTGCATGGAAGAGGTATGTGCTTACTTCATAGTTGATTTAGTTATAAACTATTTGTTTATAACTTTATACCATTCTTTTCTTACGCTTTCTGCACCTACTTGCTTGTTGTACTGGTTTATGGTGATATTTAGTTAACTTAATAAAACTTTTACCCTAAAATGTACTTAGACAATAGTCTAACCAGTTTTTCTTTTATTGGCTGGGGCCCTACCATTATGAAACTGATAATGATAGGTTCTGAGTTTATTGGAGCAGTTGATCCAGTGGAGAGCTTGCCATTGGAGGAGGAGTCTGTGCCTGAAGACCCTTAGATTTAGTTTCTTTTCTGATTGTGAGATTGAGAGTTTTCTTTTCAGTTCTTTAAATTTATTAAAATGTTGTAATAATACAGGTTAATAATTTCTTTTTAGCTCTTTTCTTATTCTGGATTATTGTATTATATGGATGGATGTTGTATTTTATGCTTCCGCGCTTTCTACATTTTCTTGTATGATTCATTTAGTGAGAAATTTACTTTATGAATGGCATAGTCCTTAGTTAAGTTGGATTAGAATGTATGTCTAATCCAATTCTAAGTGAGGACCTTATCATTTAGTAACCCCTCCACCGTAATCATGTTAACTTAAGAGTTAACAAGACCACGGCGGGGCAGGGTCGCCACAGTCTGCCACTTCCGCGCCATGTCAGGAAATTTGTTAAGATCCTTGCCTTCGCCCATTGAGCACTCCTAGCTGGTAGGGAGGCTTGAGCTTCCCCAGTTATGGCAAGCCAGCCAGCCCCTCTGTCCGAGCCTAATCCATGGCTCCAAGTCCTGGCAGCCATCCCATTTTCCCCGCGTCCTATAAATACTCCTAGAGCATCATAGAGAGCTCCTTTGCTCACAGTGACTCACTCGACCCACTTCACCATTCTTACCAAGCTTCTGTGTTCTTTCCGATGATTCCCACTTAACCTTCCTGTATGTTAGTGGGTTAAGCTTGGAGTTCAGGCTCACAAAATGTTTCTGAGAACCTAAGGAAGCTATTGGATCAGTTACAGCCTATGGAGCTCACCTAAGCCTTCTGTATTCAGTTCAGCATCCCAGTCATAAGTATATCCTTCTTCCCAACTGAATTGTGTGGTCTTAGTTCCTAAATTATTGCAATTATGTTAGCTCTGTGCTCGTGCTTTCTTGCCTCAACTCTAGGCTATCTCCGCTTACGATTGGATTGAGTTGGCTCATTCTAGATGGTGAGAATTCACTGTCTAGATGAAGCCTTTGTTCAGCAAGGGCGCTGACAACCCAATGGAATTGGGACCCAAACCAAATTCATTCAATTTTGTAATTGCATATCGTGGTCTGTCTGACTTAGCTTAATCCTCCATGGGGCTTTGGCTAGCTTTGATTGATTGTATCTATTGATCGGTCAATGACCCCTTCACAGCGTTGAGCCCGAGTAAGGCCCCAGTCACTGAGTGCCTCCCATGCCAAGTCTTTAGAGCTTTGATCCGTCTCACTATCCAAATGGTGTAGGCATAAAGCCCCAGGCTTGAGGATACTTCTGTATGGAGAGTTGTAATCCCACAGTGACCTTAGAAGAAGAATTTGGCCGAACAAGGTTCCAGCATCTCCAGCAACCAAGTAGAGGGCTTCCATGTTCAGGTAGTGCATATTTTCTTAGGGATCATGTAGCCATTGAGATCGAGGCGTGGTGTGCCCTAGTGGTGGAGAATTCAGCTTTAGAAGGTGATCCATAGCCAGCCTGTCGGGGGAGATGTCAGGGACGATGACACTGTCACTTTGAGCCGGGTCAACCCAGGCCCGTGCGATGCAACAGTGCCAGCCCAGTTGGGCCTTGTGCAGCCCGCACCTTTTGATTCGGGCCGAGTATTTAAACCTGATTTTTGGAATTAAATTCCTTATGAAAAATAAATGGAAAATAGAATTAATTAAATAAGCCTATGATTCTTTAATTAAAAACATTTCATCTAAATTATTTAAATAACTCTAGTTATACTGATCCAAATGGTATGCTCTAATAAACTATTTTGATCAGAAAAATATAAGGAACATTAATCTAAAATAAAATTTCATATTATATAATTAATTTTTTTGATTTAGCCTAATCTCCCTCTAAAACTTAATTAGTGAATAATTAGTCAAATTGATCTCTAATTTTTAAGATCTTGATATCTATCATCTCCATAAGTTTTAAAGAACTCATTTATGAGATTAGGCCTCACTTCCTTAACCCAATTATATTAATCATCCTTAATGACCCTAAAATTTAATTAATGTTCATTAGGCCTGTCCTAAATGCAAATTTGATATTTAAGGTGTTAATTCATTTATTAGGTAGTAATGAACTAATTAGAAGTGTTTAGAATCAATTTGGAACCTTAAATCTTGAAATCCCAATTTTCCCTTAAGGTAGGGCAATTTGGTCATTTGACTAAAAGTTGGTTTAAGAGCCCTTAACTCTTAGAACTTTGATCGATTGCCTTAAATCAGTAAGATGATGGTTTAGTAGCTTTTCAAAGGCTTTTGAACCTAATTAATGGATCCTAAGTGTTAAATCTTAAAATCTCCTTAAAATATACTTAAAAGCTATCAAAACCCTAAGATGATCTTAGATCTTCATTATAGACTTATTAAATGAATATGAATATTATGAAATCAATATTAGTTAACTTAACTGCCATATCACCCAATTCTAATAATTATTTTTAATTTTACATCTTAATGAAAATCTTAAATTTAATCTTAGCTAAAATCTTAAAAAATTAATCTAAACTTTTAGATCCTAGATTCCATTAGTTTAGATCTTATGAATTGATTTGAGTTATTCATTAAATAAATCCTCTTAGAGGTATAACCTCCATTCTTGAAATTCCATAGTGTTAAATCCTTTGAATTCTCTTTTTAATGGCTTAAGTGGTTTCAACCTATAGAATATTAAAATTATTCTATAGATTGAATATAGTCCTTAGATTTATACATTTTTACTTTATTATTTTTGTCTTAGGATTTTAAAATCAGCCTTTTTAAATTAGGAGCATATTTTCATTATGTTTCAGTCCTTAAAATTCCCTATCTTTAGGGTAAGTTTTGGTGCTAAACTTTAGTTCCTTAGATATTAGTACCTTGGATTTAGAGTTTAAATCCCAAATTGGAGTTTGACTTTGAATCCTGAATCTTGATCCTTTCTAGATCAAGATTGGGTGTGTGTTATTAAAATATAATAATTAAGTCATTGAATTATTTATTTAACCTTTGTAATAGACACTTTTGATTAAAAGTTAGAACTTGTTAAGTCCTAATATTTAACCTTAAGGCCATGAATCTGGGATTACACTTGATAGTTATATATTGGAGATCCTAAGCTTGTACTATCTCAGAGTAGATAAAATAAATTAAAATTAGCCAACAACAGATATCACATATATTTAGTAGAGTTCTTAAATACTTTGACTTTGTTGCTTCACATACCTTATGATTAAGCCATTATTCTTGGACATATTAGTTTGACATATGATAATTGGTGAGTATTTTATCTTAGATTTGAAATGCATAAAATATTACTTACTTTTTAAATCAGTACATTCAGCTCTCATATATTAGTTCAGTAGAGTGTGTTTTAGTTAGTTTGCCTCTTTAGTTCAGTTTTTTTGTGACATAATTGACTTGGATCCACCCATGATAGAGCTTGGATGATATATGTCTAATTCTATAGTTCAGCTCGAATCCACCCATAATAGGGATTATATGATATATGTTGGACTTTTTGTTCAGTGACCCCTATTTCACCCATTTTTGTTATGGTAGTACTAATTTAGGCACCTCTTTAAATTCAATTCATTTCAGTTCAGTAACTTTATTTAGCCAAGTTTTCTGTTATATATGCTTTTTTATTTTTAGCATATTTTTATAGTTCATTTCAGTTCAGTTTTACTGAGTTCCTTATATGTATACATTAGGATGCCATATATGCTCATTTCAGTTATTCATATGCTCCAGTTCAATTTGTTTTTGCTAAATCAGCATGTACCCATATGATTATAAGCATGTTAGGATGAGTTTTATTTTTAGTACTTGTAGTTATATGTTTTTGTTGCCTAACTTTGTTGCAGCTTCTGCTGAGGTATGTTATTCACATATTTCATTTTGTCTAGTTATAAATATTTTATTTATAACTATTCTGTTCTTTTATTGCATATGGCACCTATTTGAATGCCTAAATGTTTAGTAAAATGTGATATCTTGAAATATGTAATTTTTATTAAACCAACTTAAAATATACTTAGATAATTGTCTAATTCAAGTTTTTCTTTTCTAGGCTGGTGTACCAATCCAAGATGTTACCCTAGGTAATTAGGACTAATATGAGTCTTGATTTTAATCCTAGTGCTCTAATTAAGTTATTAATAGTTTACCTCAAAGATCTAGTTCAAACCAGGAGTTAAATAGATCAAATCCTAGTTTAAATAGTGAGCCCTAGCTGTTGGATCGGATGATTGAACAGCCCGCGCGTTCCGTCCCTGTCACCCTCTTGAGCTATGGACGCATCGCGCGTTGCTGGGAAGCTGTGCACAGCCCATCGCCGCGCATGATCCCACATCGAGGGCTCTATCAATTCTCCTTAACCGACAAAGTAGCGATTATGCATGCACTGAAATCCTTCCTGAGTCAAACCGCAACTCTTCTTCTTCTTGCTCTTCGTAGCCAGACATCACAGGTACCTGTGCCACCCTATTTCCTTCACGCATATTACTTAATCACATTTCATAAATCTATATCACAACCTTGATTGTCTATCCAATGGGTCCGATCGGTTCATGAAGGTGTTGATTGAAGCAATTTAAGCTTTGATCCACAGTAATATCTAGGTTCAACCCATCTCCCTCCCGCAAGTCATGGCTAGGGTTTGAGATAGTCGACATTGTAGTCATCCTTTGGTGTCCATCCGACCGTCGATAGAAAGGTCTTGACGCGCTCTTCACAACACCGGGCAGGCGAAGCTCTGGCATCGCCGGGAAGGCCTCCGGAGTGTGTGCCATAACTAGCCCTGTTCAGGCATATCACGAGCACAGGGGAGAGGTAAAGTTTGGGTGGGGCCGGGTCAACCCGGGCCCGACCTGTGCCGCTGCAGGGCGCGGTCTGCGTGGACTCTAGCACGGGGTCCGCACTGTGCACTTTCAAGCTCATATCTCGACGTGTGGAGCGTCGAGCAACATGTCCGTGGGTTCCATCTGCCATCTGACCACACAGTCATCTGTGGGACCCTCTATCCCATCACAATGGATGTATGGTGGGACCCGACAACATTGTCAGCTATTGGGTGGGGCCCGCTGCCATTATTGACTTACAGAATCTAACTAATTAAATTAAACGGTTATGTTAGTATAATAACAGTAACTTAGGTAATTTAAATTGCATAAATAAAATTTAGAATACAAATTATTCATAACTATTAAATATATATCTTATTTTGCTCAAAAAAATGAGAAGAATTTTATAGTAGTATAAAATTTCTTATATGACACCTATTTAATATATTGATATTTTAGGACCTCCTCACTTGACCTTAAACCTTAGAAAACTTCATCTAGCCATAACTTTATACCTAGTGTCCCAAACTTAGCCAATATGAGCCTCATTTTAATCAAGAGAATATTTAGATTAATCTGATAGTATTTATTTTACTGTTAGGTTATTTATTTGACTAATGACTTTTAGGACCTTTCCCTAATTACCTTAAATGACTTAGAAATAAAATTAACCATAAATTATTCAATTAAATTTCAAATTAGGTCATCCAATATACTATTTAGATAAAAAAAGTTTAACTAATAGTAAACTGAATTAAAATTTAGTTTTTGACCAATATAAACCCTAATTTGCTCTATTCACTCTAGAAGTTAATTAGGTCATACCTTGAACAATTAAAGTACAATTTGAGTCTACTCCTAATTAAAGTACTCAATATGATATATGAAAGCTATAGCCACTGAATTTATTGAATTTGGACATCAAATAGAAAAGTTAGGTTTTGAGTCATTTTATAAAACCCTAAATTTACATAAGCGGACCCTAATTTTGAAATAATCATAACTTAACCATTAAACCTCAGAATTTAGTGTTCATAGACTATAGAATCCTTGGAAAATAAACAATAATAAAGTGACTAATGTTTTGGACTTCGTAGGGTAAAATTACCAAAATGCCCTTATAGGTTAAAATCCATAATTTGAACCCATATGACTTAATACTTGTCCAAATTTGAAGTACTTACTGTCTATCTTCATGTTAGACAACAAGGAGTTATTTGTCATTAAGAAAATTTAATTTGGAGCTCTTAATCAAAAATTAGTATTTTAGATCTTTAAATAGGGGCAAAACAGTCATTTTGCTCAAAATTTAGGTTAAGTACTCTTAACCCCTAAAATATCATTTAAATTATTAAAGTCAGTAATAAAATTAATTTAGAATCAATTTAGACTCTTAATCTCAAAAATTGGGTAAATTAATAAAAATCTTATTAAAGGCCTGAAAATCACTTAGTAAAAACTATAACTTCTAACCTAGTTTTAATCTCCCATCCTTAACTTCCTTGAGTGAATTAGAACATCAAATGAAGATAAATTGTTATAACTGTCATCAACTCATAAAATTTCTAAGTTATTTATTAGTAGCTTCTTAGGATCTACACTCCACCTTAAGATCTCTTCCTTATGATTAGAAATAGATATAAGGTTAGACCTCATTCATTGAGTAAATGGGTTATTCAATGAATAAAATCTTAGTTATATTAGTTTCTATATTTTCATACTTTAATTATGATTATTTTATCTTCTAACTTTAAATTATGATTAAGAGAATCATTCTATTAAGTTTGATTATGATTAATAGGATTTTCTTTGATTATTAGTTCACAATCACACTTAAACCTTAGTCATTAAACTTTATCTTTGGATCATGTTGTTAAACCCAAATTTGTGATATTTAATTCATAATCCTTAGCTTTAGTAGATCTTGATCAGATCTTAACTTAGAATATCTAAATTCATCAAATAGGATGTATTGATTACTTATTTAACTTGTAAGAGATATTGATTGAATTAAATTAGAACATGATTAGTTCTAATTGCTTTTAACTCATAAGGCTGCATTTTTAAATTATACTTGATAGTAAGAATTAGAAATTCTAAACTTGTATAACTTAGAATAGTTATAATGGATTAAGTAGATAATAATGGATATCACCTATGTGTAGTAGAGTCCCTTGCTTATTATTGATTTACTTATTACTTTTGCATTCCTTGTACTTTGTGCCATTATCTTGAACATTTAATACAAGATAAAATTGCTATATGAAATAAAAATGTAGAATAATTATAATAACATTTGCATTGAGTTCAGTTTTTGGTCGGTTCTTGTGCACTTTTACCTCCACTGGATAGGGGGTAAGGAGAAATAAGGGATACTTTTGCATTACTCATTGAGGTATTAAGCTGGAATCCAAATAGTCCTGTAGATATGCTTAACTCCTCAGCTACTTCTATACATGTCCACAGAAGTAAAGTAAAATAACTAAAACTTATTGTATGTGTATTTTCTACCTCATCAGTTCTATTTCTGTTCCTACCCTAGCCCAAACAAGCTATGGGAATTTTGCCATAGCCCAAAAAAGCCATGGGAATTTACTATGGCCTGATTGGCCAACCCTTCTGATATAGCAGTCTTTATATACTTACTTTCTATTTTACAGCATATTGTTAATGTAAAAGACTTTTATTTCACTTTACCTGCTTACTTGTATACTTATAGGATGCTAAATTTCTTTTTGCTTACTTATATGTACCACAGTTAGATTACTTTCTCATAAATCTGCGTAATTCACATGATCATGAGCATGTTTAGGATGAGTCTTTTCTTTCAGTGTTTTATTTACTTGTACTTATATGCCTAACCTTATCACAGCTTTGGTGTTGAGGTATGTTAATTTACCTCATATGTTACTTTATTATAAATGCTTTTATTTATAACTTATTCCTTCCTTTGTATGCTTGTTGCACCCATATGCTTTGCTTGCTTTATAGTCTAAGTAAAATTATGATATCATAAAACTCATGAACTTAATAGCCTAAAATGTACTTAGACAATATGTCAAACCAGATTTGTTTTTCTTTTCTTTGGCTGAGGCCCTATCATTGTGGAACCAACAATGATAGATTCTGAGTTATTCGAGGTAGTCAAGCCTTATGATGACTAGATTCAGGAGGAGGAGTGTGTTGTCGCTAGAGATCCTTAGCTTAGCTCTTCTTTTATTCTTATGAGGATGAGAGCTTTATTTTTATCTAAAACTTATTTAATATTTATAATAATACAGGTACCTATGAATATTTTCTTACTATACTATTTATCTAAGCTGTATTATTATTTCTTACTTGTATTGTGGTGGATTAGATATTGTTATTTACCTTTCTTACTTTTACACTCTGTGATTGTATATACTTAGTGAATGATTCTTCTGCATATATTCAGGGCACATCCTTCCCTTATTAATGGATTAAGGGTCTTACCTTAATCTAATGATAAGTGAGGGATTTTCCAGTATGACACACCGCCCTTGATCTAATCTCATCGTGGATTGGGGGTGGGGCGTCACAGTTGGTATCAGAGAACTTCATAAGGTACTAGACTAGAATTAGCATTCATCACTACCTAATGGATTATTCTTCTGACAAATCAATCACTAATTAGATACTTGAGCTACATCCAAAGTACCACAATCTCATGCTAAAAAAAGAAGAAGCATAGACTATAAATACTTATACAGCTATATACTACACTCACTCATAGAACTCATATATTAAGAAAACTTAAAAAATTATGAATACTCAACTGAACTAATTGTAACAACCCAGGTTGTTACTTAAGTTATTTAAGACTAATTTAAGTTATAGTACATTAATTATGTTATTTAAAACTCATCTCTAAAATCTAGGTCAAACTTGAAGTCAATTGAATCAAATCTGGATTTCTAGAAAAATCCAAAAAAAAAAAAAACCCTAGAAATTGACTTTTTATTTTGATCTCAGATTAAAAATCTGACTTCACCATTGCGTTCACCACCCCCAAATTAGCTAGTGGTGAAGTTTTGGATGTATTTGGAAGTCGTTGAATTTTCATCAAATATTTTAATATTATTTAAATATCCCGAAAAATCAAATAAATAAATACTTGTCAAATCAAAAATCCAATCACACCGTTGTGTTTTTCACCCCTTAATTAGCTAGGGGTGATTTATTGGAAATTTTCTGGATAAAATTAATCATATAAATTTAATTAAGAAATTTGTAGAATTTAAATTTAAATTCTAATATTTTATTAGCACTTAACGGCGTCATCTGCCATCTCTCCACCGTTAACCCACGCGGCTAATCTTCTAACGGCGATCGTATGCCGTTCGATCTTAGATCGAACGGCTGGTAGCTTTCGTTCTGAATCCTCCGCGTGTCGGGACCCCGAATGGACGCGCTTCGCCCCGAGCAGCAGGTGGCAATCTCGCCGCTTCAACTAGAGGGGATGGATAGCATTAGATTCCTAATAAGAGCTTCGAACATTCAATTCGGCATTTTGGAAAGATAATCCGGAAGAAACAGAACAACCTAAAGGCGAAAACCCTAAAACCCATTCCTGCGATCGATTAGGTACTTCACCTTCCTATTTTACGCAATCAATTCTTATGCTTTATTGCAATTAAATATGAATAGATTGGTTAACAATTATTCCGTCAAGAAATGGAATTCAAAATTTTATGTTGATTTAAGAATTTTTCGATCGGCTGTCAGTCATCCTCAACCCTAGATTTAGGGTGTCGATTATTCAGGTGTTATGGAAGGGCAATATTGAAAATAATAGGTTCAAACGGAAGGTTATCCCACAAGCTTTCGTATTGCATATGAATCGAGTGTTGAGGTATCCAATACACCGAATCCTTTGGATGCCCTAACTCCACCCGACACCTTGCCGAAGAAGGAGTCGTGCGTGAGCCGGATCGGGTTCGTCCCACGGGGTTACCCCGCGTATCGAACCGCCCACGTGACGCACGCGAAGCAGCCATCTGACCCGGCGCAACGGATTCGAGTCGTGGGCCCCACTAACCAAACCTCGATGAATCCCAGGGCGCCAGGTGTCTCTCAGAATTCTATTTCTGCCGTCGAAAATTTATGTGGGACCCACCTACAATAATTAGATGAATTATATATAAGCATATATATTTATATAAATATATATATCTTATAATACTTATAATATTCATAATAAATACAGTAAATTAAATATATAAAAATTAATGATCCGTAATTATTAAATTCTTTTACAAATTATTAAATCAAAATGAAATTAATTAAATAAATTAAAATAGTTAAATATAAAACATAATAATTAGAGTTAATTTATTAAACCTTAAACTTTAGGAAACCATATCTTAATAAATATAAGTCCAAATAATACAAATAAATATACCAAATTGATCAAAAAAATATAAGGAATATTATGATGCCAACCAAATTTCAGTAGGAGCAACATTTCATTTAGTGACATTTTAGGACATTTGAATATTCACAAAATATCACAAATATCAAACCCTCATAACTTTGTAACCCTTAATCCAAACATACCCAAAATGGGTCTTAAAATACTCACAAAACTTTAAGGAACATTTTAGTAGGGTTAATCTTGCTGTTTGGATTAGAATTTGACTAATGATATTTAGGACCTAACTCTAATTAGCCTAATTTGACTTAGAACTTCAAATGACCATAAGTTGGTCATCTTAGCTCCAGATTAGGTGATCCAAATACCAATTTAGATCAATAAAACCTAATCTATAGAGAACTATAAAAAGATTTAGGATCTAACAGTTAGATTTGACAATCACCCCTAATTACCCTAAAACTTGATTAGTAAATATTAGCAAATTTAATAATCCAAATTGGACAATTTAAGTTTCAGAGAACTCCTAGAACCTATTAAAACTTAACTGTAAGGTTGGATCAGTGATTGGGTTATTAATTTCACTAATCACTTACTAATCACCATAAAACTTAAATAGGCCATAACTTAGCCAAATGGAGTCCAAATTGAGCCTACCACTAGTCATTAGAATTAGTGGATCAATTGTGACATATAGTCACTAAATATATTCAATTTGGATACCAAATGACAAAGTTAGGATTTTTGACCATTAATTAAGAATCCTTAATTACCCTTTAAACCATAGAATTTGTAATGGCTATAACTTAGCCAATACACATCAAAATTTGATGATTTTTGATTCTATAGAAACCTTAGAACATAACCTACAGTAAACTAATAGAAAAATTAGGTGTCCTTGAGGTAAAATTACCAATATACCCTTATAGGTCAAATTCCTTAAATTGACCTTATAAGGCTTAATACTTAACCAAATTTAATGAATTTATTGTCTAACCTCATAATAGACAGTAAGTAATCATTCCACATCATTGAAATCCAGAATTAAGCCCTAATTCATAAAGGTAAAATTTAGACCCTTAAGTAGGGGCAAAATGGTCATTTTGCCCAAATTTAGGGTTTAATATTTCTAAGTCTTAATTTTATCTCTAAATCATAACAAATAGTAATTAAAGTGATTTAGACCTTAATTTAGATAATTTTAAATCTTAAATTAGAAAATTGAAGAAAACCTTAAGTTAAGTCTTAAATAAAACTTAAGTAAATTATGAAAGAAATTTCATTTCTTCTGAACTTCTTAGATCATCCTTTAGGTCTTATAATTTTAGTTAGGATGTGTGTCTGAGTGATACTCTTAGTATCTAAGAGCCTTAATTCCTAAGATTAGGATTATATCTTAGGTTAGAATTCATCTAATGGGTAAAATGAGTTACTCATTAAGGTGAAACCTTGATCTTATTAGTTTATTAGATTTTTTTTATAGTTTATTAATTGATTAATTGATCTTTTAACATTAGAATTAGGATTAGAAATATATCCTATTGAACTTGATTTAATTCAATAGGATTTGCTTTAACCTTTAATCAGTAAGATGGGATTAAGCCCTAGTCCTTAGGATAGCCTTGTGATTAAGAATTTAACTTCATTCTTTGAGTTTAACTCTTAATCCTTTCAATCTTGATTTGGCTAATTAAGATTTAGTTTGGGATTTATAAAAAAACAAATTAGGATGATTGATTTACTTATTTAACTTTATAGGCAACATTTGATTCAGTTATAATTAGGACGTAGCTAATCCTAATTATGTTTAACTTGTAGGTTCGTAATTCTAAGTTATAGACAATGTAGGAATTGAGGATTCTGAATCTTATGTAACTTAGAGTAGTTAGAATGATTAAATTAGAAAACAAGTGATATCACAAAGTTTGAGTAGTGCTAACTATTTCCTTGATTTGAAATTGCTATGCTTTTCATGTATTTAAGCCTTTTTACACCTTTCGACATACTTAAATACTTGATACATACTTTATAGTATACTTTGAATTTCATTCACATATCATATGCATAATTTTAAAAGAAACATTAATAAACAACATAATACTTGTAATTTATGTTTTAATTAGCCTGCCACTTAGTATGACTTTACTTTAGGATAGCTTTTTCCTAGAGAATTTCTCCTATGGTACTTTACTTTAGCCATGGGATGTTTCTCCTTTATGCTCTTTAGATACTTTATGGATTTTACTTTAGGATTTGAGATGTTTCTCCTAGATGCCTCTTTGGTGGATATTATTTTAATCTGGGATGTTTCTCCTAGATTATCAGATGAAATTTACTTTTTGACAGACTAAGTAAGAATATCTCACACGTACAGTACTTTAATCTACATTACTTACATTTATTTTTCAGACTCTTTACAGTTACTTTACATGTTTTCTTTACACTTCAGACTTACTTTACTTTACCATTTCAGCATATTTTTCTTTCATATTTTTCATTTTTTACAGTTCATTTACATTTCAATACTTTCTGTATGTCAGCCATTTTACTTATTTGAGAGCATATTAGGATGCTAGTCTTTATATTTCAGCATAGTACTTTTACTTATACTATAACTAGCATGTTAGTTTGATCATATTCCTTAGGACTTTTCTTTATACTTAGTAGATTTCAGTTATACTTTACTTACCTTATATTGCAGATTGAGTTGAGGTATATTTTTACCTCATAACTTGTTCTTCCTTTCTTTGTCGCTTTACCGTTATGCTTATTTAAAATTTCAGTTGTGATATCATTAAAATACATTAAAATTCATTACCTTAAAATGTAGTTAGATATTTTGTCTAATAAGATTTTTATTTTGTTGGCTGGGGCCCTACCATTATGAAACTGATAATGATAGATTCTGAGCTTTTTGAGGAGATAGAGCCTACTAAGGAACAGATCCAGGAGGAAGTCCAGACTACTGAGGGACCTTAGTCCACTTATTAGATTGCTTTACTTTACTTTGGTGAGGATGAGAGACTCTTTTCATTTCAGTTCTTAACTTTAAATATTTGTAATAAATCAGGACTAAATTGTGCTTTACTTTCCTGCATTGTATATATTCTGAGCTGGATGTCTTTATGTTATAGTATGGATGTTTACTTCAGTTACTACTTTTCTTCTGCACTCTGATACTCATTAAGTGATTGTTAATCTTTACCTCATTATAAAAAGTACATCTTTTCCTTAAGATAGGATTGGAGTCTTAAATTCCAACCTAATGTTAAGTATAAGATGTGCTTAGTGACGACAATTCCTTAAGCCTTATGATTAGAAGGGGCGGCCGCCACACTAATAGACCTTAATTTAACTTATGGAATTATTAGACACTTGAAGATGTCAATCTGGGAGTACTTCAAAAGGTTTGAGGCCATATGAGAGTTTGACTTCTAGTTTGGCCAACGGTATGAAAGGTATGTTGAAGGAGTATCAGAACAAGGAGTATGAGTGCTGGATCGGATACTTCAGTACGCCATATTCAAGGGATTCAACTTTTCTATTTATGCCAAGGAGTGGCTAAAACGAGTAAGCTTTATTCTTGAAGCAATAGAGTGTCCTGACACACCCAAGTCACCATGGTGTCCCTTCTTCTCCAAGACCATTCTGAAGACTGGTGGGTCGATACTTACTGGGAACTTACCCATAGGCAAAGAAGAGATCGGAGATAAGTTACCTTTGAAGACTTCTATCTCATGTTCACTACGGAGTATAGTAAATAGATGTGTTAGATGGATGTTCTAGTGATTTATTTTATGCTCTATATTGTATCTTCCCTATTTTATGTATTCTAAATTAAAATGAGTAGTAAAAGGATGAGTACATTTTGCTTCCTTAAAATTCTAAAATGGTGTTATTCTTCAAAAAATTAGGAAAAGCCATGAATCCCACACAGTCACCATCTCCCGCCGCATCTGGTAGCTTGTCCAACGAACTAAATGCATTGCTCGAGGTAGTTAGGATGATGGTAGATTCTCACACCAAACAAGTAGAGTGAATGGCAGGATCTTAAGCCAAACAAGTTGAGAGAATGGAGCGGCTATTGATAGCCCATATGAATCAAAATTGCCCTACTTCTGAAGTGGCCCCTGCACCATACTCCTTCCAACACCATGTGCAGTCCGTAGATGGACTGTTTGCATAGCTTCCTTCGCTTGACACCCCCCACATTCAATGGGAGCCTTTCAGCCATCGATACTGCCAGTTGGCTAAAGATGGTGAAAAAGAATCTAACTAGCATTAAATGCCATGACTTTTAAATGACTTGGCTTGCCACCCACCTTTTGTAAGATGAAGTAGAATACTGGTGGTATACTACTCGCAACACCCAGTTCACTGATGTCAGTATTGAAGTCATCATGTGGGACGAATTCATCAAAGTGTTCCAAGCTGAATATATTCCCCTATATGCCAGACATAACTTAGGGGATATGTTCCTAAAGCTGCAGCAAGGGAATTGCTTCGTATTAGCATACAAAGCCGAGTTTCAGCATCTTACAAGGTTTACCACTAAATTGGTCCCCATAGAAGTAGATCGTTGTCATTAATTTTGGAGTGGACTATGTGCTTTTATCAGAAGCCAAGTTGTTCCTCTCTGTCTTTCAGACTTTACTGAGCTCCTGGAAATAGACAAAGTGGTGGAGAAAGACCAAGTAGTAGAAGGACCCAAAAGGAGCATTGGCTAAACCTCTTACCAGTGTGACAACCAAAAGAGGGTTAGTGTACCAGCTCAAAGCAGAAGCTCCACCGACCAATCTCTTCAATGGATGCACT
This sequence comes from Gastrodia elata, assembly GCA_016760335.1. Taxonomy (NCBI): domain Eukaryota; kingdom Viridiplantae; phylum Streptophyta; class Magnoliopsida; order Asparagales; family Orchidaceae; genus Gastrodia; species Gastrodia elata. Next base: position 42,458,533 of record CM028677.1, read on the forward strand.
CGACCTCATCCCTACGGTCGGTGCTACCATGGGACTGGCAACTACTATAACTGCAGAAGGCTAGATCATTCCTACTTTCAGTGTAGGTTCACAGGTACAATCGATGTTGATCAAATTGATCCCTCAGAGCGTCGACAAGTCTTCGACATATGCTGAAGAAACTCCCAGCCTACAGCAGCACTACCTTTTTCCACTACTCAACAATGTGAGACAGCCATTGTCCCTCGCCCAAATGCTCCAAGACCACCACATGGCAGACTTAAAATAATAAGCCTGTCGGTCCCGCTCGTGTCTACGTCGTCACTCCAATTGAGGTTGCTGAGGAAAATCATGTGGTATCAGGTACACACTTCTGAACCAATCAATTTTTATAGTTACTTAATGAAATTAGTAATTTATTTGCATATGTAAATAAGTTCAATATGTATAAATAACAAATCTTGCAATATACTATTTGATACTGGAGCTAGTCACTCTTTTGTTTTTGAAAGTTTGACAAAGTACATCAACCTGTTGGTATACACAGCACAAGATAAGCAATGCATAATACCACTTGTGATGCAAATAATAAATTAAAGTCCAAAGCCTTTGAGGATTGGGGTGTATTGACAGTTACAAAGCTAGCTTAGGAAATCATAAAATCATAACAAGAAGAATGCAACACATAAAAATCATCCAAACACAAGCATATATGTGGAAAACCCAAGATTGGGAAAAACCATAGAACCACACCAATGAGAAAATCCAATATAAAAAAGCTTTAAGGTTTACAGAGTTACAAGAGCTATATCACCTCAGCATACACAACTATAGCTATATTCTTAGAATGGAGAAAAGGAAGAAGCAGCTACCTCCTAGAGTTTCTCCTCCAAATAGTAAGACTTTCTTACTCAGTAGCTCTCTAGGGCTTAGCTTAGGGTTCTTCTCCTTTAAGCAACCAATAGCCTCCAAACTGATTGCAAAAGTATTATACCTCTTCTCAGCACTTTGTCTTAAGTACATAGGTCATTCTCAAACTCCAAACTATCCAAAATGACATCAAATTTCCTTATATCGTGACATGGAACAAAGCATGTCTCTGTTCGACGCTGCGGCGCGCTGCAATGCCTGACCTTCCAGAATACGGGCTCTATGGCGCGCTGTGGCATGCTTGTGGCACGCTGCGGTGCTCAAAATTTTGAAATAGTGGCCTATTAGTTTGAATATGATCATAAAATTATTTCACCTGAAATGACACCGCAGGGCACTGCGGCGCTGCGATCCGTTATGGCGCACTGCAGCGACGAATTCCACTGCAGCGTGCTTCAGCGCATGCATTTTGGTTGTTGACCGCTGAGGCGCACTGCAGTGACTTAGCTTTAGATTGGGACTACCAGGGGCTTGTTGTAGCACCTGAGCTACAGTTTTATATTAAAGTCTCAATTACACAGCAATCTCCCACTTGGAGACTTCTAAGCAACCTTCCCCAACTTCCTCTATTGAATCTTCTTCTGTGTCTGTCAAAAATTGTGGTGTGGCTCACCACTGCTCTCCCTTCATGTACTGAGGCCAACTAAAGCTGCACATAGCTTCAGTTTCTCCACTATTACTGCTTTGGTAAGCACGTCGGCTAGATTCTTAGAAGTATGCAACTTCTCCAATCCAAGCTGTCTTTCTTCCAACAGTGTTCGGATGAAATGGTAACGAAATTGAATGTGATTTGTCCTGGTATAAAAAGCAACATTCTTGGCTAAGTGAATGGTGCTCATACTGTCACTGTAGAACTTCACATCCCTCTGCTCTTTGCCTAATTCAGCAATGAATCCCTTTAACCAAATTATCTCCTTGCTTGCTGACAGACTGTAAAATACACGTCTGCGCACGCACGCAAGTGTACGTGGTTTGAAATAATAATTTGGAAGGTAAGTCTTGAGATTTATCATCCTCAGGGAATAATATTATTTGTTACTAAAGTATATCTAAATTCAACAATGTTTAAACGGTATAATTTCACCTTGATTTGGTTCAATTAACAAAGCAATAATTCAGAGTTAAGAAACTATTTAAATTAGAGAGGAGAGTTGGGCTTCTTCCATGTGAAATGATAGGGACCTCATATTATATTACTTCTCAAGCACTTTTCATTCTTTATCATTATTCCAATTAATCAAGTGCACATTGTATTCCTTAGAGTTATCCTCTAAATCTTTCAAGTGAAAATCTTGTGTAATAAATGAACATACTAGGGTTCAAATTCTGCATAAAGATTCCCATGAGATTGCAATTAAAGCATCTTAGTTTTTCTATGTCTAGGTTGCCAAAATGACAGTTTTAATTATGAGATCTTAAGAGTATTGATTCCATTAATGAGCATCACGCGCATCATGCGTATATCAGATAAGGAAGTGATTTCATTGGGCTCAATGAATTATGTCACGTCATCCATGAGTTCTCAAAGAATCCACTTCCTCCTTTCATGTGTGTTGAGAAACTGAGCTCCATTAGTGGGTCTTAGCTCACACACTTTGACTCCTTAGTTGAGTGTAAAACATAGTGCACTTAGGCTCTAGAACTTCTCACTTAGTTCTAAGCACCCCATGCACTCATATCCCGCTCTTAACTAAACAATGAGCTATGGAGCAAAAGATTTTCATTTTGATTGTTCGTATTTTTAATTATATTTTCTTAACATAAGTTTTTCATTTAGTCCACAACTTGATCTTAAGATGATTTCATTGAACAATTCAAAAATAGATTTTTATTTCAATGCTTGAGGAAGTTCTACATCATTCATTAAGTCCCTTATATTTCATAATGGGCTCAGCCCAACCCTCCCTAAGGGAGTTTAACCTTCCATTATGGCTAAAAAAGGAAGAAAAATATACAAGGATGAAGATCCTTTCATGATCCACTAAAAAAAATAAAAAACAAGATTAAGAGTTTACTATGAACAACCCTTAATGGGGTTCTCTGGATCTTTCCTCTTCTCCTTTCCTTTAGCTCCCTAGTGCAGCCTTTGGTTCTCTCTCCTCTAGCAATGGTTCTTTTCACCTCTCTTGGAGAGGTTTCCTTCTTCTTTTATGCAGCCCCTAAAAACTGAAATTTTTGATGAAAATTGGGAACCCTTCTTTTGTGAAGAAGAGCTGCATATATAGAGGAGTAATTTTCCTTCTTTGTTTTCAAATTCTAGCTTCTTCCCTCCAATTTTTTGCAGCAATGAGTGCTTAGCCCACTTGAGCCATGACAAGACATCCTCTTTTCCGTTCTTTAATCACCAAATCACTTACAAAATATTCATTTTTTCTTAAAAAAATATTCTGTCGCAAAAGATATGGTGGCTAGGAGACAAGGAGCAGGATGGGGGGTCTTGTCTCAGTTACAATTAATTCTCTGAGAAGACAATAATTCAGTGCAGCGCTATAGTGCGCTGTAGCACTGTAGCGATGAGCACCGAAACTCTTTCGCTGCAGCGCGCTGTAGCGGGTTTAAGTTTGAAAACTTGCTCGCTGCAGTGCGCTGTAGTGATTGGGTTTCAAAAACTCATTCGCTACAGCGCGTTGTTGCGATTGAATTTCAAAAACTCTCCCGCTGTAGCACGCTGGAGCGGTTGAGTTTCAATAACTCACCAGCTGCGGCGTGCTATGGTGATTGAGTTTCAAAAACTCACCAGCTGCGGCGCGCTGTGGTGATTGAGTTTCAAAAACTCATCCGCTGCAGTGCGCTGTAGCGATCGAGTTTGGAAATCTTTATCGCTGTACCTCGCTGTAGCGATTGAGTTTCGAAAACTCACCCGCTGCGGTGCACTGTAGCGATTGAGTTACAAAAATTGTCTCGCTGCAGCGTGCTATGGCGCGTTGTGGAGCGTCGTAGCAGAATCACTCCAGATTTCAAAAATCCCCTTAGATTAGTGCCTTCTGCATGCCAGTAGCCGGAATGCATTGTAGTGCGCTGGAGCGCGCTGCAACGATTTTCTCCCAGAAAGTACAAAAATACTCCAGAATTGCCCAGAAATTGCTGAGCTCACTTTTTACCTGAAAATAAACATAATTTGATCAAGAAGGACCATTTTTAATAAGGATATGAATGAGATTTTTCCTTTATTTATGATATAAATTATGAATTCATCACATCTCCACACTTAGATTCTTACTCGTCCTCGAGTAAGCTCAAAAAAGATTTTTCTATTTTTAAAGTATGAGAGTCAAGATGAAATGTCAATGTGAAAATTTGATTGTAGTTCAAAACTATTGCTTAACTAAATTGACTACCAATTTTTCCGCTATTAAACTTTTCTATCTTCGGTTATGAATCATGGTTGATTGGCTAGTCTCCAATTTTAAGTTTTGCAATGCTTGATGCTAGATGATGGAAGAGAATCTTTAGAATTCACCAAATTAGTAAGGTAGTGAGTAACCAAGAGTTTTGTGCCATATGTACTCCTTCTTATGAATCACATAGAGACTTAATAATTTATGAGAGATATTTTTCATCATCCTATGTCATTTTTTTTCTTGAAAGATATTTTTCTTCATCCCTTTTTTGTTTTCTTTTTCAGCTTTAGGGAGATATATTTTTCTTCATCCCCATTCAAATTCTTTGTGATCATAATGTCCTACATGAGCCTATCACACTCTTTAGTTTACTCAATTACTTATAATCCCTAGTCTTGGTTCTAAATTTTCTGCCACACTTAGACCTTAGCATTGATCTTGTTAAATTTTTGGAGACTAGATACAACCTCTTATCATTCTTTTGTTTTGATAATTTAGTGCTGCCAATGAGTTTAGACATCTTTCGTTAAGAAAAATTTTTGGTTGACAATTAATTTTTACATTGATATTTTTGTAACTTTCATAGTCTTGAAAAGTTCAAAAAAATATGTCATTTGAAAATCATAGAAAGAATTTAAGAATATGAGGATCCATAATTTATTTCTTTAAAGAAAAACAAAACACCCACAAAAGAGAAAAACTAAAAATGAAAATAAGAAAAAATACAACCTAATTTAGGCGTGGGTTGCCTCCCACCAAGTGCTTGTTTTAGCGTCTCAGCTTGACGCGAGAGAAATCTTCTACATGATTCCTTCCATAGGAAGGTCTTGTAAGGTACATCCTCTTTTCTCCTACAAGCTACTCTCTTCCAAATAAGGCTTCAATCGTTTCCCATTTACCTTGAAGGTTCCTTCACTTGAAATAACATCTATGGCTCCATGAGGATAGACCTTTTTCACTGTAAATGGGCTCGTCCACCTTGACTTTAATTTCCCTGGAAATAATCTCAATCTTGAATTAAAAAGAAGTACTTTCATTCCTGGTTGAAAATGCTTTGCTTTAATCAATTTATCATGCCATTTTTTCGTCTTTTCTTTGTAGATTTTAGCACTTTCATAAGCATTTAATATGAATTTGTCAAGCTCATTCAATTGTAGCATTCTTCTTGCTCCAGCATATTGGAAATCAAAGTTCAATTTCTTGATGGCCCAAAATGCACGGTGCTCCAACTCCATGGGTAAGTGGCAAGATTTACCATACACAAGCCTGTATGGGGACATTCCTAAGGGAGTTTTAAAAGCAATTCTATAAGCCTAAAGGGCATCTTGGAGTTTTAAACTACAATTTTTTCTATTTTGATTCACTGTCTTCTCCAAGATCTGCTTTAGTTCCCTATTTGAGACTTCAACTTGTCCACTAGTTTGAGGGTGATAAGCAGTTCCCACCTTATGTTTTACTCCGTAGCTTCAACAAACTCTCAAGCTGCCAATTACAGAAATGCTTTCCCCCATCACTTATTAGGAATCTAGGAGTACCAAATCTCACAAGCACATGCTCCTTGAGAAATTTGACAATAGTTTTAGCATCATTGTTTACACATGCAAGCGCCTCTACCCATTTTGAAACATATTCAACAGCAAACATAATTATAACAACCTGAGTTGTTACTTTAGTCAATTAAGACTAATATTGTCTTAATCTTGATCCTAAGGGTTAATTAAGTTATTAAGAGTAAACCCCTAAGACCCAATCCAAACCAGGAGTCAAATGGATCAAGTCCTGATTTCTAGAAAGTCCATAAACCCTCAAATTTGACATATCAAAATTGACATCAGATAAAAAAATAGACTTCGCCATTATGCTCATTGCCCCCAAATTAGATAGGGGTGATGTTTTCGTGTCAATTAGAAGTCGTTAAAATTTCGACGAATATTTTAATAATATTTAAATATCCCAAATATTGGGAAATTGAAACACTAATCAAATCAAAAATCCGATATCGCCACTGCGTTTCTCACCCCTCAATTAGCTAAGAGTAAATATTTAGAATTTTTCTGAAATCAATTTAATTTTTTAGATTAAATAGAAAATTAATTAATTAAAAGAATAATTTTAATAAAATAATAATTAAATTCATGCTAACGGCGCCGTCCACTCAACCCATGCCGTTAGGGGTCCAACCGTCTGAACCGACGGCTAATCTGGCAGTCTGATCAGAAGATCAGATGGTGGAGCGTTATCTCCCTAGCGGAGATCGTCCCGCGAGTCACCCGCAGACACGCGGCGCATTCGCCGCGACCAGCTGCTCGGCGGCCTCGTCGACTCTGTCGCCGCCCCTACTTCTACCCATTAGCGACTTAAAGGAGCGTTTTTCGCAAAATGGTGAGCCCGGGACAAGGATCGAGCCTCTTCAGCCCTTGCAACATCACAGCCGTAGAACGAGGTACCTTCAATTTCCCTATCTACTCACGCAATTCTTGATCTTAAGTTTTGAAACCTTATTTCATCGCATGGATCGACAATCAACCTGTTCGATCAGGCTCAATCAAACCTGATCGAACGGCATAGGCTGGGGATATACAGTGGAAACCATTAGGTATCCTGTCCCAAACCCTAGGCCACTAGGGTTAGCCTCTACGTGCAGCTCCGGCCACCTCCCATGGCGGTTCAGCCGCCGACATGTAAGCCTCATCGAGGGCTGTCGTCGGCCGGGCGGGCCGAGGTGGTCTGGCGCCGGGAAGGCCGGCAAAAGTCGTGCCCTAGCCCGGCGCCCTCGGGCGGCTTCATGTAGGAGAAGGAATCCGGGCCGGGCTGGGTCGACTCGAGCCCGCCCCAAATTTGCTCGGGTCCCCGTCTGCAGAGGTGGGGCCCACAGCGCCGCGTGGCACCATACGGGCGCAACACGTGTAGTGTGGGGCCCACTGCCCGTGCCTTGGTCTCTTCGACTGCGGTCGTGGGGCCCACACGCTGTGGAGCACCCAATCGGGTGCAGCCACGTGTCATGGTGGGACCCACTGACCCATCGCGCATCAGTCGTGGGACGCGTCGTGGCTCCCGTGGCCAATCACAGTGTGCTACGTGGCAACCATGGGGCCCACGGGTCATTTCTGACAGAAATTGATAATTTTATTATTAGTTAATTAATGTTAATTGTGATTAATTAGTGATTAATTGGACTTAGGAGTTAGATTAGTATATTAATTTGATAATTAATAGTTAATTATTATTAAACAATAAACATTACTTAATTAATTAATTAGTTAATTGATTATTAATTATTAGACTAACTATAATTAATTGTTAATAATAATTAATTAATCAAAATCTAATTAAGATTAATTAATTACTAATCAAACTGTAACAATAATTAGCATTAATTAATTTAATTAATAAATAGTGATATAATTAATTAAATTAATTAAGTTTAATTTAATTTAATATAGCAAATTAATATTAAGAGTAATTAATTAAGGATTAATTAGCTCTAATCCTAAATGAATAATAATTCTAATATATATAAAATATAATTAAAATATTTAAATTAATTAAATAAGAGATTAATTATTAATTAATTAATAATTAATATTAATTAAATATAGATTAGAGATAATTAAATAATTAATTAATAATATAAAAAATTTATTTTAACTTTAGGAATGAATAATAAATTAATGTAATTTGAATAATGAATAGTAATTTTATTTATTTAAATTATTTAATTCAAAATTCTTAAAAGTTTGATAACTTTTTGTAGGATGATCCAAACATAGTCAATATAGGTCTCATTTTACTCAGAAAAATATAAAGAATCAAATGACGTAATATAAAAATTAGTTTCGGGGTACGTATAATGTAGTGATATTTTAGGACCTAATTAAACCCTCACAACTCTTAACTTAGTTATCCAAACATATGCAATATGGGTCTTAAAGTACTCAGGAGAATTGCCCCAACATTATAGAAGTATTAGTTTCCCAATTTGGAGCTTAGTTTGAAAATTAATATTTAGGACCCTACCCTAAAAATGACCAAAATGCCCATAGACTTCAATTGACCATAACTTAGTTAATTCAACTCCAAATTCAGAAATTCAAAGTGCTAACTAACTTAGAATTTTAATATCATCAATGGACTGAAATAATATTTAAGATCTGAATTTAGAAAATCTAAAAATGATAAAAATACCCATAATCTTAGTTAGGCCATAACTTGACAATTTAAAGTCAAAATTGGGCTTACTCCCTATCAACACACTCAGTATATTATAGGAAAGCTATAGAAATTGAGTTTGCTGAAATTGGACTTCAAACGGAAAAGTTCAGTTTTTGTCCCCCGCTGACCTACAAAATTACCAAATCACCCTTAGAAATTGAAATAGCTATAACTTAGTCATTTGACCTCAGACTGCAGTGTTCTTGGACTCTATGGAATTCTTGAACAGTAACCAACAGTAAACTTCACAAAAATTTAGATTTCATTAAGTGTAAACTACTAAATTGCCCCTTATGTCAAAATCTTAGTTTAGATCTATAGGATTCGTTTCTTATCCAAATCGAGCATATTTACCGTCTATCTTTATGTTTGATAGTAGGAAATCATTTAATAATAAGAAATTTCCATTTGGAACCCTAATTCAAAAAGTAGCTTTTCGAACTCTTAAGTAGGGGCAAAAAAGTCATTTTGCCCAAAATTTAGGTTAAGCGTCCTTAACCTCTAAATTACCTTTTAATCCACTAAAACTAGTATTAGAACTATATTAGAATCATTTAAGTGAGTAAAATCAGCTATTAGGTCAAATAAGTTAAAATCCCTAAAAATGTCTTTAAGTCATTTCCTTTAGAATTGTGCACTTCACATTTGGTTCATTCATAAGATTAGGGTTAGATCATAAGTTAGATTTAATTCATTGAAAAATGGGGTTTTTTAATAAATGAATCCTTAGTTTTATTAGTTTCTAGAGTTTACACTTTATTTTGATTATTTTGTCTTTCAACCCTAAATCTAGGATAGGAGATTAATCCTATTAAGTTTAATTTACTTAATAGGATTTACCTTCATTAATAGATCACTTTTAGACTAAAACCTAGATCTTAGGTTTTACCTTTGGGGTTATGTGATTTAGCCCAATCTCGTAGTGTTAAATCCATAATCTTTAGGCTGTAGATTTTTGGTCAATTAATAGTTTAGAGCGTCTGAACTCATATACTAGGTTGTGATTATTTCTTATAGTCGACATTGATTAAGCATATTAGGACCTAGCTAGTCATAATATTTTGTAACCTATAAGGACGTACTTTTAAGTTACACTCCATAGTAGGAATTGGAGATTCTGAACTTGTGTAACTTGGAATAGTTAAAACGTTTAAATTAGACAATAAAGGATATCACCATACTTAGTAGAGTTCCTTGCTTACTATTTGACTTTGTGCTTCACATTCATTGAGTTTTATTTTTATTTTCCTTGGACATATCATATAAGAAAAATGTTGATGCATGAAAATGAAGACTTAGAATATTAGGAAAATATTTGTATTTAGGTTCAGTTTATGATGGATTATGGTGCACATTTACTCCAATGAATAGGAGTAAGGTAAGATCAGGATGCTTAATACTACTCATTGAGGAGAGTGTGTTAAGCTTAGGACCCGTTCAATCTTGCAGACATGCTTTACTACTTAGCTATTTCTAAAATTATCCATAGAAACAAAAGTAAAATAACTAAAAGATATTTGCATAGTATTATCTACTTTTTTAGTTATATAATGTTATATAGTGATATGTTTGCCTTAGACCATAAAGGCTATGGGGATGGATATATATGTCCAAGCTGCTACACTTCCTCTATGAAGGGCTCCTCCTCAAGTATGTGATCCTCAAGCTGCTCAATATCTGACATTATCGGGTTCACAATGCCAGGGCCACAGCCAATAAAGAAAAATCTTATTAGACAAAATATTTAAGTACATTTTAGGCAAGTAAGTTATTTAAGCATTTATTAATATCACCATTTTTACTCTAAACAAAATGAAACATCTATCTAGCATAGGAGCAAGTATGCATACAAGAGAATAAAAATAAGTTATAAATGCAATATTTATAACTATGCAAGTATTGAGACAAAATCACACCTCAAGTGAACTAAATATGGTAGGGCATACATATATAATACAATAAGTAAAAATACTGAAAAGAAAAAGTTTAATCTAGACATGCTGATAATCATATGATATATGCTAACTTAAAACATTAATTTGAAAATTGTACATATAATAAGAGCAATAAAGTCTAGCATCCTATACATATATCTATATAAGTGAGAAGATAAAATAATACCACTACAGCTGACTGAAATAATATGCACAATAATATAATAAACAGTAAGCTAAAAAACTTTAAAGTAGCATATAACTACCACATCAGAAGAATTGGCCAATATAGCCTAATACATATATATCCATCCCCATAGCCTTTATGGGCTAAGGCAAACATATCACTATATAACACTATATAACTAAAAAGGTAGATAATACTATGCAAATATCTTTTAGTTATTTTACTTTTATTTTTGTGGACAATTTCAAAAATAGCTGAGGAGTCAAGCACGTCTGCAAGACTGAATGGGTCTCAAGCTTAACAGACTCTCCTCAATGAGTAGTGTTAAGCATCCTGATCTCACCTTACCTCTATCCATTAGAGTAAATATGCACCATAATCCACCATAAACTGAACCTAAATATAAATATTTTCCTAATATTCTAAGTTTTTATTTTCATGCATCAACATTTTTCTTATATAATATGTCCAAGGAAAATATGCACAAAACTCAAGGAATATGAAGCACAAAGTCAAAAAAGTAAGTAAGGAACTCTACTAAACATGATGATATTATTTGTTATCTAATTTAAATATTCTAACTATTCTAAGTTACACAAGTTCAGGATCTTCAATTCCTACTATTGAGTGTAACTTATAAGTATGTCTTTATAGGTTACAAAATATTAGGACTAGCTAGGTCCTAATATGCTTAATTAATGTCGACTATAAGAAATAATCAAGACCTAGTATATGAGCTCAGATGCTCTAAACTATTAATTGACCAAAAATCTACAGCCTAAAGATTATAGATTTAACACCACAAGATTGGGCTAAATCACATAACCCCAAAGGTAAAACCTAAGATCTAGATTTTAGTATAAAAGTGATCTATTGATGAAGGTAAATCTTATTAAGCAAATTGAACTTAATAGGATGAATCTCCTAAAGTGGATCTAGGATTGAAAGACAAAATAATTAAAATAAAGTGTAAACTCTAGAAACTAATAAAACTAGTGATTCATTCATTGAAAAGCCCATTTTCAATAAATTAAATCTAACCTACAATCTAGCCCTAATCTTATAAATGAACCAAATGTGAAGTGTACAATTCTAAAGGAAATGACTTAAAGACATTTTTAGGGATTTTAACTTATTTGACCTAATAGCTGATTTTACTCAACTAAAATGATTCTAATATAGTTATAATACTAGTTTTAGTGGTTTAAAAGGTAATTTAGATGTTAAGGATGCTTAACCTAAATTTTGAGTAAAATGACCATTTTGCCTCTATGTAAGGGTTTGAAAAGCTACTTTTTGAATTAGGATTCCAAATAGGAATTTCTTATTATCAAATGATTCTCTACTGTCTAACATGAAGATAGACGATAAATATGCTCAATTCGGATAAGAAATGGATCTTATAGATCTAAACTAAGATTTTGACCTAAGGGGTAACTTAGTAGTTTATACTAAATAAAATCTAAATTTTTGTGTAGTCTATTATTGGTTACTGTTCAAGGATTCCATAGAGTCTAAGAACACTGTAGTCTGAGGTCAAATGAATAAGTTATAGATATTTCAATTTATAAGAGCAATTTGATAATTTTGTAGGTCTGCGGAAGACAAAAACTAAACTTTTCTATTTGAAATCTAATTTCAGCAAACTCAGTTTCTATAGCTTCCCTCTAATATACTGAGTATGTTGATATAGAGTAAACCCAATTTAGACTTCAAATAATCAAGTTATGGCCTAACTAAGCTTATGGGTATTTTGGTCATTTTTTAATTTTCTAATATTTAGATCCTAAATATTATTTCAAGTCATTGATGATATTGAAATTCTAAGCTAATTAGCACTTTGAATTTCTGAATTTAGAGTTGAATTGACCAAGTTATGGTCAATTGAAGTCTATGTGCATTTTGGACATTCTTATGGTAGGATCCTAAATATTACTTTTCAAACTAAGCTCCAAATGAGAAAACTAATACTTCTATAATGTTGGGGCAGTTCTCCTGAGTATTTAAGGACCCATATTTTCTATGTTTGGACAATTAGGTTAAGAGTTGTGAGAGTTTAATTGGGTCCTAAAATGTCACTGCGTTATAGTACTTAGAAACTAATTTTTGTATTACGCCATTTGATTCCTTATATTTTCTGAGTAAAATGAGACCCATATTGACTATGTTTGGATCTTCCTACAAAAAGTTATTAAACTTTTAAGAATTTTGAATTAAATAATTTAAATAAATAAAATTATTATTCATTTATTCAAATTATATTAATTTATTATTCATTCCTAAAATTAAATATGAATTTTCTATATTATTAATTGATTATTTAATTATCTCTAATCTATATTTAATTAATATTAATTATTAATTAATTAATAATTAATCTCATTTTTAATTAATTTAAACCATCCCTTTTACTAAGGTTTTTAGTTTTTTGGCATTTATCATAACTTTTCACAAAATCAGTGACATTTTTTAATATATGAGGCCAAAAGAATTTAGATTGAAGCACCTTAGCTGTTGTTCAATCAATTCCATGGTGCCTTCCATAAGGGGATGTGTGGCAATAGTAGAGAATGTCCTTAATTTCTGAATCGGGCACATATCTTCTTAGGAGTTGATCATTGTAACATTTATAGAGGAAAGGATCATACCAAAAGTAATTTTTTATGTCAGTAAAGAATTTTTTTCTTTGTTGAAAGTTTAGGTCTTTTGGTATAACTCCTCCTGCAAGATAATTTGCAAAGTCAGCAAACTAAGGAGGTTTTGTAGATGAAATAGTATACAGCTTCTCATCGGGGAACGATTCACTAATTTCAGTCAAATTATCACTTTTGAGGTGGGTCAATTTAGATAGATGGTTAGCTAACACATTCTCACTCCCCTTTTTATCTCGAATTTTTAGATCAAATTCTTGCAAGAGCAGCACCTAATGTATTAAGCGAGGTTTTGCTTCTTTCTTTTGAAGGAGATACTTAATGGCTGCATGGTCAGTGTAAACAATAGTCTTAGACCCAATGAGATAAGACTTGAATTTATTGAATACAAAAATGATAGCTAAGAGTTCTTTCTCAGTAGTAGTGTAGTTTCTTTGGGCATTGTCAAGGAGTTTACTAACATAGTAAATTGAATAGAATGTTCATTCCTTTTGCTGCCCAAGGATAATACTAGCTGCAAGATCACTCGTATCACACATAATCTCAAAAGGGGTGTCCTAATTTGGAGTATAAATTATCAGAGTATATATCAGGACAATTTTAATAGCATTGAAACCTTTTAAACATTTTTCGTCAAATTTGAATTTGACATCTTTTCCCAGTAATCTACAGAGCGGCAAGCTTATGTTGGAGAAATCTTTGATAAATCTTATGTAAAATCTTGCATGCCCAAGGAAACTTCTAATTCCTTTTACATTGATAGGAGGGGAAAGTTTTTCAATTACCTCAACTTTAGCTTTATCAACTTTAATTCCCCTCCTAGAGATCAAATGACCAAGGACAATACCTTCTTCGACCATAAAATGACATTTTTCCCAATTTAAGATCAAATTTGATTCTTCACACCTTGTTAGAACCTTTCCTAAATTGACGAGACAATGGTCAAAAGAACTTCAGACTATAGAGAAATCATCTATAAAGATTTCCAAAAATTCCCCTATCATATTAGAGAAAATTACCATCATACAGTGTTGGAAAATAGCCGGAGTATTGCACAATCCAAATGACATTCTTCTAAAGGCAAATGTCCCAAAGCGATAAGTGAAGGTTGTTTTCTCTTGGTCTTCAAGTGCAATCAGGATTTAATTATATCCTGAATACCCTTCAAGAAAATAGAAATATGGATTCCCTGCCAACCTATCGAGCATCTGGTCTATGAATGGGAGAGGGCAATGATCTTTCCGAGTAGCTTTATTTAGTCTCCTATAATCAATGCACACTCTCCATCTGGTCACCATTCTAGTGGGGATCAATTCATTATTATCATTAAGCACAACAATCATCCCACTCTTCTTTGGGACCACATAAATAGGGCTCACCTAAGGACAATCAGAGATGGAAAATATGATTCCAATATCTAAGAGTTTAATAATTTCCTTATGAGCTACTACCTTTATGTTAGGGTTTAAGCACCTTTGAGGTTCAATTGATGGAGTAGAGTTATCCTCCAAAAGGATATGATGCATACAAAGAGTTGGGCTAATTCCTTTTAGATCTCGTATACTCCATCCAGTTGCTTTCTTGTGCTTTTTTAAAACTTATAAAAGCCGCTCTTGATGCTGAGTTAACAAGGCAGAAATTATTACAGGAAGAGATATCTCCTCCCCTATATAAGTATACTTTAAGTGAGAAGGAAGAGATTTTAATTCTAATTTTGGAGGGCAAACTATAGAAGGTTGAATTATTATTCTCTCTTTAATCAATTCCTCAATCACTCCATCTTCAGTGAGATCCTCATCATCCTCATTCACTAACATCCACTCTTCTTCCACATCTCCTAATAACAAAGTTTCTTCAATTAAATTGATCCCCCATCAATTCATATTGGGCTTAAATGGGTGCCTCATAGAATCATTTACATGAAATTTCACCTCCACATCTCCATATCGCAAACTCAATTCCCCTTTATCGACATCAATTAATGTTCTTTCGATAGCCAAAAATGGTCTATCCAAGTTGATGGGGATTTCTTCATTTTTATCTTCCATATCTAAGATTATGAAATCAGTTAGGAAGATAAATTTATCTACATTTACAAGCACATTTTCCACGATTCCTAAAGGGTATTTTACAGATCTATCAACGAATTGGAGGAGAACAGAAGTAGGTTTCAAATGATCAATTTCTAACTTCTTGAATATGTAAAATGACATTAAATTTATGGATGCACCTAGATCACAAAGAGCCTTTTGGAAAGATTAGTTTCCAATAGTGCAGGGGATAATGAAACTATCAGGATCCTTCTTCTTAATGGGGATCTTTCTCTGAAGGATTGCACTACATTCTTCTGTTAATGCCACGATCTCCTTCTCATTAATCCTTCTTTTCTTTGATAGGATCTCTTTCGTAAACTTTGCATAACTCGGCATTTGCTCTAATGCTTCTACGAAAGGAATGTTTATGTAAGAGTTTTAAAAGTATCTAAAAATTTGTGAAATTAGGCATTAAGTTTCTCGTTGGCCATTTGCTTAGGGTAGGGAATGTTAGGGGTGATTTTAAGTTGGTCACTAGGTTGGCCCTTCTCCGAATCCTTTACTTCATTTCTCTCATTTCTAATCATTACTTCTTTCTCCCCTTGTCTCTCTCTAGTTGTTGTGATGTTTTTTTCATTCTCCTTATTCACAATCGACTTTGTTATTTTCCCACTTCTTAGGGTTATAGAGTTTCCTGAGTCATTTTCATACTCACCAATGACTCCTACTAAAACTAGTTTCTCTAATTGTCTCATGATTTCTTTTAGTTTTTGTTCAATTCTTTTTACTGACTCCTCTTGCCTTAAAAGAGTATGTTCATGCCTGTTTAGCGTGGCATCAGTTTTATTCATAAATTCAGTTATGGATGTTCTGAATTCAATAAAGGAGTTCTCCAACCTTTCTCTACTTCTGCCATGATTCATAATTACATTGATATTCCTTAACTCACAATCTTCCTCTTAATAAGATTTTAATTGCTCACATTCTAACTTTTTATTAAGCTGAGAGATTTGATTCTGGAGTTCATGAATTTGTTGTGAGCTTTCAAGAGAGTTACAGTCACTTTTATTCATGTGTTTATTTCTTTGGAGAGGCCATTGATAGGCATTGTTTGCCATTTCTTCTAAGAGGTCATAAGCCTCTTCTTGGGTTTTGCTACTAATTGAGCCTCCGATGACCGCATCATTGAGAGTCCTTATTGGAGCATTTAAACCATTATAAAAGGTTTGCACTTGCATCCATAAGGGAAATACATGATGAGGGCATCACCTTAGACATTCCTTAAAATGATCCCACCCATCATATAAAGTCTCCACCTAAAACTGATTGAAGTTGGTTATCTCAATTCTCAGTCGAGTAATTTTTTCCGGAGGGAAATATTTCGCTAAGAATTTCCTAGCGAGATCATCCCATGTATGGATAGAATCACTTGGGAGAGAGCTGAGCCAACTTTTAGATCTGTCTCTTAGGGAAAAAGGGAAACACCTAAGTTTAATGGTGTCTTTAGAAACACCATTAAACCTGAATGTATCACATATTTCAAGAAAGTTGGAAATGTGTGAGTTAAGGTCCTCCGTGGCCAACCCACTAAATTGATTATTTTGAACCATACTGAGTGTAGAAAGTTTAATCTCAAAATTGTTGGTTTTATGTTTGGCCTAGCAATTGCATGAGGAATGCCCCTAACAGTTGGCAAGGCATAATCTCTAAGTGCTCTACCCCATGGTTCTGATAAAGGCTCTCTAGGAATTTCATCAAAGTTTTCCATAATAGTTTGTTGGTTATTTAAGATTGCTTGTTCTCTTCTAGCTTGTAAAAGGGTTCTTTCAATTTTTGGATCGACAAGATATTCGATACAGATTCTTCTACTCATATAGATTTAGAAATTAAGCTATGAAGAACAAATATAGCAATATCATTCCATAATTCAGCAAACGAAAGAAAAGTAAATGAAAGAAAAGTAAATGATTAGCAAAAATAACTATCAGAACAAAAATTAAAATTATATGCAAGAGACTGTAAAATACATGTCTGCGCTCGCATGCAAGTGTAGGTGGTCTGAAGTAATAATTTGGAAGGTACGCCCCCATGAAATCAATTCCTCAGTAACAGTGTGTTTTATTACTAAGGTACATATAAATTCAATAATGTTTAAATGATATGATTTCACCTTGATTTGGTTCCATTAACAAAGCAATAATTCAGAGTTAAGAACCTGTTTAAATTAGAGAGGATAGTTGGGCTTCTTCCATGTGAAATGATAGGGACCTCATGTTGTATTACTTCTCAAGCACTTTTCAGTCTTTATCATCATGCCAATTAATCATGTGCACATTGCATTCTTTAATGTGTCCTCTAAATCCTTCAAGTACAAATCTTGTGCAATATATGAACACACTAGGGTTCAAATTATGCACAAAGATTCCCATGAGATCGCAATTAGAGCATCTTAGGTTTCCTATGTCTAGGTTGCCAAAATGAAAGTTTTAATTAGGCAGTCTTAAGAGCATTGATTCTACTAATGAACATCATGCGCAGATCAAATAAGGAAGTCTATTTCATTGGGCTCTATGAACTATGTCACGTCATTCATGAGCTCTCAAAGAATCCACTTCCTCCTTTCATGTGTGCTGAGCAACTGAGTTCTATTAGTGAGTCTTAGCTCACATGCTTCGACTCCTTAGTTGAGCATAAAACATGGTGCACTTAGGCTCAAGAACTTCTCACTTAGTTCTAAGCACCCCATGCACGTATATCCCGCTCTTAACTAAGCAATGAGCTATGGAGCACAAGATTTTCATTTTGATTGTTCGTATTTATAATTATATTTTCTTAATATAAATTTTTTATTTAGTCCATAACTTGATCTTAAGATCATTTCAATGAACCATTCAAAAATAGATTTTTATTTCAATTCTTAAGGAAGTTCTACACCATTCATTAAGTCCTTAACATTTCACAATGGGCTCAGCCCAACCCTCACCAAGAGGGTTTAGCCTTTCATTACAACTGGGAAAAGAAAAAAATATATATAAGGATAGAGATCCTTTCATGATCCACTAAAATAAATTAAAAGCAAGATTAAGAGTTTACTAGGAACCACCCTTAATAGGGTTCTCTGGATCTCTCATCTACTTCCTCTTCTCCTTTCCTTTAGCTCCCTAGAGTAGCCTTTAGTTCTTTCTCCTCTAGCAATGGTCCTTTCCACCTCCCTTGGAGAGGTTTTCTTCTTCTTTTATGCAGCCCCTAAGAACTGAATTTTTGGATGAAAATTGGGAACCCTTCTTTTGTGAAGAAGAGCTGCATATTTAGAAGGGTAAATTTCCTTCTTTACTTTTATATTCTGGCTTCTTCCCTTTAAATTTATGCAGTAATGAGTGCTTAGCCCACTTGAGGCATGACAAGACATCCCATTTTATATTATTTAATCATCAAATTACTTACAAAATATTCATTTTTCCTTAAAAAATATTTTGCTACAAAATATATTGTGGCTGGGAGATAAGGAGCAGGCTGGGGGTCTTGTCTCAGCCGCAATTAATGTCCTGAGAAGATAAGAATTCGGCATGCCGCTATAGCACGCTACAGCGCACTATAGGGCGCTGTAGTGATTGAGCACCAAAACTCTTTCGCTGCAGCGCGCTGTAGCAGTTTTAAGTTTGAAAACTTGCCTGATGCAGCATGGAGTTTTTAAAACTCATCCGCTGCAGCATCCTGTAGCGATCGAGTTTCAAAAACTATTCCACTGTAGCGCGCTGTAGTGATTGAGTTTCAAAAACTCACCCGATGTGATGTGCTATAGCGATTGAGTTTCGAAAGCTGTCTCGCTGCAGCGCACTGTAGTGATCGAGTTTCGTAATCTTTCTTGCTGCAGCACTGTAGCGATTGAGTTTCGAAAACTCACCCACTGCGACGCACTGTAGTGATTGAGTTACGAAAGCTGTCTCACTACAGTGCGCTATGGCGCGTAGTGGAATCACTCTAGATTTTAGGAATCCCCTTAAATTAGTGCCTTCTGCATGCCAGTAGCCAAAACACACTGTGGCGCACTGCAGCAGTTTTCTCCAAGAAATTGCATAAATACTCCAGAATTGCCCAAAAATTGCTGAGCTCACTTTTTATCTGAAAATAAGCAGAATTTGATCAAGGCTGGTTGTTTTTAATAAGGATATGAATGATATTTTTCTTTTATTTATGATTTAAATAATGGATTCATCACTTGCCTCCATGATGGCAATGTACTCTACTTCTATTATAGATAGTGATACAATATTCTGTAGCCTGGAGATCTAGCTCACTGCTACACCACCCAATGTATAAACATAGCCTGTAGTACTTCTCCTGCTATAAACATATCCTACAAGATTTGAGTCTACATATCCTTGTAAAACAATATCAGATCTTCCAAAGCATAGAGTTTTGTTCGCTGTACCTTTCAGATACCTTAGGATCCACTTGACTGCATCCCATTGGTGCTTTACTAGGTTTCCCATAAATTTGATGACCATTCCCACTGCATGGGAAATGTTCGTTCTCGTGCAGATCTTTGCATACATCAAGCTCCCAACTGCTGAAGCATAAGAAACCTTCATCTTATGTTCCTTCTCCTCTTCATATTTTGGCATCTGTTCCTTCGATAAGATGAAGTGACTTGCTAGAGGAGTTCCCACTGGCTTTGCTTCATTCATGTTAAATTGTTTCAGCATCTTTTAAGCATAATCCTTCTGCAATAACTTCAGAATTCTTGCACTTCTCTCCATATGGATTCTTGTTCCAAGAATCTACTTGGCTGACCCCAAGTCCTTCTTGTCAAACTCCTTTGACATCTGTTCTTTTAGCATTTTTATCTCCTTTAAGTCTGATCCGGCGATCAACATATCATATATATATATATATATATATATATATATATATCAATAAAATGATATAAGAGGACTTATACTACTTTATGTAATAACAATGATCTACCTGACATCTTTTGTACCCTAATTCTGACATGAACTTGGCAAACCTTCTGTACCACTACCTTGGCACCTTCTTCAAACTATAGAGGCTTTTCTTGAGCTTACATATTAGCTCAGATTTCTCTTTACCTTGAGTTTGTACCCCTCAAGTCGTTGCATATAAAGCTCTTCTTCCAGTTCTCCGTGAAGGAATGCAACTTTAACATTCATTTGCTCTATATGCAAATCTTTAATTGCAACTAAATTCAGTATAACCTTGATGGTTGTCATCTTCACAACTTGGTCGAAGATTTCACTATAGTCGACCCCATGCTTTTGCTGAAAACCTTTTACTACAAGTCTCGCCTTGTAGAGTTTGCTTCCATTTATCTCTTCCATCATCCGGTAAACCCACTTGTTTTGAAGAGCTTTCTTCCCAGTTGGTAAGGGTGCTAACTCCCATGTCCCATTTAATATGAGTGATGCCATTTCATTATTCATGGTAGCCTTCCACTTGCTTGAATATTTAACTTGAAGTGATTCTTTTAAGCTTTCTAGTTCACCACTATTAGTTAGTAACAAATAGAACAAAGAAGGAGAGTACCTATGTGGTGATCTAGACACTCTTATGGATCCTCTTAACGTGGTTCAACATTGACACCCTCTTGAGCTTCTCCAACATTTGGCTTAGTACTATCATCAATCTCTATGTGTTATGGCTCTCCATCTAAAGCATCCTTAGAGTCAGTCTTGACTCCCATACAATTTTTGTACATCTCACTTTCATTAAAAATAACATCTCTACTTCTGATAACTTTCTGGTTCTGATTGTCTCAGAATCTGTATCCAAACTTGCCCGCGCCATATCCAACAAATGTGCACTTGATCGCCTTTGCATCAAGTTTGCTCCTGGATCCTACATCAATATGCACATAGGATGAGCAGCCAAATATCTTGAGGTGGTTCAACTTCACCTCCTTTTCGCTCCAAGCTTCCTCGGGGATCCCTTCATTCAAGGGTACAAAATGTCCCCTATTGATTAACTATACAGTCGTGTTGATGACTTCAGCCTAGAACTGCCTTAGAAGACCTGCATGTAATGTCATGCTTCTAGTTCTCTCTGTGATTGTACAGTTTATCCATTTTGCAACACCATTTTGCTGCGGTGTTCTAGGAACTGTAAACTCTCTTTTGATTCATCGCAAGGCACAGAACTCATTGAACTGCTTATCACAGTAGTCACTGCCATTATCAAAACTTAAGCATTTCAGCTTTAATCTAGTTTCATTCTCCACCAATTCTAGCCACTTTCCAAACACACAAACAAATCAGATTTATGCTTTAGAAAGTAAACTCATAACTTTCTTGTATGATCATCAATGAAGGTGATAAAGTATGTTGCTCCACCTACAGTGGATGTAGGAGCTGGTCCCCATACATCTGTATGTACCAACTCCAAATTCTTTCTTTTGAGCTCCCTTCCAACTTTAAAGAAAGAAACTTTCTTCAATTTTCCTAGCACATAATCTTCACAGAAATCCAAGTCAACTGCCTTCAACCATTGGAGCTTCCCTTTTGACTATAGAGATTTCAGCCCCCTCTCACTCATATGGATAAGCCTCCAGTCCCATAGATATGTATCTATTTCCTCTATAGCTATTATAGTTTCATACACTTTATTGATCAAGTAAAGTGTACCTTCCATACTTCCCCATGAAGTAATGAGTGCACCCAATGTGACCTTCCATAAGTCTCCTGTGAAACAAGTGTTGTAGCCTTCTCTGGCTAACTAGTTCACTGAGATCAAGTTTCTTCTTAGACATGGCACATGTCTAGCATCCATTGGCTTCCAAATAGCACTGCTTGATAACTTCACATCCACATCACCTCTGCTAATGATATCACATGCCTTATCATCTCTAAGATATACTAACCCCAAGTCACCCTTAGTGTAGTTCTTGAAGGCACTCCTCAACGGAGTTGCATGAAAAGAGGCGCTCGAGTTCACAACCCAGGACTCCATGTTAACAAGTGAGAGGATTGAAGCACCCTGATCCTCCTTAGTTGAAACATTTATAGTGGGGTTCAACATCTACCAGCACTTAGCTTCTTTAAAGTAGAGCAGTCCTTCTTGAAATGACTTGCCTTCCACAATTATGGCAATCCAGCTTTACTTTTTCGGGTCCTGATTTACCTCGCTAAGACATAGAACTATTCTCGGTATGTCTTGTTTCAGCATGTATTCCCCTACTCTCAGTATTCAGTGATGAGGTAGATGCCTCTCCATGATTTTTCTTCTGCACCTCTTCATTCAGCACAGGCCCAATGATGTCATCAAACTTCAATGATGCATTCCCTAATGAATTACTTATGACTGTAACCAGCCCATCCTAGCTGTCTGGCAACAAAGATCGGAACAGCAGACCTCGGACCTTGTCATCAAAACTAATGCCCACCGAACTCAACTGGCTCGTCACAGTGTTGAACCCATTGAGGTGTTTAGTCACTGAATGTCCATCCACCATCCTAATATTAAATAGTCTTTTCATCAATAAAACCTTATTTGAAGCAGACAATTTCTCATACATTCTTGTTAGAGCATTCATGAGTTCTACAGTAGTTTTCTCATTAACAATATTGAAAGCAACAGAAGAAGATAGTGATAAACGAATCAAACCCAACATGGTTCTATCAAGACCCTCCCATTCTTCATTAGTCATAGTTCCAAGTTTCTTATTAGTTCCTTTTAATGGAAGATACAACTTCTTCTGGTAGAGCAAATCCTCCATTTATATTTTCCAGAACGCAAAGTTTGTCCTGCTAAACTTCTCAATCTTGTGTCTCATTTCTTCGACCATTGCTCCCACTCAAACAAGCAAACTCTCATTAACAATGGGGCAAAGAACCTAACTTTCTGATACCACTAGTTAGTATACACAGCACAAGACAAGCAATGTGGAGTACCACTTGGATGCAAACAACAAACCAAAGTTCAAAGCCTTTGAGGATCGGGGTGCGTTGACAGTTACCAAGCTATCTGATATATCTGGAATTTATAGCAAAAATATAGTTCTTAAACATTCATATCATCATATATATCCCTATACTTTGAGTAGAAAATATTACTTTTTTAGGAAAAAGAAGAAACTAGACTGCATGGCTGAAATACCAATTTATGGGACAAAACCGTCACAGTGCACCATGGCGCGACAGTGCGCCATGGCGGCTTCTTTAAAAATTCTTCACCTGGAAGTAGAACTGCAGACCTGGAGAAAGACCGCTGCAGCGCGCCACAGCATGCTGTGGCGCGCTACAGCGTCATGTCACTAAAGATAAATTAAAATCACACAGATGAGTAATTGAACAGTAATAGATGAACTAATTGAACAGTAAATCCAAAAGTTTTTCCGCTGTAGCGCGTCACAGCGGACGCTGCAGTGACCGAACAAAAAAATATACTAACTTACATGCAGGAACAGCATTTGGAGCACTACTGCTACAGCGCGCAGTAGCGAAATGGGATTTGGAACGCGGTTGCCGTAGCGCACCACAGCAGAACAGTGTTTGGAATGCCACTACAGCAATGCACCACAATGCACCGCAGCGTGCTGCAGTGGATGGTCCAGAAATTCCAGAACATCAATTAAGTCAGCATGGGGAAGGCCATAAAAATGTGACATTTGGCCTTCCCCAGCCTCTTAAAAATAGGTGACTTAAATCTCTACTAAATCCCAACATATTTAAATGGATAAGAACTTTAAAAGGGATTGTATTAAAGTCAAGGAAGAGGAAGAGTCACACATTTAAAGCTTTGAGGCTGAGTGCACCCCTAATTAAGGGTCAATTTCAGCCCTTGAAAGGGTTCTAACTTTTGTTATTCAAAGACCAAAAAGAAAGGCTACAGGAAGAGAGAGAAAGAGAACTCTCTAAGGGGAAAAGAGGACGAAGAACAGGAAGAAAAGAAAGACAGCAAAGAACGGAGGGTGGAGATTCAAGAGAATAGCGCAGGAAAAGTCAAGAGAACCCTAGAAAACCTCCGAGTGATTCCTTGTATTTCTCCTAAATTCCCTTGATTTATTTCTTGCCGTGAACTGATGGCGATGTTCTTTTTTTTTTTTGTAAGTATGCACTTTCTTACTTAGTAATTGAAGGCTAAAAATCTCTTAGAGAGGGTTGAGATGTAGTTGTAAAAATATGTAAGGGATAAATGGTGTATGATGACATTTTTGAATGTGATAAATAATTATTTTTATCATTTTTGTTTTATGTTTGAATGAATGTTTGGATGAACAAAATTTTAAATTATATTATTTAAAAGAACTTGTATTCCAATGCTCATTTATTGGGGAAGAACAAGAAAGGTAGTGCAAGTAGAGCGGAGAATTATGTAACAGAATTCTCAAAGCTCACTTGCACCCTTCCTTAATAGCTGTCCCAAGAGATTGATGCTTGAGAACCAAGTTCTCCATTAACCTTGCTCTGCTGCTCAGCAAAGTAGAAGGGATGAGAGGACATTGGGAACTTCAATGGACAATGTGACATAATCCACTGACCCAATGCATCCTCCCATCTAGCTAAACTGCATGTGAAGCGTATGATGCATGGTAAATGGAAATCTTGCTTAAGAGATCATCTAAAATATGATATATCTTTTGGTAACCTAGACGTAGAAAGTCAAAATTCTAATTAATGAAACTTAATCTCATGAGAGTTTATGTGCTAAGGAAGAACAAAAAAGAATTCTCCTTAAGCACTAAACTTGAACCTAATGAAATTGGAGGGTACTCCAATTCTAATAGTGTTCACTTAATTTAATAGAGCAAGTAAAATGAAAGTATACATTCAATAATGAAGCTGTATCACCAACCCTTGCAACTATTATAATGAAATCTCAATTCGCTCATTTTAATCAAACTAGTATCTTTATATAAGGTCTTTTGTATTGCTAATTAGGAATCAACAAAATCAACTAAATTTATCATCTAAACATTAGTGAAAGAAAATACAACTTGGTATCAGAACACCCGTTCCCTGAGGATCTATAAATCCCAGAAATTAAACTTTCAACTTATTACTTCAGACCACGTACACTTGCGTGCAAACGCAGACGTGTATTTCCATTTGTCAAGTTTTTGGTGTACTTGACATACAAGAATACACATCTGTGTTTGCACGCAGCGCGTGTTTGATGCACTTGACAAATGAAAGTGTTTTTGCTGTTTTAGGGCAAGGAAAAGCTAAATTTAATTATGGGCTGCAAAATTGAAAATCTAGAAGAAACACGCTATGACGCACCACAGCGCGCTACGACATAAATGAAAACATAGAGTTGAGTGCTACCGAGTGACTTAGCGGAACTAAGGTCGGGACTACCATGCTACTGCACACCGCAGCAGATGTATAATATTTCTCAGGATTTCATTATTCAAAATATAGCGCTACCGCGCACCGCAACGGTCCAAAGATCAAAATGCTCATGCTACCGCGCATTGCAGCGGTTCAAAGACCGAAACACTGGCACTATCGCACACTGTCACGGTCCTAAGGTCGAGACTCTAGCACTACCGCACGCCACAATGGAATATAAATATCACCCGACACCTTATGTTATAGCCAATATTTGAAATGCTCGAGCTACCGCACGCTGCAGCGGTCCAAAGACCAAAACACTGGTGTTACAGCACGCTGTAGCGGACCCAAGACCAAAACTTTGGCGCTACCGCGCACTACAATGCCCTCAAAATAGATACGCTGGCACTACTGCATGCCGTAGCGCCGCCGTGAAATTTTCCAAGTAACAACATTTAAAGCAGCATAGGGAAGGCCAAAAGTCAGAATTTTTTTCTTCCCACAACATGGATTAATTGCACACACATTAAAATTTCCCATTTTCAAGAGCATAACAGAATATTCATTTAATGTAATTCAAATCTCAAAGAATTGGGAAGATGACAGATTAAATGTTGAAGATTAATTTAAAGAAGTCTATAAAAGTTGATCTTTAAGACTTAGAGAGGGTTCCAAGTTTTGGCAAAGATAAGAGTTCCTATATACAGCAGCTCTTGCAAGAGAAAGGAGGAGTGTTCCCCCTGCCCAAGGAAGGTGAATGTTGCATCCTGAAGGCGAGAGATTCAAGCACAATAACTAAAAGGAGGAAGAGCTTGGAGAAGGGGATACAGGCCGATGAACACGACAATAGTTCCCTGATTTGTATCACCTCCAAAATTCATTTTCTTTTCTGTAAAAGCATGCAAAGGCTCCTTACTGCTTGTGATCTATTTTGTATTTTCCATTTAATGGCAACTTGAACCTCATTGGGGAGGGTTGAGCATAAGCATGGAATGGGATTAAGAAACAAAACTGTTTGTACTCTGTGAACATTAATGAATGTTTTTGATCATATTCTTTATAGTTAAATGCTGCAAAGAATGATTTGGATAAGTAAATGTTGTAATGAAAAATCTAATTAAATAATATATTTAAAATTGAGGAAAACCATTGAGTTCTTCAATCACTTAGAACTAAGGGTGCACATGTTGAGTGTCCTTGTCATGATTGTTTGCAACAACAATCGTCGTGCAATAATGGCCAGTGCAACCCTTTAGATCTAAGCTAATCAATAGAGCCATGGAATAATAAGAAATCTTTGAGCTCAATTGCTCACCATCATGCTTATGCAAGAAGTTTGTGCATGATAGCCTAGAGCATTATGACAAGATTTATGAGTGTCATTGCATAACTCCTTGCTGAGCTGAGAAGTTGACGCATATGAGCCGAGAGCCACTAGTTGAGCTCCATAGCTCATTCTAGGTTTATGCGAGGAGTTAGATGCATTATGTGCTATGGGTGATGTGACATAGCCCATCTAGCTTAATAGTTCATCTCCTTAGCTAAACCTAAAATTTATTACAGTATAAAGCCTAATTTATTGAATTACCCTGAATAGAACTGTAGAGTTTTTGTCTTATCTTAGGTAATTAGATAAGTACAACTCAATTCAGAATAAACATCCCAAGTCTAAGAGTGTTATAAGTGGGGGATCAAACAACTTAGGAGACATTCGATAAAATTGGAACGATACAGAGAAGATAAAATTACAACTTTAGAAGTGACTCTTGTAGTAAAAGAATATGCAGATGTATTTCCAGAGTAAACCATAGGGTGTCAGATAGGAGCTAAGTGCCATACAGGGCAAAGTATCACTTCATGTGAGCAGCCTCTTGAACCCATGATGGTTAAGGTGCTACATGGTTGTGGTACCTCTTGTGCCTATAGGGGTCACCTCTAGTCCTATCTACCCAATGGATGGTTCTTGGATCTGTGTGTGGATACTGACGAGGACGTCAGTTACTTAAGTTGGGGAGATTATGATGACCCACTTAAGTAGTAATAAGTGAAACTCTTAAACATCAAGGCACCTTTTCAGATAATGGTGGAGTTCCTGATAAGAATTCTAAAGTTAAGCGTGCTCATGTGGGAGCACTCCCAGGATGGGTGACCTGTTGGGAAGTTATATTCTGAGAGCAAAATTCTGAGGCCTTTTTGGCCAAAGCGGACAATACCTTGGTGCTTAAGAGTTTGGGCTATTACAGTTTGAGAGAATAAATTGTGAAAGAATTATGTCCCTTATCATCATGCATTTCAATAAGTGCAGTTGAACAAACTAAGTATTTAAAGTTATTTTTCTTAGGACACTATAAGAATGCTTATAAATAGGGTATTGAACAACTAAGTTTGAGAAAATAAACTATGAAAGGACTTTGTCCCTTATCGTCATGCATTTCGATAAGTACAGTTAAATAAACTAAGTGTTAAGAACACCCTTCTTAGAAACATGCAAACCATGCATATATATATAGACTCTTCAATTGATAAGTTTAGGTATAATCTTAGCTAACACCATTTAATAAATTAGAATTAGGAGTCATAATTCATTCAGTTGAATTCTGCACAATGAAGATAAATGAAATCATTATATGATTTTAATCAAATTTTTGGATTATTGAGGATTTAAAGAATATAGCCATTAAAACCTTAGCATATCATAAATGCATAAGTCATGTCAGCATTAGCAGAGCAATTTGGCTCACCTAAGGACTCCGTTTGTGGAGCATTTGCTCACATAGGATATGTGGGGTGTCATGCGACACCGAGTCAGCATATCAGTGGCATACAGTTACGTGGTATATTCAGATGTTAAAATATAAACTTAGTGACATTCAGCATAATTTTAAGATACATTTACTCAATTTTAGCTTCTTTATTATTTTCTCTAGCTTTAGTATTCATATTCAGTCTTAGTTTTACTTTACTTTAAAATTTGTACTGTTTTAAGTTTTCAATTATTTTACTATCTTTTCTACTGCCTTATTTAAGCTATTTAAATGTTAAAAATTAGATAAATAAACTATTTAGTATAGCTTTTGTTGTGCCAAACTCATTGTCTAACACATGATACTTTTTGGAATCTAGTAATTTGCTAAATCTAGAGCAGTTCGTAGAACAAGATCAGGTGGATACACAAGAGATTCATGAGGAGTTTGTGGAGCACTAGAGGACACTTCTTCAGCATTATTTTTCCCTACTTTAGTTTACTTTCAGTTTAATATTAAGACCATTTTTTGTATTTTCATTAAGAAAACTATCTGTAAAAACTCTAGATATATTTTCTTTTCTTTTCTAAGCTGAATGCTTTACTTAGTTTTTGTGATGAATATTATGGATGTATGTCTTAGCTTCCGCACTTTATGTTTACAATTATTTATACTTAGTATTATGATGTAATCAATATTAGATATATGCTAATACTTGTGTAACTTGGATCCTTCTCCCTTTTTTAATCCAATATACATAAGTACCTTACCTAATACTTAAGATAAGGGATTTGCACTTATCTTAAGGATTATCACTCAACTCTTCTTTTTGAGGTTGAGTCACAGCAGCTCTTATTTTTAGCAGTTTATTTGGGGAGATTAAGTTTCCTTCTTGAGAAATGCACCGTGCTTCCGCTAATTGTTCATAATTTATCTCAATTGCATGCGATGACGGGATGGGGCATTACAGTTGGTATTAGAGAAGTATCATAAAGTGTTAGATAAGGAGAATATTCTTATCTACTTTATGATATATTCTGTATAACATATAAGATCATAATCACTAAGTGTAAGAAAATCAGCATCCATAAGTTCATCAAGTCGAATCTCAAAAATGAAAACTAAGAAGATCTAGAAAAGACACTTTAGGAATTGAAAGAACATTAAATGAGTAAAATAAATGCTTAAAGGTAAAATAAAAGTAATAAAAGGACATATTAGGATCTAAATGAACTTTAAGGAAGTAAATATATATAAGTAAAATATTTATAAATAAAATAAGTGGAAAACCATAACTAATATTTGAATGGAATATCAATAGTTCAGGTTCAACTACTACCTTAAATTATTCGACAAGTATTGGGTGGATAATTTCCAAGATGGTAAAGTTTATGTTAGGATCATTGATGAAGTGTCTCCTCGCAGAGCAGAAGTTCTAGATAAAATCTTAGTTCGCTCAACCTTCAGAGGAACTAGCCTTCCTGTTCTTGCCAAGGAATTATTGGACCGTGCAACCACCGCCTTTCGAGATACAGCATTTCCAGATGGCTGTCATCTTTAGATTCTAGGAACTCTACTCGGAGGATCAGCAGGGAGATGGTGGTTCTGGACCTATAAAAGATTAAAAAGGAAGCATCTTGGAGTCTCGTATAATGATTTTTGTACTGCCTTTATGGCAGAATATTATAGTTGATCTTCTTAAATTGTATCTTGTATATTCCTTTCACATTAGTTTATCCATTTTGCCAATTTATGTAACTTCTCCTTTGAGAAGTGATGATTGAAAGAAATTGTGGAATTTTGTCTTATTCCCTAAATTCATGCCTTTGGATATTGCAATCATGAATCCCAGTCCCCCCCTTCAGCTCCTACACCCATTAAGAACCCGATCTCATCCTCTAATGGACCTGATGAAGTTAACTCCCTGGCCAGTCTTATGAAAACTCTATTTGAAAGTAATGCACAATAAATGCACGAGACGTGTGCTCTTATTCTGAACACTTGTTAATATCCTATTGCTCAGATGGCAGCTCCATATGCATCGTGCTTTTCTAGAGATAGAATTATGCACAGTTTCCTGCATCTCCGAACACCAACCTTCAATGGGGCACTTAACTCAATGGACACCATCAGCTAGCTCAAGTTAGTCGAGAAGAATTTACTGAGTATAAAGTGCTCGAACTCTGAGGCCATCCGTTTAGCCACCCACCTTTTTCAAGATGAGGTCAAATATTGGTGGTAAAATGAGTGCAACACTAAATACGTAGACTATGAACTAGAGAATTTTTCATGGGAGCAATTTGTTCAAGCCTTCAGAGGAGCTTTTATACCGGTATTAGCTCAAGCGATACTTGAAGATGAACTGTTATATCTTACTCAAGGTGGAAGATCTATGGCGGATTATAAACTTTAATTCCATCGGCTATCTCGTTTCACTCTAGACTTGGTTTTAAGTCTGAAGACTCCCATTGTCACGAATTTTTAAAAGGGTTGAGAGATTCAATCAAAGCTCATTTAATCTCCCAACAAATTAAGAGTTTCTCTAAATTAGTTGAAGTCACCCATCTGCAAGAGAATTTTCAAGGGAAAATGGATCGCAAAAGAAAGGATAACATTACTCCCTACAGAAGAGAGGTCACCAAAAGGTGGCAAGAGTATATAATTTGGAAGCAGAACAACCACAAGAAGAACCTTCTGAGTGTAAGCGCCGCCATCCATACAAGAAGTCTTGCCACCAAGGTAATGTGTGTTATGCCCGCAGCCATCAGGGCCATCATTTTTATCACTGCGATGCCAAGACTACTATTGACGAAGTACCCATCACCCGCTATCGGCATGACCAAGTGTTCCATCCCCAGCCGCTGAACAATCGTGCTCCTGCCTTGGTTGTAATGCCAGCCCCCGCTCTTGTAACAACACAATTTATTACCCTAGCCAATTAAGACTAATCCAAAATTTGATTTTGATCTTAGTGCACTAAATAAGTTATTAGTAGTTCGCCACCAAGACCTAGTCTAAATTAGAGGTCAAATGAACAAACCCTGAATTTGGAAATTTTAGGAACCCTAGAATTTGACCTAATTATTTTAACTTCAGATCAAAAATCGGACTTCACCATTGCGCTCATTGCCCCCAAATTAGCTAGGGGTGATGTTTTGGTGGCAATCAAAAGTCGTCAAATTTTATCGAGCATTTTAATAATATTTAATTAATTAGAAAATCAAGATATTTAATTCGACCTCGAAATTAAAATTTGACTTCGCCATTGCAATTGTCACTCCCAAATTAACTTGGGGTGATGTTTTGGACATGTTTGGAAGTTATCAAATTTTTGTGAATATTTTAATATAATTAAATACTCCCAAAAAATAAAAAAACTAAATACTAGTCGGAATTGAAATCTAACTTATCCGCTGGATTCCTCACCCCCAACTTAGCTTGAGGTGAATTTTTGGGATTTTTCAGGGGACATTTATAAAATATGATTTTTAAAGCATTAATTAATCAAATAGATTTAACTAAAAATTTTTAAATATCCATTTTTATTAATTTTCCTTCAATTCTTTTCCCTGGCTAGCCCCACCCCCTGCTTCCATTTGGCACTCCCTCACCCCTACGCATGCAAGAGGCAGAATCCCATCTCCTCTAGATTTTCTTCCCTCACCTCTTAGCCCCCATAGCCCATGCCTTCCCTTGCTAAAATCTGAGTTCTCCTTCTCCTATAAAATGGAGCTCATCCCCTCCTCTTCCTCCATTTGGTCAATGGAACTCTTCTTCTCCTCATAAGCTACTCCTCCTCCCTCCATGTTTGTGCTTGCTGAAGGAAAGCTCTCAAGCCCAAAGGATTCTTAGAGAAATCTCTCTTCTCCAAGCCAAGGTACCTCCATTTTTCCCATTGAATGGATTCAATGGCTACTTCATTTTTGCTCTTATGCTTATTTTACATCATTAGAAATGTATGAATGGGATATCGAATCCATTAGAGCTCCTTGAGCAAGAAAATCTTAGGAAGAAAAAAATCAGCTCTATTTTTCCTTCTTTCTGTACCCTGACTTTTAACTCCATTGTTTGCATAGTTAGAATAATCATTTTGTATCGATTTTAGTATTAATGAAAAGGTCTCAGAAATAATTTTTCATCAGTATATGGCACCGCACAAGAGGTACTCTAAATTGAGAGTATTTGAATGCGAAAGGAGACCCATTGTAATTTTCGCACAAGCAAAATCACCGTCAGGCGCTGCAGCGCGCCGTAGCACCCAAAGTTTTGAAATTAGGTCCACCGTAGCACGCTACAGCGCGCCGTAGCAGCATAATAATTTGATGATGTATAAAAATTTGATGAAATTAAATTAAATCCTCCGCTGCGTGTCACAGCGTTAAAATCCATCGCAGCAGCCCAAAAATGTTCGTAATGGCTGAAACTTCACATTTTTCGCGTTATAATGATCCTAGGACCCTAATGAGGCCAAAATATATCAAATTTGAACCTAGATTTAGTAAAATTAAGCATTGTATAAAATTGTAGTTGATTTTTGAATATGGAAAAATTAGGTTTGCCCCCTTTCATAAAAATAGAACCATAACTTGATTATTAGATATCAAAATTCTATGTTTTTGGACTTTATGGAATCCTTGGACAACAAAAAATAATAAACTAACTGAATTCTTAGACTTCACTTAGTATAATTACCAAAATGCCCTTATATATTAAAATTCTTAATTTGGACTCATATGACTTAATAATTGTCCAAATTTGATGTACCTACTATCTATTTTCATATTAGACATTAAGAAATTATTTTACACTAATAAAATTTAATTTAAAACCCTTAATCAAAAAGTAATATTTTAAACCCTTAAGTAGGGGCAAAATGATCATTTTGACCAAAATTTAGGTTAAGTGCCCTTAACCTCCAAAACACCATTTAAATCATTATAATTAGTAATAAAATTGATTTGGAATCAATTTATAACCTTTAATATCATAATCAAGTAATTTGATAGAAACCCTATTAAAGGCTTAAAAATTCCTAAGAAAAACTAATACCCCTTAGCTTAACTAATTACATCCTTAACCCTCTTACGTGAATTATATTTGCAAATAAAGATAAATTACAATTACTATCATCAAAATTTCTTACATTATTTTATTAGGAGTTTCTTAGGTTCTACACTCCACCTTAGGATCTTTTCCTTAAGATTAAGAAAAAATTATATGTTAGATTTCACTCATTGAATAAATGGGCTATTCAATGAATGAAATCTTAGTTTTATTAGTTTCTAGATTTTCATACCTTAATTTTGATTATTTTATTTTTTAACTTTATATTAAAATTAGGAGAATTATTCTATTAAGATTGATTGTGCTTAATAAAATTTGCCTTGATTATTAGTTCATATTTAGACTCAAGCCTTAGTCCTTAAGACTTACCCTTTCGATTATGTGATTAAACCCAATTTGTGGTGTTTAAATCATAATTTTTAGTTTTAATAGATCTTGATCAGATCTTAGTTTAGAACATCTAAATTCATCAAATAGGACATGTTGATTTCTTATTTAATTTATAGGCGATATTGATTGAATTGAATTAGAACTTGATCAGTTCTAATTGTTTTTAACTCATAAAGCCGTGGATCTAAGTTACACTTGATAGTAAGTATTGGAGATCCTAAATTTGTATAACTTAGAATAGTTAGAATGGCTTAAGTAGATAACAACAGATATTACTATATATAGTAGAGTCCCTTGCTTATTATTGACTTACTTATTGCTTTTGCATTCCTTGTACTTTGTGCCTTTATCTTGAATATGTCATATAAGAACATTATTGCATGAAATAAAAACATAGAATAATTAGGATAACATTCACATGTGGTTCAAATACTTGTTGATCTTGCACATTTTATCCTACTAGATAAGGGTAAGGAGAAATAAGGATTACTTAGCATTTCTCATTGAGGAGTGTTGTGTTAAGTTTGGAACCCAAAAAGTCTTACAGATGTGTTTAACTCCTCAGTTACTTCTGGATATGTCCACAGAAGTAAAGTAAATAACTAAGATATTACTACATTTGTGATACTTCCTCTTTAGTTCAATTTCTGTTATGTTATTCAGGCCTAGCCTCAGATGATGCTATGAATATATCATACACTTATTATAGCAGGCTAAATTAGCCCTCTTCTGATATTGCAGTCATTACATACCTGTTCACTGTTCATTATTTACCATTTACTATTATACTTTACTTCAATCAGCTTTACTTTACCTACTTACTTACTTATAGGATGCTACTGTTTACTATATATATCACAATCAGATTATTTATTTTTAATTATATATGTTAAGTGATTATAATCATATTTAGGATGAGTCTTTTCCTTCAGTATTTTCTTTACCTTACCTATATTTATATGCTTAACCTTGTTATAGCTTTGGTGTTGAGGTATGTTCTCTTACCTCACTTGTTGCTTAGTTATAAAGGCCTTTATTTATAGCTTATTCCTTCCTTTGCATGCTTGTTGCACCCTTACGCTTTATTTGTTTTATAGTCTAAATAAATGGTGATATCATAAAATTCATGAAATATGATAGCCTAAAATATCTAATAAGATTTTTCTTTTCTTTGGTTTGGGTTGTGAAACCGACAATGGTAGATTCTGAGTTATTCAAGGTAGTCGAGCCTTCTGAAGATCAGATTCGGGAGGAGGAGTGTGTTGCCACTGGAGATCCTTAGCTTAGCTTCTCTTTTATTTTTTGTGAGGATGAGAGCATTATCATTTTCATTAAAACTTATTTAATATTTATAATAATTCAGATATTTATGTATGTTCTTTTACTGTACTATTTTATTTTGAGCTGCATGTTTACTTCTTACTTGCATTATGGTAGATTAATTGTAGTATTTTTACTTTTTTTGCTTTCATACTCTGATAAATGTATATACTTAGTGAATGATTTTGCTGTATTATCCATGACACATCCTTCCCTTATTAGTGGATTGAGGAATTACACCTTAATCTTATGATAGGTGAGGGATTTGCCGAAGTGGAACACCTCTCGTTAGCCATGATTATTGGTGGTTAAGGGGTGGCTGCCACAGCTCCTTCTACGAATCCTAAGGCAGCAGCACCTGCACTTAAACCGGTCTATAATCATCAAGGTCAAAGGCCTTAGAATAAGCAACCAATATCTCTTGCACGATTGTACATGCTAACTCATGCTTCTGCACCTGAAGATAATGACGTTGTTTTGGGTATGTCTTAAATTTATCTTAATTTCCTGTGCTATTATTTCAACATTTCTTGAATGTTTTAAATAGTGATTTATATTAATACTATAATCATAGGCACCTTATCAATTAATAGTAAACTGTGTAATATTCTTTTTGATACTGGAGCAAGTCATTTGTTTGTATCAGAAACTTAGGTTAAAGCCCTTAATCTACCATCACATCATTTAGCAAGCTTATTAAGTATTGGGTTACCTACCGAAGCCCGCATGCAAGCTCAATAATTTTGTAATGTAAAAATCCCTATTGGTGAACAAAAGTTTGAGGCTAAGTTGATTGTTCTGCTGATTGCTTGTTTCAATATAATATTGGGAATGAATTGGTTGAGTAAACATGGCGCTACCATAAATTGCCAAAGGAAGAAAATTACTCTAGGCAGCAAAAGTCAAGCGAAGGCATTCGTTAGTAGATTTAGCAAACAAGCTTCGTTAATCAATGCGATGAAGACTGAGAAACTAGTCAGGAAAGAGTGTGATGCATACCAAGTGATGATGTTAGGAGAGAAGAAAGAAAATAATCCTATTGTAAAAAATCGTGTAGCATGTGAATTCCCTGATGTGTTTCTTAAGGACCTACCTGGTCTCCCTCCGGTTCGAGAAGTAGAATTTATAATAGCATTAATTCTATGGACGTAACTGTTATCAAAGGTTTCTCATCGCATGGCACCTAAGGAGTTCCAAGAGTTGAATAAGCAACTTTAAGAGCTGCTCGAGAGGGTCTCATTCGACCAAGTTCATCTCCTTGGGGAGCGCCAGTATTATTTGTAAAGAAGAAAGATGGTTCGATGCGCATGTGTATCGATTATCGTGAGCTGAATAAGGTGTCCATCAAGAATAAATACCCATTGTCCGAAGTCAAAGTATTCTCTAAGATCAACCTACGATTAGGCTATCATCAGTGGAGAGTCAAAGATTCTGATATATAGAAGACATCATTTAGAACTCGTTATTGACATCAAAATTTTTAGGTAATAACTTTTTGTATAAAAAATGCACCGTTTATTTTTATGAATTTAATCCTGCGTATGCTAAAGACTTTCTTAGATAATTTCATCATCATCTTTATTGACAATATTTTAATCTATTCGAAAAGCAAAGCAGAACACGAGAATCACTTAAGATCAGTGTTAGAGGAATTGCGTGACCACGAGTTTTATGCCAAATACTCCATGTGTGAATTTTGGCTTGACTCAGTCTCATTCCTGGGTCATGTTGTAGATGCCCAAGATATTATAGTAGACCATAATAAGGTCAGAGCCGTTCAAGATTGGTCGCAACCAAAATCTGTGATCGACATTAGAAGATTTCTGGGTTTAGCTAGCTATTACAGAAAGTTTGTGAAGGCTTCTCTCAGATAGTCTCGCCTCTAACAAAGTTAACTCTCATAAGGAAGTACCTTTTATATGGAGCCTCTAGTGCGAGAATACATTTTTCAATCGCTAAAAGATGCTCTTTATTCTACCCCAGTGCTTGCCTTGCATAAAGAAGGCCTAAACTACCAAGTCTATATGGATGCATCTAGCATAGGCTTGGGGTGCATACTAATGTAGGAAGTAAAACTTATCGCCTATGCTTCTCATTAATTAAAGCCAGATGAGAATAATTACACAGTTTATAATCTTGAACTCGTCGTCATAGTTTTCACTCTAAAGATCTGGTGTCATTATCTCTGTGGCGTCCAGTGTTTAATATTCAATGATCACCAAAGCCTGAAGTACTCTTCACTCAATGAGAGCTTAATTGCTGCTAGCAAAGATAGTTAGAACTAATAAGCTATTATGATTTAGATATCCAATACCATCCCGTCAAGAAGAATGTAGTGGCGGATGCACTCAGCCATCGTGCTATGCTATTTGCCATGATTGTTACAAGTTCACTAGAAGAAGAATTCCATAAACTTGAAATTGCCCCTGTATGTGGAGATGTGTTAAGTTTGATGCTTGCTAATATCAATGTAGAACCAACCTTCCATCGAGATGTCTTCGTCTCACAAACTAAAGATGAGGATTATCAGAAGTTCAAAGTGACATTAAAGGAGAATGCCATCATAATCTGCAGATGCATGGTAATGTAATCTATCAAGGTAATTGTTTGTGGATTCCTAAGCTTATGCAACAGGAATTAACATTAAAGGCCATAATTCAGGATATCAAGTCCACCCTAGTAGAACTAAAATGTATTGGAATATGAAAAAGTCATTTTAGTGGCCTGGTACGAAAAAGGGCATGGCAGAATTTGTTGCAAAGTGTCATGCTTGCAACCACATTAAAGCTGAACATCAAAGGCTCAGATGACTTATTCATTCTCTAGCTATCATTGTATGGAAATGGTTTGATATTTCCATGGACTTCATCATGGGTTTACCCAAGTTGAGGTTTGGTGCTGATTCTATTTGGGTCATAGTCGATCGACTGACCAAGTCAGCACATTTTATTATAATGCGTCAAATCAATTTTGTGGGGAAACTGGCAAAGTTATACATTAATAAAATTGTCAGACTTCATGGAATCCCTAGATCAATCGTTTCCAATCGTGACAGCATATTCACCTCTAAATTCTGGTAGGCAGTGTGTCAAGACTTTTGAACTACCCTGACGATGAGCATCGCCTTTCACCCTCAAACTAATGGTCAGATAAAATGAGTTAATAAAGTTCTTGATGACCTTTTGCAATTATATATCTTAGATTTTGGAGGTTTCTGAGAATACCACATTCCTCTAGTGGAGTTCACTTATAATAACAGTTTATAGACGAGTAATGGCATGGCACCATATGAAGCTTTGTATGGCCTATTGTGCAGCACTCCACTGGCATTGTTTGAAATAGGCAGTGTTCAGTTATATGGATCTGATTTGGTAGAAGAAATAATCAAGAAAGTGCAATTAGTCCATCAGAGAATTAAAGCAGTGCAAGATCGCCAAGGTAAATATCACGATGCCCATCATCATCATCTGGAGTTCAATGTTGGAGATTTTACTTATTTAAAGGTCATTCCTATGAAAGGAGTATCCTGTTTTGGTGTAGGTAGGAAGCTCATTCCTCGCTAGGTCGGACCATTTGAAGTATTAGAAAAGTTAGGCTCCGCAGCCTATAGATTGAAGCTTCCAGAGAATTTCTCTACAGTCCATAATGTGTTCCATATCTCCTCGCTGCGGAGATTTCTTCACAACCCATCTCACTTAGTTCAACTTCCAGTAGTATTACTCTAGCCGAACCTTTCTTATGAGAAGAAGCCTATCAAGATCTTAGCTAGTGATCAGAAGCAGCTAAGAAATTGTTCCATCCCTATAGTGAAGGTTCGGTGGAGGAATCTCTCTCTTGAAGAATCCACATGGGAAAAAAAGGCCAATATACAATAAAAATATCCAATACTCTTTGAAATTCCAAGTATCCTTAAATTCCAAATCCTGTTCTTAAATTTTTGCATTTTTTTTCCCTTCTTAGGATGATGTTGAGGAAGACATTATCCTTAAGTAGGGGAGTCTGTATAACCCAAGATTGTTACTTAGCTTAACTATAAGCTTAATCATGCTCTTATTTTAATTCCATTGCATTCACTAGATCATTAAGAGCTAATCATAAAAATTTGGGGTCAATCGGACTTCTCTTGTTCAAATGAGCATTTTGGTCCAATTAGGTACCCTAAGCAATAGCTAAAATATTTTGAACTCCAATCCAAAATTTACTTACATTTTTAAATTCCTCACCTCCAAATTAGCTAAGGGTGCAAGGGATAGATGGTAGTCAATAGATGCACGCAATGAATCCGACACCTAGGATTAGATCTTAACCCGGATGGGATCCCGCCGTTGGATTAAATGCGCTAGGATGGGTGCTAAGGCATCGGATGGCTATATCCTATGCACCGCTGTCGGGACCCCGCAACGCATTTTCCATGATCTCGACAGCAAATCCTGCCCGCAAGGCCATAATTGAATTTTTGGAGGTCATTTAGGCCATAATTGAATTTAATTTAAATTGGGGAAATTGCACATAAGGGTTTAAATAAATTTATAATTGCAATTATGCCTTCCAACGGTCAAGATCCGCTGTCAGGACCGTGGCAGATCCGATGTGGGGCCCCGATAGTGGTTCAGCCTTTGCATCCAATAGTTGGCGCTGCACGGATCTTGGTGCCTCAGGTCAAGCGGTCCTCATCCCACCCACTAGTATCGCTTATCAGTCGCTATATTTCATTCTTGATCGAATGGCTGATAGCTCTTCCACGATCATTCATTAAATAGAAATCTCATCAGGCCGTTCGCTCCTAATCGATTGCTGATCATATGGAGTCTGCCCCCTCTACTACTATGGATCATCATCCCAAGAGATCTTGAAGGAGCCTGACAGATCCTGTAGTTATCACTTTCATGGCAGTACGGGGATCCTCCCTGCTCCCCACTACTGCTCAATCTCTAATGGTCTAAATCCCCATCTTATGAATCTACCCCTGCTTGGCATCGACCTAAGTCATCAAGCTAAGGGCTAGCCATGGATGATAGCTCGAGCCCTCCTTTGATCCTTCCAGGCTATAAATAACCTAGGAATTTCTATGGGTAAATCCCTTACTCACCAAGGATTCCTCCGAGAACCCAATTG
This sequence comes from Gastrodia elata, assembly GCA_016760335.1. Lineage (NCBI taxonomy): Eukaryota > Viridiplantae > Streptophyta > Magnoliopsida > Asparagales > Orchidaceae > Gastrodia > Gastrodia elata. Next base: position 42,498,725 of record CM028677.1, read on the forward strand.
CTCACCTGGAATCTCTACAAGCTCAACTTCCTCCTTAAACCATTTTAGCTAAGCTCTGGCATGTAGTAGCTTGTTTCCCATTCAGCTCAGAGGGTTAGATTGGGTATTCCAGCTCTTTGATAGTTCTTAGTAGCCTAAGGCAGCTTGGAAGGGATAATTCAGCTCTCTTTCACCCTAATTCACCGGCTTTAGCATGCCAGGTACCCTATTTTGGTAAGGAGCCAATTAAGCTCAGTACTAGCTTCCATTGATTGTCGAATATATCTCCTAACTTATACGAATGAAATACAATGATTATTGAGACTTGAGTTAGCTCTGATCGATCAAATAGATCGATTAAGCTAATGCTTTCTCTGGGGCTAGGACCGAGTAAGGTCCTAGGCTTCTCGCCACCCTCAGGTCATGCTATCTTAGGGCTCAGGCGTGCTTAGTCTCACCGAAGGTGTTGCCATTGGTCCCTTAGTTTAGCATTGTCTCTGTGGGGAGTAATGACTACCCATAGTAAACCTTCCAGCTAAATTTGGGGAGAGTAGCCTCCCAGTGATCCCGACCATCCCGCTACTCAATTCAAGGTGCAATTGGTGTATAATTGTACCGTGGTTGTGTAGGGATCAATTGGATGCTCTGGAGTGTCCCAAAGCCTCTTAATTTTGCGATTAGGGGGTTAAACCCTAATCTGTACAAGCTCAGCTGCCTCCTTAAACCACTTTAGCTAAGCTCCAGTGTGTAGTAGCTTATTTCCCATTCAGCTCAGAGGGTTAGACTAGGTGTTCCAGCTCCCTGATAGTTCCTAGTAGCTTAAGGCAGCTTGGAAGGGATAATTCAGCTCTCTGTCACCTCAGTTCACCGACTCTAGTATGCCAGGTACCCTATTTTGGTAAGGAGCTAATTAAGCTTAGTACTAGTTTCCATTGATTGTCGAATAGATATCCTAACTTATACGAATGAAATACAATGATTGTTGAGACTTGTGTTAGCTCCGATAGATCAAATCGATCAATTAAGTTAATGCTTTCTCTAGGGCTAGGATCGAGTAAGGTCCTAGGCTTCTCGCCACCCTCAGGTCATGCTAACTTAGGGCTCAGGCGTGCCTAGTCTCACTGAAGATGTAGCCATTAGTCCCTTAGTCTGGCATTATCTCTGTGGGGAGTAATGACTACCCACAGTAAACCTTCCAGCTTAATTTGGGGAGAGTAGCCTCCCAGCGATCCCAACCATCCGATAGTCAATTCAAGGTGCAATTGGTGTATAATTGTACCGTGGTGGTGTAGGGATCAATTGTATGCTCTGGAGTGTCCCAGAGCCTCTTAATTTTGCGATTAGGGGGTTAGACCCTAATCTCTACAAGCACTGCTGCCTCCTTAAACCACTTTAGCTAAGCTCCAGCGTGTAGTAGCTTGTTTCCCATTCAGCTCAGAGGGTTAGACTGGGTGTTCCAGCTCCCTAATAGTTCCTAGTAGCCTAAGGTAGCTTGGAAGGGATAATTCAGCTCTCTGTCACCCCACTTCACCGACTCTAATATGCCAGGTACCCTATTTTGGTAAGGAGCCAATTAAGCTCAATACTAGCTTCCATTGATTATCGAATAGATCTCCTAACTTATACGAATGAAATACAATGATTGTCGAGACTTGAGTTAGCGCCAATCGATCAAATTGATTGACTAAGCTAACGCTTTCTCTGGGGGCTAGGACCAAGTAAGGTCCTAGGCTTCTCGCCACCCTCAGGTCATGCTAACTTAGGCCTCAGGCGCGCCTAGTCTCACTGAAGGTGTAGCCATTGGGACCTTAGTCTAGCATGGTCTCTGTGGGAAGTAATGACTACCCACAGTAAACCTTCCAGCTAAATTTGGGGAGGGTAGCCTCCCAACGATCCCTACCATCCTGATACTCAATTCAAGGTGCAATCTGTGTATAATTGTGCCGTGGTGGTGTATGGATCAATTGGATGCTCTAGCGTGCCCCAGAGCCTCTTAATTTTGCCATTAGGGGGTTAATCCCTAATCACTTGTGTCGGAAGAGAAACCCGTGAGGGAGATGCACAGTGCGGGTCAGGCCGACACGTGACCCGTGTTGTATGACAATGTTTGGTCATTGGGCCGAGCCTACCCGCATGTCTTATAAATGGGCCAGACCTATTTTAATTTAAATAAAAATTGGATTTAGGAATGAAAATCCTTAATGAAATTAAATGGAAAAATTAGAAATGTAATTTAAATAATACATAATAAATTATTTAATTAAATTTTGATCTAGTTATCCAAATCATATGAAATTATATATCATTTTGCTTAGAAAATCATGAGAAATAATAATATGCAAAAATATTTAGGGTTTTGTGAATGGATTTCTTAATTTTTCCTAATTACTTGAGAACTTAATTAGGATTGATTAGCATGTATACTTAGTCAAATTGCATGATTCAAGTTTTATTATGCTCCTTATACTTTGTAGAATGCATGTGTTAAATGAATTAAATTTTTGATATATATTTTGTTAACTATGCCCTAATCATAGAAATGCATACTTAGTGAAAATTAGGGTTTGTGATTATCCAAAATATAGAATTAAGGTCCCTAATTTCTTGTATGACTAAGTAGAACTTAAATGTCAGGTTTCATGAATTTTAAATGGTTATATTAAGTTCTAATCTTTTTTGGCTTAATTACTTTCAATTTTTATCAATGAAATGTTTATATGCTCAAATAACAATAGTAAGCTTGTTGGGAGAACTTAAACTCTGATTTGAACACTTGATCAACTGAATTGACATTAATCAATAATTGAACCCTAAGAATCTTAAGAAAGGCTAAGCTAAACAATAATTGATTTAACCTTAATTTGGACATCAATAATGCACAATAAACCCACTGATTTTATCATTTACTAATACCTAAGCAAATGGTCTTAGTTTTGTCAAGTTAGGAGTCAAGCCCTAACTTGTATTGATTAAGTCCCAAATCTTAATCATCTTAAATAAGCCACCTGATTGAATACTTCAAGAACCTACATATTTCAATAATACTTATTGATTTGACATTGAACTTAAACTAGTAAGTTAGAAATATTAGGATCTATAATAAACTCACATGATTGATCAACTGAATCTAACCTTCAGATCTTTGATTTCTCATAAGAAAGATCATTAGCATAAACTGAATAAAAATATAAGGATGACTTATGAAATGATCAATTCCTAATAAGTTATATGATTGTATCATATAATTATAGCAGAGGTGGTGATTAGATGGGCTTACCCATCTAATTTATATAGTATAGCTTAATATATTAAGGACTATAAGTTTAAAGTAAATCCTATAACTTAGGGTATAACTTGTATAGTCTAGTACTTAGAACCTTAAGACAAGAGACTAGTGGTTTAAATCATTTTGTTAGACCCTAAATTAGTTATAGTATTGAGGTAGGAAGAGCTTATTACTAATTTTGAGGCAAAACCTTAGATGCACCCTTTTTAACCTTAGGTTTAGATCTTAGACCCTTATGGTAGTATAACCTAAAGCTTCTAGAATGAGATTCTTCCTTGGGGTTGTGTCCTAAGTTGAAAGTGACATGAAAGTGGCATGAAAGTCCCTTGTGGTATTATGTAATGACCGCCTCTTAACCATTGTCGAGCAACACTAACTCAACTATAATTAAGTGGTGGTCATCACTAGCACCACAAATAATAACCGGTATATCTATAACATTAATCCTAAGATGAGCAAGACCTTAGCAGAAACATAAGTAAAGCAGTGTAGAAAATAAGAAGAAGGCATTCAACATTATTCACATATATCCATTCACATACAATATAGAAAATGCAGAATAATAAGAAGGCAATTCATTTATTATATTTACGTAAGGGAAACAAAAAGATTACTATCAGCCATTTCTTCTTCTTTGTAGAACACTAATCTCACCTGACTTTCTATCATAAGCACAGCCCCAAGCACAAGATCTGAGCTAAAACCTGATGCTGCCATATGTACATATATGATAGGGCCAAGCCAAGAAAGGAAAATAATATTATACTTATAAAGTCTAAGAATAATAAAGCAAAAAATAGCATATGCTTACATTTAAAAGATGTTATTCAACATAATAGTAAGATAGAAATCAAGGTGCAAAAATACTGTAAAATAATTGAAAGTATAAAACTGTACAAAATTAAGGTAAAGTAAAATTACAGAAAAGCTGCAAAAGCGCTGAATAACTAAAATTGTATGAAATTTGCAGTAAAGTAAAGTAACGCTGAAATGTAAAGCTGAATACTGAAAATGGAAAAGACATTAAATGATCTGAAACTGAATAAGATATATATGAATGTATGATGTATGCCACTGAATAAATGTAACAACCCAGGTTGTTACTTTGGTTAATTAAGATCAATCTAAGTCTTAATTGAGATTTTAAGTCACTAATTAAGTAATTTAGAACTCATCTCTTAAACTTAGGTTAAACTAGAAGTCAATTGAGTCAAATTAGAAATTCTAGAAAATCCCAAATCCTAGAAAATTGACTTTTTATCTAGACCTCAAATTGAAAATCTGACTTCACCATTGTATTCAGAACACCCAAATTAGCTAAGGGAAAAGTTTTGGATGCATTTAGAAGTCATTAAATTTTCATCTAATATTTTAATATTATTTAAATACCCTAAAAAATCAAATAATTAAATACTCGTCAAAACAAAAATCCAATCACGCCATTGCGTTCAGAACCCCTCATTTAGCTAGAGATGATTTATTGGAAATTGTCTAAATTCATTTGATGATATAATTTTAATTAAGAAAGTAAGTTTATATTACTTAAATATTAATATATTTTTAAACACTTAATGGTGCCATCCATTAGTGTTACCACCGTCAACCATTCGCGGTAAGATCAAACGACAGATCTCGGACGTTCGATCGAAGATCGAACGGCCGAGCACCTTTCTTCCTCGCGTGCCTGAATAGGGCAACGCGTGTCCCGTTCGCAGGGTACACGGCAATCGCCCGTCGAGCCTGATGGCATGCACCGCTCTTAGCCACCGCATTAGGACTCATATAATACCATTAGGACTCTTGCTTCTCTCGGTTTCAAGCCTGAAGTCCGGAACCTAGCAATCAAGCTTCGACCCCTTCCATGCCGTTCGTTTGAGGTACACTCCCATTCCTCAATCTGTAATCATTTCGCATTTCTTCCATTTCGTTTACTTATTCTGCACTATAGATTGTTCATCTATCGAATTCAATTGAGTTGATCGATCTCATATGCGTTTGAATTTCAATACTATCCACAGTAGTACATAGTGTTGTGTAGTTTCGCCGCCTATATGAACCTAGGGCTAAACTTTGTCGCCGATCTATGCCGTCCTTAGGAAGGTCTTAGAATCCCCTTTCCATCGCTATGCGGGTTGGATCTTGAAATTGCCAGGAAGGATGATGAGGACTGTGCCCTAGCTCCCCGCCGTGCGTTCGAAGCGTGGAAGACAGAGTCTTGGGCTGGGCCGGGCCGACCCGGGCCTGAGCCGTGGCCCAGCCGCTCGTTTGAATTTTCGTGGGGCCCGTAGGGTGCAGAGGATGCACTTCGTAATGCCACGCATCTTCCACTGGACACGCAGCGTCATCCTACGCAGTCAATAGGATTGTGGGGCCCGCACCTATACATCCGTGCATGTTTAAGACAGAGGCGGGTCCCGCTCGACTGTCTCAGCCAGTAACATGGCGCCACGTGTGCATGGGACCCTCCACCATCTATATCCTACAGAAAAGAATGATTATAAATTTTAAATATTAATTAATAATTACAAAAAATTCAGATAATACTTATATTTAATCTATAAGTTTGTATATATATTTATATTATTAATATATATATATATATATATATATATATATATATATTCAAGAAATAGAAAATAAATAAATTAAGAATTAGTAATTATATATAATAATACAATTATGAAATTTAGACAAAATAAATAAAATAAAGGATGGATCTTAAATAAGAATATTAGGCAAATATATAATTTCATTTAATTAAATTTATACCTTAACTTCAAACTTAAATAACTTACAAAATACATATCCAAATATAACAAATAAATATATCAAATTAATCAGAAAATTATAAGGAATATTATGAAACTATCAAATTTCATTTTGGATGGATATTTAATATAATGAAATTTAGGGGTATTAATTAAATCAACATATGTTACAAATTTTCATTTAACCATAACTCTTAATCTACTAATCCAAACATACCCAATATAGGTCTTAAAAATACTCACAAAATCCTAAAGAACATTTTAATAGGGTTAATTTTGCTATTTGGATTAGTATTTGACTAATGATGTTTAGGACTTAACCCTAATTAGCCTAATTTGACCTAAAACTTCAAATGACCATAAGTTGGTCATCTTAGCTCCAAATTAGGTGATCCAAATACCAATTTAGATTCGCAAAACCTAATCTACAGAGATCTCCAAAAATATTTAGGATCTAACAGTTAGATTTGCTAATCACCCCTAATTAACCTAAAAACTTGATTAGTGAATATTAGTTAATTTAATAATCTAAATTAAACAAACTAAGTTTCAGAGAACTCCTAAAACCTATTAGAACATAACTATAGAGTTGGATTAGTGATTGGGTGATTAATTTCACTAATCACTCACTAATCACCCTAAACCCTAATTAAGCCATAACTTAGCCAAATGAAGTCCAAATTGAACCTACTACTAGTCATTAGAATCAGTAGATCAATTGTGACTTATAGCCACTAAAATTATTCAATTTAGATACCAAATAATAAAGTTAGGGTTTTGACCTTAGATTAAGAATCCTTAATTACCCTTTAAACCCTAGATTTTGTTTTGACTATACTTAGCCAATACACATCAGAATTTAATAAATTTAGGTTCTATGGAAACCTTAGAGCATAACCTTTAATAACAGACAGAAAAATTATATGTCATTAGGGTAAAATTACCAAAATGCCCTTATAGTTCAAATTCTTTAATTTGACCCTATAAGGCTTAATACTTAACCAAAATTTATGAATTTACTGTCTAAACTCATATTAGATAGTAAATAATCATTCCACATCATTAAAAATCATAATTTAGTGCTAATTCATAAAGATGAGATTTAGACCCTTAAGGTGGGGCAAAGCAGTCTTTTTGCCCAAATTTAGGGTTTAATATTTTTAAGTCCTAAATTTATCTCTAAATCATAACAAAATAGTAATTAAAATGATTTAGACCTTGATTTAGATAATTCTAAGTCTTAAATTAGAAAATTGAAGAAAATCCTAAGTTAAGTCTTAAATAAAACCTAAGTAAATTATGAGAGAATTTCCTTTCCTTAATCATTCTTAGATCATCCTTTAGGTTTTATAACCTTAGTTAGGATGTGTGTCTGAGTGATACTCTTAGTATTTAAGAGCCTTAATTTCTATGACTAAGATTAGATCTTAGGTTAGAATTCATCTAATGGGTAAAATGTGTTACTCATTAAGGTGAAACTTTGATTTTACTAGTTTATTAGATTTTTCATAGTTTATTAATTGATTATTTGGTATTTTAACATTAGAATTAAGATTAGAAATCTATCCTATTGAATTTGACTTAATTTAATAGGATTTGCCTTAACCTATAATCAATAAGATGGGATTAAACCTTAGCCATTATGATAACCTTGTGATTAAGAATTAAACCCCATTCTTTGAAGTTTGATTCTTAAATTCTTTAAAGCTTGATTTGGCTAATCAAGGTTTATTTGGGGTTTATAAAATAATAAACTAGGATGATGATTTGTTTATTTAAATCAAGTAGTCATCTTTTGATTTTCATATAGTTAGGACTTGGCCAATCCTAATTATGTTTAACTAGTAGGTTCGTGATTCTAAGTTGTAGACAGTGTAAGAATTGAGGATTCTGAATCTTATGTAACTTAGAGTAGTTAGAATATTTAAATTAGAAAACAGATGATGTCACAAGTTTGTGTAGTGCTATTTATAAATTCTTTGATTTGAAAATGCTATACTTTTCTTGTCATTTGAGCCATTTTATACCTTTGAACATACTTAAATATTTGGAACATACTTTATATTATACTTTGAATTTCATTCATATTTCATATGCATAATTTTAAAAGAAACATTAATAAATAACATTTTACTTGTGATTTATGTTTTACTTAACTTGCCACTTAGTATGACTTTACTTTAGAACTGCTTTTGCTTAGGGAATTTCTCCTATGGTACTTTACTTTGGCATTGGGATCTTTCTCCTATTTGCCCTTTAGATACTTTATGGATTTACTTTAGGATCTGGGATGTTTCTCCTAGATGCCTCTTTTTGATGACCTTTACTTTAATCTGAGATGTTTCTCCTAGATTATCAGATGGACTTTACTTTTTGGCAGACAAAGTAAGAATATCTCACAAGTACAATAAATTAATAAATATTACTTACATTTGCATTCCAGACATTTTACAGTACTTACATATTTTCCTTATATTTCAGACTTACTTTACCTTACTGTTTCAGTACATTTTTCTTTCTTTCATATTTTTCATTTTCTGTAGTTCCTTTTCATTTCAGAACTTTTTGTATGTCAGCCATTTTACCTACTTGAGAGCATGTTAGGATGCTAGTCTTATACTTTCAGTACAGTACTTTTACTTATACTATACTGGCATGTTAGTTTGATCATATTCTTTAGTACCTTTCTTTATACTTAGTAGTATTATCTTGTGCCTTACTTACCTTGTTTTGCAGCCTGAGTTGAGGTATGTTTCTACCTCAATACTTGTTCTTCCTTTCTTTGTGCTTACGCTATATTTTGCCTAACTTAAAGTTGTGATGTCATTAAAATTACATTAAAATTTTTACCTTAAAATGTACTTAGACATTTTGTCTAACAAGATTTTTATTTTCTTGGCTGGGGCCCTACCATTATGAAACTGATAATGGTAGATTCTGAGCTTTTTGAGGAGATAGAACCTTCTGAGGAGCAGGTCCAGGAGGAGGTCCAGACTACTGATGGACCTTAGTTTTCTAGTTACTTTTATATTGTGAGGATGAGAGACTCTTTCTTTTTAGTTTTCTTTAAACTTTAAACATTTGTAATAATACAAAACTTTGTACTTTACTTTCCTGCATTGTATATATTCTGAGCTGAATGTACTTTATTTTATAGTATGGATATTTACTTCAGTTATTACTTTTCTTCCGCACTCTGATACACATTAAGTGATTATTAATCGTTATCTTATTCAGAAAAGCACCTCTTTTCCTTAAGATTGGATTGGAGTCTTAAATTCCAACCTAATGTTAAGTATGAGATGTGCTTAGTGACGACCTCTCCTTAAGACTTGTGATTAGAAGGGGTGGCCGCCACAATAAATGTATCTGTATATGCCACTAAACTGAATATCATGATATGTAACCAATATATCATTAAACTGCTATGAATCATACGGTCCAATGCTTATATATATCCAGTTGGAAATACAATACTAGCCATCATGCAAATTCCCCGATTGATATATATACAACATTCCATAATCCATAAATTATCATTGATACTCATACATTATGCTTATGATCATGCTCATGCTTTTATGTCTACAAGACTTAGAATTCAAAAATCTAGAAAATGATTTAAAATTAGATAATAAATCTAATAACTCCAATGTGCATAATCCATCTAAATGGATTCTGACTCCTATTTCTAATTTTAATGATTAGTTATACTTAGGATTTTACCTAAAATCATCAGCTGGGAAGGTTATATTCACATAGTTGTATGTTTCCAAGAAAGGTGAATTTAACAATTAGTTTGTTTAAAAGTGCACTTATCGAGGCGCACGATGATAGGAGGCAAAACCCTATCGTAGTTTATATCTCAAACTAAGATGTTAAATCCTCTAATCACAAGCATACATAGTGTTCTAAGAAGAGTGACTGGGGATACTTAGTTTGTTTTAAACTGTGCTTATCGAGGTGCACGATGATAGGAGGCAGAACCCAGTCACAATTTATCTTTTAAAACTAAAGATTTCATTTCCCTAAATATAACATACTAATAGTGTTTTAAGAAGGGTAACTTTAGATACTTAGTTTGTTTTAAACTATGCTTATTGAGACGTATGATGATATGAGGCAGAACCCAGTCACAATTTACTTTTCAAACTAAGAATCTAGCTTACTAATTATAACACTCTTAGTATTGATTGATTTACTCTAAGTGAACTGTATTTGCCTAAGCCCACAGGATAGCACAATATAAGTCTTACTTAGAGTGACTCACTAATACTGAATATTACTGGAGTGACCCAGCTCTATGGATCTATAACACTATACTCAACCAATAAATTGAGTTACATCAATGCTATTTAATCAACATGAATTACCAAAACTATGAATCAAGGATTCAAAGGGGATACATCCTACACAAGGTTTCAAGGATGTGACCAAGGGGTCACCCCATATAAGATACTACCACATGGAATAAATCTCATTCTAAGTAATTTAGGTGATTCTACCACAAGGACTTAAGATCGACTTGTAGGGTCAAGTAGGATCATCTAAGCTTGTACCTCATGATAACACAATATGTCTTTCCTACCTCATTGGTTTAAAGATGATTAAGGCTAGTATTATTATCACATAAAACCTAATGTAATATCATCAAGATCTTACATATCTAAATACTCAATATAATGTTAGGATTATTCATTAAGTTTGGTTAACTAGATCAGATGGGTAGCCCTATCTGATCGAGTCTTAGACTACAATTATGAGATATAATCGAGAATCTTATTAGAATTTGATCTTATAATGAATTATCATAGATTTTATAGTTGATTTCATGCTAATAGTCTTATTTAAGAGGAAATCATAGATCTTAACTTTCAAGTCCAGATGCTTAATCATACCATCTCTTTAATTTCCTTAGCACTTATAATTTAATAAATTAAAGTCAATATCAAATTAAATAGATTATTGGAATCCTGTTAGTCAAATTATCTTACAATCAGGTTGATTGTTTAAGTGATTACGAGTTTGGGTCTAAATCAGACATATTAGGTGTTAACCGCTAACCTTGTCAATTTAAGACCAATAGTTACATTACAGATCGATGACAAATCAAATGAATTATTGCTGGCGATCTAAGATCTAGATTAAGTGTAAATCACTTGATCAAGACCTTAAGATCTCTTAAGTTTAATTAGGGGTAAATGCGAGTTTAATAAAATTAAGTATTCAAGATAGAATCAAAACATTTGATCCTTTAAAACAACTTGCAAAACTAAATGGAAACTAGCATAAAATTCAAGAAAATAGAAGCGCAAAAATGGCAATAAGAACTGTGCAAATGATGTACACACTTAACATGGGACTAAATAAATAATTTAATTTATAGAACTCAATACAAGTTCTAAGTACTTACGTACCTTTTATAGTGATTTGAACTCGATTTGAACTCGAAGCTCAACAATTGATTGAAAAGAGACGACAGTCCCGGCACCTGATATATTTGGGCAAAGATACATTAAAATGATAATTTCTAAGATAAACTTTGCTTACTCCTTCAAGAGCATGGATTCTATCCCATTCATTTTTTCAATACTAAACATAGGATGCTAAACAGCAACATGCTAAATAGAAAGATTTACAAGACAGAATGCAATACTTTGATCACAAAAAATCCCTAGTAGATGGATGGAAGGATATCTCAACATTATGCCATTATTAAAGATAATCAATACTACTTCATAGATATTTGATTGAGACGCTAATTTTAGATTTCACAGCGAATGATACAAGAGCTGCTTCATCTTAATGATTAATCGCCATAAAGGGAGCATAATTTAAATTCTTCCCATTTTCAACAATGAAAGCTATGATTTATGCATAATTTTTAAGGATGATATTTTAAGCAACAAAAACCCTTTGATTACTTAATTTAGAAGACATTTAAGAATATATATCCACGTATGCCACTAATGCATAATTGATTAACTACTACAAGGGAGGCTTCATGCATATGGATTTACAAGGACAACGACTAACAACCTAAATAAACATTACATATTGATTATATAAGCAATCAGAGAAGTTATACTCAAATATTATATAAGGATTCATGCATCCTTATAAAAATTGAATTAATCGCATAGCTAAAGTTAATTCGAGCTTAAATGAACGACATCAAGAGTGTTACTAGAATTCCTCCATTTACCAATAATCAAGAATCTAAATTTTATGCAATAATATAACGATGATAACCTACAAGCACAAGCCAATTGGTTAAATATTCTTGAAGAGATGCGAGCACTTAGTATATAAGATTGATCCATCATTGCAAAGAGGATGCATGCATAGGTAGGTATTAATCCCACTCATAATAACTAATTTACTGCAACCTATAGATCTTGATAAAAATTTAATTGAAATATCTATATCTCTTCATATTCCCAATACAAACATGGTGAAAATCTTAAGCATAGATATCAACCACAATCTAAATGACACTTTAGATTTAAATATAAGCATTTAGTGCAAGTTATAGATCCATACGAATGATTTGGCGTCCGCTATATACACCTTCAAAAATAATCATAGCAGATGCGAGCGAGTGCTGAGAAGAAGGAAAGAATAAAAAAAAAGGTTGTTCCAATATGATCATGGAAGCAAATCACTTTTCTTTGCCAAACAAAAATTATATTACTGATTTTCATTATCAAAACAAAAGGCAACACTTGTCCTGAAGAAAACAATGATAGCATTTTGGGCTATGCCGCTACTCTTTTTTCTTTAATAACGAAAATCCATCATATTGAAGTCATTATTCATGAAAAATGAAGATGCAACATATATGCACTAAATGACAAGAAAAAAAATCTGAATGAAAGTAAGGAATTCACACTTTTATTCAAAACAAAGCGGGTGGTAGAGTTATTGGGTACATACAACATAATGATAATCAAATTAGTAATGTAAATGAACTTAAGCTTAAGATTCGATTAAGTAAAAATCCAGTACCTTAATGGACATTGATTGAGGAAGACGCATTTATGAAATCGCGGCGGCGATAGGAGTCTCACGGCCTTCTACCGAGAGTAGAGAGGCACAGCCTCTCGGCCTTCTGCCGAGAGATGGAGAGGGAAGGGTCAGCGACCATCGTGTGCATACTGGCATGGAAAGAGAGGAACAACCAGCGACCACTTGCTCGCGCACGAGAGGGAGAGAAGGCTCGCCGCTCGCTCGATTTGATAAAGGAAGCGGGGAGGCACTATCGGCTCCAAGCTGAGAGGGAAGGAGAGATCGCTCGGCTAAGGAAGGGATGATAAGGTTTCGGCTGAGAGGAAGTAAGAGATTAGGTTTTGGAATAAAATAGGTTATACGAGATATAAAATAAAGCAAATCTATGATATATTTAAGCCGATGGATTTAAATCGAACGAACTGAAATTTCACAAGCTATGACCTATACACAAATGAACTTCAAAAATTACAAACTTGGTATCTAAACAAGCGTCTCGATGAGAGAAACGCAAGCATTTTAAAATTATTAAATTTGAATAAGTATTTTATTTTATATTAATTTTTAAGTGAAAACTTTAAAAATTCGCTACGATTAACCCAGAGCTCAAAACTTTATGAAACTTAAAGCATAGCATCCTCATATAATTCTTAACTTAAATATACAAAAAAATTAAAGTTTCGATTTATATTTTATCTATTATCAACTCCGGAAGTTTAAACTTCCCGAATTTATTTAAGACGATCCAGGATCCCGATTGCACTCAAATTTTGGTAGAATGATCCCTTCAATACGCTTTATTTGAAAATATTTTTATTTAATTTTTATTTAACTTAAATCAGGATCTTGACTTTCGACTTAATTTGATCAAATTTAGGTTAAATTATCTCGGTAACAATCTTGGGTTGTTACATACTATAATTGCGATGCTTAGCTAATCTCACAATTAAAAGTGACATGAAAGTTCATTTAAGTAAACATGCTTACTATCATAAGGCATTAAGACCTAAACATGCAAGCTAACCAATTTAGAAAAATCACATAAACTAAGAATTAAGAAAGCCAAATACCCAAGTTATTCTATTATTGTTTAATCACAATAATAATTATAAATATGCAATTCTCATATCATAAAGAGAAGAATGACACTAATTATGTCAAAATCAGACAACGTTGGAAAATTAGGATTTTTAGGACTTCTAATTGTGATTAAAAGGTGATTAAGAAAATCAAGCTTCAAATCCTAAATTAGATATCACCATTGTGTTCCTCTTAATTTTCTGAACAAAATGACATATAATTTTGTAAAATTTGGATAATTATTTTTCAAATTATGATTAAATAAAAATTCCATCATTATTAATTAATTAGTTATGTTTTTATAATTAAATTTATCCATTTAATTGAGGTTAACGGTCGGCACAGAAAACCACGTGCTTAAAATGGGGTGGCTATCGATGAGGAAATCGGGGGCAGCTGTCAGCGTGGAAAGCAAAAGGTGGCACTAACAGCGACATCTGGCATGAAATTCGAGCGGCAGCAATCGGGCACAGAAGCCCACGTAGCGAAACCCGAGGCTTCTGGAAGGTTGACACGGTCTTCCTAGCTTTTGAACAGGATGATATGAATAGCAGACCACACAGTGTCGTGGTTAAGTCGAACAGCGATGCTATGCACCTTCCTGCTCCAGCACCGGAGAAGTAGGAATCAGGGTTATGCCTAACTCCCTAGTCTGACGGTCCCAGGTGGCGAGGGATCTGACGTTGGAAAGATGAAGTTGAGAGCTACCTAACGAACTTAAAAGCCCTATGTAAAATGGCCTATATACGAAAACACTAAACCTAGCTTCGACCAACCCTAGGGTTCATTGGGGAGGGGTAAATCCTTCTCCACAATGAGCGGTTGGGCGAGTCGACAGTTCCAATCGACTCCTCGGTCTAGGCCAACCCAAGGGTACCATCAATTTTCCATGGAAGAGGTAAGGAGGCTGGGGTTGCGTTAGGGTAGGGCTTTGCACTATACAGAAATGTACAGACCCGAGCTCTTTAGGTTTAACTAACCACACCCGAGCTCAATTGAGCTCGGGAAATGATATTAGAGGTCTAGGAATGCAATTTCGAAACATAAAATGTAGGAAATGCAAATCGGGGAGGGAGCCAGAGGCGTACCTGATGTACTTCATAGCAATAATTCAGTGAGCTTCAAAGGTCACCACAGCAACCCCCAGCACCAGCAAAAGGTCTCAAATGAATGGGAGAGAGGAGTATAGTCGATGGATGAATTAATTTGGGGTTGGGTGGGCTGGCTGGCCAGGTCCTGCTACAACCTTGCTGCAGTTGGGTGGTCGTGGGTGACAAGGTAGACGATGTACAAGGAGCTGATCCTGATCATCATATCCAGATCTCGATATGACGATCGGATCAAGCGGATCATGCCAGCGCCGTTCGATCGCCTCAGGAAAATGGCGCAATGGCCAGGATCACACGGGACCACTGTCCCGTGTGCGGGATTACACGACGGATCCCCGTTGTTCCATTAATTGCTATTGAATATTATTTAATATATAAATACTATTTAATTTAAATAATTTAATTATTTAATTATTATAACACATTTAATTAATCAAAATTAAATAATCACACAAGCTCTAGAAAATCACAAAAATTCACCCTTAGCTAAGAGATGGGTAAGGAACTCAAAAATAAAATCAAATTTTGATTAGAGGTCAATTTAATTATTTTAATTTTTTAGGTATTTAAATATTATTAATATATTCGGGGAAGATTCAGCAACTTCCAAACATTTCCAAAATACTACCCCTAGCTAATTTGGGGGTGAGGAACCCGTTAGCAAACTCCGATTTTGATTTCAAGATCAAACTAAATTAGGTATTTTCAAGATTATTAAAAAAATTAAGAATAATTGTCTATCACAAACGATCTCCAAATCACATCAAACTTGATGTGAAAGCTCCTAATGCTATTATAAGAGCACCATAAGTGAAATATAACTAATTGGGCTACTTAATAATGGGTAACAACACTATGATTGTTATAAAAAATATTTGGATGGTTTTACTAACCTTTTTTTAAGATATTCTCCTAACTATTAGTGCTACAATTATCTTTATCTACAAATTAGAATAAATATATTTCTTTTGGTTTGTATACTTTGATAAAATTGTGTTTTTGTATATTGATATCTTGAATCAATCATCTAATCTGAATAATTCTATTTTAGACAATCCAAATACTATTCTTTTCTTATTAGTATTTAGAACTCTCACCTACTATGGCAACGATTTCCTTTACATGTCTATCACAATCTTATAGCTTGCTCTGCCCAGGAAGAACAACCTGCAACTACTGCAACCTCTATCATTTCCATATAAAACTATGAATAGCAACTAGATATTGCACTTTCAGCTCCTCAAATCGATCAGCCTGGTACTCAATGTCAACGCTCTATGCATCTACAATCTCATTCTAGAATTGTCAAACTAAACCCCAAATATGCACACCTGAATATCATAAATTCAACAAAACTGAAACTATCAAACAAGCCCTCCAGTCAACTATTTAGAAAGCCAATATGCCTAAAGAACTAAATAATCTTCATGATAATTGCACTTTCTCTTTTGTCTCTTCTCTTGACAACAAGAATATAGTCGATCAATCTTCAACATTAAATTAAATTTAAATGACATTATACAATGCTACAAAGCAAATCTACTTTGCTAACGGGTTTTGCCAACATTTTGGAGTTGATTACTTGGACACATTCAGTCTGGTGGTTAAATTCACCACAACTAGACATTTCAAAACACATTTCTCCATGGACATCTCAATGAAGAAATATTTATGCAACAACCACTCAGATTGTTAGTAAAACTCATCCCCCTAACATGTCAACTAGAAAAGTGAAATTATGTTCTTAAATAGTCACCTAGATCTAGGTATCATAAACAATCATCTAACTAACAATCATTTGGCTTCGACAAGTCTCAAAATGACTAGTCTCTCTACATATATAGTAGTGACAAAATCATTTCCTATATACATGTATATATTGACGATATAATACTTATCAATAATTCCTCTACTCATATTCATTCTACACTCGATAATTACAGAAATAATTTGCAGTTTGTGAGCTTGGCAGCCTGAATTTCTTCTTAGGTATGCAACTGGACTCTACCACCTCTGGTCTCCATATATCTCAGCACCAACATATCATAGTTCTACTTCAGGATATTGGCATGATCGATGCCAAACATGTGGACACTCCTATGGCAGCAAACACAACTCTAATTGCAGACAATGGACAACCTGTTACTAACTCCAAACTCTATAGTCACATTTTGGCTCACTTTTGTACATTAATGTTACCCACTGATATTGCATTTGTAGTTAACATGGTGCCCCAATTAATGCACTCGCCTACTAAATCTCAATGGACGACAATGAAAAAAAAATTGCATCAAAAAGAAACCTTATTCATTGTCTATGGTCTCAATTTAGCAGCTCATTTCATTTAAATGCATTCGCTGATGTTGATTGTGCCACATGTTCTGATGATTGTCGATCTACAAGAGGATTTGCTTTTTATATGGGTATGAATTTGATTTCAAGGTCATCCAAGAAGCAACACACAATTTTGAAATCATCCACCGAAGTTAAATATTGTGCTCTTGCCAATGTCACTTCAGAAGTTATATGGATTAGCTCATTACATCAAAAATTACATATCTACTATGCCATATCTCCAATACTCTGGTGTGATAATATTGGTGCAACCTATCTAGCATCAAATTCAATTCTATAAGCTCACATAAAAAACATTGAGATTGATGTTGAATTCTTTCAAGACAAAATTCTCCAAAAGCAACTTGAGGTTCACTATATCAGTAATGCAACTTGAGGTTCACTATATCAATACAAAATATTCTCTTGAAATATTCATAATAAAGTAATGCTATCATCTCCTCCATTGTATTAATAAATATGCAAATTCTAAATTTATATAAAATACTTACAAAATACACATTTATGCATTAATATTCTTATATCATATTATATTAACGGCCAATAAAAATATAGGAATTAGGGATCTTATATATATATATATATATATATATATATATATATATTAATAGAAACCTATAAATTTTATTGATATTAAAACAATATTACACAAAAGGGTTGGGTGCTTACAAATAAATCATAGAACTAAAATTCCAAAAGCTAACCCAAGAAGGATGGACCCAGGGGATATCCTAAAAGGTCCATCCAAAAGCAAAAATATAGTAAGTAGCACAAACTTGAATGGTCAAAATCAAAAAGAGCCGCAGCAACCTTAGGCTTCTCAAAACGACCAAAACAAAGAACCTGCAAGAAGGGATCGCAAATAATTTGAACAATATTATAGGAAATCATACCTTGAGTCCTCGCAAGGAAACACACGAACTTAGCCTGGGATTGAGAAGGCATATTTCCAGCCAAAACCAGCAGCACGAGATCAGCAACAAGAGTTTCAAAGATCGAAATCTGAGAAACCTCAAACAGAACCCATCAAACCGAGGATGCAAGGAGAAAAGCCACAGCAGCAACCAAAAGACACACCCCGCCCCATAGACACACCTCGCACCATAACAACCGAAGCCACATCAACAACAACCATATTGCAATTATAAAAGAAGTACAGATAATAATACATATGGCACCAAACAACCTCTAGAGCCAAAACCAAGAGCCCACATTGAAACCAAAAAAGCAAACATAATGGCAAATCAATATGCGCAGGTAACAAAGAAAAAAGAAACAGCTTCAGATTAACAAGAATCCAATTTGAAAACCAATACATCAGGACCTCCGAAGTCTAGTGAAACCAAACAATCCAATACCCGTTAGAAACCAAAAGTAGATACCATCCATGTCTCAGCTTTTTAAACCCCAACAACAAACCCCACAGGGACAGCCAAAGCCGCAATTGATGCAACCAAAAAATCAGAACCCAATTTAACAAAAAAAGCTTTAAGAGATTCCAGCAAACCTTATGATGGTGAGACGAAGCCTTAAACTCAGTCCCGATGGGATTCAAACTAGACATGTTCTTGTTTAGAATATTCAGCAGCTTGTGACGATAAATAATTTCAACATATAAACTATCAATAGCATAATCCTTAGCAGTCAACAAATCAGCATAAAGGAGGTCAATTATCCTATAATTACTGTGCAACAACCAGCCATATAAGAACATCCAGCAAAACTTCAGATTCACATTCATATAAGTGAGAATAGGCTTCACCTCATCAAAGCAATAGGTACTGACTTTAAACGACCAATTTCGAGCAACATCAATTAAGCACTTGTTTGACATAGTCAGTGTTTATATTTTCCAGCTAAAAGAAGATTCTTTAAAAGCATTGATGGTTTTATTAACATCTTTTTTAATTGCATTGATTATTTTCGCAGCATTAAAAGGAGACATGATGTGCTTAGCATTATTTCTAGCAGTCCAGATCTGCCAAAGAGCATAATAGTCAATTAATTAGCCAACGTGCATCTTTTTTTCTTAATAGGCCAGCGATTACATAACTCTTTAATAACAGTAGGGCTATGAGGATCGTTAGGCTTAATCTTCATAGAAGACCAAATGATTTTGCTAGACAAATTGTTAAGAAAATGGTGATTGATATTTTTAGCATTATTCAGACAGCAATGACATCTAGAAGCAAGATTATACCCTTTGGATTGAAAGATATCATCTACACTGATAAAGTTATAGTAGATCCTCCAAAGAAAGAGGCTAATCAGGTTTGGAATACAATTATTCCAAATCCAAATAGGAAAATCAGGCAGATTATGCATTCTACAAACCTGCCAAAGAGAAGATAATTTGAGTTTACCGTTATAGCAGAAGTTGGAGTTTGCCACTTTACTTTGCTCAAACTTAGGAGTCCTGTTAATGATGTTTTCAATTTTTTCAGGAGGAAGCAAATTCTGCAAAAAGTTTGACATTCCACTCTCTATTATTGTTGAGGCATTCAGTAAGAGTAAGCTTTTGATTTCTTATAAAATAGGCAGAATTGGCCAAAATTTTGAAATTATTCCAGCAATCATACCAAAACAAGGTGGAGGTATCAATAGCTCCCAAGTTTTATTTTCTTCAATTAACTCTCTATAGTCAAGCATTCTAGACCAAGTGATAGAGTCAATAATCTTTTGAGTGGTTTGGGAAGGGTGGGTACGAGCACAGTACTTGGCTTGAAGGATTTCAGATCAGATCGTATTTAAGGTTCTGAATTTCTACCAAAGTTTGAGAGAGAAGGCTTTATGTAACGAGTATAAACATCTAATTCCCAAGCCTCCTTCACTGGTGGGAAAAGTGAGATGATCCTAAGAGCACCAGATCATCTTACTACTTTTAGGGTGCACCCAAAAAAATTTATTGAAAATGCCTTTTAGCTTGTTTAGGATAAATTTGGTGGGGGAGGTGACTTCCAACCAATAGAGAGGAACGGTGTTTAGGATGAATTTAAGAAGAATCAAACGACCACCTTGAGATAGAGATGCCCAAATACTTGAAGGGGAGTTTACCTTATTTTATTTTCAAAGAGTAGGAAAGTCTATTAATCATTCTAGTAGAGACTTTAGAACTAACAAAAAATTGAGATATTTGGTTATTAACTTTAAGCCTGAAAATGTTTTCCAAATAGTTAATGAGATTTTGAATTTTTTCAACCGTCTTGCTATTGGAATTACAGAAAATGATAATATCATCTGCATAGGCAAGGTGTGTGACCAAAAATTTACCTCCAACCTTGAAATGCAAAGAAGGGTCACTTTTGAACACAACATTAATGCAAATGGACCAATAATTAAAAGCAAGGATGAAAAGCATATGGGATATAGGATCACCTTGCCGAAAACCTCTTTCGAATTTAAAGAACCCACTAGCCTTGCCATTAATGAGAACTGAAAAGTAGTTATATTGAATAAGGTTTTGAATTTTAATGGTGAAACTTTCATTGAAGCTATAGAACTTTAGCATTTTAATAAGAAAATGCCAATCAATTTTATCAAAGGCTTTTTCAAGGTCATATTTTAATATGAGATTGTGGTCTTTATTTTTATTTTTAAAACTATGAAATAGCTCTTGAGTGACCAAAATGTTATCCGGAATCTGTCTACCTGGAACGAAACCAGATTGGTTGGGAGCTATGAGGAAATTTAGAAGTTTTTGAAGCCTTTTAGCAAGAATTTTGGATATGATTTTATTTATAGTGGTGCATAGGCTAATAGGTCTGAATTAGGACCACTAAGAGGCTTTATTAGTTTTAAGAATTAAGGATAACATGGTGTGAGTGAAAAATTTAGGAATACGGGCTTGACAGAAAAATTCTTTGATACCATTACAAACATCTAGTTTGATAATATCCCAAAAATTATAGAAGAATTCACAAGGGAAATCATCAGAATCAGGACTAGTGTTTTTTTTAGATTGAGTACAACTTCCCAGATTTCTTCCTCATTAGGCATCGCATTTAAGAAGAAATTATCTTCTTCCGATAAATGAGGAGAAGATAAATTTGTCTCTAAAGGAGTAAGATTGGAGTTAGGTTTTTGACTAGTTTCAAGGAAAAAGGACACAGCAGAGTTTTGAATATTTTCAGCATGAATTAGGGAGCTTATATATATATAAGGCGCCTTAGATCTCCCAGCGCCTTAGATCCCGCTGGTTAGGTTGTTTGTCTCCCTACGGGCCTTGCCTTTAAACGGAAGGCACTACAACTCTAACTCTCTCTTTTCTTTCTTTGGTTGAAAGCTTTGCCGAGAACTATACTACCATAGGAATTATTTCCGGCTAGGGTTCGCCAAGTCTAAAGATAAAGAGAAGAGCGTAATGGTCCCTGTTAACGGGGTTGAGTAGCCTTTCCACCATAGCCGATCTCCATCACTAAGGCCGCGCAGCGGAATAGCTTTTGACTAGCCTAGCTTTCACTAACTTGAACTAAAGAGCTAAAGAGTCGAACTCCATTAAATAAGCTAAAGATCGAGCTTTTAGTTTTGATAATATGGTTCCGTACAAACAGTTTTGATTGAATCTGAGCCCCTACTTCCTGCAGTCTTTTTCTCAGACTTGGACTTCTTTACCACAGGCACCCATTGACCAACTGGTGGCACACAGGTACTTTCCCCGTCTTTTTATTCTGTGTCAGTGTGGTTCTTTCTCCCATGGCTAGGATGTTGAATGACTCTCGGGACAAATCGCTACCTGGATTTACAATGACTCCTTTCATAGGACTTCCTCAATTTAACCTGGCGCCCGAAAGAAGGAAGCGTGTGATATATCCTCTTATTCTAAAGAACATAAATTCGATCTGGGCGAATCTTTGCTTCTTTATTAAGGCTTTCAGGCCATCTGTATTCCACTACGTATTCGGGAGTCGAAGCAAGGCCTGAGTGAGATGAGCGTAGGTTAGGTCCCACTAA
The DNA here is from genome assembly GCA_016760335.1 of Gastrodia elata. NCBI lineage: Eukaryota > Viridiplantae > Streptophyta > Magnoliopsida > Asparagales > Orchidaceae > Gastrodia > Gastrodia elata. Next base: position 42,521,260 of record CM028677.1, read on the forward strand.
GCTAGGAAGCTGGGACGGTACGGCTCACTTTCCGATGTGTTAGTGTCGTTCCGAACTCTGAATTGACTACCGGCATGCTCAACGGCCTAGGAGCGATTGCCCGACAGCCATAAGACCTGACCGCTATAAGACTGAGGAGTCTCTTTCTTTCATCGATCACCCATTCCCCTTTTACCAAATGCCCTCAATCGACGGGAGAAGAAAGCGAACGTACTGTCAAGGCCCATCTGCATTCCTTCTTGCACTAGGGGCCACCACAAAAAGCCTTGTGCCAATACCGTCCTTTCTCTTTCACCACGGGTCGTTTCATACCCACCTGCACTTGCAAAGGCAGACCTGGTCCTGGCTTCGTACGGATAGATACACGTCTTCGAATCTCTAAACTCCCACCCTCTATCGGAACTCCCATACACTAATCTCCATACAACATGTCCGCCCGTATAAGCCAAGTCTCACTCTTCTGAGTAGTCAAACCCGGTCAAAGGGCTGGGACGCTTGAGCAGGGGACAGGTACAGGTGTGACTATAAGCGAGCACTTGTTGGTCTGCTTGTTCATTCGGAGGATTGACCAAGAGCGCTCGGTGTGATCTACCGACGAAAAGTCTGCCCATATGTCCGTTTTTCGTACCTCACAGGCCCTAAAACACAAGAATTGTGCGTCCTCTGAATCGATTGACCTAAGACTCTCAAAGTCCCCCCGGGAAGTCGGGTTCCTTCTCTTCTTTCTACCCGCCCACGGCCCGTTCCCCGGAAGCCAACCTCTCAAACCTTACGCGGGGGGATAGCATAGCACAGTACTTCTGGCCTGGAGTGAAGCAGTCTGGTTCTTTCTAACCTGGGGCAACAGCTCCTTCATCTCTGAGGGACAACTCCTGAACTTTGAAAGAAAGCGACGCCCCACCGTGCCCACCCAGGTTGCTAGCAAGAAAATCCGAATGCAATCATTAATAATGAAAGGATTTAACAACTCTGGGTAGACTTCCAGTTTAATAAAAGCAATAGCAATAGCTGTAGCTGAGCTACCTAACAAGAAAAATCAGATCATTTTCAGTCATAAATCAAAAAGAAGATTTCCGAATTCTGCGCTACCCAAAAGAATGGATCTTCAAGAGGGAAAAGAAAGTGTTAGACGCTACCATTTTCTTGCTTGTGCATGCCAACTTCCAATTTTAATATAATAGAGAGGTCTCCCGCTAGTGCTCTAGTGATGCGGCCTCGCTAGCTTTCTGATAAAGAAGATTAAACTATATAAAATGAAAGTAATCACACGACTATCTATATAAAAAATAACTCAACCGCGGGACCAATTGATAACTGATGTCAGGTAAGCGCCACCAGAGAAGCCGGCTCTACGGCAGCCTGATTTTGATCCCAAATTGAAGAATCCGCGGATATAGACTCTTATTAAGAAGTCTCTGAAGTCGGTCTTTGTCTTCTCATCGCTTGCCGCATCTCAAAAGTCTAGGATTGAGAGGAAGCGAGGCCACCCGGAGGGTAGGCCACTCTTTCACTTCACAATCGATAGCCCGAACTGGAACTTTCTTTGACTCAGTCACATCTGACTCATTGGAGTGAAACCTTAGATTCCAGGACATGGAATTGGAAAGCCTTTCAAGCAATCCAATCCATCAAGCGAAGTAGACTGTTTTATCTTAATAAGGCAAGGTGCGAAGCCTTCTTTATCAAATTGAAAAGAGGGCATCTAGCTTTCGAACCATTTTTGAGATTTCGAGCCAGCCCATCCAACTGACCTTGTAAGCTCTTCTTCTAATCTCCTTATTTCAAGTGCTTCTGTTCCAACTGGAATAAGAATGTCTTTTCCTAAGCCAAAAAGAAGGTCATTTTATTGGCACTAAGGATTAATTTCTATGATGCACCACAGCACCAACAATAACTGAATCGACAGCATCTCCCCGCAAAGGCGTATAAAATGAAGTCCTCGTGACCGTCATCTGCCTTGGATCCAGTGCGCGCAGGTCTTTCGTATCTCAATTGACAAGAAGAACAAAACCCTTGAATGGGCGAGCATCTTCAAACCTCAACCTCCGGGTAGGTAAAGAAGATGCATCCGTAATTACATCAAAATCCTGCTCCCATCAACAAGGCATTCTGTTGATTCAGCCATCTTACTATTGATTAACCGCAGACAAGACCGGTAATTCATCTGCAGCCCAGACCTGCTACTGAAAGTAAGAAAACTATACTAACGGCTGAGATAACTGTCTTGAACCCTATAAAGATCAAGCTTTCCTAGCTCGGAGGAAGAAAGAGATTTGAGTCAAGCTGACGTTTCCCTGCTACTCACACGGGCTTCCATTTCCATCTAAGGCTGCGAAGCAGATAGGTTATATATCAGCTCATAAACCAGGCTGCTTCAAGGCCTACAGCTTCAATCAAGTCACTGGCTAACAGGTAAACTCCTTGCTTGCTGAACACAACCGCTGTGCAACTCATGCATAATACAGAGAAGAAGGAGAAAGATAGAGAACGAAGTCACTATACTGATTTCAGGATTTTGTAAACTGACTGACTCTTAGAACGTCTTCTAAAACACAATAGATACCCCTACTAAGTATATGGTTTGCTGCTCCCTAGCACTGAACCGGAACTGGCTAGCCCTTAGGACCTCTAATCTGCTATCCAAGATTTCAATATTTGCTGACTTCGTAACCTTGCTTGAACTAGCTCACTTTATCCTCCAATGTGTCTTTAACGAAATCCCAGTGAACGTATGCTTTCTGTAAATCAATCTGAACTGCCATAATCCCTCTCTCTTTGCGCCTTTGCCCTTGTGCAATGAGAATCTTCTCATTACGTCCAGGAACGAAACTTTGAACCGGACTAATGAGCTTCACCATCAAAGGCTTCAACCTGTTAGCAATCACAAGTTTATAGAGCACATTACATATTACATAAGCTAATATGCCTAAAGTTACTTTTGTTTTGGGAATGAGAACAAGTCAAGTTTTCTGACGCTGGGCCTCCGTGAATACCGTTTTAACCATACGACAAACCGACTCCCCAACTGTATCCCATTGACTTTGAAAGAAGAAAGCGTGGAGACCATCACAACCAGGTGCTTTCAAAGGTCAAAAAAAGCTGTTTTCATTTCATCATCTGTGACTTCCTTTTCCAAGCACAGGATATCAACATCTGTCAGATTATGGACCTCTCCTCTACAAGCCACTGCAGTGAGGGTTTGGTCTGAATCTCGTATTGAGATCTCATAGGTGAACATTCTTATTCTTCTTTCGTCGTCAAAGCCTTGTCTTTCTATTGTCAGAAATAAGCCAGGGGGACTAGAGGTAGAGTCCATACCATCAAGAAAGTTTGCAAGACCAGGGACTGATCCTGAAAGGGAATGAATGGAAAAAAGAGCATGTCGTATCAACGCAACGGAGAATTATGAGATTCTTCACTTCAATAGAAAGCAGGTGGGATAGGGCCTCTTAATCCAATTCCAATAGAGTCACAGTACTAGACTAGTGTTATTCTAGTACTATTATCGCCAATAAGCCGAGCCGGTGTGGGGACTCTAAAAGAAGAACAAAACCTTCCGCCGAGAGTTTGGAGATTCTAAGTCACTCCTCCTCAGCAAAGAAGAAGCCCCCTATCCCTATTTGGACAGGAAAGTTTTGAACGTTGGGTATAGACCGAGGAAGGGACTGATTTAAACCCTGCAAGGGCGGAGCTAGTCTAACTATCCGAGACATCGGCGACTGATAACGAGTTTAATTACAAGAAAAATGATCTTTTTCTAGGCACTTTGCACTGTGGATGGCTCTATGCTCTGGAAAGGGCTGGCTGACACAGTTTGGCTCTATGATCAGGAAAGCTTTTCACCGGCGGGCATAGGAAGCCATACCTGGTGAATGATTCTTTTCCTCTTTGAGTGCTCTATCCTGAACCTAGGATAATAGGTCTGTCTTTCCTGAATATTGTATTCGGTTGAGTACATTGTTTAAGCGAGGACATGATGAAAGTAATGCTTATCATACGTCATTATAAAGAGAAGGAAGGGCGTGAAGGTGGGGCAGGTGAAGTTAGGCGTAGTTTCATTTAAACTAAAGAATAAGTCGAAATGAAAGCTAAATCCGCAACAGAGCGAGGTGCGAAGTAGCAAAAGTAAAGCCATTAGCACTTCTGTTAGAGCCTTGTAAGCTAATCCTGTCTTTCTGCCCTCGAACCAGTGCTAAGCCGAAAGTGAGTTTGAAAGTGTTTTTGTAGTTCCTGGCTCTGACTTACAATAGTAGTGTAATCTAATTCTTCAATATCCTTACCAATAAGACACAAGTTTGAAAGCTAGATAGTCGATAGCAAATATTCCAGACTCAAAAGAACCAATTGCAGTGCTTTTGTAAACTCCTTCAGTTGCTGTGGACTATAGCCCACGGGAGAGAAAGGAAGTTGAATTTAGATAGTTCCGATACCAGAGGCTATATAAGTGAAAAGGAAAGATTCAAAGCAGAAGCACTAGAGGAGCGCTTCCTTATACTATAAAGAAATGCATGTTCTTAGCTTACCAATGAAACTATATACCTATGAATTAGCAATGGCACTCCAACTGGCTTTTAGAGGTCAGGTTCTCCAACTGGCATTGGGACAATAGGAGGTGTTACGAAAAGGGCACTATACCCTATTTTATCGCTTGAAGAAGGTCAATTTAATAAGGCTGAATCTGAATCTGACCCGAGACTGCAACTAGATAGCTTTCAACTGGCCGGTAAAAAAACTTCAACTCGCTTTACAATGGAAGCTAGCACTCAAACTGGATGGATGGTTTGAACCTACCATCTTAGATAGAAGGCAAGCAATTGGATCACTGGGAACCCTTTGGAAAGGTGGAACTATGGATACTATTTTTCCTTCACTCGGAGATATTACAAAAGGTCCAGAAAGAGTATTCTAGAAGGCCTAAGAACGTTAGGATTTTACTACTTTTTATGGTATTAATAAAATCTTACTTTATTATGATACTAAAACGTTGAACTAATAAACAATAATCACTACAGCCAGTTAGTTCATTCCTGCAACTGGAACTGAAACTAGTAAAGACTCGTAGGCCATTGGGAAAAGGGAATACGGGTACACTGCCACTACCGTGACTGACCTAATTTCTTTACAAGTGCTAATTAGACCTTACAAGCCGATTAGTTTGTTATATTGGACTGCTTGAAAGGCTGCTTGCTCACAAGATTAATGAGAATAGATTGCATTTACCCGATCCATATTTCTTTCATCCCTATCTCTTGCTGGCTTTCCTAAATACCAAGCTTGCTCACACGCTTAAGATATTAACACAAGCCGGACTGGCATGGCCCTTATTCGACCTACATCCAAGTAGAGCTATGCTAGACTAAACTTGAAATTGAGTCTTTTTAGCCGGATGTCACACCAAGGAACTACTATGGAATGCTACTATGGACTATCCCTCTTAGATCGTCTGGATCGACATGCGAGGGATGAAGATAGGAAGGGCTTATTACAGGGGAAGAGCTTACAACTAGAAGGGATTATGTCTGGCAAGCAACTCACACAGGACAGCAAGAAATGTATCAATTAGCGCCTTAGATCTCCCAGGAATCAAAGGGCGAAGCACTACAACTGCTTATGATATTAGACCAAGAATGAAATGAGGAGAAGATAAAAAAATAAAAAATTATATATATATAATTTTTTATTTTTTTTAGTTATGTGTGATTGATGGAATAAATAGCAAATCCTGAACTTCAATAACTCAACAATTGAGCTAAAACAACATTCATATTCATATATATATATATATGAGAAATATTATTCACACTCGTTGACATAACACTCAAAAAAATTCGTTCTATTATTTCTATACAGCTTTTTAGAATAGTATTTATATTTCTTTCGTATAAATAAATACATTATTTAATAAAATATTATTCATACTTTCTTGATTATTTTAGGTGTCACCTCACCAAGTTTAACAAATAATATATATCTAATAGATATATATATATTCATATAAGAGAGAGAAGTTTCTAAACTAAGGAGCCTTCCTTTCCCAAATAATGTTTTCTCCTGCGATGTCCTTTCGCCTCCTTTTCCCCATTTGGCTCATATTTATTTTTTTCTTCGATCCATTAACAACTAAGCCTTCAACGTGGAAGGCCGCCTCGTCTACGCCCACCACTGCATCCTCGCCGCACAAAGCCTCTTCTCCCCACCTGCACCCTCCTCTACGACTCCCACTTCCCTCCGCCACGTGGCGCCATTATTCCGGTAAACTGCATCGACTATGAGGTCTTTCTCCTCCTCCTCGAGTTCCTCTACAGTAGACAGGGGTCCATCCTCCTGCAGAAGCACGAGCCCTACCCCTCTTGTCTCGATCGCTCTTGCTGGCAAACACAGTGCTCTATAGCCGTCGATCTCACTCTTGAAATCCTTTCCGCTGCCCCGCTCCTTCGGCGTCGACCAACTCGCCTTCCTCACTCCGGTTCCCTCATTTTCCTATTTCATTGGATCTATGCTTAATATGCGCAAGTTATCCAATTTTTTTGAATTATAAAAGTAAAAGAAGTTAAAGAGACCCGATGTTTCTCTTTATACCAAATCCTTCCACTCGCTATAAGCCATTCTCGCAGAAACCGCTCCATCATCTCTCTGCATTATGCTGCAATAGATCGTTTCGAGACCGGCCAGAAGGTGGCCATCAAGATTCTTGATAAGGGCAATGTCCTCATGCACAAGATGACCGGATATGTTTTATAGACTTAAATTAAGTTATGCTGATCTAAACTCTCTCCTTTTTCTTCTTATCATTGGTCATTGCTGAATGTGAATATGCTATTTTAGGGATTGAGCACGAATTCAGTTTGATTAAATGACCGGACAGGTTTTATTGACTTAAATTAAATTTTGCGGATCTCAACTCTCTCTTTTTTCTTCTTATCATTGATCATTGTTGAATGTGAATGTGCTCTTTTAGGGATTGGACATGAATTCAGTTTGATTAAATGACGTGACAGGTTTTATAGACTTAAATTAAGTTTTGCCGATCTCAACTCTCTCTTTTTTCTTCTTTTCATTGATCATTGCTGAATGTGAATACTCTATTTTAAGGATTGGGCACGAATTCAGTTTGATAAAATGAGTAAAAAACAAATAAATATTTTAAGCTTGATATTCAAATGAATCAATCATGGAAAAGAAGTTTGTTCAAGTTCAAGTCGATAATGATTCAATTCAATATTATTACATAAATAACAAAAATATAAATTATCATTATATTAATCTTGATATTATATTTAAATGCGAATAAGATTATAAAATTTGTATACAATATAAATAATTTTATAAGACAATTGTTGCGTGCACAAGTGCGCACGCACAGGGCATAAGATTTAGTCCCACATCAAAAATTTGAAGAATTTGATTTGGGATTTGTTATTTATAAGATTCGATGCGCATTTGAGATGGATTGTAAACCTCTTTATCATAGTTTCATGTTAGATGCTTTATTTTGCTTAGTTTATAATTTAAATGAATTTCCATAGATACATGAACAAAAGTAATACGTTGTAAATGTTTTTTGGATTATATTATAAGTTTTTTTTTTCTTATCATTGATCGCTGCTAAATTTAAATATGTGCAATCAATGAACCGTAGAATCTTTTATTTTAGGGTTTCCTTGAGCTTTCAATGCGCATTTGAGATGGAAAACAAATCTCTTTGTCACAATTTCATAATAGAGATGCTTGGATCTCTTGAGTTTATAGTAAAAAGAGTTCTTCAATTTCTGCAAAACTAACATCCAATTTTGCTTTTATATCTTGCAATGATTAAATTTGTAATATTTAAGAATTGACCAATTGTAGTTGTAAAATATATGAAATCTATATGTGCTTACAAAGGGGCAGACTCTTTATAGTGTATTGTTAGCTTTCCAAATATTTTTTAATTACTCTTTTTTTGTCATAGTTATGTAGATGTTGTCCAATTATAATAGCATTACATGGCATCATTTTAGCTATTTTCATTTTACTTTTTATGTTTTCTTTAATTTTTTACAGCTAGAGAATGACAATAAATCTTCCGACGCAACTCACCAAATTCCTAAATATTCTGTTCTACGATACTGCCTCATGTTATTCACTCACCGACGCTCTTCAAAATACTCCTTTTTCTCACGCTGTTAATGCAGGTAGCTAAATTCTATTCGTCCATTGTTCTCTTTTGCATTTTTAGGTTTTCAGTTACAGCTTCTCATTTGTTCTTTTCATGGAAGCAATTTGCTGAATATCTTCATTTTCTTATGTTTTTATTTTATTTAATTACGCAGTTAATGAAGCATCATGCAAAAGAAGCAATAACATATCTTAATTTGCTTTTGATATCAACCATTAATGCGCTGCAAATAGAGTGGTCTATTTGGAGTAGAAATATAAAATATAAACTTGGCTATTTGATTTATTTTTAGATTTATTAGTTATATAGCAAAAAAACTAATGATACTCCTTATTGCAATGCTTTATAAAGGGAATTTGTACTAAAATCTTAGAAGTTTAAATTAACTTTATTGGGTGAAGAAAGATTTTTAATGTGTAAATATATATGTTAATTTTTAACTACAGGTGTCAGCAGAAGATTTCCATTCAAATTGTCAAAGAAATTCCGTTCAACTTATAGTTGTCATTCGAGCTCCCGTCAAAGAACCGGATACCGTTCAACCTATTTGCTTTTTTTGCCTAAGCAGGTGCAGCAATTTTTTTGATATTTTAGAAAATCAGATTTGTTGTCTTTAAATAATATGTTCCCAACAAAATTTACAATAAAAAACTTAATTTATTGAAATATTGAGCAATTTCCATTGCATATAACTGAAAATCGTTGCTTTAGCTATTCGAGAAACTGCTGAACAATTGGATTTGGTTTCTGACAGGATAAGTAATTTTGAAGTCCTTGATTTTAATTAGATAGATAATTAACTTAATCGCATACTAAATTCTTTTTAGTTATCATGCGCATAACAAATAAGATATGTTAATATATTTTATCTGCAGGGAAAAAAAATTCTTGCTCCATTGGAGCAAGGAATTAATGATTGTAGGATCTAGACCACGCAAAAAAAACTGCATTGGGATACAATGAGGTAGCGGTTTATTTGTCAAAAAACTCCAACTCTCAAAATCTATAAGGTAGCAGTTGTAAATGAGCCATCAATAAAATATTGATTATTTGCATTTTTAGATTTTCAATTTCAACTTCTCATTTGTTCTCATCAACGAAGCAATTTGCCAAGTACAATCGGTGAAAATATCTCTGCTTTCTTATGTTTTTTTTATTTTGTGTAGTTAATCAAGCATCATGCAGAAGAAACAATAACATATTTGTTAATCAGATCAAAAATTGGGATACAATGAGGTTTGCCCTGTCGCGCTCTCGCTCTTGATGTTGATCAAGTTTCGATTCATTTAATCAAGGTTTGAATTTTTTTTGCAAATGTTGATTTATTCTATTTTTTTGATGCCTATTGAAGAATCTTCATTGGGAATTAACCAATTGTGATTTTGTATATTCCACATAAATGGAAGTTTGCTCAATGTCAATTTATTTATAATGCATTTAATCAATTTATTTATACGCTTTTTTCCCCTCATTTTTTTTAATTTTTTAGTTAATCAGATCAAAAATTGGGATACAATGAGGTTTGCCCTGTCGCACTCTCGCTCTTGATATTGATCAAGTTTCGATTCGTTTAATCAAAGTTTGCATTTTTTTTGTGAAATGTGTATGTCTCTTTTACCCTCATTTTTTGTTTTTATTTTTTAGTTAATCAAATAAAAAATTGGGATACAATGAGGTTTGCCCTGTCGCGCTCTCGCTCTTGATATTGATCAAGTTTCGATTCGTTTAATCAAGGTTTGCATTTTTTTTGCGAATGTTGATTTATTCTATTTTTTATGATGACTATTGAAGAATCTTCATTGGGAATTCACATATGGTTCTATCCCTTCCTCTTTGTTTGTTGTGGTGTTTCATCTATTCTTTTGAGTTATTTGGGGTGCTAGATTGCCTACATTGATTGATTCTATTTTTATTTCATTCTTTTTTTCTTTTGGTTTTTTGTTGTTTTGTAGAACTTTGTTTAGTTCATTAATTTGTCATTACAATTTGTAATAATCATTTTTTTCTCACATTCATCAAACAAAAAAAATGTTTTTGTGAAGTTTAGTTTATTAAAGTTTATTTAATATTTGGATATTAATCTAAATTCATAGAAATGCCAAAAAAATTGATAAAATGATGATTTCTATTTGGAGAATCTATGGGAGGAGCATAGTCAACAATTATGCTTCACAGGAAAGCCTGATGTATTGGAATTATGTAATATTTGTTGCTCCCATGTGCAAGTTACTATTTTTTATCTTAAATATTCATTAATTTCTTAATTTATTGTCTTTTATTGTAGAATAATGATTAATCAACTTTGATTTATTTTCTTAGATGATTGCAAATGAAATGAAACCCATCCACTAATAATTAACATTTTGAACAAGCTAAGCAAATGTATACCGACGTGGAGAATTATACCTAACCATGATATTGTAGATGTTGCGTTTAAAAGTTAAAAAAATTAGCACTTATGTTATTCAGATATATGTTATTAAGATGTTCATATTGTTAGATGTTTGTAGCTTATGTTTGTGCGACATGATATTTACTATTTATTAGTAAGCTTTGTTGTCGCATGCTTTACTACATTACCAGGCAGGGAAAAGAATATTTTCTCCATTGATCTAGACCACACAAAAGAAACTTCAAAAACTTCCGTTTATCTGTAAAAAAACTTAAACTCTCAAAATCTACGAGATAGTGATTGTAAATGAGCCATCAATAAAGTATAAATTATTTGTAAACGACTCATCATATGTATAGACCTTACCACCTTCCTCCATCATGTGTAAGATATGGGAGGGATCAACTTTTGTGTTAGAGAGGGTGGGCATGCGAGCAAAATCCTTGATCACGGCCAATCTCTCTTCAAAAAATGGATTGACACATTATTATTGTTGCACCATTTAGCTTTAAGTTTCACAGTTCAACCTTCTTTATAAATAATATGTTACTAAATTTTTTTAGAAATTTAATTACAATAGCAGAATATATAGAATATATACTATTTGTATGTGCATACAAAGGTGCATACCATTATTAGTCTATTGCTAGCTTTCCAAATGTTAATTTAATTACTTTTTATATCAACAATTCTAAATATGATAATTATGTCATATTTGTGTCGATATTCAATTATAATAGTACTACATGACATCATTTTAGCCGTTTTCTTTTTATTATATATTTTATAATATTTTCTTTTATTTTTTTTTCTTTACAGTTAGAAAATGACAGCAGTTTTGGCTGAAGCAATTCTCAATCTTTTTCTCTGCGACTTTAACTCACGCTATTAAAAAAGCTTGCTAAATTCTCTTTGCGCGCTGTTCTCTTCTACAATTTTTTGCTTTTCAGGTTAAGTTTCTCTTCGTCTAATGTTCTCTTACTCATCGGAGCATCTTTGCCCGCCCGCCACAATTGGTAAGAATTCACTTATGTTTTATTTTATTTTGTTTATTTAATGAAACAACATGAATAAGAAATAATTATTGGCATGCATTTTGCTTAAATCCTCCCCTTTGCAATTTTGCATATCCCATAATTTATTGTGATTATGTTGATTCAGTTTATTACCCCTAGAAACTATGCAATACAAGAGATTTACTACGTATCTTTTATCTCTTTATCCAATCATAGTATCCGAATTAATTAAGCAAAACAAAACTAAACCTTATATAATTAACATCCAAATTTAATCAGAAAGATGAAAAAAAAAATTAGGTATTTGTTTGGGCGGTGTCATAATATTTGTGTCGAGCGAAAGATATGCTTTGATTTTTTTTATTCTTTCAACCGGAGGATATGCATATGTATATTATTTTTGTTCTTTGCCTTCTCTAACCTCTTAAATGTATGCAAGATATTCCAAAATCTTAAATGTATGCAAATTTAGAATTTGCAGTAACTACCAAAAATTTAGTTGAAAAGTTTGAAATCAAGCATATATTTTCTTACTTTATCTTAGAGCTTTGAAGCTCTGTACTCCTTATGTTGCCCTCCTTCCTTTTTCTCTATTAGGCATGTGATTTTTTTTCCTTCACTTCTTCTAATGGTTTTCATCCTTAGAGGAAAATAAGAATCATTAGTGGAGTGAGATCAACAAATCGGATGAATGACTTATGAAACTGAGTTGCCTTATTTTTTGCATTAAGTTGTTGAATATCTGCATCAACAGGTGTTTTAACATAATGAGATCATTAGCTCACATTTATGTGCTCTTTCTGCCGATAATTTTCTATGAGTCAATTGGGCTTGGATGTGTGGTTGTATGACGAGGAATTGCAAACTAATTGACAAATAAATGATAATTTAACTTTTGAATGTTCAATTTGAGTGATATATTCATATTATCATTCTTTTTAGTGCATGTTCTTCATTATATTTAATGAGGGAGAAATTTATGTAAAAGCATTTCACAAAGTTACTAACATGTCATGTCGTGACGTCTCCGCACATTGTATGGGCTCGACTGACTCTATTACTTTTTTATTTTTTATTTTTTTATTGCTACCTCTGCCGGTTTCATACTTTTATATATATATATATATATATATATATATATATATATATATATATATATATATATGAGTTTCAACCACCATGAGTTCAAACGCAAATTCTCCTTGCTTGCATGGCGGCAATTCTGAGAGCAACCAGCGTCCTTATATTGGCTTCCCAGAACCCAGCGGTGTGGTACTCCAAGCCGTGCTTCTTGCATAGGTCTCTTACCTGAGGGGCGATCCTTCGAAGATGGCTTCTGGGCATCCGAGGGAACAGATGGTGCTCTGCTTGAAACTGAATCCCACCGTAGAGCCAATCCATCCACGGCGAGCAGCTAATATTGAGCGAGCCGGTCACCTGCTCCTTGCACCACTCCTCCCCCTGTGGCTGCCCGACGTACACTGCCGCAGAGAAATGGCTCAAACAGAACAGAACATGCTGAACGCCGGTGACGCCGAAGCAGGCCGCGACAAACAAGATCCTCCCTTGGTTGTTTGGCAGAAGGGAGAGCACCAAGTAAGGGTACCAAACCCAGAAGAGCATCAACCCGACAATCTCCTGGGCTCTGCAGGCGGAGTTCTTCTCGGCTAGAAGGAGGGCGATTGACTGCGCTAAGAGGTTGAGCCTTGCGAAGAACATGACGGGGTAGAAGGTCAGGTGCTGGTAGCTGACGAGGAGCTTGGCGGCGGAGCCAAACCTCAACTCTCTTTTGTAGAAGACCGAGGTGAGGGACCGGAAGAGTTCGGATGAGACCGCGAAGATCGGGATGTGCTGCAGATCGGGGTCGAAGTCGAGGCTGTTGCACGCCACGTGGTGCGCGTTATGGGTTCTCTTCCACCACAGGATGCTCACTCCCGTGAGCACGTTGCCGGAGATGAGCTGGACCATGCGGTTGAGCCGTCCTGCGCTGCTGGCGTGGCCCGAGTCGTGGGCCAGCCACCCGGCCTGGGTCCACGCGAGGCCCATCAGCAGCCCAGCTGCGAGGCTCTGAGAACCAACCAGCAGGAGGATGGCGCCGGCGAAGAGGGAGAGCACGGCGCAGAGGCGGAGTAACGCGGAATGGGGCCTCTCGTCGAAAAGGCCTTGTTTCGTGAAGCTGGAGAGGAGGACCTGGTAGTCGCCGGAGAGACTTGGGGGGGCGTGGCGATTGGAGGATGCCACCTGGAAGCCGATGAAGAAGCGGTCCAGATGTTGCCAAGCGGAGGGAGGGTGGAGAGCCGTGAAAGCGTCTGTGGCGTCCTGCCCTGCGAGGTTCAGAAGCGGGATGTTGCCGCCTGGATGGTCGTCTGCCCAACGGCTCACGTCGTATACCTTTCCGTGGATTGAGATCCACAGGTCGGAGGAGCTGCTGTGCTGCCTCACCTCCTCCTTCGAAATGTTTCTCATTCTTAGGCTTCCCATTCAAACGTTCTTGATTTGTTTACGGACTCCAGCTTCTGCTATACATATATATAGCTTAGATTAATTGCTAAATAAAATTTGCTTTGAATTAAATATAATTAAATTATAATCACTAAATTTTTTTGAATTTTTTATTTGATTTTGCTTTTAAAATATTGTGTTCCTAAATTGACTCGATTTCAATTTCTAATTAATAGTATTAGTTTATTTAGTCTAACTCAAATATTTTGGAGTCACACAAAATTTCTTACTCAAAGTTAACTCCACTCAAACTCAATGGAGTTCCAATAGTATTTATTTATTTACAATAAATAATATAATTATTATTTTTAAAATTTGTATTTAATTATATATTTAAATTCTATTGGATATATATTTTTGGATGTCATATCAACGAGTCTAAATAGTACTTATCATTTAGTAATAAACAGTGAACCGAATCAAAACTTAAAAAATCGATATTTCAAAATTGTATCCAAATTGGCTCATTATTTTCTAATAAGTTCACATCCTGCTTATATGTGGGTTTTACTTGTTCTAGTAGTAAATGTGTGATGTCAACACCACGGTCATCTGCTTATATGTGGGTTTTACTTGTTCTTATAAAAACAATAAAAAGATTAGATAGAAAAGGCAATCTGATTACACAAGAAAATATTTAAGTTTTCATCATTTTTTATGTGCCAATTATTCAAAGGCCTTGGGTGCTTGCCCCGCTCTCTACTGAGCGCCTGGGCGCCCAAGTTACGGACTTGGAACTATTTCATGTGCGTTGAGGCACCTAGCGTTATGTCTGCCTGCCGCTCTAGTACGCCTGGGCGCCTGGCGCTCTGCCAATGGGGCGCCTGGGAGCGCTTGAGTGCCCAGGCTCTTGCCAACCCCGTAGCTCCCTTTGGTTGATCGGAATCCACTTCAATCTCCTTTAAAATAAATAATTCTTCACCACAAATCTCATAAACACGCTCTCAAGTGTAGTAGTTGCATCAACTTGATTGCATATGTATCTGTCACAAAATAATCAAGGCGTACATAGTTCTGACAAAAGAGATATTTTAGTCAAGCTTATCTGCATTCATCAGACTCTTGCAATAGGTGAATTTCTGAACTGTAAGCACCTTAGTAAGCATATCTGATGGGTTGTCTTTTGTGTCAACCTTCTTGAATAGGCTTTCTCCATTCTCTATGATATCTCGAATGAAGTGGTGTTGTACATCTATGTGCTTGTATGAGCATGACAACATGGTTGGTAGCCAAGAATAAAACACTTTGGCTATCACAATAGGCTACTACAATTTCTTACTTTACACTTAATATACCAACGAGCTTTGCATCCATTTAGGTTCCTTAAATGCTTCTATGACAGCCAGGTATTCTGCTTTTGTTGTAGATAGGGCAACTATAGGTTGTAGAGTTGATCTTCACCAAATCGAACCTCCTGCTAAAGTGAAAATGTATCATGTAATCGATCTTCTTCGATCAAAATCTCCCACAAAATCAAAACCCACATACCCAGCATAAGGGTATACTAATAATTATTGCTTCTGAAACTATAAACCAACACCCACTGTACTTTTCAAATATCAAAATATGCTCATCACTGCTTGCTAATATGTTTTCCTTGGATTATGCGTACCCACTCATAAATTGTAACAACCCAAGTTGTTACATTAGTCAATTAAGATTAATCTCAGTCCTAATCTTGATCCTAAGGGATAACCAAGTCATTAGGAGTTAGCCTCTAAGACCCAGTCCAAATCAGGAGTCAAATGGATCGAATCCTGATTTTTAGAAAATCCAAAAACCCTAAAATTGACCTGTCTAAAAAGATATCAGATCAAAAAATAGACTTCGCCATTGCGCTCATTGTTCCCAAATTAGCTAGGGGTGATGTTTTCGTGACAATCGGAAGTCGTCAAAATTTTGACGAATATTTTAATATTATTTAGATACCCCAAAAATTGGAAAAAATTAAAATACTCATCGGATCAAAAATCTGACCCCGTCGTTGCATTCCTCACCTCTCAATTAGCTAGGGGTGAATATTTAGAAATTTTTGGAAATCAATTAATTAATTAGAATTAATTAAATTAAATTAGGATTTAAAATAATTAATTAATCAAATTATTAATATCTAAATTCTTTATTATTTTTATTTTTTTTAAATGCGCGCCGTTAGTAGTCCCCAACGTTGTCTGCCCCTTGAGTCGCTTCTATTGGACCTGCCGTCAGATCGGACGACAGATCTGGACCGTCTGATCGGGAATCAGACGGTGTCGGTGCGTCTCGTCCCTCATGGAGATCGCTCCATGTCACGGAGCGACACGCGGCCGCCCGCCGCGCATCCCAGCCAGTCCGAGCGCCCCTCGCCTCGGCTGGTCCGTCTCTAGGCCCTTAAGAATCCCCTCAGGCGTCTAGCCTCGCACTTTTGGCGCGACCAAGACCCTGCCGAGCCCCGCGATCCCCCGTTCTTCCCAAACTGCCGATCTTGAGGTACTTCCCTAAACCCTGATTCAATTTCAATTGCAAATATTATTGTTCGTATACTTATTATGTTGCCTTGATTGTGTTGTATGCGGTCCGATCAAGCTAAAACCCATATGATCGGGTGAATTTAGCCGATTGTCCACAGTAGTATCTAGGGTTAGCCGAGTGCCGTAGGTAGTAGTCTAGGGCTCGTTGCTGCCGGCGGTGCAATCCCTCCCGGTCATCGTTTCACCCACCTACATGTAGCCCTGGTCTTGGGCTATCCACGGGCGTGCGAACCGGGTTGAGCCATCGCCGGGAAGCCACCCAACCGGCATGCTCTAGCTGCGTGGCCTCGGGAACGGCCCAGATGAAGACGAGCGTCTTCGTGTCGGGCCGGGTCGACCGAGTTCAACCCGCGCCGCTGCGGGTACCCAAGCGGGGCCGGCCCGCGTGCGTGGCGCCTCCTCTGCGGGCCGCGTGTCTTGTGGGGCCCGCTGTTACGCTGAGGTGGCTTTGGACCGCAGCTGTGGGCCCCGCTCCGCAGCCCGTGGCCAATCTCGGGCTGCCGCATGGTGCATGGGGCCCGCACGCGTCAGCGGGTCAGTATCGATTCGACAGTGGGGCCCGCCCTCTTTGCTATGCCCAATCCCGGGCTGCCACCTATCCCTGCTGGGTCCCGCCACCTGTAAAACCTGCAGAGTAATTATGTAATAAATATTATGATATATAAATGCATTTATAATTATAATTATATAACATAGAACTATATAGTTAAATCAATAGGTATATATATATATATATATAGTCTTAAGATTAGATAGAAACTCTAGGTTAGGATAATAATTAAGAAGAGGTTATTTAGCACAAATTGTAATTAATTAATTTAATTATAATAATCAATAGTAAGAGAATTAATTAATTAATTAACATTAATTAAGTATATATAAAATTATTAAGTAGATGAATTAAGTAGATAATTAATTAGTCCTAACAATTGGGTAATTATAGATTAAGTAGCTAATCAATTTAAAATAGTAGATTAAGATAAATAAAATTAATATTTAAATGAATTATTTAGAATAATAAATTCATTTAAATTGAATAATTAAATAGTAAATTTAATTTAAAATTAATTAAACTTAAAAGCCTCATAATTTTTAGAATATTAATCCAAACATATCAAATATAGGACTCATTTTGATCAAAAAAAATAAAAAGAATCAAATAACGTAATTTAAAAATTAGTTTCAGGGTACGTATAACGTAGTGACATTTTAGGACATAAACAAACTCTCACAACTCTTAACCTAGTTGTCCAAATATAAGTATTATGGGTCTTAAAATACTCAGGAGAATAGCCCAAACACCATAGAAGTATTAGTATCTTCATTTGGAGCTTAATTTGAAAAATAACATTTAGGTCCCTACCCTAAAAATGATCAAAATGCCCATAGACTTTAATTGATCATAATTTGGTCAATTTAACTCCAAATTCAAAAATTCAAAGTACTAACTAGCTTAAAATTTCAATGTCATCAATAAATTGAAATAAAATTTTAGGATATAAAACCTAAAAAATTAGAAAATGACCAAAATACTCTTAATCTTAGTTAGGCTATAACTTGACCATTTGGAGTCTAAATTAGGTTTACTCCCTGTCAATATACTCAATATATTATAGAGAAGCTATATAACTGAGTTTGCTAAAATTGGACTTCAAACGGAAAAGTCCAGTTTTTGTCACCCGTTGATTGACAAAAATTACCGAATTGCCCTTAGAAATAGAAATTGTCATAACTTCGTCGTTTAACCTTAGAATGCAGTGTTCTTGGACTCTATGGAATCCTTAAATAGTAATCAATAGTAAACTGCACAAAAATTTAGATTCCATTAGGTGTAAATTACAAGATTGCCCCTTATATCAAAAACCTTAGTTTGGACCTATAGAATCTGTTTCTTATCCAAATTGAGCGTACTTACTGTCTATCTTCATGTTAGACAGTAAGGAATTATTTGGAAGTAAGAGATTCTAATTTAGAACTCTAATTCAAAAGTTACTTTTTGAACTCTTTTGTAGAGGCAAAATTGTTATTTTGCACAAAATTTAGATTAAGCTTTTTTTTTAACTCCTAATTGTAACAACCCAGGTTGTTATTTTACTCAATTAAGACTAATCTAAGTCTTAATTAAGGTTCTAAGTCACTAATTAAGTAATTTAGAACTCGCCTCTGAAACCTAGGTCAAACCAGAAGTCAACAAAGCCAAATCTGAAATTCTGGAAAATCTCAAACCTTAGAAATTGACTTTTTATCTAGACTTCAGATTGAAAATTTGACATCACCATTGTGTTCAGAACACCCAAATTAGCTAGGGGTGCAATTTTGGAGGCATTTGAAAGTCGTTGGATTTTCATCGAATATTTTAATAATATTTAAATACCCCAAATAATCAAATAATAAATACTCATCGAAACAAAAATCCGAGTGCGCCGTTGCATTCCTCACCCTTCAATTAGCTAGGGGTGATTTATTGGAAATTTTTGGGATGCATTTAATAGGATAAATTTGATTAATTAAATCTGTATATTAGGAATTAAATAATAATATTAATTATTAGCATTAACGGTGTCGTTTGCAAGTATCCGCCGTTAAGTCCATTTTCCGTCTGATCAAATGATCAAATGATCAAAATTTCGTCTCTCCCGATTCCCGCTGAAGACCTCCGCGTGTCCCAGGGTTGATACGCGGAGCATCCACCGCTCCAGATGGCGATCTCAGACCCCTCCCGACCGCTTAGGACCTCCTTTAAATCCCTCAATCGAGCCCTTTTCCTCGTTTAAGCAAAGCGAATCAGTAAATAAGGCAAGCAATTGTGGAATCGAACCCTCGAGTTCTCTCCATCCACTCCGTCAAGGTACCTCCTACTCTTCTAATATCTTCATTTATGCTTTATTGCAAACCCTCCATTATCGTTCGTGCATTGTTTCCCTTTGATCGATCGATCGATCTTCGATCGATCGAGTCGCGTGAACCCTAAAAGCGCTGAACGGGTAGACAAATCGATCGAAGGATCTGGTCCATCTGTAAGATCTGATGTGGATCTGACCCTCGGATCTAATCATTTAGTATAGACCGTTCGATTCGCTCGATTTTGTTTTTGCCCATTCGATGTTAAAATTTAATTAAGACATAACTACACTTAGATTAATCAAAGTATATTAATCCGATCTTAAGAAATGTCATCTGACGAATCTGATCCAGTTATCGAGAATCGTCTGATCGGACCCGATTAGACCGGTTCAACTGAACCGATACATCCGGTTCACTCGTCATTCGCTCGGTGGGGTTCCCAAAATCCACTTGTTCCTTTTTCATTCGTCGCAGCAGAAGAGGTGGGGCCCACGTCTAAATCAATATAACACATCAAGGACAGGAGTGGGGCCCACCTTCCTGACTGTCCAGTCTACGTGTGCCACGCGCCTTCTGCGGGACCCACCACCTCTTCTGATGGACTCGACCTGCAAATATAGATTTAGTTTAATTATATTATAAATGTTAAATTATAATTTAATAAATTCTGTTAAAATTAATTTAATTTATTAGAGTTTAATTTAAATTAATTAAATCATGGAACTTTAAGTGATCATATTTTAAAATTTATAAGTCCAAATTATGCAAATAAATATATCAAAATGATCAGTAAAAATTAAGGAATAACCTGAGACTATTAAAATTTTGTTTGGACTTGTATTTTGTATAGTGACATTTTAGGATATTAAATTAATTCAAATAATGTCCCAAATATTCAAATTACTATAACTTTGCAATCTTTAATCCAAACATGCCCAATATGGGTCTTAAAGTGATCAGAAAACCCTAAGGATTAATATGATAGTGTTCACTTTGCTGTTTGGATTAGTTTTAGACTAATCACATTTAGGACCTAACCCTAATTACTCTAATTAATCCTAAAACTTCAATTGACCATAACTTGGTCAATTGAGCCCCAAATTGGATGATCTAAATATCAATCTGGATCAGAAAAAACTAATTAATAGTAATCTATAAAAATATTTAGGATCCAACGGTTAGATTTGCTAGTCACCCCTAATTACTCTAAATCTTGATTAGTGAATATTAGTAAATCTAGTAATCCAAATTGAGTGATTTAAGTTTCAGAGGACTCCTAGAGTCATTTAAAATTCATCTGCAAAGTTTGATTAGTGTTTGAGTGCTTAATTTTGCTAATCACTCACTAATCACTCTTAACCCTAATTAGGTCTTAACTTAGTCAAATTAGATCCAAATTGAGCCTACCACATGTCATTATGATCAGTGGACCAATTGTAAACCATAGCCACTAATTTTGCTCAATTCGGACACTAATTAATAAAGTTAGGATATTTGACCCATAATTAAGAATTCCTTAATCACCTTTTAAACCCTAAATCTTGTATTGGCCATAACTTGGCCAATACTTATCAGAATTTAACAAATTTAGATTCTATAAAAAGCTTAGGCAGTAAAGAACAATAATCTGAAAAAAAATTTAACTTTCACTTAGCCAAATTACTAATTTGCCCTTATGAGTCAAATTCACTAATTTGATCTCATATGGCTTAATAATCACCCAAAATTAATTTAGTTGATGTTTAATCTTATATTAGATAGTAAGAAACACTTTTTAAAAAAAAATTTTAGAATTTAAGCCCTAGATCAAAATTTGATCTTTTGAACCCTTAATTAGGGGCAAAATGGTCATTTTACCCAAATTTAGGGTTTAGGTTTCAAAAGCCCTAAAATCATTTTATAATCATATTAATCAGTAATTATAATGATTTATAGTTAAAATTAATCAAATCCAAGTCTAAATTAGATTTTGATTAAAAATCTCAATCTTAGCTCCTTAAGAAAAATTTTCCTAAGTCTTAAGTGAGTGATTTCTTATTCTTTAATCATTCTTAGATCTTTCCTTAGGTCCTTATAACATTAGCTAGGATGTGTGTCTTGAGAGATACTCTTAGAAATTAAGAGCTTTATTTCTTAAGATTAGGAATAGATCATAAGTTAGAATTCATCTATTGAGTAAATTGGGTTACTCAATTAGATGAAATCTTGAGTTTTCTAGTTTATAGATTTTCTTAGTTTATTAAATGATTATTTGATCTTTAAACCCTAGAATTAGGAATAGAGATCTATCCTAATGAATTGATTTATCATTAGGACTTGCCTTAACTTAATATGTGAGATTTGGGTTCTAAATCTTAGACCCTTAGATTACACCTTTAAGATTAAGTGATTAGACCCCATTATCTGGAGTCTAATTCTTAATCTTTTCATCTTGATTTGGCTAATCAAGATGAGGTTGGGATGAATTAAATTACAAAATTAGGCTGATGATTTATTCACTTAAACTAGATAGTCGTATTTTGATTAAGTTATAATTAGGACTTGGTCAGTCCTAATTATCTTCAACTAGTAGGATTCGTGAGTCTAAGTTACAGAATGTGTAAGAATTGATGATCCTAAAACTTATGTAACTTAGAGTAGATAGAACGAATAAATTAGATAACAAGAGATATCACCTGTGTTTTAGATAGAGTCTTTTGCTCACTTTGATTTTGATGCTTCGCATTCCTTGACTTTGAGTTTTATACCTTGAACATGTATTATGTACTTAAGATATTTGATAAATATCTTATGTTAATTTTGAACATTCATAGCATTGTGTTTTTATTTCACAAGTGGTTTATAAGGTGTAGCTTGATTAGTATACCTCTTCGATCAACTCGTTCAGGGTCAGCTTCTTGTTGGGGGTTTCAGTCCTATAGTCTATGCCATGCCTAGTCCGTGGGATAGGGTGGATAGACTCTTACCCTGCTGACTATAGAGTCAGGATTTTGATATGGTTATACTAATTTAAGTACACTTACATTCAGTTCTGTCTTAGCTCATTAGGCTAAGAGTTTTCAGTGATGTTCAGTTCAGAGTTTCTTAGCTCATCAGGCTAAGATTTGCTGAGTTCGTGTTCAGTTCAGGTGACTTATATAGTCACTGTAGTTTTAGTCTACAGTTACTATTTTACTTATATATATTCTGCATTGTAGCACTGTTTTACTTATAGTTTTCCTGCACTATATAGGATGCTAGTTCTACTTGCTGTTTTCTTATATTTTTAGGATGTTAGTTTGTTTCAGTTTCACACTGTTAACTGTTGTATGTCACTTAGCATATTTTGTTTGATCATATGCATATTTAGGTTGTATTTTCTTACAGTTTTACTTTTCTTTTACTTACCTGTCTTTGTTGCAGTTGCTTGGAGGAGGTATGTATTACTTCCTAGTAGCTTTAGTTATAAAATGTTTGTTTATAACTTATTACTGTTCTTTTTGTACGCTTTTCTGCACTTATTTGCTTCAGTTTCTAGTTAATGGTGATATTCAAGTAACTTAATAAAATTGTTTGCCCTAAAATGTACTTAGACATATTGTCTAACCAGTTTTTCTTTTGTTGGCTGGGGCCCTACCATTATGAAACTGATAATGGTAGGCTCTGAGTTTGTTGGAGCAGCAGATCCAGTGGAGAGCTTACCATTGGAGGAGGAGCCCGTTCCTGAAGATCTGTAGTTTTAGTTTTCTCTCTTTCAGTGAGATTGAGAGTTTCCTTTCAGTTCTTTTAAACTTATTAATTATTGTAATAATACAGGTTTATATTTCTCTTTCAGCACTTTACTTATTATGTATTATTATATTTATACTGTATTAGATGGTTGTTATACTTTTTATGCTTCCGCACTCTGAGATCATGTATAGTCATTTAGTGATAGTTCTTATGGATTGAATAGCAAAGTTCTTATTTAAGTTGGATTAGAACACGTGTCTAATTCAATTCTAAGTGGGGACTTTGTCATTTGGTGGCCCCTCCACCGTAATCATGTTAACTTAAGTGTTAACAGGACCACGGCAGGGCAGGGCCGCCACACTAATTCTTTTAGTAAATCACTAAAATTAGTATTAAAAGTGTATTAGAATCTCCTAAGTAAATAAAATCAGCTTTCCAATCAAAATCAGTAAAATTCCTTAATTTTTTCTAAGTCTTTTTCTTAAAATCTTTCTCCTCACACTAGGACTATTCCTAAGACCATGATTAAATCATAGATTAGATTTTATTCATTAAAAAACATGGTTTTTCAATTAATGAATCATTAGTTTTATTAGTCTCTTGATTTTATAAATTATTTTGATTATTCATCTTTTAACCCTAGATTTAGGATAGGAGATTCGTCCTATTAAATTTGATTTGCTTAATAGAATTTGCCTTAATCAATATATCACTTTTAGAATGAAACTTATATCTCTTGTCTTATCCTTTTGTAGTATGTGATTAAGCCCAATCTCGTGATATTTAATCCATAATCTATAGTTTAGTAGATTTTGATCAAATCTTAGATAGAATGCCGAAATTCATCAAATTAGGACATTGTGATTTATAGAAACCTGTAGTCATACTTGATTAAATTCGATTAGAACCTAATCAGTTCTGATCCTTTTAACTTATAAGAACGTACTTCTAAGTTACACTCAATAGTATAAATTGAAGATCTTGAACTTGTATAACTTAGAATAGTTAGAATAGTTTAAATTAGACAACAACAGTATCACCATGTATAGAAGAGTCCCTTGTCCATTTGATTTATTTTATTGCTATGCATTCCTTATATTTTGTGCTTAATTCTTTGGGCATATCATATAAGAAAAATTTGTGCATAAAATGAAAACTTAGGATAATTAGAATAACATTTGCATTTGGGTTCAGTATATTTTAGTAGATTCGGGTGCACATTTACTCTAATGGACAGGGGTAAAGAGTAATAAGGATGCTTAACATTACTCATTGAGAAGTGTGTGTTAAGCTTGGAACTTGTATAATCTTGCAGATGTGCTTGACTCCTCGGCTATTTTCGGACGTGTCTATAGAAACAAAAGTAAAATAACTAAAAGATTCTATATTTGTATTTACTGCCTCCTTAGTTCTGCTGCTGGTTCTGTCTACCCTAACCCAAAAAAGCTAAGAGAATTTTTGTCAACCCAAGCCCAAAAAGGCTTTAGGGATTTCACCGATGCGATGACCAATTTGTTGATATGGCAGTCTTTACATAACTGTTTCAGTTTTAGCCCACTGAGTACTATATTTTTGATGCATGTTTCAGTCAGCTCTATTTCCTTACTTACCTGCTCACTTATATATATTTATAGGATGCTAGACTTCACTGCTTACTATATGTACAATTTTTAGATTTTTATCTTTAATTAGCATATGTCATATGATCATCAGCATGTTTAGAGTTAGAGTTTACTTTCAGTACTTTTACTTACTGCACTATATATATGTATATGCTCATTCCTCACTTAGTTGCTTTTTGCCTCACCTTTTTATTTTAGTTACAAATGTTGTATTTATAACTTATCCCATTTCTTGTATGCTTACTACTCCTACTGTTTTAGTTTACTTTTTTGTTATGCTTAAGTATAAAAATGGTGACATTAATAACACATGAAAAATATTTAGCCTAAAATATACTTAGACAATTGTCTAACAAGATTTTCTTTTATTGCCTGGGACCCTGATATTATGAAATCGATAATATCATATTCAAATAGGTTTGAGGAGCTGAGTGCTGCAGAAGAGGTGCCTTATTTAGAGGAGGAGCTTCAGCCAGGAGAGCCAGATACTGCTTAGTCTTCTTTCAGTCTTTTGTGAGGATGAGTGACTTGAAATTTATTTTTAACCTTTAAAGCTATTTATTTAAATATTGTAATAATACAAATACTGTGATTATGATTACTTTTCTACACTTTATTATTTGTGGATTTATAGTACTATTCATTATGTGATGCATGGTAGATGGATGTGATATTTATTTCATTTTGCTTTCGCACTCTGTATGATTATTAGATATAGTGATTGATCCCCTCAGATATTTTATGCATGTCTTTCCCATATTAGTAGATTCTAGATCTTACCTAATATAATGATAAATGAGAGATTTGCACGAGTGACCCTCCGCTCCTTAGCCTAATGATTATGGGCTTAGGGAGTGGGGTGCCACTGTTGGTATCAGAGAGTTCCATAAGATGTCAGATTGGAATTTTCATTCCACTATACCTAATGGATGATTTTTCTGCCAATCAGTCACTAATTGGATACATGAGTTACATCCAAGCACCATGATCATGAGCTCAAAATAATAAAAGTATGGAAATGGAAATGCATGCACAAGTAAAATATTAGTAAACTAATGCAACCTAAAAAATTACTAGATGCACAAGGATGGCGCTTAGGTGGCATCACCAACGATTTGAAGATAGGTGGGAATACATCGTCCAACTTCATCAGTGGCACGAGAGGTATATAGTAGGAGTGTCGGACCCCAAAGTCCGAATGCTGGATTGAATACTCTGGCAAAGTGTATTCAGGGGAAACGATCACCCCGTTGCAGCCAAGGAGTGGTTGAAATGGGTGGACTTTGTGTTTGAAATTATTAACTTCCCAGACAACGTTAGGATCTTCATTGTATCCCGTCTCCTACACGATAGAGCCAAGGATTGGTGGAGCGTCACCCTTCAGACGCTCACCCACCGGCATGAAGAAATGCAAAGGGAGGTCACCTACGCGGACTTTTGTCGTGCCTTTACCGCCAGATATATCGGATATACAATTTTTAGCTTTTATTCATATGCTACCTATTTTACCTTCTGCATCTTGTATCTTAATAAATGTTAGAGTGAGAATCAAACTAATATTCTTACATTACTTGATCTGGACATCTAGAAATATTACTATACAAACATGTCAGTATACGAATTTTTCGCCCACTTTGAAGACGGGTAGAAGTTTGACGTGTACTTAGCAAAAAGATACGGGAGAGAAGTCCAATGGGTCTCCCCAGCAGGAGCTAATGTTTTAGAGAGAATGATAGAAGATGCTGTATACCGGGGGCTGGACTTTCCCATCCTAGCTAAAGAATGGCTACAAAAGGTGACCAAAGTGTTCGACAATCTAGAATGCCCAGATTACGTTCGACTCGACATCGTCGACATCCTCCTCCAAGACTACACGGAGGAGTGGTGACCTCACAAAGTGTAAAAACCCAAGTTGTTACTTAGCTCAATTAAGACTAATCTAAGTCTTAATTAAGGTTCTAAGTCACTAATTAAGTAATTTAGAACTCATCTCTGAAATAAGGTCAAACCAGAAGTCAACAAAGTCAAAATCAAAAATTTTGGAAAATCCCAAACCCTAGAATATTGACTTTTTATCTAGACCTCAGATTGAAAATCTGACTTTGCCATTGCGTTCAGAACACCCAAATTAGCTAGGGGTGAAATTTTGGAGGCATTTGGAAGACGTTGGAATTTCATCGAATATTTTAATAATAATTAAATACCCCAAATAATCAAATAAATAAATACTCGTTGAAACAAAAATCTGAGTGCGCCGTTGCATTCCTCACCCTTCAATTAGCTAAGGGTAATTTATTAGAAATTTTTGGGATGCATTTAATAGGGTAAATTTATTTAATTAAATATGAATAATATAAATTAAATAATTATATTTTTTTAAGGTTAACGGCGCCGTCCACTTAGATCCAACGCCGTCACCTTGCAAAACCTGCGCGCCGTCCATTTTCACGGATCTTTTGTGCCGTCTGATCGAGCGATCAGACGGCTACGGTTCATCCTCTTCGCGAAGGAACACGCGGCGGAAGACCTACGCGTGTCGCTCGGCTTCTTCGACAGGCGTCTCTCCACCGCTCAAAGCCTCCTCTGAAGCACCATTTAATCCCTAAACTCCTGTCTCCTTCATCCTTTTGAAAAGATCTAAACCTAGAAGGGCCGTTCGAGCCGCGAGTTGTTCCTCTCCCTCTGAACCGTTCATCACTGAGGTATCCCTAATCCAAAAATCTTGCATTTAATTGATTGTTGCTTAGTTCGAATAAGATGTTAGATTAATGGATTATCTTTTTTTCGGGTTCGATCGTGTTCAATCGAACCCGATCATGCCATCAAAGCACCGATTCGGTGCGACTTTTCGCCTAACCCTAAATCGCCTCTCGTTGCTGAGGGGAGGCTAAGCGTCGTGCCTTGAATCGGACTGGATCGGTTGAGTCGTCCCGCCTGTGAACCGGCCACACGTCATGTTTGATGGAGGGCCCCGCGTGCAGCCGAGGCACCAATCCCGCGAAGACACGTGTCTCGCGGGACAGTGCCTGTCGGTGCTGCAGCACCTGTGGGACCCACTGCTGTTTTCTGCCCAGTCTGGTCTTTACATGCGTCGCGTGGGTCCCATCTGCAGAAATAAAAGTTAATTTAAATGTATAAATGAATTAAATTTAATTAATTAAAATATGTTTATTTAAAATCAATTTTAATTTAATTAATTAAATGCCAAATCTTTAAATGATCATATCTTAATATTTATAAGTCCAAAATATACAAAATTATATATCATTGGGATCAGAAAAATATGAGGAATTTATTGATGCCAATAATTTTGCTATAGGACTAGTATTTATCAAAGTGACATTTAGCGTATTAATTAAGTCCAAATAATGTACAAAACTTCATTAGCCCATATCTTTGTATCCAATGATCCAAACCTATTGAATATGGGTCTTAAAGTAATTAGAAAACCCTAAGGATTAATTTGGTAGTATTCACTTTGCTGTTTGGATTAGTATTTGCCTAATCACTTTTAGGTCCTAGCCCTAATTACCCTAATTAACCCTAGAACTTCAATTGACCATAACTTGGTCAATTGAACTCCAAATTGAATGATCCAAATGTCCATTTAGATCAGAAAAGCCTAATTAACAGTAATCTTAAAAATATTTTAGATCCAACGGTTAGATTTGCTAATCACTCTTAAGTACCGTAAAACTTGATTAGTGAATATTAGCAAATTTAATAATCCAAATTGAGTGATTTAAGTTTTAGAGGACTCATAGAATCATTTAAAACTTAGCTGTAAGGTTGGATTAGTATTTGAGTGATTAATTTTGCTAATCACTCACTAATTACCCTAAACCCTAATTAGATCATAACTTAGTCAAATTAGATCCAAATTGAGCCTACCACATGTCATTGTGATCAGTGGGCTATTTGTAAACCATAGCCACTGAGTTTACTCAATTTGGACACTAATTAGCAAAGTTAGGTTTTTGACCCATAACTAAGAATCCCTTAATTAACTTTAAACCCTAGATCTTGTATTAGCCATAACTTGGCCAATACTTATTAGAATTTAGCAAATTGAGATTCTATGAAAAGCTTAGGCAGTAAAGAATAATAATCTAAAAGAAAATTTAACTTTCATTCAATCAAATTCCTAATTTGCCCTTATGAGTCAAATTCACTAAATTGACTTCATATGGCTAAATAATAGCCCAAAATTAGTTTAGTTACTGTCTAATCTTACATTAGACAGTAAAAAATACTTTCCAAAAGAAAATTTTAGAATTTAAGCCCTAGATCAAAATTTGATCTTTTGAACCTTTAGTAGGGGCAAAATGGTCATTTTGCCCAAATTTAGGGTTTAGCCTTTAAAAGCCCTAAATTCAGTTTCTAATCACTAAAATCAGTAATATAATGATTTAGAATAGAAATTGTATAAGTTCAATCATTAATTTGATTTTAACCAAAATTCCAAAATTAGCCCCTTAAAGAAAATTCCTAAGTCTTAAGTGAGTATTTCTCCTTCTTTAATCATTCTTAGATCTTTCCTTAGGTCCTTATAACATTAGTTAGGATGTGTGTCTTGAGAGATACTCTTAGTAATTAAGAGCCTTATTTCCTAAGATTAGGAATAGATCATAAGTTAGAATTCATCTATTGAGTAAATTGATTTACTCAATTAGATGAAACCTTGAGTTTACTAATTTCTAGATTTTTTTTAGTTTATTAAATGATTATTTGATATTTAAACTTTAGAACTAAGAATAGAGATCTATCCTAATGAATTTTATTTATCATTAGGATTTGCCTTAACCTAATTCGTGAGTTTTGGGTTCTAAACTTAGACCTTTAGATTATACCATTAGATTAAGTGATTAGACCCCATCATCTGGAGTCTAATTCTTAATCTTTTCATATTGATTTGGCTAATCAAGATGAGGTTGGGATGAATTAAATTACAAAACTAGGTCGATAATTTATTCACTTTAACCAAATAGTCATCTTTTGATTAAGTTATAATTAGGATGTGGCCAGTCCTAATTATCTTCAACTAGTAGGATTCGTGATTCTAAGTTACAGAATGTGTAAGAATTGATGATTCTGAAACTTATGTAACTTAGAGTAGATAGAACGAATAAAGTAGATAACAATGGATATCACCTGTATTTTAGATAGAGTTTCTTGCTCATTTTGATTTTGATGCTTCGCATTCCTTGATTTTTGAGCCTTGTACCTTGAACATATATTATGTACTTAAGATATTTGATAAATATCTTATGTTAATTTGGAACATTCATAAGTAGCATTATGTTTTCGTTTCACAAGTGGTTTGTAAGGTGTAGCTTGATTAGTATACCTCTTCGATCAACCCATTCGGGTTGGCAACCTTTTGAGGGTTTAATGTCCGACAGTCTATGGCCATGCCTAGTCTGAGTGATAGGATGGATAGACTCTTGCCATACAGACTAAAGAGTCAGGATTTTGATATGGTTATACTAATTCAAGTACACTTACATTCAGTTCTGTCTTAGCTCATCAGGCTAAGAGTTTTCAGTGATGTTCAGTTCAGAGTTTCTTAGCTCATCAGGCTAAGATTTGTTGAGTATGTTTTCAGTTTGAGTGACTTAGATGGTCACTGCAGTTTCCATTTTCAGTTACTGTTTTACTTGCATATTCTGCATTTCAACATTGTTTTATTTACAGCTTTCCTGCACGTGTTTTTATATAGGATGCTAGTTTTACTTACTATTTTCATATGCTCACCTAGGATGTTAGTGTTTTTGGTTTTTCACTGTTCAAATTCTGTATGTCACTTAGCATAATCTGTTTGATCATAAGCATGTTTAGGTTGTACTTTTCTTATAGTTTTGTTTAGTATTTTGCTTACCTGTCTTTGTTGCAGTTGCTTGGAGGAGGTATGTATTACTTCCTATTTGCTTAGTTATAAACTATAGTTTATAACTTATTTCTGTTCTTTTGTACGCTTTCTGCACCTACTTGCTTCAGTTCTGGTTTATAGTGATATTCAAGTAACTTAATAAAATTATTTACCCTAAAATGTACTTAGACATATTGTCTAACTAAGATTTTTCTTTTGTTGGCTGGGGCCCTATCATTATGAAACAGATAATGATAGGTTCTGAGTTTCTTGGAGCAGTTGATCCAGTGGAGGACTTGCCATTGGAGGAGGAGATTGTACCTGAAAACCCTCATACTTAGCTTTCTTTCTGCACTTGTGAGGATGAGAGTTTATTTTCAGCTCTTTTAATCTATTTTAAATGTTGTAATAATACAGGTTAATTTTTCTTTTCAGCTCTTTACTTATTCTGTATTGTTGTATTTATACTGTATGGATGGATGTTATACTTTTATTGCTTCCGCACTCTAAGTTCTTGTATGATCATTTAGTGATAGATTCTGGGATGAATGGCAAAGTCCTTAGTTAAGTTGGATTAGAATGTGTGTCTAATCCAATTTTAAGTGGGGACCTTGTCATTTGGTGACCCCTCCACCGTAATCATGTTAACTTAAGGGTTAATAGGGCCACGG
The DNA here is from genome assembly GCA_016760335.1 of Gastrodia elata. Taxonomy (NCBI): domain Eukaryota; kingdom Viridiplantae; phylum Streptophyta; class Magnoliopsida; order Asparagales; family Orchidaceae; genus Gastrodia; species Gastrodia elata. The sequence goes on from CM028677.1 coordinate 42,552,555, forward strand.
TGGGGGAGGGTCGCCACACAAAGTGTGGGTGTTTGAATGTAGATCTGCCCGTCGCCGCTGAGAGATGATATACGCTGACTTTTCCCAGGCTTTCACTGAAATATACATAGGATAGACTCTATGTTTTCCCAATTATTGTCTTTTATTATCTTACATCCTATCTACTGTTTATGATGATGTATTTTCATTTCTACTTCTGATTTATAAAAGGGATAGAATGTTATGATCTTTTGCCTTCTGAAATTCTGAAAGTATATTATTCTTAATTTAGATTCTAGCAATCCAAATCATAAACCCAGGACAGAGCCCTTCTCCTGCTCCCTCCAACACCTCATCCAGCGAGGTGAGCGCCCTGCTGGAAGTAATAAAGATGATGGTGGAATCCCACCAAAAGTAGACTGAGTTCCATTAAGAGCAAGCAAAGCAGGTCACAGAGGCACAAGCCAAGCAGGCCTGGAGAGCAGCCAGGGTTCAAGCTTGACAGGCGGAATGAATGGAGCGACTACTCACCGTACAGATGAACCATAATCGCGCAGTTCCTGAGATCACCATAGCAACCCATCATTCGTTTCAGCACCACACCCAGTCCGCTGATGGACTACTCCACAATTTTCTTTGCCTCAGACCCCCAACCTTTGATGGGGTCTCTCTGCTATCGATACAGCCAACTGGATAAAGATAGTAGAAAAGAACCTAACCAGTATCAAATGCCCCGATGCTGAGGTAATCTCTCCAACAACTCATTTACTCCAAGGAGAGGCGGAATACTGGTGGGACAACGTCCGCCACATGTTATTCGCAGATTGGGAACTTGAAGAAATAACTTGGGACGAGTTCATAGTGGCATTTCAGACTCAATACATCCCTAAATCTGTCAGGCACACCATGGCAGATCAGTTCCTTAAACTGCAACAGGGAAGCCGATCAATTTCGGCTTATGAATCCGAATTCAGGCAGCTGGCAAGATTTACCTCCAACCTCGTTCCCACAGAATCTGACATATTCCATCATTTTCGGAGCGGACATCGGCCCTCTATCCGGAGGCTAGTTGTATCTCACTGCTCAACCAACTTTGCGGAACTATTGGAATCCGCCAAAATGATTGAACTAGATGAGGCATCGAAGCCCTAGCGCAGTTATGGTATGACAACCGTTCAGCACGAGAACCCTAGAAGAGCTAGGGTATATCAGCTTGAGGCAGGAACTTCATCAACAGATCTTTTTGATAGCCGCACTCGCCCCAATCCTTATGGGCGATGTTACCACAAGATCGGGAACTGCTTCAATTGCGGGAGGCCAGGCCACTCCTACTATCGGTGCAACTACACCGATGACCAGATTGATCACTCTAAACGTCAACGAGCTTTTGATTTGTTCCAGAAGCCTACCATAGCCTGTCCAGCATTGCCACCTCCTCCTCTTCTAAGCGGCATGAGACAGCTATGGTCTCCCGCCCAATTACTTCGAGGCCGCCTATCCGGCAGCCTTACAACAAGCAGTAGACTGGTCCGGCATGAGTCTATACTCTCACTCCTACGGAAGCTGTGGAAGATAATAATGTGGTATCAGGTACACACTTCTGAACCAATCTACCATTTTATTTTTACTTGTTTAAAAGTAACTTGTAGATTACTGCATCCATAATTAGGTACAATCTATATAAATAATAAGCCCTACAATATTTTATTTGACACTGGAGCAAGTTACTCATTCACCTTTGAGAGCTGGACAAAGTCTCTCAATTTGTTATTACACCACTTAGCAAAACCCTTAACGTAGGACTACTGTCCGGAGCTCAATTGCAAGCCAATCAATTCTGTAAGCTACAAGTCCCCTTCGGAGAAACAACATTTGAAGCCAAGTTGGTAGTACTGCCGATAGCCAATTTTGATGTTATTCTAGGCATAAATTGGCTAAGTCAGCATGACGCTACCATCAACTACCAAAAAAAGAAGATCACCCTAGGTAGTGGTAAACATGCTAAGTCGTTCGTATCGAACTTTAGTACAAGAGCTTCCCTAGTCAATGCTATTCAAGCCAAGAGAATCATAAGCAAGGGTTATAGTGCCTTCCTAGTAATGATACTTGGGGAAAGGGAAGAAGAAGTTCCCATATCTCAGAATCCAGTCATTTGTGAATTCACTGATGTTTTCCCTAAAGACTTACCCAGTCTTCCGCCTATACAAGAAGTAGAGTTCGCAATCGATGTGGTCCCAGGAACTCAACCTATCTCAAAGGCACCCTATAGAATGGCACCCAAGTAGTTAAAAGAACTAAATAAGTAACTGCAGGAGTTACTAGAAAAAGGTCTTATTAGGCCAAGCTCATCCCCATGGGGAGCTTTAGTCTTGTTCGTGAAAAAGAAAGATGGGTCAATGAGGATGTGTATTGACTACAAAGAGCAGAACAAGGTGACCATTAAGAACAAGTATCCTCTACCCCGTATTGACGACTTATTTGATCAATTGGCCGGGGAAAAAGTGTTCTCAATGATCGATCTACGGTCTGGATACCACCAGCTGCAAGTAAAGGAGTCTGATATTGCTAATACCGCTTTCAGAACTCGATACGATCACTATGAGTTCTTGGTAATGTCGTTTGGATTGACCAATGCACCCTCTATCTTCATGGATTTAATGCAGCGGATCTTAAAACCCTATCTTGACAAATTTATCATCGTGTTTATAGATGATATCTTGATATACTCTAAGACGAAGAAAGAACACGAAGGACATCTCTGAACCGTACTAGAAGAGCTAAGGAGCCACCAATTATTCACCAAATACTCAAAGTACAAGTTTTGGCTGGAGTCTGTCACCTTCTTAGGCTATATTGTAGACACGCAAGGGATCAGAGTGGATCAAAACAAGGTCAGCGTGATCCAAGATTGGGTACAACCTAAGACAGTGGTAGAGATCAGGAGTTTGTTGGGTTTGGCCGGATACTACAGAAGGTTTGTGAAGGGCTTCTCTCAGATAGCCTCCCCACTCACCAAACTTACCCAGAAGGCGGTACCTTTCGAGTGGTCACCGGTATGTAAAGAGGCATTCTAAGCACTTAATGATGCACTTACTTCTGCCCCCATATTAGTCCTCCCAAGAGAAGGAGTGAACTATCATGTATACACAGACGTCTCTGGTGTTGTGATGACCCACTTAAGTAGTAATAAGTGAAACTCTTAAATATTGAGGCGCCTTTTCAGATAACGGTGGAGTTCCTGATAAGAACTCCAAAGTTAAGCATGCTCAGGTGGGAGCACTCCCAAGATGGGTGACCTACTGGGAAGTTATCTTCTGAGGGCAAAACTGTGAGACCTTTCAGGCCAAAGCGGACAATAAATTGGTGCTTAAGACTTTGGGTATCACAGTTGGTATCAGAGCAGGATTGTAAGTGTTAGGTAAAATAGTATTTGATATAGAAGCCATAATTGGAAAATCATTCAATTTAAAATATAAATATGCTAGAATGAAATACTTGATAGGAAACTAGTGACATAATAAGATTGTGGTAGGAACAAAACATCGTATAGAAAACTAGTGATATGATGAGGCATTATTAGGACAACATCTAGTAAAAGACTAGTTAAGGTCATTATTCAATGAATTATAAGTTTGTGTCTTAAAACAGATGAATTCCCCTAATCATTCAAAGGAAAACTCGGAAATCGACTTAAGCCAAGAAGGACCTTGGCAAATGGACTTCAACAAATCTATTTTCAGTCCCCCCACTCTTGAAGACCGAATTCGAGAGTTGGAGGATAAGGAAGAGGCACGCGGTGAAAACCTGACAAGGTTCATGTGTGTCTCTTACGAGAAGATCACCAACCTCCAAAATGAGGTACAAGAATTGAAGGATACACTAAGGTGGGTGCTCCCTAAATTGGCCAAATTCACTTTGGAAAAAGAAGAGGGGCATGAAGAACGCCTTTCAAAGGTTGAAAGGAAAGTGCATCAAACGAGGAATGCAGCCTCAACTTCTAGGAGAAAGAAAGCAACCAATAAATATAGGAAGCTTTGGGCTAAAAGCCTTAAGCAACTCATTTAGAATATTATCTTAAGAGTGAAATTTTGTGTAACATGAAAAAATTGATTGTATCTTTATTTCTGTTAATTTTCTTTGGCATGAAATATTAATTTTTTCTAAATGAAGCATTCATTTCTTTATCATCCTCCTTATAGATGAATCTGGAAGAGTACTCTCCTGAGTTGCCAATGGAGACTCCAGTGAAGGCCCTTTTGCCTTCAGGTCCATCGGACAGTAATATTGACAAAAGTTGATGGCTCAAACATTAGCCAATCAACAAAAGACTCAAGAATCTCCCCCTAGCCAAGGGCACAGAATTGGCGGAGCTTTGCAAGCATTCTTGAAGCTAAACCCCCCACACTATGATGGATCAGCTCGGTTGATGGAGGCTGAAGATTGGATCCAAGAAATAGAAAATAAACTGGAGGACATAAGATATCCTGCCAGAAATGCGGTGCGGTTGTCTAAGAGCCTATTCAAGGCCGAAGCTGAGAGATGGTGGGGAGTCACCCACAAAACTCAATTCATGGGCTTGGAACTAGAAGATATATCCTGGGAAGAATTTGCGGAGGCATTCCGAGGTCGCTACATCCCTCTATCTGCCCAAAAGATATTGGAGAACAAATTCATTAAGCTGACCCAAGGAAATAATTCCATCGCGGCTTATGAGTCTGAGTTTACAAGGCTCTCCAGATATGCACCTAAGCTGGTGGACACAGAGGCTGCTAGGTGTAGTAGGTTCTTGGATGGCTTGAAGGACTCCATCCGAACCAGCTTGCTCCCGCTCAAGCACACCAAATTTGCTGAGTTACTGGACTGCGCAACCATTATGGAGCATAATGAGCAGATAATTACTGAACGTCAGGAGAAACGTCCCTCCCAATCCCAAGACAGTCATGAAACCTTTAAGAGATCTCGACTTAGTCGGCAGGTAAATGTTTATCAGATCACCTCAGGGCCTGCTAGGGAAAGGAAAAATTTTGAATGTCACCGACCTCACCCAACGGGCAGGTGCTATCACACGGGCAACAGATGTTATCATTACGGCAGGATGAGGCATAGCTATCGACATTGTAGATCCTTCAAAACTATAGATGGGGACATTATTCAGAGGCCTAAAATGAACCCGGTATCTACCCCTCCTCGTACCCCAGCTCCAGCAAGTAGACCAGCCTCGACAGCATCTCATGCAACTGCGCCAACTCAAAGGAAAAATCATACCCCGGGACGACCAGCTGCCGCTAGAGTTTACACACTTACCCCAGTCATGGCTCCCGAGGATCATGACGTGGTGACAGGTACCTTTTTAATTATTTTGACCGACACTTCTTAAATTTTTTAAGAAATAAATCTTTAGCATGCATTTAATATTAGGTACCTTGTATTTTTTCGAGCACGCATGTATAACCTTATTCGACACGGGTGCAAGTCACTCCTTTATATCTGAAACCTTCGTAAAGAAACTACAACTGCCATTTATAGAGCTAGCAGAAAGATTAAACGTGGGGTTACCATCTGGCGCCCTCATGAGTGCTAGAGAATATTGTGAATGTGAAATCTCAATTAATGGTGGGACTTTTAAAGCTAGCTTGATAATTCTCCCGATTGCAAATTTTGATATTATTTTGGGTATGAATTGGCTATCTTGTCATCAAGCAGTCATCGATTGCCAGTGCAAAAAGGTTACCCTCAGAAGTGTAGGAGAAGACCAGTGACATTTATGGGGAGACTAGGCACTACAGCGTCTCTCATTAATGTCATTCAAGCAGCTAAGTTAATTCAAAAAGGATGCGAGGCCTACTTAGTAACAATGATGGGAAATAAAGAAGTGGCAACTTCCTTAGATGATACAAGGGTCACCAATGAATTTTCGGATGTATTTCCCAATAAATTGCTAGGAATACCTCCGGTACGGGAAATAGATTTTACTATTGATTTAATTCTCGGTACGCAACCGTTATCAAAGGCACCTTATAGAATGACGCCAAAAAAGCTTCAAGAATTAAATGAGCAATTAAAGAATTGTTAGATAAAGGCCTTATTCGTCCCAGTATGTCACATTGGGGAGCTCCTGTGCTTTTTGTCAAAAAGAAGGATGGAACGATGAGGATGTGTATTGACTACAGGGAACTAAACAAGGTGACTATTAAAAATAAATATCCTCTTCCCCGAATAGATAATTTATTTGAACAACTAGCAGGAGCTGTTGTTTTCTCCAAAATTGGCCTTCGATCTGGATATCATCAAGTAAGAATAAGTGAAGAAGATATCCCTAAAACCGCATTTAGGACAAGGTATGGCCATTTTGAATTTCTTGTGATGTCGTTCGGACTTACCAATGCATCGTCTCTATTCATGGATTTAATGCAGAGGGTTCTCAAACCATATTTGGATAAATTTGTGATCATATTCATTGATGATATCTTAATTTACTCCAAGAATGAAACTGATCATGAGGTTCACTTGCGGACAGTGTTGGAAGCTTTAAGATGTAGCAAACTATATGCGAAATTTTCTATGTGTGAGTTTTGGTTGAGCTCAGTAGCCTTCTTGGGCCATATTGTAAGCATTGAAGGAATTCAAGTTGATCTAAGGAAAATTAGTTCCATTCAAGAATGGACCCAGCCTTCAACAGTAACGAAAATCAAAAGTTTCTTGGGATTGGTAGGTTATTATAGAAAGTTCGTACAGGGATTTTCCCAGATCTCGGCTCCACTCACCAAGCTCACCCAAAAAGCCACGCCATTTATCTGGAGTTCTGAATGTGAAATTTCTTTTCAGAAATTAAAGGATGCTCTCACGACCGCCCCTGTTTTAGCACTACCTCAAGAAGGCATGGACTACCAAGTCTACACCGATGCATCCAAAGTAGGACTAGGGTGTGTTTTAATGCAAAATGCGAAGGTAATTGCTTATGCTTCTTGCCAGCTAAAAATTAATGAAAGAAACTATCTGGTTCACGATCTAGAGTTAGCAGCCGTTATCTTTGCTCTTAAAATATGGAGACATTATTTATATGGGGTAAAATGTGAACTATTCACAGATCACCAAAGCCTCAAGTATATCTTTACTCAAAAAGAGTTAAACTGTCAGCAAAGGTGATGACTGGAATTCATTAGTGATTATGATCTGGATATCCAATACCACCCAGGAAAAGCCAACATTATGGCAGACGCCTTAAGTCGGAAGTCATTTAGTATATTCAATGTGATGACTATTAATAATGATCTAGTTAAGGAGCTGAGTAAGCTAAAGATAGATCTGGTAATAACGAATCAATTGAATACCATTTCAACCTCAGAAGATGCAGATTTAATGTTAGAAGAGTGCATAAAACTAGTTCAAGAAAGATATTCAGAATATCAAAAACTGAAGCAAATTATCCAGGAAGGAAGGAATAGTTATCTTCAAGAAAAGAACGGCTACATTTATCATAATACTGGATTGTGGGTCCCCAACGACAAAGAATTATGAATGGTGATTTTACAAGAAGCACATCATTCAAGATATAATATCCACCTTGGGACTTTAAAATTGTACCACGACTTGAAGAAAATTTATTGGTGGTCTGGATTAAAGAGAAGTGTAGGAGTTTGTGGCACGTTGCAATGCATGCAACTTAGTGAAAGCAGAACATCAAAGACCAGGAGGACTCTTACAGTCCCTACCAATCCCAAAATGGAAGTGGACCGATATAGCCATGGATTTCATTGTTGGGTTGTCTCGAAGCAAATCGGGAGCTGATACCATTTGGGTCGTCGTTGACAGACTCACGAAGTCAGCTCATTTTCTTTCGATAAGACAGACAGATCCCGTGGAGAAGCTCGCCAAGACTTATATCAAGGAAATAATTCGGCTACACGGAATTCCAAGATCAATTATATCATACAGAGATCGAAGATTCACTTCTCGATTTTGGAAAGCTGTACATCTTAATTTGGGCACCAACCTTGCAATGAGCACTGCTTTTCATCCTCAAACTGATGGACAAACTGAAAGAGTTAATCAAGTGCTAGAGGATCTCTTGAGACTTTGCATACTAGACTTCAGCGGGAATTGGGAAGAACACTTATCATTGGTTGAATTTGATTATAATAACAGTCATCAGGCCAACATTGGAATGGCGCCCTACGAAGCTCTGTACGGAAGAAAGTGTCTTACACCTCTATCCTGGTCAGAAATTGGAGATGTCCAAATTTATGGATCCGATCTTGTTGAAGAAACTAATAAAAAGATTCAGTTAATAAAGTTAAGAATAACTGCAGCCCAGGACCGTCAAAAGAAATACCACGATTTGAGATGCAGAATACTAGAATTCTAGGTAGGAGATTTTGCTTATTTAAAGGTAAGCCCAATGAAAGGAGTATACCAATTTGGCATATCAAGAAAACTGAGCCCGCGTTATGTGGGACCATTTGAGATCATCGCCCAAATAGGGAACTCTACTTACCGATTGAAATTACCTGAGGATTTTTCTAGAGTACATGATGTGTTCCATGTATCATCCTTACGTAAGTGTCTACAAGAACCATCTCATCAGCTAGTAGCTCCCGGAACAGTGATTCAATCAGATCTGACATATGTAGAAGAACCAGAACAAATTATAGAACGAGATAACCGTCAGTTAAAAAAGAGAATCATTCCTATGGTCAAAGTGCAATGGAAAGGTCACAGCGCCAAGGAAGCAACGTGGGAAAGAGAAGAGGATATAAGAAAAGAATATCCCGGACTCTTTCAGAACTCAGGTAATCTTAATTAAATCTATATTGCGGTGAAATGTCGAGGACGACATTATTTTTAAGTTGGGAGTTTGTAACAACCCTAGGTTATTATTGATATGGAAATTGATTAATGTCCCGTAAGTTTCAGAATCTCTCGCTAAAATATGTCTTCCAAACGTTAGTTAACGCTAATTAGGAAGGCGAGAAGAACGGGAAACAAAGGTATAGAAACCGTCAGCAGTTAAGACCGACGGTTCCTATCAGGAAAGAATCAAGAAACCGCACTTTTCAAAAACGCGTCATTTGCTCGCCGATTGCCGTAACCCCCGCAAATCAGCCGAAGAAATTGGGTGTGCGTTACGCACGCACACCCTATTTAATCGAGCACACACCCCTCAATTTCTCAGAACCTCTTCTCGCCTCTCTCTGAGCATACCTGAGCCGAGCCTGCACCGATCGACTGAACAATTTTTCCCCCGCACCTCTCCCCTTTCCGCTCGATAGTAAAAGGGCGTACCTGAGCGGACAGGAACAAGCGCACAGCAGATGACGCGGCTCAATCCTTGTGTCTGACGGGTCCCTTGCGTCGGCTTCCTTGCGTCCCACGGGTTCCTTGCATCGGCCCGATCTTTGCGGCCGACGGATTCCTTGCGTCGGCTCAATCTCTGCAATCGACGGGTTCCTACCTGCGAATCCTTCTCTGCGTTGGCTCGATCTCTGCAGCCGACGGGTTCCTACCTGCGATCCTTCTCTGCGTCGGCTTCCTTGCGTCGGGTTCTCTGCTCGGCTAAGGTAAGAGCTCTGTCGAGTCTCTTAGGGAAAGAAAACCGTATGTGTTTATATATAGTAATATATATATATATATATATATATATATATATATATATATGTATATATATATTGGTATAGGAATAATAAACAATAATAATCATAATAATAATATTAGTAATGAAATTAGAATATAATAAATTGATTTGATTTCAACTTTTAGGTTGCAATTTTTGTGAGTAGTATAAATTGATCTTTTAGCATGCATTAGAAGCAAACACTAGATGTCTAATTCCAACATTAGTTTAATTATCAAATTATGTTATTAGAAGATTTAAGAAATAGAATTTGATGAGGTTAAACTCGTATGTGCTTAAGTAAGTGAATGCTTAGCTATTGCATATATCACATACAACTAAAATTCAAAATCTATACGATATGTTAACCTCTATTCAATGAAAATTGATACATTTTCCTGACCTATAAATATTTGCAATTAAGAATAAAATTAAGAGTTTTAGGAAAACATTGTTTAGCCTACCTCCCTACGACTTTGAAACTTTAAAATTAAGTTTAAGAATCAAAATATAAGTTTTAAATCTTATAAGTAGATCATTGCAAAAGTTTAAAAGGATCTCAATTATAATTTTTGTAGACACAATACATTGTGAGTGATTCATCTAGTTAAGTTAAACACAAAAGGTACACTGAATATTACTTTATATACTTTTACTTTCAATTGCTGCTTATGCATCGCTTTAAGCTTATTACTACTTGATATGTTATTCTTACTACTAATGATGTAAGAGAAATTGAATGATGTTTATGTGTTTTGTGAATATTGCAAGAAGGGTTCCGAAATGGAGCATGATTAGGTTAGGGATGGGGCTAGTCCTCGGGAGCTATAAGGGTGCCATTTGGAGCCTTTGAGGGAGGCACAGGTGAAGGTTGCTTAAATGCATGTTGCCATCTGAGACCCTTAAGTGGGTCCAGGTGAAGGTTTATGCTTAAATGTATATGAACCCAGCCTTATGGTTCTGGCTTTGCCTAACATAACTGCTATTATTGTTTCATGATATTATAAACATAAACAGAAACATAGATATTTATGAAATTATTGCTTTTTCTTTTGACATTTGGCATGTGAATAAAATATTTATTGTTGCAGGTGATCTGATTATCTTTTATTTGAAATATACTAATTAGCACTTCTGATTAGTCTTACGACTAAGATTAGTCCTAATCGACTAAGGTAACAACCTGGGGTGTTACAGACTCTCCCACTTAAAAACGATGTCGTCCTCGACATCACTCAAGTAGAAAGAATAAGCAGTAGTGAGTTTGATATGCTAGTTTTGAGGAAGTGCTAGGATTCTCCATTTAGAATTCTAAGACTTAAGATTTAAGATCGGACCTTCATGATCTAACCTTACTGATTAGAGAGAACTAACTAATCTAAGTGATAACTATCATTTATGTGAGGATGGCAATAAGAAGAGGCCAGTTGACTTTCAACTGGGTTGAATGTGACTTCCCGGGACTATGGATTAAATACTCAGTTGTAAAATATGACTCAATGTTATGGGTAAGACTATCGCTTAGCAAGTGATATCATATACTAAGTATAGGATAATTCTAAGGGTCAAGGATCCTTACGGTTCTATACTTAAATGTCGTGCATCGCTTTTAGGAGAAGTCATATAAGACTTACTCAGAGTTAAGGAAATGCTAGGATACTATTATAATTCAAAGGTTTGGTATCAAAGACTAGCACTTTTGACTACTCACTTCAATGGATTAACGGGTTAAAGACCTAAGAAAATGCTAAATTGGCATTTTGAGTCACCATTATGATTCGCCTAATTAATAGATTTTATCATTCAGTTTAATCTAAAGAGTGAGAGGTCATCTACCTAGCTGGGTAAGTTGCTACTTGACAGAGGGATTATTGCTATGATTCCTGAAAGCATGACTTATGTCTTAATGTTTGACTACCTAAGCTAGGAATAAGTAATTATCTAATGTGACACCCTAGTATAGTATAAGTAAGATTTGAGGATGACTAAGAATAAAGATTAATAATGAAGTGACTGTAAAACTTAAATGATGAAAATAATTAGGCGATCGAATAGGTGTATCTGAAATAACAGCGTTACTTCCGGCCACACCTAAATGGGTGCATGTTCCCACAAGCCTATCTCTGCATCTCTGTTTTTATGGAGGCCTAGCCAAAACGGGTCGAGAGGTGTTGGCCAGTTTCTTCTTTCTCATTGCGTATTATGTTGAGTTTCTATCTCGAGTTATAGAATTAGTGATGTAGGAGTCACACATGCTAGTAGTGACTTGATACAAATGATAGTCTCTCAATCTCGTGCTTTCACTTTAGCCTATCCTAATATTTTAACCAGTTTTAAACTCTTTAGAGAAATATTGTTAGCCTTAATGATTCTAAAAGTAAATTTTGCTGTTATTATTCCTAAGGAGACAATATTTAGAAAGTAGAAGGTAATTACTTAAAAGTATTCCAAGACCTATTTATTGGTTTACAATCTTATAGGGATTCATAGTTACATCCTACCACCTTAAGTTCTTGATCTTATAAAGGTTTTGATTTGAATTAGCTGGTTACATATTATACTTAGGTTTGATCCCATAAGATTTATTTAGGTTACTTAGTTACTCATTTATCTTAAATTCCTACTGATTAAGTTCTGGTACCGTGATAGCATTTTCTATTTCTATACTCTTATTGTTATGAGCTCATGATCCTATGATGTTCTTGGATGTGACTCTAATGTTTTCTGACATAGTGACTGGATAAGCAGAAGAATCATCCATTAGGTAGATAAGAATGCAATTTCTCATCCGACACCTTATGGAATTCTCTGATACCAACTGTGGCGCCCCACCCCTTAATCCACAAGAATTAAGTTAAGGGGTGGCGTGTCACTCTAGCTAACCCTTCACTTATAATTGGATTAGGATGAAATCCACAATCCACCTAATAAGGGAAGAAGTAAGTATAAAATCAAATATGCAGTCACTATCTAAGTAAACAAACAGAGTGCGAAAGCAATTTTTAATACACATCATCCAAGCATCACAACATAAATATAAAGAAAAGTATCTCAGAACACAAGTATAACATCTAAATACTTAGTCAACAGTACCTGTATTATTATATTATTTGAATGTTTAAGTAAAATAAAGTGTAAATCTCTCATCCTCACTCAAGAATATAAGAAGGCTAAACGACAGCTTCTTCCACGAGCTCCTCCTCTGGGTATGGCTCAACTCCTAACTCCTGCTTATCTAACTGAAGAGGGTCTGCCATTGTCAGTTTCACAATGTAGGGCCCCAGCCAAAGAAAAAGAAAAATCTGGTTAGACAATTATCTAAATACATTTTAAGCTGATGAATTATTATATGTGTTAAGTAATATCACCATTCTACAATATCTAAGCAACATATATATATATATATATATATATATATATATATATATAAAGGAGCAGCAAGCAATACAAGGGAAAGGAAAAACTATAAATCATCATTTATAACTTAAGCAAAAAGGAGAGGCTAAGACATGCCTCACATGCAAGCTAAACAAGGTAAGGCATATGAATATAAATAACTAAACAAGTACTAGAAAAGAAATACTACATCCTAAATATACTGGTGATCAAAAGAAAATATGCCAATTAAAATAAAATAACTCAGTAGTGGTACATATAAACAGCAGCAAGATTCTAGCATCCTAAATATATATAAAAGTAGTACAAGGAAATAGTTAACTGAATAAGAATACTGAAAGGTAAACAAACATCAACTACATATAAATAAACGTGTACAATCTGCCATATAGAAGAGAGCTACTTTAGCTCACCAAAAAGGGGTTGAAGGGTCTTAGCACCAGTACAGCTAGGGCGGTTCCTAGCACGATACGGCTAAGGCAACAACAGTCAAAATCGAAGATTCTAGCACCAGTAACTTTTGAGTTGAACCTAAGATCTAATTTCAAACTAGGATCAAAACCCAGGTTACGAACGGCTAGGGCGGTTCCTAGCACGATACGGCTAGGGCACCAATAGTCATAACCGAAGGATCCTAGCACCAGTACGGCTAGGGCAGTTCTTAGCACGATACGGCTAGGGCAACAATCGGTATGATCGAAAGAAATACTGAGAGGCAGCTCAACACATCAAAATATTATCTTCTCGTTAATTACTTTAATATTTTTACAAGGAATCTAAGGAGTCTCCATATTTTCCTAACATATTATTTATGCATCAAAAATCTTGTATGGCATGCTCAAGAAAATATGGCACAAAAATCAAAGAATGCGTAAGCAACAATCATCAAAGTAAGCAAGGGACTCTACTAAATATGGTGATATTATTTGTTTTCTACTTAACCATACTAACTATTCAAAGTTACACAAGTTCAGGATCACCGTTTTCCTACTATTGAGTGTAACTCAGAAACTTATTCTTATAAGTTAAAAAGGATTAGAACTGATCAGGTTCTAATCTAGTTCAATCAGATAGATGACTACGAGTTAAATCAATAAATCATGTGTCCTAATTTTGTGAATTTAGACGTTCTATCTAAGATCAGATCAAGATCTTCTAAACCTATGGATTATGGATTAAACACTACGAGATTTAAGTTTAATCACATAATTCAAAAGGATAAGACCTAAGTTCTAGGTTTTATTCTATAAGTGATATACTAGTTATAGCAAATCCTATTAATTAATCAAGCTTAATAGGATAAATCTCCTATCCTAAATCTAAAGTTAAAAGACAAAATAATCAGAACGAGTTGTAAAATAAAAGAAAGTCTATAAACTAATAAAACTAAGGTTTCACCCATTGGGTAACCCAATTTATCTAATGAATGAACTCTAACCTATGATCTAGTCCTAGTCTCAGGAAATGTCCTTAAAGTGTAGTGCTTAAGACTTAGAAAAATCTTGGAATTTGATCTAAGGGTTAACTTCACTCACCTAAATGTCACTAATATGATTATAATTTTAGTTTTAGTGTTTTGGAAATGTTAACTAAAGGTTAGGGGTACTTAGTCCAATCTTAGAGCAAAATGACCATTTTGCCCCTATTATAAGGGTCAAAAAGTCAACTTTTCTCTTAGGGGTAGGAATTGAATTCTCTTAATTCTAACTAATTCCTTACTGTCTAACTTGAAGATAGACAGTAAGTACGCCTAAATTGGACGAGAAACGGTCAAGTCATGACCAAAATAAGGCCAGGGGTAATTTAGTCATTTACCTAAATTTCTAGGGTTCAAATACTAAATATCATTTTATTTTATTGATGACATTGAAATTCTAAGCTAGTTAGAATCTTGAATTTTCCAATTTGGAGTTGATTTGACTAAGTTATGGCTGTTTGAAGTCTAGGGGTATTTTGGTCATTTTTCACTAAGGATTTTAGGGTTGACTTTTTGTCCTGATGTCCAAATGAGAAAACTAATACTACTATAGTGATGGGGCCACTCTCCTGAGCATTTTAAGACCCATATTGACTATGTTCTGATAACTGGGTAAAAAGTTGTGGGATCCTAAAGAGGTCTTAAAATGATACCTCATTATACGTACCCCGAAATAAATTTTTACATTACGTTATTTGATTCCTTACATTTTTCTGAGTATTTTGAGACCTATATTGGCTATGTTTGGATCATCCTATAAAAAGTTATTAAATTTTTAAGATTATTATTCAAAAATACAATTTGAATCAATTTACTATTCATTTATTCAATTTAAATGATTTTACTGTTCATTCCTAAAGTTTATTTATATGATTTTTGAATTTATTAATTTTCAATTAATCTATAATTAATTAGGCTTAATTATTAATTAACATTACTTAATTAATTAATTAAATTATATTTAACATTATTTTACTATTACAAAGTAATTAGCACTAATTACTGTTTAATTAACTTTAGTTACCTGTTAATACCTATTTAAGAATAATTAATTATATTTTACTGTTTAATAATAATTAATTATCCTAATTACTATTTAGGTTAAATTAATATTAATTAATCCTAATTAATCTCTTAATTAGCTAATTAATTACGGAATTTATTGTTCAAAAGTAATTAACATTAACCCTAATTTAATTAACCACTAACTGCATCTAATTAATCACAAACAATAATTAATTAATTTTAATTAACAGACAGTGGGCCCCCACTTGACACGTGGCACTGCCAGAGGCTGCCACGTGGCACTATGGGGCCAACAGGGAGGCTGAGTCGGCTCGGGTGACTGGGCAGTGGGCCCCACTTGACACGTGGCACTGTGGCCCCACAGGGAGCCGAAAAGTCGCGAGTGACCTGGCAGTGGGCCCCGACTTGACACGTGGCGGGCCCAGAGGCTGCCACGTGGCGTTGTGGGCCCCACGGGGGAGCCGAAGAGCCGCACGGGCTCGGGCTGTGGGCCCCACGGGACACGTGGCACGCCGAGTGGCTGCCACATGGTGCAATGGGCCCCACGGCCGAAGCCGAAGAGGCGCGGTCTCTGCCTGTGGGTCCCACATAACACGTGGCAGGCCAGGATGGCGACATGTGGCGCTGTGGGCCCCATTGAGCTTACGCGGACCCGGCCGAGGTCGGGTCGGGCTCGGGCCGACCCGGACTTCGTCTTCTCTGCGGAGGGGTCCCGAGGGCACCGGCTAGGGAACAGCTTTTGCTGGCCCTCCCAGTGCCGGATCGCCTCGGCCCGCACGACCGACGGTAGCCCTCGTCGGGGGCTACACGTCGGTGGGCAGACCATCGCCGAAGGAGGCCGAAGTCGCCGGCAAATCGCAAATCTAGGTCTAGGGTTACGGATGGTGTCGGATTCGCTCGACCCGAAGCTTTAAGCCCCGATCTGAGTCGATCGGACCTGATTGAGGTCGATCAGGTCCGGTTGATTGCTAGCCTAACCCTAGATCTACAATTTTCAGGTGTCAAAATGGCGAAACATGGAGGAGGGGGTGAGATCCAGTACCTGGAAGTTCGACGGCTGCGAGGGGTTCGGCTCGGTCTAGCTCGGGTCGACTGGTCTGGCTCCAGTTCGCGTAATCGGGGTCGGGGGGGTGCAGGGGAGCCTTTTAAAGGCCTCCGGACGGACCTGCCGAGGTGGGGGAGGTCGCCGGTTGGCCAGGCGAGCGGCGGGCACGCCGCGTGGCTCGCGGGCGACGGGGTCGAGGACGAAGGTTCCGGGCCGTCCGATCTCACGACATGCGGACGGCCCGGATCAGCCTGGACCGTACGACGGGGATCGCGGCTGGGAGCCGTGGGATCTGCGCGGATCAGATAGTCCGGATGGAACGTCCGATCGGACGGCACCGTTAGCACCATCCACTTAAGTTGAAGGCGCCGTCAATTAATTATTATTATTATTATTATTTTTTAATTTTCAAAAATTTTGAACATATTTTTCCTAGCTAATTGAGGAGTGAGGAATGCAATGGCGAGGTCGGATTTTTAATCCGACGAGTATTTTGATTCCTCGATTTCTGGGTATTTTTTTATTATTAAAATAATCGTCGAAATTTTGACGACTTCCGATCGACGCGAAAAATTCACCCCGAGCTAATTTGGGGTCAATAAACGCAATAGTGGTGTCAGTTTTTTGATCGGAGGTCAATTTAAATTGGCCAAATTTTAGGGTTTCTGAATTTTCCAAAAATCAGGATTCGATCCATTTGATTCCTAATTTGAACTAGTTTTTAGAAGTTGACTCCATTTGACCTAATTAGCACTTCTGATTAGTCTTAAGACTAAGATTAGTCCTAATCAACTAAGGTAATAACCTGGGGTGTTACAGTTATGCTTTAGGCATTATTTTTATAATGCCAAATCAGATACAGTTGGAGGCGGTTGATATAATCTAAAGGCGTAGCGCGGGAAAATAACTGCCCCTTTCAGGATTAATAGTTTGATATATATTGAATTTCATGTAATAAATTCTGGATGTTGATTTTATTTTTATTTGAATGAATGTTATTTCTTTTATGTGAATGGCTTGAATGTTCGTTAACTACTATTTTATCTAACTGCCAATATGATCCTGCGGAAAGATACATCCAATGTTAGTTTGGTTCTTACCAACCTAACTTGGGTCATCACAGGTGTAGGCTTAGGTGCGGTATTGATGCAGGAAGGGAATGTCATAACATATGCTTCCCGTCAACTGAAGGTCCATGAAAGAAATTATGTCGTACATGATCTGGAGTTAGCTGTTGTAGTGTTCGCTTTGAAGATTTTGGGTCACTATCTGTATGGGGTCCAATGCTCAATTTTCACAGATCATCAAAGCCTAAAATACATATTTACCCAAATGAAACTAAATTGTAGGCAGAGAAGATGGCTAGAACTAATCATCGACTACGATATGGATATACAGTATCATCTTGGGAAAGCTAACGTCGTAGCTGACGCCCTGAGTCATCAGGCCACCTTAAATGCCATTATATCAAAAAGCCCGTTAATAGAAGAATTTCGCAAAATGAACATCAAACCTGTCTATGGAGACAAACTCAGCTCAGCACTGGAAAACATCAATGTGGAACCCACTTTTTACAGAGATGTGTCCATATCATAGACCAAAGATGAAGAGTACTTAGGCCTCAAGCAGGCCATTGAAAGTGGTTGCTGTACTGATCTTCGATTCCATAAGGGTGTTATCTATCAAGGGGATCACTTATGGATCCCTAAGTCCATGCACCAGGAGGTGCTGACTGAAGGCCATAACTCTGGATACCATATTCATCCTAGAGGCTCCAAAATGTATAAAGACTTGAAGCTATCGTTCTGGCAGCCGAGAATGAAAAGAAGCGAAGCAGACTTTGTGGCTAAGTGCAACACGTGTTGCCTGGTAAAAGCAGAACACCATAAATTAGGCGGTCTGCTGCACCCACTAGAGATCCCAGAGTGGAAGTGTTCAGACATATCTATTGATTTCGTCATGGGGCTACCTCGTGCGAGGTCTGGAGTCGACATAATCTGGGTCATCTTAGATCGTCTCACTAAATCTGTGCACTTCCTTCCAGTCCGACAAATTGATTCAGTTGAGAAGCTTGCGAAGATCTATATTAAGGAAATAGTTCGACTTCATGGTATTCCCAAGACTATTGTATCAGATAGAGATAGTCGATTCACATTGAAATTTTGGCAGGCAGTCCATCAAGATCTAGGTACTACACTAGCCATGAGTACAACTTTTCATCCTCAAATAGATGGTCAAATGGAAATAGTAAATCAAGTTCTGGAAGACTTGCTCCGTCTCTGTATACTAGACTTTGTAGGATCCTGGGAAGAACATATACCCCTAGTAGAATTTGCATATAATAACAACTTCCATGCAAGTATTAAGATGGCACCTTATGAAGCCCTATATGATAGGAAATGTTCTACGCCAATGGCATGGGCAGAAACTGGGAGATGTTTAGCTGTATGGCTCCGAGTTGGTAGAAGAGACAAATAAAAAGGTGAAGCTCATACAATAAAGAATCATGTTAGCCCAAGATAGGCAGAGCAAATATCACGACATCCATCGTCGTCCCTTGGAATTTCAGGAAGGAGACACTGTATATTTAAAGGTTAGCCCTATGAAGGGTGTATATCGTTTTGGAGTTGTGGGAAAACTCAGCCCAAGGTATGTTGGACCATTCAAAGTCCTGAAGAGAATTGGAACGACAACTTACCATCTGGAACTGCTAGTAGACTTTGCTGCAGTACACAACGTATTCCATGTTTCATCCCTAAGAAGGTGCCTTAGAGATCCATCTCACCTCCTGCAGTTCCCAGAAATCCAGATCCAGCCAAATCTGTCTTATGCCGAAGAGCCAATTCAAATCCTAGCTCGTGATCGCAAACAGCTCAGAAGTCGTGCTATCGACATGATCAAAGTCTAGTCGAAGAATCGTTCTTGCAACGAAGCCACCTGGGAGAAGGAATCTGATATGTGATCCAAATATCCTAGACTCTTCGAAAATCCAGGTAATTCCATTCCAAATTCTTATTCGAGTCATATTTAATTCTTGCCCTTAATTCCACTTGAGTGATGTCGATGACGACATCGTTCTTGAGTGGGGGAGTCTGTAATAACCCGAGTTGTTACCTTAGTCAATTATAACTAATCTTAGTCTTAAAACTAATCATAAGTGCTAATTAGGTCAATTGGAGTCAATCCCTAAGACCTAGTCCAAATCAGGAGTCAAATGAATCGAATCCTGATTTTTGGAAAATCCAAAAACCCTAAAATTTGACCTATTTAAAACGACCTCAAATTGAAAAACGGACTTCGCCAATGCGCTAATTGCCCCCAAATTAGCTAGAGTGATGTTTTTGTGTCAATCGGAAGTCGTCAAAATTTTGACGAATATTTTAATAATATTTAAATGCCCCGAATATTGAAAAATTAAAAGACTCATCGAATCAAAAATTCAAGCGTGCCGCTGCGTTCCTCAACCCTCATTTAGCTAGGGGTGACTTGCTGGAAATTTTCTGTAAGCAATTAATTATATAATATTAAATTATTAAATTTTATGTAAATTATTTAATATGAATATTTATTTAATTATCTGACGGCGCCGTTCGGTAAATAGGACTAGTCGTTACTCCTTCGCACGGCGTCGTCTAATCAGACGGCGCCTCGATCCTGCCGATTGGATCGCGTTGATCCGATGGCTGGGAGCCATCGTCCCCGCGGTCCACGAGGGCACGGCCGCGGGGCGAGCAGAGGCCGAGTGCCGCCACACGCCTGCCCAACCAGAGCTCCCACCAGCCTCGCTCACTCCGTCGTCGAGTCCTTTAGGTACCCCTCTCCCAATTGTGGGAAAACTGCATAGCTCAAAGAGATCCAGAAGGACGTTCGATACCCTGTCGTTCGATTAGGTACGCACCTTACCCCTTCTCTTTTTCCTCAGTTAGCATTGTACTATCTCATTCAATAATTGCTATGTTCATAATCATCGAAGCGACTGTAATTGAATGCAAGCAAATCCCGTAGGACTAGGATTAGGGTTAGACATTGATAAGGACCCCGATCACCTCACCAGACCCTTCGACCCTAGCTGTAAAGGCCTCGCCGAGATCCTTACACCGCCGTTCGTATCGAGCCCCTCCAACGACGGAAGTGGCGCCAAGAGGGCGCCCTAGCGACGTCAAGTTGGGAAGACGTAGGGGAAGTCCTGGGCGGGTCGATTCGACCAGAGCCTGGCCCATCGCGTGCGGGTTGCCTGCGTCAGCAGGCGCAGAGTCGGGGGCCCCGCAAGGACCAGCTTGCGCGCGTGGATTCGCCACGCGTCGCCCGTGGGGACCGCCTCTGTCCGAATTCTCGTCGGCTGAGTAATGGGTCCCACAGCGCTAACACGGGGCCAATGGCTGCTTGCCATGTGTCCTCAGTGGGCCCGCTGTTCCTGCAGCGCCCAACAAGAGGGTGCCATGTGTGCGTGGCGGGTCCCCGCCTCATCATTTCCTGCAGAAAATAATCAAAAAAAAAATCACTTTATACTATATATATATATATATATATATATATATATATATATATATATATATATATATATATATATAATGATAACGGCTAATTAAAATTATACGTACAATTATATCAATATTTTAGTGATTAGTATATAGTTATATGTATATTAAGACAGACATTAATTACTTAAATAATCAAACAGATAAATTAAGTAATAACGAATATTATTAAATTAAGTCAATTCAATGAAATTTGGTATTTGGTATTGACTGTAAACTAATACATATATAAATATATATAGTTATATAAGTAGAAATTTTAGGAGATAATATATATATAAATATCTACGCATATATATATATATATATATATATATATATATATATATGAATAGAAATATTAATAGAGAATAATTATATATATAATTATTATATACATATAATGAATATCCATGTATACATAATTAATCTATATAGTTATAACTATAGGCATAAATTGCAACGAAGCTTTAAATTGACAACAATAAACACATGGTAAATAAATTAATAATAATAAAAGAGAACAATAACAAAATAATAAATTGAAGAGATCTCATATATAGAATTATTATAATTTGTAGGTTCAAAAATCTAATTCTTCAAGTCTTAGTCCAACTAATACAAAACTTTTTAACTTAACCTAGTTTAGTCAAGCTTAGTAATCATCACATAAATCAATGATTATGTTTGACTAATATTTAAATATATATATATATATATATATATATATTTTAAGTTCGGTTCTTTGTTTACTTCGAAACAAAATAATTCAAATATTTAATAATTACATTTTAATAATATATCATTATTTTCTAGCAGCGTACGATAGAAGAAGTTAGAGACGGTAATCAAATCAAGAACGTTTGAGCGGAAATTAGTGCGGGACAATCTCAAAACGGGGTATATTGTTTGCCCAGTACACTTTTGTGCAGGAGTTCTAAAGTTTTGGGATCGAGCATCACTTCATAGTAAGAGAGACATCATAGCAAAACGAGGTAGTATAGCGTACGAATAGCACTTAGGTGGAAAAAGTGCGTTGTATGCTGTCCAATATTGGGTTAGAGAGAGCCTTTTGGTCGAAGATCTTAAACTATGTCTGCTACTTAGTAAATCGTTTTCCCTCTGCTGCCATCAACAAGAAGACTCAAATAGAGTTGTGGTTTGGATGTCCAACTGCGTATTAGTGTCAGTAGAAGATCTTTGGGAGCCCGACTTTACTATAGTGTGATGACGGATAAGCTGGAACTGCATGCTAAGAAAGCAATTTGCAGAGCAAAGGGCTACAAATTGTATGATCCAATAGACAGAAAAATTAAGATTAGTAGAGATGTCATGTTTGATGAAGAGTTCTTTTTGAGGCACATGAAGTTCGCATGAGGTGAGGACATTACAACAACTCATACAAGTAGACAATGAGTGGGGTTTGATGCAGTCTCATTTATTTCACAAATTCTTCCTATCAAGATATAATTATTAAAGATACTCCTGCAATTGAAGACCACATTGGTCATGAGGAAGAAGATGATGATATTGTTGGCGAGGCTCACGTTTAGGAGTTAATTGTAAGAAACAGAATGCGACAACAAGCAGCCCAAATATTGGTTTGGCTAGAAGGACTACACCATTTATGTTTTGTCAGTATTACAGGATGAGGCTACCTCTCTGTACAAGGAAGCCATGATTGGTCCAGAGAAAAACTTATGGATGAAGGCCATGGATGAAGAGATGGAATCTCTTCAAAAGAATAGTGTTTGGAGGTTGCAAAAGCTTCATCTAGGAAGAAAGGTGATTGGGTGCAAATGGGTGTATGTGAAAAAGAAATGATCTTCTAATGCTGATGTGAGATATAAAGCTAAACTTGTAGCAAAGGGACTTAAAAGGAAGGTATTGATTATGATGATGTATTTTTCCAAGTTATCAAGCACTCGTAGATTCATATTATGGCTCCCCACTCCCTAAGCCCACAATCATTAGGCTAAAGAGTAGAGGTTACTTGTGCAAATCCTTCTCTTATCATTGGATTAGGTGAGATCCACAATCCACTAATAAGGGGAGGACGTGCACAGAACCTTTAAGAGGACCAGTCGCTAAATATGATATACAGGCAGAGTGTGAAAGCTAAATGAAGTAAATAGTACATCCATTCATCATGCATCACAAAGAAACAGTAACAAGATAGCTCATAAAATAATAAAGTGCATAAAGTAAATCACAGTCACAGTACCTGTATTATTACAACATTTAAATAGTTTAAAAGACTGAAAGATAAATCACTCATCCTCACAAGCGACTAAAAGGAACTAAGCAATATTCGCTCTCTTGGCTGAAGCTCCTCCTCTAAGTAAGGCACCTCTACTTCAGCATCTTGCTCCTCATACCTAATTGAATCTGACATTATCGGTTTCATTATGCCAGGGCCCCAGCCAATAAAAGAAAATCTTGTTAGACAATTGTCTAAGTACATTTTAGGCTGAATATTTTGCGTGTGTTATTAATGTCACAATTTTTATACTTAAGCACAACAAAGAGGTAAACTAAAGCAGTAGGAGCAGAAAGCATACAAAGAATAGGATAAGTTATAAATATAGTATTTATAACTAAACAACAAATGAGGCAAAGACACACCTCAACAATTAAGCAAAAAAATGGCATATACATATATATACTGCAGTAAGTAAAAGTACTGAAAGTAAAGTCTAACCCTAAGCATGCTGATGATCATATGACATATGCTAATTAAGATAGAAATCTGAAATGATACATATAGTAAGCAGTAAAATCTAGCATCATATATATATATATATATATATATATATATATATATATATATACATATAGGTGAGCAGGTAAGTAAAGAAAAGCAGCTGACTAAAATATGCATCAAAACAAAGTATACAGTAAGCTAAAACTAAAATAGGTACGTAAAGATTGCTATATCAGAAAGATGGACATCGGGCCGGTAAAATCCCCAAAGCCTTTCTGGGCTTGGGAAGACAGAAATCCCCATAGCCTTTCTAGGCTATGGCAGACAGAATTCAGCAGTAGAATTGAGGAGGCAGTAAATACAAATGCAAAATTTTTTAGTTATTTTATTTAGTTTCTGTGGATATGTCCAGAAATAGCTGTGGAGTCAAGCACGTCTGCAAGACTATATGGGTTTCAAGCTTAACACACACTCCTCAATGAGTAATGTTAAGCATTCTTATTACTCCTTACCCCTGTCCATTAGGGTAAATGTGCACCCGAATCTACTAAATATACTAAACCCAAAGGCAACTGTTATCCTAATTATTCCAAGTTTTCATTTCATGCACAAAAAATTTAAGCACAAAATACAAGAATTGCGTAGCAACAAAAATTAATCAAGTAAGCAAAGAACTCTTTTATACATGGTGACACTATTGTTATCTAATTTAACCATTCTAACTATTCTAAGTTACACAAGTTCAAGATCTCCAATTCTTACTATCGAGTGTAACTTAGAAGTATAGCCTTATATATTAAAAGGATTAGAACTGATCAGGTTTTAATCTAATTCAATTAAGTATGGTTATAAATTTAATTAATAAATCACAACTCCTAATTTGATGAATTTAGACAGTAGGTACACCAAATTTGAGTAATAAATGGGTCATGTAGGTACAAACTAAGATTTTTGACTTAATGGGTATTTTAGTAAATTGTACTTAATGAAATCTAAATTTTTATATAATTTACTATTGGTTGCTATTCAAGGATTCTATAGAGTCCAAGCTAAATTTTGAGGTCTAATGAGTTAGTTAACATTATTTGAATTTCTAAAGGTAAATAGGTAATTTTCTAAGTTAAGAGGGGCCAAAAAGCTAACTCTTTCATTTGGTGTCCAAATTCAGTAAAATCAGTGATTATAGCTTCCCTATAGCACACTAAATATTTTAACTGGGAGTAGACTCAAATTGGACGTCAAATGGTCAAGTTATGACC
This sequence comes from Gastrodia elata, assembly GCA_016760335.1. Lineage (NCBI taxonomy): Eukaryota > Viridiplantae > Streptophyta > Magnoliopsida > Asparagales > Orchidaceae > Gastrodia > Gastrodia elata. The sequence goes on from CM028677.1 coordinate 42,577,568, forward strand.
TAACTAAGATTATGAATATTTTGGTCATTTCTTCTAATTTTCTAGGGTTAAAAATCTAAATATTATTTTGGGTTATTGTTGGCACTGAAATTCTAAGTTATTTAGCAATTTTCACAATACATTTAAGGTACAAGATAGGTTTTGAGCACTTATTAAAAATGACAATGTTTTCAAACTTAATTTTCCATATAGAAATTTATGTAATGTTCAATTTTAACTAAAATATGTTCACATTTGATATAATTCAACCCCACTATGGTTTTAGGGACCTTAAAATACAAAAACAGTAAAGTTTTGGCCATTTCAACCAAAACTGGGCAGTTTTTACAAAATTCTGGGCATTTTGCAAGTTCAGACGCTGTGGCGCGCTGTAGCGTTTCTGACGCTGTAGCGCTTTTGGCGCTGCGGCGCGCCACAGCGCTTTACGCGCTGTAGCGGTCCATTTTGCGATTTTACTGTTCAATTAGTTTATTAAAGGTTTTTATATGATTTCTCCGAAATACCGCTATAGCGCGGCGTGCTGTAGCGGCCCATTTTGTAAGTTTGGGCGCTGCCGCGCGCTGCAGCGCCATACGACATTTTTCGCTTGGGCAAAACTTGTAAGGCCTATTTTCGAGCTCAAATACTCACAATCCAGAGTATTACATGAGCGGTGCTATATATCAATTGAAAGGTCTTTCCGATAACTTTCCATCGACACCAAAATTGGCACAAACTGAGCATCCTAACTATACAAAAAAAGTGGATAAAGAACAGAGTATATAGAATGCAAGAAAAATAGAACATTAATTTTTAATCTCTTAAAGAGCTATAATAGCTTTCATACTTAAACATAGATGTCTAAAGATGCAATAAGCATAATAGAGAAGCAAATGGATACAAGGAGGGAGAGCAGACGAGTACCTTAGCCTTTAGGAAAGGAAGAAGAGGAAGTGAACTCTGTTTTCTTCAAGTCCTTAGAGAGAAGTTTCTTCCTTCAGCACAAAGGATCAATGGAGAATAAGAAGAAGAAGAAAATTCAACAAGAAGAGGAAGAGGGCTATGCTTTCCCTTAATAAAGGAGGAGAGGGAGGAGGGAGGCTCCATCATGACCTATGGGACCTAGGGGATCCATCATGAACTTAGGGGCATGGAGGCATGGCTAAGAGGAGAGGGATGGGATGGACAGTCGAAATTGTAAGAGGAGCTGACATGATGCATTGTAAAAGTACGTAAGAAAATATACATCAACCAGAAGTTGCAATAATGTTAGGCAATATATGTATATAGGCTAAAATAATTGAAAGAAAGTCCTTAACATGCATATGATCATCTGAAATATACTAATTTAACAGAAAGTAAATCTAAACTAACGTAAAATAGAAACTGAGCATAATATGAATTCAAAATTAGCAACCTATAAGTAAAAGTAAAAGGCTATACTGAAACAATAGTAACATGTGCTAAATAAAAAATAATAAGTAAACATGCCACAATAGAAAAGTTGGCCAATAAAACCACTGAAACTGTACTGAAATTAAATAATCACTCAAATTTAGAGATGAGCTTAAGTTAGTACTGCCATAACAAATTTGGCTAAACAAATCCACTAAACAGAAAGTCCTCCATGTATCATCTATCCAATCACAAAGCTAGATCCGAACCGGACTATAGAATCAGGCATATGATCAATCATCTATAGTTGATAAAGTTCATCTAAGATCCTACCTCAATATAGGACAAATAAGATATGTTTACCTCAAAGTTCTCTTATGTAAAGTTGTATTTAATCATTTATACATAATAATATCACTTATCTCAAAGAGGTCTAAAACCCTAAATGCTTACATTTATAGTCTATAATTACTAATGTTTGATCTAAAATCAAGGTACATATGATCGTACGCAAGGTTTAAAGATTAATCATTGATTAAAGAAAACAAAGCAAGTATGAAAATCCCTTAATTATCAATCTTTAACATTTGCACATTCAAGTCATGAGATAAATCATTAAGATATGGGAGTCCTCTTATTTAATTAAGAGGTCTAAAACATTTAGACAAAAGAGGTCTAAAACAGTTGGTTGTTTGATAAACCAAATATCTTTTATTAATTAATTAAAGATCAATTCATACTAGTCCTCTTATTTAAGATAAAATTAAGAAGGTATGAGCTTAAGTTCAAGATACGAATCATATAAATTAATTTGAGTCTTAATAATCTAACATGCCAAATAAATAAATAAAAAAACAATCAAGGTTAATAATTCAATGCTTATTATTAGATGAAGCTAAGATCGATGAGTAATTCTATTTTGCTTAACCAAAAATATTAATACAAGCTAATTAGAATTTAAGCTAATTATGAATAATTAAAAACTAATCATGCTAAAATAGAAATGTAAGCTCATCAATAAGTTCATTACTATTTGGGAATCACATGGATATTAAAATCATCAAAATCAGATAGATGAAATGTCTAATTTTCACTAATTAGGATTTCAAGTGATTAGCAAGTAGCTAGCAAAACAAACAATGGAAATAAAATTTAACATTGCAATTAAATTCTAAATAACATAATGAAGCAATAGAGATTAAAAGAATGCAAATGGGTTAAGCAATAATCTTAAAATGCCCTAATCAAATTTCCAAAGTAATTAAGCAACATTAAAAACTTAATCACAAAAATTAATTTATTCTTGCAGTTTATTATTCCTTGTATTTTTTGATCAAAATAATATATTGGATCATACCATTTTGATCTAAATTGAGCAATTTATTCAATTAATTCAATTGGAATATTTTTAATTATTGAATCATAGGTTTAATTATTTTCAGCTGATTTTCATTGAAGAAAATAATTCAATTTAATCGGCTAATTGAATAAATCATTTCCAAAACACGCGGGGCGGCGCCCGCCCGACCCGCTAATGCTCTTCTCCCTGCCGCGATTTCGCCCGACAGACAAGCCTAGGGTTTAGGATGATTCAACAAATTCTCGGTCGTTTGTCCATCTTGCGCCTTGATTTGAATTACAAAACACTCCAAGCGTCGAGTCGCATCGATTGCATAGAAAAGCCCTCTGGGAAAGCGCCTGGATCATTGAATTGCAGCCTGTCCTAAATTGGCCTACTGTGATTCCTAAGGTTTATTGTGGGGAGTAAATTCTCCCCACAGAAACTACCAACGGGCTGGTTCTTGATCCCTACATGTTCACTATGTGGAGGCGGAGCTAAGGCTTATGGTGGTTGGGCTCGGGCGAAGTAAGGTTAGTGGGTCCTTACTTGAGCCTGGCACTGTTCAGTACTATGTCGGCTCAAGTGGAGAACGACCGATTGGCCAAGCACCAGCTAACCACACCTTATCGATTCAATTAGGATCGATAAGAGATAAGTTCTCCTGATAAATGGCGATCCAATTGGTGTCAATTATCGAGTAGGGAGCGGGCACACCATCGGTGAACGACGACCCAGTTCAGACAATGCTCCACACTGTCTGAACCCTAGCCATCCCGCTGATGGCTTCGATCGAATCCTATACGATCCTAATTCACAAGCATCTAATCATGGCATCCAAATGGAAATGAATGAGCCGGCAATGAGCTCACACTGCTCACCGCAGGGAAGAGAAGTACCTAACGACGAGCTTGCGAAGGCCGAATGTTGACGGGAACTGACTAGAGCTTGATTGCACCTCAATTGGGGGTCTAAACTCTAGACCACGCCCACTGACTACTAAGAATGGAAGCGGAAGGCTTCGGGATTCGTAGACGCGACTGGATGCTTTGGGAAAATGCAGGGAGCTCGCGACTTCAATCAGGGATACACAATGAGCAAAGAGCTCACTGTAAAAATGTTGAAGCTATTTATAGCCTCGAGAAATTATTGAAGGCTGGGCAATGTGTCAAGCTCGAGTTGAGAGCTCCACGCCCAATTGCCAAACAGGGGCAGCTCGAGCCTGCTCGACCTGATGGGATTACCTAACAAAATGGGGGAGGAGTCTAATGGTTCGTTCGACGTTGGTGGAGGGAGTGGGGAGTAGCCCTGGCATGATCGGTACGGGAAAATCCTTGCTGTTAGGACCACTCAGACAAAGGAGACGATGAACATCTACAGGAGCTCTGTCATTCGTCTAATGTATCGACGAAACGGCGCAACGTCTCTGATCCTTCTGATCTCAACGGTATAACACGGATAAGATATCAGTCGCGGGATCACGTGCGCGATTCAACGACGGATGGGAGATCCAAGAGATGGGATGACGAGAGCCGTTTGATCAAGCTCGACGGAATGCATAACGGTCAGGAACTTGCCCACCTTTTGAAGAGGATCCGACTGTTGGGATTTAAAACGAGATAAATAATTAATTTAATTTAAATAATTAACTTAATTAAAATTAAACCCAATTTAAGGCTAAATAATCTCTAAAAATTCTCAAAAAATCATCATTAGCCAATTTGGGTACAAAGAATTCAAAAATGAAATCAAAAATTGATTTGAAAATCAATTTAAATTAGCTAATTTCTAGGATTCTAAAATTGACAAAATTATCAATTCAACCTATTAAGGTCCGATTAACCCCAAAAATTTCAGGGTTAGATCTTAATAAAGTTTAGAACTTGATGACACTAGACTTAGAACTTAATTATGCACAAAATAAGCTAGGAAATAACTTAAGATTGTTACAATAGACAAGTACAGATTTTTGAGGAGAGAAACTATCATAATTTTAGAAGTGCTTGCCATCAATTAATTTTTTCACTTAGAAAGTTAAATCATTCAGCTCCAACTTTAGAGATAAAGTTAGTGCAATTTTGCATAACTTCTTATAATTATTAATACTTCTATATATTAGACCAATCATCTAGAAGAATCTAGAATGTTAAAAAATATGCAATATTTAGGAAATTAATATTAAAATTATTATACTTATTTTAAATATAAATGCATTCAAACATCAAATAAAGTTCCATAAGCTCTTAGAAATTTCTTATAAAAGAAAAAAATACAGTAAAACCAAAAATTTTATCATACCTTATAATTTATACAAAAATAAATCAATCTATTTAATTATTCAAAAAATTAATTTAGTGCAAATATTAGCAAGCAAATGTTATGCAAACAATTCAAACAACAGAAGATTTTAAGGGGAAATACATTGGGATTTTTTATAATTAAACAAAGAAATTGCACATCATCATTAAATGTTGTGAATAAAAGTTGTTTAAGAATTCATAATCCCAATGCAAAAAAAAAAAATTCACATTAACAAAAAAATTAGAGAATTAATTGGTACAAAATGGCATAAGTTTCCCTTTTATTTTTAATATCATCTTCCATATTTCAATAGATTAAGTAAATAGTTAGTGAATATATGTTGCATATTTGGAAATATAGACCTTTGGTTGGTTGTCTCCTTTATTCTATGAATATTTCAATGCACTATCAATGTATGTATATCCTTATTATAAGCCTCCAAAGACCAAAATTTCAAAGCCTTTTCAGCTCAAAATGGAATGTGAAATTTGGCTGCTCTTTTGGTATATTAACTGAGAGATGATTCAAAACCTGTTTAATAATATTAGACACATAAAGCACATCAAGAGAATAAGATATTTTGATAGAACGATCAAAGTAATACATTGGCTTGTCATTCTCTTGATCAAGCAAATGAAGATTGGATTACTTATCCTTTGCATTCAATTTGCAATGCATAAAGCTCATTTCAACAAAGGTAAAGTTGCCAGCAGCAAACTCCACATGCCAACAATAAGCATGAAATATTCTCTCTCTCTCTCTCCAATTAATCATGAATTATGAGTGCCTTGGTTGCCTTGTTCAATGAAGTATGCACCATTCCTTATGTGATCATCAACTTCAGTTCATGTAGTCTTTCATTTAGGGCTCCCAATAAATTTATTTTAATCACTCTAAATAGTCCTCCCAAAATCCTTATGTAAAGTAAACAGGACGATCACACTTCAAAGATTCCCTCAAACTACAAAATCTCTTTAATATACATCGTTAGCTGATTCACAATCACTCATAGGGAGTTATGCCCTTTCGCCGTTCTTCCCTCCTCTGCACTTCCAAAACCCTAAACTGCAAGCTTCCCTCACGCTCTCTCTGCGATTTTCGCTCACGCTCTTAAAGAAACAAAATGATACATTCTTTGAGTCTATTAAATTTCTTTAGCAATTGTAAATATCTACAGAGTAAATTAGTAGTTAATGAATCAAACTTCAGCTATTAAAGAAAACTGATCTATGAAATATAAGTGATAGAACAAAATAATTTGCTAGGAAAGCAGGAACAAAGATTATTAAAAATGTTGCAACTTTTAAGCGTTGAATGTGTAATTTTAGTACAGGTTTCAATGGAGTGTATGTTAACACCCCCTGTCTCTGTGACCAGCATCAAACTTCTAAAGAGACTGAATTCAAAACTTGCCGGAAGAAACAAGAATCATTCGAAGTTTATGCAATTTGATTGCAAACAAAAAGCATACAGAGCAGAGCGAATAGAACAATAATCTAAGCCACATTAATGAGAGAAAATTACAAACGTTACAGACTACAATAATCTTTTGCAAGTATGAAAGAAACACATTATGTATAATATGAAACTAAGAAAGTTTGTTGTATGCACGCATGCATGTATGTAGTAGCAGCCCCAAGAAAGGGATTTATAAGAAGAATACAGCAGTGTCTCACAAAGATGAAAGCCTGAATCCAATTACTAGTAGTTTAGCGCAATAACTCAAACCAGGAGCAGTTCAAGCTACATAGCAAACATTTTTAAAGGAAATGGAGGTTTCTTTAATCCATCAAACAACTGAAACCTATCTTATAAAAAAACAAATTGTATTAGCCATACAAACTAAAAAGAAGAGAGAAATACAGAAATTACTAGGATTTTAAAAGCAAACCTACTGTAAACCGGCATAGGGATAAAGGTTGGCAGGGCATAAGGCAGCGGCAAGAGGTGATCGTCGGAAGAGGTAGCGTCATCGGAGAAGCCCTGCATCAAGTAGAGCCTGTACTTCCACAAGTGGCTGGCGACGTTTTCCCTGGCCAGGCCGTCGACGTTCGTCATCCAGATCCATCGATGGTACGTCTTGAGCTCTTGACCGCCAATCCAATAACAGCGAGAATTATTCCGAAAGGCAAAGAGGAGACGGGGGAATTAGGAACAGGAAAATAAAAATTCATCAATAAAATTTCGACATCATATCTCTCTTGACTCAAATGACACCTCTTACCTTTTCAAAAATAAAACTGGGTTTTTTGTTAATTTTTCATATTTTTTGGTAATTGACTTTGGGCTAAAGGTACTAAGTTGGCTTTAAAATGTGCCATCTGAAAAGCTATAAATGTTAGCCTTAAAACAGCAGATATTCTGATATATAGGAGAATTTCGTGTTCGCTTTGTTTTCATTATGATGAATCCCATTTTCATCTGTTTTTTAGTTGCGAGATTTCTTTCTTTTTACTTAAAATGATCCTTCCTAAATGATTAAACTATCTGCTCCCCTCTTCTTTGCTTCAAATTATTGGTGATATTCAGGACTTGGACAAATCGACAAAGCGTGCTTATATAACTGCAATTTGTTTGATCATTGATGGCATCTGGAGAGAAAGAAACGCTAGAATATTTTCTTTGGCTTACTCTAGCCCCCATTTCATTTTAACAAGCATTAAAGTTAAGTTATTTAGAATTACAAGCGGCTGACTTTCTTCTTCGGATCTGATTATCTCTTGGAAGCGTTATCTTTTGGCTTCATAACTGCAGTCTTTTTCTGTCCTAGCCTTCGGATCCGACGGGTGGATTATTTTCTTTTCTTATTTTGGCCCCAGGCCTAGAAGATCGTTCGGCTTTCGGTCGGTTTTGATGTCTGTTTGAAGGTTGATCGTTTTTTTCTGCTTGGCTTTAAAGACTATGAAGGATTATGAGAATTTTGTTGACCCCATTTGCCGATCTGGCGGCTTTCTTTTTGCTCGGATACTACTCAAATACTACGCTGATCTTCTGGATTGATGCCCCGATAAATCTTTGGTCTATGATAAACCTCATAGGAGGATTCAGAAACCTGAGTCTTTCAAATTCTTTTTTTCTTTTTAGCTTCTTACAATAATCTTTAAGTCCCGTCCCTTTTCCTATTTTATTTTTGTGCTGCTCTTTACTTTTTTTTTTATATCTTTTATTTAATGGATCACAAACTATTATTTTGATTTTGAAATATACAAACTTCTAAACAAAAAAATTTGGACATTATTTTAATATAAATTAAAAAAAAAATGCTATTTATACCCGTTGACATGACACCCAAGAGATTTAAACATAATTTCAATAAAAACTTTAAAAATAATATTTATATTATTTTAATATAAATAAATAAACTAAAATGATACTAAAATCTCATTCAATTTTTTTGAATTAATTTTTTTAGATATTATGTAAATAGCATTTGTTTTTTATACACGATAAATTGTGAATCTAAAGAAACATATAAAGTAACCAACGAACAAAACAGCATATGAACTCCTGGCCTAAGGACCACACATCAGCCATTTTCCCTGCATTCAAAATCAGTGGTCAGAATTCCTTCAAACAAACTGCACCCACCCCCCCCCCCCCCCCCCAAACATTTTCAAACAACTAAAAAAACCAAGAAAATTGTTCAAATTCACCCTCCTCTGGTTCCCTCCACAACTCCATTTGGAGAGGGGAAAAATGGATTAGGGGGGATGCCGAGCAAGCTCCGGCGGGCCATCGACATGGTGAAGGACCACACGAGGCTGAGCTTTGCCATCATCTCGGGATCCTCCGACATCCAACTCTCCGTCCTCCGTGCCACCTCCCACGACCCTTCCCCTACCGACGACCAGGCCCTCGCCAACCTCCTCGTCCTCGTCTCGTCCTCCCCGGAAATCGCCGTCCAAGCTATTCGCCGCCGCCTCTCCCGCACCCGCAACTGGATCGTCGCCGTCAAGTGCCTCTCCCTCGTGTCCCGCGCCGTCTCCGACGCCGGCCCCGAGTTCCGCCATGTGGCCCTCTCTGCCGCCGACGGCCGCCTCCTGGACCTCTCCTCATTCCGCGACAAATCCTGGGACTTCACCGCCTTCGTCCGCACCTTCGCGCTCTACCTCGACGCCCGCCTCGCTGTCACCGCGTCCGGAACTCTCACAAGGCACCCGCGCCTACGCCCCGTCTTCTCCACCCTGAATCCCCCCGCGCTCGCCGACCGAATCGGCCAATGGCAATTCCTCCTCCAGCGGGCCATCGGAACTCGGCCCACCGGCCAGGCCAGGGCTAGCCGCCTTATCCGTATCGCCTTCCATTCCGTCGTCCGCGAAAGCTTCGACCTTTACCGCGACATTTCAGACGGCATCTCCTTCCTAATCGATAACTTCCCCAGCCTCTCCTCTCGCCTCAAGGTCCGGATTTTTCAGGCCGGCAGGGATTCTGTCAAGCAATTCGAGGAGGTCGAAGTGTTCTACGAAGGATGCAGGAAGATGGGGATTGGGAGGCCGTTCGAGTGCCCCTCCAGCGTCAGAAAGATTTCCGCTTCTCTTTTTGACAAACTGGAGAGGATCATCCAGGACGGGGAAGAGGGGAGCTTTCTGAGTCCGCCACAGCCCCAAAGCTGGGAGCTTGCTCTGATACAGAGCATCAACGAATTCGGCTTCAGAAGCCGAGGAGAAGAGAGCTCCGAGGGAGGTTGCCCTTCCAGCCTACAGAATCCGTTCCTGCGTGCAGCGAGTGGCAAGAGCTTGATGAAGAAAGATTGCAGGTTTACCGAGTCGGAAGAGGAAGACCCGTTTGAACAGTTGGTGAGACGCCAGCGTCCGCCGTTGATAAAGGAAGCGCCGCAGTAGAATTTCGAGTATCGAAAGGCAACAGTTTTATAGGCTGATGTTTTTTTTCTTTTTTATCTTTTGTTGAATGCTATTGTGTTCGGAGTTCCTTCCTCGGCATGCATACATCACATCATAGAGCTGGAAAAAAAACTAAGTTGTGTTATATTCTATATAATTGAGATTCATAAATACCATAGATCACATATTTACCTTAAATTATATCTCAAAAGTCATCCTCAAAACTTTGCTATACATTTTATATGGCTAAAATTCTAATATGTGAGAACCAACCTATGTTCTCATGATAAGGTGAGTTTGTTTTAAGAAATTACAAGGTAGATTATGTAAATTAAGCTATGAAGAACATGAATATCTCACTCTTTTTGGGTTACACCCATGCACTAGCACTACTAAAAGTTTCAATTTTTACTATTAATTATTTAGAATTTGAACACACAATTTATTATTAGAGCAGAATCAGAGGGTGTAATTCTAAATGTTTACGTGCACTTTGCTTAAAAATGATTATTTGGAAGCTATTCTCTTATATTACTAATGACTTGTCACTTCTTAAAGTAAAAGTAATACAGCAAAGACAAAAGAAATATTGTGTAGGCAGAAATGGTTACAAGATTAATTTTACCAATTATAGTTGTACATATATGAAATAGTATATTAGACATATATGAATAGTATATTAAACATTTATGGAATAATATAATAAATTTATATAGAATACTATTAATCATTTATGAAATAGTATATTAAACATATATAGAGTAGTATATCAAGCATATATGAAACAATACATTAAACATATATGGAATAGTATACTAATTTTAAATTATTTATTACACTCTCGCAAGTGTGGCACGAATGAGATGACAAGCTTGGACACAATTTTCTTGAAACGTTTGGGGGTAGAGCCTTGGTAAGAATATCGGCGAGCTGATGATTGGTCGAAATATAACGAACCTGTATAGTCTTGTGATGGCCCGACATTCGGGTGTTTACATATCGTTGGATTATATTGAACAATTTAAGAGAAAAGGAAATATACATACAAAAAAGTCAAAGATATTTCTCATCCATTTTAAAATTACACATTACAAAAATCTTCATCGTACATCACGAACATTATTCAACTTCTTAGAAATAAAGAGAAAATTAAAAGATAAATAAAAGTTAAAGTAACATTGTCGATCCATCGCCCAAGTGATAATTTAAGTTTTAAAGTTTTTTTTCAAGCTCCCCCAGAAGTACCTGACCTAGTATTATTCAAAGACTAATATCGGGATTGGAATTCCCAGTAATTAGAATATACTCTAAGTACAGCAATAAACAAAATATATTATATTTTTCTAAAAGCAGAACTGTAATTAGCAGATACAAAGATGTAATAAAATGCAGGAAGAATAATGAAGTATAACAAAAAAAATTAAAGTTTTATACAACAAGTGTTCTTACAAAATATATGTTACTAATGTCATTTTTTCAGTAACCCATCACGAATATTATCGATATCATTTTTTAATAATCCACGAATATTATTGATATCATTATTCTAGCAATTCACGAATGAAAATGATATTGGTTTCTAACAACCAATCAAACATTAATGTTACTGATGTCATTTTCTTATAATCCACGAATGTTGCTGATATTATTTTTTCAGCAACCCACGAATAAAAATGATGTTGATATCTAATAATTAATCAAGCATTAATATTACTGATGTCATTTTTTGATGAATGTTACTTATATTATTTTTCAATAACTCACGAATATTGTTGATGTCATTTTTTCAGCAACCCATGAATGAAAAAGATGTTGATTTCTAACAACCAACCAAGCATTAATATTACTAATATCATTTTTCAATAACACATGAATATTGCTGATATCATTTTTCAAGCGCTCAAGAATGAAAAGGATGTTGGTTTCTAACAATTAACCAAAGTTTTTAATGTTACTGATGTCATTTTTTAATAACCCACGAATGCTATCACGCTGGTTTCGAACAACCAGCCAAACTTCAACTGAATTTGGCTCAAAGCAAATAGGCGAAGCTAAGCAACTAATTATAAAAAGTATCAAATATCTTATACTGGGTACCTTTGTTCTTTAAGATCCAAAGTTTGATAGTTCAACTTTTAGATCTGCATTTAGATTTGAATATTTTTAATTTAGATTTTAGCCAATGTTCTTAGGAGTAATTGCTTTATTCTTTTACATCCTATTTTTCTTTCGCTTTTACTTTAGATTAGCGTTATTATTATGATAGTAATACTAGTATACGAAAGTAAAAAATAAGATGGAAATGATAAAAATTAAATTGCAGAAAGTAATAATAATAAAATATTAGAATAAAAAGTACCTAAATAAAAATATAGTTACCTTATAACATATGCCCTTGTTTATCATTATTGATTAATGACAACAATGTTAATTTGATGACATAAAGTTTATTTAAGTATAAAAAGATATACATAATATTATTAGTGAAATCTCTTACTTTCCTTCACCTTTTACCTAGGATAATGTTGCAGGAAAGTTGAGAGAGGTTGGACGACTGAAGAAGGTGGACAAAATGGTGCCTGGCTGGTGGCTAATAGGAGGAGGGAGAAGGGTTGTCGCTAGAAGGGGAGGCTGGCAGTAGGGAGAGATGTTGACAGCAGGGAGAGGGGGTTGGTTGGCAGTTTTGGAGGGCCAGAAAGGGGGATGGCTGGTTTGAAGGGTCTAAATGGGGTAGTTGGGTGGCTGTTGGGGCTGGTGGATGGCTGGGAAAGGGGGATGGCAGCAGGGAGAGAAGGCTGGCAGCAAGGGAGAGGGCTGGCAGCAAAGAGAGAGGCTGCTGTTAATGAGAGAAAAGTGATGGAAAAGAAGGAGGGGAGGGGGTTTAAATAGAGGAAGAAGGGGGAGGAGGGGGGAAGAGGAAGAGTCTTTCCTCACTTAAGCAAGGGGGGAAGATGAAGAATCTTCCCCAACTTAAGCATGGGGGGAGGAATATTCTCTTAAAGAAACTTAAATAAATTACTTAAAGTTAAATTTTTCATATTTTTCTGTCGTGTAGCGTTCAAAAATAACAAAACTTGACACTGAGGTGTGTAATGATGTAACAAACACCCTCGCGCCAAAAAAATTTAATTCGAAGCAAAATTTTATTTTGTATTAATTTTTGAAATTTGAAACTTCAAAAATTAATTAAGGTCGAACCAACGATCAAAAATTGCTGAAACATCATGAGTATCTTTTAAATAATGTTCTTAATATAACGACACAAAAATTGATGAATTCGGAAACACATTTTGATGTTCTTAATTTATTGAATTTAAAAAGCTCAAAAAATAAAGCAGAAGTTTCTGTTATCTGGATTTCTCTCAAACTAGGGCACTTTGATCTAAAATTTATTCTTATCTAAAGGTATTTTTGTTTGCCCTAATTTAAAGTTTCCCAATATCCTAATTTCTGAGGCGGGATTTGACCTAATTTACAAAATAACGATATTAGGTCGTTACAAACTCCCATACATAAAAATGATGTAGCCCTCGACATCATACAAACAAACTTAAATATGTGTGAGATTAATACCTGAAGAGTCTTCCCTCACTTAAGCAAGTGGGGAAGAGAAAGAATCTTCCCCAACTTAAGCAAGGGGGAGGAATATTCTCTTAAAGAAACTTAAATAAATACTTAAAGTTAAATTTTTCATATTTTTTATCGTGTAACATTCAAAAATAACAAAACTTGACACTGAGGTGTGTAATGATGTAACGAACACCCTCGTGCTAAAATTTTTTGATTCAGAGCAAATTTTTATTTTGTATTAATTTTTTAAATTTGAAACTTCAAAAATTAATTAAGGTCAAACCAACGATCAAAAATTGATGTAACTTCATTAGTATCTCTTAAATAATGTTCTTAATATAACGACACAAAAATTGATGAATTCGGAAACATATTTTGATGTTCTTAATATATTAAATTTAAAAAGCTCAGAAAATAAAACATAAGTTTATTTTATCCAAATTTCTCTCAAACTAGAGCACTTTGATCTAAAATGTATTCTTATCTAAGGGTATCTTTGTTTGCCCTAATTTAAAGTTTCCCAATATCCTGATTTCTGAGGCGAGATTTGACCTAATTTACAAATTAACGATATTAGGTCGTTACAAACTCCCATACATAAAAATGATGTCGTCCTCGACATCATACAAACTAAACTTAAATATGTGTGAGATTAATACATGATACTATGTCGTTATCATCGGGTTCCATCTATAAAAGATAAATTGATTAATACAAGAATGTTAGTTTAGTGATTTCACGCCTTATTTGCAATGAAGAAAGAGAGTTATCACTATCTGACTTATCATGGTAATATCATTCCAAGTTAATTTAATCTCTTTTAGAATGAACATATCTTCATTTTTTTTTTGAATATATATTCTTCCCTCTCAATTGTACTAAATTCTACTATGATATCATCTGTGATGGCCAAGCATTCAGGTGTTCACTTACCGCGGGATCATATTAAGAAATTTGAGAAAAAAAGGAAATATACATATAAAAAGCTAAAGATATTTATCATTCATTTTAAAATTACATATTACAAAAATCTTCATCATGCATCATGAATATTGTTCAACTTTTTAGAATTAAATAGAAAGTAAAAAAGATAAATAAAAGTTAAAGTAAGACCGTCGATTTGTCGACCAATTGATAATTTAAGTTTTAAATTTCTTCTTCAAGTTCCCCCAGAAGTATCTGACCTAGTATTGTTCAAAAAATAATACTGAGATTGGAATTTTCAGTAATTAGAGAATACTCTAAGTACCACAATAAACAAAATATATTACATTTTTATAAAAGCATAAATGCAATTAGTAGATATAAGGATGTAATAAATGCAGGAAGAATAAGTAAATAGTGCAAAAGAAATAAAAGTTCTCTACAATAAGTGTTATTACAAAATGTATGTTACTGATATCATTTTTCCAGTAACCCATCACGAATGTTATTGATGTCATTTTTTAGTAACCCTTGAATATTGCTGATGTCATTTTCTAGCAACCCACAAATGAAAAAAATATTAATTTCTAACAACCATCCAAGCATAATGTTATTGATGTCATTTTCCAATAATCCACGAATATTGCTAATGTTATTTTTCTAGCAGTCTATGAATGAAAATGATATTGGTTTCTAACAATCAACCAAATATTAATATTACTGATACCATTTTTTAGTAACCCACGAATGATATCACGTTGGTTCCAAACAATCAGCCAAGCTTCAAATAAATTTGGCTCAAAGCAAAGAAGCGAAGCTAAGCAACAAATTATAAAAAATAGTACATATCATATACTGGGTACATTTGTTCTTTAAGATCCAAAGTTTGACAGTTCGACTTTTGGATCTGCATTTAGATTTGGATATTTTTAAATTAGCTTTTAGATAATGTTCTTAGGAGTAATTACTATCTTCTTTTCCATCCTATTTTTTTTTTATTTTTACGTTAGTTTAGCATTATTATTATGATGATAATAATAATATACGAAAGTAAGAGACATAATGTAAATGATAGAAATTAAATTGCAGAAAGTAATAATAATAATAAAATATTAGAATAAAAAGTGCCTGAACGAAAATATAATTATCTTATAACATATGCACTTATTTATCATTATTGATTAATGACAATAATACTAATGTGTTGACAAAAAGTCTATTTAAGTTTAAAAAGATATATATAATATTATTAGTGAAATCTCCTCCTTTTCTTCGTCTTTTGCCTAGGATAGTGTTGTAGGAAAGCTGAGGGAGGCTGGACGGCTGAAGGAGGTGGCAGAAATAATGGCTGGCTGGTGGCCGGTAGGAGGAGGGAGGAGGGCTGATGCTGGAAGGGGAGGCTAGCAGCAGGGAGAGAGGGCTGGCTGGCTACTTTGGAGGGCCAGAAAAGGGGCTGGCTGGCTTGGATGGTCTAAATGGGGTGGCGGGGTGGCTGGCTGGGAGAGGGGGGGCTGACAGCAGGGAGAGGAGGCTGGCAGCAAGGGAGAGGGCTAGCAGCAAGAGAGAGGGGCTGCTGTCAATGAGGGGAAAGTGATGGAAAAGAAGAAGAGGATGGGGTTTAAATAGAGGGAGAAGGGGGGGAGGATGAGTCTCATAAGGAAACTTAATAAATTACTTAAAGTTAAATTTTTAGTATTTTTCCGTCGTCTAGCGTCCAAAAATAACGAAACTTGACACTGAAGTATGTTATGATATGACGAACACCCTCGCACCAAAATTTTTTGATTCAGAGTAAAATGTTATTATATAGTAATTTTTGAAATTTGAAACTTCAAAAATTAATTGAGGTCGAATCGATGATCCAAAATTGATGAAACTTCATGAGCAGCTTTTAAATAATATTCTTAACATACAAAAATTGTTGAATTCGGACACACATTTTGATGTTCTTGGTTTTTTGAATTTAAAAAGCTCAAAAAATAAAGTGGGAGTTTCCGTTATCTGAATTTCTCTTAAACTAGGGTACTTTGATCTAAAATTTATTCTTATCTAAGGGTATTTTTGTTTTCCCTAATTTAAAGTTCCCTAGGATCCTGATTTTTGAGGCAGAATTTGACCTAATTTACAAAGTAACGACATTGGGTCGTTACAAGTTTGGTTTATCGTTAGCTCCCTAACAAAATGATAGTTAATGTCGACATGTTACATCCATGTATGCAGTACAGGGTTGGCAGACAGATATGTGGCACCAGCATTATCAGATCATATTGTAGGGGTGGATGTGTGAGGAAACTTAATTTCATAGAGAAGATGAATGATCCACATATGCTCACTTATCTTGTTTGCAATAGCCTTTTTTGCTCTTTCGTTATTCAATTCAATTGCTTTTATTTGTGCCTAGCTAGCAAAAATTTGATCATAATTATATTTTATAACACATGATTTTGCTTTGTCTTTAATATGGAGAATTGGTGGTTTTTCTGTGCCTTTTTGCTTGATGGGCAAGCATAGATGAAAATGCGAATAGAAGTTTGTAATTTATGTAGGGGAGTTAACTATTTGATGGGAGACTTAATAGCAACCTATATCATATCCTATAAAGTGTTGATTTTGAAGGAGAATCATGTTATTTTTGCTTCCATTTGTTCAGTTTGTTTACTTCCATTCCATTATTGTTCATTTTCTTAAAACTATTTTAAATATCTTAATTCTTCACTTCATTTTTTTCTTTTGTATTCCATTTTATTTCATATTGTTATCTATAGTAAATTTGTACATTCCTTTTGAATGAAATTTGGGCATAACAATTTACTTCCCTAATAAAAAAAAGCAATGTGGTGATTTTATTTCTTTGAAAGAAATCATAATTTAAGGAATTTAAATAATAATAATTGAAGCTTCGGAGACCACAGTTACAACCACCACAGAACTAGATCTTCTTGTGCTTGAGCATGCGCCCAAGCACCGTGACATGAAGTTTCAACTGTTAAAAGCAAAACCTCCTACACTTGAGCGCATATGGTGTCTATAGCAGTTAACATTAATAGGAAGGCTGGTGCCAAAGCGCTAGACCTCATTAGAGAGAAAAGAAGTCATGGCACTTGAGGGACGCACATGCACCAAATACATGACTAGGAGAGAACCTAAGGATACTTTGCTAAACCTTGGAGGAGGAGAACGTCTCGTCCACCTTGAAGCGAAGAAGAGCTAGATTGTTGGAGGAAGGATCACTACACTAAGGAAAAGAGAAGCACAACATTTTTTTTACTGTACTTTTTACTTGCATTCAAATTTTATTTGCATTCGAGTTATTGTATATAAAAAACTTTGTACTCATTATATTTGTTTTATATCCAGCATTCATTATGCTTTTATGACCATGGCTAAGCAATTTTTACTTGGTGTTCTTGCTAAATTGGTTGGGATTTGAGCATGGGTGCATCATGATGGGATAATTTTATTCATTTATTTGTATTAATCATTATTTCTAGTTTAATTATTGTCATACATTTGCTTATAGAGATATAGCAAGTATATGCAATTCCAACAATTTGAGAGCACCATGATTGCACCTTAACTTCCATGCATTTTAGGATCTATTTAATATAAAATCATCTTTAATATTTACAAAGGCAAAATTAGAACTTATCATGTTATTAAGTTTGAATTTGCTTTTGTTAAAGTTAGACATAATTTAGTTGAGATTTTTCTAAGAAGAGATGCTAAGTTTAAGAGAGTTTACAAATATAGCTTTCATTAAGGTTTAATCTCATGTTATTTTCATACATCTTGCAAGGATAAAATCAAATACATGGACACATGAACCCCAATGTCAGCCTTTGAAAATTTCTCATAAGAATTGTGTGTTCTTACTTATACTTGCATGTTAAACTTAAGAACTTTGGTTATAACACTTAAACAAACAAAATTTGTTAATCAAAATAAAATCTCTAAAATTTACTATAAGCACACTAACCTCCCTGAGGATAATACTCTAAATGCTCACCCATGCTATTGTGTAAGAAGCAAATTAACTTGCAATGCTATCAACCCGACTAGCAACTCTGATACAAAAGTTAAATACTTTCAACATTAATGTTGTTCAATCATTAAGTTGTGAGAATTATGGAGGAAACTATGTGAGCACTTATTTCCTAGTCATTTGTTCTCTTGAGAAAGCTTCACTAAATAAGCCAATATCTTATGAATCTAGTAGATGGGTCCTACTTTCCTTGCACAAATTAACTCATACTCAAATACATAATCCTTATTGGAGGAACCATCCTAGGCAAACTTGTAACAACCCTAGGTTGTTATTCTAGCTAAAACTAGATTAATTTAGCTAAACCAATGTTTGATTTTGATTCCATTGGATTCAATGGGTCATTTAAACCTAAACCTAGAAGTTTGAAATCAATCGGAGCTAAATTGGAAAATTTGGTATTTTTGGCTATTTTTAAGCCCTAAAAAAAATACCTAAATTATTTTGATCTCCAAATTGAAATTTGATTTCATTTTTAAATTCATCACATCCAAATTAGCTAAGGGTGAATTTTTGGGAACTTTTGGAGCTAGTTTGGTCCTAAATTGAATTTGGGAAATTTTAGAATAATTAAGAATTAATTAAATAGTTTTAATTAATTAAAATTAAATTTTATTTAATTTTTAATTCTGTGGGATTTGCTGTCGGGACCGCGGCAGATCCGCTGCAGGTCCCGACAGCGGCGCACAGTTTCGAGCCAATGGGATCTCTAGCACGTATCTCAGCGCAGGATCCAAGGGCTCGCGTCGCTCCGCCCCGTGATCGAATCTCAGTCACGCGATCGGCATATTAAATCTAACGTCCAGGATTTAATCCGCGTGGCTGTTACTTAAGATCTCCATCAGGTCGTCCAAACGCAACGGATTCGCAGATCAGACGGCTCTGAGACCCCGGTCACTGTGGATCTTCGTCTCCAGAGGATCCCGTCCCGACAGAAGGAAATTCGCCGTATCAAGCCACGTTGGACATGTCTGCCATCTTCCCGCCATGTCAGCTAGATCGTTGGGGTCCTTCCCGTAATGGCCAAACCTAGGGAGCTGGGTAGTGTGGCCGAGCTAGTCCAATTAAAGGAGTCTGAATGAACTCCTAGGCCCGAGCCTAATTCTCGAACCTCAACTATGGTTCCACCCCCCAGAGCCCCCTCGACCTATAAGTAACCATCCCCCAGTCCAGTGAGCTCGTTTGCTCACTGAAACCCTCTGGAGTTCTCCCCTCCTTCTCTGCTGGTGCCCATTGTAACTGCCGCAGTTCCAGAAGATTTTCAGTGCTTATGACCGCTGATAGTGGGTGTGCGTCTGATGTTCAGACCCCCAGCTTGTTCCTGCGATCACTTGGAGCCCCAGGGCAGTCTGCATTGTCTTCGTCGTGGTAAACCAAGGTACAGCTTACTTCCTTTTCTCTGTCAAGCTGGATTCAGCTCTTTTCGCCTCTTCGCAAGCCTAGATGCTGAGTAGGACCTTACCTTAGCTCCTCCGCGGTCGATCGAGTTGGAAAGCGTGGTCTGGCAGTGACCCAGACGACGAATTTGTCGTCTGTATGCACCGCCAGACGAAAATCTGGTTCACCAAATTCGATGTTTCCAGTTGGAGTTAATTGTCTAGCTAGTACTAGGATCGTCTGGGCCATAATTGTGAGCTGGTGTTGAGTGTTGAACTCGACCAGATCAATCGATTCGACTGGAACCGATCAATCCAGTCGCGAGCCTGAACGGTCGAAAATGCCTAGTAGCACCCTGATGATCCAGACCACCCCAGAGCTCCTTGTTTCGCCCTATCCCTTCCTCATCTATCCCTGAACGTGCAAGGATCGGGATCGTGGCAACTCGTGGACTCAGTGAGGAGAATTATCTCCTCACAGGTGCGCCAACTGGAGGATCTCGGCCGAGTAGGCATCCAGCAATCTAGAGCTTCCCAGTTAGGGCTTCTTAGTTTAATCGACACGTCTGAGGTCAGGGAACGTGTAGCCATCGGAATCAAGGCATGGCGTGACCGGAGTGCTGAGAATTTGGCGATGGAAGTCGGCTCTAGGGTTCGGGCAGCGGGAGCGAGCGAGAGGAAGAAGACGGCGATTTTGGGCCAGGTCGACCCCCGACCCGCGCGTTTTGATTTTGGGCCGACAGTAATTAATTTCATTTCTGGATTTAATTTCCTTAAGGAAATTAAAACAGAAAATAAACCCTATGATTCTGATTTAAATAAAAATACAGAACGAATTAATAAAATAACTTTAGCTACACAGATCCATATGGTATAATCAAATATACCATTTGAATCAGAGAAATTCAAGGAATTTGAATATAAAATAAAATCTTAAATCCAATGATTCAAAAATATTGGCCAAACTTTCTCTGTTCTTAAATAAATCATATAAAATCATATAATTATCAAATTTATAAAATTAAGGGCTCTGATTGCTCCTTGTACCCTAAGGAACAATTCCAGACCCTTAAAATTAATTTTGGATAATTAATTTTCTTAATCACTCCTCAATCACCCTAATCAAGGATTAGTGAACCAAACCCTAATTAAGCCTCTGATTTAGGTGGGGATGGTTCCTAATATCAAATTAGACCTAGTATAACCTAAGTGTAAGGTTGGATTGCCCTAAAGTGCCTTAATTTCACTAATCACCCTAAGTGGCTTGATTAAGTGATTAGTGCTAATTAAGATCATTTAGGTCATCAAAACCTAAGTTAAGGGTGTTTCCCACTTCATTAAGTAATATGAAACATATTAGAACAGACTAGAG
Source organism: Gastrodia elata (assembly GCA_016760335.1). Classification (NCBI taxonomy): domain Eukaryota; kingdom Viridiplantae; phylum Streptophyta; class Magnoliopsida; order Asparagales; family Orchidaceae; genus Gastrodia; species Gastrodia elata. Next base: position 42,598,707 of record CM028677.1, read on the forward strand.
CAAATTTGGTTAGTCAAACCCTAAAATCCCAATTTTAGCCTTAAAAGGGGCACTTTGGTCATTTTGACCAAAATGTGATTTATTGTTCTTTAAAAGATTGAAATTTCAGTAAACCACTATAAAGTAGATTGAGAGGTTCTCTGAAATCATAGAACAATAATAATGTTATTCATTAATCCATGAGATCTTCATTAAATATTTAATTAAGATACTTAAATCTTAAGCATTCTTATAAAGATCATATGGCATTAAACTTTAAATCTAATAATTGAAATGGTCAATTATCTCATTAATAAGTTCAGCTAAGATAATATGAGAATTAAGTGTTAAAAGAAAAGAAATTGGAAATGTCTAAGTAAAATTCTTAGCTTAAGATCTAAACTGATCAAAACTCAGATCCTTAGATCTTAAGTAACCTAAGAAGGACAAAATGGGTTTAATGTTAATCTAATACTTGGAATCATCAATTCTAACCTTAATAAGCTCCTTATAGTTAATTATGAAATTAGATTCTAAATAAAATCACAAATGGAAACTCTCAAGTCAAAACTCTAATTAGAAGTCTAAAGTGATCAAACTTCAGACCCTTAGATCTTAGATCTTAGACTCATATCTTCAATTTGAATCAAACTACCTCCAATTGAAATTCTTTAATGATTGATTGTTTAATCTTTTGAAACCTTCCATGTGGGTATAGGATGATTCAATCAATAAGGTAATTAAATTATCTTAAAGACTGAATATAGATCTTAGATTCTCAAGTTCTTAGTTGATTATTTTATCTTATAATCAGTAGAATAGCCTTTCACTAATATCTTAGTTCTTGAATCTTTCAACTTATAGGATTCTTTACCTTCAAATTGGGTAATAAGTGAGAAACCTATATCATATTTAGAATATCACCTATGATTTGGGATTTGAACTCAACATAGGGTTTAAGTTCTAAATTCTTAAATCTTGATTTATTTAATCAAGATTTGGGTAAGAGAGTAAAATATTCACAAAGTTAGGTCGTTGATTTGCTTACTTAAACTATATAGTCGTCACATGATTTTGGATTAGAACTTGTTAAGTTCTAATATTTAACTTTAAGGACCTAAATCTGAGATTCTACTCGATAGCTGGATATTGGAGATCCTAAGCTTGTACATTCTCAGAGTAGTTAGATTTGGTAATTAGATAATAACAGATATCACATAAGTCTAGATTGAGTCTCTTGCTTACTTTGACTAGATTGCGTTGCATACCTTGGATCTTGAGCCTTATTCCTTGTGCATAATAGGAAAAACTTAGGATATGGATGATACATCCTAAGCTAGTATTGAAATTGCATATCATTCAGTTTTGTTTTATTTGCAGTTAGTAGAATATATCATAGCTTAGTCTGCCTCTTCAGTAGTAGTATTGTATAGACTGGACTCAGACCTAGCATATTTGGATGGCTGGGCTGGGGATTGATTGATGGATATTGGAGGCCCTGTATGGCCTATTGAATGGTATGGCAGTACTATATACTAGGCTTATTGCTACCTTAGCTGGATTGTTGTGTATTATTTTATTTTGCTTTGCCACATGCTTCAGTAGCCTTATTTTCAGTATTTACTCGCTTTGCCACATGCCTTAGTGGCCTTATATTTCATATATTGCTTTGCTATTGCCACATGTCTCAGTGGCCTTTCTTTTTCATATTAATCTGCATGTTGTATGTAAACTTTATGGCTTAGATATATGTATAAATGGCATGTTTAGGATGCTAGAATTTTTATGATGTTCAGTACTTGTGTTCGTTTATACTCAGCATATTTTACTTCGATCATAATCATGTTAGGAGTACATTTATTCAGTAGTTGCAATTATTTTTACTTTTAGCCTCGCCTTACTTATTTAGTGTTTTGTATGTTACATCACATACCTGTTGCTTGCTATAAATGGAGGGTTTATAGTATTCCATTTCTTTCATAGCTTGTTGTACCTTTACTGCTTGCATGTGTAGTTAAATTAAAATGTGATATCTTTAAATGTCCAGTTCATTAAAATAGCCTAAAATGTACTTAGACAATTGTCTAACTGTAACATTTTTATTTTATTGGCTGGGGCCCTGGCATTTGTGATACCAACAAATGTCAGATTCGGACGTGTTCATGGGCAGTATCGCAGAGGAGGAGCCAGTTCAGGAGCAGGACCTTCCAGCTGCTGTTTAGATAGTTTTGCATTATTTATTTCAGTGAGAATGAGAGTCTTTCATTTTTTAGTTATTCATTTCAGTTTGTAATAATTAACTTTCTGGATGTACTCTACTTCTGCATTGTGATGAGTGACTTTATTATATTTTCTCTTCCCCACTATGTATGCTTGTGGATGTTACTCTATGTTGTGCTGCTTCTGCCACTTTGATATTTATATTGATGAACGTTATAATACTTGGTGACAAGCCCTTGACTTAAGGCAGGTTGGGTCCGTCTAACTTTACTTATGTTAGGGATTTGCCACAGTTGGAGCACCGTACTTCCTTATTACCAGTACGGGAGCCCCACAGTTGGTATCAGAGAACACCATAAGGTGTCAGAATAGGATTTATGGTTCCTTTCTACTTAATGGATCGTTCTTCTGAAATACACGCATCAATATAAGTGACATCCATAACATAGTAGCGTCAATAACTCTATGCAAAATGAAAGAGGAGAATACTACCATCCTAATAAATTTATTCGTTTAGAGTCTAACACAAATATAGTAAAATTCTACCCCCAGAGTAAGATGGGATCTGAAGAGTCCGATATAGACTACTGTCAGCGTATCTTCAGGAGTGCTTGGAGCTGTAGCTTCAAATGAAGGCAGGAAAGCAACTGGCAAATCGAAGGAGTTTCATCAAGAGGAATTTTGGTCCTGGAGAAGCTTCTGCGACAAGTTGTATATCGAGGGCTCAATTTTCCCGTATATGTGCAAGAATGGCTGAGCCGAGTGGAGTCCCTTTTGGAACACATAGAGTGTCCCGAGTCACTTTATGTATATATTATGACTGACCTGATGGTGGACTACACCGGAGTGTGGTGGTACGAGACTATGGCAAAGCTCGAGAAGAGGCGTAATAGGAAGCGTCAGGAAGTTACCTTTGATGATTTCTGTGTAGCCTTTAGAGCAGAGTACATTGATAAAGCTTAAATGATAGTTAGGTTAAATGTTATTTCAATTGCAATCAACTTCATTTGATTTACAGTTTGGCATTATAATTTCTAAATTTTATGATTAATGAAAAAAATTTGATTTCCCTTCCTTAGAGTAAATTCTGAATTTGTTTTGTTCTTAATTAAATTAGAATGGATTCTGGATCACCACCCACCGTTACTCCGATCAAAAACACTGTAGCCTCCAGTAGTTCTAGCGATGAGGTGGCTCACCTGCGAGCCATGGTGGAAACTCTCTTAGAAAACCAAGCTCAGCAGGCACTGGTCATGCAGAAATTATTGAATGATCGTGTAACTCCAGTAACTGTCGCTGCTTCGATAGTCCATGCTCCACAAGTTGCTTCGTCATCACACTATACAGCAGATAATCTCCTCCATAATTTTCTGAGGTTAAGACCTCCAACCTTTGGTGGGAACTTGTCCCTGATGGATACAGCCGATTGGATGAAGGCCGTGGAAAAGGATTTAATTAGTCTGAAAATTCCGAACTCCGAAGCCGTCCATCTCACCACCCATCTGTTCCACGCCGAGGCAGAATATTGGTGGGAAGAAGTCAGGAACACCCAGTTCGTCGATTATGAACTAGACGACATTCCTTGGGATGCATTTGTTGAAGCCTTTAAGACTGAGTTCATCCCCCCGTCCGCACAAAACATGATCACAGATACAATCATGAGGTTGACTCAAGGAAGTCGCTCAGTGGCGAAATACAAAAGAGAGTTCCGTAGATTAATTCATTTCGCACCAGAAGTCATCCATTCTGAGTCAGCAAAGTGCCACCGCTTCCTTTGTGGACTCAGAAGTTCATTGAAGAATCAAATAGTGCCGCTTTGTCTAACTAGTTTCTTCAAACTAGTGGAAACGGTAAGGTGATTGAGCATCACCAATCCGAAGAAGATCATAAATGGAAAGTACAAACCACTCTGAACCAGTGAGGAAATTTCAAGAGACACGGGTCCAACCCCGCAAAAGTGTATCAGCTGGAAGCAGCACCTACTACCGATCAAGCTCAAAGTTGTACTAAACCACACCCGTATGGCAAGTGTTACCACTTTGGCCAGAAATGTTTTAATTGTGGGCGCACAGGCCATCGGTTCTATCAGTGCGACCACACGGAAACAATAGACGATGTTCAAATGAAGCCGTATCATAAGAAGCAGGTGTTCCGAGCAACTCCAATGAATCGGAGGGAACCAAATCTGGCCATAATGCCAGCCCTTGTTTCTGAAGTGGCTCACACAAAGCCACTAGCTCCCAATTCCCAAAATTTCTAACGACGACAGACTAACAATCGTCCTGCTGGACCTTCCTGAGTAGATGCTTTAACTCCTATGGAAGCCGCGGAAGATAACAACGTGGTTTTAGGTACACACTCTTAAACTTTTCCTGTACATTGCCTTTCTGTATTTTAAATCTTTTCAAATTGTTAATGCGAAACTATGTAAATTTAGGCACACTTTATTTCAATAACCAGCCTTGTAACGTATTGTTCGATATGGGTGCCAGTCACTCATTCATCTCAGAATAATTTGCTAATAATCTTAAACTTCACGCATGCAACCTAGCACAAAAATTAAGTGTTGAACTTCCATCAGGAATCCAACTAAGTGCTCATAAATTTTGCAATATCAAGGTCCCGATAAACGATCAAGAATTTCAGGCTAAGCTAATCATCCTACTGATAGCTAACTTTGACATCATCTTTGGGATGAATTGGCTCAGTGACAATAATGCTGTGATAAACTGCCATAAAAAGAGAGTCACTCTCCATTCTCAGGGTAAGCCTGAAACATTTGTGGGAAAAACTAGCACGCAGTTATCTTTAATAAATGCCATTCCGAACAGTTGATTGTCAAAGGTTGTAGTGCCTACTTAGTCACCATGATGGGCGAAACAAAAGAAAATATCTCCCTTGCTGATTGTAAGATAGTCAAAGAGTTCGCCGATGTATTTCCAGAGGATTTTCCTGGTGTACATCCTTTCAGAGAAGTGGAATTCTCTATTGAATTGATTCCCGGTACACAGCCAATATCCAAAGCACCTTATAGAATGGCACCTAAGGAGCTGCAGGAACTCAACGAGCAGTTGCAAGGGCTCCTGAATAAAGGTTTCATTAGGCCAAGCATGTCTCCTTGGGGAGCGCCAGTATTATTTATGAAAAAGAAGGATGGATCTATGCGTATGTGTATAGATTATTGTGAACTGAACAAGGTCGCCATAAAGAACAAATACCCACTGCCTAGAATCGATGATTTGTTCGACCAATTAGCCGGAGCCATGATATTTTCCAAGGTCGATTTAAGGTCTGGATACCACCAGCTACGAGTAAGGGAAGATGATGTAGGGAAGACTGTGTTCCGTACTCGTTATGGACACTTCGAATTTTTGGTGATGTCATTCGGACTCACCAATGCACCATCGATATTTATGGACTTAATGCAGCGCGTGCTAAAGCCATATCTGGACAAGTTTGTAATCGTCTTCATTGACGATTTCCTCATTTACTCCAAAACTCTGAGAGACCATGAAGAACATCTGAGGTTAGTGTTGGAAACCTTGCGTGAGCATCAACTTTATGCCAAGTTCTCCAAGTGCGAGTTCTGGCTTAACTCCATTGCATTTTTGGGACACGTGGTCGATGCTCAGGGCATTCGAGTAGATCAGAGTAAAGTAAAAGCTATCCAGGATTGGTTCAACCTAAGTCTGTTACCGATATTAGAAGTTTCCTGGGATTAGCAGGATATTACAAAAAATTTGTTAAGGGCTTTTCCCAAATTGCTTCTCTGTTGACTAAGTTGACCCAAAAAGCCGTTCCGTTCATTTGGAGTCTAGAATGTGAAAGAGCATGCCAAACTCTAAAGTATGCACTTTCTACCGCTCCAGTTCTAGTTCTACCAAAAGAAGGTTTGAACTATCAGGTTTATACCGATGACTCAGGAATCGGTCTAGGTTGTGTTTTAATGCAAGAGGGTAAGGTAATTGCATACGCCTCTCGTCAACAAAAACCCCACGAGCGAAATTATCCAGTTCATGATCTTGAACTTGTAGCCGTAATATTTGCCTTGAAAATATGGCGTCACTACCTGTACGGTGTGCAATGTTCAATTTTCACCGACCATCAGAGTTTGAAGTACATCTTCACCCAGAGAGAATTGAATTGCCGCCAGAGAAGATGGTTAGAGATCATTAGCGATTATGATCTCAGCATCCATTATCATCCGGGGAAGGCTAATGTAGTGGCCGATGCTCTTAGTCGTCGTGCTACTCTAACCTCTATGATTGCCGCCAGTTTCTTAGAACTTGAATTTTGTAAGCTCGAGATTTCTCCAATTAATGGTGATATGCTGAGTTCTCTATTAGCAAATATTAATGTGGAACCCACTTTCCACCGAGATGTCTCCATCTCGCAAACCAAAGATGATGAGTATATGAAATTTAAAGCAGATATCGAAGGTGGTCATCGTTAGGATTTACAATTGCAGAATGGTGTAGTTTATCAAGGTAATCGATTGTGGATTCCAAAGTCCATGCATCAAGAGGTTTTAGTCGAAGGCCATAATTCTGGGTATCATATTCACCCAGGCAGTACTAAGATGTACCAAGATTTGAGGCAGTCGTTTTGGTGGCCAGGTATGAAGAAAGATGTAGCTGACTTTGTGGCCAAATGTCATGCCTGTAATTTAGTAAAGGCCGAACACCAAAGACCTGGTGGTCTCTTGCATCCACTAGATATTCCTGAATGGAAATGGTTTGACATATCCATGAACTTCATCATGGGATTGCCTCATGCCAAATCTGGTGCCGACGCAATCTGGGTTATTGTTGATCGACTAACTAAATCAGCACATTTCCTTCCTATCCGTCAAACTGATTCAATAGAGAAGTTAGCAAAACTCTACATCAAGGAGATTGTCAGATTGCATGGGATTCCAAAGTCAATTGTATCCGATAGAGACAGCAGATTTACTTCCAAGTTTTGGCAAGCTGTGCATCAAGACCTGGGTACGACTCTAGCCATGAGTACAGCTTTTCATCCTCAAATGGATGGTCAGACTGAAAGAGTAAATCAAGTTCTGAAAGATTTGCTTATGCTCTATATTCTTGATTTTGCTGGTTCCTGGGAAGATCACATCCTGTTAGTAGAATTTGCTTACAATAACAGCTTTCAAGCAAGTATTAAGATGGACCCATTATAAAGCTTTATATGGTAGAAAATGCAGTACTCCACTAGCCTAGTTGGAAATAAGAAGTGTTCAACTGTTTGGTTCAGAATTGGTAGAAGAAACCAGCAGTAAGATCAAGTTAATTCAGTAGAGAATTCGTTCAGCTCAAGATCGTCAGAGTAAGTATCATGACTCTCACCACCATCTCTTAGAATTCAATATGGGAGATTATGCTTATCTGAAGGTTAGCCCAATGAAGGGTGTTTTTAGATTTGGTGTAGCTGGGAAACTCAGTCCCCGCTATGTTGGACCTTTCAAAATTTTGGCCAAGGTAGGGTCATCTGCCTATCGGCTAAGCCTATTTGATGGCTTTGCAGCTGTTCACAATGTATTTCATGTATTATCCTTGAGAAGATGTCTTCTGGACCCTTCTCATCTCGTTCAACTTCCAACAGTAGAAATTCAGCCTGATCTTTCGTATGCCGAAGAACCTATTAGAATTTTAGCTCGTGATCAGAAACAACTGAGGAACCGTTCCATTCCTATGGTCAAAATTCAGTGGAAGAACCGATCGTTGGAAGAATCTACTTGGGAAAAAGTTGTGGATATGTTCAATAAATATCCCTAACTCTTTGCAAACTCAAGTACTATTCATTTCTCTTCTTCTAGTTATATCTAAGCTCGTATTATCGCAATAGAATATTTCTTCACTTAGGTAATGTCGAGGACGACATCATTCTTAAGTGGGGGAGTCTGTAACAACCCTTACACTAGCTAAAACTAGATTAATTTAGCTAAACCAAAATTTGATTTTGATTATATTGGATTCAATGGGTCATTTAAACCTAAACATAGAAATTTGAAATCAATCGGAGCAAAATTGGAAAATTTGGTATTTTTGGCTATTTTTAAGCCCTAAAAAAAATACCTAAATTATTTTGATCTCCAAATTAAAATTTGATTTCATTTTTGAATTCCTCACACACAAATTAACTAAGGGTGAATTTTTGGGAATTTTTGGAGCTAGTTTTGTCCTAAATTGAATTTGGGAAATTTTAGAATAATTAAGAATTAATTAAATAGTTTTAATTAATTAAAATTAAATTTTATTTAATTTTTAATTCTGTGGGATTTGCTGTCGGGACCGCGGCAGATCCGCTGCGGGTCCCGACAGCGGTGCACGGTTTCGAGCCAATGGGATCTCTAGCACGTATCTCAGCGCAGGATCCAAGGGCTCGCGTCGCTCCGCCCCGTGATCGAATCTCAGTCACGCGATTGGCATATTAAATCTAACGTCCAGGATTTAATCCGCGCGGTCGTTACTTAAGATCTCCATCAGGCCGTCCAAACGCAATGGATTCGCAGATCAGACGGCTCTGAGACCCCGGTCACTGTGGATCTTCGTCTCCAAAGGATCCTGACCCGACAGAAGGAAATTCGCCGTATGGGTCCTTCCCGTAGTGGCCAATCCTAGGGAGCTGGGTAGTGTGGCCGAGCTAGTCCAATTAAAGGAGTCTGAATGAACTCCTCGGCCCGAGCCTAATTCTCGAGCCTCAGTTATGGTTCCACCCCCTAGAGCCCCCTCGACCTATAAGTAACCGTCCCCCAGCCCAGTGAGCTCGTTTGCTCACTAAAACCCTCTGGAGTTCTCCCCTCCTTCTCTGCTGGTGCCCATTGGAACTGCCACCGTTCCAGGAGATTTTTAGTGCTTAGGACCATTGATAGTGGGTGTGCGTCTGACGTTCAGACCCCCAGCTTGTTCCTGCGATCACTTGGAGCCCCAGGGTAGTCTGCATTGTCTTCGTCGCGGCAAACCAAGGTACAGCTTACTTCCTTTTCTCTGTCAAGCTGGATTCATCTCTTTTCGCCTCTTTGCAAACCTAGATGCTGAGTAGGACCTTACCTTAGCTCCTCCGTGATCGATCGAGTCGGAAAGCGTGGTCTGGCAGTGACCCAGACGACGAATTTGTCGTCTGTATGCACTGCCAGACGAAATTCTGGTTCGCCAAATTCGGCGTTTCCAGTTGGAGTTAATTATCTATCTAGTACTAGGATCGTCTGGGCCATAATTGTGAGCTGGTATCGAGGGTTGAACTCGACCAGATCGATCGATTCGACTGGAATCGATCAATCCAATCGCGAGCCTTAATGGCCGAAAATGCCTAGTAGCACCCCGGCGATCCAGACCACCCCAGAGCTCCTCGTTTCACCCTATCGCTTCCTCGTCGATCCCTGAACATGCAAGGATCGGGATCGTGGCAACTCGTGGACTCAGTGAGGAGAATTATCTCCTCACAGGTGCGCCAACTGGAGAATCTCAGCCGAGTAGGCATCCAGCGATCCAGAGCTTCCCAGTTAGTGCTTCTTAGTTTAATCGACGCGTCTGAGGTCAGGGAACGTGTAGCCGTCGGAATCAAGGCATGGCGTGACCAGAGTGCGGAGAATTTGGCGATGGAAGTCGGCTCTAGGGTTCGGGCAGCGGGGGCGAGCGAGAGGAAGAAGACGACGATTTTGGGCCGGGTCAACCCCCGACCTGCGCGTTTTGATTTTGGGCCGACAGTAATTAATTTCATTTCTGGATTTAATTTCCTTAAGGAAATTAAAACACAAAATAAACCCTATGATTCTGATTTAAATAAAAATACAGAATAAATTAATTAAATAACTTTAGCTACACAGATCCATATGGTATGATCCAATATACCATTTGAATCAGAAAAATTCAAGGAATATGAATATAAAATAAAATCTCAGATCCAATGATTTAAAAATATTGGCCAAACCTTCTATGTTCTTAAATAAATTATATAAAATAATATAACTATCCAATTTATAAAATTAAGGGCTCTGATTGCTCCTTGTACCCTAAGGAACAATTCCAGACCCTTAAAATTAATTTTGGATAATTAATTTTCTTAATCACCCTACTAATTAAGCCTCTGATTTGGGTGGGGATGGTTCCTAATATCAAATTAGACCTAGTATAACCTAAGTGTAAGGTTGGATTGCCCTAAAGTGCCTTAATTTCACTAATCATTCTAAGTGGCTTAATTAAGTGATTAGTGCTAATTAAGATCATTTAGGTCATCAAAACCTAAGTTAAGGGTGTTTCCCACTTCATTAAGTAATATGAAACACATTAGAATAGACTAGAGCAAATTTGGTTAGTCAAATCCTAAAATTCCAATTTTAGCCTTAAGAAGGGCACTTTGGTCATTTTCACCAAAATGTGATTTACTGTTCTTTAAAAGATTCAAATTTCAATAAACCACTATAAAGTAGATTGAGAGGTTCTCTAAAATCATAGAACAATAATAATGTTATTCATTAATCCATGAGATCTTCATTAAATCTTTAATTAAGATACTTAAATCTTAAGCATTCTTATAAAGATCATATGGCATTAAACTTTAAATCTAATAATTGAAATGGTCATTTATCTCATTAATAAGTTCAGCTAAGATAATATGAGAATTAAGTGTTAAAAGAAAAGAAATTGGAAATGTCTAAGTAAAATTCTTAGCTTAAGATCTAAACTGATCAAAACTCAGATCCTTAGATCTTAAGTAACCTAAGAAGGACAAAATGGGTTTAATGTTAATCTAATACTTGGAATCGTCAATTCTAACCTTAATAAGCTCCTTATAGTTAATTATGAAATTAGATTCTAAAGAATATCACAAATGGAAACTCTCAAGTCAAAACTCTAATTAGAAGTCTAAAGTGATCAAACTTCAGATCCTTAGATCTTAGATCTTAGACTCAGATCTTCAATTTGAATCAAACCACCTCCAATTGAAATTCTTTAATGATTGATTGTTTAATCTTTTGAAACCTTCCATGTGGGTATAGGATGATTCAATCAATAAGGTAATGAAATTATCTTAAAGATTGAATATAGATCTTAGATTCTCAAGTTCTTAGTTGATTATTTTATCTTATAATCAGTAGAATAGCCTTTCACTGAGATCTTAGTTCCTGAATCTTTCAACTTATAGGATTTTTTACCTTCAAATTGGGTAATAAGTAAGAAACCTAGATCATATTTAAAATATCACCTAGGATTTGGGATTTGAACTCAACATAAGGTTTAAGTTCTAAATTCTTAAATCTTGATTTATTTAATCAAGATTTGGGTAAGAGAGTAAAATATTCACAAAGTTAGGTCGTTGATTTGCTTACTTAAACTATATAGTCGTCGCATGATTTTGGATTAGAACTTGTTAAGTTCTAATATTTAACTTTAAGGACCTAAATCTGAGATTCTACTCGATAGCTGGATATTGGAGATCCTAAGCTTGTACATTTTCAGAGTAGTTAGATTTGGTAATTAGATAACAACAGATATCACATAACTTTAGATTGAGTCTCTTGCTTACTTTGACTAGATTGCGTTGCATACCTTAGATCTTGAGCCTTATTCCTTGTGCATAATAGGAAAAACTTAGGATATGGATGATACATCCTAAGCTAGTATTGAAACTACATATCATTCAATTTTGTTTTGTTTGCAGTTAGTAGAATATATCCTAGCTTAGTCTACCTCTTCAGTAGTAGTATTATATAGACTGGACTCAGACCTAGCATATTTGGATGGCTAGGCTGGGGATTGATTGATGGATATTGGAGGCCCTGTATGGCCTATTGACTGGTATGTCAGTACTATGTCCTAGGCTTATTGCTACCTTAGCTGAATTGTTCAGTATTATTTTATTTTTGCTTTGCCACATGCTTCAGTGGCCTTATTTTCAGTATTTACTCGCTTTGCCACATGCCTCAGTGGCCTTATATTTCATATATTGCTTTGCTTTTGCCACATGTCTCAGTGGCCTTTCTTTTTCATATTAATCTGCACGTTGTATGTAAACTTTATGGCTTAGATATATGTATAAATGGCATGTTTAGGATGCTAGAATTTTTATCATGTTCAATACTTGTGTTCGTTTATACTCAGCATGTTTTACTTCGATCATAATCATGTTAGGAGTACATTTATTCAGTAGTTGCAATTATTTTTGCTTTTAGCCTCGCCTTGCTTATTTAGTGTTTTGTATGTTACATCACATACCTGTTGCTTGCTATAAATTGAGGGTTTATAGTATTCCATTTCTTTCATAGCTTGTTACACCTTTACTGCTTGCATGTGTAGTTAAATTAAAATGTGATATCTTTAAATATTCAGTTCATTAAAATAGCCTAAAATGTACTTAGATAATTGTCTAACTGTAACCTTTTTATTTTGTTGGCTGGGGCCCTGGCATTTGTGATACCGACAAATGTCAGATTCGGACGTGTTCGTGGGTAATGTCGCAGAGGAGCCAGTTCAGGAGCAGGACCTTCCAGCTACTGTTTAGATAGTTTTGCATTGTTTATTTCAGTGAGGATGAGAGTCTTTCATTTTTCAGTTATTCATTCCAGTTTGTAATAATTAACTTTCTGGATGTACTCTACTTCTGCATTGTGATGAGTTACTTTATTGTATTTTCTCTTCCCTACTATGTATGCTTGTGGATGTTACTCTATGTTGTACTACTTTCGCCACTTTGATATTTATATTGATGAACGTTATAATACTTGGTGACAAGCCCTTGACTTAAGGCAGGTTGGGTCCGCCTAACTTTACTTAAGTTAGGGATTTTCCACTGTTGGAGCACCGTACTTCCTTATTACCAGTACGGGGGCCCCACAAAACCAAGCTCCAATTGCTCAATCAGCCAATAAGCAGCAAAAAACTCAGCCACCATTCTTGCTTGGATTCAATGGACAAAATAACTCACATATAATAAGACAAAATATGTAAAATGATAAGCATTATGAAGGAGAGGTGTCACTAAGAAAATACTTGGCACATCAGACAATCACTAGAGCCAAATTCATGAATAAAATTGATATACTTCTCTTAACCACCTAAGAATAAGGTAAAATAGGTGGCCATTAAATAACATTAAGATGAAGATTGATCAATTATCTCAAAAAATTTAACTAATACAACATGGTGCTTACTTAGTAGCAATGAAGTTAACCTGAAAGAACATGTCAAAGTATTGATGTTAAGAAATGGAATGGAGCTCTGCTCATGTATCCCTACACCCCTATGAGAATCAAAAGAACACTCAAGTAATAAAGATAAAGTTGAATAAGTGGTCACTAAATCTAAACTACTTTTGGACACTGCACCACCCTATCAACAACTTGTTTCATTCCCACAAGACTATATAAGCAAAAGTTGAATCAATAATTTTTAAGTTCTTGAAAAATTTTTAAGACGCTTCATATCAATATTCTATTTGATGATACCCTCAAATAAATGTAGAGCTATGTGAATTTTATGTACGTGACTCTCTAAAAATGGTGTTTGGAAGAAAATGAGACTTGTAACACTCACATTAGAGTATAGCACCATCCTTCAAGTAATTTTATTAATGAAATAAAAATATTCTGGTAGTTTGATTATCCTATGCACCATTGGACAATTACACATTGTTAAGGTCCTTTGTGACTAGGAGCATCATTGAATTTGATGCCACTTTACCTTTATACTAAGTTATTAATTATTGATGAGCTATGCATTTATACTAAAATCACCCAATTTCATTGTGTTATTTCATATTATAATAAACTATTTTTAATACATTTTTTGTATGTTTTGCTTCCCTTTTGATTCAATAGGAATTCAAAGAGTTTTAATGGTTCTTACCACATAAAATATTGAAGATATCAGTCAGACGCTCATGTGAGTTGAAGCACCTTAATACAACACCTGAGCAGCCTTGGTAGAACTATGCACACTAAGCGTGCCCAAAAGCTGAAGAGATAAAAGCATAGGTGCTCACTCTGAGTGACTAGACACTAAAGAAATTTGCATGGAATTAGGGTGCGTACTTAGCTACCCAATGAATTTCTAAATTTGAAACGACCTATTCCAAGGAAAAGAGGTGACTCTTGGCTTCCTTTGATTAGTGCTAAGGAAGTATGGGGAGGATGAATTTATGGATAAAAATAGGGTTCCTAAGAGAGAAATTTCAACTATCACAAGGAGGAAAATTCTAAAGCTACCATTAGAGGTGATTAATCTATAAATTATATCTAAATTAAAAGAAAATTTTATTTATTTCTGTTCTTAAACTGCTCCCTTAATCAAATTTTGTCTATCTTTTCAGGAAAATGGCCTATCCAAAGAATTCTGAGCAATTGGTGCAATTTCCCATTTTTTCCCAAAGGAAACCGCTGCCGCGCGCTGCAGCGGGCCATCTTGCAAAAACGGGCGCGATCGCACGCTGCAGCGGGTTATCTTGCGAGCCGCGGGAGCGATCGCGCGCTACAGCAGTTCAAGTTGCGAACCGCTGGCGCGATCGTGCGCTGCAGCGGTTCAAGTTTGCGAACCGCAAGCGCGACCGCGCGCTGCAGCGGTTCTATTTGCAAATACTACTGGCGCTACCGCGCGCTGCAGCAGAGCATTTTGCAAAATGCTGCCACTCCAGCGCGCTGCAGCGGTGCGATTTGCAAAATGCTAGCGCCACAGCGCGCTCCAGCAGGTCACTTTGCAAAAAATGGACGCGGGTCACGCGCTGCAACGGGTCACTTTGCGAAAAAATGGACGCGGTCGCGCGCTGCAGCGAGTCACTTTGCAGAAATTGCCTGCACCATTGCACGCCGCAGCACGCCGCAATTTTCTCTGGCAGAAGCATTTAATGCGGCTGGGACAAAACTCCCAACCAACATCTTGTCTTCAGCCATCATTCCCTCTTCAGCTGCTATGTTTTTTAAATAGAAAAGAGGCTTATGAGGTGATGTAATGGTTAAAACAAATGAAATAATTGATCACCTCATCCAACAAGTGGGTTTTGCCATCATTGCTCAGATTTTTAAAGGATTGTGCTAGTTTTGGATGTGGAGATTGAAGATGTAGCCCTCATCTATAAATATCACTTATCTTGACTAGAAGAGGGTTCCAATTTGCTCACTTCATTAAGTAAAGGAAGAGGGGTTGCATAGTGGAAGAGAGGAACTCCCCAAGGGTGGAAGAGCTCATTTTGCCAAGGAGAATGAGAAGAAAGGCAGCACTAGCGACCTAAGAGAGAAACCTCAAGCAAGGAGAAGAAGAGTCCGAAGAACTTCCAAGGAACGTTCCTAGTATCTTCTAAACCCTTATTTTGTAATTTCTTTTCTTAGTTGATCATGAAAATATCTTTATCCATATATGTGTTCTTTTCATCACCTTTGTAATAGAGAGTTAAATCTCCCTTGGGGAAGGTTGGGGTAATCCCATAAGTTTGATAGTTATATTCATTTGTATAAAGTTTTCCTCAAGCATTAATAAAATTTATGAACTAAATGCTTTGCTCAAGAAATGCTTAATATTACTATAGTCTTGATTGTGAATTAAAGGAAAATGGACTAATGAATTCAAGTGCTAAAGTGTCTTGTGCTCCATATCTCACATTGGGTTAGATGCTAGATCTATGAGTGCATGAGAGCTTAGAACTATATGAGAAAGTTTTTGAGCTTAGTGCACCTTAATCTAAGCTCAACTAAAGTGTTGATGCATGTGATGCTACTAATTGAGCCCCTTAGCTCAATATAATTGAGGGAGAGAAAGAAATAGTTGTGTGCTCATGAACGAGGTGACATAGTCATTGAGCCCAATATATTAAATCCCTCATTTCAACTATGTGCGATGCGAGTGACGCTCTTAGTGGAATCAATGCTTATAAGATCTTAAAAACTTAATAATCCTCATCTCCTTGATCAAGAGATAAGATGAAAACTACAAACCTTAACTCTTATAAGAATCTTTGTGCCGAAATAGAACCAAATGTGTAAAATATCATATTTTCCTTCCAAATTTGTTTATTAATATTTAAATAATTTAGACCTCAAATCAAAAATCTGACTTCGCTATTGCGTTCGCCACCCCCAAATTAGCTATGGGTGAAGTTTTGGATGCATTTGGAAGTCGTTGGATTTTTGTCAAATATTTTAATATTATTTAAATACCCCAAAAATTGAGATAATTAAATACTCATCGGATCAAAAATCCGATCGCGCCGTTGCGTTCCTCACCCCTCAATCAGCTAGGGGAAATTTATTGAAAATTTTTGGAATACATTTAATCAGCTAATTTAATAAAAGAAAAATCACTTTAAGATTACTTAAATGATGATATATATATATATATATATATATATATATATATATATGTGTGTGTGTTTATATAAATAAATATATACTTAAAGTGGGGCCCACTCGCATAAATCTCATGGTCTATTTCCCTCTGCTGGACCGAATTGCCGGTCCAGCTTGAACTGGCTCCACACCGGTTCAGGAGGATCCACGGGTCATCCTCCTCAGACCATTAGGGCACGCGTCCTGCGCGCATGGCACGCATCCAACCGTGAGCGAAAAAAGCCCTTCCACTGCTTATAGCCGGAAATTGAATCCATTTCTTCTCCTAAACCTCGACATCATCGCTTACAACTGCTTGGAAGGAGGATTCTTCTGCTAGACTGATTCTTCCTCACCTCCATTAAAACCATTTGGTACTTCACTTCTGTACTAAATCTCTTCTCCATTTTTTATCCAATTGAATCCCGTTATGCGAATTGTTCATTATTGTAATTCAATTTTTGTGGTTGAATTAATATACACGAATGAAATTAGAGTAAATTTGATTCTATCCTAAATGATTGATCGAGGCAACACATATTCACAAGTGTCGATACTTTCAATAATTGTTATGAATTCCATGAATCAAATAGGGATAAATCGATACTAATAAGTGAAGTGAATCAATTCCTAGCTTCAATATCCTTCGTGTTGAGCTAACCTTTGAGATTATGGAATATAGTTTCCGGGCGTTAGAGATAGGATAAGAAGGAGTTTAGGATCTCGATCGAGAGACCGGAGTGTGAGCTCTCGATCAAGTTTGGATTCGAGTCTCGGGAACCCTCGCTCGCCGGGATTATTGATGCCCTAGCATCATCCCTCGCCGCCTGCCGAGAAGACGAAGACCCCGTCTTCATTAAGGGTTGGGATTATCTCGACCCGTAACCGCGAAAATGGGTATTGGTTAAGAGGTGGGTCCCGTGCACCGTTTAAAAATAAATATAAATATATATGCATATATGAATTTAATTTAATTTAATGGATTAAATTTCAATCTTTAAACACTCATAAGTATTAATCTAATAATCCAATCATAGTAAATAAATATATCAAATTCATCAAAAAATTACAAGGAATTTAATAATGCAATTATTATGCTATAAGACTATTATTTCACATAGTGACATTTTAGGGTATTAATTAATTAAAAAATGTTGAAAATATTCAAATATCTATAATTTTGCATCCGTTAATCCAAACATACCCAATATCGATCTCAAAATACTCAGAAAATCTTAAAGGATATTTTAGTAGTGTTAACTTTGCTGTTTGAATTAGATTTAGACTAATCACATTTAAGACCTAACCTAATTAAGCCATTTAATCCTAGAACTTC
Organism: Gastrodia elata; assembly: GCA_016760335.1. Classification (NCBI taxonomy): domain Eukaryota; kingdom Viridiplantae; phylum Streptophyta; class Magnoliopsida; order Asparagales; family Orchidaceae; genus Gastrodia; species Gastrodia elata. Next base: position 42,616,556 of record CM028677.1, read on the forward strand.
AAATAACCATAACTTGGTCAATTAAACTCCAAATTAGGTTATCCAAACATCAATTTAGATCAGAAAAACCTAGTTTATAGTAATCTATATAAATATTTATGATCCAACAATTTGATCTTCTAATTAACCCTAATTATCCTAAAACTTGATTAGTGAAAATTAGAAAATTTAATAATCTATGAACAATTTCAGTCTCAGAGAACTCCTAGAGTAGATTAGCACTTAGTAGTGTGGGTGGATTAGTGATTTTGTGATTAAAATCACTAATCACTCACTAATCACCATAAAACTTAATTAAGCCATAACTTAGCCAATTAAAGTCCAAATTGAACCTACCACTAATCATTGTAATCAGTGGATCATTTGTGATTCATAGCCACTAATTTATTCAATTTGGACACCAATTGACAAAGTTAGGATTTTGACCCTTAATTAAGAAACCCTTAATTACCATTCTACCCTTTAAGCTTGCATTAGCCATAACTTGACCAATACTTGTCAGAATTTAATAAATTTAAGTTCCATGAAATCCTTAGGCAGTAAGCATTATAAGTATAATAAAAATTTTAGATTTCTATAAGTAAAATTGTTAATCAACTCTTAATGAGCTTAAATATTAAATTAAGCTCATAAGCCTTAATCATTGACCAAATATTAAATTAAATATATTTTAATAAATCAAAATGATTTTTTATTTCTTAAATTTGTAACTCAAGTATTTAGACCATTTTATTATTTTTAGAAACCTAAGTTACAAAATTAATACTTATAAAACCTAATATTACATTAAATAAATAACAAATCATGTTAAAAATCATAAAATATTAAATTAATAAATTAAATTATTTTTGGCATATCAAAGGAATTGATTTGGTTGTAATTGTATCAAAACAGTCAGGTACGTAAATCTACTTATAAGTTTTATTTCAGTATTCTTATTTTGAGCCATTTTCATTTGAGCATTATTTATTCCAAAACTGCTTACCGCTTATAAATCTGTAAAAAAATATTATCAAGAAGCATGTAACAAAAAGATGAATTGTATTATATTATTGTGGTGTTTGTCTTTGGAGGATGAAAAGCAATACTAAGAATCTGTACAGATTGGGCCTGGTGACAGCCCTTGGGAGTCATATGGAGAGATTTAGCCCTTTTTATGAAGTGGGAAAATCCAGAAGAAAGACACACCATTAGTTTCTAATTTTGAATAAGCTACCGACGGATATCGAGAAAGCTTCATAAAAGTTATGCCTATGGGTTTACCCATTTGGGCTTAGGAGTCTACAGACTCGACTTTATGTTATAAATATTTTTGATAAAATTTATTTATTTCTTACTTTTCATATATATTAAATTTCAAAGCTAACATGCAAGGCAATATTTAAATGTGAAAATTTTGCTTTTCTTTCATATGCTATTATTCCATTTACTTCCACATTTGATTTATGCCTATTATAGGATGCTAGAATACTCTTATAAGAATAATTTGCGTACTCCTACCTGACTGGTAACTGTATTTTTTAGGTTTTGAAAATTAAACTTTGAAGATCTGCCTGTGTATTAAAAGAGAAGAAATAAAGATGTGAAAAATAAGGATGTTTAAAGCTATATTGTAAATATTAAACTATTATAATTTCATATATGTATGGCTCTATCTCTATTTGTATAATTGGACTTTGGACATTAATTATATTATTCTTTTGTTGTCTATAAAAATTATATGTTTCCAAATTTTATGAATTATTTTTTTGAAACTCTCAAACTTTGATCCTCGGTCATCACAGAATGTGTGTTCATTTCGTGCACAAGATTTGAACTTGTGAATCTTTGAGATAAAACTTAAGGAAGAACAATGTGCACTTGATTTAAATCTGAATAAATGAAAGATAAACACTTGAGGAATCATCATGCATAAGTGATCTATCATGACATGTGGGATGAGCCCAACTCTCCTCTTCCTTTTATCTGACTTATTTTCTACTTAGTGATTGTTGTGCTTGATCTAGAACCAACTAAAATTAAATACTCATAGCTTAAACATTAGTGAGAATAGATACACCTTAGTAACAAAACATCAAATTCTCTGTGGTTCGATAAATTCCGGAAACTCACACTTTCTACTTATTACTTCAGACCACGTACACTTGTGTGCAAGCGCGACGTGTATTTACAGTCTGTCAAAAGGACTGAAAAAGGAAGAGAAATAAAAAGACAAATACGAATAGAACTCTTTGGGACATTCCTTCAGTAACCATTTCCTTATTCTCCTTTATCATTTATTCTTGTATTATCTTGTTGTAGAATCATAATGCTGTTGAGAATAAAAACTATATGTGATTGTAATTTATTTATAATGCTGCCTAGCAACCTCCCTTTTGTGGAGGGCTAGGCTAAACCTATGTAATAAGCTTTTTCATGTGAATAATGAGTTTAATTTTGTGAAATATTATGAATTCGTGTGTTTCTTTTATCAAAAACCTCTAATGTTGCATCCAAGAGAATAATCATTATCTTTTAAAGAATGTGCTCACATTACACTTTGATCAAAGCAAAAGTTCTAATCAAGATGTCGTGCATGCGATCTCATGCCATGCAAGTAGCACTAAACTTTATATCGGAGCAAAAGTCAAAATCAATGATTTATGTGCACTTGACATTTCTTGTATGTCATGTTCCATATCTTAAGCAGCCTCTCGCTTAGACATAAGGTTAGATCGAATAAAGGATTGTCATAGTAGAGAGATCTACACACTCTCCTTTGGACATGGAGATGTCTATGTGTATGTAAGAACAGAAATATAAATCTAGATTCATTTGCACTAGACATGAAATGTCGATAGTGCTTAAGGAGGCCATCATTTAAACTTTAAAGTCTAAATTCAATAGGTCTCATACGAGATTGGCTAAAGATGACCTTAGGGTTTAGTGGTGAGTGACCATTGTGCATGAGAGATCACTAGTGGATATAACTATCTATAGCCCCTTAAAATATGAAGTTAGCATTATCAAAAGATGATCAATTTAAACTTAACAAGAACTAGATTTTTTGAACCATAATTGATCATCCTAACTCTCCTTGATTCTTTAAAAGTCCTTGTTTCTTTAAAACTTGAGTACATGCTCGTTAACTCTATGTTTATTTACTTTGCAAGCTTAGTCCTAGTTCAGTAACAAAAACTAAAATTTGATTGTGTAAGTATTAGTAGAAAAATTAGTAGCGAGTTACCTCCCTTAATTTTAGAGGATGATAATCTGGAAATCATCATTCCGTTATTACTTCAGACTACGTTCACTTGTGTGTAAAAAAAGTCGCACTTTTGGGGCATGTTAATTGTGAATTAAAACCCAAGCATCTATATAACTTGTTAATCACTCAATTAAGAAATCAACTGTGCATTTTTAAGCAACTGAAAGAACCCAATATCCCATCATTTGGGCGTGCACACACGCTAGTACCTGGAGTTGTAATCCAAGTGATTGGAGCTTGGGCGTGCCCAAGCGTCGGTCAAAGAATGCAAATTTCAGGATGAAGTATGAGTGTTTGGATTTCCTGATTGAACATATGGCTAGTCCAAATGGAGCATGGGGGAAACATGCAAGAGTCCTAGAGTTCAATTGGAGATGTTTGTAGGGTTATAAAAACATTAAGTTCTCAAGGTTTAGGTGTGATTTTGTGTTGTGCTAGTGGCTAGAGGCTGCGGTAGCTGTTAGGGTTGAGTGATGTGATGAAAAAGAAATTGTAAGAGGGCTAGGAAAGGTTGTCAGCTCTTTAAGAGAGTAAGATCTCTCTTGTATCTTTATCTTGATTCATAATGGATTATTCTTAGTGGTGCTACTCCACAATTTTTCCCATGTTCTTAGGCTTTTCCATAAAAATTATAAATCTTTATGTATTGTGCAATCCCTATTTCTTTCTTGCTTTTATCGTGTCTTGTTGGTGCTTTCAAAGATAACAAAACCAGAGTATCTCTCGAAACTTCTACAACTTCCTCATTTGTACTTAACAAGATCAACACAACAATGTGTTTGACACCATATCATGACAATCTTTTCTACCTAGCACAGGCAAATGCAATTATAAAAGCCAAAAAGGTAATGTAATGTTCTATTTCATCACTTCACTGACAACTGGAACAAAAGAATAAGAGCGAGCTGGTTTAGGGCTATGAGTTTTTGAAGAGAAGAAAGAAGAGAAAGAACAAGGCACCGAAGGTGCGAAGGCCACCCTCCGGGTAGGATCTAGCGTATGTAATAGTGAGTCGTATGCGACGAAGTAAATAGGGAGGGGGGATGAGACGCTAGGAGAATCTCCGGGTATAAAGAGTGAGACGCTAGTCGAACTAGACGAAGGCTGCGAAGCATAGCAGAATCGAAGAACGAAATTGTTTTGCTAGAAATCGAAAGCTCATGGCTGTTAGAGAAGGCTATCTTCGATTGTAGAATAGAAAAGATGTGTGAATTGAATAGGCCGCGTAGCGGAGAAAGTAAAAAGCTTACCAGAATAGCCTCTATCAGTCTACCGTACCGGGCTGTAGCTAGTGGTTGGTTTCTTCGCTTTCACTTCGTCTCCTTCAGGAGCCTGTGTAACCTATCCTCAGTCAGACCCTTAGGGAAGCCATCACTGAACATAGACTCGATCGGTGCTTTTCTCATTTTTCACTACCAGCTCTGGTGGTCTAACTCGGTAACCCGACCTCTTGCTCTGGTAAGCTTTAGTCAGTGCCTTCCTCTCTCGGTACCCTTGTACCTAAGTTACCGGACTTGTATTGTAGCTCTGGTCAGCCTTAGGAGAACTAGAACTCTTTAGTAAGAGTCAGCCGATTCCCTTCTTACTTTATTAATCTAGGTCTCTCCTTTACTACGCACCTCGGTTTGATAGCTTGTTAATGTTAAGGTTTGGAACCCAGACATGATATGATCTACATCATAGCGCCGAGAAAGAAAGGTTAACCGCGTTACTTATCTTTAGGATATTCGGATATGCCGTACTCTGATTCTGCTTCGCAGCCTTTTCTTTTTACATTCCCGTTTATCGATTTTATTAATTGTCGCTTTCATAATTCATGAGATTCCGTCATGCAAGGCTGGTAAGCTAGCGCGCTTTCACTTTAATAAGTAGAAAGAGAAAGAAGGAGGGATCTCACTCTTAGAACAATGAAGGCCGCGCAGCGGTTCGACTAGCGTATCAATATCAAAGCAAAGTCTCGATTCAATTAATTAGCTTCGTGGCTCTCATCTAACCTCTTGAATCGGCTCACTCTTACATATACATATCATTCGACGAATGATCTTTCAACTTATTTAGATTAGATTTCTTATCTTAGATTATGCTCAGATAACATCTTCGGACCCGCCCTTTCCTTTTCTAGTCTAATTACGAAATTCAATTTACGAATCAAAAGCTATTCAATTCAAGTAGCTCACTCTCACTATTTTTGCTTAATTAGTTTAGCCCGTTTGGCGTTTTTCTGGACAATTTACTATGCTATGCTGTTTGTTATGCTTATGCTCTCACGTAGTTAGAAGGGAAGATCTAAAGTCTCAACTAAAAAGTCGCTTAGCTGAGTTAGAAGTGAATGGAAAGCTCAAAGAGTCCGAGGTCCGGGTATAAACTTCTTAGAAACTAAAGTCAGAATGCTTTTTTAACGAGAAGTAATCTCTGAGACTTGGCGAAGTGACGAATGGAAGCTAACGCTAACCAAAAACATCCCATAATAAGATCCCGAAGCTCATCTTTTTCCAGATTCTTAACTACTGAGCACTGGTCAGTCCAGTAATTCTTTAGTGAAGTTCAGCCGATAGAATCGATTGATGACCCCGGTTTCATGGTTTTGCTACTGGTAAGCTGACCCGAACCAACGCCCAGACAGGTAAGAGACAGAGAAGCCTTTAATCGTTCGAGTTCCCAATGATGAAATTGCCTTTCTCTATTCTAGTTAGATCCAGTTAGAATCTTTCTTATATATATATGTATATGATATATTAGAATTAGACGACGAATACCAAAAAAAGATCTTGTGTTCGCCAGCTTGAGGATCAGTACAGTACACAGGGGGCGAAGAATCAAAAAGATCTCTAGGCTTCGGGCTCAGTAGTTAAGAACTAATTGGGGAAGCTCCGGCTCAGTTCAGTAGTTACTAACTAATTCTTTGCTCAGTAGTAACTTTCTCAGTCGGTTCATTACTAATCATTATATAGTGAGTCTATCTATTCTATTGAGATGAGATAGAGTAGAGGGGTTCCACAACTGAGTGTTTGATAACTAAAGACTAAAGATGCTAAAAACGAGGCCACCATCCGTGTAGGTTGCTATCTAGAGAGACGCTAGGAGAAGGTTTCAACTCCAAGAGAGATTCGACTGTAAGGGAGATGAAGCTAGTAGGTAGATCAGAAGCAGAAGCAGGGGAGCTCTTCTTAGCCCAGTTTAAGCTCACTAGAAGACTGAGTAGGTTCTAACCCCCAAACCCCCTATTCAGATATCAGATATGAGGCGCTAGCTATTTGTCGGGAAGAAACGACTTGCTCTTAGCCCATCAGCTATCTGACTTCCTATCTTTAGGATCTCCTGCTTTGCTTTGTTCTTACTTTACTGACTCGCGCGATGTCTATAGCGAAGAAGACTGTCATACTGAAATGGAATGGAATCGGAGCCCGGTACGCTATTGCCGCCGGTTTCAGGTCGCCTTTCCTGTAATGCGAGGTCAGATTCTCTTTCTTAACTAAACCAGCAATTATGAAACAGAGCTAATGATCTTTTCCCGAAGGAATAATAAGAAATCTGATTTTGCTTCTTTTCGGCTTTCTTTAGCGAACGATTCTATATAAAGAAGAAGCTCAACGATTACCGTGACACAAACCTTCTACCAATAACTAGAGAGCACCGCTGCGTGGCCTACCCTACCGGCTTCGCCCTCTCTTCTCAATAACAAACTTTTTCCTAAGGTCAAAACCTAGCAAACTGGAGGCTGGGTAGGTTCTTTTCATTCGACTAACGTATCAAAGTATCATCGACTCTCGTCTAACATAACAAAAGCAATCTGCTACGCGATTAATCTTATGCGCTCCTTCGACTAGCGTCTCACTCTTTGTAATAGTAAGCTCACTCCCTCCGGGTGGGTCAACCTCCGGGTGGATTCGACTAGCGTCTCACTATTTAATAGCCCTTCGTCGCGTCCTTTCAGATTATAATTAGATATATATAAGACACTATGCTCTATATTTAGCTCTGGTAGGGGAGCTTCTATCTACTCACTTCGTTCGCAGCCTCTATTCTAGCTCTAGCTCAATAGCTTTGCTTTGTTCAATAGTTTAGAGTTTCTTTGAGTTTTCACAAATAGAACATGAATCAGAGCTCTACTTTAGAAACGAATGGAGAGCTTAGGCCGGGAAATCTCACTCAATATAAAGATCAACTTGAAAGGAACTTTGGCATTTCTTAAGAGGGAATGTGAGGTTCTTAGTCAATGGTTCTGAGTAACGGGTCCCTGGCGTGACTCACACATATCTGAAATTACATTTGCTTCGCAACCTACTCTACTTCTTCCTCGTATATTCGACTATCAACTCACAATTACATGACCTCCGTTTCAGTCTAAAGTAGAATCAGCTTCTATCGTAGAACTTATTCGAGAGGGCTTAGTAGTCTTAAGAAAGGTTCGGGTGGGGTCTCGGTACTGGGGGGTTTAGAAGAACGTGGAGAGAATCGTATTCATGTGTTCATGCTATAATAAGAGCGGATCCAATACACATCAGACTGTCGCTAGGCAAATCTTTTCTAAATTGTGCATAGTTGCCCAAGCGGTCCAACGGGTCTACCACAAGATCGAGTTTGAGCCTGGAGCCGCTGGGTTGGTTTGGCTGATGGCCCCTAGCCAGTCACCTGTACTGATTCTATCTTTCGTGGATGGAAGTTCAGTTGCCGGTCACCTGAAAGAGAAGAGATTGTGTTCCAGAGGCCGATCCGGTCCTTGAGCTTTGAGCTTTTCCCGTATAGTATCCCGATCCGCCCACCACTTCAGCAAGTTCTGAACAAGAAGCACTAAACGCCGGTCAACGGATGGCTAAGATCTGGTGGCTCTAAATTGCCATGAAGTGGTGCGAATAGTGGATTTATTGGAATTCCATCACATAAAACTTGACTGACCTTAAACTGGACCCGAATAAACTCACCCCGGAAATCAACTCAGAATGTCCAAAAAAGATCGATCCTACCCACCGTCTACATTCGACTAGCGTCTCACATCAAAGCCGGAGGGTAGGCTTCGAACAGCAACTGCTACGCAGCCATCGTTCGCAGCCTAACTAAACTAAGCACTTGTTTCAAAGAACCAAGAAAGACTCTATTTTGCAAATGGTCTTCTTTTTTTGAACAAAGAACGTCAACTTATTCTTGAATAACATTTCTTGCCCGTGGAAATTCATTGACTTCTACTTCTATTCCCTTCTTTCTTTTCTTAGCCCGCCCATGGTTTTGTTTTGAGCGTGCTTCAAGCTCTGGCCTAGATTTTATTACGTACGAAAGACCACAGGTTGCGTAGCAAATTAGTCTGAGTAGCTTCGTCGTCATGATCGTTAGTGCTATATTAAACCGTGAACACCAGAAAGCCAAATCCGAAATCAACGGAACGGGCTTCAACTAGAGGCTCTGGTTAGGTTCGCTAGTGAAGCTATAGTCTGGGGTTTCGGGCATTAACAACTAGTCATTAGATAGTTCTTAGCTGAGATAGTAGTAATTAGATAGATAGTTCTGAATGAGTTCTTTCATTTTTAGAGAGTTATTCGAGTAGTATTCGACTAGATCAAAGCTCTCCGTATAGTGTATAGTTCGACTGGCGTCTCAAATCAAAGGTTGTGAAGCAATGTCGATAGATAGCAACCTACCCGGAGGGTGGCCTACCCTACCGGGTGGCCTTCAAGTACGTAATATTAGATCAGTTTGGTACTAGCGCATAATAGAATAGAAAGGAAAGATAGGCCAGGATGCTACGCTACGGGCAAGGGGTTTGCGTAACCTAATGCTTTTGGATCCGTAGATTTGCTTATATTATAGAGAGAGTCTAGTTGCAGTCATAGCATAGTCCATACAATTCTGGACCGGCCGGCCAGTAGGACCCCCCTCTTTTTTTAGCTTCACGACTGACCACTGAATGTACGAAGTCTAAGTTTAGGCTTGCCTCTTGCTTCATCACTAGACAAAAATATCAGCCACAGCAGCTAGTCATAAGACTTTATGTATCAAGAGACTGGGGCAACCTCCTCTACTACGTAGCCTTCGAAGTGGGCTCAAAGTAAGCAGGGGTTAGGGGAGCGGAGCTTTAGGGGGAGGGGTCTGGCCATCCGCCGGAAATTTGTCGTGCTCAGAGTCTCTAGAGACTTCGGGAGGCAGCGTTGCAATCCCAGGTCTGGAGGTCTAATGACTTATGTTCTGCGGCTGCTAGAGCGGCTACTAACTTGGCTAATGCGTCTGCCTTGTCGTTCTTTTGACTTTGTACAGAATTCGAGGTGCGAAATAACATGTTATAGCCTTTATTTCGTCATATAAGATAGTGCTTGGTAGAGTTTTTGGATTAACAAAAACTATATCATGAATGAGCAATTCAACAAATCTTATAATGAGTGTTGAATTGAGTTTTGACTTGATTAATGCTATTTTTCATATGAACATACATGATTCAAGCATTATATTTATTTGTTCAATATAAATTTATGTGCACACATGCATGCAAGAACTTGTACGTGTGTGTGTATAATCCCTTCAATAAGCAATTTGGTATAAAACAAAACACTTAAATAAAAACCAAGGGAGAAGCCTGTATATGTGAAAAAAAATTAAATCAAGTTGAACTTGTGTGCATTCCCACTCTTCTTTAAGGACAACGAGAGGTTCCATAACTCTTTCCCTAAATTTAAGGGCCTATTTGAATTTAAGTTAGTATTTCACATAAAATAAAATGGGTAAAAAATTTTTACACTGTAATTTAAATTTGCATTAATATATATAAAAATGGTAAATCCAATTGCACTCAAATAAGGCATACGATTACATGCAAGAGCGGAGTAGCCGAGCGATGAAACGCATTTCGAACAAAGTTCGAACAAATTGAGCAACTTCTCTTCTCCGATGTCCAGTAAACTTATCCGTATCTAGCATCTTCTCTGGTGAAGTTCGAACGAACAATTCATTCAATCATTTCGTAACACAAAGATCCCAAAAAAATTTATGAGGTAAATTTAACCATAAATTTACTCAACATCGTACTCATAAATAACTTCATGCTAAACAAAAAATATTAAATTTCCTATAAAATTTATTGTAATCAACCCACTTTACACTCAAATATTTCAAATTATCTTATGCCAAACAACTCTTAAGAAATTAAAGTACTAACGAACATTTGGATTGAGATAAAGTGAATGTAAAGTAAATTTTTCAGGTATAACGAGATTACCAGCATTTGATATAAATAAAACGGGTGAAAAACTTTTAAAACATCAAAATCCAGTTACGTCTGAATCAAGCATAACTCTTGATTATGCCGAGTGGGGAAGCCAAGCAAGAGCCCCTTGTTTGCGACGCAAGAGCCCTCTTCTGCGACACACGAGCTCCCTCTTCTCCAACGTGTAGGAACCTCTTCTTCGGCTTCATCCACAGCTTCAACGTTCAAATGAATGATTCAAAAATTTTTGAACAAAAACGATTTCGTTCAATATCCCGACGAAGTTCAAAATCCCGAAGAAGTTCGATCAACAAATTGAATGATGCATTCAAACGATGTGATTAAACAGATCATTAGAATGAACAATGCCTACACTCATTTTGTAACACAAAAACCCTAAAAAAAAAAATTGGAGGTTAAATTTAACCCCATATTTTTCAAAATAACACTCATAAATTAATTCATCCAAACAAGAAAATATTAAATTTCCTATAAAATTATCAAATAACAGTAAAATAATCTGATTACACTGTAATCAGATTATTTTACATGCAAATTTCTCATATCACATCATACCAAATAGCCCCTAAATTTAAATTAATAAAAAAAAATTATTAAAACCATGCGATATAATTTTCAATTAAAACATCTTTAATTTGTGACCATTTGGACTAAAACTTTAAACAAAAAGTAAATATTAAAACCATATTATATATATATATATATGAAAAATAAGCAGAAATAATGGAAGGTAATTTTACTCTTTGAGTGCAATATAACGCTTATCAGTACCCCGCGCCATGTTATTTGAACGCTCCAAAATTGCAGCTATTAGGAATGTCGCTCGATTTTTCGTTCACTTCATCATCGCCTTTGCCACTTGCTGCTGCTATTAGGAATGTCACCGTCCACCCTCGTGCTTACAACTTGCGATCTCGGCGCCTCGGGCCAATAAAAGTAAATAATAGAAAAATTTTAACTGTAATCCGGAACCTCTATTTCATCCAATATTGAACCTTTCAAACCAATTATCTTCACCGCAGGATTTGAGTGCCCTTCCAAGAAAACACTGGTGACCTGTAGTGTAGCAAGAAATAAAAAAGCACAAGTGGCCGTTACATACGCAACGAATACATTCATGCTTGCTAACAATAATCCATATATATATATATATATATATATATATATATATATATATATATATATATATATATATACACATACATATCACAACTAAAAATGACGATTGTATTAATCATACTGCAAGTGTACAGATAACAGCCAAAGCAAATAGCAAAACAGAATGACAAAATTCAAAAGCCCAAGTGAAAATAGCAATCAGATCCGATGTACTTATTATAATAGAGTTGTCATTTGTTAGTGTGCAGGACCAAGTACTCCAAAATGTTAGTATGCATCATATGCAGTTTTCTGCATTTCCCTTTAACATATCCTTTAGTGCGTTCTTCATAAATGCTTGTTGAGCCACACACCATCCAAATGTTCTGTGCCCAGTAGGACTTCGTTCATGTGAGAAGTTTGCTCCCTTTGCGCAAACTTAGGAATCAATGGCTCTCAACAAGAAGTAAAATGTTTATACTTCTGCTTCCCATGATCGCATTTTATAGTCTAAATGGTCACAAACAAGATACCTGCCGAAGGGCTAAAGCCGCCAGGGATTGATATTAAAGAGATTACTATCTGAATAAGAATTCTAGAAGCAAACAGGACTATCAGTTTGTTAGGTCAATTTCTCACCCCATCATAGCCCTTAAATTTATAAGAAAATTGTTACAAGAGCTTCAGAACATGGACATGGAAATGATTTATCAACAAACACTCTGAGCAATACTATTTAGTGTATCCGAATTAATAATCCAGCACATGATAGTGAAACGAAAGAGATCTAATAAGCTGAAATTTGACGAACAATGAATTGATTCACAGCAACAGCCACATGCCTAGAAACATTCCCACAGTAAGTAAAACTATCTCATAAAGTATTTAAAAAATTAATGAGATTAAACAGCGGTTGCAGCCTGATCTGAACTACAACCATAATATTCAGTATAACACCTCAATGTAATATCGAGTAAATAGCAGAAATTTTATCAAAAACCAAGCACCTGCCAATTTTGATTAAACATCAAGCACTTACAATGAGTAAACAATATTAGTCACCCTAATATTCAGCTTATTTTACTATTAATCACCCTAATATTCAGCTTTTTTATCAAGAAACCCTCCACTAGAGTAATCGAGTGAGAGTAGTCCGCATAATTTTTGTGACTGGGCAACGCTATGAAAATCAAGTCTCTGGTGAATAATGTCGGTCAAACAATTACCTGACAAATTCCATGTTGCTAGGAAGTCTCGAATACATTTCATGGGGTGACAGATCTGCCAAGAATTTGCAGATTAAATAAAATTCAAAAGGATGAGCCACCTCACAAATTTCATTCTTGACGAACAGAAGCGCGGGTCGATGAGTGAACGATTAGACTGGCACTTGGGGTTGCTAAAAATCCAAAAGGAGAACTAAAGACGACTTGTGCAAATGAACCGTCAACCAATTCAAATGAGAGTGAAGAGAAACAGCAGAGATAATACCTCTAAATAGCTCGTAGGAGAATAATGCAGCAGTGTGACAGCTCAGAAAAAGCTCAACAACCAGTGGGAGAGATTTAGAAGGGGGACGACTGAGGCGAAAAAATGCGGTCCCGAATGCCTCCTCGGTCACTACGACAACAATGTGCCATGTGGCAAGGAGGTCGAGGTTGAAAAACATAGAAAAGCCTACAAGAGCCAGCAAAGCCACAAAGTAGAACCCAAAATGTCACTAAAGAGATTCAGCGATGAGAAAGCAGCATAGCTTGAAACGGGAAACCAACAACACCATGTACAACGGAAAAATATACCAGAGCCAGAGATAGAGCCGAATAAGCAAAATAGAGGTAGTGGCTACAATTAAGGGTGCAGAGCTCAAACAATCAATGAATCAACAGGATCTGTGAAGCAGACAAGTCATGCAAGTCAACCGAACTATAAATAATGAGGCGACAACGATGGTAGATGGAACCGGAGAAAGTGAGATCGCCGACAAACGAAGATCAATGCCCTAGCCATGGTAGCTAGGGCAAAGGAGATGATGTGCACCACTTGAAATCACTATATATATATATATATATATATATATCTTCATATACAGCAAATGGCCAACAAATTTCTTCAAAACTCACCTTTTTAAATTCTCCTTTTGAGTGCAAGGAAATGCTCTTCAAGGTTATTGATTCAAAAATTCTAAAGAATAAAAGCTTCGGATATTATATTTTCTTCACCCCCAAGAATAGGATTAGTGGTTGAGTAAGGCCTACCAAGCATCTCCTTACTACTAACTGAGGTCTCAAGTCATGATATTAAGGTTTCCTAGCCCCTGAAAACAGAAAATAAATAATGCATACAACGAGTTACTGTCTAACTTAGTGGATTCCTTTATCTTGGCCAAGCTTAGGCTTTACCTGAGGGACAAAGAACTATTTCGTCATGCGGCAACATAGCATCAACAATGCATAATGCAAAGCAATGTTGTGTAAAGCTCGAATGAGCTTTAGCCTAAGTGCTTGTCTCATTTGATTTGAGATATATTCAAGCTTGGCTCAAGCTCGTATATGTTCAGGTTGAACTCGAACATAAACCACAATATTTTTCAGCTTTTATAGAGCCGAACTTTAACTCATAATTTAATATTGGAAAGAATTATAAATAAACAATGTTCATATTTTAAATGTGAAATTTTACATATAACGCAGCCTAAAGTTATAATAATAAGTATCCAATACCCAAAGCATAAAATTTATAAGAAAATACTTTCATTTCCCATTTTCGAAATTGCAAGGCAACTCATTTCTAATTATAATTAGAAGGATTTTAAGTTAACTAAGTGATAGTTCTTTATGCATATATATTTACGTTTGGCCAATGAAGAGGCAATATTGAAAGAATTTGGTGCTATGTATGTAAACACTCATATAATATTCATTTTAAATATTTAAATTAAAAAATAAATATATTTATTTATAATTTATGATAAAAAATGGTATTATTTGTGTTTGGCTCAATATGAAATTGAACTTCAAATATATATTTAAGCCTGGCTCGCTAACTTATCGATTGAACTGAACCCAAGTTTCTTAGCTGAACACAAGCTAATTGTTCACGAACAGTGACTCTTTTGGTAAGCCTTATATACAAATGAAATGCAATAAAAAATAAATGAACAAATTTACAATAAATATAATTCTTTATTAATATGTCAAAATAAGAAATCTAAATGGAATTTTAATAAAAAGACATGAAAAAATACAACACCAAATGATTTAAATCATGAAGTTCACAAAAAGGGAGCTTTTATTCAACAAATTGGAAATACATATAATATACCGGTGTAGCAGGTGAATGTACTATTAATTTATCCAAAATCTTAGATAGCAAAAAAAGAGATTGGATAAAGCAGGGTGGCAGCAAAGACATTGAAATTGAATAGACAAACTATAATTTTACAATCTTGGGAAGATATACATATCAAAGACATACCTGAGTGCATCCAAATAGTTTTAAAACTCTTAAGTTCAAGCAACTATCAACAATCAATCCAAGAGCCTCATCCGTTATCTTGCGGCAGAAGGAAAGATCAAGCTTTTTCAATGATAGAGAACACCTGCGTGAAATTGCTAAAGCAGTATTTCCAGCAATCTGCAGATTGAGTGTAAATATTGAGTTGTTATTAAACTTCACCTAGAAAGATACAGACAATTTTCCTAAGAATTAGAATAAAAAAAATGTGAAGGATACATAAAGAACCACAGCAAAATGATAGTCAGCTGATGTTCAAATGCCAAAATTCCATGCGTTCTATAATTCTTGTACAAAAAATATGACTTCTCTGAAAAAGTTTGGCTGTTAAATTACGTTTTCACTTCATAGATTTAATGAAGTGCTACATAATGAAACAGTTAATTGATATCTTCAATAAAATTACTGACAGTGTGTTTTGTAGAACCAGAAGAAAATAGCTTACAGAGACGAAAAACACTCTTGATGTCCGATATAAGAAAATTCCATTTATATTTTCTATTGCCCCCCCCCCCCTTTTCTTTCATAAAGTTTCTTTGATGTCTCCTTTCTCTTTTCTCCCTCTCAAGTTGATGCCTTGACCATGAGCATTGTTGATGTCATCATTTCACCTCCCTCATTACCTAGCATCACCTCATTAAACTGTCAAGGCTTAAACAGTACCAGAGCCACCTTCATTTCTCATGATCAAAGCCTCCCTTGGATGGCTAAGGCTTGGAAGCACATGATCGTCGATGAAGTTCCAAAGATTAATAAAGTTAAAATCAATCCTTACAACCCAAACAATAAATCTAAGTTATAATCACCTTTTCTTTTGTGTGTGCATATGTTTGTGTTGTGCGTGCAAGAGTGAACACCGAGTATTTCAACACTAAGCCTTAATCTCACTAGGCGGGGTTGGCTAAAAGAATCCTTTGATTTCAGTTTACACAATCAAATAAAAGCCCCTCCCTAAGTTTCAAATAGAAAAAAAATTTCTAATGGTTTATTCCCATATCTTTTTAGGTCTTCCTCTTCCTTTTTTAACAAGGGAAAAAATCATATACCCCAATGTTTCTAGTAGAAGTATCAAATGGTCGACACTTAATACGCTTGAAATATCTAAAGACTATTCAAACCATATAAAAAAAAGAACACAAAATAGAGATGAAGGAGTGGGCAACTGAAGAAGGAGAAGAAAATGCACCTGCTGGTGACACCTGCATCTCCACGTTCTCACCAGCAGTCGTCAACGCCTTCACCTCCTAAGTGACGATCGAAGCTCGCATCACCTTCCTAAGATCCTTCTCAGCCATGCCTAGTACATGAAGAAACTTACTCAGCCATCGACGTGTCTGGTCTGTTGACGTATCGAGCAGCACAACAAACCTTAATTGAGGTCGCAAGACCTTTGATAAACAATACAGAGAACGATAAGGCTTGACCTTGACCCTATGAGAAGAATCCAAGTTGAAGCACCTACATAAGATGGCACCCACAAATTTTTAGATTGGATAACCCAATTAAAAGAATTTTTTGAGTTGCATGGATTGAATGATATATCAAAAGTTAATTTTGCACAAATGAAACTGATAGATCATGTTAAGATTTTTTGGAACAGTTTTTTATTGAATGAAAGGAGACGAGAGGATAAGAACAATATGGGTAGAAAAGTGAGAAGTGTTAAGAGATAAGTACTGTCCTGTTTATAAACGACTTCACACCAAGCTTATAACACTTAAGCAAGGGTCTATGTTTGTTACTAAGTATATGAACACATTTGAGGATCCTATGGCTTGAACTAATTACCAAAATGCCAACCAAAAATTGGCCAACAAATTTGTATTAGACCTCATGATGAACTTAAGACACCAAGTTGAATTAATTGACCCTTAAATAGTGGAAGATGTAGTTCATGATGCACTTCTTTTAATATCCCAATCAAAAACTTCATATTCTAAGATTAGAATTAGCTCTTTCTCTATCCAAAAACCCTCCACATCACATATTACTTTGGCACCCAAGACATCTGCTTGATAGCCTATCAGAACCCTTAGTGAAGTAGTCTATTATAGATGTAAGAAGAAAATATTTAAAAATAAGAATGTAAGGCTATATTGTCCACTGTAATAGTAAATGAAGATATCGAGGATGACGAGTGTGAATCATAATGGGAGATGAGCAATATGATGATGAGGAAATCAATATTAATGAGGATTCACATTTAAGAGTAGTGAAATGTCTACTAACTACTACTATTGGAGAGAAAAAATACTTTTAGTGTGTCGATAACTTGGAGTAGCGTTGGATGAAAGTTGATCATTAATGGTGGAAATGCAATGAAAGCGATTTTCACTCGTGCACTTTCTAAGGCTTACCTATAAGAATAGTTGGATCAATCAAGTATCCCATTCAGTCACCCAAAGATGCTTGGTTCTTATAAAAATAGGTAATTATGAACACAAGATTTAGAGTGATGTGCTACCCATGAATATTGCCCACAATTTGCTAGGTAGACCATAGTTGTAGGATATGACTATGATCTATTATGGTCAGGACAACACATGTTAAATTTAGAGATAAGACACTAAAGTTGTATCCCACCAAGCCTACAATTAAGACCCAACTTCATCTAGTAAAGTTCCATTTTCATCCACACCCTCTATAAGACTAATATCTTTCACTTCTATAAATAATCTATCCGAGAAAAAAAAACACAACATCATGCTAGGAAAGGAACTAAATTCAATTGATCACAATTACACCTTACATTCCTCAACCATGAGATCTTTTTATTATTTCTATTGAGTACCATATACCTGAGCGACAAATTAAATTTGTGAGCTTGAGAAAACTGAGAGAAATTTTATGATCCCTTATACATGAGGCTCATGCAAGCGAATAAAGTCACTCGTATTCCTGAGAATAAGAACATTCCAATTAGGGTGAGTAAACTATTAAAAAACTTTTTTGAAATTAAACTAGAATAATTACTTGATGAGTTTTCACCCCTGAGAGATATCCAACATGCTATATATCTTATCCTAGGAGCACAACTTTCTAAACTAACACATTATCGATTGAACCTGGTAGATCAGAGTGAGTTTCAACGTCAAGTGGAAGAATAATAATAAAAGGGATTTTGAAAGAAAGTGAGAGCGTGTGTTATTCCTATCTCATTGTCCCCAAAAAAATGGTACCCAAAGAATGTGTATTGATAATCAAGTTAATAATAAAATCACTATCAAGTATAGATTTTTTATACCATTTTTTGATGAAATGCTTAACTTCAATTTACTTTCTAAGATAGATCTGAAGACTATCATCATATTAGGATTCGACCAAAAGATGAGTAGATGACAGCCTTTAACACGTCAGGTAGATTATATGAGTGGCTCGCTATGCCTTTTGGTGTCTCTAGGGCACCTAGTACTTTGATGAGGCTGATGAACACTAATTTAAAACCATTTATAAGTATCTAATTGTGTATTTTGATGATACCTTAATTTTAAGCATTGATGAGGAATCATTTAGAACACATGCATTTATACTTGGAGAAATTACATGAGAAAAAATAATTTACCAAAATAAGTGATTTTTATGCAACAATGAGTCACCTTCCTATATCATAGTTTCTGCTCAAAGTATTAAACACCCGCACAAGATTCAATCTATTCTAGATAGGCCTACACCTAGGATCCTTTTAGATATGAGAAGCTTTCATGGTCTAGCCACCATCCATAGAAAGTTCATCTCAAATTTTAGCACTATCATGACTTTAATGATTAAGATTTTGAAGGAGGAATTTGTATGTATGACATGAGCTCCAGTTATTAGATTACTTGTTTTAAAAAAAAATATTTGGTGTCGTGTGCTGCACAAGGAATGGGCATAAGAGGCATTTGGCATAAGATAGTCATCCTTGCGTATTTTAGTGAAAATTTGAGCAAGGCAAAGCAGAGGTACTCCACTTATGACAGTAAGTTTTATGCTATCGTCCAATCTCATAGGCATATGAGACAATATTTATTGCACGGAGAGTTCCTCCTTCAAATTGACTGCAATGCTCTTAAATTTATCAATACTCAAAAGAATTCAATTATTGATGCTCAAAATGGATTAAATATCTTCAAGATTTTACATTAGTTCTGAAACACAAGCTTGTTATTGAGAATAAACTTGCTTGTGCACTTTATAGGGTAGCTTTTAGTGGTCACACCTTTATCTAATGATATTGTTGGTTTTAAGAGCCTTAGAGAGGATCAAAAATCATGAACAAACTTTCACCTCATTTATAGCCAGTCAAGTGACTTCATTCTGCCTATCCTAAAATCTTTTCACATTGTCCAAGGTTATCTTTTTAGGGAACCACTTTTATATATCCTTAGAATGTCAGACAAGATATTTTTTATCAAAGAATTACGTTTTCAACTATCGTCTCAAATTACCAGTTCCTTTATAGTTGAATCTTTCTTGGAGCCTTCTCCTTGGGTTACTGAGTCAAACTTAAATCGCTCCCCGAAATTGAGTATAGAAGTTCGGTTATCGGGTGGAATGCAAGTCAATAATTGAGGTAAGCAAAAGCAAATGTCTTTCCGACCCTAGAGATTCGCTTAGCAGGTAAATGTATATTCTCCTATCGGCTCACATTAACTAGCTTCGCTTGAGGGAGATCTAGTTGGCTATCAAAAGTAATTGAAAAATGTGCATTCACACCATCATATGGACATTTGGGATGGGATAAAATCACACATCTAGTGAACAATAGAATTTTTTGAACATCATTAAATAGAGATGTGAGTAGATTTGTGTTGTAGTGTTATACTCATTGAAGAGCTAAAATAATTAATCTGAAAAGCATTCTTCCATAGATTTAATATTAATGATTGGGTAGGCCTTGGAAGGAATTTCTATGAACTTTATTTTGGGTTTTTCTAATACACTCAAGTAGCATGACAGTGTATTTGTGATCATGGATCATTTTTCCAAAATGGCACACTTTATACCATGCTCTAAAATTAATAATGCATCACATCTTGTTAGACTATATTTTAGAGTAGCAAGGTTATATGAGATTCCTAACACTATCATGTCTGATAGAGATGTCAAATTTGTATCTTTTTTTTTTTAAATACTTAGGAAATTTTTATGCACTACTCTTAAATTTTTTATTGCATTTCACCCCAGATAGATGGACAAACTGAGATTATAAATAGAAGTTTAAGAAATTTATTGTAATGCTTAGTTAAGAGAACTTAAAAAATTGGGACCTTCATTTATAATTGGCATTGCCTCCCACAGTACCAAGAGAACACTACTTGAGATAGTGTATGGTTTTACACTAAGAAGCCCATGGATCTAATAGAGTTACCCCACCACCCTTAGTATGGCATTGTTATGCTTTTGCAAAAAATTTCACATATTATAAACTAAGTTAAAGCACAAATTGAACAAACAAATGAAAAATAAGCTAATAAAATAAATACAACTTGATCTAAGAGGAAATTTAAGGAGGGAAAGTTTGTGTTGGTATGCATTCATTCTGAAAAATATGCCACAATAAATTTAAGAAACTACACATAAGAGCCACTGGACCATTCAAGATTATTAGAAAAATTGAATCAAAGGCTTATCTTCAGAAATTATCCCCTGATATGTTAACTAGTCTTGTATTTAAAATCGAGGATTCAATAGCATTTTATATTGATCTTTCTTCAAAGAATACAGCAACTACTTATATTGCAAGAAATAATGGTGATCCATTACATGATATTCATAAACCTTCTGTATTTGAGATTGAATCAATTATTATTGATGAGATTGATGAAGGTATATTTGGCATTTCTTATAAGGCGGAAGAATAAACTTCCTTCAACATATACATGATTAAACAAAAAAGAGTTCCAAAAGATTGATCCTAACTTGTTTGATGATTGCCTAGATTTTAACTCTACAGAGTTGAGTTTCTTTAGCGGAAAAAGAATTAATGCAACAAATTCACCAACTAAACGATTACAAGGAGGATGTGTTGATCCTTATTGTTATATTTTATTTTCATGATATATTTTATTTAGTCATGTATTTGTTCAATGACACGTGACAATTGTCATGTGATATGTAAGTGAGCAAGAGCATTTTAGTCGTTATGCTAAGGGGGAAGGTTTAGAATTTTTATGGTAATTTGACAAGCCTTATATGGTTACATATAAGACTATTATCCTCTTGTATTAAGATACTGATTAACAGATAAATGAATATAACTTGCTTGATAATTACCTAGATTTCAACTCCACAAAGCTGAATTTCTTTAGCAAAAGAGGAATTGATAAAACAAAGACCTAAATACCTATTGCAAGTTCACCTACAAAATAAAAAAGACTAAAACAGAGCCCACCACACACCACTAGTTTGGGTGAAAGCACTCTCACAATGGGTGACCTCCCGAAAAATTATCTTATGAGGACAGAACCGTGAGGTTATTAAAATCAAAGCGAATAATACCCTAGCGTTTAAGAGTTTGAGCTATTATAATTGGAAAGTAAGACTAACTCTATGTTTGGGAAATTTTCTACTAGTACACATTATATAAAGCTTACCCATATCAAGTTTTCATCATTTTGGAAGCTTCTTCTGTCTACTTCTTAAGGAAGTAGCCCCTTAGAAAGTAGTTTCGAAAGCATAAGCTGACTATTTTTTTAATTCTTAGCATATAAATTTTTTTTTGTATCAGCCATCTAACACCACCAATGTTTGTCAACTTGCCAATTATCTGCTCACCCACCAACTATCATCCATCGTCAACCATCATTGGCATCATGCACAATAGCATGCCATTAAGGCATTCAAACATCAACAATAGCTTCCTCTACAACAATTTTGATGAGTAGTGCTGGTACAAACCAAGAATGGGGATTCAAATTAGACTTAATTTTAGTGAGTTAAACTTAACAAAATTTAAAATAATTTATAAAAATGAGTTCAAGACTATAATTAATTATTATAAAAATACAAAAAGCAAGAATAAGAAGACAAGTGAATAAATAACACACTAAGAGATTTTAGTGGCTCGTACCAAAACTAGATATCACAACCACTCTTTGGAGAGACGTCTTCTTTAGTATGCACTTGTAACCAAAAACACTCCGCTTTTACCAAGAACTCAATAGAAAAGTCGAAGTACGCTCTCCTTGACGGTAAAGCTACCACATCCATAGCACAACCCGCAAGAATACCTTTAACGATTGAGAAAGGAAGAAGGTTGGCTCATTGTCTTGGAGTGAATCTCCAAGCTTGAATCTAACTAGAGTTTTTGAAAACTTAAAAATATATTTAGGATGAGCTTTGATAAAAACAAGAGAGCTTTGATATTGATTTTTACATGCATAGAATGCCAGAGAACTTGGACATTTTCAAGGTATAGAAAGGCGATAAAAATAACATGTATAATTAGTGTAATACGATAGCATCTAGGCTCAAATATTTGCACTCCTGAGTGGAGTCCTTGATCTGCAGCACTAAGCTTTCTATATAAGCATGCCTGATGCATTGAAGGATGTGTATGCTGGTGTCCTTCAAATGCAATAAAATTTATCAGCTTAAACCGTGATGCGTCTGGACGCTTAAATGGGACCTGCTTGGGTGCATCCAACAATAAAGGTACATCAGGCACACCCAGTAGTAGAGGTGTGCTGGCACATCTAGCATATGTGCCTAGTCACATTCAACATTAGGAGTGCGCCTGGGCACTTGGGAAAACTAGCTCAAATGTTCTAAGTATTTTCATGTTTCCAATAGACAAAATTAAATAAACCTAAGCAAAACTAAATAAATGACATTTACAAATAATAATATGAACTTAAAATAGCAACTAAGAGAGGTCCTTTAATCCAATCTTTAGCATCTCTTTGAAGATGATGTTAACTTTATGACAATTATCAGAGTTTACATGATAGCTAGTTGATCTTAGCAATTTAACTCAATCTTGGTACATCTGAAGCTTAACATATAATTGAGTCATCCTAAAAAGATGGCATCTAAGAAATGCTCTAAATAATTATCATCGAAACTGAGCTTGAGTATGGCTCAAGGGATTATTATAGTGATTGTAACATCTAGTAACATTTTTCATTAGAATTGAAATTTAATTTTGTTAAATATATGTATATAAAGATAGAGAAATGAGAATTAAAAATAGGTGTTAAGAGATTCTTAAACCTTTAGGATTGGATCCAACAATAGCTAAGTTAATAGATTCTCAAAAATATAAGCTTGAATCAAAGCATTCCAAAATCTATCATCAAAGACATCAGATGGATGAATACTCAAAAAAAAAATACGAAAAATACTTTGGTGTAGTAATGAGAATGTGGGAGGTAATTGTGCAAGATTTAAGAAAATTGTATAAATGACTGATGAAATCAGCACAACTAGAGATAAAAAAAGAAAACATCACTAATGAAAAAACTAGATTAAGGTATAATCCAAAAAAACTAACAGAAAAATAACAAAGAACAACTGAGACGTCAACAGACTAACTGGTTCAGCAAGAGCACACAAGTCTAGGTAGCCACAAAGTGAACATTCTAGACTATGCTAAACGGAAAAAAAAATAAAAAGGCTCCAAGAAGGCTCAATCAACCTTTTATGCACATAGGTTGGTTAGAAGCATGTAAGGAAAATCATGATGTTCTATCATTTACATGACCGGCAATAGAAACTGAAGGTAATAAATATGACGGTTCAATGTTCAATTCTAGTTAAGGGTGTTTTTTCATACAACGCCTCTACAGAAATTTTCAGAATGATTAACAAATTTGTTTATTTTGACAAATTTCAACAGGACAAACAGTGCAAAAATATTAATGAAAATGTAATTCTGACAAAATGAAACCTTTTCAATATTATTGAGAACAAGTTCAACCAATGTTCCACCAGATGCTTCTAGGAAGGCAGCTAAAGCTTCATCACTGAAATTAAGCGAATGTTGTCTTTATTAATAAGTATGAACACAAAATTATTCTAAGAAATGCTGTATAAAAATGGAGTAACACCGATATAAAAATATGGTAAGTATAGAAGATTTTCCATGTCATTTGAAGTTAAAGAATATACAAAAATAACACAAACTAAGCAAACAAATGAATGAGTACATATCGAATGACAAATCAGACATGTTTAAGAGAATTCAGAAATTTTTTTCCGCATAAAAAATGCCAATTCTCTTTAAATTTAAGATTCTGATGGACAAAAGCTAACTAGTCTTCCAAGGTTAAGAAAAAGAACGTCTATGACTCTTAACTTCATTTCTAAAACCTACGAGTTCTGCAGATCACAAATGTCTCACCACCTTTTATGTCTTTCTCAGACTAGACCACTAGCAATCAAATGAAAAATCAGACATGTTTAAGAAAATTCAGTTATTTTTTTCCGCATAAAAAAATGCCAATTCCCATTAAATTTAAGATTCTGATGGACAAAGCTAACTAGTCTTCCAAGGTTAAGAAAAAGAACAAATCTATAACTCTAAACTTCATTTCTAAAACCTACGAGTGCTGCAGATAACAAATGTCTCACCACCTTTTATGTCTTTCTCTGACTAGACCACTAGTAATCAACCACCTTGTCATCTGTAATAAATGTGGTAGTAGTCATGGACATGACTGAAAATCATTTCCTCTAAAGTCATTATGAAAAAACTAATCATCAATTTGATCGTTTATTGATAGCACTCTCTCAGAGTTAATCACCATATTCAAAATTTATAGCCATCCATGTTTATTTCCCAAGACATTATCTCTGATCTGTAGCAATTGATATATCCGGTAGGGTTTGTACATTAGTACCAATAGTTTTGCACATATTGCAAATAATCAAACCTTTTTTTAGTGCAAATATCCAGTAGTTCTGCACATAATTTTTTTATTGCAAATATCACCAAAAGTTCTGTACTTTTTTTTCTTCATTTGTCCTTGAAGTTAAAGAACCCAAGTCTATGATATATGAAAAATAAATCGTGCTTTCATCCACTAGCATCTCTCTTCCAAATAATTTATATATTCAAAAAATATCTGTCAACTTACTATCATTGTTCATTATCTTACCAACCAACACTCATATCCTTTTTTCCATCTCATTGCATTTTTCAGAATTTCAATACAAGAAAGACGACTAGTAAATATGTTAGATCTTACAAAATTTACTACCTTCTTCCTTCCACCTAAGTTGTTTACTCTCTTTCACCATCGCTCCATATCAATGGCCTTATCACTTATTTATCTACTACTGCTTTATTTTAACTGGTACACTTCTACCAGCCCTTCAAGCTAACTGTTTTGAATGTGAGCATTTGCCAGCATTAGTTGATCTTTTGCTTCAGTTAAATTTTTTGAAACTATTTTTTATGGTCTTATTCATTTCGCCATATGTAGTTCAAGTTCAATGTTTATCCATATAAAATTTCATAAATTTGTCCTTTTATTGATGATGATTTGTTGGGATCGGTTTCCTTGGTAAATGCTCTGATACTGTTTGTTGGGGATCAAATGTCATGATCCAAATATAAATACAAGTGTAAAAGTATGTTAAACATGAGTAAATAAAGACAAAATAAATTAATCTAATCAGTGAGATTCATGTACATTCACATGAGCAAAGAAATAAAATATTTAGAGAAGAATCACAAATAAAAAAATATGTTTTCTAAATATCTCAACAATCTCTCATTTTGTCATGTATTTCTCTCTTACCACTAATACATTTTTTAGATGTTATTTATTCTCTCCACTTCTTGTTGCTAGAAACAAAGGCAAAAATATTTTTCACTAGTCAATTAAAGTATTCTATTATATATAATAATTTATTCTGCTCAAAGTTGTTGACTACTTTCACTTCTCCACCGTTTGCATGTAGAAGCATGCCAGCCTTAATATTCTTCTCTCCGCTGTTCACGCCATCCATATTTCACTTTATTACTCCACGTAATATAATAAAGTAGTATAATATATTTATTTCTTTACATGTGTACTTCATAGCAACTCATGTCCATAGAAATAGCTTTGTTTTACCCCCAACACACAAAGCTCTGCTTTTCAGAAATACACAAACACAAAGAATGATACTACGAAGTATATACATCTCACGCCAACCAACTTTAAATATAGCATCTCATGCCAATCAACTTAAGCTACTGGACCTAGACTAGCACCTACTTTACAACCGACTTTATAGCGGACAATATGTTGGAAGGTTAAGATCCTCATCTATGCTTGTAGTGGAAATTTTCAAAAACTAATCCCTCAACTATTTTAATTTAGCCAATGTAGTCCCAAACTATTCAATTTATCCAATTTAATAACTCCCAGGTACTCATTTTAAACTCAATTTAAACTCAATTTAAGGACTGAATTGGTCTTTAAAAGAATAATTGAGGAGCTAAAAAATATTATTTTAATAGTTAAAAGACTAAAATAAATATACTTAATAGTTTAGGACTAAATTTAACTAAATTTAAAAAACTGAGAAAATTGAGAGACTATCTTAGCAAATATCTTGTGCTTGTAGTCAATCATCTCTTGAATGTAAGAAAATTCTTCAATGTTCTTCTTTAAGAGGCTATTTGAAATGCATGAAGTTGAGTATAAAGTAATTTGATTACAATGTAATACGTATACAATATAATTTTAATACTTTACTATGTTTGGGTTTTTCTATTTAAGATGAAGTAATTTGCAGAGTATGATTTTGATTAATTTATGGGTCCAATTACCCCCTAAAATTTCATTTTTTTTTAAAACATAAAACACCTGATTCATTCATTAATTTTTTATGCAAATAGAATGAATCGTATAAGAAGCCCTCGGATTCGTTCACACGAATGCGAACAAATCGAAGACAAATGAATCGAAGATGAAGTTCAATAATCGGACACAAATGCGAACTCTCTAAGGAATAGATTGAAACGAATTGAATGAAACAAAGCTCTCATATTCGTTTAAGGTTCAGGAATCAGTGCGACTGGAACAAAGCTCATTAATCTCGACAAATTGATATCAACAAGCTTCGCCTTCCGGCGAATCGTTCCAAATGAGTTTCGAATGAGAAGAAGCTCATCTCTCGATGCTAAATCAGAAAGATTAGTGTGTTCCTCCTTCGAATCATTCCTACGTTCCGGCGTTAAATCAAAAATGAAGCTTCGCCTCTCAGCGAATTCGAAGGAGAGACGAGCTTTGTCCCGATATAGACGGTATAAAGCCACTTCGTTTAGGGTTTATAATGTCCCGACGAAGCAAAGAAAAGCTGAAGACGATTGGATTCAAAGAGACGAATCTCTCTGATTCTCTCCAAGCTCTCAGATTTGAACGTTTTTGCGAAGATGATAGGAAGGGGTGCTCTGCGTAAAATCTGAATTCAACCGAATTGGCCAAAAAACATTTACCCTACAGCTATAGTGGGATATAAAAAAATTTCTCAAATTTTACTTTTACTTATCAATTTCATCATTCAAAACACCTGAAATTTAAATCAATGTGAATTATAGAGACAAAGATACTTATATTTGTCGTTAGCAAGTTTATGTAAGGATTTAAAGTTCACAAAGTTCCAACAAGTGAGAGTGAAAGAATTAAAACAAAAGAAAATAATAATAATAAAAAATTCAAAAGCTAAACCACCATAATCACTTTAAGCAAGCTAGACCACCTCAAACATTGGATAGCAATATTATCATTCAAAAAAAATCTCAAAAACAAAAATTATAGCAAATCTCATTCACTCTAAGGTCTATTTGATATGAAAAAATCTAAGTATAAAGTAATCTAATTACTTTACTTCTGTTTGGTTATCTATAAGAGTTCTTCAAAAAATTTGAGTTTTTCTGTTTGGAATAAAATAATCTATTGAGTTGTTGCTCCGAATAATTTAGGAGGTGAGATTACCCCGAATCATTTTTTTTCATTTTGTTAAGAAATAAACCCTCAAATAGCCCCATTGAGATATTAAAAGTATACCAATTAAAATATCATTTTAATATCTATTTTTTCTTCCATACATGATATAAAAAACAACTCCAAAAACAGTCAGAGAATCAATTCCAGTTACTGTAATCCCATTTTGCTCTACAATAGGATGATTTAAACCCAGAAATGGGCATTAAATCTACCCTTATTAAGAGATTTCCTCAGCCTAGAATCAACTTCAAACAACCACTAAGCCGGCATTTACTACTTTTAAATGTTCCTCAAATACCTGCTCAGAACATCCCCCGAACAGTTGTTAAAATAACCTCAAAAAATAGCTATTGTACCTCCCAAATAACTTGCTAAAATCTATGAATATCAATCACAAAACAATCTTTGCCTAGTTCTTAACTAGCCTAAAATATAGCACATAAACAAGCTACAAAAAGCAGCCGAAGAGCCTCTAACACTCTTCAGTCATTGTAGCTTTATAGTTATTCTCAAATTAGCATAAAATAGCAACTCTATTCTCATTCACAGCTCAAAAGTTAGGTTAATTTCAGCTCCAAATATGGATTGTTTGTTGCATGTTTCAAGCCCCCAAAGAAAGAAAAGTTTTTGCTAAAAATAGAAATTGTCAATTCTTTTAATAGAGGGAACGTGAGTTGTTCCTATCCAACAATATGGAAATTCCAATATTAGAACATGATCTATTTGCAACTAGCAATATGGAGACGAAGCTCTTCAGATGAGCCACGAGCCCTAAGACTTTGTCTCCTTCCGAAGCTGCTCAGAACTGCCCCCGAACAGCTGCTAACTAGCACAAAATGTACGACAAACAATTACTAAAGAGCAGTCAAAGAGCCTCTAAAACTCTTCAGTCATAGTAGTTCTTCCATTATTCTCAAAGTAGTAGAAAATAGCAACTCTATACTCATTCACATTTAAAAACATGGGTTGTTTTCAGCTCCAAATATGAGTTATTTGCAGCCCTATTTCAAACAATCACAACACAACCTTCTAAATAAGACCCAATTCTTTATCTCCTTCCTTCAACAATCTTAGCTTATTTTACTTTCATCTCAATTGCCCCAAATAGTCTGAAATCTGATTCAAAGAATCTCAATTTAAGTCAAAATTTGTTCTAAATCAACCCTCAGATAATCCCAACGAGATATTAAAAGTATACCCATAAAGAAACATATTTTAATATTTATTTTCCTTCCATACTAAACATAAAAAACAACTCCAAAAACAATCACAGAATCAGTTCCAGTTACCGCCACCATGTTAAAATGAATAACCCCATTTTACTCTAAATTAGGGTGGTTTAAGCCCAGAAATGGCCATTAAAAATACTCCTAAATAAAAAATAGATCAAAAACTATATAGAGTGCATTCATGTGCATTTAAATAAAAGAAAGGTTGGTGGAAAAGAGGTTACGAGAGTAGAAGGTAGAGAAGAGAATTAGCAAGATCATAATTTCAGTAACCTTTCTTATTCATGGAATATAACATCACACAGGAATATATAAATACAATAGGATCCGGTTTAACTGTTGTTATTAGGCTCACATGCGCCTGGCAAGGCTTGCACCTAGGGACGCCTGGGCACCCAGCTTATGTCTGGCCCTACAAACAAACCATATGAGGTTGAGGTGGTGAGTTTGGACTGATGTTTGTTGAATCGAGCTGTAGAGAGTGGTTTAGTTAGAATGTCTACCACTTGTTCCTCGATAAAGATGTGATGCAATTCTTTTTCTTATTTCTAAATATTCTAATGAAATGGCGACGTGTTTCGTTCTGGTGAAAGATAAGGTTCTTTGTGAGCTCTATAGCCGATGTGCTATCACAAAATAGGTGGATTTTACCATCTTGTGAGATGTCGAATTCTTAGAAAAGTTTTTGAAGACAGATGATGTATGTGACTACAGTGGCTAGTGCTCAATAATCAACTTCAGTGGAAGAGTGGGAGATGGTGGTTTGTTTTTTTGCGCTACATGAAATTGGAGTGTTGCCCAATAAGATGCAGTAACCTAAAGTAGACTTGCGATCCTCTATATCTCTGGCCAGTCTGAATCAACGTATGCTTGAAGACACAGGGTGCCGGTGCTTATCGGTATCCCGAGATGTAGTGAGCCCTTGACGTAGCGTTGAATACGTTTTATCAGATCAAAATGAGCTTACGTGGGATTATGCATGTGTTGACATATTTTATTGATTGTGAGGCTTAGATTAGGGCGTGTGATGGTGAGGTACTGAAGTGAACCTACAAGTTGTTTATATAGTTTGGGTTGATTGAACAGCAGAGATGCCTTGTGGAGTTGCTGACCGACTATGAGAGTAAGAGTTGGATTACATTGCTCCATGCCTGAAGTTTTTAGAAAGTTGGATACGTGTGTTGCTTGACAAAGCATTGGGCCAATGACTGAGTTTGTGATTATAATGTCAAGGAAGATGGTTGGGCTACCGAGATATTTCATGCAAAACTATTGGATGAGAGCATGAATAAGGGAAGGGAGAGCTACTTGGAGTGGACCGGTGATGCGTATATCATCCACATAGATCAAGATGTGGATTATGTTGGCGGTGGTGTCTTGTGTGAGTAGAGAGGAATTTGCTTCGTTGGTTCAGAAGCCCTTGGAGTATGGTAGAGTATCATTGACAAGGTGATTGTTTAAGGCCGTAGAATACTTTTTTGTGCTTGCAAATATAATTAAGATGGTTGGGATCTTGATACCCTTGCGGTTGCTTCATGTAGATTGTTTCATGAAGTTTCCCGTGTAGAAATGCAATGTAGACATCCAGTTGTAGGATCGCCCATTTGTAGTGAGTGGCTATGGTGAAGAAAATCTGGATAGTTGGCATTTTTCCAAAGGACTAAATGTTTCCAAGTAATTTGTACTATGCTATTGATTAGATTCTTGAGCCACCAATCTGGCTTCATGGCATGCTATGGTTTCATCATCTTGTAGTTTTGTTACAAATGTTCATTTGCATTCAAGGACATTTTGGTGTGGATTGGAACATTTGTGAGGAAGACTTCACAACGTAGGGAAGCGGAGGCCAGTGGCTAAGCAATCTATGGGACTCTTAGGATATGCATGATTTAGGGGTGTCCCTTTCAGCTTAAACCTCTTGGACGGAGTGAATGATGAGGAAAGTGACAAACACAAAGACCAAAGAAGCATAAACTAGAAAACTTGGTTCGGTTGCATGATACCAAACTTATTTTATTGATTCAATCTCCCTTTCTTTTGGGGCATGCAAAACAATTGCTGTGGAACTCATCACGTACAAAATGCATCCAAGGACACCGAAAGCATGTAATTTCTCATTCAGCCTAAAATGAGCAAGCACTGCACTTACAATGATGCTTAGGCGGCAAAAGAGGAGCACAAGAATTGCTGGAGCAAATGCATAGGCGGCAAAATTAGCTCCTCCTACTATCATGACTCAGACACCTGCAGCGCTTGCTTTCTCAACTATGAAGATAGATCCGATGAAGATGCCAGAAAGCAAAGCCACAGAGAGTCACCAAAGATTGTCGATGGAGACACCCATAACCAAAATCAGTGCTGCTTCAAGCACCTCTTCACCCTTTCAGAATTGTATCTTTGTTTGGTTGGGATCAAAATATTCCTCAAATTGACACCAAAGCAAAATAAATGATTAGCAATTTCAAGAAAGAAAGGTAGAGGAGATGTGCCTGACCAAATGTATGATAACATAAAACAACCACTTCATTCTCTAATTTAGTTACCAGCTAGTTTTCTTCTACAGGCAAACATAGTATTTCAAACTGCAACTCCAAATCAGAGTGATATGAAAGGATATCAAACTCCTTTTGAGTTGCATTTACCCAAATATTATCTCCAATTAAATCAGTATATAAAGCAAGCCCCATTGTAGCATAATTGTGTTCAAAAACTGTAAAGAATATAGAAAAAAAGAAGTAGAATCACCACTTACACAGATTCATTCAACTCATCCAATCCTTGTTGATTTGTAATGAAAATCCTCAATGGTAGAATAGATGGTCCCAAGATCATTATGGTACGAAACGAGTTCCATGAATTTAGATTAAAAAAAAAACTTTTAATGCCTGAATAAGATAAAAAAGAAAGATCTGCTAATCAAATCTCTTAAGAACGCAGGATACAAACATAATATATTTTTGCGACAAGCTCAGCCTCTGAAAAACATCTTCACGATGAAATTCTTGCTCTCACACGGTGTAGCAATTATATTCCCTCCATCAATTGCCCAAAATCTGTGGCTCTGCAAATTAGTATTGTGGTTTGCTTCTGTGATTTTGCATTATTGCTCATTCCAAAGTCAAGATTTACAGCTTGCTTTATGATATCACACTCTCGCTGGTCCTTTGAAGACACAGCTCAAAGGTCTCGGAAGGTGGGAGGCAGGTCAATCAAAGAACTAGAGGATGCCGGCAAATCCGGGGTGGTGGAGGGCGGATGCCAGGGAAGTCAGCACCAAAAAGAATTCTGATTGTGAGGTCATTGATGGCGCTCCTGTCAGAAGGACCAAGAGACTGCTGAACAGAGCGACAGCAGCATGGCCAAGCTTTCCATCTCCGAAGCTGGCTGCCACGAGCCGTAAGTCATTGTCGAGAAGCCTGGAGCGTGAGTGAAGTTCTGAGCTCCTACTTCATTTTGTTACCTCATGCTGGTAGGCTTCCTCCACGTAAAATCAAATTTTGGCCAAATTGACCTTAAAAGTTTTACAGCGGTAGTATTTATACTGCTAAAATTTTTACACCTATATTTTTCTTTTCATCGAAATTGCTACATGACAAATACTTGTAATCCTAAATTCTCTGAAAAAATTTTACTTTACCTCTGTTTTTCAGCATGTCAAATAGCCTGTTTAATACAAAGACAATTGAAAATATTTTTATTAAATGCTTCCTAACCTGATCTAAAATTAGCCCAAATTTAAAACTTGTTGACAACTAAACTCCCCCCCAATAGCATATCCATGACCAAAAAATTTTCAAAAATTTTTCAAAATAACTTTCAAAGAATGATACAGCAATATTCTAGGAGTATTAACCTTGGATACATGCATATACATTGAGAGGTGAATATATA
This sequence comes from Gastrodia elata, assembly GCA_016760335.1. Taxonomy (NCBI): domain Eukaryota; kingdom Viridiplantae; phylum Streptophyta; class Magnoliopsida; order Asparagales; family Orchidaceae; genus Gastrodia; species Gastrodia elata. The sequence continues at coordinate 42,649,667 of CM028677.1, forward strand.
GAAATGACCATTGAATTACAGTGACTAAAAGAGATGCATCTCCCTAAACAAGTGCCTTAGCTCTTATTTATCCTTTCCCATTCTCTATGAATAAAAAATAGCTGATGCTAGAAGCATTTTTTTGTTGTCATTTCAAACTAAATTTGTCAACCAAATCATTAAAATAATAAAATCTCAAAATATAAAATATTTCCCATTAAGCTCAAATAGCACAATATTCTTCTTTTGGCAACTACTAAAACCCAAAGTCACTTAAATAAAAATATTAAACTCTCATAAATTATAATATTAATTTAATTTATTTTGAAATGAAAACAAAAATGAAATCTAATGAACAGTTTTTTTAATCTATCAATGGTGCAAGTGATAGGACTTCTAAGAATATGAACTTGTACTACATCAACATCAAGCTGATGTAGATTGATAAACAGGTATTGAACAATAGCATAATAATCTGCTGGCTGCCTGTAATATGTATTGATTAAGATAAGTTTGATTCAACATGCTCAACAAAACATTATAAATCCCAAAAAGCTTTACTCAGCCTCACCAATCCCACAATAATACTCATTCACGTTGCACAATTCAGCTTCCATGAAGCTAGCTTTTCTTCATTTCAATCTTTTATACAACCTAGCTAAACAATTCCCTACCATTGTGATTCACAAAAGTTTCACTTTTGTATCCTTTTCATTATTCCTTCTCCTCATTTTAATAGTTCTCCCTTAAAATGAAAGATACATGGATCAAAGACTCTTTTAGTTCACAGAGTGGATTAGTTTTGTTGGGGGATTAGTGAATACGGTATGCGATGAGTTTATTTCTTTTTTTTTTTTTGGAAAAACAATGTGTGCTTTATTTGTCAGATCCACCATTCTTAATAATCGTAAGGGCCTTGTATTGAAAATACTTGATTAATGCATTAGTGCTAACAAAACAAGAGGCAACATTTCAACTGTCTCGCTCTCTTTAAGTTCATAAAGTAAACATGAACTTAAATTTGATAATGAATAGAAACTAGTTTTTAGAGAAAGACCTGAATGCACCATGACAAAGCTTGAGCGTGTGAAGCAAGCAACCCCCATTCACAAGATGCTGAATTGCAGTATCAGTTAGGTTCAAAGAACGAATATCAAGAAAAGACAGTTGAGGACAGCCGTCACCAATAACTTTCATTGACGCTTTGGTCAATTTACTGCATATAAACCAAAATGCAAAGATAAAGTGATTTTAGTTCAGTTATTTGCAAATTACTATGCATCCAAAAAAGCAGATTTTTAAAAGACAGACTTGAGTATGTAAAGAAGAAAGAAAATAATGTCTTTTATTGGAAATATTTCTTCAGAGAAGATGAAACAATGAGCTAAAGAGCATACCGGCAACCAGCAATGATAAGTACCCTCATATTTTGACCAGATGTACGAATCAGATATTTCAATATTTTATCAGTCATTGTTTCCAATCGAGCTACAGACAAAACATTCAAGCACTTCAGCTTCATTAGTGCGGGCAAAATCAACATTGCATCCACATTGTGGCAATCATCTATATAGAGTTCTTGGAAAACTGCGCCCAACTTTTCAGCTATGACAAAGATTCCCTTGGAAGTTATAAGAGAACACTGGCTCAAATTTAAAGATCTTAAGAGAGGAGCTGAAGTAACAATCACATCTAAGCCAACATCAGTAAGACAGTACGCACCCTTTAAAGATAATCTATTAAGTGAAGGCAGACAATTAGGAGCTTTGCCTAATGTAGAATGCAATACATAATCGGGTAAACAACGACCACAGAAGTCCAGCTGCAACGTCTATTTAAACAAGCCAAAACACAAAAAATTAAGCCTGGGCCATCTTTTAATAGATACAGTAAAAGAAAAATGTGCGAGTAATACAAAAGAAAATTTAGTCTTCAAAACTACCATACGTATTGATAACGCTTACATTTATTGCCCAACAAAATGATCAGAATACAGTATCAAGTAATTGCAAGCATGATCATAACAACATATTTTGGCTTAGTAAATATGTAAGCCAAAAGCATGCATTTTATGAACATAAGTTTGTTTAAATTTAAAATGAGTACAAATAACAGAAAATACTATTTCTACATAAGCAAATATAGCACAAAAAGAACACTGTTGATAGTGCATAGTACCTTCAAATTGTCAATATTACATACAGAAAACGTTTCCTCAAACTGCTCATCTGTAGCCCATGAACAATCACTCAAGCAAATCTCCGAGGGGGAGCCTTTAGTGAGAAGACCAAGAACATGAGAAGACATCCTCCTTGAATGGCATAGCTGTATTGTAATGTGATGCTTTATTGCATCAGGCAGGCCTTCCAGTGATTCAATTTCTTCTGCATTGTCACAAATTACTTTCAAGCATAATTCCTTCAATGAAGGAGCTATGTTTTTCACAGTCAAGCATTTTTGTGCTCTGGAAGGTGTCCAGGGGATTTTCACTTCTGTCTCCTGATCTTTCTGTGTAGAACTGTTCAAGCTACGAGAATTGAGTATTGCCTCTCGCTCAGCAATGATCTTCATAGCAGTGGAGAATGGCCCAGGCCAATCTTCTTCTTCATTTGCATCATCATTAGATTCAACTTCATCATCAATTTTTTCTTCTTCGGCATTAAAGAATGCAAATTGAGAAGCAAGCTCAATGGCAATATTTCTAGCAGTTTCACGCCTAGATCTGTTCCTTCGTTGGCTGTTTTCAGCCTTCTGTTTCCCAGAATCAATTGCATTGTTTGATTCTACTTCATGTGCAATAGCTTCTTCTCTATCTATAACCTCAAGACCTTCGGGAACCAGCTTCTCCTTCTTTTTCTCTTCACGGTTATACCTCCTGAACCTGGACTGCATCTGTTTCGTCCGATAACAACCGCCTTGTCTTTTTTTGTGAAGTTGTTCAAGACTTGAATCAACATTCAAATTATCCTCAGCCCCACTAATGAGTAACTGGTGATCTTCCAGAATCAAGTTGTCCAGCCTTTTATCCATACTACTAGGTAACCCAATATTCCTACTCTCTAACAATTCATTACTATTAATAATATGCTTTTTGCCATCCAATCCATCAGCAGCGAGGGAAATCCCAGCGTTTCCAATACAAAATGGAGTCTCCTCAACCAGTAATCCATCGTCTTTCTCCTTTGCCTCACTACATTTTTCTTCATCAGAACTATTTGAAGCAATCTCCCCAAAATTTGCAAACATTTTATCATCAAATTTCTCAATGCATTCAAAATTTAAAGGCGATATATCCTTTCTTTTTACTTTTCTATAGGAAAGAGTATCAGCACATTCATCTCCAATCTTTCTCTTAGAAGCTTTAGATCCTGATCTCAATCTCATATAGCCATCTTCTTTTTGGGAAAGGTGCAACTCCGCATGCCAATCCGCTTCCTTAACCATCCTATTGACGTTTAGAGATTTATGCATGGGAAGCGATTCCAAAGCTTTGAACCCGTCATCAACTTTCGATCCCAATGTCTTCACTTTATCTGCCACCCCAGCAACTAAGTAGCTTTCTTTGGAACACCCCTCCACATCTTCCTGTTTCTCAACAATACCAGCGACACCATCAAGCCTTCGTCTGGAAACCCGCGACCCAGACCTTAGGTGCATGTATTGTTCCTCTCTGGTATATGTAGAATATCCATTAGAGCTGACCCTAGAAGAAGTTTTCCTCTTGGAGATCACTTCATCGGCCGCAACAGTGAGCGGAGGTGCTACAATGTTAGCCATGTTAGAGCTTAATGAAAGCCGGGAGTTAGCAACGGGGGCGGAAGAAGGGCTCGTGGAAGCATTAAGCGAATGGAAGTTAGAATGTTGAAGGGCTTCGCGTGAGGAAATTAGGGTTTGGAGCAGGGGCTCAGGGAGGCAGCGGCCAGACCTTAAAACTCGCATTATTTGAACTCGCAACACTGAGTAATACAGAGTGTCCGAGTGGCAATTATCTGTCTTAATATAGTTTTTTAAGCTTCTATAGCAAGGATCTTTCGGCGCGAACCAAGATAACGCCTGGTACAACCGTCAGTTATCTTTTTCTCTAGTTTGCAAAAATATTTTGAAAAATGCCAAACTTATATTTTCCTTTTTTTTTTTTTTATATACATAGATAGATCTAAACTAAATATGAATCATAATAATAATATATTTATACTTAAGATTGTCATGTAATAATAAAAGTGTGTAACAAAATTCTTTTTTTTTCTTGAGTTTTTACATAATAAATACAATTTTTTTTTAATTACAAATTTAACACAAATTTTTTTTATATATATAAAAAATCACAAACATTTTAAATATATAACAAAAACATTACAATTTAAATTTTCTGCTCCCTAACACTGCATCCGGCGAGCGGCAGGATCGTCTTCCCATTAGACGATGGGAGGCTCACAGAGCTGCATCTCCCAGGATTGGGCAACGATGGCGTCGGCCCCATTCATCATCTGAATAAAAGCTTCTTCTTCTTCCCGTAGGTACCAATGGTCAACCCTCGACCCCTGAATCTGAAGGATAGAGTACCAATACGTGCAGCCCCTTAAACTACATCACAGGAGCCAAAAGTGCTCTTACTCACCACCACCAAGTCAGCCCTCCCCATTAAAACTGCATCTTGTTCATTGATTCCCAGCAAAGTTCTAACCTTTCCGAGCAAAACACAAAGTCTAATTACCGGATGAGGGCAATGCCCGGGGATTGATTGTTGTTCCTCGTGTTAAACATCGGCCAAACTTTGGAGTATGTGTGATATGCAGCCCTACGATCCTCCCATTGTCCAAAAGGAAGGCGATCTTTCGGGTTGTAGCCGAGTGCCGCTAAAAATGCGCAAGTCATTGAAAGTACATTTGGGTACAAAATTATATGTATTATTCATTTGATCACAAGCTATAGTTTTATGGCACTTCTATTTTTGTACAAAATCTCACACCAATTAAAAAGATTGTCGAGACCAAGAAGCATTCTAGCCACAATCAGCTTATGCAGTGTTTCTGCACTCCAAAGCTCAACATAATAAAGATAAAATATGTCCAAGAACTTAGGTCCAATTAAAAAAAGATGGTATCCATAGCATCATTGTTGGAGCTATTAATCATTTGGAGAATCTAAGAAAATTATTTTTAATACTCAATTGCTAAAGAAGTAAGGTTCTTACTCTAGAGGAGAATTTGTGTGTTTTATATTCAATTAATAGACAATTTACATGTAATCATGCTTCAACAACAACAACAACAACAAGTTTTAATCTTGTTATGGTGCAATCGTATATGTACTAGTACACCTGATCCTATCAGAATTATATAGTCAAGTGTGCTTAGGCGATAGCAATTCTAGGATGAGTGCCCTCACGGGAAGTCCTCGTGTTACACTCGTTTACTCTTTTAATTCTGTCATTGTCAAGTCCCAAGTCCTAGATGAGAAAGAAGAGTCAGCATAAAATTTTGTTGAATCATATTATTACATGATATATGTAAGGCATACTATGAATAAATGTCTCTTTCCTAAAATAAAAACATTATATATGTCAATCATTTGGAAAATCGAAGGAGGTAGGTGGTCATAAGCTACACACTTATTAGAGTTAAGGGCATGCTAAAAATAAATGTGTCTCAATTTTAAAATAGCAAAAGGAGCCATTCATATCATAATGTATTATATCTACAAATTTAAAATGACCTTAAAAAATTAATCTTATATCATCACTCAGAAAAGTTAAACTTCTTGTCTATTAGTAAGTGGAGCAAATAAGAACTTTTTGTCATGCAAACTAAGGTGAGAAGATAAGAAGTTGCAATATTCAATTTTCTCTAAAAATGAGAACCTTTTTACATTATAATCGGAAGGGTCATACAATATTATATTATCATATTTTTATGCAAGCAAAGATTTGTAACAAATTTAAATTGTTACCCAGCTTAATTAGGTACTAAGGCTAATATCATTCAGTTCCAAATCTCATTAGAATCTAACCATAAAAATTTTGGGTCGACAAATTGGTAATTTTGTCAAATTAGGAACCCTAGAAATTAGCAATATTTTAATCTCTAAATCAAATTCTAACTTCATTTTTGAATTCCTCGTCCACAAATTAGCTAGGGTTACAAGTTTAAAAATTTTTGGAGGTCATTTAGGCCATAATTAAATTTATTTAAATAAGGAAAATGGCAAATAGGGATTTCCAACAATTCAAAATTGCATAACCACCATCCATCATTCGTCAACCATTTGGGCTTTACTGTGGGGACCGCGAGCGATCCTTTGTAGAGCCTGGGTCCTGTGACAACAAATCCCATAGCATCTAACCGTCTACCATGCGACGCTGACGGTCCGGATCGAGCCCCGCTTCGAGTCATGAGCACCATCGAATCTCGCCCGCTAATCCTACGACCCAGATCACTCCCACAGCCAGTCGTTAGGGTCCGAGAGATCAGGGTCGTTGCGCCTTCTGTTCGATCGATCAGGCGGTCAACGAAGCTCCTGCCACTGTGGACCTTCGTTCCGATTGCAACGACCGACAGCGAAACTTGCCCCGTATGAATCACATTATGCCTGTCCCCCACTCCCCCTACCACGTCAAATGGCTGTTGTTGCCATTATCGGATCTATGAGGAACCTCCAGCGGGCCAATTGGCTTGGCCTCACTCAGATTGGGAGCCAAGAGGCTGAATTTTGGGCCAGGACAGCCAGACTTCCCTGGGCCTCTCGAGCCTATTTAAGGCTAGTCAAAAGCTCCAATGAGCTTCTTGGCTCACTTTGAAGGCTCTAGACCACCTCCTCCTAGTGTTCCCTGGCCATCCCTACATCTTTCTACCCTGCTCCCATTTGCTGTCAGTCATCTTGAATCTCCAACCCCGATGAATTTAGTGGGCGACGCTTGGTATTCGAGCCCCCGACAATTAGCCTTCAGCTCAGGGAGTCCGGCTGCAACCAGCTCGGTCTCTGCTTCATCCTCTACCGCTCACAGCTTGTCCGTCCACTTCAAACCAGGCACTCCCCTACCTGAGTACCTCTTTCTGTGCTCAATGGAATTGGGATGGTATATGGCCATCCCACAAAAATTACAATAAACCCGTTGCATCGATCAGGCTTGATCGAACTCGATCGACCAGTTACAGGCTCAAGCCTGTATAATAGCATACAATGCCCAAGCCCAACATGGCTCCTATCGAACCAGGCTGCCTCCAGACACGTGAGACCCCTCTTTGGATCAACCCTGACACATGGAATGTGTCGGGATTGATTCTCGATCGAACGGTGGCCTGTGGTGGGAGTATTCTCGCTCCACATCAAACATAAACCCGTAAAATTCAAATTGGGTTTCAGGATTAGGGTTAATGCCACTTAGGGTTTTCGATTTCAATCGATAAAGCTCAACCATGAGATTGATTCAAGCCTTAAATCGCTCCATGGTGTGCTTTATTTCTCAAGAATTTAGGGTTTCAATCGAAACCCTAAAATCCCATTACGCGTGCCCTTATCTGTTAGGGACAAAGGCTCGGTCGCACAGGTCGGGCCAGCCCAGGCCCACGCTATGCGACAGTGCGGACTCATCGGGTTTCAGTTGACCCGTGCGGTTCACAACTGGACTAGCCTGTCGAGTTTCGGTCGACCCAACAGACCCGATAAGCCAAATGGATTAATTAAAATTGCATAATTGGATTTCCTAAGTTCTAATCTTAGAAAATATTTAATGAAATTAGGTTTTAGCATAACTCTATCAATACTTATCTAAATCTAATGAACTTATATATCATTTCAACCAAGAAAATATATAGGATCTATATATTGAATAACATTTAGGTTTCTAAAATTTCTTTTTCTAATTATTGCTTAATTAGGTCAAATATTGATTAGTGCTTAACTTTGTGATTTGACATCTAAAATCTTCAAACTCAGTCTCTAATTGTTCATTAGACAGTAGAGAACATTATGGCATGCTTAATATTGGAATCTTGTAATTTTTATTGCTAATTATCTCATGATGATATTGTAATGCTCTGCTCCGTTGCCACGCACAACAGAAAAATAATGATGGCAGTGTTGGCAGCGGAACAGTGTGTTACTCGGGAACACTGAACTTCCCTTAATCTAACTTACTGCTGACAGCTAATCCTTAAGATAAGTGTAGTATCCTTATTCTAAGTATTAGTTGAGGCACTTATACATATTAGATTTAGGAAGGGATGATGAATAATTACTAATATATATGAGTATCTTATATGATTTTTATATAAATCGCATTACAATACAAAATATAAGTAGTAGTGATAACATAGTGCACAAGTCATATCATTCAACTAAAATATTCATCACAAAAACTAAGTAAAAGCATTCATCTAAAAAAAAAGAGAAAAAAACATACATAGTTTAATTATTAAAAACCATAGCTTAAAATAAAATGAGCAGTAAATGTCTCCCATCTCACAGCAAAGAGTAATTAAAAAAAGAAATTAAGTGTTGAAATAGCTAATGCTTCTCTAACTACTTATGAATCTTTTGAGATGTTTCCAAAGCTGGCTCCTCCAACTGCTCAAAATTTGATATTGTCGATTTCATAATGTCAAGGCCCCAGCCAAAAAAAGAAAATTTTATTAGATAATAAGTCTAAGTCAATTTTTAGGCTACAACTAACATTTTTTAACTCTTAAGAGATTTTACTTAACATATAATAAAATAAAAAATCAAACTACAGAAAATTAAAATAAACTAAAAAGTACTTCTAACATTGAAATTGAAAATAAGAAAACTTATAACTAATCAAAAGTATTGAAAGTAAGCCAATTTAAATAAAATTGTAAACTGAAATAACTGAGAGTAAAAACTATGTTGTATGTCATTGTATATGCCTTCGAACAAGCCACTAAATTTATGCCATAAATATGCACACTTTGATGCCACATGGCATCCCACAAATCCTAGACGAGCACAACTGCTTCACTAACATATCTTAGGTGAGCAAAACTGCTCCACTAAAGACATGATATGCTTATGTGATTCATGATATACCAAGGAGTTTAATAAACTAAGTGCTTTTAAATCACTAAAACCATATAATAAATAAAATAATGTAAATATCTCTTCTTATTGTCTAATTACTTAGCCTAATTTCTTATGCACTTTAACCTTAAATACTATGCAGATCAGAAGCTTTAATTATATAAACCACACAAATCTATTTTAATTCTACTAAATTCAATGTTTACTTGACACTATACTTTTATAACATCCTAATTTATCACACGTCAAGAGTACATATGCATGATTGGTATGTCCTGAGAAAGGCGATCTTAATCACTTAGTTTGTTTAACTGCACTTATCAATGCGCAGAAAGATAAGGGATAAAATCTTTTTACAATTTATTCTCTCAAACTAAGTTGTTCAATCCCCAATTTATAATATACTTTGAAATTGGGATGTTTATCCTGAACTAAACTGTACTTATATAATTACCTAAGATAATACTGAAACTCTGCAGTTCTATTCATAATAAATTAGCCAATTCCATCTTGCTAAATCAAATCAGCCCTATGGATATGCACTACAATCTTCATATGATAAAACTAATATTCTCATCACTTATAATTATAATAAACTAATTTAGAACTAAGGAAATTCAAACTATATAATCCAATCTCCATTGTAGTAGGTTCTACACAAATGGCTCCAAAAAAATGATATATAAGTTATTCAATTTATGATAACTACCACAAAAGATAACTCAAATTAAATCTCTTTAGATTATTCATCACAAGGTATAGGATCTATCATCTAAGGTTGATAATGTTCATCTAAGATTCTACCTTATAGTATAACAAATAAGACTGTCTTACCTTAAGATTAGCTTGTGTAAGGGTGAAATAATTATGTAACCATAAGGTTATCTTTATATTTAAAAAATCTAAAATTCAAATCAATACATCTAAATCTATACTTAATATAAGTTAATTCTAAATCAAGTAGTATAATTACATGTAGATTTATAAGTTCAATCATTGGTTAAGATGCAAAATCAAGCATACTAATCTTCTAAACCCTACCTCAACCATAAGCACTTAAGTCAAGAAGCAAATCAATAAGAACTTAAGATATGGTTGATTGATAAATCAACTTTTTTGTATTGATTGGTTAATGATCATTACATGTTAGTCTCTTAATTAAGAGAAAATCAAGGGAGTCTAAGGTCTTGATTAAGATAATCAATCACATTAGCCACCATAAGGCCAAATCTTCTAACTTGCTATTGTAAGATCAAATGACAAAATCAACAAATGTGAATCAAATCCATGTAAATTAATGAGTGCCCAAGTTATCAAAATTAAATAATAATTAAGGCTAGTTATCACTAATCCAATCATAAAGTACTTAGCATTTAATTAATAAGATAATATTCAAAAAATAAATCTAACTTTACCATTCAATACTAAACATTCAAGTGAACCTTCAGGAACTAAAACATACCATTTATGCTAAGTAAATTTACTAATTAACCCTAATCATGCACTTTAGTGATTCATGCAAAATTAAAAAAATTAATTATAAAAAAATTAAATCAAATGTTGGAAATAAAGTTTACATGCTATAATGAGCAACTAGAGACCCTAAATGAAATATTTGGACAAGTATATTTTCTACTAATCATGTCAATTGGATAAGAAATGAATTTCATTTTTAAAGTCACCTATATATTTGCAAAATGCATAATTTTACTAAAATTAGTCGTGTTTTAGTGTAATTTTACTTTACTAAAGTTCTGGAGTTGGCAAAATACAAAAACATTGTGAAGTTGTGCAAAAGTGGGCACTGCAACACGCAGTGTCATGCTTCTGCATTCACGGTGCTATGACGTGCTTATGCAAGCTACGACGTTGCGGTGCACGGTAGCGCTCTCTAGCCGAGAGCCAAGCGATACGGTGCGCTTATGCAAGCTACGACGCTGCGGTGAGCAGCATCACTCTCCAGCCAGAGCCAGGCGCTACGATGTTCTGTGGTGCTGTGGCGCATTGTAGCACTCCTTGGCCGAGAGTTGGGTGCTACGACATGCTATGTGCAAAAGTTCTGAGACTTGGTCGCCGATGTACGCTGTAGCACTCCCTGGCCAAGATCCAGGTACTACGACGCGCTATAACGACAGAAATTTCTAGACACGAGCGCTACAGCGTGCTATGGTTCCATACATCCTGAGACGCATGTGCTGCGGTGCATTGGAGCACTCCCCAACCAAGAACCAAGCGCTACGGTGCATTGCGGCCCGCGATTGTCATTCTACACGAATGAAATGCGGGAGGTCTCCTTTAGGGCATCCAAATACTCTTAATTTATGGCACCTCAAAGGTGGTGTCATATGCTGATGGAAATGTATTTTCAAGACCTTTCTATTGGTACCAAAATAGACATGAAAGGACCACTCTAACGCTGCAAACAATAATTCTCTAGGTCCTAGTATACATAAATCCTACTACCTTGAACCATTTTCTAATGGACGAATCGAGCTTTGATCGAACTCGTTCAAGTTTGATTGAGGCTCGACAATCCAACCTAATGCCATGCAATAGCTAACCGAGACACCATTGCACCAAGACATTGATTAAATCAACGGGAAGAAGGGTACTTAGCTTGAAATGGAGAGTTCCTGCTAGGGTTCTTTTGAGGCTTGGAAGGAAATTTCTTCAACTGCCAAAGATGGAGAGCTAAGGCCAATGGAGCATATATAAAGAAGGGATGAGGGATGGGCTTAACCATGGAGATAAGCTTCAAGAAATTATCATTGCTATAAGGGCTGGAACTGATGGACATGTGGTAGACCTCACTTGCAATTTATTTAATTTATATTATTTTTTTAATTAAAATTAGGCTGCTAAATGAGCTCTGAAAATTCAAAATATCATCTCTAGCTAATTTGAGGGTGAAGAGTTCAATGGTGAAGTTAAATTTTTGATTTAAAGTTAAATTAATTATCTCAATTTCCTAATTAATTATATATACTAAAATAATCATAATATTTGATTAAACTTCGAATCATTTCAAATTTTCAGGGTTTGGTTCCTATAGCTAGATAAACGCAATGGAATGAAATTTAAAGAGGTGATTAAGTTCAAATTAATAAGGGTAACAATCTAGGGTTGTTACAGTAAGAAAATATCATCCATAATTCATCAAGTTGAATCTCAAAAATGAAACCAAGGACATCTGGAAAGGACTCCTTATGGTTTGAATGAACTTAAAGAAGTAAAAGACACTTAAATAAATTAAAGAAAATTCAAATCTTGATCTCTTATAAAATGACACACTATGGATGGACAACCATTGTTATGTATTCAGTCACTATCTTAGACTCTTCGATGACTACTGGACGAATGACTTTCAAGACGATAAGGTTTATGTTAGAACCATTAGTGGAGTATTTCCCATTGGTGTAAAAGTGCTCCATAAGATCTTAGTTTATCCAACATTCCGAGGAACCAGCTTTCTAGTCCTTGCTCGAGAATGGTTAGATCGCGCAATTACCACTTTTAGAGAAACTGCATGTCCCGATGACTACCGTCTTCAAATCTTGGGAGCACTACTCAGTGAATCATCTGAAAGATGGTGGTTCTAGATGTATCAAAGACTTGAAAGTAAGCGCATGAGAGGACAACACCTCATCACTTATGATGATTTCTGCACTTCTTTCATAGCTGAATTTTGCAGTTGATTATATTATCATCTCTTATGTTCTTTCTTCATAGTATTTTGTCCTTTAGTTTACTTAATAGGTAATGATTCAAAAGTAGCCTTTTTTGTTTTATTTTATGAGCATGTGTTCTTGAAATTATAGTTGTGAATCTAAGATCATCTCTATGACTACTCCCATCAAGAACATTGTATCTTCATCTAGCAAGTCTGATGACATCAACTCGTTAGTAGGCTTGGTCATGATTCTAATTGAGAATCAGGCTCATCAAGCCTAAGAGACTTGCAACATCCTCACATCTTAGTAGCCTCTTATGATTCATGTTGTAGCTCCATCTGCCTATGTCTTTTTAACAGATGGCATTCTTTACAATTTTCTTTATCTGAGAACACCGGTTTTCAATGGGGCTCTGAACTCCATGGGCACCATTAGCAGGCTCAAGCCAGTGGAGAAGAATTTGACAAGCATTAAATGTTCCAATTCTGAAGCAATTCATTTGACCACCCATCTATTCTATGATGAAGCAGAGTATTGGTGGGAGAACAAGTGAAACACGAAGTTCATTGATTTTGAGATTGAGGATATTTCATGGGAATCATTTCTGGAGGCATTCAAAGAGGCCTTCATTCCCTCATCTGTCCAGAATATTCTTGAAGATGAACTACTTAATCTCACTCAATAAAGGAGATATATCTCAAAGTATGAGATGGAATTTTGACATCTATCTCGCTTCACCCCAGATTTAGTAAGATTTCAGAGCTCATTGAGGTAGCCCGTATGTAAGAACACTTCCAGAGTCAGATGGACATAAAGAAAAAATCTCACTTCGTTCTTACAAGGAAATAATCTTTCAGGCATTGAAAGATAGCCAAGGTCTTCCACATCGAAGCTAAACAAACTCTGGTAAATACTTCAGTGTGTAATCATCCCTATCTCTATAGTAAATTTTATAATCATGGAAACATATGTTTCACTTGCAACAGGACAGGACACCGCTTCTACCGATGTGTTTCTAAAAAGACTATCAATGGAGTTCCCATCATTCACTCTAAAAGAGATCAAGTTTTTCGCCCCCAAATCTTGAACAGCAGAGCTCCTACCTTGGCAATTATCCACCACTTGCTCCTGTTGTAGTCCCCAAAGGTGCACCCGCTCTTTCCCATGCTCATAATCGTCATGGCCATTTATCTCAATATCATCCACTTTCGTCTTCTGGTAGAGTATGCATGTTGACTCCAGCCTCTACTCCTGAAGATAATGAAGTCGCAGCATGTACATTTTATGTTTTATTTTAGCTTATGTTGTTCACTTCTTATTTTTCTTCTGCTTGAATTATACAAGTAAGACTATATTACTGTTTTAAACATAGGCACTTTAGAAATAAGCGGCAAATCGTGTAGCATTCTTTTTGATACTAGAGCTAGTCACTCATTTGTGTCAGAAAGCTGGGGTAAAGCTCTTAAGTTGTCTTTCAATTGTTTAGCCAATTATTTAAGCATAGGATTACCTTTTGGAGCTAGCATGCATGCTCAATAGTTATACAATATAGCAATCCGTATCGGTGAGCAAAGTTTTGAAGCTACATTAATATGCTCCCAATAGCAAATTTCGATGTGATTCTTGAAATGAACTAGGTAAGTAAGCATGGCGCCACGATTAACTACCAGAAGAAATCACTTTAGGTAGCGGAAGTTAAGTCAAATCATTAGTAGGCAAGTTCAGTACCCAAGCTTCTTTAATTAATATTTTCAAGGCTGAAAGGCTAGTCAAAAAGGGATGTAATGCCTACCTAACAGCTATGCTAAAAGAAAAGAAGGAAGATATTTCTATCAGCAAGAATTGTATCATTTGCAAATTCTTCGATATTTTTTTGAAGACCTGCCTAGTCTTTTGCTAGTTAGAGAAGTTGAGTTTACAATCCAGCTTATTCCAGGAACACAGTCCACCTCTAAAGTTCTATATTATATAGCACCCAAGGAGTTACAAGAACTGAATAAGCAACTTCAAGAATTACTGTAGAAAGGCTTCATTAAGCCAAGCTCATCTCCTTGAAGAGCACTCATTCTTTTTGTCAAAAAGAAAGATGGTTCTATGCGTATGTGCATATACTATAGAGAGCTCAACAAGGTAATAATTAAGAACAAGTGTCAGCTACCTCAAATCAATGATCTATTTGTTTAGTTATCTGGAGCTAAGGTTTTCTCCAAAATTGACTTGTGGTCATGTTACCACCAACTGTGAGTTAAGGATGAAGATGTTGAGAAGATGGCATTCAAGACTCGTTACAAACATTATGAATTTCTGGTGATGTCTTTCGGTCTAACGAATACACCATCAATCTTCATGGACATAATGCAGTGTGTGCTTAAGTATTTCTTATACAAACTTGTCATTGTCTTTATTGACAATATCATAATTTACTCATAGAGTAAAGTGGAGCATGAACATCATCTAAGAGTCGTATTAGAAGAATTGTGCAAGCATCAACTATATGCTAATTACTCCAAGTGTCAGTTCTGGCTTGACTCGGTGGCATTTTTGGGTCATGTTGATGATGCCCAGGGTATTAGAGTTGATCATAAAAAGATCAGTGCTGTTCATGACTGGTCATTGCCAAAATTAGAGATAGATATTCAAAAAATTTTGGGATTAGCCAGTTATTATAGAAAATTTGTTAAAGGCTTTTCTCAGATCGCCTCTCCATTAACCAAACTAACTTAGAAAGTTGTACCTTTTATCTGGAGTTTTGAATGTGAAGAAGCATTTCAAGCATTAAAAGACATGCTCTTAACTGCCCTAGTGCTTATTTTACCAAATGAATTTTTAGACTATCAAGTCTATACTGATACATCTAGAGTTGGTTTGGGATGCATGCTAATGCAAAAAGATAGAGTGTTTGCATATGCATCTCTTCAGCTTAAGACTAATGAGAAGAACTATTCAGTGCACAATCTTGAACTTATTTTTGTTGTCTTCGCCTTAAAAATTTGGCATCACTAACTATATGGTATTCAGTGTTCTATTTTAACCGATCATCAGAGCTTGAAGTATATTTTTACTCAATGTGAACTGAACTGTCGATGGAGAATTTGGTTAGAATTAATCAACAATTATGATTTAAACATTCAGTATCATCCTAGCAAAGTAAACATTATAGTCGTTGCTCTTAGTCATTGTGCTACCTTATGTGCCATAATCGTCGAAAGTCCTAATATGGACAAATTTCAAAAGTTGTGCATTGATCATGTTAGAGGTGATATGCTTAGTCATCTGATTCATCAAACTTTTATAAAATGAACCTTTCATAGAGATGTCTCCATCTCTTAGACCAAAGATGAGGACTATCTTAAGTTCAAAGCCAAAATTGAAGGTGGTCATTAAATGATCTGCAACTATGTCGAAGTGTGATCTGTGAAGAAAATCGTCTTTGGATTATCAAATCCATGTATCAAGAAGTTATCGTTGAAAATTATATTTTTGAATATCAGGTCACCCTAGTAGCACAAAATGTAGTAAGATTTAAGGAAATCCTTATGGTGGCCTAGTATGAAGAAGAGTGTAGCAGAATTTGTTGCTAAGTATCATGCTTGTAATCTCATTAAGGCCAAACATCAGAGGCCTAGAGGACTCCTTCATCCTTTGAATATTCCTGAATGGAAATGGTTTGATATATCTATAATTTTTGTCATGGGTTTGCCTAAGTCGAGATCTGGAGCTGATTCAATATGGGTCATAGTCGATCGACTAACCAAGTCAGCTTAATTAATCTATATTTGACAAACTAATTATGTGAAGAAGCTGGAAAAGATCTATATCAAAGAGATCATCAGACTTCATGGTATTTCAAAGTTGATAGTTTTGAATCGAGACAGTAGATTATGTCAACGTTCTGGTAAGTAGTGCATCAAGACCTGGAAACTACTCTGGTCATGAGCAATGCCTTCTATCCCCAAAAAGATGGACAAATAGAATATGTTAATCAACTTCTAAAAGATCTCCTGCATTTATGTATCTTAGATTTTAGTGGTTTATGAGAAGATCACATCCCTCTTATGGAGTTTTCTTATAATAACAGTTATCAAGTACGTATTAGCATGGCTCCATATGAAGCTCTATATGGAAGAAAATGCAGCACTCCACTTGTGTGGTCATAAATTGATAATGTTCAACTTTTTGAGTCTGATATTGTAGATGAAACCAATAATAAGGTGCATTTAATTCAACAGAGGATTTGTGCAGCACAAGATCGCCTAAGAAAGTATCATGATGCACATCATTTCCCTCTGGAATATAATATTAGAGATTTTGCATATCTTAAAGTTAGCCTGATGAATGATGTTTTTTGTTTTAGCATAGCTGGGTAGCTTAGTCCCTGTTACATTGAACCTTTCAAAGTAGCAGCGAAAGTAAGTTCTGCTACCTCATGTTAAAGATCCCTGAAGATTTCTCAGCAGTGCACAACAACTTTCATATTTCATCATTGCGAAGATGTATTTTTAATCCTTCACATGTTCATCTTTCAACGGTATCTCTTCACTCAAATCTCTCCTATGTGGAAGAGTCAATCTGAATATTAGCTCATGATCAAAAGCAGTTGATGGATCGCTCTATCCCCATGGAGAAGGTTCAGTGGAAGAATCAATCTCTTGAAGAATATACTTGGGTCAAAGAGGTGAATATGCAACAAAAGTATCCAAGTCTCTTTGAAAAATCAGATACTCTTATTTTCTAAGTCATGTTCCTAAATTCTATAATTTTCTTTTCCCTTATTTGGATGATGTCAATGATGACATTATTCTTAAGTGGAAGAGTCTGTAACAAACGTAGGCTATTACCCAGCTTAATATAAGCTTAATTAGGTCCTAAGGCTAATATCGTTAAGTTCCAAACCTCGTTAGAGCCTAATCCTAAAAATTTGGGTTAATTGAACCAAATTAGGTCAAATTGGCAATTTTGTCAAATTAGGAACCCTAGAAATTAGCCAAAATATTTTGATCTTAAAATCAATTTCTGAATTCATTTCTTAATTCATCATCTCCAAATTAGTTAAGAGTGAACTTTTAGAAAATTTTGGTGGTCATTTAAGCCATAGTTGAAATTATTTAAATAAGGAAAATTGCAAATAGGAGTTTCCAATATTTCAAAATCGCATAACAACCATCCAATAGTCGCCAACAGTTTCAAATTTGTTGTGGGGGCCACGGACGATCCGCTATAGAGACCGGGTCCTGTGATAGCAAATCCCGCCGCATCTAACTGATTTCCATGTGATGCTAACAGTTTGAGTCGAGCCACATTTCGAGTCGTAAGCACCATCAGATCTCGCTCGTTAATCCTACTGCCCGAATCACTCTTGTGATTGGCTATTAGGGTCCGAGAGATCAGGGTGTTGTGCCTTTTGTTCGATCGATCAGGCGGTCAACAAAGCTCCCTCCACTGTGGACCATCGTCCTGATTGCGATGACCTCCTAATAGCAAAATTTGCCCTATACGAATCATGCCATGCATGTCTGTAACAACCATAAGTTATTACCTAATTTAATATTAGCTTAATTGTGCATTAATTTTAGTTCAATTGTATCTAAAACCTTAATTTAACTTAACCCTAAAAGTTTGAGATTAATCAGACCTCTCTAGGATAATTTTGTTATTTGATCAGTCTAGATGCTCTAAGTTAGACTTAAAATAATTTGATCTCAAAATTAAAATCTGATGATATTTTTGAATTTCTCACCTCCAAATTAGCTAAGGGTAAAAATTTGGTAATTTTTAGAGGTCATTTGTATCATAATTCAATTTAAATTAAATTAGGATAATTGTATATAAGGGATCTCAATAATTTAATTTTGCAAATATACCCTAAAATGAATTACCCATCCAGGATCTACTGTAATAACCCAAGGTTGTTACTTAGCTTAATTTAAGCCTAATCATATCTTAATTATCATTCTGTTAATTTTATCTAGCTATTAGAATCAATCCCTAAAAATTTGGCGCAATTTGGAGCTAAATCCAATATTTGAATTATTTTAATATTTAAATAATTAGAAAATTGAGGTATTTATTTTGATCTCGAAATCGAAATCTGACTTCGCCGTTGCAATCGTCACCCCAAATTAGCTAGGGGTGATGTTTTAGACGCGTTTGGAAGTCGAATTTTCGCAAATATTTTAATATAATTAAATGCACCAAAAAATAGAATAATTAAATAATCGTCAGAATCGAATTCTGACTTTGCTGTTGAATTCCTCACCCCCAAATTAGCTAGGGGTGAAGTCTTGAGATTTTTTGGAATACGTTTATTTAATTTGAATTTTTAATTAATTAAAAATTAGGAATAATAATTAATTATTCATTAATTTGCTTTTTTCTCATTCCTTATCTCTTCTAAATTTTGGCTGGCCATACCCCTTCATTCGGCTGACCCCTTACCTCCCTATTGCACATTGAAAGCTAAGGCCATTCATCTTCTCCCCTTCTTAATTGTAATGCTTGATGGCTAAGGCCATCCCCCTCCCCTTACTTCTTCTTCTTTAAAGATAAACCTCAGCCCTCCTTATTTTGTTTGTTGCCAAGCTAAAAGATTCCTCTCTATTTCTCCCATTGTTGAGCTTGGTGCTGACGAAGGAGCTTCCCTCCCTCAAAGGTCTTGAGGAAAACAAAAGTTTCTTCTTTCTCTCCCAAAGGTTAAGGTACCCTTTTATTTACTCTCCTTGTATCTATTTATTCTTCTTCCTTGGTCATTTCATTCCTCTATTATGCTTATTCGCATATTTAGACATCCGTAATTAAGTATGGAAGCCATTATAGGTCTTCAAAGTAATATACCTCATGCTCTGTTTTTCGTCCATTCTGCATACCTCTGCCTTTATCACAATTGTTCATATAGCTAGAATGATCCGTTCATGCCGATTTTGGTGTCAATAGAAAGGTATCAAAAAAACCTTTTTATTGATATATGGAATCGCTCATGAAATGCTCTGAATTGAGAGTATTTGAGCTTGAAATATGACTCTTCACAGTTTTCGCATAGGCGAAATCACCGTCGGGTGCTACAGCATAGTAATCTTCCTTAGGTGAAGAGTCTTATCCATTTTGGATAAGATGAGGCTCATCTCTTAGAGGGTTTGCTTGCAACCTTAGGATTTGGTGGCTAAGTCATTTTGTGAGTTAGGCTTTAGTTTAGTCACTTCTTTTTAAATGGGTTATCCC
This sequence comes from Gastrodia elata, assembly GCA_016760335.1. Lineage (NCBI taxonomy): Eukaryota > Viridiplantae > Streptophyta > Magnoliopsida > Asparagales > Orchidaceae > Gastrodia > Gastrodia elata. Next base: position 42,669,568 of record CM028677.1, read on the forward strand.
AATATTTTCTTACTGAATTTAGTTTCATTATTCAGTAAAGCAATCTAATGTAATCTTGCATTTTAAATTTGAATAAGTAGACCCTAATCATGGCCAATTATCTTTAATCCTGTTAGCTTTAATTAAGTTTGGTAGTTAATCTAAAATTAAGTGATTAAAGGTTTTGCACTCCTTAATTTGCATGAATTCAGCTAACACTTGTTGATTTTATCATTTATTCCTATAATAGCAAGATAGGAGATTATGCCTTAGAATTGTTAGTGTAATTTATATATAGTAATCAAATTCATAAGATTTTCTTGAGTTTCTCTTAAGTAAGACAATCAGCATAAATTGATCCCTAATAGTTCAATAAAATATGATTGATTTGCAAATAAATAACTTCTAATAAATTATATGATTTTACTTCTCAATTTTAGTGTTTATATGGTTAAGATAGTATTAAGAAGACTATCATACTTGATTTTACATTTTTACCTAATGATTGAACTAATAAATTTGTAGGTAATTACATTACTTGGTTTAGAATTAACCTAGGGTATAAGTATAGATTTTATGCATTAAACATAAACTTTATATCTTTAAAGTATAAAGATAACCTTAAGTTTAAGTAAATATTATACCTTTAATAAGCTAATCTTGAGATAAGATAGTCTTATTTGTTATGGTTTGAGGCAGGATCCTAGATGAACCTTATCAACTTAGATGATTGATCTTATGCCTTATGGTAAGATAACCTAAAGAGACTTAGATTGTGTTATCTTTTATGGCAGTTATCATAAATTGAATAATTTATATGTCATATCCTTGAAGCCATTTATGTAAAACCCACTACAATAGAGATTGGATTTTATAGTTTGTATTTTCTTGGTTCTAAATTAGTTTGTTATAATTATAATTGATGAGAACATTAGTTTTATCATATGGAGATTACAGTGCATATCTATATGACTAATTTAATTCAGTAAAATGTAATTGATCGATTTACCATGAATAGAACTGTAGAGTTCTAGTCTTATCATAAGTAATTAGTTAAGTACAATGCAATTCAGGATAAATATCCTAAGTTCAAAGTATGTTATAAGTTAGAGATTTAACAGCTTAGTTTGAGAAAATAAACTGTAAAAGAATTTTATCCCTTATCTTTGTGTTCATTGTTAAATGTAGTTAAACAAACTAAGTGTTTAAGATTACATTTCTCAGGACATATTAATTATGTATATGTACTCTTAACATGTGATGATTAGGATGTTATAAAAATACATTATTGAGTAAATGATGAATTTAGTAGAGTTAAAATAGAATTGTATAGCTCATACAGTTAAATTTTTGATCTGTATAACATTCAAGGTGAATGTGCTTAAAGAATTAGGTTAAAGAATTAGATAACAAGAAAGGATATTTACTTTTGTCTATTTATTTTTGGTTTTGATAATTTAAAAGTACTTAGCTTATTAAACTCCTTGGCATATCTTAAATCGCATAAACATATCATGTCATTAGTAGAGCGATTTTGCTCACTTAGGATATATTAGTGGAAAGGTTCTATTCACCTAAGATTTGTGAGATGCTATGTGGAATCAAGGTTATGCATATTTGTAACATAAATTCAATAGCATGTTTTGATACATATACAATAGCATACAATATAGCTTTACTTTCAGTTATTTCACTTTATAGTTTCATTTTAGTTGATTCACTTTCAGTACTTTTGTTTTAGCTATAGTCTTTATTGCTTTCAGTTTTAGTGTTAGATTTACAGTTCAGCTTACTTCAGTTTTCTGTAGTTTCTTTTCCATTTTGTTAAGTGTTAAGTAAAATCCTCTTAAATGCAAGAAAATATTAACTATAGCCTAAAATATATTTAGAATTATTGTCTAACAAAATTTTTTTTCTATTGGGGCTCTAACATTTTGAAACCAGTGATGTCAGATCCTGAGTAATTTGAGGAGCCAGCTTTGGAGGCATTAGCCAACTTAACACTTATTTACGGTCTTAGTTTATTTTTTGCCGTGAGATAAGTGACCCTTTTAATGCTCTTTTTATTTTAAGATGTGGTTTGTAATAATTAAATTATGGATGTATTTTCACTTTCTTTTTTGAGATGAATACCCTTACTTAACTTTTGTGGTAAATATTATGAGTGAATGTTATATCTTTTGCACTCTATTATTACTACTGCTTATACTTAGTATTGTGATGTGATCCATATAAAAATTATATAAGATACTCATATATATTGGGTAATTATTTATCACTCGTCATAATCCCAATGTGCATAAGTACCTCAATTAATACTTAGGATAATAATATTACATTTATTTTAAGAATTAGTGCTCAATAATAAGTCATATTAGGGAAAGTTCAGCTCTTTCCGAGTAACGCATCGTTCCACTGCCAATCATATTATCCTTAATCCTTATGTTGTGCACGGCGATGGGACGGGGCATTACAACGTGTTCGTTCAAGTTTGAGGGTTAAGGATGTTGGCGAACCCTCAACAATTGTCAGGGCTCTGAGGAAATCCCAATACCCCAACCAACTATTGGGAACCCCTAGAATCCCCATCCCAAGAGGGTCCTTCTACCCTTTCAGCCATCCCAATTTCACTAGCAATAGTCGGAGCTCGCCCGACTGCCATAAGTATCCTTAGCTACATGTAATTTAGCTAAGGTGAGCTTCCACTCCTAAACCCTAATAGTTGAGGAGGTAATTATAATGACCCAAATTGTTATTAAGTTGTTTTGAACTAAACTCTGTTATATTAAGCCAAAATCAGGATTCCTGAAACTTTAAAATTAGGTAAAACCATATATACCATAAATAAAATACATTTTTGTGATAGTAATGCTCAAGTTTGTGAGCAATTTATATAATCGATACTTATAAATTAATTTTTCAATTTTTAATTCTAAAAATTATGAAAAATAAAATATAAGCTCAAATCCATAAATTTCAGTGTCTTTGGATTAAGAATAACAAGATGAGATTAATGTTAAAGTTTCATCAAAATTGGAGTATCGAACAACTTGTAATTAATTTTTTGAAATTTTAAATTTTAAAAATTAATAGAAAATAAAATATAGCTCCATGAATGTTCGTCTCAATACGATGCATCTCTCTGTCAAATTTTATTAAATTTGGAGATCAAACGTGAAAGTATACACAAAATTTAATTGAATTTTTTATATAAAATTTATTAATTTTAATTTTTCAAGAAAAAAAATATTCTCTTCCCCCTCTTTTTCTTAGGGCTCACGTCGAGCGCATGATCACGACCCTCCTTGCACGCAAGCTCGAGCCATCCTGCTTTCTCCTCACTGCCACGTGTTGACAGCGGGCCCCACACTTGTAGGCAATTGATTGTCATACAAGCCTTGATGTAACAACTAAATGTTGTTATTAAGGTTTAAATGAGCTTAATTGGTCCAAAACCTATTCCATTAATCCTTAAATGTCATTAGAAGCAACCTCAAAGTTTTGTTTCAATTTGGAGATCATTTGAACTAATTGAATACTTTATTTAATTCAAGTAATTAGAAAAATAAGAAAATTAAATTGATCTCTAATTAAAAATCTAATTACATTTTGAATTCCTAACACTCGAGTTAACTATGGGGAATTTTTAATAATTTTCAAAGTCAATTTGATCAAAGCAACTATTTGTAATTTATTAGAATTAATTAATTAATTTAAATTTAATTTATTTAAATGTTCCAAACGGCTAATCGACGTTTTCTACAAAATCGCACAGATCAGGTCGATCCTGGCTGATGCACAGTTCGCTCGATTAGATCAAACGGCTCCCATAGCACTCGACAGATGGTAGAATGAAGAGAAAGAGGGAAAATGCAATTGGGAAGGGCCTAGAAGCCTAATGGTAGAGGGGAGGACGAAGACAGACGTATGACGCCTTCGGCTCACACAGGCCACCATGCCTGACAGAGGCGTATAAGCTTGAATCCTAATCGTCGGATCGGGATCCAGATCCGATTAAAAGATCCAACGAGCGCCGTCTGATCAACTTGCAAAAAGGGACAACGGTCTAGATCGAAGCGGACCGTTAAACTGTGCCTCGCGCACCCACATGTGATCCGCATGGATCCAAAATTAGCAATTTGAAAATTTATTTATTATTTATATTAAATTAATTTAAATACATTATTTAATTTACTAATTTAATTACTCAAAATTTAATAATCAAATGAACTCTAAAAAATACCAAACTTTTACCATTATTTAATTGAGGGGTGAGGAACTTAAAAATAAAATTAGATTTTTGACCGAAAGCCAATTTAATTATTCTAATCTTCTGAGTATTTAAATATTATTAAAATATTATGGGAAATTTTGACAACTTTTAAACATTCTCAAAATACTATTTTTAGCTAATTTGGGAGTGAGGATTCCAATGACAAATTTCGATTTTGATTCTGAGGTCAAAATAAAATAGGCATTCTCAGAATTATCAGAAAAATTAGGAGTGTTTACAAATCGCAAATGATCTCCAAAATACACCAAACTTGAGGTAAATGCTCCTAATACTATTATAAGAGTACTAGAAATGAAATGGAGTTGATTAAGTTTCTAAATAAAGGGTAACAACACTATGGTTGTTATAGCAGCACATTATCTTGGCTGAATCAAAAGTGAAAGCTTGTGAGTCATATATGGAATCGAGGCTGAGTGATCATAAGATAAAATATGATTTTTTTCGCTTAGATGTGAGGATGACTTTCATTTATAAGATAATCACGAAGATTTTTTTTTCTAATTTGAACCCTTGAGGGTTCATGATAGCACTAAATATGGTCATATTGAAATTAATGTTAAATGATAAAACTAGACCTTTTGATTAGAGAAATTTTAAAATAACTGAAATATGACATGGCATTAGAAGAATAATTTTTGCACACAAATTTATTACAAATTACATGTTTGAAACCCAACTCTCCCCAACTTTATCAAATTGATTAATAAATTAATTTAGGATAATCTATTATAATTTTAGGATAAAAAGACCAGTTTTTGTTAGTTTAAACATTATTGAAAAAATATACTTTATAACAAATGCACACCGTTTTCAGAGGACGATAAATCTTGTGATCTCATTATCCCATATTACTTCAAACCACGTACGCTTGCGTGCAAGTACAGACTTACAATTTTGGTATGTCAAGTTCTTGACGCCGTTGCCGGCGAACAGTTGCTCGTATTAAAGATAACTTCTTAGTAAATAGTGCTTTAAATATTTTTGTGCATATGTTTTCTTGTAGTTCATTTTCTTATTATTCATTTTTACTTATTTTGCTTATACAACAACTATTGTATCTTATTTTGAAAAAATCAACCTAGTTGAACTTAGAACTGCTATAACTTTGAAAATCAATTGTTGAATGCATAGGAGAGACTATGAAAATCTTCTATTTAATCCAGAAATCGAGAGAGCATTTTGTAGACTTAGAAGAGAAAGAATTATGTTAAACTTAAATCAAGTCCCAATGGAAAACTTAGGAAATAACCAAGGAGAGGCTCACCAAGATAATTGAGGAAGCGCACTTAGAGACTATGCATTGCCAACTGTTAGAGGAATACTTAATGCTATTGTAAGACCAAATATGGAGGCTAATAACTTTGAAATCAAAAATTCAACTCTTCAGATGGATCAAAATAATCAATCTAACGGCCTAGTTAATAAAGACCCAAATATGCACATTTCAAATTTCTTAGAGATTTGTGACACTTTCAAGTACAATGACATTACTAATGACACTATAAAATTGAGGCTATTTCTATTTTTTCGGGGAGATAGAGCTAAGAGATGGTTAAAGTCCATTACCAAGCGATTCGGTTATATATTTTTATGTTTATATTATGAAAATATATTTATTTATTTATTATTATTGATTTATATTTTTCAAGTAATCCTTTATTTATTTATTTTTAATCTTTAATTGAATCTAGATACAAAAACTTAGTGCTTGTATAGCCCTACAATAATAACTAGTATAAGGATAAGAATCATAAAAAAATTATCTTTAATATATTGGATTTTTTTTTTCACATATTAGTTTCGGTGAAGCTACTAATTTTGAAAGTTAATTCAAAGATGAGCCTTTTTTAATACAAGCAAGAATTTACTATATATGTTATAAATTATTTTTAGCTTATAATTATTAATATGAATAGTTTTTATAAGTCTGTAAACAATTTATTCTAAATGTATATTTTTTATTATTTAAAAATAAATAATTTTATTTTATTGAAATTTGTTTTAATATGATATTAAGACTTACATAATTAGTGAAATTTTAAGGGAAATGAATGGAATAGAATTGTTTGAATTTAAAATAATTATATGAATTATTAATGAGTATTTGTTATGACATCTAATTAACATATATTATTTATATTTATATAAATTTAAGATGACTCAAAATACTTGTAGAGAATAATGATAGTTTGATGATAATTTTGAACTCTGTTACATTAATGAGAGGATCACTAATAAAAATAATTATGGGAATATGTGGCATCATACCTCCACCAACTAATGTCTTAGGTATAGATCAAACACTTTAAGACTATTTAAGTTTAAACCACTCTAGTTTAATGAAATTGCTACCCACTTATTGCAAGAGATTAGTTGCATTGGGTTGAAAAGAAGTTTGTTAGAATATATTGGCCCCCAATAAAGAAAGTGACACTTACAACTAATCTATTTGAAGGCAAAGTTAAACATTGGGGTCTTTAACAAAAGATTCAAAATTGAGGACTCATAGTTTGGATTAAGTTACAAGAAGATCAATGATGTAGAGTCAATTTTTATGAGTAATCCAAGGGAACATAATCGAAGACTAAGTTACAATAGTTGCATGAATATTTGGCTGCCAAAAACAGCAATCAAATGAGGATCGCAAGCGCGATTTCCCCTCACCTCCTCCTGCTCGCTCGCACGGAACATGTGCAAAAGCATGCATTTTCTGCTTTGGTTAGACATATTTTTTGCACGTCAAAAACTCCCAATTTTACTAAAAGGTAAAACATACTCTTGAATGATGATGTCCAAATTTTTCATTCCAATTTTTAAAATCAGCCGGTCGAAAACATTTTACATTATAATTTAATTTTGTATTAATATATATAAAAATGATAAAAGAAGTATGCCCAAATCGGATATATAGGAGAATATGAGGAGCATCAGAGTGAGCAAACGAACTGACAAACAAACGATTCATTTCGTCCATTTTCTCTGGCGAACAAAGAATTTGGCGAATGAAGGATTCAGGCGGATCCTTGGTTAGAATAATTTTGAACAAATCAGTAAAAAAATTTCAAATCGATTTGAACAATTCGTTTGAACAAACAAATTTGTTTCGTTCAAACGTCGAATGATTCCCTTAGTTTGAAGGATAATGAGCGAAACTCTTAAAAAAATTTAAGAATAAAATATTTTTTTTGCATAATTTTACTCTCAAATTTACTTAAAACACAATTCACATATTATTTCATAACGGGATTTCGGAGAAGAATGAAGTTATCATAGGCATTTTTTTAAGTAAATGGAGACTCTATACTTTCCACAAAAATATTATCGATTGAATTATATTTTTACACGCAAAAAATATGAGATTTCATCAATCTGTATCCTCACCGTAACAATACTAAACCAATCAAAGAGCATAAATCAGTCCAAAAAAAACCAGAGCAATGATCGTCGGAATCCTGGCGGTGGCAGCGCTGCTGCAGTCATCATCGTCACCGCTGTAGCAGCCGGGCCGAACCGGCTTAGCTCGGCCGTCCTCAAAGACGAAGCTGCTTCCATTCTTTTTCCCGCTGCTCAGCAAGACGCACCAGAAGTACGGGGGGCCGCCGTCGGTGCCGCTCACGGCCGCGCCAATCTCTGCATGGCTCGCATTACGGAGTATCTGAAGACTCCGAGGGCTTTGGAAGAGGAAGCCGGAGAAGGCTTCTTGAGCGCTGACGTATTCGGACCGGCAGCCGATGAAGCGGCCGGTGATGGGAGCGAGGGTGCCGGCGAGAACGCCGCAGTTGGGAGCGAAGACGCCGGCAAAGCTCGACTCCGGTGGCCTCTTCAAGTCGCCCACTTCGCTGCACTGCCCTTCGTAGGCTTTGATATACTGCAACGCGATGCAGCCCAGCCCGGAATTGTCCAACAGCTCCCTCGAATTACCAGCACTACGATTCGCATTGATCACCGACACAACCTCGTCCGCTGGGTTCACTTTCCATGGAAAAGAAACCATAGATATATTGACCTAGGTAAGCACACCTCCGTACAGCACTAAAACATTTTCATACATGTAATGATTCATCAATGCCATGAAAAATCTGAGTTTGGTCCGCCTCTGTTATTAATAATTGAATAAACGCAATGTGAGCAGTCTGTCTCTCAACTCTGAAAACAGAAAATTGAATTTTTTCGGGGTCAGGTTCGGATCTGCAAAGCTGACACGGTTTACCAAACAAGTTGTGTCAAGTCAATTTCTGGTTGAACTCGAACCCGACCTATTAACCCCTTTTGACAAGCCAATGCCTTAGTTTGATCCGTTTGTAGAGAATCGTCGTTTGTAGAGAATGCTGTTGGCATCAAGCATAGCCCCCAACAATTTGGTGGCTGAGAAATTTCAGATGGAGTAGAGGGAGTACAGGCTGCACGATGGATCATATGGAACTGTTTACTTTGAATTTGATGGAGCTAGTTTGTGGCCCGAGTTTGATCATATGATGTGTTTTGCGTGATAGTGGGATTATGATGTGGTGTATGTGGGCTTAGTGCGGTGAAGGTTTGTTATTACTAGTGGATTAGATGGTGCTGATTGTGGTAAAGGAGGCATAAGATGGGATGGAGTAGATGGAATTACAATCAATAATAGTGAAGGCATGTGCTGCGAAATAGTAGGATTGCTATAAACATGGCAGCTCAAATTCATCAAAAGTAATGTGATAGAAAATGCATTATCGATTTTGTATAGGATGAAAACAATTATTTGCAATATGGCTATTGTTTGTAACATAGAATAATGCATGGTATGGAGTGAGGATGACGTTTGGAGGTTATGTAAGGTTTTCGCCATGAAAACATAGACATTCAAAGGTATTACATGGTAGTCAAACTGTCAGTTATAAAGCATTTGATATGGAAATTTGACATCAAGTAGACTTGAGGGCAAACAATCTATGAGATATATGGCCATTGAAGGGGCATATGCACAAAAATCTAGAGGTAATTTAGCTTGAGTTAGAAGTGTCAACCAAATTCAATTATGTGTCAATATTTGCATTCAGTAATGTCATTTTGAGATGTCCATAGAGCTAAAATTAATTATAAATCCCAAATGTGTCAAAAGAAATGTGTTAATTTTCTCCAACAACATCCGAGTGAAATCTTAACATGGGAAGTCACAAAGATTGTTATGACATTACTTTAAAATGAAGAAATACATGGGCAGCTTAATATTTACATTTCAAATGATTACATTATATAAACTTAGAAAATGCATATATAAAAACAATACAAATACATAGATTAGAAAGTGCCTAGAGAGGATTCCCAAATGTCTGTAAAACTAGTTGAATTAGCTTGTTGTATGAGATTGTAGTTGGTGGTAAATGAAACTTGTATCTTTGCTTAATGACAACCATGAGCAAGTTTTGATGGTCATTATAAGTATAATATCCCAGCTTTTCCAAACTTCTGCCATTTTATCAAACATGGCTATCTTTGTTTAAAGCGGCTCATTTAACGAGTTCAGTAAATTTGTCAAACAAGATTCATTTAGCTCAGAAACTTATTTTGGCATTGTTTTGGAATTGAATCCTGCTTTAATGCGTAACTAATGTGTCTATTTATGGTGTTAAGTGTTATATATGGTCTCTGCTCAAGATTATAAAGATTAGGCCTTAATAACTCTAAATCTAACCTATCTCTCAATAAGTCCTATTCCTCTTGTTGTTGTTGTTGTTCGTTGCTATCCTTGAGATATATTTATCTAAAACTAGAAAATATCTTCATCATCTTGGAATTAAGGTTACGTTTTGGGCATAGAACCTTTTGGTGTAAAATTTCTTTGATTTCAATCAATGTGTGTGTGGATTAAAATTGTGAAAATTTGAGAAACCGCTGAAATCTTAGTTTAGAATATATTTTCACACATACTTTACAAGAGATGCAGCTCTCTTTAAATAGGGAGAGTCTAACTGTAAATAGAAGTAATTGATCACATCCACATATAAAGAATGTGATTAACGGATGAGGTTAATCTTCTGTGAACTTATTCATTATATTACACCCTCACAAGTTAGGTATTCCGGACAGAACAATGATATTAGAGATGTACTTTTGAACGTTCTTAGGAGATAGCGGCTTTGTGAGAACATTTGCAAGTTGTAGTTCAGACAGGATATGCTGCACTTGAACTTCTTTCTTGGCAACTAGCTCATGAATAAAATGAAAATCAAGAGCCACATGTTTCAAGCGAGTGTGTAGCATATGATTTGCAGCTAGATAGGCTATCTTGAGATTGTCACACCATATTGTGGGTGTTGATGTATGAGAGAAACTAATTTCTTGTAGAAGATAAACTACCCAAAGAACTTCACTGGCTATATTGGTTGTAGCTTTATATTCAGCTTCAGTACTGGAGTGAGCAATAGTGGATTTGTTTTTTGTAAGACCAGGAGATAAGTGTGGGTCCAAGAAAGATGAACTATCCACCAGTAGATTTCCTATCAATCTTGCAACTAGCCCAATCGGCATCGGTAAATGCCTGAATGTATCGATAAAGGGGCTGGATGAATGGCATAACAATGACTAATGGTGCCTTTTAAGTAGCGAAGAATACGCTTGAGCGCCTGCAAATGTTCAGTTTTGGTAGAATACATAAATTGACAGATGCGATTGACATTGAATGAAATATTCGACCGCATGAGGAGAAGATGCTGTAGAGCGCCAGCGATGCTTCAAAAATCGTTTGCTTCTGCATTAGATAGTGGTGTAGCCAATGAGGAGAATGACATAGGGCGCATGGGACTTCCACATGGTTTTGAATTCTCCATATTAGTTTGTTGAAGTAATGTTGAAATGTATTGGGATTGCGAGAGGTAAAAAGCTGTAGACTTGTTGTAGAGTTGAACCTTGAGAAAATTCTATGCTTGACCAAGGTCTTTAACTGCGAAATTATCACCGAGGGACCGAATGAGTTGAAGTATAGCAGCTGAATCATTTCCTGTAAGAATGGTGTCATCGACATAGATGAGGAAGAACAAAATAATATATTTATTGCGGTAAAAGAATATTGAGTTGTCTGCAACACTTTGTCGAAATCCCTGCTTAAGAAGAAATCCAGAGAGCTTTGAGAACCATGCATGAGGCGCTTGCTTAAGACCATACAATGCTTTATGCAGTTTGCAAACATGTGTAGAGAAGGTTGAGTCAACATAATCTTCTAGTTGAGACATGAATGTTCTTGCAGATCATCGTTAAGAAAAACATTATCAAAATCGAGTTGATGAATAGACCAAGTATATATTACCACAAGTGTTAGCATTATCTGAATGGTGATAGGTTTTATCATGGGACTAAAAGTCTCATCATAATCTACTCCTTGTTGATGAAAGCCACAAGCAACTAACCTTGCTTTGTGCCGACGAATGGTCCCATCATTGTTGTATTTAAGCTTATACAGCCATTTGCAAGTGATTGTGTTCATGTCAAGAGTTCGAGAGGAACAAGAGACCAGGTCTTATTGTGCGTTAGGGCATTGTATTCAGATTGCATATCATGCGCTAGTTAGGATTATGCATCGCTTAAGAATATCTCCTAGGAGTAGAACAGGTGCATGTTGTATGCTTGGGTGTGAGATAACATTTATGTTTGAGGTGCCCGAATTTATGTTTAGTTGTCATTGAATGAGTGTTGGTATTCTATTGGGGAGGTGCAACCAAAGAAGAATTTGTTGGTGGAGGTTTAAGGGTTGTAGTAGGTTCTGAAATAGCTTCGGGTAGATGCAGATTTGTAAGGTTTGGTGAAGATTCGGGTACAGGTAGATTGGTAGGAACTGTATTTCGATGATATGTTCGGGTGGGGGGTTCAGCTTTAAGAGCAGGAAGGTTGTTGGTAGGTTGTTACACAATATTATTCTCAACACAATCTCTAAGAAAAAATGATAAATATTTTGTATTAAATAAGATTTGTGAATTATTTAATAGTACAATTACTATCACATTTAAAAGAAATTATGAGTAAATTCTAAAATCTTCTAATTGTTGTTTAAACTAAAGTGGCGTACAAAATATTTCCTTTAGAGAACGTCAACTTTAGTTATTAATAATAAAGTTTATTTTTTAGCATACCAAAATACAAGTGGTAATCCAAGGAATTAACATATGCTAAATGTGTTTTATTTTTATCAACTCTACATCTAGCATAATGTACATCAAAATATGCAATTCAGATGATAATGAATTCTTTCCTATTTTGATAATATTCACATTTATACTTATTTTGAGGGAAATCATAGCTCAAGTCATCAGTGAACACATCATTTAACACAAGGATTGAGAGAAATAATCAAATTGTAACATCTAACAATTAATACTTTTAGATTCAGAAGTGCAAGGACGAAATTATGACTTGTGCATTTTCTAATGAGTCCTTTGTCTAAGTAACTTGTTTACTTCTTTAACTTAGCATATTCAATAATGTCCAACTAACAAATAGAGAAATTAATTATAATGATCTTGAAATAAAATTATGAAGTATTGGATATCCCTAAGTAAGGTGATTTATCAGGAAACTTTTCAAAGCATATCTCTCTAAAATTCGCTATAGAGGCTTTTACCCCTTCAAAAATTTCTACTTTCAAAAGTATGCCTACTATGATTTATCTCTATGATCATCAACACTAGTTGACTTCTTTGATATTTTTATTCTCTCAAAAGTATGCCTATTATGGATGCATAAAGATCATAGGAGATGCATATTATGGATGCATAAAGATCATAGGAGCACTGATTTTATTGTGTAGCTTTTGGATCATTTGGCCTAGATTGGTTCAAAACCACCTTCTTTTTATTAAAGATTGCATAGCTCATGCCATAATATTAAACATATCATTTAACCTAAGGATCAAGAACACTATCAACACACATCCTCTAGCTATCATTCTTCATATTTATAAGTGTGGAGAAGATATGATGACTCATGCATTCTCTAATAAATTCTTTTTTCAAGTAACTCATCTATGTTGTTGAATTTCAAAATCAATGGGTTTAACCTATAAATAGAAAGATTGGTAACAATGTTCCTAAGATAAAGTCTATGAAACGTTGGATGCCTCTAAGTAGTGGCAGTTCATCAAGAAATTTTTCAAAATATTTCTTCATAAAATATTGTATAATATCGTTTTCATTTGTATGTAATTCCACTTTGTCACTCTTATCATGATTTATCTTTATGACCAATAATGCATAATTGGCTTCTTTGCTCATAATCTCTCTCAAAAGCATGCTTATTAAAGATGTGCATAGATCACTAGGTGCATTGATTTTGTGTGGGATAACTTCAGGAGTCTTTGGTCTAAATGGTTTCAAAACAAACTTCATATTATTAAAGTAGAAAGCATAGGTATCCCCTCTCTTATTGTTCTACCTTGTGATCTATAGACATGATCATCAAAAGATAACTTGGGCTCTATCTATGGGCACAACATCATACTAATCTTCTTTAGATTACGAGGATAACTGAATTGGCACTAGATGCTTGTAGAATACAAAAATTATGGTTTTATATATCTATAGTATCTTATATAGTAGATGGTAAGACATTGCCTTGAAGTTAATCCTATCTTGTGCAAATTTGAAATTATGTTCACACAACTCTCACTATCAATAATTAATATGCACATCTTTTTCTTACAATTAAAGAATGTTATAAAATTTGAGATTCATTTCCAATTAACTTCAGCTTTGGGAGTATAATGATACTAGCATAACATCTAAATTGTGTTATCCTTTTCTTTATTAACTATTCTATCTCATTTATCTAGGGTATTCCTCTCCCTCATCTATTCATATAATTGACTCTTAAATAAACACTATTTAACATATGGTTGACTTGATGAATTTTAAAATTGAATATTTTTACATTTTTTAGATCATGAGGAAGGTGCTACAAAGTTTCCTTTGGCCTTCGACATGGTTAGAGCTAGTGTAGCATAGGCTTGGGTGGTTTAATGGGCACTGATATTTTCAATAAAGGTAGAGACTCCTCTAGTGGTTGGGGTTTTCTACATTATCTCAAGATTTATGGTAGATTGTCATGCATATTTAAATGAGTTAATTTAATGTGGAATCATTACTCTCTTAAATTATAGCCAATGTTCTGTTCAAAACCTATAAAGGACAACCTTAGGACTTTTATTTATTTCAATCATACAAATAGCTCATTAAATTTATTCATGTATTCATTTTGACTATTCAGCTCTTTTTAGTGTGGGTGTTTATCTAAAAGTTGTCCTTATAAGATATAGGTAAGTATTTGGTTTTTGGGTTAGTTAACCCTTATAAGATATAGGTTAAGTATTTGGTTTTTGTGTTAGTTAACCCTTATAAGATTAGAGAAGTATTTGATTTTTTAGTTAGTTAACCCTTATAAGATATAAGTTAGTAATAGGTTTTTGGGTAAGTTTTCATCTCTACATATGTACTTATGTATTCTTCCCCTTCTCTTCCTTCATTCATCTTAACACTTATCCTACGTAGTTTATCTGGATTATGATTTTACTTTTAGCAAATATAAATTCTGGTTCTTCTAACTTTGTATACCACTCAAAGAATATATTCATTTCCATCCACCATTTAGAAAATTATTGATCTAATATGATCATAATAGGAATGTATCAATTTTAATCTTTCAAGTTCTCTTCATTAGCATAATAAAACTTGTTTGAATGCTTCTAATAATTCTCTTAGTGATAATCTCTCAAGATTTTATCTGGTGTTGGTTCTCTAACTCTATTTGGAATATAAGCTTGGTAATTTAGTTCAGGATAATGCTAAGGCTCTCTGTGACTTTAGATAGATTACCTAAATTCATATAGCTTATGGATATGTTTAAGAAAATTATGCATGATACTAAAAATGAAGAATGATAAGATTTGAGAAAATCATAATTTTTAAAGAACCTTTATAAACTTCTTCTAATTGATTATAAGTAGTGGAATTTAAATTTATAAACAAAAGGGCGAGTGTGTACACCATAAAATCATTTATAGGTTGGATGTCTTAGAAATTTTCCAACAAGAAAAAATACCTAAACAAAATTGTAGTATTTGCTAACACTATTCTAAAGGCTTGAGTAAATCAACAACAAAAGAGAATTGAAGATAATTGATAGAGGAATAATGCTATTAAACTATTGCAAAACAACAGGAAGACTTCTAGAGAAGTTTATCATCCTATAACTAAAGTTGCATACATTAGTGAGGAAAATTATTTTATTAATCTCGATAATAATTATTTTTTTGTAAAAAAGTTGGTGATATTTATAGATTTTAGGGCCAGCTGCGATAAAAGTACAACAACAATACAAGCAAACCAAACCTTAATCTGATAAATGGACAAAATAAAAAAAATAAAATTAAAAAAATGTCCTTAACATGATTATCTATGTCGGCCCTTGATCACCGATGATAACACCTGAAATTGATGAAGCCTGTAGTACACAGATTGTGATTTTGAGTAATTTGCTGTTTCATTTTGAAGAGGTCTGCTATATTCTTCTTGTATATAATAATCTCTTAGTAATGGCCTAGATTTTCTTTTGTAGAGATCGTCTATTTTTTGAAGGTCAAGCCTTTTTGTAATGTCGACTTAAGTTATTTATTGTAAGGAAATTAATGAATTAGTCACTGCATTTGAATATTTTCATAGAGAGAAAAGCCAACATCTTCATTTACAAAATTATCACCCTCTAATCCAAAAAAATATATAATTTATAAAACTCCCACTAAGCAATTTCAATGCAAATCATAATATCTAACAAATAAGAAAATCTATATTTTTTCCTTTTTCGCTATGGAATCATAATATTAATGTCAATTTTTGTGTTTAATGTAGACCCAGCATATATTTTACAAGTCTATGCATTCTCTTACATGTTCAGATACAATTAACTATTTTGGCATTATATTACCTTGTACTTCTTTTCTTTTCACTGATAAATAAATCTTTAGGTTAGTTAAATGTGACAAGACTTATTAAGATTTAAGTTTCTTTGCTTTTCTATAGTTGGTGTAGCTGGTGCGTGATTTATAATGCTTTTAGCTATAAATAAGTGTGTAATGGTTTATTGGAGAAAAGCGAAGTTAGAGTATGCTTTTTAGCACTTAATTCCTTCCTACCTAATTCCTAAAGCTTCTTCTCCTCATAGTCTTCTTCTTTACTATCTTTTCTACAAACTACATATCATTTGGTGCTCTTACTGTGAGATCACCACTTTCAATCCTTTCCATAATGACTTATCCACAAGCCCCTTCTCTTAGAAACACAGCTACTTGCACTTTACCCTCAAATTTTTGGAATAAAGGCTTATTCTGCAAACTAGTTACTAAATTTCATCAAGACATGAACATGCCTTTTGCCCATTTTGATGGAGGTGATCTGTAAATTGAATCCTGCAAGCAGATCAATTCCTTTCCCTTCATTATGCAGCATACAAGCAACACTACTCTATAATTTCGCCAGCAATTAACCCAATCATTCATTCAATCAATAGGTTATTTGGCGCCATAATCTGCTCTTAAATCCTCCTCATAACATAATCTCACAGTATTTTTGTTTCTTCTCTACTGCATTTAAATACAAAGTACAAAGGATCAGAATCTGGTAAATCAAAGCCTCTAAATGGCATAACAATCAAATTTTAAGACTTTGGTAACAAAAGAAGAACACCATCAAACCGATTCCAACCACACCCACGCGTCGACCACATTGTTACAATCTGACGATAAACCGATACTTGGGTCTAATGTTAGCAAAATGCGGCTCCGGTATTAATAAAGCACCTCCAAGACAACAGATTTAGTTAAACGCACACAGATCTAGACCAAATCTATTGGGGAGATAAATGATGAGAGAGATAGAGGGGTTACTTTTGTTGTCCACCGCGAAACCGGAAGAAAATAGGAGGATAATTGATGCAACGAAGAAGACGGAGGAGATAGCCATCATTCGCAGATCTGATGCAGCGTCGACCCTGCAGCACTGTAAAGACTTGTGCATGCAGGTAAATGCGAATCAGCGTGTAGCTTTATATTAATTCAGTGTCTCATAATGTGTTCGTTGCTCTAATTATTGGATCTGGTGGAGCTATATGCCCAAATTATTGCATAGAAGAAAATAATACAATTGTTCAATTCAAACCAAAGCAAGAAATACGGAACTAAACAAGTTATAACAAGCACTCAAAAGAAAAAAATAAAAGCAGACTCAGGATTAAGACTTCAAACGAAGTAAATTAGAGCTCGTGATCAACCTTCTAAATAGTATTAATTTAAGAAGTTAAGATCAAGTGGGCGGAAAGTAATAGAATAGTTAAAACGATCTAACCAAACGCCATTAATCACAGCCCAACAAACAATCAAAGAGGCTCTTTTCAGCTGCCTGTTCATCCAAATGACCAACATCTTCAAGCATTTCAACAAGGGAAGGGAGAAATAAACAAATTTTTGAATTTGGCAAGACTTGTTTAAAGTATTATAAGCAAAAGAGCACGAAAAGTCTAATTTCAGATTTTCTAAGAATTTTAGATGAATTAAATAATAAGCTATAAGAATTAAATTATACAATTCGTAATATCTCTTAAAACTTTAAAGACAAATGATATTATAATTTTGATAGCACTTATAAAATTGAATTTTAGATATAAAATATACAAAAATTATAATAATAATTGACTATAAATAATGTAACATTCATTTAGGTAAAAAATGATTAGTGCAGAGATAAACTTAGGCACAAGGCTGACTTTTTGATGATAAGGCCCGGGCCGACCTGACCATCAGGCTCGGGTTGGGCCGGCCCATTGCGAAGTCTTGGATCTTGCAAATGTGAAAAAAATGCCTAAATCAAATCTTTTGATCCAAAAAAACATGCAAACTTTTTTTACTATGCACATGAGAACAGTAATCCGCATGCAAAATAAATTTGTATTACTATAATGATGATCCAAAATAACATGCAAAATAGATTTGTATTACTAAAATAAATTTGTATAATAATTTATTATTGAGTATTGTTACACTTACATATTAGTATACACCAAAATATATAGATAATATGTCAATTCAATGTGTAAGTAGATTATTGGTTGAATACATTTTTTTTATAAGGCTTATATGCAAAAATTAAAAAAAAGAAAAATTTTATATTGGTCTTGAATTTTGATGTATATTCTAGTGTAAGCATAATATTTTTCTTTATTATTTTAAAAATTATATGTTAAATACGCACCCAATAAGAAAGATTATTAATAGAAAAATATTACTTAGCTCTTAAATATCTCTCAAAAAGTATGGATGATTAGAATTTAAGATTTAAAAAATATATTTTAATGGGCCCCACAAGCAAAAGTGGATTTAATAAAAATTTTTTATTTCACTTAACTCTCTAAATTTTAAAAGATATTTGAGAATCATGTAGCAATACTCTTATTAATATGCATGAAATTTCTTATAATCATCATACTTTGGAAATTGAAAGGTTCTCTCTCACTTTTCTCCTTATTGAACGGCTGCTATCTCCTTAAGCTTTTTTGCGATGAATATGCTCAAAGGATTCTGAATGGAGGAGGTTCACGGTTTTTTTCTCCAAGTGCCCTTTTTAATGAAACCTTGGTCAAAAGATTTCATTACGAATGCTTCAACGTTCTCCTCAGTCCCTGTATGGATCCGTTCCTTAATCTACCTTTACAACTTTGGAAAGATTTGGAGTTCCCCTAATGGCATACACCCTCATTTGTTCCAAGTCTCAACTTTTTTTTGCCAAAATTTGTGTCGAGATCAAACCTTCCTCTTCCCTCCCGTTTACAATCAAGCTTTTGATTAATTGTATAATTATTAACCAAAAGGTGATCTGTGATTGGTTGTCGGCTTCATGCTCTACCTGTAATGCTTTCATCCACAAGGGTTGCACCTGCAATTTTGTTGTTCTAGGAGGCCTCACAATGGCCCCCCACAGTCCCCTTCTCCCAATCCCTCGCTAAGCATCAACACTCAAGGAGACATTAAATCTCAGTCGGTTAGAGTGCATGCTCCCCTTTCACTTATTACTAAAAGCTCACCAACTATGCCTCCCATTCGAGAGGAAAATGCCTCTACCCTAGATTTGAATGCGCCAATCCTTGAACCCATTCAATCCAATGACCCCCTCCTTTGGTCCCCATTCTTCCAGGGATCCCTCAAATGAGCCTTCATTAAATCTTCCTTCATCTTCTTGGTTCACCACTGATGACAACATGGAAAATAGGAATGCCACTGGTGGGAGTCTCTCTAGTAGGGCCCGTGGTCTATAAATTCAGGTACTATTCCATATTTTCCTTTTTCCTGAGTATTATGGATGTGATCTCGTATTTCAATACTGTTATCATTATGATTCCCATACAAAAATTTAGCCATTGACCTTCACTCCCCTTTACGCATTGCTGATCTTCAATGGTTAATTTTTGAAGAGAAATTGGACATTGTTGGTATAACTAAGCCCAAGGTTCGTTCAGGTGATCTCCCTGACACTAACTTTACCCCTAGATCTTCTTTGTACTAGAATGAAGGTAGCTTCCATAATTCTGATAGTTGTGTTAGTAGACTTTGGATTCAGTGGGATACAAATGTGGTAACTTTCTTCCCCTCTTCAACTAATAAATTTATATACATGATTTCCTTAAATTTTCTACATGATTTATTACTTTTTTTGTGTCTTTAATACTGAGTCATTTGTATCTCTCTATGAAAGCATCTTTCAAATTTGGCTTCCTTAATTAATGAACCTTAGTTATTTCTTAGCAATTTTAACAGTGTTAGATACTCACATGAGAAATTGGAGGGAGTAGTTATTCCACCCAATAAACTTACGACCATCAATAAGTTCATTACAAATGCCTCCTTTCTTAATTTGTCAGCTACATGCCCTAATTCACTTGGTTTAATCAGCAAATGAACTATCCTCTTAATGCCAAGCTTGATAAGATCTTATGTAACACAGTTTGGATATTGGCTTATCCTTCTTCCTATAATAGTGTTAGCTTATTCAAGATCATATCGCCGTTCACTGATAGTTAAGGAAGACAGCTTTTTTTTTTCATCATAATAGATTCTGATTCAAGAATCGCTAGAGTTGTTTGGAATATTTTTAAGGAGGTAATCTCCTGCTCCTGGAAAGAATCATATGTGCATGACCTTTATTCTTTTTTCTTGAGAAAAAATTCCAAACTAAATAGCTTCTAATGATGCTCAGTGAAAACTAGACACTTATATTATGACAATTATGACTAAATCTGACTCAAAAATTAAGATCCCAAGTGACTTCAAAATTAGGGCTAACCAAAAATACTATTTGATAGAGCATATTCTTGTGATCGTAATGCCCAAGTTTGGGAGTAATTCAGATGACAGATACTATTAAATTAATTTTTGAATTATTTAAATTCAGTAAATTGGAAAAATTAAATACAAGTCCAAATTCAGCGGTCTTTGTGCCATTTATTAAGAATATTATAAAAGGGATGCACAAAAAATTTCGTCGAAACTGGAGCTCTAGATTGACCGTAATTAATTTTTAAAGTTTTTTATCATCAAAAATTATAAAAAATAAAATATTACTACAAATCGAGAAATTATAGCACAAGTTTGTTCGTCTCATTAAGTTACACCTCCGTGTCAAGTTCCGTGACTTTTGAAAATATTGAAAAAATACGCAAAAAATCAGGTATTAATTAAAATTACTACTCATTTATTCAAAATAATTTATTATATTACTCATCAAAATTTTTGCTATTCATCATATTAATACATTATTCATCCAAAATTTGTTATCTTAAGTTACTTAATATTTAAGTAAACTTAAGAGTGAAATAATGGAGAAGAGAGAAAAAATATTGAGAAAGACGAGAGAAAAGAAGAAGAGTGAAGAAGAAAAAGACAAATTATACACTTTAGGCATCTAAGATGAAGAGAAGTCAGTGGAACATGTTGGAATAATAGAAGAGAGAGAAAAAAAAATATTTATTTTTGTTCTCATAAATACCCCTCCTCCTCCTCCTCCTCATTCTCCCATCCTCTCTCACTCCCCTCTCCTCCCCCACTCCTCTCTCACCTCCTCTTCTCCCCTCAACTTTCATCTTCTTCCTCGGCCACCACTAGTTTTGTAACACCCCGTCCCATCGCTGCGTGCAACAAAAAAATTAGCGACAGAATGGTGAGTTACTCGGGAAGAGCTGCACTTCCCCTAATCTAACTTATTACCGATCACTAATTCTCAAGATAAAATGTAATATCCTTATCCTATATACATTGAGTTTATGAAGGGTGATGAATAATTACCCAATGTATATGAGCATCTTATATAATTTTTATATGTATCACATCACAATACTAAGTATAAGTATTAGTAATAACAGAGTGTGAAAGTCATAACATTCACCTATAACATGTTGGAAATTGATATCACCCCACAGCGAAAGTGGTTTGAAGCACACTCAAATCAAGAACCAGGGTTGCGTTGACGATTACTAAGCAAATAACGAAAACACAAAATCCATAAGTAATCGATTACAACACTTGCATGCAAGACAACCACAAGTATACAAACATCCGAACACAAAAATTTACATGAAAAACTCATGATTGGGAAAAATTACGGAGTCACACCACACAGAAATTTCCACCATGTAAAACCGAAGTGTACGGAATTACAAAGAGCTTAACCTTCTCAAGGTACACCAGCCCTTATCTAGGATAAAGGGGAGAAGTAGCAGCTATCACATATTGTGACTTCTCTAACATGCAAGAGCTCTCTTACACAGCACTCTCCCTTAGGATTTCTCCTTGGAATCTCCTTCACAACAGCCAAAGATTCATAATCTGAAATGCCAACACATTGGAAACTCCTCCATTATGTTTCCTTAAGTATCTAGCTCATTTTCGGATCCCAAATGGTCCAAAATACCCCATAATTTATTTAAGGCGAAATCTGAATCGGAGCAGAATTTCACCAGGCACGCCATAGCGCCTGGGCTTTGGGTAGCTAGGCGTCAGGGCGCGCTGTAGCATCATGGCCTCTATTTGTCTACCACTGCGGCGCGCTAGAGCGCTCGCTTCTCGGGTGTCTGCTGCTGCGGCGCGCTGGAGCGTCAGCTTCTCGGTCTGCTGGTGCTGAGGAAATGCGAACTATAGAATCCAATCTTCATTGTAGTAGGTCTTATACAAATGGCTCCAAGGAAGTGACATATAAGTCAATAAATTTAGGATAACTATTACAAAAGATAATTCAATCTAAATCTCTTTAGGTTATTCTGCAACAAGGCATAAGGTAAATCATTTAGGATTGTTATGGTCCATCTAAGATTCTACTTCAAAATAAGATAAAAGACATCTCCTACCTTAAAGGTTACCTCACTAAAGGTATAATATTTATTTAAATTAAGGTTATCTTTATACCTTAAAGATCTAAAGTTTAAATCATCATATTTAATCTATATTTATCATGAGTTGATTCTAAGTCAAGTAGTGTAATTACATGTATATTTATAAGTTCGATCATTTGATTCCAATGGATAAATCATGCATGCTAATCTCTTAATTCCTAGCTTAAGCTTAAGCACTCAAATCATGAAGCAAATTAATAAGGACTCAAGATATGGTTGATTGATAAATCAAATATCATTTATTTGTTGGTTAAGGATCAATTCATGTTAGTCTCTTATTTTAGAGGAAATCAGGAGCTTAAGAGTTAGGCTAAGATAAAGGTTCATGTAAATCACTTAAGCTTTAATGTTCTAACATGACACTTTAAGGTTAATGATAAAATCAGTAAATGCTAAATTAATTCATGCTGACTAAGGAGTGAAAATCAATAATTAATATCAAGTTTAATTCACTAATGAACTTAATAAAACTAGTTGGGATTTAGGCCAATTAATCATAAATAAAGATCAATCATGCATAAGTTGAAGTGAGATGATATTGCTAAGTTATTTATTATCTAAGGATCACTTAAAATATCAAAATCAGAAAACATAATTAAGCAATGAGATTAATCTTCATTAATTAAAGTTTTATACAATTGGCAATTAATTAACACATATAAGTATGGAGAATCATTCTAACCGATGCATTTAAGTTCTACATGGCATATGAGCAGATAGGAACATTAAACAAATTATTTGAATGCTTAATTATCTTAAAATGCACTAATTAAGTTTTTAGATTAATTAAGTAATATTAATAAAATTAATCACAAAAAATAATTCTAAATACTACAACTATGTTCTACATGACATAATGAAACCATATGAACCATAATAAAGCAAATTGGAAGAGTGAGCATCATAATATTTACTAATTAAGCTAAATTGCAATTAGGGCACAATTAGTAAATCCATCCACATAAACTAATTTTTTGTAGTTTATTAATATACATATTTTTTTGATCAAAATGATATATAATATCATAGCATATGGATAATAATTAAATGAAAAATTCCAAACCCTAAGTTTAAATGTATTATACTTAAGTTTAGACTTTTGGGAATGAATTTAAATTCAATTTTTATTTAATTCCAACGGCTCTGGGTCGGTCGGGTCGACCGGGTTCCGATGGGTTAGCCTAGATCAAAAACACGAGGGTCGTTTGGGGCTCGACGACACGCTACTGTCGAATAGCCCGGGTTGAGGGCTGGCCCGACCCACACTGTTCTTCTTCGACTCGGCGAATAATTTGACAGTCGAGCGATTAGGGGGGTTTTAATTGGAATTACGAGTGCTCCGGCCACACTATGATCCAAACTCGATCATTACACGATCAATAGGTCACCAAAAAGCCCCACGAGGGGTGGTTCGGGTTGTTCGGACCTTACTCGAGACCACTCCTAAGGGTGTACTGGGGAGAGACATTCTCCCCATAGGGATGACGACTCAGCTTTGCCTTCATTTCAGAACAATCAGTGCTCCGAGACAAAGTGAAGCCCCAAGGTGACTTAATCTGGGTTAGCCCAGATTGTCGGGAGCTTACCATGGCTCGGGCATTGTACCCCACTGTATAAGACTGAACCGAATGCTGCTTGATTGGGTCGATTGAACTCGATCGACAGCAGCAATCAACCTACCAATGATTGTCATTGGCAATCGAAACTCATTAAGGCCAATTGGCCTGCTTAGTACACTGGGAGGAGGGGTAATTGGGTCTCAAGTGGGCAGATGAGCTACAAGCAATCGAGGATGAAGCGTGGGTTGAGCTGATTGCTGCTGGTCTTCCTGAGCTGCCGACTAACTGTTGGGGACTCCGAGTCTCACTCACTGAATTCATCGGGGAGGAATGCCGGTGAGCTTGGGAGTGTCAGGAGTGTAGATGGATTGAATCGGATAATCGCAGGGGTTCGAGTGATCCTTAGTGAGTTAAAAGAGCTCACTAAGCATCATAAGAGCTATTTATAGCTCGACAGAGGGACTGAGGAGATAAGCTTTGGGCCAAGTTTAGGTTACTGGCCTCACGCCCAATTACCAATCAGGACAGCTTGGGCCTGCTCGGCCCAAAATACTTTCTTAACCAGTTCGGGGAAGGAGTCTAATAGCTTAATTCATCTTAAACCTCTAATCAAAATAATTAGTTAAAATTATCGGGTGATCCGATTGATCTCCAAATAGAGCCAAAATTTTGGGATTTGCTTCTAATGATTATTTAGAGACTAATGGAAGAGGTTTAAGATGAATTAAGCTGGGCATAGCCTAAATAAAAACCTCAAGTTGTTACAAAGAGAAAGTGTTGGGATGTGGAGACTATTCAGATTATTATGGATATAACAACCATAGTTGTTATTATAGTTAATCCAAATCATTATATGCCAAACCAAGTTTCAATTATGGTTCCATTAGAGTCAATGGATCGTTTAAATCTAACTCTAAAAGTTTGAAATCAATCGGAGCTCAATTGAGCATTTGAGTTATTTTGCTATTTTTGGATCCTTAATATTAGTAAAAATAATTTGATCTCTAAATTAAAATCTGATTATATTTTTGAATTTCTCATACCCTAATTAGCAAAAGATGAAATTTTGAAAATTTTAAAAGCTCTTCTACTCCTAAATGAGATTTTTGATTAATGGAATTAATTTATATTAATTAAGGATTATTTATTTTATTAAATTTGATTTTTATTTAATTTATATATATGGGATTTGTTATCGGGACCGCGGCAGATTTGCTGCGGGGTCCCGACAGCGGCGCATCTTCTTCTGTGAATGAACATGCTAGCACGCATCCTAGCACAGCCCATCCAATGACATACTCTAACCGTGTCTTGATTTAATCATAGCCGACGAATCGACCCCTTGCATCCGACGACTGACCGTCCATCAGCGATTCTGTTTAACTAGGATCACATCAGGTGTTGTGAACACCAAAATTACACAAGATATCAATGCAAAATGGCACTTGTAAATCACACAACAAACCAAAGTCCAAAATCTTTGAGGATCAGGGTGCGTTGACGATTACCAAGCTAGCTTAGAAACCACAAAATCACAACAAGAAGAATGCAGCACAAAAAATCATCCAAACACAAGCATATACATGAAAAATCTAATGATTTGGAAAAACCACAGAGCCACACCAACGAGAAAATCCACTATGAAAAAGCTTCAAAGTTTACAAAATTACAAGAGATATATCACCTCAGCATACATATCTGTAGTTCTACTCTTATAATGGAGAAATGAAGAAGCTGCTATCTCATGAAGTTTCTTTTTCAAACAACAAACATTCTCTTGCTCAGCAGCTCCCTAGGGTTTCTTTTAAAGTTCTCCTTTCCATAATTACCAAATCTTCCAAACAAATTGCAAAAAACCTTAGACATCTTCTCAGCACTTAGCCTTAAGTACTTAGGTCATTCTCGAACTCCAAAATATCCAAAATGCCATCAGATTTTTTCAGATCGTGACCTGGAACAAAGCAGTTCACCGTCGGGCGCTACTGTGCGCTGCAGCGCCCGACCTTCAAGAACACAGCACATTGTGGCACTTAAACTTTTGAAACAGTGACCTATTAGTTTGAATATGATCCAAAAAATACTTTACCTGAAATAACGCCGCGGCGTGCTGCAGCGCCTACATTTTGGTTGATGACTACTGAGGCGCGCTGCAGCGCCTTAGCTTTGGATTGGGACCGCCAAGGGAGCGCCGCGGTGCGCCATGGCTCGCTGCGGTTGGACACTAAAGTCTCCATTACCCAACAATCTCCCACTTGGAGACTTCACTGTCTTTTGTCAAGGATTGTGGTGTGGCTCACCATCGCTCTCCCTTCATGCACCGAAGCCAATTGAAGATGCACACAACTTCAGTTTCTCTACTGTTACTGTTTTGGTAAGCATGTCGGCTGGATTCTTAGAAGTATCAATCCTTTCCAATCCAAGCTGCCCTTCTTCCAACAGTGTTCGGATGAAATGGTAACGAAGTTGAATGTGCTTTGTCCTGGCATGAAAAGCAGCATTCTTGGCTAAGTGAATGGCGCTCATATTGTCACTGCAGAGCTTCACATTCCTCTGCTCCTTTCCTAATTCAGCCTTGAATCACTTAACTAAATCATCTCTTTGCTTGCCTCCGTGATGGTAATGTACTCTGCTTTTGTTATAGATAGAGATACAATGTTCTGTAGCTTGGAGATCCAGCTCACCACTGCACTACCCAATGCATAGACATAACCTATAGTACTTCTCCTGCTATCAACATCTCCTGCAAGATCTGAGTCTACATATCCCTGTAAAACGATATCAGATCTTCCAAAGCATAATACCTTGCTCGCTGTACCTTTCAGGTACCTTAGGATCCACTTGATCGTGTCCTAATGGTGCTTTATTGGGCTTCCCATGAATCTGCCGACCACTCCTACTGCATGGGCAATGTCCGGTCTCGTGCAGATCATCGCGTACATCAAGCTCTCAACTGCTGAAGCATAAGGAACCTTCATCTTGTGTTCCTTCTCCTCTTCAGATTTCGGCATATATTCCCATTGGCTTCGCTTCATTTATGTTAAATCGTTTCAGCACCTTTTCAACATAATCCTTTTGCGATAGCTTCAGAATTCATGCACTTCTTTCCCTATGGATTTTCATTCCAAGAATATGCTTGACCGGCCCCAAGTCCTTCATATCAAACTCCTTTGACATCTGTTCTTTTAGCATCTTTATCTCCTCCATGTCCAATCCTGCGATCGACATATCATCTACATACATCAATATAATGATATAAGAGGACTTACACTGCTTCATGCAACAACAATGATCTATCTGGCATCTTTTGTACCTTGATTTTGACATGAACCTGTCAAACTTGAGACTTGTAGCACTTGCTTCCATTCATCTCTTCCTTCATCCAGTAAACCCACTTGTTTAGAAGAGCTTTCTTTCTAGCTGGTAAGGGTGCCAACTCCCATGCCCCATTTAACATGAGTGATGCCATTTCATCATTCTTGGCAGCCTTTCACTTGCTTGAATTTTCAACTTGAAGTGCCTCTTCTAAACTTTCTAGTTCACCAATATCAGTTAGTAATAAATAGAACAAAGAAGGAGAGTACCTCTGTAGCAGTCTAGGCACTCTTGTGGATCTTCTTAATATGGGTGTTTGTGATTCAACATTGACACCCCTTGAGCTTTTCCAACATCTGGCTCAGTGCTGTCATCAATCTCTATGTGCCAGGGTTCTCCATCTGAAGCATCCTTGGAGTCAGTCTTGACTCTTATACAATCTTTGTACATCTCACTTTCATTAAAAGTAACATCCCTGCTTATAATGGCTTTCTGGTTCTAATTGTCCCAAAGTATGCATCCGAACTCACCCGCACCATATCCAACAAATGTGCACTTGATCGCCTTTGCATCAAATTTGCTCATGGATCCTGCATCAATATGTGCATAGGATGAGCAACCAAATACCTTGAGGTGGTTTAACTTCACCTCCTTTTTGCTCCAAGCTTCCTCGGGGATCCCTTCATTCAAGGGTACGTAAGGTCCCCTATTGATTAAGTATACAACCGTGTTGACGGCTTCAGCCCAGAACTGCCTTGGGAGGCCTGCATGCAATCTCATGCTTCTGGCTCTCTCTGTGATTGTACGGTTTATCCGTTCTGCAACAACATTTTGCCGCGGTGTTCTAGGAACTGTAAACTCCCTCTTGATTCCTCTCAAGGCACATAATTCGTTGAACTCCTTATCACAGTACTCTCCGCTATTGTCAGACCTTAAGCATTTTAGCTTCAATCAGGTCTCATTCTCCACTAAAGCTAACTCCTTTCCAAACACATCAAATACATTAGATTTATACTTTAGAAAGTAAACCCATACCTTTCTTGTATGATCATCAATGAAGGTGACAAAGTATGTTGCTCCACCTATGGAAGATGTAGGAGCTGACCCCATATATCTGTATGTACCAACTCTAATTTTTTGCTTTTGAGCTCCTTTCCAACTTTGGAGAAAGAAACTTTCTTCAATTTGCCTAGCATGCAATCTTCACTAAAATTCAAATCAACTAATTTCAGCCCTTAGAGCTTCCCATTTAACTATAGAGATTTCAGCCCCCTCTCACTCATATGGCTAAGCCTCCAATGCCATAGATCTTCATCTATCTCCTCTGCAGCTGCAATAATGTCATACACATTATTGATCAAGTAAAGTTCACCTTCCATACTGCCCCGTGCAATAATGAGTGCACCCTTGGTGACCTTCCATGAGCCTCCTGTGAAACAAGTGTTGTAACACCTTGTTAATTGGCTTACTGAGATCAAGTTTCTCCTTAGACATGTCACATGTTTAACATCCTTAAGCTTCCAAACAGTGCCACTTAGTAGCTTTACATCCACATCACCTCTGCCTATGATATCGCACGCCTTATCATCTCCAAGATATACTTTTCTCAAGTCACCCTTGGTGTAGTTCTTGAAGGTACTCCTCGACGGAGTTGCATGAAAAGAGGCACCCGAGTTCACAACCCAGAACTCTGTGTTGACAAGAGAAAGAATCAAAGCATCCAGATCCTCATCAATTGAAACATTCACAATGGGATTCAATATCTTACCACCACCACTTGGCTTCTTTAGAGTAGGGCAGTCCTTCTTGAAGTGAGACATAGACTTATTCCTGGTATGTCTTCTTTCAGCATGTCTTCCCCTGCTCTTAGCATTCAGGGCTGAGGTAGATGCCTCTCCATGAGTTTTCTTCTGCACCTCCTCATTCAGCACAAGCCCAACGATATCATCAAACTTTAATGATGTATTCCCTGATGAATTACTTATGGCCGTAAACAGCCCATCCCAACTATCTGGCAATGAAGATAGGAACAACAGAGCTCAGACATTGTCATCAAAATTGATGCCCACCAAACTCAACTAGCTCTTCATGGTGTTGAACCCATTGAGGTGTTTAGTCATTGAATGGCCATCCACCATCATCATATTAAATAGTCTTTTCATCAAGAAAAACTTATTCGAAGCAGAAGGCTTCTCATACATCTTCGTTAGAGCACTCATGAGATATACACTAGTTTTCTCATTAATAATATTGAAAGCAACAGAAGAAGACAGTGATAAGTGAATCAAACTCAATGCGGTTTTATCAAGAACCTCCCATTCTTCATCAGTCATAGTAGCAGGTTTCTTGTCAATTCCTTTCAATGGAAGATACAACTTTTTCTGGTAGAGCAAATCCTCCATCTGCATTTTCCAAAATGCAAAGTATGTCCCACTGAACTTCTCAATCTTGTGTCTCATTTCTTCGGCCATAACTCAAACTCAAACAAGCAAACCCTCCTTAGCAACAAGGCAAAGAATCTAACGCTCTGATACCACTTATTGTGAACACCAACGATACACAAGATACCAATGCGGAATGACACTTGTAATGCACATAATAAACCAAAGTTCAAAGTCTTTTAGGATCATGGTACGTTGACGGTTACCAAGCTATCTTAGAAACTATAAAATCACAACAAGAAGAACGCAACACAAAAAACATCCAAACACAATCTTATACGTGGAAAACCTAAGGATTGGGAAAAATCACAGAGCCACACCAATGAGAAAATCCACTATGAAAAAGATTCAAGATTTACAGAGTTATAAGAGTAGTATCGCCTTAGCATACATAGCTGTAGCTCTACTCTTAGAATGGAGAAAGGAAGAAGCTGCTACCTCCTGAAGTTTCTTCTTAAAACAGCAAGCCTTCTCTTGCTCAGCAGCTCCATAGGGTTTCTTCTAAGGTTCTCATTTCCACAGTCACCAAAGACTCCAAACTGATTGCAAAAAGCCTTAAACATCTTCTCAGTACTTAGTCTTAAGTACTTGGGTCATTCACGAACTCCAAAATATCAAAAATGTCATCAGATTTCTTCAGATCGTGACCTGGAACAAAACAGGTCACCGTCGGGAGCTGCGGCGCGCTGCAGCTCCCGACCTTCCTGAACGCAGCGCGCTGCGGCGCTCAAACTTTCGAAATAGCAGCCTATTAGTTTGAATATGATTCGAAAAATGTCTTAACCTAAAATGATGCCGCGGCGCGCTATGGCACGCAATGACAAATTCCGCTGCAGCGCCTGCATTTTGGTTACTGACCGCTGAGGTGCGCTGCAGCGCCTCGGCTTTGGATTGGGACCATTAGGGGCGCATCGTTGCATGCTGCAGCACTCGAGATGCGGCTGAACACTAAAGTTTCCATTACACAACATCAGGCCCTCCATCTCCAACGGCTCCACCATCAGACGGCTCGTGCTTCAGCTTACAGTTCATCTTCGTCTCCATTACGATCCTTCGTGCATCTGATCTCCCTCGACAGCCCGACCTGACATTGTCATCATGGTAGTATATGACCGGTAGGGATCTTCCTCTTCTACCATCTCACGCAATGATTTGCCAGTAGTGATCTTCCCACTTTACCCTCAAATGTATAAACCATTCCTCCCCATCGACCTGAGCCCTTGCTGTGGACCTGAACCATGGCATTCATCCATAATCCCTTTTATGGCTATAAATAGCCCTCCCTCAACCTTGTGAGCTCCTGTGCTCAATGGGATCCCTACGAATTATCCCTCTTCTTCTCTGTTTGAATCCATTAGTGGTGCTTGATGTTCCCGGTGATCCCCAGCTATTGCGAACCTCTACTCCCTGTACATCTGCTGAGATCATTTGGATGCTCCGGCACCTCCTCATTCATCTGCAATCACTTCTGCCTTCTCCAATACCAGGTGCAGCCTCGATCTCTTCTTATATTGAGCTAGTTTCAGTTCAGCTTGTGATCTCTCTACACTAGGTGCTGTGTTAGGGCCGTACCTTAGCTCATCAACGAGTGGCTGTAGTGCTGGTAGGGCTTGGCAGTGGACCAGCCAGCAGAATCGCCATCTGATTGTGCACTATCGAGTTTACCTCAAAAATTGAGGTCCCCAATGGTACCCTATGTGGTGCCGATCCTTAATCCACAAGATTAAGATAAGGGGTGGTGTGCCACTTTGACAAATCCCTTTCTTATCATTAGACAAAGGTGTAATTCTTCAATCCACTAATAAGTGAAGGATGTGCCCTGGATAATACAGCAGAATTATTCACTAAGTATATACATTCAACAGAGTGTGGAAGCAAAGACAGTAAAATATACTATATTCAATCCACCATACTATAAGTAAGAAGTAAACATGCAGCTCAGAATAAAATAGTACAGTAAAAGAACATACATAAATATCTGAATTATTACAAACATTAAATGAGTTCTTATGAAAAGATAAAGCTCTCATCCTCTGTAGCGCCCCGTCCCGTCACCGTGCACAAAATACGAGTATGATTCATAGATTGGCGGCGGAACGGTGCGATACTCGGGAACGGTGGGCCATACAAGTAAAACCCATTGTCCCGAATAGGCTAAAGAGACAGAGCCATACTGAAGGCCGCTGACTCGAGCCCTAAGAGTAGGCTCGAGAGTCAATATCTAAGATAAGAATGGAGCACTTATCTTAGGTATTAGACTTAGTACGTACATAAGGTGCAAGGGACTGGAGAAGAACCCATGTACATTATAAAATATATCAGCGTTTCCAGTATGCCGATCACATCACAATACTATGTATAGTAATATAACAGAGTGCGGAAGCTAAAAGCAAAACATCCAGAATACATTCATCTCAAGCAGTAGAAAATATCAATCTCAGAAAAGAAAAGTGAAAATACATCCAGAGTTTTATTACAAACCATAATAATGTAGAAATATAAAGAGTCTAGTCAGAATACTAAAAAGAACAAAAAAAACAAAAGTAGGTGCTCAATCCCCTATAGCTCCAAGTGCTCCTCCTGAGACTCTGGGACGTCTTCCTGACATGTCTCCAACAATTGCTCAGGATCTAGCAAATTGTCGGATCCCAAAAGTACCCTGTGTTAGACAAGAAGTCTAACACATCGAAGCTAGCTATACAAGCTAATCTAAATATAATAAATATGCAGAACATAAAGTAAAAATGCAGGAAAACTGTAAAGCATCAAATAACTGAATTGTAAGAACTAAGTAAAGAAAAACTGCATCAAAACCAAATGCTGAAAAGAAAAATGCCAGATGCTGAAAAGGATGCTATAAGCTGCACTATATGCTACTGAAACAATGCTCACAGATAAGCTATATCACGATATACCACAGAACTATCATTGAAGGTCTATGAGTCGTACGGTCCAATGTAAGTACAACAGTTAGGAAGTCAGTATGGTGACGCAGATGCACCATGAAATTCCCCAATCTGTGTATATAACATTCCATATCTCATACTGTATCACTGATAACCATGTGTCATAACAGAAGGAATGAGGTCAACTCATGCTTATGCTTCATGTTTATGCCATTATATAATATGAATAGAAAATCCAAACAAATCCATGAAAAATCTAGTAAGAAACATAAGTGAATCCTAAGTCTCCACTATGCAGAATCCTGCTAAAAGGATTCTGACTCCAAAACTCTAGATCGATATATAGTTAAAGTTGCTTATTTACTTCAAAGATCACTGGGCAGGATGATTGTATACACAAATTAAATATGCTGCAAAGATAGGACACAACATTTAGTTTGATTATGCCACCCTAATAAAGCGATCTTCATTAGGAGGCACCATCCGATGATGATTTGTATCTCAAACTAAGCATTTAGTCACTAAACTCACAATCATACTTAGTGTCTTAAGGAAGGTAATTCCCATTTTTCTTAGTTTCACTTAAGCCACACCTATTGAAGCGATCTTCGCCAGGAGGCATTGCCCGATGGCAGCTGTCCTTCAATAAAACTAAGAAATGGGTACCCATTTAATACACTCTTAGGATTGATTGATTTATTCTAAGCGAGGTTATGCTCGCCTAAGCCCGCAGGATAACAACAAAGACAAATCTTACTTAGAGTGACTCAACCAATCCAGATTATTATTGGGGTCCAGTAATATGGGTATACTATACTACACTTACCCAACAATCGTGGTTCAATCAAATCTATTTAATAGAACAAGGATTTATCAAGACTACAAGTCTTAGACTAATAGGTAAGTCTTATACACGGTTTCATCAATCTAATGTGATCAGGGATCACTTAATATGGATTCTACCACAAGGAGTTGTATCTCTTCTAGTGTCTTAATAGATTACTACCATAAGGAGAATTGATCAAGTCTAAGGTGAAGGGATCTTCTATACTTCTACCTCAATGATTTATACAAGGCCTCCTACCTCATGATATATAAATTTAGGTCTTTTAGATAATTTAAGACGATCTGAGGAAGAGAGCATCAAGATCTCTTCTTTACATGTTAATATTAGACTATCAGGTTCTAGTTCATTATTGGATTCAGAATAATTAGATTAGATGATGGAATCATCTGATCATACTTACACTAAGATTATGGGGTGTAAATCAAATATATTGTTAAGGATTTGATTACTTATTAAAATCAACATAGTATTAAAGGTCTTATTATGCAGGTTTGTTACTTAAGAAAAAATCAGGGATCTTAAGGTACGATTCAGATTGTGAAATCACAAGAATTATTATTAATCTTACTTTGTCTAATTCAAATGTTTAAAATCAATAGTAAATCAATGCATTATTGGAAATTATTCAATTCAAAGTCTTGTAATCAATATAATTAAGTTAGGGTTGTTATGATTTCAGATTTGCCTTAAGTAGATTAGGGCTTGACTCCTTCTCAAATCTTAAGTCAAATCAAGTGTATATTTAAAGATCAATGTCAAATCAGTAGATTAATTCTGTATTATTGGTGGCAATCCTAGATTTAGATCAAGTCTTAAAGGCTTGGTCCAAATCTTAAGATTTCTTAAGTTAATTAGGATGTGTAAGATTCTATAGTTTTAAATTGATTCAAGTATACTTAATAAGTTTACAAAAAGGTGATTTTATTTCATTTAGTTTACTGTTATAAGCCAAAATAATGATTAAAGTTTAACAACTAGTGGTTACATAGTGCTAACAAAACCCTAATTTTAAGCAAAAGGGATTAGCACATAATTAAAATATCCCACCATTCAAAATACATGAAATTTGGCATGCAAGTCCTAATTAATTATACAAGTAATCAGAGACTAAATTTGCTATGATCCAATGTGTATAAACCCTAAAATTCACTAATTATGATTTGACAAGATTAGGGCATAACTACATTTACAGAACTCAGAAAAATATTATACTTGGCACATGCAATCTAATTAACATCAGTGAGCTAATGGCACCATAAACATGCAATTTGGATAAGTAAGTTTGCTAATCTACCCTAATTAACATTCACTGTAATTAGACAATAATTAAAGATCTAACTATCAGATGTGTGGTTTTATTTTATATTTAAGTTCCTGAGATCTTTTTGAGCATTTTCATATATGATATCATAAAATTTTAACAAGTGGATTAAAAGTTATTAAGGAAATACATTCTGTATTTTTATTTAATCAAATTCCTATGATTTGATTAATCGAATTATTTTCCTTAAGGAAAATAATTCCATTAATCCGATTTAATTAAACGGCTCGGAATGAAATCGAAAACGCGCGGGTCAGCCGGGGCCCGGGTGACCCGGCACTGTCGTACCGCGCGGGTCATGGGTTGACCCGGCCCGCATTGTGTCGTCATCCCCGATGCTTCGCCCCGCGGAAGAGGCCGATTAGGAAAAATCTAATTGCCCAATTCCAGCGCATCCGGTCCACGGATCGACCAGCATTCGATTGCTACACCATCACCACGTCCAGGCGCGTTGATTGGGACCGGAAGCCCCTTGTGAGATGGTCTGGATCAGTCGAACCTTACTCACTCGAGGCGTTCGCCATTCGTGCTACTGTGGGGAGACAATTCTCCCAACAGAGACCATGTCAGACCCTGGGCTCGATCCCTACACCATCAGGGTGGTGAGGCGGATCGAAGCCCTCTGGTCTGGGGGTCTGGGATAGCCTGGATCACCGGGTCCTTACTCGACCGAGGCAATCCAGAAGAAAACTAGCCCGATCGATCGGGGCTAGCTCAGGCTCTAAATACGATACAGCTGAGTTCAAAATTACAATAAGAGCAGAAACGCAACAAATGGAATAGGATTCGAGCCGTATTGACTCGATTCCTGCAATTGGGATACCTGATTTTTCGACGGATTGGAAAAAGGATCGAGGCTCGCTGCTGCAGGGATTCTGGAAGCTCTTAGGGGTCTTGAACTCCAGGAGAAACCCTCTATCAATGGTTCAGGAGCACGGGAGCGCCTGGGTGAAGCTCCGGGAGTTCGGTAATGGCGATGAATTTCAGAGGCTACAATTGATCAGCAAGGAGCAATTGAAGCAGACCTGGGGCTATTTATAGGGTTGGCTGAGCTTAGGGAAGCTTCTGGAGCCACTGGCTCGGGCTGGGGAGGCCCGAGAGGGCGGGCCATGGCTGAGCTCTCGAAATTCCATTTCGAGCTCGGCCGGGCCACAAGGCCCAATTGGGGTCTCATGGTGTTTAGGGGAAGACCAGTAACCGTTTGCTGAGCTGGAGGCGTGCATGGGGGATAGGGGAGACCACTGGCAGTATGGGGAATCTTCCCTGTCGGGCGCGGCTTGGTGGGGACGAAGATCCACAGTGCGGGTGCGCTGTGGACCGTCTGATGCATCGATCGGGAAGGCGCGATGGTCCTGATCCTCCGGATCCTAACGGCCGAACCATATTAAATTTGCACCGTAGGATCATTAGGGTTGATCTAACGGCGGACCCGCAATTCTAATCCTAACTGTCAGATGGAAAGGCGCGACGACTAGATTTGAGGGATCCCGCTATCGCGTGACCCGGGCTCCACAGCGGATCGCCTGCGGTCCGCACAGCGGATCCTGACTGTTATATTAGGTATTAGGGTAAAAATGCAATTATGGAAAGTTATAAGCCCTTAAGTGCAATTAAACCATTCTAAATTAAATTGAATTATTGCCCAAATGAATTCCAAATTGTACCAAATTTTCACCCTTAGCTAATTTGGGGGTGAGAAATTCAAAAATGCAATCAAATTTTAATTCTGAGATCAAAATATTTTGAGTCTAGACTAGGGCATCTATACTGATCAAATTGAAAATTTTGACTTAGAGAAGTCTAATGGACTTCAAATTTTCCAGATAGGCTTATCTTAATGTTCTAAAAGCAATGATGCTAAAAATTGAATTAATCAACATTTATTTTGCATGGTAACAACCTAGGGTTGTTACATCCTCACAAAATAAAAGGGAGTTAAGCTAAGGATCTCCAGCGGCAGCACGCTCCTCCTCCTGAATCTGATCTTCAAAAGGCTCGATTACCTCAAATAACTTGAAATCTATCATTGTTGGTTTCACAATGATAGAGCCACAGCCAAAGAAAGAAATTTTAAGCTGTTTTAAGTTCATGAGTTTTATGATATCATCATTTTACTTAGACTATAAAACAAACAAAGCGTAAGAGTGTAACAAGCATACAAAGGAAGGAATAAGCTATAAATAAAGGTATTTATAACTAAGCAACATGTACGGTAAAAGAACATACCTCAACTCCAAAGCTGTAACAATATTAGGCATATGAGTATAAGTAAAGTAAAGAAAATACTGAAGGAAAATACTCATCCTAAATATGCTTATGATCACTTGACATATAAAGGTTAAAAATAAATAATATGACTGTGATAAGTTTAGTAAGCAAGTAAAGTAAAGTTGGCTGAAGTAAAGTGTAATAATAAATGATGATAGTAAACAGTAAACATTAAATAGGTATGTAAGCACTACCATATCAGAAGGGGGCTAATCTAGCCTGCTGATATCAAAAGAATTCTTAGCGTCAACGCGGAGGCTAAGGCGACAAAATATTCCTAGCGTCATTTGAGGTTAGGCCGAAATAACATAATTGAAATTAAACTGAAGAGGCAGTAATCACAAATGCAGTAATATTTTAGTTATTTTACTTTTGCTTCTGTGAACATGTCCAGAAGCAGCAGATGAGTCTAGCACGTCTGCAAGACTATACGGGTTCCAAACTTAGCACAACACTCCTCAATAAGTAATGCCAAGTACTCCTTATTTCTCCTTACCCCTGTCCAGTAGAGTAAAATGGGCAAGATCAACAAGTAACTGAACCCAATGTAAATGTTATCCTAATATTCTATGTTTTTATTTTATGCAATAACATTAACTTGTATTACATGTTCAAGAAATAAAGCACAAAGTACAATGAATACGAAAGCACAAGTAAAATATTAGTGTACAAGGGACTCTACTATATATGGTGATATCTGTTGTTATCTATTAAACCGTTCTAACTTTTCTAAGTTACACAAGTTCAGGATCTCCAAATTTCTACTATCGAGTGTAACTTAGAAGCATGACTTTATAAGTTAAAAGCAATTATAACTGATTATGTTCTAATTTAATTCAATCAATAACGACTATAAGTTAAATAAGGAATCATTACGTCATAATTGATAAATTTAAACGTTCTAATCTAAGATCTGATCAAGATCTACTAAAGTTAGGGGTTATGCATTAAATACAATGAATTGGAGTTAATCACATAATCCAAAGGGTAAGTCTTAAGGACTAAAGTTTAAGTCTAAATGTGAACTAAAGATTAAGGCAAATCCTATCAAGCAAAATTAAGGCTTAATAGGATGAATCTCCTAGTTTTAATCTAAAATTGAAAGATAAAATAATTAGAATTAAAGTATGAAAATCTAGAAATTAAGAAAATTAAGGTTTCATTCATTGAATAACCCATTTACTTAATGAATAAATTTTAACATAGGATATACTCCTAATCTTAAAGGAGAAGGCCCTAAGGTGCAAGTGAAGTTCACAAGGAAGCTCCTAATGAAAAAACTTAGGGAGTTTTAGGACTTGTTGATAGTTATTACATTATAATCCTTAATTGTTGGACCAATTTATTTAAGGAAATTATGATGTGAGGTTTAAACTAAGTTAGAAGCTCATAGATTTTTACTTAGAAAATTCTCGAAGTCTTTAATGTGAATTTTACCAAATTGCTTAGTTATGGGGTTAAGTGTTCTAAATTGATTCCAAATTAATTTTATTATTGATTTTAATAGTTTAAATGGTGTTTCGGAGGTTAAGGGCACTTAACCTAAATTTTGGGCAAAATGATTATTTTACCCCTACTAAGGATCTAAAATGCTACTTTTTGATTTAAGGCTCCAAATTAGATTTTTTTATTTCCAAATGATTTCTTATTGTCTAACATGAAGATAGACAGTAAGTACACCAAATTTGGACAAGAAATGGGTTATATAGGTCTAAACTAAGGAATTTAACCGATAAGAGCATTTTGGTAATTTCACTTAGTAAAGTCTAAAAATTCAGTTAGTTTATTATTGTTTGTTGTTCAAGGATTCCATAGAATCAAATAATACTAAATTTTGAGGTCTATTAGTTATAAGTGTTCTAAGGTTAAGGTTAAATGTGTCATTTCTAGGGTTAAGAGGGGTCAAAAACCTAATTTTTCCATTTGAGATCCAAATTCAGCAAACTCAGTATCTATAACTTTCCTATATCACACTGAGTACTTTAACTAGGAGTAGACCCAAATTGAACCTTATTTGGCCAAGTTATGACCTAATTAGGGTTATGGGTATTTTGGAAAACCTAGGGTTTTTAGTGATCAAAACCCAAATTTTATTTTAGTTTACTGTTGGCACTAAATTTTTAACCTAATTAGCATCTTGAATTTCTTAATTTGGAGTCCAAATGATCAAGTTATGGTCACTTCAATATTAGGGTTCTATTTTCTTGAAAATGGTAAAAACCCAATCTTTTCTATAATTAAAATTCACATACAATTTTATACAGTGCTCAATTTTACTTAAACTAGGTTCAATTTTGATATAATTTGGCCCCACTAAGGTCAAATGATCCTTAAAATTTAAAAACTATGAAGTTTGACCATTTCAGTCGGTTCTGGACCAATCCGGACAATTCTGGGCGCTACGGCACGCCGTAGCGCCTTCTGGCCGAAAGTCAGGCGCTACGATGCGCTACAGCGCATTGTAGTAGATTTCGGCACTGTGGCACGCTGCAGCGGGTTTCGGCGCAGAGGTGCACTGCAGCGGATTACGACAGACTCAACTCCAAGTTCGGGCGTTGTGGCGCGCTGGAGCACGCTATGGTGCACTATGACGGACCCGATTTTGAACTTCGGGCGATGCAGCGCCCGACGATGATTTCGCTTGTACGAAAACCGTAATGAGTCATATTTTGGGTTCAAATACTCCTAACCTAGAGTACTTCACATGCGGTGCCATATATCGATGGAAAGATATTTTTGAGACCTTTCCATTGATACCAAAATCAGCATGAAAGGATTATTCTAACTTTGTAAACAATGGAGTTAAAGGTCAGGGTATGCAGAAAGAATGAAAAATAGAACATTTTATCTACAAAGAAATCTAATACCTTAATGAGCTCTAATGGATTCCACATTGCAAATCGCTGATTTCTAAATATGCAACATAAGTGTAAGAGCGAAATGAAGTAGCCATTGAATCCATTCAATGAGAGAAAGGAAAATACCTTGGCTTTCAAATGGAAGAAGATGGAGGAAGAATCTCTATTTTCTGCAGGAACCTGAGAGCTTGAGTGCTTCTTCAACAACACATTAATGGAGGAAGGAGGAGAGGAGAGGAGCTCAGCTTGGCAGTAAGAGAAGAAAGGAGGACTGAGCTCCATTTTATAGAAGAGGAGAGGGATGGCTTTTGGATGGATGAGCTTGACTCATCCCATCACAAGTATGGGAAGAATGGGTAGCAATGGAGAGGACTGGAGGCTGACTTGCGTGCATAGGGGAAGGAGGGAAGGGGGAGGCACTAATTTTAGCTGGCATGGGTCCCAGCCAGAGAAAATGAGAAGGAAAGAATTAAGGAATTGGATTTTAATTTTATTTGATTAATTAATTAATCTCTAATAATTCAATTTTATAAATGATCTCCGAAAAATCTCAAAAATTTACCTCAAGCTAATTTGGGGGTGAGAAATTCAACGGTGAAGTTGGAATTCAATTCCGACGAGTATTTAATTTTTCTATTTTTCAGGGTATTTAATTATATTAATTATTTAATAAAATCCGACGACTTCCAAACGTGTCCAAAGCATCACTCAAGCTAATTTGGGGGCGACGATCACAATGGCGAAGTCGGATTTTGATTTCGAGGTCAAATTAAATATCTCAATTTTTCATTAATTAAATATTATTAAAATATTCAACAAAATTTTGACGACTTCCGATTGCCACCAAAACATCACCCATAGCTAATTTGGGGGCAATGAGCGCAATGGTGAAGCTTGATTTTTAATTTGAGGTCAAATAATTAGGTTAATTTTCATGGTTCTTGAAATTCCCCAAAATTAGGATTTGATCTATTTGATCTCTGATTTGGACTAGGTTCTGGTGGTGAACTACTAATGACTTATTTAGTGTACTAAGATCAAAATCAAGACTTAAATTAGTCCTAATTGGCTAGGGTAACAACTTGGGTTATTACACCCTATTTATCTCGGTGAGTGATTGCTAAGGTATAACAATCATTGGGTTGACCAAATCGATCGATACAACTCGAATAGATCGACCTGGGCTCGATCCGCATAAGCACCCCACGGTAAATAGCACTCTGACTGACCAGTGGGCTTACTCACTCGATTCATCACTCGATTGATTCTTCTTCGTGCCTTGAATATTTTAAGATTGAGCTAGGGCCGTGGCGTCATCCCTGTCAAGGTCTCTCGCAAAATCGGAGTACCTGTTAGTAGGGATTTAGGCCGAGTAGTCATCCCGAGATATATGCCATTATGGTTAGGGATTTTAGGTTCGTTGGGTGCACATATGCTCAGGGATGGTATAGCGATCGATGCGAGGTGCTGACATGGTTCAGGCATCGATAATTTGGCTCAGGAGTGTCGTCCCCATTCGACCTGTCAAAGGAAGGGGCGGGGATGACGACACTGTCACATTGGGATGGGCTGGCCAGCTTAGGCCCGCGCGGTGCCACAGTGCCGACCCAGTCGGGCCCCTAACCGACTCGTGCATTTTGTATTTTAGGCCATACTAATTAATATGAATTAGGAATTAAATTCCTAAAGGAAAATAAATGATAAATGAATTTAATAAATTAACATATGGTTTAATTAATTCAAAACATTCAGATTAAATTAATTAAATAACTTTAGTAATACTGATCCAAATGGTATGATCCAATATACCATTTTGATTAGAAAATCACAAGGAACATTAATCTGCAATAAAATTCTAGATCTAAAGGTTAGATTTTTTAATTAATCCTAATCATTTTCTAATCTTAATAAATAAATAATTAATTCATTTAAAAATGACCAATTTTTATGATTAAAATCTCTGATTGCTCATATAACAATAGATGAGAACTTAATTATGTCCTTAAAAATGTTTTAGGAGTCTTAAATTTGTGATTCACCTCTTAATCACCTAGATCTTAATTAGTGATTAATGACCTCATTAAACCTTTGATTTTGGTGAACCAAGTTTCTATTGCTTTCTTAAATCTACTAGAGCCTATTTATGAACCTTGAACCTTATGTTAAGCCCTAGTTTAATTAATCACTTTTTTGACCTTAAAAAATGATTAGTACTAATTAAATCATCTTTAAATCCAATCTTGAATTTTATAGTTTTAATTCATCTTATTAATCAATATAAAGCCTATTATAAGTGATTAGAATTAATTTAGATGCTTTAATTTTAAAATCCCAATTTTTTTTGCCTTGAGAAGGGTGTTTTGATTATTTTGATCAAAAGTAGGTTTAAGAGCCCTTAAACCTTAGAAACATTATTAATATGCTTAAAATCAGTAAACTAATGCCTTAGAATCCATTGTGTAAGTGATTGCAATCTATTAATAAATCCTTATCACTTAAGCTCAAAACCTCTTTGAATTTTTTTAAATGAACTTTAATCTCTTAAGGTGATCTTAGGTCCTCCATTAAAACTTGATTAATAAAATATTAACCTTATGAAATCAGTGTTAATTATCTTATCTAAACCAACCATGATAAATTACTCCTAAGTAATTATCTTAAGGGAAATCTTAAGTCTAAGTCCTTGATGAGATCTTAAGTGATTAGATCTAAATCTTAAGATTTTAGATCCATAGAAATCCATTTGAATTGTATCACTCCATTCTTGAAATTCTTATTTGATTGAATTCTTTGGAATCTTCTTATAAGTATAGGCGGATTCAACCTATAGGATAATATGGATTGAACTTAGATCTTAGATTCTTAAGTTCTTAACTAATTATTTTGTCTTACAATTATAGATTTAGCCTTTCTATAAAATCATAGATTCTTAAATCTTTCAACTTTTTAAGACTTCTTTACCTTTAAAATAAGTGTGGGTGTGAACCCTTAGTTCCCTAGATATTAGTGCTTTGGATTCAGATTTGAACCCCAAATGGGAGTTTAGGCCCATAATCCTTGATCATGATTGTCATGATCAAGATTTTGGGTTGAGTTATTAAACCATTAATTAAGTCATTGATTAAATTACTTAACATTTGTAGTCGCCATTTTGATTATGAATTAGAACTTGTTAAGTTCGAATGTAAATTGTAAGGTTGTAAGTTAGAGTTTGTACTGGATAGTTGGATATTGGAGATCCTAAGCTTGTATTATCCTGGATTAGATAGAATGTATTAAATTAGATAATAACAGGTATCACATATGCTTAGTTTGAGTCTCTTGATCACTTTGATTATTATTGCTTTGCATACCTTGTATTTTGAACTTGATACCTTGGACGTAATAGTTGAACATGGGATATTATGATGAATATCTTATGTCAGTTTTGAGTGCATACAACCTCATTCCTTAAATTAGTATTTTAGTATATTTCAGTAAATTCAATTCATTCAGTTCTTCAGTACTCAGTTCAGTACATTGTATTCCAATTAGTTTGCATCATAAGTTCAGTATATTTGTAAAAGAACAAGCCATGCCTCGCTCTATGGTTGGCTAGGATGGTATTCGTCAGTTTCTATAAGTCTAACCAGGCCTAGCTTTAT
The DNA here is from genome assembly GCA_016760335.1 of Gastrodia elata. Classification (NCBI taxonomy): domain Eukaryota; kingdom Viridiplantae; phylum Streptophyta; class Magnoliopsida; order Asparagales; family Orchidaceae; genus Gastrodia; species Gastrodia elata. The sequence continues at coordinate 42,713,444 of CM028677.1, forward strand.
GATTGGCTAGGATGGTATTTGATAGACTCACTTTTTGGTTCAATGGCTTTATTTAGCATGTTTCTGTTATGGTAGTACTAGTTTGGATACATCTCTCTCTTTTGATCTTTTAAGTTTAACCAGGCCTAGCTCTATGGTTGGCTAGGATGGTATTTGTTAGACTCTCTTTTAGTTCAATAGTTTCGTTTAGCCAAGTTATATTATCAGCTATGCATATATTTTTTATTATCGGTTCATTTTCAGTTATTTTTAGTATAGCTATTTCAGTTCAGTTACTTGCATATTTTAGGATGCTAGTTTTATTTTAGTTCTTTATGCTTTAGTATAGATTTTCTTTATGCAAATCAGTACGTATTCATATGATTATAATCATGTTAGGATAAGTTTACTTAAATACTTTTCAGTTACTTATATATTTACTACATAATCTTATTACAGGTTCTATTTGAGGTATGTTAATCTACATACTTTATTTTGTTGAGTTATGTTAATCTAATTGAGGTATGTTTATTTACATACTTCATTTTGTGATACTGATAATATCAAATTCGGAGCTGTTAGTTGAGGTTGCTTCAGGTGAGGAGTGTGTCCAGGAGGAGTACTTTCCTGCTGCATAGGATTAGCCAGTGTCAAATTGTCTTCCTTGCTTATGAGGATGAGACTTTCCTTTCATTCTAACTATATTTGTAATAATTAAATATTTTGGATCTATTTATTTTTTTGTATTTTCATACTATATTGAGTTACTGTCTTTACTTTTCCTTTACTGTGCTGTGATGTAGATGTTTTACACTTACTTGTTTCTACTACTTTGGTATTTTGATGCTTGACCTTCAGTTTTAGGTGGTCAAACCCTTAGCTAAGTCAAGTTAGGTTTATGCTTGGCTTGACATAGTTGGGAGAGTTATCACACGGTGACCATATTCATCATAATCATGTTAATCACAGAGTAAGCATGACCACGGAGGATACGGGGCTGTTGATATCAGAGAATCACTGTAAGGTGTAAGATTGAAATTTGAATTCCTATCTACCTAATTGATAGTTCTTCTAAGACACAGTATCAAAACATAACATCCATAGTGCAATACTCTCTAGTAACTCCATAAGAAAATGTGAATTTAAAATATCCATATGAGATGACTAAATCACTTTCTAATAACTAACAGAATTCATAAATTCTCTTAATATAACCAAATGGAAGGTAGAAAATCTGAATTGCACTATTATTTGACCACATTCGATACTGTATGAGAATTTGATCACCGTTGGGGTCAGGAACTTGAAAGATTTGTAGCTAGAGTATTTGCCAAAGGAGTTCTAATTCTGGACAAACTTCTTCAGCAATCCATCTTCAAAGGATCCAACTTTCCAATTCTAGCAAAGGAATGGTTGCATCGCATGGAGTCAATTATGGATCACTTAGAGTGTCCCGACTCCATCCATGTTGATCTTATGACCTTTATGCTTCAAGATACTGCAAAATATTGGTGAAATGTCACCAGTTAGAAATTAGAAAAGAAATACAAAAGGAAGTGTCATGTTATAACCTTCATGGACTTTCATCTCGTATTTTGTGCCAAGTTCGTAGATAAGCCCTAGTGTCTAGTATAGACTCGTTAAGTAAACTCTAATCCTTTATAATTTCATGTTTTCAATATCTATATGAAACTATCATTTCATCTTATGTAATCTTCACACTTAAGCAGTGAAATTCTGTGTTTACAAAAATTGAATGTTCAGTCTAAATTTGTTATGAAATCAATATTCATCTTACTACAACAGGATGAATCTTGGATCACCCACTATCAACTACACCTATCAAAAATGCAGTAGCATTTAGCAGTTTTACTGATGAAGTCACTCACCTGCAGAGTATGATAGCAACTATGCTAGAGAATCACACTTAGCAGGCATTGGCCATCCAAAAATTAATCGCCATTCATCTAGTGCCTGCGACTACTAATAACACAGCACCAACATCACCTGCATCCTTTGTGCCTCACTCATTTCCTTCCATCAATTTGTCGATGGACTTCTTCACAGCTTCCTGAGGTTGAGACCCTCAACCTTTAGCGAAAACCTATCTACGATGGATATAGCCAGGTGGCTCAAGTTGGTAGAGAAAAACTTGGACAGTATCAAGTGTCCATCTTCCGAAGCTATTCGCTTCACTGCTCACCTATTCCATGAAGAGGAGGAATATTGGTGGGATAATGTGCGAAGCACGCTGTTCGCTGAGTATGATGTCGAGGACATCCCTTGGGACGAATTTGTAAGATTCTTCAAGTCAGAATTCATTCCCCCATCTGCCCAGAATATGATAAAAGATACCATTCTAAGGCTGAAGCAAGGCTGTCGTTCTGTCTCAAATTATGAGATGGAGTTCATGAGGCTTACTCGTTTTGCCCTAGATATCATCTGATCCGAATCTACCATGTACCATAGATTCCAAAGTGAACTGTGTAATAATATCAAGGATCATGTTGTTCCACTCCGTCTTACCGATTTTTCCCAACTTGTAGAGCTGCAAGAGTGGTGGAACTCTACCAGTCTGAGAGAGACCTGAAGCATAAAATTCAAGTGGTACTGAATCGCCACGAAGCTTTCAAGAGGCATAGGCCTTAATCTGCCAATGTTTATCAACTTGAAGCAGCTCCATATGCTGAGCCTAATCCAGTTTGTAACAGGCCCCACCCTTATGGCAACTGGTACCAATTCGGCCTCAAGTGCTTTGCCTGTGGTCGACAAGGCCACATGTTTTACAACTGCACGTACACATAAACTGTGGATGATGTCCATATAAACCATTCACGGTGAAACCAGGTTTTTCAATCTACACCTTTGGACAAAAGTGAACCATTAATGATAATAGCGCCAGCTCCTACCTCTAAACCAGCAAGAGGACAAGAAGTCGCTTCAAAGTTCCAGCATAACTTCAAGAAGTAGGTTAACAATCGTCATGCTGGTCCTGCATGAGCTTATGCTCTAACACTAGCTTGAAGCCGCTGAAGATAACAATATGGTTTCAGATACACATATTTGAACCTCTTCTTTAATTGTATTTTATGCACTTTAAATATTACAATTAGTTAATACATTTCATATGAATAATTTAAGAACTTATTATTTCAATGAAAACCCCTGCAACATATTGTTTAACACTGGGGCTAGCATTCTTTCATCTCTAAATGTTTCGTTTCAACTCTTAACTTGCCTACCTACAAATTAGCTAAGTCACTTAGTGTTGGCCTTCCATATGGATTCCAACTCAGTTCCCATAAGTTTTGCGACGTAAAAATTTCGTTGAGTAATTAGGCATTTGATTCCAAGTTAATCGTTCTGCCTTTAGCCAATTTTGATATAATTCTTAGAATGAATTGGCTTTATAGTCACAGCGTAGTAATAAATTGCCTAAAGAAGAAGATCATTTTTCATTCTAGTGGTAAACCTGAAACTTTCATAGGTTAGCTTGCCACTCAATCATCATTAATAAACACTATCAAAGCCAAAAAATTAATTAATAAAGGATGTGATGCTTTTCTTGTCACTATGATGGGTGAAGTTAAAGAAAGCATTTCTCTCCGATTATATGATAGTGAAAGATTTCATGAATGTATTCCCTGAAGATCTGGTAGGAGTACCTCTATTTAGAGAAGTAGAATTCTCCATTGAGTTAGTTCTTGGAACTCAGTCGATTTGGTAACTAAAGCTCCTTATAGAATGGCACCTAAGGAACTGCAAGAGCTTAACGAACATTTGTAAGAGCTCTTAAGCAAAAGTTTTATCAGACTTGGCATGTCTCCTTAGGGAGCGCCAGTATTATTTGTAAAGAAAAAATATGGTTCTATGTGAATGTGTATAGACTATCGTGAATTAAATAAAGTCACTGTCAAGAACAAATATATATTGCCCATAATTGATAATTTATTTGATCAACTATTTGGTGCTGTTATCTTCTCATAAATTGATTTGAGATCTGGATATCACTAATTGCAAGTAAAGGATGATGATGTTGAGAAAATAGCTTTCTATACTTGTTATGGACACTACGAGTTTCTTATGATGTCTTTTGGACTCACCAATGTGCCATCAATATTTATGGACTTAATGCAGCGAGTCATTATACCATTTTTAGACAAGTTCGTTATCGTCTTTATCGATAATATTCTTATTTATTCTCGAACTCAGAAGGATCATGAAGATCATTTAAGAGCTATATTAGAAACCTTGCGTGATCATCAGCTTTATGCCAAATTTTTCATGTGTGAATTTTCCAAGGTATCTGTATGGATCCGAAGAAAGTAATGCAATTCAAGATTGGGAACAACCTAAGTCAATCATTGATATCAGAAGCTTTTTTGGATTAGTCGGATACTACAGAAAGTTTATTTTCTTCTCTCAGATTGTCTTACCTTTAATTAAGATGACTCAAAAAGCCGTACCATTTATTTGGAGTCATGAATGTGAGGAAGCCTTTCAAATCCTTAAAATGCACTCTCTACCGCTCTAGTGCTCATTCTACCTAAAGAAGGTTTGGATTATAAGGTTTATACCGATGCATCTAAAATTGGTTTAGGTTGTGTATTAATACAAGAGGGCAAGCTAATTTCTTATGTCTCTCGTCAGTTGAAATCCCATGAAAAGAATTATCTTGTTCATGATCTCAAACTTGCTGTTGTGAACTTTGCTTTAAATATTTGGCCTCATTATTTATATGGAGTTCAATATTCCATTTTAATTGATCACAAGAGTTTGAAGTACATCTTCACTTAAAGAGAACTGAACTACTGACAAAGAAGGTGGTTAGAGCTGATTAGTGATTATGATCTAAGCATTCAGCATCACCCTGGTAAAGCGAATGTTGCGGCTGGTGCTCTTAGTCGTCACACTACAATGTCTTCCATGATTGCTAAGAGTTCATTAGAAGAAGAATTTTGTAAACTCGAGATTGTGCCAATCCACGGCGATATGCTAAGCAGCATGCTATGTATGAGTACCGTTGAACCCACGTTTCACAGAGATGTCTTCATCTCACAAACAAAAGAAGAAGATTATCTAAAGTTAAAGCTGCAATTGAAGGTGGCCGTCGCTTTGATTTGCAATTGCGTAATGATGTTGTTTATCAGAATAATTGTCTTTGGATTTCTTAATCCATGCACTGTAAAGTTCTTATTGAAAGTCTCTACTCTGGATATTTTATTCACCCTAGATGTGCAAAGATATATCAAGACTTAAAACCATCCTTCTGGTGGCCTGATATGAAGAAGAGCGTAGCCAATTTTGTGGCTAAGTGTCATGCTCGTAACCTAGTAAAGGCCGAGCACGAATAGCTTGGTGGTCTTCTGAATCCACTGGAAATTCTTGAGTGAAAATAGTTTGATATCTCTATGAACTTCATTCTGGGATTGCCTCACTAAATCTAGTGTCGATGCAATCAAGATTATCATCGATCGCTTAACTAAATCAATGCACTTCATTCTTATCCATCATACTGACTCTATAGAAAAGCTCGCAAAGATTTATATTAAATAAATTGTCAAGTTGCACGGTATTCCCAAGTCGATAGTATTTGATAGAGATAATAGATTTACTTCTAAGTTTTGGCAAGCAACGCACTAAGATCTAGAGACTACCTTAGCTATGAGTACTACTTTTCATCCCCAAACGGATGGTTAGACTGAGAGAGTAAACCAAGTCCTTGAAGATCTACTTAGGCTCTGTATTTTTAATTTTGTCAGTTCCTAGGAAGATCATATATTGTTAGTAGAGTTTGCATACAATAATAATTTTCAAGCCTGTATTAAAATGGCTCCCTATGAAGCCCTTTATGGCAAAAAGTGTAGTATTCCTCTGGCATGGTCAAAAACATGAAGCGTTCAGTTTTACGGATTTGAACTAGTTGAATAAACTAATAAGAAAGTTCATCTAATTCAGCAAAGAATTTGTTCAGCTCAAGATCGTCAAAGTAAATACCACGATGCTCACCATCATTCTGTAGAATTCAATGTTGGAGATTCTACTTATCTGAAAGTCCATCCAATGAAAGGTGTCTACAGATTTGGCGTAGCAGGGAAACTTAGTCCCCATTATGTTGGACCTTTTGAGATCTCAGCCAATATATGGATATCAGCATACAAGTTGAATCTTCTTGATGATTTTATGGCAGTTCACAATATGTTCCATGTGTCATCATTAAGAAGATGTCTCAGAGACCATTCTCACCTCGTTCAACTTCCAGCCCTAGAGATCCAGCCTGATCTTTCTTAGACCGAAGAACCAGTTAAAATCTTAGCTCGCGATCAAAAGCAGCTAAGGAACCACTCTATTCCAATGGTTAAGGTCCAATGGAAGAATCTCTCATTAAAAGAATTTACTTGGGAAAAAGAAGCAGATATGCGCCATAAATATCCTAAGCTTTTTGAAAAACCTAAGTACTTTTCCTATTCATTTCTCTTCAGTTATTATTTAATGCTTCATTTTCATTGTACTTTCTCCACCTGAGTTATGCGAGGATGACATTGTTGTTACTATAGCTAATCTAAATTATTATAGGCCAAACTAAGTTTCAATTATGGTTCCATTAGACTCAATGGGTCGTTTAAACCTAACCTTAGAAATTTGAAATCAATTAGAGCTCAATTGAGCATTTGAGCTATTTCGCCTATTTTTGGATCCTAAATATTATCAAAAATAATTTGATCTCTAAATTAAAATCTGATTGCATTTTTGAATTCTTTATACCCTAATTAGCTAAGGGTGAATTTTTTGGAATTTTATGAGCTCATCTAGTCCTAAATAGGATTTAGGATTAATGGAATTAATTTATATTAACTAAGGAGTATTAATTTTATTAAATTTGATTTTATTTAATTTATATATATGGGATTTGCTGTTGAGAACATGGCAGATCCATTGCAAGGTCCTGACAACGGCATGTATTCTTCCCCGAATGAACACACTAGCACGCATCTTAGCGCGACCCATCCAACGTCATACTTTAATTGCATCTTTATCTAATCCTAGCCTACGGATTGACCCCTCACATCTAATGGCTAATTGTCCATCTGCAATTCTATTTAACTAGGATTGCATCAGGCCCTCTATCTCCAATGGCTCAATGATCAGATGGCTCATGCTTCAACTGCCCTGTTCATCTTCATCACCATTGCAATCCTTCACGCATCTGGTCCCCCCCAATAGCTCGACACGATATTGCCGCCATGGCAGCATAGAACCGGTAGCAATCTTTCTCTTATACCCTCTCATGCAATAGTTTATCGGCAATAATAACCCCACTCTGCCCTCAAAAGGTTAAACAATTCCTCCCCATCAGCCCAAGCCCTTGCTATGGTCCTGAATCATGGCATCCATCCCTAATCCCTCCTCTGGCTATACATAGCCCTCCCTCAACCCTATGAGCTCCTTTGCTCACTGGGATCACTGTGAATTATCCCTCTTCTTCTCTATTAAAATCCATTAATGGTGCTTGCTGTTCCTGGTGATCGCCAGCTATTGCAAATTGCTGATAGAGGGTTAAGTCTGGTGTTCAGACTCTCTGTGCATATGCTGAGATCATTTGGATGCTCCAGCACCTCATTCCTTCGTAGTCACTTCTTCCTTCTCCAATACTAGGTGTAGCCTCGATCCCTTTTATGTCGAGCTAGTTTCAAATCGACTTGTGATATACCTACACTAGGTGCTGTGTTAGAACCATAACTTAGCTCATCAGTGAGTGATTGTAGTGCTAGCATGGTCTGGTAGTGGACTAGATGGCATAATCACCGTCTAATTGTGCATTATTGAGTTTACCTCAAAAATTGAGGTCCCCAATGGTACCCAATTGGTCTAAGTGAGTGATTATTAAGGTATAGCAATCATTAGGTCGACCAGATCGATCGATACAACTCAAACCAATCGACCTGGGCTCGATCCATGTCAGCACCCCACCATAAATAGCACCCCAACTGATGAGTGGGCTTGGTCGCTCGATTCCTCACCTGATCGATTCTCCTATGTGCCTTGAATGTCTTAATATTGAGCTAGGGCCATGAAATAATCCCTGTCAAGGTTTCTCACAAAATCAGAGTATCCGTCAGTAGGGATTTTGGCCGAGTAGTCATCCAGAGATCTAGGTCATTCTGCTTAGGGCTTTTAGGTCCGTTGGGTGTGCTTATGCTCCGGGATGATGTAGCGATCGAAGCGAGGTGCCGTCATGGTTTAGGCACCAAGAATTTGGTTCGAGAGTGGCATGCCGCTTCGGCCTATCGAAGGAAGGAGCGGGGATGATGACACTGTCGCATTGGGCCGGGCCAGCCCAGGCCTACGCGGTGCGACAGTGCCGACCCTGTCGGGCCCCGATCTAACTCGTGCATTTTGTATTTTGGGTAGGGCTAATTAATATAAATTAGAAATTAAATTCCTAAAGGAAAATAAATGATAAATGCATTTAAGAAATTAACATATAGTTTAATTAATCCAAAACATTCAGATTAAATTAATTAAATAACTTTTGTAATACTACTCCAATGGTATGATCCAATGTATCATTTTGATCAGAAAATTACAATGAACATTAATCAGTAGTAAAATCCTAGATCCAATGATTAGATTTTCTAATTAAGGAAAACTTAATTATATCCTTAAAAATATTTTTGGAGTCTTAAATTTGATAATCACCTTTTAATCACCTTAGATCTTGATTAAAGATTAATGCTCTCGTTAAATCTCTGATTTTGGTGAACCAAGTTCCTATTGTTTTCTTAAATTTACTAGAACCTATTTATGAACCTAGAACCTTATATTAATCCATAGTTTAATAAATCACTTTTCTTGACCTTAAAAAGTGATTAGTGCTAACTAAATCATCTTTAAATCCAAACTTAAATTTTATAATATTAATTCACCTTATTAATCAATATAAAGCCTATTAGAATTGATTAGAATAAATTTAGATGCTTCAATTTTAAAATCCCAATTTTTTTGCCTTAGGAAGGGCGTTTTGGTTATTTCGACCAATAGTCGGTTTAAGAGCCCTTAAACCTTGAAAACATTATTAATATGCTTAAAATCAGTAAACTAATGCCTTAGAATCCATTATGTAAGTGATTATAATCTATTAATGAATCATAATCACTTAAGCTCAAACCCTCTTTAAATTTTCTTAACTGAACTTTAAGCTATTAAGGTGATCTTAGGTCCTTTATTTAAACTTGATTAATGAAATATTAATCATATGAAATTAGTGTTAATTATCTTATCTAAATAAACCATTATAAATTGCTCCTTAGTAATTATATTAAGGGAAACCCTAAGTCTAAGTCCTAGATGAGATCTTAAGTAATTAGATATAAATCTTAAGATTTTAGATCAATAGAAATCCAATTTAATTGTATCACTCCATTCTTGAAATTCTTATCTGATTAAATCCATTGGAATCTTTTTGTAGGTTTAGGTGGGTTCAACCTATAGAATAATGTGATTATTCAATGGATTGAACTTAGACCTTAGATTCTCAAGTTCTTAACTGATTATTTTGTCTTATAATTATATATTTAGCCTTTTGATAAAATCATAGTTTCTTAAGTCTTTCAGCTTTATAAGACTTCGTTACCTTTATAATAAGTGTAGGTGTGAACCTTTAGATCTGTATAGATTAGTGCATTGGATTCAAGTTAAGTAATGTAATCAATGACTTAATTAATATTTTTAATAACTCAACCCAAAATCTTGATTATGACAATCAAGATCAAGTATTTTAGGCTTAAACTCCCATTTGGGGTTCGAACCAAAAATATTTAGGTAGAGCCGGATCAAAGTGTTGGTTAGATAAATGTCCTATAGTACGAGGGGTGGTTAAGAACTCTGTAGATCACCCCCACGAGGGGGGGGGGTGAAGGTCGATCCCCAATTGGTCGAAAAAGGCCTACAACTCTGTGGGATTAGGCGGCTCTTGGAAGAAGAAGTAGTGCTACTTGGGTTAGAGCTTAAGTTAATTAGATATTATATTCTATTGGACTCTCACCATCTATGGTACGGTACTTCGCTGCTTCGCTTAAATATTAAAATTTTTTAGTTGCTCCCCCACAACCCCTTTGACGGTTTAGGCTACTTCCATTTCGCTCACCACTACTTTGGAAATCGCTAAATAATATTAATTTTTTTAGTTATAGCCTGCTACAGTCTCCTTAAAGTAAAACTTTTTTATTAGGTTAGCCATAAAATTTATGTGTTTTATAACAATTCAGTATTAATTTTGATTCTAACACTCTTAAATAGTCATTAGGACAACACCTTAAAATTTTAATCTAAATCAAGGGTCAAATGGACTAAACCCTAACTTTATGAATTTTAGAAACCATAAAAATTGACCTAATTATTTTGACCTCAAATAAAAAATTAGACTTAGCCATTATGCTCATTGCCCCTAAATTAACTAGGGGTGATATTATAACAACTCTAGTTATTATCTCAGCAAAACTTAGATTAATTAAGCTAATACAAGCTTTGATTTTGACTCTATTGGGTTCAATGAGTCATTTAAACCTAACCCCAAAAGTTTGAAATCAATCAGAGTTAAATTGACAAATTTGGTATTTTTGACTATTTTTAAGCCCTGAAAAAAATACCTAAATTAATTTGATCTCCAAATCAAAATTTAACTTCATTTTTGAATTCCTTATACCCTAATTAGCTATGGGTGAATTTTTGGGAATTTTTGAAGCTCATTTGATCATAAATTGGATTTAAAATATTTAAGAATAATTAAATATTATTTAATCAGTTTTATTTATATTTAAATTAAATTTTATTTTAATTTTATTTCGGTGGGATTTGCTGTCGTAATCCAAAGGCTCGTACCGCTCCGCCCCATGATCAAATCCCAGGCGCCCGATCGGCATCTTAGATCCGACGCTTGAGATTTAATCTGCGTTTGATTAATTAGAGGCCGCATCAGGCCGTCAATTCCCAACGGTCTCGGTATCAAACGGCGGAGACGAGCCCTACCACTGTGGATCTCCGTTCTCATGGGGATTCTGCCGACAGCGAAAATTCGCAACGTAGACTTTGTCTCCCACTCCCGCTGCCACGTCCGCCCAGCCGTTAGGATCTTCTCGGTTCTGGCAGGATAAAAACCGTTGGGTCCTGAGGGCCAGCTTGCCCCAAATTGTTGATGCTCGTGACTCCACCCCTACCCGAGCTTAAGCCTGGTGTCTAGCCATGGCATCCTTCCTCGAACCTCCCCTCACCTATAAATACCCTTGGCGCACCTAAGTGACCTCCTTTGCTCACTGAGACCCACAATTTTTCCCAAAAGAAGCTCTGGAATGCTCGGTGATCCCGACGACTGAACCTGCTGAGTACAACCGCTAGAGGGCAAGGTCTGGCGTTCAGACCCCCTGCATAGCTGCTAAGACTGCTTGGAGAGTTCCCAAGCTAACAATTTCCTCTCTGTCACTGCGTTTCTTCAAACCAAGGTACAGCCTCCGACCATATCGTCTCTATCGAGCTGGTTTCAGCTCGGCTCGCTTCTTCTCTAACCCTGAATGCTGTGATAGGTCCTCACCTATATTCTCAGTAGCGTCTGAGCCTTCAGGAGAGGCCTAGCAGTAGGCCAGGCGGCGAAATTGCCATATGAATGCGCACTGCCAATGGAGCTCTGGTTCATGGAAATGGTGTGCACCATCTGCGCAATAAGCCATCCTTTAGGTGTCAGAAGTGCTCGTCAATGATTGTCGAACCATATTGAAGGGTTGGGTGCTATCGAATCGATCGATTCGACTGAGGATTGATCGACCTGTCTAGAGCTCCAACTCGCTTTACCATGAGTAGCACCCCACTGATCCAGACCCTCCCAAAACTCCTTAACTCACCCAATCGCTTCCTCTTGGATCCCTAAATGTGTAGGAAACAAGAATACCAGGATCCATGGGCTCTGTGAGGAGAATTCATTCCTCACAGGTGCGTCTCCTGAGAGGCCTCGGTCGAATGGCACTCCATCGATCCGGCACCTCCCAGTTTGGGCTTCTCGGCTTAATCGATGCGTCTAGGGATAGGGATCGTGTAGCCATTGAAATCAGGGCGTGGCATGACCAGGATACGTAGAATTTGGCACTGGAAGAAAGCCCTAGGGTTTGGGCTGCGGGCGCGCGCTCGAGGAAGAAGACGATGAATTTGGGTCGGGCCGACCCCGACCCGCGTGTTTTGGTTTTGGGCCGACAGAAAATAATCGAATTTCTGGATTTAATTTCCTTAAGGAAATTAAATCAGAAAATTAAATATATGGTTTTCATTTAAATAAAAATATAGATTAAATAAATTGAATAACTTTAGTTATATAAATCCAAATGGTATGATCCAATATACCATTTGAATCAGAAAAATATAAGGAATTTAACTATAAAATAAAATCTCAGATCCCATGGTTTGATTTAAAATTAATTGCTCAACTCTTTGCTGTCCTTAACTAAATCATATTAAATTTAATAAATATCCAAATGTGGAGATTAAGGGCTCTGATTGCTTCTTAGACCCTAGAGAACAATATCAAACCCTTAAAACTAATTTTGGATGTTAAATATTCTTAATCACTCTTTAATCACTCAAATAAAGGATTAGTGAATTTAACCTTACATAAATCTCTGATTTTGGACAAGTTAATTTCTAATGTTATCTTAAGTAAAGTAGAACCTATGAATAGGGTTGGATTGCCCTAGAATGCCCTAAATTTATTAATCACCCTAATTAGCTGAAATAAGTGATTAGTGCTAATTAGATTAATTAATTGTCAAAACCTAGGATAAGTGTGTTCCCCACTTCATTAATCCATATGAAGCACCTTAAAATAGATTATATCCAATTTGGATAACTAAACCCTAAAATCCCAATTTTAGCCTTAAGAGGGGCGTCTTGGTCATTTTGACTAAAATGTGCTTAAATGCCCTATAAACCTTGAAAATTTCAGTAAACTACCCTAAGATAGATTAGAAATGTTCTCTCACTAGTAATACTGATAATGTGATCATTAATTTAAGAAATCTTCATTTAAGTCCTAATTAAGACACTTAGATCTTAAGTGACCTTAAAGAAGTCACTTAAGCTTAATACTTAAATTTAATCATTTCAATTATTAAAACTACTTGATAAGTTCAATTTAGTTAAATTATGAGCTTAAATTCTAAAAGAAATACAAATGGAAACTCCTAAGTAAAAATCTAATTTAAAGTCTAAAGTGATCAAACATCAGATCCTTAGATCTTAGATCTTAGACTTAGATCCTCAATTTGAATTGAACCATTTCCAATTGAAATTCTTTAAATGATTGATTATTTAACCCTTTGAAGCCTTCTTTGTGGGTATAGGGTGATTCAATCTATAGGATAATGAAATTATCTTAAAGGTTGAATATAGATCTTAAATTCTCAAAGTTCTTAAGTGATTCTTTTATCTTATGATCAGTAGAATAACTCTTCACAAAGTTCATAGTTCTTGGATCTTTCAGCTTATATAATTCTTTATCCCTAACTTTGGAATAAAGTGTGAACCCTAGATCCTTATTAGGACATCCCCCTGGGTTTAGGTTTTGAACACCAAAGTGGAGTTCAAGTCCTGAATCCTTAAATCTTGATTTACTTGATCAAGATTTGGGTAAGAGAGTAAAATATTAATAAACTAGGTGATTGATTTATTTACTTAAACTATATAGTCGTCACATGATTTTGGATTAGAACTTGTTAAGTTCTAATATTAACTTTAAGGATGTAAATCTAAGATTCTACTCGATAGCTGGATATTGGAGATCCTAAACTTGTACCTTCTCAGAGTAGCTAAATTTGGTAATTATATAACATCAGATATCACATGAGTTTAGATTGAGTCCCTTGCTTACTTTGATTTGATTTGCTTAGCATACCTTAGTTATTGAGCTTTATTCCTTAAGCATAATAGGAAAACTTAGGATATGGATGATACATCCTAAGTTAGTATTTGAATTGCATATTATTCAGTTTTGCCTTATTTGCAATTGGTAGAATATGTCCTAGCTTAGTTTGTCTCTTCAGTAGCAGTATTGTATAGACTGGACTCAGAACTTGTATATATGGATGACTAGACTGGGGATTGATTGATTAATATTGGAGGCCCTGTTTGGCCTATTGGCTGGTATGACAGTACTATGTCTTAAGCTTATTGCTACTTTAGCTAGATTGTTCAATATTATTTTTTATTTTGCTTTGCCACATACTTTAGTGGTCTTATTTTCAGTACTTGCTCGCTTTGCCACATGTCTCAGTGGCTTTACATTTCATAGATTGTTTGGCTTTTGCCACATGTCTCAGTGGCCTTTTCTTTTTCTTAACTAGCATATTGTATGTATACTTGTATGGTTTACTTATATATATTGACATGTTTAGGATACTAGAATTGCATGCTTCTAGTACTTATATTTCTTTTATATACTCAGCATGTGTTAATATGATCATAAAGCATGTTAGGTTCAGAATTATATTGCAGTTGCTATTTCTTTTAGCTTTTAGCCTCACCTTGCTTATTTCTCATTGTATGTTCTTCATACTAGTGCTGGCTATAAATGGATAGTTTATAGTTACTATTTCTCCATAGCTTGTTGCACCTATTACTGCTTGCATGTTTAGCTAATTTAAATGTGATATCTTTAAAATATTCAGTTCATTAAATGCGGCGACCAGGGATTGAAGTTCGAGAGTCTTTAAAGAACAATTCATCTCAAATGAAAATATATACATTTTTATAATTTAAAAAGGAGATTAAAATAAAATAATAATAATTCACAGTCCTTTTATATATAGAGCCAAAACATATATGAAAAGTTACAACAGTTTGAATTTTATAAAATAAGAAATATCTACATTCTTCTACTTCTTTTATTCTTCTTCTAATAACTTGAAAGATCTTCTAAGCTTTTTAATTATCAAAACCTGAAAAAATTTAGTTTACCAGTCAGGTAGGAGTACGCAAATTATTCTTATAAGAATAAATCTAGCATTCTATAATATGTATGAATCAAGTATGAAAATGACTAAAAGACTGCATATAAAGTAAAGCAATTTTAAAATTCAATTCTGCCATGCAAATTAGCTGTGAAAATCAACATATATGAAAAACATGAAACTTGAATTTTATCAAAAGTATTTGTAATAATAAGTCGAGTCCAGAGACTCCTGAGCCCAAATGGGTAAACCCATAGGCATAACCTGTAGGAAGCTTATCTCGCCACCCGTCGGTAGCTTACTCAAAATAGGAACTGATGGTGTATCTTTCCTCTGGATTTGCCTACTTCCTATATGAGGCTAAATCCCTCCATATAACTCCCAGGGGCTTGCTAGCTAACCCAATCTGTACAGATTCCAGTTTTGCATTCCACTCTCCAAAGATAAACACCATAATATATATATATATATATATATATATATATATATATTGTGTTTCATTCTTTTTGTTACATGCTATTTGATATAAATCTTTTACAGATTAAAATGCAGTAAGCAGTGCAAATAATACTCAAATGAAAAATGGCTCAAATAAGAATACTGAAATAAAACTTATAAGTAAATTTGCGTACCTGACTGTTTTGACTCAAAATCAATCAATTCAATTTCTTTGATCTGCCAAAATAATGAAATTTATTAATTTAATATTTTATGTTTGTAATATTAGTTTTCCTAAAATGATAATAAGAATAATATTTGAATATTTTGATTTATTTTATTAAGTTATTTTATTATTATGCCTTATAAGGTCAAATTGGGAATTTGACTTTATAAGGGCATTTTAGTAATTTTAACCCTTAGTAAAATATAAATTTTCTGTTAGTTTATTGTAGATCATATTCTAAAGTTTCTATAGAGTCTAAAATTATTTTATTCTGATATAAATTGGCTAAGTTATAGCTAATTTAATTTCTAGGGTTAATAATTAGGGTTAAATATGATTAGTGAGTGATTAGTGAATTTGGTCACAAAATTATTAAACTAATTATATATTTAGGTTCTAATTTACTTTATGAGTCATTTAAAACTGAAATTACTTAATTTGAATTATTATATTTGCTAATATTCACTAATCAAGTTTTTAGAGTAATTAGTATTAATTAGGAGATCTAATCGCTGGATCTTAAATATTTTTGCAGTTTACTGCAATTTAGGATTTTTTGATCTAAATGAATATTTGGATCACCTAATTTGAAGCTAAATTGATTTACTTATAGCTATTTGAAGTTTCTAGGGTTAAAGGCTTAATTAGGGTTAGGTCCTAATTGTGATTAGTCTAAATTTAATCCAAACAGCAAAATTAATATTTCTAAAATATTTCTTATGATTTTTTGAGTATTTTAAGATCCATATTTGATATATTTGGGGTAGTGTGTTCAAAGTTATGATTATTTTATCCTTTACAACATTTTTCTTAATTGATTAATACCCTAAATTGTCACTATATAAAATAGCTGTCCAAATGAAAATTTGATTGTTTCATATTATTCTTCTAATTTTGCTGATTAAAACGGTATATTTAATCACAATATTTGGATGAGTATTTTGTGAATTATGGAATTCTAAAGTTTTGATTTTATTTGTATTTAATTAATTTATTTAATAATATATATATATATATGATAAATATTTCCATTTAGATTTTTATAATTTGAAATTTAATTATGTTTGATTAATTAATTAATACATTACTGTACTATTTATTATATTAATTTTTCTGATTATATATATATATATGTATATATATACATATACTTTAATAATATATTTGATTTTAGTTATTTATTTTAATCTAATTTATATATATATATTATTAATTTTCTGCAGGAACGGGCCCACCAGCGCCAACTGGCACCTTCTTATTTGCCGGAACTGGGAGGTGGGTCCCACGCGATGTCTTAATCGCCTCAGTTATGACGCGGCTGATCGGTGGTGGGTCCCTCCTCAGGCGTGCGACCAATAGGTGGGCGCCACACATCTTCTACTGAGCCGCCTCCGAGCGCACGATCTTCGAAGCGCACGGGTCGGGCTGGCCCGACCCGGCCCGAGGCGATTCGTCGCCTCCTTCGTCTTCATCATCGCGACAGGCTTGCTAGGCTATGGATTTTGAACGGCAAATTGGCGCCGGAGGGGATCAGCCCGCATGTTGATAGGTAGAGGGTAAACATAGCTACTCAATGGTATGAAGATTAGTGAGGGAGGTAGTCTGGTTTGGGTACAGAAGTAAACCCTAGCAGAGGTAGTCGTGGTTTAGGAAGATAATAACGGTATTTACTGTATGCGTTCGACTAAATTCGTTCAATCAACACCCTAATTCTTCGATCCAACTCTTGATTCCCATAATCTATGCAGTGGAATAAAGATACGATATGGAAAAGTAACGATTGAATGTGTAAAATGGATGCACGGCTTACCTCAAATTGAACGGCTGGAATTAATTAAGGTTTGGGGAAGAAAGTTTAGAGCTCCTTATAGATTTACTTTGCTCACAGATAAGGAAAATCGGTCGTTAAAGTTTAGTCGAGCTTTTAATGGAAGGTCTTAGCGGTGGGGATAGCTGCGCGAATGCCACCTGCGGGCGAAGAGAGGGGGACGTGTGAGTAGGGTTGACACGCGTAGAAGACGCGAGGAACGAAACGGCTCTACCGTTCGATCCGAAATCGAACGGTCCAAAATCGCCGTTTGATCTTGGACGGCAAGGCGCAAATTGAAGGAACGACGACTGTATTTTAGCGGCGCCGTTAATGTATAATTAATTATATATTTATTTAATTTAATTTAATCAATTTAATTAATTAAACTTAACTTAATAATTATTTTTCAAAAATTTTAAAAAATACCAATCCTAGCTAATTGAGGGCTTCTGAACACAATGGCGCACTCGGATTTTTGATCCGACGAGTATTTAATTACTCGAATTTTCGGGTATTTAAATAATATTAAAATATTCGTCAAAAATTCAATGACTTTCAAATGCGTTCAAAACTTCACTCCTAGCTAATTTGGGGGTGGTGAACGCAATGGTGAAGTTAAATTTTCAATCTGAGGTCAAAATTATTTAAATATTAAAAAATAATTACAAATAAAATTTTGGTATTTCACTTTAAAATAGCCTAAAATGTACTTAGACAATTATCTAACTGTAACCTTTTTGTTTTGTTGGCTGGGGCCCTAGCATTTGTGATACCGACAAATGTCAGATTTAGACGTGTTCGTGGGCAGTGTCGCAGAAGAGGAGTAGGTTCAGGAGGAGGATCGTGTTGCTGTTGTTTATTTAGATATTGCATTTTATTTTAGTGAGATTGAGAGACATTTTTATTCTCTTTAAATTTCAATTTGTGATAATTAATTCTGGATGTATTTTATTTCTGCATTTCGATGAATTACTATATTAGTTTTTCTCTTTCTACTATGCATGCTTTTGGATGTTACTTGTAACAACCCAGGTTATTACCATAGTTAATTAGGATTAATCCTAAGTCTTAAATATAATTATACGTGCTAATTAAGTCAATTGGAGTCAACCCCTTAGACCTAATCCAAATCAGGAGTCAAATGGATCGAATCCTGATTTCTGGGAAAATCCAAAAACCCTAAAATTTGACCAATTTAAATTGACCTCCGATCGAAAAATGGACTTCGCCATTGCGCTCATTGACCCCAAATTAGTTTGGGGTGAAGTTTTTATGTCAATCGGAAGTCGTCAAAATTTCGACGAATATTTTAATAATAAAAATACCCCGGAAATTGATGAATCAAAATACTCGTCGGATCAAAAATCTGACCCTGCCATTGCGTTCCTCAACCCTCAAATAACTAGGAGAATCATGTTCAAAATTTTGTTTTTAAAAAATAATAATTAATTAGTTGACGGCGCCGTACGGCGCCGTCACCTTAAGTGGACGGCACCGTCCGATCAGACGGTTCCATTCGGACCATCCGATCTGCGTGGATCCAACGGCTCACAGCCGCGATCCGCGTCGCGCGGTCCGGGCGGATCCGGGCCGTTCGCGTGTCGCGAGATCGGACGGCCCGGGGCATTCGTCCTCGGCCCCGTCGCCCGCGAGCCACGCTGCGCGCCCGCCGCTCGCCTGGCCAACCGGCGGCCTCCCCCGCCTCGGCCAGTCCGTCCGAGGGTCCTTAAGAACCTCCCCCGCACCCCCCAACCCCGGTTACACGTCCTGGAGCCCGAACCGACCCGACTCGAGTCGATCCCCCGCAGGCGTCGAACTTCAGGTACCTCCGATGTGGCGACCGGGGATCGAAGTTCGAGAGTCTTTAAAGAACAATTCATCTCTAATGAAAATATATACATCTTTATGATTCAAAAAGGGTATAATAAAATAAAATAATAATTCATAGTCCTTTTATACATAGAGCCAAAATATATATGAAAAGTTACAATAGCTTGAATTTTTACAAAATATGAAATAACAAATATCTACATTCTTCTGCTTCTTTTAAATTCTTCTTCTTTTAATCTTGGCAGATCTTCTAAACTTTTTAATTATCAAAACCTAAAAAATTCAGTTTACCAGTCAGGTAGGAGTACGCAAATTGTTCTTATAAGAATAAATCTAGCATCCTATAATAGGTATGAATCAGATATGAAAATGACTAAAAATCTGCATGTAAATAAAGCAATTGCTAAATTCAATTTCTGCCATGCAAAATGGCTGTGAAAATCAACATATATGAAATAAATTTTATCAAAAGCATTTGTAACAATAAGGCGAGTCTGGAGACTCCTGAGCCCAAATGGGTAAACCCATAGGCATAACATGTAGGAAGCTTATCTCGCCACCCGTCGGTAGCTTACTCAAATAATAATTCTTGGTGTGTCTTTCATCTGGATTTGCCTACTTCCTACAAGAGGCTAAATCCCTCCATATAACTCCCAAGGGCTGCTAGTTGGCCCAATCTGTACAGATTCTCAGTGTTGCGCTTCCACCCTCCAAAGACAATCACCACAATAATATATTCATTGTTTCATCTTTTTGTCACATGCTATTCGATATCATTCTTTTTGCAGATTATAAAGCGGTAAGCAGTGTAAATAATATTCAAATGGAAAATGGCTTAAATATAAGAATACTGAAATGAAACTTATAAGTAGATTTGCGTACCTGACTTGTTTTGATTCAAAATCAACCAATTTTAACTTGTTTGATCTGCCAAAAGTAATTTGAGTTATTAATTTAATGCTTCATGATTTATAATTATAGGTTTTTATGATATTAATATTTAGATTTTTCTAATTGATCATTTTATGACTAATACTTTCAAATGAAGTGAATATTTAAAATTCTCTATATGAAACTTTTGGAAACATGTAAAAACATCTATATTTCTTATAAATTTTCTAAGTCCTAAAATTCTTAAAAATTTCGACAGAGTCTCCTTTGTTTTTGTTCAAATTTTCCAATTTACACAAACAATTTCCAATTCTAAATATAGAGTTCAGTCATTTTTACAGGACTGCTCATTTCCAGTTCTACTATAAAGTTTAATTCCAATTCTAAAATAGAGTTCAATTCTTTTTACATGATTGCTCATTTCTAATTCTAAAATTTCAAGATTTAATAAAGCAATTTACTAAACTATATTTCATAAATCCTATATCACACATCTATTAATAAGAGATACAGAAATAAAATTAGAAATTTATAAGAGCAGCACCATTTGACTTATGGCATATAGCATTTAATTCATCATTTTTGTACTAATTTATAATTCAACTTGCAAAGAACAATATCATTAAAGTTAGTATTCATAAGAATACTAATATGTAATTCAGCAGTTACAAAATACAGCATTAATGATTTAGTATTTCTTCATACTATAATATGGATTCATCAATTCATAGATATCAATATGTAATTCAGCAATTTGCAAAATACAGCATTAATAATTTATAACTTTATATACAAAGATGGCAGCAGTATGACATTATTTTATTCTTATATATAAAAAAAATGGCAGCAAGTGATTCCAATGACATCATTTAGATTTCAATATAAATAAATAGCAGCATTGATATCCCTTATTATAAATGGCAGCCTTGAATATGATAGATGATAGCATGTAATCATGAAATCTTTTGATTCACATAGCAACACATATCTTCTATTTCTTTTGATAACAACATTGAATCACTTAAAATCAATTTGCTCTTCATTTAGGAAATATTTGGCAGCATTTGAATTTATTTAAATGATACATGGCATTACTTTAACCTCATGGCAGCAATTTTATCATTTTGGAATAAATGACAACAAATAATTCTAATAAAAGTAATGACTGCATATATTGCATTAATCTCACATCCTTAAAATGACACATGATTTTATAAAGAATGAGAGCATTGATATTCATATAATCCATTGACTACTTTTGTATCTTGCAAATAGATGGCAACATTTGGATTTCAAATAATACATGGCAGTAATTGATACAAAATTGATAGCAGTAATTATTTTATAAGATTCATCAATACACTTAAACTTGCAATATGTGCATGAATATCTAGTATTAGACATACAAGAAATTCTCAACCTTTATTCAATACCCAAATTTCAACAATCATTTATTAATATCTAAAACTTGGACATCATTTGTATCAAACATTTGTAGGATACTAATATGAATTCCAAAATTACAAAATACTGCCTTAATGATTTAGTATTTAAGATACGACAATATGTATCAAATAAAATCTATCATTACATATGAAACGACAATATAGAATCTTGTAATATTTATCTCACTTTCATCTAATAGCAACATGTAATTCAATTGAAAGAAATGATAGTATTCATTTATTCTCACTTTATAAAGGATAGCAGTATTATAGGATAGAAACATTCTACTTAACTTACTTGGGAATATTTATAATAAGCTCACAACTTAATTTTATTCTCAATTTGATTAAGTTAGACTTACGTAATATCATACAAGTCAAGTTTGTTGGATTATTGATGCTTACAATCTCATTCATTAGTTCAAGTGTTAATGAGCACTTATAATAAAAAGATGATTTGCATATTATAACATTTACATTGCATGTTGAAAGAGAGAACATAAGTGGCAGGGTTTGAAGTTTCACATTTTATCCATTATCCTATTTCATTACGTAATCAGATTCGCTTATATTTAACAACGGTAATAATTAAAATTTGAAATGAATCAGCATGTAGTTGATAGAAGTAACTTAATTGTGTTTTATTTTATTTCATGTTTTAAATCACTTGAAATTGACCTGAATGATTATAAAAAATAAGTGAACAATTTACTTAAGATTTATGAATCTATAATATGAAGATATTTTACCTTATGTACATCAACAAGTGCTTTACCTTAATTCACCAAAGAAGTAAATCTAATTATAACAGCATAATATATTCCTTTAATCACCCTAATCATTATTATGAGCATCAAACTTCATGAACCATATTTGTTGAATTATGCAAGCAGCTAAACACTTTTGTTCCTAAACAATGTAATACATTTGAAACTCTATTAAACGGTTCAGCAAGAGCAAAATTTACAAAACACAATATGCTAAGCCTGCTTTCCAAATACAAAGTCATTTAAGTATTATTTTGAGTGCACTACATTACAGGATTAGCTGATCAACTTGACAAAGCTGACTGTGCAATGCAAAATTTCCTTTCAACATTTTCGGAACTACATAAACATATGATAAAACAATAATTTGCACATGTTCAAGCATTGTCAATGCAATGGGAGCCGTGAGTATATCCATGAGCAATCCAAACAAGCCGCTGATTTACTTATAAATTCCTTAGTTCAATTGATCAATTTAAATCTTGCTAAAAGAACAATAGTCTATGTTATCATCGATTTATTCAGAAGAACCTATAAGAATAAGGCATTAATTGTATCAAAAGTACTTTACTCCTTCGTCCTTTCGACTTAGGGTTAGGGTAAAGGATGCTCAATCCTTGAGTATGAAGCCATTGAGGCCATGCCAATCAGAATAAAATAGGGTGAAAGAAATGGAGTACCTTGCACTCTGGCTTGATGTCGGCGAAACTTAGGGTTTGGTGAATGGGGGTGCTCGGCGAGTGGAAGGAGACGCTAGGCCTCCCCGGCTTTCGGCTAGAGTTCGCTGTTGTCTTCCTTCGAACGCACCATCCTTATTATAGTGCTCCTTTCGAAATGATGAGAAAGATGGGGATGGAGCTGAATCTTATCGATTCGGCAAAGACAGCTGGAGGGGAGGTCTTCGTGCGAATGGAAGGAGGTGTTGTCGAGCCAGGGAAAGGGCAAGTGTCACGTGAAGGGGTCGGCTTGCGTAGGAGAGGAAGTTTCTGCTGAGGGCAGATTTAGATAAGGAGGAAATTAGGTTAGGTTTATAAGTAAATCTAAGATCTTATATTAGCCGTTGGATTAAAACAAACGGTTGGAATTTCTGAGCCAAGATCTGGAGTCATTTGAGCTTCAAAAATTACAAACTTGGTATCGAAATGACCGTCTCGACAAGATGAATGCACGCGTCCAAAAATTATTGAATTTGGACAAGTAATTTATTTTATATTGATTTTTAAGTGAAAAACTTGAAAAATTAATTAAGATAAATCGAAAACTCAAAAATTAACGAAACTTGAAACATAGCATCCTCATATGATGCTTGACTTAGATATACAAAAATTTTCAAATTCTGATTTATATTTTTCATATTATTAGCCTTTGAAATTTATATTTCATGAATTTATTCAGGACAATCCAGGATCTCATATGCGCTCAAATTTTTGCAGTAGGATCCTTTCAATAGGTGTTATAAGAGGATATTTTTATTATATTTTTATTTGATTTAAATTGGATTCCTATTTTTGACGAAAATTTATGAGTGATAGAAAATATCTGAGAAAATCAATGATTTTTAATAATTCCCAGAATAACACTCTTAGTTAATTTGGAGTTACTGAGTCCAATGGTAGACTCCGTTTTCGATTCTGAGTTCTAAATTATTAAAATATTAATAAATAATTTTGAAAAGAATTTCTGGTATTTTACATCCGATCTCCCCTCTCGTCCATTGAATTTGCAACGTTTTGCTTGATTATTGTAGGATTTAGGCTGGATTGTCGATCCATCGGACCTGATCGAGTTCGATCAGGTACGATCAGGTCCGACCGACCCAGATCAAGGCTGGAACCTCTCGAGTTCCGCCTCGTCCCCTCGCCCTGTAGACCTAGGATTAGGTTTAGGTTTTGCCAACGACTCCGGTCACCTCCGGCGAAGGTCCGCCCACCGATGTGTAGGCCCCGACGTGGGCTACTGTCGGTCAGGCGGGCCGAGGTGGTCCGGCACCGGGAAGGCCGGCAAAAGCCGTGCTCTAGCCCGGTGCCCGCGGGAGAAGATGAAGTCTGGGTGGGGCTGGGTCGACCCGAGCCCGGCCCGCCTTCGGCCGGGTCCTCGTAAGCCCAGTGGGGCCACAACGCCATGTGGCGCCATCCTGGCCTGCCACGTGTCATGTGGGACACACAGGCAGAAATCGCGCCTCTTCGGCTTTGGCCGTGGGGCCCCTGCGCCACGTGGCAGCCAGCCGGCACGCCACGTGTCACGTGGGGGCCCACAGCCCGAGCCCGCGCGGCGCTTCGGCTCCCCCGTGGGGCCCACAGTGCCACGTGGCAGCCTCTGGGCCTGCCACGTGTCAAGTGGGACCCACTGCCTGGTCACCTGCAGCGTTTCAGCTCCCTGTGGGGCCCACAGTGCCACGTGGCAGCCTCTGGCAGTGCCACGTGTCAGGTGGGGGCCCACTGCCCAGTCACCCAAGCCGACTCAGCTTTCCCGTGGGACCCACAGTGCCATGTGGCAGTCTCTAGCTGTGCCACGTGTCTGGTGGGGCCCACTGTATGTTAATTAAATTAATTAATTACTGCTAGCCTAATTAATTACAGTTAGTGGTTAATTAAATTAGGATTAATGTTAATAACTTTGGAACAGTAATTATATAATTAATTAGATGTAATTAATAATTAAAGGATTAATTAGGGTATCTTAAGACTAATTAAATCCTAACAGTAATTATAATAATTAAATATTATTAAAATAATAGATTTATAATTAATTATTCATAATTAAGCATTAGCAAGTAATTAAGGTTAATTAATCTGTAATTAGACTAATTACTTTTCAATAGTAAATTAATAATTAAATAATAGGATTAATTAATACCTAATTAATAATTAAATCTTAAATAATCACAGATTATGTAAAGGATTAATAAATTCAGAAACTATATATATAAACTTTAGGAATGAACAGTAAAATTATTTAATTTGAATAAATAAATAGTAAATTAATACAAATTGTATTTTTGAATAGTAAATCTTAAAAGTTTAATAACTTTATGTAGGATGATCCAAACATAGCCAATATAGGTCTCAAAATACTCAGAAAAATATAAGGGATAAAATGACATAATGTAAAAATAAATTTTGGGGTAAGCATAACGAGGTAACATTTTAGGACCTCTTTAGAGTCTCAAAACTTTTTACCCAGTTATCAGAACATAGTTAATATGGGTCTTAAAATGCTCAGGAGAGCGGCCCCATCACTGTAGTAGTATTAGTTTTCTCATTTGGATATCAGGACAAAAAGTCAACCCTAGAAAAATGACCAAAATGCCCTTAGACTTCAAACAACCATAACTTAGTCAAATCAACTCTAAATTTAAAAATTCAAGATGTTAACTAGTTCAAAATTTCAATGTCACCGATAAACTAAAATAATATTTAGAATCTGAACCCTAAAAATTTAGGTAAAATACCAAATCACCCATAGCCCCATTTTGGTCATAACTTAACCATTTCTCGTCCAATTTAATTGTACTTACTGTCTATCATCAAGTTAGACAGTAAGGAATCAGTTGGAACTAAGAGAGTTCAATTTTGACCCATAAGTCAAAAGTTGAACTTTGACCCTTAAAGTAGGGGCAAAATAGTTATTTTGCCCTAAGATTGGATTAAGTACCCCTAACCTTTAGTTAACATTCCAAAGCACTGAAACTAATGTTATAATCATCTTAGTGGTGTTTAAGTGAGTAAAATCAACCCTTAGATCATATTCCAGGATCCTTCTAAGTCTTAAACACTACACATTAAGGACCCTTTCTGAGATTAGGACTAGATCTTAGATTAGAGTTCATTCATTGGGTAAATTGGGTTACTCAATGGGTGAAACCTTGGTTTTATTAGTTTCTAGACTTTTCTCTTATTTTACAACCTATTCTGATTTTTTTGTCTTTTAATCTTAGATTTAAGATAGGAGATTCATCCTATTAAGCTTGATTACTCAATAGGATTGCCTTAACTAGTAGATCACTTATAGAATAAAACCTAGAATTTAGGTCTTATCCATTTTGGATTATGTGATTAAACCTAAATCTCATAGTGTTTAATCTATAATCTATAGGTTTAGAAGATCTTGATCAGATCTTAGTTAGAACATCTAAATTCACAAAACTAGGACGTATGATTTATTGATTTAACTCATAGTCGTCTATCTGATTGAGCTAGATTAGAATCTGATCAGTTCTAATCCTTTTTAACTTATAAGGAAAAATTTCTAAGTTATACTCGATAGTAGGAAAATAATGATCCTGAACTTGTGTAACTTGGAATAGTTAGAATGGTTAAGTAGAAAACAAATGATATCACCATATTTAGTAGAGTCCCTTGCTTATTTTGATATTTTGTACTACGCATTCCTTGTATTTTTGTGCCATATTTTCTTGAGCATGTCATATGAGATTTTTTATGCATGAATAAAATGTTAGGAAAATATGGAGACTCCTTATATTCCTTGTGAAATTATTAAAGTAATTGATTAAAGATAATAGTTATATGAGCGCCTCTCAGATATGTCCTTATTGCCTAGCCTCTTTACGTCGCTAGGGGAAGGACCTGCTTTGTTGTGTGCCTAGTTTACTAGCCTCCTTATGTCGCTAGGCGTACACCGTTGGTGTCTTAGTCGTACTAGTATTAAAGTTACTTTGTATGCTTAGTTTATTAGCCTCCTTATGTTGCTAGGGGCATACAGTTGGTGCCTTAGCCGTACTGGTGCTAAAACCCTTCGATTACTTTTGTGTGCCTATATGCCTAGCCTCCTTATGTCGCTAAGGGTACACAGTTTTATGACTTAGCCGTGATGGTGCTAAGCTCCTTTGATATTCAATGGGCTAGATTAGCTCTTTTCTATATGGCAGATTTTACACGATTGCTTTATGCAATTTGATGTTTTGGTTATTTTCAACACTTTTATTCAGCCAGCTATTTTTTTGTACTGCTTTTATATATATTAGGATGTTAGAATCTTACTACTATTTATATATACCACTACTAAGTTATTTTACTTTAATTGGCATGCTTCTTTTGATCACCAGCATATTTAGGATATAACATTTTCTTACAGCACTTGTTTGATTATGTATATTTATATGCCTTACCTTGTTTAGCTTACATTTGAGGCATGTCTTAGCCTCTATTTTTGCTTAAGTTATAAATGATGGTTTATAGCTTTTCCTTTCCTTTTGTATTGCTTGCTGCTCCCTTATACACATTATTTCTTAGGAGTTATAGAATGATGATATTATATAACATATATAAAATTTATTAGCCTAAAATGTACTTAGATAATTATCTAACTAAATTTTTCTTTTTTTGGCTGGGGCCCTACATTATGAAACCGATAATGGCAGATCCTCTTAAGTTGGACGATGAAGATCTTGGTGTGGAGCCATATCCGGAGGAGGAGCCTGTGGAGGAAGCAGCTATTTAGCTTTTTCTATTTTTAAGTGAGGATGAGTGTATTTGCACTTTCTTTTATTTTGAACTTTTAAATGATGTAATAACAAAGGTACTGATGACTGCGTATTTAAATTTTATACTTATGTTCTGAGATACTTTTCTTTATATTTATGTTGTGATGCTTGGATATTTTATATTGAAAATCGTTTCCGCACTCTGTGTGTTTACTTAGATAGTGACTGAATGTTTGATCCTATGCTTACTCCTTCCCTTATTAGGTAGATTATATATTTCATCTTAATCCAATTATAAGTGAAGGGTTAGCTAGAGTGACACACCACCCCTTAACTTAATTCTTATGGATTAAGAGGTGGGGCGCCACATTACTACTCGCCTATTGCTTCTGCCACTTTGATATTTTTAAATATATATATATATATATATATATATATATATATATTGATGTATGTTATAGCACTTGGTGACAAGTCCTTGGCTTAAGGCAAGTTGGGTTTACCTAACTTTACTTAAGTTAGAGATTTGCCACAGTTGGAGCACCATACTTTCTTATTATCAGTACGGGGGCCCCGCAGATGTTTTGGAAGCATTTACAAGTCGTTATATTTTTGTCGAATATTTTAATATATTTTAAATACCCTAGAAAATAGGAAAATTAAATACTCATCGAAATTGAAATTCGACTTTGCCGTTGCGTTCCTCACCCTTCAATTAGCTAGGAGTGAAATTTTAAAATCTGTTGAAATTCATTTAATAGCTTAAATTAATTGATAAAATTTCATTAAATTATTAAAGTAATTATTTAATTGAAATTATCCTTGCCGCCGTCTGATCGAAGGGTGCAATCCTGCACCGTTCGATCAATCCAACCGTCCAGATTAGATGGCTGGAGTGAATCATTCCCGCGACCTTGCTCGCGCTCTGCGTGTGGCGTGCATGCAACTGGGGCCTGCGTTGCGTGGAGAAGTTGCCACTGATGGCACTTCCTTTTGAACCATAGCCTAACTATTGAGCTCCGATTAGGTCGATTTGGAACTCCAGTCGTGCTGCATCCTAAAGATCCCGTCACTCAGTGAAAACCCAAAGCCAGGTACCTTCCAATTCCTTACTTTCCTCTATTTGATTTGTATATTTCTAAATTCCAATACTTATTCAGATCAATTGTGAAGTACTTAGCATTTAATCGAACTCAAAACGAAGTGTATCGATCACCACTTTTGCGATTTGTCTACAGTATACTACAATTTCACTGCGTTGTCATCCCGTTCGTGATAGCTCGAGCTTGCCACTTCCATGCTCAGTTCAACCGTCAATGGGTAGTCTCGTTCTTCCTCTACATGTTGCCGTGCGGTCCGGACCTTGGTGTCGCCGGGAACTCCTCCTAAACTCGTGCCCTAATTCCATTGTTTGCTCCCTCAGCCATGATGATGAGATTTCATCCGTGTCGGGTCCGGCCCGAATCGCATATGGTTGATTGACCCATTTCACCTGCGTAGTTTGCTCGCAGTTAAGTGTGTGGGTCCCACAGCAAAGCGCTGAAACATCTGGCTGTGGGACCCGTGCCTTAAGCGGCGGGTCAGGGCCGTGCGACCTGCCTGTTCTGCCTATCGATCTCTTCCATGGGCTCGCAAACTTTGTGGTGTTGTGGGTCCCACATGCAGAGTAAATCATTTAATTAAATGTTAATTAAATATGATAAATTAAATTAGTTTATTTAATTTTAATATCCAGAATCTCTAATCACCATAACTATAAATCCACGCATCCAAATATACTAAATATATATGTCATTTTAATTAGAAAATTATGAGAAATTTTATGATAGTGTTTTTTTTGCTGTTTGATGAGAATTTAACCTAGTCACATTTTAGGACCCGTTAATAATTTAAAACCCTTAAAAAATTCTATGCTCATAACTTTGCACCAACTTATCCAAATAGTATCAATATGAGTATCGTCTTAATCAGGAGGTCATTAAGAATGTTTCTATAGTATTAATTTTGCTATTGAACTTATAGATTGTCTAATAAATTTTAGGTCACTTTCCTAATTACCCCATAAACCCTTGAAACTTCAATTGATTATAACTTGATTAATGAACTACAAATTAGGTCATCCAATATACCATTTTGATCAAAAAGACCTAATAAATAGTAAGCTGCAAAAATATTTAGGATTTGGTAATTAGATTTAATTAGCTCTAATCACCCTAAATCTTGATTAGTAAATATTAATATAACTAATGTTCCAAATTGAGTGATTCAAGTTGTTGATAGTTTCTTAAGTAGAATAAAACTCAGTGGTGTGATTGGTTTTATGATTTTATAATTTATTTCACTAATCATTCACTAATCATTCTTAACCCTTATTAGCTCATAACTTAATCAAATAAAGTTCAAATTGAGTCTACTCCCAGTAAAAGTTCTCAGTATGTTATATGAGAACTATAGCCACTGAGTTTACTGAATTTGGACATTATTTATAAAAGCTGGGTTTTTGACCCATTTATAAAGCTCCTAATTTACATATTTGAATCCTAAAAATTGTTTTGGCCATAAGTTGGCTATTTGATTTCAGAATTTAGTAATTTTAAATTTTATATAATCCTTAGATAGTAAATAATAATAAATTGACTAAAATTTTAGACTTCACTAAGTAAAATTATCAAATTACTCTTATGAGCTAAAAACTATAAAATGAGTTCACAAGGCTTAATCTATATCAAAATTTGATGAACTTACTGTCTATCTTCACATTAGATAATAAGTAATCATTTGGCATCAATAAATTTCAATTTGGAATCTTAAATCAAAAAGTAGTTTTTTAGACCCTAAGTAGGGGTAAAACTGTCATTTTACTCAAATTTAGGTTTAAGTGTCCTTAAACCTTATAATCTTAGTTAAATCACAAAAATCAGTAAATAAAGTGATTAGATTCAATTTATGTTATTTAAGCTTATTAATTAAATTTCTAAGTAAAACCCTAAGTTTCATCTTAGAATATTTCTATGAAATTATTAAGTTTTATGATGTGAGATTTATCTCATATCATATCTTCCATAAGCCTTCTAAATTGATAATTAAGTATACTTAAGATCTAATTAACTTTAATACGTAGCAATGTAAATCTTTTCCTTAGGATTTTTTTTAGCTTTAGGATCCTCTTTCTTAAAAATTAGGCATAGAAATAGGTTAGAATTCATTAATTGGGTAAATGGATAATTCAATAGATGAAACCTTGGTTTTATAACTTTCTAAAATTTCATCCTTTATTTATGATTATTTTGTATTTTAACCTTAGATTAAGGTTAGAGATCTATCCTATTAAGCATTGACTTTGCTTAATAGGATCTGCCTTAATCTTTAGTCCATGAGATTTGGGTTTTTAAACCTTAGCCTTTAGAATCACCTTTGGATTAAGTGATTAAACCCCAATATTTGGAGTTTAATTCTAATCCCTCAATCTTGGTTTATCTTAATCAAGATTGGTTTGAGTTGTTGAAAATCATAAAATTAGGATGAATGATTAATTATTTGACTTATGTAGGCGACATTTTTGATTTAGATTAGAACTATTTAAATTTTTAACTTATAAAGCCATGAATCTGAGTTTATATTAGATAGTAGGATATTAGAGGTCCTGAGTTTGTGTAAACTTGGAATAGTTAGAATAGAAAATTATATAACAATAGATATCACATGTGTTTTAGTAGAGTCTCTTGCTTACTATTGACCTTTATTATTTTGCATTCTTTATATTTTGAGCTTTTTCACATTGAACATATCATATAAGTTACTTTGATGCATGAAATGAAAACATAGAAAATTAGGTTAACACTTGCATTGGGTTTATTTTTGGATGGATATTTGTACACTTTTACTACCAATGAATATGTGGTAAGGAGAATTAAGGATTACTTAACATGTGCTCATTAAGGAGAGTTATTTTAAGTTGGAACCCTTTTTAGTCTTGTAGATGTGCTTGACTCCTTAGCTACTTCTGAACGTGTCCGCAAAAGTAAAGTAAAATAACTAAAACTTATTGTATATAGGTATTTATGCCTCTTTAGTCGAGTACAATTTTTTGCCTTAACTTTGAGAAGCTAAGTGATACGTAGTTTAGTTCAGTACAATTTTTTCTGCCTTAACTTTGATAAGCTAAGTTATATGCATATTTCAGTTCAATTTCAGTTCAGTGGCTTGTTAGCCAATTCTTCTGATATGACAGATTTTACATGTTATTCTTTCTTTACTACTTCCTACTTACCTTTACTATAGTTCACTACTTATTTATTTACTTACATATATTAGGATGCTAGCATTGCTTGCTTACTTATATGTATCACAGTTCAATTTACTTTATGTTAATCTGCATAATTTTATATGTTTATAAGCATGCCAGGATGAGTCTTATTTTCAGTATTTTCACTTATTTTTATGCTTATATAAATGCCAAACCTTATTATAGCTTTGGGTGGAGGTATGTACTTTACTTCTTTTTGCTTAAGTTATAAATATGTTATTTATAGCTTTCTCGTATTCTTTCATAGCTTGTTGAACCTATTTATACTTGCTTAGTCATTTAGTTAATGGTGATATCTTAAAAGATTTTGAAACTAATATCAGCCTAAAATATACTTAGAAAAATTATCTAATCAGATTTTCTTTTATTTTGGCTGGGTCCTTGTCATTGTGAAACCGACAATGGTAGATTCTGAGCTTATTAAAGTAGTTGGACCTTCTAAAGAGCTTGTTCAAGAGGAAGAGCGTGTTTTTAACGAAGTTCATTAGTTTTCTTTCTTATTTATTAGTGAGAAAGAGTGTTTTTCTTTCGTTTCATTTAAGCTTTTAATGTTGTAATGATTCAGGTTCTATTTGTATTTTCTTTTTTTATTCTGAGTTAAATGTAGTTGTTTTCTAAATTATTGTGAAATGGATGTGTATGTTTCATACTTCCGCACTATGAAAAATTTATTATATTACATTTTGTAAAAAGCTCTCATTTATAAAAAATTTCTTAGTTATAAAGGATTAGGGTGAAAACTTAATCTGACTATAAATAAGAATCTTGTCATTTGGTGACCACTTCATCGTAATCATGTTAAGTGTTAACAGGATTACGGCAGGGTTGGGGTGCCACAGCATTAAATTGGACAACAACATGTATCACATGTGTTTAGTTTAGTCTCTTGCTCACTTTGATTATTGTTGCTTCGCATACATTGTATTTTGAACTTGATACCTTGGACATAATAGTTGAACCTGGGATATTCTGATGAATATTCTATGTCAGTTTTGAATGCATACAATCTCATTCTTTAAATTAGTATTTCAGTATATTTTAGTAAACTCAGTTCATTCAATTTTTTAGTACTTAGTTTAGTATAGTGTATTCTAATTAGTTTGCCTCTTCAGTTCAGTACTTTTACAACATAATAGGCCAGGCTTAGCTCTATGGTTGGCTAGGATGATATTCATCTGTTTCCATAAGTCTAACTAGGCTTAGCTTTATGATTGGCTAGGATGGTATTTGTTAGACTCACTTTTCAGTTGAATGGCTTTGTTTAGCCAGTTTATGTTATGATAATACTAATTTGGATACGTCTCTCTCTTATGATCTTTTAAGTCCAACCAGGCTAGGCTCTATGGTTGGCTAGGATAGTATTGGTTAAACTCTCTTTCAGTTTAATGGCTTTGTTTAGCCAAATTATATTGTCAACTATGCATATATTTTCTATTCTTAATTTATTTTTAGTTCTTTTTAGTACAATTATTTTAGTTCAGTTACTTGCATATTTTAGGATGCTAGTTTTATTTCAGTTCTTTATACTTCAGTACATAATTTCTTTATGCAAATTATCACATATTCATAAGATCATAAGTATGTTAGGATAAGTTTACTTTTAATTATTATCAATTATTTATATATTTACTGCCTAACCTTATTGCAGCTTCTGTTTGGGTATGTTAATCAACATACTTCATTTTATTGAGTTATAAATGTTAATTTATAACTACCCTATTCTTGTGGCTTGTTGCACTTTAAAATACTTTCATACTTATTAAAATGTGTTATCTTAAATATTTAGTTTTGTTTAATTAGCCTAAAATATATTTAGACAATTTGTTTAACTATAAGTTTTTCTTTTCTTGACTGGGGCCCTGGCATTGTGATACCGATAATGTCAGATTCAGAGTTGTTTATTGAGGTCGCTTCAAGTGAGGAGTTTAGTTAGGAGAAGAGCCTTTCTATTGTAGAGGCTTTGCCTATTTTTATTTTTTTTTTCTTTTCTTGTGAGGACAAGAGTTTCCTTTCATTCAAACTCTATTTTTAATAATTTAATATTCTGAATATATTTATTTTCTATATTTTCATACTATTTTTAATTACTATCTTTACTTTTCTTTTACTGTGTTGTAATATGGATGTTATGCACTTACTTGATTCTGCTACTTTGATATTTTGATACTTGACCTTCAATTTCAAGTGGTAAGTCCCTCAGCTAAGGCGGGTTGGGTTTATACCTGGCTCGACCATAGTTGGGAGGGTTGTCACACAGTGACCATATCACCGTAATCATGTTAATCTCAGAGTTAGCATGATCACGGAGGATACGAGACTCCACAGTGGATGTGATAATGAAGCTCTGGTAGGCTTCCGGGAAGTTTCAAGGTGATATGAGATAAGTCAGGGAGCTTAGATGGCATAGTGCGCCATGGCGCACCGAAGTGCTCACTGGTGCTAGGTAATCCATAGATTTGGGCACTACAACATGCTATAATAGCAAGCAGTTCAGAGACTAAGGCGCTATAGCATGTTGTGGCGCTTGGCCACTCGAGACATGGGCGCCATGATGCACTGCAG
This sequence comes from Gastrodia elata, assembly GCA_016760335.1. NCBI lineage: Eukaryota > Viridiplantae > Streptophyta > Magnoliopsida > Asparagales > Orchidaceae > Gastrodia > Gastrodia elata. The sequence continues at coordinate 42,748,128 of CM028677.1, forward strand.
TGCTAGATGGTTTTCTGCTCCGATTTAGGCATCACCTAAAGTGATTTGGGGGTATTTTATACCATCTAGGGCCCGCGTGTTGGTTGAATATATACTGAAATATTATGGAGATGGTTTTTATGCTAGCTAAGGGTTTTAACTGATGTTGGAGAAGCTTTGCATGTTGGAGAGAACCCTAATCAGATGGTGGCTGCTCATCTTCTCCTTCAACCTAGAGTAAGAGCTGGTGTTCCATGTAGAAGAAGAAATCGATTGAGAGGCTGTATAAGCGGTAAATCTTACTTGTTCTTGTGAAAGTAAAGCTCTTTATAACTCTGTAATCTTCTTGATTCATAGTAAAAATTTTTATGTGGTGTGGTTCCGTGATTTTTTCTGTCTTTGAGTTTTTCACAAAAATATCATTGTGTTTTGATGCTTGTGGTTGTGTATGTGTATGTGATGTGATTTATCTTGTTATGCTTTGTTGATTACTTGGTAACCATCAATGTAACCCTGATTATTGAGCTCAAAAGTGCTTCTATCGCGATGCTCGTGTTTGTGTCTCTATTAACAACATGAAGAATAGGAGAGAGAAAATTTTGAGAAATAAAAATTAAAATAAATTTGTGTATATTTTCATCATTTAATCTCAAAAATTAATAAAACTTGACTTCAGAGTGTATATTGATAAAAAGAACACACTCATACAAAAATTTTTCATTTTAGAAATATATTTTATTTTATATTAATTTCTGAATATTAAAATTTCAAAAATTAATTATGGTCAACAAGAAGCTCTAAATTCAGCGAAACTTTTTGTATAATATTTTTCTAATATTTTTAATCCGATGACCCTAAAATTATTGAATTTCGACATGTATATAATTTTCCCAATTTTTATAATTTAAATATTCAAAAATTAATTCAAGAGGATTCGTCATCTAAATTGCTCTCAAGTTAGAGCATTACGATCACAAGAATATACTCTATCTAATTGTATATTTAGTTTGACCTAATTTTGAACTAGCCCAGAATCTTAATTTTTTGCTTAATCAGATATCTTAATTACTCTGACTATCACTTAGTTGGAATAAAGAACAAATGTAAATATAAGGATAATTAAAATTCTAGGGTTTTTGCATAAAGAAGATCAATGATTCATTTATTATTCCTATTTTATCAACAAGTTCCATCGAGTTTATAATGACCACAAAAGGTTAATGGAACCATTTAGGCATGATGGGTCATAGCAGGTAAATGTGGCAACATGATTTCTAGCTCATTAAAGGCAATTGTTATAGTTAGCCTCGAATAAAATTTATAAATAATCCCTATGATCTAAGGGATGCGTATGGTTGATTGATTTGTAATTTTGAAGCTCATAATAATTTAAAGGCTTGGTTTAATTTATGACTTGTAAAGTAAGCAATTAACATTAATTACTAAGAATTATATTGTAATTAAGGTTAATTACTAAATAAAACATGTATTTAATTTGATGATGGAGAATTAAAGTAGTTGATCTTATAGATAATGTTCACTTCACATTTGTAATATAAGGAAAAATAATTTTAAATATTTAATTCTTAAATATTTATAAATTTTAAATAAATAAAAATCAAGTTGTATTTTTTGATCAAACAATTTTTAACAATTATAAAGCTTTCATAGAAGATGGAGAAAAATATATGGAACTCAAAAATACAAATATTTTTAATTTGACCTAATATTTTATTATATATAATTTTCAAAGTTAATAATCTATGAATTTATTTAAATAAAACTCATATTGAAAAATATTAATTCTTAAGAGTATGACTACAATTTGGCATAATTATCATATTAAATAATGTATATTTTAAGAAAATTCTTTTATTTAAAAAATTTCTTTTATCAAATTTTCTTATTTTAAGAAATTAAAAATAAATAATTAATTACTTTGATGTGTTATTTATTTTTGATTACTTTGTCAAATTAAAAATAAATAAATTTGGCATAATTATTTTTGATACTTTGTCAAATTAAAAATAAATAAAGTAAATTTTTCTTAATTTTCTTAATTACTTTGAACATGAATATGTTATTTATTTATAAATAATTAATGGAGTTCTAATTAATAAAATATGGTTGTAAATAAACAACTTAACATAATATATAGTATACAACTTTGAATATATTTCCTAATTTATATAGATAAAAATATTTAAAAAATTTTAATTAACTATATTTAATCAAAATTGAATTTCTTAAAAGTTGGTCAATCAATTATGTAATCAATATTCAATAATAAAATCCTTCGAATATTTCATTTATTATTAATTATTATCATTTGCTTATATAAATAATTTTTAATGATTATTTCTAAATTACATTTTAATAATAAGTTTGTTAATAATTAATGGATAAATAATTAATTTTATTTAGTTTTATATAATTTACTTTAATATTTGAATACATTAACATAAATATTAATGAATCAAAAAAAGTAATAAAGTATTATATAAATATTATCAAAATTTTTGAGGGATGAAATAGTGTTTCATTGCCCATCCATTGCTAAGAATATATGTGCAAATTTATAATAAAATAGAATTTATAATTAATATTGCTATACTTACACACTAGTATACACAAATATATATATATATGATGTGCCAATTTAATATGTAAGTAAATTATTGATTGAATACATTTTTGTGAGGCATATATGCAAAAATTTAAAAAAAAAAATTTCTATTAATCATAAATATATTTTGTTGTATATTCTTGTCTAAGCATATCATTTTTCTTTATAATTAATTATATATATAATTATAAAAAATAAGATATAATAGGCGTTAAAATAAATAAATAAATAAATAAATAAATAAATAAATTATGAGATATTTATCCCAAAATATTGAAAGAAAAATACTTTTTAGAAAGTGTAATCTCAATAAAATACATAATAATTTGTTTTATAAAATTTCTAAATAAATTGAGTATTATAAATAAATATGTGACTCGTAAATTAAATATTGTTGAGAATTAAAAAAAACTCAATTATTAAGAAGAATGCCCAGAAGCTCGAATCCTTAATTTGTCATTATCCCGCAAAATAGAGCTAGTAAGCGCGTTTCAGTCGTTCAGACTTGAAAGCTTCCGGAACGGTCACTAGCTTCTTCTTCTCTCGGCGTCTTCCATCCTATAAATGCTCAGTTAATGGCAACGCGGGTCTCACATCCATTAGAGCAGATTGCCTTTTTTAGTTGCATTAAACCAAGAATAATTCAAAAACCCTAGATCCGTAAGATCCTGCTCATGGGATTCCAGCAGCTTCATCCCCATCACCCCATCGCCGGCGGCGGTGCTAGCTCGGGAGATGACGTATCCCAAAGCCAGCGAGTGCACAGTCCCAGATACATCGGTTCTATGACGCGCAGAGGCCACTCGTTCAAGCGCTCCAGTCCGAACTGCGGGGAAGTCGAGCTACAGATCAACTCTCCTCGTTCTTCCTCCGGCAGCCCATCGAGCGAGGCAGCCGAGCTCGCAACGTTCTTGCCGGGTTCTCCTGCTGCGGACCGATGGCGCTATGGCCAGGCTCTTCGCTCCCGGTTCGGCATCCAGATTTTGGGAAAAGGCATGTTCAAGGAGCAGGAGGCGGCGCTGCCGTTCAGGGATAAGAGGCGGCTGAGCAATTTTGTGTTCTTGGCATTTTGCGGCGTTTGCTTATTTCTTGGAGTGATGAAGATATTTGCCGGTAATTGGCTGGGCTCTCTCCTATTGGAGATAGCCCTGCGGCACCAGGTAAGGGCTTCTTATTTGAGAGATCTGATGATGTTGCTGTTGTCAGTCGGTTCTTTGTTTACCTTTCCCCCCCGTTTTTCTGTGTTGGGGGAAGTAGATGAAAAACTTTCTTGTTTGGGGGTTCGTGGTTTTTTGGCGCAGGGGCCGCTATCATGTGTTTTTTCAACATAATTTTAACATTTACTGATCGGCAGCACGTTAAGGAAAATGCTCTTAAATTCTTGAAATGCATTTGTTAAATACTACAATCCAAGAAGCTGTTTTGTTGCATGCTATTTGGCTGCATTGATATGTTTTCTCCCAATAACAGCGCAATAACAATTGTTTGGGATTAGTGTTCAAAAAAAATTGCGAGATTCAGATAGCATCCTAAAACTGCGACAATTTGACAATAACACTTGGTTGTGTAATCACTACTTTGCCTCTGTACTTGGTATTTTGGCGAAACGATGGTCCTCGTCCCTGTTGTTGGTGAACTTGGGCTTCTTTTGCGGATCACGACTTTCGTCTCGGTCACCTGTTTTATTCTTTCAGTCGTCTCCCTCTGCGAATTTTTTTTTTCAAAAATGTTTGGTGAATTTACTGATATAAAAAAAGGGAAATTAAAAATGAGTTATTTACTTAAAATCCTAACAAATACTTAACATTAAATAACATTGAATTAAAACACACTATAATCTCAATAACAATGCTATCTCAGTGACATGCTATTTGAATAGCATGTTTTTTAATGATTTTGCGTCTGTCATCAAACTAAATAATTCCCTAAACCATAAATGAGAGATTTGGGAGCTAAACCTTATCTTTACTAAATCCTGTGTATAGGGCGTATCTTTACTAAATCCTGTGTATAGGGCGTTTAAATGCAATCTCAGGATTGCCAATCTCAAAAGCTTGGCACATGTGTATGACGCCATACTCTTTCATCATTGTTTTGGCCTTTGTTATGATTCTCACAAAGGTGCCATACAGTTTTCCTGCTGAAATGGAACTAAGATGTGAGAAAAAAAACAATTTTAATCAACATTTCAACCAAAGTTCAGCATAAAATTTAGTTATACAGCTATGAATTAACTTACAAAATGCCACGACTAATTATGTGAGGGCCTGATGCCGGGTTAGCGGGAGCTAATCTAGCACTGATTTGTTTGTGGAAAAGTAATAGCAACAACAACAAGCAATGACAAGTCCTCTAGTCGTAGGATCATATTGAGTGGTTTAAGAGACAAATATATAGACATCAAACATAACTCATTTATTCATTAATTCACGAGTTTTGAGTACATAGATTAAAATAAAAGAAAAATTACATACTTTTTAAAAGTAAATAGAGTCAAAAAGAAAGTGATGGATCAGCAGGTAGCAGTATCAGCACTGCTCAGTTCTTTAGCACCTTTCCTCGAGGATGAACTCCTGATCTGGGCACGTTTCAAAAGTGCGGGCATTCGAAAACCAGTTAATTATGAAACTAAGTACTGATAGATTCATTTTTACAAATATTAAATAATAAGCAAAATAATCAATATTTAACAGGAAATAAAAGTTGTACAAACTTATCCCTGCAAACCTGTTTCAATTGCACTTGAAACTTAGCATAACAATAATTGCAGTCACAAAAATAAATACATAATTTTTAGCGTTTGATATCTGAGGCAAAATATGATTTTGTTGGGCAAGTACAAAATTGAGGAAAAGGGGGGTGTGTTACGACATAACGAACACCCTCGCGCCGAAAATACAATGAAACTTGGCACCGAGGTGTGTTACGACATGACGAACACCCTCGTGCCAAAAATTTTCGATTCGGACAAATATTTTATTTTTAATTAATTTCTGAAGCTTGAAAATTTCTCGAACGGGGAGAAATAGGGGAAAAAAGGAAAATTAAAAATAAATAAATACTTAAAGTTAAACTATTTGCATTTTTTCGCCGTTCGGCGTTCAAATACAATGAAACTTAGTACCGAGGTGTGTTACGACATGACGAACACCCTCGAGCCGAAAATTTTCGATTCGGACAAATATTTTATTTTTAATTAATTTCTGAAGTTTGAAAATTTCAGAAATTAACCACAATAAATCTGGCACTCAGAATTTGATGAAACTTCTCGAGCAGCCTTTAAATAATATACTTAACACAACGACACTGAAATCGATGAATTCTGACACGTATTTCAATGTTTTGATTTTTAGGATTTAAATAATTCCGAAAATAAAGCGGGAGCTTCCGTTATTCGGATTTCTCCCAAACTAAAGCACTTTGATCTTAAAAATTATTCTTATCTAAGGGTATTTTTGTTTGCCCTAGTTTGAAATTCTCCGGAGCTTTGATGTCTGAAGCGGGCTCTGACCTAATTTTTAAAAATAACGACATTGGGTCGTTACAAACTACACCTCAACAAATGTGCTCACATTGCTCAATCTAGTTCATCTCAACATAGCACGCCATATTTCACTACTCATCTCACACCCAACAATAAACATCATTTTTATCTGAGCTAGTCCTGAGAAAGTTTCTAGTTCGCTTCACTTGAAATGGTAGCAGAAATAGTGAGCCAATACTCAAAAGGTCTTAAGCTTCCACTAAGGACCTTAACTCTAGATATAGTAGTAAAATGATATGCATGATATATTGTCATGTACAAAATTGACTTGTAATAACATTAGAGCTATTTGGCATGCTGAATTTGAGCATAAAATAATCTGATTACAATGTAATTTGAGCATAAAGTAATCTGATTACAATGTAATTTGATTAATTTATTTTTGTTTGGTTGTTTGTAAAAATTTTACATGAAATTTGAGTTTTTCTATTTGGAATGAAATAATTGCTGAGCATGATGCTCTGAGTAATTTGTGGGGTGAGATTATCCAAAAATCTATTTTTTTGCATTTTGTTAAAATTTTTTGTAAAAAGTAAATATAAAATGAGCATTGTCTTTTGTTGGCTGTTGGAGATAAAAAATAATGTGATCATCAATAATTTTTTTTATATTTTATATAATTGCTAATCTACTTTTAAATAAATATTTTTTAATAATGCAATTTTTAGTTGTGCATGACTTATATTAATATATATATATATATAAATTTTATTTTAAATAACAATAGAAGCCACACAGTAGCAGCAACCAAACAAGAATTACAAAAAAATAAAGATGAGTTTGAGCATAAAGTTGAATGCTAGCAGGCAAACAAAAAGTATTTATCAAAGTTTGATAATAGTGGAAAAAGATAATATTAGATGATAAATTTCTTAAAAAATTTGTAAAAGTAACAAATATTATTATTAAATCAAAATAAATACAATATGCTTCAATGGTTGTGATAATTTATAAATAAAAAGTAAGCTAACATCCAAACCCAAAAACGGTTAACTCAAGATATATTCTTAAAAGGTTAATAAAAAAAAGATACAACTTGTAAATTTTTTGTTTGTACAAATAATCAACTACCAGAACATCATTTGGATATAGCTGCAACAATACTTTTGTTTCTCGTGCTGGCTTCGAACAAGATTCAGATTCCAAACCTATGACAAATCTATAAGATGAAATACAATTAGTAGCACCTTAAATGAGCAACAAACTTAAAACATCAAGAAAGTAAAGGACTAGAAACGACCCCTTAAATTGTTCATAGACTCTGCTATAGAATTATTTTTTCAATGAAACCTCTTTCAAGTTTATAAAGTTTCAACTGTAACTTATCTCCAGCAATATAGTTTCAAGAAAATACTATCCATACTCTAGCATTACAATTTCAGTTGTAACAGATTCCCAACAACATATTTTTTCCAAATTTGATGAAATGAAGCATAATACCTCATAGAATGTTATTGCAGTAAAAATTTAAATAAAATAGTACCTATTGGAACATTATGAAACAACACTTAAATTGGTTACATACTATCATTTAGCAGATTTAGAGCAATACCCCTTCAAGGAAATACCACTCAAACTTAGCATCACAGTTTTAGCTGTAATAGAATGCTAGCAACACATTCTTTTCCTACTTGATAGAATGAACATTCTACCTCATTGAATGTTATTGCTGCACAAAATTAAATAAGACTTGGAATATCAAGAAATGTCATCTAGAGTGCTTACAGACTATCACTTAACAGATTCACAGCAATACAATTTTAAACAAAACGTACCCATACTCCAATATAATCATTACATCTGTAACAAATTTTTTTCCTTGGTTGATATAATTAAGCATTGTAGCTCATACAATGTTATTGTTGTACAAAATTAAATAAAATAATACCTATTGGGACATTAAGAAATAAACCCTAGATTGGTTATTGGTTATCATTTAATAGATTCAGAGTAATATACTTTCAAGGAAATATTACCCAAATTTAAGCATCAAAGTTTCAGTTGTAACAGATTCTTAAAAATACATTTTTTCTTATTTGATAGAATGAAGCAGTCTACCTCATAAAATATTATTGTTGCACAAAATTAAATAAAACAATGCCCATTGGAATATTAAGAAATATCACCTAGAGTGCTTACAGACTATCACTTAATAGCTTCACAGCAATAGAGTTTCAAACAAATAGTACCCATACTCCAGCATCACAGTTACTGCTCTAACAAATTCCCAGCAACAAGTTTTTTCTCTGGTTGATAGAACGAAGCATTGTAGCTCATATAATATTATTGATGTACAAAATTAAAGAAAACATCCTATTGGGAAATTAAGAAATAGCACCTATATTAGTTATATATTATCATTCAATAGATTTAGAGCAATATAGTTTTAAAGAAATACTACCCATACTCTAGCATCAAAGTTTCAGCTATAATCAATTTCCAACAACACCTGTTTTTTCTATTTGATAAAATGACACAATCTACCTTATAGAATGTTATTGCTATACAAAATTAAATAAAATAGTACCCATTGGAACCTCAAGTAATATCATTTAAAAGGTGCTTACAAACTATCACTTAATAGATTCACAATAATAAAGTTTCAAACAAATAGTACTCATACTCCAGCATCACATTTTTAGCTATAACAAATTTTCAGCAACACATTTGAAACAAATTTGATGGCATGAAGCATTTTACCTCATAGCATGTTATTGTTAATAACATATATATGCAATATCAGCCATGTATTTACATTCCTACCCTTACTAGACTACTTACGCCTATATATACATGTATCCCCTCATCATGTTGTCATCACTTATGAATGAGAACATTTTTTCTCCCTTCTTATTGTACTTTCCTGCTCTCCTACAGCTTCTACATAGTATCAGAGCTTACTTACTCACACTTCTCAATATTTTCCCTCTTCCAACTCTAGCTGAGCTTCAAGTATCCACCGTTGTCAACACTTGCTCTCAGGAAGCCAACTGTGCCAAAGATCCTCACTTTTCGCTTCCTCATTCCTTCAAGAACCACCAACTACCTTTAAAATGTTTCTCAGCACTCAGTCTGTCTCCAAGAAGCCTCCAACAATATTTCAAGAACCTCTCAGACCGCTGCAACCTTTTCTCTGAACCTCTTAAAGAACCTCATATCCTTTCTCAACACTTTCAAGAATCACTCACCCTACCCTGCTCGATCAAGAAATTCAAAAACCCAGCAAATCATTCATTCTTATCAAATACAATCATGCTGTTCCCAACCGAATCCTCTCAACCAGTAGAAATTCCAATTTTTATCAAAGCAACTCCACCAACTTGCCGAACACCAAAATTCTCAAATTCTTGATATCAAATATCAAGAACATCATCAACAATTCTCTTACCTCTGAAAATTACCCCATTTGGTGCTCAAATTACCCAAAATACAAGGCAAGCAACCGAAGCCACCATCTTAATGGAATTGAGTCTACACCTTCTGCTGAGAACCCAAATCATCACTGTTGGACCTCCATCGATCGCCACCTAATAGCAACATTATACTCCACCATATCACCCTCCATACTCCCCTACATCATCGTAGCCGATTCATGCACATCAATTTGGCTCACTTTGGAAAAATGCCTTCAATCTACAAACTGATCCAAAGTCATCCAACTCAAAAGTGAGCTACATAATATATCTCATAAAGATATACCAATCTCAGAATACCTATCCGACATCAAATCCTTGGTAGACAGAATTGCAGCAACGGGCTCCAAAATTGACAACGAGGACATCATTTTATACATCCACAAAATGACATCAAGTCCTTCAACAATCCGATGGAGGGGGTGAATACAATTCAAACATCTTCAATAACCTACTCAAGTATCATGACATACGCTACCAAATGTCTTGCCTATACATACCTCAACAAAATGGTGTGGTAGAACGCAAACATCAACACATCATTGAAACTCCTTGAGCCGTTCTACAAACAACCCATCTACCCGAACAATTTTGGTTGTACGCAACCATTACATCTACATATTTAATCAATAGCCTTCCCTCTTCAAATACTTGTTAATAAGTCCCCATTCCAGCTTCTACATAACACAAAACCCGATATCACCACCTCAGAATTTTTGGCTGTCTATGTTACCCCCTTCTCCCGCATACAAAGATAACTAAACTCAGTCCAAGAAGTATCCCATGCATCTTCCTCGGCTACTCACTACACCACAAGGGCTACATATGCTATAACCCCAAAACTTGCTCCTTAATATCACGATATGTCAAATTTATAGAGGCTGAATTCCCTCTCTCTCAAACCAACCCACCGAACACCATCTCTCAGACTCAGCAATCACACTCAAACCAACATACATCACACCACCCCTCCCCCATCACCCCCACCATCTTCAAATCCTAACATACAACTGAAACCCACCCACATATCTATTTCCAGCTCAGCCTCCATCTCTCATTCCTCCTTACCCATCAAATACCCAATCCCCTCTCTAGCACTCAACACCAAACTCCCCACACATCCAATGTTAACCCGCCTCAAAATAGGCACCATACATCCTAAATTTCTCAAATACCTAATACATACCACATCCGCAGAAGTTGAACCAAACCATATGCAGCAGCTACAAAACTGCAGCATTGGAAAACCACAGTAGAGGAAGAATATCAAGCCATGCTTGAACCAGAAATTTGGACTCTTCAACCTAATCAAAACATCCTCGGTTGCAAATGGACGTTTTGAATCAAAATCAATAAAGATGGCGTCATAGCCCGTTACAAAGCAAGACTATTGGCACAAGGATTCAATCAGAATTATGGCATAGATTACTTCGAAACATTCAGTTCAGTAGCAAAAATGCCCACCATCTTGGCCATATTCACGATAGCTACACATCACAAGTGGCCACTAGTCCAACTTGATGTCTCCAACGCATTCATTCATGGGAAACTCAATGAAGCGGTATACATGAAACAATTCCAAGGCTTTGTGGATCCTAATCACCCCAACCATGTGCGCAAGTTTAACAAGGGTATGCCACCCTCGTTGATTTCCTACACTCTATAGGATTCAAAACCAAGATCACAGACCCCTCCCTTCTCATCCTAGACACCACATCAAACTCATTGCAGGATCACAATAAACATCACTTTATACTTTCATCCAGGGAACATCTTGGCAAACCTCAAACCTTTCTAGGAATCACCCTACAACATACACCAAACGAACCTATGCTCAACCAAGCCACATATGCATCCACAATTCTAAAAACTGCAGGAATTGAAAACTGCAGGCATTGAAAACTGCAATCCCTCCCTTGCACTGATAGTCACCCATAAACTGAACACAACCACTTCTCCACCCTTCCACCAACCCAAACTATACAAACAACTTGCTGAAGCTCTACAATACCTAACCATTACCCACCCCGACATAAGCCTCGCCGCAAACAAAATATACCAAAATATGCACAATCCCTCACAAGAAAATTTCAATAAGTAAAATCGCATCATTCTTGTCAATGGCTCAATCCACATCAGCCATCTCATCACCATAAAATCTGCAACTACATGTCTGCATATTCTGATTGGGCCAGGGATATCATTGACTGTAAGTCTACAACCGGGTACTGCATTCTCCTAGGAAACACTCCAATATCTTGGAGTGCCAAGAAGCAAAGCACTGTCCCCCACTCATTCACATAGGCTGAGTACCAAGCTCTAGCAACCTCAATAATGGATATTATTTGACATGACGATTGCTACATGAGTTTGACATTCCCCCAGCCGAACCAACCAAACAGTATTGTAACAACCTCTCCGCCTTAGCTCTAGCAAAGAATCCATTCTTCCACGCTAGAACAAAGCACATCAAAGTCGATTGCCATTTTACTCGAGATAACATATTGAAACAAGAAATTGAACTATTACACATCTACAGATGAACAACTTGCGGAAAGCTTCACAAAATCACTACCAACGATAAAATTGCTAAAATATCAGTCCAAACTCACATCTACGATTGGTTCATTTGTTGGGGAATAATAACATATATATGCAATATTAGCAATGTATTTACATTCCTCCCCTTATTAGACTACTTACGCTTATATATACATGTACTCCCTCATCATGTTGAAATTTACTTTTGAATGAGAACTTTTTTCTCCCTTACTATGCTTGCATGTTCTCCTACTACTCTACAATTGTTGCACCAAAATTAAATTAAATAGTACTTTTTGGAACATCAAGAGATAACATCTAGCTTGTTTATAGACTATTTAACAGATTCAAAGCATACTGTTTCATACAAATAATACCATATTCTTGCATCACAGTTTCAACTGTAACAAATTCCCAACAACACATCTTTTCTTATAGAATGAAGCAATCAATAGTGATGAAAGACATGAACTCTTCTTCCCAAGTCTTGCAAGGAATACTAGAAGCCAGAATGACCCGGGCCCTTAAGTGCAAATCTTTGATTGTTTGTGACTTATATTACTTGATTTACAAGTGTTTTATAGTGTATTGTATCACTTTCAAGACATGTGCATGCTATGTAATGTATTGTAGACCAGATTGAAAATTAGATTTTGGATTCTCTTAGCTTTTCTTTTTATATGTGTTTGTGTGATCTATCTGAGTGAATGTTTGTAAAGCTTATGACCGAGTTCAATTTGTGTGATCTACCTCATAGCATGTTATTGTTGTACCAAAATTAAATAAAATTGTACTCATTGGAACATCAAGGAATAACATCTTGCTTGTTTACAGACTATCACTTTACATATTCAAAGCAATACAGTTTCAAAGGTAATAGTACCCATACACTAGCATCACAATTTAAGCTAAAAAAGATCCCCAACAACACATTTTTTCCTGCTTTATATAATGAAGCATTCTAACTCACAGCATATTATTGTTGTACAAATTTAAATAAAGCAGAACCCATTGGAATATTAAGAAATATCACTTAGCTTGTTTACAGACTTTCATCTACCAGATTCATAGCAAAATAAGTTCAAGTTATTAGTACCCATACATTAGCATCACAATTTCAGCCGTAATAGAATCCCAATAACACAAATTTTCTTATTTTATGGAATGAAATATTCTACCTTATAGCATGCTATTGGTGTTTAACATAAAATAAATAAAATAGTACCCATTGCAACATTAAGATATAGCACATAGATTGCTTATAGATTATGATTTAACATATTCACAACATGACAGTTTTAAGGAAATAGTAGCCATTTTCTAGAATCACAGTTTCAGCTGTAACAGATTGACTACAACACAATTTTTTTTCTATTTGATGGAGTGAAACATTCATTTTTTTAGCATCACAGTTTCAGCTACAGCAGCTTCCCAACAACATAGTTTTGTTCATGTCTGATGGAGTGAAACCTTCATTCGCATTTCTTCTTATAGCACCTAAACTGCTTTCAGATTTTGGCTTACATATTCACAGCATCACAGTTTTAAAGATATAAAAATGCAAACATAAAGACATACAGAGCCATATTAACAATATAAATCAAACTAAGGAAAAAAACTGAGACTCAGGGCTCAGTGCTTCCAATAAAAGCGAGGTGGAGCTCGTGACCCTTCAGGGTTGCTTTCCGAAGTATTATCTAAAGAAAAGTATTTGTTCAATTGACTAAAATCAAGAGGAAAGCCATCCTAGCTAGAGAATGTGGCCCCAATTACATCATAATCCATCTTAGTCTTATTCCCATTTGAAATTGAAATGCCCATTCAAAGCAAACAAATAAAGAACCAACCAACACAGCTAATTGAACTCAGACCATCTAATAAAATATAAATCAAACAAATTGTTTCAACTCTTTAAACATCTAGACAGTAGTAATAAGGAACAAACCAAAGAAAATCACAAAAACAACCAATAACCCCTAGTTTCACACTCACGGTGTTACTACAAAATAGGAGTAACTGTTCTCTCTAATATGCAGTTCAGATAATAATTTTCTAAAGCCAAATATAAAAGAAAAGTAATCAAATTCCGCTATCGAGTTCTCGAGGCATCCATTTGATTTTGGCCTCCATTGGCCTTACTATGAACAAATGAATCAGCGTCAGATCTTGTGATAGCTTGTCGTAAATTCAATCTACCTCTTCGCTTGTGAAACCAAGAATGAGGTTGGGCTCCATCATCTGTTCTTGAAACGTCCTCTCATCAACCGATCGACTCCCGACTCCAGCCACAACCTTCGTCATGCTGTCAGAAATAACAGTGACTATTTCGGTAATTGCACAGGAGTGGCTGCCAATTCCCCTTCTTTTATGGAATGCTGATGTCTTCGAAGTTGAAGAGGCACCTTGTTTTTGTTCTTCATCCTTATTATCGTCAAGATCCAAGTCAATCCTTGACCCTTGAATGCCGAATATTTGCTTAGCTAAGATGACATCATTCTCACCCAGGTTGATATGTTGTGAATCCAGTGGGGCTTTGCTCGTTGAGGATTTTGCCGACATTTCTGTTGCATGCCCCTCTCTACACACCTTCTCCAGCTGTGTAATTGGGGAAAGGCATGTTCAGGTAAATTGCATCTTTTGGGAATGTCTGGAATTGAATAAACATTCTTATGTTCACCCTCTACAATTAGAGTGAATTACCATTAAATTACTATGAGATGTACCTGGACATATGAGACATACTCTGCAGATCCTAGTATTATAATTTTTTTGTCATTACCCCAAGAGACACCTGAATTCTTCCTTAAATCTTGGAAATGTAGCCAAATTCCTTTCTGTTGACGGACTTGATTTTTGTACAGATTGTGTTAACTTCGAACCCAAATCATTGCTGAAGTTTTGTGCGACGACCTTATATACAGAATCTTTGAAACCTTGAGAACATTTCTGGTTGGTATCGACAGAGTTTGCCAAGCATCTCAAGAGCTAAGAGATCTATTTCAGGGTTATTGTTTCAAAGGAATTTTTTTTTCTCGGGCTATAGTATTGCTTGCACAGTTGTTCTTAAAGTTCTCCAGTTGGTTACTGCATTGGTCACAGTTAGGAAAGCAAGCACATCTGAGCTATAAAACTTGCATTAAAAATTAAAGATTCATCAATAGTTTATCCCAAACATGCATAAAAAATAAATGAAATTAATGAGATTTCAAACAAGATTTGAAAAAATGAACATCTCTCAATAGTTTATCCCAAATAAGGTACTGCAGTTCATCAAACAGCAATAAAAAAAGTTTTCCCAACAATTTCAATCATATTTTTTCATTGATCATTTGTGGCCACATAACATTAGCTATGCTATCTATTTTTTGTTACCATTCATGTGATTCAGCTTGTGAACTGGCATATGACCTTGACACATGATCCCTTTGCACCTAATCACCTTCTCTGATAATTAAATCATCGCCCCCTCACGCAAAACCCAATTATGTAAAATGCAATTGGCAAGCATCATATCAACTTGAGTTTCGTATGAGAAGTATGGCTCTGATTTTAACACTGTAAATCGATTTTTAAGAAACCCGAATGCCCTTTCTACTATCATCCTCAGATTTAACAATTTCCTCAGATTTTTTGAGCGTAAACTTCAAACCCTTTTAGATGGTATCGAGTACCTTGGTATGGAAAAATAAACCTAGCTTCAGTTGAATAACCACCATCTACCAAGTAGTATCTATCATGTAGAATGCAAATTCCATCAACTCTCTCTACTGTACTTGTTAGAATGGTGGCATCATGTGCAGATCCCTCCTAGTTTGCTAACACATATAAAGTTTAAATCAAAGCCAACCGTGACAAGAACATTTTGGATTGGAAATGGTTTTCTTTTGCGAAAAGAAGCTTCGGCTCCTTTAGGAACTCTAGCTTTAATATGTGTTTCATCTATTGCACTTCTTAAAATTAAATGCAATCCTACATGTGCAATCCTATATTGTGCATGATACATGCAATTTAAAATTAAATGCATGCATAAGAGATTAGTCACACTTTTAAAAAAATGCAAGTTAACCTTGTATGCAGTTATAAAACTAACCTTAAAAAAAGGCATGAACTTGACAGTGTTTATGATCTTCTGTGGAGTTGACGAATGAGGCACAATAATTAACTCGTGACGTAGCTCTCCAATTGCAAATAAAACAAGCTTTAAGTAATAGCTAATGGTTTCACTAGATCGTTGGATGTTAAATTGAATCACTCGATTTCGGATGTTATGGCTCATGGTATGGTATGTAAGAACATTGTGACTTGTTCCTCAAAAGTTGTATATAGAGAATCATACAATAATTTCCTTATTCGCAACAGTCATACAGTAAAGAAAGGACCTTTCCTTATTCTAATATAGCTATGTTATCTTCATCAGAACCATTGTATGGCCTACTCAGGTAAGATAGACGTTCCAAGTCTCTAATTGGACAAGCTGTTACGTTTCTTTGTAATCATGCTAACATGTAACATAACACATGTAGCCGCTTGAATAAACATTGTTGCAACGACTTTTTTGATTTTTTATAATGTTTTAAGTTCATCCATGCCAGTGTTGTGTGTAATGCTGAAATCACGTGCCAGCTAAAACATGCATTAAAAATGGTTGCATGTTAGCGATGCAATAGCAGAATTGCACATTTTATAATTTCATACGTTGTTAGAATAAATAGTGTTGCAAACTCCATATATTCCACCATTCTGTAAATATACACCAGACATATTTGAACATCTCTTTCTATATAATCAATCTGTCTACATATAAATCCTAAACCCTATAATGTGCTATCACCTTGAATGATTCATTTTTGTTGTTAATACGGATGATAGTTAAGTGCAAGATATAATGCAAGAGTTCGATATATAAGCAAAAGAAAAAAAAAAAGACTAATAACAATCAAAAGCAGAAAAAAAGAAAATTAGGGTACTTTGGATTCGTTGCTTCAAATTGAAGCAATGGGGAGCTCTTGACCTTTCTGGGACTCTTTCTACATAGTATCCAAGTAGAGCATCTGTTCATTCGTCTAAGGTCAAAGGGAAATATACCCAACCGGAAAATGTGGCCTTAATATCATCTTAATCAATCCTTACCTCAAAACAAATAACAAATAATATATTAAAAAACAGTTTGATAAAATTGAATAGATGAAGAGGTCTGTAAAGCAACAACTTCCAAAATATTCGATAAATAGTGCATTAACCAAAAATCAACATAGCATGTAAAATATTCAAGCAAAATGCAATTAGAGAATTACATTGCTGTGAATCAGTGACTCTCTTAAACCAGTCTGTAAGCAATTTATATGCTATTCCTTAATGTTGCAATTTTGTTTCCTTTTGCACACCAATAACATGCTAGGAGCTAGAATGATTCATTCTATCAAACAGAGAAAAAAAGGTGTTGTTGGGAATCAGCTCTCCAATGTTATAGTTTCTTTTATGTTACAATGATATTAGTTTAATTTAGCAGGAATTATCGAATGAAGTGGCCAGTCAGGATGTGGGTTTGTCATCTAGCTATGGAAGTAAAGGAGGGGATAATGACCGATATTTGATGACATTATCAGTGGGTACCGATGATGATCATTATGTACCGGAGGCAAGCCCATTTATATTAGTGCAGTTTTTAATTTTTTAAAGTATTAACATCTTTTGATAACAGTTCCCCTTTCTGCTTGCCAGCACTCAGAGATCTGGGTCAAGCCAAACAGTGAAAATTTTAAAATATGTATTGAAACATCAAATTTTAGGAGTAAGTTGATATTTCCTAAATTTCTAACAATTGAAATACATCTGCAATGTGGTTCTTTGCCTTTGTTGTTTCATTGAAGCCATTAAACAGTTTAGATTCCTGTATTTTACAATTTTTTCTTGCCTTGCAGAGATTGATGCAACAACAAATGGCTATCTTCTAATTAATGCAAATGGAGGCTTGAATCAAATGAGATTCGGGGTCTGAATGTACTTTTAGGATTTCAATTATTTTTGTGGAAACGTTCCTGTACTTTATTCTGATGCTTTATTACTTAGAGTGCAGATCTGTGATATGGTTGCTGTTGCCAAGATTTTGAGAGCCACGCTAGTGCTTCCTTCACTTGATCATACATCGTATTGGGCTGATGCTAGGTTATTGCATTTGACATTTTATTAGGAATATTTCATTGGCTTATTTCATATGCAGATGATTAATATCTTGTTATTTCCTGTTCAAAAGTAATTTCAAGGATCTTTTTGATTGGAAACATTTTATAGAGACCTTAAAGGATGATGTTCATATAATTGAGACTTTACCAGTTGCCCTTAGAGGTGCTGAACCAATTATAAAGACTCCTATATCTTGGTCTAAGGTATATTTTGGTCTAAGGTATATCTTGGTCTAGTGTTTATTCAACACTTTTTTCACAAATGACCTTCAAAGTTTTTGCTACTCAGGTGAATTATTACAAAACCGATGTCCTCCCTCTGTTGAAACAGCACAAAGTTTTGTACTTCACTCATACAGACTCTCGGCTTGCTAACAATGGGCTTCCCACTTCCATCCAAAAACTGAGATGCCGAGTAAATTATAAGGCACTTAAATATTCTGCTCCCATTGAACAGTATGGGGCATTCCTAGTATCAAGGATGCGGCAAGAAGGACAGCCATATGTTGCACTTCATTTAAGGTAAGCCTTAATTATCTTTGTCAAGCCGATTAAGTATAGTGAAATAAAACTTTGAAACATCAAGGCATTTCTAAGATAATGAAATTTCTAGTAAAAAATATTAAAATTAAGTGTGTTCATATTGAAGCACTTCTAAGGTCAGTCGCCATTTGCAAAGTTATATTTTGAGTGCAAAGTTTTGAGATCGTTAAGCCAAAGTGGATAATACTTTGATATTTAAGTGTTTGAGCTGTTAAATTTGGTATTTGAGTAGTACACTAGATGTTGGATAGGGATTAAATACCTTGCAAGCATAGTGTCTTATCATATGAGCATGATGAGACAAAGTGTTACACAATGTGAGCCATCTCTTGAGCATGTAGGGACCACTTCTAGAGTGGTGGATGATTCTTAAATATGTGTATTAAAATAGATGAAGATGTTGGTTTTTAGATGGTGGAGATTGTAAAGCCTTTAAGTATTGTGAAGTAGAATTCTTAAACATCAAATTATGTTTTTAGATAATGGGAAGTTTTTAATAAAAACTTTAAAATTAAGCATGTTTGTAATGAACCAATCTTTGGATGGCCGATCATTTGAGAAGTTGTTATTCGAGAATAAAACTATGAGGCTATAAAGCTAAAATTATTAATACATTGATAGTTAATAGTTGGGCTATTATAGAGTCTTACTTAAGCTTTCATTTTCCAAAGAGTTTATCCATCATTAAATGATTTTCTGTAGTTTTTGTTTTTTTAGTAGTGTAATATATGCTCTTTTGCTTTTCTCCGCTTTTAAAATTTTACTGTTGTGTTATTATTGCAGGAAGAATAACTTGCTTATCTTCAATGGTATGTCATGCCATTACCTTTGCTTGTTTAAATGTAATTTGAAGCTTTGTTTTTCAGATACGAGAAGGACATGCTTGCTTTTACCGGTTGCAGCAATAATTTGACCTCAACTGAAGAAGAAGAGCTTCGACAAATGCGATATGAAGTGAGCCATTGGAAGGAGAAAGAGATTGATGGTTCTGAGAGGCGAAGGCAGGGTGGTTGTCCTTTAACTCCATGGGAGACCTCCCTTCTCCTCAAAGGATTGGGATTTCCATCAAGCACTCGCATATATTTGGTGGCTGGTGAAGCCTTTGGACATGGTAGCATGAAGCTTCTTAAAGATGATTTTCCACACATATACACCCATTCATCCTTATCCACAGAAGAGGATCTTGAACCTTTCAGAAACCACCAGAACATGCTTGCTGGGTTGGACTATGTTGTTGCTCTTCAGAGTGATGTTTTTATTTACACGTATGATGGAAATATGGCAAAGGCTGTGCAGGGTCACAGGCGTTTTAAAAACTTCAAGAAAACTATCAATCCAGATAGGTATCTCTTTCTACACCCGTTAACAGTATTTTGAATATTTTGTAATTTTGGCACAAAATGTGTGGTGTCTCCATTAGAGTCTAATTACCCTTCTTCATATATTTGTATGCTTATTAGTTTATGGTTATGTGTATGTTGCTAACTCCAGAAAATGCTAATTTGGCTTTGTGCTTATTTTTCTTCCTGATTTTATGAACTTGTATTAAGACTGGAAACCAAAATTTGATGGTGGGAAAAAGCCTTGATACTTTTTATATATAGAGCTGTTACATCCCAGTTTGATGGTGGCTCTTGTTGATCTTCTCTTCATCCTATTGAATTGGTTTTATTTCTTTGAATTGATGTTTGAAAGGAGAAAGAAGAGGAGACCAGTTTCCGTAGGGGAAACGAAGACAAGTTGAAATTGGCTTCCAATTTCAACTGGAAGGATCAAGAAAATATTTAATTTCAATTAAATTAAATATTAAATAACATAATTGATGTAGGATGAATCAAAAGTAGGGCCACTATATATTTAGGGTATGCTCTTTATGGATGTGCCTAGAGCTTATTTAAAATTTTAAAACAAAAGATGTATGAATGAATGCTAAAAAGGAGAAAATTGAGAAATCATTATTTAGCCTATTTCAAAATAATTGGTATTAGGCTTTAAATAAAAAAAATGGCGTATATGAATTGTGTAGTTTTGCAAAAAATTGTGGCAATTTAAAACCTTAAACATTAGAGATATTAATGTCTGAATGAATTTTCAAATGTAGTATTATTTTCAATACTTTAAGCCTGAGCAAAAATCAACACAAAAGATACATTTATAGATATCACTATTTATAGTTATCACCATTAAGCTCTTTTTATAGATATCCAAAGCTATAAAATGGTGTTCATGGCGTATATGAATTGTGTATTATTTAAAATTTTAAAGCAAAAGATGTATGAATGCTAAAAAGGAGAAAATTGAGAAATCACTATTTAGCCTATTTCAAAATAATTGGTATTGGGCTTTAAATAAAAAAAATGGCGTATATGAATTGTGTAGTCATTTGCAAAAAATTGGGGCAATTTAAAACCTTAAACATTAGAGATATTAATGTCTGAATGAATTGTCAAATGTAGTATTATTTTCAATATTTTAAGCCTTAGCAAATATCAACACAAAAGATACATAGGGAAAAAAGAATAAATAAAATATATTACATAAGACATTTAGATCTTATGTTGAAATAAGAGGAAATTTTTTTCCAAAGGTTGTCACTTTCACTTCGCATTTGTGAACACTATTTATGAGCGTTTTTAAGAAATAATATGTTTAAATAAGCACTTTGAAGTGAAAACATTAAGCTCTATTTATAGATATCCAAAGCTATAAAATGGGAACTATGTTGAGCATGGGGAAGAAAATTTGGTGGTTGTAGTTGCTGATCCATGTACTTGTAATATGATGGTTAAAGTTAATGATTCATAGGACATTTCTAATGATTGTCGTTGGTGACCATGAATTGTAATTTGATGGTTGTAGGTAATTCATGGGATATAATTTGATGGTTGATAATGATGATTTGCGAGATGTCATTTGATGATTGAAGTTGATAATTTGTGCCATGTAATCTTGTGTTTGAAATTTTGATATTTATGGGAAAGAACTATCACCCTTTAATATCCCAAAATATATAAACAAACTAAAAAAATAAGATTATTATAAAATTTAAAATATAAAATTCTCTTTGATATTTCTTAGCATCATTTAGAACAATGTTTGCATTGTGTGTAGATGCAATTGACATAATATATATAAAACTCTTAGAGACCGTGGCATTGGTAAGCTTATGTTTGATATTCATCTAACATGTCTAGACCATTTTTTCGGAGCTTCCTATAAAGTGTTACAAGAGTTATTAAGATTTAGTCTCTCTCTATTAAATCAAGTATTTTAAAATATGCCATCAATAGTGAATAATATCTCATCATGTATTGCCTTTGAACTTAGTTGTACCTGACTGACTGATCGAGGTTTAGATGTGGGTTCACAAGGGGCAGAAAAGAGAAGAATTAAACGACATTGAAATTTGGTTTATAGTTCAAAGATGAATTTGTTACGTTGAAAACTTGATGCACTCTATTAAATCCCAAGATTGTAAGTGCTATTTTTGTTACACTGGGTTGTTTTAAAAGTACATGCTATATTTGCCTTTAACTTCTTTAAGGTTTTATATGAAACCTTTTTTGAAGTTGTACGTAGCATCATTGTATTCTTAATATTGAATTTCTCGTGCCAATTTTTAAATTGAAGTAATATATTTGGTGTATGTTGGACTTAAGTTATTATTAATTTTCTTGTGCAAGTCATGCATGTGTTGTGTAAAATTTGCTCTAGTTCATTATACCTTGATTCAATAATTAACTTTATTAGGTTGGTGAATTTTTTTAGTTGACAACCTATGTTTTTTTCATAAAAACCACTGGTCTTTATTTCAAATGAACTCATGCTTGCAGACTTATTAGTGGATGAATTATATGCCCATTTAGTTATTGGTGACATCATATTCTATCTATAAGTATGACTTTTACCAGACAAGGCAATTGATCATTAAGGCTCCTGTTTATATTTTAGTTAGCACATCAATTTGTAGATGATTAACAGTGTAGAATTTCAAGACTTACTCCATTTTCTCTTATAGGAATTTCTAAAAATATTAGATAATATTGACATCCCTATCCAAGACTATATTCTTGAAAGTACATCAAATAATACTTTAGCTTATTAATGAAAACAAAACTGTATTGTATGCACATCAGTTTTTGTAGCGTAGAAATGAAATGAGCCATTTTAAAGAATCTATCAACTACTGTAATGATGAGTCATACCTTTTAATGGTGTGGTAGACTTATCATAAAATTTATATCAATATGAAAGTATGCTAATATTTTTCCATAGCTTAAATAAATCGGCAAAGGAGTGCATAACCATGCATTCTGTTTCTAACTACGACATATTTGATATTAGGCAACAATCCTAACAATAGTTGCCTTGTTCTAAACCAATATTTTTTATTCAAACTATCACTGCAGTTTTGTCTTTGACAAAATGGCCTATCATTCATAAACAGAAAAAGTATACAGGCGAAGATACATATATGTGTAACTGTTTTTCTTAAAAATATAACCATCTTTAAGTATAAAGTTTATATTAGGCTTAGGTGCACCACCATTTAAATCTCAATAAATCTTTCAATTTTTGTTGTTGTTGTTGTTATACTATGTTTTGAGGTGATCAAATTCATTAACTTCAACTATATAATGATGACTTGGATAAGTGCATCAACAGTCATAATACATTTGATAATCGGATACAATGCTTTAAGACAAATGTCTACTTTTAAAGAAAATTTACACACTTTGCATGCCAATGTCTTATTTTACTTGGTGAACCAAGATGTTACCAGGCCTATAATTTGAATATCATACAAATGCTTTTGGTGAAATTTGGTACTTCCAATATCTAAGAGACTGTTTCACTGCATAGAACTCCTAATTATATTTTGTGAACTTATTTGGCTTAATTTGGCTTTTTATCGAAGTATACTATAATATGTTTGTTTTGATTCAATACTCTTGTTTCTCAACCCAAAGCATCGCAAATAACCTTATAGCTTCATAAAACTCTTTATAAAAATTATATGATCTCAATTTAGATACTTCAGTCTATTTATCCTTAATTTATGAAAGGATTATCTATACCTTTCGTCCAACTAAAACTCTAACAAGCCTAGGCAATTTGTGGTTGGTACTATGACTATGTTAAAT
The DNA here is from genome assembly GCA_016760335.1 of Gastrodia elata. Lineage (NCBI taxonomy): Eukaryota > Viridiplantae > Streptophyta > Magnoliopsida > Asparagales > Orchidaceae > Gastrodia > Gastrodia elata. Next base: position 42,772,100 of record CM028677.1, read on the forward strand.
CATTGAATAAATCTTCTTTATAATATATTTAATTCATGAGAATTTTTATAATTGTGAACTAGGGCACCTCTGCATTTGATGTTAAACCATCTCGTCTAACAATAAACATTATGAAAATCTTCAATTTTGTTGTGGCTCAGTGGTTAGAACCATAGGATTTAAATTTTTGACAAGTCAAGAGTTTGCATATTTGACTCATTGAGGCTTACTTTTTCCAAAAAAAAAAATATTGAATAAGGTTGTCGACTGTACATCTTGTTTCTTAAATAAAGTTTTTCATTCTTAAAAATTTTAAATGCCTTTTTCTCATTTAACTTGGTGATATGGACTCTGTAAAATCTTTTTTGAAAATATTATACCCTTATCATCACATCTAAAGTGCCATTTAATCTCAAAATTAAGAACATTACAATTATCTAACTAATTGCATGATTGTCTGCTCACAAACATTTTTATGGCCTAGAAGGCGATGACACAAAGGTTTTATTTAATGATTTATTTCCCAAGTAGTTCATAAACTTGATGTTTTAACTTAGCATTTTCTGTAGGGTTCATTTTATAAGCATGACGATTGAGTAATAATGCTTCCATTTATAAATTTACTATATGCTGAGCATCCCTAACTGACGATAACTTATAGAGCAACTCATTAGAATTGTAACTCTAAGAATGCAATTCCAATACTTCATGTGTTCAGTTACAACTTGGTTTTTTGTTTTAAAGAAATGTATTCACTTAAGAGAGGATCTCAAAAGTACAGAGGGAAGTATTTCTTTTTTAGTACGATTTTCATTACCACCTAATTGATTGCAAGCTCTCTTATTAATCACATATTGTCTCTCCACTCATAAGCAAAAGGTTTTGGCTTTCCGACTAATTTAAGTTTGTTAAACTTAGCATGGTGTTTAATAATTTAACCTAGAACTTAAGCTATGATACCTATTTTGAATAGGATAAATCAGGGATATAATTCACTAAATGTTACAATAGGCTTTCTAATGATATGCTTGGTGCTTATGCAAAATTATAAAAGCACAGTTACAAAAAAATATTGAGAAAAATTATATAGAAAAGTTGTGAAAATCATGAGATATAAACTTAAAATAAAATTTCTATGAAATTAGAATAATTGGCAATGTAGTTGATTTAAAAAAAAGATTTTGGAGTACATAATTTGCTTGAGTCAGTTGCAAAAAAGTTGGGGTAATCTAAAGCCTTAAACATTTGGTACCAACACAATTGACAAGATCAGGATGAGGGTGGGCAAATGACAAGGTTAGGCAAGGTAATACAGTGCTGCTACAAGTTTTCCTCTCATCCGGCCATTGTCAAAAAAATCTTTGGGATTTCCATTGCAATTCCTACTCTCCATCTGTGCTTGTGTAATACCAAGAAGTTTTTCTATTGGGGAAACCTCAAGCAGTATTTGTTCTGAGCAGTTCCTCATAGAGGACTACAAAATTCCAGATGGACGAACACTAACTAGGTGGCCGTGTGTTGACTGAGAAGGATTGCAAGAGAGGTTGTTAGTATGCTTCTGCTTGTGGTAAAATTGCGCAGATGTTAGATATGTAATATTTAGATATTTTTAATTCAAATTTAGCCTAGATCTAAGCTAAGCTAAAACAATTTGCTGCTAAGTTTAAATTTATTCAAACCGTCTACACTTAAAACTATTTGGTTTAGATTTAAGCTAACAATTTGATTATAGTATTAAATAATTAATTTATGTTGTTTTATTATTCATTAGTTAATAAACATATCTATTGATTTTATTATTTAATATCAAATAAATAATTAATTAGAAATAATAACTCATTATAGTTAATATCTAGTTATTTAATTATAGTTAAATATGACTATTGTCAATAATAAGTAAATTAATGATAAATAATATAATTATGATTTATTACAATAATGCAATTAATTTTCTATGTAATTAATTATAGCTAATTAATCAAATACTGAAATATAATTATAGTTAATATATTGAATGAATTAATTAAATATACTTATAGTTAATTTAATACTACTTAAATCATGTAATTATAAACAATTAAGTTACAGTTAAGTATAATTTATGCAAGTAATTAATCAATATAATTATAATTAGTTAGAAGTAATATAAATTATTATTTAATTTTAATTGCTTATTATTAACATAGTAATTTAATTAATTATGTATAATTAATTTTTTTTAAATTCTAAAATTATTTAATTATTAAATTAGATTAATTAATACTTAAATTTAATATAATAATATATAATTAATACAAAACTTAATCAATTTAGTTAATTATAGTTAATATAAATCAAATTTTTGACTAATTAATTAAATTAATGCTATAATTAATTACTTGATTAAATTAATTAACTAAATATTATCATAACTAACATAACTAACACAATTAATGTATTTAAATAAAATATAATTATGTAAATATAATTAAAAATATCTTGTATAAATAGTTAATTAGTACAATAAATAATATTATATTATTTATTTAATGTTATATATTATCATAGCTATAATTTAGTAATTATGTTAATTTTTTAAGATAATTCATATAAGAGAAATACTACTTATACCCGCTGCGTGGCACTCAAAAAAACTCTTTCAAAGATTTGAACATCATTTCATTAGTATTTATTTATTTATATTAAAATAATATAATTATTATTTTTAAAGTTTGTATTGAAATGATACCCAAATCTCATTGGATGAATTTTTTTTGGTGCCACATCTGCGGGTCTAAATAGCATTTCTCTTCATATAACTAGTTAGCTAAGTTCATTTACTCTAGCTTATGATAAATTAACTTACGCTCAGAATAGTTTTGGATCTCGAGCTTAAGCTTAGAATAGTTATGATCGGATTTGGCGCTGTTGATATACTCCTGGCGTCTCCTGCTTTGTTTGAGGCATTGGGTTTATACCTTGATGAATTCATGCTGTTGCATGCTAGGCAATGCTTTTTCTGTGCCGGGATAGATCTTTGTTTCACTACCTTGTATCAGTTCTTCGACTTAGCTGTTTGTTTGGTTTCTGAATTGTCAATTTGTTCTTATCTGTATTTGCTGTAGTGTTTGGTTTGAGCCTGCCTTTCCGGGTTTTCCCATTTTGTTCTTTTGGCTAGATTAGGCTCCTGGGTTGTTAGTTTATTTGTTGGAGGTCAACCTATTCTGAGCTGCTTTTTATTATTTATGAATTTTTGTTATAAGAAACTGGGCTGTTATGTTTTTTTGCATCATAAAAAAAAAGAAAAAAGAAAAATGCTGAGACAATGTGAAAAAAGAAAATTATTTGTGGCTTAGGCTAAGTTAAACCAAATAGGAACCGAACAAGGGGTTGTTAAGAGTTTTGATTGTTATGTTCGTAAAAACTTCATGCTTCTATTAAAAAGTTTAACATGCATCTTACAGCCTGTTCTCATTTTCTTATTTAAACATTCAGAACACAATGAAACTTAGAATTGCTTTAATTAGCTTAAAAATGTTATTGTTATTATATCTTTGGAATTTCTCAGTAAAATGTATAGAGAGAGTAGCGAATAATTAGCTTAGAAAGAGAGGGATAAAGCTTTGCTTAGAAAAGGGACCGATAATAGCTTCATGGTTGTTTGTGATTACATGCCACTTACTGTATCCGGATGTGGTTCTCCGAAATTAACTCTGCACACTAATCATAGTCTTCACATTCTTAATGCTCGGTTGTTCCTCTGTCTTGTCTGGAACATGGCGAAGCACGAGGCACACCTCCTTTCCCCATGAAATGGTGGCGCTTTTGATGAATTAAATACTAGATTAGCAAGCTGTTCACATAGTTCTCTGGGCTTAACAGTTGCTTTTCTTGCAGGGTAAACTTTGTGAAACTTGTTGATGATTTTGACGAAGGTAAGATCTCGTGGAAACAGTTCAGATCGACGGTGAAAAAACTGCACAGAGATCGAGTTGGGGCTCCGTACTACAGGGAGCTCGGCGAAGCCCCCAAGCTGGAAGAATCTTTCTATGCAAATTCACTTCCCGGATGCATTTGCCAAAAAGCCTGAGAGGAAATTAAAGAACCATTGTCTCAAATATTTTACTGCCACTACTACTAAACATAGTTAAATGCCTTTCCAGTGTATTTTTTCATCATAAGTTCATCGCTCATGCTTGAAAGAAAAAACCAGCAATATTTTCAGCAGCCCAGTGCTCAAAATCTATAAGATTGGAGGATTTGCAATTGCGAAATGAAGGAGAAGCTTTGATGAGCATGCGATGTAGAAATCGAACGGCTGCGGATAGCACTAAAATGTAAAGTTTATTTATTGTTATTATTATTTTTTATAGAGACTTTTCTCTTAGCTTTTGTGTGTACAATTGAGAGTCTATCAACTGGATGCTTGTGGGGTATATGAATGTATGATCATTCTTTTTAGTGTGTGAAATAGCTCAATTTACTTTCTTTAATAACACGATAGTAAGTTATATTGGTAGTTGTATGTGAACTTTTTTTTGTTATTTTAAACAAATTATATTATCTGTATAAGCCACATCTAGTATTGTGAATTCCTTGGCAGTATGACAGCTTCATCTTCAAACATCATACATTCCAACATCTTTTGTAACGATGACTGCAGCTGCTCAGATTGGGCCTTTGAAATAGCTATGAAGGGTAGTTGATGCTTGGGAATCGGCAGCTGTAGTTATTGGCCTTGAAACAAATCACTAAACTATTCACTAAATATGTAATCAACGGCAGTTCTAATTTATAATTCCTAAAATTGGTATCAGCAGCATATTCACTTAATTATTGAAAATTCTTCCTAAAGTCTTTAGCAACAAGCATTGGGACTGACTATCTTTGACAGAAAGGCTCCTTGTTCGTTCATTGGCTTAGGGCAAAATGGTTAGAAGCGGAGATGCATGGGCTTGGAGTTTTCAAAGGATGGCAACCTTATGGACAATGGGGAGGACATAGGGGCTTGGGGTTATATTGGATGACGGCGGTGCTATGCTTGGCATTGATGTTGGGTGCGATGGAGTTGTGAGCAAGGGCTTTTTGGTGGGTTTGTGGAGCTTTGAGTGCAACCCAAGATGGTGAGCCAAAGTGGTGTGCACTTGGGCACTGTTAGTTGAAGTGAGCGGGAATTGGAGTTTGTAGTGGAACTTTGAGCACATTCGAGTGGTCTTGGAGTGGGTCATGGTGCAATTGCACAACATAGACTGGCTTTGGGTTATTAACATATCAACTAGAAGTGGGTTGGATGTGGAAACAAGCTGAGACGGGCTAAAGAATATTAAAATTCTTGAATTAGGTGCTTAGGCACTGGTTGGGTGCCGAGTGAGCGCTGGACAGGCTCTCAGTTGCTAGTTGAGTGTTAGGGCTAGTCAGAGGAAGGATGTTGGATCGAGGCCTGGGCACACCCGAGCGTCAGTAGATCAAGCAAGACAACAAAGCCAAACATAACCATGAGCACTTGGCCCTCCTAGGCGCAACAACTAAAAGCGTTAACTAGAGGCATGAAGGCTTGGGTGCGCCCAAGCGTCGTGCCTTTTGCTAAGCAAGCCAAGGAGCTAGTGCTTAGGCGCACCCAAGTATCAGCCATAGTATTATTGTGAGCACAGTCACTGTAGTACCTCGTTGATTAATGAACTAATCTCACACCAAGTGTTAAGTCGCATAACTTTATTGAGTTATTAAGAAAAATAACAAATAATTAAATATTACATTCCAAAGCCATACAAAAATAAAAGTAAAGAATATTTCATTTAAATTAATTATGATTTAACATTTTCAATGTCAATACAAGTCAAATAAAATAAAGTAAAAATTGCTATAATGAAATTCTCCAAACGATATTATTAGGGCAGGTCCCTCCAAATTAGCTCCTATCTTTCATTTAACCTAACATATAAAAGGTGCTCGGATTTGAGTCCCAATTAGATTGCTTCAAGTACTTCCTATATCATTGTTTACATCTTTCAAATTATACGATATGTGAGAAAAAGTAAACACAAAAAAATTGTAGAAAAATAGCAAGTAATTATTTTTGCAATTTAAAATTGCATAATTTTTTCTTATTCAAAACAAATTATAAGCGACATATCATACTGTCATAAATATTTCACATGCCAAAGCATATACAAATATAAATATCTTATTTTTGTAAGTATAATTACTCTTTTCTATTATGTTTGGCAAATTCAAGAGCTTAAAAAATGAGAGCACATCAAAATTTGGGTTAAACACACACAAACATATATATCATATCGTTATACATGCCCTCTCATAGGCTAGATATAACTTCTTTATCTCCTTAGAAATCAGACTAGCCCTGTTATAAGCATATGCCTATACAGACCAAAAATATTCACATTTTCAATCTTTAAGCATTAATATCTTAGTTTTTCAAAAAATGGAAGAAGAAGACTTGGAAACTTTGGAGGAAGAGCTACTTTCTTCTTCTTCTTCAGCCCAAGACTTAGCAATAGAGTGAAAGGTAAGAGTTTTAGAGTGACAGCAAGGTTGGAGGGGAGGGAACTAAGCTCTATTTATAGGCAAAAAAAGAAGAAGGGGGAGACCATCAAGAGCTAGGGGAGAGGAAGTGAGGGGGAGGCATGGGAGGAAGGAATGGCTCTCAGCCATTCCTCTTGCGTGCAGACAGGGAGGGGGCGCCGAATGAGAGGAGGTTGCCTAATAGGAAAATAGGAATAGAAAAATAGGAAAAGAAATAGAAATAAATAATTATTTATTTCTTTAATTATTTGAAAATTCAGATTTTAGAATCGCGCTCCGAAAAATCTCAAAAATTCACCTCAAGCTAATTTGGGAGTGAGGAATTCAACGGCGAAGTCGGATTTTGATTCCGACGATTATTTAATTATCATATTTTTCTGGGTTATTTAATTATATTAAAATATTAGCGAAAATTTGACGACTTCCAAACGCCTCCAAAACATCACCCCTAGCTTGGGGGGTGACGATCGCAACGGTGAAGTCGGATTTCGATTTCGATGTCAAAATAAATACATCAATTTTCTAATTAATTAAATATTAAAATATTCTAAAATATTTGATTTAGCTCCAAATCGCACCAAATTTTTTGGTATTAATTTTAATGGCTGGATAATATATATTAAGATATGGTTAAGCTAAAATCAAGCTGTGTAACAACCTTGGGTTGTTACAGGGGGGAAGAAGGAATTTTAAAGAAAAATATAATATAGTTATTTAAAATTAAATTTTTTGCATTTTTTCACCGTTTGACGTCCAAAAATAACGAAACTTGGCATAGAGATATGTTATGAAATAACGAACATTCTCGCGCTAAAATTTTTTTGATTCAAACAAATGTTTAATTTTTAATTAATTTTTGAATTTTGAAACTTCAAAAATTAATTGAGGCCGAACCGGCGCTCAAAAATAGATTAAATTTTTTGAGCAGCCTTTAAATAATATTTTTAACATAATGATACAAAAATCAATTAATTTGGACCTATATTTAATTTTCTCATTTTATTGAATTTAAATAATTCAGAAAAATAAAACTAGAGTTTTCGTTATCTGAATTTTCCTAAGCTATAACACTTAAATCCAAAAATTATTTCTTTCCAAAGGAAATTTTATTTGTCCTAATTTGAAATTCTTCGGGGTCTTGATATCTGAAGCAGGTTTTGACCTAATTTGAAAAGTAATGATATTGGGTCGTTACATACGCTACGACACCCTGGCTCGAACTGTGGAGCGCCAGAGCGTGCCACGATGCCCGCACGGCATGCCATGATGTGGCACGACGCCTGGCCATCGGTAGAAAATTTTGCAAGGCACACTGGGGTACGCTGCAATACCTGAACTTCCCCCGACTTGTCTTAAAACATCTCAGTACCTCCCGGAAGCCCATTAGAGCTCTATTGGCACATCCACGATGATCTAAATAGTCTACACATCCAAAATCTTTTACACTGTCGAATAGTCTGTGCGATGAGAACTTAGTGCTTTCCCATAACCATAATTCCAATCTTTCATGTCTCGCACCCCAGACGGTGAAGCACAGTGTCGAGCGGGTCAGCCTGTGACCCACGTCGCACTGTGCGAGAATATTCAGTGAATATTCTCGAAATATTTGCCGAATATTCTAGGCTTGTCGAGCCTATGAACCCGATCGACCCGCACCGAGGAAACTGCCGTTAAGAGAGAATATTCCTCAAAATATTCTAAATTAATTAATTTTGAATCTTAAGAAAATTAATGCAGAAAATTGTTTAATTAGCTTCTTAAATACACTTCCAAATATACTGAAATTATATATCAAAATAATCGCAAAAATGAGCAGCATAATTTATGACATTAAATTTTAGGTTAGACAATTATTTTTGCTAATGGACTTCCTAATAACTATTAGGATGATTAGTGTGTAATCAAGCCTATAGTGCTTCAAATTGACCCTACTACCTCTCATTTTAATCCTTATGATATAAGGAGTGCATATTCACTTATTTCATTCCATTTGTACATCAATTGGAAAAATTAACTCATAGGACTCAAATATATTATTATATTAATCATAAAATTATGATTTTTTCATAATTAACCTCCTTAAACTTTAAGAAAACTCATATTGATCTTGTTCATAGCACAACTAAATTGTGAAGAAGATTATTGGTAGAAAAATACTTAGATCAACCTAATAACTATTTAACCCTAGCCTATTGAAGCTTGAATCTAAAAATCTAAGAGAGAGAAAGTGATATTAAGTATATGATTATGTTTGTAATGCCATTTGAATTATAATAGATATAGAGCAACAAATAGGAGTTAAGACTACTAGTGCCCCACATCTATGTCTCATAAGTTAAATATCTAGTTTATAAATCTTAAGGGATTAGATGAACCTAAAATAGAGTTTCCTTCTTCCTTAGATCAATAGTGAAGAATTTAGCATTAGGGAGTTAGAATAAATAAACATTAGTGAGTGTGATTCATTATTTAGACCCTAATTAAATCAATCCATTAGTAAAAAGAAATTATAGTTGTGAAGGAAAAGAACCCAAACAACTTAGCCCTAGATCCCTTAGTAAGCAAGTTAAAGCAAATAGATGAGCTTGAAACTTATAAACACTTCTTAAATATAAATGGAACTAGAACCTTTAGCAACATAATTATGGTAGATTATACATCCTAAAATGAGAATAGTAGCTAGTGAAAAACTTCGAAGATGGTAGCATCTAGATTTAGGATAAGATTCATAAATTGAATTTCTTAATTACATTTCATTATATTTCCCATTAAAATAATCCTACTAGAAAATAACATTTTCAAAATCATATATATATCTTATTCAATTTATTTAGACATTAGTTAATGTCTAAGCCAATTGGGGGCTTAATTAATACCAATTATTAAGGTAGATAATTTAAAGTTGATAACAACAGATATCACATATATTATAATTAACCTTCTTAATCTTTGAATGTTGCATCACATTGAGACTAAATCCATTAACATTTATTAAGATATTTTACATAAATAAAATATTAAAAATATTATACATAGGGGTTTCATATGATAGATTAGTTTGTACATATATGTTTGATCTAGGGCGGGCTATGGAGATATCAGAAGACCACACATATCCTAGAGGGGGAGTGTATGTGTTTTTAGAGACATCACTGTATACGGTTGAGCAGATGTGCCCAACTCTTCGCTTGTTCTTTAATTTGCCCACATAACAAATCTTTAAATAGGATAAATAATTTAATAATTCATAAAACATAATCTTATTGATTGTGTATGACCTTATACAGTCTATGACTATTCTTTTTAGTGTACTCAGTACTTGGTACAAAGACTACTTTATTTATTTTAGTACTTTACTTTTCAACTTACTTATAGCTTTTCCTGTAGTGTATGTTTTACTCATTTATACAATTATATATTTCTTACAATGCTTTACTTTTAGTCAGCATATATCCTGTTAAACATGTACATTTTTCAGTCCTTTCCATGTGTGCACTAGTATACATAGCTATTTGCATCTGCTTCCTTTATAAAACTTATTTTAAGCAGGCTTTAGACACTAAAAAGAATAATCATAGTGTACATATACTTAATCTTCTTACTTGATATTTTCTAGTCTTTTCATTACATTTAGTATATCACCATTATACTGTATTGAAGCAAAATTGTAAATTACAAATGAGATATCCTTTAACTAAATTAGAATAGTAACCTTAAAATGTACATAGACTTTATTAGTCTAACAACTCTTTTTGTTTTTATTGGTTGTGACATACCATATTATATACCAAACATAATAGACCAAGAGCTTGATGGTGATCTAGATTGCATGTTGGAGGTTGGACTTGAGGAGCATCCATGAAGACCTTACTTGTTATTTCTGCTTTTATTAATCTATTTAAATAGTTTGTATAATTATTATAACTCTAGATGTTATTACTTTCTTTTCTATGATGGACATTTTTTTTTTTACTTTAGATGGTTTGGATGAGAAATATGTTTGTATTTATTGAACTTTTATTTCATTTAATTTTTTAATCTCATAAGATTCTTGGTCATGTAGTGCTTAATAGTGAGTAATTTTCTACTAACTCAGTATTAAGTACTACATTAACCTGAAGTGTTGGATTAGAATATACCTAATATAACACTAGGGCATTACAGTTAGTGTTCAATTGAAATGTGCCCATGTGTGTGGTCTCATGCACCCAAATATGACCCGATAAGATTAGGATAGATTCATATTAAATACTTTATTTTGGTTTATACCAATATTAGTGTTCCCATACACTCCATTATGCTCACTCAGATTTATCAAGATTCTTAAAATTACCCTCTCACTAAGAAAATTTCAAAAAATCTAAACTTCATAGTTGTGTTATTTGAATTTAGTGGGTGTTTAAGAGCTTAGATCAGCCCATTAGTTGGTTGTGTAAAGTTTTTGTTGTGTGAGGAAGTCATCATTTTGTTCATTGTGTCAATTTGCATGAGGTACATTTATGTCAAAATTTCATTTATATTATTCAATTATGCTTATTAATGTGTGCATTGTGATGTCTAGCTCTTTGAAGTATGATTAATACTATTATCATTGCTTGAAATTTGAACTAGGGTAGCTTTATTATTCTATTTCATAGTAGTACTTGATTTTGTTTACAACATGTTGATGTGACTTCATAACATAAAAAATACATATTGATTGTAATGTTATAATATTATACTAGGCTAGTAGCTTGCAGCAAACATGTATACTCTCTAAACTAATGAATCTTGTTGTTATTTATACAAATGGAGTCATCAATACTAGAGTGATAAGAAGGGTGATATGGTCTTAGGAACGGACACTGAACTAAGTGTGTAGAACTCACTATATTAATATTTTTGTGAGACCACTAATGTATGATGGTAAACTTCCTCTTTGTTAATAATGATGGTAATCAATTCTTTGGGATGTGTTAGATAAAAAAATATCATGCATATTTGCTTATGATATAATTTCCAAGTAAGGTGATAGGGTTCTGTGTAAATTCTTTGTGATGAATAGATTAAATAAGAAATGAAATGGAAAAAGTTTTAGTTATAAATTTGAGTATTGCCACTTGTATAAGAGGCTTTTGAGATACATATTTGCTAATTGTATGGTATTGACTTGTGAAACTGACATAATAACACTACTTTAAGTATGTTGCTTATCTCCATCATTGTATTAAATTTTGTTGCCAAGCACTAATTATTAATGTTGATTTGGTGATAATTAGTTTTATAGTTTTGTTTAGTCAAATTTCTTACAATCATTTAATTAGTATGTTTTCTTGAAAACAAATTTTTAGCAATTTAATCCTTAATGCTTGCTTACCTTGATGACAACAATAGGCATATATGTAAGGTGTGGTTGTTTTAATTTTATGTACTCATCTTAATTTAAGTTTCTTACATGATGTTAACTGGTGAGCCTATAAATTTTTAAAGTTAGTTTTGCTTGTTCTTATTTTTGACTTCCTTGGGAGTTATAATTTATTTTGTTTGTATATTAACGTTATATTTGAAGATGTGTTGGATTATAAATATTGAGATACATTATGCTGTTGATGGATAATCGAATGAGTTTGTGTTGTTGTGTTTTCATTATTATTTTGATGAATTATTTAGTGTGAATTACTTATATTATTCCTCCCTCATTTTCTTTGACCTTAATCCCTAGACCATCATAGTCTTCTATCTGAGCTAGGTTGAGGCATTTGTAGGTAGAATTATGATTTGGCAAGTTGGGTAGATTCTTTTAGGTTGGGGAGTGTCATAGGAGTGCTAGTTTATTATTATTATTATTTTGGTTTTGAGTGTAACTTTTGTGTTTCTTTGTTGGATCATTTTATTTTAATGGAATCCTTGGAGAATATTACTAAGTGTTGATTGAATAATTGCTAGAATAATAATTGAAAACTCACCATTTATTTATAATTATTCTTGATGCTTGCATAACAAGAGTTCTACTACTTTAGCTCTAGTTGTAGAGCTTACAGAGTACAAAATTCCACCAAGGATTTAGAAGTTTTTGTAGTGAGATAACTTTTTATCTAGTTATGAGCTAAAGCCTTATCTTGTTGAGATGTTTGAAGTGGGTGAGGTTTAATGGTTCTTTTTGGTTGTCTATGTTTATATGCTTTGTCATTTTAAGTGTGTTTCAACTTGTATAAGATAGAGTTTTAGGATGTTTGTTTGCATCTGGGTTCTTTATCATTGAATAATAATAAAGTGTCTTCTTGTTTTTTTTCCAAAAGCTCAAGTTTAAATTAAGATGAGAATTTTTTTTATTTTTAGAAAAATAAAATTTTTAAAAATGAATTGTAACACTAAAAGTCAACTACAAGAGAGGGTACATTATCAAAGTTTTGTTAGTAAAAAAAATTAATTATCCTATTTACAAAACTATCTATTTAGTTAGTGAGGCTACAACCAATCTTATGATACAATTTATGAACATAATGGCTCAGTTTACAGTCAGTCAACTATTGGTTATTACGAAAGTACTAATAAGGAATATAATTGATAGAGTCATAGAAATATCTATGAAAGTCCATCCTCAAATATTTGGCAGTGTAGCTTAACCTCAAAGGTTGATGAGTGGTTAAAAGTAGATTAAGGAATTAAAGTGCATAAGATGCTTAGAAGATTAGAAAGTGTGGCGACCGGGGACGGAAGTTCGAGAGTCTTTAAAGAATAATTCATCTTAAATGTAAACATATACATTTTTATAAACAAAAGAACATAAAATAATAAAAGTTCAAAGTCCAATTATACATCTAAAGATAGAGTCAAACTTATATGAAATTTATAGTTTAATATTTACAATAATAATTTAACAACTTTATTTTCTCACATCTCTTTCTCTTCTTTTCTTTTTCTCTTACTTTAGCAGATCATCAAAGCTTTTAATTATCAAAACTTGAAAAATATAGTTACCAGTCAGGTAGGAGTACGCAAATCATTGTTATAAGAGTATTCTAGCATCCTATAATAGGCATAAATCAAAATATGAAAATATCTGCATATATGAAAAGAAAGCAATTTCTCAAATTTAAGTATTACCCTGCAAGTTAGCTGTGAAATTTAATATAACTATAAAGCATGAAATAAGTAAATTTTATATCAAAAGCATTTGTAATAATAAGTCGAGCCCGTAGACTCCTGAGCCCAAATGGGTAAACCGATAGGCATAACCTGTAGGAAGCTTATCTCGCTACCCGTCGATAGCTTACTCAAAATAGGAATTAATGGTGTCTTTCCTCTGAATTTGCCTGCTTCATACAAGAGGCTAAATCCCTCCATATAACTCTCAGGGGCTGCCAGCAGGCCCAATCTGTACAGATTCTCAGTGTTGCGTTCCACCCTCCAAAGAAAAACACCACAAAATATATATACCATGTTTCATTCTTTTTGTTACATGCTATTTGATATCATTCTTTTGCCGATTAAAAAGCGGTAAGCAGTGTAAATAATACTCAAATGGAAAATGACTTAAAAATAAGAATACTTAAATGAAACTTATAAGTAAATTTGCGTACCTGATTATAATTTATAACCAGTTCAATTCCTTCGATCTGCCAAAAATAATTAAATTTATTAATTTAATGTTTTTATCATGATTTGTAATATTAGGTTTATAAAATGATTATTTTGATTATTTGAATTATTTTTATTAAGTTACATAATTATTTATGCCTTATAAGGTCAAATTAGGAATTTGACCTTATAAGGGCATTTTATTCTTAATGAAATTTAAAATTTTTGTCAATTTATTGTAGATTATGTCCTAAGATTTCTATAGAATCCAAAATTATCAAATTATGATATGAATTGGCTAAGTTATAGCCAATATAATTCTTAGGGTTAATAACTAGGGTTTAATATGATTAGTGAGTGATTAGTAAATTTAGTCATAAAATTATTAAAATAATTATACAATTAGGTTCTAATTTACTTTATGAGTCATCTAAAACTAAAATTACTTAATTTGGATTATTAGATTTGTTAATATTCACTAATCAAGATTTAGAGTAATTAGGGTTAATTAAGAGATATAATCATTAGATCCTGAATATTTTTGCAGTTTACTGTAAATTAGGATTTTTTGATCTAAATGGATCTTTGGATTACTTAATTTGGGGTTAAATTGACTTACTTATGGCTACTTGAAAGTTTTTAGGGTTAAAGGCTTAATTAGGGTTAGGTCCTAATTGTGAATAGTCTAAATTTAATCCAAACAACAAAATTAATACTTCTAAAACATTTTTTAGGATTTTCTAAGTATTTTGAGACCCATATTTGATATGTTTTAGATTAGTGGTTTATAAGTTATGATTTTTTGAATATTTGAATAATTTGTCACATCAAATGAATCCTAAATGTCAATGTCTCAAATATAGCTCTAAATAGGAATTTAATAATTTTAATAAATTCCTCAAAATTTTCTGATTAATTTAGTATATTTATTTGTGTTATTTGGATTTATATTTTGCAAGATATGGGTTTCTAAAATTTAGAAATATTTAATTTAATTAATTTGATTTATTTATATATATATATATAATGTTACTGTTTTATTTTATATTGTTTATTAAAAATTCTGTTATTATTAAAGTATAGATTATTTTATGTTGATTGATTTGATATATATATATATATATATAGCTTTAATAAATTAATAAATATATATAAACGTATATATTTATATATATTTAGATTTTTATAATATTTTATCTGTATTATTTTTATTTCTTTTTCTGCAGGTGGGGTCCACCACTCGACAGCAACATGTTTCTAAAAGATCCACGTGGCGTTTTGTTATTTGATGAGGTCAGACGCAGCGGGCCCCAGCGATTGAGAGAACGCTGTCTAACAGCCCGACATGTGGCCTGCTTTAATTATGCCTCGGATGGAACCCAGCAGTCGCAGAAATTTAACACGTGGCGGCCCAAATATCGGGTCGGTCCCGGGTCGACCCGGCCCGGCCCTTCGACTCCTTCTTCTTCTTCCGAGACTTCACCGCGCAACGATGTCTTGGGCATCAAAATCACCGGCCATAACCTCGACGACAAGAGTTGGTTCATACCCCGATCGAAATGTCTTGAAGTAACCTTTCAATCGGTGTCTAGATCATGGCCAGAGGAGATCCACAGCTCCGGCAATAGCTAACCCTAGGGAGTTCTATCGGCGAGGGAATCATATAACGGAATCGACTGTATTCTTTTGTTAAAATTGCTTTGATCGGACCCGGTTGAATACGATCAAGTCCGATCAAAATTTAATAAATCCTATGAAATTGAAATTCGTATAAGAAACTTATCAATCAAACGGGTAGATAAAAAGATAAGATTACCTAAAGATGAACGGCTAGAGGCGATTGGGGTTCGGGGAAGCTAACTTCAGAGATCCGTATGGATTTACTTTGCTCACATATGAAGAAAATCGGTCCTTAAAGTTTAGTAGAGCTCTTAATGGAAGGTTTTAGCGGTGGAGATAGCTGTGAGGACACCACCTGCGTGCGAAGAGAGGAGGACGCGTGCGTAGGGTTGACATGCGTAGCTCTGCGGAAGAGATGGCTGAGGGCCGTCGGATCCTCGATTGGACGAATCAGAAGATCCGTCCCATCTAACAGCCAGCTTTAATAAATTAATGACGGCGTTTAGCTATTTGACAGCACCGTTAATATTATAATTAAATATATAATTAATTAATTTAATTTAATAGATTTGATTAAATAATTTTTATTTAATAAATATGTTCAAAAAATTTTCAAAATATCAACCTAGCTAATTGAGAGCTTCTGAACACAATGGTGTACTCAGATTTTTTATCCGACGAGTATTTAATTATTCGAATTTTCAGGTATTTAAATAATATTAAAATATTCGTCAAAAATTCAACGACTTCCAAATGCGTTCCAAACTTCACCCCTAGCTAATTTAGAGGTGGTGAACGCAATGGCAAAGTTAGATTTTCAATCTAAGATCAAAATTATTTAAATATTAATAAACAATTAGAAATAAGATTTTGGTATTTTACAAAAAGTCATATTTGTAGTATTTTCTTGCCTTAAATGTATGGAATTTATGAAAGTGTTTCTAAACACATTTATTTCATCTTTTACTAGACAAGTGATGAACAAGAGTTTCTGAGCCTAAAATAAGGTGTTAAGCAATTATAGAGTATAAAATAAAATTGAATGGACATGCCCATTTTGTACTAGGTATGATAATCACATTGGATAATAGTTGCTAATCAATTTTGGAGAAATTAAGTGCTTTTTTTCCCATAGAACTTAACTGTCTATAGAATCATTGAGTTTATGGACTTAGTTGAGAGTGACAAGTTATTAGAAAATGAATAGAAGCTTACAATAGCTTAAGGGGTTAAGAGAATGGTTGTGGATTAGATTTATCAGTTTTATAAAGGGCTATGCAATCTACCAATATGTAATGAGATTATTTATTGTTCAAAGAGGTGGAAACCAAGAGAAGGAGATAATGTCTTATTTCACCTATGGAAAGGTGCACCCAAAATAAACTATACTGGAGAAAGTAGATTGTGTTATTGATGTGGATGTCTGGGTCATATAGCTAAATAATGACTACTAAATTTGCATATGGAAATTAACCAAAACCACTTATACAGAGAAATAATCCAAGTGGGAGAAAGCCTTCTATGAATTAGAATGTATGAAAGCAAGTGAAGGCACCTCAGTATAAGACAAGAATGCTGACTTAGGTTAGGAATTTCAATTTTTCTTTCGTAGAAGCCATGTACTCATTATATGTGATTTTGGGTATGATTCTTATCTGGGAAACTTCTTGCATTGTTTATTTGATTCTAGTGTCGATCATTTATTTCTCTTAACTTCTTATGTTAAAATTTATCTGTGAAAGAAATTTTAATCCCTTAGTAGTTTATTTACCTTACAGGAATAGTTAAAAAGCGGCTACCCAATATGTTTCCATCCTAGAAATTAATAGTAAACTAATAAAAACAATTTTTATTGTACTACCAAGTATAACATTTGGTGTAGAGCTTGGAATGGTTTGTACGAGTAAATAGAATGTCATCGAATCATAGATTGCTCTAATAAGAGAGTTCAAATTGAGATAGAAAAGGTAAATATTTATTTTATAGATTGCCGATGTGGCGCCCACCACCCTTAATCCACCAAAGGATTAGGTTAAGGGTGGGGTGTCAC
This sequence comes from Gastrodia elata, assembly GCA_016760335.1. Classification (NCBI taxonomy): domain Eukaryota; kingdom Viridiplantae; phylum Streptophyta; class Magnoliopsida; order Asparagales; family Orchidaceae; genus Gastrodia; species Gastrodia elata. The sequence goes on from CM028677.1 coordinate 42,789,831, forward strand.
TCTGGCTAACCCCTCACTTATCATTGGATTAGGATAGTCTCCGCAATCCACCTAATTAGGGAAGGATTAACACAGAATCAAACTATCAGTCACTGTATAAGTAAATAAATAGAGTGCGGAAGCGATTTAAGGAAATGTAAACCATCCAAGCATCACAGTGTAAATAAGAATAATAGACTCAGAATATAAGCATAAAATCCAATATACAGTCAATGGTACCTGTATTATTACATAATTTAAAATGTTTAAATAAAAATAGAATGAAAACCACTCATTCTCACTCGAAGTATAAAGGGACTAAATGGTAGCTTCTTCTACGGGCTCCTCCTCGGGATAAGGCTCCACACCTAACTCCTACTCATCTAACTGAAAGGAGTCTGCCATTGTCGGTTTCACAATGTAGGGCCCCAGCCAAAAAAGAAAAATCTGGTTAGATAATTGTTTAAGTACATTTTAAGCTGAAAATTTTTATATGTGTTAAGTAATATCACCATTCTACAACATCTAAGCAATAATATGTGTAAGGGAGCAGCAAACAATACAAAAGAAATAAGGAAGCTATAAATTATCATTTATAACTTAAGCAAAGAAAAGGAAAGAGGCTGAGACATGCCTCGCATACAAACTAAACAAGGAAGGGCGTATAAATATACGTAACTAAACAAGGGCAGTAAGAAAAATTCAACATCCTAAACATGCTGGTGATCAACAAAAAATATGCCAATTAAAATAAATAAACAACTCAGCAGTGGTAAGTACATATAGCAACAAGATTCTAATATCCTAAATATATATATCAAGCAGTACAAGAAAATAGCTGACGGAATAAGAATACTGAAAAGTAAGTAACAACAACTGCATATAAAGTCACACGTGCATCGACTGCCATACAGAAAAGAGCTACTCAAGCCCATCGAATACCAAAGAAGCTTAGCACCATCACGGCTAAGTCATAAACTGTGTACCCCTAGAGATATAAGGAGGCTAGGCATATAAGCACACAAAGCAAGCGAAGGGTCTTAGCACCAGTACGGTTAAGGCCCAACTGTATGCCCCTAGCAACATACGGAGGCTAGTAAACTAAGCATACAAGGTAACCTTAACGCCAGTACGGCTAAGGCACCAACGGTGTACCCCTAGCGATATAAGGAGGCTAGTAAACTAGGCACACAACAAAACAGATCCTTCCCCTAACGACATAAGGAGGTTAGGCAATAAGGATATAACTGAGAGGCAGCTCATAAAATCATTATCTTTTCATAAATCACTTTAATATTTTCACAAAGGATCTAAAGAGTCTCCATATTTCCTAACATTTTATTCATGCATCAAATGTCTTATATGATATGCTCAAGGAAATATGGCACAAAAATCGAGGGATTCGTAAGCAACAAAGTATCAAATAGAAGTAATAGACTCTACTAAACATGGTGATATTATTTGTTTTCTACTTAATCATTCTAACTATTCCAAGTTACACAAGTTCAGGATCACTATTTTCCTACTATCGAGTGTAACTCAGAAATTCATCATTACAAGTTAAAAAAAGGATTGGAACTGATCAGGTTCCAATATAGTTCAATCAGATAGACGACTACGAGTTAAATCAATAAATCGTACGTCTTAGTTTTGTAAATTTAGACGTTCTAACTAAGATATGATCAAGATCTTCTATACCTATAGATTATGGATTAAACACTACGAGAATTAGGTTTAATCTCATAATCCAAAGGATAAGACCTAAGTTCTAGGTTTTATTCTATAAGTGATCTACTAGTTATGGCAAATCCTATTAAGTAATCAAATATAATAGGATGAATCTCCTATCTTAAATCTAAGGTTAAAAGACAAAATAATCAGAACAAGTTGTAAAATAAAAAAAGATCTAGAAACTAATAAATTAAGGTTTCACCCATAGGGTAACCTAATTTACCCAATGAATGAACTCTAACCTATGATCTAGTCCTAGTCTCAGGAAAGGTCCTTAAGGTGTAGTGCTTTTAAGGCTTAACAGAAATTATTGGAATCTAACTTAAGAGTTGATTTCACTCACTTAATTGATACTAAGAATATTATAACCTTTGTTTAAGAGTTTTGAAATGTAAACTAGAGGTTAAGAGTACATAGTCCAAACCTAGGGCAAAATGACTATTTTGCCCGTACCTTAAGGGTCAAAAAGTCAACTTTCGATTTACATGTCAAAATTGAATTATTTTAGTTCCAATTGGTTCTTTACTGTCTAACTTGAAGATAGACAGTAAGTACGCCTAAATCGGGCGAGAAACGGTCAAGTCATGGCTAAAATAAGGCTAGGGGTAATTTGGTCATTTATCTAAATTTCCAGGATTCAGATCCTAAATATTATTTTATTATAGTGATGACATTGAAATTCTAGGCTAGTTAGCATCTTGAATTTTCCAATTTGGAGTTGATCTGACTAAGTTATGGCTGTTTGAAGTCTAGGGGCATTTTGGTCATTTTTCACTAAAGTCAACTCTAAATTCTAGGGTTGACTTTTATCCTGATATCCGAATGGGAAAACTAATACTACCACGGTGATGGGGCCATTCTCCTGAGCATTTTAAGACCCATATTGAATATGTTTCGATAATCGGGTAAAAAGTTATGGGGTCTTAAAGAGGCTCTAAAATGCTACCTCGTTATAGTACCCTGAAACGAAATTTTACATTACGTCATTTGATTCTAAATTTTTTTTGAGTATTTTAAGACCCATATTGGCTATGTTTGGATCATCCTACAAAAAATTATTAAACTTTTAAGATTTACTATTCAAAAATACAATTTGAATTAATTTACTATTTATTTATTCAAATTGAATGATTTTACTGTTCATTCCTAAAGTTTTTATTTAATTAATCACTGTTTAATTATTAATTAATTAATTAATTAATTTTACTGTAGCAAAGTAATTAGTGCTAATTACTATTTAATTATTCTTAATTAATCTCTAATTATATTTAATTATTTAAATTTACTGTTCATTCATAAAATTTTTATTTAATTAATCATTGTTTAATTATTAATTAAATAATTAATTAATTTTACTGTAGCAAAGTAATTAGTGCTAATTACTGTTTAATTAGTCTTAATTATTTGTTAATATTAAATTAAATATAATTAATTAGGTTTTACTGTTTAAAAGTAATTAATTATCCTAATTACTGTTTAAGATTTAATTAACAGTTAATTAATCCTTAATTAATCTTTAATTATAATTATTTAATTAGAGTTACTGTTTAAAAGTAATTAATTATCCTAATTACTGTTTAGGATTAAATTAACATTTAATTAATATTAATTAATCCTCTAATTATTTTTAGTTAAATAAAGTTACTGTTCAAAAGTAATTAACACTAATCCTGGGTTAATTAATACTAACTGTAATTAATTAGGGATAACAGTAATTAATTAATATTAACAGTAATTTAATTAATTTCTAATTAACTTACAGTGGGCCCTACTGACACGTGGCACTTTCAGAGGCTGCCACGTGGTACTATGGGCCCCACAGGTTGCTGACTCAACTCGGCTGACCGGACAGTGGGCCCACCTGACACGTGGCACTGCCAGAGGCTGCCACGTGGCACTGTGGGTCCCATGGGCTGTTGACTCAGCTCGGGTGACCGGGCAGTGGGTCCCACCTGACACGTGGCACTGCCAGAGGCTGCCACGTGGCGCTGTGGCCCCACCTGGGCTGAGTCAGCTCGGGTGACCGGACATGTGGGCCCCACGTGACAGGTGGCGGGCCCGTAGGCTGCCACATGGCCGGGTGGGCCCCACCAGCGCTGACGCGGACCCGACCCGGATGGGTCGGGCTCGGGTCGACCCGGCCCGGCCCGAAGGCGCGACGCTTCGCCTTCCGTGGGGGTTCGGCGGACCGAACCCAGTCCGCTTCGGGGAGCTGGTGCGCCCGATCGGGTTGGTTTAAGCCCGATCGGAACGGTGGATGTGAAGATGACATCCTAATCTACATATCCTACAATTTTTGTAATGATCGAACGATAAACGAGGGAGATCGGGGTACCTGAAATTCAGATCGGCGAAGGTTTCGGCGAAAAAATAGGGCTGACTTCCGGGCTTGATTTCGGCTCGATCCGGGCTCCGATCGGTGAAAACTCGGAGCCTAGGGGTAGGCCGAGGTCTTATAGACCGGACGGCGACCTCGCCGAGGTCTGGATGTGGCCGGATTGGCCAAAAAATACTACGGGCCGCCGCATGTCACGCGGGCTGAGAGGGCGAGGAAGACGCCTCCGGACCGTCGGATCTGTGCTATCGCGGACGGTCCGAATCGCTCCAGACCGCGTGATGCGGATCGCGGCTGAGGGCCGTCGGATCCGCGCGCGATTGGACGGTCCGGATCGCTCCAGACCGCGTGACGCGGATCGCGGCCGAGAGCCGTCGGATCCGCGCGCGATCAGACGGTCCGGATCGCTCCAGACCGCGTGACGCGGATCGCGGCCGAGAGCCGTCGGATCCGCGCGCGATCGGACGGTCCGGAGGGATCCGTCCGATCTGACGGCTCCGTTAACTGGAGTTAACGGCGTCGTACGCCGCCGTTAATTAATTAATTAATTTTTTTTTTAAAACATTTTCAAAAAAAAAAATTTTTAAACATGTTTTTCTTAGCTAATTTGGGGTCAAGGAATTCAATGACGCAGTCGGATTTTTGATCCGACGAGTATTTTGATACCTCGATTTCCGTGATATTTTTAGTATTAAAATATTCGTCGAAATTTCGACGACTTTTGATTCACACGAAAACTTCACCCCAAGCTAATTTGGGGTCAAGAAATTCAATGACGTAGTCAGATTTTTGATCCGACGAGTATTTTGATACCTCGATTGCTGTGGTATTTTTATTATTAAAGATTTGCCAAAATTTGACAACTTCCGATTGATACGAAGACTTCACCCCAAGCTAATTTGGGGTCAAGGAACGCAATGGTGGTGTCCGTTTTCCGATCGGAGATCAATTTAAATATGTCAATTTCCGAGGTTCCTGAAATTCTCAAAATACAGATTTAATCCGCTTGACCTCTGGTTTGGACCGGATCTTGGTAGTTGACTCTAAATGACCTAATTAGCACTTAAGATTATGTTTAATACTTAGGGTTAGTCTTAATCAATCATGGTAACAACTTGGGTTGTTACAGACTCCCCCACTTAAGAACGATGTCGTCCTATACATCACTCAGGTGGAATTAAGCATGACTCGCATGGAAATTTAAAGGTTCAAAATACTAAGAAATAGAAGTACCTGGGTTTTCGAAGAGTTTGGGATGCTTGGACCGCATATCGGATTCCTTTTCCCAGGTGGCCTCGTTGCAGGAACGGTTCTTCCATTGAACCTTAATCATGTCGATTGCACGATTCCTGAGTTGCTTGCTGTCACGGGCTAGGATTCTAATCGGTTCCTCAGCAAATGATAAGTCTGGTTGGATTTGAATTTCTAGAAGCTGCACAAGATGAGATGGGTCCCGAAGACACTTTCTTAGGGACAATACATGAAAAATATTGTGCACTGCTACGAAATTCTCTGGCAAGTCTAATCGATAGGCAACTGACCCAATCTTCTGGAGGATTTTGAATGGTCCAACATATCTTGGACTAAGCTTACTAGCAACCCCGAAGCGATGGACTCCTTTCATGGGGCTGACCTTTAAGTAAACGAAGTCTCCTTCTTGAAACTCTAAGGGTCGATGACGGAGATTATGATATTTACTTTGTCTATCCTGGGCTGCCTTGATACGCTGTTGGATAAGTTTAACCTTTTTGTTCGTCTCCTCGACCAATTATGAGCCGAACAACTGAACGTCTCCGGTCTCGGACCAAGACATGGGTGTTGAGCACTTCCTGCCGTAAAGTGCCTCGTATGGAGCCATCTTGATACTGGCCTGAAAGCTATTGTTGTATGCAAATTCCACCAAGGGAAGGTGGTCTTCCCAGGATCCAGCAAAATCTAATATACAGAGGCGGAGTAGGTCTTCCAGGATTACAGATTAAATACTCATTCATATCACAAGACTCTGCACTATGGGATAGGATTATCACTTAGTATGTGGTACCTCCTACTAAGCATAGGATAATTTAAGGCTCAAGGATCCTTGTGGTTCTATACGTAAGTGATATTCACCACTTAAGAGTTTAATCAAGGGTGAATAAGTCATTTACAAGATCTATCCTAAATTAAGAAAAATGTTGGGATACTACTAGAATCCAAAGGTTTACCATTAAAGACCAGAGCTTTTTGACTGTTTAATTTAATGGAGTAAAGGGTTAGAGATCTAAGAAAATGCTAAATTGGCATTTTTAGTTACAATTATGACTTGCCTAATTAATAGATTCTATCGTTTAGTTTAATCTAAAGAGTGATATGTTATTTACCTAGCTGGGTAAGTTGCTACTCGATAGAGAAATTGTTGCTATGAGTCATGAAAGCATGACTTAGATCTTAATGTTTGACTACCAAAGCTAAGAATAAGTAATTGTCCAATGTGACACCCTAGTATAGTACAAGTAAGATTTGAGGATGGCTAAGAATAAGGATTAATAATGGAGTGACTGTAAAACTTAAATGATGAAAATAATTAAGCGATCGAATAGGTGTGCCTGAAATAACAACATTGCCTTCGGCCATTCCTAAATGGGTGCAGGTTCCTGTAAGCCTATCGCTGCATCTTTGTCTTTGTGGAGGCCTAGCCAAAATGGGTCGAGGTGTGTTGGCCAGTTTCCTCTTTCGATTCAATGCTGTAGCCTGAGGGTGCTTGGAATAATCAATGCAAGCGCCGTCGATGGTTTTATTATGTATGCACTGTTGGACGTTATGACCATGTCAGCTACAAGTATAATAGCCTCTCATGCCATGGTAGCACCTTCCATTGGGATGGGGCTTTGTACAGCCGTTATATGGATCATTAAGTGGGGCTACTGATGATGAGAGCGAATTTTGATTGGCGAGTGTGATTATCGTTCTCTCCATTCCTTCAAATAGCTTGGCCTGAGTATTGACCAAGACCCTTATTGCCTCTAGCAGTGTGGTGGCCTCAGTTGAGGAGCTGCTAGGGACTGCATAAGAGGGAGATGATCTAGGATCCATAGATCAATCGGAGTTGTAGAAGCGACAAGGTATCAAATTCTAAGAAGAATTACATAAGATTGATTTGCACTTTATTAATCATAAAGTGGTTGGCGTAAGAGGTACAAAAGGTAGCTATCCACTAGAATGAGATGGATGAAGTTCTCTCCTTCATAATACAGTCTGTTGGGTTTCTATCTCGACTCGTAGGAAGGAAGGCATTAGTGAAATAGTAGTCATAGATGCTAGTAGTGATTTGATATAATGGATGGTCTTTCAATCTAATCTTCTTATTTTAGATAATTACCTACTAAGGTTCTAGTAGTTTGACCAAAATATCAATTGTGGCCTTAAGTTATATTATTATCTTTAATGAGACAAAATTTAGAAATTATAAGGTAACCACCTAAGAGCGATTTAAGACTTATTTGATGGTTTAAAATCCTTTAGGGATTCGTATATCTTGTACAAAATTAAATCCTAACATCTTAAATTCTTGATCTTGTAACTCTTAAGAAAGTTTTAATTTTGAATTAGTTACATATTATACTTAGGTTTGATCCTATAAGATTTATTTAGTTCACTTAATTACTCATTTATCCTAAGTTCGTACTCATTTAAGCTGCCGTACTATGACTGCATTTTTAATTTCTATACTCTTATTATTCTGAGCTTTGATATTGTGGTGTCTTGGATGTGACTCTAATGTATTCTGATATAGTGACTGAACTGGCAGAAGAATCTTCCATTAGGTAGATAAGAATACAAATTTTTTATCTGACACCTTATGGAATTCTCTGATACCAACTGTGGCGCCCACCACCCTTAATCCGCCAAAGGATTAGGTTAAGGGTGGGGTGTCACTCTGGCTAACCCCTCACTTATCATTGGATTAGGATAGTCTCCACAATCCACCTGATTATGGAAGGATTAACACAGAATCAAATTATCATCACTGTATAAGTAATTAAATAGAGTGCGGAAGCGATTTAAGAAAATATAAACCATCCAAGCATCACGTGTAAATAAGAATAATAGACTCAGAATATAAGTATAAAATCCAATATACATTCAATGATACCTATATTATTACATAATTTAAAATGTTTAAATAAAAATAGAATGAAAACCACTCATTCTCACTCGAAGTATAAAGGGACTAAACGGCAGCTTCTTCTACGGGCTCCTCCTCGGGGTAAGGCTCCACACCTATCTCATGCTCGTCTAACTGAAAGGAGTCTGCCATTGTCGGTTTCACAATGTAGGGCCCCAGCCAAAAAAGAAAAATCTGGTTAGACAATTGTCTAAGTACATTTTAAGCTGAAAATTTTTATATGTGTAAGTAATATCACCATTCTACAACATCTAAGCAATAATATGTGTAAGGGAGCAGCAAGCAATACAAAAGAAATAAGGAAGCTATAAATTATCATTTATAACTTAAGCAAAGAAAAGGAAAGAGGCTGAGACATGCCTCGCATACAAACTAAATAAGGAAGGGCGTATAAATATACGTAACTAAACAAGTACAGTAAGAAAAATTCTACATCCTAAACATGCTAGTGATCAACAGAAAACATGCGAATTAAAATAAATAAACAACTCAGCAGTGATAAGTACATATAGCAGCAAGATTCTAACATCCTAAATATGTATATCAAGCAGTACAAGAAAATAGCTGACGGAATAAGAATACTGAAAAGTAAGTAACAACAACTGCATATAAAGTCACACGTGCATCGACTGCCATACAGAAAAGAGCTACTCAAGCCCATCGAATACCAAAGAAGCTTAGCACCATCACGGCTAAGTCATAAACTGTGTACCCCTAGCGACATAAGGAGGCTAGGCATATAAGCACACAAAGCAAGCGAAGGGTCTTAGCACCAGTACGGTTAAGGCTCAACTGTATGCCCCTAGCGACATACGGAGGCTAGTAAACTAAGCATACAAGGCAACCTTAACGCCAGTACGGCTAAGGCACCAACGGTGTACCCCTAGCGATATAAGGAGGCTAGTAAACTAGGCACACAACAAAACAGATCCTTCCCCTAACGACATAAGGAGGCTATGCAATAAGGATATAACTGAGAGGCAGCTCATAAAATCATTATCTTTTCATAAATCACTTTAATATTTTCACAAAGGATCTAAGGAGTCTCCATATTTCCTAACATTTTATTCATGCATCAAATATCTTATATGATATGCTCAAGGAAATATGGCACAAAAATCAAGGGATGCGTAAGCAACAAAGTATCAAATAGAAGCAAGAGACTCTACTAAATATGATGATATTATTTGTTTTCTACTTAATCATTCTAACTATTCCAAGTTACACAAGTTCAGGATCACCATTTTCTACTATCGAGTGTAACTCAGAAATTCGTCATTACAAGTTAAAAAAAGGATTGGAACTGATCAGGTTCCAATCTAGTTCAATCAGATAGATGACTACGAGTTAAATCAATAAATCGTACGTCTTAGTTTTGTAAATTTAGACGTTCTAACTAAGATCTGCTCAAGATCTTCTATACCTATAGATTATGGATTAAACACTACGAGAATTATGTTTAATCTCATAATCCAAAGGATAAGACCTAAGTTCTAGGTTTTATTCTATAAGTGATCTACTAGTTATGGCAAATCCTATTAAGTAATCAAACATAATAGGATGAATCTCCTATCTTAAATCTAAGGTTAAAAGACAAAATAATCAGAAAAAGTTGTAAAATAAAAGAAGGTCTAGAAACTAATAAACTAAGGTTTCACCCATAGGGTAACCCAATTTACCCAATGAATAAACTCTAACCTATGATCTAGTCCTAGTCTCAGGAAAGGTCCTTAAGGTGTAGTGCTTTTAAGACTTAACAGAAATTATTGGAATCTAACTTAAGAGTTGATTTCACTCACTTAATTGATACTAAGAAGATTATAACCTTGGTTTAAGAGTTTTGAAATGTAAACTAGTCTCAGGAGAGGGCGAGGAAGACGCCTCCGGACCATCGGATCTGTGCGATCGCGGACGGTCCGAATCGCTCCAGACCGCGTGACGCGGTTCGCGACCGAGGGCCGTGGGATCCGCTCGCGATCGGACGGTCCGGATTGCTCCAGACCGCGTGACGCGGATCGCGGCCGAGAGCCGTTGGATCCGCGCGCGATCGGACGGTCCGGATGGATCTGTCCGACTGACGGCGCCGTTAACTGGAGTTAACGGCGTCGTACGGCGCCGTTAATTAATTAATTAATTAAATATTTTTTTTTTGTTTTAAAACATTTTTAGAAAAAAAAAAATTTTGAACATGTTTTTCCTAACTAATTTGGGGTCAAGGAATTCAATGGCTCAGTCAAATTTTTGATCCGACGAGTATTTTGATACCTGGATTTCCGTGATATTTTTATTATTAAAATATTCGTCGAAATTTCGACGACTTCCGATTCACACGAAAACTTCACCCCAAGCTAATTTGGGGTCAAGGAATTCAATAACGCAGTCAGATTTTTGATCCGACGAGTATTTTGATACCTCGATTTCCGTAGTATTTTTATTATTAAAGTATTTGCCGATATTTGACAACTTCCGATTGATACGAAGACTTCACCCCAAGCTAATTTGGGGTCAAGGAACGTAATGGTGGTGTTCGTTTTCCGATCGGAGGTCAATTTAAATAGGTCAATTTCCGAGGTTCCTGAAATTCTCAAAATAAAGATTTAATCCGTTTGACCTCTGGTTTGGACCGGATCTTGGTAGTTGACTCCAAATGACCTAATTAGCACTTAAGATTATGTTTAAGACTTAGGGTTAGTCTTAATCAATCATGATAACAACTTGGGTTGTTACAGCCGACCATTATTGTCTTCTTTAATTTAACTCAATGATTTTATGTTTTTAAGGAAAAAAACTTAGAATTTTGTATTTCTATGATGGGAGTATGTGCACATAATAAGAAGTTGAAGATACCCATATAGTTTGTGAGTTTATAGAAATTTTTCTTGAACATCTTCTAGGTTTCCTACTATAACATAAAATTGAATTTAGTATTGACTTAATTCTTGGAACAGTTCCAATTTTAGGGATGCCATTTTGCATGACCCCTAAAAAACTCTAAGAGCTTAAAGAGCAACTAGAACGGCTATCCAATCACAATTTTATTCAGCCTAATGATGCATTGTGGAGGTGCAGATCTATTTGTTTTAAAAAAGATGGTTCAATATGCATGTGTATTGCTTATAGATAACTAAATAAATTGCAAAAAAGAATAATTAACTAAAGTGCCACAAGTTTTCATAGACCTAATGAACCATAACATGCAACCAATTTTTATATTCTTTTACACTGCATATTATCTTAGAACTATTCTAAGTACTATTATAGGTCATCAATTGTATGTTAAGTCTTCAATGTGTAAGTTTTGCTTAAATCTTGTTTTCTTTTTGGGCTATATTATTGAAAAAAATGAATTTTTGGTTGGCCCTTGCAAGGTTAGTGTTTTTTGAGATTGCCACACCCAACATCAATAACAGAGATCTTATATTTCTATCGCAGAATAAATTAACTTCACAGAAAAATGATGGAGAAAATGAATTTTTAATAGGTTCAATATACAAGAAATCTTGAATTGAGCTAAATGTCATAACAAATAAATCTAAAATTTAACAACATTTTATTATTTATTGAAAAGTATGAAAATTAGTTATAATCAACAAGAAAAAGCATATTTGTCCAAACTTTATTTTTTTTATGAAGTTTAATATTAAATATTACTATACTTACACACTAGTATACACCAAAATATATAAATAATGTATCAATTTAATGTGTAAATATATTATTGATTGAATACACTTTTTTATAGGACCTATATGTAAAAATTTTAAAAAAAAATTATATTAGTGTTGAATACTTTTTTGATATATACTAATATCATTTTTCTTTAGCATTTTAGATAATATAACAGATTATGCATTAATTGTAATAAATAATTTACATTAATAGGTGCAATGAAATGAAAAAAAAAAAAGAATAACTTTTTGAGATGGTGTCTGCTTATTACAGGTGGCAGAAAGCAGCAACAGCAGCTTGATATAAATTTCTCAAGCAGGCAGAGTTTAAAATTCCTAGTATTTTAATTGCTTGGGAAGTAAATTTCAGAGGCGGGAGAGGGGTGATTGGCCTCGAGGCATGAAGGGGTAGTCTGTGTACCCAACGACCGGATGGTGGGTGTAGAAGGTGGATCGAACGTAGCGGTTCAGGCCGCCGTTGAATCTGAAGCGGTCCGGTAGGCCCGGGTTGGAGATAAATAGGCGGCCGAAGGAGACCAAGTGAGCCGCGTCGCAGGCGACAGCCTCCTCGGCGAGCTCCCGAGTGAAGCCGCCGCTGGCCATGAAGGTCCCGTCGTACGCGTCCCGCCATGCCCGCATCAGACGGCTCTCCTCCTCCGGGCTTCCGAACCGGCCGGCCTCTGCCTGGCCGTAGGCCGTGTATCGAGGCTGGGTGACGTGCAGGTACGCCAGCTTCTCCCCGGCTGTGCGCTGAACCTCGTTGAGCCGCTCGGCGACGGCCAGGCCGAGGGACAGCGGGTTCGAGTCTTGGGCCTCCAGGTGGTCGATCGCCGGGGACACACGCACGCCCACCCGGCCCGGCCCCACCCCAGAACTCGCCGACCGGACCACCTCTTCCAGAAACCGGATGCGGTTCGACAGTGAACCGCCGTAAGCGTCCGACCGGTCGTTGATGCCGTCCTTCAGAAACTGGTCAATGATGTATCCGTGGGCCCCGTGAATTTCCACACCATCGAAACCTGCCCACCCACTCAACAAAAATTATTACTACACTTACACATTAATATACATCAAAATATATAAATGATACAATCAATTCAAAACAAAATCAGTATTTTCAGATTTTATTTTCTGTGCATCAATGATCCACTCAAAAAAGATAGAACTACAAATAACTAATTCCACCATCCATCAGCTTAACCAAAAGGAATGGCATCAAGTACAAGTACTCCATTTTTTAAATCAACAGCTGCTTAGAAAAAAAAAAAAGCAAGATAGGAATCAACAAACTTGTCGCTCAAAGAATTCACTATAATGTAGCTCGTGTCAGGCTGATATTGTATATTTAAATTATAATCTTTTGGGTTTCTCTTCCTCTTCCTTTATTAACACGGGCAAAATTCACATATTTCATTTTTACAGTAGACGAAGTTAATCTAATGATTTATGCTTAATATATTAGAACCATCTGTAAATTCACCACTCTTTGAGTATAGATGTCTTTCAATCTCTAGACTTTGTGAAACATCACAACTATCTCTTATAAAGTGGTAGGATTGGCCAACTTTGATTGATACTGGTTTTCTAAGAATCAATAGAAATGTTAGGATTACTCATAATAAGCCGAAATATATTCACAAACTTCAACCAAGACTTATCCTCAAAAGATTTAGCATGCAAAATAATGATCTATGTATGAAGAACAATCGTCAAAGACTCTCTTACTCTTTAATCATGAATAAATATGCCAAACATAAGAAAAAATAATATGTTTAAAAAGCTGTCTAAATACTTTATTCATCAAGTTCAAAAAGACCGTATTAAAAATTTTAAGTAGCCAGAACTGAACTTAAGATCAATTATGAAAAATACAGCATCAGTAGACAGCTAAAAGGAATATGATATTTGTTCTCATTTATAACTTTTTTATTTTACGCCTTAGATACAAATTTGTAGAACAACTATTTATCTTAACAAATAATTCAAAAACTCTTTAAGATAAATGCCTAAGTTCAATAAAGCCATGATCAACTAATCCTGAAGCTGCTTGAATGGTTCCTTGGGAGCTATATTTAATAAGTAGCACTAGAAATATAAGATATAACAATTAAATTAAAACAAAACTCTATAGCTAACACAAGAGACAGGTCATAATTCTCTTAAAATCAATAAATTTAATCACAATAGAAGTATTTTATATTTAATAGCTAGCCATATTCGCATCAAATATAAAAGCAAAAATGGCAAGATTCTGCTTCCACAATAATATATCAACGTATTTTAGAGAAGTTAAAGGGAGCACAATGACTAACCACAAGCATATACGGTTTTCCATCAACATTAAAAGAGAGTATCTTCCCCAAGCAATCAATCACATCATAATATTAGTTAAACCAACTTATCTCCAAAAATACTCAAACTCCGCTATATGCAAAATACTAATACTTGACTATATGCCTATGAAATATAACTGTTGGGATGTGGAGACCATTCAGATTATCATGGAGGTGCTAATGAAACTTCGGTGGGCTTTCGGGAGGTTCTGAGGTGATACAAGACAAGTTTGGGAGGTTCAGGTATTGCAGTGCGTCGTGGCCTGCGTAGAGTGCCTTGACGCCTTGCATCTAGAAACTAGGGCGCTACAGCGCTCCCTGTTGCCAGCCATGCCAGGGACTTGGGCGTTACAGCGCTCCCCGGCGCTAGACCAGCCAAAGACTGGGGCATCGTAGCGTGCCGTGGTGCGTCATGGTTCCCAGCCAAACAGAGATTTGGGCGCTACAGCAGCCACTAGAAATCGAGGTGCTACGGCTTGCCGTAGTGCCAGACAGGTTTCAATTCCGGTTTAGGCACTGTCTTAAGTATTTTGGGGGTATTTTGTACATTTGGGGTTCAAATAGTGCCTAAGTATTTAAGAGAACATTATGGAAATGTTTCCTAAGGCTAGTGAATAGGAGACCAACCCTAATCAAGTTGTGGCCGCTGCTCATCTCCTTCAACCTAGAGTGAGAGCTAGAAGTTCCGAGAGAAGAAGAAATCGATCGGGAAGCTGTGTAAGTAGTATATCTTTTTTGTTCTTGTAAATGTGAAGCTCTCTATAACTATGTAATCTTCTTGATTCGTAGTGGAAATTTCTGTGTAGTGTGGCTCCGCAGTTTTTCCCATCTTTGAGTTTTCCACGTAAGATCTTATGTTTGGATGCTTTGTGGTTGATGCTGTGTATGTGTTGTGATTTATATTTTGTTGTTCTTAGTTTGATTTCGTATATTGCTTGGTAATCGTCACTGTCGACCCCGATCCTCGTCGTCCTCGAACTCAAATCGCTTCCGCTGCGTGTAACAACAAATTGTATCAAAGCTATAGTTTTTTGTTGTTCTAGGGTTTACAGTTTGAGAGGGAGTAATGGCATACGAAATGAAACAAATAGAAAAGTTCAACAGCACTAATTTTACCATTTGGAAAATGCAAAAAGAGGATTTGCTCAACTAGAAGAAGTATTTACCACTCAGTGGAGCTGATAGGAAACCAGCCACTATGCCAGATGAAGATTGGGAGGTCCTTGAAAGAACCGCGTTAGGTTTGATTCGTCTTTCATTGTCTTTTTCTGTTGCATTTAAAAATGTTACTGAGAAAAATATTGTAGATCACATGGATGCTCTGACAAGGATGTATGAGAAGTCTTCAACTTCCAACAAAGTTTTATCTGATGAAAAGACTATTTAACATGAAGATGATGGACGGCTACTCAGTAAATGAATATCTGAATGGGTTCAACACTGTGACAAGTCAGTTGAGTTCGGTGGGCATCAAGTTTGATGACAAGATTCGAGCTTTGATATTCTTCTCTTCATTGCCGTACAGTTGGGATGGGTTAGTTACAGCCATCAGCAACTCATCAGGAAATGCGTCGTTGAAATTGGACGACATTATCGGGCTGGTGCTGAATGAAGAGGTGTGGAAAAGATCCCATGGGGAGGCATCTACTTCAACGTTAAATGCTGAAAGCCGAGGAAGTGGTGTAGACCGAAGATATAACAAAAACAGATCTATGTCAAGACGAGGAAAATCAAAACCTGATTGTTGGAATTGTGAAAAGGCGGAACACTTCAAGAAGGACTGCCCTATCCTGAAGAAGACAAGTGGTGGGAGCAAGGATATGTGTCCCACAATGAATGTTTCAGCAGAAGAGGATCATGATGCATTGATCCTGGGTGGTGAACTCAGGCGCATCCTTTCATGCAACTCCTATGAGGGGTGCCTTCAAGAACTACACCAAGGGTGACTTGGGGAAGGTGTATCTAGGAGATGACAAGGCATGCAATATCATAGGTAAAGATGATGTGGATGTCCAGCTACCAAGTAGTGTTGTTTGGAAGCTCAGAGAAGTTAGGCACGTGTCATGTCTAAAGAGGAACCTAATTTCAGTTAGCCAGCTAGCCAGGGAAGGCTACAGTACAACCTTTACAGGGAACTCATAGAAGATCACCAAGGGTGCACTTGTTATTGCACGGGGAAACATGAAATGTACACTTTTTTACCTTATCAATAAAGTGTTTGATTCCATTGCAGTTGCAGAACAGATAGACGTAGGTCTATGGCACCAGAGGCTTGGCCATATGTGCAAAAGGAGTTTGAAATTTCTACAATCAAGGGGAAGACATCCAGGACTGAAGCCAGTGGACTTAGATTTCTGTGAAGATAGTGTACTAGGCAAACAGAAGAAGGTTACATTCTCAAAAGGTGGAATAGAGCTGAAAGGCAAAAAACTTGAGTTGGTGCATACAGATGTATGAGAGCTAGCTCCTATTTCTATCATAGGTGGAGCCACATATTTTGTCACCTTCATTGATGACCATATAAAGAATGTAGGTGACAAAATACGTGGCTAAAATCTGATGTGTTTGATGTGTTTGAGAAATGGATTGATTTGGTTGATAATGTGACAGGATTAAAGCTTAAGTACTTAAGATTCGACAATGGAGGCGAGTATTGTGACAAAGAGTTCAAGAAGTTCTGTGCCTTTAAGAGAAATCAAGAGAAAATTCATAGTTCCAAGAACACCACAACAAAATGTTGTTGCAGAATGGATGAACAGGATGATCACAGAATGTGCCAGAAGCATGAGGTTGCATGCAGGTCTCCCAAAGCAATTCTGGGCCGAGGCTATTATATTTGATAAATCAAAGACTAAATGAAGGGATTCCCAAGGAGGATTGGAATGGAAAAGTGAAACTAAACCACCTCAAGATATTTGATTATTCATCCTACATGCATATTGATGCAGGATCCAAGAGCAAGCTTGATGCAAAGGCGATCAAGTGCACAATTATTGGATATGGCGCGGACGAGTTCGGTTATAGATTTTGGGGCAATCAGAATCAGAATGTTATCAAAAGCAGAGATGTCACTTTCAATGAAAGTGAGATGTACAAGGATTGTTTCAGAGTCAGGACTAATTCCAAGGTTGGGCACATAGAATTTAATGACAGCGTTGAGCCAAAGGAGCGTGTACAAGAAGATACTCAGAAGGGTGTTGAAGAAATTGAACCACAAACACCCATGTTGTGGAGATCCACAAAAATCACTAGACCGACACAGAGGTACTATTCTTCCTTATTTTATCTGAATTAACGGATGGTGGTAAACCATAAAGCTTTGAAGAGGCGCTTCAAGTAGATGATTCAATCAAGTGGGAGGCATCACTCATGTCAAATGGGACATGGGAGTCGGCAGCACTACCACTTTGAAAAACACTCGAGTCTCCACAAACATAACATACTTTCATGCCTCCGATGTGCTTCACCACGCAACCATCATGCACCTTGGGCGACCTTCCATTGAAGTTCTCCATGAATGTCATCATATGTCAGCTCGTGCAAACTGGCCAACAAGAAATTTAGAATATATTGGATGACAGACCGAAATTACGTAGTCTGCGCTCGCACGCAAGTATACGTGGTCTGAAGTAATATGAGATTGTGAGATCCCGAGATTTATCGTCCTCTGAGAACTGTGTGAATTGTTACTAGAGTTTATATACTTTCAATAATGTTTTAAGTAATTATGAATTGGGGTTCTGTTCCTAATAATTAAATGATTCTAATTTAAAATAATTTTGTAATCAAGTTTAGAAAATTGGACAGTTAGGGTTCAAACATGCAGTTCATCATAGCTATGTGCAAAATTACTCTATTTTTAATGTCATGTCATAATTGAGTTGTTTGACTTTTTATTTGGTTATCAAGAGGTCTAGCTTTTTAATTTTGACATTTAAGTTGCTAGATCATGTCTAGTACTTTAGATGAACACACTTGGGTTCAATCTCAGCCCATAGATATCATCATTATCTTTTTATGAGTGAAAGTTGTTCTTACGTCTAAGAGATAAAATCCATATTTTCTTTTATGATCACCTGGTCTTGATTCCATCTATGGCTCATACGTTTCAACTCATGATTCAATTAAGGTAATGAGTTATGAAATTAAATGAGCTTATGTCACTTTGCTCATAGCTTTACGTGCTATATTATCTTGCATAAATCAAATGTGAGTAATGGAGTTCTATAGATGGGTCTTGACTAACATGCATCAAGTCCATACCTTAACTTGGAGTTGGCAATGGCCTACGTGAACTATATCACATCGTCCACTACCTAACATGCCTCATCCAAGTGTTATAGACGGAGCTACGGAGCTCGGTGACTTTCTATATTTTTCTCATGGCTCAAATGATCAATCTTTTGTCTAGAAGTTGTGCCCAAGCTGTTTTCGCACAACGAATGATGTTACATTCATTCGCGGCGTTAACACTCAAGAATGCGCAGATTCTAGACAAAGCGATCATCAAGCTCTATGAGGTTTTCTATAAAAATACTGTAGTTTAATAAACATTCATCACTCAAACTCATTTCATTCATTCACAAATGGAAAGTTTTCAGCTCGACTTGTCATTTCATTACAAATAAGAACTATTACATATTACATGCACACCATCTAAGAATCATTACATATTCTTTACCTAACCCTCCCCAAAGGGGGATTTAGGCTGCCATTACAATATAAGCAAAAAGAAAGCTACGAAAAATCATGAGCGCATACATTGCTCTTACAAGAGATAAGAATGAAAGATTGAGTCAAGAATAGAATACGTAAGAATAGCCGTAGGAGTTTCTCTATGCCTTCTCCTCTTTCAACCTCAGTCATCTCTCTTATTCTCCGTGCTTTTCTCCTCCAGCTGCATCCTCCTTTAGATCCTTTTCCAAAATTAGGATTTCTCCTTAGTAATGGTGTTTTCCCAACTGAAATTCAGAACCTCTTTTAAGTTTTTCTTCTCTCATTTTATAACACTTTCTCAAGCCCTCCTTCAAGCAGCCCCCTTGAGAGTTGAAGTTAATCAATTTTACTCCTTTATTCCTCTTGGAACTGAAGATCTTTATTATTTGCAATTAATTCTAATGTGGGTAAACTGAAGAAATTAAAGATTTTGACCTTCCCAATGCTGACTTAAAACAAATTTTTATAAAAGACGGTCGTAGCCTAAGCATAAATAAATAAAAGCATCAGTATATCATCAACCAAAATTAAACTCCACGATGTCCTCAACGAGGAGGTCTAAGAGCCTCCCGAAGAGCACATCTCCCCTAACAAAAGAAAAATCGCCCTGTTGGGCTAACATAGAACAAAAATCAGCCACGCGGTTCGCATCGCGATAACGGTGAACTAAAATCATATGAGAAAAGTCCAACAATAAAGCAAAGTGATCAGGGGTGGCACTCTTTGCTTCGTGAATGGAGAGTCCTCTCCTAGTGACATTGGAGCCTCCGGATTATTCCAAGACAGTCGTCCTGTATGATGACTCCCTCAGTGATAGTATCTCTAGGTAGAAGGGCCTATTGCAGAATAATAACCACCTGCATCTCAGCCTAGAGAAGAGATAAGGACGGTAAACAGGCTCTAGCAGTAGCGAGCAAGTGGCCTCCTAAGTTTCAGACCACAACTCCACCAAAAGCAGCAGGCTCCCTATATCTATAAGAAGCATCAATGTTGGCCTTCAGCCAACAGGTCGAGGGGGGCACCATCTCAAGGAGGTGGAGGGACCCTGGTGGGCCATGGAACCCCAAAAATCATACTCGTCATGCAGACCAGCACTGACTATCACTGAGAGAATCAAACCCGAACAAAACAGGTTTTCAAGGCTGGTCTCCGGCGCCCGCTACGGCACGTTGTGGCACAGGGGTTTCAGCGCTATGGCGCCTTGTTCCAGGCAGACGGGCGCTGTGGGGCCTGAGTCTCGAGCGTCCTGGCGCTATGGCGCTGTGGGGCCTGAGTCTCGAGCGTCCTGGCGCTGTGGCGCTCTGCGACACCTAACCTCGAGCCAAACTTGCGTTGTGGCGCTCTGCGGTGCCTTGCCTCGAATCAAGCCAGGCGCTCTGACGCGCTGCGGCGCCTCACCTCGAGTCAGATTGACGTTGCAGCGTGCTGCAGTGCCTAAGAAATATGGCGCTATGGCGCACTGCGGCAGCTATTCTCAAATAGCCAAGCGATGTGGCGCGCCGTAGCGCGCTGTAGCGTTCTTCTTCATAAATTCTCTTCTTTTTATAATTTGATCACTTTAGAGCTGAAATGGCATAAAACATACTAAAACTACAGCTAATCTCAACGAAAATATGCATTCTAAATAAGAAATGGACTATATTTATTGGGTTCATCATTGGACATCTTCCAATAGCCACCTCTTTGGTAAGGAAAAGTCCACGTCTCCTCGCCCACCGATGAAGTGTGCTTTGGCTCAATCATCCACTCAAACTTTCATCTTCATTTAAGCTTCTTCTCCATGTGCTATGCATTAGGTATCTATATGTTTCTCGATCTATATCTCGAATCATCCACCATGCCCCACTTGAATGAATAATAGCGGAAAGCATTTCACTCGAAACAATGAGAGTGTGACATGATCGCAATAAATACCAAACCACAAAAACACAAGCACAACACATATTTATGTGGAAAATCCCAAAATGGGAGAAAAATTGTGGAACCACACATGAAGAAATTCACTATGAAATCACAAAAAAGAGATGCAAACTTTTTTTTAGGTAGCTATACATCCATAGCGAAACTGCAGCCACACTTGATGCACCGCAGTATGCCCCCTTGCGGACACTGCGCAGCCACAGTTCTACAACCTCCTTGCAACTATCACCATGGTTGCACTGCTTGGTCAAGGTATTCAATCTCCATTGCTTGAAACAACATCCAAAAGTTTCAACATTCCAGTAACCACCATGTAACTATTCCGGCCACCCCACTCTGCAGTTCCTCCGATCGTTCTGTGACAACACCAGCCACCCTTACAGCACCAACATTTAGCTACACTGCAGCTTCCATACGCTGCAGCTTCCATACGCCACCATGCAACTACCGCTGGCATTTCAGCCACCCCACTTCGTGACGCCTCCAACTGCCTTGGCAAATTCTAGCACCAACTATCTCAAGCACTGACTTCAAGCTCAAGCAATATAATCCTAAGACTATGTATATATAGCCTCCAAACAGCTCCTATCAATCTCCACCTATCCTGATGGTATTGGTTCTTGTCCATGTGTCCCACATGCACCTTTTGGTCATGCCACATGTCCAATTAGACAATCACAATGCTCTAATTTCATCCAAAAATTCACATTTATTGATTACTGTTTTAGGTGTTGACGCTTGGGCACGTCTAAGCACCGGGATCTCAAGTTCCTCCAGCTATCTGAAACATAAATAATACTTGGACATGCCCAAGTCTCTGCTCTAACTCTTGCTTAGTTCAGACTGTCTGCGCTTTGGCACGCCCAAGCGTCAAGCTCTAAGTCCTTTGGCTGGTTTGTTGATGCCAGAGCGTGCTCACGCGCCTATGCATCATGCTGGGTCACATCTCCAACACTTTGGCGCGTCCAACCACCGGGGTTTTGGCTCCATGCAAATCCTAGGACATTGCCTCGGCACTTGAGCACACTCAAACGCAGACCTCTCCACCTAGTTCAAGATCTCCAGGATTCCTTAGCCCAACTATACCCGTTTCACATCTAGCTTGCATCCAATTGGTCCCAAAGTCACTCTAAGCTTTTCCACTATCTCATAGCCTACTCCAAGATCACTCCAATGAGCACAAGTCTTCACCATATCTAGTTCTAGGTCGCTCCAATGCTATTGGCTACATGTTCTACATCTTGTTCTGATGTATCGTTCTGCACTTGGGGTTCCTCTAAACACAATAAATGGATCACGAAAGGGATAGAAGTGTTGAAAAGTTTTGATTGGGCGCATATGCGAAGCTCAAGTGTCGAACTAAGCACTCAAACGCACCCAAGTGCCAGGACTAGCCAAAGGAACATATAGGGTTGGGCATTTAGGTGCACCCAATACCATGCAAAAATTTAGCAGGTTAAGGCCTGAGTGCTTGGGCACGCCCAGATGCCTATGAACATAAGCCAGGATCAAGGCCTAGGCACACCCAGGTGCCTATTGAAAAAATAGTTAGATAAAAGGTCAAACACAGGGACAAGCACATGGGCACGCACAAGTGCAAGGTGGAGCGTGAACTCGGGTTGGGTTATGCACAACTATTAAATTTGATTCAATGGGTTAATTTACGATTAGTTTTATGCTGAGGTTATAAATACCCCTTGAAAGTTTAGGGTTTATAAGATGCTGGGTTGATTTCTTTTTGTTATGATAGTTGTGGGGCTATGAGTTGTTAGGTGTTGTGAAGGCTGGGAAAGAAGAAAGTTGTAAAGCTTGGCTTTGTGGTGTTGTGTGCTGTGAGAGCATTAAAGAAGCTGAGGAAGAGTAAAATCTCATGTATCCTCTACTTATTTTTATAGCATATTTTCTTATTGGTGTGGCTCTATGATTCTTCCCCATATTTATGATTTTCCACATAAATATATTTGTTCATAGCGTGATTCTTATGCCTATGATTGAGTTTTTGTCATTTGTTTTTCATTATTTTACTCCAAAGGTAACAAAGTTGGAATCCTCAATTGTTTTCAATGTGCCATCCTCATTGAAACAATGGTGAAAGGGCATATTTCATAACAATCGGTATCAAAGAAATTTAAGCATTGTTCAAGTTAGAGCAAAGGTGGAAAAGACAGCATAGAATGAAGAAGTTTAATGATACAAACTATGTTCTAAAGGATACACATTGAACATCTATTGTACTAGAAAAGTTGTATTTGTAGTTGGGTAGCATGGAGAATCCACAAGAAATGAGTGACGAAGAATAGATGATCCTTGACAAAATAATCATATGACTGATTTGACTATACCTAACATTATCTATCGTTTTCAACATTGTGCTTAGAAAACTACCTAAGATCTAATAAACACCCTGATGAGGTTATTTAATGTGAAGATGGCGGATGGAGGTTCAATGACAGCATTTGAACAACTTCAACACTGTCACTAGCTTGTTAAGCTCAGTTGATATCAAGTTTGATAATGAGGTACAAGCAATGTTATTGTCTTCATAGCCGGAGAGCTAAGATGGCTTGAGGAAAGTCGATCAAGAAAGCTATGCTAAAACAACAACAAAAAATGATCATCTCAAGAAGGATTGTGTGCAGGAGAGCTAGAAGAACAATCCTAGAAGGAGAAAATGCAATTCTAGAGCTCATGCCTTGGAACTCCAAGCAGAGCAATGTTCAAGCCTTACACTGTGTGGAGATGGGGAGAATGAGAATGGGAGATGACAATGCATGCAACTACGATGGTCAAGGAAAAGTGAATGTTAGACTACCAAATGGGATGACGTCACAGTGAAGGATGTCCAACATTTTTATCTTCATAGCTGGAGAGCTAGAATGGATGGCAAAGATGATGAGCATTTCATTAGCGGTTATAATCTTAAAGTTTGGTGATAATGTTGTGCTGATCCTAAATGGGGAGGTGAGGAAGAGATCTAAAGGAGGGGTATCTACATCTGCCTTATATGTTGAGAACCAAAGGAGCTTGGAATAGCAGAGTCAATATAATTTAATTAAAGGTGAGTATTAGAACTACAAAAAACATAATCATCTCAAGAAGGAATGTGTGCAGAAGAGCTGGAAGCTGAACCTGGAAGGAGATGATGCATTTAACACCATAACAGCAGATCTTGAGGATGCATTGATCCTTTCTCTAGATGAGACAACATCTTGGGTGATGAATTCTGAAGCATCATGCCTTGTGACTCTAAGCAGAGCCATGTTCAAGTCTTACACTATGGGTGACACGGGGAGCATGAGCTTGGGAGATGATATTGCATGTAACATCCAGGGGTAAGGAGACGTGGACATTAGACTACCTAATGAGATGATGTGGCAATTGAAGGATGTTTAGCATATTCCGAGCATGAAGAAGAAATTGATCTCAGTTGCACAGCTAGCATGTGCTGGATACATGACCACGTTCACAATGGACTCCTAGAGGTTTGAATGGTGCATTGGTAGTTGCATGAAGGAGCAAAGATTGTGATCACAATATGTGACAAATTCGACTCCAATAGCGAGACACCAGTCAATTAAGCACAAGATTAAGAGAGGGTTTAAATCTCCCCTATCTAAAGTTATTGTGCACAATCAATGGTGGAAGGTCA
Organism: Gastrodia elata; assembly: GCA_016760335.1. Taxonomy (NCBI): domain Eukaryota; kingdom Viridiplantae; phylum Streptophyta; class Magnoliopsida; order Asparagales; family Orchidaceae; genus Gastrodia; species Gastrodia elata. The sequence goes on from CM028677.1 coordinate 42,814,327, forward strand.
AGTTTCTTCTTTAAGAGGAGTTCTATGGTCAAAAAAAGAACAAAGAAGAGGCTCAGGTGAAGTGGGTTGTGCCTCAAGCACCAATTGTTGAGGCCGTGATATTTCCAAGTTACAGTGTGCTCAACGTAAGTGGAAGAGAGCAATGGGTAACAAGGTGCAGTTATTGTGTAACGATCCAAAATCATTACTTTGCGATTTAGGTCAAATTCAGCATCAGAAATCAGGATCCTGGGAAATTTCGAATTAGGAAAAACAAAATTATCTTTAGATAAGAATAATTTTAAAAATCAAAGTGCCCTAGCTTGGGAGAAATCCGAATAACGGAAGCTCCCACTTTATTTTCTGAATTATTTAAATTCTATAAATCAAGAATATTGGAATACGTGTCTGAATTCATCATTTTTAGTATCGTTGTGATAAGTACATTATTTAAAGGTTGCTCGAGAAGTTTCATCAAATTCTGAACACCGGTTTGATCATGGTTAATTTTTGAAATTTTAAACCTCAAAAATTAATATAAAATAAAATATTACTCCAAATCGAAAATTTTTGGCGCGAGGGTGTTCGTTATGTCATAATACACATTGGTATCAAATTTCGTTGTATTTGGACGCCAAATGGTGAAAAAATACGATTAATTTAAGTTTAAGTAGTTTTAAGAATTTCCTTGAGGAAATTCTTCCGCCGTCAGCAGCGGGCCCGTGTAAGATTCTTCCACCTCTAGCAGAAGAACATTTCGCGCCAGAGGATCCCATGCGCAACCTATGCATTTATTGGCGTAGGGAATGTCCCCCATGTGCCTATTTGCCCCCTCCCTCTCCCTTTCTCTCTTCTCTATTTATACTCCCCCCCATTCCCTCCTCCCCACAACAACCTCCCCTCTCCCTTCTCTCCAAGCCAGCTCATAGCAGCAACCCCTCCTCCTCAGCCCTGCCGCCAACAACCCAACCCCTCCTCCTCAGCCCCTACTAGCCTCCAGCAAGCAGCCAGCTCCCACAGCCAGCAGCAGTCCCCTGCCACCCTCCAGCAGCCAGTAGCAGCCCCTGCCTGCCAGCCAGCCAACCGCCGGCCACCCAGCTGCCCCTTGTCAGCCACCCAGCAGCCCCCTCTTGCCGCTGCCAGCCAGTCCTCTTACTGCAGCCATCCCGGCTAACCATCCGGCCACCCATTTCGACTTATTTATGTTTTTCGATGATCCTAATCTTGAAGGTAAGAGATATTCTTTTCTTAACTTTTTAATGTTGTAGGAAAAGAATGGATTCTAACGCACATTGTATTTTACGAAGTGGTAAGCCAAGTCGAGCTTAAGTTGGCTCCGACTTGAGCTTGAGCTCGATTTGTTAATGGAGCTCAATCTCAAGCTTGAGCTAATTCTTGTTTACCAGCGAATCAGCTTACAAGTTGGTTAATTTTGATGAGATAAAATGGCTTCTCCATAATGAATTATCATTTAAAGAGAAAAATTATAAAATATCAAACAAAGATTTAAAAGAAGATAATATTCCTAAAAATATTGGCTAAATACTAAAATATCAGAAACTTAAATGCAGATTGAGCGAACTATCACTCATCCGAACTTAAAGAACAAAAGGTACCCGGTACAAAATAAATATTACATTTTGAATTTTTACTGTTGCTTAGCCTCGCTTTCGAGCCAAATTCATGTTGTAGCTTAAATTGGTTGTTCGGAAACCAATATTCGGGGTTGTTACTGAAAAATGACATCAGTAACATTCAGGATTGTTACTGGAAATCAGTAACAATCGGGGTTGTTACTGAAAAATAGCATCAGTAACATTCGGGGTTGTTATTGGAAAATAACATCAATAACATTCAGGATTGTTACTGGAAAATGGCATCAGTAACATTCGGGGTTAGTTACTAGAAAATGACATCAGTAACCTTTATTTTGTGATAATACTTGTTGCAGAAAATAATTTATTTATTTTGCATTATTGCCTTACTTTTCCTGTATTTTATTATCGTCTTACTTCGGCTAATTGCATCTTTTTAAAATGTAAATATTATTGTATACTACAGTACTTAGAGTATTCTCTAATTGCTGGGAATTCCAATCCCGGTATTGTTTTCTGTACAATACCAGGTCAGGTGCTTCAAGGAGAATATGCGCAAGAACCCTAATACTTAAAAATTTTCAAACTTCCTGATAGATCCACAGCAATGTTTTGCTTATCTTTTATCTTTTTATTTTATTTCTCACTTTTGTACGAGGAATACGATGAAAGATCTTGTAATATGAAATATTGAAATAAATGAGAAATATCTTTGGCTTTTATATGTGTGTTACTTTTTCTCTCAAGTTCTCAATATGATATTGCGGTATGTGAACACCCGATGTCGGAACGGTTTTCGCTGAACCGGCGTCGGGACCTCACAATTGACTCCCAGCGTAGTAGAGAATTTGGAAAAAGCACCTACGATAGGAAATACTACTCTTTGGAGGATACAAGTGAAGTGTAAACACAATCACAGTAGGTGCCGCAAGGCAAAACATACACAGAATGTTCAGGAAGGGCCTTGGAACGTGATAAGAGGCGATGCTGAGACACATAATGCCTCTAAGGGGCTATAAAGGAAGCATTCTCAAAGAGAAGAAAAAGATAAAGTAAGAGGACATGTACTTAGCCTTCAAGTGAGAGATTCTTGTTAATTCACAAGAAGCACATCTTAGCGATGTCATGCTTTTAAAGATAATAAAACTTCGAGAATAACTTTTAATATTAATATATAGATATTGAGTCTTTTTTAGATTTAACTAGACTAAACTTAGCTTCACGTCTAACTACTAAACATATTACAGGAGCTAATTGATCCAAGTTGGTAGCAACATTTGAAATGATGAAGAAGATAAAGGACCACAGCAAGGCTTGAAGATAAAAAGAATGGCCTGCATCTTAGTAATAGCAATAGCAAGAATGTTATCAGATTGAAGCAATAACGAATAAATTACTTAAACTTTATTTTTTCTTACATTTTATTTTTGTATATTTTTTACTTAGACTAGGATTGTTAAGCTTGTAATACTGCAAAGTTTTGAGATTAAGATGAGCATAAAAAATTGTGAAAATTAGCTATGTATTGGAAACATATTTTTCTAACATGCGCCCAGACATGACGTAATCACTCGATCAAGCTCTCCATGATTGTAGCAAGTCGTTCGTGGGTTGGCAAGATGTCACCTAAGCATCTCACCTAGTCACAGCCCGACAAGTCCTTCTCCTGCTCTCGGGTAGGTCATGTCTGGAAACTTTTAGGCCATATATCGCTACCAAGAACCCAAATATTTTTGAACCCGCGCCAAGGAGGGACTATTATGGCAAAGCTCATGCCATGGATAGTGGATCACGCCCAACCATACCTCAACCCGCGCCTCGGGGGTCCCAATTTATTAGCATGCATGCCACATATAGAGAGCATGTCCCAGGTGTCTCTACGCCACGCACCAAGGCAAGTTTCAATTTCCAAAATTATTCATTGATTAAATTGAATCCGCCTCACTATAATAGGAGGTCATGGGCTACCTCTCAAAAACACCTCAAAGCAATTAAATCTTCTAAGGTTTTTGTAGAGGTTTTAAGACAAGCAATTCAAAAGGAAAAATAGTCAAATGGCTCTTTGCATTCCCAAAGTCTCAAAAGTCTAAAAGTTTTTCTAAGTACTCTTTCTTGAATCTTTTCAAAATGTTTTGTTTTTGCATTTCAAATTCAGTTCTTACCCTATTCTTACTAAGTTGTGCAAGAGGATATATATAGGAAACTTCACATACACAAAGTCTAGGGAACAAGGGAAATCTTCGCATCTCCATGGCCAAGATTTGCAGAAGAGATGGAAGGCTTATTCAATTATTGGTTGAGCAAATGAGCAGCTCATTTGATTGAGTAAATTTTAGGAGAAGACAAATTAAAAAGGTAGTGAATGGAGGCACTTAGGGATTGGTATGATAGATAAAACTCATATCTCATACAATGGATTTACCTGATGATCAATAGACACTGCCCTCTTAGAAAAATCTAAAATGATCTTCTATTAGTTCAAATTTATGTAGATGACATCTTGTTTGGATCTTACTAGCACCACCCCAGTAGAGGATCTTTCTTCACTTGTGAGCAAAAAATTTAAAACAAGCTTAACAAGAGAGTGCTATAAAGCAAGTATGGTATTTCATAATAAAAAAGTTTATGTTGATTATACGATTAGTGGATTTACTAGTGTCTGATAATAAAAGCTGATTCAAAATAGTTTAAACTGTCCAAACATTATGATTAAGTAATTCAATTACATCACAAAGCAAATGCATGTAACTAAAGAATAAAGAGATAATTGTCAAAATGATCTATTGACTTTTATAACTTGTTCATTTTAGTCTTAACTCTTGTTCAAATATAATAATCAAGACTAAAATGAACAAATTAAGAGGTCAGTACCATTTTAACAATTTTCTCAAAGAATAAAATATAAGGTTTTAAAAAACAACGCACTTGATTGAGACACAAATTATGAGGTTTATAGATAGAATATAGCTTCGCTCATGGGGATTGTTAACTTTAATTATTGCATAAATTCATTATATAATCATTTGAATAAGATTGGAGAGTGTTATATTCCTATATAGATTTGAGCCATTTTTCTCACATCTTTTATTTCCTTCAATTTTCTCCATATTAAAAAAAATAATTAAGAAAAAATGAACAATTTAAGTATATACATAACAAATGTGGGTCCAGCAATAAGTTGTTTAATATTTAAATGGACCATTACTCTTGCTGTTGTATATTCAGCGCTTTAGAAGGATGCATAAAGCAAATTGTAAATTAAACTAATTTGCAATAAATTTTCAGGAAATGCAATAAACTGAAGCCAGTTTTGATAATTTTATAGTATTTCTAATATTTTTCATGATAGCATAGAGAACACTGTAAGACCAATATATAGAGAGCATATTGGTTAATAGAGAGACGGTGAATCTAATCGCAAATACTTTACCTGCTTCGATTGCATTGATAGCCGCTTGCTTGTATTCCTCCACAATTTTGGGTATATCTGAAGTGGCAAGACGGCAAGGCCTTGGGTAGGTACCATATTTACCATTGGGCATCAATATTCGCCACCTCCCAGAGATTGGTTTATCCGTAGAAGATATTGGGGTAGGATCATCACTAGGTTGGTACACTGTAACAATAGAATATCAGCAAGAAAGAAAATAATCTATCTTCTTCGTTTGGGGACATAGAGAAATAGAATTTCAACTAAAACAATATAACATTTTATAAGTAAATATCCCACTCATTCAAAATTTTTTGCCGCTTCCATGATGACTTGCTTTCTAGATCTAGTGAGAAAAAATAGTGGAACCAAATGAGGCATGAGGGGATACCCGCCCCGACTAAATTTTAGAAGATTAATATGCATAATATAGATATTTTAGCAATTTTAATTATTTTTTAATTATGCAAATAATAGAGCTTTCTCTCTAAATTTTAGCCAACCCCCATAATGGGACTTAGGCTCAGTGTTGTTAATTCTCCTTTAATTATGCATATAATAGAAGCTTTCTCTCCAAATGTCCCTACAGTTTTTCATCCTACTTAACAATCTGCACTCCACCACAATTAAGAGTGCATGCCTCGTGAAAGAAAATCATAGAACCGGTAGCATCAACGTATATGCTGTCAATCTTCACCGCTTAATGTTGTTGGGACCTTGAACATGCTATCAACTCAACAAATTTAGTGAAAAGTTCTCAAGAGTTAATTTTTCAAAAAATTGGCAAAATTTAGAATGCTTATGTTATGAACATATATATAAAACTAGAAGTTCAAGATGTGAGAAAAATAGAGTTCAGTTCCCATGACACAATGAATTCGACTCAACTTTTTAAAACTATTCTTTATACTTACCAAGACTTCAGTAAGATTTGATTAAAACTGAAAAATTGATTTCCAAATAGATTTGAAAAAATCATAATAGCATTCTAAATAATAGAGTTGTTGCAAAAGCACACCAAAGTAATGCAGCACAGCATCAACAAGTCACTAAAGCATACACCCAAAATTGCTAGCATCGAACCAAATCTCCTCTTCATCTGGAAGCCTTGTCATATTTAAGTTCATGCTCTCGCCAATAATAGGATTTCGGGAAGTATAAGATGAGGGAACTTGATTATAACCACCATCATTATAGAGTTCAAAATATAAATTAATGGCAGACTCGGACATCTCCTTCCTCTCCTTAATAGCATTACCTTCAGTAGTTGAATTTTCATCAAATTTATTAGTATTTCTTCTCTTGTTTACCCGAGAATGGTAGAATTTAGTGTTCCATTCCCCCTCCAATTTCCATCTAATGCTACATTTTTGCTTCCTGTTATTTCATTTGGATTTTCGCCAATAATATTCTCCAGATTAGAAACTATATTCTCTTGAAAAATAAGATTATTGATGATATTACCAATAGAGCCTTTGTTCCACTCAGCTAAAGCTTTCCTAAGTCTTTTGAGTTTAGTAAAAAGTCTGTATAATACATAGGAAGTAGAATTCTCATTACAAAATTTAGCAATAATGTCCTTACAATCCTCCTTCTGGATCCAAAAAAGTTGAAATCCGAAGGATTTTTTGATTGAGCAAGCATCTTCCCAAGCTTTGAAAAGGAGGGATTTGTTATCAGAATTTGTAGAATTAATCAAAGTGTTCTTAAGATTCTAGAATTTACTAATCCACTTACTATTAAACAAAAATCTATCCAATCTAGTAAATTTTATACCATTAGACCAAGTAAACCTAGCCCCAGTATATTTAAAGTCATTCAAACTGCTGTCAATAACCACCGAGTTAGAATCAGAAGTGCAGCAAGAATGACTACAGGCAGAACTTTTATACTCGAAGGATCTCAAAATAGCATTAAAATCCCCTCCAACACGGAAGGTTATAATTATTGCAATTCCTAAGAAAGGCTCATAAGTGCTCTCTTTACACTCCCAGGTTATTGCCATGAACACAAGTAATAACAACAAGGATAGTATAGTTTTGCACTTTTAGGTGAACAACTAGATCGCATTCATCTAAGACTTCCACATCCCATCCCTCCTTCCAGAAAATCCAAATCTTATTTAATTGAGTTGAATAGACCTTCTTGAAGGTAACATACTAACAAATTTTGTGGCTAAAATCTTAATTGAATTTGGGTTCAATAATGACTAAAATGTCAATTTTATTTTTCAAAGTAATATATTTGAATCTCTTTTTGGAAGCAGTACCTATACCTCTAATATTCCAACAGAGAAAATTAATCATTAACAACATTTGAGACCATTGAGGCCTTTAAAGTAGCCTTGGAGCGAGTAACCCTTACTAACCCAAATTCATTGGCCAATTGCTTATTACAAATCCTACTCTGACTGACCACAAGAGACCTTTCCCCACCTTTAATATATTTCCTACACTTACTAGGAGATACACATATACGTGTATTATTCAGAGGGGGCATAGCCGTCAATATTTGACCCTCACCTATAAAAAAGGTTTCCTCTTCTTTTCCATTACCTGCAGAAAGAGCATTTTGATATGCAATTAAATTAGTGGTAACTATAGTTTCACCTTCCTGCGTTTCAACACTATTAGCAGTAGCATTGACAACTTCTAGAATGGGAGCATTAGTAATATCATTAGTTTCATCTTCCAGCACTTTATCCTGTAAAACATCACAATTAGTAATAACGTAATTTACTTCTAATTTGGGAACATCAGGAAAGGTTGACTCCTCAAGCATAAGCTCATCATAGTCATTACAATAGGCGGTTAGAAACTTAATTAAAACAGGATACACATTTTCCTCAGGAGCATCTGATCAATAGGCAGAGAGGCCACATTCACTGGCAATGTGATGCATTCATTATCTAAAACCATAGCACCCTATTTTCCCGTAAGAGCCCCAGTAACTAACTTACCAACAACAGAGCTAGGCACATTCTCCATTTCCATAAATTCACCACCTAGTACAGCAGAAATAGTCGATTCTGCAACCATAGTAGTATCAATAATTAATCTATCATAAGCGCTTGAACCCGAAGCAAGCTCGCAGTGAAAATTATCATGGCCAAAAGAAGAGCAATAGGTACAGAAAAAAAGTAACCTCTCGTATATGTTTTTTGAAAATAACACCTCATTTCAGTTCCCAACAGTTTTTTTCTAGGAGAGTCCTTGAAACAAGTTCAATCAACAAACACTCTTGGAGCCAATAGGTTTCTTAAAGTTGCAATATTCCTATCTAATTGCACTGGCTTGAGATATAGAAAAAAATAAATCCTTATTAATAATCTGACCCGAGAAATTTACCAAAACCAGAGCAATGGGTCTTGCGTAACATTAACATAGGGGTTTCATTAACAAAAATGAATAGTGTGCCCAGGGATATCGTAATATCTCTTAGCAAAAACCCACGCATAATCAAGATCAATGGTAAAAATGAAGAAACAATTAAGAAATTGAAAAGACACAGAACCATTCAACTTTAGTCTTGAAATAAAAGCAACAATTTCGTCAAAATTGAGTGCCAAGCACCTAAACCTCCCAATCGGAGTAAGTTGATGAGCAGATAAAGCCGCAATTTCATCCTCAGAAAAAAAATGTCGCAGGAACCCATTAACCAATGAAATAAGTTTAAGGAGGTTAGGATGGTTACCCTCCAAAATCTCCCTGAAAGATCTAACAGTAGGATCTGCCATTAGCCCAAATCGAGAGACACATAAAAAAGCAAACTCAGTAGGACAGCAAGGCCAAGAAAAAGGGCTATACTCCGGCAACAGCAGACCCAAGAGGCCGATGAAGAGGAAACCCTAAATCGCCTGAAACGAGAGCCTCTCTCACTTCAACTAATGGCATTATATCTTAATTATATATATACAAGTATGAACTCCATTCAATGCACGAAAAAAAATTCAAAGACGACCAATGGCTCTTTTGCGCAAATGTGTATTTTATCTGAGTTATTTTTCTCTTTTCTCAAAGTAACCAAAAAAAATTAAGATTTGTCCAAAACTCTTCTCAAAGTTAGAAAAAATATTATGCATTGGTTGCTTGAACATATCAAGTCATTCATAATGGATCAATAAAATAAAAAATATAAGAGCAACAACAACCTTTCCTCAACAATATTCAATTGCTCAAGTTGTTGCCTAATAAGATTAAACTTATAACAAGATATTAAGTAAAATAAAATTGTGTTCAAATAACACAACAATGAATCTCACTATATCAAGCATATAATAAACAAACTTTATGTTATATTTCAAAGTTAAAATCTATAGTTGAACTGCATAAGATCATGCAAATTGTGCAAATCTTTACATATTTGAGCGATATTTCTCAACAAAATTTAGGTAAGATAAAAGATCATTGAATTCTCAAGCAAAATTTTAAACAAATATTTGCAAATTCCATAAAGATCAAACAAAATATTCTCCACTATTCATACAAAATTTAAATGGGATTTAGCCCTTAAATCCTCAAAATAAAAAAATTCTAATTTAAAAAAAAAGGATTTGAAAAAAAAAATTATATGATGCCCCAAAAATTCAACCAAAAAAATATTTCTATAAAATTGCAGATGAAAGAGAAAAAAAATGATATTGGAAAAGCTAGTGAAAGTGAAGTTCAAAAATTACATGAGCCCAGCCTTATCATCGTGGTCGTAGTGCTTCGCACTTAACTGCCATTAGAGCGGACCACTTCCTCCACTATCCTGAGAGGATCAAGCCTCGAGCAATACCTGTGATAGAGCTTTTTTAGGGTTTCATATGAAATAAATTTACACATCCTTAAAGAAATTCAAAAATAAATTTACATAAAAATGCAAACTTGAATGGTAACGAAATGTGAAGGTCTAAGAGACCAATCTAAAAAAAGCTAAGAGGCCTGATCGTGAATAAAAAAAATCTGAAAAAAAATTAGAAAAAAATTAAGAAAAAAAGAAGAGCAAGGAAAAAAGCAAAGAAGATAAGAAAATATTGTGATGAGACTTTTTTGAAGAAAAAATAACATAAGACAATTCATTAATTTATTTTCGATAATCAAGTATTTAATAAATCAATAGCATGCATAGAACAAATTGATGAACATCAACAAATAAAATATCCTTTAGCAACAACAATTTATTTGTAATATCATTTTCAGAATATGTTCATAACTGTGCCCGTCTCCTAAATGTCAATCTTGCAATTGAATCTGATTCATCTCCTTACAACCCTTCTTCTCTTCATAAATAAATTTTGAGCATCCTAAATTTGTCGAGCAAAGCATCTTCAAGTATATTATAATTGCTTTCATTTAAAATTTTTCATTATTATATTTTATGGACGTAATATTATATTTTATATCTCTTTAACACCGATATGTCAAAGAATAAGCATAAAGGAACCCAACATTTATATGAAAACCTTAAATTGGGAAAAATTATGAGAGATGATAGAAAAATTCACTATAAAATGTTATTGAGATATTATAATTATAAGATATAGAAGGACAAATATCACCTCTAGGTCTCAATCTCCCATTTTATATAGAATAAAATAAGACTATCAGTTGGCACTTCTGAATGAGTAAGTGGCAAGGCTGAATGGTGAAAAATTATAAAACTTCTCTTTTGAAGTTAAAAAATCGTGTATTCTCAGTACAAAAAAATATCTTACCATGAAAGAGAACTTCGTAAATATGCTTTTAATAAAGAATAAGTCTAAAAACTACATACCTTAGCAAATTTAGTTGATGATACATAAGAAATTAGTGTGTTGCTAGCTAGCAAAAGCCTGAAAAAGAATCACAAATCTATGTAGTCAGCAAACTTAAAGAAAGAAAATTGTATATCTTAAATGGATATTTAAATATGTTAAGTAAATTAAATAAAATGCTTTGAAAATTTATTTTACTTACAACATAAGTTATGTTTGAAAAGAATCACAATATTCGCAAAAGCTATCAAAAGCTTGAAAAAGAATTACAATATTTTTAGTATTCTTAATTGGCTGACCAAATTTATCAAAGCACAATATTCGCAATCCATTTCGATATGTCACTCTAGAAAATGCAACATAAAGTTGACCATGAGTAAAAATTGGTTTTGGTAAAAAGATTCCAACAGTACTCAGTGTCTGACCTTGACTTTTATTTATTGTTAAGCAAATACAATCTTGACAGGAAATTGACAACGATATAACTAAAATGAAAAATCATGATTCTGCGACATCATTGAAATTCTAAGTATTTAATAATTGTCTGACCAATATTTATTCCTGTTAGAATTTTTGATTAAAGAACCTTGGTCTCAATATTTTCAATGATAAGGCGTGTACCATTATATAAACCTATGGCTTGATTCAAATTATGTAATAAGATTAAAGGGACCCCAACTTTCAATTGAATGCAATAATCTGTTAAACCGCTAAACTTAATGCTATGTATTAACTCGTGATTGTACCCAAAAGCTCAGTTGTTATTCCATTTTCGTATGAAATATGGTCGGCACTATAAATATTTATTGATTTTCCTGGTAACTGATCAAGGATCATGTGATTGATTAGGTCAACATCATCATTTGTAGGAGCGAGGATACAACGTAATTGCAAATAGGCACTAGTATAACAAAAATCATTGAGAACTGGATAAACAAATTATATCAAAGATTTGAGAGGATCATTTATATTATGAATTAAAAAATTATCAGGAATTATCATCTAATTACTTAATGAAGGATCTTCAAAATATCTCCAACAATTTTGCCTTCACCAATATTTAAGAGACAATCAGCAAATTGATGTGTCAGTAATAATTCTGCAGATTCGATATCAATATTTTTATGCAAACGCATGTTTGTTTGGAGCTCATATAATTTACAGAATTTCCAAATATAAGATCTTTATAATCCTGCAGCAATAATATTTTCTCAAGTACCTTTTCTTATAACTAGGAGAATTTGTCTAAAATCTCCATCGAGGGCCAAAGTCTTTCCACCAAATATTTTATTTTCGGAATTATGTATTTTAAATTTCATCAGATCTCTCAAAGTACGATCTAATGCTTCAAAAGCAAAACGATACATCAAAGATGCTTCATCCCATAATTAAATCAGCAATCTGTAGTAGCTCTGAAATCTCAGATTGTTGTGAAATAGCACATATTGATAATTCTGTGAGAGATAAAGGAATGTTAAACCTTAAATGTGTTGTACATCCACCGGGTAATAGCAACACTGCAATCCCGGATGATGCAACTGTTATAACAATTTTTCTCTCAGATCATATCTTAGTTATAACTGTTTTCCAAAGAAATTTCTTTCCTGTTCCGCCACTGCCATATACAAAGAGTAACCCACCTTTATTTGAGAAGCATGATTCAATGATAACTTCATAAATATAACGTTGTTCTGAATTCAATTATTGATGATAATTTTGAAATTGTTAATACAATAAATTGGCGTCATAATCGAATTCCTCTAAAATCAGCCGATTATGGAAATTCACAGAGCTATGAAGGCTAGGTAAAGGCATTGAGTTAAAATTACGAAGTGACTTTCCATTGTTATTTAAAATCCTTTCAATTTGTAGTAGTGCATAATTTAACTTATCTGAATCAGTAATAGCAGAATTAGCATACAGAGAATGGCTATGAACAAAAAAATCTATATCTTCAACTAATTTGTCAGAGTATTTAAACCATAATTCAACATGATGGTTAACGTCGCAATACATAAGAATAGTTGCAAACATATTTCTTAATTGAGTAGCAGTTACCCATGTTGACGCTTCAGTCAAAGCATCATCCCATTCGGTATCCTCACCAATTACCCCCAACACAGAACACGCTGCTCAGAATGTTGAGTGTATAACATCATTGATCCGTTTTAAATCATCAAAAGATTGAGCACCTTTAACAACATGCAAAAGCATACAAAGATAAAATCTCTCACCAGAACAAGGATGTGCATGATATAGATCGCCTATTTTGCATTTAGACTTCCTACATAACCATTCTTTTGATGTATTATTCCAAACCCAATATAACGGAAACTCAACATAAGTAAAATTATGAGCATCTTGATACCTTAGATTAGCAGCAAACCATTGCAGAAGTTTTATTTTCTCAATGTTAGGTCTAGAGATAATATTTTGCAAAATATTATTATCATTAAATATAACTATCTGTTCATCCTCAAGATGGTACAATAAACGTTCAATAGACGGATGTTGAGCATGCAGTTTAAATGGGAATATTATCCAGCATGCTTCTATTGGCGAGATATATCGACAATCAAGATATTGTTTAATCTCATCATAATTTCTATTAGTTAAAGGGAAGCTGCCACCATTTTCAGCATTTGAATTTTACAATAAAATCGTCATTCTATTAGGGCCCTTGTTAACATATTTATAATGATACTTGATAACTTTGGATATTGCCACAATTTTCACATTTATATGAACTTCATATCTTAACAAAAGATCCCGATTATACGGAACCACCCAACGATTATCAATATTTCATCTATTTTTTAAAGTTGTTATCCCATTATCCCTTCGTCTATATGGAACGAAACCATTTTGATCATATGTTGTTGAAGAAACAAATTTTTTAAGATACCTCTTTGTACATTTGCTATCCACAATGCAGGGGGAGTTAGAGTTTATACAGCAAGGATAGTGAACCATATAAGTAAAAACTAATTCATGTAAATATGATTCTGATGTCTTGTCTGACAACTCAGCTATAATTAAAGAATCAATCTCTTTTGTTGTCTTACATTTATACTCTTTTGCAATAGTTATCAAAAGATGTATATGTGGAGACCACATTTTTTGAATTCTACAATATGCAAATCTGCACAAAAAATAAATTCATATTAAATATTAATTAAAATATATATGCAAATCATTACATATTTGAGAATTAAAAAAGTTAGTACCAGCAATAACTTTTCCAAATATTTGTTGCACATCTTTCAAGAATTGCTTCTTTTTAATATTAAATACTAGCTACAATATCAGGTCGATCTTCCACCTTTTGGCCAGGAATTTGAAGCAAAGCATCTTGAATTTCACTTCAATTGGGATTGCAAGTGAAAGTAATGAAAAGATCTGAGGCCCATAACCGAAAAATAGCTATTGCATCCTGATAATTTCGAAACATATAACGTGGGCCACCATAAAATGAAGAAGGGAGAATAAATCTCCTTCCAATATTCGCTGCACCATTTTCACCAGAATTAATTGCATCATTTAGACCTTGGTATAACTCAGTACAAAATTTTGGCTAATTTTTTCTTATGAATCGCAATCTATTTTCTTATATTGCTGCAAATGAGTCTATGATATATTGTTGGAACAAACGACCTGCAGACAGTAAAGTGTTTCCATATCCTTGTCGAAATTGAATACGAAAATAATAAAATTCTCTCATCGTCAAACACTTTGCTTGATATCTAATTCTGATCAATGAATTATATTTGATATTTGTTGTCCATCCATCTTCACCATAAGGAAATAACAATGGATATTAAAGAGGCATATAGCATGGTTCTATTTCAGAAATACGCTGCAAAGAACCATATTTATGATATAAAATTATATCACGGCACCTGCTTTCATGCGAATCATCTCCAATCAACAATACTGCAGCCTCATTAGATGTTGGTCTAATATATTATCTTTCTTTTCTTGAATGAATAATTTTTATTTTTAGGTCAACATTTTTATTATTTCTTAAGAAATCACGTGCTAACCTAAAAATACTAACGTATGGGTTAATCTCATCAAGCATGCTCTTAATCATCTCTATTATATCCATATTTAAAAACCTTGAAAGCATCTTGTTCTCATGATTCGTATCATATATGTACATCTGAGCAAATAGAGGTTTTTCTTCATAATTCAGAAGGAGTAGCCTATCCTATTATAATTTGAACCATTTATATGAAAATAAAATGGACCACGCCCATCAATGGCAGTATGATCAATCTTACCACCCATAGATGTGAAAGCAAATATTGAATTATAAATTCTTATGTTATCTCTGAACTTAGAAGATGGCGTATCAAAGTAACAAAGCAACAATCTTTCAAGAACCATTGGGCATGGTGGTGATGATGGTAATGCAATCAATCCTTCACGACAATATAATTTGAATGTGGGATTAAATATAGATCTGTTGCTTTTTCCTTCACACCACAAAATCGACACTGAACTCTTGGCTCTTTAATTTTGAAAATTTTGCTAAAAATAAGTTGCACATTTTGCAGGGAAACACCCAGCATATAAAAAAGTTAATTAAAATGACTAAAATCAATAAATGTAATAACTAAATATAAAATTTAT
Source organism: Gastrodia elata (assembly GCA_016760335.1). Classification (NCBI taxonomy): domain Eukaryota; kingdom Viridiplantae; phylum Streptophyta; class Magnoliopsida; order Asparagales; family Orchidaceae; genus Gastrodia; species Gastrodia elata. The sequence goes on from CM028677.1 coordinate 42,829,703, forward strand.
TTAATCAACAATACCAATAGCGACATTTGATCCTTCATTATGGAATGCAAAATTAAGGAGGTATTTATTTCGACTACATTCTCCAACTTCAATAGTACCAAGCGTCGCATTTGATCTGATATTGCCAAATGCAAAATTAGACATGCCCTGTTGACGACTACATTCTCCAACTTCTAAAACTCGTGCAACACATGTATTTGGATTACATCTTCCATAACTATTTTACCAATAGCGACATTTGATTCGTCATTATGGAATGCAAAATTAGGCAGGTATTTATTTCGACTACATTCTCCAACTTCAATAGTACCAAGGGTCGCATTTGATCTGATATTTCTAAATACAAAATAAGAAATGCCCTGTTGTCGACTACATTCTCCAACTTTTAAAACCCGTGCAACACATGTACTTGGGATTACAACTTCCATAATTGTTTTACCCTTACATGCTACATAATTAATATTAGAGCAATAAGCACAAATTATATTAAGAGTTGAATAACAAATTTCATCAGCATCACGTTGAAGGGAATGTTTCATGGAGTCTAACATGAATTCCTTTAGATCATAAATTAATGATTTATCTATCATTATTGGTTTTTTCTTTTTAACAGCATAATAAGATATCTAGTCAACCGTTAGCACTTTTATATATTCTTTCTAATATATGTAATCACTGCAGTCCATTGTTCCTTCTATGAAGTAGCAATTTTCTATTAACGTGTGCTATCAAATGAAATATATTATAAGTTTTAAAATATTTATGTGATTCTGCACTCATTATGCCGTTAAATATGAACCTGTTTAATATGCAAAATAAACATATTCAAACACTATAACAAATAATTATGATAAAGATTAGAGCTAAAATAATGCATAAGTCAACACATAAAAAAGAAAAAAAATTGCACTTTAATCACATAAAGACAAATATAAGAAAGTATTTCACACACAGAATAAATAATATTTATGGCTTTGAAAAATAAATCTATAATTTTTAATTTGATAAAGAAAAACAAATAATCTCTAATTTGGATAAGAACTGCAAAGCAAACAAATAAGAAACTACCCAGTGCAACTAATAAACAAAAAACTTTATTTAAATTAATGATTGAAGTTTAAGAACTGATGCTTCGACAGATGAATTATAATAAATTCAAACTAAAAGTATGATTTTTTTTATGAATCGATGCACATGCATTTAAATCAGTAGTAGGCTAAGAAATGAATGCTCACAATCATATTTATTGAGAAAGCATGAAGTAAATATAACCGCTCGCAGAAACAACTTTCTTCAAGAGCTTTGGAATAATTGTGATGATTAGTGATTAATCAAAGACATTTAAATGCAGTCTTTTTTCAAATTAAAAATACGAATTTTTTTATGAATCGATGCGCATACATTTAAATCAGCAGTAGAGTAAGAAATGAAAGCTCACAATCATATTTATTGAAAAAGCATGAAGTAAAGGCAACTATTTGCAGAAGCAACATTATTCAAGAGCTTTGGAATAATTGTGATGATTAGTGTTTAATCAAGCACATTTTAATGCAGTCTTTTTTTCAATTGCATGATATCATTGATGTGAGATTAATTAACTCTTGTATAAAAAGCATTTTTCTCCTATCAAATAAAAACTTGATATGGCATAAGTTCGAACACTTATTTTGGGTGTTAGTTTAACAACAAAGATACAAAATCATACGTAAAAACTAACATTTTAAATATTAAAAATTTATTCTTAGAACTGCAACTTCGTAAAATAATGTTCTCTGAAAAATTTAGGGATAACAAAGATCAAAATTTTATTCAGCAATATCAGCTCCATAACCTAAGAATATTCAAAGACAATTTGGAAGAAAAAATTGTTCATGCGTTGAATAAATTGTTCAAAACTATGAACTGATATTTTATCATGCACTTCAAATGACATTGAACAATGATTATTATAAAGTACTTGATTATATTATTTTGAATTTGAACAAGCAAATTTGACTAATCAAATTTTGGAAGACTAACGCAACATAATGAATTTAAATTAAAAGCAATCTTAATTAAAACTAAGTTGTATGACTACTATCAAAATAAAAGTTAAAAAGAGCTCTTAGAAGAATTAAATACCCAAATCTAATATAGTTGCAATTGTTGCATTTAATGTCATATTCGTGTGTGTGTGTAGGACGCATCTAAGATTCATTCAGGCGATTAAAAACCCAAATCAATCAATTATATAAAAAAACACCCAAACTTATGGTCTTTCTTTTTCTTTTTCTTTTTCCTGACTTGCAGTAATTGTAAGAAAAGAAATAAGGAGGTGATCTAATAAATCGTGCGATGCAATGTTACACAAACAAACATCATAGAGGAGAATTAGTTTATTATAATACATTAAGGTACCTTCACGACAAGCAAGGGGTCAATGATAGTCAAGCAGTTTGTTTACTTCTTTTTATTCCTAAGAAAATAAATTCTATGGCTATATTCAATTTCCTCAAGGTGTTCAAGCATACACTCAAAAGCATTCACTTGAATATGCGCGCTATCACATTAATCTAAAACAGTAGTATCTTAGAAATGTTGGACGGTGTATGTCCTGCAAACTTTGAGGGGTTGCTACAAATTCATCAGCAAGATCTGGATGAGGTGCGTATCATGAGAGAAATTTGGAAAGAAAATAGAAAACTATAGTGGTCAGCCCATGCCAAGTTCTAATTTTAGCTTAAAATATCACCAAAAAAAATTCTAGCATGTTGAGCACATGATTGAAGAAATGAGAAAAAAAAAATTGTTAGATATCCAAAAAAATTGCAGTCTTATCAAAAGCTTGTCATATCTAACACATGAATCAGGTATTAAATATCCAAATTCCTAGATCCTGCGCATTATTTTTCAAGTTATTTATCAATTGACTATTTGTTCTAAGTAATGCTTAGCTTGTTAGAAAATTTTAATTTAAATGTTTTAGTGAATGTGATGAATTTAAGCAATTAACGATTGTTTGAATCATTTGCATTAATTTTACTAAGAAGTACACATCAAATTTTTTTATAATTTTAAATTGTTTGTCATCCAAAATCCTCTTAGTTGTTATTATTATTTTATTTGAAGCTACGCTTTTTTTATAACTTTAATGTGTTATAGAAGTTACTCTATACTTCAGTGCCTTGTGCATTTTCATTTTAATTCTGAGGTTTGAAATGTTTAATTGTTAGATGCAGCTTTAAGGCGTTGATGTGAATTCTCTAACTAATTTGAAATACATTTAATGAAGAAAACCAATTTGAACTCCGATAGCAATTTAAGCATTTGACAAAGCCAATGGAAATCTGATTTATCTTGAAAAAAAGAGCTGTTTTGAGAATTATATTCAGTTTCTGTACAAATGTCCAACTCCACTATTAACTACTAGTTGCGCTTTGGCCAACTGTATCATATGAGAATCCAAAATCATAAAATAAGGAGAGCATGATTGACATAGTAAATGAAATAAAAAATCAATCTGCAATTTAGCTAAAGGCCAAGCATGCTTAACCTGTTCCTTTCACCTGAATGAAAATCAAGTAAACTATTTTAAGCCGAATATTAACTCAAAGCTTTTGCGACTTCCGTGTCTTATACATATAAATGGCTTAACCAAAGACCGTACTGGATGAATTCAGAATTAAGTATACAGATTTAATAAACAAAATTTACCATTAAGTAAGAGAAGCTTTGAATCAAAATTAACCTTGCCGGGTCACTGCAAATTGCTAGATCCCCAAATGCTCTTTCACATTAGCACCATCTCAAATAATTTTCCAATTTTGAGCAATCAGTCAATACATCAGCACCAATGGAAGCATATAATTGTTTCACAGTAGTAATAGACCACGTATACCTCTAAAATGAATTGGGCAGCAAGTGATAAAAAAGGCCAAAATAATTGCTGAAACACTACGCATCTTTAATCAATCATTCGAAAATAAAAATGACATAGGCTAGAAGCCGCTAACAAAAACAAAAGAGAAATGAAACACACCCGAATGCAGAACAAACAGGCGGATGAAAGAGGTGACGGAGATGCGCCTCCAAACTTCTTAGGCTGTATCCCTTAGAAAGTCCAGGGCTTCTCCTTCGAGGAGGAGGAGGCGTTCAAGTCCGAAGAAGAGGCAGTCGGGTCCCAAAGCAGCCGCAAAAATGAGGAGGAGATGTCTGAGTCCGAAGAAGAGGGGGTCGAGTCCCAAAGTAGCTGCAAAGATGAGGAGGAGGCATTGAGTCCGAAGAAGAGGCGGTTGAGTCCCAAAGTAGCCGCAAAGATGAGAAGAAGGAGGCGTTATAGTCGAAAAAGCGTCCGAAGAAGAGGCTTACGAAAGTCTTGAGGAAGACGAAGAGGCCACGACACCACTAAATGATTTAAGAAAAAGAAAAATCGGAGAGGCCACCGTTTAGAAATGGAAGCAGCTCACATTTGAGATTTACTGTAGCTCATTTTTCTCTCACCTATATACTTATTATATACTAATAAATATATATATATGATATTATATGCATAAAAAAATATGATGATAATAAAAAAATAAAATAAAAAAATAAAAAATAAAAAATATATATATGATATTATATGCATGTGTACATATAAAAAAAGTATTTTCTAATATAATTATAAAGAGAAATGCTATTTAGACCCACTGACATGGCACTCAAAAAAACTCATCTAATAGAATTTAGACATTACTTCATTAGTGTTTATTTATTTATATTAGAATAATACAAATATTATTTTTAAAGTTTGTATTGAATGATGTCCAAATCTCATTGGATGTATTTTTTTGAATGCCACGTCAGCGGGTTTAAATAACATTTCTCAATTATAAATAAGGATAAGTTGAAGGATCTTAATATATGTATATATATATATATGTGTACATATGCATATTTAAATTTAGTCAATATACATAAAAATGTATACATTCATATACAAAAAAAATCTGAAAAAATTTAAGAATATATAAAAATATTATTGGAGAAACAAGGAATATCTTGTTTTATAAATTATATGTTTTAATTAAACATACAAGTACAAAATGTGTATATAAGTGCATTCATGAAGATTATAATTTAACAAATTTTCAAACTTTACATTATTTTTTAGAATTTTGCGAGATATTATCATTCTCATTTATAATTGAGTAGTTTGTCACTTTCAGGTATGTAGAATGTTATAAGACTATTTAAGAATTTTTCATGGTATCACATATTTGATGAGAGATTGCATTAGAGCTGACAATTTTACTCAAAACTCAAAATTCAGTCGAACTTAAGTCGAATCAAGTTGAATGACTTGACTAGGACCCAATTTAAATCGAGTTTAAGTTGGGCTCGACTCGACTTAAATTGAGTTTCAATCCTCGAAATATATAAAATATTGCGCCTTATTATATTTTCAATCCCGCTAAATTGGCCTAGTGGTTAAGCCAGCGCCTAATTTCATTCGCTGGCCCTTGGATTGATTTTCCCTGAGGCCAAGAACTTTTTTTTTACAAAAAAAATTCTTTTTTTAAAATTAACACAAATTTGGTCCAGGCAAATTCGAACCCAGGACCTATTTGTTAAAATTAAGATAGCGTACCACTGGGTCAGAAGAATTCTTCAGTTGAAATTAGAAGTCTTTTTATTTAATATATTTCGAGCATGACTCAAATCAAATTCAGCTAACTAAAGATATGAATTTTGTCATATTAATCAATATTTTAATTTCAATTCTTATGGTTGCATTGATTATCTCTTAGCATATGTGATATGACATATTTTTATAAGAATTCCCAACCTTAATAGTTTAGACATATTTAATATCAAAACCCATACAAGTTTTTTTTTTTATAATAGTTCTATAAAGTACTTAGTTTATAACTAATGAGAATCAAAACTGTCAGCTTTTATGTGTCTATTTCAAAAACATAGTTTATTATAGGAGTCATTCATAAGAGGATTGATAGCTCAAGTCAAAAGGGCATGTAGATTATTATATTTATTTTTATGTTTTTGTGTAGTAAATCTTTGTAATAAATTAAGAGAATTGAATTTTTGTTTTAATGAATATTTTATTTATATTTTGTTTAAATATATTAATAGGATCATGTGGCTATCACACCAAAACAAGTACTTACAAATCAATTCAAATCCACTATCCAATATGTTATTAAATATCGGTTGTAGGATCTATAAATTGTTTGACATATATACAATACCGTGTAACCTAATGATGGTAATGGCAACATAATGCAATGTTTTGTTCTACATTCATGCAAGCCTAGCACCACACTACAAGAACTTCCACCACAGCATGGTGTCAGAGCAAAGGGGCATCCATCCGACAACAACAAAATATGCAGACTTCAACAACATTTTGGACGTCATGCACCACATTGCCAAAACTACACAACTGCAGCAGATGATTAAAGAGCTTCTTAGGAACTTTGATCACTATATCATCTTATCTTTCTATTAATTTACTCATTGTAAGCTTATCTACAATTTTCCCTCTCACTATTTATTTTAATCTACAAGAAATTCAAGTAACAGCCGCAGAATTGTCCTCAGAATCCGCAATGAAGTCTCCACCCCCTCCCAAACTATCATCAATCTTTCCATTTCTTTGTCACTCATCGATATCCATCACCTTCATAACGTTAAATTTAGCAACTAACTATTCACTATGAAAATCACATATTCTCAATTTCTTTCATACCCATGGTCTTGGGAATTTAACAGACAACTTCTCTACTCCACCCACCACTCCACTAAATACTGATATATCAAATTTAAAATATCAAGTAAGGATCAAACATATCAAGTGATCCTTAGTTGAATCATTTTAACACTTGAACAATTTTTTGCTCAAGTCCTTGGCTATGACACTGCAAAATAATGGGGAAAACACTTGTCTCCATCTATGCATGCTTCCATCTATGCATCCACCTCTTAAATTCACATACAACAACTTGTATATACACTTAGGGCTCTCAAGGCAAGATATCTCATAATTTCCAAATTCATTCATAAAGCGAAATGGTTCAGATTATCTTTTTACTGTCAGTTCTCTGGTTATTCATCAACAAAAGATTCTTAGGATTCTCAATGTCTTGAATCTTCACTGGTCACTTTTGCAACTGTAAGAATAGAGCCCACTACATTCATCAGCCTCCTACGCAATTATGATATGCTATACCTTGAACTTATTGAACAAAATCATCAATCTTTAGCAGATCTTGCCACACATTATTTGACCTTTAAAACAAGATTATTATCCTCACTGCATAGTAACCAATACATCCCAATCATTACCCAACGCCATTCAAGACGCTCATCAGACATCAATTATCCACATTACAAGACCCACTATTGTGGTCGTGGAAGATTTCTAAATAGAGAGCAAAGCTGCTAGAATGATTATAATCAAAACTGTAACAGTCAAGGTTATTCAACTTCCCACTGTTTCAGTCGCAACAAGCCTCAACTACAACTTTCCAACCAACCTCAACAAGCACATTTACACTTCAACCGATCTTTAGATACCAAGATTCATGAACAACACATAATGTAACAGCAGACTTTATCAATCTACATATCTCTAGCCCACACTCAAACACCAATCAAATTCAAGATAGTAATGGCACAGGTTTGCGCATCTCACACAAACTCCCAAGAAGATTCTAAATAACAGCAGAAACTAAGCTTACCATGGTGAGAAGCCCTCCCTACATGCCACAATTGACAGAAAATAATGCTTCCTTTGGCGTGCACAGCATCAACGACTTTCTTCCAGGCTTCTATTTGCACTTGAGTGTAAATTCCAGGGCAGTGTGGAAACCTACAAATGAATAGCTATTAAAACTTGTTATTGTGACCTCAAATTAAATATTTGAATAACAGTTAGACAATACTTTACACTAGTATTAATGTATAATTCAATAAGGTAATTGGTTGAGATGATATCATATTTTAATTTATACACACACACACACACATATATATATATATATATATATATAAAATAAAAAAATAAAAAATAATATATATAATGTTATATAATATTAAAACAGCAACATTACAAACCCTTAGCCCAATTATGTGGTTAGCTACATGAATTCTTAATCTACATTACGCTCAATCAACCAACAGCCCCAATTTTCATTTCATGTGTAAGAACATTTACAGTAGTTTATTGAATTATAAAGAATGCAAATTTGAACTATAAGAAAATAGGAAAACAAAAGTAGTTTGCTTAATTGGAATGTGGCACAAAGGATATTTACTAATTTTAAAAAATTTAGCTTCTATCCACGAATTTCTGGGCACTGTTGTGCTCTTCTTATCCAATACACTATAAACTCATTTCATCGCTTTGTCAAGCACAGATCACCAAGCATGCCTATAAACTCACCGATTAAACAAGTGTCTTAAGCTATTATAAAAAGGTAGATATGACACTATAATAGAAGGTACACAGCTCATAAATTAAGGAACCATTATTATTTATAATTTTTCAGAAATGTCTTCATAACATATGAGGTATAGCTTCATAAACAGTTACATACCTTTCATATATTTGTAAATTAACCTCTCTTAATCCACTAGCCAATTTATGAAACAAACTCAAATACATCATTTAGATTTATTTAAACAAAAAATGATCCATAAATATCAAATGATTTCCATATCAACAACACAACATATCCAATATTCTTTTACAATAGGGGTGGATTCGAGTCAAGTTCGAGCAAGTTAGGCCAGACTCGAACTCAAAATTTTGAGTAGAGTCCGACTCGGACTCGACTCGAACTCAAATCGAGCCAATTTTGATTCAGAACAATTCAAGTTCGAGCCGACTTGAACTAGATTTGAGTCATAATCGAAATACAAATTAAAACACCTATCGTTTTGCAGACAGTGATTTGCAGCGTAATGGCAATGCTGCCTTCTTTTCATCAAAAGGAATACAATATGAATCCATTTGTTTGCTTTATTGTTTTAAAAAAGATTTACGAAAAAAATAGCCACCATAATGACAACCATTCATATTTTTGGATACATAGCACAATATTTTAAATTAAAAGGTATGGTGATTGTTGAGTAACAAAGAGCCAATTTTGAACTCTATACTACAAAAATTTAGGGTCTATTTGATAGGTTGAAATTTGAGAGAAAGCAATTATAAGTAAAATAAAATTTTAAGCATTGGGTTAAAGAAAATCTTATAGTAGCAATTAGAGAAAAAACATTACCTCAAATGGCCTCTTTCTACATAAGAAATTAATATCAAATTATATTTACATTGTGTCCGAAAAAACAAAAAGAAAACAAAAAACAGACAACCATGCCTTGGCAATCCTTTGCAGGATGCCACCAACCACTAGCCCTAGTGCATCTACCCTGTCTGGCCCTTGCCAAACATCACCTTAGAGAGGGGCTTCTTAAGTTGTACTTAGGCTAGGCTAGCCTTTGTTCTTAAGCCAGGCCTTGTCAAGTCTAATAGTTGTTGCAGGCCCTCATTAACTTCATTGGCACTTTTCATCAAGCCTAGGTCGGGCCTTCATTAGTGCTTGTCATCAGGACTAGGTTGGCCTTGTTATGCATGCTTGTCACCAATTTTTTTAACTTTTTTATAATGTTTCTTTGTATATGAATCGCCCAAAAACTCAAAATCAATTGCACTAAAAAGTTTCAAGCACTCAAAATAAATTTATGCAGCATTTCTTTTACTTGGAAATACTTTATAATGCATTATTTAATTTTGGAATTTCATCTACTATTAACCCTTAAATTTATTTTCAAAACAAGAGCAAGATTACAAGTAAATGTCAACCATTTCATATTTTTATGCATGTTTTTACTTAATCAATGTCTAATTGAGTTAAAACTCTTAAGCAAGTTGAAAATGATCCCCTCCTAATATACTTTTTCATATATGCTATCAGTCTTCAAATGAAATTTGTTAGTGCAATTCATCAAAAGTTCACTCATGAGAGCCAATTTTGAGTTGCAATACATTAAAAGGCATCATGAGAACCAATTTTGAACCTTGTTTAATTATTGTAGAAGACAAGTAAAACCATTGAAAGCAACAAAAAAATTGAGGGCATCATAAGAGGCCATACTTTTGAACCTTGCTCAAAAATGACAGAAGATAAGTAAAACCAATGAAGACTATAAAACACGTGTATTCTAAAACTCATATTTTATCTCAAAAGCTTGGTTTAGGGTAAGAAACAACTACATGTATTCTAAACCAAGATATTTAGAGTGAGGCAAAGCTACAATCTTATGTGTCTTAATAATAATGTTTTTAGCCTTTGCATTGCAATAACTTTTGTATCTACTATAATCATGATTATTTGTGTGTGTGTGTGTATACATATCATAATTATTTGTGTGTGTGTATACAAGGAAATATGATTGAGAGAGAAAATGGTAACCAAAACTCCTAAATAATAAGAGCTCTGTTTTAAAATGAAACACTTTTAAAATTCAACACATTTAAAATATAAGAAAAAACTGTTGTCACAATTATTACAGAGAACCTTTTTTATTTATATGTAAGACCCTAAATGTTTATCTCAATTTCCCTACCCTTTTTCCTGATATAAGCTAAGTTAGAAGATCTTAAGAAAAACTAGTTGTGGAATTAAAAGGGCAGTATAGAAGTCATATCAAAGCAGGTATGTGGTTCATATAAGCTCTTATATTTATGTTTAATTTTAACCTTAAATAACTGAAATATCCAAATAATAAAAATTATAAAACCATCCATCTAAACCAACATTCTAAAAACAAAATCCATACCTACAATCAAATTAGCAGAACAAAATTAACTCAACATATCCAATATTTTTATCAATTTTAGAAAATTTAGTATAACCAAAATCTAACTGAATCAAGCTAATCCAAATTAAAATCAATTTATGTCATTCTATGATTATTTTGTATGTTCAATCTCTTATTTCCAGAATTGAAACTGATTAGTTCTAATCATTCAGCTCGACTGTATAAAAATAGACAAAAAGCACATCCCATGGTGCGGTGGTTGGCTCTTAAGGTGAGCGGCATTTATGTTGAATTGCTATTAAAATGGCCTTGCGATTGGTTTAGAAGAAATGAATGAAGGATAGTTGAAGATTTGGCTACAAGCTAGAATTTTGTTTGTAGCTGTAACGACCCAATGCCTTTAATTGTAAATTATGCCAAATTCCCACCTCAGAAATCGGGTTCCGGGGAATGTCGATTTAGGGAAAACAAGAATAACAATAGAAAAAAGAATTTTTAGATCAAAGTACCCTAGTTTGGGAGAATTCGGATAACGAAAACTCTCACTTTATTTTTCTGAATTATTTAAATCCAATAAATTGAGAAAATTAAATACGTGTCCGAATTCATTGATTTTCATTGTAGCTAACGCCCTCAGCAGAAAAGTAACACAATGATCATGGCAAGCCCCTTGGTGGAAGAGCTCCAGAAACTAGAAATAAAACCCATTTCCAGCAAGCAATTGAACGATCTACTCCAAATAAGTACCGCCAAACCTACGCTCTTGCAACAGATACCTATCGCCCAATAACAAGACCCAGAGTATTCAAGGATAAAGAAGGATATAGAAAATGGGCACCGAACTTACAACATCGGCAGGAAATGTATATTTATCACGGAAAAAGAGTCTGGGTTCTTAATAATGCATCCATTCGGAACCAGATACTAAGCGAAGCCCACAACTCTAGATATACAGTTCACCCCAGAAACAACAAAACGTATCGAGATTTAAAGGAAGTATTATAGTGGCCAGGACTCAAAAGATGCGTGGCCGAATTTATTGTCAAGTGCCATGTTTGTTGTTTAGTAAAAGGGCTGAACATCAAAGGCCAGATGGACTCTTGCATCCACTAGAAATTCCATAATGGAAGTGATCAGACATTTCAATGGACTTCGTCATGGGATTACCCAGGAGTCGTTCAGAAGCTGATGCAATTTGGGTAATAGTGGATCGCCTGACCAAATTAGCCCATTTTATTCCTATTAAGCAGACTAACACTGTTGAAAAGTTAGCCAAAATTTATATCAAAAAAATAATCAGACTCCACGGGATTCCAAAAATTATAGTCTCGGATTGAGATAGCAGATTTACATCCCGATTTTGGCTAGCGGCACATCGCGATTTAGGAACCGTGCTAGTTCTAAGCACCGCCTTCCATCCACAAACAGATGGGCAAACCGAAAGAGTTAATCAAATACTCTAAGATCTGTTGCAGTTGAGTTTTCTAAATTTTGGTGGTAGTTGGGAAAAGCACATACCGTTAATCGAATTCGCGTATAATAATAGTCACCAAATGAGTATTGGGATGGCCCCTTATGACGCCTTATATGGGAGAAAATACAGTACTCCACTAGCCTGGACACAAATGGGAGACGTTCAAATTTTTGGCTCTGAGTTGATTGAAGAAACGAATGAAAAGATAAGACTAATCAAGAGCCGAATTGCGGCAGCCCAGGACCAACAAAAGAAGTATCACGACGCCAAACATCAGATGCTATAATTTCACGTTGGTGATAGTGCCTATCTAAAGGTTAGCCCAATGAAAGGTATTCATTGCTTCGGAGTTACTGGTAAACTGAGCCCCAGATATGTTCGACCCTTCAAAGTAACAACAAAAACTGGAAGCTTGGCTTACAAACTTAAACTTCCAGAAAGATTTTCTATCGTGCACAGCGTTTTCCACGTTTCAGCACTCCGCAAATGCCTCCAGGAATCCTCTCAACAAATTTCTGATTCAACAGTCGAAATTCAACCTGATTTGACTTATGTCGAAAAGCCTCTTCAAATCATTGAGAAAAACTGCCGCAAATTAAGAAATAGAATGATCCCAATGGTTAAAGTTCAGTGGCATAACCATACTGCAAAGGAAGCCACATGGGAAAAGGAAGATGTTATGCGGAGGAAATATCCAGAGTTATTTCTTAATTAAGGTAACCCAAAAATCCCTTCTAGATCTTGTTTTGTTTTTATGATATCGATGACGACATCATTTTTAAGTAGGGGAGTTTGTAATGATCCAATGTCTTTATCTGCAAATTATGTCAAATTCCGCCTCCGAAATCGGGTTCCGGGGAATTTTGATTTAGGGCAAACAAGAATACAAATAAATAAAAATAATTTTTAGATCAAAGTATCATAATTTGGGAGAATTCGGATAACGGAAACTCCCGCTTTATTTTTCTAAATTATTTAAATTCAATAAATTGAGAAAATTAAATACGTGTCCAAATTCATCGATTTTCATGTCGTTATGTTATGTATATTATTTAAAGGCTGCTCAAAAAGTTTCATCAAATTCTGAGTGTCAGTTTGATCTCAATTAATTTTCAAAATTTTAAACTTCAGAAATTAATAAAAATAAAATATTGCTCCGAAATAAAAACTTTTGGCGTGAGGGTGTTCGTTCTATCATAACACGTCTCGGTGTCAAGTTTTATTATGTTTGGACGCCAAACGGCGGGAAAATGAGAAAAATTTAAGCTCAAGTAATTGTTAAGAATTTCCTCAAGGAAATTCTCCCCCTCCCCCGATTTTGTAAGGAAACCTTATGCCTCTTGCGGAAGGTCCGAGCCAGACGACGCCAGAAGCCATGCGCGCCCTGTGCGCATTCAATTTTGGCGCAGGGAATTTCCCCCCTGCGCCTATTTAACCCCCCTCCAGCCCCACACTTCCTCTCCCCACACAGCAGCTCCCACTCCCACAGCAAGCTCCTCTCTCAGCCCTCAGCCAACCACCTTCCTACCAGCCTCCAGCCCCCTCCTGCCAGCCTCTCCTCCCTCCCCACAGCAGCCGGCCACCCAACAGCCAGCTCCCTCCTGCCGCAGCCCTCCCTCAATCAGCCAGCAGTCGTTCGGCCTCCCTCCATTTTTCGGCAACTCTAAACTGAGGTAAAAGGTGAATGAAATTAAAGAAAGAATTGAGGAGAGGTTAGATATTTCCATTGTCTTCATTATCTTTTTGCATATAATAAATTATGATAGTTTTAATATCTCAAATACGTTATTCACATTATTATTGTGTTCATTAAGTAATAATGAATAACAGTAAAAATATTATAAAAATGACTATTATTTCTAATTTTGTCAATTTCAATTCAATCATTTCTATTCTATCTTTTTCTTTCGTACATTATTATTATCATAATAATAACGTTATAATAAATATTACTACTATCACAGTAATTTAAAAACCAGATTTCAATCAAAAATAAGAAAGTAAAAGAAGAACATAATAAAAATAAAGATAATATTATTCTTAAAAATATTGACTAAATGCTAATTTAAAATATCAAAATTAAATGCAGATTCAAAATTCGAACTGTCAAACTTTAGATCCTAAAGAATAAAGGTACCCAGTATATGACAAATATTAATTTTTGCACTTTACTGTTGCTTAGCTTCGCTTGGAGCCAAGTTCATATTGAAGCTTGGTTGGTTGTTCCGAACCAGTATAACGTGGTTGTTACTGGAAAATGACATCAATAATATTCAGATTGTTACAGGAAAATGATATCAGTAATATTCGGGGTGGTTATTGGAAAATGACATCAGTAACATTTAAAGTCAATTACTGGAAAATGACATCAGTAACATTCGTGGTGGGTTACTGGAAAAACGACAAGTAACCTACATTTTGTGATAATACTTTTTGCAGAAAATTGATTATTTATTTTGCGCTATTGCCTTACTTTTATTGCATTTTATTACCTCCTTATTTTCGCTAATCGCATCTTTTAAAGTGTAATATTATTGTTTACTGCAGTACTTAGAGTATTCTCTAATTATTGGGAATTCCAATCCCGGTATTATTTTCTGTACAATACCAGGTCAGGTGCCTTTAGAAGAATACATGCAACAACCCTAATTCTTATATTTTCAATCTTGCTGATAAATCCACGACGTTGTTTTACTTATCTTTTATTTTATTTTATTTATCTTTTTTTTTCTTTTGTACGAAAAGTACGATGAAAGATCATGTAATTTGCAATCTTAAAATAAATGAGAATATCTTTTTGTCTTTCCATGTGTATCCATTCTCTCTCAAATTACTCAATAGGATCCAGCGGTATGTGAACACCTGAATGTTGGACAGTTCTCGTTGAGCCGGCATCGGGCCATCATAGTGGCCTTGGCAATTCAATAGATGTGGCAAGGGGTAGCAGCTCAATCTACTATCTGATCTAAGGAAGGCTAATAAAGTTTATGCATAATAAGTGCAATGATCTTGTTCTTTCCAACATATCTTGCTATGCCAATATATGTAATTCAATATTTTGTTTCCCATATGGAATTATAAGAAACACATAATTGTAGCTTCTATATAAATACCCATTAAAAACCATGAAAGGAGTGCAAAGGAAAGAAAATTGATATAAATCTATAAATCAAGGCATGTGATATAGTGATCATGGATACGCACAAATTCAATTATTTGAAATGTTAAAAATGAGACTGAGTAGTATATGAAGTGTGGCATCAATAGCTTTGTTTAATGTCCAGCCGATGGATGTTTTAAGACAAATGGGAAATTATAAAGAAAATCAAACGCCTTGGTATGGTCATAGTTAAGTTAGCTTTGATATTGATAAACTTCATAGCATGGTGGTCAAAGTGAAGTATGAACTCCTAAGGAGATAATGTACCAATTGCATTAAAAACTGCACTAACACAAAATTATTGATCATAATTGGACTATTGGTAGTAAGTCTCACTCAACTTCTTACTGAACTAATGAGATAAATGTTCTTGTTCTATCTTATTTGATTAAGGTAAAACCAAGTGGTTATGAGTAAAAGAGTCAAGCTCAACAAATAAGAAAGATGTTTCCATATGAATTTAACACTACAAAGATGCGAGTAAGTCTTTATGGTAAAGAACTAACAATAAAGTTAGAAAAATTTATGCATACTCACAGATAATACAAGACAATTATAATAGTCCAACTAGAAAGCTATGCTTACTTTGGGATTCGTATAGTGTTTACACTATCTTAGAATATTATAGGGTGATAAGTTAAATCATTTTATTAGCAAAATAGCTTGACGGCTATAAGAAAACTTTAAAAAAGAAATTAAAATTCTGAGAGATCTCAAAATAAGTCCTGAGAGAGTTTCTTCTTCTATACTCAAGAAGTAATTTATAGCCATCAAATCATTGTTTTAATGATTGAGAGTGTTGATATGCCAGGCATGGGATGATTTACTTTAGTATAAAACTGCCTTAAGCCTGAAAAGATATACTAGTGGATTAAGGATGCGATGGGTGGTCAAGTGACTGCCTGCATTCCATAGCTTTGGAGAATCAAAACTCTTGTTTTGAATGCGGCCTAAAGAATGAATGAATTGAGAATAGTCGAGAGATAATGAGACTGAAGAGTCATAATGCATTGTTGAGCTTCATTAAAAATAGTGGCACTAAATATTGGTCCAACATTGGAACAATGACCAATCTCATGATAGCATTTCCCAAAAGGATCATATCAATTGCATAATTTCGACGGTTATTTTGCAGATTTGATTAGTTCAAATTGTCTAACACTAAAAAATTAGTTCCTGTATGAGGCTTGGTTTTGAACTTTTGTTATATTGTCCTTGAGTAGTTGCACCAACAAACTACTTCTCTGATTTATTATTTGCATCATAATATTATCTTCATTCTACAATTGCTTTGCTCTTTCTAATAAATCAACATTAAAATACATTTTCTACTTTAATAACCATGTCAACTTTCTAATTGTTCCATTATTTAGGGCCTACTTGAAAAATAGTGGGGGTCTACCTAGTGGTGTGGAATGCTATTGTATCGTTCAAACGCATTACTCTGAACCCACTTCTCAAAAATTCGTTAAAAGTTTCACCATTTCACCATAATTACAGAGCAAAGCAACCTCCGCTTTTCATAGTTTTAAAGATTTATGATTCTTGTTAAGCCCCTTGTTTAGTTGTAACTTAGCTAAGCTAAAGTCAGCATAAGTTCAAACTAATTTTTATTTTTAAGTTTAGCTTAGCTTACGTCAACTTAAGCTTGAACCAAACAACTCTAATTATTAATCCTAAGTTTATAATTCATTCATTATTAATTATAAGTAACTTTAATTATTAATTATTTAGTAATTATTTTTGTTTATTAATATCCATTAATTAAAATTAGGTACATATTTATTATTTAATAGTCAAATTTTATTAAATATAATTATTAATGAATTATTGAAATTAATTTATTATAAAGTATTATAGAGCTACTAACAAACACAAATGCTTGCCTCTACCCCTCAAAAAATGCCAACAACTTTAGCACATTGATACTTCTTAACAGAGAAATGCTGAAATAATGGATAACGGTGGGGCAGCTTATAACCATAATGTGCTTGAGCTCAATAATATAAAAAATCTATTTGGCAAAGGAATCATATAATTCCATTCCAACCCAGAATTACGGAGCTGTGAACTGTTGTTGTTGATGTAACTGATGATATGCATATGATTTATAAATTAACATAATAACTACTTGCATATTAATCAATGGATTTATACAATCATAATTAAACACACCAACAGGATTAGAAAAAAGTATTAATTTACCCCCCAGCTTTAGGAGAAATCAAGGTTCCCTCAGTAATCAGGAAACCACCATCAGTAGCTCTTTGGGCATAGTATTCAATGTTAGCAGGCTGAGGAACACCGTTTAGAGCTCGACATCTTGTCATTGGTGCTAAAACTACCCTGTAGATAAAAACATAACCATAAATAAACAGAAAGAAATAAGAAGTAAAAGTTCATAAATTTAAAAATGTGGTCAAGTTCACTCCATAAACTTCATAATTAACTTTCCATAGCAATTCTAGGAAGTTCGTCAGCTAAACAACTCCAGAAAGCTAATCAAAACCAGAACAAATTAGTCTTAAAGTGCTACTGCGCACATAAAATTGAATTTTAATACATTAACTCTCAGAAAATTGAACTTTCAAGCAATCAGCCTCAAAAAGTAAAGCTAACACCAAGAGAAATTTCATAATAAACATATGTGATAATTATTAAATTAACTACTTTATTATTAATTTTTAAGTAAGAAAATATAAATAATAAATTAGATCAATAAGAATTTTTTTAAACATATAGCAAATAAAATTAATATATTCCCATAACACACCCAAAATTTAAACTAAGAATATTTAAGCTAAGGTTCAATTAGCTTAGGTGCTTCAAGGAAAGTTGAATAGACTACAATACAAGTTACTTTGGAAATGCAACATTGAACCTGTTGAGAATGTCGTTGTCAAGGAACTTGTTGTGTCGTAATAAATCTCGAAAGCGATTGAAGCAAACAAGAACAAAAACAGAAAATCAAAATCACAAACACAGCACAACACCAAAATTTACGTTTGATGAGATTCAACTACATCCACGAGGAGGAGAGAAAAAATTCACTATTTGTTGAGAAAAACAAAAGAAGATAATACAAACAACTTTTGTGATCTTTACCCTTACCAGCTAAAGAGTCCAAATAGAAAAAACAACAATAGCCTCCAAATAGAAAAACGTAGTTACAACAATATTCAAACTCTAAAAACATATGGTTATGCATATTCATGTGAAAAAATGCATTCTTCACATCAACTCGGCGTCCAAGTGCTTGCCTTTCAAATCTACGGCACCCCCAAAGCTGTCAAATAGTGTAACGGGTGCTAGGCGGGCCTAGCGCTCGCCTCTTAACCAAAATTGGGAATTCATCATAAATTATCCCTTCTCATCACAAATGTTTCTTTTCCATCACTTGCCTTGTAGACCACACTAGTAATTAACCAACATATTACATATCGTCCCTCCATCCAAACTTGTATTAATCAGAACCATTAGTCATGTCTCTAAACATCTATATATATGCACTTATGTACCTACAATGTAATGTAATGAATTGATCATAATCCCATATGTGAATTCATTGATTTCCCACTTGATCTTTCTTTGTTTACAAATTATATGTTATCTTCGTTGATCTCTACACTAGACATACTTCTTTCCACTCAAACAAAAATCAAAATATTACAAACCTTCATCCATCTTCAAAAATTCATCGAAAGGCAATTTAACAAACATATTAAAGTTATTTAAGCCAACAGAGGAGGAGAATACATCTCTACAGTCACTATACCAAAACTCAAACCATCATCTCACTCAACACACCCTTTGTAAACTCGTCTAAAAACGGGAACAATTCAACCAAAATTCATCAAAAATTTAATCCACCAAGTCACCCCAACATGAACCACCTCCTACAAAATAGCCGACCAATGGCAGTACGCAATGGATGAAGCATACAAAGCCCAGATAGATCGGATCACTTGGATTCTAGTTCCTACTCAGCAACATCATAACATACTAGGTTGTAAATGAACCTACCACACCAAACTAAACTAGTAGCACAAGGATTCAACAAAACTAGTAGCGCGAGGATTCAAACAAAACTACGGCACCTGCTACCTTGAAACATTCAGTCTCGTGGCCAAAATGTCAACCATTCGGATTCTTCTAACCATAGCCACTCATCACAAATGGCATATAGTCCAAATGAATGTATACAATGCCTTCCTACATGAGTAACTAACCAAGGAAGCTTACATGCGTCAACCAAAAGGATTTGGGAACCCCACCATCCCCAACCATGTTTGCCTCATAAAGAAAGCAATTTACAACCTCAAACAATCATCACACCAATGATATTCCACCCTCACAGATTTCCTACACAGCAAAGGGTTTCGAACAAGCAAAACCGACCCTTCTCTCTTGATCGCCAACACCTCCACAGCATCCATCTATCTTCTAGTCTATATAGATGACATCCTCATCACCAGGCCGAACCTATTCAAGCCCTCATCACCGTTCTCACTAATCAATTCCGAATGAAACAGTTAGGCACATCAGCACCTTCCTTGGCATCTCCATTACACCATCCAAAATAGATCTCTTGCTATCACAAACCACATACGCATCCAGCATTCTTCAAATAGCATGCATGGCTCACTGCAACACGACCCCCACACCCATTGTAAACCAAAAACAAACATTGGTCCTCTCAACCCCATTCTCACAGCCAAAACTTTATAATCAGCTAGTAGGATCTCTTCAATATCTCACTATTACCTATTCGGGCATCACCTTGGTGGTCAACAAACTTTGTCAACACATGCATCGTCCAACTTAAACAAACTTCGAGCAACTCAAAAAACCTTGTGCTACATCAGAGATGCTCTCCAAATAGGCATTCAAATAGACCTTGGCAACATGCAACTTTAAGCCTACACAGACTTGATTGGGCAGGAGGTACAAAAGATCGAAAATCTACAATCAGCTATTGCTTCTACTCGGCAATACATCCATTTCTTGGAGCACCAATAAACAAAGCACAGTGTTCAAGTCATCCACGGAAGCAGAATATCGTGCTTTAGCTACCACATCTATGGACATCGTATGGCTCCACCGCCTCCTACAAGAATTTGGCAGACAATATTACATCTCACAAAATTCATGGTGATAATTTTTCAAGCCATTGCCCTCGCCAAGAACCCCATCTTCCATTCCGGAACCAAACTTGTCGAGGTTGACTGCTAGTTTATCCATGACTGGATTACAAAGAAGGAAGTAGAGCTCTCCTACATTTCTATAGAAGCTCAAAATTCTGACATACTCACCAAACCACTTCCCACGGCTCTCTATCACTTGCTCATAGACAAACTCACCATCAATAAACCGATCATGAGTTTGTGAAGGGATAATAACCAACATATTACATATCAGCCCTCCATCCAAACAAGACCATTAGTCGTGTCTCTAGATATATATGCACTTATGTACCTACAATGCAATGTAATGAATTGATCATAATTCCATATGTGTATTCATTGTTTTCCCACTCGATCTTTCTTTGTTTACAATTAGCTCCTCCTTGATCCCTTCTTTGTAGCATACATATGATTATTTATATTGGGGCCAAAGCTAGTCCCAAATGACACAAATAACCCCAAATTAGGTGTTTCACATGAAAAAAAATATATTTTTCACATATATCTGGCGCTTGGCCGCCTACAGGTCTCCCAAAGCCTCCAAACAGTCCGCAGGGCAATTGGGTGCCTCTCGGCCAAAACAACCAATATATGTTTAGCCAGGAGTTAGTTTGTAATCCTTCCAAATGTATTCTTAAGCTCCTCTAATCATCAAAAATATGTGTGAAAATATTGGGATCACAACAATGTTCTTAAAGAATAATAAATTCAAAACAGATCGTTGAAACAAAAATTATAACAAAAAAAATATTTCACAGAAATTCGCAAGGCACAAATCATAATAAACAAAAATTTACGTGGCTCGATGAGAATCACCTGCGTCCACTGGGAGGAGAGAGGATTTCACTATGTATGGAAGAAGATTACAAATGTCTCGCACACCTTGGGATGAACCCAACCATTCCTATTTATAATGATTTTACCCCTCTGTCGACTACAAATTAAATTGTTATTATGACAATTTAATTTTTCGTTGGTTACAAATTGGCCACCATTATACATCTATAAATTGGAATAAGTTATCATTTGACCATCATAACTATCCGTTGATTACAAGAAAAATATTCTATCTTCTTAACTCGGTGTCAGGTTCTTCTATCAATAAAATAGTTTAGAGTTTTAAAAATACCTCCATAAATGAGTTTGGAGTTTCAAAAGCTCCTACAAAATTCCTCAACTAAATTCTTAAAACATCACAAATAAATTCGTGAGACTTCCCAACTTTACACAAACTCCATCTTATTCGATCCAATCCGTTCCATAGTACCACACAAAACAAAAGAAACCCTGAGAATATTTTTTTTTATTTTTTGCAGTGCGAACTGTATTGTATAGTTCAAGAATAACCCCAATTTATTTTATTTATTTGTTTGAATGTAGCAACACTCAGTGTTCACTAGGTTATCCTCGTTCAGTCTGCAAACAACAAAAACCGAGCATAGTCCATGATAGTAGCAGTTGGAGAAACTAAAGAGCCAAATCATTACCACTCGCAAAAAACGTAACAAAACAAACAATAAGTAAATAATGCTTGACAGAAAAGGCTTCGATAAAGTTGTTTTACTGCACTAGATTCATTTGAAAATCTGAGAGAGGAAAGCATACCGATGTGAGAGGCGGAAGCGACCCATTTGGTAGGGTTTTGAGAGAGACGGGATATGATTCTCTAGCTCAGCCATCTGATAGAAGGAAGAGATCCAGAAATTGGAAGAAGATTAGCAGCAGTTAAAACTTCAAAATCAATGGTAGAAAAATGAGGAAAGCCGTTCAAGTACTGAGAGTATTGTACTGTGAGTTTTTTTTTTCTTTTTTTTTTTTTTTTTTTTTGCTACAACTGGCTTTCCTAAATATTAAAACCTAAAATTTAACCTTCATAACTAATAAATTATAAATTAAAATATAAGATCTTAAACTATAAATAAATTGATATGTTTTAATTATGAAAACGATACAATATTCAAGTAATCTCATGTATCTTAACTACATAGTTTCTATCATTTTTCGCCAAGTCTTTTTCTAAAGTTTTGATTTTTTCGCAGAAGTCCTGCCAAAAATTCATAATTCTCTGCTCTGCAATTTTGGCTATTCAGTGAAGCTTTCCTTTGTTCATTACCCTCTTCTTTTATGGAGCAGTAATAGCTATTCTTTAAAGGTTGTTCTCATCAATGATTCTTCTCTTCATTTATTGTCCTCTTTTTGCGTGATTTGTGCAAATCTTCATTAACTCTCGTCTCTTGTATTGGCCTTCTCTTCATTTTTTACATCTCTTTTCCATGGGAGTAGCTATAAGATGAGTAAAGGTGTTTATTTTGACACTTATTTAAATGAACTATGTAACTTCAATTTTCTTGCAAATGTTGAAATAAAACAATTACAAATTTCCTATGTAGTTGATTTCATATAAAATTACTTAAAGGCCTCATTTTTTGAGACACTTTGCTCTTCTTTTGAGCCTAATAAAAGTTCATTTATTTTATATGTTTACCTCTAGATTAAGCTTTTAAGTTGAAAATGAGCTTAATTATTATGGTATTTTAACCTAAGCATACCTTCTAACAATTTATTACCCCTAATAATTATAACAACATAAATCATAAAATACATGTTCTCTTAACTTATTTTGTATTTCACTCTTTATCAAAATTATATGATTTAAACTTTTATGTATCTTCATGCAAATTTTCATGTGAAGAATATTTTATTCATTTCTTCATTTGCATGTGAACAATATAAACTATTATTGTTGATGCAATGCATAGTTAATTTTTGTCTGTGGGTGTTGGATATGAAGGTTGGAAGGATTTAAATTTCTTGCAATTATCTCCCTAATGAAAAAAGTCAAATGCATTCTACTTAAACTTAAATGTTTATACTTTTTCCTAGTAAAATTGCTCAAAATTAATCCTTGTTCATGCATACCTTCTTTTTTTATGGTTGAAAAGTTCTCAAATACTTATGTGAGACCATGATTTTTAAATAAATGTTTGGATTAACAAATTGTTACTTAATCATAATATATATATATATATATATGAGATTGTATCTGGCATGACTAATTAAACATGAGATCGATATCAGCAGTTGGATTTGGATTTGGATCCATTTGCTAAGATTAGATCAGAGGGCAAGTTTAACCTCTGACGTTTGATCTGATTGCACAAAGGCGCGATGGTCCTGATCTACTAGATCAATTGTTTAGTGCTTGGAGTCGAACAGCAAATCCACGCCTTATTTGAAATGGTGGTAAGCCGTTGGATTAATATAATTTGTATTAATAAATATATCTTGTATTAATATATATATATATATACATATATATATATATATATATTGATCAAAATGAGCTCCAAAAATTTCTAAACTTTTTCTCTTAATTGATTTGAGTATGAGGAATTCAAAAATTCAATTAGATTTTTGATTCATAGTCAAAATAATTTTTTTACTTTTCTAATTACTTAAATATAATAAAATGTTTATTTTAATCAATTGACTTCCAAATCATCTCAAAATTTTAGGGTTTGTTCCTAATGTTGTTTAGAGTCTTATGGTGATGTTCTTAACCTAACTTAAACTCTTATAAACTATATAACAACTGTTGTTATACTCATTAACCTTCTAAAAAGTATCCACATAAGAATACTAATTTTGGAAGGGATGTAGGAATTCTAGTACCAAGGATTTAGAACAGTCATGTTATGGGTTCATACGAAATTTCACGCAAATGCAATATTTTATTTATTATAAAATTTGAAGAAGCCATGTTGCACTCTGTCAAAGAAGGAAACACTATATTAATTTGATTGATAATATTCTTGAGAAGAGTGTTCCTAATCATATTCCAACTCCACCCCTTTGGAGAACTATAATAGCTAACCACATTCAGCTTTGGATCCCCAACCTCATAACTATCCCCCAACCCTGCTAACTTGGATTAGTTATCAAACCAAAAAGAAGAGGGTGAATCAACCTCTTCCTAGATAATGAAATTTTCCAAAAAATCCCTACCCTTATTCATTCTTCTCCTAAGAACGAATCCACCAACTTGGAGTAGACCCTATTAGGGTGTTTTGAAGCATAACACTTAGGTTTTACAATTTATACCCATGGAGTATTCAAAGTACAAATTACCATCAAAGCTTTAAGGAGAAAACATAAAAGGCATCCTAAAGATTTCTTATACCAAGACAATCTTCAGTAATGGGTCGGACAACTTCATCCCACTTGGCCCATATAATTTTGGATCCTCCTTGTTTAACCCCTTGATAAAAATAGTTCTTAACCTATTAAAAATCTATTTTGTAGGGATGAACACATTTAACCATTAAATTGGAATAGAAATCAGAATCGAGTTAATAAGAATTAGCCAACCCCAAGAGATAAATAGCTAAGTTCCCACCCCCTAATTTTATTTATAATTTTATGAATTAAATCCATGATATGTTCATTCTTAATATGTTCCTTAATCATTAGGATACCCAGGTGAATAAACAACAATTTACAATCACTTCAATAGACCTTGCATGAACTTTCTTACTATTATAGAAGGAGGATTTGCCTCTATTGATATTTAACCCATTGATCATCTCCATACCTCTAACTCTTTAGCTATAATCCTTATAGCTATAATCACCAGATGTGAATATAATGAGGTCAACAACATACTCAAGATGGGAATAAAGGACTTCCCCCCCATTTTAAACTTGAGAGATTGATCCTCCAAAAATAGAGAGTTGTGATTTTTGAACTAAATATAAATCAACATGACATAAAGAATGGGGGATAGAGGGTCTCCTTGTCTCAATCCCTTATGGAATTTGAAAAAACTCTCAAGGGGTTCATTCAACAAAATAAAAAATCAATTATCACAAATTAATTTGTTTAACAATCTAATGCACTTCTCACTGAAACTCGTGGCTCTAAGATGTTCTTCCACCACCTTCTAACTAACCTTATCTTAGGCCTTTTCAAAGTTGATTTTTAAGAACAGGTTTTTCCCTTTGACATGTTTCTCCATACTGTGTATCATCTCATGAGACGCAAAAATGATGTCCTTTATATTTCTAATAGGAATGAAAGCACTCTCATTAGGGTCGATTAAGTTGGGTAATAAACCTTTAATTATATTAGCCAGAGTTTTAGATATATTTTTATTTAAAACAAGAGCAAAGACTAATGGGACCAAACATAGACTACCGCTTACTATTTTCCATTCAAAATAAGCGTCAAGGCCGCGTGAGTGAAATATTTAAGAATGGGGACATCACAAAAGAATTCATCAATAGCTTTGCAAACATCAAGCTTAATGATCTCTCAAAAAATTTTTATAGAATTAAATCGAAAATCTATCAGGACCTAGAGCTGCATTATCTTAAAAACTTTGAATTGCCTTTCAAATTTCTTTCTCATCAAGAGGGCAGTAGATATTATTGATAAACCTCACATTTATAGTAATTTAATATGTTATTTTATGTGTATTTTAATTAGATTGGAGTCTATTTTTGCAGCAATGGAGAGAATTTGTAGCAAAAATGACAACAACTTTATTTCTAAAGATATAGAAGGTTAGGTGTTGTGGTGCGCCCTGACCCACTTTTGCCTAGGTTGAGCGCTATGGAGCACCCTGACACGTATTTGCGAAGGTTTGGCGCTTTGGTGTGCCATAGTGTGCCTTTAAACAAAAATGAAAGTTGGAACGTTCAATGAAGGCTAAACGATGGGCGCTCAAGCATGCTCTGGCACCGGCTGTTCAGAAAGCACAGCAATATAGAATGGCTAAAATATGTAATATTCAAAGGAACAAATTAATTAACCTCTTAAACTCTCAAGACTAATTAAAGGGGGATATTTAATAGATCTAATTAATTAATTCTCTCAGCCCCCAAAATTAATTAAAGAATAAAATTGATATAGCCCAAGAATTAGAAAGAAAATATATTTAAAGAAAAAGAAAAAAGAAAAAAAAGGATCTTTTGGTAGAGTTAAGGAGGGGAGAGAATCCTAGCCACTAGCAAAAACTCTTGAAATTTTTCTTAAAAAGAATGCAATCACAAAAAATAGAGAAGAAGTCTAAGTGCAAAATGAGAGAGCTTCAGAGTATAGAAAATAGAGAAAGAATAATTTAGAAAATGTGAAGAGCAGCTCCTACTGTATTATTTTTCTTTCTTATTTTAATCTTTTTTTTTCTATTTTTTTTAATCATTTGTAATAGCAGTTTAAACCTCCTTTTGGGGAGAGTTTAAACTCAGAACTATGAATATGTAATCTTCTGTTATGTAATGCAAAATATAGCCTCTATTTAGTAAGATATGAGAATAAATTAATGCTCAAAAGAAATATCTATTTGGATGAACTATTACAATATGCTCTCAAAAAAAAAAACTAAGGAAACAATCAAAGAGCTTCAATTGTTCATTTTTAAACCTTAGTTTAGGAATTCGATACACAATTAGCGGTGAAAGTTTTATATTTTTGTAATCTAAATTAAGAAGTAATCTATTTCTTAGACATAAAAATAGATTTTATAAGAATATTTGTAAGAAACTCATCTACATAGCTATTCGTGATCACGAAAATGTTTATGTGATATTTTGAACTTCAACAATTCATAATCAAATTAGATAAAATTTTCAAAGCACTAATCTATTTATGTCATATGTTCTAACCTAACACTCCTCAATCTATTCCAATTGATCATAACAAGTTAGTGTAAAGTCAGTAGAAAATAGACGAAGTCATTTTTTCGTCCGATCGAATATACTTAAAAAAAAAGTATATAGTCACTAAGACACATCATTCCCTAAGGATAATAATCTGAACTCTATCATATATTATTTCAGGTCATGTACCCTTGTGTATTCTCACACACACACTCAAGTCTATCAAATTTTGGCACTATTGCCAAGGAATGGTTGATTAGTATTAAAAAAATCTTTTCAAGTAGTGATTTGAACCTTTTTTTTCTTCTATTATTTTGTATATTATTTTGATTTTTGTATTGTTATTAATTGTTTCTTTAAGACATTTTTGTACAAAAAAACAATTGCTATATTATAACTATGAAATTAAAAATGATTGAACAATTTGATTGAATAATTCATAATCAAATTAGGGTTGATTAAGAAATCTAACTATTGGATCCTAAATATTTTTATAATTTACTATTAATTATGTTTACTTGATCAAAATAAATATATGGATGACCTAATTTAGAGCTCAATTGATCAAGTTATAGTCAATTGAAGTTTTAAGGTTATTAT
The DNA here is from genome assembly GCA_016760335.1 of Gastrodia elata. Taxonomy (NCBI): domain Eukaryota; kingdom Viridiplantae; phylum Streptophyta; class Magnoliopsida; order Asparagales; family Orchidaceae; genus Gastrodia; species Gastrodia elata. The sequence goes on from CM028677.1 coordinate 42,857,579, forward strand.
GGTAATTAGGGTTCGGTCCTAAAAGTGATTAAACTAATACTAATCCCAACAGAGAATTAAACACTACTAGATTGATCCTTAGGATTTGCTGATTACTTTAAGACCCATATTGGGTATGTTTAGTTAAGCGAGTGCAATGTTATGAGGATTTGAATGAAATGATATTTTTGTAATAATTTAAATATCCTAAAAATGTCACTATATAAAATGTTGATGGTATCATTAAATTCCTTGTATTTTTCTGATAAAAATGATATATTTATTTGTATTAATTAGAAATATATTTTGCAAGATATTGAGGTTTAAAGTTTAGAGATTAATTGAATTAAATTATTACATAATTATTAAATTTACTGTTTAATTGATTAATTTATTTGATAAATTAATATATCTATTATTAGTAATTAAGAAAATTTACTCTCTATTTATATATATATATATATATATATATATAACATAAAGTATAAGTTATAAGTATTATTTAAAGTTAAATTGAAATATTAAATAAACTAATTTCTTTTTTGCATGTGGGACCCACACCGTGAGATGAAGCTGACTGCTGTGGGGCCCACAGCCATGTGTCGCTACGAGACTGGGAGCTAGAGCACGGACGAGCCCCACATCGACAGCCAAAGCGACTGCGGGCCCGCAGTTAGAACGGCACAAATTTATGCACCGTGGGCCCCACGCTTCCACGCAATAGGCCTAAACGCGAGCCAGTGCATGCTGGCAGGTCCCGCACCTTGGTACACGCAAGTGTGGGATGAAATGGTGGTCGGATCGACCCGGCCAGATCCTGACGGTCTCCTTCTTCCTCGCTCTGAAACTGACGAATCTAGGGCACCCTCTTTCTTCCACTACCGATATCCATCCGATGAGATCTATGTGTTGATCGAAAAGATCTCATCGAGACCCATCGATAGATACTCGAATCAACGCAGATGGACTATGCTATCATTGTGGATCATGATGCCCTAAAATTTGTCTTTCGAGAAACTATAATCCCATTCGTGAAATTCAACTCCATTCGATGCTTACTGAGTTTAATAATTTGCTTTAATAAACAATAATCAATCATATGATAATATAAATAGTGAAAGTCAGATCAATAGAATTGAAATTAGGAATATTATTGTCAGACGATACTTGGATTTTTGGTGAAGAGCAAATCGATTCAAGTTGAAATCCAGGTGGTCGATTGATTTCAGGTGGAAGCAGATTGCGCAAGGGAGGAAATGGAGTCCATTGATGAGTTAAGAGGGGAGCTTGAGCGATTGGAACGAGTGCTAGATGGCACATGGCCAGTGAATGGATGAAGTGCAGACGGGCAGCTGCCACGCGCTCCGTGCGTGGCGCGATTTGGCAGAGACGACGCGTGGACCGTCCGATCTTTGATCCGACGGTTGAGATCCACTGTCAGATCGAAGCTAATGGGATGGACATCATTAGAGGAAAATGGATAACACAATTAAGAAGGAGACGACGGCCGTTAAGAATATTTAATAAATAATTAATATATTAGTTATTACTTAATTTTATAATTAAAAATGAGTCTATTAAATGACCCCAAGAAAAAAAAACCCAATAACTCACTCTTAGTTAATTGATGGGTGAGGAACACAACGGTGCAATCGGATTTTCAATTTAACGAGTTTTTAATTATTTAATTTTTTGAGGTATTTAAATAATATTAAAATACTCGATAAAAATCCAACGACTTCCAAATGCCTCCAATACATCACCCATAGCTAATTTGGGGGCGGTGAATGCAATGTCGAAGTCAAATTTTTGATTTGAGGTCAAATTAAAGAGATCAATTTTTAGGGTTTTAGGAAATTCCCCAAAAATCAGGATTTGATTCATTTGATTTTTGATTTGGACTAGATCTTATAGATGAGTTCTAATGACTTAATTTATATATTAGAACCATAATTAGGTCTTGGATTAGTCCTAAATGATCTAAGTAACAACTTGGGTTATTACACTTATCCTCCTCAATACGCATTTGGCCCATACCTAAAGTTACTGCAGGAGCCTAACTGTGAGCTCAGTGAAACCTTACGACTTGCCCTAATTTTGATCGACATGAATAAAGGTGCAAGTATACCATCTCATACTTATCCTGTTCTAATTGAATTCCATTTAGCATTACTTTGGTCTTTGAATAACATTGGTGAACCCTAATGATTTCTATAAGGATCGATATGGGTTCTTCCAATCGGCTCTGTAAAATTATTTTTAACATCCCTTTTTCTTCAATATTATTATTTTGTATGCAAACAATCATTCTTAAAACCTAATGTATATTTTAATTTAGTTGGCTAGGTGAGTATTGATCAGTCGAACTCGATCAAACCAGATGAGCTCAATCTAATCTCACTGTATAGCTCTTAATGGCATTCTAGGGTTTAATTAGGGCTTCAGATTTGATGACCTTAGAACCATTTTCAATAGGGGTTTCCGAGTTCTGATCTCGTAGGTCTCTGTAAGAGCTTCTTATCTTGGGGTCGATTTGCTTATGAAGCAGCAGGAAATGCGAATGCACAGGAACCCTAGGACCTTGCGTGCGGATACCCATCGAGAAGGAAGATGACTTGTGGTTTGATATCAATTGAACTGGCCAATTTAATTTAAATCGAACTGAAATTTTATATCAGGCCTCCATCTTAAATTTTTTTTTCATTTGGGCCGCATTTCTCCTCTCGCGGCCCATGGATTGTTTGTACTTGTGGGCCAGCCTGTAAGCGACCCCGCCTAAGGATCTAACCGTGCAGGATTTTTATGGTTGCGGGCCCCGCTGTCAGCACAGTATAAGTATACTGTGCTGACAGCCAATGCTCCGCTTTATACGCCATGGTTTTGTGCACCCTATAATTTAGTGCCGATAGTTGAAAAACAGAAGGACTTAATTTAAATGAAATTTGATTAATTTTAAGTACAAATTTAATTTCTTTCATAATTTCAAATATACACCTCCAAAATATAAGAGATTATATATTGTTTCGTTCAAAAAAATGTGTAGAATATTAATACATCATTTAATTTCTATTTTGATGATTATATTATTTAATTACAATTATGATTAATTAATTAATTGTAATTAAATCCTAATTTATGTATGTGACTTAAATAGAGAATTTAATATTCAAATTTGATGATTCAATAGTCTATTTCACTCACAAAAATGTGTAGGACAATAATATTAAATCTTAAGTATTTGGCTCCTTAACTTAGGCAATTTTTCCATTTTCATAATTTTTATTAATGCATATTTTAGGTGATTTAAATACTAGGACAGCAAACATGTCCCACTTTAAATACTCCCATATACTTTCAAATGTATATTTGCGACTTGAACTTCATGATTTAAATAGTTGGAATGCTTAGCAAACTTAATGATTCAACTTTCATCCTTAATAGAATTGCTATAGGATTGGATTGAAATCATGAATTGCTTGTGAATCTTTAAAGCTAGATTTATTTCAAATTAATGTTGATAACATTTACACTCATGTATTTACAATGTTATGAAATCATTATAATTGATTCTTAGCATTTAGAATGGATCCTATCATACTTTTATATTAGTTCTTATTCTCTTTAAGTTCATAAATAATTGACTTGAGAGCTCTTTAATTTCCTATTATAGTATAATTAATCTATCCCATGCAATTATATGCTATTTGTAAGTTATAAGTTTTTTAAGAGAACCAATAAGAATTAGTGTAATACCACTTAGAATGAGATTTAGTGATAATCTCTTAACCTCTAGTTCCTACCTTAAGTCCTCTAGTAAGTTGACAATTATCTTACTAGTAATATACTTAATTTTACCAAGAAATCTTAATAAGATTAGTGCCTAACCATTCAATTGGATTATTAGTACCTATCTTCCTTAGTTTTAATCTTCTATTTTAGTTCTCTAATGAATAAATTAGAAGAACCATAGTCTCCTAACATGTTATGATAAGCTTATAGACTTCATTTAACCTACAATTTATAATGAACTAATACTTGTAGGTGATAGTTTATCCCTTACCTTACACTTAAACATTTCATATAAACTGGTCCTAACTAAGTTACAAAATGATTTGGTTGGAAACCTTTCATTCTATAATCTAATTATATAAAGTTAGTAGATTGTACATTAACCTTCACTTCAAATATTTTAGTAAACCATCAATTTCATTCTTCCCTACTAGTTTTCTAAACTTTAATCATTAATCAATTTAATTTGATTAGTTTATGATTAGTGTAGACTAATTTCCAATTGCATGAATAAAATTATAAATTATTTTATCACTTCACAAGTTAAATTAAAATACTAATTTTCAAACTTCTTTCACTTCTACTATTACTTAAAATTGACTTGAAGATCAATATCTACAAATCAATTGGGAGCTTAATTAGCTCCAATTATTAAGTAGATCATTAAAAATTAGACAACTTTGAATATCACATAGTTAATAATTATTTGAATTTTCTTGAATGCTTGCTTAGCTTTGAGCCTATTCCTTTGAACATACATATAATACATTATGCATAAATAAAATTCTTATAATAAAACTATAAGGGTTTATATTATGGTGGATAGTCAAGGGCATGCTAAATATGAGATATAAGAAGACCTCACATTCTCATAGGATAAATGTGAGTGTTTATTTTCATTGAGATCTTACTTTCCCTTATTAGTTAGACAGACGTGCTCAACTCCTCATGTCATTCTGTAATATGCCCGCAGAATGAAACTTTCATAAAATAACTTCAACTAATAATATATGAGTCCTTTATAATCTTATTGATTGTAAGATCTCATCATAGCCTTTTAGCTATGTTTTTATTGTATAGTTCTAGACTATAGATTCTTAGTCCACAAGACTAAGGTTCTTCCTTACTTATTATGTTGTGCACTTTCTATCTTGAGTACTGTGATTTACTTATTTATACTTCATATAGAATATAATGTATATTACTTTAATTTCATTTAAATGCTTCACTACTTTTCTTTTCTTTACTTAGAATAATTTCTATTTGACATATACATATTTCCATTTCATTTATTTTCAAATATACTTTAGTACTTTCTAGCCTTATTTAGGATGCTTTTCTCTTACCTTTTTCGTTGCAAGCTAAAAAAATTATACTTGTGAGTATTCTTACTCATCTTACTTTCAACTGTTCTTCATTATAGTTACATTTATTTCCTTCTATACTTAAATGCTTTTAAATGCTTATTTGCTTATATTAAATTATAAATTAGTTTGTGATATCCAAATAAAATTATTAATGCTTAGATAATTTAAAATGTGCTTAGACTATCTAGTCTAACTACTCCTTTTTTTCTTAGCTTTGCCCTATCATATTTAAATATTAAAATATGATAGATCACAAGCAATATAATTTAGGTGGAGCTGGACCTAGAACTTGAAGATCTTACAAATTTGCTTCCGCTTATTTCTTTTTACTTGTATTTTTCATTATGTGAGGGAGTGATTTATTTTCTTCTTACTCTTTCATTTAAAAAGGCATGTAATAACTTAAACTATTTGTAAAAATTTTACTTAATTTGCACTGAGTTTACTTAATTTGAAATTGCTTGGATTGAATAAGTGGGTAAATACTACATATTTTACATATACTTGTTACATTCCTTGCCTACATGCTTCATACGTGCTTCCATTGCAAATTTTCTTTAACTTAACACTACTCACAAAGAGACTTGGCCAACTTAGCATCTAGTATTTGGTTAACTTTCTTATAATCTGATATTAGATGCTAAGGTAACACTCCAATATTGGATTGAGCTCCTATTCGATATTAGGGTCGTTACACTATGCTCCTGTCATTTACTCTAGCTCGGCCACACATTGCCGAGCGAGTGGGAGTACAACCATCCTTCGTGCTCTTGACCTTTTTAGCTCCTCGTTCCACCCTTAATTCATTATCAGTGTCTGTCTGGAGCAGTGAGGATGGACCGAGACCGTCAGTGCATGAAGCTGTGTAAAGGGACCTCTCGGCTATGGGCGGAAGCTAAGGTACCTTCCATTACCATCATTTTTTGATTCAAGTATGAGTTGTAAATAGCTACAGTTTGGTAAGTTTATAATGAAAGCAGCTAGCCCACCATTAAGGTAATTTATTGGATTGCTAAAAAAAAATCAAGGAAACATATACAATGCAATTTCTATAAATTCGTCCATAGCCGAATCTAAAGATTCTGCATTTGTCTCTTTCCTCTCTATTTTGGTGATATATAAACACTAATTTAAGAATGCTTTTATGTCTTAATTCACACACACTTCATCTTAACTCAACAATTGTTTAAGCTCTACAAAGAATATGAAATATTCTTGCTTCATCTACATATATCACCATGGAAACCTAAGACTTGGATAAATCTTATTAGACTGAAACCTTAACTGATACAAATTTGTCAACATAAAATGAAACCTTTGGTAGATACAATACAATCTATCAAGTCATCTAACTTACCATGATGATCTCACATTTAATACACTAGTAATATTGAATGCCGCATCTTGACTACATATATATTGCCAAATCTTGCTCACATAAGAACAAACCATTTGGGTAGATAAAAACATAGCTCACCATCTGACCACCCTATAGATCTCTTTGATACCAACTATAACGACGCAATCTTGACCATCGTCGAGTAACACTAGCTCAACTATGATTAAGGATGGCTGTCATTAATACCACATATAACAAACAAGATATTCATGATATTAATCCTAAGGTGAGCAATATCTTGACAAAAACATAAGTAACTCAGTACAAAAGATAAGAAACAAGGCATCTAGACACTATCCACATTTATCCCATTCACCATTTAATACAGAAATTGCATAATAATAAGAAAGAAATTCATTTATTACATTTAAATTAAATATGGGAAAAAGAATTTTAAATCAACAATTTCCCCTTTTTGTAGGCCATATACTTCACTTGACCTTCAATCACAAGCTCACCCTCAAGCACAAGGTCTGATCTATAATCTGATGCTGCCATATGTACATATATGACAGGGCCAAGCCAACAAAGAAAAAAAATATTATTAGACTTATAAAGTCTAAGTACAATTTATGTTAAAAATAATATATTCTTATATTTAAAAGATATTATTCAACATAAGAGTAAAATAGAAATAAAATTGCAGAAAACTGAGAGGAAACTGAACTGTAAATCTAGCACTGAAATTAAAAGCAAGAAAAACTAAAACTAAAACAAAGTACTAAAAAGAAATCAACTGAAACAAAATTATAACTAAAATAATTAAAAATAAAACTATGCAGAACTGAAATAAAAGTAAACTAGAACTATAAATTGAATGTAAAAAAAGTAGTGTATAAATTTTAATCTAAGTAAATAATGCTATAAAACTGTGTTGTATGCCACTGAATTCATAATTTATGCATTTGAATATGTCACAGAGCTGTATGCCACTGATATGCTGACTTGGTGTCTCTAGGACACTCCACAGATTCCTATGTGAGTGAACGCTCCGCTAACATAGTTCTTAGGTGAGCCAAATCAATTTGCTAATGGTTATATGACTTATGTATTCATGATATGTCAATGTTTTAATGCCGATATGCTTTAAATCATCAAAATCCAAAATTAATTTAATACTATGCACTAATTCCATTTTATCTCCATTGTGCATAATTCACATAACTGAATTCTGACTCTTAATTCTAATTTATTAGGTTATTTGCATTAAGATCATATAGACTCATCAGTTGAAGGGATTATATACACATAGTGGGTATATTTCTAAGAAGAGTTAATTTAACACTTAGTTTGTTTAACTGTACTTATCGAAGTGCACGATAATAAGAGGCAGTACCCGGTTACAGTTTATTCTCGCAAACTAAGCTGTTAAATACCATAATTATAATCATACTGGGTGTTCTAAAATGGATGATTTGAGATATTTAGTTTGTTTAACTGCTCTTATCGAAGCGTACAGTGACAAGAGGCAAGACCCGATTACAGTTTATTCTCTCAAATTAAACATCCAAGTCATCCAATTTATTAAACACTTAGGCTTTGAAAATTTACTTTAAATTGTACTGTATTTTTCCAATCACATAGGATAAGATCGAGACTCTACAATCTTACTTAGAGTGACTCATCCAATCCCAAATTTTACTAAAATGATTCAGTACTATGGATATACACTTTCACATTATATTGATAATCTATTGATTTCTACAAATCTATTTAAATAATAAGGATTATCAAATTATAGAATCTTTACTCTATTGAAATGAATCTTATACAAGGTTCCAAGGATGTGACCTAAAGGTCACTCAATTTTAGGTTACTACTATATGGGAGAATCTTATGCTAAGTTCATAAGTGATCTTACCACAAGGGTCTAAGAGCAAGCATCTAAAGTTAATAAGGAGCATCTATGTTCTTACCTCAATATGTAAATAATAAGCTTTCCCTACCTCAATAGTTTACTTATTTAAAAGGTATGACAATTTAACTGATCTAAACACTATTTTATATTTAAAGATCTAAATACTAAATGAGATAATTAACCTCCAAGTCAAATTTTAAGTTTAGAGTTCACTTAGACTTACTGATTTAAATCACTTAAATTGAGTTATACAAGTCAAATAAGTAAACTCATCCCATTACAATCTATTATAATACTACAATTATGGGGTAAAATCATGTGAGTTCTTGAGAATTGATTGATTCACAAATCTATTTCATTTTATAAGTTATATTATGCCGATATTCTTACTTATGAGAAAATCAGAGATCTTAATTTTAGATTCAAATACTAAATCACATAAGATTGTTATGGCTCTTAATTCTTCTAGTTTATTAGTCTAAAATCAATGACAAATCAACAAGAGTTATTGGACTTATACAGGTTATTGACTATCCAAATCAAATGTGTAGTTACTTCAATTCATGAGATAAGTCATTACAATCTTAGGATTGGGGTTATTTGATAAATCAACATCTCTTACTAGTTAATTAAAGATTATTACATACTGGTTCTCTTATTGAAGAGAAAAATTAAGAAAATATAAGCTTAAGTTCAAGATAGAATCAAAACACCTTAATCTTTTACAAGACTTAATGATCTTACATGCAGCATTTAATTTAAGAAATAAATCACATGCTATTGATTCATTCATTATTGACAAATGCAAGTGTGAAATAATAGTCAAGGTAATTCCTCCTAAACTCTTCACATTTTAACAAGATGGTAACACTAACATACAATTTATAATATTTTCTCCAAAATATGTTACAAAATATAATGTAAGTTAACATAGGATTCAAGAAAATAAAACACACAACAACAATAAGAACTATGCAAGTGATGTATGCACTTAGCATAGAACTAAATAAAATAATTTAATGTATTAGAACTCAATATAAGTTCTAAGTACTTACGTATCTGGCATGAGCGACTTCGAGTTCTTATAAGGCATGGCTTAGGAGTGTAAGCCTTCGACTTTGCATATAGAATGGACAGATTTCTAAAAAAGAAAATGAAAGCAAATTGACGGATTAGTTCAGAAAGTTTAGCTGATTGAGCCATTATATATTATAATGGAGCAGAAGATTAAAATGAACCAACCCTTAGGCTAAAAATGCTTTGAGGATTTTAGCCAATATTTTCATTATCTAAATCAGTTTAGCGAAAGAGATATGAATTTAGAGATGTGCTGCTTTGCACCTAATTTGGTTTAGCTTAGCTCACTCTATAAAATTATCAATCAATTTATGCTTACATTTTAGCTTAATGAAGTTAAAAACTTATGGTTATATAACTTTGCCTAATGAAACATAACTTAATATACTTTAACATAGTTAATACGGTGAACCAATTTATGACAAAGTCAATTAGTTAATTAAAGACATGCGAGAAGTTCATTAAGCTATTTACATAAGGCACTGTATAAAATTTATTTGATATCTAAGAAATCTTAAATAATAATAATATAAGCCTTACTAATCTTCCAAAATGATTCAAGATGTTGGCAATAATAAATAGTTAATAGAAATCATATGGAATAAATCAACTATTGAGCTACATACATAATATAATTTATTTGATTTAACTTAGCCATTCACATAATTTTACTAGGCTCTTTATATGGATAATAATAGTTAGCATAGATTCTATGCATTTATTTTATTGCTTACAACTAGCCAAGAAGATTGATAGATACATCAATACCTTGCATGCCGCTTAAAAATCAATATTACAGCATCAAGCTTGCCGATCAACATACATACGATCTTCCTTAGCAGCTACAGTTACTCAAACATAATTAGCTTTATCTAACTCAACATGATTTCAAATAAAATGCAAGTAAAGGTAGATCCATGGAGCTAATGAACCATTAATTGCACAAGTATGAAATTGATAAATTACCAACAATGATTAGATTCATAGAAGTTAGATTTAAAGTGATTTAATACCTTGCTGACATCGACCATAAAGCTCGCCAATGAACAAGAGGGTTGCTGCGGCTGGAAGGAGCATCGATGCTTGAAGTGAGCAACGATCGGGCTAAGGAGGATCGACACTCAGTTAAGAGGAAATCAAGTTGCCGGATCAGCGGCTGCTACAAGTCAGTCAAGGGAGAGGGAGCTCGACCGATGTAGAGAGCTACAGCTCGGTCGATGATGGAGAAGGAGGGCTCAACTATGGAAGCAGTTGCACACTGCCATAAATGGAAGCAACCAAGCGAGTGGGTGAAGGGAGATCGCCCCTTGCTGCATGAGGGAAGAGGCCAATCGAGCATGGCAAGAAGGAGGCAGTTGCGAGGTTTCAACCATGAAGGAGGTGGCTGCTCGGCAGTTTGGTTGACAGAAAGAGAGGCTCTCGGCCATGAAGGAGGGAGAGGCGCGCATTGCGTCGCATAAGGGTAGCAACTTTCAGCTGAAGGAGGAAATGAGAGGCAAGATTTTAGGTTTATGAAGAATAGGGTTTCAAGTGAGGAAAATAAATAACCGGCCCCACTCATTATGGGGCATTAGATCGCCATCGAACGGTCATTAAAAGACTAAAATTTCCAAGCTTTGATCGATAGCCGATTGAACTTCAAAAATTACAAGCTTACTGTTGAAATGAGCATCTCGATGAGACAAATGCACACATTAAAAAATTATCAAATTTGGACGAGTATTTTATTTTATATTAATTTTTAAGTGAAATTTTTTAAAAATTTGCTACGATTAATCCGGAGCTTGAAAATTTGTAAAACTTAAAACATAATATTCTCATATGATGCTCAACTTAAATATACAATAAATTCTAAATTATGATTTTTATTTTATCTATTATCAGCTCCTGAAGTTCAAACTTCATGAATTTATACAAGATGATCCGAGATCCCAATTGTGCTCAAATTTTCGTAGGAGGATCCCCTCAAATACATTTTATTTGAGAATATTTTTATTTAATTTTGATTCAACTTAAATCAGGATCTTGAATTTCATCTTAATCTACTCAAAATTAGGTTAAAACGGCTCAGTAACAATGTCAGGTTGTTACAAGTAATTAAAAGTAGTTAATTTCTATGGAATAATGGATGGACTTAATAGATTATGTTTTAACTGTAGCTTTCAGCTATAGATCAAAGTTTAGCTTTAGACTTAAGGTTTGATTATTTGTGATCATCATTAGATGTCCTTATTATTAATATTAATAATTTCTTATCTTATTGAGTTTGATTATCCTCAGTAAGGTTTCCTTTAACTTATAGTTTTGGAGAGTTAGTTTAAGTAAAGCTAGACCTTAGATATTTAGAACCTTGGGTTAAGAGGCTCAAACCCCATATATTGGAGTTTTAGCTCTTAACTTTAAATCTTGATAATATTTATCAAAGATTTGGTTTATGATAATAAAATTATCAAATAGGGAAATTGATTTAATTACTTAACTTTAGTATGTGATATTAACTAATTTTGGATCAGTTATTAATTAGTTCTAATGATTGACCTTATAATACATGAGTTATTAATACGTGTCTTGCTTATTCCTTTATTTTGATGCTTTGCTTTCCTTTTTTTAAGCCTTATTGCCTTGAAAATATCACATAAAATGAATTTAATGCATGAAAATGAAAACTTAAGAAAATTAGAATAACTTTAGCGTCGGGTTCATATTAGGATTGATGATTGTGTATACACATTAAAACTAATGGGCAGATTGTAAAGAGAAATAAGAATACTTAACACATACTCATTAGGAAGAGTTGTATCTAGTTTGGGAACATATCTCAATCTTGCAGACGTACTTAAATCCTCAAGTACTTTTGTACGTGTCCACGTATGTAAATTAAAATAACTAAAATAAACTTGTTTATGTATTTTGGTCTCTTTAGTTTAGTTCAATTCTGTTCTGCTTTATTTTTGAGTAGCTAAATAATTATATGACATATTTCAGTGGCTTTATTAGCTAAGTTTTGATATGACAATTTTACTTCTTTTAAATTCAGTTTATGTATGCTTTTACTTCACCTTCATTTTCTTATGCAGACCTATTAATACTTATATGTATATTAAGATGTTAGTCTTACTTTTTGTTTGACTTGATCTATTTATATGTATTATTGTTCATTTATGTCAAATATTTACTCAACATAATTTTTAATGATCATATTTTTGTTATGATGTTTGTTTCAGTCATCACATAAATACTTTAATATTGTGTATTATTGCTTAACCTTATTGCAGCTACTGGTCTTGAGGTATGTTTATTTACTTGCCTTATTTTGATAAGTCATAAATATTTCATTTATAGCATCATGTTTACTTATGGCTTGTTGCACATAAAGCTTTGTCATTATTGTTCATGTTAAATGTGATATTTTAAAATTGTAGAAATCATTAAACAACCTATTATGTACTTAGATAATTGTCCAGCACAAGATCTTTTTCTTTTCTTAACTGGGGCCCTAGCGTGTGAAATAAATATGTCAAACTTGGAGATTTTTGAGGAGATTGCACCAGGTGAGGAGCTTAACCAGAAGGACGATCATGCTGCTATAGTTTAGATTTTCATTTTACCTTTTTGAGAGGATGAACATTTTATTTTCAATTAAAAATTTATCTTTAAATTGTAATAATTTTGAACTTGTATGTATTTTTCTTTCTATATTTCCATTCTGAGCTGATCTATGTTACTTCATTTGATATATGATTATGGATGTTATTTTCTTGCTTCCGCGCTCTGTTTATATACATATGTTCATTTAGTGATTGATTTATAAGCAGGTGGCAAATTCTACAATTATCAATAGATTAGTGAAAAACCTAATCTGGCAATAATGTAGGGTCTGTCATGGTGATCACTTAATCGTAATTATGTTAATATTCATGTTAACATGATCGCACTCAATGTGGGGCTCAAAAGCTCTCCTTGAAAATGGTTAATGGGAAATGATCTTAGAGGTCTCGGTAGCGGATAAGGGAGCGATGGCCGATCATGAGAGGTAGCTGTGCTGTACATTCTACACGCGATCTTAGCCTTCTGATCAATAGGATGATCCTAATCGCATATGGCACATTTAATTAATCACAAAATGCTATTAGTTGTTGAGCTTGGATTTAAATTTGACAATTGAGTGTTGATCAAATTGTGTTTTAAAATCTTGCCCACCACCAGAGCCCCGCGACTCTTCGACTCCCCCTGTGGGGCCCACAGCGCCACGTGGCACCCTCCGGACGCGACGCGTGGCCACTGTGGGCCCACACGCAGAGCAGCGCCTAATCAGGCGCTGCCACGTGTCACTGGTGGGCCCACCGCCCGACCGAGCGTCAACTGTGGGACCTGCCACTGCGCCCGTGGCCAATCACAGTACGCCACGTGGCAGCCGTGGGCCCACTTTCAAATTCAGACTGTTATTTAAATTAATTAATTACTATTAATTAGTAATTAATTACAGTTAGTAAATAATTAATTATAATTAGTGATTAATGACCTTTAAATAGTAATCTTATATAATTAATTAACTATAATTAATAATTAGAGGATAATTAGGATTATTTTAATATTAATTAATATTAAATAGTAAAACTATAATTAATTATTTCTAATTAAATATTAACAGATAATTAAGATAATTTGAATAATAATTAACTTAATTATAATTCAATAGTAATAATAATAATATTATAATTAATTAATAATTAAACATTAATTAATTACATATTAATTAATTGATTAATAATTACAAAAAATATATATTTCTAACTTTAGAAATGAACAGTAAATTAATATAAATTGAATAAATGAATAATAAAATAATATATAATTGTATTTTTAAATAGTAAATCTTAAAAGTTTAATAACTATTTGTAGGATGATCTAAATATAGCCAATATAGGTCTCATTTTACTCAGAAAAATAAAAAGAATCAAATGGCATAATGTAAAAATTAATTTCGGGGTATGCATAATGAAGTAGCATTTTAGAACCTATTTAGGATCCCATAACTTTTGACCTAGTTGACCAAACATAGTCAATATGGGTCTTAAAATGCTTAGGAGAGTGGCCCCATCACTATAGTAGTATTAGTTTTTCCATCTAGGCATTAAGACAAAAAGTCAACCCTAGATCACACAGTTGACTTTAGGGAAAATTGACCAAATTATCATTCCAACTTAAAATATCCATAATTTAGTCAATTGAACTTAGAATCCAGTGTTCTTGGACTCTATGAAATCCATGAACAGTAACCTACAATAAATTGCACAAAAAGTTAGGTTTCAGTAGAGTGAAAATTTCTGAAATACCCTTAAGTCAAAAACCTTAGTTTGAACATGTGGAACCTGTTTCTTGTCCAAATTGGATGTACTTACTGTCTATCTTCAAGTTATATAGTAAGTAATCATTTGAAATTAATAAACTTTAATTTGGACCCTTATATCCAAAGTTGACTTTTTATACTCTTAAGTAAGGGCAAAATGACCATTTTGCCCAAAAGTTAAGTAAAGTACCTTTAAACTTTAATTAATCTTTTAATTCACTAAAACCAATATTAGAACTATATTAGGATTATCTAAATGAGAAAAATCAATAATTAGGACAAATTTGTAAAATACCTGAAAATCCTCCTAAGTCCCTTTTTCTTATGATCTTTACATGTCACATAAGGACTATTCTTAAGACTAGGACTATATCACAGGTTAGAGTTCATTCATTAGATAAATGAGTTACTCAATGAGTGAAACCTTGGTTTTATTAGTTTCTAGAATTTTACAACTTATTCTGATTATTTTGTCTTTTAACTTTAGATTTAAGATAGGAGATTCATCCTATTAAGTTTGATTACTTAATAGGATTTGCCTTAATTATTAGATCACTATTATAATAAAATCTAGAACTTAGGTCTTATCCTTTTGAGTTATGTGATTAAGCCCAATCTCAGAGTATTTAATCTATAATCTATAGTTTAATTATTTTGATTAGAGCTTAGTATAGAGCATCTAAAATCATTAATTAGGTCATGATAATTTATTATTTAACTCTTATAGTCAACTTTGATTAAGCATATTAGGACCTAGCTAATCCTAATATTTTGTAACTCATAAGGACGAGTTTTTAAGTTACACTTGATAGTAGAAAAACGGTGATCCTTAACTTGTGTAACTTGTAATAGTTAGAATGGATAATTAGAAAACAAATGATATCACCATATTAGTAGAGTCTCTTACTTACTTGATTTATTTTGTTGCTACGCCTTCCTTGTATAATTTGAGCTTATTTCCTTGGACATATCATATAAGAGAACTTTGTGTATGAAATAAAAACTTAGAATAATTAGGATAACAGTTGCCTTTGGGTTCAGTCTCTGAGAGGATTCCGGTGCACATTTACCCCAATGGACAGGGGTAAGGAGTAATAAGGAGGCTTAACATTACTCATTGAGGAGCGTGTGTTAAGTATGGAACCCGTTTAGTCTTGTATACATGCTTGACTCCTCAGCTGTTTCTGAACGTGACCACAGAAACAAAGTAAAATAACTAAAAGATGCTGCATAGAATTGCCTGTCTCTTCAGTTACACAGTATTACTGAGATATGTTGTTATAGACCAGAAAGGCTATGGGAATTGATGAATATATGTATGGGCCAGATTGACCAATTCTTTTGATATGGTAGTTAGTACACAGAGTTTCATGTACAGTTCTGAGATTTGGCTTACCTTTCAGTATTTTTATTCAGTCAGCTATTCCTTTGTCCTGTTTATATATATTTTAGGATGTTAGAATTTTACTGCTATTATATGTATCATTGATGAGTTAAATTTATTTAATCTGCATATTTCTTTTTATCACCAGTATATTTAGGATGCAGTATCTTCTTTCAGTACTTATTTAATCATTTATATATGCCTACCCTATTTAGCTTATATATATGAGGTATGTCTTAGCCTCATTTTGCTCAAGTTATAAATGTTATTTATAGCTTTTCATTTTCTTATTGTATTGCTAGTCGCTCCTATTTTTGATGTATTGTTGCTTAAAACTTATAAAGTAGTGATATTATAAAACACATAAAAATGTATCAGCCTAAAATGTACTTAGACAATTGTCTAACACAAGATTTTTTTTTTGGCTAGGGCTCTACATTGTGAAATCAACAATGTCAGGTATAGAGCAGCTTGAGGATCCTGTACCTGAG
This sequence comes from Gastrodia elata, assembly GCA_016760335.1. Taxonomy (NCBI): domain Eukaryota; kingdom Viridiplantae; phylum Streptophyta; class Magnoliopsida; order Asparagales; family Orchidaceae; genus Gastrodia; species Gastrodia elata. The sequence goes on from CM028677.1 coordinate 42,874,273, forward strand.
GAGGAGCCCTACTTAGAGGAGGTGCATCAGCTGGGACCAAAAAACATTTAGTTACTTAGTTTATATATGTGAGGATGAACACATTTTCTCTTTCATTTACTTAAATTTTAAATGTTGTAATAATACAGGTACCTATAATTGCGTATTTGGATTATTATATGCTATTTATTCTGAGTCATATTTCATTATATTTGTACTGTGATACTTGGATGTTTCTCATTTTTAATTAGCTTCCGCACTCTGTATGTTTTAGTAGATATTGATTGATATTTAATTCTGTGCTCACTCCTTCCCTTATTAAGTGAATTGTTGATTTCATCCTAATCCAATGATAAGTGAAGGATTAGCCAGAGTGACACTCTATAATTTAACTTAATCCTACAGATTAAGGGGTGGGGCACCTTATTAATGTAAAAATTTTATTTGATAAATTTTGTTTTTGATGTAATGAATCACACATTTCTGTATAATTAATTAATTGGGTTTTATGCCCTCCAAAAAAATCATTAAATTTATGTTTCGCCATTGCTTTGCCAGCCGTTCCACCACATCTCTCTCTCTCTCTCTTACTGGCTGATCCCTTTCTCTCCGTCGAATTTTTCCCATAATCTTCTAAATTTGAAGCAGCTTCCGAACCAACAGCGAGATCGATTGGTTGGAGGAGGCAGCAGGAGAACGAGGCGCATAATTTTCTCATCTCCTCCACTTCTTTCTCTTCTACATGTGGCTTCGTAAACGCCGGAGACGGCTCTCATCTCCCGGTTGGTGACCGGAAACCCTAACCCTAACTTTCCGAATGGATCATCGATTTCTAACCTTAACGCTATTCATTTCGTCCCTCCCCCTCGTCGCTTCCTTTCTCTCCTCCGCCATTCCATCGCCTTCACCCGCGCCATCCCCTCGCCACGTCATCTTCGACCTCCCAACGCATTCTCTCCCAAACTCTCCCCGCCACCGGCAGCGTTCCCCTCCGCTGCTTTCTCCCGGTCACCGCTACCGGCTGCCTCGGTTGCCTCCCCCTCCTTCGGGAAAGCTGAATCTTGGCAAAAAGCTCGGCTTATTGTTCGCTTCCATTGCTATCGTCCTCCAGGTGCCTTTCGCCGTCTTTCTCATCTATAAGAGATCGCAGCTGATGAAGATGGCCAGAAGGTGCAGGCCAAGAGCCTCCTCTTGAATTTCAGATGGAAGATCTTGCTGTATTTGGAATCTCGGATAGCTTTCTGACAGAATTCGGAAGTCGTTGCCACCTTCTGTGATGATCTGTATAAAAATTGGTACAAAAGCAATACGCCCTTGTTGTATATTCATACATTTGTTTGTATTAACCATTCTGAATGATTAACTGCTAGATGTTTGGTTGTGGTAACCCTGCTTGTGTATGAAAAAATTGCATCACTGAGGCTTGGGATCTCTTGCTTTAAGTTTTGAAAGTATTCCATGCATTAACTGCAAATAGTCTTAAACTTCTGTTTGTTTGTGATGGTTAGAGAGTGTTTCTAGATGATGGAAAACATAGTATTTTAAATGCAATAGAGAAGATAAAATGGCTATACAGTATATGATCCTCACTAAGGGGTGTTGCCTCTTAAGATTTTATGTTCGTAGCAGGCATATCAAGACCAAAATGGATCAAAGTCAATTTGAGTCATAAGTAAACCAATTCCCTTAATTGCTTTTTTTTCAAAGTATGACCTTGTGCTGAAGATTTACAATTTATCTATTTCATTAGTATTAATCATAGGGCAATTTCTGCTGAGTTATTTTTAGTTTCGGGTGGATGTTGTTAGGATGTATATGGAGTCTGAAAGAGAGCTTTCAAACTTACCTATTAAATTACTGCACTTCATCTTCACTTGCTGATTTCTCTCTAAATATTAATCAATAAGGATTTTCAATGAAGCATGCTTAGGAGCTCCTCTTGACATTGTTGCTTCGATTAGTGAGTGTCCCACTATAATTATTTGGCTTGATCATGCTACTCAATAAAAGGTGGAATGACGTATGACTCGGAAATAGTCAAAGGAGTTTCATTTTCTTAAGTGATTCTCAAGATGTTAAAACTTTAGATTTCATTTTTTGATTGTGATTTAATACCTTGTGGATTTCATTTGATCTGCAATTTTTAAAAAAAATGAATCGTCCCATTAAGTTCATTTCAAATTTATAATTAATGACAAAAATTCTCATATAGAGGAGTATTTGTAGATTCAAGCAAGGTATTATTACGTAAATTTGAGTAACAAGATGATGAGTTGGGATTTTTCTTAGGAATAAGGTCGCATCCGCTGACATTCAAGTGAACTATTGTGTATGAGAAAAGTAATTATCCTATCATAACATTTTTCAAGTGCTTGCTTTAAGCTATGCAGTGCCTTTTCTTAGTTCGCATTTATATTCAAGTTGTTATATATTCTTAAAATCCATGGGTTAATCAACATATACATCCTATTTTATACAATTGTGAAATAAGTCCAATGACTTGTAATTATGCAATAGGTAGGTAGGTGCAAATGTTTCATCAACATCTATATCTTCAATTTGTTTGAAACTCTTGGAATCTATTCTAGCCTTTTTCTAGCCATAACAACTTTGTCATTCAATTTTTTTGAGACCCATTTAGTTTTAATAATGATGAAATTTATGGGTCTTTACAACCAATTTCGAACTTTCTTACTATTCAATTTATTAAGCTCTTCATGTATCAAGTAGTTCTTCTTTAGTGGCCTTAGGTTCTATCAAATATAAACAATGTAGTGGGATTGATTTGATTTGCTTAAAACTTCTTGTACGGTTATTTTGGGAAACATCTCAATAATTAATTTGAGCGAATGGCTATTACATTTTCATTCTCTTGGCAAAATACTCTTAGATCCCTCAATGTATTATCACTTAAGATCCAAATTTCTAAAATTATATTCTAAATCATAATCCAAATATCTAAAATTGAGTTTTATTAAGGTATTATATAGTATGTTGTATTTACAGAATATATAGATTACAATATAATCTGATTGATTTTACAGTTATTTGACTGTCTGTAATGGGTTTTTGGGGAATTATATTTTTTTTATTTGAAATAAAATAATATGCAAATAATGATATTTAGTGTAGTTAGTGTAGTTTTGTGATCTAATTGCCCCTAAGTATTTTTTTTAATAAATAAATATAATATTTAGTTCCAATTCAATCAAACAATAAATAACAAAAAACATCAAATGTAGATGATCATTCCCAATTACAAGCTCGTCTTTTGTATCGAGGTGGGAACGAGGAGCACACTAAATGTCAAAATTCAGATATAGCATATGTATGCCCCAAATAACAATGATTGAATCTAAACCTTCATAGCACCAATATCAAATTGTTAGGATTATATTGGGGTTTGAGTTGAGGTTATCAAAGAAAAATTCAGAATTTACACAAGAACACATATTTCACATGCATAAGCTACAAACATCTAAACACAAGGATTTACTTGAAAAACTCAAAATTTGGGAAAAATAATAGAGCCACTCTATAAAAATGCAAGATTGCGGAGTACATACCAAGATTTAAACCTTTGGAGGAACAAGAAGATGACAAACTCCACCTAAGAACACACCTAAGTCCTGTTTCTCTTCATCAATCTCTCTCAAAATCTCTCAAGTCTGGGTTATCTGTTAATCTCGATAGGCATTCACACCCTTACACACTAATTATGGCATCCAACTGGCTTTAAAACAATCACGAAATTGCCTGAAACTGCCCATAGGATGTCCATTTTTGCATATGAGCCGTCGCGGGTGCCTGGTGGCCCACTCATCTGCTCAACGGACGCTTGGGCGCCCCCTCCTCGGGCTACAGGCTCTGTTGGGCGCCCGGGGCACGGCTAGGCGCTCCCTCCTCGGCTACAGGCTCTGTTGGGCGTGCTTGGGCGCCCAGTTTGCTGCTGGCTAGTGTAGTTTTGCTCCGGAACTCCCCAGAACTCATTGGAACTCTGTCGGCACCTCCTTTAACGATCTATTTGGTCTCCACACTCTAATAATCTCCTACTTGGAGACTAATTGTGATTTCACCATCTTCAAATATAGAATTTTTTCACCTTGACTTCACTTCTTGCAATGGACACAGTGTGGTTCACCCCGTCTTTATCATGTACTAAGGCCAATTGAAGCTGCTCCTAGCTTCAGTTTTCGTGACTTCACCCCTTCTTTACTCATATGACCACGTCTTTGGTTCCAAAGACTAGTCTCATTTTCGCTCCCACAATAAAATCAGACGCTTTATTAGTCACAAAGTGTTCATTCCATATTGCTTCGAGCAGTGACCAAAGCACCTTTTCTCACTTACCATGATTTTGTGGTGAAGGTTGTAACATAGACTGCACAGGCTATTTGATTGACATATATATCACATTTCTCTTCAGACTCGAAACATGTTTTACATCTCTTAGTCTTCTTATCGCTCCATTTGGTAACCTGATGCCGACATTACTCTTTTCAACAATCATGCATGCCTTTTCATATCCCAAACAAACATTTCCCTGATCACCTCAAGTGTAATTTTTGAATACCACTTTTATAGGAATTGCATGAAAGGATGCACCAGGATCCACAAACCATTATTCTGTACTCTTCGAAAATAAAATCAATACATCTTTGACATCATTTGCTGCAACATTTGTAGAATGATTCACATTTTGATTTCCTTCACCTGACTTCTTCAGGAAAAAACAATCCTTCTTTAAGTGCCATCTTTTTTCATAGTTCTAACACTAAAGCTTTCCTTTTTATGGTTTTGATTTTCCTTTTCTTCTGCTTTCAACAATTAGGGTTGAACTTGAAGTTTCACCTCAAGCCTTCTTCCAAATTTCTTCATTCAACACAAGCTCCACAATATTGTCAAGTTTCAAACTCGCATTTCTTAATGAGTTACTGATTGCAATGACTAGTCTATCCTAATTATACGGCAGTGAAGATAGAAGCAACAAAGCTCGCACATCATCATCAAACTTGATGTCTACAGAGTTTGCCTAGTTTGTCACAGTATATGACTCATCTAGATGTTCTGTTAATGAACTACCATCTACCATCTCATGTTGAATAGTCACTTCATTTGAAAAACCTTGTTAGAAGATGAACCATACATCCTTATTTGGCCATGAGATATATTGCTGTTTTCTCATTTACTATGTTGAACCCCACAGACAAAGACAAAGAAAGACGAATCAATCCCAATGATGTTTTGTCAAGGTCTTCCCATTCTTCAACTCAAACCTTACGTATAATGTTGTGCGAGCTTTGTTTTGCACAATCACAGTGCTGTTCTGCACAAGCCACAAAAATCCAAACACAAATATTTACGTGAGAAACCCAAAATTTGAGAAAAATCACAGAGCCACACAACTCTAAGAAATTTGTTATATGAAGAATACAAGATTACAGAGTACAAATCAAGACTTGAACATTTGGAGAAACAAAAAGATGACAAACTCCATCTCAGAACACACCTAAGCCATGTCCCTCTTCAACACCCTCTCAAAATCTCTCTCAAGTTTTCTCCCAAAAGTTCACTATTAATCTTGATAGGCACGCACGCCCTTACACACTAATTTGAGCTTCTAACAGGCTTTAAAACAAGCTCGAAAGCACTTGAAAACGCCCACAATTACCCATAGGATGCCTATTTCTACATTTGAGTTGTCGCGGGCGCCTGGATGCTTACTCCTATGCTCCGCAGCCGTCTGGGCGCTCCTGGATGCACCTGGGGAGCATGGATGCCCCTTCCTCAGGCTACAGGCCCTGTTGGGCGCTCGAGGTGCACCTGGGCACCTTGTTTGATGCAGGCTAGTGTTTCCTTGCCCTGGAACCCCTCGGAACCCATCGAAATTCCGTTGGCACTTCCTTTGATAATCTAATTGGTCTTTACACTCTAACACAAACCCAATAGTGAGCATTAATAATATTGATTGTTTATTATGCATGTGACTCCATTAACTTAAAATTAAATGTGCACACAAGCATTTATGCATGGTCAGAAGAAATAAACTCAATTCTTGCTCATTCAAACTATAAAAAAAAACAACTCAATTCCTGTTCAATCAAATTAGTGGTTGAAATAGTTTATCGTTAAATTAATTCATTTTGTTTTTTTGTCCATTCATGCAAACCATCCGAAAAGTTCAAAAATTTGCTCATGGAATTTTCAACAGACCAATACACCATTTTTGAACACAACCCTTCTCTCATATGGAGCTACAAACAAGGAATACACAATGATGTCAAAAGCCAAATATACCATAATTGTAATATCAAACTCACAGGGAATCAACAACATAACTTTTTATGCATGTGATGCCATTAACAAAAAAAAAATTGGAGTGTAGAGATTCTCATTGATGGCAAGCGTTGGACTGCCAATGTAGGATGAGAAGGTGAAGAGCAAGCTACTCTTTCCACTGCAAAACTGTTTGATGAGAAGAAACTTGAAGGAATAATTGCAGTTGCTATGGAGAAGAGGTTAATGACCGACATGAAGCTTATTCCAAAAAAGCCAAAATTACATAGGAGAGAATTTAGGAAGTTTCTGTAAGGTGTCGACTAAGGAGAAGAAGGTGACGAGCAAACCATGCTTACAACCGTTGAATCATTGAAAAGAATAATCTTGAAAGAATAACCAAAGTTGCTACTATGGAGAAGAGGTCAATCCCGAAGAGAAACTCTACCCCAAAAGCCAAATCGCAGATGAGAGGAATTAGAGATTTGTTCCATAGCGTTGGGGAAGGGAAATAAAGGTGTTGAGCAAGTACGCTCTCCCACCCCTGAATTGTTGATGAGAAGAATTTTGAAAGAATAGTTGCAGGTACTACCGTAGAGAAGAAGAAAGTGGATGAATAGAAGCTCAACCAAAAAGCCAATTGTTCGATAGCCAAAATCATATAGTGGACAATGTAGAAAGAGAATTTTGTGAATTTTCTTAACGCAATTAAAACATTTTGAGCATAAACCAATTATGCCAAAAATATGAAGTATGGGAAAATTAAAATTTCCCCAAAAAATGACTAAACATTTTACTTCAAACTAAATATAAAAATTTTAAATTTATAAGAATTAAATTACTTTACAACAAACCAAACTATCCCTAAATGTAACATTTATCATTTTTTAAATAATGATTCTCCCCTTATTGAAAATCATAAATACTTAGCTCAATATAGTAATTAACAAATATCAACTAATCAACTTGTAGTTAAATTTATCTATACTTTTTTTTGAGAATAAAGCATCCATAAATAAGAATATGAAAATGTGAAACTTCTGACATTTCTTATTTTAGAATTTCATATGAAATTCCTAAGTGTCTTTCCTGGTACATGTCAATGTTTCAATTTATGTGCATGAAGAAACTCCCAACTACAATATCTGTGATGCTATCATGCAATAAAAATCTTAAATGTGGAGGCAACGACTATCTACTAAAAGGGTCACCACTAGTACTCATTCGTAGAGGGGATACCAAAAGTCCTTTCCACACTGCACAAAAACACATTGAATAATGCTCTTCATTCTTATGGACATGGAAACCAATAGTGCTAAGGACATTGTAAGTAGAAGTTGTTCCACTCTTGATAGTTCCAAAAAAGCAATAAAGTTACTAAAGTACCCCAACTCATTTGCAACCTCACTAAGTTGATCAAAAAATTCAAATACAAGCCATTCTACCAACCTTTGCATAACTTACAAGTTGATTTAAAAAGCTTTTTCAGAGAGTTTATCTTGGAATGAAATGAGCCTACATTGAAGTTACCACTATAATTAAAGCACTTATAATTTAGAGAAGAGGATTCAACAATGAGCAACCGAATTCTCCCCCCATCTCATAATTTCTATCAATCATGGTGATTTGATGGGCCATCGAACAACTATGAATCACCATTTGAAGATTACCTAGAAGATAATCTAACTTTTATCATATTCAATAATTCAAATCCAAAGGATAAGAATTCTTGTAGACTGGAGGAGGTACAACACAACCTAGTCATAGTCTTTGAGCCCATTCTCACTAATGCTTACTTGCCAATCCTTACCAATTAGTTTAACAACATGATTTTGGTCTAAGTCATCCTTAGCATGGTGAGGATATCTCAATGGCTTATTAATATAGGCAACAGTGCCAGCATCTTGGTACATCATGTATCCAACCACTTGAGATGCCCTTGTAGAACATTTTGTAGTGACATGTTGCCTCTTTAATTCTACTAGAGAAACTTATGCATTGTTCAGAGAGATCTATGTCCATGTCATTTGAGGAACAAGTCAAGGCAATGAGGTTTAAGACCATGAGTTTGTGGTCATTTGAGATAAAGAGCATGAGGTCCAAAATCAACTCGCACCCTCTGCTAAAAATCAATGACTTAATCAAATCAATTGTTGGGTGCAAAGTTTTGTTTCCTTGATAGTTATTCGAGTTACCACCATATAAAAATGCACTTATTTTATAAAGCAAAGTTGGTATTTATCACACAATATGTTACATACATTTCTTGAGTGATGATGTTTGGATTATGAAACTTTGAATTAACTTAGCAATGCCTCATATATAAGGTTTTTTGAGATAGACTAGATGTAAATGCGCCAATATAGGCAGGAACTCAATAAGCTCCTCATGCATGACATTTATTTGGAGGAGATAAAGGTTAAACCCAGTAAGGAAGATACAAGCCATACTCAATACTCAAGCACTTTGAAATATCAAATAAATGAGGGAATTAGTCAGCCAAGAATCGGAAAAGTAATGTCTTTAACTTGACCGAGCAATGCAACAAGGCTTTTGAGTGATGCAAAGAGTGGCTAGTTTTCTAACTAACCCTATTAATTCCATAGGTGGGGGAAACCTTATACTTATATATGGGAGTTAGATGTGAGGCAAAGAGTTTGATACATGTAAAGAACAAGATAAAACACAATATATAATTCAGTTTTATAATCAAGTTCTAATTATGAGTGAAGTCAACTACTCGCCAATTGAGAAGTTTTCCTTCACACTCAATAAAATGTCCAAAAGATAACCCATAATTTTCATGCTCACAAAATAATAGTCATTTCTAATGAACTACTCAAAATAATCTTTATCTAACTCAATTGGATTGGAAGAATTACTAAATGGGGTTGAGCTTTTATTTGACATATAGCTCATGTTTCGTAATGCCATAAATGCCCAAATACGGTTGTAGTCACTTGTGGATATGAACATAAGCCTAAGGCAATAAAATCGACCTAATTAACTAATGGCTCATGTTTACGGATGGAACCACAAAAACAAATGGTGTGGATGTTGGAATATTCCTCATATGTTTAGGGTACTTACTCCTTAAACACCTCAGTTGCGCGCGGCGACGGGATAGGGTGCTACATATAAGTAGTCTAGTTTAATGTACTAATAAAATCATTATTATGATTGAGCTAACTCTTGAGTTATCTAAAGGATTAAGATCAATCTACTGAAGTTTTAAACCTAACTTAATTAGGAATAATAATATCCTGGGATTCTAAATTTGACGTTTTTATTTAGATGTCAAATCAACATAATGATAATATATTATTATTTTTTATATTTTAAGGAATCCAAGGACATGTAACTTTTTAAATTTGGAGCTCTTTAAGCTCAAAAATATACTATTCACTCTTAATGGTGAATAGAAAAGAAATTAGTAAAATTAATTATTAAAAGTAAAATTTTATGTCATAATACTATTCTTCTCATTTTTCTAATTATTTTGGTACTTAATTTTGATATATTTGGATTTATATTTATCAAAATATTTTGTTAATTAAATCTGCATTAAATAAACCTAAAGTTTTGAATTAATAAATTCAGAGCATTCCTAAGAATATTCCATATGAACGGTGAATTCATGGGAGTGGGTTGATCGGGCCATGGGGCTTGACAGGACGAGGATATTCATTGACTATTCAAGGAATATTCACTGAATATCCCTCGGTGCCGTGCTTCTCAGGTCGTGTGGTGGCTCTTTTATGGAGTATTCCTAAGAATATTCTACATTCGGCACCGTGCTTCCCCATCACGCCTGAGAGGCGAAAATGGGGAATTAAGGTTTTGAAGAAACCCTAATTTTCAGTAGGACGTGATGTTTTAGAACTTGATTAACATGTTAAAATATTGTAATGTTAAGAGCTATCCATTAAATGAAAAAGCCCTAATTGGAATTACCTCTAGCATTCTTACCCTAGTCGGTTGGATCGGAAGTCTCAGGTTTACTGTGGAGGGTAAATATTTCCTCCATAGTGAATTATATTCCCTAACTAAGATCTTATTGTATTCCTTGGGTCAAGGCCGAACCAAGAAAAACTTACATGGCGATGGAGATGAATTAGGCCACTAAGACACTTTGCGGGGGTTCAGGCAACTATGCATTACTTGTGACGGCCCAACCCCGCCGTGGTCCTATTAACTCGTAAGTTAACATGATTACAGTGGAGGGGTCATCTAAATGATAAGATCCCTACTTAAAATTGGATTAGACACACATTCTAATCCAACTTAATTAAGGACTTTGCCATTCTCCAAGTAAAATCTCACTAAATGAATATACAAAAACAGTAGAGTGCGGAAGCATAAATATAAACATCCATCCCATCACAATACAACAGTAAGAACATACATCCCAGAATAAAAGTAGTAATAAAAAATACAAATTAATATGTATTATTACAACATTAAATAGTTTAAAAGAATTGAAATCAACCACTCATTCTCATAATTGCAGAAAGAAAACTAAGGATCTTCAGGTATACGCTCCTCCTCCATAAGCAGATCTCCTGAAGGCTCTATCACCTCAAATAGTTCAGAATCTACCATTATCGGTTTCACAATGATAGGACCCAGCCAACAAAAAAAAAATCTTAGTTAAACAAAATGTCTAAGTACATTTTAGGGTAATCAATTTATTAAGTTTGTTTAGATATCACCATAAACAAGTACAAAAGCATAATAGAGCAAGAACGCATAAGAAAGAATAAGGTAAAGCTATAAACAAATAGTTTATAACTTAAACAATTAGGAAGTAAGCACATACCTTCTCCAAGCAACTGCAACAAGGTCAAGTAACGGAAAGACTAAAGCAATGACTATAAAGAAGATACATCTTAAATATGCTTATGATCAATACAAAATTATGCTAAGTAACATAAAAGTAAATGAGCATATAAAATATTATAAAATTGAAAACATAACTAACATCCTATACATGTGAAAACTACAAGAAATACTAGCATCCTAGATGTACATAAAGCCAGATAATGCAGTAAAATTGTAAGTAAAAGTAGTGCTGAAATGCAGAAAAATGTAGAGTAAAATGGTAACTTCAAAATTGAAAGCTGTATTGGCTATTCAAACCACTCGGACTGAAAGTAAACATAGACTCTCTTAGCTTGATGGGCTAAGACTGAAGCTCTGAACGGATAAGAGTACTGAATTTAGTATACCATATCAAATCTTGACAATTCAATCAGTTGGATTGGTCTGACCCGACACCGTAGCCAATCCAGAATGAGTGAAATGAAAAGGTATACTAATCAAACTAGCATCTGAATGGATATTATCAACACACTTAGCCTGATAGGTTATAATAAAAAACCAAGCATAAGTGTACTTAAATTAGTATAACAATATCAAATCCTGACAATTCAATCAGTTGGATTGGTCTGACCCGACACCGTAGCCAATCCAGAACGGGTGAAATGAAAAGTTATACTAATCAAGCTACACCCTACTAAAATACGAGAAAAAGAACAATTGATACTTATGAATTTTCATGGTTGACATAGGGTACTAATCAAATATCCTATGTAAAATATATGTTCAAGGTGTAAAGCTCAATTAGAAGGTAATTAGGCATGAAAGTCAATGTGAGCAAGAGACTCAACTAGGACACAAGTGATATCCATTTGTTGTCTAATTATTTGTTCTATCTACTCTAAGTTACACAAGTTCAGGATTTCCATATCCTACTATCGAGTGTAACTCATATTCACGACCTTATAAGTTGGAAAATAATTAGAACTGGCCAAGTTCTAATTGATTAAATCACTGACAACTATAGGTTAAATAAATAAATCCATCGACCTATTTTGATAATTTTAAGAATCCCAAACCCATCTTGATTAGCCAAATCAAGATGAAAGGATTAAGGATTAAACTCTAAATGATGGGGCTTAATTACTTAATCTAGAGGTTCATCTAAGGATCTAAAGTTTAAAACCCAAATCTCATTGATTAGGTTAAGACAAATCCTAATGAATAATCAATTTTATTAGGATAGATCTCTATCATAAATTCTAAGATTTAAATATTAAATAATCATTAAATAAACTAGGAAAATCTATAAACTAGTAAACTCAAGGCTTCACCTATTGAGTAACCCAATTTACTCAATAGATGAACTCTAACCTAAGATCTATTCATAATCCTAAGAATTAAAACTCTTAAGTACTAAGAGTAGCACTCAGACATACTTCCTAACTAATGTTATAAGACCTATGGGAAGCTCTAAGAGTTAAAGGAAGAAATGAAAGCTTATGATTTTACTTAAGATTTTCTCAAGGGCTTATAATAAGATTTTAATCAAAGATCAAACTAAGTTATATAATCACATAAACTATAATCTAAATTATTATTCTTATTTTTTATAACATTTAGAATAGAATTCTAGGATTTTAAAATGATAAACCCTAAATTTAGGCAAAATGACCATTTTGCCCTTACTTAAGGGTTTGAAAGATCAATTTTTGACCTAAGATTTCAAATCTAAAATTTTCTGTGGAAAAGTGTTTCTTACTGTCTAATATAAGATTAGACAATAATTACACAATTTTTGGGTGATTATTAAGCCTCATGAGATCAAATTAATTTGACTTATAGGGTCATTTTGGTAATTTAGCTTAATAAAATCTAAATTTTCTTTCAGTTTATTGTTGTTTATTATAAAAGATTTTATTGAATCTTAAATCATCAAAGTTTGATATGTATTGGCTAAGTTATGGCCAATACAAGATCTAGATTTAAAATGGTAATTAAGTGTTCTTAATCAAGGGTAAAAAATCCTAACTTTTCTAATTGATGCCCAAATTAATTAAAATTAGTGGCTATGAATAAAAAATGATCCACTGATTACAATGACTAGTGGTAGGTTCAATTTAGACTTTAATTGGCTAAGTTATGGCCTAATTAGGGTTTATGGTGATTAGTGAGTGATTAGTGAAATTAATCACCAAATCACTAATCCAATGACACCATTAGGTTTTAATATACTCTAAGAGTTCTCTAAGACTTAAATTGTCCAATTTGGATTATTAAATTTGCTAATATTCCCTAATCAAGTTTTAGAGTAATTAGGGTTGATTAGCAAATTTAACAGTTAGATCTAAAATATTTTTATAGATTATTGTAAGTTAGGTTTTTTTGATCTAAACTAATATTTGGATCACCTAATTTGGAATTTAATTGACCAACTTATGGTCAATTGAAGTTGTAGGGTTAATTAGCATAATTAGGGTTAGTTCATAAATGTGACTAGTCTAAATCTAATCAAAACAATAAAATTAATATTACTAAAATATTCTGTAAGATTTTTTGAGTATTTTGAGACCTATATTGGGTATGTTTGGATAAGTGTGTGTGAAGTTAGGGTTAAATGAAATTTTGTGGCATTTTGTGAATATTCAAATATCCTAAAATATCACTAAGTGAAATATTAGTCCAAATGGAAAACTGATAATTCCATTAAATTTCTTGATTTTTTCTGATTAATTTGATATATTTGATTTCATAATTTGGACATAAATTTTAGGAATTATGAATGTCTAAAGTTTGATAATTAATTGAATTAATTATATTGCTATTAATATATTAATGTTAAATATCTCTGTTTAAAATTAATCCTCTGCAATTTAATTATCTAAAATACTTAATACATGGTTATACTCACTAATTAATTATTTTCATTTTTATGTTATTTACATATGTATATATATATGTATTTATACATATGTATATACATATAACTTTAATGTGATTAATATATTCATAAGTATTATAATAATTTATAATAATTACTATATATTAATTCTATAATTTTATTTTTCTTTTATCTGCAGGTGGGACCCACAGCTGACCCGGCAACACGACAGCAGGACACGTGGCACTCAATCATTTGCTGAGGAGCTGGCTGGTGGGCCCCACCCGATATGCCGTGACAGTTGGCAATTAAGCGTGACGGGACACGCTGACGCATGTCACCACATGATTCGCCCGGCCTTGTCGCGCGGGTCCTGCTGTCTCTCGCTTCGATTGACAGCCGGCCAGCTCTGCACCACACATGTCGCCACGTAATGCCACACGTCTAGCTATGAAAGAGCCAGCACGGTGGTGTGGGGTCCTAGAATTGCTTCGTCAGCATCATATACCTTAACCGGCTCGCTGTATCCGACTCGGGTAAGTTCGGTCTTCGTGAACCGGACCCATATACGTGAACCAAGCCGACAGAATCGACGGATAGGATTTGTTTGCTTTTTGATCCGCCGGTTGGATTCGAACTTGAATCCAATGACGGATCGCATGACACCGCATCGCCTCCCTCCTGAATACTCCTGGCACGATTAGGGTTTGTTGAAAAATAAATGGCATTAATTGAGCTCGTGAGAGCTCGATCAAGAACCAAATGGATTTTAAAATACAACGATTTCACAAAGGAACAATATATTGCAGATTAACTACAAAATTATAGGAGGAAGATGAGGTACCTGATGACCGAGACGAACGGGAGAGACGATTCGAGTCTTTAGGTTCCTTGTTTAGCTCTAGAACAGCAAGAAAATCTCCGCTCGAGGAAACAATTTAGGTTTAAATCTCATTCCTAAGCGGTGCCTGCAGCGAGCTCCATCTGGCGAGCCTGCGTTTGGCGCGGGCTGCGATCGCCATGCACCCTGCGCGTGGCAGGAGCCGGCAAGGATGAAGAGGCTACCGTCCGATCTTAGATCGGACGGTCGAAATGGACCGTCAAATCCTAACCTAAACACACGGTCGACGTTACCATTGCTGACGGCGCTGTTTAGCAATATTAATAATATTAATATTATTTATTAATTTAACATATTTCATTAATTAATTTAGCTAATTAAATGCAGTCATAAAATTTCTAATAAATCACCCCTAGCTAATTGAGCGGTGAGGAACGCAACGGCACAATCAGATTTTTGAGCCGACAAGTATTTTATTATTTGATTTTTCAAGTATTTAAATAATAATAAAATATTCGACGAAAATCTAGCGACTTCCAAATGCATTCAAAACTTCACCCATAGCTAATTTGGGGGTGGTGAACACAATGGTGAAGTCGGATTTTCAATTTGAGGTCAAAATAAAAAATCAATTTCTAGGATTTTGGGATTTTCCAGAAATCCAGATTTAATTCAATTGATTCTTGATTTGACCTAGATCTTAGAGATGAGTTCTAAATAATTTATTTAGTATACTGGAACCCCAATTAAGACTTAGACTAATCTTAATTGACCTAAGTAATAACCTGGGTTATTTTATTACTAACATGCCCCAGCCCAATAGGTCCTATTGAGCTTGCTCAAACTCATTTAAACTCATCAAGAATTAAGTATCATAGGATATGGAAAGAAAAGTTGCTAAATGAGAATTTATGCAATATTAAGCTCAGAAAAAGGGTACCTAAAGTTAGTCGGGTGGCTGACTTATCGATCTCTACAATTGCAATGGGCAGTCATGAACCTTCCCAGCGCTTGCTAATGACAAAATGGTGATGTAGGAAGAATTTATTAGGGTCTTGATGAGGCAAGGGAGCAGATAAGGATGCGAGTAGGAGGGCCATGGCACGGCCATATGCACACTAGCGATCATGGATTAGATGGGAAAGAAGACAGAGCACAGTGCTCTGTCGCATCCCAGGTGCCCAACTAATCAAAAGGCTTTAATTTGATCCTGGAGTTTGATTAACCATGGGGCTATTATTAGATATTAGATCTGGGCCCTGATATAGTGGCTGAGATTAGATAAGCCCGTAGATCTAATCTCACCAGTCAGATTAAATCATTTAAAATGGCATAATGACTCAGATCTTACGATGTGATTGTCCTTTGTTCGGGAGAGAATAATAGATCACCCTCCTTTCAAATTTTAACATTTAAATTTAATTGAATTGTTAATTTAAATAATTAATTAATAAATAATAATATAATTTAAATAAATCATTAATTTTTTGTAAAATGAACTCCAAAAATTATGAAAAATTTATTCCTGGCTAATTTGAAGATGAGGAACTCAAATATAAAATCAGATTTTTAATTGGAGGTCAATATAAATTTCTTATTTTTTTAATTATTTAAATTGAATAAAATATTCAAGAAAATTAAATGACTTTCAAAGTAGCTCAAAATTTTAGGATTGGATCCTAATGCTGTTTAAAGACTAATGGTGAGGTATGTAGGCTAATTAGGCTAGTTAAGGTAGATAACAACCTCAAGTTGTTACTGGTAGAACCAAAATTAGACAATATATCAATTAATTAGGGTTTGGTACAAGATCTTAATAAGTTTATATGTGTGAGAGTTTTGCTAGGCTAAGGGTGATGTGCATGAGTAAGGTGAGGAGAGGCTTAAATTCAAGTGAGTTTAGACTTGAGATTCATAAGAGCGCTAATTCTATTATTAAATGTAATTTGTAAGAGAGTACGTGGGCATGATTATGTGATTTTAACAAACTTTAACTACTTAAGTTACTAGGTTGACACCTTAGTTCATAGATGGTTAATCCTAGCATAGGGAACAAAAGGTCAACTCCTTAATCAATGAGAGTCACAACCCAAGCTTAATCTCAACCAAAACATAACCTAAAGGGAACAATTGAAGTATAACTAGGTATTCAGGAATTAAATAAAGTTTATGTGGCTTAGGTTTTAGTACACACACATAAGTTGGTTTAAGTGAAAGTATAGAAGGGTAAGGCACATGTCTTATGCATGCATTTTGCATCATAAGTTCAAATAACTTAGATTATTTTTTAAAAAAGATTCTTGTGATGGATATAAACCAATCATTTAATTTTATTCCACACATGGTTTTTGGAATTAGTTAATCTTGTATTTTAAAGCATCCCAGCTAGACAATATGAGTATCCATGATTTCCTTTTAGCATGAAGTGATCCAAGCTCAACTATAAGTTATAAGGGAGCTATCATGGTTTCATTAGTGACTATCTAATTTTTTCTTGGTCTTAGAAAAGGTTGGATAAACCCTGATCAAGCATTGATTGAACTAAACTCAAGGAGGTGTGTAAGAGTGGGTTCATGGGGGGAAGCCCTTGGATCCTTCCTTGCTTAACATTAAGGTTTGATTATTTTGTATGTCACCACAACATGGGTGTTTTGTCATTAGTATACTAATTTTCAATATTAGGGTTAGTAAAGCTTAAAGTTCTCTAATCAATACAGGGAGGCCTTATTATTTAGGTAATAACTTTACTATATTTGCATGGTCCAACCTTACCATGAACAACATCCTAATTCCAATAAAGCTAGATATAAATCATCCATACCTCAAGGGTTACAACTATGTCTTGGATTGACTTTAGTCTTACTTTGGTTGGCCTAATCAACATGCTCAAGTTGGCTTGTGTTAAAGAGGCATTCTTATGGAAAGCTCTTTAAAAAAAGAGTAGATAGTTGTACCTTTGAGAAGCTTGATCCAAGGGATGCACAAGATCATGAGGAAGCCTTGAGGATTATATCAAGCTCTTAGTTAGCTTGTCCAGCCACTAAGGAATCGAGGGAAGTGGCTTAGCTACCTTCCATATAATGCAAGAAGCTATCAAGTTTGGTCCTCCATAAGGAGATGGAGACCATTTGATCTTTGAATATCTTTTGAAGAAGTGTAAAACAAAATGTTGGAAATCCCCAAGCCAAATATGAACGCCTGAGGTGCACCTAATTGGGCTAGAGGCTATGTAGAGATGGCGTAGAGAGAGATGGAAAAAGAGAGAGAGAGAGAGAGAGAGAGAGAGAGAGAGAGAGAGAGAGAGAGAGAGAGGCCATATTGTAGCTTAATGGAGAATTAATTCTCAAAAAAGTTAAAAAGAGGTTTAAAAGGATAATGAGAGTTAAATAAGTACTATGGGGAGATCAGAGATGCAAGAGATTGCCTATTCCACCATGGACTTGATCTCATCAACCTTGGAGAGGGGGATGGGATTAATATTCCAATTTAAGCAAGGGCAGCTCAATACAAAATTACCTTGATGTTGTAGAGGTAGCATAAGATAATTTTTCTATTTTATGGATGATGACTTGATGCCTCATGTAGAATGCACTGCCCATTACAAAATCATAACTAGAGTTTTTAATGGAATCTCTTTAGTAGTAGTCCTAAGTTAGGTTCTAATTGTAGCTAAACATTAGGGAAAGGTGCAATACTAATGATGTTACAAAAGGGATGCATTGATACGGTGACATAAATGTTTTTTAGTGAGAGGCCAAACTCTTGTGATTCATGACTCGGTGCCTCATGTTCCTAATCACTTGATTAGGCCATGGAATCAAGGTTTTCCATATTTGGGAGTTCGAGGGTGCAAGGGTGGTTCACAAAAGAAGATGATACTGTTCATCCAGGGTGTTGAGTCGGGTTAGTTATCCGATTGATACATATTGCTATTAATATATTAATGTTAAATATCTCTGTTTAAAATTAATCCTCTGCAATTTGATTATCTAAAATACTTAATACATGGTTATACTCACTAATTAATTATTTTCATTTTTTTGTTATTTACATATGTATATATATATATATATATATGTATTTATACATATGTTTATACATATAACTTTAATGTGATTAATATATTCATAAGTATTATGAGAATTTAAAATAATTACTATATATTAATTCTATAATTTTATTTTTCTTTTATTTGTAGGTGGGACCCGCAGCTGACCCGACGACACGACAGCAGGACACGTGGCACTCAATCATTTGCTGAGGAGCTGGCTGGTGGGCCCCGCTTGATATGCCATGACAGTCGGCAATTAAGCGCGACGGGACATGCTGACGCGTCTCACCACATGATTCGCCCGGCCCTGTCGCGTGGGTCCTGCTGTCTCTCGCTTCGATTGACAGCCGGCCAACTCTGCACCGCACATGTCGCCACATGTCGCCACGTAATGCCACGCGTCGAGCTATGAAAGAGACAGCACGGCGGTGTGGGGTCCCAGAATTCCTTCGTCAGTCTCATATACCTTAACCGGCTCGCTGCATCCGACTCGGGTAAGTTCGGTCTTCGTGAACCGGACCCATATACGCGAACCAAGCCGACAGAATCGACGGATAGGATTTGTTTGCTTTTTGATCTGCCGGTTGGATTCGAACTTGAATCCAACGACGGATCGCATGACACCGCATCGCCTCCCTCCTGAATACTCCTGGCACGATTAGGGTTTGGCGAAAAAAAAATGGCATTAATCGAGCTCGTGAGAGCTCGATCAAGAACCAAATGGATTTTAAAATACAAAGATTTCACAAAGGAACAATATATTGCAGATTAACTACAATTTATAGGAGGAAGATGAGGTACCTGATGACCGAGACGAACGGGAGAGACGATTCGAGTCTTCAGGTTCCTTGTTTAGCTTTAGAACAGCAAGAAAATCTCCACTCGAGGAAACAATTTAGGTTTAAATCTCATTCCTAAGCGGTGCCTGCAGCGAGCTCCATCTGGCGAGCCTGCGTTTCGCGCGGGATGCGATCGCCACGCACCTTGCGCGTGGCAGGAGCCGCCAGGGATGAAGAGGCTAGATCGGATGGTCAAAATGGACCGTCAAATCCTAGCCTAAACACACGGATGACGTTACCATTGCTGACGACGCCATTTAGCAATATTTAATAATATTAATATTATTTATTAATTTAACATATTTCATTAATTAATTTAGCTAATTAAATGCAGTCATAAAATTTTCAATAAATCACCCCTAGCTAATTGAGGGGTGAGGAACGTAACGGCACAATCGAATTTTTGATCAGACAAGTATTTAATTATTTGATTTTTCAAGTATTTAAATAATAATAAAATATTCGATGAAAATTCAACGACTTTCAAATGCATTCAAAACTTCACCCCTAGCTAATTTGGGGGTGGTGAACCAATGGGTAAAGTCGGATTTTCGATTTGAGGTCAAAATAAAAAGTCAATTTTTAGGATTTTGGGATTTTTTAGAAATCCAGATTTAATTAAATTGATTCCTGATTTGACCTAGATCTTAGAGATGAGTTATAAATAACTTATTTAGTGTACTAGAACCCCAATTAAGATTTAGACTAATCTTAATTGACCTAAGTAATAACTTAGGTTGTTACATTATTGATATGCCCCAGCCCAATAGATCCTATTGAGCTTGCTCAAACTAATTTAAACTCATCAAGAAATTAAGTATCATAGGATATGGAAAGGAAAGTTGCTAAAATGGGAATTTATGCAATATTAAGCTCAGAAAAAGGGTACCTAAAGTCCGTCGGGTGGCTGACTTGTCAATCTCTACAATCGCAATGGGCAGTCACGAACCTTCCCAGCACTTGCTAATGACAAAATGGTGATGTAGGAAGAATTTATTATGGTTTAGATGAGGCGAGGGAGCAGATAAGGATGCGGGTAGGAGGGCCATGGCACTGCCATATGCACGCTAGCGATCATGGATTAGATGGGAAAGAAGACAGAGCACAGTGCTCTGTCGCATCCCAGGTGCCCAACTGATCAAAAGGCTTTAATTTGATCCTGGAGTTTGATTAACCATGGGGCTATTATTAGATATTAGATCTGGGCCCTGATATAGTGGCTGAGATTAGATAAGCCCGTAGATCTAATCTCACCAGTCAGATTAAATCATTTAAAATGGCGTAACGACTTAGATCTTACGATGTGATTGTCCTTTGTTCAGGAGAGAATAATAAATCACCCTCCATTCAAATTTTAACATTTAAATTTAATTAAATTGTTTATTTAAATAATTAATTAATAAATAATAATATAATTTAAATAGATCATTAATTTTTTGTAAAATGAACTCCAAAAATTATGAAAAATTCATCCCTGGCTAATTTGAAGGTGAGGAACTCAAAGATAAAATCAGATTTTTAATTAGAGGTTAGTATAAATTTCTAATTTTTTTAATTATTTAAATTGAAAAAATATTAAAGAAAATTAAATGACTTTCAAAGTAGCTCAAAATTTTAGGGTTGGATCCCAATGCTATTTAAAGACTAATGGTGAGGTATGTAGGCTAATTAAGCTAGTTAAGGTAGATAACAACCTCAAGTTGTTACTGGTAGAACCAAAACCAGACAATATATCAATTAATTAGGATTTAGTACAAGATCTTAATAAGCTTATATGTGTGAGGGTTTTGCTAGGCTAAGGGTGTGTGCATGAGTAAGGTGAGGAGAGGCTTAAATTCAAGCGAGTTTAGACTTGAGATTCATAAGAGCGCTAATTCTATTATTAAATGTAATTTGTAAGAGACTACGTGGGCATGATTATGTCATTTTAACAAACTTTAACTACTTAAGTTACTAGGTTGACACCTTAGTTCATAAATGGTTAATCCTAGCATAGGGAACAAAAGGTCAACTCCTTAATCAATGAGAGTCACAACCCAAGCTTAATCTCAACCAAAACATAACCTAAAGGGAACAATTGAAGTATAACTAGGTATTCAGGAATTGAATAAAGTTTATGTGGCTTAGGTTTTAGTACACACACATAAGTTGGTTTAAGTGTAAGTATAGAAGGGTAAGGCACATGTCTTATGCATGCATTTTGCATCATAAGTTCAAATAACTTAGATTATTTTTTAAAAAAGATTCTTGTGATGGATATAAACCAATCATTTAATTTTATTCCACACATGGTTTTTGGAATTAGTTAATCTTGTATTTTAAAGCATCCCAGCTAGACAATATGAGTATCCATGATTTCCTCTTAGCATGAAGTGATCCAAGCTCAACTATAAGTTACAAGGGAGCTATCATGGTTTCAATAGTGACTATCTAATTTTGTCTTGGTCTTAGAAAAGGTTGGATCAACCCTGATCAAGCATTGATTGAATCAAACTCAAGGAGGTGTGTAAGAGTGGGTTCATGTGGGGAAGCCCTTGGATCCTTCCTTGCGTAACATTAAGGTTTGATTATTTTATATATCACCACAACATGGGTGTTTTGTCATTAGTATACTAATTTTCAATATTAGGGTTAGTAAAGCTTAAAGTTCTCTAATCAATACTGGGAGGCCTTATTATTTAGGTAATAACTTTACTTTATTTGCATTGTCCAATCTTACCATGAACCACATCCTAATTCCAATAAAGCTAGATATAAATCATCCATACCTCAAAGGTTACAACTATGTCTTGGATTGACTTTAGTCTTACTTTGGTTGGCCTAATCAACATGCTCAAATTGGCTTGTGTTAAAGAGGCATTCTTATGGAAACTCTTGAAAAAAAAAAGTAGATAGTTGTACCTTTGAGAAGCTTGATCCAAGGGATGCACAAGATCATGAGGAAGCCTTGAGGATTATATCAAGCTCTTGGTTAGCTTGTCCAGCCACTAAGGAATCTAGGGAAGTGGCTTAGCTACCTTCCATATAATGCAAGAAGCTATCAAGTTTGGTCCTCCATAAGGAGATGGAGACCATTTGATCTTTGAATATCTTTTGAATACGTGTTAAACAAAATGTTGGAAATCCCCAGACCAAATATGAACGCCTGAGGTGCACCTAATCGGGCTAGAGGCTATGTAGAAAGGGCGTAGAGAGAGATGGAGAGAGAGAGAGAGAGAGAGAGAGAGAGAGAGAGAGAGAGAGACCATATTGTAGCTTAATGGAGAATTAAGTCTCAAAAAAGTTAAAAAGAGGTTTAAAAGGATGATGGGAGTTAAATAAGTACTATGGGGAGATCAGAGATGCAAGAGATTGCCTATTCCACCATGGACTTGATCTCAACCTTGGAGAGGGGGATGGGATTAATATTCCAATTTAAGCAAGGGAAGCTCAATACAAAATTACCTTGATGTTGTAGAGGTAGCATAAGATAATTTTTCTATTTTATGGATGATGACTTGATGCCTCATGTAGAATGCACTGCCCATTACAAAATCATAACTAGAGTTTTTAATGGAATCTCTTTAGTAGTAGTCCTAAGTTAGGTTCTAATTGTAGCTAAACATTAGGGAAAGGTGCAATACTAATGATGTTACAAAAGGGATGCATTGATACGGTGACATAAATGTTTTTTAGTGAGAGGCCAAACTCTTGTGATTCATGACTCGGTGCCTCATGTTCCTAATCACTTGATTAGGCCATGGAATCAAGGTTTTCCATATTTGGGAGTTCGAGGGTGCAAGGGTGGTTCACAAAAGAAGTTAACACTGTTCATCCAGGATGTTGAGGGGTTAGTTATCCGATTGATACATATTAAAATTAGACGAGCCGCACAACTAACGATATTTAATTAATACTAATCCTATGTTGGATTTAAATAGCAGATCTAACGGTTTGGATCAACGCGACAATATAAATTAAAATTTTATGCAAGGGGTTAATTGATGTCACCGACCGGATGAATGATTTGATTACATCATAAGATGAAAGATGATGAAATTTAAATGTGTTATGAGAGAGATGGATTGGCACGCCACATAAGGCATCATAAAAACAGATTCAAGTGCTTTCTTGCCTCAGGCACACTTGACAAGGATTCACTAATTTTTGCCGTTTGGAAAAGTAAAATATATCCGCAGGACCACCGCAATAAGTCTAATTAAATCCACCCACTAAAAAATAGAGGTTGGTGATAAGATTATCTATTGCAGGATTTTATAATATCGTGAAAAAGGAAGAAACTAGATCTCTATGATCTCACCATAATCTGCTGTTTGCCGCATTATGTGTGGGACCTTCAGCATATTTCTTGCAACTGCCTTTATTTGCATCCATCTGTATGACGTATTTCAATGTATTTCTCAAGCTGCTTATATTAATGGCCACAATACCTGTTATCATGCTATCTGAGCGACTACGTTACAGGCAAATGTTGGCTTGCGTAAAGCTGCCTATATTAGGGTGCTGTTCAAATCATTTAGAGTTAACCCTCTATAAAAGCCTCTGCGTAATAGGATTTCCACCGAAATCCAGTTTTAAGCAGATCATTCTCTCGCGCAGTACGCGAGAACCGAAGAAACGATCTCAGCCTGAGTTTCATCTCCGACCGACTACAGAGGAATACCGAGCTTCATTTTTTTCCTGCGAGACCACAATCTTTTTTCACAGAAAGGCCGACAACGTGTGGTGGAGTGTCTACCACATCAATTTTGACAATCAAATCCCCGAGAATTCTCCTCGCCGTATTACCCCGCCTGGAGTGCACGCCTTCACGATGTGAAGCGCATAGCCGTGGCCACACATAGGAAGGAGAGCAATTTCCGCCACATTGAGATAATCGATCTCGATTCGGGACGATTTTTTTTGTTTATCGAGAGATTTAGCCCTAATTTCCATCACTACTATCCATTCTTCTCCAAGGATTCGACCACGCACGGATGCCACCGATTCCGGGGGGATCCAAGGAGAGGAAACTAGATATCCACCTGGTCGACCTCCGGCTCGTGGCACTCCCATAATTTCCCTCCGCTGTAGATCTCCTCGCAATAACCGGCAATTGAACGATAGAGGGCATTGGTTTTTGTTGCATCTTTGTGATTTTAAGGCGATGGAACTATTCTTTTCTTTTTCGGCAATGTTTGGTTCATTCTAATGGCTAATCCTCCGAATGTGAAGTCTTTCAGATGTTGTGGGTTGTTCAAATCTTTACATCATCATACCAATTTCCTCTTTCAATGATTTCCCGGCTATTTTTTTTTTGAAGAGGAGATTTGTCGCTTGGCCTCTCCTAATGACTTCACTTTGGTTGGTAAATTTAACAGCACTAAGCCTATCTTTAATCTTGTTATGAGTTTTATTAGTTGCTTGAAGTTTGCAGGCTCTATCACTCTCAGCTCTATCGACTCTAAGCATATTTTCTTTAAATGCTCTTCTGATTTAGACTATGCGAGGCTTTTTGCAAAAGGTTCCTATGGTATCAATGGGCATATTCTGATATTTTGTAAATGGGATCCGCATAGTGACATCACAGTTGATGTTTTGATCATTTCTATTTGGATTACTCTGCTTGGGCTTATGCTTCAATACACGTCAAAAGGCATGTTGTTTAATATTGCCTGTGCGGTTGGGAAACTGTTACAACTCGATAAAACCCAGCCACTTTGAGAAATTTGACTATTCCTCGTATTTTAGTTGAGATTGACTTCTCTAAACATATGACTGATAAAATTTGGCTTGGGATGCCAAAAGGGTTATTTTCAAAAAATCTGTTTTGAAAATTTACCTAAATACTATGTTCGATGTTCTGACATTAGTCATGACAATGATAATTGCATGCATTGGGCTACCCCCTCCTACTTTTATTCCTTGCATGGAGGTTTATAGAATTAATATTAAAAATATTTTTATTATTGATACTAATGTTACATATTGTAATTGTGTTGTGAATGTTTTAGATGCTATGGGACAGAATGACACTCTCCTAGTTGATAATCTAATTTGATGTCTAAATAATTATCTCAATTTTTCAATTAATTAAATTGATCAATTTATTGATTTCACTTAAACTATTTCCAATTTTTATCAAAACTTTAGGAATTATTCTTAAGACTTTTAAAACTAATGGTGAGGTCCTTAAGTGTAACAACCCAAATTATTATTTAAATCAGTTAGGACTAAACTAAGCTTTGATTTTGATCATAATACTCTAATTATGTTTTTAGGAGTTCACCACCAAGACCTAATCCAAATCAGGGGTCAAATAGATTAAACTCTGATTCTGGGAATTCCAGGAACCTTAGAAATTAACCTAATTATTTTGACATCGAATTGAAATCGAACTTCGTCATTGTACTTATTGCCCCCAAATTAGCTAGAGGTGATGTTTTGGTAGCAATCGAATGCCGTCGGAAATTCATCAAAAATTTTAATAGATTTAAAATATCCCATAAATTAAGAAAATTAAATACTCATTGGAATCGGAATCTAACTTCGCCATTGCGTTCTTCACCCCTCAATTAGCTAGGGGAATATCTGAAATTTTTCTGAAGCCATTTAATCATTTAAATTTAATTAAGGAAATTATAAATTATAATTATAATATCCAAGGAAATTCTAATTAAGTCCCCCTCGCCCTCGAGGCCTCTGCCGAGCCTCATTAAGCACCTTCGAGTCCTAGCTCTTGGTCATTTCGCTCCAGGTTCGTCGGAGTCAGTAGGAGGTTGAGCATTCGAGATCTTCTCCTGACCATCGAACTTCAGGTACTCATATCCTTCAATCCTTACATTCGATCGTTTAGATCTTAATTCGAAAACCGATTGCATGCTATAGATTAAGCTTTGATTGGACCCAATTGATTTTGATCGGGTTCGATCGATCCGAGTCGGGGCTCAGATCCACGGTGAAACCGTTAACTGCAGCTAACCCGTACCCTAGCCCCTAGGGTTTGGGTTTGCGGTCGAACCAGACCACCTTAGGTAGTGGTTCAGCGGTCGTTAGGTAGGTCTCAACGAGACTTACCCATTAGCATGTGCGTTAGGTCCCAAGCGGTGACCGGAGGGTGTTTATTTGAATGCTCTTGGTGCTTAACTCGAGGGATTCGTCGGGGAAGGAGGCTAAGTCCCGGGCCGAGTCCGGTCGAACCAGACTCGTGCGGTGTTTGAGCAGCTGGACGCATGTCGTGTTCCTTTGGCGTGGGCCCCTCCTACGCTAGGGCGACAGAGCGCGTGGGTCTCATGGTCGATAGCTCCCAACCGCATACTGCCATGTGTCCTGCGGGTTCCTCCATTGTCGCCTCTGACAGATGTGTGGGGCCCCCTGCTCTGGCTTGGCAAATCTGCGAGCGCCACGTATAAATCCGTGGGTCTTGCGGCCATCGATTTAATTATTTAATTAATTATGTAATTTAAATTCAAATAGTGGCATTTAAATTGCATAATGTTAATTAATTAAATGCAGAAACTTTAAACCCTCATATTTTTTAATCCAATAATTCAAATACTTAAATATATATCTCATTTTACTCAGAAAAATGAGAGGAATATTATGGTAGTGCCAAATTTTCTGTATGACACTTATTTAACATAATGATATTTTAGGATCTCCACACTTGAACCTAAACTCTAGAAAACTTCAAATATCCATAACTTTATACCCAATGACTCAAACCTAGTTAATATAGGTCTCATTTAAATCAGGAGAATGTCTAGATTAATATGATAATATTTATTTTGCTGTTAGGTCATTAGTTTAACTAATAACTTTAAAGACCCTTTGTTAATTACCCTTAATCACCTAGAAATTGGTTTAGCCATAACTTAGTCAATTTAGCTCTAGATTAGGTCATCCAATATACCATTTTGATCAAAAAAACTTGATTGATAATAAACTAAATTAAAATTTAGGTTTTGACCACTAAAAACCTTAATTTGCCCTAATCACCTAGAACTTGATTAGGTTATAACTTGATCATTTAAAGTTTAATTTGGGTCTACTCTTAGTTAAAGTACTCAATGTATTATAGGAAAGCTATAGCCATTGAGTTTGCTAAATTTGGACACCAAATGGAAAAGTTATGTTTTTGACCATTTTTTAACCCTAAATTACATAATTGAACCCTAATATTGAAATGATCATAACTTAATCATTAGACATCATAATTCAGTGTTCTTGGACTCTATGGAATTCTTGGACAGTAAACAATAGTAAATTGCCTGAAGTTTTAGACTTCATTAGGTAAAATTACAAATTTGTACTTATAGGTCAAAATCCTTACATTGAACCTATAAGACTTAATTCATGTCCAAATTTGATGTACCTACTTTCTACCTTCATGTTAGATAGTAAGTAACCATTTGGCACCAAGAAAATCCAATTTAGAGCCATAAATCAAAAAGTAGTATTTTAGACCCATAGGTAGGGGCAAAATAATTATTTTGCCCAAAATTTAGGTTAAGTGTCCTTAACTTCTAAAATATCATTTAAATCATTAAAATCAGTAATAAAACTGATTTGTAATCAATTTAGGCTCTTAATCCAATACATAGAGTAATTTGATAAAAGCTTTATTTCAAGTTGAAAATCCTAAGTAATATTAATGCCTTTTAACTTAGTTCTATTCACACCTTCTAACCTCTATAAGTAAATTAGAATATCACATAAAGATAAATTGTAACAACTATCATCAACTCCTAAGATTCCCTAAGTTATCCATTAGGAGCTTCTTTAGGATCTGTATCTTCACCTTAGGATATTTTCCTTAAGATTTTGAATAAATACTATATTAGATTTCATTCATTAAATAAGTGGGTTATTTAATAAATAAAATCTTAATTTTATTAGTTTCTAGATTTTCATACTTATATCATGATTATCTTGTCTTTTAACTTTAGATTAAGATTAGGAGATCCATTCTATTAAGCTTGATTATGCTTAATTGAACTTACCTTAATTATTAATTCACAATTAGACCAAAACTTTAGTCCTTAAGCCTTACCTTTGGATTTTGAAGTTAAACTCAATTCGTGGTGTTTAATTCATAATCTCTAGCTTTAGTAGATCTTAATCAGATCTTAGCTTAGAGCATCTAAATTCATCAAATAGGACGTATTGATTACTTATTTAATTTGTAAGCGATATTGATTGAATTAAATTAGAACTTGATTAGTTATAATTGCTTTTAATTCATAAGCCCATATTTCTAAGTTATACTTAATAGTATGAATTGGAGATCTTGAACTTATATAGCTTAAAATAATTAAAATGGATTAATTAGATAATAATAGATATCATTTGTATGTAGTAGAGTCCATTGCTTCTTATAGATTTACTTATTGCTTTTATATTCCTTGTACTTTGTGCCATTACCTTGAATATATCATACAAGATAACATTATTATATGAAATAAAAACATAGAATAATTAGGATAATATTTGCTTTGGGTTCAGTTTCTAGTTGATTATTATGCACTTTTACCTCCACTGGATAGGGGGTAAGGTGAAATAAGGGATAACTTAGCATTACTCATTGAGGAGTATTGTGTTAAGTTGGAACCCAAATAGTCATGCAGATGTGCTTGACTCCTCAGCCACTTCTGGACGTGTCCACAAAAGTAAAGTAAAATTACTAAAATTTATTGCATGTATATTTTCTGCCTCTTTAGTTCTATTTCTGTTTCTGCTCTAGCCTAGAAAGGCTATGGGAGTTCTGCCCTAGCCCAAAAAGGCTATGAGAATTTACTGTGACCCGATTGGCCAACCCTTCTGATATGATAATCTTTATATTCTTATTTACTATTTTACTATTACCTTTTTTTTTATTACTGTAGTTAGCCTTTACTTTACCTGCTTACTTGTATACTTATAGGATGCTAGATTACTTTACTGCTTACTTATATGTATCACAGTTAGATTACTTTCTTTTAAGTTTATATACTCCATGTAATCATCAATATGTTTAGGATAGACTTCTTATTTCAGTATTTTGCTTACTTTATTTATACATGTATGCCTTACCTTATTTCATATAATGCTAGATTACTTCAGCAATATTCAGAGTTGGTTGATTCAATTTAATGTAGGACTATATTTGTGTTATATCATACAAGTTTAATATATAATCCCACTTAGAATAAATCATTCAATCCTAAGAGTGCTATAATTAGGGACTTGATCATTAGTTTGTTTGAATAAAAATTGTCATCGGGTAATGCCTCATATCGAAGATCATTTCTATAAGTGTGGCTTCAAACAAACTAGGTGATTCAAGTTACCCTCTTTAGAACACTGAGTATGTTTGTAATTAGAATAGTTAATAGCTTAGTTTGGATACAAATCACCATCAGGTGATGCTTCCTATCAAAGATCTCTCAATAGGTGCAGCTTAAACAAACTAAGCGTTAAATTTACCTTTATTAAAAATATATTAAATATGTGTATACAACCTTTCTAATTGATGAATTTAAGTAAAATCCTAAGAAAAAAAATTACTAGAATTAGGACTAGGAGTTAGAATCCATTTAGATGGATTCTAAACAATGGAGACATTTGATTCATTATCTGATTTTTAAGCATTTTCTAGATTTGAGGATTTTAAGATATGTAGTGAGACATGAGCATGAACATAAGCATGATGTATGAGTATCAATAATGATTTATGGGTTACGAAATGTTGCATATATCGACCGAGGAATTTCAGGATGCATCGGCATCACAGTAAGCTGTATTCCCAATCGGATGTATGTAGATATTGGATCGTATGACTCATGGCAGTTCAGTGATATTTTGGTTGCATATTAGTGGTAAACAATATTGTGGCATATACAAATGCATGACTTTAGTGGCATATAGCATATACTTACATGTTATTTACTCAGTTTCAGATCATATACTATTTTTATTCTTTTTCAGTATTTAGTATACTGTCTACTTTACTTCAATTTTATACAGTTTATGATATTTCAGTTACTTTTATAATTTTTCTGCAGCTCTATTTTTATTAGTGAATAATTAGAACTGTTTAGATTTATTTTGATATGTTAGAATTATTTTTTAACACATGGTACTTTTGTGATCTGGTAATTTGCTAGATCCTGAGCAGCTTATTGAGCCAGATCAAGAGGAAGTTCAGGAGGTTCTGGAGGAATTTGTTGTGTCTTAGTAGATTTCTCTTTTAGCTTACTATTTTTATTAGTTATTTCAATTCAGTACTTTAACTTTATTTCAGAATTATTTGAATAAACCATTTGTAATAATTTTTGGATGTATTTACTTTTTGTTCTAAGATGAATGTTTCTAGATGTATGCTTAGCTTTCGCACTCTGTTTATATATTACTTATATTAAGTATTATTATGTGATCAGCATATTGAAAATACTGATATTTTATACATATATTAGATTTTTCATATTGTATTTTAAATCCAGTGTATGCATTTGTCTAATACTTAGAATAAGGATACTGCTCTTATATTAAGTATTTTCTCTCAACCCTCCTTTGGGGTTGAGTCAGCAGCCCTTCAGATGAGTTTCTTTTCAGATATTCAAGATGATGGGAAACTCCTTCCTGAGTAGCGCACTGCTTCACCATCAATTGATTGCCTTTCTTTTCTTTGCGCACGATGATGGGGCGGGGCGCTACAGTTAGTATCAGAGAAGTATCATAAAGTGTCAGATAAGAATTTTGTTCTTATATACGTTATAATTTGTTTTCTATATCATATAAAAATCATAAGTTACTAAGTGTAAGAACATCATCATCCAAAGTTAATCAAGCTTATCTCAAAAATGAAAAATGAGGATATCTAAAATGAGGACATCCTAGAAGTTGAATAAACTTAATAATATCGTTAAAATAGTGGACAATAAAACATAAACTGGACATCCTAGGATTGGAATAAACTATAAAGAAAACAACATATGTAAGTAAAGTACTTATAAGACTAAGCCATTTCTTAAATGAAATTTTAGGTATAGGGTATACGCGGTCAGTATTCTTATACTATCTTAGAAAATTTGAAGATTATTGGGCGGATGACCTTCATGATGACAAGATATACGGTAGAGTCTTCGAAGGAGTGTCATCTCATGGAGTAGAAGTGCTAGATAAGATCTTAGTTTGTCTAACTTTTAGAGAAACCAGTCTTTCTGTTATTGTCAAAGAGTGGTTGGATCGTGTGACCACTGTCTTTCGAGAGACAATATGTCCTGATGGCTACCATCTATAGATCCTAGAAATTATGCTTGGAGGTTCTGCTGATAGATGGTAGTATTGGACTTATAGAGGCTTATTTATAAAGCGCTTAGTAGTCTCCTATGATAATTTTTGTACTGCCTTTAAGGCAGAATATTGTAGTTGATCTTCTTAAATTATCTCTTGTATCTTCCTTTTGCATTATCTTATCCTTTTTGCCGATCTGTGTAACTTCTCTTTTGAGAAATCGATGATTGAAAAAAATAGTGGACCCTTGTTTTATTCGCTGAATCTATACTTTTAATCATAGTCATGAATCTCGGTTCTCCTTTCGCTTTTACCTCGATTAAAAATGCGGCTTCGTCATCTAGCAGACCCAAGGAAATGAACTCATTGACTAGTTTGATGAGGGTATAAATCGAAAGCAATGCTTAGCAGGCGCAAGAGACCCTTGCTCTAATTTTATCTGCTAGTCAACAATCGATACCACAAATGTGATTTTCATCATTCTCATATTTCACAGGAGATGGGATCCTACACAGCTTCCTACGTCTTAGAACACTCACGTTCAACGGTACGCTTAATCCAATGGACATTGTGAAATGGCTCAAATAGCTGAAAAGAACTTGGCCAGCATTAAATGCTTAAATTCGGAAGCTATTCGCTTGGTCACCCATCTGTTTCAAGAAGAAGTAGAATACTGGTGGGAAAATGAGCGGAATAATAAGTTTGATGATTACAAGTTAAAAGATATACCATGGGATATGTTCTTGGAAGCATTCATTCCAGCATCAGCTCAGGCAATCCTGGAGGATAAACTCCTACATCTTACTCAAGAAAACAAATCCGTGTTCGATAATGAACAAAAGTTCTGGAGACTATCACATTTTATTCCAGACTTGGTTAAAACTGAGGCAGCTAGGTGTCACCGATTATTGAAAGGGCTAAGGGATTCTATAAAGGCTCATCAAGTGTCCTGCCAAATCAAGAATTTGGCAGAATTGATTGAGGCGGACCATCTCCAGGAACGATTCCAAGGTCATATGAACTAGAAGCGTAAGGCTGCATTTGTGCAGTCAAGGAAGGAGCACTTTGGTCATCGCAAGATGGCAAAAGTCTATAACATCAAAGCTGAACAATCCCAACCCCAGAACTCTGAATGCAAGTGGTAACATCCGTATGGGAAATGCTACTACTTTGGTGGTGTGTTTAACATGTGGTCGAAGTTGAAACCATTATTTTGACTATAATTCTAAGACAATAATCAACAGAGTGCTCTTCGACCACTCCTGTCATAATCAAGTATTCTGTGCACAACTGAGGAACAGCCGAGAACCTGCCCTGGCTGTGATGCCAGCCCCTACTTTAAATACTAAGGCAGTTGTATTTGCACAAAAGCCGGCCTATAATCGCCAAGGCCAGCGGCCTCATGGCAAGCAACCAATAGCTCCTGGAATAGTATATATGCTAACTCCCGCATCTGCACCTGAAGATAATGATGTCATTTCAGGTATGTCTTATTTTAATTTTATTGAGTCTTTATTGTTTCAATATTTTTGAATGTTTGAATAGCAATTCTTATTTAATTGTTGTAATCTTAGGCACCTGAATGATAAATGACAAATCTTGTAATATTCTTTTTGATACTGGAGCAAGCCATTCCTTCATATCGGAAAGTTGAGTGAAAACTCTTAAGCTACTAACTTATCCATTAGCAAACTCATTGAGCATCGGGTTGCCCGAAGCATGTATGCAATCCCAACAATTTTGTAACATAGATATTCCTATTGGTAAATAAAAATATGGAGCTAAATTAATTATATTGTCAATAACAAATTTTGATATAATTTTGGGCATGAATTGGCTAAGTAAGTACGGTGCTTAATTGCCAAAAGAAGAAACTCACTTTGGGTAGTGGAAGTCAGTCAAAAACTTTCGTTGGAAGATTTAGTACCCAAGCATCATTGATCAATGTAAGGAAAGCAAAAAAGTTATTCAGAAAGGGATGTGATACGTATCTTATAACAATGTTGGGAGAAAAGAAAGAAGTCGTTCCTATTTTTGAGAATTGAATAGTTTGTGAATTTCTTGATATTTTTTCTGAAGACATACTTGGCCTTTCTCCCATTAGAGAAGTAGAATTTGCTATAGAAATAATTCCAGAAACCCAACCATTGTCAAAAAGTTCCTTATCGAATGGCACCTAAGGACCTTTAGGAATTGAACAAGCAACTTAAAGAGTTGCTCGAGAAAGGTCTTATCTGACCAAGTTCATCTCCTTGGGGAGCGCCAGTATTGTTCGTGAAGAAGAAAGATGGATCAATGCATATGTGTATCGATTATCGGAAACAGAATAAGGTAACCATCAAGAAAAAATACACATTGCCGTGTATTGATGATCTATTTGATCAATTATCCGAAGCCAAGGTATTTTCTAATATTGACTTGCGATCCAGTTACCATCAGTTGCGAGTCAAATATTCTGATATTGAGAAAATTGCATTCAGAATGCATTATGGACATTATCAATTCCTAGTAATGTCCTTTCATTGAACTAATGCACCGTCCATCCTTATGGACTTAATACAGCGCGTATTAAAAGCATATTTAAATAAATTTGTCATCGTCTTCATTGATAATTTCCTGATTTAATCAAAGAGTAGTGCTGATCATGAGAAGCACTTGAGATTAGTTTTGCAAGAACTCTGAAACCATGAGCTTTATGCATAATATTATAAGTGTGAATTTTAGCTTGACTCAGTTACTTTTCTGGGTCATGTCGTAGATGCTGAGGGAATTAAAGTATATTAAAATAAGGTTAATGCCGTTCAAGATTGGTCACCACCAAAGTCTGTGACTAATATCAGAAGCTTTTGGGTCTTGCAAGGTATTATAGAAAATTTGTCAAAGGCTTTTTGCAGATAGAGTCACCTCTAACAAAGTTGACTCCGAAGGCAATCCTATTCATCTATAGTCTCGAGTGTAAGAATGTATTCCAGTCATTGAAAGATGCTCTTTCTTATACCCCAATTCTTGCCTTATTTAAAAAGGTTTGAACTACCAAGTCTATATAGATGCTTCAGGAAAAAGTTTGGGGTGTGTTCTGATGCAAAAAGAAAAATTCATTGCTTATGCATCTCGTCAATTAAAACCACATGAAAAGAATTATCCTATTCATGATCTCGAATTAGCCGTTGTAGTATTCGCCTTGAAGATCTGGTGTCATTATCTGTATGACGTCCAATGTTCCATTTTCATATATCATCGGAGCCTGAAGTATACTTTCACTCATCACGAGCTTAATTGTTATCAACAAAGATGGCTTGAATTAATAAGTGATTATGATTTAAATATCCAATACCATTTTGGTAAAATGAATCTTGTGGTTGATGCGCTCAGCCATCATGCAACACTTTCCTCAATAATAACATCAAGTTCATTAAAAAAAGAATTCTGAAAGCTCGATATCAGGCCAGTTCATGGTGCTATGCTAAGCGAACTAATATCTATGAGTATCGTTGAACCAACGTTTCACCGCGATATCTCCATCTCCCAAACAAAGGATGAATTCTATCTTAAATTTAAAATAGAAATTGAAAGTGGTCGCTTATGGATTCCCAAATCCACGCATCAAGAGATTTTAGTGGAAGGCCACAACTCTAGGCACCAAGTTCCATCATGGCAGTACTAAGATGTATCAAGATCTGAAAAAGTCATTCTGGTTGCCTAGAATGAAGAAGAGCGTGGCAGAGTTCATAGCAATGTGTCATACTTGCAATTTGATCAAAGTCGAACATCAGAAGCCCAGCGTGTAATGAGCACAAGATAAGCAATGTCGAATACCACTTGTAATGCACACAATCAAACCAAAGTTCAAAGCTTTGAGGATCGGGGTGCGCTGACAGTTACCGAGCTAGCTTAGAAATCATAGAATCATAACAAGAAGAACGCAACACATATAATCTTTCAAAACATAAGCATATATGTGGAAAACTTAAAAATAGGAAAAACTACGGAGCCACACAAACGAGAAAATCCGCTATGAAAACTTCAAGGTTTACATAGTTTACAAAGAGCTATCACATTAGCACAAATTGCTTAAGCTCTTACTCTAAAATGGAGAGGAGGAATAGATGTCACACTTAGAGTTGCTTCACAACCTTACAAGACTTGCCTTGGACAATAGCTCCCTTAGGGTTCCTTTTAGGGTTCTCCTTTCCACAACCACTAAAAACTTCCAAACTAATTGCAAAATCTTTAAATTTCTTCTCAGCACTTAGCCTTAAGTACTTAGGTCTATTTCAAACCCTTAAATGTCCAGAATGCCCCTCAATTTCTTCAGATCAAGACCCGAAACAAAGCAGATATCGGTCGGGAGCTGCGGCGCGCTGTAGCGCCCAATCTTCTAGAATTTAGCGCGCTGTGGTGCTCAAACTTTCGAATTAGGTGCACTATGACGTCATATTAATATGGACCATAATCTAAAAAATGATCTGCTGAAATTTCGCCGTGGCGCGCTGCAATGATAATTTCCGCTGTCGCACGCTGCAGCACATGCTACTTGATTGCTTACCGCTGAGGCGCACCGCAGCACCTCAACTTTAGGCTTGGGTTTGCCAAGGCATGCTGCAGCACGCTGTGGGTGCTGCAGCGCCTGTGCTGTTCTTGGACAGTGAAGTCTCCACAACACAATATGGAGTACTTCACCATCATTTAGAAATTTTTGAATGGAAGTGGTTTGATATTTTATGGACTTTGTTATGAGTTTACATAAATAAAGGTCTGGTGCCAATTCAATTTGGGTCATTGTCGATCTACTGACCAAATTGGCACATTTTATTCCCTTACGTCAGATCGATTCTGTAGAAAGATTGGCAAAGTTGTATATCAAAGAAATTACCAGGCTTCATGAAATTCTAAGGTTTATTATATCCGACCGTGACATCATATTTACTTCTAAATTCTGGCAGGCATTGCATCAAGACTTGGGAACCACACTGGCCTTGAGAACTGCTTTCCACCCTCAAATGGATGGTCAAACAAAACAAGTTAATCAAATTCTTGAAGATCTTCTTCATCTTTGTACTCTAGATTTTGGAGGTTTCTGGGAAGATCATATTCCCATAGTTAAATTTACTTATAATAACAGTTTCCAATCAAGTATCGGTATGGTTACATATGAAGCCTTACATGACAAAAAGTGTAGTAGTTCCTTAGCGTGGTCTAAAATAGGCAATGTTCAGCTGTATGGTTCAGACTTAGTAGAAGAAATGAATAAGAAAGTGCAATTGATCTAGCAGAGAATCAAAATAGCTCAAGATCATCAGAGTAAATATCATGATACCCATCATCATTCTCTAGAGTTTAATGTTAGAGATTTTGCATATCTCAACATAAGCCCAATGAAAGGAGTATTTCATTTTGATGTAGCTGGAAATCTTATTCCTCTCTATGTCGGACCATTTTAAATAATAGAGAAAATCGGTTCTGCGGCCTATAAATTAAAACTCCCTGAAGATTTATATACAGTCAACAATGTGTTTCATATCTCATCACTGCAGAGATGCCTTTGTAATCCATCCCACTTAATTCAGCTCCCAGCAGTATCTCTCCAGCTGAATTTTTGTATATAGAAGAGACTATCAAGATCTTAGCCCGTGATTAAAAGTAGCTAAGAAATTGTTCTATCTCTATGGTGAAGGTTCAATGGAGGAATCTCTCTATTGGAGAATCCACTTGGGAAAAGAGGCCAATATGCAATGGAAATATCCAAATCTCTTTGAAAATCTAGGTACCTTTAAAATTATAAATTTCAGTTCTTAATTTTCTACAGATTCCCTTCCCTTTCTTAGCAAGATGTTGAGGACGACATTGTTCTTAAGTAGGGTTGTCTATAACAACCTGTGAAGACCCACTTAAGTAGTATTAAGTGAAACTCTTAAACATCGATATGCCTTTTCAGATAACGGTGGAATTCCTGGTAAGAACTCCAAAGTTAAGCATGCTCGTGTAGGAGCACTCCCAGGATGGGTGATTTGCTGGGAAGTTATCTTCTGAGGGCCAAACTGTGAGACCTTTCAGGTCAAAGCAGACAATACCTCGGTTCTTAAGAGTTTGGGCTATTACAAATGGTATTAGAGCAGGCCATAGGGTGTCAGATAGGAGCTAAGTGTCATACAGGGCAAAGTACCACTTCATGTGAGTGGCCACTTGAACCCATGATGGTTAAGGTGCTACATGGTTGTGGGTACCTCTTGAGCCTGTAATGGTCATCTCTAGTTCTATCTACCCAATTGATGGCTCTTGGATCTGTGTGTGGATACTGATGAGGATGTCAGCTACTTAAGTTGGGGAGATTGTGAAGACCCACTATGGGGCCCCTGTACTGATAATCAGGAAGTACGGTGCTCCAACTGTGGCAAATCCCCAACTTAAGTAAAGTTAGGTAAACCCAACCTGCCTTAAGCCAAGAACTTGTCACAAAGTGCTATAACATTCATCAATACAAATATCAAAGTGGCAGAAGCAATACAAAATAGAGTAACATCCACAAGCATACATAGTAGGAAAAGAGAATGCAATATAGTAACTCATCACAATGCAGAAATAAAATACATCCAGAATTAATTATTACAAACTGAAGTTTAAAGAGAATAAAATAACTCTCAATCTCACTGGAGTAAAAAGGTAAAATCTAGCTAAACAGCAGCAGCACGATCCTCCTCCTGAATCTGCTCCTCTTCTGCGACACTGCCCACGAACACGTCTGAATCTAACATTTGTCGGTATCACAAATGTTAGGGCCCCAGCCAACAAAATAAAAAGGTTACAGTTAGGCAATTGTCTAAGTATATTTTAGGCTATTTAAATGAACTGAATATTTGAAAGATATCACATTAAACTATTTTTAACATGCAAGCAATTATGGGGTGCAATAAGCTATACAAGAAGTGGAATATTATAAACTATCCATTTATAGCAAGCAACATGTATGTGAAATAACATACAAAACACTAAATAAGCAAGGTGAGGCTGAAAGCAAAAATAACTGCAACTACTGAAATAAATATGATCCTAACATGATTATGATCGTTATAAAATATGCTGAGTATAAAAGAACATAAGTATTGAACATGATAAAATTCTAGCATCCTAAACATGCCATTTATACATATATCTAAGCCATAAAAGTACACATACAATATGCAAATTAATATGAAAAAGGAAGGCCATTGAGACATGTGACAAAAGCAAAGCAACATATGAAATATAAGGCCACTGAGGCATGTGGCAAAGCGAGCAGAGACTGAAAATAAGGCCACTGAAGCATGTGGCAAAGCAAATCATAAAGCAATACAATTCAGCTAAAGTAGCAATAAGCCTAAGACATAGTACTGCCATACTAGCCAATAGGCCACACAGGGCCTCCAATATCCATCAATCAATCCCAAGCCCAGCCATCCAAATATGCTAGGTCTGAGTCCAGTCTATACAATACTACTACTGAAGAGGCAGACTATAAAAACCCAGGTTGTTACTTTGAGTAATTAAGACTAATCTAAGTCTTAATTGGGATTCTAGTTCACTAATTAAGTCATCTAGTACTCATCCCTAAGATCTAGGTCAAAATTTGGAATCAATTGAGTCAAATCTTGATTTTTGGAAAATCTCAAAAACCTAGAAATTGACTTTTTATCTAGACCTAAGATTCAAAATCTAACTTCACCATTGCGTTCACTACCCCCAAATTAGCTAGGGGTGAAGTTCTGGATGCATTTGGAAGTCGTTGATTTTCGGCGAATATTTTAATATTATTTCAATACCTGAAAATATGAATAATTAAATACTCGTCGGATCAAAAATCTGATCACACCGTTACGTTCCTCACCCCTCAATTAGCTAGGGGTGATTTATTTGGAATACACCAAATTAATTAAATGCAAATAATATAAATGGTATAGATTAATTAATTTATTAATTATAATTTATATTATAAAAAGGAACCCACAGTTTAAAGTTAAATGGGTCGATTGGTTCAATCGAACCGGTCGATTGGACCGTTCCAATTAAACCGCGTGAAGTCATCTTCCTCGTGTGTCTGCTTCCAGCGTCAGCACCTGTCAAGCGCCAATGCACACGGCAAAACTTCGCAAGCCGTCTGCCCACCGCTGCATTAAAGAACCATGATCCTTCCCTTTATCTTCATCTTGAAGAATGAAAAGCTTCTTTGACCCGTCGAAATCCAAAAGTAAAGACACAGAGGAGTTTGATCTGGTTGACCTAATTTGCGCCAACCCCTCCAGGTACCCACCTCCTCCGATTTTTTGCACTTCAATAGACTCCTCTCTAGTTGCTTTGATATTCAGACATCATAATTGATAGCACTTCATTTCGTTTTGACATTAAATTTCTGAAACAGATGAAGTAATCCATTTTTGTATTCTCAATTCTTTCTGATCCATTGCATAATATACTCTTTGACAATTCAATTACCTAATTTAGATTCATAATGTCTGGATTGATTGAGTGTTTATCGATATCAATCGATCTCTAGAGGATACACTCGGGGTAGGCAGTTGCGTAACTCGGCGTCATTAGGGCATTAAGCTATCGGCCGTTCAGTCATCCTCCGGTGGAGATTCCGGGCTCGTCGGCTAGGTCTCAGCAAGCTCGTCAAAATGGTATGCGGTTCATCAACTCTCGGCGACGGGTGGCCCGAAAATTTTGATGCCCTAGAAGAAGGTGTCCGTCGTCTGCATGCCAGATTTCGGGCCCGTCGCGATTTTCATCGGGTCGGGTTTGTCGTGACCCGCGTGAGCGCCTCAGCCGATTAAGTGGGACCCGCGTGAGCGCCTCAGCCGATTAAGTGGGACCCGCTACCTGCAGATAAAGGAAATGTAAACTAAAATATGTACATCTAATTGTATTAAAATCTTATAAATAAGTATTAAGCTATTAAACATGTATGTTTATTTGTATACATACTTTTATATATATATATATATATATATATATATATATATATATATATATATATATATATATATATATATATATATAGGTAAAAACAAAAAATGATTAAAATTAATTAATAAATATGCCTAAGAGTGAACAAATTTTAGATAACATTATCCAATGAATATATAATTATAATTAATTTAATTCAAATAAACCTTAAACTTTAGGCAATCATATTTTACAAAATATACAATTCCAAATTAAGCAAATAAATATATTAAACTTATCAGAAAAATTCGATGAATATTTTGAGACTGTCAAATTTCTATTTGAATAAACATTTAACATAGTGAAATTTAGGATATGATTTAAATTCAAATAATATTACAAAACATCAAACCCTCATAACTTTATAACTCTTAATCCAAACATACCCAATATGGGTCTCAAAATACTCACAAAACCCTAATGAACATTTTAGTAGGGTTAATCTTGCTGTTTGGATTAATATTTGACTAATGACATTTAGGACCTAATCCTAATTAGCCTAATTTAACCTAGAACTTCAAATGACCATAAGTTGGTCATCTTAGCTCCAAATTAGGTGATCCAAACACCAATTTAGATCAAAAAAGTCTAATTTACAGAGATCTATAAAAATATTTAGGATCCAACAGTTAGATTTTCTAATCACCCCTAATTAACCTAAAAACTTAATTAGTAAATATTAGCAAATTTAATAATTCAAATGGGACAAACTAAGTTTCAGAGAACTCCTAGAACCTATTAGAACCTAACTGTAAGGTTGTATTAGTGATTGGGTGATTAATTTCACTAATCACTCACTAATCACCCTAAACTCTAATTAAGCCATAACTTAGCCAAATGGAGTCCAAATTGAACCTACCACTAGTCATTAGAATCAGTGGGTCAATGGTGACATACAGCCACTAGAATTATTCAATTTGGACACCAAATGACAAAGTTAAGATTTTTGACCCTTAATTAAGAATCCTTAATTACCCTTTAAACCATAGAATTTGTTTTGGCTATAACTCAACCAATACACATCAGAATTCAATAAACGTAGGTTTAATGGAAACCTTAGAGTATAACCTTTAATAAACTGATAGTAAAATTATATGTCATTAGGGTAAAAGTACCAAAATGCCCTTATAGGTCAAATTCCTTAATTTAATCCTATAAGGCTTAATACTTAACCAAATTTAAAGAACTCACTGTCTAAACTCATATTATACAGTAAGTAATCATTCCACATCACTAAAATCCAGAATTAGGCCCTAAGTCATAAAGGTGAGATTTAGATCCTTAAATAGGGCAAAACGGTCTTTTTGCCTAAAATTAGGGTTTAATGAAATTAAAACCTAATTTCATCTCTAAATTATATCAAATAGTAACTAAAGTGATTTAAACAATAATTTAAATACTTTTAAGTCTTTAATTAGAAAATTGAAGAAAACCCTAAATTAAGTTTTGATTAAAATCTAAGTAAAAATAAATTCTTCTTCACTTCTTTTGAACTTCTTAGATCATCCTTTAGGTCTTATAACCTGTGATGACCCACTTAAGTAGTAATTAGTGAAACTCTTAAACATCGAGGTGCCTTTTCAGATAACGGTGGAGTTCCTGATAAGAACTCCAAAGTTAAGCATGCTCAGGTGGGAGCACTCCCGGGATGGGTGACCTGCTGGGAAGTTATCTTCTGAGGGCAAAATCGTGAGGCCTTTCTGGTCAAAGTGGAAAATACCTTGGTGCTTAAGAGTTTGGGTTGTTACAAATGGTATCAGAGCAAACCATAGGGTGTCAGATAGGAGCTAAATGCCATACAGGGCAAGTTCCACTTCATGTGAGCAGCCTCTTGAACCCATGATGGTTAAGGTGCTACATGGTTGTGGGTACCTCTTGCGCCTGTAGGGGTCACGTCTAGTCCTATCTACCCAATGGATGATTCTTGGATCTGTGTGTGGATACTGATGAGGACGTCAGTTACTTAAGTTGGGGAGATTGTGATGACCCACTTAAGTAGTAATTAGTGAAACTCTTAAACATCGATGCACCTTTTCAGATAACAGTGGAGTTCCTGATAAGAACTCCAAAGTTAAGCGTGCTCAGGTGGGAGCACTCCTAGAATGGGTGACCTACTGGGAAGTTATTTTCTGAGGGCAAAACCGTGAGGCCTTTCTGGCCAAAGCGGACAATACCTTGGTGCTTAAGAGTTTGGGCTGTTACATAACCTTAGTTAGGGTATGTGTCTGAGTGATACTCTTAGTATTTAAGAGCCTTAATTCTTAAGACTAAGATTAGATCTTAGGT
Organism: Gastrodia elata; assembly: GCA_016760335.1. Lineage (NCBI taxonomy): Eukaryota > Viridiplantae > Streptophyta > Magnoliopsida > Asparagales > Orchidaceae > Gastrodia > Gastrodia elata. The sequence continues at coordinate 42,917,475 of CM028677.1, forward strand.
TAGAATTCATCTAATGGATAAAATAGGTTACTCATTAAGGTGAAATCTTGATTTTACTAGCTTATTAGATTTTTCATAGTTTATTTATTGATTATTTGGTCTTTTAACATTAGAATTAGGATTAGAGATCTATCCTATTGAAAATGACCTAATTCAATAGGATTTGCCTTAACCTTTAATCAGTAAGATAGGATTAAAACTTAGCCTTTTAGTATAACCTTATGATTAAGAATTTAATTTCATTCTTTGAAGTTGATTCTTAATTCTTTAAATCTTGATTTGGCTAATCAAGGTTATTTGGGATTTATAAAATCATAACTTAAGATGATTAATTTGCTTATTCAATTTTGTAGGCGACTTGGATTTATTTATAATTAGGATGTGGCCAATCCTAATTATGTTCAACATGTAGGTTCGTGATTCTAAGTTACAGACAGTGTAGGAATTGTTGATTATGCATCTTATGTAACTTAGAGTAGTTAGAATGTTTAAATTAGAAAACAGGTGATATCACAAAGTTTGTGTAGTGCTATTTACTATTTCCTTGATTTGAAACTGCTATGCTTTCCTTGTCATTTGAGCCTTTTTATACCTTAAGACATACTTAAATACTTGTTACTTACTTTATATCATACTTTGAGTTTCATTCATATTTCATTTGCATAACTTTAAAAGAAACTTTAATAAACAAACATTTTACTTGTGATTTATGTTTTACTTAACCTGCCACTGAGTATGACTTTACTTTAGGACTACTTTTGCCTAGGGAATTTCCCCATGGTACTTTACTTTGGCATTGGGATGTTTCTCTCATTTGCCCTTTAGATACTTTATGAATTTACTTTAGGATCTGGGATGTTTCTCCTAGATGCCTCTTTTGGATGAACTTTACTTTAATCTGGGATGTTTCTCCTAGATTACCAGAGGGACTTTACTGTTTGGCAGACTAAGTAAGAGTATCTCACAAGTACAATAAATTAATAAACATTAATTACATTTACATTTCAGACATTTTACAGTACCTTACATATTTTCCTTATATTTCAGACTTACTTTACTTTACCGTTCAGTACACTTTTTCTTTCTTTCATATTTTCTATTTTCTGCAGTTCCTTTTCATTTTAGAACTTTTTGTATGTCAGCCGTTTTACCTATTTGAGAGCATGTTAGGATGCTAGTCTTATACTTTCAGTACAGTACTTTTACTTATACTATATTGGCATGTTAGTTTGATCATATTCTTTAGGACTTTTCTTTGTACTTAGTAGATTTACCTTGTGTATTTTACTTATCTTGTTTTGCAGCCTGAGTTGAGGTATGTTTCTACCTCATGACTTGTTCTTGCCTTCTTGTGCTTTACCGCTATATTTTGCTTAACTTAAGTTGTGATATCATTAAAATACGCTAAAACTTATTACCTTAAAATGTACTTAGACATTTTGTCTAACAAGATTTTTATTTTCTTGGCTGGGGCCCTACCATTATGAAACTAATAATGGTAGATTCTGAGCTTTTTGAGGAGATAGAGCCTTCTGAGGAGCAGATCCAGGAAGAGGTCCAGCCTACTGAGGGACCTTAGTTTGCTTACTAGCTTTCTTTACTTTTATATTGTGAGGATGAGAGACTCTTTCTTTTCAGTTTTCTTTAAATTTTAAATGTTTGTAATAATAATACAGAACTTTGTACTTTACTTTCGTGCATTGTATATATTCTGAGCTGGATGTCTTTATTTTATGTATGGATGTTACTTTCAGTTGTTACTTTTCTTTCGCACTCTGATACTCATTAAGTGATTGTTAACCTTTACTTTATTTGGAAAAGCACCTCTTTTTCTTAAGATTGGATTGGAGTCTTAAATCCCAACCTAATGTTAAGTTATGAGATGTGCTTAGTGATGACCACTCCTTAAGCTTAGACCTTAAGAAGCGGCGGCCGCCACACAGACTAAGCTAGGACATATTCTATTAACTGCAAACAAAACAAAACTGAATGACATGCAATTTCAATACTAGCTTAGGATGTATCATCCATATCCTAAGTTTTTCCTATTATGCTCAAGGAATAAGGCCTAATATCCAAGGTATGCTAAGCAAATCAAATCAACATAAGTAAGAGACTCAATCTAGACTTATGTGATATCTATTGTTATCTAATTTCTCAATTCTAACTACTCTGAGAAGGTACAAGTTTAGGATCTCCAATATCTAGCTATCGAGTAAAATCTCAGATTTACATCCTTAAAATTAATATTAGAACTTAACAAGTTCTAATCCAAAATCATGTGATGACTATATAGTTTAATTAAGCAAATCAATGACCTAATTTATGAATATTTTACTCTCTTACCCAAATATTGACTAAATAAATCAAGATTTAAGAATTTAGAACTTAAACCCTATGTTGAGTTCAAATTCCAAATCCTAAGTAATATCTTAGTAAGGATCTAGGGTTCACACTTAACACCCCAAATTAAAGGTGAAGAGTCCTATAAGCTGCAGGATTCAGGAACTAAGAACTTAGTGAAAGATTATTCTACTGATTATAAGATATAATAATCAATTAAGAACTTGAGAATCTAAGATCTATATTCAACCTTTAAGATTATTTCATTATCTTATTGATTGAATCATCCTATACCCACATGGAAGGTTTCAAAATATTAAACAACCAATCATTAAAGAATTTCAATTGGAGGTGATTCAGTTCAAATTGAAGATCTGTCTAAGATCTAAGATCTAAAGATCTGAAGTTTGATCACTTTAGACTTCTAATTTGAGTTTTGACTTAAGAGTTCCATTTGTGATTCTCTTTAGAATCAAGTTCATAATTAACTATAAGGAGCTTATTAAGGTTAAAATTGACAATTCCAAGTATTAGATTAACACTAAACCCATATTGACCTTCTTAGGTTACTTAAGATCTAAGGGTCTGAGTTTTGATCACTTTAGATCTTAAGCTAAGATTTTACTTAGACATTTCCAATTACTTTCCTTTTAGCACTTAATTCTTAAGTTATCTTAACTGAACTTATTAATGAGATAATTGACCATTTCAATTATTAGATTTAGAGTTTAATGCTATATGATCTTTATAAGTAAAACTTCAGATTTAAGCATCTTAATTAAGGATTTAATGAGATCTTATGGATTAATGATTATATTAACACTATTATTGTTCTAGGATTTTAAAGAACATTTCCAATCTACTTTATAGTAGTTTACTGAAATTTTTCAATCTTTAAAGAACACTAAATCACATTTTGGTCAAAATGACCAAAATGCCCCTCTTAAGGCTAAAATTGGGATTTTATGGTTTAATTATCCAAATTTATTCTAATCTATTTTAATATGTTTCATTTTACTTAATGAAGGGGGAAAACACCCTTAATTTAGGTTTTGATGACCTAAATGGTCTAAATTAGCACTAATCACTTAATTAAGCCACTTAGGATGATTAGTGAAATTAGGGCATTCTAGGGCAATCCAACCTTACACTTAGGTTATTTTAGACTTAATATGAGGTTAGGAACAATCCCCTCCAAAAATTAATTTTAAGGGTCTGGAATTCTTCCTTAGGGTACAGAGAGCAATCAAAGCCCTTAAACTCATAAATTGGACAATTAAATGATTTTACAGGATTTAATTAAAAATAGAGAGGGTTTGGCAAATAATTTTTAATCCAATCATTGGATCTAAGATTTTATTTTATATTTAGGTTTCTTGAATTTTTCTGATTCAAATGGTATATTGGATCATACCATTTGGATCTGTATAACTAAAGTTATTCAAATAATTTAATCTGTATTTTTATTTAAATCAGAATCATAGGATTTAATTTATTAAATTCATAACTATTAAAAATTCTATCCAATAATTATTTAATTAACTGTGGCCCGAAATCAAACCGCGCGGGTCAGAGACCGACCTGACCCGGACCCACGACTTCGTCTTCTTCCTCTCGACGGGTCCCGAGCCCGGCGAATTTCAAAGCTGAAATTCTCGGTGCTCCGGCGATGGCAGGGGCTCAAATCGATCCCTACACGTTCCTTGAGGCAAGATGCGTCGATTGCACCAAGAACCCCCATCTGGATCCTTCTGGATCGATGAGGTGCTACTCACTCGAGACGTCCTTCCTTAAGACGTCTCAGGCCGCTTGTGAGGGGGGAAATTCTCCTCACAGAGGCCTCAATTCGACCGGGGCTCGATCCCTACACGTTTAGGGAGTCAAGACGCATCAAACCCCCAACCTATCTTAACATGGGGTGCAGCCAATCGCTGGGTCCTTGGTCGGACTCAGCCATTGGCTCGGCCGCTATCTCAATCGATCGATACGATCGATTCGAGCTAGCTTAGCCCCAAGCGACAATCACATGGGTTTCCTAGGTGGCTAAGGATGCTTAGACGATAATCTGGGCTCATTCCAGCAGATAGAAAGGAAAGAAGCTTCAGAAAATTTCAATGGAGGAAACTGTACCTTGAGTCGGGACTACAGGCATTGCCGAGGGAAATTAACGTGTGCTGGAGCTTCCTGCAAACTAAACAAACGTGCACAGGGAGTCTGAACACCAGACTGGCCCTCTATCAGCGGTTCTAAGCTCTGCAACGCCGGGAAATTACCGAGGGAATGGGAGCTCCAACAGGCTTTCAGCTGGGGAATTGGGGATTCACAGTGAGCAAAGGGACTCACTGTGAAGTCCTAGAGGTATTTATAGGCTCTAGGAGAGCTTAGGCATGGAGGCCGGGGCTCGGGCTTGGAAATTGGCTTGGCCCGAGGCTCCTCCCTGGATTCCTAAAATTGGGAAGGTCCAGGCCTCCTAGCTTAGCCGGCTAGGCTCGACCACTTACGGGAAGGTGCCAACAGTTAAGCTGACCTGGCGAGGGGAGTGGCAGACAGGGATTACGTGGCGAATTTCCGCAAATTTTTCCTATCGGGATGAGATCCTCTGGGGATGAAGATGAACAGTAGTGGGGGTCGCCAGGGCCGTTTGATGGATCGTTAGTTGACGCGGGACGGCTCTAATCACCCGACATCTAACAGTCGCGCGTGGGATTGGATCGGCCGTCGGATCTGATCCGGGGATCGAACGGGCGATCGGGTTTACTTAGGCGGATGGATTAAGAGCCGTCGGATCAGATCTCAGAACCACGAAATGGTTGAGATCTAATGGATTTGGTCGAAGGCGCGAGCCGTTGGATCGAAACGCGCTGAGATGCGTGCTAACGATCATATGGGCGCAAAGCCGTGCATCGCTGTTGGGACCCACAGCGGATCTACCACGGTCCCGACAGCGAATCCCAAGAATTAATTTATTTAATTTAAATTAATTTTAATTTAAATAAATTCAATTAAATAATATATACATATCTTAAATTTTCCAAATTCAATTTAGGATAAAATGAGCTCCAAAAATTTCCAAAAATTCACCCTTAGCTAATTAGGGTATGAGGAATTCAAAAATAAAATCAATTTGGAGATCAAAATAATTTAAGTATTTTTCAGGGCTTAAAAATAGCCAAAAATACCAAATTTTCCAATTTAGCTCCGATTGATTTCAAACTTCTAGGTTTAGGTTTAAATGACCCATTGAATCCAATGAAATCAAAATCAAACCTTGGTTTAGTTTAATTAATCTAGTTTTAGCTAGGATAACAACATAGAGTTGTTATACCCACTTAAATAGTAATAAGTGAAACTCTTAAACATTGAGGCGCCTTTTCAGATAACGGTGGAGTTCTCGATAAAAACTCCAAAGTTAAGCATGCTTATGTGGGAGCACTCCCTGGATGGGTGACCTACCGGGAAGTTATCTTCTGAGGGCAAAACCGTAAGGCTTTTTATGTCAATGCAGACAATACCTTGGTACTTAAGAGTTTGGGCCGTTACATAACTCTAGGTTGTTACTTAGCCTAATCTTAATTTAATCACAGCCTAATTATCATTCTATTGAGTTCATCTAGTCATTAGAGCCAATTCTTGAAATATTGGAGCAATTCGGAGCTCAATTGAATATTTGGAATAGTTTAATAATATTTAATTAATTGAAAATTGAGATATTTAATTTAACATTGAAATCAAAAGCCGACATCACCGTTCATCACCCCCAAATTAATTTGGGGTGATATTTTGAACGCATCGGATTTTCACAAATATTTTAATATAATTAAATAACCTAAAAATTAGCAGAATTAAATAATCATCTGAATAGAAATCCGACTTTACCGTTGAATTCCTCACCCCAAAATTAGCTAGGTGCGAATTTTTGAGATTTTTCGGAGACCATTTACTCATCCAATTTTCAATTGGAAAATTGAGTTAATTTGAAATTATTAATTTTCTTAAAATCCATTTAATTTCTCCATTTTTAGTTTCTGGCTGGCCTCACACCTTTCCCTATTCGGCGCCATATTCCCCTAGTCTGCACACGCAAGGCTGAGGCCACTCTACCTCATTTCTTCATTATTTTTTTTTTCTGCACAAACTCCCCCTTCTCCCCCATACTATGGATGGGAAAGGGTGTGGCTCTCTCCATGCTTGAGCCATGCCTTCCATTTGCAGAAGACAATATCTCCTCTTATAAAATGGAGCTCAGCGCCCTCCTTCATCTCCATTTGCTCAAAACAGAAAGCTCCTTCCTCTTCCCAATCTTCTCCTTTTCCCTTCACTTATTGTGTTCACTATTTGAAGAAGCCCTCAGTCTCTTCCTGCTGGTGGCTGAAGGAGTTCCTTCCTCTAAAGTTCTTGAAGAAAGTAGAGTCTTTTTTTCTTCATTCCAAATCTAAGGTACTCATTTGTCTTAATTCCTTGGCTACTCTCTCTCTGATTTATCAAAATGCTGTGGATGATATTTTTATTAGCTCTTGCATAACATCTGGATGTAATCGTGAAACCTCAATCAGACTCAAATGAGTATTGAAGCTCATTCCTCCATTAAAATTTCTGTCAAAAATTGTGAAATTTTGTATACCTGTTGCTAGGGAATCATCTTCTGCTCGTTAGAATAATCTGTTTATGCTAATTTTGATATCAATGGTAAGGTCTCGGAAAGACCTTTCCATCGGTATATGGTACCACTCGTGAGGTGCCCAAAGTTGGGAGTATTTGAGTGCGAAAGGAGACTCATCATGGTATTCGCACATGCGAAATCACCGTCTGGCGCTACCGCGCGCCGTAGCTCCCGAGTCTCTAGTCAAATTCATCGTAGCGCACCGTAGCGGCATATAAATTTGATGAAATTAAATTAAATGCGCCGCAGGACTGAAATCCATCGTAGTGCGTCACAGCGTTTAGCACTGCCACGCACCGTAGCATCCAGTTCTCGGGAAATTGGGCGCCGTAGCGCGCCACATTGCCTGAAAGTGCTGCAGCACACACAGCACTGAAAACTGCAGCAGCATCCAAATTTGGGAAATTCTAGCACTGTAGAACACTGTAGCGCTCCACAGCGCTGAAATCCATCGTAGTGTCTAAACACTGAATATTAATTAGCACGATAGAAGATGATACTCAAGATAGTCACCATATGTATAGTGCTCGATTGCAATTACTTGCATAACAATCCAAGCTGCGCAAATCTCTATGATGCACATGCTCTCACTCAGCCAGGACCCAGCCCATGGTTAAGTGGGGCACAATTGTTGGCTAATATTACTAAAAGTTGGAAAGTTCTCAAATCAGTAGCTTTCTTTTAGTGTTAATTAGCATTAATTCACATATGGAAGATTACCATAACATGTAAAGTACATGACAATTGCATGATAGTAAATTTTTCAGTGCATCATCATTATTCTTCTTCTATGAATCTTCTCCTTCATTAAAATAGATTATTTGCTTGACTGACTAGTCAGCAACGTACATCAAAAATAGTACACTAATGGTGGGGGGCTCTTTAACAGAAATAGCACTGACAGACAACTGCGGGGAAAAATGGTAATTAGAGACATGCAGAATAATTTTTAATCTAATAATGGGACATGGATAGGCCTTAATCGTTATTTTAAGCCTGTTTATTCGAGTGAAGCAGGATTTCTTACTTAATCAATGATTTGCTTAAAATGATTGTCATTTAATAAGAAAAAAAGGACAAAAACATTAGAGATTATTATCATTTGATGAGTGCATAATTATTGAACTGTGCTTTAACGCCAAAAAAAAAAAAATCTAATCATTAAGTATATTCCATCATAGATCACAATCCAAAGTGATTTTACTTTTTATTTTTTTGGAAACAGCAAGTTGTGCCTCATTCAGTTCAAGTGAGCTCATAGATCAGTAATAGAGAAGCTCATAGATCAGTAATAGTTAATATATACTATGGTCATTACATGCTGTAAGTATCAATAATGCCTAGTATTAGACGCCTAAGACTAGAGAGCTCCTATTTTCTTATATTTTCCTTTTCTTCTATGGGTCAATTGGCAACAAACCAGCCAACAAAGCGAATGACATCCAAATCTGCTTCAACCCCCAATTCCACCATATACTATGGTGATGCAACAATTATCCCATTGATTCAAATTGAGATTATTTATATATCTCTAACAAAAATCAAAACAACTCGAGCATGCAAGAACATATCAAAGGTCACTAGGCAACACTAGAAGTATAATATGCTAAGATTATATATATATATATATATATATATATATAACTAAGCAAACCAGTGAGCACCAAAAGCACGTCCAAAGATTCAACAACCTCACTAAAAGTGCCAAATATTTTGACAAACTAGCAAATAGAAGACCTCAGACAGCCAACAATAAAGCACCACGCGACATGAAATTAAAAACATAAGGGAGAATACAATGGATAGATAAAATAATAGCTCAATAAATCCCCAACAAGAATGGATTAATAACCTGCAACAACCATAGGCTGTTATTAGACACAACCATATTTTGAATACTTCTTAAGAGGTTTGGAATTTCATTAAAATATATAAGCCAATAAATGGAATAACTTCTTATAGAATTATTGGGAAATTTTTTTTTTTGTGTTATAGATTATGTTTGATTATCTGTTGAAGTTGATATTTTTAAAAAATATCATAAAATAAAAATTAATCCCAAATAGAAATATTGTTGAATTTTTTAGTTTTTCATATTTTAATTAGTCAACTAGTAAAATTTCATCTTATTTGGATTTAAAATGAAGGAAAAATTTCACTAAGTCATTCAATTTCAATTTAATTAAAATTTACATATAGTTCATTTATTAAAATCTCTCCCGTTATCATTTAAACGGTGGAAGAAATATCAATTATTATATCTGATGAAGCAATCCATTGCTTGATATTATTTTGGATCCATAAATTTTAATAAACGATTTACTGAAATAGTACTGAAATAAAGCATAATTACTAAACTGAAATAAAGACAGAAAAAAATAGTAAGGCTGAAGGAATGTCCACTAAAACTCCTTGAACTCATCATGAATCTCCTGTGTGTCCTCCTGGCATGGCTCAACAACCTACTCAAGATCTAGCAAATTGCCGAATCCCAAAAGTACCACGTGTTACACAATAAGTCTAACACATCGAAATTAATCTAAACAATTCTAATTATTTACTTAACATTTAAATAACGTAAAATAGAGCTGCATAAAAACTGTAAAAGTAACTGAAATATCTTAAACTGTATAAGACTGAAGTAAAGTAAAGTAGACATTATATTGTATACTAAAAAAGAATAAAAATAGTATATGATCTGAAACTGAGTAAATGACATATAAAATTATGTTGTATGTCACTGAAATCATGCATCTGTATATGCCACAATACTGTATGCCACTGATATGAAATTGAAATATCATTGAACTGTTATGAGTTGTACGATCCAATATCTACATACATCCGATTAGGAAATATAGTTTACTGTGATGCAATTACATCCTGAATTCCCCCGATTGATGTATGCAACATTCCGTAACCTACAAATCATCACTGATACTCATACATCATGCTTATGTTCATGCTCATGTCTATACACTACATATTTTAAATTCGAGAAATCCGAAAAATACTTTAAAATCAGATAATAAATCAAATATCTCCATTATGCAGAATCAATCTAAATGGATTCCGACTCTTAGTCATAATTCCAATAATTGGTTTTACTTAGGATTTTACTTAAAATCATAAGTTGGGAAGGTTGTATACACATATTTAGTATGTTTCCAAGAAAAGTGAATTTAACACTCAGTTTGTTAAAGTTGCATCTATTGAAATGATCTTCGATAGGAGGCATCACTCGATGGCAATTTATATCTCAAACTAAGCTGTTAAATACCTTAATTACAAGCATACTTAGTATCCTAAAGAGGGTGACTTAAATCACTTAGTTTGTTTGAAGCTACACATATGGAAGCGATATTTGATAGGAGGCATCACCCGATGGCAATTTTTATTCAAATAAACTAATGATCTAAGTTCCTAATTATAACACTCTTAGGATTGATTGATTTACTCTAAGCGGGACGGAATCCGACTAAACTTGCAGGATATCACACAGATAAATCCTACTTAGAGTGACTTAACCAATTCTGAATATTATTGAGTTGATCCAACACTATTGATATACACTACTATGCTCAACTAATAATTTGAGTTCAGTCAATTCTATTTAATTCACAAGGATCACCAAAGCTATGAATTTAGACTTTATTGAGATGAATCCTACATAAGGTTTCAAGGATGTGACCAAAAGATCACCCAATATAAGCTACTACCACATGTAAGAAATCTCATTTTAAGTACTTTAGGTGATACTACCAAAAAGATTTAAGATCAAACTTTTACAGTTAAGAAGGATCTTCTAGGTTCCTACCTCAATATGTCATAATAAGTCTTTTCTACCTCAATGTGTTAACTTGTAAAGGCTAATATTATTACCACATAAAACTTAATGTAAGATCATCAAGATTTTACATATTCGACATCTATGCTAAAATTCATAAGCTTTATTTATTAAACTTATTTTAATCAATTTAGATGGGTAAACCCATCTGATCAATACCTATACTACAATTATGGGGTATAATTGAGAGCATTATTAAGATTTGATTTTGTAATAAATCAATATAATTTTATAGTTATTGTCATGCTAAGAATCTTCTATAAGAGAAAATTAAAGATCTTAAGGTACATGTCTAGATAATAAATTACATAAGTTCCTTAATGATTGTAGTACTTTTAATTCAATATTTTTAAAACCAATATCAAATCAAATATATTATTAGAATTATACAAGTTGAATTGTCTTCCAATTAAGTTGATTGATTAAATGATTAAGGATTTAGATCTTAAACAGACAAGTTAGGGTTTAACCCCTAACCTTACCAAATTAAGACCAATTGTAAATTTATAGATCAATGACAAATCAATATATTATTGGTGTATTATTGATGGTAAATTTGAGATTTAGATTAAGTATCATTTACTTAATCAAGTTCTTAAGATTCTTATATTCAAATATAGTTTAACATCAAATTAAGTAAACCAAGGTATCCAAATCAATGTCAAAGTTCTCTAACACACATAGACATTACATTGATTAAAATAGCGAGTAATTAAGGCTAATCAAATCTTTAAATCAAATAAAAAAAGGGATTAGCACTCAATTAGAATTACAAAGCAATTAAATTTCATACAATTTGGTTATTAAGTTCTACTTGGTCGCACAAGAAATTAGAGATTCTAACATTTATTTGGTACAAAATATTCAAGCAATTCTCTATGAGATTTAGAACCTGACATTTAGGGTAAAATAGTGGATTTTCCATTGAAATTCATCTACACATTCATACGATGCTTAATTTTACTAAATTCAGATTCAATTTTGATATATTTTGGCTTCATTATGGTCCCAGAGTCATTAAAATTTAAGAAAATCACAAACCTAGGCAATTCCGAATAGTCCTGGGCACTTTCAAACATTTCTGGGCGCTGTGGCACGTTGTAGCGCCTCCTGAACGAGAGCCAAGTGCTACGGCGTGCTGGGATGCTAGACTTTCTGAAGCGCGGGCATTGCGACGCGATGCAGTGGATTTCAACACTGTGGAGCGCTACAGCGCTTTCAGGGGTTGCGGCGTGCTATGACGCCAGAACTTCCCGAGGTCTGGGTGCTTCGGCGCACTGTGACGCTTTTAGGAGGTGCCGCAGTTTTTATCACTATGGCGTGCGGCAGTGCCTTTAGGCTCTGCGGCTCACTACGACGCCAGAGTTCCCGAGAGCTGGATGCTATGGCGCGCTATAGTGCTCCTTGGTCTAGAGCCAGGAGCTAGGGCGTGCTGCGACAGATTCAACCTGAGACTCGGGCGCTACGGCGCACTGTAGCGCCCGACAGTGATTTTGCCTATGCGGAAATTGTAATGGGTCTCCTTTCACATTCAAATACTCCCAATTTTGGGCACCTCAAGTGTGGTGTCATATACCGATGGAAAGGTCTTTCCGAGACCTTTCATTTGATACCAAGATTAGCATAAACAAATTATTCTAACAAGCAAAAATAGATGCTCTAGCTATGGGTATACAAAATTTTACAGATTTGACAGAAATTTTAATGGAGAAATGAGCTTCAATCTGACTCAATTGAGTTCGATTGAGGCTCCATGCTTACACCTAGACGCTATGTAAGAGCTAATGAAAATATGATCCACAACATTTTGATAACTTATGGAGAGAGTAGACAAGGAAGTAAAATAAATGGGTACCTTTGACCTTGCAAGAATGGAAGAAGAAGACTCGAATTTCTACAAGAACATGGGGGAGGGAGCTTCTTCTTCCTTGGCTTGGAATGAAGCTTGGGAAGAGGAAGGAGCTTTCAGCTTGAGCAAATGATGAGGAAAGAGAGGGCTGAGCTCCATTTTATAAGAGGAGAAAAGCTTGGCTTCAGCAAAAGGGAAGGCATGCATCAAGCATGGAGAGAGCCATGCCCTTTCCTATCCATAACTTGGGAGAGGAGTGCTTGTGCAAAAGAAATGGGGAAGGAAGATGGGGTTTAGCCCCTTGCGTGCGCCAAATTAAGGAGTGAGGGGCTGACAGGCACAATTAACGGGTAGAGAAAAATGTATTTTGCTAATATAAATAAATAAATAATTATTTCTACTTTTTTATTAATCGAATTTTTAAATTAAAAATTGGATGAATAAATGGATTCCAAAAACTCCTGAAAATTAACCGCTAGTTAATTCGAGGGTGAGGAACACAACGACGAAGTTGGATTTTGATTCTAACAATTATTTAATTATGTTAATTTTCGAGGAAGTTAAATACATTAAAATATTTGAGAAAATCTGACAACTTCCAAATACGTCCAAAACATCACCCCTAACTAATTTTGGGGTGACGATCGCAATGGTGAAGTCATATTTTGATTTCAAGGTTAAATTAAATATCTCAATTTTCTTATTAATTAAATATTAAAATATTCTAAATATTTGATTGAGTTTTGAATTGCTCCAAACTTCGAGAATTGGTTCTAATGACTAAATGAACACAATGAAATGATAAGTATGTTGTAATTGAGCTAAGATTTGGTTAAGTAACAACCTAGGGTTGTTATAGAACTCCTAGGATATGTGACCTACTAAAAAGTTATCTTCTGTGGGCAAAATTATAAGACTAATCAGGCCAAAGTGAACAATATTTTGGTGCTTAAATTGAGATGATCACCTATGCTAACCAATGGTTTTACCTAAGCTTCAAACAAATCTAAAAGATACTTAATCTTCTATAATAGTCATGCACATAATATGGAGCTAAATATGAATTTTTCCAGCCCTCCTTTTCCACTATCAAACCTACTTTGGCCAATTCCAATGCTTAATCATACCACTACTTTAGCCCATTCTGTGATGCTTAAATTATGCTAAATAACACATATCTATCTCTAGAAACTATTAGATCCAATCATAAGGCTTAGCATATACAATCCTAAGCCCACTATAATATTTTCTAGCCTTACCTTAATCCAATTGATGAATCACCAAATCTTCTAATTGAAGTAGCTTGGAGATCCATCATTAAACCCTAGAATAGCATAGTCCAATGTTTAATGTATGAACTTGCTAAAGCTTCCATCTTTGAGACTAAACCCTACTGCCTAGAGCTTTAAATGACACTAATATCTCACCCAACCATTAAAGTGTCAGTAAAATTTATAACCTTAATGGCATCTTTTACTTGGAATTTAAGTTTGAAACTATATCTTATTGTTTGTTGTTTACCTAATTTTTACCATAATATAAAAGTCCCCAGAATGAACACTGAACCAATTCTCTTGAATGCAGCTAAGGTTCTCTCAAACTATGTTTATAGTAATCATGAAACTAAGAAAAAATAGTTGGGATTAGCAAAAAGTAAGTCTAATAAAAAAATTTGAAAACACTTGATTAAATTTTTATTTAGCATTAACCATAAAATAACCAATGACTTAATTTTACAAAATTAATCTTAAACTATCTAATAAAAATAATATTAATAAAATTCTTAATTATTTATTTTAATTACTACAAAAAGCTATTTTGATTGCTTACTTGAGGATAAGCAAGAATTTAAGTGTGGGGTGAGATGAGCCCCAATTATATATTTATATGTATTCCTAGTATAATTAAGGAAAAAAAAATAATTATGTGTATTTTTTGTAAGTTTTGCTACCATTTTAGTTTGTTTTTATGTACTTTCAGCTCAAAATGACCAAAACACTAAAAAAATGGAATTTTATGAAGAAGGACATAATGGTGCGCTGCAGCGTAAAAAATTCGCAAGCGAGAAGCCATGGCACGCTGCAGCGCTGGAAAATTCTCAAGGAATCTGCCATAGTACAAGGCAGGGATATAAGGATTGACGCCATAGCGCGCTACAATCTGTAGTGCCAAAACCAAGGTGCTCCGGCGTGTCGCAGCACCAGATGACTCGAGACAATAGCGCTACACCACGCTACAGTGCTAGATGACCTGAGACCTTGGAGTCATGGTGCGCCACAGTACATGATGATGAATCAGAATTAAAACCTAAATCAATAAGGAATTTAAAAGCACCAAAGCACTCAATTCCTCTAGCTCCCAACACCATAATTAGAAGAAAAAGTTAGAGAATTCCCCAATGTCTTCCCTGATGACTTTCCTAGTTTAGCCCCAATAAGGGAATTTAATTTTGCTATTGACTTAGTACCCAGATCGCAGCCACTGTCAAAAGCACCTTATCGTCTAGCTCCAAAAGATCTGCAAGAACTAATGGATAAATGCCTTATAAAACCTAGCATATCACTATGGGGAGACCCAGTTCTTTTTGTAAAAAAAAAGGATGGATCGATGTGCATGTGCATCGGCTATCAAAAGCTAAGCAATGTAATAATCAAGAATAAGTATCTGCTACCTCAAATAAACGATCTATTCGATCAACTTGTTGGGGTAAAAATATTCTCAAAAGTATATCTGCAATGATGATATCATCAAGTCTGGGTTCGAGAAGAAGACATTCCAAAAACAGTGCTCAGAATTCATTGCGGATATTTCGAGTTCTTGGCAATGTTATTTAGATTAACCAATGCTTCATCAGTCTTCATGGATCTAACGCACCAAGTTCTTAGGCCCTTCATGGATAGATTTGTGATCGTATTTATTGAGGGTATTCTCATTTACTTCAAAAGTGATAGTGATCATAAAATTACTTGAGACTCATGTTGGGCACATTGATGGAGCAAAAACTGTATGCAAAATATGCAAAGTATAAATTCTAGCTAAAATTCGTTGCCTTTTTTGGTCATATAATTAGTGCGAAAAGAATAAAGGTTGATTAGCATAAGATAAGCACCATTCTGGAATGGCCACAACCCTCTATTGTAACTGAAATTTGAAGCTTCTTGGGACTAGCAGGCTATAATCAAAAGTTTGTTAAGGGATTTTAGCCATTATCATCATCTCTTTCAAGGTTAACTCAGAAAGTGGTATCTTTCATTTGGAATTAAGACTGTGAAGAAGCATTCTAAGAGTTAAAGGAAGTACTGACCGCATCACCAATTATGATCTTATTTCAAGAAGGAATTATTTTCAAGTATTCATTGATGCATCTAACATTGGCTTGGGACATGTCCTAATGCAAGAAGGAAATGTAATTTCCTACGCTTCGAGGCAATTAAAGAAGCATGAAAAGAATTACCCAGTTTATGATCTGAAGTTAGCATCGGTTGTTTTTACCTTAAATATCTAGAGGCACTAATTATATGGGGTGCAATGCGAGATCCTTATAGACCACCAAATCCTAAGATATATTTTTACCCATAAGCAACTAAATTGTAGGCAAAGAAGATGGCTAGAAATAATCTGCGACTACAATCTTAGTATCACGTATCACCCTAGTAAGGCCAACATTGTAGCTGACGCCCTCAACAGAAAAGTGTCTCTGAATGAGTTGATCATGGAAAGCTCCTTGGTGGAAGAGTTTCAGAAGTAAGTATAAGACCCATTTCCAACAATTAATTAAGCAATCTACTCAAGATAAGGACCGCCAAACCTACACTCTTGTAACAGATAACTATCACTCAAGGACAAGACTGAGAGTATCCAAAGCTAAAGAAGGACAAAAAATGGACGCCGATCAGACTTACAGCTTCAATAAGGGATTTATATCTATCACAAGAAAAAGAGTATAAGTCCCTAATAATATATCTATTAGAAATCGAATTCTAAGTGAAGCTCACAACTTAGGATATGCAGTTCACCCCGGAAACAACAAAATGTACCGATATCTAAAAGAAGTATTATGGTAGCCAGAACTCAAAAGAAGCGTAGCTAAATGTAGTTACTTTACAAAATTAGGTCAAATTTCAACTCAAAATCAAGATCTTGGGGAACTTCAATTAGGGCAAACAAGAATACAATTAGATAGAAAAATTTTTAGATCAAAATGCCCTAGTTAGAGAAAAATTCGGATAACGGAAACTCCCGCTTTAATTTCTGAATTATTTATATTCAATAAATTGAAAAAACTAAATATGTGTACAAATTCATCGATTTTCATGTCACTGTGTTAAATATATTATTTAAATGCTATTCTAAGAGTTTCATCAATTTTAGAGCTCCGATTCAATCATAATTAATTTTTAAAATTTCAAACTTTTGAAATTGTTTTAAATTAAAATATTGTTATGAATCGAAAATTTTTAAGTTCTTTTTACCTTCCTCTATTTTTATCCCCCCCCCTAATATTAGGTGCCATGGGCAGACTCTGTCACTCGACAGAGGTTGCAGGAGCAGACAGACAGTGCTACCAGGCACCATACGCGCCGCCCTATTCTGGCTGACCACCGGCCGGCCGATCTGCCAGGCTGACTGGCCGTCCCTCCCTCCCTCACCTTCCCTCTTCCCTATTTTACCCCCCAAAACCCTCACATTCTCCCACAGCCACAGCAGCCCCCATCCCTCCCTTCAGCCAGTAACAAGCAGTAAGAAGCCAACTGCCACTCCCCCTCTTCTGCTCCGGCCACCCCACTCTAGTGATCCCCTATGGCCCCCTTCAGGCATATCTGACCTCCCTCTGATTTTCAGCAACCCTAATTCTAGGTAAGAGGAGGAAGATAAAGGAAAAGATGGGGAAAATGAGGAGAATGTTTTATATTATTTATTTCTTTTATTATTATATATATATAATAATCAGTATTATTTTCATAATAATGATAATTCTTTGTTATTAGAATTTTTATTATTCTCATTAATTAATAATAAAAATTATACAAATATCATAAAATGACTATTATTTTTATTTTATCAATTTTAATTCAAGTATTTTAATTCTGACATTTTATTATTATTATCATTATTATTATTATTATTACTTTACGTAATTTTTATAATTATTTTTATTCTGTCTTTTTCTTTCATACATTATTATTATCATTATTATTATTAAATAATAATAATAATATTATTATTATAAATATTATTACTACTCTCAGTAACTTAAAAATGCTATCTTCTATCAAGAAGAGATAGTGAAAGAATGACATAATTGAAAAGAAGAAAGTAAAAATTCTTAGGAATTTCATATCACTTTTATTACAGTATTAATTAAAAGGCTAATTTAAAATATTAAAAATTTAAATGCATATTTGATCAAATTATTGCACTTTTGAACTTAAAGAAAAATATACCCAGTATATGAACATGTATTACTTTTGCACTTTACTGCTGCTAGCTTTGCTTTGAGCCAAATTAATATTGATGATTGGTTGGTTATTCGAAACCAACATCCTTTTTACTCATGGTTATTTGTTGAAAAAATGGTATCAGTAACATTCATGATTAGTTACTATAAAATAATATTAGTAATATTCATATTTAGTTACTCGAAAATGATATCAGTAATATTTGTAGTTAATTACTAGAAAAATAACATCAGTAACATTTGTACTTTGTTACTAGAAAAATGACATCAGTAACCAATATCTTTGTGATAATACTTATTGCAAGAAATTATTTATCCCGTTTGCGCTATTGCCTTACTTTTCTTACATTTTATTACATTCTTATTTCTGCTAATCGCATATCTGCTATTATAAAATGTAATATTTTATTGTTTACAATAGTACTTAGAGTATTATCTAATTACTGATAGATTTATGGTGTTACTTTACTTTTATTTTTATTTTGATTTTATTTTTGTTCATCTTTTGTTCTAAGAAGATAAATTTTGTAAGATGTATACGTGGGATATTTTGTAAATTGATATTTTAATGAATGAGAAATATCACTTAGTTTTTATATGTGTATTCCTTCACTTTTAAATTTCTCAATAGGATCCTATGGTACATGAATACCCGATGTCAAAATAGTTCTTGTTGAACTGGCATCAGACCTTCACAGCTGGCCTATTATTTTAGAAGCAGTCCTCAATACCTGACTTATGCGTTAGATATGTGGATTATGACTATACTGAAGATTTGGATCAAAAATGATCAACGACTAGTTATGTATTTACTTTAGCAAGAGGTCCTGTAAGGTGGAGATCAACTCTACAGTCTACCGCTGTCTTGTCTATGATAGAAGCAAAATATATGGCACTCACTGAGATTTTAATGAAGCTATTTTGATGAGGGGCTTATTGGAAGATTTGGGTGTGAAGCAAAAGGAAATAGTAGTTCACTGTGATAGTCAGAGCATTATATTCTTATCTACTAATCTGGTTTGTCATGCTCGCACAAAGCATATTGATGTCAGACACCATTTCGCTCGAGATGCTATTGAAGAAGGTGAGATCTTACTGGAGAAGATCGAAACTAAAGATAA
Organism: Gastrodia elata; assembly: GCA_016760335.1. Classification (NCBI taxonomy): domain Eukaryota; kingdom Viridiplantae; phylum Streptophyta; class Magnoliopsida; order Asparagales; family Orchidaceae; genus Gastrodia; species Gastrodia elata. The sequence goes on from CM028677.1 coordinate 42,936,753, forward strand.
TCCCGTGGATATGATGACAATTGTAAAAACCTGAGATTGTTACTCGAGTAATTAATTCCAAATTCAGGAGGATTAAATCGAAATTCGAATGTCAATATTAGTTAAATAAAAATTAAATAAAAATATCCTCAAATAAAGCATATTAGGAGGATCCTCCTACAAAAAATTTGAGCGCAATCGGGATCCCGGATCGTCCTAAATAAATTCAAAAAGTTTAAATTTCCAGAGTTGATAATAGATAAATTATAAGTTATAATTTAAATATTTTTGTATATTTAAGTTAATCATTATAAGAGGACACTATCTTTTAAGTTTCGTAAGTTTTCGGGCTTCGGATTAATCGTAGCGAATTTTTAAAATTTTCACTCAAAAATTAATATAAAATAAAATATTTGTTCAAATTTAATAATTTTTAGACGCTTGCGTTCGTCTCATCTAGACGGTCGTTTTGATACTAAGTTCGTAATTTTTGAGTTCAAATGACTATAAATCGGGACTCAAGAATTTTCAGCCGTTGGATTGGTAATCTATGGCTGCAATGGAGCTTAGCTTGCCTTATAAATATATAACATCATCTAACCTAAATCTTTTAAGATCTGATTTATTTCCTCTCAGCCGAACCCACTCTTCCTCACGCATGTTAGAAGGCGCAGCACCTCTCCTCCCTGCAGGCGCCGACTTCTCCCTCAATGGACAAGAGCCCCCATGGCTCCCTCCTCTCGACTGATGGCTGATAGCAGCTTGAATCCTTCCCTCTCAGCTGAAGACCGAGAGAGGCGCATCCCTCCTCTCTGTCCTTACTGAGGATCGATTCCTCCATCTTCCAATCGGTGCAAGTGCTTGCCGATCCTTGAGCTCGTCGACCTCTTTCATCGTGCCTCTGCGTCCTACTTCTTTGTCGTTCGCTGCCGGCAAGATGCTTAGTCAAGTGAATATCCTTCATTTAATTTGGATCGAATGCATGAGTTTAAGTCCCTAATCTAAGAGCATAGAAGCTTCAAGGCCTTCGTCAAGGTACTTCCATCTTCATTGTTCTTAATTATTTGGATTTGGTTTGATAGATCTCTCATGAAATATTTTCTTCAATTTTTGCAAATCCTGAATTTACTTATGCAGTACTCTTCTCCAAAAGAAAACCAATATGGATGGAATTTATGTACTTACATTTCTTATTTGATTTATATGCTCGCATATTCTTAGTTTTAGCGACTTCTTGAAATTTTAAAAGTGTTCGAGGATTTCTATTGATTATCTACCTCTAATGTATGCGCCTTGTCTAGATTGGCATAGTCCTTTCGATTTACTGTCCGCTGCTTAATGCATGATGGATTGGCTCCCAATTTAAGCTTAATATTATATATATATACCATCTTGCTGCGTTAGTGTGGCTTACTTCATTAAGTTTTGCTTAATAATTTTAATTGATTTTAACTTTCATTTCCTTAATCTTTACAACTATTTCAAGTTTTATTAAAATTAAATATTGTTTAACTCAGATTTTATTAATATTTTCCTTGCTGTCCGAATCAATGCATGCTTATTAAAATTAAAATATGCCTTCAAAATGAGCTGTAAAGCAGCGCATTACACAAAGATAGCTTGCATGCTTCATTGTAACAACTCTAGGTTGTTATTCTGCTAAATTATAGCCTAAGTAGTCATTATTTTGATCTCAATGCTTTTAGAACATCAAATGAAATCTATCCTGAAAATTTGAAGTCCATAGGACTCCTCTAGGTTCAAAATGATATTTTGATCAGTCTAGATACCCTAGTTTAGACCCAAAATATTTTGATCTCAAAATTAAGTTCTGATCGCATTTTTGAATTCGTCAATCCTAAAATAGTTAAGGGTGAAAATTTGGTACAATTTGAAAATCATTTAGGCCATGATTCACATTTAATCAAAAGGGTCTAATTGCATTTTAGGGTTTCTAACAATCCTTATTTACAAATCTACCTTATTCCTTCAGCCGGCCGTTTTCAAAACACCGGGCGCGATCTGAGCCGTCCATTCCTCGAATTAGATCGTGCGGCGGGCGCCTTAATTAGATGCAATCCATCCCGGCCGTTCTGAATATAAAATAAATTATCACATATGATGGTTAGATTTTCCATTATTGCCTAATTATATCAGAACTTAATTAGGATGATTTAGCAATTATACTTAACTAAATTGCATGTTTAGGGTGCCATTAGTTCACTTATAATGAGTAGAATGCATGTGCTAAGTAAATTATTTTTTTGAGTTCTATATTTCAACTTATGCCCTAATTTTGTTAAACCATAATTAGTAAATATTAGGGTTTATAATCACTGGATCTTAGCAAACTTAGTTTCTACTTGACTGTATGGCAATGTAAAACTTGTATGCCAAGTTATATAGAATTCTGATGGTTGGATTTAAACTTATGTGTTAATCCATTTTGGATTAAATTAGGGTTTGATTAGCACTAAGTATTTTTTATTTTCTAAAAATTTCTTATTAATCTAATGGATAACAGTAAGCTAGAGGTAGTGAAATTATATATGCAAGCTTAGAATGTATTAATTTAACAAATCAATGAAATGAGAACTTAGCCCTCATAATTAACCCTAAGAAATCTTAAGACTTTGATCAAGCTTTTAAGACTTGATCTAGGTCTGAGATTGCCACCAATAACACACTCTTAACTCACTGATTTGACATTGATCTCTAACCAAATACATGATCTTAATTGAATAAGAATAGGGATCAAACCCTAATCTACTTAATTAAAATCCAAACCCTTAAAAACCTTAATTAAAGTGACTTGATTAAAAGACAATTAATTTGGCATTTCTCTAATAATACATTTGATTTTATATTGACCTTAAACACTTGAATTAGACATGATAAGGTTATTAATAATGTTATATGATTGCCTAATATGAATCAAATCTTTAGATCCTTGATTTTCTCTTAAATAAGACCATTAGCATAAGAAGATTAATAAACTCATATTGATTTAATAAGTGACCTACAACTTAAGCAATATCTTTGATTTAAATCCCATAACCTTAGACTAAGTTGTGATCAGATGACTTAACCATCTGATCTGATCATTCTAAACCTAATTATGAAATAGAACATAAAATATTAATACTAGAATTTAGAATGGAAGATCTTAAGTATCTCTCCATAAGATCATCTTGAAACATTTTAAAAGACCTAAATTACATATACCTTGAGGTAGGAGGACTTGTTTGACTAATTGAGGTAGAAGCCTATATGATCCATTAACCTTAGAATTGATCTTAAGTCCTCATGGTAAAAACCACTTAAGTTCTTAGATTAATACTACTCCTTGTGGTATAGCCCATGCTGAGTGATCTTTGATCATAATTTTGTGAAACCTTATATAGGACTGACCTATTTGGTATAGGCCTTTATAGCCTTGATCATTCCTTGATTTATTAAGTAGACTTGTTTGAACCCCGATTATTGGACGATGTAGCATAGTATACTCATATCACTGGTGCTCCAGTAATATTCAGGATTGGTTGATTCACTCTAATGGGGACTTATGAGCAGGTTCTATTCTGCGGGATTAGATGAATACAGTCCCATTAGAATAAATCATTCTAACATAAGAGTGTATTGAACAGGTATTCATTCCTTAGTTTGATTGAAATACAAATTGCCATCGGCGCAATGCCTCCTAGCGAAGATCGCTTCAACAGGTGTGGCTCAAACAAACTATGTAATGATATTCAGCTTCTTTAAGACACTAAGTATGGTGGTGAGTAAGTGATGAGAATCACTCTTCTTGCAAACGTGTTGAATAAGTGTATACGATCATCCCGTCTAGTGATCTTGAATTAAATCTGCAACCTTAACTAAATTATCATTCTAGAAGCTAGGAGACAGAATCCTTTTGGTAGGAATCTGCATAGTGGAGACTTAGAATTCATTATCTGCATTCCAAGTTTTTCATGGATTTCTGGATTTTACTCATATAGAATAGAAGCATGAGCATAAGCATAAAAATAAACTTGAACCCTCATATCAGCAGTGACATATGAGTATCAGTGGCGAATTATGGGTTATGGAATATTACATACATAGACTAGGGAATTTCAGGGTGCATTTGCATCACCATACCATCTTCCCAACTGAGTGTATGTGTACATTGGACCATACTACTCATAATCGTTTAGTGATAGTTCTGTTACATACCCGTGGCATACCTTACTCTGGCATGTTTGATACATCTTTACAGTGACATATAGAACATTATTTGACATTCCTTTCACACCAATTTCTATGTATTTAATGTCTTTATTGATTTTCAATATTTAGTTTTTGATGCAGTTTTACTCTGTTTAGTCTCTACAAATGCAATTACTTAGGGTTTTCTCAGCTTTTCTTCAGTTCTCTTTACGTTACTATTTACTGCATTTACTTTAGTATTGTGTAGTAGTTGCGATGTGTTATACTTCTTGTCTGACACGGGGTACTTTTGGGATCCGACAATTTGCTAGATCTTGAGCAGCTTGTGGAGACAGGACATGAGGACTTGCAAGAGATCCAGGAGGAGTACGTAGAGCCATAGGGGATCTGTCCGCCTCCTTTTGCCTTTTTACTTTACTTCAGTAGACTTTACCTTTTCATATGCTAAATTAGTTTTTAATAAATCTGGATGTACTTTTCTTTTCTTCTCTGAAATGAATGTTTATATACTGTCCTGTGGTGAATGTACTCTGGATGATATGCTTTTAGCTTCCGCACTCTGTTATACTATTATCCCTAGTATTGTGATATGATCAGCATACTGGAAATGCTGATATATATTGATAACGTATATTGGATTCTTAATTGTTCTTTAAATCCAATATACGTATTAACCTAATACTTAAGATAAGTATTTTACTTTTATCTTAAGTATTAGCTCTCGATCCTACTCTTAGGTTCGAGTCAGCAGCCTTCAGTATGGCTCAGTCTTTTAGCCTATTCGGGAAGATGAGTTTTGCTTGTTCTTGCCCTCTCGAGTAGCGCACCGCTCTGCCGCTGAATATGTATATATATTACTTGTCTTTTGCGCACAGCGACGGGGTGGGGCGCTACACTCATCTTGCTAGCCGGTTTAAGGTAGACTTCCTATTCTTAGTTTAGCATATATTTGATTACCAACTCAACCTACGTTAACTCAAATTAAAAAAAAAAAAAAAAACTCAAGAGTGCTCAGCAATAAATACTGAAGTTAATATATATATATATATATATATATAATGAGAAGTTTTCCAAGAAAATAAAAGAGGTATGGGGTTATATCCGAAAACTTTTGAGAGAAATATCTATGTTGATTAATTAGGTGGTGTGCGTCTCAACATTAATTGATGATAGTAACCATTGTTCCTAATAATATAAATATTTGCGAATTTATAAATTTTGCAGAATATTCAATCACAATTAATTTTTATAAGCTTTATAAGATTTGATATAAATGAAATTGAGAGTAAGTAAATAAACAACGACTTCTGTTGACACTTATATTACCCTACATTTCAAGTTATAATTTTTATTTTTAATCATTGAATTTCACTAAATCATCCTTCAACTTTTCATACAAATAATATTCAAGTTATTTTCTTGCCAGTAACTCATGTAGTTAAAGTTCCTTCTTGAATTACATAATTTTTTTCCTCCATTTCGTATAAATGTGAAGCTCCTAAACATAATATATGTTCATTTACTCCTAGTTAAAGTATACTATTTTCATGTTATTATTTGATCTCAACTATCTTTTCAAATATTTATCTGTGATGTGAGAACACTTGGTCAATTAAAACTAAGCATGAGAATTTGGTGGTAGCATTTGGACATTTCTTTTAGTGTTTATAAGTAATGCTACGATTTACTTTTAAGATACTTTTTAATGCTTGCAAATTATTTTGTTGACCATAATATATTATTCAAATTTGTAAGTAGTTCTTCTTCTTCATGAATTAGAGGCCTTTTGGTTGCATAAGCTATGCTAAGCAAGCGTTAAGAGGGAAGGTTCATAGGACTTGAATCTCTAAGCGGTTGATTGCAAAATGTTGTGGGCGAATGTAAGGTACGTAAGTACTTAGAACTTGTATTGAGTTATATATATTAAATTACTTATTTAGTCTTATATTAAGTGCGTACATCACTTGCATAGTTCTTATTACTATTTTTGTGAGTTTACTTTCTCAAGCTTTATGTTAACTTTCAATTATTTTGCAAGTTATATTAAAGGATTGTGGTGTTTTGATTCTATCTTGAATACTTAATTTCATTAAACTCTCATTTATCCCTAACTAAACTTAAGAGATCTTAAGAGCTTGATCAAGTGATTTACACTTAATCTGGATCTTAGATCGCCATCAATAATTCATTAATAATTCATTTGATTTGTCATTGATTTATAATGTAACTATTTGTCTTAAATTGATAAGGTTAGGGGTTAACACCTAATCTGTCTGATTTAGACCCAAACTCTTAATCACTTAAATAATCAACCTGATTGTAAGATAATTTGACTAACATGATTCTAATAATATATTTGATTTAATATTGACTTTAATTCATTGAATTAGAAGTGCTAAGATAATTAAAAGAATTGGTATGATTAAGCATCTGGACTTGAACTTAAGATCTTTGAATTTCTCTTAAATAAGATTATTAGCATGAAATCAACTATAAAATCTATGATGATTTATCACAAGATCAAATCCTATCAAGATTCTTGATTATATCTCATAACTATAGTCTAGGACTCGATCAGATGGAGCTACCCACCTGATCTAGTTAACCAAACTTAATAAATAAACTCATATGAGTATATTGAGTATTTAGATATGTGAGATCTTGATGATCTTACATTAGGTTTTATGTGATAATAATACTAGCCTTAATCATCTTTAAACCAATGAGGTAGGAAAGACTTATTGTGTTATCATGAGGTAGAAGCTTAGATGATCCTACTTGACCCTAGAAGTTGACCTTAAATTCTTATGATAGAATCACCTAAACTACTTAGAATGAGATTTATTCCATGTGGTAATATCCTATATTGGGTGACCCCTTCGTCACATCCTTGAAACCTTGTGTAGGATGTATCCCATTTGAATCCTAGATTCATAGTTTTGGTAATTCATGTTGATTAAATAGCATTGATGTAACTCGGATTATTGGTTGAGTATAGTGTTATAGATCCATAGAGTTGGGTCACTCCAGTAATATTCAGTATTAGTGAGTCACTCTAAGTAAGACTTATATTGTGCTATCCTGCAGGCTTAGGCAGATACAGTTCACTTAGAGTAAATCAATCAATACTAAGAGTATTATAATTAGTAAGCTAGATTCTTAGTTTGAAAGTAAATTGTGATCGGGTTCTACCTCCTATCATCATGATTAAATAGTATTGATGTAACCCAGATTATTGGCTGAGTCTAGTGTTGTAGATCCATAGAGCTGGGTCACTCCAGTAATATTCAGTATTGGTGAGTCACTCTAAGTAAGACTTATCTTGTGCTATCCTGCGGGCTTAGACAGATATAGTCCACTTAGAGTAAATTAATCAATTCTAAGAGTGTTATAATTAGTGAACTAGATCCTTAGTTTGAAAAGTAAACTGTGACCAGGTACTGCCTCCTATTGTCGTGCGCCTCGATAAGCACAGTTTAAAATAAACTAAGTATCTAAAGTTACTCTTCTTAAGACACTATTAGTATGTTATATCTAGGGAAACATAATCTTTAGTTTGAAAAGTAAACTGTGACTGGGTACTACCTCATATCATCGTGCACCTCGATAAGTACAGTTTAAAACAAACTAAGTATCTCCAGTCACCCTTTTTAGAACACTAGGTATGCCTGTGATTGGATGATTTAACATCTTAGTTTGAGATATAAACTGCGACCGGGTGTTGTCTCCTATCGTCGTGTGCCTCGATAAGTGTAGTTTTAAACAGAATAAGTATTAAATTCACCTTTCTTAAAAACATACAACTATGTGTATACAACATTCCTAGCTGATGATTTTAGATAAAATCCTAAGTATAACTAATCATTGAAATTAGAAATAGGAGTCAGAATTCATTTAGATAAATTCTGCACAATGGAGACTTTTGATTTATTGTTTGATTTATATCATTTTTCGGAATGTTGAGCTTTAAGTCATGTAGACATAGAAGCATAAGCATGATCATAAGCATGATGTATGAGTATCAATGAAGATTTATGGATTACGGAATATTGTACATTTATCAATCGTGGAAGTAGCAGAATGATTAGTACTGGATTTTCAACTGGATATATATAAGTATTGGACCGTACAATCCATAACAGTTTAGTGATATATTGGTTACATATCATGTCCTTCAGTTTAGTGGCATATACAGATGCATTTATTCAGTGGCATACAACATACCTTATCATATACCTTATTTAGTTTCAGAGTATTTACTGTATTTTTCATTTTCAGTATTCAGCTTTACATTTCAGCGTTACTTTACTTTACTGCAAATTTCATACAGTTTCAGTTATTTAGCGCCTTTACAATTTTCCTGCACTTTTACTTTACTTTGCTTAAATTGTGTACAGCCTTATACTTTCAGCTATTTTATAGTATTTTTGCAGTTTGATTTCTGTCTTACTATTATGTTGAATAGCATTTTTGAAATACAAGCATATACTATTTTTCAGCTTTATTGTACTTAGACTTTATAAGTCTAATATCATTTTTCCTTTGTTGGCTTGGCCATATCATATATGTACATATGACAGCATCAAGTTCTAGCTCAGACCTTATGTTTGGGGTGTGCTTTTGATAGAAGGCCCGATGAGATTGATGTTCTGAAAAGAAAGAGATCTTGCTTATTTATTAAAATTTTAGTTGCTCATATTTAATTAAATGTAATGATTGAGTTTTTTTCTTATTATTCTGCATTTTTTATATTGTATGTGAATGGATATATGTGGATAATGTTAAATGCCTTCCTCTTATTTTCTATACTGCTTTACTTATGTTTTTGATAAGGTCTTGCTCACATTTTGATTAATATCATGGATATATGTTGTATATTATCTATGGTATTGGTGACAACCATCACTTGATCATAGTTGAGTTAGTGTCACTCGACGACGGTCAAGGGGCGGCCGTTACAGTTAGTATCAGAGAGCTCCATAGGGTGTCAGATATGAGCTATATTTTTATCTACCCAATGGTTCGTTCTAATATTGAGCATGATTAGGGAAACATTAGCATAGTAGTAGTTTGATCCACAGTTCATTCAATGCAACATTGAAATGTTATAATTATGAGAACCTCATGAAAGAGAACCATAGAAATTATAAGACTTAGAAAGGAATCAAATTAAAGATGTTAGAAAAAGAATAACATGTGAGAAGGATAAGGCGATGAATGCAATTGTATATTTAGTTAACCTCAACCACTTCATTGTTATGTTTATTCATTTCTTAAGTTATTAGTAAACTCAATTCTAGCTTAAACAGGTTAGATAAACTTTGATTTGTAAAATCAATGTGGGGAGCTAAATAATTTATGCATATGGATTTGACTTGCCACTTTGTTGTAGAGTTATCAAGGCATCAATGGACTTTCTCTCCTCCTCCATTGATGAAGCAGTTCAAAATAAGCACATCCAACCTTTCATTATGGGGAATTTTAGCTGTTCTCATCTACTCTTTGCTGATGACATTCTCATATTTGGAAATGCCTCTATTATAAATATGTGTGCATTTAAAAGCTGCATAGACCCGTTTTTAGAGGCCTCGGGCCTCATCATTAATGCAAAAAAGTCTCATACTTTCTACTCTAAGGCGGTCCAAAATATTGATGAGTTAACGGATATATGGAATTTTCCTACTGCTCAATTCCCTATGAAGTACTTGGGGCGTCCTGTCTTGCCTCATCGTCAAAAAATGGATCTCTTTTCTCCTCTTATTTCCAAACTACATCAGTGGATTAATGGTTGGGCTCAAAAATCTCTTTCTTTTGCGGATCGTCTTCAGCTTCTAAAGTTTTCAGTTTGGTCTCTTCTTTTGCACTGATTTAAGTCAACTTTAATCCATAAAAGCATCATTAACATTATCAAAAAGCTTTGTGCAAAATTTCTAGAACATGGCTCTTTAGATAACAAACTTCATACTATTGCATGGCTCAAGATTGCATCTCTTACAGATAAAGGAGGGATAAGTATAATAGGTCCTTCAAATCTTCTTTTGAGTTGCAAAATTTCTTTATGTTGGTACATTCTATGCAACACCTCTTTACAAACTAATTCGTGGAAAAGCAACCGACTAAGGGTCACCGATCCCTTGGACCTAGCAAACAAAGCAGCCACTCCCTTTTGGAAGAATTTAATAAAGATTGCTGGAATTCTCAATCCCCACATCAGTTTTGATTTATCAACAAATTCATACTTATTTCATAACAAAACGGCTCTCACTTTTAAAGACGCCATGTCTCGTGGGCATTCAGTTTATGGATCAAAGGTATTAAGCTTCAACTCAAATGCATAATATGGAAAGCTTTAAGCAATGGTATGAAAACAACAGATATTCTTAATGGTAGAGGCATTCTCTATTACTTCTCTTGTAGTCTTTGCATTGATAAAACTGAAACTCACTCTCATCTTTTCTTTTAATGTGACTTTGCATTTTATATTTTGAACAAAATTTTACCTAGGGGCCACAACTATCTATTTCCCCCATCTATAACTCAAATTTTATGTGACACCTCCAATCTAAGCATTTGCCACAAACGGGGGCTTATTACGGGTATGGGCCTGATTATTGATACCATTTGGAAAGAAAGAAATGCTAGAACTTTTAGCAATATGGTGACTAGTATAAACTTTATCAGATATAATATCAAACTTAGTCTCATGAGTTTTATATGCAAATGGAAGCGTTATAACACCTCTGATTTTCTTCACCATTGGAAGCACGAGCTTTCTATTAGCTATTGATGTTGGCTGTTCTGAATATCTTTTACTTTCCTATTCTTGTTGGAATATGTGGCATTTAGCCTTCATAGGCTCCTCTTGCAGCGTTTTGTGGCCTTATTGACCTGGATGACTCTATATTTTTTAGAATTTTTGGGACTGCGTTAAACTGCTATTTCACTCTTACGGCTATGAGAATTTTATTATTGTGAAGTTGGATTTTCGATATCTCTGCCTGTCCTGATCCATGTTTGTGTTCCTGAGCCTGGTTGTCTGCCTTCTGCTCTTTGACAAACTGCCTGCGAGATAATTCTTGAATATTTAGTTATGGAAAGGGATGTTCTATTGTCTGCTTATGTCTGCTTATGTGGTGTACATCTCGGAAGTGCTGTTTTAATCTGACGGAGCTTTTGCGGTTTTCTTTAAGCTGTGGAGATTTCATTTGTGGGTTCTGATTTCGATCTCTCAGGATTTATTATGGCTTATTCTTTCCTCTGGTGATTCTTATCTCCCGATCTTATCTATATTGCGGGAGCTGGAATTTTATCAATAGAGATTCATATCCGCCGATCTGATTTGTGCGGGAAACTTGAAATTTGGAAGGATAATGATGAATTTTAGACCCCATTTGTCCGTTGGCGGCTTCCATTCATGTCAGATACTGCTTTGATACTACACTCCAGATTGGTTAGTTGCCAGCAGATCTTTGATCTTTCGTGGGTCTCATCGAGGGGGAACTGAATCCTTCCCCCATTTATCCCTTATTTACTAGCATGTTTACTAGTATTCCACTTTTATTTTCTTTTCGGGGGAAACTCTTATGGTAACTATTTACATTTCAAAAATTCCGAAAAAAAAAAAAAAAAAAAAAGTATGTCACTGTCCCAAGTGCCCTCAGAATCCGTAAAGACAGCCAACAAGCTGCCATGCGTGGTGAGCATTGAAGAGATCTTAGCTGAATCGAACATCCTCCACGGTAAAGATCTCACCGCTGTCACAAGAACCAAAACAAGCTGAAGAGACTCAATTATATCAAAATAGAAACCATAAAAAACTAAACCAAGCTGTGCATAACTTGAAAGACTGCATCACAGCCTGTCCTCATTGCCCATCATGCTCCCACCGGGCGGATTTGGCATCTTCAGAATAAAGCCAAAAATTAATTTGTCGCTGAAAAAAATGATTGCCAGCAGGGCTATGTACCTTATAGTTTTGGTGCGCATCTCTTATATATTTAAAAAAAAAATATGAATGAATAGGATTTAAGTCATTAAATTTATTTTTATTTGTAAAATTCATAAAATACACATTTTAAATTTTAAATATTAGTCATTTATATTTTTTTTTGAGAAATATTCAAGAATAATTTTCAAGAAGAAATTCACACATTTTTTTAACCGAGCATTCACTATGAACCAAAATAAAAAAACAATTATATATTTTTTATTGCGCTAAGAAATGATTTAAGTTAAAAATAATAAACATAATTTATTAAAATGGAGATTTATAGCGTTACTCAAGCGTTAAAAAAAGCCACGCCTGAGCTGCCCTATTTAACCGAGCAGCTTCCAAGGCACGCACGCACCCTTCTCTCACTATGATCGCCTACATCGAAAATATACCCCGAAGCCCCGCCGCCGCCGGTATCGGGGCTGAGGATGACCGCCAAGAAAACCCCGGAGCGCTAGAGGCCTACGGGCGTGATTTCGGCGGTATGGTGACCTCCGTCCCTGCGGCGGTGATCAGACCCTCGAGCGCTGACGAGGTCGCCAGCGCGATTCGGTTTGCGCGGTCGAAAGGCCTGGCGGTGGCTGCCCGGGGCAACGGGCACTCCATCCACGGGCAGGCCGGGGCTGCGGGCGGGCTCGTGCTCGACATGCGGGCCCTTTCCGGTCCCATCGGGCTGGCGCTCCGGCCGGGAGGGCCGTGCGCTGTGGTGCCCGCAGGCGCACTATGGGGCGAAGTGCTGGGCTGGGCCGTGACCCACCACGGAATGGCGCCTCCTTCGTGGACCGACTATTTGGGCCTGACTGTGGGCGGCACGCTCTCTAACGGCGGAGTCAGCGGGCAGGCTTTCCGTCACGGCCCTCAAATCGCGAACGTGACGCGCCTCGAAGTCGTGACTGGTGACGGAGAGCGCCGTCAATGCTCGCCGGAATCCGTCGAGGCTGATCTGTTCTTCGCGGTGCTCGGAGGGCTTGGCCAGTTCGGCGTAATTACGCGGGCATGGATTCCGTTGCTCCCCGCACCAGATGCGGTAAGCTCACCGGAGCCGCCTTCGGAATTAAGACCTCTTACCAACCCAACGTTGAGATTTTCTTATTTTTTTTTTAAATAAGGCAAAAAATGTTTCAAATGCCTCAAAGTATTTAAATCTTAGAATTAAAATCACTAATCATAGCAATATTCATAATGTTAAGGTTTAGTTTATTAGTATCCATTCCTAGGCTTAGCTGTCATCCCATGGCCAGCCGATCGTGTCCTTTTCTTCGTGATCTTCTTTGTCATGCTCTCTACGCTAAAGAATTTAATATATACTCTCTTATAATTCATCCAAGAAAAATGCTTTTTGTGTTAGCTGTTTTTTATTAAGATTCATTAATTATAATTTATAAAATTATTATAGACATTTGATTGCTCCAAAAATAGAGCATGCCAAATATTTTCCAAGAGATCGGTCGGAACACATTTATTTTCATATTTCAGGTGAAGTGGATGCGGGTTGTTTACAGCGACTTTGCCCGTTATGCCTCCGACGCCGAATCGCTCATAAAGACGGAGGCGCTAGACTACGTGGAGGGCTTCGCGTTCGTCAATTCCGACGACCCGGTCAACGGTTATGGTTTGGTTCCGCTCGACTCGGCCGGACAAGCGTTCGAACCGGACCGCGTGCCTCCCGGATCCGGCCCGCTTCTCTACTGCCTCGAGCTCGCCGTTCACTGCCGCCCCGGCGACGATATTAACGCCGTTAACCAGGTAGCTAAATCTTCAAAGAAACATGTTGCTCCCCGCACGTGAAATTTGATTTTGCGATCGTGGCCTCCGCAGCGGACGGCTGAGATGCTCCGAGGGCTGGGATACATCGAGGGGTTGGAGTTCAGCGCGCACGTGTCGTACGTGGACTTTCTCTCGCGCGTGAATCAGGCGGAGGCGGAGGCACGTGCGAGCGGGAGCTGGGACGGTCCGCACCCGTGGTTAAACCTCTTGGTCTCCGCCTCTGACATCGTGGATTTCGATCGGGAGGTATTCCGCAAGATCCTACGGCGGGGAATCGGCGGGCCGATGCTCGTCTACCCCATGCTCCGCAGCAAGTGAGTTTTCAGGCAAATTTGCGTTGAATATTGGGCTGTTTTGAAACAAAATGGGTTTGCAGATGGGACGAGAGAATGTCGGCGTCGTTGCCGGGAGGGGAGATCTTCTACCTGGTGGCGCTGCTCCGGTTCGCTCAGCCGGCCTCGGCCGGACCGTTGGCCAAAGATATGATGGCGGAGAACCGGGCGGTGCTGGACCGGTGCAGATCCGCGGGTTATGACTACAAGCTCTATCTGCCACACTACCGGTGTCAGAGCCAGTGGGCGGCGCACTTTGGAGAGACCGGCTGGAGCCGGTTTGTTGACCGGAAGGCAAGGTACGATCCGGCCGCCATCCTCTCCCCTGGCCAGCTCATCTTTGCGAAGGACTCGCTGACGGCTTCCCGATAGCAAGCTTTTCTACCCGCGTGTAATTTTTCTGTATTTTTCGTTGAATATTTTTTATTATTAATATTATTTTTTAATGATTCTTGCGATCTTGGAAGAAATCTATTGAATGGCTTGGATAAAAGGATAAAGAATCGGTCTGATGACACGCTTCGCGAGGCTCGAGTAGCTTTTGGCAGCTTTCCTATAGATAGTGTTTGGGGTCTTTCTGTAACCAAAAATAATGATAGTCTTGGGATTTGATAGTGGAACAATATTCTTTATGGAGAACATGAAAAGAGAGGCCACAGTAGTCTCTTGAATAGGCTAATGCTTGACAAATTAGTGGTTTGGGTGAACTTTGTAATGGGAGCTCATAGCATAGCCCCAATAGTATGGCAATGGGAATGTTTACTAGTTGCCAAAATTGAAAGGATCTTGTGCCAAATCATACACGAGGGGGAAAACTCTTTGATAATCTCTACGTAAACTTGCTTGATCATCACAAAGGGAAGGGGGAAAGAGGTTGAAGCAGTCCCTAAGACTGCACATTATGTAAGAAGAGCTTATAATGACCTAAAGATCAGTATTAAATTTAACTTAATTAATCCAAAATCAAGATCTTCGACTAATTGCAAGTTAGGTTCACTTCAGCATCTAGCGCTTATCTTAGCACTTGAAAACAATAATGTTCTATCCGGTACTTTATATTCTCAAACTTATCTTGCATTTTTGTATTTGATGCTAGTACAAGCCTCGTTTATCCTTGGGGTTAGACACAATGCACTTCTTCGATATACTTTGTAATATTCTATTCGAGAGTCGTTCATTTGTCTTTGAGAAATTTATAAAATGATTATAACTTTCATATCATGACTTGAAATAAATTTTAAGTGTGGGATTACCATCTGATAATTTATTGAACGCTAAAAAATATAATATTTGCAATATTCCTATCAACATGCTTAATGTTATACTTATAATACTTTTCATTGTGAATTTTGAAATAATTATAAGAATGAATGGGCTAACTAAGCAAAAGGCAAAAATTGATTGAGCAGAAAAAGATCACTCTATTGAGTAAGGGCAAATCAGAAGTATTTATGAGAAAAGTAAGAACAAAGGCTTCCCTTATTAATGTCATTGTCATATAAGCAATTACATTAATGCAAAATAGATATAAAGTGTTACTGGTTACAATGTTGGAGAATATAGAAGAAAACACTCCTTTACTTGATATGAACATGGTTGGTGCATATATAATTCCTCCTCCAATTTTTGTAAAGAAACACAGTCTTTACATCCATTTATTCAAGGTGCAAATTTTCAACTAAGACAATGTTCAGCACTACCCTGATGGTAGTCAACTTCACAACTGGAGCGACAGTCTCACTGTAGTCCACTCCCTGGCATTGCTCAACGCCCTTTACTTCAAGCCTCGCCTTGTAGTGTTTGTTCCCATTCAATTCTTCATTCAGCTGGTAAACCCACTTATTTTGAAGAGCCTTCTTTCCAACTGGTGGTGCCATCAACTCTCATGTTCCATTTGACATGAGTGATGACATCTTATCATTCATGATAGCCTCCCACTTGCTAGAATCTTCCACCTAAAGCGCCTCTTCAAAATTTTCTGGTTCATCACCATCCGTCAGTAGTAGATAAATAATGAAGGAGAGTACCTTTGTGGCGGTCTAGTGACTATTGTGGATCTCCACAACTTAGATGTTTGTGGTTCAATCTACGCACCATTATATTAAGCATTTTCTTGTACATGCTCCTCTGGATCAATGCTGTCATCGACTTCTATGTGTTGAGGCTCACTATCTTAAGCAACATTAGAATCAGTCTTATGTTCAAAACAATCCTTGTATATTGACATACCTAAAATATATAGTCTGCGTTTGCACGCAAGTGTACGTGGTCCGAAGTAATATGGGATGGTAAGATCTTGAGATTTATCGTCCTCTATGAATGGTATTTAAACTCGCTACTAGAGTATACTTAATTTTCAGTAATGTTTAAGCGATCAAATAGTTTTGGTTTGGGTCCTAAATTATAATTCTAATTTTTCTTTGGTTTTGAAACTATTTTAGGAAAATTTGGGAGAGTTAGGATTAAACATGCAAAGTATCATGGCTTCATGCAAATACACTTCTTCTTAACTTCATATCAAGCCAATTGGATTAATTTTCTTTTCTTAATCAAGAGATTTTGTCTTTTTTAGTGGACTTACTAAATGTACTAAATCTTATCTAGTGCTCTGAGATGAACACCAAAGAGGTTCAATTCAGGCACATAGATAATCATGTGATCGTTTAACAAATGAATTCATCTCTTACGTCTAAGTGATAAAATCTACGTTTGATGTTAAGTATCACATGAACTTGATTCCACGAGTGGCTCACACACATTACTCTTGATTTAGCTAAGAAAATGAGCTGCTATGCTAAATGGGCTTATGTCACATCGCTCATAGCTCATAGCGCTCTAGATCCTCGCATAAACCAAGGGTGAGTTGTGGAGCTCAAAAGGTGGTTTTCGGCTCACATGCATCTACTCTTAATTTAGCCAATGCAATGAGCAGCGAAGTGAAATGAGCTTGTCATATAGCTCGTAGCTTGACATGCTCAATTACCTCGCATAAATCATGATTGAGCTTTGGAGCTCAGAGAAAGTTGGCGTTCCTCATGGCTCAAATTATCAAGCACTTGTCCAAAGTTATGCATCAGCTATTTTCATATGGCAAATGTTGTCACGGTCATTCGTGGCGTTAACGCTCAAATATGCACAGCTTTTAGGCAAGACAATCATTGAGCTCTATGAGATTTTCATTTAAATATATATAGATAAATATTTTGTATAAAGATTCACCATTTTCTAATTGTTAATTCAATTTAACATGTAAATATTTCAAGATCTAATTAACATTCCATTAATGAGAAGAATTAATGCATTATATCCATGGTTTTTACATGCTCTTGCCCAACCCTCCCCAAAGGAGGTTTAGGCTACCATTAAAATACAAGTATCAGGTAGGCGACAAGAAATGCTGAACCTTTGCATGTCTCTCACAAGAAAATACAAGGGATAAAGTTGGAATACGATACTAGTGAACATCTATCACATTTTCCTTAATTTCTTCTTCATTTGATCTCCTTGGTTCCTTACTATCTATGCTTCTCCTCTTCATTAATTGCAGTCTTCTCCTCCTTTAGGGTGTGGACCTCTCCCCAATATTTTTTACAAGAAACAATCAAAGAACGAGAACTGAAACTGTAATTTGGAACCCTTTTAAGTCTTTAATTATCCTTTTATAAGTCTTCATGCAGAAAGCCATCTCTTTTGAATGTTAAGGGTCTAAGAATCTCAAGGAGGATATGAAATTTTCAGAAAATGCAAGAGACTAGCTCTCCCTTCCTTGCTATTTAAAGGCATTCCAAGGAAAATGAATTATGCACCTATTTTACACATGTCCTCTCCCCAATGGTTAGTCAAAAATTTTCCATTAAGTTTCATTAGTGTGATTTAACACCCAACCATTGAGAAGACCAAAAGGTAGTCCTTTAACAGCTTTTTAATTGAAATCTTTGAATGCCGCGTGCTACAATGATTTTGCCCGTTGGAATTCTGCCAAAAATTAATTGCACAGCTGTTCAGGTTTACGTCGCGTGCTACGGCATGCTGTGGCGCATTGTAGTTTCCGAATGCAAGACTCCAGCCTATATTTACTTGGGGCGCGCTGTAGCGCAATGAGGCATGATGTTTCGTGTTGTTAAGAAATTCTTATTACTACTTAAGTGGGTCTTTACAATCTCCCCAACTTAAGTAACTAACGTTCTCGTCAGTATCCACACACAAATCCAAGAACCATCTGTTGGGCAGATAGGACTAGAGGTGACCCCTATAGGCACAAGAGGAACCCACAACTATGTAGCAACTTAACCATCATAGGTTCAAGAGGCTGCTCACATGAAGTGGTACTTTGCCCTATATGACACTTAGAACCTATTTGACACCCTATGGTATGTTCTGATACAATTTGTAACAACCAAAACTCTTAAGTACCAATGTATTGTCCGCTTTGGCTTAAAAGATCTCATGATTTTGCCCTCAGAAGATAACTTCGCAGCAGGTCACCCATCCTGGGAGTGCTCCCACCTGAGCATGCTTAACTTTAGAGTTCTTATCAGGAACTCCACCATTATCTGAAAAGGCGTCTCGATGTTTAAGAGTTTCACTTATTACTACTTAAGTGGGTCTTTACACACTCAATTTTCATAACAAGTTGCAACAATTTTATTTGACTAATTATCATTAAATTACTGACAAATTAAACTAATATAATAAAAAAAGTTTGGGTTGCCAACCAATAAGCACTTAGTTTAACATTTTCAACCCGACCATTCTAAGATTTATCGCCTCTAACTCCCCAATGTCATCTCCCTCTAAATTTTTGAAGAGCTTGGGTGAGCACAAATAGACTTTACTTCCGCTGTGCTCATTTCAAAACTATACAATTCATGAATCAATTTATCACTCAGTTCATTTTTGTAGTTTAAATTAATTTTTTTTTTCTTTTCCCCCTTCGCATTTTTCTATTCACTTTAGTTTCTTTAGATTCACTTCTTCTAGATGAGATGTTTGTTAATCTTTCAGATTCAGATTCATAGGGCAATTCTTTTTCATCTTTAACCTCAACAAAAGTTATTCTAGCCCTTTCCATTTGTCTTCATATTAAATACAACCTTCTCTCTCTATTTAGTGTGACTATTAAATCCACCTCTTCTTCCTTGTCATTAATTCTAATTTTCTTCAAATCGCTTTCTACATCGATTATTGCATGAGTTGTGGCAAGGAACGATCTCTTAAAAATTATGGTGGAATTTTCATTCCACCTATCCCATTCACAAATCATAAAGTCGGTGAGAATCATAAAATTTCTCAAATTTACCAACACATTTTTCAGAATACCAATCGGTGTCATGGAATCCAAGTTGGTAATTTCTAGAATTATTAGGGTATCTTCCTTTCCCCTCATCTTCAGTTGTAAGTGTACTTAGAGTATCCTCTAATGGGTATTCAACCCGAGCATTTTTGTTATAAATGTCAAGTTATGATTTCGAGGAAGAACTGGATCAACCATGAGAAACTTAACTGCTGCACTCTTATGCTATTTTTTTTACTTTTAGCTATCTATCTATTCAAATAAAGATAATCGTATTGATGAATAATATTATAAAATTGTGAAATAAAAATATCATTTTTTGTATTTCAAATTTGGATGACTGGATATCTGTGACAAATTATATTATTGCTCCAAATCCTGACTATAATCATCGGCATAGACACCCCAAATCCCGTGCCCTAGCTGGCTCGAGAATTGGGGGTCGTCACAATAATTATGATATTACATGAGGTTTAGCCACATAATGTAAAGAAGCCCTATGGACAGAATAGATGAATTGTAGCTATACATACTAATTTTAAGCTTATGAGATGGAAATATTACACTTTGATTGAAGAAGTCAACTAAGTAATATTATTTTGGAGTTTAAACGCTAAATATCTATGCTCAAATTAAGTATTAAGTTTGTTCTAAGTTAGTTTGAAGGATAAATGGCCTGATTAAGATGATTTGAGATCAAATTTAATGGAGATTTTGAGTTAAGCTTAATCTTAAGGAAAGATCTTAACTTGAGCTGATTTAAGGATCCAAGTTCTGGAAGAAGTTAATTAGAGTTGAATTCTTAGATAAGATAAACATGCAAGTTTAAATTATAAGAAAATGATTAGTTTTGAATAAAACTATCTTAATGATCTTAATAAAGTAGATTTGAAGATTATAAAAAGTTTCAAATAAAGTTTAAGACTTTTATAAGAATTTAAATAAAATACTTGCCAAAACAAGTATTAAGGAGAAAATTTGAATATGTTGCAAAATTAAGTGACTTAAGCATGGAAATGATGCTAATTTGCTCAAAACTTGAAGCCGTCATCTGATTTTGAGGAAGTCACTAATCAAAACTGGATGAGCACTCATATTTTGATATTAGTGATATTTTCACAATTAGAGAACATGTCAATTATTTAATATTGGTGAAGTCAGATAATATCTCTTTTATGGGACTCTACTAGAGTTGTAGCCAACAGCAAATCAAATATTTCCATGGCATATTGTATACGTCAGATCAGGATACATGTGATGATTAGGTGATTTTGAATTGAGTCTTGGCGTTATGGTGAGTCGGGCAAAAGGCTTCTCGCAATGAGTCTACTTAGCCAATTACTAAGGCGGTGTTCCGATTTCCTTGAGCTCATATTCCGTTAGCTTTGCCCGTGCCAAATTCAACAATACTATATTTGGTAGTCTTCCTTTGAAATCAGAACTTCCCCCTCTCGAGGTATGAATAGGGGTCTCAAGCTCTATAATAATTAAGAGTACCAAATGCATATAGTGAAAGAACATATGATGAGTATTTTCGTTGTTTTTGGGTAGAGAGAAACACTAGAATTTCCAATGAGTATTTTGCTTAAAGAAAACAAAAGTAGAAAGCACGGCATTTTTAAATTAATCTCTTGCAGCAAGTTGGATAAATTTGTTCGGCTGCAAGTAACTGAGGAAAACGGTGGTGGGTGGGGTCCCCTGTTTCACGATAGGATGTATTTAGATAGCTGATCTATATCGGAGCAGCATGCTCTTTATTTCTCTTGTTTTCTTGGAAACAGACAAAACTTCAATTCACAAACAAAATACAAACATTATTAAAGTTTCAAAGGTTTTTTTTTTTTTTTTGAACATGAGGTCCCATATAATGTATATATATATATATATATATATATATATATATATATAAGAAAGGAGTGCAAAGATCTCCAACTGAGGTCCGCATCCGTCGGGGCATCAAGCCAGTAGTATCACCAAAAATATATGTTCATTGGCAAGATCAGGTGGAAGCCACCAAAAAACCGCTACCAGAAAAATGAAACAACAGCTCTTGTCGAAAAATCAATACCTCATATTTTGTAGGAGCCACCACATTATCCCAAGCAAGAGTGAGGAGTTTTTTGACGTTTGAACCGTAATATAGAAATCTTGCATTTGTTAACAATTTTAATTATTGCCAAAGGAATGTGAAGAGCACCAAACCAATGTAACAAAAGCGACCACAAAAAATTTTAAGAGTTGAAGTCTTCCAGCAAATTCAAGCTCTAATTTTATCAACAAGTGGGTAGCATTGAGCAGCATTAGTTTTTTGAGGCTGAACCAGAAGTCCAAGATATTTCATGAGGAACCCTTCCCATTTAAGTGCATTATCCGAGCAAGATCTATAGCATTAATTGTCGAATACAAAAAGTAAGTACTCTCATTATATGATAAACCAGAAGCATTAAGAAAATCCTCCAACAACAATGAAACCCTTTGATATTAGTAGTGGAGGCTTCTTCAAAGAAGAGCATATCATTTGCGAAGAGAAGATGTGAACACTTGAAAGAGCCCTGAGTGTAAGGAATAATATGATTAGTATCACATGCATTATTAAGAATTTCAGAAAGTGCATTCATCGCCACAATTAAAAATAGGGAGGACAGTGAACATCCTTTCCTTAGTCTAGAGGAAGATGGAAAGAACACTTGAATAGAGCCATTAATATTAATGGAGAAGAACACATTTTCAATACAAATCCGAATCCACGATATCATACTAGGAAGGAAATTATGCACCATCAAATAATTCATAATGAAATTGCTAGAAATACTGAAAAATATTTTCCTTAGGTTAATTTATGCACAAAAGTTTCTTATCACAGTAATTAAAAGTTATGAGCAGTTCATTGGCCATAATAACATGATAAGACAAATTCCTTCCTATAATAAAGGTAACTTGTGCTTTGTTAATCAGAATAGGAAATTGACTAAAGAATCTCCCTATAATAATTTCTTAGATTGTCTTATAAATTGTGTTATATAAAGTGATAGGTCTAAAGTTTTCAATAACATTTCCATTTCTACTATTTGGAATAAATGTGATCAAATAGTGATTGAGCCATCTTGGCATTTAAGCATTCCTAAGGAATTGAAGAATTCTATCACAGGTGGTATTGATAACTCTCAATTTTCTTAAGAAATGAGAGTTGAAGCCATCTAGGCCCGAGGAAGTGTCATCCTATATCGAGAAAAGAGCATTTTAAATAAAAGAACTTTGGATACTTGCACATGTCAGAATGAGAGGTGGAATCAATCAACGCAAATATAGGAAATGTATGATTATCATGACCATAATGCTTATTCATCAGATTGAAAAAGAATCATTTGATAGAGGAGAATAGAGAAGATCTAGGACTACGAATACAGTTTCTGTTTCTCCTAATTGCCATATGAGAATATAAGAACCTTATATTATTCTCCCCCAAAGTTAGCCAATGTGTCTTAGAGTGCTGCTTATCCTATGAAATCTCCCTAGCAATGGCAGTAGTTAGATCAACATTTGTAGTGCATAGTTGTTGAACATAAATATTATTAGAAGGATCTTTGTCCAAGGAAGAAAGAACTATAGATTTAGTGATTTGAAGACTCTCCACCTCATTAAATTTTGCATTTTTCCAACCAACATTAAGCACTTTGAGAAGTTTCGTAGTTTGAGAAAGTTTCCTTTTTAAAGTGAAAAGTGGATCCCCACAAAAATTCGTCCACATTCCATCCATCAATGTAGAGAACCCCTCCATGTTGATCCATAAATTCTTAAAACAAAACTTTGAAGACTTCTTACAAACATTATTCATATAATTAAATAGAGGAGTGTGATTCGAAGTGGAGGAGGAAATAATTTTGCAATTCGAGTTGGGGAAAATAGTTACCCATGCAGCGTTGTAGAGAGCACTATCCAGTTTAGCTTTAACAGGGGCTTCAATTCTGCAATTATTCAATGTAAAATTCGAGCCAATAATATGTAAATTAATAAGATTCGTAACAATGAGCAGATGATTAAGTGTTGCCATCTTTTGGGGAGGGCTTGGGAGGCCTCCCCATTTTTCTTTAGCATAACCACATACAATTAAAATATCGCATAGGGATCCAAAGAAGAATCCTTTCACTCTCTAAGTTGGAAGCATATATGAAAGAAACTTATCCAAATAAAGTAGCACTAACTAGTTTTCCAAAGATACATTGAAAGGTAATGGAACAAGGAATAAAATCCACCTTATATTTATTCCATTTAACCCAAATTCTCCCAAATTCAGAAGTATGGAAATTGTGAAAATCCTTTTCCGAATAGAGTACATTACTTATTACAGCCAAAAAATACTAACTTATGGATTCATTGCCGACTGATACCACAAACTTGTAGTATTCATTGCGGACTAATGCCACAATATATTATATTTGTTGTCGACAGATACAACCAATTTATAAGACCCGATGACAACTTATAATCACGGTCATACAAAATAATTTGAGTGTTCTGCAAACAATATTCATAAGTAAATAAACAGTCTCATTTTAAACACAATAGTTAATTGCATGTGATTTAAGTGAGAAATTGCATTCTAACCACATTTATTACATGTGCAATTGACTCAAGCTACTACCAATAGATCAACACAATATGTAAGAATCCCAATCAATATAATCCCAACACATCAACTATTATTCAATTCATTAATGCCAACATTGCAATAAAATCGTATCCTTGGGTACACATGAGGATAGCTTGCGCGTTCAGGTAGACAAACCATGCACCCAGACACATTGTTTATTCTGCGGTGGGTTTAGACTAACACAAAATTAATCAAATTTGAAAATAATATTATGGGCCTATATGGGTATATACGCGCCCAAACACATTTTTAGTTTCCAAAATATGATTGTTACCTTATTTTAAACATGAATCTTTGAACTATAAATAAGGACCCTAGGACATACCCCCAAAACAACATAAGCTCTATAATTTTCTTAAATTCATCTAGATTTATTTAAAAATATTCAAAAATAAATGATCCTCTTAATCAAAGTTTTCTCTGTTCAAAAGCTTAAAGATTTAGAAGATATCTAGGGTTACTTCTCAAAAAAGTTTTAAAAGTTTGTATTTTTATTTTTGTACTTTGCTTTTATATCTTACCCAACTCTAGCTTGGTTGTGCTAAAGATAGTTTTATAGGTATACTGCTTGACAAAAAAATTGGGATATAGGGTGTGGAGACCCGATGCTGGATTAGCAGGAGCTAAATCAATATCAGGAGTTATATCTTTGCCACACATTATATTGATATTTTAATGAAACAACATATAATCACATAACATGATTCATTTATGGAATTAAAAGTACATCAAAAATAACATCTTAATCAAAAGAACTTAAGTGTTACAAACTTAAAATAAATAAGAGAAAAAACATGAAAATAACTTGTAGTAGCAACATTCCTTGGCTTTACAGCCTTTATTCCAGGGTTCCAACAAGCTCATGATTAGGGCATGTTTCAAAAGTGCGAGCTTTTAAAAACCAGTTAGCCATGCGACTAAGCACCATATATTATCAAAACTTACATTTGTTTATTAAGCGAGAGAAAAAATACTTTTGACAAGAAAATAAAGAACAATACAATTTGTTATAAAACAAATTAAGCTACAATAAAACTTAAGCATAAGATAATTGATGTTACAAAACTAAATATAGAAATTTCATGTTTGATACAGGCACAAACATATGATTTTGTTAGGCAAATACAAAATCAAATAAATGAGGGTTCATATTTGGTGTTTTATAATTTCATATTCCCTCTTTACAAGCCCCATTAAAGACTTGTCAGTATAGGCTCTTCATACCTCCCGATGTTGGATAGCCCCCCCCCCCGTCTTAGAAATTATCTAATCATACTAAAAATAAAGATCAATAGAGAACATGAGCTACTTAGTTATCTAAACTTTTTCAAATATCAATTTATGTAACATTAAAACATTTTTCTTAAAATTGTGCGCATCGAAGTGTAAAAGCATGAAAAAACAAGAGTAAAGGAAGACATTGATGAGCCCCATATATATAGTTATTTTCTTAATTAGAATATATTCTTAGTAAGTTTAGTTATTATTTTAGTGTGTTTATGTGTTATTTCAACTCAAAAATGATCAAACCATGAAAATTGTATATTTATGAAGAAGGGAATCACGACGCACTGCAGCGCTAGACAAAACACAAGAGACTTGCCATGGCACGATGCAACGCCAAAGTCAGCAAGAAAATCACCATGGCATGCCGCAACGCAAATTCAAGAGATGAAGATGGACCTCATGGCGCGCTATCATGCTAAACACTGAAACTATGATGTCATAACGCGCTACAGTGACAAAATAATCGCAAACATCATGCTACAACGCACCGTGGTGTAAGAACAAGAATTATGGATAAAAAAGGTGAAGCTCTACAACGCGTCGAAGTGAAAAATCGCAAGTCCAACTCTCAAGTGCGTTGCAACACTAGACATAATTCCCAAAAGATGCAGGCACAGAAACCAGATTGAGACCATGGTGCGAAAGAGCGTCATGGCGCCGACCGACGAATCTGACCATACAATATGAGTAGTTGGGAATTCAAGGGTCAAAATTAATTAATTCATCCAGTTCCCAACACCAAAATAACAAAAAGCAATTACTCTTCAAATTTCAAGAGAGAATAATGAAATATTCTAAGCATTTGCACTTAATGAATTCAACTTTTAAGAATTAATTCAAGAAGAAATAAAACAAAAATTGGAGAGAATAACTAGAAGGAGAATTAAGAATTATTTAAGGAAAAAGAAAAGAAGTAAAAATGGTTCTTTAATCATTTCTTGAATTCAACCTTAGGGAAGGAACTTAATACCATCAAAGGAAGCTTCTAAGGTAGAAGGCTACAGTGAAAGCAAGAAGAAATACAGAAATACAACGCCAAGGAGAAGGAACAAGGCATTGAGAAAGGAGAATACAAAGAGAGCCCCGAAAGCAGTTCCAGTGTATCTCCTTTCTAACTCTGCTATTGTCTTTCTTATGACCTGTAGAATAAAATGTATACATTTACAAATTCTTGTATTATTCTTGTCGTATTCATTATAATGGCAACCTAAACCCCCCTTTGGGGAGGGTTTGGCAAAAAAATATGTGATGTGTATTAGATCTTGTGCGAGTATGAGAATTCAATCTTAAATGAAATATCATGATTTTGAGCTAAAGTTTATCTTTCACCTTTAATGGAATGAATAAATGTTAATGATTGAAAGTATATTATGAATGTTACTAAATTGCATTTTATGAAAACCTTTTTGTGATTGATGATAGTCTTTGATTTATAGCCTGTGCACTAAGAGCATCTACGTCGTAAACAATGTGACATAAGTTTGTTGAGCATGATTGCTTGTGCATAAAATTTGAATCATAGACTTGATCATCTGAGCTAATAAGAATGATTTAAGTAAATCTCTAAACACCATAACTCAATCCATAACACATAGAGATGGCATGTAAGATAGTGTATGAAGTGACATATCACGTAGTCCATTGCTTATCTCTATGTTAAGATATGGATTCGATGCATGTGATGCTGAGACCCATCTATAGAGCTCCACTTTTCACTCATGATTTTAGCGAGATAATAGAGCGTGATAAGTCATGAGTGATGTGACATAAGCTAACAGAGTTTCGAAGCTCATTATCTTAGCTAAATCAAGAGTAAAACCATGCGAGCCATAGATGAAATCAAGATTTTGTGATCATAAACTAAAATATGAATTTTGTCGCTTATACGTAAGGATAACTTTTACTTATAAAAAGATCACAAGGATGTATGATGTAGGATGGGGGTGATAGCATGCAACATAATCAAATCCACCAATTAATAAGCAAAATTAACCTTGCATATTTAAGTTATTAGTAGACATGCGAGTCGCTTGTTGAGAATAAAGAGAAGTGTTGTAAGCGTTTACAAGTAATGAGAGCTAGGATTAAACAAGAACACTTGTAAGGTTGGAGGAAAGAAAATAAAAATAAATGGAGGGCCCGATGCTACAGCGTCAAGAATTATTGTTAATTTAGTGCTAAATGTAATGTTTTCTTTAGGATTAGCATGCTTTGATATGTGTTTCTGCAACATTTTCAGCACAAAAGAGCTGAATTAAGGGCCAATGAAGAAAGTTGGAACCTATGACAAGAGAGGTGCTATGACATGCCACAACTCCTCCCAGCGCACCGTGGTGGACCATACCCGAGAAGGATGATCTACAGCACACCACAATGCCCTCCAAACAGAAGGTTCAGCGCTACCGTGCATCGCAACGCTCAAACAACATAAAGCTTAACGCTGCAGCGCACCGCGACAGACCCAAACAGAGAGAATGGTGCTACAGTACACTGCAGCGTGCCTAAAATACTTATTCAAACAGAGAGCACTAGTGCAATAGCGCGCCATAATGCATTTTGGCACTCCAGAGCACCGCAGCGCATTCTGGAGCTATAGTGCGCATGATGCATATTAAAAAGAGAGTTCGGTGCCGTAGCATGCTGCAACATTCATTAAATAGTAAGCGATGCTACAGTCCTCCGCAATGCAATCTAGATAGAAACACAAGCGCTACAGTGGCCATAGCGCACGACCAACAGAGGGCTCGACGCTACAGCGCACCATAACGCCCACTTAAAATTTGGAATCATTTTTGCCTTTTTAAATCTGCATTGAAAAGGCACATGTATTTAATCTTTTCCAATTCCCCACAACAGAATTTGAATACTCACAGTTAAGGCTCCTCATTACCTATGGAATAAAGGAATAAACATTTAAGGAAAATTCAACTTTCAAAATGGAGACTTAATTGCTGGATCATTGTTGGAAAAGCTGGGGGGAGAGGTTATAAAAAGGAGATTTCAAAATAGAGGTGGGTTCCAATTTTCCAATCTAAAGCTCTTGGATATAGATGCTGCTGTAAGAACAAATAAGAGAGAGACCCTCTGCCAAAGAAAGGTAGGCTGCAGCCATAGGAAGAAGGAGAAGCACAGTGAGTGAGGAACAAGAAAGGATCCACTGAAGAAAGATTCAGATGAATGCGATAGTTGTTCCCTGAGTATTGTATCATTTCTTAACTCATTTCATTTCTTGTAAAAGCCATACATAGGCTTGTTCTCTCTTGTTGACTCCTTTGTACTTTTGATTTAATAGCAGCCTAAACCCTCCTTGGGGAAGGTTGGGCATATGTATGTAAGGATTTAAGAATGTAATATTTATACTCTTCAATATCAATGAATATCATTTAGTCATTTTTCTCTTGATTGAATGTTTGTGAATAAATGGATTGGAAAAGCTTGTCTTGAAATATAGAGGAAGGTTTATCAATTCGACATCGCTTGCTCCCTATCCCTATTCATGTGAAGCTTTTTCTTTCACAAGTGATTGGCTCCGGGTGGCCTCCCCCGTGAAGCTGCCCTATTTAAGCAAATAATATTTTAACTGTAAGAAAACCAAAAATCTCTTAAATCACTTAAAACTAAGGCTGTGCATGTCGAGCGTTGATGACGAGAATGTCTGTGACAACATTCACTGTGCAAAAATGGTGAGTGCACAACCTTAGATCTAAGTTGATCGATAGATCCATGGTATACTAATAATCTCTGAGCTCCACTGGTCACAATTATCTTATGTGAGGAACTTGTACATGACAGCCTAGAGCTATGTGACAAGCTGTGTGAGCATCATATTCCAAAACCTTGGTCAAGCTAAGAAGTTGATGCGTGTGAGTTGAGAGCCACTAGCTAAGCTCCATAGCTCATTCGAAGTTTATGTGAGGATTTAGATGCATTGAGTGCTATGGGTGATGTGACATAAATCCTTCTAGCTTAATAAATTATCTCCTTAGCCAAACTTAAATTGATGCGTGTGAGCCATTAGTGAAATCAAGTTCATGTGATGCACAACTAAAATTATATATTTCATAGCTTATATGTAAGCATTGAACTTAATCAATATTGATCACATGAGGGTCTACGTGCTGAGATTGAACCTTCTTAAGTTCATCTCTGAGCACTAGGCGAGACTTAGCATATTTAGGGGACTCCTTTGAGAAGACTATATTTCTTAAATTTTAATTAAATAATCCAATTTGTTTGACACTAAATTGAGAAAGTAGAGTACTTACATGAACCCTTATTGAATTATAAGCTAAAACCCAACGCTCCCTATTTTCTCCAAAAGTAGTTTCAAATTCAAGAAACTATGACTTATTAAATCAGGACCAAAAATTATCAACCAATTGAGCACTTAAACATTATTTAAATTAAGCAAACTCTAGTAACAAAAATAAAATTGTTCATAGAGGACGATAAGTCTCAGGATCCCATAATCCCTTGTTACTTCAGACTACGTACACTTGCGTGTAAGCACAGATATGGCGGCCTGCCCCACCGTGGTTCTATTAACTCTTAATTTAACATGATTACGATGGAGGGGTCACCTAAATGACAAGATATCTACTTATAATTAGATTAGGTACATATCATAATCCATCATATCTAAAGACTTTGCCATTTTCAAGTATAATTCACTAAATGATAAGTACTAGAAGGCAGAGTGCAGAAGCAAAAATAATAAATATCCATTCATTATAATATAAGGATATAAACATCCAACTCAGATTAAGTAAAGTAGCAAAATGAATAAAGTTAACCCTGTGTTATTACAACACATTAAAGGATAAAAGCTGAAATGAAATAAAGTAAACACTCATCTTCACAACAAGAGAAGTAATGAACTAAAGATCTAAGATTCTTCAACAACTTGATTTTCCTTCTGAACTTGGTCTTCAGAAGGCTCCACAACCTCAAAAAACTCAGAGTCTACCATTGTTAGCTTCACAATGATAGGGCCCCAATCAATAAAAGAAAATTTTAATTAGACAAAATGTCTAAGTACATTTTAGGCTGCAAATTTTATTATATTAATTTAGATATCACCATACACTTTAAAATTAAAAACAAGCAGTAAAGGAGCAGAATGCATATAAAAGAGAAAGATAGTTATAAATAATAAGTCTATAATTTAACAAAATAGGAAGTAAGCACATACCTCCAAGTATAGCTGCAATAATATTAGTTATATAATAAAAACTAAATACTAATATAACTGAAAAGAAAACTGCCTACACATGCATATGATCAATACAAGTATATGCTAATTAATATAAAGTGAAATGAACATAGGAAACATTAAAATAATTGAAAAGCAAGACTAACATACTATAAAGATATAAGTAACAAACAAGACTAGTAACCTATATATAAATAAATCTAATAATGCAGTAAAATAGTAAATAAGAAAATGCTAAAAGTATAGTAAAGTAAATTGAAATAGAAAGTATAAGCTAAAACACTACACTGGCCAAACTTGCCATCTAAAAAGAAAATATAAGAATTCACTTTCTGCCATATCAGAACCGGGCCAACAGCCACACAATAAGTATAAAATGAGATAAGTGGAACCGAGAGGTAGAAACATTGAGTAGAAGTGCACTTAAAACTAGTACTACAATATCGGAACTGGGCCTACAGCCACACAAGAAGTATAAGATGAGATAAGTGGAACTGAGAGGTAGACTAATTAGATCACACTCTACTTAACTGAAAACACCAATAAAATACAAATGTTGTTTATGCAAATTCAATGATGACATGAGATTCTTATCAAATATCCTATGTCCAATATATATGAACAAGGTATAAGGCTCAAAATAAGGTAAGCAAAGCATTAATTTTCAAAATGAGCAAGAGACTCTACTAGGACACATGTGATATCCATTGCTGTCTAATTTATTCATTCTATCTACTCTAAGTTACACAAGTTCAAGATCTCAAATTCCTACTATCGAGTGTAACTCAGATTCACAACCTTATAAGTTAAAAATAAATAGGACTAGCTATGTCCTAATTATAAATAAATTAATGTTGATTACAAGTCTAAATAAATCAATCGACCTAGTTTGTTTGTTTAAGCAACCCAAACCATCTTGATTAGCCAAATCAAGATGAAAGGATTAAGAATTAAACTCCAAATATTGGGGCTTAATTACTTAATCCAAAAGTGATCCTAAAGAACTAGGTTTTACCACCCAACCTCACAGATTAAGATTTAAAACAAATCTTACTAAGTAAAGTCATACTTAATATGATAGATTTCTATTCTTAAATCTAAAGTTAAGAGATCAAATAATCATTAATTAACTAAGAAAATCTATAAACTATAAAAATCAAGGCTTCACATATTGAGTAACCCATTTTACTCAATAAATAAACTCTAACTTAAGAGCTAATCCTAATTCCTAAGGAAATAAGCTCTTAAATACTAAGATGAGCTCTCAGACATATAACCTAACTAATGTTATTAGAAGATTGAGGAAGGAAATAGGGAGGTTCAAAGAAGAGGTATGTTGTGAGATTATCTCACATCATACACCCTAGCAATTTAACTTAGAATTTCTTTATGATAAAAATTAGGGTTTTGATTTAAAACTTAATTAATGGCTTAAATTAATGAAATTTTACTCTAAATTATTTTATTTAATGATTTTAGCTATTAAAACATGAATCTAAAGTCTAAAGGTAATTAACCCTAAATTTGGGCAAAATGACCTATTTGCCCCACTTTAAAGGTCTAAAAAAAATCTACTTTTTAAATTAAGGCTCTAAATTAAAAATTTTCAATGGATAATGATTACTTACTATCTAATATGAAGTTAAACAGTAAGTACATTAATTTTGGATGATTATTAAGCCATATGAGATCAAATTAAGGACTGACTCATATGAGCAATTTGGTAATTTAACCAATTAAAATCTAAATTTTCTATTGGTTTATTATAGCTTGCTGTCTAAGATTTCCATAAAACTTAAAATTACTAAATTCTGATAAGTATTGGCTAAGTTATGGCCAATACAAGACTTAGGGCTAATTAAGGAAATTATGGTTTCCTAAAATGGGTAAAAAACCTAAATTTTCCAAATGAAGTTCAAATTCAGTAAACTCAGTAAACTCAGTGACTATAGCTTCTCTATAGTCCACTGATTACTTTAATTGGGAGTAGACCCAATTTAGACCTCATTTTGTTAAGTTATGGCTTAATTAGGGCTAAGATGATTAGTGAGTGATTAGTGAAATCAATCAAAGAATCACTAAACCAACTATACAATTAGGTTTTACTCTACTCTATGAGTAATTAGAAACTAAAATTACTCAATTTGGATCATTAATTATGCTAATATTCACTAATCAAGTTTTAAGCTAATTAGAGTTGATTAAGAGATCTAACCATTATATCTAAAATTATTTTGTAGTTTACCGTTAATTAGATCTTCCTGATCAAAATAGCATATTGGAAGACCTAATTTAAAGCTCGATTGACTAAGTTATGGTCAATTGAAGTTCTAGGGTTAATTAAGGTAATTAGGGTTAGGTCCTAAAAGTGATTAGGCAAATACTAATCCGAACAGAGAATTGAACACTACTAGGTTATTCTAGAGGTTCTACTAATCATTTTAAAATACATATTGCCTATGTTTGGACTAGTGGGTAAAATATTATGAGCCTTACAAGATTATGGTTTAGGTCAAAAAGTGATTAGCTAAATTATCACCTAAACAGAAATTCTAACACTATAGGAGTATTCCTGAGGCTTTGTCGATTACTTTGAGACCTATATTAGGTATGTTTGAGTGAGTGTGTGCAAAGATATAACTAATTAAAGTTTTTAGACATTTTAAGGCTCTAAATTAGAAATTTTCATTAGCTAATGATTACTTACTATCTAATATGAAGTTAGACAGTAAGTATATCAATTTTGGATGATTATTAAGCCATATGAGATCAAATAAATAAGTTTGACTCATAAGGGCAATTTGGTAATTTGACCTATTAAAATCTAATTTTTTTGTCAATTTATTATAGCTTGCTATCTAAGTTTTCCATAGAACCTAAAATCATTAAA
Source organism: Gastrodia elata (assembly GCA_016760335.1). Classification (NCBI taxonomy): domain Eukaryota; kingdom Viridiplantae; phylum Streptophyta; class Magnoliopsida; order Asparagales; family Orchidaceae; genus Gastrodia; species Gastrodia elata. Next base: position 42,970,369 of record CM028677.1, read on the forward strand.
TTCTGATAAGTATTGGTTAAGTTATAGCTAATATAAGACTTAGGGCTAATTAAAGAAATTAGGATTTCCTAAAATGGGTCAAAAACCTAACTTTTCCAAATTAAGTCCAAATTCATTGAATTTTGTGACTATAGCTTCCATATAGTCTACTAATTACTTTAATTAGGAGTAGACCTAATTTGGACCTCATTTAGTTAAGTTATGGCTTAGTTAAGGTTAAGGTGATTAGTCAGTGATTCATGAAATTAATTAAAGAATCACTAAACCAACAACATAATTAAGTTCTACTCTACTCTATGAGTAATTAGAAACTAAAATTACTCAATTTGGATCATTAAGTAAGCTAATATTCATTAATCAAGTTTTAAGGTGATTAGGGTTGATTAAGAGATTTAACCATTGGATCTAAAATTATTTTATAGTTTACTATTAATTAGGTCTTCATGATCAAAATGGTATATTATAAGACCCAATTTGGAGCTCAATTGACCAAGTTATGATCAATTGAAGTTTTAGGATTAATTAGGGTAATTAGGGTTATGTCTTAAAAGTAATTAGGCAAATACTAATCCAAACAGAGAATTGAATAATACTAGGTTATTTTAGAGGTTCTACTAATCATTTTAAGACCCATATTGCCTATATTTGGACTAGTGGGTAAGAAGTTATGAGCCTTACAAGATTAGGGTTTGGGTTAAAAAGTGATTAGCCAAATTATCACCTAAATAGAAATTCTAACACTATAGGAGTATTCTTGAGGCTTTGCCGATTACTTTGAGACCCATATTGGGTATGTTTGAGTGAATGTGTGCAAGGATATGACTAATTGAAGTTTTTGGACATTTTAAGGCTCTAAATTAGAAATTTTTAGTGGCTAATGATTACTTACTATCTAATATGAAGTTAGACTGTAAGTATATTAATTTTGGATGATTATTAAGCCATATGAGATCAAATTAAGAAAATTTACATATAGGGGCAATTTGGTAATTTGACCTATTAAATTCTAAATTTTCTATTACTTTATTATAGCTTGCTGTCTAAGGTTTCTATAGAACCTAAAATCACTAAATTCTGATAAGTATTGGCTAAGTTATAGCTAATACAAGAATTAGGGCTAATTATGGAAATAGGGTTTCCTAAAATAGGTCAAAAACTTAACTTTTCCAAACTAAATCCAAATTCAGTGAACTGAATGACTATAGCTTCCCTTTAGTCCACTGATTACTTTAATTGGGAGTAGACCCAATTTGGACCTCATTTGGTTAAGTTATGACTTAATTAAGGTTTAGGTGATTAGTGAGTGATTAGTGAAATTAATCAAAGAATCACTAAACCAACCAAACAATTAGGTTCTACTCTACTCTATGAGTAATCAAAAACTGAAATTACTCAATTTTGATGATTAATTATGCTAATATTCACTAATCAAGTTTTAAGATAATTAGGGTTGATTAATAGATCTAACCATTGGATCTAAAATATTTTGGTAGTTTACTGTTAATTAGATCTTCATAATAAAAATGGTATATTGGAAGACCTAATTGGGAACCCAATTGACCAAGTTATGGTTAATTGAAGTTCTATGATCAATTAAGGTTAGGTCCTAAAAGTGATTAGGCAAATACTAATCCAAACAGATAATTGAACACTACTATGTTATTCTAGATGTTCTACTAATCACATTAAGACCCATATTGCCTATATTTAGACTGGTGGGTAAGAAGTTATGAGCCTTCCAAGATTATGGTTTGGGTCAAAAGTGAATAGCCAAATTATCACCTAAACAGAAAATTTAACACTATAAGAATATTCCTGAGGCTTTGTCGATTACTTGAGACCCATATTGGGTATGTTTAAGTGAGTGTGTGCAAAGATGTGACTAATTGAAGTTTTGAGACATTTAGGGTTAATTTAGGGATCCTATATGTCACTATGTTAAATATTGATCTTATTGAAAATTGGACAGCACCTATGTGTTCTCCTAATTTTTCTGATTCCAATTATATATAATTTTGCTATAATTAGATTTATATTTTGCAAGATATAAATACATAAAGTTTGGAGATTAATATAATTAGTTTCATATATAGATATTACTATTATTATTTAATTATTAAATATATTTCTATTTTAATATTTATAACTCTAATTATCTTCTACATGTATAGTGGGCACCACGGGTACGGCACTAAAGCACGCAGATTACGGGCCTAAATGATCTGCGAATCTGTGGCACACGTGGCAGGATGCCACTGGCCGAGAAACCCTAAGCGGGACCCACAGCCGCTGCCAGTGGGAACAACAGCGGGCCCGCAGCGCAGTATCGACGCAGGGCATGGGCCCTATGCGCCACGCGGTGCCCCACGATTTGCAGAGGAAAAGAGGGCGGGGCCCGCCACTAAAGCACACAGATTACGGGCCTAAATGAGCCTAACCCGGCCCGATACGAGCCCGAGCTAATCTCGGCGAGACAGGACACCCACGACTAAATCCGCCAAAATGAAGGCCAATCCGGCGGCCACAGAGGCTGGCCCACATACCGATCGAAAGGTTTCTGAGAGACCTTTTGATTGACACCTAAAACACCACCAGAGGAGTTGTATAGCACTGGTTAGGTCGAACCCTAATAGCTCCTATCAGGATGAGACAGCGTAACTAAAAGGACTGTATCTAGATCGACAAATTTGCTTGATCGAGCCGTTGTTTCGTTGATCAGATGCCATAATATTACAATCTATGCATTGAAATAAGCTTATGAACTAGTTTTAAAATAAATGAATAAGAGATGGAAGGATGGAGGAGTACCTATAATCAACGGTGTAGAACGAAGCAGATCAAAGGAGTCCTTCAAACACAAAATCTTGCGAAAAATCTTTCAAGTGGAAGGTGAACTAAGGATTTAATCACCCTCAATCATCCCCCAACAGTGGTTCGAGCGACCACTTGGCGAGCAAAGTTGTTGCGGACGACTCACGGTGTGAAGATGGGACACGTGTAGGGCTTAATCCTCACACGAAGGGGACGACTTTTCGACCGTTCGATCTTTCGATCAAACGGATCAGATGATCCATTAAGATTAACGACAGATGCAAATTTAGGAAATGGCGTTAGTTGTATTCCTGACGGCAGTCGTTAAGTCCGATTTAAATAATATTATTATTTTATTAAATTAAATTTATTTTATTAATGAAATTTGGAAAATAAATGGTACTTAGAAAAATTTAGATAAATCACCCTTAGCTAATTGAGAGGTGCTGAATGCAACGGCCCGATCAGATTCTTATTTCGACGAGTATTTAATTATTTGATTTTCTGGGGTATTTAAATAATATTAAAATATTTATCGAAAATCCAACGACTTCCAAATACATCCAAAACATCACCCCTAGCTAATTTGGGGGTGAAGAGCGCAATGGCGAAGTTGGATTTTCGATTTGAGGTCAAATTAAACAAGTCAATTTCTAGGGTTCCTGAAATTCTCAAAATTAGGATTTGATCTATTTGATTCCTGATTTAGACTAGGTATTGTAGGTGAGCTTCCAATGACTTAATTAATGTTCTAGAACCATAACTAAGACTTGGATTAGTCATAAATAACCTAAGTAACAACTTGGGTTGTTATAGCAAACGTGTAATTTCTGTCCGTCATGGTCTCCCAAAGCAATTCTGGGCTGAGACCATTAATAAGGCGATGTATTTGATTAATTGGTGACCTTCTGTATCCCTAAATGAAGGGATTCACGAGGAGGCTTGGAGTAAAAAGGAGGTGAAACTGAACCACCTTAAGGTATGTGATTGTTCATTTTATGTGCATATTGATACATGATATATGAGTAATATTGATGTAAAGGCAATTAAGTGCATATTTAATATATGGTGAGGGTGAGTTCAATTACAAATTATGGGATAATTAGAACCAGAAAGTTATCAGAAGCAGGAATGTTATTTTTAATGAAAGTGAGATATACAAGGATTGTATTAGAGTTGTGATTGATTCCAATATTGCTTCAGATGGTGAGCCCTAACACATAAAAGTTGATGATAGCATTTAGTAAGATGTGCATGTGCAGGAAGACTCATGAGGGTGTTGAAGTCGAACCACAAACACCCATGTTGTGGAGATCCACAAAAGTCATGAGACCACCACAGAGGTACTCTCCTTTTTTATTTTATCTATTGTTAATAGATGTTGGTAAGCCAGATATCTTTGAAGAGGCACTTTAGGTGGATGATTCAATCAACTGGGAGGCTACCATAATAATAACATGACATCACTCATGTCAAATGGGACATGAGAGTTGGCAGCTCTACCAGCTAGAAAAAAAGCTCTTCAAAATAAGTGCTTATTAAATGAAGAAAGAACTAGATAGGAGCAAACCATCAAGGTTGTGCTGAACATTATTGAAGTTAAAGATTTTCATATGAAGCAAATGGATGTTAAAATTGCATTTCTTCACGGAGAGCTGGAGGAATAGTTATACATGCAACAATCAGAAGGGTACAAGGCTTAATAGAAAGAAAAGTTGATATAATGTGCAAGCTCAAGAAGAACCTCTACAGCTTGAAATAAGTACCTAGGTAATGGTATAGAAGATTTGACATGGTATAAGAGATGCTAGGTGAATCACTATTGTTATATAAAATACTGTACATCCTCCTATATAATTCTATTAATGAATATGGATGATATGTTGATCATAGGATCAAACATGGAGGAGATAAAGATGATGAAAGAGAAGATGTCAATGGAGTTTGACATGAAAGACATGGGGTTGGCCAAGCAAATTCTTGAGACAAGAATCAATAGGGAGAGAAATGCAATATTTTTGAAGTTGTCTAAGAAGGACTATATCAAAAATGTGCTGAAAATATTCAAAATGAGAGAAGCAAAGTTAGTGGGTACTCCCTCAGTAATTCACATCAGTTTATCAAAGGATCAAATGCCAAAGTCTGAAGAGGAGAAGTGTGGCTCCCCATCACTTAATCCACAAGAATTAAGTTAAGGGATGGCGTGTCACTCTAGCTAACCCTTCACTTATAATTGGATTATGATGAAATCCACAATCCACCTAATAAGGGAAGGAGTAAGCATAGAATCAAACATTCAGTCACTATCTAAGTAAACATGCAGAGTGCGGAAGCAACTTTCAATATACATAATATCCAAGCATCACAACATGAGTATAAGGAAATGTATTTCAGAACATAAGTATAAAATCTAGATACACATTCATCAGTACCTGTATTATTACATCATTTAAAAGTTTAAATAAAAGAAAGTAAAGACACTCATCCTCACTTAGAATAAAAGGCTAAACAGCGGCTTCTTCCACGGGCTCCACCTCTAGGTATGGCTCCACTCATAACTCCTGCTCATCTAACTGAAGAGGTTCTATCATTGTCGGTTTCACAATGTAGGGCCCTAGCAAAAAAAAAAGAAAAATCTAGTTAGACAATTGTCCAAGTATATTTTAAGCTGATAAGTTTTTATACGTGTTAAGTAATATCACCATTCTATAACATCTAGGCAACATATGTATAAAGGAGCAGCAAGCAATACAAGAGAAAAGGAAAAGCTATAAATCATCATTTATAACTTAAGTAAAAGAAGAGGCTAAGACATGCCTCATATGCGAGCTAAACAAGATAAGGCATATAAATATACATAATCAAATAAGTGCAGTGAGAAAAATGCTACATCCTAAACATGCTGGTGATCAAAAGAAACATGCCAGTTAAAATAAAACAACTCAGCAGTTGTACATATAAATAGCAGCAAGATTCTAACATCCTAAATATATATAAAAGCAGTATAAAGAAATAGCTGACTGAATAAGAATACTGAAAGGCGACCAAACATCAACTACATATAAACATACATGTACAATCTGCCATACAGAACAAAGCTAATCTATCCCACCAGAAAAGGTTGAAGGATCTTAGCACCAGTATGACTGAGGCACCAATAGTATAATCGAAGGATCCTAGCACCAGTACGGCTAGGGCACCAACGGTGTACCCCTAGTGTCAATAAGGAGACTAGGCAAACAACACACAATAAAACAGAGGCCTTCCCCTAGTGTCAACAAGGAGACTAGGCAATCAGAAGGCAATACTGAGAGGCAGCTCAAACACATCCAATTATTATCTTCTTGTTAATCACTTTAATATTTTTATAAGGAATTTAAGGAGTCTCCATATTTTTCTAACATTTTATTCATGCATCAAAAATCTTATGTGATATGCTCAAGAAAAAATGGCACAAAATTACAATGAATGCGTAGGACAAAATATCAAATGGAAGCAAGGGACTCTACTAAATATGGTGATATCATTTATTTTCTACTTAACCATTCTAACTATTCCAAGTTACACAAGTTCAGGATCACCATTTTCCTACTATCGAGTGTAATTTAGAAATTCGTCCTTATAAGTTAAAAGGATTAGAACTGATCAGATTCTAATCTAGCTCAATCAGATAGATGACTACGAGTTAAATCAATAAATCATCCGTCCTAGTTTTGTGAATTTAGACGTTCTAACTAAGATCTGATCAAGATCTTCTAAACCTATAGATTATGGATTAAACACTATGAGATTTATATTTAATCACATAATCCAAAGAGGATAAGACCTAAGTTCTAGGTTCATTCTAATAGTGATCTACTAGTTAAGGCAATCATATTGAGTAATCAAGCTTAATAGGATGAATCTCCTATCTTAAATCTAAGATTTAAAAGATAAAATAATCAGAATGGGTTGTAAAATAAGAGAAAAGTTTAGAAACTAATAAAAACCAAGGTTTCACCCATTAAGTAACCTAATTTACCCAATGAATGAATTATAACCTAAGATCTAGTCCTAATCTCAGGAAGGGTCCTTAAGGTGTATTGTTTAAGACTTAGAAGGATCTTGGAATCTAATCTAAAGGTTGATTTCACTCACTTAAATACCACTAAGATGATTATAATATTAGTTCCAGTGCTTTGGAATGTTAACTAAAAGTTAGGGGTACTTAATCCAATCTTAGGGCAAAATGACCATTTTGCCCCTAATTTAATGGTCAAAAAGTCAACTTTTGATTTAAGGGTCAAAATTGAATTATCTTAGTTTCAACTGATTTCTTACTGTCTAACTTGAAGATAGATAGTAAGTACGCCTAAATTGGACGAGAAATGGTCAAGTTTTGACCAAAATGGGGCCAGGGGTAATTTGGTCTTTTACCTAAATTTCTAGTGTTCAAATTCTATATATTATTTTATTTTATCAGTGACATTGAAATTTTAAACTAGTTAGCATCTTGAATTTTTAAATTTGGAGTTGATTTGACTAAGTTATGGTTGTTTGAAGTCTAGAGACATTTTAGTCATTTTTTACTAAGAATGCTATGGTTGACTTTTTGTCCTAATGTCTAAATGAGAAAACTAATACTACTACAGTGATGAGGCCGCTCTCCTGAGCATTTTAAGACCCATATTGACTATGTTCTGATAACTGGGTAAAAAGTTATGAGGTCCTAAAATATTACCTCATTATGCGTACCCGAAATCAATTTTTACAATATGTTTTTTGATTCCTTATATTTTTCTGAGTATTTTGAGACCTATATTGGCTATGTTTAGATCATCTTATAAATAATTATTAAACTTTTAAGATTTACTATTCAAAAATATAATTTATATTAATTTATTATTTATTTATTCAAATTAAATGATTTTACTATTTATTCCTTAAGTTCATATATATATAGTTTCTGAATTGATTAATCTTTAATTAATCTGTTAATTAATTAGACTTAATTATTAATTAACAATAATTAATCCCTTTATTAAATAATTAATTTATATTTATTATTATTTTACTGTTGAAAAGTCATTAGCACTAATTACTGTTTAATTAACCTTAATCACATATTAATATCTAATTAAGAATAATTAATTATAGTTTACTATTTAATAATAATTAATTATTCTAATTACTATTAAGGTTTAATTAATATTAAAATAATCTTAATTAATCTCTTAATTACTAATTACAATTAATCAATTATAAAATTACTGTTCCAAAGTCATTAATACTAATCCTAATTGAATTAACTACTAACTGCATTTAATTAATCACTAACAGTAATTAACTTAATTTAATTAACAGATAGTGGGCCCCACCAGACACGTGGCACTGCTAGAGGCTGCCACGTGGCACTGTGGGCCCCATGGGTAAGTTGAGTCGGCTCGGGTGACTGGGCTGTAGGCCCACCTGACACGTGGCACTGCCAGAGGCTGCCACGTGGCACTGTGGGCCCCACAGGGAGCCGAAACGCCGCGGGTGACCGGGCAGTGGGTCCCACTTGACACGTGGCGGGCCCAGAGGCTGCCACGTGGCACTGCAGGCCCCACGGGGGAGCCGAAGCGCCGCGCGGGCTTAGACCGTGGGCCCCATGTGACACATTGCGCGCCGTATGGCTGCCACGTGGCGCTGTGGGCCCCACGGCCGAAGCTGAAACGCCGTGGGGCTCGGGCTGTGTGCCCACGGGACACGTGGCGCGTCGGATGGCTGCCACGTGGCGCAGTGGGCCCCACGGCCGAAGCCGAAATGCCGTGGGCTCGGCTGGTGGGTCCCACTTGACACGTGCCAGGCCCTGAAGATGCCATGTGGCTCGGTGGCCCCACCTGGCTTATGCGGACCCGACCGCAGCCAGGTTGGGCTCGGGTCGACCCGGCTCTACCCGGACGTCACCCGCTTCGCGGGGCGTCCAGAGGGCACCGGGCTAGGGCATGGCATTTGCCGGCCTTCCTGGCGCCGAACCTCCTCGGCCCGCACAGCCGGCGATAGCCCTCGACGAGGCCTACACGTCGGTGGGCGGACCTTCGCCGGAGGTGGCCGGAGGCGGCGGCTAGAGGAAACCCTAGCTTTTAGGGTTCGGCGGACGTGAATGGGATTCGACCCGAGGCTTCAAGCCTCGGTCTAAGTCAACCGGACCTAATCGAGGTTGATCGGGTCCGGTTGATCGTCAATCTACACCTTAACGTACAATTCTAATGCATCGCGACGGTGAAAGGAGAACGGAAGAGGTGGGATCCGAGGGTACCTGGTTCGACGGTTGCGGAGTGTCGGGGGTCGGGTTCGAGTCGGGGATTGCTTCGGGCTCCTGTTTCGCTAACCCGGAGCCCATCGAGCCGCCGGGGCTTTATAGGGCGAGCCAGCGACCTCGCCGAGGCCGAGGGGGCTGGATTGGCCGCGGGAGGCGGTGGGGCGCCGGGTGTCACGCGGGACGGAGCCGTCGAGGATGACGGCTTCGTAGGCGTTGGATCTGTGTAGGATCCAACGGTCGCGATGGCGCCGTCTGGATAGACGGTGCCGTTAGCTACAGTTGACGGCGAGGTTAAATACTTAATGGCGCCGTTAAGTATTTAATTATATAATCTTTTTTTTTTTTTTTTTTAATTTGAACATGTTTTTCCTAGCTATTTGAGGGGTGAGGAACGCAATGGCGAGGTCGGATTTTTGATCCTACAAGTATTTTGATTCCTCAATTTCCGGGGTATTTTTATTATTAAAATATTCGTCGAAATTTTGACGACTTCCGATTAACACGAAAACTTCACCCCAAGCTAATTTGGGGTCAATGAATGCAATGGTGGTGTCTATTTTCCAATCCGAGGTCAATTTGGATAGGTTAAATTTTAGGGTTTTTGGATTTCATAAAAATCAGGATTCGATCCATTTGACTCCTGATTTGGACTAGGTCTAAGAGGTTGACTCCAATTGACCTAATTAGTACTTATGATTAGTCTTAAGACTCAGATTAGTCCTAATTAACTATGGTAATAACTTGGGTTGTTACAGACTCCCCCACTCAAGAACGATGTCGTCCTCGACATCACTGAAGTGGAAACTAAAGGCTGTACTAAGCGTGACTTGAATTGAAGTTAAAGGTTCAGAATGCTAAGAAATGGAATTACCTAAATTCTCAAAGAGTTTAGGATGCTTGAATCGCATATCAAATTCTTTTTCCCAGGTGGCCTCATTGCAAGAACGATTCTTCCACTGGACTTTGATCATGTCGATTGCACGACTCTTGAGCTGTTTGCGATCACGAGCTAGGATCCAAATTGGTTCCTCGGCATATGACAGATCGGGCTGGATCTGAACTTCTATGAGTTGCACGAGGTGAGACGGGTCCCGGAGACACTTCCTTAGGGATGACACGTGAAAGATGTTGTGCACTGTGGCGAAATTCATTGGCAATCCTAACTGGTAGGCAGCTGACCCAATCTTCTTCAGGATTTTGAATGGTCCAACATATCTTGGGCTGAGCTTACCGGCAATCCCGAAGCGATAGACACCTTTCATGGGACTGACTTTTAGGTATACAGAGTCTCCTTCCTGAAACTCCAAGGGCCGATGATGGAGGTCATGATATATTCTCTGCCTATCCTGGGCCGTCCTGATACGCTGCTGTATGAACTTTATCTTCTTGTTTGTCTCCTCTACTAGCTCGGAGCTGAATAATTGAACATCACCTGTCTCTGCCTAAGCCATTGGTGGAGAGTATTTCCTGCCATAAAGTGTTTCATACGGAGCCATCTTGATGCTAGCTTGGAAGATGTTATTGTATGCGAACTCCATTAAGGGAAGGTGATCTTCCTAGGATCCTGCAAAGTCCAGTATGCAGAGGTGGAGTATGTCCTCTAGTACCTGATTTACCCTCTCTATTTGACCATCCGTTTGAGGGTGGAAAGTCGTGCTCATGGCTAGCGTGGTGCCTAGGTCTTGATGAACGGCCTGCCAAAACTTTGATGTGAATCGGCTATCTCTGTCTGATACGATAGTTTTTGGGATGCCATAGAGCCGAACTGTTTCCTTGATGTAGATTTTAGCAAGCCTCTCGACTGAGTCAGTTTGTCGGATTGGGAGGAAGCGTGTAGACTTAGTCAACTGATCAACTATGACCCAAATAGTATCTGCCACAGATCTCACACAAGGCAGACCCATAACGAAGTCCATCGATATGTCTGACCATTTCCACTTTGGGATCTCCAGTGGATGTAGCAGACCGCCTGGCCTTTGGTATTCTGCCTTTACTAGGCAACACGCGTGGCACTTAGCCACAAAATCCGCTATGCTCCTCTTCATTCCTGGCCACTAGAACGATGATTTCAGATACTGATACATTTTTGTATTTCATGGGTGCACTTGATATCCCAAATTATGGCCTTCAACCAGTATTTCGCGTTGCATGGATTTAGGGATCCACAAGTGATCTCCTAGATAGATAGCTCCTTTCTGAAAGCAAAGATCAGTGCGGTGGCCACTCTCTATGGCCTGTTTGAAGCCCAAGAATTCCTTGTCTTTGGTTTGTGACACAGACACATCCCTGTGGAAGGTGGGTTCTACATTGATATTTGCCAGTGTTAAGCTGAGCCTGTCCTCACTAATAGGCTTGGTACCCATTTTGCGAAATTCTTTTATCAACGGGCCCTCTAATATGATGGCATTTAGGGAGGCTTGACGACTTAAAGCATCGGCCACAACGTTGGCTTTCTCGGGATGGTATTGAATATCCAAGTCATAATTGCTGATCAGCTCCAACCACCTTCTCTGTCTATAATTTAATTCACATTGGGTGAATATGTATTTCAAACTCTGGTGATCGGTAAAAATCGAGCATTGAACTCCGTAGAGGTAGTGTCGCCAGATATTTAGGGCAAACACCACTGCGGCTAGCTCAAAGTTGTGGACCGCATAATTCTTCTCGTGAACCTTTAGTTATCGCGAGGCGTAAGCGATGACCCTTCCTTCTTGCATTAGTACAGCCCCTAGGCCTATGCCCGAGGCATCCGTATATACTTGAAAGTTCGCTCCTTCTTTTGGAAGGACCAATACAGGGGCAGAGGTAAGTGCATCCTTAGGCGCTTGAAAGGCCTCTTCGCACGTGGGTTACCATTCAAATGGTACCGCTTTTTGAGTGAGCTTGGTGATAGGAGAGGCGATTTAGGAAAATCCCTTCACAAACTTCGTGTAATAGCCTGCCAGTCCCAGAACACTTCTGACCTCCGTTACTGTTTTAGGCTGAGTCCATTCCTGGATTGTGTGAATCTTATTTTGATCCACTCTGATCCCGTGAGCATCCACAATATGGCCTAGGAAGGAGACAAATTCTAGCCATAATTCACACTTCGAGTACTTGGCATATAGCTGGTGGTTCCTTAGTTCCTTCAATACAGTTCGGAGGTGTCCTTCGTGTTTGCTCTTGGACTTAAAATATATCAGAATATCATCTATGAATACGATGACGAATTTATCTATGTATGGTTTCAAGATACGTTGCATCAAGTCCATGAATATGGAGGGTGCATTTGTTAGTCCAAAGGACATCACTAGAAATTTGTAGTGACCGTATCTAGTTCAGAAAGCAGTTTTCACAATGTCGGAATCCTTTACCTATAGTTGGTGGTAGCCTAATCGCAGGTCAATCTTTGAAAACACCTTTACTCAGGTCAATTGATCGAATAGGTCATCAATGCGGGGTAGTCGATATCTGTTCTTGATGGTGACGTTATTCAGCTCCCTATAATCAATGCACATCCTCATTGACCCATCCTTCTTTTTTATAAACAGGACTGGAGCTCCCCATGGAGATGAACTTGGCCTGATAAGACCCTTCTCTAGTAGCTCTTGCAGTTGCTTATGCAACTCTTGCAACTCCTTGGGTGCCATCCTATAGGGTGCCTTCGAGATAGGTTGAGTTTCTGGAATAATATCAATGGCGAATTCGACTTCCTGGACAGGTGGAAGACTGGGCAGATCTTCGGGGAAGATGTCGGTAAATTCGCAGACGACATGATTTTGGGGGAGAGGAACCTCTTCCTTCTTTTCCCCTAGTATAGTTACTAGGAAAGCACTACAGCCCTTGCTTACAAATTTCTTTGCCTATATGGCATTAACTAGGGAGGCTCTGGTGCTGAAGTTTCCTACAAAAGACTTTGCCTATTTGTCGCTGCCTAATGTAATCTTTTTCTTTTGGCAGTTAATGGTAGCGTCGTGCTAGCTTAGCCAATTCATACCCATAATAACATCAAAATTGGCTATTGGCAGTACTATCAATTTGGCTTCAACCTTTGCCCCTCTGAAGGGAACTTGTAGCTTGTAAAACTGGTTAGCCTGAAGCTGGGCTCCAGATGGTAGCCCCACGCTCAGAGGTGTCATTAAGCGGTGAATCGATAAGTTGAGGGATTTCGTCCAGTTTTCGGAGACGAATGAGTGACTTGCCCCGGTGTCAAACAGAATGTTACAAGGCTTACTATTTATATATATCGTACCTAATTATAGATGTAGGATTTACTAGTTACTATTAAGCACATATGAGTAAAAATGCTATATTGGTTCAGAAGCGTGTACCTGACACCACATGATTATCTTCTGTGGCCTCTGTCGGTGTGAGAGCATATACGAGCGCCTGGTTAGCGGGCCTGTTGTAGAAAGGCTGTTTGGTCGGCAGCCTGGAGGTGCTATGATGAGAAGCAGGGGGTATCTCTCATCGAGGAGCAGGAGGTGGCAGGGCTGGACGTGCCATAGTCGTGGTGGGGGCTCGTCGGTAGAGATCAAATACAGGTTGGCCCTGCACCCGCTTGATTGGTGTACCATCAATCATGTTGGTATAATGGCACAGGGTATAGCCATGCCCTGGTCTGCCACAGGTGAAGCATACTCGCTGCCCATGGAAGCATCTGCCGTAGGGATGTGGCCTAGTACAGCCATTGTAAGGATCCGCAGCAAGGCTTCTGCCTCAATTTGGTATACCCGGGCCCTCTTTGGGTTCTCCTGGCGTTGCATGGCAGAGTTAGCAAGCCGCTCCCGGTAATTGGTCAGACGGAAGGGCACGACCTGGGTCTGTATAGAAGGCCGAAGACCGCTTTGAAACTGGTAGCATCGGTCCTCTTCCGTGGGTACCAGGCTCGAGGAGAATCTGGCTAGTCTCCGGAACTCCGCATCGTATGCAGCAGCGGTACGGTCCCCTTGCTATAATTTGAGGAATTCTTCCGCCATGCTGCGGCGTTCAGACAAGGGAATGTACTCCGCCCGGAACACCTTTTCAAATTCATCGTATGAAATATCTTCTAGGCTGATGCCCTCGAACTTTGTGGTGCGAGTATGATGCCACCAGTGCTCGGCTTCTCCGTATAACAGGTGGGTGACCAATCGGATCACCTCCGTCTATGGACACTTAATACTGGTCAAGTTTTTCTCCATCATACGCAACCAGTCTTCAGTGTCTACGGCCGACGAGTTCCCATTGAACGTGGGAGGCCTCAACCGGAGGAAGTTATGTAACAACGTGTCGGCTGATGGGGTGTACTGCTGGTTGGAGCTCTGGGGTGCTGAGGAGGCTTCTGTTATCGAGTGATTCTAGTTAATTTGTGATACTAGAAGGCGCTCCATGCGCTCTGCTTGACTGGCCTTGTAACAACCCGACGTTGTTACTGAGCCGATTAGGCCTAAACCTAATCAGATTAAGAGAAAATATAAGATCCTGATTTTAGTCAAATAAAAATTAAATAAAAAAATTCCTCAAATAAAACATATTAAGGGGATCATCTTGCCAAAATTTGAGCGCAATTTGAGTTTCGGATCGTTCTAAATAAATTCGGAAAGTTTAAACTTCCAGAGTCGATAAAGGATAAAATAAAAGTCCAATTTCAGAAATTTTTGTATATTTGAGTTAAGCATTATGAGAGGAACCTATGTTTTAAGTTTCGTAATTTTTCGGGCTCCGGATTAATCGTAGTGAATTTTTAAAGTTTTTCACTTAAAAATTAATATAAAATAAAATACTCGTTCAAATTAATTAATATTTAAATACTTGCGTTCGTCTCGTTGAGACGGTCATTTTGATACCAAGTTTGTAATTTTTGGAGTTCAATTGACTTAGATCCAGGCTTGTGAAGTTTCAGCCGTTGGATTTTGATCTAATGGCTGCGATTAGAGTTCCCTTTTTCCCTCTTAAGTGCCTAACCCTAACCTAGCAGCCCCCAACCCGAATTTCTTCTTCCTTGGCCGCCCAAACAGCTCCTCCTTTCCTCCTTGGCCGAATTTCCTTCCCCTCCTTCTTCCTCCATGGCCAAGCCACCAAGCCCTCCCCTCTCCTTCTCCATGGCCGACCCCTCCCCCTTATTTCTCCATGGCTGACCCCATCTCCTTCTCCAGAGCCAAATTTCTTCTTCCCCACTCCTTGGCCGACCAAGCAGCCCTCCTTCCTCCTTGGCCGACCAAGCCCTCCCCTTCTTCCTCCTTGGCCGACCAAGCCCTCCTCTTCTTCCTCCATGGCCGAGCCACCAAGCACATCCTCTCCTTCTCCATGGCCGACCCCATCTCCTTCTCCAAGGCTGAAATTCTTCTTCTCCACTCCCTCCAAACCTAGCAGCCCTCCTTCCCTCCTTGGCCAACCAAGCTCCATCTCGTCCTCCTTGGCCGACCAAGCTCCATCTCCTCCTCCTTGGCCGACCAAGCACCCCCCTTCTCCCCTTCTTCCTCCAAGGCCGAGCACCTCCTCCTTCTTGGCCGAAATTGGGAGCAGCCCTTCCTCCTCCTTCTTGGCCGAGCATGGACATCAGCCACCTCTTCCTTCAACCTCCATTAATGGCCAGAAAAGCAGCGACTATCTTCATTGTTTTGCCAACAATATTTCAATTGTTGGATGGGTAATTCCTCACCCTCTTTAATGAATTTAATTGTATTGTTTCTTTTTATGTTAAGTTAAGTTGAATGAGATAATTGTATTATGGTTCATCACATTGATATGCATATGTATATGTTAGCATAATCTTAATCTTGCATGTAAAGTAGATAGATCCATAAATATTTTAAAGTGAAATCTTTTCCAATTAAGTTATAAAGAGCTGGCCGAGCAATTATGTTAAATTGAAATGCTAGTTCTCTTAGATAATCTTATATCTTATTTCTTACCATAAGCTACCTATGTCCATAAGTATAATCTAGTATATTGAGTATCACAATTACTAGGCTGATATCATGTTTTTGATTGACACCTATCTAATAAAGAAAACTTCTTGACAAAAGATAATTGTTTAAATCATTTAGTGTAATTTGAATCGATTGTTCTCTCACCATTATATAGGAGATGATATCTAATCAATACACATTTAGCATTCTTTTTCATAACATGTAAGATAGGACTCTTATGCGATCAGTTGCTTAAATCTGTCCCAAGTAAGATTACTTATACACTCACAATCTTAACATTTTACTAATAGAATTTCATTTGGTTGAACTTATCATCCTTCCAATCAAGATCCATGAAACCTATTGTAATTCTCCAACTAGTTCATCAATGAGAATACAAGTATTGTGTGCCTTTTTATCTCATGCTATAGCTACAATTACTTAGACATATTTTGATGCTTTTTACTTTATTGTATAATAACCTTTGTGAGAATGATATTTTTTTGAATAATAGTTATTTTAGTTCAATCTGCATATAGTTGATTTATTTTCATCTACCTTATCAACTATTTAACATCTAACTTTGATAATTTGTTTTTAAATTTCTATACTCAATTATATTAAAACAAAATTATTTTGAACAAAGACATTTTTCTGAGATTTTCATTTCACTTAGGTTATGTTGTTTGCTCATTAGAAGGGATCAACTCTCATGTTAATTTGATTGAGATCTAATATTAATGTATTATTATTCATGAAGTAATACTCCTTGTTGTGATTCAATGATTCTCTTGAGTTCATTCTTAGGAATCATATCCTTGTAATTCCACCTTCCTCAAGAAATTAATCATTATTATTTACTACATTCTATCTTGTAGATTCTATCTCTAGGATATTGTAGCTTAATCTTTGATCATATGTACTGGAGGAAGAATTAAATGAAATCCATGTTTGTTTAGGAGTACTCAAAAGTACAAAGAGTCTGATATAGATGTTCCTTGCCCAATTATTTCAGGTGTTGCGATTGTCGTCTCATTCCAATCAATCGTCAAGCTTCAGGTTTGGATTATTTTAAAGGTACGTTTCGTACTTAGAACTTTATTGAAGTTCTATTTTCTTTTAATTATATTATTTTCTTCAGCTCAATGTATAGTGTGTACACCACTTACATAGACCATAGCATCATTAGGAATTGCTTATTATTTGAAAACCATGACATTAGGGTATATGAGCTCTTGATAACTAAGTTGTAATCATTAACTTAGTTGAAAACTATAAATTATGCGGACATGGATTAGAACCTAAAGTCAAACTAAGGTGCTTCCTTAGGAACTTCACTTCACCTTAGGCTCTTTCCTTAAGATTAGGATTAGACACTAAGTTAGACCTCATTCGTTGAATAAGTGATTTATTCAATGAATGAAACCTTGGTTTTATTAGTTTCTAGATTTTTCATAGTTTTATTTTGATTATTTTATCTTTTAATTTTAGATTAAGGATAGAGATCCATTCTATTAAGCTTAATTTTTACTTAATAGAATATGCCTTAATCATCAGTTCACTTCTAGATTGAACCATAGATCTTAAGCTTACCCTTGGATCATGTGATTGAACCCAAGTTTGTGGTGTTTAAATCATAATCCTTAGCTTAGTAGATCTAGATCGGATCTTAGCTTAGAACGTCTCAATTCATCAATTAGGACGTGATGATTTATTATTTAACTTATAGTCAATTTTGATTGAACTAAATTGAAATCTGATCAGTTCTGATTATTTTCAACTCATAAGGCCATGCTTCTAAGTTGTATAACTTAGAATAGTTAGAATGGGTAAATTAGAAAATAAATGATATCACCATGTTAGTAGAGTCCCTTGCTTATTTTGATAGTTTGTGCTACACATTCCTTATATATTTGAGCTTACTTCCTTGGACATTTCATATAAGATAATTTTGTGCATGAAAATGAAAACTTAGAATATTAGGATAACAGTTGCCTTTGGGTTTGATTTATGGTAATTATGGTGCACATTTGCCTCGATGGATAAGGGTAAGGTGAGATCAGGATGCCTAACATTCTCATTGGGGAGAGTGTGTTAGGCTTAGGACCCGTATAGTCTTGCAGACGTGCTTGACTCTTCAGTTGTTTCTAATAGTTGTCCATAGAAACAAAAGTAAAATAACTAAAAAAAATGTTGCATAAGTATTGTCTGCCTCTTCAGGCATGTAGTATGTTCAGTATGTTTGTAGATTGAGATGTATATATATATATATATGTGGGCCAGTTTGGCCAAGTTTCTAATATGGTAGTCAGTATACAGAGTTTGATGTGCAGTGGTAGTATTTGGCTATATTTTAGCATTATTTATTCAGTCAGCTATTTACTTGTACAGTTTATATATATAGTATGATGTTAGATTTTGTTGCTATTTATATGTATCACTGTTGAGATTCATTATTGTGATTTGCATATTTCATTTGATCACCAGCATGTGTAGGATTAGATTTTACTTTCAGTACTCTTGCTTACTGCACTATTTATATGTATATGCCTATTCCTTGCTTAGTTGTTGGGATATACTTTTACCTCATTTATTATTTAGTTATATATATTATATTTATAACTATCCATGTTTCTTGTTACGCTTACTGCTCCTACTGCTTAGTTACTTTTTGTTGTGTTTAAGTTAAAATGGTGATATTAATAACACATGTAAAATATTTAGCTTAAATTGTACTTAGATTTATTAAAGTCTAACTAAATTTTCTTTTTTTGGTTATGCCCTGTCATATATGTACATATGGCAGATCAGGAGTATAGGTCAGATCCAGCGCTTAAGGATTTAGTTGCTAGCAGGTTAAAGTAAAGTGCAACTCTCTGAAGGAGACATGCTTCCATCTCCTTGGCTTGCATTTAGTAAAATTGTAATAATTATGTTTTCTTATTCTTACTATTCAGCATTAAATGTATTATATGTGATTGAATTAATGCGGACTGTGTTTGAATGTTTCTTTTCATTCTTTGCACTGCTATACTATATGTATGTTTCTATTAAGTCTTGCTCAAGCTCTTGATTAGTATCCCGAATATATTATTATTGGAATGTCCGTGGTACTAGTGACGACCACCTCTTAACACTCATTCGATTAAGGGGCGGCCGCCACAGGCCTGGGCCTTCGCGGCCTCTTTCGCCTGCCGCTGGCTTTCCTTGGCTTGTTGCTGGTGGGATTCCACCATCATCTTTATGGCCTCAAGTGAGGCACTGACCTCACTGGACACGGTGCTGGATGGGGCAGGCGAGGGACTTTGACCGGGGTTCATTTTGTCTTGCTAGAATCTGAATTAAGGACAGCACATAGTCAGCATTTTTTTTTTTAAAAAGAAAAAAGAAATTAACACAACAACTTATCTTCTTTTATTAAATAGAGAATAGAAGATACATCATAGGAAACAGAGTACAAAAAGGAAAAGACAGCCACTGGGGAATAACACGGAATCTATCCTATGTATCTTCTCGTGAAGGCTTGAGTAAAGTAAGCGTAGGTCAGCGTTCGGCAGCGGCGGGCGTGTCGTCGCTCGAACCTCCATACTTCTTGGGCCCACCATTCCTCTGCGTAATCCTGGAGGAGGATCTCAAGGATGTCGAGTCATGCGTCGTCGGGGCATTCCAGTTCCTCGAACACTTGGGTTACTCTGCATAACCATTCTCTAGCCAGGATGGGGAAGTCTAGTCCCCCTATACACCGCATCTTCTAGCATCCGTTCCAGAACGCTGGCTCCCGCCGGGGAGACTCCTTGAACTTCCCTCCCATATCTCTTTGTCAGGAATATGTCATATGCCCACCTGTCCTTAAAATGGGCGAAAAGATCGCGTCCTGTTATGCTCGCACGGTATCCTAGACATCCAGATTAGTGATATAAAGAAAATTACTTTTAAATTCTTTTAAAAGTCAGGTTACAGCGGGGCATATAAGAATGAAATAGCATATATAATAAAACTAAGATTTCTATTTGATATATCAGGTCGTAAAGGCACGACGAAAGTCTTCGTAGATGACGTCCGACGGTAACCATTTGCGCCGATAGGTGAGGGCTCTAAGGGTGACACGCCACCAGTCTCTAGCCCTATCTTGCAGGAGACGTGTTACGAGGGCAATCTTGACATTGTTCGCAATATTCATCGCCTCCATTATTTCATATGTCCTCATTAGCCATCGTTTGGCCAATGCGGGGAGATCATACCCCCTGAATGTGCTCTCTTGGAGCAGTTGGGTCAACATCCTGACTTTCAGATCTGATATCCCTTCTATGTACATGTCGAGTTCTCAGTAAAATTGGACAAGTCTTTCCCAGCTTTCATTGAATCATCAGTGATGCCTTTCAACTGTCATTCTAACGTATCTAATTATGTTAACATTTAGATTTTTATTTGATACCACTTCTTATGTATTTTGATTATCAACTTTTTATTTTGAGTGTGATGTTGTGATCCCTTGGATGTGACTCTAATATATTCTGATATAGTGACTGAATTGGCAGAAGAATCATCCATTAGGTAGATAAGAATGCAAATTCTCATCTGACATCTTATGGAATTCTCTGATACTAACTGTGGCGCCCCACCCCTTAATCCACAAGAATTAAGTTAAGGGATGGCGTGTCACTCTAGCTAACCCTTCACTTATAATTGGATTAGGATGAAATCCACAATCCGCCTAATAAGGGAAGGAGTAAGCATAGAATCAAACATTCAGTCACTATCTAAGTAAATATGCTGAGTGCGGAAGCAATTTTCAATATACATAACATCCAAGCATCACAACATGAGTATAAGAAAATATATCTCATAATATAAGTATAAAATCTAGATACACAGTCATCAGTACCTGTATTATTACATCATTTAAAAGTTTAAATAAAAGAAAGTAAAGACACTCATCCTTACTTAGAATAAAAGGCTAAACAGCGGCCTCTTCCACGGGCTCCTCCTCTGGGTATGGCTCCACTCATAACTCTTGCTCATCTAACTGAAGAGGTTCTGCCATTGTCAGTTTCACAATGTAGGGCCCTAGAAAAAAAAAAAGAAAAATCTAGTTAGATAATTGTCTAAGTACATTTTAAGCTGATAAGTTTTTATACGTGTTAAGTAATATCACCATTCTATAACTTCTAGGCAATATATGTATAAAGGAGCAGCAAGCAATACAAGAGAAAAGGAAAAGCTATAAATCATCATTTATAACTTAAGCAAAAGAAGAGGCTAAGACATGCCTCACATACGAGCTAAACAAGATAAGGCATATAAATTTACATAATCAAATAAGTGCAGTGAGAAAAATGCTACATCCTAAACATGCTGGTGATCAAAAGAAACATGCTAGTTAAAATAAAACAACTCAGCAGTGGTACAAATAAATTGCAGCAAGATTCTAACACCCTAAATATATATAAAAGAAGTACAAAGAAATAGATGACTGAATAAGGATACTGAAAGATGACCAAATATCAACTACATATAAACATACATGTATAATCTGCCATACAGAACAGAGCTAATCTAACCCACCAGAAAAGGCTAAAGGATCTTAACACCAGTATGGCTAAGGCACCAACAGTATAATCGAAGGATCCCAACACCAGTACGGCTATGGCACCAACGGTGTACCCCTAGTGTCAATAAGGAGACTAGGCAAACAGCACACAATAAAACAGAGGCCTTCCCCTAGTGTCAACAAGGAGACTAGGCAATCAGAAGGCAATACTGAGAGGTAGCTCAAACACATCCAATTATTAACTTCTTGTTAATCACTTTAATATTTTTATAAAGAATCTAAGGAGTCTCCATATTTTCTTAACATTTTATTCATGCATCAAAAATCTTATGTGATATGCTCAAGAAAATATGGCACAAAATTATAAGGAATGCGTAGCATAAAATATCAAATGGAAGCAAGGGACTCTACTAAACATGGTGATATCATTTGTTTTTTACTTAACCATTCTAACTATTCCAAGTTACACAAGTTCAGGATCACCATTTTCCTACTATTGAGTGTAATTTAGAAATTCATCCTTATAAGTTAAAAGGATTAGAATTGATCAGGTTCTAATCTAGCTCAATCAAATAGACGACTACGAGTTAAATCAATAAATCATCCGTCCTAGTTTTGTGAATTTAGACGTTCTAACTAAGATCTAAGCAAGATCTTCTAAACCTATAGATTATGGTTTAAACACTACAAGATTTAGATTTAATCACATAATCCAAAGAGGATAAGACCTAAGTTCTAGGTTTTATTCTAATAGTGATCTGCTAGTTAAGGCAATCCTATTGAGTAATCAAGCTTAATAGGATGAATCTCCTATCTTAAATCTAAGATTTAAAAGACAAAATAATCAGAATGGGTTGTAAAATAAGAGAAAAGTTTAGAAACTAATAAAAACCAA
Source organism: Gastrodia elata (assembly GCA_016760335.1). Classification (NCBI taxonomy): domain Eukaryota; kingdom Viridiplantae; phylum Streptophyta; class Magnoliopsida; order Asparagales; family Orchidaceae; genus Gastrodia; species Gastrodia elata. The sequence continues at coordinate 42,992,781 of CM028677.1, forward strand.
GGTTTCACCCATTGAGTAACCCAATTTACCCAATGAATGAACTATAACCTAAGATCTAGTCCTAATCTCAGGAAGGGTCCTTAAGGTGTATTGTTTAAGACTTAGAAGGATCCTAGAATCTGATATAAGGGTTGATTTCACTCACTTAAATACCACTAAGATCATTATAACATTAGTTATAGTGCTTTGGAATGTTAACTAAAAGTTAGGGGTACTTAATCCAATCTTAGGGCAAAATGACCATTTTGCCCCTACTTTAATGGTCAAAAAGTCAACTTTTGATTTAAGGGTCAGAATTGAATTATCTTAGTTCCAACTGAATTATTACTGTCTAACTTGAAGATAGACAGTAAGTACGTCTAAATTGGATGAGAAATGGTCAAGTTATGACCAAAATGGGGCTAGGGGTAATTTGGTCTTTTACCTAAATTTCTAGGGTTCAAATTCTAAATATTATTTTAGTTTATCGGTGACATTGAAATTTTAAACTAGTTAGCATCTTGAATTTTTAAATTTGGAGTTGATTTGACAAAGTTATGGTTGTTTGAAGTCTAGGTACATTTTGGTCATTTTTCACTGAGAATGCTATGGTTGACTTTTTGTCCTGATGTCTAAATGAAAAAACTATTACGACTACAGTGATGGGGCCGCTCTCCTGAGCATTTTAAGACCCATATTGACTATGTTCTGATAACTGGGTAAAAAGTTATGAGGTCCTAAAGAGGTCCTAAAATATTACCTCATTATGCGTACCCCGAAATCAATTTTACATTCTGTTATTTGATTACTTATATTTTTCTGAGTATTTTGAGACTTATATTGGCTATGTTTAGATCATCTTATAAAAAGTTATTAAAGTTTTAACATTTACTATTCAAAAATACAATTTATATTAATTTACTATTTATTTATTCAAATTAAATGATTTTACTGTTCATTCCTAAAGTTTATATATATAGTTTGTGAATTGATTAATCTTTATTTAATGTGTTGATTAATTAGGCTTAATTATTAATTAACAATAATTAATCCCTTAATTAATTAATTAATTTATATTTATTATTATTTTACTGTTGAAAAGTCATTAGCACTAATTAATGTTTAGTTAACCTTAATCACATATTAATATCTAATTAAGAATAATTAATTATAGTTTATGATTTAATAATAATTAATTATTCTAATTACTGTTAAGGTTTAATTAATATTAAAATAATCCTAATTAATCTCTTAATTACTAATTACAGTTAATCATTTATAAAATTACTGTTCCAAAGTTATTAATACTAATCCTAATTGAATTAACTACTAACTGCATTTAATTAATCACTAACAGTAATTAACTTAATTTAATTAACAGATAGTGGGCCCCACCAGACACATGTCACTGTCAGAGGCTGCCACGTGGCACTGTGGGCCCCACGGGTAAGCTGAGTCGGTTCGGGTGATTGGGCAGTGGGCCCACATGACACGTGGCACTGTGGGCCCCACAGGGAGCCGAAACGCCGCGGGTGACCGGGAAGTGGGTCCCAGTTGACAAGTGGCGGGCCCAGAGGCTGCCACGTGGCACTGCGGGCCCCACGGGGGAGCCGAAGCGCCGCGCGGGCTCGGACTGTGGGCCCCACGGGGCACGTGGCGCGCCGGATGGCTGCAACGTGGCGCAGTGGGCCCCACGGCCGAAGCCGAAACGCCGCAGGCTCGGCCGGTGGGTCCCACTTGATACATGGCAGGCCCTGAAGACGCCACGTGGCTCGGTGGGCCCCACCTGGCTTACGTGGACCCGACCGCAGCCGGGTCGGGCTCGGGGCGACCCGGCCCGACCCGGACGTCAACCTCTTTGCGGGGCATCCCGAGGGCGTCAGGCTAGGGCACAACATTTGCCGGCCTTCTCGGCACCGGACCACCTCGGCCTGCACGACCGACAATAGCCCTCGACGAGGCCTACACGTCGGCGGGCGGACCTTCACCGGAGGTGGCCGGAGGCAGCGGCTAGAGGCAAACCCTAGCTTTTAGGGTTCGGCGAACGTGAACGGGATTCGGCCCGAGGCTTCAAGCCTCGGTCTGAGTCAACCAGACCGGATCGAGGTCGATCGGGTCCGGTTAATCGTCGATCTACACCCTAACCTACAATTCTAATGCATCGCGACGGTGAAAGGAGAACATAAGAGGTGGGATCGGAGGGTACCTAGTTCGACGGTCACGGAGTGTCGGGGTCGGCTTCGGGTCGGGGATCGCTTCGGGCTCCAGTTTCGCTAACCCGGAGCCCATTGAGTCGCCGGGGCTTTATAGAGCGAGCCGGTGACCTCGCCGAGGCCGGGGGGGGGGGGGGGGGGGCTAGATTGGCCGCGGGAAGCGGCGGGGCGCCGCGTGTCACGCGGGACGGAGCCGTTGGATCTGGGTAGGATCCAACGGTCACGATGGCACCGTCTGGATAGATGGCGCCGTTAGCTACAGTTGACGGCGAGGTTAAATACTTAACGGCGTCGTTAAGTATTTAATTAAATAATCTTTTTTTTTTTTTAAATTTGAACATGTCTTTCCTAGCTATTTGAGGGGTGAGGAACGCAATGGCGAGGTCGGATTCTTGATCCGACGAGTATTTTGATTCCTCAATTTCCGGGGTATTTTTATTATTAAAATATTCAGCGAAATTTCGATGACTTCCGATTGACACGAAAACTTCACCCCAAGCTAATTTGGGTCAATGAACGCAATGGCGGTGTCCGTTTTCTAATCCGAGGTCAATTTAGATAGGTCAAATTTTAGGGTTTTTGGATTTCATAAAAATCAGGATTCAATCCATTTGACTCTTAATTTGGACTAGATCTAAAAGGTTGACTCCAATTGACCTAATTAGCACTTATGATTAGTCTTAAAACTCAAATTAGTCATAATTAACTATGGTAACAACTTGGGCTGTTACAAGAAGTAATATATGTTGAACGTCTCTTATGCTTTAACGGTTGGGAGCTTAAAGTATGTGATGATCTGCACGAGACCGGACATTGCACATGCAGTGGGAGTAGCCAGTAGATTCATGGGAAACCTATGAAAGCACAATTGGGATATAATCAAGTGGATTATAAGGTATTCAAAAGGTATAGTAGGAAATGTACTTTTCTTTGGTAAGTTTGATGTTTCCTTATAGGACTATAAAGATTCAGATCTTGCAGAAAAAGTTGATAGCCGAAGGAACATTACTGGATATGTGTTCACATTGGTAAGTGTAGCTGTGAGTTGGATCCCCGTGCTACAAAACATTATTGCTCTATCTACCATGGAGGCAAAGTATGTCGCCATTACTGAGGCGAGTAAGAAGATGATTTAGCTAAAGAGTTTATGGCAGAATTGAATAGGAGTAGGAGGATGAAAAGCTATATAGTGATAGTATGAGCATGATTCATCTTGCAAAGAATACAACCCTTCATGCTAAGATGAAGCACAAACAACTTTGGTACTATTTCTTAAGGACATTGTTGGAAGAAAGACAGCTTGTATTGGAGAAGATTCACACTTCAAAGAATCCCACTAACATGTTTACAAAAATAATAACAGTGGAGAAATTGAAGCTATGTGATGCTTCAGTTGGCCTTGGCACATGAAGAGAGAGCGAGGGTGAGCCGTACCATGCTCTTGACAGAGATTGAAGAAGAGAATGAAGAATCAAGGCTAGAAGAGGGATGATTACAAAAGGTCTCAGAATGGGAGATTATTAAGATATGTAGTCCATTCAGATCATCATGGAGATGTTAATAGAGCTTTGATGAGCTTTCGAGAGGTTTCGAGGCTATACGGAACAAAGTTATAAACGCTCAGCTGCAGCAAGGCGCCATGGTGCACCGTAGCGCATCATGGTGCACCGTAGCGCACCATGGTGCACAGTAGCGGGCCATGGTGCCCAACATCCTAGAGCAAGGCATTGTAGCGTGCCCCGACATCAGTTGACTTGAGACAGGGCGTTGTAGCATGATGTAGCGCGTTATAGTGCTAAGAACCCGAGATAAAGGTGATGTACACACCCTTTTGCTAGTCAACTCAAGCTAAAAGTGATGTAGCGTGCCATGGCACTAGTTACCGGAGACCAAGGTGTTGTAGCGTGCCCTGGCGCCTGATACCCTAGGCTATGAGATCTGTTTATGCAATTTAGGGGGTATTTTGGACCATTTGTGGTCCGAATTTAAGTTGGGTACGCAAGGGAACATTATTGGAGGAGTTTTTTATATTGGCAAGGACAAGCTAAGGGATTTGGCTGCTATTGGAGAGAACCCTAATGCAGGTGGCTGCTGCTCTCATTCTTCATCCAAGAATAAGAGCTGGTGTTCCTTGTTAGAGAAGAAATCGATCTAGAGGCTATGTAACGATTTCTTTCTCTTAAGAAAGTGAAGCTATTTGTAACTCTATAATCGTTTTCATACAGAATGAAATTTTTGTATGGTGTGGCTCTGTGGTTTTTCCATCTTTGGGTTTTCTATATGAAATCATTGTTGTTTGGATGCTTGTGTGTGGATGCATGTGTATGTGATGTGATCAATATTTTGTTGTGCTTGTGATTTTATCGTTTGCTTGGTAACCGTCAACGCAACCACGATCCTCGAGCGCAAAATCGCCTCTGTTGCGGTGCTCTTGTAGGTGCCTTTATTTACAACACACCTCACAAGGAGTCTATAGACACCCGGTTTGCTAAATTCTCAAGTTGGCATGCTAAATGAGATGTATTAATATAGGGTTGATATATTATTTTCATAACTACCCCACTAAACTTAAATTTCAACCTACCAAAATATTTCTCATATTTTTCTAAGTATTTTGACACAGAACTTGACTATATTTGGAATTGTATTTTTCAAGATATTTAAATATTTAAATATGTCTTTTTCTGCAACTTTTTTCTTAAATTTGGAATATTCCAGAAAATAATCCATCTCGGCTTAACGGTCGTTAACAGTCATTGACGAAAGGGAATATTCGTCCGAGTCCTTAACATCTCGGGATAACAGATCGTTAATGGACTGACCGAACCGGTTGCTACAGCACTAGTTCGCTTCAGGAACAGATGCTACAGTAACCAGTCTGCTACAGTAAAAATTACTGTTCATCTTATCCAGCAAGGGTCCCGTGACGCTTCGCCTTCTGTGGCATTTTCTGGCGCCAACCGACCTCCGTTCATCGCAATTTGACGTCGTTGGATTGCTCTCGTCGTGGCTTACCAGTAGGTACCAAAGCCCCCTCGCTGGCCGCAGGAAAAATTTCTCCGACAAAGTTATTGTTCATCCGACAGTAAAAATTTCTTAAATTTCAAGAAAATATGAACGAGTGAGACGGTACCCGAGGTTGAAGGTGACGCCGATAGGGGGATTTCACCTGAAATTCGAGCCTTTGGGTTCTCATCGCAAGCTTCTGACTACCCCAAAGGGTAGAAGGCTTAACGAGGAGCATTTCCTCGTCGAAATAGCCTCAATTGGATGCGTGGGGCAGACGGGGCGGCCGCCGGCGTCCTCAGCGAACGCTGGTTCACCGCATGGATCGACCCAGCCTGGGCCAATCCCAGCGGTCAGATTCGGGTTCGGATCTGATCGGGCATGAATCCGCCGTCCATTGTCTGATCAGAAGATCGAACGACGCAGATTCAACCTATTCACTATCCCTTGTTCAGGCTAGGACCGCAGATTCCTGCCATTCGATTTTTCGAAATTATTCGTTTTAAAATAATTCGGAAATTCGAATTAATTAAATAATTCGATTTAAATAAAAATTTCCAACGTATTTGGCGTGTTTTTCTCCATTTTAATCTCATAAATTGCCAAATTTGCACCCCAATCATCTTTTGATGTGATGATTTCAAATTTGCCATCAAATTTTGGATTCGATGTTAGAATAATTTTCGTAATTTTCAGAGTATTAATTTAATATTAAATATTTTGAAATTTTGACGTTGTCCTATTTCGAGTCGAATGAAACTATTTTTAGATCCTAATCAAGCCTAATTTAGAGGGATAAATTTTGGGGTGTTACAAGCCAGCCCTCCGATCGTTAGGGCGGTGTAGGCTAGCGGCTGGGCTAGGGTTTAAGTGTTTTACCTGAGGGCTATTGCCAGGGATGGTCGGAGTTTACCACTGCATCCTACAATTTAAATAGAACCGCACGAGGGAGCTGGAAACCGGGTGGTCCTTTTCACGGCGACCGGACGTCGAGAGCGGTGTGTTAGAGGGCTTGCCAAATGCGTGACAGCGACGGGCTATCGCAGGTGTGTCACGGGTGGGGAGGATTTACAGGAATGATCATGTTTATCAGATCCAACGCTCAGATTTGACTGCCTAATTAGATCTGTGGCCCAGGATATATTACGGACGATTGGATTATATTTAAAATCTGTCCAACGGTCGCGATCTAGCTGTTCTGCAGTTCGAAATCCCATCAGTTGCATTGGATCCCTGCCGCGGAAGCTAGATGGGTCGATCCAACGTTGACGATGGCGATGGACGGCGGGTCGGAGATCAACTTCCGTAGCGGATCAACGCCGTTTAAATAGATAAAAATTTAATTAAATACGCTTTAATTCAATTAATTCAGAATGCATTTTGTGTATTTTTCGTCCGTTTTGCAAAACATTCACCTATAACTAATTTATGTATAATGACTTCAAAAATATCATTTTTTTGTGATCGGAGATTGATTTATTTTTTTTCATTTATTAATTAATAAAAAATAAGTAAAATATTCAAATAAATTTTCTTTTGATATTTTCCTTCCAAATTTTTTGAGGAGTGTTATAGTATTAGGTCCTTGAACGACATATTTAAGTTCAAATGGATTTCGTAACAGAAGGTTTTATATATGATTATGAATACTTTCAAACGAAGCACGCAGAGTCCTTATCAAACATGTGTACGTGACTCTCGAACCGCATTTACATTCTTTGGGAAAAACATTTCTCCAATAAGGAGAATGTAAACAAAGGTTCTCTAGAGTTATCCTAAGAGTTGGGAGCCTAGGGTCCAAGGGAACAATGAATTTAAAAATGTTTCTTGGATCTGTTTTTAGGATCCTTAACTACTCATTAATAAGTTCTAACTAAGAGAGAAGAAACTAAAAGAGGATCCAAAATAAAGTAATACTTATTAGGAATATGGATAGAATTCCCAAAGCTTCGAGAGAGGAAAATGCTTCAAAAAGAAATAATGGTACTAGAAAAAAGAATCAAAAGAAGAAAACCTTGAGGGCTAACTCAGAGTCGGAGAGCAACTCCAAATCATTGTAAGTGGGATCAACCTTCACATCCGGTGAAGATATATATTATATAAATATGATCAGTGAGCCATCCAAAAGTGTTCCTAATTCTCTTAGTACTTGCAACAGGTGAAGTGCAAGCTGCTAATCGGAAGATTCCAAGAGAATCTTCTGCTGCCTAATTTAATTTTGATTTTGGAATTTTGTTGTTAAAATATTTATATACCTGCTTTTCTCAATATAATATTGGGAAGCTTTGGAATTTTGTTATGATTTCTTATGGTATTGTTTTCTTGTTTGACTTGTAATGACGATGGTGGATATTACCATCTTGACTATGAAAACGCTTTCCTTAGTTGATGATATTTAGATGTTGTTCATCATGCATGAGTGAGAAAAAATGGCGACTCCTCTTCAAGGTCTTGGGCTATTTTCCTAGTCATGAGAGCCCTCTTTTGCTTTGTTATGCTAGGCTTACACCTTTATAGGCGATTCTTCAATTTGTTTGTCTGGCTACAACATCGCAAAATCATCCATCATGCAACCCTCTTTTTCTTCCAAGAAAATAAAAGGGGTTTCTTTATCGAAGCACAAGAGCAGAGAGGTGGGGTGGTCAACTTGCGCACAAAGAGCAAGGATATGCCACAACTTCAGGGCTATAGTACGATTCAAGACAAAGAAAAGTACCTAGTAGTGCCAAAAGCTGAACAAATTTTATACATGAAAGTGGCGATTGGATACTTTATAAACTGGAGCAGCTGCTGTTGCCAGCCATATCTGACAGCTCCTTTCAACTGCAAAGGTGCAGCCTTGCCAAAAAAGCAAGATTCCGCTCAATTGGAGCCCCTAAATGTCAGAAATTTGGCAAACAGATTGTCTCATTGAGCTGACCTGACGATTACATGATTTCTCGAATTCTGAGGCTGTGTATTTAGAAAATCCTTTTTTTTTTTTTTTTTTTTTTTTTTTTTTTTTTTTTTTTTTTTTTTGAGATAATTTGAGTCCTAGCTCCTATATTTCGTTAGTAAAATGTACATCAAGATCAAGATAGAAAGAGAAATAAAAAATACAAATCGCCAATAACAAAATCAAAAGAAGAAAAATAAAGGAAATGAGACTAGGAACGAAGCCGACACATGACCGATGATCCGATGGGGTATCAGACCATTGCGTGTCTGAATATTATCTAACGAGGCCTGAAAATTACATCACATTCCATCAATATCTCATATCTAAGAGAGAGCCTTTCAAAATATCACCAGACCGAAGAGGAACAATAAGAGAAGTAGAAGGCGACAGCAGCAAAATCCATTTAATATGAAGGTCTCGATGGTTTTAATAAGAGAATATCATATCATTTTAGCTATTTTTCTGTTCCACAAAAAAGTCATTGGAATGAGAGCAATTGTGCATGGGAGAACCTTCAAAAAGGTGGCATTGTTTCCAACGTTTTTGTTTGTATGCTACCTTTCATGCATGGGCTTAATTATATATATATATATATATATATATATATTCATAGTAAAAAATTAATATTTTTAGTAGAATTATTTGCTATTTCAGTATATTTTAGTATCTTCTATGATTTTTAAGCCCAATAAATAAATTTGCAAACAAAAAGAACAAAAAGAACCGGACACTACAACGCATTGCAGCGCTAGAGCACCGCAAGCGCGATGCTCATGTGCACTGCGATGACATACCACCAAAAGCGCGATGCTCATGCTCGCTGCGGTGATAGACCACCGCAGGCGCGATGCTCAAGAGCGTTGCGGTGACAGACCACCGCAAGCGCGATGCTCAAACGGGCTGTGGCGAAAATTTAAGAAATTATTCAAGATCATTAACTTAAGGGTGGACGCCAGAGCGCGCTGCAATGCAGACCATCGCAAACATGATGCTACAGCGAGAAGCCAAGGAATATTTATTCAAGGCATTAATTGATGAACAAGCACCAAAGTGCGCTGTGGCGTGGGACTACCGCAAGCACCCGCTATAATGCGCTGCGGCGCAATTCAAAATTTCTGAAGGCGGAATGCATTAAATGAGAAACCAAAGACCTAGCGCCACAGCACGCCTGCTGTTCAAAAACACAGAAAAACTAAATGGTCAGGAGAGCAAAGGATTTATTTTATTAATACGAGAATATTTAAGGAATGCGCAATTTAAAATTCCCAAACTTCAAGGCTAATCAAGAGGAAGAATTAAAGTCTAAATTCAGCCCCTTGGCTGACAAAAAAAGTATTGCTATTTAAGAGAAATTGTGAAAAACAATTCGGATCTGTTGAATTGCTAAGAAAGGATAGGAACCCTAGCCACACAAAATATTTTAAGTAGTTCCTAAAGAGAAGGATGACAACCAGAAAGAAGAAGAAGGAACACAGAACTAAGTATGAGAATTTAGAATTGGGAAAAGAGAAGACAAAGAGAACTTTGGAAAAGTCATTTTTGTATTGTATCTCTAAACCAATGTTTTTAATTCTTCTATCTTGTATATTCCGTGTAATTTTTTTGGGGAGGGTTAGACAGAGAGCTTTGAGATGTATTAGACTCTGTTCATGTAAAAGAGTTCTTTAATTTAATGAAATATCATTTAGTTTTGTGCATAATGTCTTTATGTTTGAGTGAAAATGAGTGAAAATAAAGTCTTGAAATAAAAATATTTACAAATAGATCTTATTATATAATCTTCACTGAGCTAGATGCTTTTCTTAGATTTAGAACAAATACAGTAATAGCGTGCAAGCTATGAGCAAAGTGACATAAGTTCGCAGAGCTTCATTACTCGTGCAGTTGCTCTTAATTAAGAGATTTGATGCATCAAGCCATGAAGAATAATCTAAGAAGATCTCTGCACTCCATGGCATAATTCTAGACTTAGAATACAAAGAGATGAGATTGTTACAATAGTGAATGAAGTGACATAAATTCACATATGCTTTATTTCTTATGTCTATGTGAAGTCAGGAATTTGATGCATGTGAGGCGAGACTGATTCATGGTGGTCTATGTTCATTCATGACTTAAGCGAGGAAACTTGATGCAAGTAATCCGTGAGTGACGTAACATGAACTCATAGAACTTTGATGCTCGTTCATTAGTGAAGTTAAGAATAGATGCAAATGAGCCATAAGTAGATTAAGATTTTGTGATCACAAAGTAAATATGTAAATTTTATCACTTAAACGTAAGGATAATGTTGATCTCTAAAATGATCACAAAATTATCTATGTGCTTAATTAGACCCCTTGTGAGTTCATGATAGCACTAGTTATGGTATAACTGAAAGGAATGTTAATCTATCAATAGTATCCCCTTAATAAATGAAATAATAAATTTAAGAGGAAAATATCAATAAGATTGAATGAAGAAACCTCATGCACCCGTCCATTACAAATCATATGCTTGAAACCTAATTCTCAACATTTGTGCCTAAATGATCAACAAAATTTATTAGCATAAATTAGTTTAATCTAGCTTAGCCAACATCACAAATATTCGATCATTCAAACAATATCAAAAGGAGGAAGTATTTAGTAACTAGCACACACCCTTCTTAGAGGACGATAAAATCTTGAGAATTAAGCATTCCTATATTATTTCATGCCACGTGCACTTGCATGTTCATGCAAACACTCTTATTCTAATTTTGTCACATAGTTTCATTTTTCTTGGAAGATACAAATTATGTTGTTGGGATACTTTTATATAATGAGACATTTAGTAATACTCTTTTTTGATCCCCAAAAATCCTATCAAAGTCATAATTCCATCAGCTTATAATTGTAAAAAGCCTTTAACTATATTGAGATCATCATTAATAAATTCATAATAAATAATTTTCTTTCGTTCTTCATGTAATGTTCAAAGATCTAAGCGACAAGTTCAACGGAAAAACTAAAGCTACTAATAATTATCTTCTTATGCTCGTCCTAAATTTTATTTCATTTATTATAATGTATAATAGAAGATCAGATCTAAAGAGTATAAACTATACAATTGAAAATTTTGATAAAAATAAAATAAAAAGGATAAGATTTGGTGCATAAAGAGGACCACACTATTTTTAAAAATTTCATAAAATTAAGTAAATTTGTTACTGCTTTCTTCCACCGACAATATTTTCATTTTTTTCTCTCTCCTTTATTCACTACAAATGATATTGAGCAAGGTTCTTGATGGGATAGAGAATTTTTTTAAGTGACTGAAACTATTTAAGAGAAACCATGGAATGTAATCCAAGCAAAACGGCTACTGTGACTTGCTCAAATAAGAATATATAAGAAAATTGGAAAATCTCACATATGTTAAGAATTTTCATTTGCCTACTCTTACATCTATGAGGCTTGAAGTTAAGAACAAAAGAAAAAAAATGATGTTACATCGATAAGTTTGTGATCCTAAACCACATCAATGATGAGAAGAACATGAGTAAGTTGTGGACAAAACTTGATTAGCCTTATCATGCAAGAAAGGTTAGATATAAATCAATAAATAAGGCTCAAATAATTAGATGAAAGGCCCATGTCTGACAGCACAAAAAAATTTTAGAGGATCATTGATCATTCAAATAGGATGGTTATGAGTTTGAAGATGATGGTCAAAAGCTTTGGAGTTATTGTAATATTAAGTACCACTGGTCAAGAATAACAACTCAAAACTTTGATGGATGCTTAAAGGAGAGATCAAAGAGAAGCAGGATGAAAAAGGAGACAATCCACATGATGTTGCAACTACTACATACCTCACTTGAGAGTACCATCAAACTAACTAGTTTGGAGAGCAACTAGATGATTGACAATCAAATTATTATCTTTTCTTAATTTATATATACAATGGCTGTTGGATTAAAGTATAGACACAAGCGCCATACAATTTTAAAGAAGCTAGAGGATCAATGCTTGGGCATGCTCAAGTGTTGAGGATGTTATGAAATGACAAGATTGATACTTGGGAGTTGGGAGTTTACAAGTGTTAGATTTGAAGGTATTGGCACATTGGGATGAGAAGGCAGTGAATGGGTGTGCCTAAGGGCTTAGTTTATTTAGGAGTCTAGAGGCCAACTGAAGAGCCTAATACTTGGATCCTCTACCAAAGCCTAGATTGTTCTATAAGCTAAGGATTGAGAGCCCAATGCTTGGGTGCACCTAAATGTTATGTAGAGAATATCTTCTACATTATTGACATCTATTTGAAATGAGGTTTTAGAGAGAAGAGAAGTTAAGAATACTTATGGTGATTTATGATACTAATTTTATATCATTAAATTCTCTTTAGCATAACAAAGGGAATTGAATCAATTTAACAAGGTTAATTCATGAGATTGAGAATCTCTAATTTTGTCTAATGCTTATCATTAGAGGAGACTCATAAGGGATGAAGGCACTATAACTTTTGGTTATCAGGTCAGGTTAATGGTTTAGTTTGACTCTAATTGTTGATCCAATAATAATTTAAATTCTATGGTTTGTGGTATAATATTTTTTAAGTAATACCAATAACATGCCAATTTGGAATTTTGGGTCCTACAACCATGATAAATTCTGCATTTTACTTACTAGATCTATTCAATCTCTACTGTCTACCTTGATCCAACGATTTTGATTCCTTCTCTACTTCTCATAGATCCTTCCTGCCAAATTGGATCTAATGATTCTTATTATCAGATTGGTCCTACAACCATGATCTTTACTGTCATATTGGTCCTACATCCATGGTCTTTATTGTCAGATTGGTCCTATAACCAAGATCAATTTCACATTTCTCTTAAAGTAGTTCAATGCAAAATTTTTATTGAACCATCATATCATTAATTAGTGTTTTTAGTGCAAAAGGTGGCTTAAGCTGAACCACCCAAATTAAATGTGTGCCCATGCACACAATATGAGACAGATATGTCTGCAAAGATAATTCCTATGTAAGCCATGGGTGTTGTGGTTAGTTAAAACCCTTGAATCATTCATGGAAATTTTTCTTCTTTTTGATACTTTTGAGTATTCTATTTGTATAGTTTCATTCTTCTTTCAAGATATAGATTGTTCTTTTCAGCTACTCTTATATAGTGAGATTTCTAGTAATACACTCATTTTTTATTCCCCAAAAAATTGCCAAGTTCATAATTCTATCAACTTATTAACAAATTCATGAGAAATAATTTGTTTCCCTTATTCATGTAAAGTTCAAAGATCTTATGTGATAGGTCCAACAAAATAGCTAAAAAGATTATTAACTTAGTAAATCATATTGAAATCAAATTTTTATATACTAGACAATATAATAGATGATTAGATCTAAGAGTATTAAATTTACAAGTAAAAATGATAAAAATACAATAAAAAGAATAATATTTGACATATAAAGAGGACCCCATTAGTTTTAATAATTTTCAAGAAATCAGTAAACCCGTTAATGCTTTTTCCATAAACAATATTTTTTAATCTTTTCTCTTCGTTAATTCTCTACAAATGTTATTAGAGTGAAGTTGACAAATGAATGTTGCAGAAATTAATATATATATATATATATATATATATATATATATTGGAAGTAACCTCATTGTCTCTCATCTGGCCTACGCTGATGATTTCATTAATTTCTCTAATGTGGACAAAAAAAACATCACAAAGATCAAATCTTTATTTAGTACGCTTGAGAACGACTCTGGACTTAAAATTAATTGCCTCAAATCTAACTTCTACATTAATAGTAAGGCCAATTCTAATCTAAAATATTTTATCACTAATAAACTTGGTTTCAAAGAAGGCAAACTTCCTTGCAACTATCTTGGCATTCTTATCTTTAAAGGCCCTAATAAAAATATAAACTATCATGGCCTAATTAATCAAATTCTAAAAAGAATCCATAGTTGGGAGAACATTTATATTTCTCAAGGAGGTAGGCTCACCTTAATCAAATATATCCTTAACAATCCCGCTTTACTGGCTTGAAGTCACCTCTCCTACCAAGGCGACTATGTCTAAAATTAATATCATCTTCAATAAAATTCCTTGGGTGCATAATAAGGGCACCAAATTAATTTGGACCAAATGGGAAAATCTAACATTCCCTCTTAAGGAAGGTGGTCTTAGCATGAGGAATCTTGAGGCTCTTCATAATGCTTATTCTTCCAAATTTTGGTGGAACTTTAGAACCAAAAATAATGTTTGGGTGGATATCCTTAAAGCTAAATATTGTGCCTCCACGCATCATGTGCTTGTGTCCAAGAAAATAACGAACTCTATAAACTGGAAGAGAATGTTGGAAACTAGAAATCTTATGGAACAGATAATTGATTGGAACAAACTTGACTCCTCTTCTTCCTTTTGGTGTGATTCCTGGAGTGATCTCGGTCCTCTCCATATGATTTGCAACCTGATTCTTCCTAAGCTTACTCTTGGTGATTGCTTTAATGTTGACAATTCCTGGAACAACAATCTTATTATTTCCATCACTAACCCTAGTATACATGAAACTATAATTAATTCCACTCCCAACTTAGAATTCGAGAAGCATTCCATTTCTGATCTTACCATCAACAATAAATTTAATCTTCATATTGCTTGGAACATTTACAAAAAATATAAGAGTATTAATTTTGAACCTTAGTTTTGGTATAATAACATCCCTACCTTCATAAGCTTATTCATTTGGCTTATCCACCTTAACTTCATTAGTGTTGATGAAGAGATCAAGCATATCCACCTTAACTTCATTAGTGTTGATGAAAAGCTTATCAAAAGAGGCTTTAATCTTCCCTCTAAATGTCACTGTTGCCATTTGCTCAATTCTTCAACAACACCTTTTCTCACTCTCTTTGGAATACTTTCAAGAACATAAAAATCCACAATTAAGTTGTTGTGAATCTCCCATCCCTCATTATCCAGTGGAATTCCAACCCTTCTAATCTGAAGAAGTTGCTCATTGACAACTTGATTGATGCTTTTATTATTTGGAATATTTGAACCGCCCGTAACCTCAAAAAATATCAGGGTGTGGACTTGAATTTCCACAAATCCAAAATGAATATTATTAATGATGTGAATTCAATCATTAATATTTTTCTAAAGAAGTCATTTAGTTAGAAAAACATCAACAAAAATGACTTTATTGATTGTTTCAATGCTAGTGAATATTAGTGGGCTGCTGGTTTGCTGCGTGGTGGGTTCTGGGATTTTAGTTTAGGGGACCTAGTCTTTCTGCTATTGTGTTACTAGGTTTGTTGGTTGGCTTGAGAGTTCATTTGCTGGTTTGCGACTGGCCTGACTCCTGATATACTGCTGATCTCTCTGCTGGCATGCTGATTAGTGTGCTAGAGTGACTGCTGGTATGCATGCTAATTCTGCTGGCATGCTGCAGTGCCTGCTAGTATGCTGACTAGAATGCTGTAGGGATGTCTATTAGCCCTGATGGTATGCCGACTGGTCAGCCTGTTGATGTTCTGCTGGTAAGCTGGCTAGTTTGCTTTTTTGTGTTGGCTTTTTGGGCTGTTGCTTGGTTTATTAGTTTGGATGTTCCTTAGTCTGGGGTTGTTGCTTCTATGGCTGGTTTTCCTGGGGTTTCTATGGGTTTGGCTGTTTCTGGCTGGTGGCTTTTTGTTTATACTAACTGTTTTGGCTGCTTTGGGCTCTTCCTAGGTTTGGTGATGTTGTTGTTGTGGCCGGGGTTCTTGGTGCTTTGCTATTTGGTTGATTTGGCTAGTGGTTTTTTGGCTGTTCTGGTTGTTTTGGATGCTCTTCACTGATGGGCTTTCTGCTGGAAAAATTTGCTAGAAAATCTTACAAAATTATGCTGGGGTCTTTCTTTGCAATTTGCTATGTTAAGGTATTCTCGGTTGTTTTCCTCAGCTGTGCGCCGGTGCCTTCTGTGTTGTTTAACTATATCAAATTATGTTAGGTGATTTTTAAGCCAATTATTGCATGGTTGATCTATTGGTTCTCAGCAGGGCATTTCAACTGGAATATCTGTTGGATCATTCTCCAATATATATATATATATATATATATATATATATATATATTCTTAATTTCTGGGGGCATTTGTTTTCTTAATTGTTGGTCTCTATTTTTCTTTTTGCCTCCTACTCCCTCCTTTAATGTGGCGACTTTGTGTTTGGTTGATGTGGGTTCATTTGCAGCTGATGGTGTGTTTATTGTGGCTGTTTGCATAGCTGATGCTTTTATTATTTTTGATAGTGTGGCTGATATTAATATGGATGCTATTGTTGGGTTTGCTATTACTGCTTCTTTTGATGCCTCTGTCAAAATTATTTTTTCTGAGTTAACTATTTTTTCGTTGTTGGCATCCCTATCTTGGAGGAAAATGATGGTGTCGATGTTATGTGGGATTTTGCAAAGTGTTGGTTTCTCTAATTGATACTATTATCCCTTTTGATGTTGCATTTCTATATTTTGGAGGTAAATCTGATGTTACTGGAACAATTGTTGGTGCTGATATGGTTGCTCATAAATCTGGCATTGTTCCTTTTAGTGAAAATTATGTGTGGGGATCTACCTCATCTAATCCTTTAAGTGTCGATTCTGTCAATTCTGTGCAGGGATTTATTGCGGTTCTTAAACCTGATATTCCTTTTAGTGTTGTTTTCTGTGCAAGAATCTTTTGATGATTACACAGGCAGTTTCGTGATCATCGATCCTGCTATGAGGCTTATGTTGCTGATACAGTTGGCTGTTATGTTTTGATCTAAGGGATGTTGCTTGCTGCTGGTTTTCTCCCTAGGTTTGGATCTCTCTTTATTTCCTTGTAATACCTTTTTTGCAAGTCATTTGAAGCTGGGTTTGAGGTCTTTTTGCTCGAAGGCATTTTGCATCTGCTATTTTGTTCGATTTTTTTATTTGGTCCTATAGTTTACTTGTTTCTTTGTTATTTGTTTTTACTTTCTGGAAGACCTTTTAGGATACTCCCTGGGTTTTTCTTTTTTGGGGTTGGCTTTTGATTTTTAGAATTAGGTTTTTTGTACCCACCCAATCATTTTTGTAACTTTTCTTTTAGATTAACAAAACTTATAGGTTTAATATATATATATATATATATAGAAAAAAAATAACTGAAATAAAAGTTATAAAAATTAGGAGAAAAAAAAAGAAAATAATAGAAACAAAAGTTCTAGAAATTAGGATATATATATGTATATATAATGAAAGAAAATGACAAAAATAAAAGTTGTATAAATAAAAATAATAAAAAAAAGAATTATAATAATTATAATAATAATATTATTATTGTTAATAAAAGAAGAAAGAAAAAAAATGAAAAGAATAGAAAAATTTTAATATCTTTCTCATTTCTTACTATTGATGAGGCATTACTGGAGGTCGGCGGGGGGAACTAGTAGTGGCCGAGGAAGAAGAGGAGGAAGTGGAGGGGAGAAGATGAGTGATGGTGGATGGGAAAATAATGGATAAGAAAAAATTATTATTATTATTGTTTTCTCTCTCCTCTTTTTCTCTCTATTTTTTCTCTCCATTATCTTAATGTGAAAAATTTGGCTTATCTTCTTCTTAAATGCTTTAGAGTGTACAAATTAGCTTTCTCTTCCTCTTTCTCTCTCATTTTTCTCAAGAGTGTACAAATTAGCTTTCGCTTCCTCTTTCTCTCTCATTTTTCTTTCTCTTCTTTCTCTTTCTTCTTCCTCTTTCCTCCAAAATTTCAAAAAAATAACAAAATTTAACATTGAGTTATATTTTGATGAGACGAACACACTTGCTCTAAAATTTTTAGATTTGGAGCAATATTTTATTTTATAATAATTTTTGAAGATAAAAACTTCAAAAATTAGTTATGATAAATTCGTATCTCAAAATTCAATAAAACTTTTTGTGTAGCCTTTTTATAATATCTTAATCCAACTGCACTAAAATCATTGAATTTGAACATATATTTAATTTTCCTGATTTACTAAATTTAATTAATTCAAAAATTAATTTAGGAGTATTTATTATCCGGATTGCTCCCAAATTTTGGCATTATGATAAAAAAAAATACTCTATTCAATGTTATTTTTGGTATATCCTAATTTTGAAGCCACCTGGGATTCTGATTTTTGAATCGGGTTTGATCATAATTTGGATGATAACGACTTTGGTTGTTACAAGAACTCCCTTATTGCATTGCAACAATTAACTTTAATGATGCCCCATAATTTTTATAGAATTTAATAAGGAACCCATTCAGTCTCAGGAAAGCATTATCCATTGAAGACTTGATAGGTAATTAGATTTCCTCATAATTAGGGGGTACAATGAGAGATAAATTCATTTTATTATCAGCCAACAAAGGTGTTGAGCTCAAAAAGGGTAAGAAGATTACCACATTTTCCTTAAAGACCAGAAAAGAAGTTATTAGCATACTCAGCTATACTACTCCTTGCCTTTAAATGGTATGAACATGATTATTAATCTCAGCAATCTTCTTTTATTAACCTAAGAGTGGTATTACTTAGTATTCTTTTCACCCTCCCACTTCTACTTCAAACTATTTTTTTGCCTCCAAGAATTTTTCACATCATTATGGCATTTGATGAGTTTTGCTTTAATCTTAGAGACTTCACATTTATTAATCTCAAAGGGACTATACTCAATCATAAGCTCAAGATTAGAAACTATTATTTCCTATAGGGTAAGGTTATTGAAAATTCTATCAAATTTATCTTTATTCCATAAGGCTAAGTTATGTCTAAGATTTTTGAGTTTGGTAACCATCCTAAACAAGCCATAATAAGAACACTATTCATTCAGGTCTTGAAGATAAGCTCCTCGCAATCATCTTTTTGGAGCCAAAAATATTGAAATCATAGGATTTATAAATGGAAGGAGGATCATTCGAAGCTGTGAGAATGATTGGTGTATTATCAAAATTGGTTGAGCTGAGAAAAATATTTGGTAGGGAGTTTGTTAATCCGGCTAATGTTGAAAAAAAATCTATCTAGTTTAGAAAACTTCCTTCCTTTAGATAAGGAGGAGCTATAATATTTGACATTATCTAAATCACAATCATTGATAGCTAAATTAGAGTTAGAAGTAAGAAAGATAATGACAATAGGCATAGCCTTAATACTCAAAATGTCTCATTATTGTATTAACATATCCTCCAATGTTATTATAATAACATGTTCTTAGAAAATGATGTAGTATTTATCTATCCTTTTGAGAGTGCTACTATGAACAAAGGTTATAGAAATTTGGAAAGAAGAGTTGTGAAACTTTAAATGGACGCCTTAATCACACTCATTCAAAATTTTAGCATCCCATCCATCCTTCGACAACAGCCAAATCTTATTATAATAAGAAATATAGATCTCCTTATACTTGGCCATTTTACAATTTTCTTGCTCAAAATAGATTGAAATTTAGGTTGAATAATAAAATATCAATTTTATTATTAATAGTTATGTGCTTAAATCTACTCTTAGAAGAGGTATTTACAATACCTTTAGTATTTCAATAGAGTAAGTTAATTATTTAACTCTTTGAGGCCCCAATGAGGGCTTTGCTTTAGCATTAGATTGAGTACTATTTACCCCCCAAATTCTCTGTCAATTTGTTTAGAAAGAGTATTTTAATCGTTATACTTGTCCACCACTTCACCACATTCAGTTAGCATCCTATAATTTTTAGCAGAAAGAAATATACATATGTTTTAAAGAGAATACAAAAGTTTTTTATTACTTCCTATCAGGACCTCAACCTCACCAATATAAACCTTCTCCTCATTTGCACGGTCGTTAGGATCACAGGTTTCATTATCTATTGTAACTCGTCTAGATCTGACAATTGAAACATTTAATTGCATAGATAAACTGTTAGGCAATTAGAAGCATTCACATCTAAAGGAAAATTTAGCGCATTTTCCTCTTCATAATTAACCTCATCAATAGCATCATAAAACACTTGAGCCTTAATGGCTCCATCCATTAGCATATGCTCATAGTAGTCATCATATAATACTACAAAAACTTTAAGATAACAAGAATCTGTCAAACTAATATCTTTAACATAAAAACATTCATTCCCATTTAGAGAAACATTTAAATTATTATTGTGCCTAATCCTACAACTAGTTGTATTATATGTACCATGAACAAATAGCTCAATAACAATCACAGGGTTATGTGAGCTTTTCTTACTAATAACTGCTAAATTTTTAGCGTTGAACATAAAAGTTAAATCATTAGAGATTGATTTACTCTTATCATCTAACTTAAGTTACATTCATAAAATTTGAAGGACTCACCATCAAAATAATTTTTTCACCTTCCTATAAGAGGAATTAAAACACTCATCTTACGCAATAGAGAAAGGGCCCTATCTTGAGCAGATTGAGCTACTAAATTAAGCTCAGAATCCTCCACTTGTGAAAGGGCCCTATCTTGAGCTAACCACACCACAGCGATGGCCAAAGGATGAACATTCCCAACAAATTAATGGTAGCCTTTGTAACAATTTTTTCTTAAATCCTTAATTATTTCCTTTAATTTTTTAGTTAAAACACGCATGTCTCGTAGTTGTATGGCAATTTGATCACAGCCCTTAAACTAATCAACCAAGTGAATATAAGGCTTAGCTTGTATGTATGGGTGAGAATAAGGCAAATTGTTTTAAGGTTTTATACAAACCTGCAAAATTATATGTATTTATTTGAAATTTTGATATTCTTGGGAACATATATATTTATTCCTAATGCTCACCTCCTTACCATCCACTAAACTTTATTAAATGATAATATTAATGAAATATTAAAGTTTATAAATGTGATGTGTTCAGATTATACATATGCTCCTACTTTTAATGTGAAGATCTGTGGAATTCTCCCTTCTAGATTTTGTTTCCTGCAACAAACATGACTGTATCAGGTAAAAGACTATGCCTTAGTAAATAGCAAAGTCGTCGGGTGAGGCTCTGCACTTCAATGAAGATACCACCTTCTCGTAATTCTCAAAAGGGATTTTGCTCACTCGCATCGGCTTCAAAAACAACAAAAGCAAAAGCTAAAAGAATCCCATCAGTTCGCCAAATCTTCTTTTGCTTTTCTTTCAGGCTTTAGTCCGCAGAAAAAAGCATAAAGCCGGCCTGTCGATTTCAAGTGCCGCATAGAATTCCAACAATTGCAATAGAGTATGCAGGTATAAGAATATTGCAGCAGCATTATGATTAGCTTAAAAGAAGAAGAAGAAGAAGAAGTGCTCAATGGTTTCTGGAATCTCAGTAGTGAAATGTCTAGCCATTGGAATGTCTCCAGGAGCCATTTGGCACTAGTGAAAATGCGGTTCGAAAGTGAGCAACCCTACTGAAGGCCATTAGATGAAGAGAAGCAATCATTCATTGCATCATTTAAAATAAATGATTATAAAGTTAAAAAAAGTGCTTAGAGAAGCTTTTTTAAGACATTTTATTAGACATTATTGCATAAGAACATTGGTCTATGATCAATAAGAAAATTCACACACCATGTTGGGTGGTTGCCTCTTTCCACAAGCAATTAACAGCAATCACTAACTAAGATTTCAAGAGATTTTAGTTCCTTGTAAGAAAATCAGTCCAGACCTGAGGCAACATTAGGAATGATAGTTTTTAGCAGTCTAATTTTTATTTTCAGATCGGTTAAGGCTTAGAGGTTGACCCATGCTTCACGAGGAATACTTTTTCCACTCGGACAATGGCCATTAATATAGGACACAACATAATCAACAAGTTAATTTTGGTGTCTCAGTATCGTCTAGCCTTTTGATAAGGTTGTAGTTCCTTCTATTGTTAATTTGCATGTACAAAAATCTATCATCGTCGTCTATCCCTTCTGAGCCGGGAAAACTTTTGGAGGCACAACCCTAATGTTAATCTGCTTAAGATTGAATAATTTGTGGTTCCTCTGAATGCATCGGATCAAAGTTCTCCATTTCTAAGCTAGAAGAGGCAATTCAATCATGGAAGGATCTAGATGTGAAAGAGGTTGAATGGCAAGGGAAGACATTATGATTAGAGGAGCAAAGAGATCACACATTGATAGTTGTACCTCTAGGCCCAAATAATCTCTCTCCATGAACTAAAACAGTTCACAGAGATGGCAATAGGAGATTCTTTGTGTTCGTGCTTCTTTCTAGGGGCTTTTCATTTCAAGGGCTGGTTGCTTATTAGGGACTAATGGTTTAGACTTTAAATTTGTTATCATATGTTGAGTTTAATTCTTACTTATCGCATATTTATTTAATACACATTTGTTGTTTGATGAACTGCTTTAGCCCAACTAATCCCTATCGTCATTGTGGAAATGGGAGGCTTGAGCACTAGAGTGACATTTTATCATGTTTTTTATAAGAAAATTAGTATTTTATAATATTTTTATTATTTGAAATATTTGATAGCAAAATGCCAATTTTCATTCAAACTAATATTATACAAAATATAAATAAACAAAAGATTAGCAATAACAAGAAAAATAATGGGTAGATAAATTATGTAATTTTTTATTTTTATTTATTTTTCTATAAACAATAACAAAAACTTTTATTGCGATTAGCAGAAAGCTAACAAGAGAAAAGGCCAATTAACTGCCTATATACATACATATATATATATATGAGTCTTGTTGCTTTGGTCGTGAGCTTTGTACATTGGTCGTTGCTTTTATTGCTTCAAGTCACTCTCTTAGGGATGTAATTAATGGCTCACTTTCGTCAATTGCAAGCTAATTTCTTCTGTTGATGGTTATCATGCGTTTTTTTTAGGTGATGAGGAGATTTCTACACAAGATATATCTTATGAATTACCCTAGTGAGCAAGTTTACATGTAGGAGGCTTGCTTTCTATCTTTCTCTCTGATCTTTGCTTTCATCTAGAGATTAATGTCGTGGTTTACTTCAATTACACTATTAAGTTCACCTCGCTAAGCACAAACGAAAATGTCAAAGAAGCACCCAGGGATCTTTTGGCTTAGTCACCTTAGGAAACTAAAAGCAAGACAAACTGTAAGAAAACACAAAATCCACTAAAACACAAATATTTTATGTGAAAACTCAAAATAGGTAAAAAATCACAAAGCCACACTAGAGATATTCATTATAATTCTAGAAGAAGATGCAAGAGAAATCTCAGTCTCTACAAGAACTCTTAAGGCTTTCTCAATGCACTCACAACTACTTATTCACAATACTCAGCATCCACAACTCTAGCATCCAGCTACTAACGCACTACATCATACACAGCATGCCACACATAAATCTTAAAAGTCTTAAGTATTTATAACCATTCAAGCAACCTCGAAGCACCAATTTGGCCTTAGGAGTCCCTGAATATTTGCCACATGTTAGCTATGCCCATACTGGACAAATCATGCGTACAATTTTTCCATTCCACGCATTAAATTGGTTTCATGATTTTGTATCTGTCGACCAACGCTTGTGTAATGAGGTTAGTTGCCACCATAACTAAAATTACAGCTCTGATACTAACTATAGTGATCCAGTTGCCATTAGAGTTAAGAATAGCTTTGAGAACAACTTTGGCATCCTAGTTTCCATTATGGCTGCATTAATATAAAAGTTGTTGAGGGGTCTTCTCCTCTTACATCTCATATTATTGAAGTGACAGGACAAAAGGAGGATATAGTTATCACCTTTCATCATTTTATATTTGAAGATAAAGATGATATGTGTAGTGCTGAGCATAATTTAGATGCAATTCCTAAACATGTGCCAAAAACTGCACCTAATGATATGCCGGTGATCAATAATTTTGGACTATATGAGTTTGTGGTATTTATGAATGATGAGGAAAAGCCTTTTTTTAATAAACAACACTGCACTAATCTTAGCGGCACACAAGCAGTGTTTTCTAACATTATGAATGAAAATCAAATTGTTGAGACAAATTTGAATGCAGATGATAATCTTCCTATGTTAACGAATGTTGTCCCAAGTAATAATTCAATTGAGGGTGTAGAGATGACAAATATTGTTAATATATAATTAGCAATCAAATCAGCTTGTAATTGTCTCCATTAGTCTCCAAAGGGTGTTTAGAGCAAAATCTTGAAAATTTGGAACGATTCGGAACTCAATTGAATTTTTTGATTATTTTAATTTATTTATTTAAATATAAAATTATGATAATTAATTTGACCTCCAAATTAAAATCAGAGAACACCATTGAACTCATTGCCCCCAAATTATCTAGGAGAAAATTTTTGAGAATTTTTGGAAGCCGTCAAAATTTCCCGAATATTTTAATATAATTTAAATACATAGAAAATTAAGATAATTAAATAGATCTCTGATTAAAATTCTGAATTCATTTTGAGTTCCTCACCCTTAAATTAGCTAGGGGTGAATTTTTAGATTTTTTAGAGCACATTTGATGTCATAAATTTAATTAAATAAACTATTTTAAATTAATTAATTAAATAGCTTAACCTCCGTTTAATCAGCAGGCTGCCGTCGGATTCTTAGGGTTAGACCATTTGATCAAATGGTGCATTGATCAATGTCATTTGATCAAACCAGTCATCCAGATTGGACGGATGGGAGATCATCTTCCCTTTTCGCTAAGCGCGCTCACGCCATGCATAGCACGCAGGTCTGCACGCGTCGCCCGCAAAGCTTGTGACTCTCCTTCCACCACCATAGATGCCTCCTCCAGCCGAATTAAGATAGCCATTTGATTTTATTTTGAATTTCACACCTTTGAAGATAGCTTTGGAGATCTGAGACCATCAGTCGCACCCTTACGAACCCGATGAATCATCCGTTTGACGAACTTTAGGTACAATTATTCAACTTACAATCCTTCCCTAATTCATTAAAATTACATTTTGCTTATGCATTTTTGAGATTGTATCTTCAACCATGACTATGTTGGGGCCATGATCTGGTCTGATTAGCTCAAATGAGCTCGGACCTGTATAGTACTATACAATGTCTGAGTTCACCCAGGGACCCAACCCTACTTCAACTGCATCCCATTGACTTTATTCATTTGTAAAGGATGGCGGGGACTCTAAGGGATTGGCTGAATCCAGTTGTAGCCCAGTATTTTGTTGTGGGTGTCGCAAGGCGACCCCACAGTTAACCTTAATCTTACCTGCTATACTTATAATTAAGATCGCTACAGGATGGATGATTTAGGGCTTTGAGGTTTAGTGGATAGGTATCATTGTTAACTTTATTTTGATATGTTATGTGCCATTTGGTTAGATCTATGGAGCGAGAATTTCTAA
Source organism: Gastrodia elata (assembly GCA_016760335.1). Classification (NCBI taxonomy): domain Eukaryota; kingdom Viridiplantae; phylum Streptophyta; class Magnoliopsida; order Asparagales; family Orchidaceae; genus Gastrodia; species Gastrodia elata. The sequence continues at coordinate 43,018,230 of CM028677.1, forward strand.
ATCCTAATCTCTTCAGCTTCAGCACTGTGGGAGATGGTGAACAGTGTTGAGCGGGTCGACCCGACCCGCGCAACACTACTCCCCAAGCCACGCATGCGACCCGACCCATGTGCATGCAGGAGGCGATGAGCCTGCAAGCGAATAGCAGAGCGTTCGACTTTGAAATCAGAATAGTAAAAACAAAATTAATAAAAAAAAATTTAGTTAGCTCAAAATTTTAAATTCTCATAATTCCTAAATTGTAAGTCTAAATATATTGAAGTCATATCTCAGAATGATCAAAAATATATAAAGAACATTAATATGATATTAAATTTATATTTTAATAATTAATTTTTCTAATCATTTTTTGATGATCATTAAGGATGATTAAGCCATGTTAGCTAATTAACATCCAAATTAGGCTTGCTTACAGTAATGACCCGTTTAAATAGTAATAAGTGAAACTCTTAAACATTGAGGTGCCTTTTCAGATAATAGTGGAGTTCCTAATAAAAACTCTAAAATTAAGCGTTCTCAAATGGGAGCACTCCCAAAATGGGTGATCTACTATGAAGTTATCTTTTGAGGACAAAATTATGAGACTTTTCAGGCCAAAATAGACAATACCTTGGTGCTTAAGAGTTTGGGCTGTTATGAATGGTATCAGAGCAGGCCATAGGGTGTCAGATAAGAGCTAAGTGCCATACAGGTCAAAGTACCACTTCATGTGAGCAGCCTCTTGAACCCACAATGATTAAAGTGCTATATAGTTATGGTTACCTCTTAAGACTATATGGGTCACATCTAGTCCTATCTACCCAATGGATGGTTCTTGGATCTGTGTGTGGATATTGACAAGGATGTCAATCACTTAAGCTTAGGAGATTATAATAATCAACTTAAGTAGTAATAAGTGAAGCTCTTAAACATTGAGGCGCCTTTTCAGATAATAGTGGAGTTCCTGATAAGAACCCCAGAGTTAAGCGTGCTCATGTAAGAGCACTCCTAGGATTGGTGACTTACTGGGAAATTATCTTCTGAGGAAAAAATCATGAGGCCTTTCAAGCCAAAGCAGACAATACATTGGTGCTCAAGAGTCTGAGCTATTACACTTTGTAATAACTATAGTAATGTTACCCATCAATTAGTAACCTAATTGACTCTAATCTTCTTTCATTAGTCATATAATAGTATTAAGAGCCTCTATTTTAATTTTTGTGCGATTTGGAGATCATTTGATAATTTCTAGTATTTCTTGATTTTCTGGTAATTCTGAGAATGCTTATTTTATTTAGACCTCATAATAAAAAATAAAGTCCGTCGTTAGACTTACCACACCCAAATTAGCTAGAAGTAGTATTTTGGAAGTGCTTGGAAGTCATTGAATTTTCTCCAAATATTTTAATATTATTTAAGTACTCAAAAAATTAAGAATTAAATTGACCTCCGATCAAAAATACGACTACATTTTTGAGTTCCTCACCCCTCATTTAGGCAAGGGTGAAATTTTGGGATTTTTTGGAGTGCATTTGAGTATTTAATTTTAAGTAATTAATTAAGTAAAATAAATTAATTAAATATTATAATTTAATAAATTTAACTAATAAATATATATATTAAATATAATTAATCCATCGGCTGTATTCAAAGCAATGGAGATCTGCTGTTTTCTGTGAAACACCAAACAGTTATGCGATTAAATCATGCGCATTGATTCAAAATCAACTAGATCCAACGGTTCATGTCATTGCCTTTAGATCCAACCGTTGAATCAATTCATCGGATATACGGCTCTGATTCATGAACATAGTACGCCTTCTCCTCAGTCACTCTGTCATCATACCCTACCGATAGAAAAGGTGGGGGTACGATACCTTCCTCCCAATTGGCCTCCCTCTATCATTATCCATTTCCCAAACCCCTCATTTCCCTCTTTTGACTTCATTTTCTCAAATTATTGAGTTGAGGGGAGCTGCATGAGACAAGGAAGAGCTGCTATCGGAGGAACCTGAACTTACCTTAATCGGTGTAACATCAGACTTCATAACTACAAGGTTCTCTTCCTATTCCTCTCCTTACTCTAGTTATGTTCCATTTAATATCATATTGAACTCTGCTTTGATCGATAAACTCTTCCCAATTCAATCAAACTCTTTTGAGCTACATAATAAAAAAAAAATCAAAGCAGAGTATCGTAAATTACACATTTTACTATTATCGTTTCCCTAACGAAATTATCTATATAAAATGCAAACGAACTTCTTTTATATTAGATTAGCCTGTATATTTCCTTTATGAATCACTGATCCTTATATTCTAAGGCTCAGGTAATGCATATTAATGTCCGTCTGTTTGTGATCTTTCAATTAATATGAAGTGTCGTTAATTACATTTCTACATATCTTAAGGTTGATCTTAGATTAACTTGTGGTGTTTAAACGATAGGTTGTAGAATACTAATTAGTTTAAGGTACCTAAAGTGTCGACCGGAGTCTTAGGACGCCGCTGCTGTGATGCCCTAGCCTCCTAAGTTGCGAGAATCTATCGGAGCAAAAGACGATTCGCGCATAATTGCAATCGAACTGGCCGGTTCGACAAGATTCGAACCATGCCATTTATAAAGCCACGTGACAAGTGAAGAGTGGAGCATCGTCATCAGTGCATTTTAAATCGAAGGATTTGATAAATAATTAAACAGAAATTAGATGAACTTGTGGTGTTTTGGTGAATGTTTAATTTAATCATTAATTAAGATTAATTCATTAAATATAATTTAGTTTCATCATTTTATGCGACCTAATTTGATCATTTAATATCTAAATTAAATGATCAAATAGCTCATTTTGCTCACAAAAATGTGAGGATTAATATTATGAGATCCAATGTAGGTTTTGAATCCTAAATTTATTGTTGACTTTTAACCTTAATTAAGAGTCCTCCCAAACCCTATATTCCTAATGTTATCCAAAGTTAACCTACTTAGTGTCATTTTTCTCCTTATGCTATAAGGATTCCACATTTGCATGTAATAATTCATTTGGACAATAATTGGTAATTTTAGGTTTTTGGCTAAGTTAGGGTAATTTTAATAAATTTTCTAATTTCATAACTTCATGTTTTAGGTATTTAAACCTTAATACAGTAAACATGTCACATTTATTACTTTCCATGTCAATTTAAATTATATGTTATGAGCTTAGTTCTCTTAGATTAATTGCTTGAATCATTAGCAAATTGCTTGATTCATCTTTCGACCTTAGGAGAAAACTATATGATTGATTTATAACTTGAATTGTAGGTGATTTTTAGAGCGAGTTATTGTACCCATCAAGTGTAATTAACCTTAATGCTTGTGTAATTGTAGGTTGTGAGCCAATTAAGATTTGTTCTAAGTATTTAGTTTTAATCCTATTTTACTTCACTCTTAGCTCTTAAATCCTTATTTAAACCCTTTTTTGAATTAAAATAAGTATCCTAAATTTATTAAATAGTTTTTGAGTCCTATTAATTTCAATTACCTTCAATTTATAGTATTTATAGAGCTTGTAGCTTATAATCCTCCCTCTCCTTTACTCTAAGCCTTTCTTTTCGCCTTAACTTAGCTAGATTTGTATTTGATTTGGATAGATCCTTCTAACTACAACCTAGCTAGAGAACTTAGTAATTTGAACCTTAACTTCCATTTTCTTTAAATATGGTAATTTTATAATCACATCCTTTCCTAATTAGTTTCATAAGCCTTGATTTTGTTAATCTATTTAAATCTTGTGGTTTAGGATAAGGATAGGATTAGTTTCATTTAGTATTGGTATACTTATAAATTATTTTGTCATCTCATAAAATGAAATGAAACTAAAATTTCCAAAACCAATATTACTTATATTACTTATAATAACTTGATATCAATATCTCTAAGACAATTAGGAGCTCAATTAGCTCCAATCATTAAGTAGATCATTAAAATTAGATAATTTTGAATATCACATAGTTTGCAATTATTAAATTTCCTTGAATTCTTGCTTAGCTTTGAGCGTATTTGATTTGATACATTCATAAAAGACATTTTGCATAAATAAAACTTTCACATTTAAAATAATAGGGGTTTATATTATTGGTTAAGCCAAGGGTAGGCTAATTAGGAGTAATAAGGAGACCCCATATTCTTAGAGGGTGAATATAAGTGTTATTTATTTTGAACCTGGCTTTCCTTTACTTGTTAAATAGATGTGTTTAAACTCCTCGCTTCATTCTGTATTTACCTACAGAATGAATACATTCATAAAATAACTTCAATTAAATATAATATGAGATCTTCTACAATCTTACTGATTATGATGACTCACCATAGCTTTTTAGCTATGTTACTTTACATAGTCCTAGGTTATGTGTATCTTAGACCAAGAGGCTAAGATCTTCCTTCAATTACTATGCTTTGCACTTTCCATGTTTTTAGTACTGTACTTTACTTGTTTATAGTCCAATTAAATTGTAGTGAATATTATTATAATTACATTTAAATACTTCACTATCTTTTTTTCTTCACTTAGCGTAAGTTTATTGAATATATACATGCTTTATTTTATTTACTTTCATATGCACTTTAGTACTTTCTAGCCTATTTGGAATGCTTTTACTCTTATATTATTTGTAGGCTAGAATATCTAATTATGTGAGTATTCTTACTCACTTTGATTTTCATTAGTCTTTCTTACTTTTCCTTACTTTCTTTCCCTATTTAAATGTTTTCAATTGCACCGCTGCTTACTTTCATATTGTAGACTAGTTGTGATATCCAAATGAGTATTAAAATGTTTAGCCTAATCTTAAAATATGCTTAGATTATTTAGTCTAATTATATTTTTCTTTTTATTAGTTTTGTCCTATCATATTTAAATACCAAAATATGATAGATCAGGTACATTTGGAGACTAGTAGAGCTGGACCTAGTGCTTAAGCTTAAAGTTATTAATTGGTTTCGCTTATTAATGTTAAATTACTTGCCTTTATTTAATTGTGAGAGGGAGACTTTACTTTCTTGTTCTCTATTTTAATTTGTCATGTAATAATTAAAGTGAATTATTTTGTCTTTACTGTTCTTATATTAGATTTAGAAATTATACTTAATTGCTTGGTTTGGATAAATGAATGGTTGAATTGCATAATTTTGTCATGCTCATTAAACTAATTGTTGCATATCATATATATCCTTATTGTTGCATAATTGTTCATACATCTCATTCTTGTAAGCTCATAGTGCTATATGAGAATGTTTATTTTCTACTACTTGCAATTGTTACTTGTATGTGTGTAATTGCAATCATGATAAATTCCTATTGTATTATTTGATTGCAACTACTAATCCTACATATAATTTACAAGTAATTTCATTCACATATTTCACTCTTTTATATCATGTAATTTACAAGTATGCTTGTAACTTATCATTGATTCATATTACTCTTTTCTTTTTTATTCACATATTTTGATCTCAATTACTTTTATCAATATGTGATTACTTGCTTCCGCAAAAATACATACAATTATCATTTTAATGCATGCATTTGTAATCGCATTTATTATGTGATTCTTTTCTTCTTTCACACATATAATTGCAACTACATTGATTTCATACATGCATGTTAACTCATATTTATTACATCACCTTCATCATACATGTATTTTCATTCTATTACTTTCCTCATCTTAGCTTAAGACCCTCTTCTAGTCCTTGGCCAAACACATTATCCAATGATTTGGGTTAGCTTCCTTCTAATCCAATATTAGATGCTGTGGTGGCGTATCAATGTTGAGTTTAGTTATTATTCAATATTAGGGTTGTCACACACTTACAATCATTTTAATCCTTATTATATATGGATCATTTAAATGCTGACTTATGTGCCATTTGGATGTGAGTTGGTATAAATGCATTTTTGGTACTTCTTATGTGTGATTAATGAAAATCCTATGCTTAATTTAATGTATAATTGCCTTTAATAACTAAGAACATCAAGGTCTAAGTTAATTCAATGCATAGCTAAACCCTAGAAACATTCTAATTGAAGAGATTGTGTATTTGTAGATTTATTAAATTGCTTATGAGCAATCTCAAATCATAAAAGTATGATCAAGAGCCTTAAACTTAGAGTTAGAACTTTGTGGTCAAACCTAAACTTATTATAGGCAATAAGAATAGAATATAACCTTTATTTAAGTAATTTTGGGTTTAATTGCAATATCTTGAAGCATTAATTAATCAACCTATTAAATCAAGCCCATTCCATAGAATTCATTAATCAATCTTTTAACTGCCATTTATGCCAAAACTATCTAAATGATGATGATTAAATTCTAACTCACCTTATAAAAACATTATTGATTTTATCATTTAAGATTAATATTTTAGTGAAGGTGTCATATAAGTGTATATAGATTAAACTATAAAAAGAAATTATTCATTTTATAGAGTATAAGTAAAGCATAAATCTTATTATAAACTAAGCGTTGAACATCATTAATCACATTTGATATCATGAATGTGACTAACTCACTTAAGACTATTTAAGTGACTAATTATGTTATTAGATTACATAGATTGATATGAAAAGATAAGAAAAGTCTAAAATTAATAGTAGGTGATGATAAGATGTTAGTAGAAGCTTTTGAATGAAAAGTGAGTATCACTAACTGTTAAAATATGTTAAAGATAAATTTAAATATCTAAGTACTTTGAGATTTAGAACTTTCTTGATTCAAAGAAGGAGAATCTTGAATCTTTAAACTAGAAAAAAGTGGTAAGATTTAACAAACTATCCTAATCAAATTCATTCATTAAAATATCTGATAGATTGATAGTCTTGTAAATTCAATAAGATTAGTTATACAATGTATCTTTAGTTAAAGATTAAAAGGGGGATTTATAGAACCAAAATCATATAATTCCTTAAGATCTTCAATTATCAAGATTAAGAGATTACTTTTTACTTAATGAAATTTCCATTAAGACCATTAGTAGGTAATTACTAAAAAGGTGTTCCTAGAATAATTAAATACTTAAACTAATAGGATATCCAATTAACTTGAAGTTTAGTATTAATCTTTAAGTAAACTTAAGTAAGGATTAAATTACTAAGTAAAATATTAGGATGTGTTTATTGATTAGAATAAAAGAAAATTTTAGATTATATTCCCAAGGTATCATAAGTTAGAATAATGATAATTTAAAGTCATCAATAGTAATGAATATAACTAAATTATTAAATGAATTACTCTCAATAAGATAACTTCCATCAATAACTTAGTATTAAAACCTTTATTCAATAGCATAGATTTTTCTTAACTCACATTTAACTTTATATCTATGAATTAATTTGTCACCATATATAAAGCTTAAACTAAATTATTATTTTCTAAAACTAACCTTATTATACTATTACTATATCAAATTAACTTAGGAATCTATGATATCCAAGTTAATTTTAGGGCTTGATTAGTCCCAATATTTAGGATAGATAATTATAAAAAAGGAAATAATGGATATCACATGATTTACAATAAATTGATAACTATTGAATGTGTGTATTTATAGTTGACCCCACTTAATTATAGTTGAGTAGATGTACTCAACTCCTCACTTATTCTGCACTCACAAAACAAAATACAAAACAAATAAATCATAAATTATATTTCTCACCATCTTATTAATTGTGAATGATTATTATATTCTTATGACTATATTTACTAAGTCTCTTAGACTGAAATTTGCTTTACTTATTGCCTTGCAATATTTTATTATTTCAACTTTACTTGCAATTTCAAGCAATGTTATTTTTTATCTTAAATGTCACTTACATGATTACCTACACTATTTATACTTCACATATAAATTATTTTGACATATTCGTGTTTCCCTTATTTATTTGCATATTATATAACTAGTCTTACTAACCAATTTGATGCAGGAATTAATAACTTAATTGAGCTATGTAAGCCTTTCTTACTTTACAACTTTTAATAGTTACTTACCTTTTATTCATTCCATGTCAAATGCTTCGCTTATGTTAAATTGTACATGGATAACGTGATATTCGCTTAATAAAACAAATGTATTCAATTTTCTCTTAAATTATACTTAGACTTTTTTAAGTTTAATCATTTTTTTTACTGGTTGTGCCCTACCGTATTACAAACTAAATATGGTAGATCAGGAGATTGGAGCACACTTGGTGCTTAAATGCGAGCCCGAGTTGTAGTTGTGTATTGAAGACTCTGTTTACTTATCTCTTATATTTTATATGTGAGGATGAGTGATTTACTTCTTTCAAACTTGTATATTAATGCTTCTATGATGTTTGAACTATTTCTTTCATGTTATATATTTTTATATTATGAATGATGAATGTTTGATTGGAATATTTGAGTTACCTTCTACCCATAGATTCACTATTTAAAGGTACTACTCAATAATGAGTTAGAAACCACTAATCTAATATTAAGTACTACTGTAATACTTATTAATAGGTTAATACATCTAATCTAATAATGGAGTGTTACAGTTGGTATTAGAGAATAGATTTTGAAAATAAGAAGGAAGGGCAAAATTTAATTAGATGTTCATTATTTAATCGACAATGAAATAACTAGATTAAAATTAATTACATCCTCATTATTCAAGCATTCTCATAATTAAATAACATAGCTCAAACTTAATGTTATGATAAATGATAAGCAAAGGTTCTGAACTAGATTACTATGCTAGTATTTTCTATCACTTATGGAGCAACAACCATGATAATGGACATCGTTTCGTGAGACTCTACTTAGGAGTATCGCCATTAGGAGGTGGCATACTTAATAAAATTCTAAAATCACCAACCTCTAGAGGATATTGCTTTCCTCAATTAGCTAGAGAATGGCTACAGTAAGTGACAGAAACATTCAATTCTTAGAATATCCAAATTTTTTTGTTTCTCAATTTTGAACCAACTCTTTGAAGAATCAGCTAAATATTGGTGGTATCAAGTTTATTGGGACATGGTTAAGAGAATGCAAGAAAAATCATCGTTCTCCTATCTTTCAAGATTTTGAAATGGTATTTTATACTCAATATTATAAATAGTAATGTATCATATGTTGTAAAGTCTTTCCATTTCTTGTTTCATTACTAAGTCTGTACATATTATAATCAATGAATAAAGTAACCTTCTTGTTATATTCTTAAGAAATTTTTTATTCATTATGATTTTAGAATGAATCTTGAATCTAACCTTCCATCAAATTTTATCAAAAGGATAGTACTAGTTAGTTCCTCATCACATTCAGATGAGATGAAAATATTGATTGAACTAGAAAAAATTATGGTTGAAATGTAAACCCAAGATGCATAAAGAAATTTTAACTGGAAGACTAAGTATAAATGCTTCGCTCATTAATGAGGTGAAAGCCCAAAAATTAATTGGATATGGATGTGAAGTCTATTTAGTAACACTCATGGGTGAGACAAGAGATCCAACACCAATTAAAGACATAGATGTGGTAAAGGAATTTCAAGATGTATTTCTTGATGAACTGCTAGGCCTACCCCCCAATTAGAGAAGTTGAATTTTTTATTGATCTGGTGCTAGTCATGCAACCTAAATCTAAAGCAATTTATAGAATATCTCCCAAAGAATTATAGGAGCTACATAAGTAATTGCAAGAACTACTGGAGCAAGGTTTTATTAAACCTAGCATGTCCCGATGGGGAGCTCCAGTACTATTTGTCTAAAAAAAAGATAGTTCAATGTAAATGTGTATTAACAACCATGATGTGATAAAGCAACAATAAAGAACAAATATCCTCTACCAAGAATTGATGACTTGTTCGATCAATTATCTGGAGCAAAAGTTTTCTCCAAAATAGATTTAGGATCAAGATCTTATCAGATCAAGGTTAGAGATAATGACATCCCAAAAAAAAAAATTTAGGACTCATTATGGGCATTATGAATTCTTAGTCATGTCCTTTTGGTTGAATAATGTCCCATCTATATTTATAGACCTAATGCAACACATTTTAAAACCCTATCTCAATAATTTCGTTATCGTATTTATTGACGACATCGTAATCTACTCCAAAGTTAAAACTGGTCATGAGAATCACCTCCATACCACTTTGGAGTTTTTGAGGGATAATAAACTTTTTGCCAAATTCATAAAATCTGAGTTTTAGTAAAATTTAGTGGCATTTTTAGGCCATGTTATCAATTTTGAAGGAATATAAGCTGATCAGAAAAAGATCAGTGCTGTTTAGCAGTGGGTACAACCCCGATATGTAACTGATATCAAAAGTTTCTTAGGCCTAGCTAGTTACTACATAAGATTTTTACCAGGATTTTCTCAAATTGATTCATCATTAACTCAGTTAACTAAGAAAGATACTCCACTCATCTAAAGCTCAGACAGCGAAGAGGCATCTCATAAACTTAAACACCTGTTAACATCTGCACTAGTTTTAGTTCTATTTCAAAAGGGAAAAGACTTCTAAGTCTTCATTGATGCCTCTAAGTGGGATTATGTGGCGGCCCTGCCCCACCGTGGTCCTGTTAACCCTTAAGTTAACACGATTACGGTGGAGGGGTCACCAAATGACAAGGTCCCCACTTAAAATTGGATTAGACACATGTTCTAATCCAACTTAAATAAGGACTTTGCCATTCAACCCAAAATACCATCACTAAATGATCATACAAGAACTTAGAGTGCGGAAGCAATAAAAATATAACATCCATCTATACAGTATAAATACAACAATACAGAATAAGTAAAGTACTGGAAAGAGAATATTAACCTGTATTATTACAACATTTAATAAATTTAAGAGAACTGAAAAAGGAAACTCTCGATCTCACAAGCAACAGAAACTAAAGCTAAAGATCTTCAGGAACGGGGTCCTCGTCCAATGGCAAGCTCTCCACTGGATCAGCTGCTCCAACAAACTCAGAACCTACCATTATCAGTTTCATAATGGTAGGGCCCCAGCCAACAAAAGAAAAACTGGTTAGACTATTGTCTAAGCACATTTTAGGGTAAACAATTTTATTAAGTTACTTGAATATCACCATAAACCAGTACTGATGTAAAAAGGTGCAGAAAGCATACAAAAGAACAGTAATAAGTTATAAACTACAGTTTATAACTAAACAAATAGGAAGTAAGCACATACCTCCTCCGAGCAACTGCAACAAAGACAGGTAAGAAAAAAAAAGACTAAACAAAACTATAAAAAAAATACAACCTAAACATGCTTATGATCAAACAGATTATGCTAGGTAACATACAGAAATTGAACATTCTAAAACTGAAAACAACTAACATCCTATGTGAGCATATGAAAATAGTAAGTAAAACTAGCATCCTATATAGAAACAAGTGCAGAAAAACTGTAAGTAAAATAGTGCTGAAATGCAGAATATGCAAGGTAAAACAGTAACTAAAAACTGAAAACTGCAGTGACTGTCCAAGCCACTCAACTGAAAACATACTCAGCAAATCTTAGCCTGATGGGCTAAGAAAGAAGCTCTGAGCTGAGTATCACTGAAAACTCTTATCCTGATGAGCTAAGACAGAACCAAATGTAAGTGTACATGAATTAGTATAACCATATCAGAATCCTGACTCTATAGTCAGTATGGCAAGTCTATCCATCCTATCTCTCGGACTAGGCATGGCCATAGACTGTCGGACATTAAACCCTCGAAAGGTTGCCAACCCGAACGAGTTGATCGAAGAGGTATACTAATCAAGCTACACCTTACAAATCACTTCTGAAAAGAAAACATAATGCTGCTTATAAATGTTCAAAGTTGACATAAGATATTTATTAAATATCTTAAGTACATAATATATGTTCAAGGTATAAGGCTAAAAATCAAGGAATGCGAAGCATCAAAATCAAAATAAGCAAGAAACTCTATCTAAAATACAGGTGATATTCGTTGTTGTCTACTTTATTCGTTCTATCTACTCTAAGTTACATAAGTTTCAGAATTATCAATTCTTACACGTTCTGTAACTTAGAATCACGAATCCTACTAGTTGAAGATAATTATGACTGGCCAAGTCCTAACTATAACTTAATCAAAAGACGACTATTTGGTTAAAGTGAATAAATCATCGAATTTCATCCCAACCTCATCTTGATTAGCCAAATCAATATGAAAATATTAAGAATTAGACTCCAGATGATGGGGTCTAATCACTTAATCTAAATGTATAATCTAAGGGTCTAAGTTTAGAACCCAAAACTCACGGACTAGATTAAGGCAAATCCTAATGATAAATCAAATTCATTAGGATAGATCTCTATTCTTAGTTCTAAAGTTTAAATATCAAATAATCATTTAATAAACTAAGAAAAATCTAGAAACTAGTAAACTCAAGGTTTCATCTAATTGAGTAACCCAATTTACTCAATAGATGAATTCTAACTTAAGATCTATTCCTAATCTTAGGAAATAAGGCTCTTAATTACTAAGAGTATCTCTCAAGACACACATCCTAACTAATGTTATAAAGAACTAAGAAAAGATCTAAGAATGATTTAGGAAGAAGAAACACTCACTTAAGACTTAGGAAATTTTTCTTAAGGAGCAAATTTTGAGATTTAAATAAAAATCTAATTTAGACTTAAATTTGATTAATTTCAATTCTAAATCATTCTATTTACTGATTTTAGTGATTAGAAACTGAATTTAGCGCTTTTAAAGGTTAAACCCTAAATTTGGGCAAAATTACCATTTTGCCCCTACTTAAGGGTTCAAAAGATCAAATTTTGATCTAGGGCTTAAATTCTAAAATTTTCTTTTGGAAAGTATTTCTTACTGTCTAATGTAAGATTAGATAGCAACTAAATTAATTTTGGGTGATTATTAAGCTATATGAGATCAAATTAGTGAATTTGACTTATAAGGGAAAATTAGTAATTTGGCTATATAAAAGTTAAATTTTCTTTTAGATTAATTTTCTTTACAGCCTAAGCTTTCCATAGAATCTAAATTTGCTAAATTCTGATAAGTATTGGCCAAGTTATGGCCAATTCAAGATCTAGGGTTTAAAGGGTAATTAAGGAATCCTTAATTATGGGTTAAAATCCTAACTTTATCAATTAGTGTCCAAATTATGCAAAATTAGTGGATATGATTTACAAATAGTCCACTGATCAAAATGACATGTGGTAGGCTCAATTTGAATCTAATTTGATTAAGTTATGACCTAATTAGGGTTTAGGGTGATTAGTGAGTGATTAGTAAAATTAATCACTCAAACACTAATCCAACTTTACAGCTAGGTTCTAAATGACTCTATGAGTCCTCTGAAACTTAAATCACTCAATTTGGATTACTAGATTTGCTAATATTCACTAATCAAGATTTAGATGTAATTAAGGGCGATTAGCAAATCTAACCGTTGGATCCTAAATATTTTTATAGATTACTGTTAATTAGGTTTTTTTGATCTAAATGGATATTTGGATTATCCAATTTGGAGCTCAATTGACCAAGTTGTGGTCAATTGAAGTTCTAGGATTAAATAGGGTAATTAGGGTTAAGTCCTAAATGTCATTAGGCAAATACTAATCCAAACAGCAAAATGAATACTACCAAATTAATCCTTAGGGTTTTTTGATCACTTTAAGACCCATATTGGATATGTTTGGGTCAACTGCACAAAGTTATGAGCTAAATAAAATTTGTAACATTTAATTTAACTTAAATTAAACCCTAAATAATCACTTTACTAGATACAGGTCCAAATACAAAATTATTGGCATCAATAAATTCCTCATATTTTTTTGATCAATTTGATATATTTATTTGTAGAATTTGGATGCATATTTTGCAAGATATTAATGTTTAAAGTTTTGTAATTAATTAGTTAATTAATTCTGTTTAATTATATTAATAATTCTGTTATTATTATTAATATAATTATCGTTATTAATTAAACGTTATTTATATATAACGTTTATATATATAAAAATCTGTAGGTACACGTGTCGGGCCCTTATTGACTAAGATGAGGACAGCGGACCCCACGGATTCAAAAGGCAGAAGAGCAGGCCACGTGGCGCGCTGCGAGGCGGGCCCCACCGTGGCAGCTGAAACGCCACGGGCCACGGGTCACGGGCCGGGCCCGGGCCGACCCGAGTGGGTCGGCGGGATAGACCGGTTTAACCGGTCTGGAAATGAACCGGTGAAACCGGTTTAAGGATCGGCGGTCACGATCATTTAGATCACGGAAATGGACGGTCCATATTAGTTTAAGCAATTTAACTGTTTGATTAATGATCAGGTTATCTTAACTTATTAAAATTAACATTAAATGTAATCTAATAAAATAAAATTATGCTAATCTTAATCAGATGGACATGATTAAGCCTTCAAATCGACGGATCGATTTCATCCGTCGATTCGTCTTCCATCCCGTCGCCTTCGTTTGCGATTTTAGGGTTACGCGATTTGATCGATTGATTGAATCGAAGCACTGGATGCATGAATATCATAGAGGATTTGCAATAATGTATGAATGAAGACATAGGAAGAGTGGGAGGTACCTTGACGGAGTGGATGGGGATTGCTCGAGGGTTCGATTCCACAATTACTTGCCTTATTTACTGATTTGCTTTGCGTAAATGAGGAAAAGTGATCGATTGAGGGATTTAAAAGAGGTCCTAAGCGGTCGGGAGGGTCTGAAATCGCCATCTGGAGCGGTGGTCGACTCCTGTCGGCACGGCTAAATGACGCGTGCCAAAGCCCTATCACGCGTAAATCTCGCGGAGGAGACGATCTCCCCACCGCCTGATCTCCAGATCAAACGGTTCGAATAAACCGTTAAGTCAAACGGTAACTTTAAAATAAACAGATGGCATTAACTGTTTAACTAACGGCCGCCGTTATCTTATTTAATATATAATTATTTAGATTAATTTGTATTGATTTAATTAATTAGAGTTAATTATCTAAATGCATCCCAAAAATTTCCAATAAATCACCCCTAGCTAATTAAAGGGTGAGGAACGCAGCGGCGCACTCGAATTTTTGTTTCGACGAGTATTTATTTATTTGAATTTTCAGGTATTTAAATATTATTAAAATATTCGACGAAAATCCAACGACTTCCAAATGCCTCCAAAATTTCACCCCTAGCTAATTTGGGTGTTCTGAATGCAATGGCGTAGTCAGATTTTAAATCTGAGGTCTAAATAAAAAGTCAATTTCTAAGGTTTGGGATTTTCTAGAATTTCTGATTTGACTCAGTTGACTTCTAGTTTGACCTAAGTTTCAGAGATGAGTTCTAAATTACTTAATTAGTGACTTAGAACCTTAATTAAGACTTAGATTAGTCTTAATTGAGCCAAGTAACAACTTGGGTTGTTACAAACTCCCCCACTTAAGAATGATGTCGTCCTCGACATCACTCGAGTGAGAAAATTAATTAAGCAGATTCAAGGAAAAGAATTACAGTAAGTTAGAGTTTGAAGAATTACCTTGATTGAAAAGGTTTGGGTACTTTTGATGTATATACACCTCTTTCTCCCAGGTGACTTCATTACAAGATCGGTTCTTCCACTGAATCTTTATCATTGGAATAGATCGATTCCTTAATTTCTTCAGATCACTATCTAAGATTTTAATTGGTTCTTCAGTGTAAGAAAGATCAGGCTGAATTTCAATTGCAGGATGTTCAATAAGATGAGAAGGATCTCAAAGACACTTCCTTAGAGATGAAACGTGGAATACATTATGAACAGCAGCAAAGCCTTCTGGTAGCTCTAATTTATAAGCTGCTGAACCAATCTTCTGCAAAATTTTGAAAGGTCCAACGTACCTTGGACTGAGCTTTCCAAAAACTCCAAGATGATAGACTCCTTTCATCGGGCTCACTTTTAAATATACAAAATCTCCTTCTTTGAACTTCAGAGGACGATGACGATTATCATGATATTTACTTTGCCTGTCTTGAGCTGTTCTAATTCTTTGCTGAATGAGTTTAACTTTCTTATTTGTTTCTTCCACCAATTCAGATCCATATAATTGAGTATCTCCTATCTCAGACCATGCTAGTGGGGATGAACATTTTCTCCCATATAATGCTTCATATGGTGCCATCTTAATACTTGACTGAAAACTATTATTGTATGCAAATTCCACTAAAGGAATATGCTCTTCCCAGGATCCTGAAAAATCCAACATACATAAACGCAGAAGATCTTTTAAGACTTGATTTACTCGCTCTGTTTGTCCATCTATTTGTGGATGAAATGTTGTACTCATGGCCAGAGTTGTGCCTAAATCTTGATGGACAGCCTGCCAAAATTTAGAAGTAAAATGACTGTCTCTATTGGATACAATTGTTTTAGGAATTTCGTGCAATCTGACTATTTCCTTAATATATAATTTGGCCAACTTCTCCATCGAGTCAGTTTGACGGATTGGAATAAAATGAGCAGATTTCGTGAGACGATCCACTATAACCCATATTGAATCTGCCCCAGATCTTGAACGAGGCAAACCCATGACAAAATCTATGGATACATCAGTCCATTTCCATTCTGGGATTTCTAGTGGGTGCAATAAACCACCAGGCTTTTGATGCTCTGCTTTTATTAAGCAACAAGCGTGGCATTTTGCAACAAATTCGGCAATACTTCTCTTCATTCCTGGCCACCAGAATGATTGCTTTAAGTCCTGATACATTTTGGAATTTCTTGGGTGAATTTGATATCCTGAATTGTGACTTTCAATCAAGATCTCTTTATGCATGGATTTAGGAATCCAGAGATGATTATTCATGTAAATAGCACCTTTCTTAAACTGCAATTCTGGACGATGACCACTTTCTATTGCCACTTTAAGGTTTAAATATTCATCATCCTTGCTTTGAGAGATTGAAACATCTCTATGAAAAGTAGGTTCTATATTATTCATGGATATCATGGTACTAACTGAATTTCCCTTAGCAAGAGAAATTTTCATTTTATGAAACTCATTCATCAACGGACTTTCTGAAATTAAGCTGTTAAGAACAGTGTGACAGCTTAACGCATCAGCTACCACATTAGCTTTTCCTGGATGGTACTGGATATCTAAGTCATAATCACTAATTAATTCCAGCCATCTTCTTTGCCTACAGTTCAATTCTCTCTAGGTAAATATGTATTTCAGACTTTGGTGGTCTGTGAATATAGAACATTGAACTCCGTACAAATAATGGCGCCAGATTTTTAATGCAAAAACTAATGCTGTCAATTCTAAATCATGTACATCATAGTTCCTTTCATGGGTTTTAAGCTAGCAAGATGCGTACGCTATAACTTTGCCTTCTTGCATTAATACGCATCCTAATCCAATTCCAGATGCATCTGTATACACCTGATAATTCACTCATTCTTTTGGAAGAACTAAAACTGGAGCAGAAGTTAATGCGTCCTTTATAGACTGAAATGCAGTTTCACATTCTTCTGACCAAACAAATGGAACTGCCTTCTGGGTTAATTTCGTAAGTGGCGCGGCAAGCTGGGAGAAGCCTTTAACAAACTTTCTGTAGTATCCGGCTAGACCCAGAAAACTACGAATTTCAGTAACTATCTTGGGCTGAACCCAATCCTGAATAGCACTAATCTTGCTCTGGTCTACTTGGATTCCACGAGCATCAACCATATGTCCAAGAAATGATACAGAATCCAGCCAAAATTCACACTTAGAATATTTAGCATATAACTCATTTTCTCTGAGTTTCTCCAGAACTAATCTCAAGTGCTCTTCATGATCCTTTACTGTCTTGGAGTAAATTAAGATATCATCAATAAAAATTATAACAAATTTATCTAGATAAGATTTCAGAACTCTCTACATTAAGTCCATGAACAGAGATGGGGCATTAGTGAGACCAAATGACATTACAAGAAACTCGAAATGCCCATATCGCGTTCTGAACGCTATCTTCTCTACATCTGAGTCCTTTACCTTCACTTGATGATACCCTGACCTTAAATCAATTTTAGAGAACACTACAGCACCGGCAAATTGATCGAACAGATCATTGATACGAGGAAGTGGGTATCTATTTTTAATAGTGACTTTATTCAGCTCTCTATAGTCTATCATATTCTCATAGACCCATCTTTCTTTTTTACAAATAATACCGGAGCTCCCCATGGGGACATACTTGGTTTAATAAACCCCTTATTTAGCAGTTCTTGTAATTGCTCATTTAACTCTTGCAGTTCTTTTGGGGCCATTCTATATGGTGCTTTTGATAGAGGTTGTGTCCCCGGAACTATATTTATTTCAAATTCTACTTCTCTGGTTGGTGGTAAACTAGGCAGATCTTCAGGAAAAACATCTTCAAAATCTCTAACAACTTTTATTTTAGAGATTGGGGTTACTTCTTTGCTACTACCCATCATCACCATCAGAATACAACTATAGCCTTTGCACACCATTTTCTCTGCTTGAATTGCGTTGATTAAGGAGCTACTAGTGCTGAGTTTCCCAATAAACATTGCTGAAGCTTCTGGAGTTTGCAAGATAACCTTCTTCTTTTGACAGTTAATAGTAGCGTTATGCATACTAAGCCAATTCATGCCTAGTATGATATCAAAATTTACTATAGGTAGCATAATTAACTTGGCTGGGAAGGTATGGTTATTGATTGGTATTTGAATGTCACAGAATTTGTTCGTATTAAGTTGGGCTCCAGAAGGAAGTCCAACACTTAAGATCTTCACAAGTTTATAGCAGGATAGTCCTAATCTCTTAGCAAAACTTTCAGAGATAAATGAATGACTAGCCCCAGTATCAAATAATATACTGCAGGGCTCATCTTTAAAGTATAGGGTGCCTAATAAAAATACAAATTTTAGGAAGTTCTAATTCAGTAAGAAAGACGAAAGTTGCAAATTTTACCTGAGACTACATTATTGTCGTCTGCTGCTTCTACAGGAGTGAGATTGTACACTCTTGCCTTTCCAGCAGGTCTGCTGTCAGATGTCTGAGCTGTTGATTGATTTGGGTTTGAAGGCTTTGCAGCATATTGAACCTTTGCAAGGGTTCGCTCTTGAGCAGGAGGTGGCATAATAGTCCTCTGAGGCTCTCTGAAATTGATGGGAGTGGCACGGAATATTTTATTCGTACGATTCCGTTCAATAGTTACTCCATCAATGGTTTTATTTGATCGACAGTCCCGATACACATGACCTTGCCTTCCACAAGTAAAACATACTCTGCCAAAATGATAACATTTTCCATAAGGATGTGGCCTATTACAGGCGGCAGTTTGGTTTGATGTTTTAGTGGTCTCCATCTGATATACCCTTCCTTGGTTTGTTCGTTGTTGCTTGAAGTTCTGAGGGTATTTGTTCATGTTGAAAGCCTTTCTCTTCATGTCCTTGACTGATTGATGATGCTCCACAACTCGCGATGTCTCAATCAATTTCTCGAACTGGGTGTGTTATAGGGGAATTACGTGATCTTTAATGGATTCTCGAAGTCCATTCTCAAATCTGAAACATTTATCTGCTTCAGTAGGAACCAAGTGAGGTGAAAATCGAATAAGCTTCCGAAATTCTGAAGTATATTCAGCTACTGATCGATTTCCTTGGGTTAATCTCAATAATGATTCGCCAATGATGTTCTTAGTGGATGGTGGAATAAATGATTCCTTGAATGCTTGGACAAACCAGCTCCATTCTATTTCATCCAGTTCAAATTCCTAGAAACACGTATT
Source organism: Gastrodia elata (assembly GCA_016760335.1). Lineage (NCBI taxonomy): Eukaryota > Viridiplantae > Streptophyta > Magnoliopsida > Asparagales > Orchidaceae > Gastrodia > Gastrodia elata. The sequence goes on from CM028677.1 coordinate 43,037,979, forward strand.
TCTTTCTTGCTCCCACCAATGTTTTGCTTCTCCTTGCAGAAGGTGAGTGGCTAGTCTTACAGATTGGTTGCTTGAACAACCAAGACTAGTGATGTTTTTCTCTACTGTCTTCAACCATGCCAGAGTGTCCATTGGTGATTCAGACCCATCGAAGGTGGCGGCCTTAGTCTTAGGAAATTGTGAAGTATCCCGTCTGCTGACTGTCGAAAGGTATTGGAAACTTGAGGGGCGGGAGATGCTGAAGAGGTGCTGGCATTAGTTCCATTGTATTCAATAGGTCATTTTTAGCTAATCCTAAAAATTTGGGGTTAATCAGACCTCTCTATGTTAAATGGGTATTTTTGTCCAACTAGGTACCCTAATTAATAATTAAAATACTTTGATCTCCAATAAAAAATCTGACTATATATTTGAATTCCTCACCCCCAAATTAGTAGAGGTGCAAGTTTGGATATTTTTGGAGGTCATTTAGAGCATAATTGAATTTGATTTAATTAGGGAAATTTGCACATAAGGGTTCCTAACATTCCATATTTGTAAATTTATCTTTAACCATTTTACCCGTCCAAGATCCGCTATGCGAATCGCGGGTAATCTGCTACAGAGCCCAAATCCCATGACAGTGGTGCTCCATGGAATCTAGTCATTCCTCTACTTAATCCAATGGCTGGGATCTAACCACGCGAGAGTGTGGATCGAGCGTTGGATCTCTCTCTTGAATCCCACGGTCTAGATCATTTCAGATCTGGACGTAAGGATCCCGAAGATCAGAACTGCATTGCCTATCTAATCGATCATTCAGATGGCATCCAAAGGTCCTAGCACTGTGGACCTTCATCTCCACTCGCTCGCATCCCAGACAAAAGGGATCTCTCGTACGTTGATAGCAGACACTGTCCCCCACTCCCCTAGCAACCTCAGTAAGCTGTTGGGAATCTTCCCTCAACGACATGGCAACCCAATAGGACCCCGAGGCCTAGCCGATCTCAAAATTAAATTTGAGAGATCATCCATGGCCCAAGCTTTTAGGTCGCTTCCAGCCAACCCCATGGCACCCAATCAATACCCTGATGCTATAAATAACCTCAAGATCCTTCCTAGAGCCGCTTGCTAATTAATTGAGCTCAATTAGGATTCTTCCCCAATTTGCCATTGTTAGTCTACTCGAGCTCTCCACGGTGATTCAATGCTTGCGTACCGCTGATAGAGGGTAGTCCTAGAGTTCAGAATTCCTAGCACCTTTTGGAATCACAACTGACCTCTGAAGTCTCCTCTGTTGATCGATTCGTGCTCCTCCATCAAACCAAGTACCTTAGTTTGCTTTAAATTGCTGGTGAGGCTTTACACTCACCTCCTATTAATTTGTAAATGTGCAATTAAGGTAGGCAAACTCGACCCGATCAATTCTAGGGTCTGAGCTAGTCCCGATCGATCGTATCGATCAGGCTGGTCTCTTCCGCCATGTCTGGGTCTGAGTAAGGACCCACATATTGGGCCATTCCTAAACCTAATGGATAGATGGATTCTCTTCTCTATCACCTGAGGATGGTGTAGGGATCGAGAGGGGCACCAATGGTGGTCTATAGAGGGAGAATTGTCCTTCTATAAAGGATCCAGAGGCCGCTAAATATTCATTTGGGTCTCTATGTTAGAGCCAGCCTCTTTAAGGGATTTTGGGTACCAACGGTGCGTCTCGACCTAAGGATAGAATCCCGATCAACTCGAGGCCGCGACATGGTCTATCGGAAGAGAATTTAGCTGATTAGGGTTATCCTAATCGGTCTCTGTCAGCTTAGGGGCGATGTGGAAACCATGCCATTGTGTGGGTCGGGCCGACCCGTGACCCGCGCAGTTCGACAGTAATGGGTCCCCGGGATGAGCTGACCCGCACATTTTGATAACAGCTGAGACCTGTTTAATAAATATTAAAACCATTTAGGAATTATTTTATTTAAGATAAATTAAATGGAATAATTAGAAAAATACATATTAAATTAATTGAATAACTTTTGATCCACTAATTCAAACCATATAAAATTATATATTATTTTGTTCAAAAAATCATACGAAATCTAAATATATGATAATATTACACTTTCTATGATTAAATTTTTTGATTTAGCCTAATTACTGCAAAACTTAATTAGAGTAGATTAGCTTATATACTTAGCCAAACTTCATGATTCAAGTTTATATATGCTTGTTATGCCTTATAAAATGCATGTGCTATGTAAGAGAATTTTCTGATTATTATTTTGTTAATTATGCCCTAATATTAGAAATGTATGATTAGTCAAAATTAGGGTTTATACATAACAAAACCTAATAAACCAAGTCTATAAATTTTCATCTGGATGGGTAGAATCTAATTGCCAAGTTTCATGAATTTTAAATGGTTAAATTAGTAATTAAGTGCTAATCCTTTTTTGCTTGATTTAGGGTTTGATTAGCCTTAATTACTTTTTTTTTGCTTAATTAAATGTTGATATGCTTAATAACAATAGTATGCATGCTAGAGAACTTAAATGTTGAATTGGACACCTCATTTGAATGATTTGATATTAATCAACTTCAAATCTTGAGAATCTTAAAGAATGATTAAGTTAATCAATATTATCTTAAACTAAAAATGGGCATCAATAATGCACCAATAATTCACTGATTTTGCCATTGATCAATAAGCTAAATAATTTGTCTTAGTTTGGTCAAGATAGGAGCTAAGTCTTAACTTGTCTAGATTAATGTCTAAAACCTTAATAATCCTGAGTAAGACACTTGATTTGAACACATAAAGGACTTTCATGATTTCAATAATATCTACTGATTTGACATGGATCTTAAAATATTAAATTAGAAATATGAAGATCTATATGAATTCATGTGACTGATCATCTAAATATATACTTTTAAATCTTTGATTTTCTCTTAAGTAAGACCCCTAGCATGAGATGAATCATAAAATGATAATGATTTGAAAAATGATTAATCCTTAATCAATTACATGATTATATCCCATAATTGTAGCATAGGTTGTGATCAGATGGGTTACAAGCTAATTTGTAGAATTCAGTCTAATAAAATAAAAATTATAACTTAATAAAAGTCTTAGATCTTAGATCAGAAATTATACATTTCAGTGCTTGACCTTTAGTGTTGTGATATAGTAGTAATAATTCAATAATTGTTAAGCCTTATTATTAGATGTACTATTGAGGTAGGAGGAACTTGTTGTGAAATCTTGAGATAGGAACTTAGATGCACCTTCTTATTTTTAGATACTTGATTTTAGATCCTTGTGGTAGAATAACATAAAGATTTAAACTGAGTTTAATTCCTTATAGTAGTATCCTGAATTGAGTGACTTCTATATAACATCCTTGAAACTTTTGTATTGGATTTATCACAATGGAGTGTGGATTCATTAGTCTAATACCTATTGATTATTAAATAAAATTGTTAAAATTAGTAGAACTATCAGTTGGAGGTGATAATGTACATCCATAAGACTTATCTATCTCTGTAGAAAATAGAGTTGGTTGATTTACCCTAAATAGAACTGTAGAGTCTCAACCTTATCTTAGGTTATTAGATAAGTACATTTCAGTTCAGGATAAACATCCCAAGTTCGAGAGTGTTATAAGTAGGGGATTGAATATTTAGTTTGAGAGAATAAAATATGACAGGGTCATACTCCTTATCATCATGCAGATTAATAAGTGCAGTTAAACAAACTAAGTACTTCAAGTTATCTTTCTTAGGACACTATAAGTATGCTTATAATTAGGGTATTTAACAACTTAGTGACCGGATCCTGCCCCTTATCGTCATGTGTTTTGATAAGTGCAGTTAAGCAAACTAAGTGTTAAAGTCACCTTTCTAAGAAACATACCAGCTATGTTCATACAACATCTTTATTTGATAAGTTTATGTATAATCTTAATTAATACCCTTCAGTGTATTAGAAGAGTTAGAATTCATTTAAATGTGGGCCATTGGATCATATCAATGGAAATCAATGGTCAGGATGGCACTCACGGTTTAGAGGCAGCCGACCATTGGAGATATGATAGATTTGTAATTATGAAATGTTATAAACCCTACATTGTAATTGAACCAATTTAAATTAAATCCAAAATAGGCCTAAATGACCTCCAAAAATTCTTAAAATTTCACTCTTAGCTAATTTAGGGGTGAGAAATTCAAAAATATAATTAGATTTTAATTTGAAGATCAAATTATTTTTACAAATATTCAAGATCCAAAAATAGGTAAAATAGCCAAAATGATCAAATGAGCTCCGATGGATTTCAAACTTCTAGGTTTAGATTTAAATGACCCATTGAGTCTAATGGAATGAAAATTGGAGCTTATTTTAGCTTAAATTAACTTGGTTTAGCTAGGGTAACAACTTGAATTATTATAGCATATAACAATCTAAGTTATTACCCAAGCCAATTAGAACTAATCCAAATCTTAATCTTAGTTCTAGTGCACTAATTAAGTTATTAGGAGTTCACCACTAAGGCCTAGTCTAAATCAGGGGTCAATTGGATCAAACCCTGATTCTAGAAATTCGAAGAACCCTAGAATTTGACATAATTATTTTGACCTCGAATCAAAAATCGAACTTCGCCATTACGTTCATTTTCCCCAAATTAGCTATGGGTGATGCTTTGGTGGCAATCGGAAGTCATCAAAAATCCTTCAAATATTTTAATAATATTTAAATACCCTGAAAATTAAGAAAAATAAAGTACTCGTCAAAATCAAAATCTGACCTCACCGTTGCGTTCCTCACCCCTTAATTAGCTAGGGGTTAATATTTGGGATTTTCCTAAATGTAATTTGACAGACTCTGAAATACACGTCTGCGCTCGCACGCAAATGTACGTGGTATGAAGTAATAATTTGGAAGGTGAGTTCCGAAATTTATCGTACTCAGGGAATGGGGTGTTTTGTTACTAAGGTATATCTAATTTTAATAATGTTTAAATGGTACTAATTCAATTTGATTTGGTTCCATTGTCCGGGCAATAATTCAAATCTAAGAAACTAATTAAAGTAGAGATGAGAGTTGGGCTTATTTCATGTAAAATGATGGGGGCCTCAAGCTGTATTACTTCTCAAGCACATTTCATTCTTTTTTATTAAGCTAATTAATCAAGTGCACATTGTATTCCTTAGAGTTATCCTCTAAATCCTTCAAGTGCAAATCTTGTGCGAGAGATGAACACACTAGGGTTCAATTTCTGCACAAAGATTCCCATGAGATCACAAGAAGTGCACTTTAGTTTTCCTACGTCTAGGTTGCCAAAATTTATAGTTTTAATTAACCGATCTCAAGAGCATTGATTCCACTAATGAACATCTTGCGCATCATGCGCAGTTCAGATAAGAAAGTGATTTCATTGGGCTCTATAAACTATGTCACGTCATTTATGAGCTTTCAAAGAATCCACTCCCTCCTTTCACGTATGTTGAGCAATGGAGCTTCAATTAATGGGTCTTAGCTCACACGCTTCGACTCCTTAGTTGAGCATAAATATGGTGCAAAAAGTCTCAAGAACTTTTCACTTAATTCTAAGCTCATCTTTCATACATATCTCACTTTTAACTAAGCAATGATCTATAAAGCACAAGACTTTTATTTTGATTGTTAGTATTTATAGTTATATTTTCTTAACATAAGATTTTTATTTATTCCATAACTTATTCTTAAGATGATTTTATTGAGCCATTCAAAAAAATAAATTTTCTTTAGTTTAATGCTTGAGGAAGTTCTACATCATTCATTGAGTTCTTTACATTTTACAATGGGCTTAGCCCAACCCTCCCCAAGTAAGTTTAGCCATCCATTACAGCGGAGAAAAAAAGAAAAACATACAAGGATAAAGACCCTTTCATGATCCACTAAAAGAAAAGTAAAAGCAAGATTAAAGTTTACTAGGAATAGCCCTTAATGGGGTTTTCCGGATCTTTCTTCTTCTTCCACTTATCCACTCCTTTAGCTCCCTAGTGCAGCCTCCGGTTCTTTCTCCTCTAGTAATGGTTCTATCCACCTCCCTTGGAGAGGTCTCCTTCTTCCTCTATGCAGCCCCCTAAAAACTGAACTTGTTGGATGAAAATTGGGAACACTTCTTAAGTGAAGAAGAGGTACATAAATAGAGGATTCACTCTACTCTTTTCTCATTTCAAAATCTACTATTCCCTCTTTAATTTCTAGCTATGATGATTACAAATACCACTTGAGGAGTGAAGTGACATGCTCTTTTCACTTTTTAATTTCTTGATATCATTTCAATCCTTCCTCAAGTCAATAAAATAAGCTATTGCAGAATAAATAATGGCTGGGAGACAAGGAGCGGGTTGGGGGTCTTGTCCCAGTCGCAATAAGTGCACTGAGCTGGCAAAAATTTGGTGCTCTATGACGCGCTGCAGCACGCTATAGAGATCAAGTTTTGGAAACTCTCCCGCGATAGTGTGCTGTAGCGGTTGAGTTTCGCAAACTCTCCCACTGTGTCGCACTATAGCAATTGAGTTTTGCAAACTCTCCCATTGTGGCGCACTGTAGCAATTGAGTTTTATAAACTCTCCCGCTGTGGCACGCTATAGCAATTGAGTTTCTTAAACTCTCCCGCTGTAGCATGTTGTAGCGATTGAGTTTCACTAACTCTCCCACTGTGGCGCGCTGTAGCGATTGAGTTTCGCAAACTCACCGCTGCAGTGTGTTAGGGCGCGTTGTGGCGTGCCGTAGCGATAACGCTCTAGAATTCAGTAATGTTCTTATTAAGAGTCTTTTGTATGCAAGTAGCTATGGCAGGCCATGGTGCGCTGCAGCAGTTTTCTTCTAGAAAATGCAAAACACTCCAGAATTTCCCAAAATTTGATGGGCTGGCTTTTTACCTAAAAATAAATAGAATCTGATCAAGAGGGTTGTTTAAAATAAGGAAATAAATGAGCTTTTTCCTTTATTTAGGATATAAATTATGGATTCACCATAATTAATTATCTAATTTTAAATAGAAAATTAATTGAATTAAATAATATTAATATTTTAACTTAACTGCGTCGTCAACCTTTTGGTGCGCCGTTACACGTCTGTCGTCCCATCTAATGCCAATCCAGGCCATCTGATCATCCGATCAGACAACAGGCCTTGCGTCTTCTTCGTGTGCCCGCTCGTGGCACGTGTAGCCAGTTGCCAGTCATCGGCCCCAATTCCCGCACTCCGCAGCCCTCATTGCCTCTGCCCCAGCCCTTCAAAGCTCCATGCAAATGGAGAGGTGCAGTGCTAGGTGATCGAAACGGCGATTTGGCTCCTTTCCGCTCTCCGAACCCTAAAGCTCCCGAACCTGTCAAAATCGAGGTACCTCTACCTTTTTAATCCATTCATTATATTTCTCTTTTCTTGATTCCATTGTTGATTGCATGAATTAGATTAGGATTTGTGCAGACCCGATCATATCGATCCGGCTCAACCAACCCGAATTGAGTCGCACCCATGTAGTACTTACTGTTACCGTAGTCACGTCAGTGCCTAGCTTGTCTAGGGTTCAGTCCTACGCCTGAACCAGGCCATCCCTGTGGATGGTTTGACTAGTGTTGGTTAGGTCTCATCGACCTCCATCATCTTCCATGCGGGCTGTAGGCTGCCGGCATCGAGAAGCCCTCATAATACTGTGCTTTAGTAGCGGAGCCTTTGGTCTGCAAAATCGAGTCGTTGTAGGTGGACTATCAGGTCGGGTCAGGCCAGCCCAACCCGCATTGCATCTATGGCTCATCCGTGTCGAATCAGCATTATGGGGCCCACACCATATTTCCTCTGCGTGTTACCTTACACCGCGTGGATGGCGGGACCCATAGGTCTGCATCGGTTTGTTAGCCGCTGAATGGTGTGGGTCCCACCCATCTGTGTGGAAGCCATGTGGCGCCTCTTCGACTCGGCTTGTCCCATTGAATGGAACGTGGGGCTCGCCGCCTTTAATTAAATTAGTTTAAATATTTTTGATTTAATCAATGCAAACAATAAGTAATTTAATTCAAATTGAATCAAATAAATTATAGAAAATTTAAGCATTCATATCTTTCAATTTAATAATCCAAATATATTAAATATATATCTCATTTTGCTCAGAAAAATAATAAAAATATTATGGTGGTGTCAAATTTCCTGTATGACACTTATTTAGCGTAGTGGCATTTTAGAACCCCCACACATGTACCAAAACTTCCCATAGCTCTAACTTTGTACCTAGTGACCCAAACTTAGTTAATATAAATCTCATTTTAATCAGGAGAGTGTCTAGTTTACTCTGATAGTATTTATTTTGCTATTGGATAATTAGTGTGACTAATCACTTTTAGGACCTTCCCTAATTACTCCTAATCCTAATTAGGTCATAACTTGACCAATTGAGATCCAAGTTGGGTCTACTTCTAGTTAAAGTACTCAGTGTGATATAGGGAAGATATAGCCACTGAATTTGCTGAATTTGGATCTCAAGTAGAAAAGTTAGATTTTGGACCCTTCCATAAACCTTAAAATTACATAATTGTCCTTTAACTTGAAATAATCATAACTCATCCAATAAATATTAGAATTCAGTATTCTTAAACTCTATGAAATCCTTGGATAGTAAACAACATTAAACTAAATAAATTTTTAGTCTTTACTAGGTGAAATCACCATAATACTCCCTTAGGTTAAAATCCTTAATTTGAACTCATAAGACTCAATTCTTATCCAAATTTAATGAACTTACTGTCTATCTTCATGACAGACATTAAGGAATCATTTAGCATCAAGAAATCCAATTTATAACCCTAAATCAGAATGTTGCATTTTAGACCCTTAAGTAGGGGCAAAATGATCATTTTGCCCAAAATTTAAGTTAAGTGCTCTTAATCCTTAAAATATCATTTAAATCACTAAAAATAATAAGAAAACTAATTTAGAATCAATTTAAATCATAAATTTCATAATTTGGATATTTTGATAAAAAACTCAATTAAGGCTTGAAAATCCTTAAGGATAATGCACCTTACTTAGCTAAAATCCTTCTTTAATCTCCCTATCTGATCAAAAATAGCAAATAAAGGTAAATTATAAAAAATTTCATCAACTCTTAGAATTTCCCTTAGTCATTCCATTAAGAATTTATTAGGACTTACATCACACATTAGGATATTTTCCCTAGGAATAGGAATGGATGATAGGTTTGATTTTATTCATTGAATAAAGTGGGTTATTCAATGAATAGAACTTTGGTTTTATAAATTTTTAGATTTTCATTTTTTGATTTTGATTATTTTATCTTTTAACCTTATATTAAAAATAGGAGAATCATCCTATTAAGTTTGATTATGCTTAGTATGATTTACCTTAATCATTAGTTCACTTTTTGAATTTTAAACACTAAATCTTCAACTTTACCATTATATTATGTGATTAACTCCAATTCATGGTGCTTAATTCATAATCCCTAGTTTAGTAGATCTTGATCAGATCTTAGCCTAAAATATTTAAATTCATCAATTAGGACATGATAATTTATTATTTAACTTATAATCATTATTGATTGAATTAAATTAAAACTTGATCAATTCTGATTATATATTTTTTAATTTATAAGGCTGTGCTTCTATGTTGTATAATTTGGAATAGTTATAATAGTTAAGTAGATAACAAATAATATCACCTTGTATAGTAGAGTCCCTTGCTCACTATTGATTTCTTATGCTTTCGCATTTCCTTGTATTTTGTGCCATTACCTGAAGACAACATTATTGCATGAAATGAAAACTTACAATAATTAGGATAATATTTGCATTAGGCTCAATTTTTTTCTAGTAGGTTCTGGTGCACATTTACCCCAATGGACAGGGGTAACGAGAAATAAGGATTACTTAATATTACTTATTGATGAGTGTATTGTTAAGTTGGAACCTGTATAGTCTTGCAGATGTGCTTGACTCCTCAGCTGCTTCTGGACATGTCCACAAGAGAAAAGTAAAATAACTAAAATTTATTGCATTTGTATTTACTGCCTCCTCGGTCCCATTATTCTATTATGTTCTGCTCTTGCCCAGAAAGGCTATGAGAATTTTTGTTCTGCCCTAGCCCAGAAAGGCTATGGGGATTTACTATGGCCCGATTGGCCAATGATTCTGATATGGCAGTCTGTACATACATATTTTTTGTTTACTATTTACTATTTTACTGTAGCATTTTACTTCAGTTAGCTTTGCTTTACCTGCTTACTTATGGGATGCTAGTTTTTGTTACTGCTTACTATACATATCATAGTCAAATTATTTATTTTTAACCTACATATATCATATGATCAGCAGCATGCTTAGAATTTGTCTTTACTTTTAATACCTTCTTACTATTTTTACTTATGCATGCCTAGCCTTATCTTTGCTTATTATTGAGGTATGTCTTTTGCCTCATAGTTATTTAGTTATAAATACTATTATTTATAACTTATCACCTCCATTTGTATGATTGTTGCTCTCTTGTTAGTTTTTATTATTTAGTTTAAGTAAATGGTGATATTAATAAATTCATAAAATAATATATTAGCCTAAAATATACTTAGACAATATATTTAATAAGAATTTTCTTTTCTTGGCTAGGGCCATGGCATTGTGAAACCTATAATGTCAGAATCAGATTACTTTTAGGAGCTTATGTTTGAAGATGAGCCTTTTCTTGAGTAGGAACAGCAGGGTGGAGCTGAAGCCATTTAGACCTTTTACTATTTTATTGTGAGGATAAGAGAGATTACTTATTTTCTTCATTAAAACTTATTTAAAATATTGTAATAATACAGGTATCTTGACTATATTTTCTTACTGTACTTATTATTCTGAGCTATGTATTTCTATTTCTTACTTATATTATGGTGAGTTGGATGTATTATTTTACTTTTTCTTGCTTACGCACTCTATAATTATATTTACTTAATGATTGATTCTTATGCATGTAGTATGGGTACATCTTTCTCTTATTAGTGGATTATGGATTATACCTAATCTAATGATAAGTGAGGGATTTTCCAGAGTGGCACCCCACTCTTTAACCTAATCTTGTGGATTATGGGGCGGGCGCCACACAGCACCTCTTTTAAGAGGGGGAGTCAATTACAACCCAAATATTGTTACCCATTATTGGATAACCCTATTAGCTCCATTTCACTTCAAGTGCTCTTTATTAATATTAGGATCCTACAATTGAAGTTTAGTGTGATTTGGAGATCGTTTGTGATCGACAAATATTTTTTCTTATATTAATCAACTTGAAAATGCTTAATTTAATTTGATCTCAAAATCAAAATCAGAGTTTGCCATTGGACTCCTCATCCCCAACTTAGCTAGTGGTGGTATTTTGGGAATGTTTGGAAGTTGCTGAATTTTCTTCAAATTTTTTATTATATTTAAATACCTATAAATTTAAGATAATTAAATTGATCTCTAATTTAAAATTTTATTTATTTTTGAGTTCCTCACCCCACATTTAACTAAGGGAGAAATTTTGAAATTTTTTAAAATTCATTTGGTTGTTTAATTTTGCTTTAATTAAAACACATAATTATTATTTAATTAAAGTAATTTAAATAAATATTAATTAACTAATTCCTAATAGCTATATCCTAAAGGCCTCCATCCCGCACGTGAGGCCAGCGCACGAGACAGCGAAGTCTCTCCATCCGGACAGTTGTGTGTTCTTTTAGGGCAGATCCGACAGTGAGGACTTGATCCGCTATATCTGACCGTCAGATTAGCGCTCTAGTCCGACGATCGGGAGAGAAATCTTGTACGTCTCTATCGAGGACCGATCGGTCATGGCTAGCTTCTGGTAGGCGGGCCTACACCGTACCCAGCCGAGCCCCAGCTCACTATTTAGCCCATTAGAACTCCAATTTCTCCCTCCCTTCTTCATTTTGCTATTGTGCGCTCGAAGGGTCATAGAGGAATCATTGAAAGTTGTGAACTCTGCCCTAACCCTAAAGTACGTTCAGCCGAAGGAGACGAAGTAAGGTACGTCCAACATCCTACTCAATTTAGCCCATGCATATTTGTTTTGTCATTTCTTGATGTTTGCAATCAATCCATCAGGCTTGATCGAGCTGATTCGCACTCAATCGAGCTCGATCAGACCCACCTCTACAATCGCAAACAACAACTCTTTAGCTTGACAGCAGGGTGAACTAGGACATCACTTTACGATGAATTTAGTCATCGGCAAGTGAAGCTGCTGGGCCCAACATGTCGGCCCTGATGTGGGATTCACACTGACGTGTGAGTCGGGCTGTAATTCGCTCGAAATTGCTGGTTAGTATATGCCCTAAGGGTCGGTCATCGAGCGTTAGGGCATTAGGTCGAAGGCGTGCTGTCTGTCGCTCAAGAAGAAGGTATTGTGAGGTTCGAGCCGCTGGATCGGCTGGTTTAGCTGACAACTGAACCACGTAGCAATCCTGAACCCTCGGGATTCTCCACCTAGCTGTCTGCGCCTTCAGCCATCACGCCTTGCCGTCCGCACATTCATCCAACTCTATGCCTAGTTTTTAGCGCTGAGCGGTTAATTATGTCTGATGGAATTATTTACTTAATAATGATATTAATTAAATACAAATCGTATAGTTAATACATATTTTATTTATTGCATAACCTAAAAAAGAATTATCCAAAATATGCAAAATTAATTATGTCATTTTATTAAAAAAAAAAAGAGAGAAACATAATGGTGAAATCAAATTTAGGATTTGAAGCATTATTTTTAATCACCTTTTAATTGCAATTAGAAGTCCCGAAAAACTTAATTTTTCAATATTGTCCAAACTTGACTTACTTAGTGTCATTGTTCTCTTTGTAGTGTGAGGATTCCACATTTATTTTTATTGTTTTGATTGGACATCATTTAAATAGTTTAGGTATTTGGCTCCTCAAATCTCCATATATTGTAATTTTTTTAACTTTAATACTTGCATAATTAGGCCCTTATTCCTTAGAACAGCAAGTTTAATTATTTGCTTGGACTATCATGTCACTTTAAATTGTGAAATTAAGCCTTAATTTTTATAGTTAGATGCTTTGAGCAGCTTATTAAACTTATGTTTTAAGCCTCAACAATAGGAGAGATAGTATAGGTTGAGAATTAGCCTTATTTAATTTCCATTCTAAGTGTAGCAAGCATATCCAATAGATGTTTTTAGTTTATGGCTTGCCTTTATTTATCGTAGGTGATTCTTTTATGACTATTTGCTAGCACTTCAAATAGACGTAATAAGACTTCTCATTCAACTTCAAACCCTACCTTAACCTCCATAGTCTCTATCTTTAGTATCTCTTAGCTCTCTAAGAATGATCTAGATTCCCTTTAAGCCTTAGCATCCTTGTAGGCATAAGTTAACCTAGAGCTAAAAGATTGCAATATTTCCCTTAACGTTGCTTGGAGAATCCCCCAAGTGAATATCTTTAGCTTATTTATAGTGAAGCTTTGAGCTAGGATCCCTTAGATCTAATTGCTTAGCTAATTTAGTGAACTATTAAGCTAGAATTCATTGTATCTAAGTAGCCTTAGTATCATTCTAATAGTGAACCTATAACTTACATCTTTTAATTATAGAGGACCTACAATCTATATCACCGTACTTGTAGCACCTTAAGCCTTAAGTCTAGTAACCCATAAAGATTATATGGCTTAGGAATAGTGTAGAATTAGTGTCATATTGCATAAATATACATATAAACCACTTTGTCATTTACATAAATCTAAATCGAACTACTAATTTCCTAAACTTATTTACTTAAAGTATTACTTTAAATTAACTTAGATATTTTGCTATGTCTAAGTCAATTGGGAGCTTAATCAGCTATAATCCTTAAGTTAGATAACTAAATATTAAACAATAGTGGATATCACAAAATTTACAATTAACTTGAATTTCTTAAACTCTACTTTGCTTTGAGACTATTACCTTAAACATTCATAAGGAAATTATGCAAAAAACAAAATATTTAAATCAAGATAAATAACTTATCTTTTTACGGTTCTTTATGATTGTTCTTACTTTTCCCACCATCTTCGTGATTTTGGATGATATATCGCTGTCTTTGGTATTTGTTTACTCAATCCTTTATGACTACAGTCCTTTATGACTATCTTTACTATCACAGTCTTTGGACTATGTTTATTCAGTCCTTCATGACTGTTGCATTTACTTTACTTTATCGTACAGTTTTTACTTTTTACTATTGTTTACTTTACATTATATTTTTTTGCTTATGTAGTGTATGTTGCTTTACTTACATTTTATTCTTCACAGCTTCTTTTATTTATACTTAACATAATATTTATTGAACATATTCATGTATTCATTTATACTTTCATATGCACTTTAGTAGCTTTTTAGCCTTATTAAGATGTATATTTTTCCCTTACTTACTGTTATAGGCTAGAGCAAATCTACTTATGTGTTCTTACTATTTTACTTACTGTCTTTAAACAATTTTCATACCTACTTTGATGCTTAGTGCTCCGCTTAATCTTTTATAATTGTAAATTGCAATATGATATTCGCTTAAAATATTAATTAAGAATTAGTAAATCCTTAAAATGTACTTAGACTTTTTAAGTCTAATCATTTATTTTTATTTTATTGGTTGTGCCCTACTGTATTAAGAACCAAATACGGTAGATTATGAGCTTCATATGGATATTGGAGCTGGGACTAGTACCGGCCAACTATAGCTTTGAAGACTCTGCTTCCGCATTTTTCGCTTTAATGAGGATGAGTAATATTTACTTTAAATACTTTAATTCTATTTGTAATAACTTAATTTATGTGATATTTTTACTTTATTTCTATGATGGATGTATTTTCATTTTACTTGCTTAGTTTGGATGTGTAGTGCCCCCACTCGTCATTGCGCGCAAAGAGGTAAAATCGTAACTTCGGCGGCAGAGCGGTGCGCCACTCGGGGAGGAATATCCCGCCTCCTCGAATAGCTTCAAACAAAGCCCCTCTAAAGGGGCTGCTGACTCAACCTCAATGAGGGTTGAGAGCTAATACTTAAGATAAGAGTAGTATTCTTATCCTAAGTATTAGACCAATACATACATTGGATGTAAAACACATGAGAGATTCAATATATGTACAAGATATCAACATTTCTAGTATACTGATCACATCACAATACTAAGTATAAGTAGTATATAATAGAGTGCGGAAGCTTAAAGTAAATATCCAGAAACATTTATCACATAAGCTGTATGAAAACATTCATCTCAGTAAATAAAAAACAATATATTCAGAATTATTACAAATATTTTATTGAAACAGATATAAAAGCTAAGTACTAAACTCAAATCAACTAAGCAGAAAAGTAGTGAAACTGGAGGAGAGTCCACTAGTGCTCCATGGGCTCCTCCTGAATCTCATGGGCGTCCTCTTGACGTGGCTCAATATACTACTTAAGATCTAGCAAATTACCGGATCCCAAAAGTACCCCATATTAGACAATAAGTCTAACACATCAAAACTAATCTAAATAGTTCTAGTTATTTATTTAACATTTACATAATATAACTAAATTTGCAGAAATACTGTGAAGGTAACTGAAGGCATAAAACTATATAAACCTGTACAAAACTGAAGTAAAGTAAAGTAAAGCTGAACTATAAACTAAAAATTGAAAATAACCCAAACAGTAATGAATCTGAAATTGAGTAATCATCTGTAAGACTATGTTGTATGTCACTGAAACTGTGCATCTGAATATGTCACCACATGGTATGCTACTGATATACAACCAAAATATCACTGAACTATTATGAGTAGTACGGTATAATGTATACATACATCCAGTTGGGAATTACGACGCCGATGCATTCTAAAATTCCCTAGTCAATATATACAACATTCCGTAACCCATAAATTATCACTGATACTCATATGTCATCACTAATACTCAACATCGTGCTTATGCTCATGCTCATGCTTCTAATCTACATGAGACAAATCCAAAAAAATGCTCAAAAATCCGATACTGAATTCAAGCTCTCCATTGTGCAGAATCCTGCTAAGAGAATTCTGACTCCTAGGTTCTAATTCGACAATTGGTAAGAGTTGAGAGTTTACTTAAAAATTATTAGATGTGATGATTGTATACACATATTCAGCATATTTGCAAGAAAGGTGGTTCTTAGCACTTAGTTTGATTAAGCCACCCTAACGAAGAGCAATCTTCGATATGAGGCATCACCCGATTGTGATTTGTATCTCAAGCTAAGTCATTAAGATGTCCAACTCACGATCATACTTAGTGTTCTAAAGAAGGTGACTCAAATTACTTAGTTTATTTAAGCCACACCTATTGAAGTGATCTTCGCTAAGAGGCATCACCCGATGGCAATTTGTATGTTAATCAAACTAAGGAATGAGTCCCTATTTATAACACTCATAGCCTTGGAAGATTTATACTAATAGGACTATATTCATCTAATCCCTCAGGACAGCCCCTGGTCATAAGTCCACATTGGAGTAAATCAACCAATTCTGAATACTACTGAAGTAATCCAGTACTATGGGTATACCATACTACACTAACTAATAATTTGGGTTCATACAACTCTATTTAATCAACAAGGATTTATCAAAGCTATTAATCCTTACTCTAAATGGGCGAGTCCTACACAAGGCTCCAAGGGTGTGATCATAGAGATCACTCAATAATCATTTCTACCACAAGGGGGAGTCCATTCTAGATGCTTTAGGTAGTTCCTACCTCAATAAGGTACAAGAGTTCTTCCTACCTTAATGTATCAATAATTAAGATCCTTAAATATTTTAAGAACGATCCTAAAGCAAGACTATTAAGATCTCACTTTTCTAGTTCTTAAGGTTTATTTGTTAGACTTAGGTTAAAGTGATCAGATCAGATGATTAAAATTCATCTGATCCTTTTCTATTCTACAATCATGGGATGAAATAAAGGATCTTATTAGAGTTAGATCATTTCATAAATCATTACAATTTTATTATCCAACTTATGCTAATAGTCTTATATAAGAGAAAATCAAAAATCTAAAGTTTAGATTCAGATGATTCAATCACACATATTTAATATTAACCTTAGCACTTCTAATTTAGTGATTTAAGATCAATGTCAAATCATATGCATTGCTGGAATCATGTTGATTTAATTATCTTTTGATCAAAGTTACTTAATTTAGGTGATTAAGGTTTAGATATTAATCAAAACAAGTTAGGGTTTAACCCCTAACCCTTCTACTATTAAGACCAATGGTTAATTTTAAGGGTCAATGACAAATCAATGTGTTATTGGTGTATTATTGATGGCAATTTCAGATTTATATTAAGTATTATCTACTTAATCAAGTTATCATGATTGTTATATTCAATTATAGTTTAATATCAACTAAGCACACTTAAGTGTCCAAATAATGTTAAAGTTCTCTAACATACATCCTAATATCATGAAAGCATATAAATCTAAAAATAACATAGGATAAAAGGTAATTAAGACTAATCAAATTCTAAATCAAAACAAAGGGATTATCACTTGATAACAAATCTAAAAGACTTAGGTTTCATGCCATTTAGTTGTTAAGATTGTACTTATTCAATACAAGCTTTTAAGGATTCTATCATCTAGCAATTGGCACAATACATTTCAGATACATAATAGGTTTGGAGCACTTGATAGAAATGACAAGTTTTCAAACTTAATTTCAATATAAAATTTTATGCAATGCTCAATTTTAACTAAAATGCAAAAATGGAGAAATTCTAGCCATTTCAGCCAATTCTGGACAATTTTAAAATTTTTGGGCGCTATAGCGTGCTGCAGCGCTTCTGGCATCGTAGCGCGTTGTGGCGTTTCCGACGCCAGAGTTCGCTGCCGCGCTTTTAACGCTACGGCCCGCTGTGGTGCACTGTAGCGGTCTAACTCATGAAAATACTGTTCAATTATTTTATTTTTCATATTCATAAAGTTTTCTTAAAATGCTGCTATAGCCCGCTCCAGCGCGCTATGGCGCGCTGCAGCGGTCCATTTGCGATTTACTGTTCAATTAGTTAATTAACGGATTTTATATGATTTTTCCCGAAATGGCGTTGCAGCCCGCTACAGCACGCTATGGCATGCTGCAGCGGCCCAGTTTGCAACTTGGGCGCTGCAGCGCGCTGCAGTGCCAGACAGTGTTTTCGCTAGTGCGAAAACCCGTAAATGCCTCATTTCGAGCTCAAATACTCTCAATTTAGAGCGTTCTATAAGCGGTGCCATATATTAATGGAAAGGTCTTTCCGATACCTTTCCATTGACACTAAAAGCAGCACAAACAAAGCACCCTAACTATACAAAAAATGGTAATAAAGACTGAGATATACTGAATGGACAAAAAACAGAGCAGTTTTTCTTCAAGAATATAATGTTTTAAAGAGCCTTAATGACTTCCATACATGCATATGAATTTCTAAACATACATTTAAGCATAATAGCAATATGAAGAGGAGAAAATGGGTACAAGGAGAGTGAGCAAAAAGGTACCTTAGCCTTAAAGGAAGAAGAAGGAACCTTTGTTTTCTTCAAGCTTGGAGATAAGCCTTCTCCTTTAGCACAAGTGCAACAATAGAGGAAGGAATGAGAAAACTTCAGCAAGAAGAAGAAGAGGGGTTGAGCTTCTCTTTAAAGAGGAGAAGAAATGATGAAGGATATAGGCCATCATAAGCCTAGGGAGCTAGGATGTGAAGGGAGGAGGATATGTCATCAATAATAAGCCCAAGGGGCATGGGGGCGCCGGATGAGGTGAGGGGGCTGACATGATACAATAGAAAATTAAGGAAAATTGTAATTTGGGGATTGAATAATTACTTAATTATTTTCCTCAATTATTTAAAAATTCAAATTTTTGAAACACACTCTGAAAATTCCTAAAAATTCACCCTTAGCTGATTTGGGAGTGAGGAATTCAATAGGTGAAGTCATATTTTGATTTCTATGATTATTTAATTATTCTATTTTCTGGTGCATTTAATTATATTAAAATATTCGCAAAAATCCGACGACTTCCAAATGCATCTAAAACACCACCCCTAGCTAATTTGGGGGTGACGATCGCAACGGCAAGGTCGGATTTCGATTTTGAGGTCAAAATAAATACCTCAATTTTCAAATTAATTAAATATTAAAATATTCCAAAATAATTGATTGAGCTCCGAATTGCTCCAAACCTTTAAGATTTGATTCTAATGATTAGATGAACTTAATGGGATGATAATTACAATATGATTAGCTAAAATTAAGCTGGGTAACATCCTTGCGTTGTTACAAGTGCCAGGGCACGCTGTAACACCTGGCTCTCTGTTTGTATACCTCTACAATGCGTTGTAGCATATTCTCCACTATGGTGTGCTATTGTGCCTTCTTCTACTGTGGTGTGCTGTAGCTCCTACTTCTCTGTCTGCTAGCACTAAGATGCACAATAGCATATCCTTCTCAGGTGTGGGGTGCTAAGGCATGCTGCAGTGCGCCACGACGCGTCGGAACGCCTATGCAATCGCTGGACTTCACACTTTATTCTGAATCACCTCGGAACCTCCCAAAAGCTCATCGGAGCACCAGTAGCATCTTCATGATAAACTAAGTATAATGAAGGACCTGACGAGCCAGTCCAACAAAGGAATCACGAGGGTCAATTAGGCTTGATAGCCTAACACTGTTGGACAGTGGGATCACTAGTCAGCCCGACCTGCACTGTCATCTTCTTCCTTGCATCACATGAGATGGGGAGGGAGGTTTTAGAATTTATGGTTTTATAAAAACCTTAAATCCTCAACGTACAATGCATCTCTAGATGCAAGTACTAACTCAAATGATTGCTTTCGTTGAGTTCTATAAACATATATAAAGCCCTAATACTAAAGTTATAACTCGATGCATGCCTAACCAGCTTTCATGACTATTAAATTTTACTATAGATGAGCAATTAGCCCTCCACAATCAACCTCTGGGACAGAGAAAAGTCCCATCACATTCTCAGTTCATGGTCGACCCAAGGAACATGTTACTGCATTAGGAGGTAGTGTGGGAGCACCGGATCCTAATCGGGCTTAGGCACTGTACCCCACTATACAGGCCCAAACCAATTGCCCATCGATCAGGTCTTAAGTGACCTAATTATTGATGATAATTAATTGAGGATCGATTAGAACAACTAATCAAATACAATATGAGTGAAATGAGTGGCTCAGCAAATGAGTAGGAGTGTGCGATGACTGAGCATTGGCTCTGTCCAAACAGCAAGTCCTCAATGTCTGGACTAAGCCTAGATGTTTGAGAGGCCTTCTAAGATAAGACAACATCCTAAGGGAGGCTCATAGTAAGGCATATAAATCAAAAGCTGGACAATTGAAGGAGCATTGAGCTCACTCAGCTCAATAATTTGCAATGGAATCTGGCTGGTTGTGCCGGCTGACAGGGAGCTGGGGGGAAATCAAAAATCTACTGCTGATCACCGACACAAGCTGGAGTTATGAACTCCAAACCTCACCAATTGCTCGCCAAGAACTAGAACAAGAGGTTTCGGGAAGCTGGGAGTCTACAGGGACATGACAAGATTTAACCAAACAATTAGGTTGATTCAAGTGATCCTCAGTGAGCAAAGAACCTCACTGAGCATCAAAAGAGCTATTTATAGCTTTAAGAGAAATCTGGGAGGTCGAGCTATGGGATGATCTGGTATTAGCGATTGCCAAATGGGGAAAGATTGAGCCTCATGGCCTGTTGGGATTGCCTAACTGATCATAGCTGAAGTCCTAACAGTTTATCATGTGGAGAGTGGGGCACATCCTCTAGCGCGGTCGTACAAATGGATATTTTCCTGTCAAACATGAACAAGTTGGGAAGACGATCCACGTGGCAAGATCTACGGCATATGTATGATTGATCGATCGCAAAGGCAAAACTGTCAAGATTCGATTGATCATAACGGTCGAGGGCTGGGAATGTTTTCAGTTATTAGATCGCGGGTGTGATCTGACATCAAATAACAGATCTGGCCCAATCCGATCTATATCATAGAATATGAGAATAAAGATGGCACGATGGCTCGAGATAGGCAGTTGCTTGACCCAAGCTCCACAGCAGATCGCCCGCGGGTTGCATAGTGGATCCTGGCACTAGCCTATCGTTAGGAGGGTGCGATTGTAATTAGGAATTATTATAAACCCAAAATATAATTTCTTCATTTTAATTTAATCTAATTATAACCTAAATGACCTCCAAAAATTCTCAAATTTGTATCTTTAGCTAATTTGGGGGTAATGAATTCAAAAATGAAGTCAAAAATTGATTTAGAGATCGAATTAAATTAGCTAAATTTTAGGATTCCAAAATTGGCAAAATTGCCAATTCAACCAATTGAGGTCCAATTAACCCCAAAACTTCAGAGTTATATTTTACTGTAATGACCCCAATATTGAATAGGAGATTAACCCAACATTGGAGCGTTACCACAATATTTAATACTGAATTAGAAGGAAACTAACTAATACTAAATGTTGTGTGGCTAAGAATCTTTGTGAGGGTGTAAATTTAAAATGGGAGGAGGTAGAAGGAGAAGGAAGGTATGTGAATAGAAGTCATTACAAATATATATAAGTAAAATTTATTTGTAAGTACAAGTAAACGAAAGGAATCACGTGCAAATGGAAATTTACATGTAAGAAGGAAATGTATTTTCATCCATCTATTTATCCAAACTAAGCATTTATATATGGAAATAAAACCATCACAGAATAAATAAAAATAAATGTAGAAATTTGATTATTACAAACTTGAAATTAAAAAGCAATAATAAAAGTTCACTCTCTCACAAGTAGGAAAAATATGCAGAAGCAGAATTTTTATAAGTTCTTCAAGCACTAAGTTCAGCTCCACTTTTATTATACTACTCCTAATCTATCATATTTTGATATTTAAATATGATAGGACAAAATTAAGAAAAAAAAAAGTATAGTTAGACTAAAAATCAAAGCATATTTTAAGATTGGCTAATTATTTATAAGTTTAATTGGATATCACAAGCTAATTTACAATTAAATTAAGCAACAGAGTATTTAAAAGCATTCAAGAAAAGAAATGAAGTAAATATAATTATAAAGAAAAATAGTAGGAAAGAAAGAGGAGTAAAAGAACTTAGAAGTATAATTATTCTAGCTTGCAACCAAAAAGGTAAGAGAAAAGCATCCTAAATAAGGCTAAAAATTATTAAAGTGCATTTGAAATTAAATGAAATGAAAATATAAATATGTTCAATAGAAACTATGCTAAGTAAGAAAGTAAAGCAGTGAAGCATTTAATTGAAATTAAAATAATATACACTGCATTCTGTATGAACTGTAAACAAGTAAAGTACAGTTAAAATAAAAGTGAAAAGCATATTAATTGAAAGAAAATCTTAACCTCTTTGTCTAAGATATACATAACATAGGACTATAAAAATCAACATAACTAAAAATCTATGATGAGATCTTACAATCAATAAGATTATAAAAGAACTCATATTTTATTAATTAAAGTTATTTTATAAAAATAATCCTTCTGGAGGCACATACAAAATGAAGCAAGGAGTTAAGCACGTCTGCCTAATCGGTAAAGAAAAGTGGGATTTCAATGACAATATATACTCACATTCACCCTCTAAGATTATGATGTCTCCTTATTACTCCTAACTAACCTGCCCTTGGCCATCCAATAATATCAAACCCCTATAGCTTTATGAAAGTCTTATTTATGCATAAATATTGTATGTATGTTCAAGGAATAGGCTCAAAACTAAGCAAACATTCAATGAATTTCAACAATTATAAATTATGTGATATCGAAAGTTATCTAATTTTAATTATCTACTTAATGATTGGAGTAAATTGAACTCACAGTTGACTTAGAGATATTGATCTCAAGTCAATTGTAAGTACTGATATAAGTAATTGAAGTTTTGGAAAATAATAGTTAAATATAATTTATGGAATGGCAAAATAATTTACAAGTATAATAATACAAAATGAAGCTAGTTTTATTCTCATCCTAAATCACTTGATTTATATAGATTATTAAAATTAAGGCTTAGGAAACTAGTTAGGAAAAAAAAATGAGATTAAGGAACCTCTAAATCAAATAATAAAGAATTTACATGAAGAATATGAGCTAAGGAAAAGATGAACTAGAATCCAATTTAATTTATAAGAGCTAGTCCTAATAGGTTCCTAACCTACAATCACACATGTATTAATGTTAACTACACTAATTTGTGTATTAATAATTTCTAAAATTACAAGTAAATCAAATTATAAAATTAATCCTAAAGCATCTCTCCTAAGATTGTAAGTTGAATCAATTACTTTATTAAGTGTACAAGCTTCTAATACATACAAATTAAGTTCTAAGCAAGCAATTAAAATTGACATGGGAAGTAATTAATGTGATATGTTTGCTTTCCTAGGGTTTAAATACTTAAAATATGCATAATTTAGAAACTAAGAAATTGTAAATTTACCTAACTTAAGGGGTCAAAAACTTAAAATCACCAATTGTTGTTAAATGGAAATAATATACGCCAATATGAAATTCTTGTATCATAAGTAGAAGAATGACACTAAGTAGTTCAAAATCGAACAATGTTGGATTTTTAGTATTTTCGGGACTCCTAATTAGGGTTAAAAATTCATTAATAAAATTAGTGTTCAAAAATTAAATTAAGTTGTCATTATGTTTGTCTCATTTTTTTGATTGAAATGATATATAAATTAGTATAATCTGGATGAATATTATTAAAATTATAATTAAAATAAAATCTGCATCTAAAAATAAATGAAATTAGGTTTAATTTTAATTTCCATTCTTTATTCCAGTTGTCGGCGTCGGCACTAATTCCTAGGTCATGGAAACTGCGACACGAAACGCGAAATAACCTAATTCAGCACTGACAGCGGGTTCCACCGCGTGGAAGTATGCTCCAAAATAAAGGCGTGTGCCGCTCGCTGGTTGACCCGCGAGTTCGGCCCGCAGACTGCGGTTCGCCAGAAAGATCCAAAGCCCATAGATGAAATCGGGTCGGATCGACCCAACCCAAACCCAAGCGGAAAAGCTCTTCCCTGATGGACTCGACCTAGGGCAGCACCTCTCCGCCAACTCCATCCTCCTCACGTCACGGCCCGCATGCCGATTGAAAGGTCTTGATGAGTTCTTTCTAATGGCACCGTAAATGATGTCTAAACTTGCCCCTATCGCCTGAAATTGCTAGCCCTAATTCATAATTTATGGACCCAAGCGTACATTGACAAAATAAAGAGGATAGCAGATCGATTGAGCTCAATCCAGAACCATCAAACTCAATTTAACTACATCAATCAATCTAACACAGCATGAAGCAAGTAGACGAATACATGGATTTGAAATTAATTACACGAAAAGGAAAATTTGAGGCGTACCTCTTCATCTCCTTCGGCAAATAAGAAGAAATTAGGGCTATGCTGCTCGAAAAATTTCAAAAAATTTCAAATCCCCCTTAACTCCCATCTCTTGAAATCCTTTCGATTAGCAAAATAAAGTGGAAAATGGGAGTTTGGGAAAGGTATGAAGCCTAATGGCCGTGGAGGGGGTAACTAGCACAGCAGTGTACGCCTCTGGCCATTGCAAAATACGGCCAAAGAATTATGGTGAGGATGTACAGTGAATGGTTGTAAGCCGTTCGATCGATCTCTCGATCGAATGGTCCATGGCACGAAAAGACAGGGTCGAATCGTGGTCGATGGATTTAATCTAAGTAACGATCTCGGCCCAGATGAAGGCAGCTTGTTGTTCGCTACTCATGCCTTAACAACAGATTCACGCCAGAGGAAAATAAGCCATTGGAAATTAAAATATATATATATATATATTAATTTAAATTATACTATTTAATTAATTAATTATATTTAATTTAATACTCAAAATTAAATAATCAAATGAATTTCAAAAAAATTCTGAAATTTCACCCTTACCTAATTGAGGGGTGAGGAACTCAAAATTGCTTATGGATTTTGATCGGAGGTATATTTAATTAACGCAAATTTTTGGGTATTTAAATAATATTAAAATATTTGCAAAAAAATTGATGACTCCCAAATATTTCCAAAATATCACTACTAGCTAATTTGGGGGTGATAAATCCAATGGCGAACTCTATTTTCGATTATGAAGTCTAAATAATTTAGGTATTCTCATAATTATTATGAAATGTTGGAAATTGTCAAATGATCTCCAAATCATATAAAATTTGAGGTGGAGACTCTTAACATTATCATAAGTATAATAGAAAAGGTTTAGAGTCAATTATGTTACTAATTGACAGGTAACATTATGAGGGTTGTTACATTTAATGTCTTGATAAAGCTAATGAAATGAAAGTTAGAGGTTGGTTAAGCATAAGTTAGCTAAGATAACAACCAATGGTTGTTACAAGTGTAATATTCTTATCTTAAGTATTAGTTAAGATACTTATACACATTGACTTTTAGGCAACAAGAATGTATCTAATGTATATGAGTATTTCATATGAGTTCCATGTTGATCGCATCACAATACTAAGTATAAATAGTAATAATAATAGAGTGCAAAAGCTTTAATATTAATCTATAATATTTTTCACACAAGTGAAGTAAAACATTAATCTCAGAAAAAAAAGAAAAATACATCCAGATTTAAATTTTGTATCTGATAGTTTGATAATCAAGCACATTTTATTAGTTTATTAATGATCAATTCATGATGCTTCTCTTATTTAAGAGAAAATTTAAAAGGAATTAAGTTTTATATTAAGATGAAGAATCACATAAATCATTCTATATAACTTAATCATCTAACATACAAGTTAAAGATCAAGGACTAAATCAAAAGGTACTAAGTTCATTCTTTGTGTTTAATGAGTGCAAAATCAATACTTTAAATCAAGTTTAACTAATTAATAAGCTGGTTAAAAATAATTTAAGGTTAGAATTAAGAAGCCATATTTAAGAATTTATTATGCTAAAATATAAATATAATGATATCATTAAGTTGTTTACTGATTTAGGATCACCTAGATATCAAAATTATTAAAATTATATAATTGATGAAACTAATATTCATTAATTAGTGTTTCATATGATTAGAAATTAATTAGCACAATTAACTATGGACATGTAAATCTAACATTTGAATTAAGTTTTACATGACATAATGATAGAAACTATAAGCAAGATATTTAGATAAGTAATGATCTTAATATTTATTAATCATGTATTTAATTGATTAAGATATAACTATGAGCATAAACCACAAAGGAATAAATATATCATTACAATTGAGTTATAGAAATCATCATGAACAATTAGAGACCATACACATGGAATTTGAACCATTGCATACCCTAATATTCACTAATAAAGCCTAAATACAATTAAGGCATAATTAGCAAAATCATCCATAGAAGTTAACATATTTTTATAGTTTATTAATTGATGTAGGACAAAGTAAATGCATATGCGAAGGGTATGATGATTTTTACACCAATAAAAATAACAATTACTCACGATTGAGTATCGATAAAATAAGGTGAATTTGCGTACAAATGCAAAATTAAAAAAAAATGAGATTGAGATGATTCGAGCCACAGTTATGCTAACACACAAAATTCCTTACCATATAAAGTATAGAGATAAATAAGAGCTATGGTTGATCTAACATGTGTCATAGTTAAGGAAACCGATGGCGAAGCGGGGATAATTGAAGTCGACCTCTACAAACAGTCCTTCGTCGCAGGATCTTCTTCCTTTCTTAGATGTCCTTCTCTAAGACTTGCAATACTCACACTCAAGATCTCCTTCTCTTAAGAATGAAAGTACTAATGAACACAATAACTAGAGAAATATATTTTCATTCAATCTTCAATGCCATAATACATAAGACATTGGCTTATTTATAGTCATACAATATATATCAATTGACCATCAAAACCATAAACTTACCCTTTCATGAAGGGTTAAAGTGTCTTTTCCTACAAATGACTAATAAAACCCTCAACCAACCCACTCATGAAGGACTAAAGTGTCCTTTCATATAAAGTACCAAAAAAACCTTAAACTAACTCTCTCATGAAGGACTAAAGTATCCTTTCACTCAAATAACACTCATGACAAAAAAACATGATAAATGGGCTAATCTAAAGGCCCATTTAAATGAGCTCCACAAATAAGCCCATGTAACTAAAATGAAAAATACAATATATAATCATGAAAACATTAAGCTTAATTTATAATTTGGTGCATCGACGATGATTACGTGGGTGCTCTGCATCAGCACTCCCCGGCTTTGAAGGATTCTCCTCTAAAGAATTATGATCAATGTACTCATGTAGAAGTTGTGGACTAATATGGTCTTACTCTTCAATGTAAGCCAAGAGTCTTCAAGTGCGACAGTCCTTTCCAATGAATAAGAAACCTCTGAATTCCTCCATCTGATGTGCTAATGATCTGGTCATCTAAAATCTGATCAGGATGATGGGATCATAATCGGCGAGATGGCAAGGGAGCCTCTGAGTAAGTATCAACATGCGTGTTAGTGCTATTTGCAGAGGGAAAATATCCGAAGCTTACCCATGGTACAATATTAAATCAAACACATTAAACACAGGTGAAATACTAGCATTTATAGGAAGATCAATCTTATATGCATTATCATTTAATTTCTTTACAATTTTATAAGGGCCAGAATTTTTTAGTGTTAATTTTTTTAAAGTTCCTTTTGGGAACCTCTCTGGCCTAACCTTGACCATAACCAAACCTCCTTCATTAAATTTTATAAACCGCCTATGTGCATCAACTTCAGCTTTATATTTATCATAAATTAAAATAAGCTTTTGTTGAATTTCTTAGTGTAAATCATGCATGCTTTGTGCGAATGAAGATTCATATGCGCTAGATCTATATGAAATGAGAAGGTAAACAAGGTCTACTGGCTTTCTTGGTTCATACCCTGTAATAATTTGAAAATGATTTTTCCAATTGATCGATTTATGGAACTATTATAAGCAAACTCAGCAGTGGGTAGAACAAGATCCCAACTAGTGGTATGGTCTATCACTAAGCATCTAAGAAGGTCTCCTAAAATTCTATTTTTTATCTCTATTTGTCCATCAGTTTGAGGGTGATAAGCAGTAGAAGATAAGAGTTTTGTTCCAAGTTTCTTCTATAAAATTTTCCAAAAATAACTCATAAATCTAACATCATGATCAAAAACTATTATTTTGGGTAATCAGTGCAAACAATCTATCTCACGAAAGAAAATTGAAGCAACATGAGAAGCATCAATGTCTTATAACATCGAATAAAATGAGCCATTTTTGAAAATCGATCAACAACAACAAGAATCGAGTTAAAACGTTGGATGGTGCGAGGTAATCCAAGTATAAAGTCCATACTAAGGTCTTCCCATGGCTTGCGAGGAATTGGAAGAGGTGTATACAACCCATGACTATGTTTTCCACTTTTTGCTAATTGACAAGTGCGACATTGGAAATAACACGAGCAACATCTCTCTTGATACTTGGCCAAAAGAATTGATCTGCCACCATGGATATAGTTTTATCACAACCAAAATGACCCAAAATGCCTCCTGAATGCATTTCTTCAATTAGAAAATCTCGAAGTGAAGAATCAGGAACACAAAGATGGGTTCCTCGAAAAAGATATCCATCTCGAAGTTGATAATTATAGTCAACAATGGAGGTATCAATAGTTAGAGATTCATATGGTTGACCAAAATCCTTACAAGTTTTGTACTCATTTTTTATTTTATCGAATTGAGTAACTTTGATGCTCATATTATGTAAAATAATACATATTCTGCTTAAAGCATCAACAACTTTATTCTCAGTACCAGACTTATGTTCAAGAATAAAGGTGTACTCTTGAAGGAATTGAACCCACTTTGCATGACGAGAACTGAGCTTCTTTTGAGTGTTGAGATATTTTAATGCTTCATGGTCAGAGTATAATACAAAATCTCGAGATAGAAGGTAGTGTCTCCAATATTGAAGGGCTTGGACTACTGCATAGAATTCACGATCATATGTAGAGTAACGTTGTTGAGCATCATTTAGATTTTCACTAAAGAAAGCAATTGGGTGACCCTCTTGCTTAAGAACACCTCCTATACCAACACCAGAGGAATCACAAGTTACTTCAAACACTTTGTTAAAATCAGGCAATTTTAATATCGGTGGGCTAGTTAAAAGAGTTTTTATTTGTTTAAGAGCATTAGATGCTGCCTTTGTCCATTTAAATTCTCCACCTTTTAAACATTGCATGATTGAAGCCATTATTGTACTAAACCCATGTATAAACCGTCGATAAAATGTGGCTAACCCATAAAAACTACGAACATCATGTATATTTGATGGAGTTGGCCAATTTTGAATTGCATTAATTTTCTCAGGATTAGCAGAAATACCATCACATGATACAATGAATCCTAAGAAAATTACTGATGACGCCATAAAAGAACACTTCTTCAAATGGATATATAGTTTTTCTTGTTGAAGAACCTCAAAAACTTGACTTAAATGTGTTACATGGTCACTCTTAGTCTGACTAAAAATTAAAATATCATTAAAATAAACTACTAAAAATCTTCCAATAAAGGGGCGTAAGATGTGATTCATTAGTCGCATAAAGGTACTAGGGGCATTGGTCAAGCCAAAAGGCATTACCAACCACTCATATAACCCATCTTTTGTCTTAAAGGCTATCTTCCATTCATCTCCTTCTTTCATGCGAATCTGGTGATATCCACTCCTTAGATTAATCTTAAAGAAAATTTGTGCACCAACCATCATGTCTAGCATATCGTCAAGTCGTGGGATGGGAAAACGATATTTAACAGTAATTTTATTAATTGCACGACTATCTATACACATACACCATGTACCATCTTTTTTTGGGGTAAGGAGAGCAGGCACGGCACAAGGTGATAAACTTTCTCGAATAAAACCTTTATTTAATAACTCATCAACTTATCGTTTGAGTTCAGCATGTTCATTTGGGTTCATTCGATAATGAGGAAGATTAGGAAACAAAGATCCAGTAACCAAATCAATAACATGTTGAATTCTTCTCAGTGGGGGAAGTTCATTTGAAAGTTCATCAGGGCAAACATCAATGAACTGTGAGAGGAGATCACTTATCTCAATATGTAAGACTTCATCACAGGGTTGTTGAGCAATTTTTGTTACAATTAGAGCAAACACAATATATCCATGAGATTCTCTTTTAAACTCATGCTTATTAATAATGTGCAAGGATTTATTTTCTACTGGGGCGGATGAATCTCCAGGCTGGTGTGAGCTTGCCTCTTTAGGCTTAGTAGGATTTAGAACAGCTCTTTTGCCCTTTAACATAAATGAGTAAACATTTGCATGTCCATTATGAATGACATGTATATCATAAAGCCATGGTCTTCCTAATAATATGTGGGAAACATCCATAGGAAGAACATCACACCATATCTTATCATAGTATGCTCCTAATTGTATTGGGACAAGACAACGTTGAGATATATAGATAGAAATTTTATTGACCCATGCAACCTCGTAGGGTCGTGGATGAGGCTCAGGTGTAAGCTTCATTTTAACTAAAGCTGATGCGGCAATAACATTCATACAACTTCCACTATCAATGATAAGTTTACAAGATTTATCACCACTTTTAAAATATGTATGAAAAATTAATGTAGATTTCTAATCAGTGTCCTTGTGAGGGGTAGTTAATACACAAGGGTAAACTACAACTTACTGCTGATCATGTAGATTTTAACTAAAGCTGGTTCACTTACTGCTTCATTTGCATCACTAGCTGCTTCACAAGGGTAAACTACAACTAGATCATCATCACAATCATTATTATGTTCAATAGTTTCAGAATCTATAAGTAGATTTCTATGTGGACAAGTACTTGCAAAATGCCCATTTTTGCCACATGTGAAACAAGTTATGCCTGAAGCTTTAGAATCTGACACAATGGGTGTCTTTCCTTTATGATCATTTGATGGTTTGGAAGATTGGGGAATTGGGGTAATGGAGCGATGCTGGGAATTGATTCCTAATGAGGTTGTTTGTTTTCTATGGGTGTGAGACTTGAGGTATTGTTCAAATTGAGTGGCAAGTCAAAATGCGTCCTCAAGAGTGTAATTTTCTCGAGTTAACATTTCTTGTCGAATATCTGCTCTTAAACTGGATCAAAATCAAGAAATTGTTGTTTGATGATCTTCAATAACATCACAACGGGTCATCAATTCATTAAAACGAGTCATATAATCAGCAACACTCATAGCTCCTTGCCTAAGTGTTGTCATCTCATCCATGAGCTGATCATGAAAGGTTAAGGGCATATATTTTTATTTTAAGATTTCTTTCATCTCATCCCATGAAGAACTAGATGGTTGCCCAACTCGTTGATTCTTACGCTCAAGATTAATCCTATATGTTTTAGTATGGCCTATCAGCTTCATACTTGCAAAACGTACTTGTCTCTCGTGGGATATTTGCATCCAATCAAAATATTGATCCATATCAATAATCCAATCAAGGAAAACTTTTGCATCGAGTCATTCATCAAAAGTGGGCGGGTCTATCTTTACCCTACGAACAATATCATCATCTAAGTCTTGGTGGTTTGTTCGTGATGCAATAATACGTTGACCCATATTATGTAAAGGCTCATATGTGCGAGGATGAAAATGATCTCGATGATACCTTTGCGCATAGCCATTATGTCTCTGAAAATTTTGCTCTATTCTATGATAGTTTTGGGGATTTATACTATTTAGATCTTAATAATCATCAACATGACTTAAGAGGTGATTATGTCGTGGTCTAGTTGGTGATTGTGGAGGAAGATGAGATGATATATAATCATTGGGATGACCTTCATGGCTAGGAAGATGGTCATTTTTTTCATTTGGTGCAAGGGGAGTTGGTGACATTTCATTGGCTTTCAACTTCACGCTTCAATTCTAGTTTGAAAATCATGCATTGAGAGAGTGAGATTTTCCATTTTCTCAAGTAAGAGTTTGAGGAGGTCATCAGTTCTTTATTCAGAAGTTTGGCCTTGGTATCGTTGTCCAATACGAGTCGACATAATTATATATATATATATATATATATATATATATATAGGAGCTCTCAGTTCTTAAAGGATTTCAATGTCAAAATAGTCAAATCAAATAAAATACTCTTCTACAAAGTTGTAGTTTTGACGTTCTACCTAAAATCGATTGCTCAAACATAAAATTTAGATATAAATTGAATAAGTTATAATCAAAATACGTCAGGGTATAAATCAAACCGAAAAGTGACGTGAATGAAATTTATGTTTTATTGTATGCAATGATTTTGTCATCAATTGGCATAAAAAATTGAGGATATATTTTCTCTGATATCAATATGATGTAGGACAAAGTAAATGCGTATGCGGAGGGTATAATGATTTTTACACCATTAAAAATAACAAATTACTCATGATTAAATATCGATAAAATAAGGCGAATTTTGCGTACAAATGCGAAATTAAAAAAAAATGAGATTTTGATGATTCGAGCCACAGTTATGCTAACACACAAAATTCCTTACCATATAAAGTATAGAGATAAATAAGAGCTATGGTTAATCTAACATATGTCAAAGTTAAAGCAACCGGTGGCGAAGCGGGGATAATTGAAGTCGACCTCTACAAACAGTCCTTTGTCGCAAGATCTTCTTCCTTCCTTAGATGTCCTTCTATAAGGCTTGCAATACTCACACTCAATATTTCCTTCTCTTAAGAATGAAAGTACTAATGAATACAATAAGTTGAGAAATATATTCTTATTCAATCTTCAATGCCATGATACATAAGATATTGGCTTATTTATGCCATATAATATATATCAATTGACCATCAAAGCCATAAACTTACCCATTCATGAAGGGTTAAAGTGTCTTTTCCTATAAATGACTAATAAAACCCTCAACCAACCCACTCATAAAGGACTAAAGTGTCCTTTCATATAAAATACCAAAAAATACTTAAACCAATTATGAAGGACTAAAGTGTCCTTTCATTCAAATAACACTCATGACAAAAAATATGATAAATGGGTTAATCTAAAGACCCATTTGAATGAGCTCCACAAATAAGCCCATGTAACTAAAATGAAAAATACAATATAGAATCATGAAAACATTAAGCTTAATTTATGATTTGGTGCATCGACGATGATTACGTGGGTGCTCTGCATCATTAATCTACACATTTTTCTAATCAAAATGGTATGTAATATCATAATATTTAGATATGAATTGAGAAAAATAAAGCAAATCCTAATTTCATGAAATTTCTCTATGATTGGAACTATATAACATGCATTTGATTAGGCACATTGTTGCATTTTAAGCCCTCGGGTCCTGTCAGGTAGACCGGGACCCGATGGGTCGGCCCAAACTCAAACTACGTAGGTCGATCAGGCCCGACGGTTCATTACTACTGGACAGCGCGGGTTGCGGGTCTACCTAACCTGCACAGTTGTCTTCTTCCTCGCATCATTGAAGTCCCTGACACTCCCGTTTAGGGTTTGACCTAAATGCCGAATTCTCCACCACCAGGGCCATGTCATCGCCTCAATTTGATTGCCATTTTTTCACCAAATCGAGACGCATCAAAAAAATCGAAAGCCATAAGTGGCATAGCCGGGATCGTCAGAGAGCTCTAGCCATATTTTAGTCGGGTCCTAATTCTAGAGTTTAATGTGGGAGTAAATTCTCCCTACATGGAGTGAAAAATGGCCAATGCTTAATCCCGATACGTTCATCAAGCAACGACGGAGCTAAGCCCTAAGGACTTTGAGCCCGAGCGTGGCTAGAATGGCATACCCTTACTCGAACCATAATATTATGTAGTACTGTATCGGCTTGAGTAGATGATGACCAAGCCTGCTACCCTGAGGCTGATCACATCGCATCGAATCAACTAGAATCGATATAAGATAATGTCTTCTGATAAATTGGCGGGTCAATCATGCTCCAATTTCTAGTGATGAAGCAAACTCTCCATCATTGAGCTACTATAACAACCCAAGCTGTTACTATCGTCAATTAGGACTAATCTCAGTCTTAATCTTGATCCTATGTGCTAATCAAGTCATTAGGAGTCAACCTCTAAGACCATGTCTAAATCAGGAGTCAAATGGATCGAATACTGATTTATGGAAAAAAATCTAAAAACCCTAAAATTTGACCTGTCTAAAATCACCTCATATCAAAAAATGGACTTCGCTAGGGGTGATGTTTTCGTGTCAATCGGAAGTCGTCAAAATTTCGACAAATATTTTTAATAATATTTAAATACCCCGAATATTGGAAAATTAAAATACTCGTGGATCGAAAATCTAACGTCATCGTTGCGTTCCCCACCCTTCAATTAGTTAGGGATATTTGGAAATTTTTGAAAGCTGATAAATTAATTAAAATTAATTAATTTTATTGGAATTTAATAAATTAATTAATTATTCATACTAATATATCCGCGGCCATTAAGTAGGAGAGACGCTGTCTGCTTCTTCGCCCTACCATTTGGGATCTGCCATCAGATAGGACGGCAGATTTGGGCCATCTGATCGAGAATCAAACGGCCTGGGTGCGTCTCCTTCCTCGGTGAAGTCGCTACGTGTCAAGCATTGATACATGGCGGTGGCTGCCAATTCAGCCATCCGCGACCCTCCAACCCCTTACGATCTCCTCCCAGGTACCTACAAGGTGCTTGCCTGCACTTAGGGCGCGTAGACTTCACAGTTGGAGCGTCGAAGAGCCGATAAGTCCCCCCTCTGCAAACCCTAATCCCATTCCACCGTTAGTATAGGTACACCTCTCCTCTTCCTCATTTTTTTTACTCTCTGGCAATGTCTTAGATCCAAACAATTATTGTTCGTATCGTCCAAAGTAATCACTCGCTTGAGTCAAATTAGGATCCATCGTCCATTTTAGCGATGATGGTTATGCCGAGCATCCGCCAAAGACCTAGCACCTAAGGTTTGACCTCATCACCGGCTCACCGCGTCTTAGCCATCGGCCCGACCAGGGATGGGTAGGTAGGACCAAGCCCTACCCAGAGGTATGCGGGCCGAGCCCTCTAGTCGCTGGGATCGCTGCCGGAAGCCAGCCCTAGGTCCTGGTATCGGGGCAGTTGAGAAGCCGAAGCGACGTAAGGCTAGGTCGGGCCGGGTCGACCCGGGCCCGACCCGTGGGTCACGGGCCGCTCACGTCAGCGTGGGTTGCGTGCGAGACCCACCCGCAGACCTGTGCCCAACCGAATGTTGCCACATGTCCTGTGGACCCCGCCGCCTCTGCCGCGTCCAATCCAGCCACGCCCCGTGTCTTTGGAGGGTCCCACCGCCGTCCTCTTCCATAGAAATAAACAACTATATATATATATATATATATATATATATATATATATATATATATCATATAATTAGTTAGTTATAGTTAGGGTTAAGTAATTCAATTGATAATTAGCAAAATGTTAATAATTAGTCTTCTAGTTTTGTTAATTTAGTCAATTAACACTAATTTAGGATGATTATTTAGCAATAGATAATTAATGAATTTAATTAAATTAATAGTAATTAATCAAATCCATTTCACTGAACATTAACCAATGTAATTTAATTAGTTAGAATTAATTAATTAATTAATTAATTAATTTTGTGTATTTAATTAATTAGAATTAATTAATTTAGTAATTAGTTTAATAAATTAGAATTATTTGATTAATTAATTAGTTTAATTTAATTAGTTAATTAATTAAATTAAAATCAGTAAGACTATTTATATATTTTGAATAGTAATTAATGCAAATTATATTTTTGAATATTAGATCAAATTAATTTAAATTATTTAATTCAAAATTTTTAAAGTTTAATAATTTTTTATATAATGATCCAAATATATCAAATATAGAACTATTTTACTCAGAAAAATAAAAGGAATTAAATGTCGTACTTCAAAAATTAGTTTTGTAGCACGTATAACGTAGTGATATTTTATGACCTAAATAAATTATCATAATTTTTAACCTAGTTGTCCAAATATATATAATATGGGTCTTAAAATACTCAGAAAAATAGCCCCAACACTATAGAAGTATTAGTTTCCCCATCAAGTTTGATTTGCTTAATTTGATTTACACTAATTAATATATCACTTTTAGAATGAAATCTAGATCTTTTGTCTTATCTTTTTTAGATTATGTGATTAAGCCCAATCTTATGGTGTTTAATCCATAATTTATAGTTTAGTAGATCTTGATCAGATCTTAGATAGAACATCTAAATTCATCAAATTAAGATGTTATGATTTATTAATTAAATATGTAGTCATACTTGATTTAATTAGATTAAAACATGATCAGTTCTAATCTTTTTAACTTATAAGGTCATGCTTCTAAGTTACACTCGATAGTAGGAATTGGTGATCTCGAACTTGTGTAACTTAGAATAGTTAGAATTATTTAATTAGACAACAACAGTGTCACCATGTATAAAAGAGTCTCTTACTTGCTTGATTTAATTGTGCTACGCATTTCTTGAACTTTGTGCTTACATTTCTTGGACATATCATTTAAGAGAATGTTGTGCATGAATTGAAAACTTAGAATACTTAGGATAATAGTTGCCTTTGGGTTCAATTTCTGGGTGGATTTTGGTGCACATTTACCCAAATAGATAGGGGTAAAGAGTAATAAGGATGCTTAACATTACTCATTAAGGAGTGTGTGTTGAGCTTGGAACCCGTATAATCTTGCAGATGTGCTTGACTCCTCAACTATTTTTAGATGTCTGCCCTAGCCCAGAATTGCTATGGGAATTTCTATCTGCCCTAGCCCAGAAAGGCTTTGGAAATTTTACTGTGCCCAATTGGCCAATTTTTTGATATGGTAGTCTTTACATACCTGTTTTAGTTTCAGCTTACTGCGTACTATAGTATTGATGCATGGTTCAGTCAGTTGTGTTTCTTTACTTTCCTGCTCCCTTGTATGGATTTATAGGATGCTAGACTTTATTGCTTACTATGTATACTATTTTTAGATTTTTGTCTTTAATTAGCATATGTCATATGATCATCAGCATGTTTAAGATTAGGCTTTACTTTCAGTACTTTTACTTACTGCACTATATATATGTTTATGCCCATTCCTTACTTAGTTGTTGAAATGTGCTTTTGCCTCACTTGTTGTTTAGTTATAAATGCTGTATTTATAACTTATCCTGTTCTTTGTATGCTTACCGCTCCTACTGCTTTTAATTTACTTTTTGTTGTGCTCAAGTTAAAATGGTGACATTAATAACTCATTTAAAATATTCAGCCTAAAATGTACTTAGACAATTGTCTAACAAGATTTTCTTTTATTGGCTGGGACCCTGGAATTATGAAATCGATAATATCATATTCGGATAGGTTTGAGAAGCTGGGTGCTAAAGAAGAGGTACCTTATTTAGATGAGGAGCTATAGCTAGGAGAGCCAGATACTGCTTAGTCTTCTTTCAGTCTTTTGTGAGGATGAGTGACTTTTGGATTTATATTCTG
Organism: Gastrodia elata; assembly: GCA_016760335.1. Taxonomy (NCBI): domain Eukaryota; kingdom Viridiplantae; phylum Streptophyta; class Magnoliopsida; order Asparagales; family Orchidaceae; genus Gastrodia; species Gastrodia elata. The sequence continues at coordinate 43,075,699 of CM028677.1, forward strand.
TCTTTTAAACCATTCATATAAATTTTGTAATAATACAGGTACTGTGACTATGATTACTTTTCTACACTTTATTATTTATTGAGATATATTTTGTTTCTTACTTGATGTATGGTGGATGGATGTAATGTTTATTTTATCTTGCTTCCGCACTCTGTATGTATGTTAGATGTAGTGACTGATTACGGCGGCCACCCCTTAATCATCCATATTAAGGAGTGGTCGTCACTTAGCACATCTCTTGCTTAACATTAGGTTGGAAGATTAAGACTCCAATCCAATCTTAAGAGAAGGATGTGCCCTTTTTAATAGAGCAAAGAAGAACAATCACTTAATGAGTATATTATGTAATCAGAGTGCGGAAGAAAAAGGAATAACTATAGTAACATCCATTCATCCATAATGAAATGTAAAACATCCAACTCATAATATAAAATGCAAGAAAAGAAAAGTACAATTTACATCTGTATTATTACAAATATTAAAGTTAAAAGACTGAAGTAAAGGTCTCTCATCCTCACGATGCAAAAGTATAAAGAAACTAGAAAGCATAATCTAAAGGTCTTCAGCAACCTGGACCTCCTCCTGTATCTACTCCTCTAAAGGCTCTATCTCTTCAAACAGCTCAGAATCCACCATTATCAGTTTCATAATGGTTGGGCCCCAGCCAACAAAAGAAAATTCTAGTTAGACAAAATATCTAAGTACATTTTAGGGTAATCATTTTTATATGTTTATTGATATCACAAACTAACTTAAGCATTAAAGTAGCGGTAAAACAACAAAAAAAGAAGGCAAGTTATAATAGTAAATTATAACTTAAACAAAGTGTGAGGTAAACACATACCTCAACTCAAGATGTATAAAAGGTAAGTCAAGTGCTAATGAAAAATCTACTACGTACAAAGAAAAGTCCTAAGTAATATGATCAAACAAAACATGATAATTTATAATATAAAGTAAGGATACTATACTGAAAAGAAATAACTAGCATCCTAACATGCTTTTAATAAAGTAAAGTGACTGAAATAAAAGAAGATTAAAGAAAATTCTGTAATACAAAAGAACTGTAATAAATGAAAGTCTAACAGAAAGTGTGTTGAACTGTAAGGTAAAAGTAAGTTAGAACTATAAAGTAACTAAAAAATAACTGTAAAGTAACTATAAAATAATAGTAAAGTAATAATATAAAGTAATGTGTGGAGATACCCATACTTAGTCCTGCCAAAAAGTAAAGTCCATCTGATTATCTAGGAAAGTGTCCCAAATAAAGTATACCACACTAGGAAAGTTTCCTAGGCAAAAGTAACATGCACTAGGAAAGTGTCATAGGCAAAAGAAGTAACACATACTAGGAAAGTGTCCTAGGCAAAAGTAATATGCACTAGGAAAGTGTCCTAAGCAAAAGCTGACTCAAAAGTAATGTTATACTAAATGACAGACTAAATAAGACATAACCCACAAAGTGTAATAAAATTTGTTTCATAAGGTTTTCTCCTTAAATTATGAAAATGCCATATGAATGTATTCAAAGTTTAATATAGAATATTCATCAATACTCCATGCTTAATATAATGTATCCAAATGTGTAATGAATCTCAAAATAAGGAAAGCATAGTATTTTAAATTCAAGGTAATAAATAGCACTACTCAAACTTTGTGATATCATTTATTTCCTATGTTAATTGTTCTAACTACTCTAAATTACATAAGATTCAGAATCATTAATTCTTACACCATCAGTAACTTAGGATCACGATCCTATGAGTTGAACATAATTAGGACTGGCCAAGTTCTAATTATAATTGAATCAATGTCATCTATATGATTTTAATAAGTAAATCAATCATCCTAATTTGTTGTTTTATATAATCCCAAACTCAATCTTGATTAGCTAAATCAAGATTGAAAGGATTAAGAATCAAACTCTAAATAATAGGATTCAATTCTTAATCATAAGGTTATCCTAAGGAATAGAGTTTAATCCCATATCACTGATTAATTATTAAGGCAAATCCTATTGAATCAAGTCAAACTTAATAAAATAGATCTATAATCCTAATTTTAAAATTAAAAGATCAAATAATAATTTAATAAACTATGAAAATCTATAAACTAATAAACTCAATATTTCACCTATTGAGTAACCCAATTTACTCAATAGATGAACTCTAACCTAAGATCAACTCCTAATCTTAAGAATTTAGGTTCTTAAGTACTAAGAGTAGCACTCAGACACACATCCTAACTAATGTTATAAGACCTATACGTGAGTTAAGAAGTTCAAAGGAAGTGAAAAGAACTCACATATTTTTACTTAGGTTTTTACTTAAGACTAAAATTAAGATTTTACTTGAATTTCTAAATTTGGACTTAGAATTTTCTAAATTAAATGTCTAAATCACTTTAATTATTAAATATAATGATTTAGGGATGAATTCAAGACTTAAAATCATTAAACCCTAAATTTGGGCAAATTTACCATTTTGCCCCTACTTAAGGGTCTAAATTTTAACTTTATGAATTAAGGCTCAATTTTGGAATTTATTGAAGTGGAGTGATTACTTACTGTCTAATATGAGTTTAGAGAGTAAGTACATAATTTTTGGTTAAGGATTAAGCCTTATAAGGTCAAATTAAAGAATTTGACCTATAAGGGAAAATTGGTAATTTGACCAAATGAAATCAAAATTTTCTATCAGTTTATTGAAGATTAAGTCTTAAGGTTTGCATAGAACCTAAAATCATTAAATTCTGATATGTATTGGCTAAGTTATAGCCAATATAAATGCTATGGTAAAATGGTAATTTGTGGTTTCTTAATTAATGGTCAAAAATCCTAACTTCTCCAATTGGTGTCTAAATTGATTAAAATCAGTGACTATGGTTCACAAATGATCTATTGATCACATTGACTAGTGGTAGGCTCAATTTGGACTATAATTGGCTAAGTTATGACTTAATTGGGGTTTAGGGTGATTAGTGAGTGATTAGTGAAATTAATCACCAAATTACTAAACCAACCATACCACTAGGTTTTAATATACTCTAGAAGTTCTCTAAAACTTAAATTATTCAATTTGGATCATTAAATTTGCTAATCTTTACTAATTAAGTTCTAAGGTAATTATGGTTGATTAAGAAATCTAATAGTTGGAACTTAAATATTTTTACAGTTTACTATTAATTAAGTTTTCTTAATCAAAATGAATATATGGATCACCTAATTTGGAGTTTAATTGACCAACTTATGGTCAATTGAAGTTCTAGGGTTAATTATTCTAATTATGGTTAGGTCCTAAATGTCATTAGTCTAAAACTAATTCAAACAGCAAAATGAATACTACTAGATTAATCCTTAGGGTTTGCTAATCACTTTGAGACCCATATTTGATATGTTTGGATTAGTGTGTGCAAAGTTGTTGTGATTTGAATGAAATGACAATTTTGGTACTTAATTAAATACCTAAAATGACACTAAGTGAAATAATCATCCAATTAGAAAATTGATAGCTCCAATAAATTCCTTGAATTTTGCTAATCAAGATAATGTATTTATTTGTGTCATTTGGATAAGTATTTTGTGAGTTAGGAATATTCAAAGTTTGTAATTATTTGAATTTATTAAATTATCATTTAAATGAACTTAATATTACTGTTTTATTTTAATTGACTTATTAATTTATCTATCATTCCTTCTCAGATTAATTAATCATTGCCTGTGATTTTTTAAATATGGGATAATGTATAAATGTATTATACATCTATCTTTATAAATTTATAATTATATTAACATACGTGTATATATATATATACATAAGTATTATAAGAATTATATTAATTATTATAATTCTTCTTCTTTTTTATCTGCAGGATGAGACATATGTGGACCCCACGTCCACGTGGCATGATACCATTGGGCGAAGGGCAGCAGAGGGTCCCACCTGTGCTGACAGCGCAACACAGCTGGGAACATGCGCAGAGGGGATGACCGGTGCGGGTCCCACCATGCACACGCGTCGAGCCTTTGTTGCTCGACGGTAAGAGGTGGGGCCCCCCATTTTATGGAGGTACCATGCGTATCGAGCTGGCCTGAAATGGGATCCGCGGGCCAGCATAACCTGCCTCGACCCGAAATCGGGGAGGCGTTTCGTCTCCCCCTCCCCCCATCGAGCCGACAGAAAGGCTGAGTTAGGGTTCGCAAAAATGCAACCCTATCTCAACCCAATTGATTTGGACTGATTGAACGATATCCTAAATTATTGCATGCAATACAAGGAATAAAATAAGCTAAAAATTTGGGATGGAGGAGTACCTTAGTAGACGGTAGAGGATGCGAGAGTCACCGACGCGATTTTGTTCTTTCTTCGGGTTCTGAGAGGTGAAACCAACGCACAGAAAGAAGTGGGGATCTTAAAGGAGTCTTAAGTGGTGCGCTACTACGGCTGAGACGCAGATGGCCAGCCTCGAGCGTCGCGTGTGTCGGCGCGGTGACATGCATAGCCTCACGCGGACGGGCGCGGAAGAAGGTCTCTCTCCCGTCCGGTCCCACGATCGGATGGTTCGGGTGAACCGTGAGATCAAACGGTATGGTTAAAAGATGTGTAACTGTGTCATACTTAAGTAACGGCGCCGTTAATTATTGAATTTAATAATAATATTTTTACTTAATTTATACTAATTTAATTAATTAAAATTATACAATTAAATGTACCAAGAAAATTTTCAATAAATCACCTCTAGCTAAATGAGGGGTGAGGAACGCAACGGTGCAATCGGATTTTTGATTTGATGAGTATTTAATTATTTGATTTTTCAAGGGATTTAAATAATATTAAAATATTCAACGAAAATCCAATGACTTTCAAATGCCTCCAAAACTTCACCCCTAGCTAATTTGGGGGTGGTGAACGCAATGGCGAAGTCAGATTTTTGATTTGAGGTCAAAATAAAAAGTTAATTTCTAGAATTTTAGGATTTTTTAGAAATTAGGGTTTGATCCATTAGATCCCTTATTTGATCTAGATCTTAGAGGTGAGTTCTAAATGACTTAATTAAGATAGTAGAATCATAATTAAGACTTAGATTAGTCTTAATTAACCTAGGTAACAACCTGGGTTGTTAGAATGATCTTCTTAAGTTATTATGTGCACATCCTTCCACTATTAGGGGATTATGGATCTTACCTAATCCAATGATAAGTGAGGAATTTGCTAGAGTGACACTCCACTCCTTAGTCTAATGATTGTATACCTAAGGAGCAGGGCGCCACAGCTACAACCCAACTCAAATTGTGATATGCATTATCTAAGCCCTCGTCAATATACTGATGGCTCCAACCTCTATCTAGACGATCTTAATTTGCAAGAATCTACACGATACAAGGAATTGGGCTCAACAGAGCTGGCAGTGAGCTCACACAACTTATTACAAGGAGAGGAAGTACCTGAATTATAGTAATGCCACCGAGCTAAAGCGATCGAGAGCAGGCCGAGAATAGGTTGCTCCTTTCTAAGCTATCTAGAGCGTTGATGAACTGATAGGGAGCTGGAATACCCAGCCTAGCCGTCTGTACTAATGGGAGATCGAGCTGCAGCACACCAGGTTCAAATGGAAGGAATAGTGGCTAAGCTTGTAGGGACTGTTAGTTGAGATGGCACATCAAAGGGAGAGCAGGGGTGAGCAAAGAGCTCACCATTCAAATCCTTGGGCTATTTATAACTCTGGAGAGCAAGAAGGGAGCTCGGGCTGCCTCCCATGGCTTGCTCAAGAATTGGGCAAATGGGTTTTGGTTGGCAAGGGTAGACCCGGGATTAGAGATATTGAACTGTTAGGATTAGAGGAGTAGTTGGGAGTAGGGAAGATCCCCGTACTGCCATGCTAGCAGCAGCAGCAGAAGATGTTGGAAATACTTTAGAAAATTAAGGATGAAGATCCACAATGGTTGGGTCGCTCTCTACCGTCGATCCATCAGTGGTTAAGAAGGGAAGGCTCTGATGTGGTCTCCAATAATGAACGAATGCGGAGAAGTTATCAGCCGTCGAATCGTGGGTGTGATCCTACAGCTGACAAGTGACGCGGGAATGAAAGGAGAAGGTCGTTCAATCGATGCTTCAAGATCGTTGCTTCAAGATGAAAGCAGAAGAAGCTGAGAAGCTGTCGGGGCCCCGTAGCATATCGGTCGCAGTCCTGAGAACGGATCCCAACCGTTGGAAAATGTAAAATTTAAATAATTTAAATAAATTAATTTACTTAATAATTTCAATTAAAATTTTAATCCAAATTAGGGTTAAAGAACTTCCAAAAATTCTCAAACTTGCACCCCTAGCTAATTTGGGGTTAATGAATGCAAAAATGAAGTCAGAAATTGATTTGGAGATTAATTTAAATTATCTAATTTTCTAAGTTCTAAATTGGCAAAATAGCCAATTTATCATATTGAGGTCCGATTGACCCCGAACAAGGTTAGGTCCAAACAACTGGATAAAAACAAAATAATGAAAATTAAGAGATGATCAAGCTCATATTAATTAGGATAACAAGCTAGAGTTGTTACATATGGGAACTCGAGTGCTTGCCAAATAGAAATATGGGCACCCAGGCATGCCCTGAACGCCCTAATCATGCTAAGAATATAAATAGAAGCCCCTTGACACCCAAGGGGCGGAATTGGGTGATTTAAAAGCCAAATTGAAGCTCTTAGATAAGGAGGAGGCATTTGGGAGAAATTAAAGGCTCTAAAGAGTGAAAGTTTCTTTCACCACAATGGAGGAAACTTTAAAACCTACCATTGAAGGAATGTAAAAGGAAGAAAAAGAAGAAGATAAAGAAATACCCTTGGGAAATTCTAGTAATAACATCTTCTATATTCTTCCTTTTAATTTATTTTTGTGTTACATGTTGTATGAAATCATGATGCACCAGAGAACAAAAACCATATATGCTTGTGATTCTTTTTTACTAGCAGCTTAAACCCCCCTTCGGGGAGGGTTAGTCTAAACTTATTTAGTGGACATTTATATGTGATTATTGATGTTGAAAATATGATTTACTTATGATGAATACATGAGTTCCATCTTATAAAATCTCTAGTGATACATATAAGGAAATTTTTATTTTTGAAATAAGTGTGCTCGCATCGCACTACACCTTCAATCAAACCAAAAGTTTGATCATTGTGTATGTGCAAATGATTACATGCCATACAAGTAGCACTAGGACTTCGTTCAGAGCAAAACCCCATATCAAAGATTGATGTGCACTTGACATTTTATATTTCTCTTGTTCCACATCTCATGCAGTCTCTTATTTAGATATAAGGTTAGACCAAGTAAAGAATTACCATAATAGAGAAATTTACACTCTCTCCTTTAAACACAGAGATGTTTATGTGAAGGTGAGAATCGAAATGGAAATATAGTTCCATTTCCACTTGTTTGAGAATGTTGATAGGACTTAAGGAGCCATCATTTAAACATTAAAGTCTGAAGTCATGATGACTTGTACATGATCGGCTAAAAATGACCTAGGATTTAATTGTGAGTGTAACAACCCTAAGTTGTTACCCTAGCTAGATCTGGATTAATTAAGCCAAACCAAAGTTTGACTTGGATTCCATTGGACTCAATGGGTCATTTAAACCTAACCCTAGAAGTTTGGAATCATTTGGAGCTAAAATGGAAAATTTGGTATTTTTGGCTATTTTTAAGCCCTGAAAAATACCTAAATTATTTTGATCTCTAAATTAAAATATGTTTCATTTTTGAATTCCTCATACCCAAATTAGCTAAGGATGAATTTTTGGGAATTTTTGGAGCTCATTTGGTCCTAAATTGAATTTAGGATATTTAAGGATAATTATATATTAATTAATTGATTTTATTTATATTTAAATTAAATTTTAATTAAAATTAAATCGGCAGGATTCGCTGTCGGGACAGCGGCAGATCTGCTGCAAGGTCGCGACAGTGGTGCATGCATATAAGCCACCCGATGTGATAGCACGCATCTTAGCGCTCTCAATCCAATGGCTCACTTATCGCGCACCTTGATCGCATCCTACCCATCCGATTGGCATTTGGCATCCGACGCCCGAGATCTTCTCCGCGGTTTCGTTAAGCTGAAGCCGCATCAGACCGTCTATTTCCAACGACTTCGTGGATCAGATGGCGGAGGCGAATCCTACCACTGTGGATCTTCGTCCCCGAAGAGATCCCGTCCCGACCGAGAAGATTCACAGAAATTCACCACATAACCTTGTCTGCCACTCCCCTCGCCAGGTCAGCTAGACCGTTAGCACCTCGGCATTTTCCCAGCATTTCCAGAGCTTGGAACAGCTGATAGAGGGCCCGTCTGGTGTTCAGACCCCCTGTGCATGTTCGTCTAACCTTCAGGAAGCTTAGGAGCACTTCAATTCTCCTCGGCCGAGCCTGCAACTCGACTTCAGGTACGGCCTTCCCCCATGGAAATTCTTCAAAGCTCCATTTGGTTTCTGCCCTCTGAATGAGCCCTGGATGTCGTCTAGAGCACCTTATCCAATTAGGAAACCCTTGGTGATTGTCGCCTGGGGCTAAGCTAGCCCGAGTCGATCGTATCGATCGACTGAGCTAGCACCCGAGCCAATGGCTGAGTCCGAGTAAGGACCCAACGATTGGTTGCGCCTTATGTAAGATAGGTTAGGGGTTCGATGCGTCTTGACTCCCTGAACGTGTAGGGATCGAACCCTGGTCGAATCGAGGCCTCTATGAGGAGAATTTTCCCCTCATAGCCGGCCTGAGACGCCCGTATCAAAGGTGTCTCAGTCGAGTATCACCCCATCGATCCAAAGGGATCCAGATGGGGGTTCTTGGTCCCATCAACGCGTCTTGACTTAGGGAACGTGTAGGAATCAAGCCGAGCCACCGTCGTCGACTGCGCGCCGAGAATTTCAGCACCGAAGTTCGGCGGGCTCGGGACCCGTTGAGAGGAAGAAGACGAAGTCGCGGTTTCTGGTCCGGGCCGACCCGTGACCCGCGCGGTTCTGATTTTGGGCCGCGCCTAATTAATAATTATTGGATAACATTTTTAATGATTGCGAAATAAATTAATTAAACCCTATAGTTTTAATTTAAATAAACATTTAGATTAAATTAATTTAATAACTTTAGCTATACTGATTCAAATGGTATGATCCAATATATCATTTGAATCAGAAAAATATAAGGAATCTAAATATAAAATAAAATCTTATATCCAATGGTTGGATTAAAATATAATTGTAAAACTCTTTGCTGTCATTAATTAAATCATATAAAATTATTTAAGTATCCAATTTATGAGATTTAGGGCTCTGATTGCTCCTTATACCCTAAGGAACAATATCAGTCCCTTAAAGTTGATTTTGGATAATTATTTTTCTTGATAACTCCTTAATCACCTTAAATAAGGATTAGTGAATTTAACCCTAATTAAGCCTCTATTTTGGATGGGGGTTGTTCCTAATGTCATATTAGGTCTATACTAACCTAAGTACAAGGTTGGATTGCCCTAAGAATGCCTATGTTCACTAATCACCCTAATTGGCTCAAATAAATGATTAGTGCTAATTAAGATTAATTAGGTCATCAAAACCTAATATAAGTGTGTTTCTCACTTCACTAATCAATATGAAACTCATTAAAATAGATCAGATCTAACTTCGGTAACTAAACCCTAAAATCCTAATTTTTTTCATTAAGAGGGGCATTTTGGTCATCTTGACCAAAATATGTTTAAATGCTCCTTAAAGTTTGGAAATTTCAGTAAACTATCCTAAGGTATATTAGAAAATAATAAAATTATCTTAAAGATTGAATATAGATCTTAGATTCTTAAATTCTTAATTGATTATTTTATCTTATAATCAGTAGAATAACCTTTCAATAAGTTCTTAGTTCCTGGATCCTTCAGCTTATAGGAATCTATACCTTAAATTTGGGGTTATAAATGTGAACCCTAGATCCTAGTTAGGCCATTGCCTTGGATTTGGGATTTGAACTCAACATAGGGTTAAGTTCTAAATCCTTAAATCTTGATCTACTTAATCAAGATTTGGGTAAGAGAGTAAAATATAAATTAATTAGGTCATTGATTTACTTACTTACACCATATAGTCATCACATAATTTTGGATTAGAACTTGTTAAGTTCTAATATTAACTTTAAGGGCGTAAATCTGAGATTTTACTCGATAGCTGGATATTGGAGATCCTAAACTTGTACCTTCTCAAAGTAGCTAGAATTGGTAATTAGATAACATCAGATATTACATGAGTCTAGATTGAGTCTCTTGCTTACTTTGACTAGATTGCTTGGCGTACCTTGGATATTGAGCCTTATTCTTTGAGCATACCAGGAAAGCTTAGGATATGGATAATACATCCTGAGTTAGTATTTGAACTGCATATCATTTAATTTTGTCTTGTTTGCAGTTGGTATAATATGTCCTAGTTTAGTCTGCCTCTTTAGTAGTAGTATTGTATAGACTGGACTCAAACCTACATATTTGGATGGCTAGGCTGGGGATTGATTGACTGATATTGGAGGCCATGTATGGCCTATTGGCTGGTATGGCAGTACTATGTCTTAGGCTTATTGTTACTTTAGCTAGATTGTATTGTTTTCTGATTTGCTTTGCCACATGCTTCAGTGGTCTTATTTTCAGTATTTGCTCACTTTGCCACATGTCGCAGTGGCTTTTATTTTCTTTTCCTATTCTTAACTAGCATGTTGTATGTATACTCATATGGCTTACTTATATATATTGGCATGTTTAGGATGCTAGAATTGCACATTTTTAGTACTTGTGTTTCTTTTATATACTCAACATATGTTAACATGATCATAAGCATGTTAGGTTTAGAATTGTATTGTAATTGCTGTGTCCTTTAGCTTTTAGCCTCACCATGTTTATTTTTGCATTGTATGCTGGCTATAAATGGATAGTTTATAGTTACCCATTTCTTTTATAACTTATTGCACCTTTACTGCTTGCATGTGTAGTTAAGTTAAAATGTGATCTCTTTAAATGTTCAGTTCATTAAAATAGCCTAAAATGTACTTAGACAATTGTCTAACTGTAACCTTTTTATTTTGTTAGATGGGGCCCTGGAATTTGTGATACTGACAAATGTCAGATTCAGACACGTTCGTGGGCAGTGTCGCAGAAGAGGAGCAAGTTCAGGAGGAGGACTGTGCTGCTGTTGTTTAGTTAGATATTGCTTTTTTTATTTCAATGAGATTGAGAGATATTCTTCTTTCTCTTTAAACTTCAGTTTGTAATAATTATTTCTGGATGTATTTCATTTCTGCATTGTGATGAGTTACTATATTGCATTCTCTTTTCCTACTATGTATGCTTATGGATGTTACTCTATTGTGTATTGCTTCCGCCACTTTGATATTTTTATATTGATGATGTTATAGCACTTGGTAACAAGTCCTTCGCTTAAGGAAGGTTGGGTTTACCTAACTTTACTTAAGTTGGGGATTTGCCACAGTTGGAGCACCGTACCTCCCTGTTGTCAGTACGGGGGCCCCACAGTGAGTGACCCAAGTGCATGAGAGATCACTAATGGGTTTAACTATCCATAACCTCTTGAAATATGAATTTAGCATTCACATAAGATGATCAATTTAAACGCATCAAGAATTAGAATTGTTGAAGTATAATTCATCATCCTAACTCTCCCAAATCTCTTAAACTTGACTACATCCTCATTAATTTAGGATTTCTTACTTTGCATGCACAGTTCTAGTTTTGTAACTAAACCAAAAATTCTATTATTTAAGCATTAGCAAAAAAAACAATAACTAATAACCGTTCTTTAATCCTTGAGGATGATGAATCTAGAACTCACCATTCCATTATTGCTTCAAACTACGTGCACTTGCATGTAAAAAAAAGTAACACTTTTATGGCCTATCAGCAGTAATCATTGTTCTCTAGCCTATTTAAAATTAAAATTCAATTTTTAACTTTCCAAAATGCCTTATGCTCAAGTTCAACTAAATAGCATGCTTTTCCCTAAATAAGCATGTATGGTGGCATTCCTAAAGGAGTCTTGTAAGGTATCCTACAAGCTCCCTTTTATATCTGCTAAAACAATGAATGGTGGCATAATATTTATAAAGTATAGGATCATACCATAAGTAGTGCTTAACATCTAATAATAATTTTTTTTCTTGATAGAAATTTCAAGGTAGAACATTATAAGCAAAATAATTTGTTATATCGACATACAAAGGCAGCTTTAATGTTACTAAAGTAGATAGTTGTTCATCTGGATAAATGATATGCTACAACATTCTCATACCCTTTCTTATCGTAAATTGCTAGATCAAACTTTTGAAGCAATAATACCCATCTCTAAGTTTAGGCTCAGTGTCCTTTTTGGTAATAAATATTTAATCCTTGACTGATATATACACTAATTTTAGAGCCAATCAAATACAATCTAAATTTGTTAAATGCAAATATGATAGCTATGAGTTCTTTTTTAGTAGTTGCATAGTTCTTTTGATCATTCAATCATTTAATCACATAATAAATGGAATAGAAAGATTTATTTTTTATTTTCCCCAAGACAACTCCTACAGCTAGGTTACTTGCGTCACACATAGTTTCGAATGGAAATTCCCCATTTGGTGTAGAAATTTTTGGACCTGAGGTCAACGATGCCTTTAATTTATTAATTATATCAAGACGTGCTGCATAAAATTTAAAATCAGCATCTTTCGCTAACAGTCTACACAAAGGAAGACTTATCCTTGAAAATTCTTTAATAAATCTCTTATAAAATCTAAGATGTCTTAGAAAAGTCCTTATATCTCTTATTGTTGATGGTGGAGGGAGTTTTTTTATTATATTAATTTTAGAATGGTGGACTTCAATCCCAACTTTGAAAATTTTATGCTCCAAAATAATCCCTTCCTTCACCATAAAATATTTCTTCCAATTCATAACAATATTATACTCTTTACAATGCTTAAGCACTCTTACCAAATTATCAAGTAGTCATCAAATGTTGATCCTACCTTCGATAAATCATCCATAATGATTTCTAGGAAGTTCTCAACCATATTTGAAAAAAGCCATCATACATTATTGAAAAGTGGTTGGGGTGTTACATAATCTGAATGGCATCATTCTAAAAGCAAGAGTTTCATACAAGCAGGTAAATATTATTTTTTCTTAGTCTTCAAGTGTGGGGCCCCGCACCCTCCGTGGCCATGCTAATACTGATATTAGCACAACCACGAGGAGTGCGGTGCTCCAACTGTGGTAAATTCTCAACTTAAGTAAAGTTAGGTATGACCCAACCTGCCTTAAGCCAAGGACTTGTCACCTAGAACTGTGAATATACATCAATACAAATCAAAGTGGTGGAAGCAGAAACATTATAATATAACATCCACATCACAACATAGTATAAGAGAGTAAGAGAAATAATAACTCAGATCAAATGCAAAAAAGTAAATACATCCAAATTTAATTATTACAGACTGAATTAAAAGAAAAATCTCTCAAAATCTCACTACAAGAAATAAAATATAACTAAATAGCAGTGGGAAGATCCTCCTGCTACACCGGCTCCTCTCTAGCAACACTACCAATGAACAACTCCAAATCTGACATTTGTCGATATCACAAATGTCAGGCCCCCAGCCAACAAAAAAAAAATTACAGTTAGACAATTATTTAAGTATATTTTAGGCTATTTAAGTGAACTAAATATTTAAAATATCACATTTAAAGGTTTTAAATAGGCAAGTATTATAAGGTGCTACAAGCTATAAAGAATGAGATAGCCATAAACTAATCATTTCTAGCTAATCAACAAGAATAACATACAAAATAGCAACTAAACATGGTGAGGCTAAAAGTAAAATAACTGTAACTACTGAAATAAATCAAATCCTAACATGCTTATGATCATATGGATACATGCTGAGTATATAAAGAACACAAGTACTGAAATAAACATACAATTTTAGCATCCTAAACATGCTAATATTTAATACTAATCAATAAGAGTATTTATATAAGCATACAGATTAATATGTAAAAGGCCACTGAGGCATGTGGCAAAAGCAAACTTAGTACATAAATGAGAAAAAAGTAAAACCACTGAAACATGTGGCAAAGCAAGCCAAGCACTAAAGTAAGGCCACTGAAGCATGTGGCAAAGCAAAACAAATACTGAAAATTTAACTGAAGTAGGAGCAAGCCTAAGACATAGTACTGCCATAACAAAAGCAGGCCTTACAGGCCTCTGAACTAAAAGTTCTTGTGTCCATCCTAGGCATTTGCAGAGCTAGGTCCTAGTTGAATAATTGGATCTTTGATTTAATTTTATATTATTATTCCTTACCTTTTTTTGATTTAAATGGTGTATTGGATCATACAATTTGGATTAGTATTGATTAAATTATTTTATTAATATATTCTGAATGTTTATGTAAATTGGAATCATAGGGATTGTATTTATAAATTATTTAACATAAGGAATATAATTCCAATAATTCATTTATTAAACCACAGCCCAAAATCAAAACCGCACGGGATGGGGTTTGACCCAGCCCAAATTGCCAGTGCGTCGTCCCCGATACCCCCCTTACACAAACAACCGCGGGGAGGACACCTTGGACCACCAAATTCACCGCCGATAGGCCACACCACGACCAGCATTCAATCGCCACACCTTCAGGAGGTCAAGGCGCGTCGATTGAATCTGAAAGCCCTAACTGGGGCGGGCCAGAACGCTGGATGGCTACTCCACTGAAACATCCATTTACAGACAATTAAGGTTTGTTGTGAGGGGATAATTATCCTCATAGATGCCATTAAATGGACAGGGCTCGATCCCTACATCATCAGTGAGGTGAGGTGAGTCAAACCCCCAAGGTTTCGCAGCCTGGGGTGCAACCAATCACTGGGTCCTTACTCAGACTTTGCTATGGCTCGGTCGTTAGCTCGATCGATCGATACGATCAATTAGAGCTAGCTCAGACCCAAGAACAATCAGATTAGTTTTTATATGGGGCTAAGGTCAATTAGACGACATCTAGATGTTCAATTAGAAGCTATAATTGAGCACTGAGCTCACACAGCTCAGTTGGGAAGAAGCTGTACCTGAAGTCAAGGTTATAGGCACGACTGAGAGGAATCGAGGTGAGCTGGAGCTTCCCAAGCAGTAGGCACGGGTGTACAGGGTGGTCTGAATACCAAACGCACCCTCTATCAGTGGTTCGCAATTCCAGAAAATGCTGGAATTCGCCGAATGTGACAGGAGCTTCAGGGGACTTTGGCTGGAAAATTGAGAGATCGTAGTGAGCAAAGGGACCCACTGTGATACTCTGGAGGTATTTATAGGCAAAAGGAGCAATGGGGGTGGATACCAGAGCTCGGGAATGGAGGAAGGCTCAGGCTGAAGGGAAGGCATGGTTCCAACTGTCATGGGCAAATTGGGGAGACTACTACAGGCAGGAGGTTGCGCCGAGGGGTAGAAGAGAAAAATTGGGTCAATTCCCGTACTGCCACGGGGGCTGGAGGTTACCTGGTTGTCAGGGGGGACCAGACGCGGATGGGCGAGACAAGGGAGACGATCCACAGTGCTCGGACTTGTGCCCGCCGTCTAATGGACCGACAGTTGGCTTTGGATGGTTCTGATGGGTTACTTAAACGGATTGAGCGATAACCGTCGGATGTGCATGATGAATTTGATGCCTAAGATTAGATCTTAACCCGGAGGAGATCCCACCGTTGAATTAAATGTACTGAGATGCGCGCGCTATGGCTTCCATTTGCTAGAATCCATGCGCCGCTGTCGAGACCCCGCAGCAGATATGCCGTAGTCCCGACCGTAAATCCTGTATATATTAAAAATATATAATTTAATTTAATTAATATTAATTTATTTAATAATAACTTAAATTTTAATTAATTTTATAAATCTAATTTAGGATTAAATGAGCTCCAAAAATTCTCAAAAATTCACCCTTAGCTAATTGAGATGTGAGGAATTCAAAAATAAAATCAAATTTTGATTTGGAGATCAAATTAATTTAGATATTTTCTAAGGTTCAAAAATAAGCAAAAATAACAAAATTCTCAATTAAGATCTGATTGATTTTAAACTTCTAGGGTTAGGTTTAAATGACCCATTGAATCTAATGAAATCAAGATTAGAACTTGGTTTAGCTTAATTAATCTGAACTTAGCTATGGTAATAACTAGGGTTATTGCATCAAGGGAGATCAAAATTTGATTGTACCTTGAATATCCATTTAAGAAATAATAAAAAGGATGTCCAGCTAAATAATCGAGCATTTAGTCAATGAAAGGAAGCCAAAAATGGTCCTTATGAGATGCTTTATTTTGTTTCCTATAATCAACATAGGATCTCCAACCTATAAATGTTCTTATTGGAAATAGTTCATTGTCTTCAATAGTTATGATGGTCATCCCACTTTTCTTTAGTACCACATGGATATAACTAATCCCTGAGCTATCATATATAAAAAGATTAATCTAGTTTTGAATAATTTGATAATTTCCTTATACACAACTTCTTTAACATTCAGATATAATCTCTGTTGATGCTTGATTGAAGGTTTAAAATTATCCTCCATCAAAATCTTATGCATGCGTAGTGTGGAACTGATTCCCTTGATATTTGCTATGCTCTGCTCTATTTTTGATTTGTGACTTTTTAATAATTTACACAATTGGTCCTCTTGGTCAGCTAATAGTAGTGTTGAAATTATCACTTGAAGAGTTGAAGCATGTCCTAACTATATATATATATATATATATATATATATATATATATATATATATGACAGACCTAAATTGTGTATGTCTGCATTCGTATACAAATGTAAGTGGTTCGAAGTAATATAGGGTGGTGAAATCCCGAGATTAATGGTGTTTAGATTTGTTATTAGAGTGTAACTAATTTCATAATTTTTAAGAGATCGAATTGTTTGGTTTTGAATTCCTAAATTTTGATTCCTAGATCACTTTAATTTTGAAATAGTTTGGAAAATTAAGGAGATTTGAGGTTAAACATGCAATTCATCATAAGCTTATTCAAGTACTCTTATTCTCAAATCTATGTTAAGTTAGTTGGATTAATTTTCATTACTTTATCAAGAGATTTAGTATTCTCTAAATGATATATTAAATGTACTAAATCTTACCTAGTGCTCTAAGATGAACACTATAAGGTTCA
This sequence comes from Gastrodia elata, assembly GCA_016760335.1. Taxonomy (NCBI): domain Eukaryota; kingdom Viridiplantae; phylum Streptophyta; class Magnoliopsida; order Asparagales; family Orchidaceae; genus Gastrodia; species Gastrodia elata. The sequence continues at coordinate 43,092,947 of CM028677.1, forward strand.
ATCTCAGCACATTGATAATCATATAATCTTTAAGGTAATGAAATCATCTCTTATGTCTAAGTGACAAAATTCACATTTCTTAGGTTAAGCATAACATAAACTTGATCCACCTATGGCTTACATGCATCTACTCTTAATTTAGCTAAGAAAATGAGATGTGAATCTAAATAAGTTTATGTCATGTCACTCATAGCTTACTGCACTCAAAATCCTTGCATAAATCAAGAGTAAGTTGTGGAGCTCTATAAATGGCTCTCAGCTCACATATATCAATTTCATATCTAAAGTAGTATAAACTGAGCTATGGGGCTTAGATAATATTATGTTATATTTCTCATCTCTCAAATGATCAAGCTTTTGTCCTAAGTTGTGCACGAGCTATTTTCACACAACGTATGATGTCATGTCCATTCACGGCATTAATGCTCAAGCATGCACAGCTTGTGGACAAAGTGACCATTAAGCTCTATGAGACTTCCATTTAAATATATACAGTAAGAGATTATTTATATAAATATTCATCATTCTCGAATTCATTCATATAATAAACATTTAAATATTCTATGATCTAAATGACATTTCATTAATTAGAAGAATTTACAAGCATTACACCATAACTTCTACAAGCTCTTGCCCAACTCTCTCCAAAGGGGGTCTAAGCTATCATCATAAATAATAAACAAAGAAAGCTGCAAGTGATGTTGAGCATTTTCATTGCTCTTACAAGAAAATATCAAGAAAATAAGTTGAAAATATAATACTCAGAAATAGCTTTAGCATTCTTTCAGCCTTCTTCTCTCCTCAGTCTCCTTCCCTTCTCCTTGCTCTCTATGCTTTTCCTTCTTCTCAATCTACAGCCTTCTTATTCTCCTTAGGGTTGGGAAGTCCTCATGAAATCTTCTTTTCCAAACTAAAATTTAGAACCCTCTCATAGTCTTTCATCTTCTCTTTTATAATTTCTTCTCCAGCCTTCCCCTCACCTAAGATGCCAAATTCTAGTGTTCAATATATTCAAGAGATTATGGAAGGCACTGCCTCCACAATCTCTAAACTAATCTCCTTGTACAATGGTTTTCCTGCTTTATTTTTTTGGATGATGAAATTATTTCTCTGGCATCTCCTCACACACTCACTCTGGTTGGAAATTTTGCTAGAATCAAACCTAGTTTTAGTTTAGTTAATGGTTTTATTAAATGCCTTAAGCTCACAACCCCTATTTCCGCTAGATCTTTTGATTCCCACCATGTGTTCTTCAAATTTAAGTATAACCTAGATTATGCTAGGGCCTTATCTAAGGGATCTTACTATCTAAAAGGGAATAATATGTGTTTTTTCAAATGGGATTCTTTTTATGATGTTATGCATGATATGCCTACTACCCGGCCTTCATCTCCATTTAATTACTAATGAAATTCTTTTTAATATAGGAAAAGCAATGGGAAAACCCCTTCAAATTGATAGAAATACTGCTACTTGTAGAAAAAATTTGGCAGGGACCCTGGACCATGGTTACTCCCAACAAATTTGTTATGAAAATTTCCTGTCGTATTGAAATTGGTGTATTGCTCTTGGATATAATGCTGATACTTGCAACATTGGAAATAAAAATAGTGCCAATCCTTCTTCAATTAATAGGGTGCTAACCCAATCTCTCAAGGGTTTAAACCACGAAATCAATGGCATTTTGAATTTGATGAACACTTTTAATGAAAATGATTACAATGTTGAAAATGTTTTAGTTAGTGATGATAATACTAATTTGAATGCTAAAAAAGATGCTGACAACAATGCTATAGCTTTTATTGACAACAATGCTTCTACTATCAAAACTGAAAATGTGAACATTGTTTCTAATGTTATAATTCCTGGCAAGTCAATTTCTAATGTTGAAGCTGCTTTAGTTGTGGTTGAGAATGCCACTTCTAATGTAGCAAAAGTTTCTGATAATGTTGAGCCTATTATAATTTCTATTGATAACAATATTTTTAATGTTCAAATTTCAATTGAAACCAATATATCAAATGTGCTGGAAACTCTGAATATAAATGTTGTTAATGTGGAAATTGATTTTGATTATGTTGAAAAATTTGCTTCTAATGCCTAAAATGCTACAAATATTGAAAAAATTGTGGAAACGCTATTATTGTTGATGCTCTCAATCTTATGTTTGGAAGTGATAATTCCAATATAAATATTGTTTCTAACTATCTTCTTACTTTCTCTAAACTGGAAAGTTTACATGAAACTACTGTGAATGAGTTAAGCACTCAGTCTAATCAAGTTATGAACAACCTTCATCATATGAATAATGCAACATTTAATAAAAACATTAATGATATTACTATTTTGAGCATTAATTGTGATCCTAAATGCATACAAATCTTTTAGTAATCCAGGTTGATTGCAACTCCCATTTTAATGAGAATATTCTTGGAAACCATGATGTTCAATTTGCTAATTCTATCCTAAACAATATTGGATCTGATTTAGATGATACTGTTAACAATGTGACCTCTTTTGAGTGTGATGTTTTCAGCTTTGCTGATGAGGAACCTCTGACTCCGAATCAAAAGTTTGACCCTGATCATGGATTTGAACCTCATAAGGTTCTTTCTAATAAAATTGTTAGGTTCCCTGATGAGGATAATTAAATTCCTTGCATGCTATACATCTTACGTGTTGTAGAGCCAATCTTTACCTCTCCCAAAAGTGCTCTATAAGATAAAATAGTTGGGATATCCAACAAACCAAAAGTGGCATTTCTTATGTCAACAAGTATAAATCTCTTTCTAATATACCTGAAGATATTATTGATGACATCAGACATAATAATATGCATATAACAAAATCCAATACCAATTGTCAAATGCTCTATTGTGGATCATTTAGGGTTTTACAATGAATATTATGTGCTGAAATATTAGAGGCATTGGTAATTCTGTGGCTCCCCTCCATCCTTAATCAGCTAAAGGATTAGGTTAAGGGTGGGGTGTCACACTGGCTAACCCCTCACTTATCATTGGATTATGATAGACTCCACAATCCACCTGATTATGGAAGGATTAACACAGAATCAAACTAACAGTCACTGTATAAGTAAACAAACAGAGTGCGAAAGCGATTTAAGGAAATGTAAATCATCCAAGTATCACAGTACAAATAGGAAAAATAGAACTCATAATATAAGCATACAATCCAAATACACAGTCACTAGTACCTGTATTATTACATAATTTAAAATGTTTAAATAAAAATAGAATGAAAACCACTCATCCTCACTCAAAGTATAAAGGAATTAGACGGCAGCTTCTTCCACAGGCTCCTCCTCTGGGTAAGGCTCCACACCTAACTTCTACTCGTCTAACTGAAAGAAGTATGCCATTGTCGGTTTCATAATGTAGGGCCCCAGCCAAAGAAAAGAAAAATCTGGTTAGACAATTGTCTAAGTACATTTTAAGCTGATAAATTATTATAAGTGATAAGTAATATCACCATTTGATAACATCTAAGCAACATATATATATATATATATATGAAAAGGAGCAGTAAGCAATACAAAAGAAACAGGGAAGCTATAAATCATCATTTATAACTTAAGCAAAGAAAAAGGAAAAAGGCTGAGACATGCCTCGCATACAAACTAAACAAGGAAGGGCGTATAAATATACATAACTAAACAAGTACAGTAAGAAAAATTCTACATCCTAAACATGCTGGTGATCAACAGAAAATATGCCAATTAAAATAAACAACTCAACAGTGGTACATATAGATAGCAGCAAGGTTCTAATATCCTAAATATATATACAAACAGTATAAGGAAGTACCTGACGGAATAAGAATACTGAAAAGTAAATAAAAATAATTGCATATAAAGCCACAGTGCATCGACTGCCTTACAGAAAAGAGCTACTCAAGCCCATCGAATACCAAAGAAGCTTAGCACCATCACGGCTAAGTCATAAAACTGTGTACCCCTAGTAATATAAGGAGGCTAAGCAAATAAGCATACAAAGCAAATGAATGGTCTTAGCACCAGTACAGTTAAGGCTCAACTGTATGCCCCTAGCGATATAAGGAGGCTAGTAAACTAAGCATACAAGGCAACCTTAACGCCAGTACGGCTAAGGCACCAACGGTGTACCCCTAGCGACATAAGGAGGCTAGAAAACTAGGCACACAACAAAAATAGATCCTTCCCCTAGTGACATAAGGAGGCTAGGCAATAAGGATATAATTGAGAGGCAGCTCATAGAACTATTATCTTTTCATAAATCACTTTAATATTTTCACAAGGAATTTAAGGAGTCTCTATATTTTCCTAATAATTTATTTATGCATCAAAAATCTTGTATGATATGCTCAAGAAAATATGGCACAAAAATCAAGGAATGCGTAGCAACAAAATATCAAATAGAAGCAAGGGACTCTACTAAACATGGTGATATCATTTATTTTCTACTTAACCTGCTAACTATTCTAAGTTACACAAGTTCAGGGATCACCATTTTCTTACTATCGAGTGTAACTCAGAAACTCATCCTTACAAGTTAAAAAGGACTAGAACTGATCAGGTTCTAATCTAGTTCAATCAGATAGACGACTACGAGTTAAATAAATGAATCATATGTCCTAGTTTTGTGAATTTAGATGTTCTAACTAAGATCTGATCAAGATCTTCTAAACCTATAGATTATGGATTAAACACTACAAGAATTAGGTTTAATCACATAATCTAAAGGATAAGACCTAAGTTCTAGGTTTTATTCTATTAGTAATATACTAGTTATGGTAAATCCTATTAAGTAATCAAACTTAATAGGATGAATCTCCTATCTTAAATCTAAGGTTCAAAGACAAAATAATCAGAATGAGTTGTAAAATAAAAGAAAATCTAGAAACTAATAAAATTAAGGTTTCACCCATTGGGTAACCCAATTTACCCAATGAATGAACTCTAACCTATGATCTAGTCCTAGTCTCAGGAAGGATCCTTAAGGTGTAGTGCTTAAGACTTAGAAAGACTACTAGAATCTGACTTAAGGGTTGATTTCATATACTTAAACATTACTAAGATTATTATAATATTAGTCTTGGCATTTTGGGATATCATCCAAAGGGTAAGGGTACTTAATCCAATCTTAGGGCAAAATGATCATTTTGCCCCTACTTTAAGGGTCAAAAAGTCAACTTTTGACTTAGGGGTCAAAATTAACTTCTCTTAGATCTAATTGATTCCTTACTATCTAACTTGAAGATAGATAGTAAGTATGCCTAAATCGGGCGAGAAACGATCAGGTTATGACTAAAATAAGGCTAGGGGTAAATTGGTCATTTATCTAAATTTCTAGGGTTTAGATCCTAGATATTATTTTGTTATATTGATGACATTGAAATTCTAGGCTAGTTAGCATCTTGAATTTTCCAATTTGGAGTTGATTTGACTAAGTTATGGCTGTTTGAAGTTTGGGGGCATTTTGGTCATTTTTCACTGAGGATTATAGGGTTGACTTTTTGTCCTGATGTCCGAATGCGAAAACTAATACTACTACGGTGATGGGGCCGCTCTCCTGAGCATTTTAAGACCCATATTGACTATATTTTGATAATTGGGTAAAAAGTTATGAGGCTCTAAATAGGTCCTAAAATGTTACCTTGTTATACGTACCCCGAAATAAATTTTTACATTACGTTATTTGAATCCTTATATTTTTCTGAGTATTTTAAGATCTATATTAGCTATGTTTGGATCATCCTATAAAAAGTTATTAAACTTTTAAAATTTACTATTCAAAAATACAATTTAAATTATTTTACTATTCATTTATTCAAATTGTATTATTTTACTGTTCATTCCTAAAGTTTTTATATAGAATTTCTGAAATTATTAATCCTTAATTAATTTGTGATTAAATAGGCTTAATTACTAATTAACATTAATTAATCTATTATTTAATTAATTAAATTATATTTATTAATATTTTATTGTAGCAAAGTAATTAGTGCTAATCACTATTTAATTAGTCTTAATTACTTATTAATATCTAATTATGAATAATTAATTATACTTTACTGTTTAATAATAATTAATTATCCTAATTATTGTTTAAGGTTTAATTAACCTTTAATTAACCCTAATTAATCTCTAATTATACTTAATTAATTAAGGTAACTGTTCAAAAGTAATTAACACTAATCCTAACTTAATTAACCACTAACTATAATTAATTAATCATTAACAGTAATTAATTAACACTAACAGTAATTAAATTATTAATTAAATCAACAAACAGTGGGCCCACTAGACACGTGGCACTGTGGGCCCCACTGGGCTGAGTCAGCTCGGGTGACTGGGCAGTGGGCCCCACCTGACACAGGGCACTCTGGGCCCCACAGGAGCCTGACCACCGCGGTTGACCGGGCAATGGGTCCCACTTGCCACGTGGCGAGCCCAGAGGCTGCCACGTGGCGCTGTGGGCCCCACTGGGGAGCCGAACCGCCGCGCTGGCTCGGGCAGTGGGTCCCACTTGCCACGTGGCGGGCCCAGAGGCTGCCACGTGGCACTATGGGCCCCACTAGGGAGCCGAACCGTCGCGCGGGCTCGGGCTGTGGGCCCCCACGTGACACGTGGCGTGCCGACTGACTGCCACGTGGCACTGTGGGCCCCACGACCGAAGCCGAAGGGTCGCGGCTTCGGCTGGTGGGTCCCACTGGACACGTGGCGTGGTGGGCCCCACCCGGCTGACGCGGGCCCGGCTCGGGCGGGTCGGGCCCGGGTCGACCCGGGCCGACCCGGACTTCGTCTCCTTCGCGGAGACGGCCCGGGGGCGCCGGGCTAGGGCACGGCTTTTGCTGGCCTTCCCGGCGCCGGACCACCTCAGCCCGCACGGCCGATGGTAGCCCTCGACGAGGGCTACACGCCGGTGGGCGGACCTTTGCTGGAGGTGGCCGGGATCGGCGGCAAAACGGAACCCTAATTTTCTAGGGTTTCGGTTTACGAGTTTAACGGAAACTACTGTGGATCGATCGGTTAATCCGATCGATCCGGTTGAGCTAACCTATATCCGAGCCGATGGATCATCAATCGGGCTCAGGGGATAGCAATTCGAATCAATAATTGCAATGTTTGGATACGAGAGGGGGGACATCCAGTACCTGGATTCGGACGGCTCGCGGTCGGATGGGGCTTCGGGGCTCGATCTGGGCTCGGGTTCGCAAAACCCGGAGCCCAGAAGCTGCCGGAGGCTTTAAAGGGAGGCCGGCGACCTCGCCAAGGCCGGGGAGGGCTCCGGTTGGCCGAGCGGGGCGGCGGGCCGCCGCATGGCACGCGGGACGGAGCCGTCGAGGATGATGGCTCCGCAGCCACTGAATCCGGGAGTGATCCAACGGCTGAGATGGTGCCGTCTGGATAGACGGCGTCGTCAGCTACAGTTGATGGATCCGTTAATTACTTAACGGCGGCCGTTAAATAATTAATTAAATTTTTTTTTTTCCAAAAAATTTTGAACATGTTTTTCCTAACTAATTTGGGGTCAAGGAATTCAATGGCGAAGTTGGATTTTCGATCCGACGAGTATTTTGATACCTCGATTTCCGGGGTATTTTTATTATTAAAATATTCGTCGAAATTTCGATGACTTCTGATTGACACGAAAACTTCACCCCAAGCTAATTTGGGGTCAAGGAACGCAATGGTGGTGTTCATTTTTTGATCGGAGGTCAATTTAAATAGATCAATTTATAGGGTTTTCTTGATTTCCAGAAATCAGGATTCGATCCGTTTGACTCCTGATTTGGACTAGGTCTCAAAGGTTGATTCTACTTGACCTAATTAGCACTGATAATTGTGTTTAAGACTTAGAACTAGTCCTAATCAACTATGATAACAACTCAAGTTATTACAAATTCCTCTTCTAAAAATAGATTTAAACATATTATTAAGTTACATAAAATTAATATTGTTTTTCTCTTTGAACAAAAGCTTAGAGTTGACAATGCCTCATCTAGTTGTCATTTTTCTCAAATGAATACACCTTACCTTTAATAAAATTTGGGTTTTGTGGACCAATTTGTAGAAAACTAGAATTCTTTCTCAATGTGAGTAAGCTTTTATACGAAATATTTCAATAATGGCTAAATTTTATTGTTACTTTTGTGCATGCTCATAATCTCATAGTTGGGAGATTGGTTCTATGGGACTTCTTAAGACATTATAACTCAACTTCTTTGCCTTGGATTGTCGGTAGAGACTTTTATGATATTCTAAATGAATATAAATGATATGTGGGAAATTACACTGCCTCCACCCTTACTTTAACTGTGTTATTCTTAACTGTGGGTTTGATGATTTCAAATACACTAAAGCTCCTTCACGTTGTTTTTCAATAGAAAATTTGCTCTTATTGATCATTTCAAGATTAATAATGCTTGGTGCAACTCTTTTTCTGAATTCAAAAATTTTCCCCTCAACTCTACTGTGTCAGATCATAAACCTATAATTCTCTTGTCCGATAGTAAAAATCAAATTCTTTCTAAATCATTTAGATTCCAATTATTTTGGCTAACTACAGTTGAATGTGAGGACGTCATTCAGTCTATCTGGAATAATCATTGTGGTTCTTATGTGCTTATTTGTGTTGTGGAGAAATTTAAAAAATTAAGAAAAGCTCTAAGCTTCTGGAATAAAAACTCGATTGGGAATATCTTTAACAAACTTGAAAAGCAAGAAAATTTTATTTCTAACTTGGAATCCATATTTAAAACCCATGATTCTGACCTAAACCGTATTGCCTTAAATAAATCTAAAGCTGATTTAATTTGCAATCATAATGACATTAAAACTTTCTGGAAATAAAAATGTAGCCTCAATTGGAAGTTGGAGAGAGAATGTAACACTGCTTTTATTATAATTAGGTTAATAAAAAGTAGCAAACCAATCATATTTCTTGAATTTTCTCTCCTGAAGGAAACAAAATTGCCATTCTTAATGATATCCATCTATCTGCTATTAATTATTATAAAGATATCTTCAATTATGGCAATCAATGCCTTTTGAATTTCACTATTGAAACTCTTACCCAATGCATCAATTATGAGGATAATAGTATGCTCATTAAGTTGCCTTCCAACAATAAAATCTAGGAAGTTGTTAAGAATATTAAAACTAACATATGCCTGGGTCCTGATGGTTTTCTTGGTAAAATTTATTGCAAATTTTGGCACATTAATAAAGATGACATTTGCAATAGAATTAAAGAATTCTTCTTCAATGTCCCTTTACCAAATAATTTTACTCTTACAATGATTTCTCTTATTCCTAAAAAAGTACAAACTAATTGTTGGTCTGACTTAGACTGATAAGTATTTACTCAACCTTTAACAAAATTGTGGATAAAATTATTGCTAATAGAGTCCAATCTATGCTTCACATAATTATTGAGCCTAACCAAATTGGATTTGTGCTAGGAAGTAAAATTTAGGATAATATTTTAATTACCTAAGAACTTTTTCATAGCCTCAAAAATAAAATTTGAGGTCATAATATCATTGTCAAACTTGATCTTGAAAGAGTTTTTGATAAGCTTGATTGGAATTTTCTGTTGCACTTGCTAAGAATTTATGGTTTTAATGAAAACTTTATTAAGAAAATTAAATATTCCATCACCAAATTGGGTTCTCTACTCTTATCAATGGCTACCCTCATAGATTCCTTAACTCTAAAAGAGGTCTCCAACAAGGTGATCCTCTATCTCCCATTATTTTTGTCTTAGCCATAAACTATTGGTCTTACAATATCAATCAAATCTTTAGAAATAATCCCACGCTTCAATATAATGTTGAGGGTGGGGGGGGGGGTGGATTTTGGTTTCTCATTTTGCTTAAGCATGTGATTTTATTCTTTTCACAAAAGGTGATCTTTATTATATAAAAAAAACTAAGGATATGATTAACACTCTGGAACAATAGTCTTTTAAGATGATTAACACTCTATAACAAGAGTCTAGCTTAAAAGTGAATGCTTTAAAATCCCAATTTTTCTTATGTGATAAAGTTTATTTTCATAAAATCAATTATAACACTAACCTTTTAGGATAAGAAAGGTAAGTTCCCGTTCAAATATCTTGTAATTCTTATTTTTATAGGACATAATTGTAATGGCCCCAATATTGAATAGGAACTCAACCCAACATTGGAGCATTATCTTAGCATTTAACATTATGTTAGAAGAAATCTAATCTAACATTAAATGCTAAGTGGCCAAGTATCTTTATGAGGGTGTTAAGTTAAGAAAATTGCAATAGTAAAGGAGGAAGGATATGAAACAAGTGCAAGTAGAGTATGTAAAATCATCTACTCATTCAATCCAAGCAGGTAATAAGTAAGTAAACTCATCACAGAAGAAGTAAAAACATCACAGAAAAATTTTATTATTGCAAGCCTTCAAAATGAAAGGGTAATAAAAGAAGGATCACTCTCTCACATAAGCAGTAAATATAAATGAAATAAAGCAGAAGTATATTTTATAAGTTCTTCAAGTATTAGGTTCAGCTCCATTAATATAATATTACTCCTGAACTATCATATTTTTGGTATTTAAAATATGATAGGGCAAAGCCAAGAAAAAGAAAAAGGCAGTTAGACTAAATAGCCTAAGCACATTTTAAAATTGGGTAATTATTTATTAAAGTTTAATTAGACATCACAAACTAATTTATAATAGAAATATGCAGTGGAGCATTTAAAAGCATTCAAGTAAGGAAAGAAAATGAAATATAACTGTAAAGAAAAATAGTTGAAAGGAAAGATGAGTAAGAGAACTCGCAAGTATAATCACTCTAGCTTGCAACTAAAAAGGTAAGGGAAAAGCATCCTATATAAGGCTAAAAGCTACTAATATGCATTTGTAAATAAATGAAATGGAAACATGCATACGTCCAATATAAATTATGCTAAGTAAAGTAAAGAAAAGCAGTGAAGCATTTAAATAAAAATTAAAGCAACATACACTGCATTCTATAATGAACTGTAAGTAAGTAAAGCACAGTACTAAAAATAGAAAGTACAAAGCATAATAAGTAAAGTGAAATCTTAGTCTCATGGCTAAGAATGTATAGTCTAGAACTATGCAAAGGAAACATAGCTTAAAAGCTATAATGAGATCTCACAATTAATAAGATTTTAAAAGACTCATATTTTATTTGTTGAAGTTATTTATAAAAAGACTCATTCTATAGACACTACAAAATAAAATGAGGAGTTAAGCATGTCTTCCTAACTAGTAAAGGGAAATGGGGTCTCATATAAAACAAAAACTCACATTCACCCTCCTAGAATGTGAGGTTTCCTTATATCTCCTATTAAGCCTGCCCTTGGCTATCCACCATAGTAACACCTCTATAGTTTTATGAAAGTTTTATTTATGCACTATATCTTATATGTATGTTCAAAGGAATAGTCTCAAAGCTAAGCAAGCATTCAAGGAATTCAAATAATTATAACCTATGTAATATCCAAAGTTATCTAATTTTAAATGATTTACTTAATTATTAGAGTTAATTTAGCTCCCAATTGACTTATAGATATTGATCTTTAAGTTAATTATAAGTAATAGTAGAAGTGAAAGAATTTTAGAAAATAGTAGTTTAATTTAATTTATGAAATAAGAAGATAATTTATAATTATATTCATATAAAATGGGACTTATTCTACACTAATCTTAAACTATTCAAATCAAATATATTAATGATTAAAGTTTAGGAAACTAGTGGGGAAGAGTAAAACTAAGGGTTTACTAAACTAATTGAAGTGGAGGTTAATGTACAGCATACTAATCTCATTTAATTAACTTATAAATTGAAAGGTTCCCAATAAAATCAATCACTAACCTAGTTAAGATCAATTGGTAAAAATTGTCTAAGTGTATGGGAGAAAATAGACTACTAACTACAAGTGCTAGTTAACTCTATATTGTATGTTAAATGAAGTCTATAAGCTATCTTAAGCATATTTAGAAGCTAAAAGATTCCCAAATTAATCATTAGAGAACTATAATAGAAGATTAAAAGCTAAGGAAAATGAGTACTAACAATCCAATCTAAATATTAGGCACTAATCTTATTAAGATCACTTAGTGAAATAAGGTATACTACTAGCATACTAATTCTAAACTTACTAGAGGACTTAATATAAGGACTAGGAGTTAAAGAATTATTGTTAAGTTTCATTCTAATTATAATACATTAGTTTTAATAAGTTCTCTTAAAGAACCAAGGCTTACAATTAGCTTACAATCAGTATTCTACAAATAAGGAATATAGTTAGCTAAGATCATGGTAGTAAATCATCCAAGCTAGATTCCTAAACTTGATATGATGCATTATATGTATGATAATTGAATCTAGGAAGGCGTTATGCAAATAGTCCATCTTATTAAGCTTGATTTTGGTTAAAAAGATAGCATTAATATATAGAATGTGAAAGTTGAGCTTAATATTATACCCTTAGTCTTTAGAACTTATTAGATTAAGAGGTTAAACCCTAATATTTAGAGTTTAACTCTTAATCCCTCAATCTTGATTTGTAATAATCTAGATTGGCTTAGGGTTTATTAAATTCATTAATTAGGACATTGATTTATTATTCGACTTATATAAGCATCACTGATTGAATTATATTATAACTTAATTTATTTTAATTGTTTTAAACCTTATAGGATCGATGTTCTGAGTTTATATTGGATAGTAGGTTATTGGAGATCTTGAGTTTGTATTATCTCAGATTAATTAGAATGAATTAAATTAGAAAATAAGCGATATCACAGATTTTTAATTAGTGCTATTTACACCTTATCTTATATTCTTTGCTTCCTTGTTTTGAGTATTAACATTATGGCATAATATATGCAACATAGAACATTTGATGAACATTCTATATTAGCTTTGAAAATTTGCATAAGGCATATTCATAAATAATTAGATGAAAAGAATTTAAAGATGAATTAGTAAAACATATAACATTTTAAATGGAAATTATCCTACTTAGTCTGCCTCTACATTATTATGGTATATTGATATTCAGAGCAATTCAATGCCCAGGTATTTGAGTCCTAGAGGATATATATATATATATATATATATATATATATATATATATATATATATATATATATATTTGATATAATTATATGGCATATTTTTAATGAACCTGTTAATCTAGGCATTAGTATCCTAAATGCTTCAAAAGATTTATATAGTGGCTAGATGAGCCGCCATTTTCAATTATGGCAGTTTTATGTATGCATATGTCCATATGAGATAATATTTTCACTATATATTTTCAGTTTAAAATTTTTTAATATTTATGCAGCTTTTTAGTACTTACAATATTTCCAACATTTATATATATGTTCAGTAGTTTTTGGTTTCATATACAATCATGTTAGGATGTTAGATTTATTTCAGTTCTATTTATATTTCACATTATTTATAAAATCAGCATGAGTAGAATTGATCATATTTACTTATGATGTTATTTTGTACTTAGTAGTTTTCACATATCAATTGCTTAACCTTTTCTGTAGCTTTGGGTTGAGGTATGTTGCTTACCTCACATTTTGTTTAAAGTTATAATTGAATGATTATAATTTTTATAATTTCCCTTTGATGCTTTGTTGCTCCTAAGATGCTTAGGATGTTTGTGATATCATAACATGCAAATAATTAATAGTCTAAAATGTACTTAGACAATATGTCTAACTAGTTTTTCTCTTTTTTGATCGGGGCCCTGGCATTGTGAAACCGATAATGTCAGCTTCTAAGTGTTTTGTTGAGATAGCACCTGAGGAGGAGCAGATTCAGGAGGAAGAGAGCTTGGAGCTGAGGAGCCTTAGTTAGGTTGCCTTTTTATTTCAATAAGGATGAGTGCTATTTTCTACTTTCTTAAAACTTAATTAAATGATGTAATAATTCAGGTATTCATTGTATTTTCCTTTACTGCATACTTTATTCTGAGCTGGATATTGTTCTATTTTAAATTATGGTTCCATGAATGTATATTGTTCTTTTCTTCTGTACTCTGATATTCATGTATGCCCATTTAATGAAGGGTTTAGATCTATAGAGTGCACATCCTTCTATTATTAATGGATTAGAGATGAAAACCTAATCTATTGATAAGTGAGGGATTGCTCAGTGATGACCACCCCACCTGCTTGGGGGCAGGAGCTACAGTAGATCTATTTGTTGGTTTAGTTTGCCCCAAGTTTTATTTTTGGTATTGTGCTGCTACGCCAGGTTGCTAGAATATTGTTTATGGTTATTTGCATTGCACCAGGCTGCTGTAGTTCGGGCAGCTATTAGACTTTGCAGATGAGAGAAAGTTGTAAATTTCTTCTTATTCTGAATTCTTTAGAAATATCTATTTTTTATTGTTTTGTTTGTTCTGATGTGAGTTTGTGCATCTAGATTTTTATGTTAATAATCTATCTTATTTGTTGTTGTTGCTTATGTTTTGTGTTTTGATGTTTTGCACTTTGAAAGGATCTCTTAGAATATACCCTAGATCCTTTCTTTTGGGGTTGATTTCAGGCTTTTAAATTTAGGAGCTTTGTGACCTCCCAACCCCTTCTATATATGTTTATTTTCTTATAAATAAAATTCTCAATTTTCCTATATATATATATATTTCAGATAGGATGGGAGTGGCTTCAACTCTAAGTCTAGTTATTTTTCAATAGATGAAACAACCCTACTTATTTTTTCTATCAACTCGATATTGTCATCTATTTCCTTTTTATCTTTGTTTTGAAATGCAAATTGTAATTTATATTCTTTCAAAATATATACTAATGATTCTTCCTGGTAATCAAGTTGCCAACAACTTTCATCAATATTGTTTGGGTGTTTCATTACATTCACTTTCAATGTTAAAAGTTATCTACTCACCCTCATAACACAAGCTAAGTTCACCATTGTCTACATCATTTAATGTTTTTTCCCGTTGCTAGAAATGGTCTACCTGAAATGATTGGAACTTCTTGATTTCTTCTTCCATATCTAGCACTATGAAATATGTTGTGATAATAATTTTTTCCACATTTACCAAAACATTTTTTAGGATACCTACTAGAGTTTTAACACAATGATCTACCTACTGCAATAATATAGACGTTGCTTTGATTCTATCAATACCTAACTCCTTATATACATAATATGGTATAAGATTAATAAATGCTCCTACTCACAAAGTGCCTTGGAAAATGTTTAATTTTCAATTGCTTAATAAATTATAAAACTTCCAAGATCTTTTATCTTAAGGGGGGATCTTCATTTGTAGAATTGTTAGTGCAACTGTTTCTTTATCGGCTAGTTTCTTCTTTTTGATATAATTTCTTTCATGAATTTAGCATAGCTAGGCATCTATTATATGGAATCAGCTAAGGGTAGGTTGATGTGCAGTGTCTTAGAAATTTCTAAGAATTCCTCAAATTGCTTGTCTAATATCTACTTTGCTAGATGCTAAGGAAAAAGGATTGGAGGTTTGTAAGGAATATAGATTTCAGGTAATACAGTGGATGTTTGCTTCTCTTGTTCCTACTATATTGATGGTTTCCCTTATTATATTTCAGGACTTTCTCTAGCAGTTTTAGACTCTAATTCATCAATGTCAAAGTTATTAGTGGGAGTTAGAGTTTGCTTGTTACACAAAGTAACAACTTGTCCTTGTTCTTGCTTGTGTTTATTCATCATTGCCACAAGAGCATGTTTAGTTAATCATTGATGCATAGACTCTAGTTGTGCCTCAATTCTTATTATTGTGTTCTCCTGAGTTCTTAATATCACCTCTGACTATCCAAGGTTGTATCAATTATTTGCATGTAATTGGTAGTCTATGCCTTAAATTCTTCAATGGAGTTCTCTAAAGTTAATTGCTCACCTCTCCAATTTTGGTTATGAGTGTTCATGTAAGGAAGGGATTGGTGATGATGAAAGTTCTTATTATTTCTCACAAATCTCACTTGCTAAATGTTGGCAGGTACAAATCTTTTGCATTGCAATTTGAACAAGAATGTTCACCCTCGTACTTTTCACGCATAATCTCTTATACCAAATGGATTCTCATTACATTTAAACGCTGGTTTAAGGTAGTGATTTCTTTTAGAAATAGTGCAACCTGTTCATTTCCTACAACATTAATAGGTTCTTTCTTAATTTGGTACAACTATTCAATAGGCCGTATATAGGAGTTGGTTGCCATTTCCTCAAAAGTAGATTATAAGCCTCTTCTTGGGTTTTGTTGATCAAGGATCCTCCTAATGCAGCAACAATGAGGGTATAGTGCCTATGTTCAATCCACAATAAAATGATTGAACTTGTAGCCATAAGGGGCCCTCCCATGGTGCGGACAACGACAGAGAAGCTCCTTAAAACTATCTTACAAAGTCTCACCATCATGTCATACATTATTAGAAATTTATTACGGAGCTTAATGGTATTAGCAAGTGGGAAATATTTAGCCAAGATTTTATAATCCAGCTCATTCCAACTTGTGATTGAGCTACTAAGAAGGGATGATAGCTAGCTTTTAGCCGATCTCTCAATAAAATCGAGAGCAGTTTTAGTTTAATCGCGTCGTCCGTAATGTCATTATATCTAAAAGTGTCACATATTTCTAAAAATTTAGAGTATGCACATTAGGATCCGCACTCGGCAATCTACAAAATTGAGAATTTTGAATCATTTGTAGCATGGCTAGTTTGATCTCAAAGTTGTTTGCTTGTATATTTGCCAAACAATTGCATTATGGATTCCCTAAATAGTAAAATAGTAGACAGGGCTTAATTTATAAGGGCTATACTCAGATTATTTTAATATACTTCTCCTAAATTATGTTCGGTCATTATATTATTATTCGAGTTTATTTTATGTTATTGTCTGAGTGTGTAGAGAGTGTGCTCAATCTCAAGATCAAAAAGCATGTTTTCACTTCCCTTACTTCACATGCACTATCTTAAGTTTTCTTAGGAAGCACTAGATTAACTCACAAGCAATTGATAGTTTAATCTGAACAACAAAATTTTATAAGAATAATATAATTAAGAAAGAAATAAATATAGAAAAACAAAGATAAAGAAACATGAAAATGTTTGTCTAAATCACAAATTTCCAAGATTACATTAATATCAAATTATCACTCCGACAAGCGCCAAAAATTTGACCGACCAACATTTGAGTATCTGTGATAACACGTAAGTGCATGTGGCCTAAAGAAATATATGATTGAGTTCAAATTATTGTCATTAGGGAATGATATTTTTGGCTACCAACTAACTTCTTCTCCTTTAATGTTAAGATGATCTAAGCATTTGATTTATGCTAAAATTACTGTAAACTAAGCTATGAGATGATAACTTTCTTGAATAATATATGCATACATTGTTTTAATATTTGCTTGTTTTTGAAACAGGTATACAAACAGAGAAACAAAATAACACTGGATAATCTCAATGAATAGTTGCTCGATATAATCAAGATTGACAATTTTGATAGTTTTGAGTTCTTTTAGGTGTTTTAATGTATGTTGTTGTATACTTGATGCTTTAAAGATAGGAGTTGAAATACAAATAATTATGAGATATAGCAAAATTATGGATGCCATTATTTTAAATTTTTTTTGCAAAATGTATGTATGGAAGCTGCAACAATATCTTTAAATATATCTCATTCAATATCTCACAATAATTAAAACATTTATAATTACTAATTAATTCATAATAAATAAGATTTATTAGTAAAATCATAATTAAAAATTTATTAAAAATTAATAATGACTTAAAAAATGGTTAAAGTATTATTGGGTATTGAAATATTTTTATTATTGTTAGGCTTTCAATTTTCAACTAACAAATCCATTTAATTATTAGAATATATTTTATAAGATTTGTACATATAATTTATTTTTCATCTTAATAATATTTAAGAAAATTGATTTTTTTTAAATAAAATAAATTGAAGTTAAAGTTATTGAATTGAAAAACCTCTTAGGGTTCATGCCTCTGGTTTCGCCCCCTCCTCTTTTCCCGGCCTCCATCACGCACCTTCCTCTCCCGTCCCGACTTGGAAGGCCCTCTTCCCGTCATTCTTGAAGGGAAATGAAGCTTTCTACTTATACTTCCAACCTTCAGAAGATGGTGCCAATGTTTTCGAGCAAGACGAACTTGATGCCGGCGTACAGCTTTGGGATTAGCTACGCCCTTGGTAAAAAAATATCCTTACCCATCGCTTTTTTCGGTTGCACGTTTATAGTTTGCAAATGGAAACCTTCCTTTGCTCTAGGGAAAACTTCTTTTGAATCCCTTCCAAAACGGGTGTGTTTCCTAAACTTACCTCTTCTTCTTTGGATGGACCAAGCTCTGTCAAGAATATCCAGTAAAATCGATCTACCTTTTATGGTCGACTCTTTCACTACCTCACGAAAGCGTCTCACATTTGTACGGGTTTGCATAGAAGTTACTCCATCCTCATCCCTGTCGGAATAATTGAGCTAGTCATAGATCTCTCAAAAAATTGATTACGAATGGAAGCCAGAAAGATGTAAATCATATTCTATTTTTTGAGGTCATGCTCTTGCCCTAAAGAGTCTAGGAGAGATAGTTTGTGTCGTCTAAAGAGTAGAGGAGAATTAGTTTTTGTCGTCCGACTGTTATAAAGGAAAGGTCTTCCACAAGTCCCCCTCCCCCCTTCAGGTCCCTCAATCAAATTCTCCCTCTTTGTCTGCTTTGGCAAGCTCCTCCCACTCTCCAACAATTCCTATTTGTTCCAACTCTCCAAGGCCTGTTTCAGTGGTGCAGGAGGTTCAAGTCAGCACTACAAACCCATCTCCCAATAGAATTCATTCTTCAAATTCTCTTAATCTCAGTATCTCTCTCCCTCCCCAAGCTAGCCAAACCACCACGGCTCCAAAGTTAACTCAGATAGCGGAGGACCCAATGTCTTTTAGTAAAAACTCAAAGGCTCCACCAAAAAAATATTCTATGTCGCGCTCTCAAGATAATTAGTTGTTGGTGTTATTTTTTCCAGTATTTTAATTAGTTTTTCTTAATTTCTCTCTTAGCCATCCTTCTCCCACCCTCAACAATTTACTATATGACAGAAATGCCTATTTTATCTGGAATGTTAATGCTTTTAACTCTGATATTTATATTATGGATTGTAAATCATTAACCAATAAAATGAAACCCAATCTCATTGCTCTTCAGGAAACAAGCATCAACTACTACTCATTTGTGGACCTTTTTTTTCATGAAAAAATGGAATTTTCTTAAAGATGAGTCAGCTTGCCGCATTTCAACTTGGCACACCTGGGTAGAATTCTTATTCTATGGGATCACTTAAAAATAAACTTTGAACTATTTCTTATCTCGGATCAATTCGTTCATGGTAGGATCCAAATGAAAAACTCCCCTCATTTTTTGTCAAGTTTAATATATGCGTATAACATTCTGTCTTAAGAGATATAATCTTTGGTCTAAGCTTTTGAAGCTCAACCTTAAATTAAGGGGCTTGTGGTTCATTGCATATGATTTCAACTGTGTGAGATATCCAACTGAGAAAACATGGTACTCTTCCCTTTCCAACAGCTAGACTGAAGAACTTAAATTTTATTTTCAATAATGTTTTCGAAGATTTGGCTTCTATTGTTGCTAACTACACTGGTTCAATCATCAAACAAATATTTCTATTTTTGCTAGATTGGATAGAGTATTTGTTAATTATGCTTGGTATGAAAGCTTCCTTAAGCTTTCATTACTGCTGAGAACCCTAGTGTTTCTAATCATGTCCAATTCTAATTTCCCCAGTCCTCTAGCTAATAAAAAAAGAAGGTTTATGTATTTTAATCACTTGTGCCATCATAGTATTTACAAAGTCTTTTTACAAAAAGTTGGAAGCATTATGTCAATGGTGATGCTATATCAATCCTATTTAACAAAATCAAATTAGTGATAAGTGCTCTTATTAATAACAACAAAATTGATGTTGCCTCCATTATAACCTTCAGGGATAAAATAGATATAAATTGGGCAAGCTGCTCTGCTCTTTGATCCTTTTAGTCTTCATCAAAGTGAAACACAATAATATTTTCTTATGTTAAAGAAAGAATTACGTTGGTTGCGTCAAAGATCTTAGCAAAATTGGCTTCATCATGGTGAGGATGATGTTGGCTTTTTTTGCAAAAAAATCAACATTAGAATGAATCAATCTTCTATTAATTTTATTGATGGCTTTTATGATCATGGCAATATTGTTGATCACATTATTAGGTATTTCAAAAAGCTTTATAACAATAAGCTATTTGCAACTTTGCTAGCTATCCTTCAGGAAGGTGTCTGACTGTTGTTGAATCTGAGCAGATATTTACTAGTGATTTCACTGCTGATTTGATTTTACATTATCTCAAGTATATTGATGCTAATGCCTCTCCAGACCATGATGGCACGTTTAATTTTTTTCTTATCAAAATTTAAGAATTAATGGGGAATCAAACATGCCATGCCATTAATTTTTTTACTTCAAAATTTAAGCTGTTAAGATCTATCACTCACACTGCAATTGCTCTAATCCCAAAATTCCAACATATTAACTCGATTCAGAACCTTAGACCCCTCACTTTTGTTATATTGTGTACAAACTCATTGCTAAATTATTAGGTGAAAGATAAAAGCCGTTTCTATCTGTGATTTTAGACCCGGCTCAGCCCACTTTTATTCAAGGAAGGAATATCTTTGCAAACAATCTTTTTGTTGCTGAAATTCTAAATAAATTTAAGAATGGGAGAGATAAATAGTTTTGTGCTAAATTGGATATCAAAAAAGCCTTTGACATAATAAGTTGAGATTAGATCCTTGATAGGCTGAAAGTTAAATGTTTTCCTATACCTTTCATCAATTGCATTGTTGCTTGTATTATAAACACAAATTTATCTACTACCTTAAATAGTGGCTTATGCTGATATTTCAAATCCTCAAACGGTATTCGTCAAGCTCTCCCTATCCCCATATTTATGCACTATTGTAATGGATGGTCTATCTACTTTATTTGATAGAGTTGTCTTTGAAGGTTCTTTTATACCTTAGAAAATGAAGTTTTTCTTATTTTTACTTTTTTTATTCTGACAATCTGCTTTTCTTTGTTAGGGAAAATAAAGAAAACATTTGTTTTTTTAATATCATTGATTTTTTCAAAAGACGTTCTGGGTGTATATTAACTGAAAAATCAAGTATCACATTTTTAAATGTTTTTCAAATACAAGGCTTCTTAAGGAAAGATTGATGTTGCAAGATCTGGCTATGCCTTTCAAATACATGGGCCTTCCTACGTCTATTTCAAGGCTAAGGAATTTTGATTTCTATGCTCTTGACTAAAAAGTTTACTATTGGCTCTCGAGTTAGTGCAAACAATTTCTAGTTTTTGCATCTCGTAGCGCCCCAGTATCAAATCACGGGGCGCCACCACGCACCGTGGCGCCGTAATATCGAATCACAGGATGTCGCAGTTCACTACAGCGCGCTACGGCGCCTGACCCTTGATTGTAAAAATTGCAGGGTGCGTTGGAGCGCTCGAACTTCCCCCAACTTGTCTCGGAATACCCCGGGACCTCCCGGGAACCCACCAGAGCTTCATTGGTACCTCCATGATAGTTTAAATGGTCTCCACATCTCAATAATCTCTCACTTGGAGACCTATTGGGATCATTCCTTGTTCAATCTTGAATCTTCATTGTCTTCTTTCATCCTTATCAAAAACATGGTGTGGCTCACTCCATCTTCTCATCACGTACCGAAGCCAATTGAAGCAGCACATAGATTCAGTTTCTCCACTGTTACAGCTTTGGTAAACATGTTAACGGGATTCTTCGAAATGTGAATCTTCTCCAATGCTAGCTAACCTTCTTTCAACAATGTCTTGATGAAATGGTACCAAAGCTGTATATACTTTGTCCTGGCATAAAATGCAGCATTCTTTGCGAGGTGAATCGCGCTCATACTATCGCTGTAGATCATGACATCCTTCTGCTCCTTGCCCAATTTTGCCATAAAGCTCTTCAACCAAATCATCTCCTTACCCGCCTCAACGACAGCGATGTACTTAGCCTCCGTGGTGGATATAACAATAATGTTCTGTAGCCTGGAGATCCAGCTCACCGTTGTACTTCTTAATGTGAACACATCCAGTAGTGCTCCTCCGGATATCAACATCTCCTGCAAGGTCTGAATCTACAAAGCCCAGTAGAGTAATATTAGACCTACCAAAGCAAAGTGTTTTGTCTGTTGTTTCGTTCAACCAAATCATCTCCTTACCTATCTCAGTGATAGAGACATACTCAGCCTCCATGGTGGATAGAGCAATAATGTTCTGTAGTCTGGAGATCTAGCTCACTATTACACTTCTTAATGTGAACACATATTCAGTAGTGCTCTTCCGGTTATCAACATCTTCTGCAAGGTCTGAATATATAAAGCCCTGTAGAGTGATATTATACTTACCAAAGCAAAGTGTTTTGTCTGATGTTCCCTTCAAATACCTCAAAATTCACTTGATCGCTTCCCAGTGGTTCTTCCTTAGATTTCCTATGAATCTGCTGACCACTTCCACTGCATGTGCAATATTCAGTCTCGTGCATATCACTGCATACATCAAGCTCCTAACTGCTGAAGCACAAGGAGCCTTCTTCATGTGTTCATTCTGCTCTTTAGTCTTTGGTATTTGATTTTTTGACAGGTTGAAGTGACTTGCTAGGGGAGTGCCAACTGGTTTTGGCTCGCTCATGTTAAACCTATTCAGCACATTCTCAATGTATTTTTTCTGAAACAACTTCAGAATTTTTGCACTTCTCTCCTTGTTGATTCTCATTCCAATAATTTGCTTAGTTGGCTCCAAGTTCTTCATGTTAAATTCATTTGACATTTGCTCCTTTAACTTAATCTTCTTCATATTCGATCCTGCAATCAATATATCATCCATGTACAGCAAATGAATGATATAAGAGGACTTACATTGTCTCATATCGCAATAGTGATCTGTTTGGCAGCTCTTGTACCCAGTTCTGACATGAATATGTTGAATCTTTGTACCATTGCCTAGGTACCTGTTTTAAGCCATAGATGCTCTTATTGAGCTTGCACACAAGCTCTATCTTTTTCTTGAGCCTTGTGCATGCCTTCAACGTTACTGTAACAACCCAATGTTATTATTTTGCAAATTAGGTCAAATCCCAACTCAAAAATCAGGATATTGGGTGATTTCAAAATTAGGGCAAATCAAAAATACTATTAGATAGAAATAATTTTTAGATCAAAATATCAGTTTGGGAGAAATCCGGATAACGAAAACTCTTGGATTAATTTCTGAATTATTTAAATTTATAAAATTGAGATAACTAAATACAATTACAAATTCATAGATTTTGGTGTCATTGGATTAAGAAATATTATTTAAAGGTTACAGAAAAAGTTTCATCGAATTTGGAACTCCGGTTCGATCGTAATTAATTTGTGAAGTTTCAACTTCAGAAATTAATATAAAATAAGTTATTGCTCAGAATCAAAATTTTTTGGCCCGAAGGTATTTTTCTCATCATAACACATATATGTGTCAAGTTTCATTATTTTTAGAAGTTAAACGACGAAAAAATGCAAAAAATTTAATTGAAATTATTTAGTTTTCATATTTTCTTTCCTCTGTCCCTCCCCCCTCGCGTAGGCTTTGGCGCAGATTGGCAGATGAGACTATGCGGTTCACGCACGCACCGCCCTGATCGACGGCCGCTCAACTAGCTTACCGTACCCCACTCTCCTCCCTCTCCTTTCTATATATACTCCCTACCCCTTCACTCCCTTTAAAACCTAAAAATCCTTCTCCTCCCTTAGCCAACAAGCAGCCAACTTGCCACTAGCCGGCAACTCCTCCCCACTCCGACCACCCCCTCCAGCCCCCTTCAGTCACATTCGACATCCCTCCAGCCCCCGACAACCCTAATCCTAGGGTAAGATGAGGAAGAAAAGAGGAGAAAGTTTGCATTTTTTTATTACTTTTCTTTATTTCTTTTGCATAAATAAAGAAATAATATAATCATTATTATTTGCATAATAATAATAATTATATTATTTTTTTATTAATCTCTAATATGTCATTATTATCGTAATGATGATTATAAATATGTTATTAGCATTATTATTGTTGTCATTAATTAATAATGATAACAGTAAAAATGTTATATTATGATTACTATTTTTTTCATTTTGTCAATTTCAATTCAGTTATTTTAAATTCTGTATTTTTATTTTATATTATTATTATTATTATTATTTTCTGCAATTTTTAATTACAATTATTTCCATTGTCTTTTTCTTTCAACCTTAGTAACTTAAATTTTGTCTTCTATTAAGAAGAGAGAGTAAAAGAAAAATAAAATAGAAAAGAAAAAAATAAATATTATTTTCCTAAAAATATCATACTACTTTATCTCAGTTTTATAAATTTCTAAAGTATTTTTTAAAAAGCTAATTTAAATATCAAAAATCTTGTGCATATTTAATCAACTGTTGCATTTTTAAAATTAAAAAAAAAAGGTACTCAATATAAATACATGTATTACTTTTTGCATTTATATACAATTTATTGTTGCTTAGCTTCGCTTTGAGTCAAATTCATATTGATGTTTGGTTGGTTGTTTGAAACCAACATCTTTTTATAAATTGGTTGGTTACTGAAAAACATGATATCACTAACATACATTGGTTGGTTACTGGAAAAATGATATCAGTAATTATGTTTGTTAGTTACTAGAAAAATGACATCAATAATATACGTTGATTGGTTACTAAAAAAATTATATCAATAATATACATCTAAGTGATAATACATTTTGCAGGAAATTAATTATTCTTTTTGCATTCTTATTTCTGCTAATTGCATCTCTGGTAATATAAAATGTAATATTTTATTATTTACTGCGGTACTTAGAATATTCTCTAATTACTGAGAATTCTAAACCCAGTATTGTTTTCTTTACAATTCCAGGTCAGGTATTTTATCTCGAACGAGAACTTTAAATCATAGATTTTCAAATTACTGATGAATCTACAATGCTACTTTTTATTTTTATTTTTTATTTTATTTTTATTTCAATTTATCTTTTGCTTAAAATGATGAATTTTGTAGGAAGTGTACATTAGCTATTTTGTAATATAAAATTATGATGAATGAGAAATGTCGTTTAGCTTTTATATATGTGTATCCCTTCTCTTTTAAATTGCTCAATAGAATTTTGCAGTTTGTGAATACTTAATGTCGGGACAATTTTTGCTGAACCGACATTAGACCATCACAACTACCCTGATAGTAGTCATCTTCACAACTAGAGCAAAGATCTCATTGTAATCAACTCCGTGCTGTTGCTGAAAGCATTTTACTACAAGCCTCGCCTTATAGCATTTGCTCTCATCCGATTCTTTCTTCTGTCGGTAAACTCACTTAAAGCGCCTTCTTTCCAGCTGGTAGTGCTACCAACTCCCATATTCCATTTGACACGAGGGATGTTTAGAATCATCCACTTAAAGCGCCTCTTCAATGTTTTATGGTTCACCACCATTCGTTAATAACAGATAAAACAAAAAAGGATAGTACATTTGTGACGATCTAGTGACTCTTGTGGATCTCCACAACATAGGTGTTTGTGGCTCAATTTGTCTAACACCGTTCTCAGCATCTTTCTGTACATGCTCCTCTGGCTCAATGTTATCATCAACTTCCATGTGTTGGGGCTCACTATCTGAAGCAACCTTGGAATCAGTTCTGACTCCAAAATAATCTTTATACATCTCATTTTCATTGAAAATAACATCTCTACTTCTGATGATCTTCTGGTTTCGATTGTCCCAGAACCTATAACCGAACTCGCTCGTATCGTATTCAACAAATGTGCACTTGATGGCCTTTGCATCAAGCTTGCTCTTGGATCCGGTATCAACATGCACATATGATGAATAACCAAATACTTTGAGGTGGTTTAGTTTTACCTCCTTTCCACTCCAGGTTTTTTCAGGAATCCCTTCATTTAGGGGTACACAAGGTCCCTAATTGATCAAATATACTGTTGTGTTAGCAGCCTAAGCTCATAATTGCTTTGGGAGACATTCATGCAATTTCATGCTCTTGGCTCATTCTGTGATTGTTCTGTTCATTCGTTCTGTAATACCATTTTGTTGTGGTGTTCTTGGAACTGTAAATTCCCTCTTGATTTCATTTAAAATAGAATTTCTTAAACTCCTTATCACAGTACTCGTCTCCATTATCAGATTTTAAGTATTTAAGCTTCAACATTATCTCATTCTCAACCAAAGCAAGCCATTTTTTAAACACATCAAATATATCATATTTATGCTTTAAGAAATATACCCATACCTTCCTTGTATGATCATCGATGAAGATAACATGCGGCTCCACCTATGGAAGAAGTAGGAGTTGGCCCCATACATCTGTATGCACCAACTCAAGTTTTCTACCTTTCAACTCTCTTCCACCTTTAGAGAATGTAATATTTTTCTACTTGCCCAGTACACAGTCCTCACAGAAATTCAAGTCCATTGACTTCAGTCCTGGAAGCCTTCCCCTTGAGTGTAGGGATTTCAAACATCTCTCACTCATATGGTCAAGCCTTTGGTGTCATAGACCCGTATCTATCTGTTCTACAGTTGCAATAGAATCAGACACTTTATTGATCAAATAAAGTGTACCTTTCATATTGCCCCATGCAACGAGTGCACCCTTGGTGACTTTCTATGAGTCCCCTGCAAAACTTGCACTGCATCCCTCCCTAGCTAGCTAGCTGACTGAAATAAGGTTCCTCTTTAGACATGGCACGTGCCTAACTTTTCTTAGCTTTCAAACTGCACCGCTTGGTAGCTGGATGTCGACATCATCTTTATCTATAATATTGCATGCCTTGTCATCTCTTAAATACACCTTCCTCAAGTCACCCTTGGTGTAATTTTTGAAGGCACCTCTCATAGGAGTAGCATGATAGGATGTGCCCGAGTGCACCACCAGAACTTCGTGTTAACAAGTGACAAGGTCAATGTGTCCTGATCCTCTTCTGATGAAATATTTACAGTGGGGCTCATATCCTTGCTCCCTTCACTTGTCTTTTCAAAATAGGACAGTTCTTCTTGAAGTGTTCTGTCTTTTTACAGTTCCAGTAATTATGCTTATTTTTTTGAGTTTGATTTTCCTTACCTTGACTTAGACATATTTTTGTTGTGTCTTTGGTTTACACTTCTTCCTCGACTCTCTGCATTCAACGCTGAAGTAGATGCCTCCCCATAGGATCTTTTTCGCACCTCTTCATTAAACACCAGTTCGATGATGTTGTCAAACTTCAACGATACATTTCCTGATGAGTTGTTAATGGCTGTAACCAACACATCCCAACTATCCGACAATAAAGAGAGGAACAACAGAGCACAAACTTCATCATCAAACTTGATGTCCACCAAACCAACTCTGTTATAGCGTTGAACCCATTCAAATGTTTTGTCACTGAGTAACCGTCCATCACCTTCATATTGAACAATCGTTTCGTCAAAAAAATATTGTTGGAAGCCAAAGGCTTCTCATACATCCTTTTCTGAACAACCATGAGATATACAGTTGTTTTCTCATTTACAATGTTAAATGAAACAGAAAACGACAATGAAAGACCTGGCGTTATAGCGCGCTGCAGCGGATCAACCTGCAGGATTCTGGCGACAAAGTGCACTGCAGCGGACCAACTTGCGAAGCTCTGGCGCTATAGCGCGCTACAGCGGATCAACTGGCGAAAATCTGGCGCTGTAGCGGCCCATCAATGTACAAACCAGAACGCCACAGCGTGCCACAGTGGACCATTTCACAAAATTCTAACTGCTATAGCGCGCCACAATGCGCTACAAAGAGCTGCAGCGGCGCGCCGAAATTTTGTCTGAACAGGTGCATTAAATGAGGCTGGGACAAGACCCTCAACTTGCCCCTTGTCTCCCAGCCATCATTCCTTTCGCAGCAGAATTATTTTTAATAGAGAATTGATATTTTGAAGTGATGTAAAGACTAAAGAATGGAAAAGTAGAGGTCACTTCACCCCTCAAATTGTATTTGAAATGATGACAACAGATTTTTTAAGAGGGAAATATAGAATTTGAAAAGAAAGGAAGAGGAAGGAAGCCCCCTCTATAAATTCAACTCTTCTTGACTTAAGAGAGGTTCCCAACTTGGCTCACTAACATCCTAAGTAAGGAAAGGGCTGCTTTAAAAGAGAATGAGAACTCTTCAAAGGAAGAAAGACTCCTATTGCTAAAGAGAAGAAGGAAGAAAGGCAACACTACGGACCTAGGAGAAGCAACCAAGAACAAGAAGAAGAGAAAATCCGGAGAACTCCATCAATGAACGTTCCTAGTACTCTTTAACTCTTGTCTTTTTTGTCTTTCTTAGTTGATCATGAAAGGGTCTTTATCCATGTATGTGTTCTTCTTAATATCTTGTGTAATGGAGAGCTAAACTTCCTTTGGGGAGGGTTGGGGCAATTCTACATGAATTGAAAAAGACTTTTGTATAAAAATTTTCTCAAGCTTTAATAAAATTTGTGAATTAAATGACTTGTTAAAGAGGTGTAAAGGACTATTATGAACTTGAATATGAATCAAATGACAATAGACTAAATGACATCAAGACTAAAAATAAGTCTTGTGCTCCATAGCTTGCTCTTAGTTTAGAGCTATAATCATGAGTGCATAAGAGCTTAGAACTATGTGAGAAAGTTCTTGAGCCTAATGCACCTCGATCTATGCTCAATTAAGGAGTTGAAGCGTGTGATGCTAAGACCCACTAAATATGCTCCGCTGCTCAGCATACGTGAAGGGATGGAGGGGATTCTTTGAGTGCTTCGTGAACGAGGTGACATAGTCATTGAGCCCAAATGAAATCACTCCTATCGAAACTGTGCATGATGCGCGTGAAGCTCTTAGTGGAATCAATGCTTGTAAGATATTAATTGAGTAACCCTCATTTCTATGATCAAGAAATGAAAAAAACTAATAATCTAAAAATCTTATAAGGGTCTTTGTGTTGAAATAGAACCGACTGTGTGTTCATTTCAAGCACGAGATTTGAACTTGTAAAGTTTGGAGTTAAACTCTAAGGAGGATAATGTGCACTTGATTAAAAATTTAAAAAAAAAAGGAATGCTTGAGGAATCATCATATATAAGTCATCTAACATATCATGTGGGAGAAACTCAACTCTCCTCTCCTTTTATCATAGTATTCTTCTACTAAGAATTGTTGTGCTTGTTTAGGAACCAATTTTACAAAATACGCATAGCTTAAACATTTTTGAACGTAGATATACCTTAATAACAGAACACCCAATTCCATGAGGACGATAAATCTCAGAACTCACATTCTAAATTATTATTTCATACCACGTACACTTGCATGCAAGCGCAGACGTAATTAAAGTCTGTCAAGTTTTTGGTGTCGTTATCGGAAATTGGTACTTGTTTCGTATTAAGGAGAATTTATCAGTAAATAGTGATTTAAACAAAAATTTTAATTTTTGCTTTTGTAATTATAAGTGCTAACCAATTACTTTTCTTTTTTTTTCTTGTATTTGAGTTTGTTGAATTATTGAACATTACTGATATTTATTCTTGATAGCTTAATTTCTATCTTGCATGAATAGAAGAACTTGCACTGATTATCTTTTTGATCCAGAAATTGAAAGAACATGTTTACAAGCTAGAAGAGAACAAAATATTCTGCTAAATCAACAAGCCGATATGAAAATTTTTTCTGAAAATCTTGGAGAGCCTTTAGGGGAGCCGAGGAGAAGAGCACTGAGAGACTATGCATTACCCACTGTTAGGGGAACCCCCATGCTATTTTAAGGCCTAATATTGAAGCTAACAGTTTTGAGATCAAATCTTCCACGCTGAGTATGGCTCAAAACAACCAGTTTTTGGGATTAGCGACTGAAGATCCTAACTCACACATTTCAACCTTCCTTGAAATTTGTGACACCTTCAGATTTAACGGCGTCTCTGAAGATACGATTAAATTAAGGCTTTTTTCATTTTCATTAAGAGATAGAGCCAAAAGTTGGCTCAACTTTCTCCCGAGGGACTCGATCCGGACTTGGAACGATTTGGCTAATAAATTCTTACCTAAATATTTCCCTCCGGCGAAAACCGCTCGGCTGAGAATTGAGATAACCAACTTCACTCAATTAGAAGGTGAGACACTCTACGATGGATGTGATCGTTTTAAGGAGTGCTTAAGGCGATGCCCACATCATGGGTTTCCTTTATGGATGCAAGTTCAAACCTTTTACAATGGTTTGAACGCTTCAACAAGGACTCTCATTGATGCGGCCGCTGGAGGCTCGATTAGCAGTAAAACCCAAGAAGAGGCTTATGACATCTTAGAAGAAATGATGAACAATGCTTACCAATGACCTTTCGAAAGGCTGAAAAAGGAATCTATTAAAATAAATGAATCAAATCAATTAACGGCACTGCAACAAGAAATTCACTCCTTAAATGAAAGAATTGAGAAAATGAATGTTAACGTTGTTCAAGAAATACAATGTGAGTTATGCGGGGGGAGACACAATAGAGAAAACTGCAAATTGAATAATCCTTTCAAGCAATCGAATACAGAACAAGTTAACTATTTAAGAAACAATAATACTATGAACAACCCCTACTCCAATATTTATAACCCAGGATGAAAAAGCCACTCAAATTTCTTGTGGAGTAACAACAATAATAATGGAAATTATAATGGGGGGAGTTCATCGAATCAACATGGCTTTAATAATGGAAACAATCATAACCATCACCCTTCAAATTTGGAAGGAACCTTTAACTCTTTCAAAGCTGAAACAATTCAATTCATGCGCCGCACTAAAGCTACAATCACCCGCCATGATGCCTCCATCCAATGAATAGAAGCATCCCTTAGAAACATTGAGACCCAACTGGGGCAGATCTCCAAGCAGCTGATCATTCGTCAACAAGGAGCTCTACCCAGTTTCACTGAAGTAAATCCAAGGGAGTTAGTAAGTGTGATTCATTTTGAAGGGGTGTATGGGGGAGGTACAACTGAAAATTTTAGTGCTATAGAAGAAGAGCTAGAGGCTAGAGAAGGGGTGAGAGGAACCGAATGTGAGAAGCTCATTGACCCCATCTTGGAAGGTTGTGTATTCCTTGCGTAATAAGAAATGAAGTACGTTTAGATCCCTTGTGTAATCTTGGTGCTTCAGTCAATGTCATGCCCTATCATATATACGAACATCTGAAGGTAGGAGGAATTGAGTACACCTCCATGATTTTAGAATTTGCAAATCTTGAATCCCTGACCCCTTTAGGAATTGTTAAGGATGTTGCTGTAGGATTGAGGAATTTCATTGTTCCAACTGATTTTGTTGTGTGTGAGTGGGACAGATGGAACAAAAACTCCACTATTATATTCGGGCGACCCTTTCTTATGAGTACTAAGGCTATTATAGGCATCGGCCGCGGGATGATGAGTGTTAAGATTAAAGGGAGATCGGAGCTGATTGATCTTAAATCCACCTATTTTAAACAAAGAAAGATGGAGGATGAGGTGAGGAGAAAAGTTAAAGATGAAAGAATTAAGATTGATCATGTTTTTGAAAATTTAACTCTAGGAAAGAATAATTCGGAAAATAGCTCTAACTCTTCCTCGGAGAAGGGGAGTAAGGAGGGTGTGAGAAGAAGAAAAACTAGAAGGGGAAAAAGGAAAAAGAAGATCCCCCATGAGTTAGAACTTAGAAGGGTTGATTCCATGAGGGAAAGCAGAGAGGACAAAGGTTCGAACACACTTAAGGGTTGTGCTCACCCGAGTGCCTTAAGGTTGTGGAAAGAAAAACCTCCAGACCCCAATATCTGATATTTAACGAGTCTAGCTAAAGACGTTAAACTAAGTGCTTCTTGAAAATTTTTTCATATCGGCTTGTTGATTTAGCAGAATATTTTGTTCTCTTCTAGTTTGTAAACATGTTCTTTCAATTTCTGGATCAAAAAGATAATCAGTGCAAATTCTTCTATTCATGCAAGACAGAAATTAAGCTATCAAGAATAAATATCAGTAACGTTTAATAATTCAGCAAACTCAAATACAAGAAAAAAAAACAAAAGTAATTGATTAGCACTTATAATTACAAAAGTAAAAATTAAAATTATATGCAGAGGATTTGTTTAAATCACTATTTAGTGATAAATTCTCCTTAATACGAAACAAGTACCAATTTCTGGTAATGACGCCAAAAACTTGACAGACTTTAATTACGTCTGCGCTTGCACGGAAGTGTACGTGGTCTGAAGTAATAATTTGGAATGTGAGTTCTGAGATTTATCGTTCTCATAGAATTTGGTGTTCTGTTATTAAGGTATATCTACGTTCAAAAATGTTTAAGCTATGCGTATTTTGTCGAATTGGTTCCTAAACAAGTACAACAATTCTTAGTAGAAGAATACTATGATAAAAGGAGAGGAGAGTTGGGTTTCTCCCACATGATATGTTAGATGACTTATGTATGATGATTCCTCAAGCATTCTTTTTTTTTTTAATTTTTAATCAAGTGCACATTGTCCTCCTTAGAGTTTAACTCCAAGATTTACAAGTTCAAATCTCGTGCTTGAAATGAATACACAGTCAGTTCTATTTCAACACAAAGACTCTTATAAGATTTTTAGATTATTAGTTTTCTTCATTTCTTGATCATAGAAATGAGGGTTGTTCAGTTAATATCTTACAAGCATTGATTCCACTATGAGTTTCATGCGCATCATGCACAGTTTAGATAGTAGAGTGATTTCATTTGGGCTCAATGACTATGTCACCTCGTTCATGAGCACTCAAAGAATCCCTTCACGTATGCTGAGCAGCGGAGCATATTTAGTGGGTCTTAGCATCACACGTTTCAACTCCTTAATTGAGCATAGATCGAGGTGCATTAGGCTCAAGAACTTTCTCATATAGTTCTAAGCTCTTATGCACTCATGATTATAGCTCTAAACTAAGGGCAAGTTATGGAGCACAAGACTTTTTTTTAGTCTTGATGTCATTTAGTCCATTGTCATTTGATTCATATTCAAGTTCATAATAGTCCTTTACACCTCTTTAACAAGTCATTTAATTCACAAATTTTATTAAAGCTTGAGAGAATTTTTATACAAAAGTCTTTTTCAATTCATGTAGAATTGCCCCAACCCTCTCCAAAGGAAGTTTAGCTCTCCATTACACAAGATATTAAGAAGAACACATACATGGATAAAGACCCTTTTATGATCAACTAAGAAAGACAAAAAAGACAAGAGTTAAAGAGTACTAGGAACGTTCATTGATGGAGTTCTCCGGATTTTCTCTTCTTCTTATTCTTGGTTGCTTCTCCTAGGTCCGTAGTGTTGCATTTCTTCCTTCTTCTCTTTAGCAATAGGAGTCCTTCCTTTGAAGAGTTCTCATTCTCTTTTAAAGCAGCCCTCTCCTTACTTAGGATGTTAGTGAGCCAAGTTGGGAACCTCTCTTAAGTCAAGAAGAGTTGAATTTATAGAGGGGGCTGCCTTCCTCTTCCTTTATTTTCAAATTCTATATTTCCTTCTTAAAAAATCTGCAGTCATCATTTCAAATGCAATTTGAGGGGTGAAGTGACCTCTACTTTTCCATTCTTTAGTCTTTACATCACCTCAAAATATAAATTCTCTATTAAAAATAATTCTGCTGCAGAAGGAATATTGGCTGGGAGACAAGGGGCAGGTTGGGGGTCTTGTCCCAGCCTCATTTAATGCACCTGTTCAGACAAAATTTTGGTGCGCCGCTGCAGCGCGCTGTGGAGCGCTATAGCGGTTTAAATTTTGTGAAATGGTCCGTTGTGGCGAGCTGTGGCGTTCTGGTTTGTACATTGATGGGCCGCTACAGCGCGCTATAGCGCCAGATTTTCGCCAGTTGATCCGTTGTAGCGCGCTATAGCGCCAGAGGTTCGCAAGTTGGTCCGCTGCAGCGCGCTATGGCGCCAGAATCCCGCAGGTTGATCCGCTGCAGCGCGCTATAACGCCAGAGCTTCTTAAGCTGGTCCGCTGTAGCGCGCCATAGCGCCAGAATTTTGCCAGTTGATCTGCTGCAGCGCACTATAGCGCCAGAGCTTCGCAGGTTGATCCGCTACAGCGAATTTCTTCCATAAATATTTAGAAACTGTCCAGAATTGTCCAGACTTTGCTGGGTAAGTGTTTTTTCCTGAAAAGTAGATAAAATTTGATTAAGGAAGCAGTTTCAATATGAAAATGAATGAAATTTTTTTTTTTTTAGGATATAAATTATGTATTTATCAGTGGTAAATAAAACTTCTTTTGGTAGAGTAAATGTTTCATTTGCATCTTCCAAAATATTAAGTTTGTGTCGTTAAACTTCTCTATTTTGTGTCTTATTTCATTGGTCGTTGCTCATACTCAAACAGTGAGCCTTTGAACTATCTTTCAGATACCAATTGTTAGTGCACACGAAAACGATAGTACGGGATACTGTTGGTGATTACCAATCAATAAACAAAATTATCCAAACACAAAAGAAATAAATCATAGCATAAACAACAGAAGCATCCAAACACAAGAAATTTTACTCGGAAAATTTAATAATGGGAAAAACTCCAGAGCCTCATCACGCAGAAAAATCCACTATGAACAAGATGATTACAGAGTTACAGAGAGCTTCACTTTCACATGAGCAAGAAGGATCTACTGCTTACAAAGCCTCTTATTTTAGAGGACCACCTAGATCCAAAACTGGGCTCTGACGGGCACAACTGTGCGCCATGGTGCCCCAGTATCGAACCACGGGGGTGTCGAACCACGGGACGCCACAGCGCGCCGCGGGGCCTTCCGGGAACCCACCAGAGTTTTATTGGCACTTCCATGATGATCTAAATGGTTTTCACATCCTAACATCATTAGCTGCAGTAAAGCAACTACTTTATGGAATTATGGAGGTCTTGGTTTTTTGCATGCTGCTGCTCTTCAAAAAGCATGCAAGCTTGGTAATTATCTTCACTAAAAAATCTAGAACAAGAACTTGGCGGAGATCACTTTAATACCTTCCCTAGGATCCAGGGGGACAAATTGTAGTTCTTATTGGTAGAATTTCAAAAAATTGACTCCTTCAGTTTGTGCACCACATTCTGATAGTTTTGATGATAACAATTTATCTTTAGCTCAAGCAAAAGGTTCTAATTTTAGGTTGGCAAGAGATTGTTAAAGCGTATTAGGTATGTCATAATGTTTAAATTGAAATATGTATCTTTTCTTAGGAGATGTATCCATTCTAGTTTAAAAAGTCTTGAAAAACTTTCAAAAATCGGTTTTTCAATTAACGCCATGTGCCCTTATGCTATGATTAGTTCGAAACTATGGAACATTTAATATTTTCAACTGTAACTGCACTTTTAATGTGGTTAAAATGCTAAATATTATTATGATTTGCTTTTGCCTGTCTCTTCTAATTCTTGAAATGCTGGATGATAATGGCCCCATCTCTAAGTTTACCTTAATTGGAATTGCTGCCTACTGCATTTGGCATGAAAGAAAAAATAAGATTTTCAAGCTTCATTCTATTTGTTCTCTATCCCTTAAAATTAAGATTCTATTTCTATATAATCAGAATTTTTTTCAATGGGAACTATGAAAAGAAATTCATACATAAATTCTGATTATATAGAGCTAGATTCACTAGGCATGGCATGCTAGCCGCGTTTGATTCCTAACTTTTTTTCAGATACTTCAAGAACAGTTATGGGGCTTGAAGCCGCCTAGTGCTCGGTGCTAATTGAATCTTGAGGGATTCTAGTTCCGAGCTCAAGTAGGTTTTTTTCTTCCTTTGTTTTATTATTTCAGTTTTAGTCATTTGGCTTGTATTATTCTTATCTTTTCTGGGTCGATATGTTTTCACACAGTGATAATGTTGGGCTTATTTATTGGCTGTCAGCTTATTCTCTGGATTGGCATATTGGCTATGTTGCAGATTTGTCACACTAAATGTTTCAGGCTTGCTATTTTTTTTGCTATGATTTTTCTGCTTTCATTTATTAAACACACTTTGCATTAAGTGCTGTTGGAGCATTTGGAATAAATCTTGATACTTTGGGTTGATATGTTTTCACCCCCTGAGATTGTTGGGCTTATTCTATTGGTTGGCAAATCATATGTGGATTGTTCCATTGGCTATGTTGCATATTTGTTACACTAAAGTTCTCAAGCTTGCTGGATATTATGTTATATTTTTATCCCTCTTTTATTTCATAAGCACTCACTTTGCTTTATGTGCTTTTGGAGCATTGGGAATAACTTTAGCATATTCAATCTATGATATATGCACTCGCTGTCTCTTCTTATGCTATGAAGCCGAAACTTGGCTGTTTGTTCAATGGTGATGTGTTTCTCGGCTTGTCCCATTATTGGCTTACTACATCTTACCCTCTTATTTTTTTATTATCTCTCTTCTGGGGACTGTTGGGAGGCCATGAGATTCTTTGTTACTGGTTACAAGAACTGTTATTTTGGAATTCAATATGATGTTTTTTTCTGCATTACTCTCGGTAACACTTAATCGGTTTCTGAACTGAAACTCATCCTCTTGAGCTGATTTTTCTGATTGGTGGACTGGGCTCACTGCTTCTTTTGGTTTGGCCAGTTTTTTTCTTAAATTTTGCAATGCTTACTTTTTTTACTGGTGTCAGTTCTGCAATTTTTTTCTTAGTCCGGTGCATGGAATTATTGCAGGACCGATGTTTTGCAAATATGGGTGTCTATCTCTGGGATCTGATTGTTTATTATAGTTAATATAATAATTCTACGGAGATATGGCTGAAGCCTTCTGTTTTGGGTCTGATGTTCGATTGGAGGAATAAAATCTGGGTGTGCTATTTCAAGTTTTGATTAATTTTAGTTTCTATCCAATGTATTAGATTATAGCTGACTGAAGTGCTCTTATGTTTTTATTATTGTTTCTTTTTTGTATTTAGTACTCTGCATTATATTCATACCATTGGAATTTATATATATTTCGATTTGAAATGAAAATTTTGGTGAAAACTCTTAAAACATAGAAACATTTTTCTTAAACTCAATCAAGATCATGTGTCTTTTTTATGTTTAGGCTGTTTGGCATAAGGTAAAAGCAGTGTAAAGTAAATTATGTTTGGGTAAATTGAGATTACCAATATTTGGCATGAAGTAAAATGGGTGAACAACTTTTATACTATTTTGATTTTGCGTAATATATATAAGAGGAGAGTAAATAAATTACACTCGAATCGGGCGAATTTGAAGATTACACGGAGAAAAGCACGTAGTAGAGCGAAATGATTTTGAACGAAAACTTTCGTTCGAACGATCAAACGAAATTGTTCGTTCATTCTAACGGAAGCTTTCGTTCGAACGAGCGAACTCCTAAACACTAAACGATAGTCGTTCGTCCATGACTTCGCCATTCGAGTCCATCTTCTCCTTCCACGGCTTAGTCGTTCGTCCATGACTTCGCTGTCTGAACAAAATTGATTTCGTTCGAAATCGTTTTCGAACGAAATCGATTTTGTTCGAACGAAATTGATTTTGAACAGGCTTACCATAAAAAATTTGAAAATTTTAGTTTTTGGGTAATTTTGCCCCACCAATTTACTTGAACACCAAACTTGCAGATGATTTCATTTCTAACAAAAAATATTAAATTTTTTGAAAAAGTTCCAAATAACAGTTAAGTAATCTGATTATACTGTAATCAGATTTTATTGTAAATATATTATCTTACACTTAAAATTTTCAAATTTCCTCCGGTCAAACAGCCCCCATTACCAATTCATGTTTCTTTCTGAATGGCCGTTTCATTTTGGAGTTCTGGTTCACTTGCTTGGTAGGCGTTGGACGATTGCTATGCAATAGTTTATCTGTAGGGTGGCGATTCCCTTCATTCAGGAAAAAAGACCTGTTAAGCAAACAATTTTCCCACACCATTTACAGATAAGACGGCTATGTCCTTGAGGGTAACCTGTGAAACAGTGCTCAATTAGTCCTGCATACTGCTAGTCGTCAACCCTCTGGGGATTTTAAACCGATCGTCCCCCATGCAGTGAAGTGAGGTTGGCCCCATAGTCTTTTGTCTTCCCTTTTAAGCTTTATCCCTTCCGACTTGAACGAGATATAGACGGAACTCATAAGAAAAGTACAATCGCCAGCAATGACCTCATAATTACTGTTCAAAACTGAATCTAACGTAGGCCTCTCCAAGAAAATCTTGGTCCGGTTATGTGTGAGGTGCGCCTCTTAGCAGATGTGTAATAATGATAACTATTGCTTCTTTGGATGCTTATATTGTTATAGAAATGATTTGCACTTTACAAGTATAGGCAGTATTAAGTCCTGTTGCGTTTTGCTTGGTCTAAGTTCCATCATATGCCTCATATTTTTGGCCATTTCCTTCAGACCCTCAGATCATTTCTTCTCATTTGTAGAGGTTTTACTGAGATCTCAGTCTTCATCCAAGGATGTAATGAATATAGTGACGATAAATTGTTGAAATCATTCTGAAAGTTTACCTATTTCTGTGTTGGTACTTTAATGCATCCCCATAATCTTCATGCGTGGCCATTTAGTGATTCAGTTATTTAGTCTGGCCAACTATTAAGTTGTGCTTGTAGTCACAGAGCATGCGACCTGGTAACCCTTTCATTTAGCATTGAACATTGAAAGTATACCAAGTATATTATGAGCCTCAATATTACTTATGATTGCTTATACGCTTGCATTTACTATTCATTTATATACAAAAGGTAAACATTGGGGCTGTTTGGTTTATTGGATTTTGAATGTAAGCTTTAGAACTGCATTTGTGCAAAAACATTAAATTTGGGCTGCTCTTCTATTTTTTTTGCATTGTTATGCGTTATCAGCATTTAATCCGCTTGGTTACTGTTATTGAGTTGCAACTTTTTAATGTGCTAGCTTTACATATTACAGCATTCCTTGGGATTGCTTGATTCTATTTATTTGATTTATATTAATTTTAAGATTGCTAGGAATTGAAACGCTTGCTTGTACTGGTCATATGCTCCACCGGAGTAGTGTTTAACCATGTTGTTGGCGTGCACACTATTGTTTGATTTTTAAATTTTATAGCATATGCACTTTTTAGCACAGTGATTTATTAAAGTAAATAAATTTAAATGTATTTTCTTTCTTGTCATGATCCTTTTCTTTTATTGTATCATTTTATTTGTTGAAAATTTTGGCTAATTGCTATCTTGCATTTCTTCTATTTGTTAGAATTTTCTTAAGCGAGCGCTTAGTGATTTACCCTTGAATCCAAATGCAATGTGGGCCAAGTTTTTTTTATAAGCGCTCAAATAGAGAATCAACTGGAGCTTGTCAGGCTTCTTGCATTTACCTGTTGCTCGAAGTTTGGAATCCGCTCCTACATTTTTTTCCTCGTTGCTTCTGCCAACAGGCTTCTTTTTCCTTACATCTGCTCCATTTTTTGTCTTTTAGCTCTTTTAGAGTTTGACCCTTTAATTATTTTGATGAATGATCAGAACTGCAAACAAAAATTCCGTATTATTTAAAAAATGAAACTTATCTATTATATTTTTATCTATGGAGGGCGTGTCAGACTGTTTTATTTAGAAAGACGTTAGCCCTTTTCTTCTTATTATTTTCTCCTGCATCACAGATTCTAAATATTTAAAGATATTTTCTTACCTCTTTCCATAAATTTGGTCTTTTAGCTGTTTGTAATTTTGGCCTTTCAAAATTTGTGATGATTTGTGATAGATGATGATGGAGCAGATGGTATTCTGTTTTGTCTTAATGAATGCTTCAAGCTCACATGAAAGCACTGATAGATTTGCTTGAGTGCTAGTAAATTTCTAATTTTTTTATATGTTAGTAGTCTATCTCTCTCTATCTTTCTTTATGCATATATATTTGTGTGTGCTTGATGCGGACTTTATATATTGAAAATTTTTTATTTTTATGTTGATGCAACAATTAATTTTTCCTAAGGGTTCTTTCTACTTTTGATAAAAAAGCTTGTTTCATGGCCTATATTTTTTTTAAATGTAAGCTGAAACTGCATAAATCAGTAAGCTAACACAAATATTAAACGTAGCAATCATAGTCTAGAGCAAGTGCAGCAAGTTATCATGCTGTTTCAACACAAGGATAGGGTTCGTGTTGCTGCATGAATATCTTTCCTTTATATTTGCTCTTCTTTAAATTTCTTATTTTATTCGGATAGGGGGTTTGTTAAAAGTTACATTTAATTTTGTGTTGAAGATTTTAACCCATTTCAATTTTCTTGTAATCACTAATCATGAATCTTATGTTAACAAATTCAAGGTTTCCTTCTGGATGGCCGACTGTTAATATGCGATAGCTGATGGGTGTTAATGACAACTTTTTCTTCTTTTGATGCTTCTAATGTTATAGAAATGCTTCACACTTTCCATGTCTAGGCGTTATCAAGTCCTGTTGCATTTTACTTGGTCTAAGTTCCCTTCATATGCCCCAGATTTTTTGCTTTCTTTTACTCTCTGCTTCACAATTTTCTTCAGACTTTCAGATCATTCCATCAGTAGATTGTTCCTTCTCATCTGTAGAGGTTTTACTGAGATCTCTGTCTTCACGTTTAGATGCAATGAATGTAGTGACAATAAATTTCTTAAGATCATTCTGAAAATTTTATATTACTGTGTTGATGTTCGATTAATAATACATGTCCACAATCAACAAGCGTGGCCATTTATTGATATCGGTAAATTAGTATAGCCAGCTATTGAGTTAGAAAGTTGTGCGTGTAGTGGCTGAGCATGAAACCTGATAAGCCTTTCATTTTCCATTGAACCCTGTTGCATACCAAGTATACTATGAGCCTCAATTTTACACATGATTGCTTATGTGCTTGCATTTACTGCCAATTTATATATAGGGGATATTTGGTATGCTGAATTTGTAATGTAATCGAATATGATGCTTCATGTAATTTAGATGTAAGATTACTCTATTTCATTTGCTGTAATTTTTTTTCCTACCTCAGTGATGATGGAGATGGGTTAATAATAACCAATAAAACTCAACTGCTTTCTTAATTATTTTTTCTAATTTTAATTTTTTCGCCCGATTTCTAATTAATTTCCCTATTTTCAGAATTAGTTTTCCCTATTTTCTAGTTTCTATTTTTTTCACCCTAATTTCTATTCAGAAGTGAAGACGTGATGAAGATGGAGGTGCACTGATGATGGAGATGCGACAGAGATATCGCTGTGAATTGGAGAACACACGATTTTCTTTTTCTCACTGCCAATCGGCGAAAACGAAGCTTCAATGGCGAAGCTTCTGCTTTCTCTCATCTGCGAAGCTCCTACGAAGAAGATGAAGCTTCGAATTGGCGAAACTTCAAATTGGCATCTTCATCCTCATTATCTCACACAATGAACTGTCTTCATTGTGAAGCCTCAAATCCTCATTGTTGAACTCGGTCTTGGCCGACAAACCTCATTTCGAGTTCAGGGTATTCATCGCAAGAGAAATTATGATTTCTCATAGCGTCTCAAGCTCCGCGTAGAAGGAAGTCTCCCGTCAGGGTAATTCCTTTTGCAATGGTCTATTTATAGTCCAGTAAATATCTTACACTTAAATTTTTCCTTTGTAAATCTCGCATACTAAAAACAACAAATTAGTGATTCCTGGGATTTTAATTACTTTGCACCCTAATTGCTGCTTACCAAAGAGCTCCATATTGTAAACTTTGGGGTTGTATGGCTGTGGAATTTTGGATGCACAAATAGGCTTCCTTTTTCATATT
The DNA here is from genome assembly GCA_016760335.1 of Gastrodia elata. Classification (NCBI taxonomy): domain Eukaryota; kingdom Viridiplantae; phylum Streptophyta; class Magnoliopsida; order Asparagales; family Orchidaceae; genus Gastrodia; species Gastrodia elata. Next base: position 43,134,897 of record CM028677.1, read on the forward strand.
TATTAAATTTGGAATGCACGTATCTTTTTTTAGCCAGTTAATGCATTACCAGCATTTAATGTTTGGTTGCTGTTATTTGAATTGTCAAAATTTTATTGAATCGTTTAGTGCCTTTGATCTTATTTGAATTGTTGTTATTTGTTGGCACCTGTGTTAAAGATGATTCCTTGAAATTAGAGTTTTAGATTGTCATGTAATACCAAATGGGTTATATGTCTTAGTTTGACTGGGTTTGATTTCTGGCTGGATGAATGATGATGGTATGTACTTCCTTTGTCTCCAGTACTAGCACTTGTTTTCTGTTGGAAATCTGTTTTCAATATATGTAGGTTGTTTAATTGCCAGATGCTTTGATCCTGTTGGGAATATGTTTCATATAGTGGATTTTGATCCTATAAGTAGGCTTGACTAAGGGAATTTAACTTAGTGATAGATTGGTTGAAACCTTGCTTTTGTAAACTGGCTGTTTACATTTATGATTTTATTCTCGGTGTCGTATGTATGAGAAAGCATGCTTATGATTTGTATTCCCTATGCTTGATATCCGATAAATATGGAAAATGGTGAAATTTTTGTGAATAAGTTTTTGTATAAATAAGAAATGATTTTTGAGAAATATGAATTCAAGTATTTATTACAATTATCCGATAGCTGTTACTTACCTCACTCTCTTCCATTTAACAACGTCCAATTAGTTCTTTACCGCACTCTCTTCCAATCAAAATGATGATAGTATGAGTATATATGCCCACAACAATCTATTCCACCTATCATATTATGCATGGTCAGTTCTTCGTTGTTGTCGAAGTCTTTTTTTGAGCATTTCAACAAGTTTGTTGATCAAACTTTCATCAATTAATCTTTCAATTATTATAAGTTAGTAAAATTAAGATATAAGAGAATAAAAATTTGATTTATGTTAAATTTATCAAAAAATTATTATAAAAGATATCTTTTTAAGGATGATGATATTCATTCATTATATAGATCAATAAATTATTTTTCTAAGCTTTTTAATAAAAGTTGTGAATTTTTTAATATGGTTAAACTTTGAGTTGAAGTTATGATTTTTTGTAGGTCTGTTTATTTTGTTATATAATTTTTTAGGGTTGTTAGCTTGCTATTTTGTGTTAATGTTATTAGAGATGTGATTTGTGTGATTTTGTTTGTAGGGTTAAAATTATGATCATCTTTACAATTTGTTTATTTTATTTCAAAATTGTTAAGGAATTTTAAATATGCAGTAAGACATGAGAATGATTTAGAGTTTGCATACATTACTAAATACTTATATGAAATCATAATATTATAATTTCTATGAAATCTTGATGTTGCACACTTACATTAATTCTGTTCACAAGGCTGAATTGTTCTTGTAGTTTTTAAAACAATTTTAATACTAATAAGTTTTTATGAAATTTTAATTTTAGACATGCAATTTTTATGAAATTTTAATATTACAAATTCTATAAAATCTTAATATTATAATTTTAACTTTTAGAATTTGAGACATGGAGTAAGTTTATGATCAATATTTATTAGAAATTATATGTAAATATTGCATTTTCTAATTGTTATTGTTTTTAAATGGAACCAATAAACAATAATTCTGAATCTAAAAATGATAAGTTATAACCTAAACAAAATATGTTGAGGGAAGTTTGGAGTGTTCAAGAAAGTGCGAATTTGTTGGTTGTCATGACAAACAGGCGAGATAGAATTAAAGTATATGAAGCTACAATAATTAAAAAAGAAGTGTTATTTGAGACCATTTGAAATAGTTCAATTTTATAATAATAAGGGTCATCATTAAAAAATTATCTTGTAGGCACTGTTGTAAGATGTGTCTTAGAAGTGGGATCAACATCAAACTGTTTTAGGCACATTAAAGTTTTCCAATGTTAATACAATCAAATAAAAATAAAAAATTCTCAATCTAAAGATATTGGATAACGAAAAAGGTTTTGATATAAAAAGTAATTCTATGTGTTGCACTACTTATAATAATAGTAAAGTGAATTATTTTGGCAATGATGATTATTATAACAGAGTTATCTTTTTATTTTATGTCTTAGTACTAAACTACTCTTTAATTTTGATGTCGTTAATGTAGCTCTTTAGCAAGCCTATTTAATGTAATGCTGACCTATTTTTGTTTGGATTGGTTATGCATGTTTACGAGGGTAAAAGGGACTACGATGAAAAATATGAAGGAAAATTAATTTTTTTCTTAATTGAAGGAAAATTAAAGGAAATTAATTTTTCTTAAATTAAAGGAAATTAAGTTTTTTTAATTAAAGAAAAATTAAAGGAAATTATTTTTCTATATATATAATTAAATCTCTCAATTATGGTATTAAGAAATTATCACATTAATAACTTCCGTTTCAAGAATTATGGATTTGGAAATTTTCTTTATGTCCTTAATTGAGAGATTGAGTTTGTAACTCTTGAAAATCAATGATGGCTTATAAATAAGCCTTGATATGCAAGAGTTTCAACACACAAGATACAATAGAAGATCTCCATGAGAAGGTTTTATAAGGGTTCTCTAACCTTAAACCATTTGTATTCTTCTCTGATTTTAGTGAAACTTTGCTCTCCTCACTGTGGACGTAGGTGTGTTCACCGAACCACGTAATTTTTGTCTTGTGTCTATGATTATTTTATGTGCTTGTTTTTCTTGCTTTAATTTTTTAGTTTCTCAACGTTTGCTCAAGTCAAAACAATCATTTCAAAATATGTAATGTGATATATTGATCATTTCATATATATTCATGATTATTTTTCAAATTGTTTTTTTTTTCTATTTTTTCTTATAATGATGTTGTTGTTGCATGGGTTACTATTGCTTAGGTTGCTACCTCTTATGCTAGTTGGTGCTGCTTGGGCTACTGACTGCTGCCTACTGTTGCTGCCTCTACTATTGCTTGAGTTGTTATCTTAACTGCTGCTTGGGTTGCTGCTTGGGTTGCTGCTAAAGTTGCCTCTTTTATTGCTTGTACTAGTTGCCTAGCTCTTTAATTGCTCTTATATGTGTATAATACTTACTATTGGTTTTACAATTAGAATATTTTAACTATTGCATTTTTTGTGTTTTTTCAAATTTGATTTTTTATGTGTTTTTCTTGTGTTGCTATTGTTGCTGCTTTGGCTGCTGTTGATGTTGCCTCTTTTATTGCTTGTACTAGCTGCCTAGCTCTTTAATTGCTCTTATATGTATATAATACTTACTATTGGTTTTAAAATTATAATATTTTAACTATTGCATTTTCTAAGTTTTTTCAAATTTAATTTTTATGTGTTTTTCTTATGTTACTACTGCTGCTGCTTGGGTTCTTGACAGTTTATGCCTTTGCTACTTGGGCAGCTTGTAGCTGCTGTCTTACTGCTGCTTGGGTTGCTAGTTATTGCTATTGTTTTGGCTACTAATGTTATTCCTCTACTATTACTTGAGTTGCTGATAGTGCTTGTGTTCATTTTAAACTATTCTTAGATATGTATAATTATTATTATTTATTTTACAATTAAATCATTTTAATTATTATATTTTTTAGATTTTTACAAATTTGATTTTTTTTTTTTTATTGTCTTTCTTATGTTGTTACCGTTGCCTCAACTGCTGCTTGGGTTATTGGCAGCGGTTGCTTAGGCTACTAGCGGCTACTACTTGGGCTGCTGGTAGTTGTTACATATGCCTCTGCCTGGGCTGCTGGTTGTTATTACCTATGTTGTTGCGCTTGGCTACTAATGTTATTGCTGCTTGTGTTGGTTGCCTTATTCTTTAATTGTTCTTATACGCATATAATTATTATTATTTATTTTACAATTATAACATTTGAATTATTGCCTTTATTAGTTTTTTGCAAATTTTATTTTTTGTATTATTATGTTTTTCTTATGTTGTTATTACTGCCTCTATTGTTGGTAGCAGATGCCTCTTATTGCTTGGGGAGCTGGCAACTACTGCATCTACTTTTGCTTAATCTGTTGGCTGTTGTTGCCTCTATTGTTGTTTAGGCTGCTAATAGTTGTTGCCTCTATTGTTACTTGGGCTGCTGTCAACTGTTACTTTTGCTGCTGCTTGGGCTGCTAGTTGTTGGCTGATATTGTCTCTGTTGTTGTTTGGGCTGTTGGCAGGCCACAGCGACCGCTTGGCCTACTGGTTGTTACTACTTCTATAGTTGTTGGTAGCTACCTTTGCTGCATATCTAAAAACCCTAACAAAATACAACTACCTTAAATAATTTTTAAACAAAATTCCAACTCATTGCCTTAACTCTAAAAATATGCTCAATCTTATTATGTCTTAAAATCCTAAAATGCATATTCTGCATTGCTGTTATAATGCTCTTGTTGTTGTTTCTAGGTTTTTATCTTGCTAGTACTTTTGTTGGTCTATTGCATTTTATTTTATTTATTTTTTATAAATTTTTGAAACTCATTTTTTTATTTTACAAAATATTTGAACATAGTTTTTGTTTTATTTTTTGTTTGTTTGATCAAAGCAATTATTTGAGATGGTAGATTGGGTCTATAATAAATTATGGATTTATAATAAATGATTATTATTATCTACTTAGCTAATGTTAGGTTATTAGTTTTAAGAAGTGATATGTTAACTTGAGTTTTTCTTAAAAAAGCAAATTAGCCAAACTTAGAATAAGATTTTTCAACCAAACTCATTTGTATTAACAAATTTAACTTTTCACCATGCACCGGTTCTATGCTCAATTTGTGAATTCATCTACTAACGGACTTTCAACAATTATTGCATAGAGAGTAGCACGATGACTCAGAGCATCTGCTACTATATTCGCTTTCCCTGGATGATACTAAATGCTGAAGACATGGTTACTAATGAGTTCAAGCCATCTTCTTTTGCAACAGTTCAATTTGCGTTGGGTGAAAATGTATTTTAGGCTTCGGTGGTCGATGAAAACTGGGCACTTAATACCATACATATAGTGTTGCCAGATTGTCAAAGTGAACACTACTGCAGCAAGTTCAAGGTCATGAACAAGATACTTTCTCTTGTTCGGCTTTAATTGACGAGATGCATATGTGGTAACCTTTTTATCTTGCGTTAGCATGCATCCAAGTCCAGATCTTAAAGCATCATTGTATACTTGGAAATCTAAACCTTCTTTGGGAAAGGTTAATACAGGGATAGAAGTGGGTACATGCTTAAGCTTTGAAAAAGTTTCTTCACATTCAGGAGCCCACTCAAATGGTATGACTTCTTAAGTTAATATTGTCAAAGGAGATGCTATATTCGAGAATCCTTTCATAAACTTACGATAGAATCCAGCTAGTCCCAAAAAACTACGTATATTAATTACTAATTTTGGTTGAGACCATTCTTGTATAGCACTGATTTTCCTCAGATTTACTTTGATTCCTTGGGAATCGATGACATGACCTAAGAATGCCACTGATTTAACCCAAAACTTGCACTTGTTGTACTTAGCATATATTTGATATTCATGCAATACTTCTAGCATTGCTCTTAAGTGGTTCTCATGTTTCGCCTTACTCTTAGAATATATGAGAATATCATCAATAAATATGAGCATGAATTTATCTAAGAAAGACTTCATCAGTTTCTGCATCAAGTTCATGAAGCTAGACGGTGCATTTGTTAGAGCATAGGACACGCTAAAAACTCGTAATGTCCATATCGAGTTCTAAACATACTTTTCGCTGTCTTCTTCCTTAACTCACAACTAGTGATAGCCACACCTTAGATTGATCTAAGATAATTATTTGGCTCTAGCTAAATAGTTGAATTGATCATCGATTCAATGTAATTGATATTTATTTAGTTCCCTATAGTCTATACATAGTCCCATAGTATAATCATTCTTCTTGACAAAGAGAACGGTCGCTCCCCAAGAAGACATACTTGACCTAATCAGACCCTTCTTTAGTCGTTCCTAGAGTTGCTTGTTCAGTTTTTGCAATTCCTTGGGCGCCATACAATAAGGAACTTTTGAAATATGTAGAGTTCTTAAAATTAGTTCAATAGAAAATTCTACTTCTTTGATTGAAGGAAGACTAGGCAGGTCTTCAGGAAATACACCAGTAAATTCTTTAACTATATGATTTTCTCCGATAGGAATGTCATCTTTCTTTTTTTCCCAGCATAGTTACTAAATATGCGGCGCATCCTTTTCTATCTATCTTTTTTGCCTTCAGAGCATTTATTAGAGAAGCTCAAGTACTAAGTTTCCCAATAAATAACTTTGCTTGACTCCCACTATTGAGCGTGGTCTTCTTCTTTTGGTAGTTTGTTGTGGCGTCATGCTTTCTTAGCAAGTTCATTCCTAATATCATATAAAAATTTGTAATTGGTAGCTATAAAATTCCAAATTTTAAATTTTATTTATCCTGATTTTTATTCGATCAAATCACGTGATAATTTAGTACAACAAAATTTTAAAATATTTAAGCATAACCTTAGAGAATTTTTGGTAATTTCGGAGAATTTTTCCATTTACGAACTTTATGAGTTAATTTAATGTAGTTGCTTAATTAAAAATTTTAAGATAATTAATTTGATCTCCAAATAAAAATTGGAGTTCACTATTAAGCTTCTCACCCCCAAATTAGTTAGAAGTGAAATTTTAGAATTTTTTGGAACTCAATTAAATTTTTTAATTACTAAAATAATAAAATAGCAAGTGAGTCCACCACCTACTTATCATCCCCAATAGCAGGAGATGTAAACCCCTAGTTTGATCTCTACCCAGCCTAGTTTTCCCATTTGCACCTCTTCCATACTTATAGCCTATCCTTTTAAGTCCTGCTTATCCTCCCCACTTGCAGCAAAAGATAAACCTTTATAACTTACCCTCTTATTAAGTCTAGCTTCCCTACTTGCAGAAAATAGAAAATTCATTGCAGCTTTTCCTCCTCTAATCAAGTTCATTTTCTCACACTTACAAACTCTAAATTCTACAGCTTATCCCTTAATTAAGCCCATCCTCCCCACTTGCAAAACTTAGAAACTTGTAGCCTATTTTTTAATATAGCCCATATCTCACTCTTTTATCGACACCCCACCTTTTATCTCTAAGCTTGCACTTAAAAGTTTTAAGAAAAGGAGAAAGAAAGAAAATTTTGTAGAAGCTTCACCCCAAGCAAAGAAAAATCTCCATTAGCAAAGAAAAATTTTTATGTGAGTGTATTTTTCTCATCAAGATACACCGTCATGTTAAGTTTCATTATTTTCTGGAAAAGGAATGAAAGAGAGAGAAAGTAGAGAGAGAGAGAGGAGATAAGAAGGAGAATGTAAATATCAAATTGAACACTCCAATAATCATGACAAATTTTCTCTCATTCATCTTATCCAAATAATGGATGAGAGAGAAAATAAATAAATAAATAAATAATTAATTAATTTAAGAAAAAAGTTTATAAATACACCCTGATTCCTCCTCTCCTCCCCCATTCCCTTCCCCACTCACTCTCTTCCCCTCACCTCTCTTCTCCTTCCATCTCCCCATTTTCTTTCTCATCCACCACCGGTTCCCTCCGTCAACCTCCAGTAAAGCCTCATTAAACACCAATATATGGTAACAAATGCGTAAGAAATGAGAAATAAATGAGATATTTTCTATTCTTTCATTTCTTCATCTTTTTTGAATAATAATAATAATATTATTATTATTATTAATATTATTATTAATGTTAATATTAATATTATTATTATTATACTTTCATTTCTGTCATTTTTTTTCTATATATGTATATATTTCTTAATTTCTGTAACTTTCATTTCTGTCATTTTCTTTCTAATTCAGATAATATTAATATTGATATTTTTAAAATAAAATGAAGAGTATTATTTATTTTTATTTAATTATTTTATTTGCAGTCTTTGCATCACTATTAAGCTTTGACTCACTTTGATATATTTATATGAGATTTTGTGCTCAAAATTTAAAATAAATGATTAGAAATCAGTATCATGGGTTCATTCAGGTTGATCTCAGGTCTGTACAGACAATACGTTAGGCTATGATAGGTTGATATCTGGAAAAATAAGAAGACTGTACATAGCCTTTGAGGGGGAATGTGTAATCAATCAGGAACCCGCATCTCAGATAGTTAGATAGACGTATCTAACTCCTCGATTATTCTGTAACTTTGTCCAATAGAATAAATATTGTATATTGATGTATTTTCTTTCAAAATGAACACATATCTTAAATATGTATATTGCATTAATAATCGTAAGCATATCATACTTAAATATCATATTTTATTTTCTCATGCAGAATCATGCCGTTTAAATGCAAATTTTGATATCCTACAAATCTTACTTAGACTTTTGTGTCTAATTAAATCTTTTCTTTTCTTTATTTTTTTGATTCGCCATGTCATCTACATATATATTTAAATATATATATATATATATATATATATATGGTAGTTCAGGATCAATCTCTGGATCAAGGCTTTAAAGAGGAGCTGATACATGATGGAGCAACTTAGACGCCGCTTCTCTTAAAGTATAAAATTTTTGCTTAGTGTGTAACAAATTTTGTAAGATAATTATTATCTTTATAATGAATATATTTCATTTATTATTACTGTATTTTTGAATGTTACAATGAATGTGGAAGTGAGTGTATTTTATACGCCTCTAAATATACTGTTATGCTAAATCCTGATATGATCCTAGAAAGTGAGCATCTGATGCTGAATTAGCTATGCTGACTCAGCAGAGGGTCGCCACAACTGGTATCAGAGCAGGATTTAGAGAAAGTTAGTATAAAAGTGTATAAGTCATTATTCATACAATTGGAATTCTAGAATAAATAAATAAAAATATAGAAAGTATGAATTTTCAAAAGTTATCAAAAATAGAATAAAAGAATAGATATAGGACTTATGTAAAATAATATATATTTAATTATTTTATTTTATTTTCTAACTAATAAGAATACTTTTGTTTTCTTCTAGTATTTGATAATAATACTTATACAGATATACTCCAATAAAAGAATAATAATAAAAATCCTATTTTTCAGATGGATCCTGCAGATTCTTCTTTGATTGTCAGAACACACTTAAAAGGTTCGATATCTGCCAATACTTCCGCAGACCGTGTCGACAAATTGTTTGATATTGTGAATGCTCTATTGGAGCATGTTGATACACAAAATCAAACATTTTTAAAACTTCAGACACAACAAATGCCGCATATAAATAGTCCTGCTTCTATACTATTAGCTACCAATATAACAACCTAAGTTGTTACCTTAATCAATTATGACTAATATTAGTCTTAATCTTGAACCTAAATACTAATCAAGTCATTTGGAGTCTTCCATCAAGGTCGAGTCTAAATCAAGAGTCAAATGGATCGAATCCCGATTTCTAGAAAATTTAGAAAACTCTAAAATTTGACCTATTTAAATAGACCTCAAAATAAAAAATAGATTTTGCCATTACACTCATTGCCCCCAAATTAGCTAGGAGTGATGTTTTCATGTCAATTGGAAGTCGTCAAAATATTGACGTATATTTTAATAATATTTAAATACCCTGAAAGTTTAGGAAAATAAAATATTGATCGAATTAAAAATCTGACATCGTCATTGCGTTCCTCACCCCTCAATTATCTAGGGGTGAATATTTGGATTTTTTTCTGAAATCAATTTAATTATTTGAATTAAATAGGAAATTAAGTAATTAAAGTAATTAAATAAATAATATTAATTATAAATTCCTTATCGGGTCGGATCCCCACTACCCTTTCCGGATCCGACTCGATATCAAAGCGGATCCGAACCCGTGGATCCGATCCGCAGGAGCCATCCGATCCGGGCCAGATCATACGGCCTGGAGATCGCCTTCTCCCTCGTTCGAACTGCCCCTCCACGCATCGATCGGCCGCCGTTCTCACCCAACTGGCAAAGCCCGGGACCTCGGCAAGTCCGTCCAAAGACCCTTAAGGATTCCCCTCACGCATAAGAGTCACCCATTTGGCGCAATCAAGTCTCGTCCGGAGCTTCGAACCCCGACCTCCCTCAGCCGCTCATCAGGTACTCCTTCGATCCTTAATCTCTCTCAATCAATTATTGCATTATTGTATCGCAAGCTTATTCCATAGTGTAGATAGGTGATCGATCGGCTCTAATCATCGATCAAAGGTCCCGATCGATCGAATTCAGGACTCCGTCCACAGTCCTTTCCGTTAGGACCCGCGCTCGCCGAGTCTTAGTCGACTAGGGTTAGGTCTCGCTCCCCATCCAGACCCCCTCCGGCCTCGGATCTAGTCCCATCGGGTAGGTCTCACCAAGAATTACCCTCGACCGTGCGGGCCGAGCAGCTCCGTCGCTGGGAAGGCCGCCGAAAGGTCCGCCATAACCGCTTGCCTCGGGTCCGTGCATGAGGAAGAAAAGAAACTTTCGTAACCTGCGGCCTGAATCCTATTCCCGACCAGTGGGTTCTCGGTCTGCGTCCACGGTCTGTGAGACCCGCGGCTTGCACTGGCCCTATCCGCGCGCGCCCCATGTCGGCTTCTGCTGTAGCCGCAGAGGCGGGGCCCACTCGTCCCGTCTCTCAGACGTGTGGGGCCCGCGGCGCTTCCCCGTCCTCTTGCCAATTGCCACGCATCCCGCGTGGGACCCGCGCGCAGTCAACCAGCCAACCCCGTTCTGTCGCGCGTTCGAGGCCGGTCCCACCGCCATTAATTCTTACAAAGAAATTTAAATTAAATATATTTATATTATATATATATATATATTATCTATTAAATAATGATTATAGTTATAACTATAATATATATATATATATGTACTGTTTAGTATTAAATTAGGTTAATTAGATTAATTAATAGCAATTAAGTTAATTAATTTCCTCTATTAACAAAAATCAAACAGTAAAGTTAAGGAAACTAAATAATTAAATAATGATTAAGTAATTTAGCAATTAATATTAACTAATAATTATTAGTAATTAATATGAAACATTAATAAAATTAAATCAGTAAATATTATTAATTTAATTTAATAGTAATTAGTAATTAGTTAATTTAACTAATAATAAATTAAATTAAAACATAGAGACTATCTATGTAATTTTGAATAGTAAATTAATTCAAATTATATTTTAGAATAGTATAATTTATTTAAATTTAAATTAATTTAATTAAAACATTAAAGTTTAATAACTTTTTATACAATGATCCAAACATAGTCAATATAGGTCTCATTTTGCTCAGAAAAATAAAAAGAATCAAATGTCATAATTCAAAAATTAGTTTTGGGTTACGTATAACGTAGTGATATTTTAGGACATAAACGAACTCTCATAATTTTTAACCTAGACTATCCAAATATAGGCAATATGAATCTTAAAATACTCAGGAGAATAACCCCAATACTATAGAAGTATTAATTTACATATTTAGAGCTTAGTTTAAAAAGTAATATTTATGACCTACCCTAAAAATGACCAAAATACTTCTAATCTTAGTTAAGTCATAACTTGACCATTCGAAGTCCAAATTAGGTTTACTCCTGGTAAATACGCTCAGTATATTATAGGGAAGCTATAGAAACTGAGTTTGCCGAAATTGGACTTCAAACGGAAAAGTTCAATTTTTGTCTCCTATTGACCGACAAAATTATTGAATTGCCCTTAGAAATTGAAATAGCTATAACTTAACCATTTGACTTCAAAATGTAGTGTTCTTAGACTTTATGGAATCCTTGAATAATAATCAATAATAAACTGTATAAAAATTTAGACTCTATAAGGAGTAAATTACTAAAATACCCTTTAGGTCAAAAACCTTAGATTAGACATGTATGATCTGTTTCTTATCTAAATTGAGCATACTTACTGTCTATCGTCATGTTAGACAGTAAGGAATCATTTAGCAATAATAAATTCTAATTTGGAGCCCTAAATCAAAAAGTCACTTTTTGAACATTTAAGTAGGGGCAAAATGGTCATTTTGCCCCTACTTTAGGCTAAGCAATTGTAAACCCTAAATTTTTTTCTAAGTCAACAAAACTAATATTAGAACAATAATATGATTATTCTAAGTATTAAAATCAGTTATTATGTCAAAATGGTAAATTTCCTAAAATTCTTCAAGTCTCACCTCACAATAGGACTATTCCTAAGACTAAGACTAGCTCATATGTTAAATTTCATTCGTTGGATAAGTGGGTTATTCAGTGAATAAATTATTGGTTTTATTAGTTTCTAGATTTTACAACTTATTTTAATTATTTTGTCTTTTAACCCTAAATTCAGGATAGGAGATTCATTTTATAAAGTTTGATTTACTTAAAAGGATTTACTCTAATTAATAGATCACTTTTATAATAAAACTTAAATCTTTTGTCTTATCCTTTTTAGATTATGTGATTAGGCTCAATCTTGTGATGTTTAATCAATAGTCTATAGTTTAGTAGATCTTAATTAGATCTTAGATGGAACGCTTAAATTTATCAAATTAGGACATTATGATTTATTGATGAAACCTGTAGTCGTACTTTATTGAATTAGATTAGAACCTGACCAGTTCTAATCCTTTTAACTTATAAGGCCGTGCTTCTAAGTTACACTCGATTGTAGGAATTGGAGGTCCTGAACTTGTGCAACTTAGAATAGTTAGAATGGTTTAATTAGACAACAATAGTGTCACCATATTAGAAGAGTCCCTTGCTTACTTGATTTATTTTATTGCCATGCATTCCTTGTATTTTGTGCTTAATTCCTTGGATATATCATATAAGAAAACTTTGTACATTAAATAAAAACTTAGAATAATTAAGATAACAGTTGCCTTTGGGTTCAGTATATTCTAGTAGATTCTGGTGCATATTTACCCTAATGGACAGGGGTAAGGAGTAATAAAGATGCTTAATATTACTCATTGAGGAGTGTGTGTTAAGCTTGGAACCCGTATAGTCTTGCAGATGTGTTTGACTCCTCAGCTGTTTCTGGACGTGTTCACAACAACAAAAGTAAAATAACTAAAATATTCTGCATATGTATTTACTGCCTCCTCAGTTCTGCTGCTGGTTCTGTCTGCCCTAGCCCAGAAAAACTATGAGAATTTCTATCTGGCCAAGCCCAGAAAGGTTTTGGGGGTTTTACTGGGCCCGATTGGCCAATTTTCTAATATGACTGTCTTTACATACTTGTTTCAGTTTTAGCTCACTGTGTACTATATTATTAATGCATGTTTCAATCAGCTATGTTTCTTTACTTACATGCTCACTTATATATAGTTGTAGGATGCTAGACTTTACTTATTATATGTATCATTTTTTTTTAGATTTCTGTTTTTAATTAGCATATGTCATATGATCATCAGCATATTTAGGATTAGCCTTTACTTTATGTACTTTTACTTACTACACTGCATATATGTATATGCCCATTCCTAGCTTAGTTTGTTAAGGTGTGCTTTTTGCCTCACTTTTTGTTTAGTTATAAATGCTGTATATGTAACTTATCATATTTCCTATATGCTTACTACTTCTACTACTTTTAGTTTACTTTTTGTTGTGCTTAAGTTAATATGGTGACATTAATAACTCATGTAAAATATTCAGCCTAAAATGTACTTAGATAATTGTCTAACAAGATTTTCTTTTATTGGCTAAGGCCCTGGTATTATGAAACTCATAATGTCAGATTTAGATAGGTTTCAGGAGCTAGGTGCTGAAGAAGAGGTACCTTATTTAGAGGAGGAGCTATAGCCAGGAGAGCCAGATACTGCTTAGTCTTTTTACAGTCTTTTGTGAGGATGAGTGACTTTTGGATTTATTTTTAGTCTTTTAAGCTATTCATATAAATGTTATAATAATACAAATACTGTGACTGTGATTACTTTCTTGCACATTATTATTTATTGAGCTATATTTTATTTCTTACTTGATGTATGGTGGATTGATGTAATGTTTATTTCATCTTGCTTTCGCACTCTGTATGTATGTTAGATGTAGTGACTGATCTTCTTAAGTTATTATATGCACATCCTACCCTTATTAGGGAATTATGGATCTTATCTAATCCAATGATAAGTGAGGGATTTACCAGAGTGACACTCCACTCCTTAGTCTAATGATTATGAACCTAAGGAGCGGGGCGCCACAACCAATTTCCCAAATATCAAGATAGATGGATTACTTCAAGCCTTACTAAGACTCCAACCATCAGTATTCAATGGAAGTGCTAACCCAATGGATGTTGAAGATTTGGTAAAGAAGATAGGAAAAAAATTAACTAGCATGAAATTCCCACATGCAGTTATAATTAGATTAACCATCTTTAAGTTAGAAGGAGAAGTAGAATGCTGATGGGAAACTACTGCAAGCTTACAGTTGGTAGGCATAGATACTGAGAATATCCAATGGGAAGAATTTGTTAAAGCCTTCAGAGCCAAATACATCCCTCCTTCTGCTCAAGCTGTAACAACCCGGTGTTTTTACATTCGTGATTAACTATAAATTTAGGAGGATTAAGTCGAAATTAAATATTTCAATTTTAGTCAAATAAAAATTAAATACAAATATCCTCAAATAAAGCATATTAAGGAGATCCTCTGCCAAAATTTTAGCGCAATCGGGGTCCCGGATCGTCCTAAATAAATTCGGGAAGTTTAAACTTCCAGAGTAAATAAAAGATAAAATAAAAATTGGATTTCATAAATTTTTATATATTTGAATTAAGCATTATGAGAGGAATTTATGTTTTAAGTTTCGTAATTTTTTCGGGCTCTGGATAAATTGTAGTGAAGTTTTGAAGTTTTTCACTTAAAAATTAATATAAAATAAAATACTCATCCAAATTCAATAATTTTTGAACGCTTGCGTTCATCTCGTCGAGACGGTCGTTTCAATACTAAGTTTGTAATTTTTGGAGTTCAATTGACTTAGATCAAGGCTAGTGAAGTTTCAGCCGTTGGATTTTGATCTAACAGCTACGATTTGACTTACATTTTTGCCTCTTAAGTGTCTAACCCTACCCTAAAAGCAGCAGCCCATTTTTTTCTTCCTCCTTGGCTGACCAAGCCCCTCTCCTTCTTCCTCCATGGCCGAGCCACCTCACCTCCTCTCCTCCTCCAGGGCCGAGCCACCTCACCTCCTCTCCTTCTCCATGGCCAAACCCCATATCCTTTTCCATGGCTGATTTCCTTCTTCTCCACTCCCTCCAAGTCGAGCAGCCCTTCCTCCTTGGCCGACCAAGCTCCTCCTCTCCTCCTTGGCCGACCAAGCACTTCTTCTCCTTCTCCTCTTAGAAGACCGAGCACCTCCTCCTTCTTGGCCGAAATTGGGAGCAGCCCTTCCTCCTCTTCCAAGGCCAAAAATAGCAACCCTCTTGGTTGTTGGCAAGGTATTAAATCCCTATAAATCTAAAATTTATGGATCCAACCATTGTTGGTAATTTATCAATTTATTACTTGTTCAATTAGTGATTCATTTATTCTGTGTATGTGCATGATTTAAGCCTTCTCTTGCATTGGCTAAAGTTAAAATTGCTATACATATGTTGATTGTTATTTGCAAAATTCTATTGATTTGATGTACTCTATAAGACCCAAGAAAATCTTTAGATTCACTTTATTAATCCCATGGATTTAATTGTTGCTAACTTAGATGGTTTACTATGTTAAGATGTATGTCTAATGGTTGCTCACTAAAATGTTATTTTATCTTCTATTGGCTTGCTAACTATTGTAATTGTAGATTCATATGCATCCAACCTATGTTTAAGGAATTAATCAATTTTATAAATTGATTTATTGGCATGTCTACTAGAATAATTAGTCCATAAAAGGGCTAGTTGTTATCTTTAAAAATTTTTGCATGAGTCACATTGTTAATGGAGACATTCAGGCTATTCTTATGTCATGATGAAAATCCTTCTACTATTGTGTGTGAGATCTAATATTGGTTATCTCAAATAAAATGAACTAATATTTATTAATCTTTTATATTGACTTATTGATATTCTTGAGTTCATCCTAAGCAATTATGTTGTTATGTTTCCATCCATCCATAATGAATTAAACATTATCAACCTTTGTATTCAATCTTTTATGATCAAACTTCTATTTTAAGTTAGGGAGAATGAATTAGATAGAATTCATGCTAGTCTAAGCTAAGCATTTCTTGTCCAAGTAAATTATCATTTAGTTGCATCATGCCAAAATACTGCAAATCTAATACTATTAAGCTTACTTGTATTTAAGCAAAACCTTGTTTTTTTCCTTGGCATTATGAATAGGTTTCTTTGATTGATGTTGTTAAATTGCTGGTTACAGAAGTCTTGGTGCCGTGTCAGGTACATTTCGTACTTAGAACTTTATTGAAGTTCTATATTCTTTTAATTATGATATTTTCTTGAGCTCTATGTACAGTGCGTACACCACTTGCATAGATCTTAGCATCATTAGGATTTGCTTGCTATTTGAAAACTATGACATTAAGATATATGAGCTCTTGTTAACTAAGTTGTAATCATTAATTTAGTTGAAAATTGTAAATTATGCGGACATGGATTAAAACCTAGAGTCAAACTAAGGTACTTCCTTAAGACCTTCACTTCACCTTAGGCTCTTTTCCTTAAGACTAGGAATAGACACTATGTTAGATTCATTTATTGAATAAGTGATTTATTCAATGAATGGAATCTTGGTTTTAATAGTTTCTAGATTTTTATAATTTTATTTTGATTATCTTGTCTTTCAATTTTAGATTAAGAATATAGATCTATTCTATTAAGCTTGATTGTTACTTAATAGAATATGCCTTAATCAGCAGTTCACTTCTAGATTGAACCATAGATCTTTAGCTTACCCTTAGATCATGTGATTGAACCCAAGGTTATGGTGTTCAATTCATAATCCTTAGCTTAGTAGATCTTGATCAGATCTTAACTGAGAACGTATCAAATCATCAATTAGGATGTGATGATTTATTATTTAACTTATAGTCGATTTAGATTGAACTAAATTGGGACATGATCAGTCTTGATTATTTTTAACTTATAAGGCCGTGCTTCTAAGTTGTATGACTTGGGATAGTTAGAATGACTTATTTAGATAACATCAGATATCACATGAGTTTAGATTGAGTCCCTTGCTCACTTGACTAGATTGCTTTGCATACCTTGTATTTGAGCTTTATTCCTTGAGCATAATAGGAACACTTAGGATATGGATGATACATCCTAAGTTAGAATTTGTAAAGCATATATCATTTCATTCAAGTTTTTGCAGTGCTTTCAGTTAGTAGATTAGGTTCTGAGTATAGTATTGCCACCTCCAGTATTCAGTGCAGTATGGAAGTTACCCAGGCCTCTGAGAGGAATGGGGATGGCCTATAGGCTGGGTATTTTGATGATTTTTGGGCTGGGATGGCAGTGCTATAGCTTAGGCCTATTGCTACTCTAGTTCAGTTCAGTACAGCTTGTATGGTTTGCCACATGTTTCAGTGGCTTTACTTACAGTTTCAGTTGGCTTTATCACATATTTCAGTGGTTCCTTGCTTTAGATTTTAATTGCTTTTGTCACATGTCTCAGTGACCTTGCCTTATATTAATTTGCATGTTGTATATATGTTCTTATGAATTATATAAGCATAAATGGCATGTTTAGGATGTTAGATTTTCTGGATTATGTTCAGTACTTGTGCTCTTTTATACACAGCATGTTTAATGTGGTCATAATCATATTAGGATCAGATTTATTTCAGTAGTTGCAGTTTCTTTTGCTTTAGCTTTACCTTACTTACTTTTATGTCTTGGTATGTTATTTCACATACATGTTGAATGCTATAAATGGATAGTTTATAGTTATCCCGTTCTTTGTATAGTTTGTTGCACCTGTTTACTTTGCTCGCTTAGTAGTATCAATAAAATGGTGATATCTTTAAATTCATGTAACTTTAATAGCTTAAACTGTACTTAGACTTATTAAAGTATAACCAGATTTTCTTTTTTTGGCTGTGCCCTATCATATATGTACATATGGTAGATCAGGAGTATAGGTCAAATCCAGCGCTTGAGGATTTAGCTGCTAGCAGGTTAAAGTAAAGTGCAGCTCACTGAAGGAGACATGCTTCCATTTCCTTGGCTTGCATTTAGTAAAATTATAATAATTATATTTTCTTCTTCTTACTATTCAGCATTAAATGTATTATATGTGAATGAATTAACATGGACTGTGTCTGAATGTTTCTTTTCATTCTCTATACTGCTATACTACATGTATGTTTATATTAAGTCTTGCTCAAGCTCTTGATTAGTATCACGGATATATTATTAGTGTAATGTCCGTGGTACTAGTGATGACCACCTCTTAACACTCATTCGATTAAGGGGCGGCCACCACACAACCCATCATGGATGATATGTTAATGAAGTTATGTCAAAATAATAGTAGTGTCGCTGAATATGAAATTTAATTTCGAGGACTATCCTGTTATGCACCACTACTAGTAAGCACTGAGTTTGCTCGATGCAGTCAATTTTTAAAAGGATTAAAACCTTATATCAAGAAAATGCTTATGGCTCTTCGTATCTATAAATTCTCAGACATACTTGTAAGTGCAAAAATATTAGAACATGGGGAACAAGAAGAAGTTGAAGAGCAAAGAAAAAGACCCCCATCTACACATGTACAACAAATTAAATACAAAAGGCCGAGACCACCTCAAGCTAGGGTTTATCAAATAGCTCAGGAAACGCCTACTAGGAAATGCAACCGACCACATCCTTACAGTAATTATTATCACAGGAGCATAATATGTTATATGTGTGGACGACCAGATCATAACTTTTGACAATGTCAAGCAACCCGTACAGTGGACAACTAGTAGATCACTCATCCTTCTCAGATGCAACAACAAGCATCCATACCACATGTAAGACAAGAACTCACACTAGCAACCAGACCAGTTCATGTACCTATAACTGCTCCAATACAAAGGAGAGATCCATCCATTACTCCTAAAGCACTAACTGCTAATCAAAAAGGAAGAACAATTGCTCCCCAACATACTGCTCATGCGAGGATTTATACCCTCACCCCAGTTTTTGCCCCAGAAGATAATGAAGTGGTATCAGGTACCATATTCTTTCCTTTTATAAATATTTTTCATATTATATTTAAATATAGCATGAATTATCTTTCAATTTAAACTCTAGGCACCTTATATTTCAATGATAAATCTTGTGATACATTACTTGACACTGGTGCAAGCCACTCGTTTATTTCAAAAAGATTTTCCAAAACTTTTGAACTACCATATTACAACTTAGCTAAAGCCTTGAATGTCGGGTTACCATCTGGTGCCCTCATGAGTGCACAAAAATATTGCGATTGTAACATAGCAATTAATGGCAAGACATATGAAGCAAACTTGATAGTACTACCTATAGTAAATATTGATATCATTCAAAGAATGAATTGACTCAGCAAGCATAAAGTTATGATTGATTGTCAAAGAAAGAATGTCATTATCAAGGGTGGGAGAAAGTATAAAGTATTTATGGGAAAAT
This sequence comes from Gastrodia elata, assembly GCA_016760335.1. NCBI lineage: Eukaryota > Viridiplantae > Streptophyta > Magnoliopsida > Asparagales > Orchidaceae > Gastrodia > Gastrodia elata. The sequence continues at coordinate 43,154,439 of CM028677.1, forward strand.
TAACTATTGCAACATCTTTAATCAATGCTTCACAAGCAAAGAAATTAATTCGAAAGCGGTGCAATGCATACTTAGTAATGATGATAGAATAAAAGACGGAAGAAATTCCTATAACAAACACTTGAAATATAAATGAGTTTGAAGATGTATTCCATGATAAATTGTCTGGATTATCACAGAAAGAGAAATCAAATTTTCAATTCAGTTAATTCATGGCACTCAACCGATAGCAAAAGCACCTTACCGCATGGTACTCAAAGAACTACAAGAGCTAAGCGAATAATTACAAGAGCCGATGAACAAAGGTTTTATTCAACAAAGCAGGTCACCATGGGGAGCCCCAGTGCTCTTTGTAAAGAAGAAAGATGGTTCGATAAGAATGTGCATCGATTATCGTGAACTCAACAAGGTAACTATTAAAAATAAGTACCCTCTACCACATATTGATGATATATTTGACCAATTAGCTGGAGCTAAGATATTTTCTAAGATAGATCTAAGATCAGGCTATCATCAATTAAGAGTCAAAAAAGAAGATATTCTGAAAACTACATTTAGAACTCGCTACGGGCATTATGAGTTCATGGTCATGTCTTTTAGTCTAACCAATGCTCTGTCCATCTTTATGGACTTAATGCAAAGAATCCTTAGATCGTATTTGGATAAATTTATAATAATATTCATCGATGATATTCTAATTTATTCTGAGAGTAAGAAAGAACATGAAAATCATCTAAGAATTATTTTGGAAACTCTAAGGCATCGCCAGCTTTATGCCAAATATTCTAAATGTGAATTTTGGCTAGATTATGTAGCTGATCATGTACTGGATGTCGAATGATTCAAAGTAGATCAGAAAAAGATAAGCGCCATTCAGGAATTTCCCCAACCAAAGATCGTGATAGATATTCATAGTTTTCTTGGTTTAGCAGGATATTATCGAAAATTTGTTAAGGGATTTTTGCAAATAGCTATACCTTTAACCAAATTAACACAGAAAGCAGTTCCATTCATTTAGAGTCAGCAATATGGGGAATCTTTTCAACAGCTAAAACAAGCATTAACAATAGCCCCAGTACTAACTCTACCACAAGAAATAAGAAATTATCAAGTTTATACTAACGCGTCTATAGTAGGGCTTGGTTGTGTTCTCATGCAAGAGAAGATGGTAGTAGCATATGCATCTAGGCAATTAAAGGTTCATGAAAGGAATTATCCAGTGCACGACTTAGAACTGGCAGCTATAGTATTTGCTTTAAAAATATGGAAGCACTACCTATATGGAGTGAGATGTGAAGTTTTTACCGATCATAAGAGTTTAAAATATATTTTCACTCAGAAAGAGTTAAAATGTTGACAAAGGCGGTGGTTGGAATTAATCAGCGACTATGACTTAGATATATAATATCATCCTGGTAGAGCTAACATTGTAGCTGATGCCCTCAGCAAAAAAACAGACCTAAATGTTATAATGGCAAGTCCATTAATGGAAGAGTTCAAAAAGTTATACATAAAACTTATTAATGGAAAGCAGTTAAATAATTTACTTAAAAATAATACTACAGAGCCTACGCTCATGCAGTGTATAACAATTGCCCAAGAGAATGATAAGGGATGGATATTCTAAGCTAAGAACAGACATTGAAAATGGTCGCATAACAAATTTACATTTATAAAAAGGAGTTTATATTTATCATGGAAAAATGATTTGGATTCTAAAAGATTCATACATTCAGAATCAAATTCTAACTGAAGCTCACAACTCAAGATATGCAATTCACCTTGGAAATAATAAAATGTATAGGAATATGAAAGAGACATTTTGGTGGCTTGGACTAAAGAAAGACGTAGCTGAATATGTCGTTAAATGTCAAGTCTGTAGTTTGGTAAAAACAGAACATCAAAGACCAAGTGGATTATTGTATCTTTTAGAAATCTCAGAGTGGAAATAGTCAGATATTTTTATGGACTTTGTGATGGGATTGCCTAAAAGTCATACTAGAGTATATGCGATTTGGGTAATCATAGATCATTTAACAAAATCAGAATACTTTCTTTCGATTAAGCAAACAGATTCAGTGGAAAAGCTGGCCAAGTTATTTATTAAATAAATAATTAAACTTCACGGAATTTCTAAGACTATTATCTCGGATCGTGACGGTAGATTTATCTCCCATTTTTGAAAAGCAGTACATCAAGATTTGGGGACAATATTGGCTATGAGTACAACATTTCACCCTCAAATAGATGGCCAGACAGAGAGAGCAAACCAAGTACTTAAGGATCTTCTTCAATTAAGCATATTAGACTTTGCCAATAGTTGGGAATATCACCTTTCATTAGTGGAGTTTGCATACAACAACAACTATCAGTCATGTATTGGAATGGCCCCATATGAAGCTCTGTATGGAAGAAAATGTAGCACACCATTGGCCTGGACTGAAGTAGGAGATGTTCAATTATACAAATCTGATATAGTTGAGGAGACTACTAAGAAAATTAATCTAATAAAGAGCAGTATTCCTACAGCTCAAGATCGACAAAAGAAATATCATATGCTAAACATCGAACGCTAGAATTTCAAGTAGGAAAGCATGCCTATCTAAAGGTAAGCCCAATAAGAGGAGTTTATAGGTTTGGCATAGCAGGAAATTAAGTCGAAGATACGTTGAACCCTTCAAAATAATCGCCAAAATTGGAGACGCCGCTTTTAAGCTCAAACTACCAGAAAATTTTTCTGTCGTTTACAACGTATTTCACATTTCTTCATTACGAAGGTGTCTACAGAAACCATTCCAGCAAGTGTTTATCCCTTCAATCAACCTCCAATCTGATCTAACTTATAAAGAAGAACCACTCAAAATATTGGGTTTAAATAATCAAAAATTGCGGAGTCACCAAATCCCAATGGTAAGAGTACAATGGAAGAATTCATCAGAAGAAGAAGCCACTTGGGAAAGAGAACACTCCATGAGGAAGAATTACCCAACACTGTTCAATATGTCAGGTATTATTCTCACCCATAAATAATTTTGCTTGTGTGATGTCGATGACAACATCATTTTCAAGTATGGGAGTTTGTAACGATCCACGTCGTTACAAGGATAATTAGGTCTAAATCCAACTCAAAAATTAGGATCTCAAGTGACTTCAAAATTAGAAAAAACTAAAAATACTGTTAGATAGAGTATATTTTTGTGATTATAGTGCTTAAGTTTGAAAGCTATCTGGATAACGAATACTCCTAAATTAATTTTTGAATTATATAAATTCAGTAAATTGAGAAAATTAAATACAAGTCTAAATTTAGCGATTTTAGTGTCGCTGGATTACGAATATTATAAAAAAGCTATATAAAAGTTTTGTTGAATTTAGAGCTCTAGATTGATCAGAATTAATTTTTTAAAGTATTTATCTTGAGAAATTAATAAAAAATAAAATATTGCTCCAAATTGAAGAATTTTTGTGCTAGTATATTTTCTCATCAAGGTACACTGCCATGTTAAGTTTCATTATTTTCTGGAAAAGAAATGAGAGAAAGAGAAAGTAAAGAGAGAAAGATGAGATAAAAAGGAGGAAGTAAAGATTAAATTGAACACTCCAATAATTATGACAAATTTTTTCTCATCCATCTTATCCAAATAATGTATGAGAGAGAAAATAATTAATTATTTAATTAATTAATTAAAAAAAAGTTTATAAATACACCCATTCCTCCTCTCCTCCCCCCATTCCCATCCCCACTCACTCTCTTCCCCTCACCTCTCTTCTCCTTCCATCTCCCCCTCTTTTTCCTCATCCACCACCGATTCCCCCCGTCAAACTCCAGTAATGCCTCATTAAACGCCAATATAAGGTAAGAAATGTGCAAGAAATGATAAAAAAATGAGATATTTTCTATTCTTTCATTTCTTCTTCTTCTTTGAATAATAATAATAATGTTATTATTATTATTATTAATATTAATATTATTACTATTATTATTATACTTTCATTTTTGTCATTTTATATATATATATATATATATATTTCCTAATTTCTACAACTTTCATTTCTGTCATTTATATATATATATATATATATATATTACTTATAATAATAAAAATTATTATTTTTAATATATAAAGATAAATAATTCAGATAATATTAATATTGATATTTTTAAAATAAAATGAAGAGTATTATTCTTTTTCATTTAATTATTCATTTGCAACATTTGCATCACTATTAAGCTTTGACCCACTTTAATATATTTATATGAGATTTTGTGCTCAAAACTTGAAATAAATGATCAAAAATCAGTATCATGGGTTCATTCATGTTGATCTCAGGTCTGTACAGATAATACGTTAGGCCAGGATAGGCTAATATTTGGAGAAATAAGGAGACTGCACATAGCCTTTGAGGGGGAATGTGTAGTTAGTCAAGAACCACATCTCAGATTGTTAGATAGACGTATCTAACTCCTCGATCATTTTGTAACTTTGTTCAATATAATAAATATTATATATTGTTGTATTTTCTTTCAGAATGAACACATATCTTAAATATATTTATTGCATTAATAATCATAAGCATATCATACTTAAATATCACATTTTATTTTCTCATGCAGAATCATGCCGCTTAATTGCAAATTTTGATATCTTACAAACCTTACTTAGATTTTTGTGTCTAATTAAATATTTTCTTTTCTTTTCTTTTTTTTTCTTTTTTTTTTGTTCACCCTATCATATATATATATATATATATATATATATATATATAATAGTCCAAGATCAAGTATATATATATATATATATATATGATAGTCCAAGATCAATCTCTGGATCAAGCCTTTGAAAAGGAACTGATACATGATGGAGCAACTTAGATGCTGATTTTCTTAAAGTTTAAAATTTTTGCTTAGTGTGTAACAAATTTTGTAAGACAATTATTATCTTTGTAATGAATATATTTCTTTTATTATTCTGGTATTTTTGAATGTTACAATGAATGTGGAAGTGTGTGTATTTTATACGCCTCTAAATACACTATTATACTAAACCTCGATATGATCCTGGGAAGTGAACATCTGATGCAGGAATAGTTATGCTGACTCTATGGAGGGTCACCACAAAAAATCACCTATATATTTATACAATACTTAATTTACTAATCTAGTTTTAGTTTTGATATATTTTGGCCCCATTAGGGTTCTAAGTCATTAAAATGTGAAAATTCTCAAATCTGAGCAATTCCGGACAGTTATAAGCACTATGGAGAGCTACGGCGCGCGGTATCCCCTCCAAGCCGAGAGTTAGGCGCTACGACGTGTTGTGGCTGCCAGTTTTTTTGAGGCGTAGGTGTTACAATAGATTTCAGCGCTGTGGCACATCGCCACGCTTTCAGGCGCCGCGGTGTGCTACGATACCGGATTTTTCAAGAGCTGGGTGCTACGGTGCGTAGTAGTGCTTTCAAGCACTACATTATGCTACGACGCCAGATTTTTTGAGAGCTGGGTGCTACGGCGCACAGCAGCACTTTCAGGCGCGCAGTAGTGCCTCAGGCGCCGTGGCATGCTACGGCGTAGACAACCCAAGACACGAGCACTGCGGTGCGCTGTAGCGCCCTCTGCCTAAGAGCCAGGCACTACGCTGAGCTATAGCACTCGACGGTGATTTCACCTGTGTGAAAATTGAAATATGTCCCCTTTGACACCCAAATACTCTTGATTTTGGGCACCTCAAGTGCGATGCCATATATCGATGGAAAGGTCTTTCCAAGACCTTTCCATTGATACTAAAAGTGACACAAAATGATTATTTAACAATACAAACAAATATACTATAGCTACATATGCATAAATTTTTATTGTTGTCAGAGGTTTCAAATGAACAAATCGAACAATGATCGGACTCGTGCAAGTTCAATTGAGGCTTGTCAATTAGTCTTAACGATAAACAATAAATGAATGCAAAGCATTTGAACTGAATAATTGAGAATGGAAGTACCAAAGAATGGAGGAAGAGAACTTTGATTTCTGCAGGAGCTTGGGAGGAAGGAGCTTCTCCATCTTTTACTACCAACAAATGAGGAAGAAAGCTGAGGATTTTAGGAAGGAGGAAGCTTCAGCTGAGCAAATGGAGAGGAAGGAGGGCTGATGTTCCATCTTATAGAATGAGAGGAGGAGAAGGCAGGCATGGGTTGGGATGAGATGAGAATGAGCCATCCTATCCAAGGTATGGAGGAGAAGGCTCCCCTCAGTAAGAGGTAAGGCCCTTGCATGCTCCAGAGGGAGAAGGAGGACCAATCACAGGAAATGGAGCCATCTAAAGGAAAAAGAAATAGAGAAATATATTTAAATAATTAAATTAAATTTTTTTTAATTAACTCATTTCTCTAATTAAAGTTGGGTGAATAAATGGGCACTGAAAAATCTTAAAAATTCATCCTTAGCTAATTTGAAGTGAGGAACTTAACGATGAAGTCGGATTTTGATTTTGAAGATTATTTAATTATTTTATATTTTGGGTATTTAATTACATTAAAATATTCGTAAAAATTTGACGACTTCCTAACACTTCCAAAACATCACCCCTAGCTAATTTGGGGGTGACGAGTGCAATGGCGAAGTCGGATTTTAATTTTGAGGACAAATTAAACATCTCAATTCTCTAATATATTAAATATTATTAAAAGAATCAAAATATTCGATTGAGCTCCGAATTGTTCCAAATCTTTGGAAATTGATTCTAATGACTAAATGAACTTAATAAAATAATATTTATGATACAATTAAGCTAAGATTAGACTAAGTAACAACTTAGAGTTGTTACAACTTAGAGTTGTTATAGTGGGGGAGATGGGAGTGAGGGGGAGGCCACAACACGTGCATAAGGCACAATAGGTGGCGATGGGTTTTCTTGACGCATGCCTAGGTTACGGTGGGAAGAATTGAGTTGCGTGTGTCAAGGGGAAACACCCCTCACCCATCTTGTTCTAAGCACACGTCAAGGGGCCACCCCTTGACATGTTCCAAGCATCGTTCCCTTAAGGAATGGAAGATGGAAGGACGAAGGGGGGCTTAATGCATTCTTAGGACATGAGGAGGGGGGAGGAGGGGATGGAGTGGCTTGATGAATGCTTTGAACACAATGGGGAGAGGGTGGCCTAGGAGGGGGTGGCCTTAACACGTGCCTAGGGCACCGAGGGGGGGGGGGTGCCTTGACGTATGCCGACGACACGTTGGGGGCATTGATATGTGCCTAGGGAACGGATGCGTTCCTAGAACACGGAGGGTGGGGGTGTGACCCCTTGATGTGTGCCTATGGCACGGGGGTGGAGGGTGGGCTCTTGAACACGTGCCTATGGCACAGGGTGGGAACAGAGGGGGGGGGCGGTAACGCAACCCCGTTACGCGTGCCTGGGGCATGGGGGGGCTGCCTTGACGTGTGATTAGGGCACGGTGGGGGGCATTGACGCGTCCATAAGGCATGGGGTGTGGGGGGAGTGCAGCCCTTTGATGTGTGTAGTCATTGTTGGGGGTGCGACCAGGTATTCATAACCACGTTAATGCTGAAAATGATGAATCCAAAATGATGAATCAAGGGGCCGCACCCCCATCCTAGATTCATGAGTTAATGTCGGAGGTCGACCCGCTCGCCTTTGGGAAGGTCTCAGAGAGATCTTCCAAACGACTGTTGAAATGATGCATGGGGTGCCTTGACATATGTCTAGGTCATGGAGGAGGGCATTAACACACATGTGTCAATGGGCCACACCCCCGTCCCCATTGTCGACAGAACTGTGGGGGGCATTGATGCGTGCCTAGGGAATGAATGTGTTTCAAGAACATGGGGAGTAGGAGTGTGACCCCCCTGATGTGTGACTATGGCACGAGGGTAGAGGGTGGGTGCCTGAACGCGTGCATATGACACGGTGGTGGGGGTGCGACCCCTTGACACATGCCAAGGGCACGGAGGAGGGGTAACGTAACCCATTTACGTGCGCCTAGGGTATGGGGGGGTTGCCTTGATGCATGACTAGGGTATGGTGGAGGGCATTGATGCGTCCCTAAGGCATGCGGCTGGGTATTCATGACCGCGTTAATGCCAAAAATGCTGAATCCAAAAATGATGAATTAAGGGGCCGCACCCCCATCCTAAATTCGTGACCGCGTTAATGTCGGAGGTCGGCCCGCTCGCCTTTGGGAAGGTCTCAGAGAGACCTTCCAAATGATGGTTGAAACTATGCACAGGGTGCCTTGACTCATGCCTAGATCATGGAGGGGGGCATTGACATGTGCGTGTCAAGGGGCCGCACCCCCGTCCCCCGTGTCATAGGCACGTGTCAATGGGCATTGACATGTGCCTAGGGCATGATGGAAGGGGGAGGGTGTGGTGCTCCGTACCCTCTGCGATCATGCTAATACTGATATTAACATAATTATGAGGAGTACGATGCTTACAATCTACTATACTAGTTGAGTCTTAATAGTACTAGTCAAGTCATTCCATGATAAAGAGGGAGCTCCTAGTTATAGTATTTATTTTGACAAGTTTCATCCCTACCTTATTAAATTTGAAGTTATTATACGAACCATTTTGCCATTAAGTATCGCATAAAAAAATAGGATGTCAAGCTGAGAATGATTAGATGGGTCTAATCCTATAAGAGTTTGATCTATGGATTAAAAATATGAAGGGTAGTAATAACTTAGTAGTTGACCCTCTATCTCGCATGGAGCACCCAAATCAAATCCAAGCTGACACAGCTCCTATCATTAAAGTTTTTTATGATGAGCAGCTCCTAGTAATTTTGACAAAATAAATTTTTCGATTTACTGATTTCATCATCTTTATTTCTTGCAATTTAATACCACCAAACATAATATATTGCCGACACAAGAAGTTATTGATAAATTTCAAGCATTACCTTTGGTATAGTCCCTATCTTTATAAAAGATGTGTCGACAAGTGATTAGATGATGTATTTTAAAAAATGAAGTGAATAATATTATATAAAATTCTATTTTCTTAATTCTATTTTTGTGGTGTCCCGCTCCTCGCCGTGGTCTGTTAACTCTTAAGTTAATATGATTACGGTGAGGTGGTCACCAAATGACAAGATCCTTGCTTATGATTAGGATAATGACTAATATTAACCCGTTATAATCAAAGACTTTGTCATTATTCAAGGAATTCATCACTAAATGCAAATACAAAAAGAACAAAGTGCGGAAGCATAAATACAAACATCCATCCATTATATATAAATACAACAACTCATAATCAGTAAAGTGCAGAAATAAAGTTTAACCAATATTATTACAACATTAAAGCAGTTTATAAGAACTAAAAATAGCACTCAGCCTCACAATGCAATAATAAACGAGACTACGCCTAAAGATCTTCAGGTGCACGCTCCTCCTCCAATGGCAAGTCTTCCACTGGATCAACTGCTCCAAACAACTCTAAACCTACAATTATCGATTTCATAATGATAGGGCCCCGGCCAATAAAAGAAAAATCTAAATTAGACAAAATATTGTGATGACCCACTTAAGTAGTAATAAGTGAAACTCTTAAATATCAAGGCACCTTTTCAGATAACGGTGGAGTTTCTGATAAGAACTCCAAAGTTAAGCGTGCTCATGTGGGAGCACTCCCAGGATAGGTGACCTGCTATGAAGTTATCTTATGAGGGCAAAACCGTGAGGCCTTTCTGGCCAAAGCGGACAATACCTTGGTGCTTAGGAGTTTGGGCTGTTATAATTGGTATTAGAGCAAACCATAGGATGTCAAATAGGAGCTAAGTGTCATACAGGGCAAAGTACCACTTCATGTGAGCAGCCTCTTGAACCCATGATGGTTAAGGTGCTACATAGTGGTGGGTACCTCTTGCGACTGTAGGGGTGACCTCTAGTCCTATCTACCCAATGGATGGTTCTTGGATCTATGTGTGGATACTAATGAGGATGTTAGTTACTTAAGTTGGAGAGATTGTGATGACTCACTTAAGTAATAATAAGTGAAACTTTTAAATATCAATGCGCTTTTTCAGATAATGGTGAATTTCCTGATAAGAACTCCAAAGTTAAGCGTGCTCATGTGGGAGTACTCACAGGATGGGTGACCTACTGGGAAGTTATCTTCTGAGAGCAAAACTGTGAGGCCTTTCTAGCCAAAGCGGACAATACCTTGGTGCTTAAGAGTTTAGGCTGTTACAATCTAAGAATATTTTAGGGTAATTAATTTATTATATTCATTAGATATCACCATTAACATTAAGAACAAAAGCATATAAGTAGGAGCAAAAATGCGTAAGAAATGATAAGGTAAAGTTATAAACAATTAGTTTATAACTTAAATAACTAGGAAGTAAGCACATACATCCTCCATAGTAACTGCACAAGGTCAAGTAAGTAAGGAAAGACTAAAGCAAGTCACTATAAAAAAAATACATCCTAGGCATGCTTATGATCAATATAGAATTATGCTAATTGACATAAAAGAAAGTGAACTTATAAAACATTATAAAACTGAAAGCAGAGCTAACATCTTATATCTATGCAAACAACAAGTAAAACTATTATCCTACAAGTGTATAAGCAGTAAGTAAGACTAGTACCCTATATATAAACAAAGCTAGAAATACAATAAAGACTGTAAGTAAAAATAGTGCTAAAAATGTAGAAAAGAGTAAAGTAAAATAATAAATCCAACATTAAAAGCTGTCTTGGCTACTCAAGCCACTCAAACTAGAAGTAAACATAGCATCACTTAGCCTAATGGGCTAAGATAGAAGCTCTGAACTGTCTACACTAAAAATACTTAGCCTGATGGGCTAAGGCAGAATACTGAACTGAATATTACTGAAATCACTTACCCTGATAGGATATATAGAAACATCAAGTATAAGTGTACTTAAATTAGTATTACCATATCAAATCCTAACTAATCACTCAGTAGGGCAAGAGTCTACATATGACCCATCATATCCCGCGGACTAGGCATGTCATAGACTATTGGACTAACTCTAAGGTCTAGCCGATCCCAACAAAAGAAGTGAAGAGGTATACTAATTAAGCTACATTCTACTAAAAATATGAGCAAAAGAGCAAATGCTACTTATGCATTTTCAAAGTTGATATGGGATACTCATCAAATATCTTATGTACACAATATATGTTCAAGGTATAAAGCTCAATTATAAGGTAGCAAAGCATCAAAGTCAATGTGAGCAAGAGACTCTACTAGAACACACATGATATCCATGGTTGTCTAATTATTTATTCTATATACTCTAAGTTATACAAGTTCAGGATCTCCAAGTCCTACTATCGAGCATAAGTCAGATACATAAGCTTATAAATTAAAAATAATTAGAACTGATCAGGTTCTAATCTTATTAAATCAATGTCGACTATACAAGTTAAACAATAAATCAATCAACTTATTTTAATATTTTATCATAATTCTAACTCATCTTGATTAATCAAATTAAGATGAAAGAATTAAGAATTAAACTACAAATATTAAGGTTTAATCATTCAATCCAAAAGTGTATCTAAGGGTCTAAGGTTTATAGCCCAAATCTCACAAATTAGGTTATGGCAAATCTTAATGATTAATCAACTCATTAGGATGGATCTCTATACTTAGTTCTAAGACTTAAAGATCAAATAATCATAAGTAAACTAGAAAAATCTGCAAACTAGTAAACTCAATACTTATAACAACCAAGTTGTTATTTTAGCTAAACTTAGATTAATTAAGCTAATCCAAGCTTTGATTTTGATTCCATTGGGTTCAATGGGTCATTTAAACCTAACCCTAGAAGTTTGGAATCAATCAGAGCTAAAATGACAAATTTGATATTTTTGGCTATTTTTAAGCCCTGAAAAATATCTAAATTAATTTGATCTCCAAATCAAAATCTGATTTCATTTTTGAATTCCTCGTACCATAAATAGTTAAGGGTGAAATTTTGGGAATTTTTGGAGCTCATTTGGTCCTAAATTAGATTTGGGATATTTAGAATAATTATATATTATTTAATTAATTTTATTTATATTTAATTTAAATTTTAATTAAAAATTAAATCACCGAGATTTGCTGTCGGGACCGTGGCGGATCCGCTGCGGGGTCTCGACAGTGGCGCATGCATTCAAGCCACCCGATGCTTGAGCACGCATCTCAGCGCACACTTTCGAACGACTGGATCTCCTCTGCGGTAGTATCTAATCCTACGCGTTGGATCCGTCGCTCGCATCCAATGGCTACCAGTTAACCCGTTTAAGTAATCCTTCAGGATCGTCCAGAGCTAATGGTCGATCCATCCGATGGCTCTGAGACCCACAGCCACTGTGGATCATCGTCCGCCTATCGACCCGTCTGCGTCTGGTCCCCCCCCGACATCCAGGATCCTCTCAGCCGCGTGGCACTACGGGAAAAGCTTTGAAATTCCTCTCCTGCCATCGGCGCATTCGTCTTGCTGGCTGCCATCTTCCCAAATTGCCCAAGGTCGTTGGCCCGAGCCTCTCCCTTCGGTCCGAGCTTCCCTCCATTGCCCAAGCTCTGGAAGCCACCCCCATAGCCCCCCTTGGCCTATAAATACCTTGGGAGAATCACCGTGAATCTCTTTGCTCGCTGTGAACCCTCAATTGGTGGCTAGAAACCCTTGGAGCTCTCGTCTTCCTCGGCGATCTTTCCCAACTCATCTGCGAGCCATAGTGACAACTCTGTTGAAAAATAAAGCTCAACAAGCGCTCGTTATGCAGAGATTACTAAATGATCGTGCAACTCCAGTCACTGTCGCTGCTCCAACAGTATATGCTCCACAAGCTGCTTCTTCTTCACATCATTCGACGGATAATCTACTTCACAATTTTTGAGGTTAAAGCCTCCAACATTTGGTGTTAACCTGTCACCAATGGATACAACAGATTGGCTGAAGGATATGGAAAGGGATCTCATTAGTCTGAAGGTCCCAAACTCAGAAGCTGCCTGCCTCGCCACCCGTCTGTTTCATGCAAAAGCAGAATATTGGTGGGAAGAGATCCGAAATACCAAGTTCGCTGACTACGAGTTAAAGGACATCCCCTGGGATGAGTTCGTCGAGGCCTTTAAGACTGAATTCATTCCCCCATCCGCACAAAACATTATTGCAAACATAATCATGAGGTTGACTCAGGGGAGTTGTTCAGTAGCAGAATACGAAATGGAATTTTGAAGATTGATTCATTTCACGCCAGAAGTTACTCATTCTATGTCAGCTAAGTGCCACCGCTTTCTTTGTGGACTCCGAGGTTCATTGAAGAACCAGATCATGCCGCTCTGTCTGACTAGCTTCTTCAAACTAGTGGAAACGGCTAAGATGATTAAGCATCACCAATCTGAAGAGGATCATAAGCGAAAAGTATAAACAACTCTAAACCTGCGGGGAAACTTCAAGAGACATGGATCTAACCCTACAAAAGTATATTAGCTAGAAGCTGCACTTACCGTCGAACAAACTCAAAACTGTACTAAGCCACATCCGTATGGCAAGTGTTACCATTTTGGCCAGAGGTGTTTCAATTGTGGGCGTACAGGCCACCAATTCTATCAATGCGACCACACGGAAACGGTAGACGGAGTTCCAATGAAACCTTATCAGAAGAAGCAAGTGTTCCGAGCAACTCCATTAAACCGAAGAGAACCAAATCTTGCTATAATGCCAGCCCCTGCTTCTGAAGGTTCTCACACATAGCCACCAGCTCCCAATTCTCAGAACTATCAGCGATGGCAGCCTAACAATCATCCTGCTGGTCCTGCACGAGTATATGCCTTAACTCTTATTGAAGCCACAAAAGATAACAATGTAGTTTCAGGTACACAGTCCTAAACCTCTCTCCTGCTAATTTCATTTCTGTATTTTAAATCTTTTCAAGTTATTAATGCGAAACTGTGTAAATTTAGGCACACTTTATTTCAACAACCAACCTTGTAATATATTGTTCAATACTGGTGCCAGTCACTCGTTTATCTCTGAATGATTTGCCAATAACCTTAAACTTCACACAGGAAATCTAGCACAAAAGTTGAGTGTTGGACTTCCATATGGAATCCAACTGAGTGCCCATAAATTTTACAATATTAAAGTCCCGATAAATGATCAGGAATTTCAGGACAAACTAATCATCCTGCCAATAGCTAACTTTGATATCATCCTTGGGATGAATTGGCTCAGTGACAATAATGCTGTGATAAACTGTTATAAGAAGAAAGTCACTCTCCATTCTCAAGGCAAGCCTGAAATGTTTATAGGAAAAACTAGCACGCAGTTATCCTTAATAAATGCAATTAAAGCTGAATAGTTGATTGTTAAGGGTTGTAATGCTTACCTAGTTACTATGATGGGCAAAACAAAAGAGTGTATCTCTCTTTTTGATTGTAAGGTAGTCAGAGAATTCGCCGATGTGTTCCCAGAGGAATTGCCTGGTGTACCTCCTTTCAGAGAAATAGAATTCTCTATTGAATTAATCCCTGGTACTCAACCGATATCCATAGCACCTTATAGAATGGCACCTAAGGAGCTTCAAGAGCTCAACGAGTAATTGTAAGAGCTCTTGAATAAAGGCTTCAACAGGCCAAGTATGTCTCCTTAGGGAGCGCCAGTTTTATTTGTGAAAAAGAAGGATGGATCTATGCGTATGTGTATAGATTATCGTAAATTGAATAAGGTCACCATAAAGAACAAATACCCACTGCCTAGAATTGATGACTTGTTTGACCAGTTATCCAGAGCCGTTATATTTTCCAAGATCGATTTAAGGTCTGGATACCATCAACTGCGAGTAAAAGAAGACGATGTAGGGAAGACTGATTTCCGTACTCGTTATGGCCACTTCGAGTTTTTGGTGATGTCATTCGAACTCACCAATGCACCATCAATCTTTATGGATTTAATGCAACGAGTGCTAAAACCATATTTGGACAAGTTTGTGATCGTCTTCATTGACGATATCCTCATTTATTCCAAAGCTTTGAGAGATCATGAAGAACATCTGAGGTTAGTATTAGAAACTCTACGCGAGCATCATTTGTATGCCAAGTTCTCCAAGTGCGAGTTCTGGCTCAATTCAATTGCATTCTTGGGGCACATAGTCGATGCTCAGGGTATTCTGGTAGATTAGAGTAAAGTAAGAGCTATTCAGGATTGGGATCAACCTAAGTCTGTCACTGACATTATAAGTTTCCTGAGATTAGCGGGATACTACAGAAAGTTTATTAAAGGCTTTTCCCAGATTGCTTCATCATTGACTAAATTGACTCAAAAGGTTGTTCCGTTCATCTGGAGTCCAGAATGCGAGGAAGCATTTCAAACTCTAAAATATGCACTTTCTACTGCTTCAGTTCTTGTTTTACCTAAAGAAGGTTTGAACTATCAAGTATATACCGACGCCTCTAGAATTGGTCTAGGTTCTATTTTAATGCAAGAGGGTAAGGTAATTGCCTACGCCTCCCGTCAATTAAAACCCCACGAACGAAATCTAGGATTTTAGGAATTTTTAGAAATCAAGATTTGATTCATTTGATTCCTGATTTAGACTTGATCTTAGAGGTAAGTTCTAAATGACTTATTTAGTGTACTATAACTATAATTAAGATTTAGATTAGTCTTAATTGACCTAAGTTATTATAATTTTGTTCTTCATATTGGCCAACTTTGCTTAAGGATTCTTATCGATTTATTGCATCATGTAATAAGTGCCATATATATGGAAGTATTAGCTGAAGAAATGAGATGCCCTTGAATGTTATGCTAGAAGTTGAATTATTTAATGTTTTAAGAATTTGTTTCATGACTCTACTCCCATCTTTATTTAAAAATTATTATAATTAAGTAGTTGTTGATGATGTTTCTAAATTGGTAGAAGCTATGCCCACAAAAAATTAATAATTCTTGTTAGATTCCTTAAGAAAAAAAATCTTCAATCGATTTGGGACCTCTAGAGTGTTGTTTAGTGATAGGGGAAATCATTTTTGCAAAAGGTAGCTAAAAATTTTATTGGCAAAATATGGTGTTAGGCATACGGTAGCATAGCCTTATCACCCGCAAACAAGTGGCCAACTTGAGAGCTTTAATCGAAATTTGAAGCAAATCTTAGAAAATATTATGGATGAGAATCAATGGATTGGGCTATGAAATTGGATGATAGCCTTTGGCTATATGTGATTCTTATAAGATGTGGATTGGAATGCCCCCATATTGAATAGTGTAGGTAATGGCATTTACTATTATAAGACGTGCTCTATACGTCTAGGCGCTCCATGATTGATTGGGATCTATTCATGAAAAGGCAGAATGCTGCCCAATTATCTAGCATAAATGTAGTAGCTAGGGACTCGACCCATGGTTGAGCGGGCCCAACAAGAAAATATTAGGCTATGGATTGATAGCTCACATGTCAAAGCTCACTTTAGCTTTCACTTAGATGTGCCAGCCCTCTCAAAACTAGAAGATACTTAACAAACCATCCTCTTCTCACCTATTTATATAAATAATGTATTGTTCCCAAGTTTTAGAAGCACATCTAGCACGTTCCAAAAAGCATAAAAGCTTATAAAAAAATTCAAACTCTCATCAAAAGAACTTTGATTAACAATCACAATCTCAAAATTTAGAAAGTTAATTTTTGGGGAATTTACCACAGAACAAGTTCTTAAATTGTTATAATTTTAATTTTAGTTTCGTATCTTACTCTTACATAATGTGCAGAAAAGCTAGAGGCAACTTTGTATTTTGCAAAGTTTTGGAATGAGGCAACCGACAGTGCTCTATGACAAAAGCTTGAACAAAGAAGTGACAAAGGCTCTTTCGCCTGCTGTGGAACAACAAAAGAGCAGCTCAATAATATAGGTTGATTCACAAAGGAGATGAATCTTTGAAAAATAAATGTAGTGTTTGGTCTGACCCGAACAATTGTAAATTTGGTGTATATGTTCTTTTATTTTTCTGTAATCTTACTTTATTTTGTATGTGATTAAGGTGTTGTTTGACATGAAAAACTTTTAGAAATCTGAGAATAAAACAATTTGATTATAGTGTACTCAATTTATTTTATTGTTGTTTGGTAGTGTCTTTAGAAAATTTAAGATTCTTTTATTTAGAATGAAAGAATATGTGAGAGTATTGTTTTGAGTAAATTAGAAGGGTAAGATTACCTTCAATCAATTTTTTTTTTGAAATTTAAATGAAATCAATTCAAACATTTCATTGGATCCTACTCAAACGATTTAGAAAGCAACTGCTGTGGATGGAGAAGATTTCCTCGGCTCGCTCACTCGCTGCTTCTCTCGAGCACTTCGTTGCTTTGTCTCTTCCGCATAATCTCGAGTTACGCCGTTTTTATAAATGGTGTAAGAGTTTTTCACCCGTTTTACTTCAAACAAAACGCAAGTAATCTCATATTATTCGAAAATTTTTTATTTTATTGTCATTATACTTCTAATTAAACAGCCTTGGAGCAAATATTAAAATACTTCCAGTTAAAAAAAACCATAAATCTCAAAATTAAAATTATTGTGTGATTCATCACTTTCTTAGGTAGTGTTGAGCCTTAAAAAACTATAAATTTTGGAAATATTATTTATGTATGATGAAAAATAAAAAGAAATGCCTCAGCAAAGAGCCGATGCCTGCCGAAACAAAAGGTTGCTTGCTTGTTCGTGCACAACAATTAATTTTATAGTTCACAATGTGCAACTTCAGACTTTATAGTTCAAAAATTTACATGATAGAAGAAATGCTGGTAAACTAAAATTTCGAGTAAATTTATTACTGTGTCTGTATGTCTGTATGGAAAAACAAAATTCCGAACCTCATAGAGTTGTTTGTGACAACGGTAGCCCTAAAGATAGTTCGTTTTACAAGAATAGACCCTTGTCTTTCTGCAATAAAATCCTTTACCTTTACGCCAACAGTGCTATCGTCCCATCGAAGTTGCCAGGATCATAAAGGGACGGCCGTGGCAGACGTGCTTCAGGCTAGTGAGTTAACGGTAGAACCACAGAGACTTGCCCGGCTGCGCGCCAGAGTTCTGTGGTCAATAGCTTGTGATGGAGGTGGACGGAAGAGCCGAGGCAGCCGCCCGTTCACCGACTGTCTTGGACGGAGAGGACGTTCAGGATTGGAGTAAGGGCGAAGACGACGCAATAGAGGAAGTTTCGTCGTCCGCCGATCCGATCACCGCCAAAGCTGAGGCGGAGAATTCACCGCCACCTGCTGCTGCTCAAGGTTCAACTTTACTTCCAAGGCTCTATCTAATGCTATTTCTATGTAGAATTTCGCTAGATCCAATCGAATCGGAGCGAATTGATTTTCGTTGATTTGGGTAAATGTATACTGATTTAGGCAAGTTTGACGCCCGTGAATTTGAACAGTGCACATAGAGGGTTCTGTCTGACGAATGTTTGATACTTGCATTGAAGTGTTTTGATTTCCTAATATGATTAATTTTTTTGTTGCCGTAATTAGACGTAAACTGCTGAATGTTATAATTCTTATAGTTTATATTGAAATTTGTGCTATTCAGCAGGTCCGATCCCTGTATGTTGCTGTCGCTGCTGGTTTTTTGCACATCACTTTCATACTTGGGTGTCGAATCTATGTTTGATTTTTTCTCATTTTGAAGATGAAATTTGTTTGCTCTTTCTTCCTGTTCCCTTGCGGGTTTTATCTGCATGCCTCGTTTTGATATTTAAAAGCATCTATATTATAATTCAGATCTTAGTTTCTCTGAATTTAATATGCCATTGTTTCTTTATCATGCTGACTATTAATTTTTATATCAAATTGGGAAGATCAGATTGGGTTTGATTCACCAGAACCAAAGGTTTGTACAGCATGATTAACTGAAGTCTAAATATGCTAAGTAATTACTTATAGCTCTACACACAACTGACTTTTCCAGAATTTAGTATGGGATTATGGCACTCAACTTGACCATAAGAATATTCTTTGCATCACGATCACCCTCTTTCTAGCTTGAAACTCCAAAACAAGTCACAAATGGCTCTATGTAATATCTTGTAAGTCATAAATGGCTCGCTAAAATACCTCTTACTCACAATGCTTTCCAAATTCCTTATGTAAGTTTCTTGACCAAATTACACTCAATGCTTATACCCTATTTGATATATATTTTGAGCATGCTTTTTTATGATACCACTATTTTATGGAAGACATATACAACTATTTTTGGAGAAAATTATGCTGTGTAGTGTTTCCTTATTCATATATTCATATATTGACAAAAACTCATCCAAGAAAATAAGACTAACACGTGGATTATGAGCACTCATTGTGCTGCCACTAATTTGAGAATCACCTTAGAATACATAAATAATTTGCTATAAGTTTGTTTCTTTTGTCTTAATTTTTGGAGTTTTTACTAAACGCATTCATAAGAGATACCTTGATGGATGCTATTTGCCAATGAAATTTTTCTTATTGATTAGATTTGAGGTGTGGTTACAATAAAAGTCAACTTATGAAGAATTACCTTAGAATCTAAAGAGCTTGTTTTATTGGATTTAAAATGAAATTTATGGAGTGCATGCTTAATCATAATTGAAGTTGGAATTTCAAGGTTATGGAGAGTGAACATCGTGTTATAAAAGAGTTTGAGGTTCAAATATCTTAGTTTAATCATACAAAATAGTGATAAAATAAAGGATGAAGTAACTAGCATTATCTAGGCATGTTGGATGAAATAGTGGTGTGCTTCATGGTAAAAATACCCACTCAAGCCTAAGGAAAATTTTATAGAATAATTATAAGATCAACAATGTTATGGTACAATGTAGAATTACAAAATAAAATCATACTATTAAAATAAGAAAATAAGTGTTTCTGATATGAGGATGTTTAGATGGATGAGTGGATATGATGCACAGACACAAAGATGAGGACATGCTCACACGGCAATATGGACACTGGACATGGGTATTATTGAAAAAAATAAGGCCTGAACTTGCATTGGGCATAATAACATTAATTAATCATTTTTATTTATTATTAGATATATAATTTATATAAAATAAAATGTAACATCTCATATATAGATGAACAGTAAATATGAAAATATTAGTTTGTGATTCACAAATATATAAGTAAAATAACATAACTATAATATCATTTTAATCAAATTAATGTTGTATGCAATACTATTGTGTAATTTTATTTATTTTTATTTATAATTATTTTCTTATGGATAATTTCTTTATTTTATCTCAAATATTTTAATTGCCATATTTAACACCAAATTTAAGTTTTGTAAATTACCACAAGGTTTCATATAAATACACTCAAAATTATTACTCCCTTTTTTACAATTAGTTTAAAAGAATTAAATTTTATATGTAGGTGTTAATATTATAATATCAAGATATAGGTGTTATATGTAAAAATACACAAGATTTTGATGCCATGCAAATATTAATTGGTTCTATGCTCTTAAAGATATACATGCTTAATTGGATAGACACAGGTGTCCTACTAAAGGTCAAAAGCGCAAGCACAACTTTTATTTTTAAAAAATTTATTTACAAAACTTGCTTTGGGCATATTTGAAATGATTCAGTCACATGTCTGGTGAGTATTGGTGTTTGAGAAGCTTTGCCACGACATAACATGACAATCATTTTGCGCATCATAGATCAGTGGATACACATGAAATATTATGATGAAAAGTAAACTCATTTGTAGAAAAGTTGGCATAGCTCTAGTTAATGATTTGCTCAAAGAAAGTCATCTTAGATGGTTTGAGCATATTAAGTATAGATCATTAGATGCATGTTAGGAAATTTATTGTAATGAATTTTGCTAATGATAAAAGAGAAGAGGAATCTAAGAAAAATCAACAAGAAAATATTAGATATCTCACTTACATTGAGAGCGATTGCTATTAGATTGAGTACAATAGAGATGAGACTCATGTATCTGACACCAGTTAGTGGGGCTGAGGTTTGGTTGCCATTATTTGTCATGTAATTTCATTGTCATGCATGGTTTTTGAAATCAATAGTTTTGGATTATTAGTGGAAGTTGACAGTGGCTTCTCACTTGCTGTTAGGAATTATGCACACATCCTGTATTTCTTAGAGAGACTTATAGAATCATTTTTTTGAATATTCATTGAGCAGTGTACGACTCCAAACTTGCCCCTTTTATTCATAATTTTGTGGTCTTTCCCACATTAACATTATGCATTCATATTACACTGCAACCCATATTAAATGGAATACATAATATCTTGTTGGTTTAAAAATAATGCGTCTCACTATAAAGGAGAGAAGTTCAGTTATCGGGGCATTGATTCTCTTTTGTTTTTTATAACAGAAGCATAGTTGATTGTACCCACTAGACCATGAGCATTGGTATGCGTGTGTGAATGCTTATACATTCCCATGAGTGCCTGGGCTGTGCATCGAATGGATATCCTTTTTGCCAATTTTGTCATTTCCCTTTTGGAATGCCTTGTGCTCTGGATATGGGTTCAATGATTGATGCTTCCATTTTAAATGGAAGCGGGAAGACTGACAAACTGAAAAAATGATACCTATTCTTGCACAATTATTTAAAATTTTTGAGGAATGTTGTCTGCTGTAGTACAGTGCTCTATGGATAGCTTGTATAAATGGGTATACACTAGGATTTAGGAGAGTTGGGGGTTGGATTTCTCTCTGGCCAAAATTTTCAATTTCGGGCTAAAATTCTCAGTTTCATTTTGTCCTCACATCATTGAAAAATAGATTTATGCCCTATGAATGTTGGCAAAGGCTGATTTTTTCTCTTACCGAATTTATCCGTGACTTGAACATTTGATAATTTCATCTTTAATTTCTTTGGAACATGTACATGGTTTTTTTTATTTACTATTTAACATACCTTTCTCCATTTTAAATTAAGGTTATAATTTGCTTAATTCTGCTTTTTGATGATGCCTTCTTTTCTATGCATCTTTAAGTTAATTTTTCAGTGCAGAAATGTGGTTTTTCTGTTGTTTAAGAGTTTGTACTTTTTTCAGACATCCATGAAGAGGTAGAATCACACCTCCACGGGTTGCAGTTGGACAAAAAAGGTCATTGAAAGTTTTTTTCCCTTAAATATTGTTTGAAATTTGAGAGACAGACACATTGAATTGTTTTTGAACTATCTTGAAATCTGATATTTATTTTCTTACTATTATCCATTTTCCTGGAATTTTTCATAATTTTACTTGATATCATATACTTGTGCATATCTCTGTTGTTATTTATTTTGTTTTATTGGTTTACCTTCTTTTTAAAAGAGGAGAAGCTTATTCGACATGATGAAATACAAGAACTTACGGAAAAAGACGAAGAGAAAAAGCGACATTTGAATGTTGTTTTCATTGGGCATGTTGGTAAGTGATTTGATTTTATGATCTTGTTTCTTCATTTTTGTTGTGCACCATCTTTTCACACATGCTTTGTTATAATCTTGCTGGTGCATTCATGTGCTTTTGGATCATTATATATGTGCAGGTTTACATGTGCTAATACTGTATTTATGCATTTGATTTAAAGCTGCTGTTTGTTTTGTGTATTTGTGCCTGTGCGAGAACCTTATTGATGTTGTTTATATCTTTTGTAATTATGTGTTTTATTTTTTATATTTGAATGTTACAGACTAACATATGGTTTTCCCCAAAGTTGGAGATCTGCTTATCTTAAATATTTCATGGCATTATTATAGATTTTATTATTATTGTACTGTCTAGCATAGGGGATTGTGCTTAATGTCTTATACTATGCTTATTGAACAATCAAAACATATTATGGTAATTCTCTTTCTAGTATGCATAATTTAGGTTTTGTTGCTTGTTTTAATGTTATTTTGTATCAGCTGAGCCAATGTGGGGATTTTTTAATTGGATTTTGACAAAGTCATGCTTTCATAAGATGGAAAAATAAGTGCAAGTACTCTTATCACTAAGGGGCTGTTTGAAATACAGGATTTTAGGTGTAAAGTAATTTGATTACAATATAATTTGAGCATAATGTAATCTGAT
The DNA here is from genome assembly GCA_016760335.1 of Gastrodia elata. Taxonomy (NCBI): domain Eukaryota; kingdom Viridiplantae; phylum Streptophyta; class Magnoliopsida; order Asparagales; family Orchidaceae; genus Gastrodia; species Gastrodia elata. The sequence goes on from CM028677.1 coordinate 43,177,504, forward strand.
TACTTTACTCTATTTGAATTTTTCTACTTGGAATGAAATTATTTATTGAGTATGGCATTTTGAATAATTTATGGATAAGATTGCCCCCACAGTAGAGGTGAATCAAAATAATCTTAATAGCAAAGGGAAAGAATGATAGGGCTTCAGATGCATTATTTAAACTTATTCTAGATGCCTTTTAATACGAGCAATATTTTGGATAATTTTATGCATACCACTGAGTCATCCTTGTTTACACATATCCTTATTAATCCAATCTGTCAAAGATTGGGTTAGTAGTTCTCTATTGGCAGTTTAAACTTGATGCTAGTGGGAAAGAACATTAGAAGTATTTCAAGTATCTTTAAGCTCTTTTAGGACCTCCTTAATGCAAATCATTGAACCATTACATATTTTGCTAGTATAAAACTTCACAAATGTCAATTTTGTTCTTTGTCTAACCAAGGCGGAGATTGCTTTAACGCTTTTATTGATTTTCATGGGAATTGAGGTTTTATGCTACATAGAAGGGCAAGAAACCTCAAATATCCACAAATGCTATTAAACTCTTTATTGCTCATCTAACATACCCACTTAGATATCTTCACGAGATAATTCTTAATTTTTTTGCACATTCTAAGTCTTATGCTAACTTCCAATAGGTTAGGAAACATCAAATACCAACTTTTTCTTACTAGAATAAAAATGAGCAAACAACATTATATTGAACAATAGTTGTCTCATCAAAATCGAAAATTCCAAATGACACACTCCCTTATTGAACAAACAAGTAACCACCCACCAATCAGCTCGCTGATGGAGCTACAAACGGTCAAATCGAAAATTGAACACATCTATTCATAACATCCCTTAAAAACAATAGCATCAACAAACACCTCTCATCATCTTCTTCGCCACCAACCTCTTCTAGTAGGTCGTAATCTCTTTCTCGTTTCTCTCACGCTCTTCTTTGGCACAGATTTGCCGCTCCTCTTGGCCACGAAAGTGGTGGTCTTCGTTGTCTGGCCGGTGTCGATTTCTATTAGGACCTTCCCAATGTCTGCGATGAGGCGTTCAACGAGGTTGTTGCTGAAATCCTCTCTTATCATCACCCGTAGAACCGCCACATCCTACGCATCGGGCGATATTGTGTATGTCGGCACGATCCACTCTGAGTCAAAGTGTCTGCGACTTCGAATCAAATCTCTGATTCGTCTGCGAATCGAATTGAAGACGAGCAGTGTCGATTCGTCCGTTGAAGGTGTCGATTTTTGCAAATGAGGGTGAGCAACAAACGAAGATGTCGAAATGACGGAGATAGCGTTCGCTACAGGATTTAGAATTCGCTCGGTTTTAGGGTAAAATTTTTACAGCGCAATATTTATACCGCTGTAAAAATTTTATTCTTTTACTATACCCCATAATATCAGCAAACCAAACAATTGAAATTTAAAATTCAAAGTAAAAAAATTACTTTACCTCCACTTTACAAGCTTCTTAAGCTACAACAATGAAAAGTAAACTTCACCACCACAAAGAGGACCGAATGCAAAGTACAAATTACATTGGCTTGACTTCAAAAAATTTGGATAATTGCATAATAATTATCAACTTAATATTGATATTTAAATCTTTCTTTGTTTTTCTTTTGAACTTTATTGGAGTTCATTAATGGAACACAAACCGGGAAGGGAGCTCAAGTCTAGCCATTCCAAAAAAATCTTATGTAGGATTAATTTAAAATATTTCTTTTGTAATGAACCATAAAAACTCGCCATTGTTGATATTATGGTGATGCACTCTTGTGACAACATTTAAATCTTTATAAGAAAGAAAAATCTTAATATTTAACCAATTATTAAATGCCATAATGTGAGTAGGATCCCAATTCATATCACAACTTTTATTTAGCAAGGTCAAATAAATTTGATATGAAAAAGAAAATACATAGAAATACTTGATTAGAGGTTTTTGCCAATAAATCCCTACTGTTTGGGATTGTCCAATTCAATAATTTTTAAGTGCTCAAAATTGTTATCAACATCTAATTTGTTTTGATCTAGTCCCAACATGACTGTTGACCAAAAAAGTATCCAAATACCCCTAAATAATATTGTTTATTTATTTATTTGCATTGCAATTTGAGGGATAATTGAATATTTTTTTTGGCAAAAAATAATTTGGGGAAGTCCAACTTATTGTACAATTTTTAATGTTTGGGACTTTTGGAAAAGCACTCCTTGAATATACTTATAGAGGGGAAATATTAATTTTATTAATTTAATAATTATTATGAGCAAATTTTATGATAGTAAAATTTTAATTCAATATGGCGCCTTCTATTGGGTTAGTTAGGGTTCTCTGAAAGCAAAAGATAAAAGATGATGGGGATCAGTTGACTCATCTCTTTAAAAGATGAATCTTGATTCTTTAGGAATAAAAGTCAAAAAGCTTGAGTTAGGCATGCCTTAACAAAAGCAATCATAATAGGTACCTCTTGTCTAAATTCTAGGAGGAAAATGTGACGAAGATATTCCTCAAGGCAAAGAAATGTCTGATGAAGCAGATATTAGCAGAGAAAGAAGAAAATAAGCTCAATTGCTATTCTCTTTATAAACATAAAATCTATTTATGGTAACCAACTTTTTATTATTATTGGATAAACACATTAGTGTGCTGCTTGTGAAGTTGATGATGTGAGAATTGTATGCAAGCATACTCAACCCATCTTTGTTGTAGACTTGTCAATAAGTGTCATGCATGAAGGATTTGTAGGGTCACACACCAAGCTTACCTTTTGAATTATTCGAGATTATTATTCTTAGCTCTAGTGTCTCAGAAATTCTTAATTAAAATTTTCATGGTGTACAAGATTTCTTGTGTAAGTGTTTTGAAGTTTGTTTCAACTATTTAGAGAAAGAGTTATCATTAGAGTTAGACAAACATCCGAGGAAACTTTAGCTCAACTTGTTAACACAATAATTTTAAAGATTTGATGAAAATATTACTTGAAATGCAAAAATGTAAAAAAAATTTGAAAAAAAGAATTATTAAATAATTAACTGAAGGTTGAGGTAAAATAAAAGAAAATAGTTACTCGTGAAATGGCCGGATTAAAATTGAAGTAAACAATTTTCAAAACTCCAAAGAAAAAATCTCTTAAGTTATTCCCAACTTATCTTTAATATTCATTGAAAAGGGGTGAGGTTATAGTTGATCCAAGGATAATGGGATAACTAAATTGGATGCTTAAGTAGTCTAATTACAAAATGTTGCCTCATCTCACCAGTGGACAAAAAATCAATATTGATGAGTACAAAACCTTTAAAAAAATAATAAAATGGCTTATCTCATTTGAAGTGGTTTTACTTTGTTAGGAGACCAACTAATGTTTGAAAACGATGATTGACTGAGAAACCTTACTTGCTATAAATTTTGATTATTGTTTTTACATGATATCTTATTGAGCGAGAAGATTGATCTTGGAGAGTAATTCATTAAATAAAGCCTAGGACATACCTCAAGTGAAGATTAGTGTGACTAAACAAGCAATTAGTAGTAATGTTGAGCCCTTTTTATAGTTTTTTTGTTTAATTTTTTATTTACCTCTTAGAAAACTTGCAAATATTAAAAATTATTGTCACGAAATATGGAAACTTTCTTGTCTCATTAACTTCTCTTGTGTTTGTACAAGTTTTCTCACATCATACTAACTTAATATCATTTAATTTTATTATTTCTAAAGAATGATTCTTATATGACACAATTAGAGTTTATGAGCATAGACTCATATTTCTTTGCTCACCTTTAGCTCAAACCATTGGATTATTTTTATCTCACTTGGATTTTGGTGTCTTTGAATGGAAAGCACCTCGGCTAATGAATTGGCCATCTCAATTAAGCTTTAGCAACTTTTATGATTCAACTTTGTAGTGTTCTTAAAGATTTTAATATTGTAATCATTGGCCGAGCGTTACTCAACATTCTAACATACATTGCTCAAAATAATATTGGAGAGTTGAATAAAATTAACAGTCATAATTATAAAAACTTTGATAGTTTTCTACAATTTGTGTATAAAAAAACTATATCAACTTATCTTGTGCTAATAATAATATCAGAATCATAATAAAAGCACTACTGATCCTTATATAGGGTTGAAGAGGCACATCTTTAAAATTAAAACTTACATTTTCTTTTAGCAACAACTAAATCATAGAATCTCTTCTTCAAAATCAAGCTTATAAAGCCTCGTTATATTTCAAGGGGATAGAGGGAATAACAATCTATTAGTTGAGATAGGGTTGGGTTATAAAATCTCTTTCTTGAGCAATTGTCTTTTTGGTCTTCTTTTTCTTTGATCCTTGATCATTAACATTCAATGGAAATTAAGATTAAAACTCTTTTAAAATTGAAAAAATAAAAGTTGTAGAATCTTATTTATGAGCGCAAGTTAAGTTTATAAACAAATTTTCTAACCAAGTTAAAGTCTCATTTCTAGTTAGGAGAACTTATTTTATAATGGATATTTTGAGATCTCAACATTCATTAAAACAAGATAATTTGACATGAAAGTTTTATACTGAATTTTTTATTAAAATGTTGACTGTATTTTCCCTAGTTGACCTTTTTTCTGGATGCTGAAACCTCATTCATCAGTAATGCTTAATACATGTTTTGAGTGTTATCATTAATTGATATTTGCTTTGATAAAGTATGAATTACATGTTATTTTTGGTTTAACACTTAAAGAAGGATTCAATAATTATTCGAGCGTTACCATTTACGATTGAAAATGGGTTCTCTTGTAGCTGTATTAGGAGTGGAATGATAAGCTCATAGCACATTGGATAAATTATCAGCTCATTTCTCCTAGATTATGTGGTTTTATTATAATAAATTGAATACTAGTCTAGTTGTCATTTCCACTTGACCATTGGTTTGTGGGTGGTAGTTCAAAGAGAATACAAGTTGACCCTTATTTGATACATGAAGTTTGGAGCTTTCGAAATGGGAAATGTGGTTCATTGGTGTATGATAGTAGCGAATAAACCAAATCTAATTAAAACTTGCTCTTGATTGAACTTGTTAATTGACTTGGCATTAGTTTTAGAAAAAGTCATTGTCACCCTTTTTACTAAAGCAACCAGCCATAATCAAAATTCATACCCTTTGACCAATGGTAGGTGAGAAGCCCAAATTGCAAAAGGCTAAGAAGATAATAAATTTGTTGTCTCCCTACAATAGCATATTTTCATAGTTTTAATGACAATAAGCTACAATTTATCTCATTTAATTTGTTGGTCAAAAATATCCTTAAAATAGTTCAAACTAATTTTTCCATGTCGGGTGATTTCCACAGTTGTCGAGGTGCAATTCATTAAGTAGTTTCTATCCTCTTTTATAGTAGCACACATCAAATTAATCCCTTTATAGGAAAGTTGTAAAGTGTATTTTTACAGCAAAAGCTTTTTTTGGATCGATTAATGGTTATCCTTGCTTTTGGTCAGTCGACATGATACCATCTTTCAAAAGTTATAAATGTCTATGAACTAGCTGCTATTTTCAATTGATTGTGTAGAAATAAGCGAACCCCTTGACTACTCACAATTGATTGAATGAGTTCTTAACAATGAGTAGCACAAGGATTAAGGCAGATGTTAAAAGAACTATCTTATTGCTTTCTCTCAGGATATACTCAAGATTAAAATTAGTAAATTTAGAGATGTTTTTGAACAACATTAAATTAGAATTTTAGATTTTTATCCATTGCCTTGTAAGGAAAGGATTTGAGTCACTTCCGATTATTACTTTACATAGATTTTTGAGTTTGCAATTTTGATTTCACTAACAAGTTTAAATTCATTTCAAAGGGCTTTATACTTGCCTAGTTATTAATGATTGGAAACTAGGTATATTGATTTTAATAATATTATGCTCTCTGGCTAATAAGAAACATTTTGACTACAACATTTTGGGATGTTGTGAATCATCTATAAGCATAATCCATGGGTTTTTTTATGTAGCATTGTTTTTGATTGCCAATCATATGACTTATCACAAGTATATTGACAATTAACTAAGAAGGAATTTGTGCTTTAATGGTATTTCTTGGGATAAATTCTTTATTAAACCCAAAGAGTTCAACACTTCGTTTGTGAGTTGGCTATTCTGATTGTAATTTCTTAAAAATAGCCTAAAGTATTGATCTATTACAAATTTCACTTTATACGAAATTTTTGTCTGAGTCCTCTAGCTCTTGTTAAGAGTAAAATTAAGTTCTCAGTTAAGGAATGATTAACTTCAGTCCCTTAATGACATGTATAAAATAGATAGGGACTCAAATCATTTTTCAATTTTCTTTGTATGGACTAAACTTAGTGCTTTTTTCTTAACTCTGTATAAAGATACAATATCTCTTGGCAGTAGAAAGTGAGAGTAGATAAAGGAGAAATCTATTTTCTTAGCTTGAACCATATTAAGTACATCACACCTATTAAAAAACTTAGTAAGTGAGGCACATTTCTTTTTGACATAAAAATAAATCAATTGATACTAGCCTACTGCCCACCTAACTTGCTTATTTTATTTAACTTTCTTGGTGGCTGAGCATTAAGTATTGTTTGCATTTGGGTTAGTTTTAATTCCTACGGGACTAATAATCTTTTTTATGAAATTTTATGAAAATTCCACAGAGATGCATTTCGTAGGATTAACTTTATTATAACCAACTAAAGTTTAAAATCTCACTAGGATGAACTCCTAGGGATGAACTTCTTCAATACATTCTCTTTGATCTGCTTATCTATGAATGCTTTTAGTGCATATTAGTTTGAAACGTTATGAATATTTGCATAATGATACATGCAAAATTTCTCATTTTTCTCAACATCTCTTGGTCATGTGGGTGGTAGATTGAGGAATATCCAAAATTTTCTTTGATTTTACCAGTCTCTCTAGGATTTCACCTTCTTGAGCATAACTCATTGAAATGATTCTTATTTGTATTGGCTCCTAATTTGAAGGTTTTACCTTCAACATTCTTTGATCATGCAGTCTCTACCAATTAACCAAGTGAGCCTTACATTTTTACTTGGTTGTCGATGCCTTTTGTCATTTGGGTAACTACTAGTCCCTTCTTTTTGGTTCTTCTTAATTGATTTGCTTTGGTGGCTAACTACTTTTCCATAATTCATGTACTTGATTGCATGGGTCAATAAGCCAACTATCATTTTTGGTTTTCAATTCATTATACTAAATGGGAAACATGATTTTCTTTTACCATGAATAAATGTCATCGGAGCAACATGTTTGTCTTTGTCTAGCACTTCATGTGAGGTTAAAGTAAGCCTACTAACACACACTGGAAGGGATTCACCTCCCTCCTGCTTTAGCAACAATAAAGCTTAAGAACACATTGGTGGCCTCCCTGCCATGGAAAAATTACTAACAAATAAGCTAGCCATCTAATTGTAGATCAAAACACTCTCAGGTGGTTGCGAGTGAGCTAATTTTTAGTAGATTTTATTTAGGTGGTGGTAAGCAGCTTGCACTTTACTCCACAGTTGACATTGTATAGCAGATCATAGTCTCAAAACGGCCCAGTGATTTGTCAATTAGGTGAGGCCTTTATGTGCTTCAAAAGTTTGGGGTTTGAACTCCCTAAGAATAGTGGCACTTCTGTCTTCTTACACCAAGGAGATTGTATTCATTTTATTCTTAGTCTTCCCAGCAATGTAATGTTCTCCGGGCTCTGCATGGGTTCTTCCCTAGTGCCCACGTTCACATATTCTTTTGGATGAGTCTCTCAATATGATGCAGCATTAGCGTCTTCAGCAAGGACTTTGATAAATCCTCTTAGTCAATTAAAGGGATGAGGGACTGAGGCCGTTACATCTGTCAACCTTGTTGTTTTAAATCTAGTCACTAAGTCAGTTGGCTCTAAAAGTGTTGTAGCTACTGACTTTCTTAGAAGCATTCTTTCCAATCGAGTTAGCTGATTCTGTTGAGCAAAAATTTGTTACTCTTGTTTAATTTTTTGAGTTAAAGTGGTGATATATTTTACCAATTGTTATCGTCCCTTCATTTGAAATATAAAGTTCAAAGTTTGTCACTTGTTGAAGAAAAATAGTCAGCATAGATGCTGTCTCACTTATTGTTTGGTAATTTTTTAGTCGTTCATGTTTTGATTAAAAAAACACTAAAAGAATTTCTCGGAATGCTCCTAAAATGTTATCCTTATATTAAGCAATGTTGAACCAAGTTACATGGGTTGTGTTATAGGGTAGAGGCTCTTTGTTTTTGAAATTTAGTGAAAATTAAAAAAGATTAGAGTAGTAGAAAATAAAATCACATGAAAATAGAGAGTTTGCAGTTGTCCAGTTTTATGGAGGGAAGGAGAAAATAAAGTAACATGCAAAGAAAACATAGAGTTTGTAGTCATTATGTTCAATGAAGCTTATGCTCACCTTGGGGTTGCACATTATTTGCAATATGTAAAACAAATGTAGCATGGTACACACTGATGTGTAGCTCTATGTTTCTGAGTGTTTACAATGAAGATAATGCTCAAGAAAGAAACTTATCCAAAAGGTTGAACACTTTGAGTCTTGAGAGTTGAAGTTTTCAAAGATAATTCAAGTCTCAAAAAGCCCATCAATTGTACAAAAATGGGTATTTATAGTGATTGAAAGTCACGCTTTGATGGTTGACTGTCCTAACGTGTTTCATTATGTAACCATTAGGTTATGGAATGCTTGTGGTGGTTGTCTTTTAAAGACGTGGCCTTTTTCACATATAATTTTTGTAAATGTAGTTATGGAATCTCGAAAGCATTTGTTTTAAGGACATACTAGTTTTAATTGATCTCAGCTGGTTGTATGACAATATGAGAATGCTCATAACACAAAATGTTATTGCAGACTTGGTGATAACATGAATGAGTTGGTGAAGCTTGAATTAATCAAATGAAAAATTGTTATAGTGATTATTGACAGCATAAATAGATATAATTTGAATACAATTGACTTGAGTGGAGCACAAGTACAGTTAGGATTTAGTTCTTAAGATTATATAACAGCAACATCTTGATACTCCTTAATCCATGTTCACTTGAACTTCAATTTTTTTTTGATTATTCTACAATTAAAATAATATTAATAAACCCATACAATTCCTAAGAAAGATTCTTATCTTCAACTTATTTGTTGCTAGAAACATGCGGATGGATATTGTGCTATCTCACAAGGGAAGGGTTGGATGGTTGGCTAGACTTTTTGTAAAGAGAAAATTATCAAAATAGTCCATTGACTCTTGCAAATTGTTCATTTTAGTTGTTGACTCTTGTAAATTGGTCCCTTAACTTTTAGTTAAGTATTTATTTGGTCCCTTAACTTTGAGTTAAGTATTTATTTGGTCGTAAATCATTAATTTCGATGAACACCATTAAATATGAAGGATAAATATATCCTTTTAGGATTTAGCTATTAAGAAAGGTAAATATAATTAATTTATATAAATAAATATCTTAATTTAGTAATTTACAAGAAAAAAAATATACCAACACAAAATGTTCATTTTATATTATTTGTATTTAATATCAAGTTTGACTCACATTAGTTAAGCTTTATTCTGTATTCAATTAGAAATAAGATGACGCGGAGATAATTGACGAAGGCTCATAATGAACAAGCGTGTATGGCGTCGTCGACGTAGGCTCATAATTGACAAGCGTTTGCGACATCGTCGTCGAAGGCTCAGAATCAAGAAGTGTCTACGACTTATCAAAAGCTCAGAATCGATGCAGACGATCGATGCTTAGAAATGCATGGAAGACATGCGGTGTCGAAATCGTCGATGCAGGGAGGACCATTTGAGCCATCGTCTAACCATCCTCTCTATGTCGATGATGTTGACGATGATCCTCCTTGCGTTCCTCTGCGTCGATCGTCTGAGCCTTCGTCGATACTAGTTCTGGCGTCCACATCGCTTCCAACGATGACAACATCGTTGACGCTTCCAATGTTGTTGAATGTGTTTTTTTTTTTTCAGAAATGCTTCAACATGTGCTATTAAAAGTAAAATTAGAAAAAAAATGTTTATATAGAATTTTATTAGCTAAATCTTAAAAGGACATATCTACCCTTCATATTTAACAATTTCCAATCAAATTAATGGTTAGGGCCAAAAGAAAACATAGGACTCAAAGTTAGGGGACAAAAAATATTATTTACAAAAAGTGACTAAAATGAATAATTTGTGAGAGTCAAGGGACCATTTTGACAAAGTTCTCTTTTTTTTAAATGATAAAAATGAGGGCATTCACACATCACTAGGTGAAATGGTTTTATTCCATGCAACTAGGAGGAAGGAGGTTAGGAGAAAGAGTCCCAAAGTAAAAGGATGAGGTGGGAGTTAGGCAATCTTAGTAAGAAAAACTTGCCATGAAGTAGGGATCTCTTGTCTTCCTATTTTGCTTCAATGTAGTACTGATATATAGCATGACTCCTTGGATAATGTAATTTTATAACTATCGTTCTTGTTTGTGAATGTTCATTAATATTCACGCAGTGTAACTAATTTGGAAGACATTTTTAATTTAAATAATTGAAATAGTAGGGATATTGAGAACAAAAACAATACTAAAATAATGCCTTCATGAAATATGAGGGATGGTGTGTACACTTCTATTTTATCCATATTGCGTACAGTTCTATTCTACTGTTATTGTGTACTATTCTTATATACCAGTAAGGTGCAAGCAAATTCTTAGATAGACATAATTTTTCTTGTTATGTTGTACGTGGGTGCTGGGAAAAAAGGGTCATTGATAGAGAGAGAAGTGTGGTAGAAATCTAAGATGAATTTTTAGCAAAGCAAAATGGTCTATTGAGAAATCATTATATTAGAGGGAGCATGACCATGGTAATATCTTTTGAAAATACAGTGAAATACAAGACTTGGTGGCTAAGATATATATACATAAAATTATTGAATAGCATTGGTAAAATGAGCAAGTTAAGTTGATGACTTGGGGGATTATTGGGTTTGACAGTAGTTAATATCATAAAAATTGTGTGCAACGATTTGCTATGAATATGTTTAGCATTTCACCAACACATAATTGAGATATGTGGAGAATGGGAATTTATAAAGCTGACCCAAACTAGTTTGGATGTGGATACTGTTAATTATGATTATTATTTATATCTTTTCTATGCTTGTGGCGCATTAGAATTTTCTCATTATTAGCCAACAATTTACTTGTTGATGATTTTGTTTTTCAATGCTAGGTTTTCCTTTGAAAAGAAACTAAAATTTTCCATTCATATCAAAATATGACTATTAAATTAACAACTATATGCTTAAAATATGTTGAATTCCGCCAGTTTCTTAATTTGGTTTCCTTTTTAAAATTTTCTCCTGTTATAAACAATCAAATAATAAAAAGTGTGTTATTTCCATTCTTAGACATTGAATTTTAAAGCCTTCTATTTATGGGGATGTTTGGGTGAATTTAAGTTTTAGCATGGTCATGTTTCCCATTAATGCAGATGCTGGTAAGTCGACAACTGGAGGGCAAATACTTCTCCTTAGTGGTCAGGTTGATGATCGGACTATTCAAAAGTACGAGAAAGAAGCAAAGGAAAAAAACCGTGAGAGCTGGTAAATTGTTATGGCACTTTTACATTTTTTGTTTATTTTTCTTCAAATTGCAAATTATTATGGCCTCCATTTTATAAATTCTATGGTCAACTTTTGTTACAGTGGGTTTTGTAGTATTGGTAATATTAAATGCTACGCCATCTTGACATTGCTATTTTTCTTAAACAATCTACATCTAATTCGAACTGAGCCTGGGTTCTTCATTGAATGAAAATTTACTTGTTGTGCTGATTATTATGCTTAGAAAAACACTATTTATGTTTGTAAGCAATGCTCTTTTCATTGTTTTTAATTGTCTGAACTTATAATGTTGTATACTTCATAAATTTTTCTAGAAGCCTCTGCCCCCTTGTACTGCTTGTTTGTTCTTTTTCTACTTTTCATATTGGTTTAAATAGAATATATCAGTCACGTTTTTATGCTCTAGAGAAAATATGCTTGCCTTGTTTCTTGGAGTAGATGGTCAGATCAATGGTTAGACTGCTCTTATCAATAGTATTTTTCTCTTAAATATATTTTTTCATGAGAGTGATGAATTACCTTATTTTTTCTGACTATGTTATATTACAAATTAAAAAATTGAAGCATTTTTTCCAGGTTTTGATTGATATTCTCAAAATCTATTTATGTTTGTTATTGCTACTTATGATCCATTTCTTCTCTACATTAAATTTAAGGCTTTCGTGTATTTGGGCATAACAAGAACATGCTGTCTTCTCATGCTGATTCTTTTAGGTATATGGCTTATATCATGGACACCAATGAGGAAGAACGCATAAAGGTGTGCTTGCTAACTTCTACTGTTCAGTGTTGCTTATACGTACTATTACTATAGTATTATTTTTGTCACGGACCTTTTAACTTGTAAATTTGCATATTTGGCTGCAAGGTGTTATAGGAATTGTTTGAAAGCTTATGGAACAATTTGAAATGCTCATTTATTGCTAATATTCAATCTATTATATTATTAAATTAATGGCTGTAATGAAATAAAAAAAATTAAAGCTATGGAAGTTAAGCTAGTTAGGCATGAAGGCTCTAATGAACTAATGGAGTGAACCTTCTCTTTGCCTCTTTTAGAGTTTCAAGTACCTGATGTTGGACAATATGAAGTTTCAAAGGCAAACAATATTATGTTATAGAGATTTGTCCAGACAATTAAAGACCCTCCTTGAGCTTTTATATTGTAATGTAAGCTTCCATGATTTGTTATATATATCTCAGGTGCAGTATACGAGAATACTTTGAATAAAAACATCCTATGCGCTGGTAGCTACAAGTTTTGCCTATGATTTGTAGAATGGAGACTAATCGCAGTGGGAACAGAGGATATTTTAGAACGACTGTTGCAATAAACAATTATGGATGCTTGGTCTAATCTCTTAAGTTAAATGTAGGAATGAGAAACATAGTTTCATTAATTGTGACAAGACTAGGATGAAGATGTTTTTCCCCATCTCTTTTATTTTCTATACCTTCCCTTTTTTGATCTCTTGTATTTTCTCTCTGACTCTTTTCTGCTATGATTTCTCTCTGAACACTTTTCTCCATTCTCCTTACAAAAGGGAGGGAAAACTCTTAAAGAGTCTTCTAAAACTATTTGACCTCCCATTTTTATAGATATGAGAGTTCACAACAAGCCAGCTGTATATGTATTAATTTGAACGGGGCATCATTGAAAAGCTTGAAAAAATGGTTATTAAATCTTGCGAATAATGACTATGTTTAAATCATTCACTCCATATATACTATTAAATTCACTAATGCTTAGCTGCAGATTGCTTTCACTTTATTCTAATGAATCAGGAAATTATGTTGGTAAAGTATTGTTAAGTTCTTACTGTTACCAATGAGAATGACCTAACTGAACATTTTAAATTTTTGAAAGGAAGCTTTTTCAAAAAGGGAACCCACTAGTTGGTCAATCCAAAAAAAAATCAGAATATGAACACTGCCGCTGAACACCTACGAATAACAATGACCACAATGACATTGAGATTTCCATACAGGCTACTTGTAATGAAATCTTTGAATCATCTAAAATTTCCAATTTGAAAATCTATATATCCAATAAAAATGAAATTCATGTTCATGATGCAACATCAATGCTGGGTGATTCTCAAATAATTGCTACTAAAATGCAAAACTTCATGGCAATATTTCTTTTTTCAAAGGTTGTTGATTTGTATCCTAAATCCAGTGAATATGTTATAAGTAACAAAAATTATCAAATTAAATGAATCTGAAAAAAGTACTGGAATTGAAAGATGACGGATCATTGATTCAAATAATCATTTTCTTGAGGAAAAAAGGCTACTTCTTAATTATATATTCAAAATGATGAATCATATTTGCAAAGTGCATTAATTGAATGAAGGAACTTTATTATGCAAAATTCATTTATAAAGATAGTTTTAATAAATCTTAATTGGGAGAAGACTATGAAGCAATGTCACAAATCTTATCAATATTCTTGAAATACTAGGCTTTGATTATTGCTAGCCTGCTCTACATTTTGAATGATCACAGAACAATTGTTTGAATGATGAATTATTGATACTTGTTACTCTTATTGCAGATCTAGTCTATTAATTATTGATTAGAGGAGCTATAATTCCTCAGGCAGTGAAGTGCATTATACATGGTGACGGAAAGAGTGAGAGATACTAGGAAGGATGGTAGTGGAGGGTCTCGAGCAAAAGATGGTGGCGGTGGCATTGCGGCCAAACCCGGTGGCATTGGCATCTTCATGAAGGCGGGTGGCGGTGACTCAATTTAGGAGCTCTCGTTTATGTCGGGAGTTTGCCCCCCATGATGGCTGCGCGGTACTGTTGATGGTTTTTCGGTGAAAGGAAAGAGCAAAGCTTTGAGCGGTGGCTTGTTCACGCCTTATTGGTGACATATGGAAGGAGGTTGGCAGTCTTGTTAATGCTTTGGAGAGGGAGAACGATGCAGATGGATCTTTGGCGAATCCTGTCGGGTTGGAGTCACCCACATCGGGAATGCCGTCTCCTTCAGGTTCAAATTTGCAGATGGCCATGATGTCTGAATCACATCTTTCCATATCTGACTTGGAAATTTCGGTGCATAGTGCTTTGCGCGGTATGAAGGATGTTTTGTATTATGTGCTAAGGAACCTGAATGCATGATTGTCTCCCAATGGGTGGCAGGAGTTGTGAGTGATTGTATAGTTGGTTCACTGCTCGAAGGGTTCGCAACAAACCTAAAAACAACATATTTGATAATTTCAGAGGAACACCCATAGAATCACTTGATCTATTGCTTCAAAGAAATTTGCTAAAGATAGGCAAGCTAATAATGTTTGGTAGAAGCAAAAATCCAAATCCTACTTGCAAATTGGTGTAGAAAACCTTATTGGTGACGATGCTGAAGGCTTAATGGATGACAAGGAAGAAAATAAGCTGAATGTGAGGTTTGCAGAGTCACTTTATGTTAGCCTCTTTGAATGTCACATCCCTTTTCATGTTCTTACAAATGAATTGAATTTAAGGAAATTTTAGTGCTGTCAAGGTTTATAAGCTTGATTCGGACTGTTTTCTCATCAAATTTGACAATTAAGAATCACGGTTGCATGTTCTCATAGGAGGCCCATGGTTTGTGGCGGCCAGATTTCTAGGATTTCTGAATTGATCTCAAACTTCACCCATAGCATGAATATTGCATATCGCCGATTTGGATTTGCCTCCCATACTTGCCTCTATGGCTTTGGACTGAAGTGAATCTTACAAGTATTGCTTTTATGATTGGAAAATTTCTTTTACTTGATGGCCCGACAACCAACGAGGAAAGATGTGCATTTGCAAGGATGTGTCCAAGTCGATTTGTTGAAGAAATTCTTTCCATAAAAAGCTCTTTCGGAACCTTCAACCAACCAGTTTCATATAAAGGAATCTCAGTGCTATGTTATTCATGTGAATTGGTGGGACTTAAGGATGAGTCATCCTCTTGCAAAAACCAGTGTGAGCCACATCTAGCCTGCATTGCTGTCAACTTTGGAATCAATGATTGAGCACGCAAGTGGCCAAGCTCCCTGCTCCCTGGATATCAATTTGGGAAATAGGCCCTTATGGCAAAGACCAAAATATTGGAAATCACCTAACATACTATGTTGCATATGCTGATAGGTCTGAATACCTCATAGTAGAAGCCCCCTCTTCTTTGGGGATGACCACGACTAGGGTGTCATGTCAGTGCTGGGGTCTGCCCACCATCAAAGACATGGTGAATGGACACCAAGGTGCCAGCTTGAATGACACTCCTGCATCCTGCGAAGGAAGGGTGGTGCCATCGATTCCATGGACGTGGTTAAGGCCGAGGCCCTGCACAGCGGCCCAAATCTCTTCCTCTGTGATTGACCTTTTGAGCTTGGTAGCGTTTGCATCATTGAGAGTGCAATCGGGAATTAGAGATGATGGGAAACTTGTGGTAGGACTAGAGGTGCCCCACTTTCCCTGGAAAAAGTTGAAGAACAACTGGTCAACTTTCTCAGAGTCAATGGCAGTCTCCTTGGAGTCCTTTTGAAGAGCCAGGACGATGTTTGATTTGCAACGCTGTGTTAACCACATATCTTTATTTTCAAATTGATGAGAAAACAATCGAAATCAACTGATACCCCTTGAAAGCACTAAAGTGTTCTCTTCGCAAATTCAATTCATTTATAAGAACATGAAAGGGGATTCGACTTCCAAAGAGCCTAATAATAAGTGATCATTCAATCCTTGCATCCTACTTTTTGTTTTCCTCGAGATTCATTAAGCATTTGCCAACCTTACCAATATAGTTTTATGCATCAACAATTTGCTGGCAAGCTTTGAATTTCTACTTGTGCTAAAAATTATCAACTTGCCTACCCCCTTCTGGGTTTTTTAGGCAATAGATCG
The DNA here is from genome assembly GCA_016760335.1 of Gastrodia elata. Lineage (NCBI taxonomy): Eukaryota > Viridiplantae > Streptophyta > Magnoliopsida > Asparagales > Orchidaceae > Gastrodia > Gastrodia elata. The sequence continues at coordinate 43,194,048 of CM028677.1, forward strand.
AGTTAATTGTGGGCATTCCTAAAAAATTATAAGATACACTATTTTGGTTTGTTGTAGACCCTCCAGGCAATGAACCAACTATTCAATCACTCACAAGTCCCGCCACACACTGGGAGACAGTCATGCATTCAGGTTCATTAGCACATAAAACCATTGCATGTAGAAACATCAAATTGGATGTGGAACAACGTGATTTGAACACCATGCCAGCTAATATGAACCAGAAAGAGACAACATTCCTTATGTGGGCGACTCCAACCCGACAAGATTCGCTAAAGATCCATCTGCATCATTTGCCTCTTCAATGCTTTAACGAGATCGCCATCCTCCTTCCCTATGTCGCCAATATGGCATGAACGAGTCACCACTTGAGCTCTGTTCTTCCTTTTCGCTAGAAAACCAACCATAGTTCCATGCAACTCGGTGATGCTAGCCATCGTGGGGTTAAAATTTGATGCTGACGAGAGCTCCTGAGTCGAAGCATCACTGCCACGCACCTTCACGGATGTGGAACAACGTGATTTGAACACCATGCCAGCTAATATGAACCAGAAAGAGACAACATTCCTTATGTGGGCGACTCCAACCCGACAAGATTCGCCAAAGATCCATCTGCATCATTTGCCCTCTTCAATGCTTTAACGAGATCGCCATCCTCCTTCCCTATGTCGCTAATATGGCATGAACGAGTCACCACTTGAGCTCTGTTCTTCCTTTTCGCTAGAAAACCAACCACAGTTCCATGCAACTCGGTGATGCTAGCCATCGTGGGGTTAAAATTTGATGCTGACGAGAGCTCCTGAGTCGAAGCATCACTGCCACGCACCTTCACGGATGTGGAACAACGTGATTTGAACACCATGCCAGCTAATATGAACCAGAAAGAGACAACATTCCTTATGTGGGCGACTCCAACCCGACAAGATTCGCCAAAGATCCATCTGCATCATTTGCCCTCTTCAATGCTTTAACGAGATCGCCATCCTCCTTCCCTATGTCGCTAATATGGCATGAACGAGTCACCACTTGAGCTCTGTTCTTCCTTTTCGCTAGAAAACCAACCACAGTTCCATGCAACTCGGTGATGCTAGCCATCGTGGGGTTAAAATTTGATGCTGACGAGAGCTCCTGAGTCGAAGCATCACTGCCACGCACCTTCACGAAGATGCTGCCATAGTCGTTGGGTTTGGCAGTGATGCAGCCACCACTATTTTTTGCCAGAGATCTTTTACCACCATCTTTTCGAATGCTTCTATCCCTCTCCCTTTTCTTCATCATGTATAATGTGTTCCCCGCCAAAGGAGTATAATTTACTCTTATTACTTTTATACTCATATGTGCTCTTGTTGGAGGATTGGAAAGGTTTGCATGAGGAACAAGTTCTCTAACCCTTGCATCTGCCATTAAGGAAATGCTTGTTTAGGTTGTCCATCACCTTGAATTATTGTTTTATGAAATGCAAACTTTTTCTCTGACTTATTGTACAGAAATAGCTTCAGATAAGCTTCCATCTAGTCTCCTATCATGTACTGTAATCTGACAATACTTGCAAAATGTTATTTAAAGTAGCTGATGTTGTGGGTTTACATTTGGCTAATTTTTTTTTTTCCGCTTTCCTTGGATAACCTTAGTGCTTCCTTGGAATGGAGGGCTTGATGTTCTTTTATTTGATTTCTTTCAATGGACGTAATGAGTTGCTTGCTTGGTTAATACCCTTACCTGTGAGTGGATCAAATAGAGTTCTCTTTTGGCCTTAGAAGTATACATCATTTTTATCCTGCCTTGAGTAACTCTAGAACTATTTTGCCAAGAATTCATATCTATGGGGTTCAAAGAGTAGTGGAGAAAGTGGTCCAAATTTTGATTCTAATAATCATAAGTGACATTGAGGATTGATAGACAATGGTTTAAGAACCTCTTTGGTGCCAGATTTTAAGAAACACATCAAATCTTTATTTTGAGCTTTTCAACGATACACCACAGGAAAGGATTTAAATGATAATATTTGACGAGTATTGGAGAAATGTAGTATTCATTGTGATTTTGTTCTTGGATAGACTAATAAAGGAAAAAAATGTTGAATTTTTGTTAGGATAATTTTTTAATTGTCCATATATTGTTAAAAAATGAAACTCTTATTCTTGAAAAGTATCTCTTAAAATTTAAATGATTATTTCTCTTAAATTTAATAATTAGTTTGAAGTTGCCCAAAATATGTTTTGGTATTTGTAACTCTCAACTTTATCGACGATGGCGATGGATTCAACAACGTAAACGATGTTTGGAAAGATAACCACAAGTTGCCAAACTACTATTTGCTGCATCAGGTTAAACCATTTTGCACTTCAAGACTAGGCTACATCTAGTGACACACTCTTATACGGAACACTCAATAGGAAATATGATGTCTTTTATATTGTAAACTATCAAAAGAGGACATTAAGTGCTAATTTCTAGGCTTACAGCCATTTGCACAATGACCAAAATGCCCTTGACATGAAAAAATAAAATTTCCTTATCAACAAATGACCAAAACACCCTTAATTAAACAAATGATCAAAATGCCGTTACATAAATGTTAAAATGTTTGATTAACTATACCAAGTTAATTCAACATGACTTGAAAATATTTCCTTTACCTAAATAATTCTTAAAATAATTAAAATTTTCTTTTATTTGTTAGGAGTAAGCCTTTATGGGAACATATTTTATGAATTAGCATGTGATGATGGCATTGGAGTTCCATTATAGTAAATAAATGTATTGCTTTCGATCTTCTTGAATTTGAAATCAAGCGACCTCTTGTAAGGTGAGTGCTTTATCCATCTTGTTGATATGTTAGAATAATGTTAGGTGAGATTGATATGATGTACGGCACTTGTAAGAATATGCTGACGAAGTAGGTGTCCAGATATTAAAATTTTCTATTGTGATAATATGATGCAATGTGGTAGTCAGGTTGCACATAAGTGTCTCAGGCAGAGGTTGCAATTGAGCTAACTCCAGCTCAAACCTACCTGATTTGGAGCTTAAGTTGATTTAAGTTTTTCTAAAGCTTGAAAACATTGTTGACCTGAGTCAAGCTTGCTGACGAAGTTTTGTTTAATGAGCTTAACAACACCAATGAGTCAGCGTGATGATCCTCCATTCTCCTATTTTGTCTCCTCTCATTAAAAGATCCTTAGGTAGTTTTCTCATCCCTCCACAATTCTCATCAAAAGTTCTCTCAATCCCTCTTTATCAGCTCAGCAAATCATTTTTGAAACTTTTTTCTGAAAGTTGTAAATATTTTTTGAGGAACTTGTCATATCCATTGATAAAAATAGGGTGATCGAAATATTTTGACGAGGGTTAGGCAATAGATGGATACTTTAGGGTAGATAGGTTTGTGTTAGTATGATGTACAATGTATTCTAACAATAATGTCTATGCAAGTGCTATTGTTTTATCTCAAACATGACGATTATGGTTTTTTTTCAATCTGATGTAAAATGGAGATAAAGTTGTTATATTATTATTGAAGTAGTAACAAGTGAATGTGCTACATCATGCAATTAAACTAGATCTCATGACTGAATGTTTTCGTGCTGAGCACATCCCTAACTAGTTCTCTTATTAGGTAAGGTAGGTTTTAGTTTGGATTGATTAGGTGCTCACTGTCTGAACTTTTGATTGAATTCTCATTAGTATGGTGGTTTAGTTTTCGCAATTGAACTTGTGTATTAATTTCAAAAGATTGTCAGACACATGATCATTTTGATGATTTATCATTCAAAATTAAATTAACAAATAAAAAAAAAAATAATCAAAGAGAAAAGATTCGCCCAATAGTACAAGTTATCACCAATAGTTCAATGTGATATTGTCTTCAAAGTTACGCAACACCTTTTCTGAATCTCTTTTGGATGTCTCTTCAGAAAGGAACTCAGAAGCTGCAATAACAAATGACAGTGGTTTACAATGGAGCAATGGCTCAAATGTGGGATTGTTTTTGGAGTTGTGCCTAGGGAGCATAAAAATGGTTGTATAAGCGTTGAGAACTTGGTGGCCTCTCCTTTCTTTATCTAGATTTGGGTACAGCAGAGGTGTTGGTGTGCATATGTTAGTGGTTTCATTGTGGAGGAAATCTTGCAATTCCTGTTTGGTGCTACTAACTTGTTACTGCTCTCTAGCGGATTGTTATGCTAATCTGTGGTGGCTTTGGAGGCACTAGTGCTTGTGTTTGAGTGTGTTTTCAAGGCTTTTGGAGGGGGCTATATGGAGGGGATGGAGTAGGTATCTGAAGAGAGAGAATTAACCAAGGCACACCCCATTGAAAGATCTTTTATTTAATCACCGAACAAGCGGACTTCTTTGCACAGAAGAAAATTTCATTTATTAATTTGGAAGTGATGAAAGCCTTATTTATTTTAATCATAATACACATTTGTTTTGAAGTTCATCTTTTACTTGGAAAACTCATCTAGAATATTTTTCGACTCCCCCTCATATGGTTTACATAAATTAAAGAGATGTTTCTTATTATAAATAACTTAACTTTGTCATGCATGTTATAACATTTACATAAGTTAGATCTTCTATACGGAAAATGGCTATAACACTGTAAATGTTGGTGGAAGCTCTAGAGGGTTATAGGCTCTTTAAAAAATTTAAAATTTCACTTTTAAAATGATCACCAGAGGGGTTTCACTGTGTGCCATGCTATGCTTTTAATAAGCTTTTTGAGGGATAGTAGCCACCATCCTCTGAATTGGTTGTTCCATTTATTTTTCTAGGTTGTTGTGAGTGTCCTCCTTGTCATTGACCGAAAGTAAGAAAAATAAAATGATTACATTTAGGGGCTGCTTTGTGCATGGACAACTCAATGTTGTGGTTGATTTATGGTATAATGATAATAAAAAATTCGAATATCTTGTTAATGCAGTGCTATTAGAGAGCAATTAAATTTGAGCAACATTAGGCGGCAGCAAAAAACTTAATAGCGCTTAACCAAAAAAATACTGACATATTTAATAACACAGATATCTAACACAGATGTCTAAAAAACCGCATCACAGTATTGATATTTAATAATATTAAACCAAACTAGGCACAGTAACGCTGATCTACATGCAGGTCTTAAGTGTAAACAATCTGTAAAATTAACTTAACTTTGAATGTTCATTGATATTATTAGTTTTATATCAGATTCTACTTTTCATGATGACATTTGCTCTCTTGTTGAAAATTTTTGTTTTTAATTTTTTGTTTTTTAATAATATTTTTGTAGTCTTTCAACTTTTATATTTTAATTATACATAACAGTTATCAGTGTAATGTATTAACTTCAGGGAAAGACTGTAGAAGTTGGAAGAGCACATTTTGAAACAGAAAATACAAGATTTACAATTTTAGATGCTCCGGTAAGATTTGAATACATTTTATTCTTTATTTATACGTTTGTTAATTGATTAAATTTGTATGTGCGCTTAAAAATACATTTTTAATTTATTAAATTTCAATATAGACTATTTAAGATTACTGAACCATGTATGGCTCTATGTTTACTGTGTTCTATTTTATAAGAAAATAGTGAGCACCAAGTAAAACCATGTACATTTAATGAGGAACTGTAAGATCACTTTACCCGAGATACGTAGCTTCTATTATTTAATTTGTATCATTTTGCACATAGTTTTTCTTTTGCAATCTTTGTTGTAGTCTCTACTCACTTCTTTACACAGGGACATAAAAGTTACGTGCCAAATATGATCAGTGGTGCATCTCAAGCTGATGTTGGAGTGCTAGTAAGCATTTGGTGGCAATCACATGATTGAGGTATCAACTGAGTTGAATGTTAAAAAAACTTTTCCAATTTATTTTAGGTCATATCTGCACGCAAAGGTGAATTTGAAACTGGATATGAGAAAGGAGGGCAGACCCGTGAGCATGTTCAACTTGCAAAAACACTGGGTGTTTCTAAGTTGATTGTGGTTGCCAATAAAATGGATGATCCCACAGTGAATTGGTCCAAAGAAAGGTTCATTTTTTTCTGCTATCATTATTGTGGAAGGTTCATTTTCTTAAACTCACCTTGTTTGACTTTTATCTTGATTTTATTGTCCCTCTTAAGATATGATGAAATAGAGTCAAAGATGGTTCCTTTCCTGAAGGCATCGGGTTATAATGCCAAGAAAGGTAGATTAGCCATTTCTGTTGAGATGATCTAGTTCTCTTTTATTTTAAGATGATTTTATCGCATTATATTTTGTCCTCTTGGTTTTCTATTCATTTTTAAGTATCAAACTATTCTCTTAGTTCTTACATCTCAGCTTAAGTTACTGCAATAAAAGAAAACATTTTCAGTATTTTGGTGTATGTTGAATGCCATGGCTTGCTTTCTCAAATAATTATTTACTTGGTTGTTATATTTACAACATTAGAACATTTCCTTATCAAGAGCACGATAATAATTTAATACCAGCTTGCTTTGTTTTTTTTCCCAATTTCTGACTTTGATCTGTTCTGTTTGTATATGCTGTTAGTGAGCCAACTTTTTGTGTAACTGCATACTCTTATTCATACCATGCATGATTTAGCTTTTCTAAAAGGTTCTATGCCTTGCAAACTTGAATTGCACTGACATTGCAGTCTTATTGTGCATCATTTCTATTCTAGTTGAGTGATTTGATGAGTAAGCTGGTTGTTCATTTGCGTAATTCTTTCTTTGGTGATTCAGTTTTGCCCACCAATTAACAATTCTAGCTCTTGATTTTATTTTTGATTGCATGCATGGTTATTTATATGCATCGACTGCATGCACTGTTTTTGTTAGTAAGAATGCTTTACTTCAAATGCATTATTAAGGACATTTGTTCTATTCTTTTGATTTGTTATTAATGATAATGATGAGAATAATACTGCATTTTTTCCTATTTTTATTGTTGTTATATGAATTATTTATTATTTGAGTTTAACTCATGGTTCATGATAAATTATAATTTGATTTTAACATTATTCTGTTTAACGTTTTACTTGTAATTAAAATGTTTAGTGAATTTAAGGTTAGAACATATATTGCTAACATATAGTCAGTTTGCTTCATTTTTTTTCCAAACTTCAGAGTTTGAACTATTTTATCTGGTATATGCTGTTACTTAGTGACCCAACTTCTTGTGTGTAATCACCTATGTATATGTGTAATCACCTATGTTTATACATACAATGGATGATTCAGTTCTCTTAAAGGTCCTCTGCTTCGCAAACTGGATTGCACTGACAAAGCAGTCTTATTACGCATTGTTTCTATTCTATTTGAGTGATTAGTAAGAATGCTTTATTTCAAATGAATTATTAGGAAATTTTGTGCTATTCTTTTATTTTTTTATTAATAATAATGATGAGAATATTACTGCATTCTTTTTTATTTTTATTGATGTTATATGAATTATTTAATATTCTCATGTTTCATGATAAATTGCAATTTAATTTTGAAATTATTTTATTAAAATTTTACTTGTAATTAGAATATTTAGTCAATTTAAATTTATAACTTATATTGTTGAAATACAAGAGTATATAATTATTTTAATTTTTATGCTTGGTAGATTATCTATGGAGGCCATACATTTATTTTAATTTTTATGCTTGTTGAGATATTTGATTAAGATTTTAGGAAAGAAGTAATGACCTCCATTTGATCTTTGTTAGTTTAAAAAGAGCTTTTGATAAAATATTAAGTGAAGTTTCTTGAAAAGTGTTTGATTTAAAAAAGGGCTTGTGCTTATATTGAAGTTATTAACACTATGCTTAACAGAGTTATAACATTTATTTCAACTCAAGGTGGTTTATCAAATAATTATATTATTTTTATCATACTACATTAATGATTCTATCTAAGTTCATCACTTTGTATTACGAATGTTTTTAGTGTAATTTAAGTGAAGATGCTTGATGCGTCTTGTTGTCTAATGATTTTATTCTTAATGTTAAGATTTGAGCCACTCAACATATTTTAAAATAGTGAGTGATATGATTAACTTATTCCATCGTGGTTGAATGAAATAGTGGAGTGCTTTTGGGGTATTGTGCAATCGAACAATTCCATTTAAACATACAAGTAAATTTTATAGAACAACATAAGATTAGCAGTGTTATATAGGGCATACTATTGCCTTACAACATAGAAGCACATTGATATTATAGTTGTGGAAATGTGAATGCTAAGTTCAGTGAGTGAGTATACATGAAAGGATACAATGAGAAATTCATAACAAAGTTGCGCTAGATCCAATTTAAACGGTTTGAACCATTTAACCATGGTTGTTAGATTTCTCAATTAAGAATGTATACTAGCGCATTCAAAAGTGAAAGACCAAAGATGACATGTTAAGAAGCTATTAGGGATGATCTCATATATATTGAGCTTGAAGAGAGGGGTTTTTTTATTGATCATAGTAGAGACAAGTGATTTATGTTGCTGGCACCATTTAGTGCGTTAAGATTTATGTCACCAACATCATTTAGTGGTTTTAAGATTTTATATTGTTGTAGTCATTTTAAATTAAACATAGAATTACATTTAGTTATATTGATTTGAATTTAAGTTTGTTGATCGATGTTTATCTTTATTATTAGCAATCTCTATCATAATTGCTTAAAGTTTTAACAAATGGATGAATTTTTATTATTGTATGTTTAATTGAATGACTAACGGATAACATTTTGTAGTTTTGATTATATGTAATTGTGAATGGATGAGATCTTACTTTTATGAATTTGCTAGCAATCTCTTATAGTAATATGAATAATGCTCAAGTGTTTAAATATACTTTTATAATTTCCAGTTCACTATGAAGTACCCATATATCACCAAATCTTTAAAACATTTTTAAACTACTTTCTCAGCCAGTGATGCAATATAATATGTAAAAGGTTTTCTATCCGATGCAGTATAATATGTAAACGAATGCTCTAATGAATACTCCCACTTGCATTTTCTTTTTCCACTCTAGTCACCATGTCAGAAGGATTCTTCATATATTTTATTGGCTTATTAGGCCCTAATTTATTTATTATTTATTTCATAGATCTTATCTATTGTTTCTTTATGTATGAATATTTATTCTATAAAATTAAGTTTATATAAAAATAAAAGTTACGTGTTTATTTGCCAAATTTAATTTTTTGTGCATTTTCACACCACTCAGGCTTGCCTAAAATGATGTAAAATTGCATATATACTGCATTATTTGCTATTATATTATTGTTGTTGATGATATTATTATATTATTTGCTATCATGATTATTATTATTATTATTGAACATTTACTTTGCCCCAGAATCATTGTAGTTTATATATTCAATACTGAATTATAATTTTTATGGATAAATTATCCAAATATTTTGTTTTTTTGCTTGTGGAGATCTTTTAATAATTAAATTGGCCATACATGAGTAATGAAAGTGGAAAATTCAAAACATATATTATGCATTATAGTAATAATTATAATAACAATAATAATAATAATAATAATAATAATTATTATTATTATAATAATAATTATTATTTTAGATACTTGTATAGCCCCAAAATCATTATAAATTTTGAGAAAAAACTGCTTATATCTATCTTTTTGTGTTTATAATTGTAAAATCTTAAAAATATTAATGCTTCATTTTTTGTATAATGATATTATTCATTGAAACGTTGAAGAATCATGTCATTTTGTCTACACATTAAAAAAACCCAAAGAAATCTTTGAGTTTCTTTTTATATGACAAGCTAAAAGATTTTTAAATATTGAAGTTCAACCCCTACCAACAACTTGATAATCTTGATGTCTTAGATACACCTCGACCCTCCATCCAATGCTGAAGTTCAACCCCTGCCTTCGATTTGCCTCTCTTGACAAAAACCATACTGATGATTCTGCTTGTTGTGTCGCGTGGAGTATCGCCAACTTTGCGTCCCTAATGAATTGAGTCCACCCTAGTCTTCTGATACTCTGATTCCTTGTGAGAGTTTCAAACAAAGGGGTAGGCGGTACCTACCCAAGGGCTCATGCTGCCTGCTATCTGAATTGATATTACAAAGTTCGCCATCCTTCAATTGCAGTTTCAATCTCTAATTAAAATTCTGTGGGTGAGCAGGGATCCAATTTGGCTAGATAAACCTTTCACCCTATCACAAATAAATGGGTTTGGTATACATTGACATTCAGCATGATAGAACTAGATGTTTCCATTTAAAGTAACATTATAAAGCTAAATATACAGTCGTTTGTTGATAATTGCTCCCGAAAGGAACATAATCCACGAAACAAAACAACACCCCTGCAGATTGATAACCCCCAGATTGGGTAAACATAAACATAATAATTGTGCACAGTAGATACATACCTAATCAAGTAGAAGCAATTCAAAACCAGATTATGATCTTGTCAATGTTATTTCTGTAGCAGTAAGCAGGGGCGTACATCAAATAAACTACAAATGCACTTAAGATGTATAAAGAAGCAGCAATCCAGCAACCAATGATGACCACATAGAAGTGATGGAAATTATCAAAGACATATATGATGGATGGATGTTATATATTATGCTTCCGCACTCTGCATGTTTTGTATTTTCATTTAGTGAGATTTTACCTTAAGAATGACAAAGTCCTTAGTTAAGTTGGATTAGAATGTGTGTCTAATCTAATTCTAAGTAGGGACCTTGTCGTTTTGGAGACCCCTCCACCGTAATCATGTTAACTTAAGAGTTAACAGGACCACGGCGGGGCAGGGCCGCCACAGTAATATCAATTGACGGAAGTATCGTTTTAAATTTGCCAACATTAACATTGGTTCAAGAAAGTTTATTCATAGCGAATACATGAAGCATACTATAATCTTATCTACTATTGGAGCCACTCCAACTTTGCTTTTGTTAAACTCAGTTCTCATTATATCCTTACGAGTATAGCCACTCATCCACCTTAGCAATCTCTTTTTTGCAACACTTATTTTATCGGTAAGCTCTCTTTATTGGCCAACATTTAGCCCCATGTAATATAGTTGCCTGTATAGCTGCTTTTTAAAATCTTCCTTTAATTTTTAGTGAGATTTTTGGATCACACAACACTCTTGAAGCACTCATTCTTTTTATCCGAATAGCTTGGATCCTATTAATCAGATCGCTCTCTATTTAACAATTATTTTGAATAATTGAACCAATGTACTTGAATCTCTTGCTCTTCTTGATGACTTGGTCCTCAATATTATGTCTTTGAGATTAGAACTTCTAATATAATTGATCTTTTACTCCATATATTTTATTTTATATTTACTAAGATGAAAACCTTTAGATTTTAAAATAGTCCCCCGCATCTCAAGTTTTGCTTTAACTCCTTTTCTAGCCTTATCAATTAAAGAATGTCATCTGCGAATAACGTGCACCATGGATTCTCATTTTGCTAATGACATTAATATAAGCAACACAAATCCCAAAGCTCTCTAAAAGACTTTTCTTAGTATTTAATAAAAATTCAATGATCTTTTTTTTCTTTCTATATTCTCTTTCTAGCCTTTTAATAATTGTATAGCTTTCTATGGTAGATGTACCTGTCATTAACCAAATTGATTTTGAGAAATACAAGCATCCCTTCGTAATTTGTATTTAAGTACTTTATCCCATAGTTTTAGTGTATGACATTAACTTGATTCATCTATAATTCACAATGTTTTGAGCTTCATCATTATTATTGTAAATAAGTATAATAATACTTTTTCCATTTATTTGACATTTTTTTAGTCTTCAAAATAACATTAAATAACTTAGTAAGCCAAGAAACTCCTTTCTTATTTAACATTTTCATACATTGATGGGGTGTCATCCAATCCTCCTGCTTCTCTGGTTTTCATTCTCTTTAAAGCATTTCAAATCTTAGCTTTATTAACATGATGAATAAAAGTTTAATTGAGACTATTATTATAGCTATTACAGTAGCTTATATTAATTATATTGGTATTTTTAATTAAAGAGCTTAGTAAAATAATTCATCAATTTATGTTGATCATCATCTTTGATAGATTTAATAAGAGTCAAATCTTTAGTTCTTTTACTTTAATTTTTTTCTAGCTTATAAATGTGTCTATCTCTCGATAATTTCTAATTTATTATATAAACCCTTGAGTGATGCACTCTTAGCACCACAAAATGCTATTTTGGATTCACAACAAGTTAGTTTATATTTATTTCAATTCTCCTCGGTCTTATATTTAAATCATTCTTTATAATACCTTTTTTTCTTTTAATTTTAACATGAACATCTTATTTTTACTACCTTGCATTTTATTGGGTACTCTCTCTTTTAATTCATCAAGTAAACTTTTTGCTATATTGTGAATATAGCTAGCAATCGAATTTCATAAAAGGTTGGTTTTACCCTCAAAATATTGTTGTCAAAATTTTGAAACTTCACTTTTAAAATATATGTAATACCCTTTTTAAGACTCTATCCAGTTTTAAGATATATTTTAGATTTAGTTGTACTTTTATTACCCCTTATTTTCGAATCTAAAACCAATAAATGATGTTGAATTGTTAAACAATCACTTAGAAAAATATTATAATCCTTACAATATGAACTATCTTTTCTTTAAGAGAAAATAACCAATTGAGTTCTAGACACCTCATTTTTATAAGTGATAATGTGTTCCTCTCTTTCTTAAAGTGTTAGAAATCATAAGACCATTAACTAAAGCAAACTCTAAAATCATATTCCTTCATGAGTCTCTCCAAAATCAAAACCACCAAGTATATTATTAAATTCCTTTCAATATTTCAATTTAAACTCCTATAAAACTTTCTTCTTTTGAGATATTCCTTGAACGTACTCATTTAAATCATGCCAATTTTTTTTTTTACATATATTTAATCCTAATTGAGGGGGTATAAACAATTGTTTTGTTTAAAATTCATTAATTATAAATTTTAAAGATATAATTCTATCTATTAATTTCTTATCCTAAATGATACCCACATCATTCATATGATGATTTTTATTCAAATACTAGAGTTTAAATTTTAAACTATCAATTTTTTTTGCTATTTTCTCTCATCCTCTTAGTTTGTTGAAGGCATAATATATATATTAATCCTCATATTTATTATAATATCAACTAATTTGAAAAACTTGCTAGTGAGTGTGTACTTTTCAAAGTACCTAATCTTAACTTAGAATAAAAAATTAATTTTTTTACGCGCTTTCATCCATAATACGGGAACTTTTGCTTATTTGACACTACATTTGGGTACTGATGTAGCAACCTTTGCACTCTTTTTACTACATTCAGGCAATGCAACACGTGCTTCATGGGAACGCCCTACCTCAAACAAAATTATTTGAAGGATTCATGTCATAATAGGGTTTGACAATGCTTACACTGGCTGTCAACTACCTAGCGCAACTCTCCTATTTTTACATCTAGGATTTGGGAACCGGCATTGATGGAATTTTAACCTTTGATTAACCACTAAATGAAAGTTAAAAGGTGTGTGGGAAGAGTATTATGCCAGTGTCATTGGTTGTTGTTAATAGTGTTATGGTTCCTTCAAATATGCCAAGCTAAACCTAGATTAAATATGCCATTAAGGAAAATTTTAGCGATGACCTCTCTATTTTCTTCAAGATTAGGACATTTTACAATAATAATCTGATCTGCTTCAGATACAAGGAGGATGTTCAGACTCGCTAAAAGGCATAATCATAATTTTATCTTCTTGTGACTTGGAAATCAAGCCAGTTAAAGATTGATCTGAAGGGTAAGGAGCTCTCTCAGATGAAAAACTAAATAGGGAGACTTTATATAAAGGTAACAAAAAATTGCCCCCAATGCAACCTGAGATGTGTGAGGTGAAATGAACTTCTTAATTTAGCAAGTATTTTAGCCTACCTCACAGATGAATTTAACTATTCTTTTAGATGAATAAATTAGTTTTGTTCAGCGTATCTCACAATCCATTTATCAAGATGAATGGAAGAGATGGAAAGTCAAAAGTAATTTTTTGACCTAAGTAGATAGATTAAAAGATGTATGTGAGGTACAGTCTATTTTACATCTGAAAGTCTAGTAGGATCTCTCTCTCGCTTTCACTCTTTGTGCATATACTATGATACATACATGAACACAAGGATAAACATGGCATGACACAAATACAACCCTTATTGAAAGAGTAGGACATAGACACTTTTTGGATAGATGACTATATATTAATTATTTTTATTAATTTTTTATGTAGAAAGGCAAATGCTAAGCATCTCAATTATTAGTTTATAATCTACAAATATATCAAGTAATTAAGAATAATGCTAAAATTAATGCCATTTCATCAAATTAACAACATTTTAGAATGTTGTTGTGTAATTTTATGTTTTTGTTGATTGTATTTGCTATATTTATATGATAATTTCTTTTTGTTTAATTTGAACTTTTTATTTTCATGGACACCAAATTTTAAGTTTAACAAAATTTCAAAATTGTCCTTATAATTAATTGCATTGAAATTACTATCCTACTTGACCCCTTTCAGTTATGAATGTGCATGAGCAGAGCTTGAGCAAGCCTAGTCTATGTTTATTCTTGGCTCATTTGGTTTGAAATTTGTTCGAGCTCAACTTGAGCTTTTTAATACTTAAAAAATATGAGTTCGACTTCAGTTTATTTAAATTTGAGCCATTGTTGAGCCAAACTTGACCTTTACTTTAATATTATGCATATTTTAAATAGGAAATGTTACGTACGGGGCATCCAAATTTTTATTAGTTGACATCAAACATCAAAGTTTTATCTTTAAAAAATAAGCTTTCATCTCTACCTTTCAAATTGCTATCGCTTTTCACTTATTATTAGAAGGATTCGTAAAATGCTAGTGCTCTTTACTTTTAAATAATTTTTGTGCTAAACATGTATTATGCAATGATTTGGTACTGTCTATACTAATTTTTATTTAATTAATAAATAACATTTTAGGTATAGGTTTACGATCTATTTGTTAGGAGCTGAGTAATATTTCATATTCAATATTACTCAGCTCCTAAGTTTCAAATGTGCTAAATCTTAGCTCGCTAGCTTATCGACTGAGCAGAACCAAGCTTCTTAACAAGCATGTCTACAATTTTTTTAAGAGAATGATTTATTTCTTTGTTAGTATTACAATTATCAAGGATACTAGATGTATAAATACAGAAGGTTTGGATGACATTTGTATAGATAAATTTTATTTCCTTGGATGCTTGTATATTGTAAGTTGGATACACTTCTTACAAGTCGGGCATGTGTGTATAATTAGAAGCCATATTTTGTGCATATTTGACATTTTGTACATTGCGTGTTGTGCAAGTGTTGGTGTCTATGTGTGGTATAGATTCTTTCTAAATTTTTTAGTTCTTGTGCCAATTGTTGTCGCTGTGTTTTCTAATTTGACTAGTTTGTATGATCAAGTGGTTCTAGTTTATGATGAATCTTAATTGTGCTAATAATTTAATTAAAATAAACTAGTCACTCTTGGAATATTTCTTTGAGAACTAGTATTAATTTATGCTCAAACTGATTCTTCAAGTGATTCTACCATCTCTATTAAAACTTGTGTGCCATGGATTCGTAACAGATGTTCACTTTCTTCCAATATCCGGCTTGATTGGATTCAATATGGCAAGCAGAGTGGATAAAAAAATTTGTAGTTGGTGGGATGGTTCATGTCTTTTTGAAGTCTTGGATGCTATTGAAATTCCTCTGCGAGATCCAAAGGGACCTCTTAGGTATACTCAACTCTCTATTCTTGTTATTTTTCATCAGCTCAAAAAACTGTGACCTTCCGGTTGCCTTTAACTATATAAATTATTTTAGTTACAAGTATCCCACTGAAATTATCTGCTCACATATTTATGATCTAAACTTTGTTTCTTACAAGTCAGCACATGTACGGAAGCTTATCTTTTTTTAACTGTTGGAAAAGACATGCATGATGTTATTTTTTATGCTTAAGTTTTTAATGATAAATATATAAATAGGAAGATTTGATGCTTGATGTATAAATTAGGAAGCTGCCAGTATTATGCATGGAATTGAATCTTAATTATTTTGTTTTGCAGGATGCCTATTATTGATAAATATAAGGACATGGGAACTGTGCTGATGGGAAAGATTGAGTCTGGAACTATCCATGAAAATGATAGCTTGTTGGTCATGCCCAATAAAGTATGCTCATTTTTTTCAAACTAACCTGATTAATCTTTTTTTTTTTTCCTTATAAAAATATTGTTGTAGATGATATTACAATTTTCATCCTTTATTCATGTGCACAGGCACATGTCAAAGTGCTTGCCGTTTACTGTGATGAGAAAAAGACAAGGCATGCAGGACCTGGTGAAAATGTCAGGGTGAAAGTGTCTGGAGTAGAAGAAGAAGATATATTGTCTGGCTTTGTACTTTCTAGTGTAGGTATGTTGTGCATACTTATGAAACTAATTTGCACTATCTATTATTAAGCTTTTACTAATTTTAATTTTTTTTAATTATATGATATATCAATTTAATGAAATTATCTGTTGAGTATGGAGGGATTTGTCCTAATTTTTTTAATCTAAGTATCATCTATTAAAGAAAATATACTTGTAGTTCATAAGCAGTCTGCTGTTATAAAAACCAGCACTTGCTCAGAAAAATTCCTTCCACTAAAACGTAGCAAGGGTTGCGGCAATTTGCTACCTTCCATTGCTCGTAGGGTTGACTACTTTCTCTTGATGTGAGTTAAATCATTCCCTGGTCTACACAACGATGATTTCTTAATATTAACAGATCTCTGATAATAGAATTGATTTGCAATTTGGTCTTCTGCACATCTAAAGTCCTCCGATTTTGATATGATCTTTCTCAAGAAGATTAGTACCATGTCTGATGAGTTTATTAAATGCACGACTTACAAAGAATTTACTTTAGTTGACTCAAAACGATGACCACTTTATAATTTAGGGAAATACAAGTACTCTGAAAACATCTTGTTGAGAAATCCCTTCAGCTCTTAGGCAGAAATGACTTTAGAATGAATAAAATAAAAACATGATAACCCTCAACACACCAGCAAATAAATGCAATGGTATGGATAAATTAAAACTTGAGTAGAACCAATGCCACACAAGTAGAAAGATAAGCAGTTTCTTGAATATAAATCATTTAATTCAACACTTACAAAAGAGAAAGGATCAACTAACAGAAGTTCTAAACACTCTATCACTACACATATTTATACTACTATAATAATGTCATTTATTCAACACTTACAAACATTCATGTGCGGTGTGGGGTTTCTTTCTCCTTGAGCAAGGAATAATGTTTCTGCTCAGGAAGAGGCTGGTGAACGTCATTGGGTGAATCTTGACAACTCAATGTTTTAGGAACTGACTGTAATAATTATTTGAGTTGACAAGCTATGGGCCACTATAAAGGCTTATTTACTAATTATTACAGTTAGGTGTCCTCTAAGCAGGTGGTTAGAAGTGTAGTAATCTTTAATTAGAAGTCAAACAAATGTTTGGGCTGCTTTTAGTGTAAATTATATAAATAAATACATGTTTTTTGTAATTCAATGACTATATATATATAATATTTTTTTCAAACCCCATTACATTTTAAAAATATAGCAAATCTACATTTTGGAAGCGGACGATTCCATGAAACAACGGAGCAGCTCTGCAGATTTGTCGGGATCGACTCTGCCAAACGAGGAGCGAAACAACGGGGTCTGCACCGGAGACGATGGGAGTGGAAGCCTTCACTAGTCAAACGACGATTGCCTAGAGAGGCGGCGTGCGGAAACCCTTCGGGAGTGGAAGCATTATTATATATATATATATATATATATATGTATATCTATGTGCATATATATATATATATAATTAAATAAATAAATAAATATATATATATATATATATATATATATATAAACTTTTTATTTATTTGTATAAGAGCACAGAGTGTTATCTCGTGCACCTAAGCTTATGGGGTGCATGCTTGAGTTTGTGGGGAGTAGTTGCAACGATACCTAATTGCCTGGTGTCAAATTTGGCTTGCTTCACTTTAAAGATACAGGTGCGAACCCCAAAACACTTTTTAAAATAGGGGATTGGATAAATTTTAGATTCCAATTGTTGGATGAATACAATAAAAAAGTGGACACTACAAAGTGTTTAAGGAGGAGAAAACGTAATGATATTTTGAGCCTGTCATGCATTTACCTACCAATATTTCACCTTCAAAAGTAATTTAATATTCTTAATAGATAAACTGAGGCAAATATATCAAGCTACTTTGATAAATAAATATGTTTGTAATCTCTATTTGAAGATGTTTGTGGTTGGGTGTAGTGAAGCATGGACTTTGATAGAGAATGGCGAAATTCACGTAACTGGTTTATAACCAGAAAAAACTATAGGACTTGTTCTCTGTGTGTTGCACTTCTAGTAGAAGTTTTTGGTTTTTAACAGTGATCGATAGTTATAAAGCTCAAAACATAATGTGTATGGGATAGCTTAACAATATGTACATTGCCTCCTGGGAGACAGATGTTCAATTGCTTTTATTTCACACGCCTAGGGGTGTAAAAAGAGCACAAAAATAAACAATATTGAGTAACAATAGCAAAGTAGAGCGCACATTCGAACACTCTTGCCGAATACATTCAAGAAGAAGAGCGTTGGAGCATGTTATTTGCAAATGATAATATTGTTAATACGGGTAGAGATGATCTTAAAGAAAAACTCAAGTTATATAAGACTAACTTACAATTTATAGGATTTCATCTAAGAAAATATTTAGAACAGAATACATAGAATGCAAGTTTAATCATATTGTAAGAACTACAATAGTGAAGATATAACCATTGAAGATCGATAACAATATCAATAAGAGTGATAACAATGCTCAATTATATAATATAAAAGCGAACTAGAGGACGATGTGTGATGAGATCTATGTGGGTTTGTAAGAAGTGGAGGAGCTCATCGTGGCGTTATGCGATAAAAAAGTATAACTAAACTACTGTAAGATCATTATTGTTGTATGGACTATAGAATTGGATTTCAAAGCCAAAGCTATTGATAAATGCAGTGTTGTGCTAATGATGATGCTAAGGTGAATGAGTGGGTGTGTACATGAAAGATTTGATGAAAAATGAGTTCTTTCATAATAAGGTTAGGGCAGAATTAATTGAGGATGTGCTCAAAGAAAGGGGTTAATTGTTGATCGTCCATAATGGGAGAGAAATGGCTCATACAGCTCCACTATATGGGACTAAGTATGGTGTTGTAGTGTGCAGAGGGGAATATTCAAAGCCAAATTTGAAATGAGTGCGACTTGACATGGACAGTGTTATGCTGGGTATAGGTGATTCGTTTTGGAGTTGTTAGTATCATGATTAATTATGATGCTCTTCAGCTACTTTGGATGGTCCCTTAGATTCCAATACAGTTTTGTTAAAAAGCCATTATAGTTGCTAAATGCTGTTGTTGGCTGCTCGAGTAGCTCTAGTAGGCAGAATAACTTGCATGAAAAAGAGAACAAAAGTAGTATTTGTAGTAAATGACTTTTCACATTTAATCTTTGTGTGTTGTAGTGATGCTTATGTCAAGATATGTATGAAAAGAGAACGAAATGGCATAGGTATTATTTGATTATTTATTCAAATATTTGTTCCTTAAGCATGCCATCTCCTTGCGTTAATGATTTTATGGGAACTGTTGTGGGCTTACTGCGTAACATATCTATATAGCATATGTATTAATTGATTATTTATTCAAATCTTTGATCCTATAGCATGCCATCTCCTTGCGTAATGCTTTTATGGAACTATTGTACGCTTACTGCATAACATATCTATTGTGCACTATACAACTACTTAACATTATGCTATTGTAAGCTTGTTTAATTAAATCTTTGGCAGTTGAAAAGGTTTCTCTTGATTCTCCTGCCTGCCTACTTCTGCTTTTGTGAATTGCTTTGCTTTTGTTAAGGTGTTACTAATGGACAAATGCCTTTTCCTGCAGTTAATCCGATCAATCCTGCTTTTGAATTTGATGCTCAGCTGCAAATTCTCGAACTTCTTGATAATGTGAGTATAATCATTTTTTTCTAAGTTATAGACTTAATATCTGAGGGCTCCTGTTACTCTTTTCTGAAGAATAACCAGCTTAATATATATACTGCCCCAGGCCATATTTACTGCTGGCTACAAAGCGGTTCTGCACATCCATTCAGTCGTCGAGGAATCAGAGATTGTTGAGCTCATTGAAGAAATTGATGTAAAGAGGAAGAAAGAAGGGGATCTGAAGAAAAGGAAACCAAAGAGGAAACCTCTTTTTGTCAAGAACGGAGCTGTTGTTGTTTGCAGAATACAGGTCTTATATTTATTGTTACCACATGCCCAAACTGTAGCCTCTATGATTACTGACACATGCTACCCTTAGGTCAACAATTTGATATGCATCGAAAATTTCTTGGATTACCCGCAACTGGGTCGGTTTACTCTTCGTACAGAAGGTATCATGAATACTCATTTTTATTTAATGATTTTATCATATTAATACTTGCAGCTAACGCTAAGCTGAATTTGTTTTATAGGTAAAACTATTGCTGTAGGGAAAGTAGTGGCCCTTCCACCTTCAGGGAATTCGACTTTCACAGCTTAAAAGTACTTGGAAGGTATCCCCCGAACTCAATGATATCATCTTATTCTGCTAAATTTTGTCTATTGTTTAAGCAACTAACATCTTTTGTAATCCATCGCAAGGTTGTTGAAGAACAGGATTTGAGTCTTGACAGAAGTTTATGGTGTAATGTTTGTTTCATATTGTATCATTTGTGCTTCCTTGGCTAGCATGTAATAGAAGTGAGTGATGATGGGCTCTTATATAGTTTAGAGATTTCACATATATTCATTGTGCGGTAGGCTGAGGATTGAGAGTGTGGCCTTGCCAACAACATTTTTGCATTCGTAAGACTATGCTATTTTTTTTACATAATGTAATTTTATGAATGATTTTTGAGGCGAGTTTAGGGATTTTACATTTCAAGCAGTGCATTTGTGATTTCATTGTTACAATTTTTCTTGACTTTGCCATCAGCATTTTAGTTTTTTGTTGTTGATTTTTTTAGCAAAATGGCTTCTTGTCCTGAACTTATTTGTTGGCCACACTTGAGGTGGAAAAGCACTTTTTTGCCTACTGTGTTAGAGTAGATGACATTTAACAAGATTAAGATTGAATCATTTAATGCAAATTGTTTGGAATGGTGCTGCAAATCTTATTTTCTTATATGTTTAGAAATGATCTCTATTAAAATAGCCCACTATTTTGGTTAGATCATTGAACAACTAGCATCATTTATCGAATGATTGTTTAGCCTGGTTAATGATCATAAATTGGTTGAATGTGACTAACCCCTCCGACTGTTCAACCACCACTCGATTAATGAATGAACAAAACATGAATTGAGGAATTAAACAAGTTGCCAATTTAAAAAAAAAAAGGGTATAGTTATGGTGATGTCACAAAAATAGAGAAGATCTAGATTATGTAATGAGATGGGAGTTTACGTGTGTAAGCTTTATGCTCTAGGTGATTTGTACGTAGTACTTATGTTTTCTCTGCTTTTATTTTTGGGTAATTTAAGTGATCACTAGCAATTTATATTGAGAGATATGATGTATGTAAGAAAAGGAAAGTAAATATTGGAAATATTATGGAATGTCTTAACTATACTCTTTTTTTTTTCTTGTTTTGTTTTGTGCTTAGACTCAATTAGTCAGTAGAATTCATTTGTGATTGTATTTAAACTGATAATTTGCTGTAGAATCATTGCATTTAGGTGACTATTTAGTAGTTAGCCAAAGTTGAATGCGTAGTAGGGATATAAATAGAATATTATAGGAATTTATATAAGTAGTGAATTGACTTTGTTTTCTTTTCTATTTATAGGAACTTATAGCAGTAGTGGTGAATTGACTGGAATGAGCCTGGGCCACTAATGGCATCGTAGTTGGGTGAGGGAGCTTTTGATGGGTTTGAAGGGAGTATAACAATGCGTAACATCCATCTCTAAATATATTCAAGCAGTCGAAACTTGTGAAGAAGGCTGCCCTTTAGTTAGCTATTGTGAAGAGTTATATTCACATACTGAACTATGATATAGATTGTAGTGCAAACGTGTGGTGATTATAGTGCTTTTGAAATATCATAAGAAATGTTTATCTAAGAATTTCAAGTTGGCTGATCATGCCTCATTGGAGCCAATCATGGCTTTAATTACAAGATGAATTTATAAATATTAAGAGGACATAGATTTGTCCTTCATAAAACACTAAAATAGTGAGAATAAGTGGTGTGACACAAAGCTGAAGAAAACAATTACCTGAGTGCAAGTGACCATCTAACTTTGGAAATATGTTTGGTGGGTTTAACGGATTTGAAATGATTTTTAATTTTGGGAGGATATTTGTGGAGCTGTTAGGAAGTTGTGGAATATTTATTTAGATTTTTTGGTGGCTGTTTCAATGGATGGTGGAGTGAAAGATTGCCAGGTTTTGCGAATGCTTTGTTGGAGAGGTTTTTAATGGTGTGAAATAAGATGGGAATAAAAGATGACATTGGACAACAAAAAATAGATAAAACAAATAAAGAAGATATAGATTTGATCAATATTATGTACACATGGATCTCTTCAACATTATACACACCCTAAACCCGATTGATTTTACATGCTAACAGAGTTTTTGGTTGTCCACATCAAAATGAAGAGCTCTCAAGTTATTTATTTGTAAGCAAATATCATTTCATATCCCTTATGGTTTACAACAAGTACATATATAGCAGCCTAAACCCTAAGCCTTATAACAATGTTAAAAGATAAAGGCTTTGTCTCAACTCCTGGGGTGACTTTCACATGCTCAATGCAAATGTAATATGAAAATACATATGAAAAAATAATATAAATGCTAACACAATAAATACATAAATAAGATGGTTCTACACATGAGACATCACAATATGACTTAACTAATCATCTTCCTCCTATTGTGAGCTGCTTGTTTTGCATCAAATTCTCCCCTACCAAAAGAATTATATTTTGCAGAGTTGATCTTTTGAACTTCTCGTATGATAAGTAGGTGTCCTCTAATGGTGGCATATCCATCCATTGCATCATGAATGTGTTCAACATGTTCTCCTACAATAACCTCAACAGAAATAATTGCATCAATCTCAAAAAAGAAAGGTTGGGAGAGTTTTCGAAAATGATTTATCATTCTGCCACTTTGGAGAAGTAGTTATATTTTCTTGTAAAGCTTATTTGAACATAGAATTCATTATTGGGGGAAACTTATTTGACGTGCAGGACTTGAACCCTTTTAAAATACTCAAACTCTTGATGTAAGATGCGGTCTTCCACTGGATCTATAATAGATGCATAAAAATGATTCTCAAGCTCCATATGTATGATAGTTGGAAGTGGAGCATCAATCGTCAAAGGTGATGGGGCATTTGTAATCAACAGAGGATTCTCAAGCTCCCTAGGATTTGGTTTAATATATATTGCATCAGTATGATCCTTTTGAAATAAGTGAAAAGAATTGACATGAGTATATAAAGTGATCTTGAAGTAGTATTAGTAGGTGTGTGAGGTATCTTAAAATATTTTAGGTATTTTAATTATTTTTGAAGATAATATTAGCAATACTTATGACAAATTCTCTTTCATCCTTACCCATGTGATTCTCCTATGATCACTTATTTTCTTTTGGAGGTAGTTATTTCAAATATTTTGACATATCCAGTCAATTTCATGCGGGCAAAGGTAACTCGATGATAATCATCAAAATCATGCCACTTGAAGAATTCCTCCAAACGGGTCATCCAATCTACAAATTTCTTAGGATTGTGTTCTATCATACGTAAGATTCTCTATTTTGATCTTGCCCAATGGGGTTATCCTATCATAACATTAGAGGCCCCTCCACATATACAAATCATCAAATTCATTCTCATAATATTCCTCTTTATAATTCTAATTCATCTAGTTTTAGGTTATGCTTACTCACAAAAGTAAAATTCCTTAGCTTGAGGTGAAAGGCAACAATGTGCCCTATATCTAATTTGGTGTGTTGGATGATGAGGTGGTGGTTGAGAATGTTGGTTGTTTCTCAATTGAATTAATTCTAAGACCTGCCTAGTAACTATATTTATTTCAAATTCAATTAATATATAGTTCATTCACACTCTAGGGCGATTGTTTTTGTAGTACATAAGCTCATAATGGATCACTCAAGAGCTTGAATAGGTTTTGAGGTCAGTTGGCTGGTTATTTATGGTGGGAGCTCACTATAATCTAGCAAGAACACAAACTTGCATCAGACTTGCAATTGATACATTAATTTTTTCAAAATCAATATTGACAAAAAATTCCACACCTAAAAGTTTTAATGCAAGTAAATTATAGAACTTACCTCGCTTGAGGGTGAACAGATCACCGCTCATGTGGTAAAACTTCATTCCTTTCTCTTTTTCAATTGAGTGCTCAAAATTTGTGTATGGTTTTTATTCGAGCAATTGAGGATCTTAGCTTTCAGTATATACAACACTAAAATAAGAGCTTTGGATTGTTCTGTATAACTCCAGAAGTTTTTTGCACGTTTCTAGTTGAATCTGGCCCTTAATGGGTTGAATCTAACCACATCGGGTTGGATCTAGGTCTTTGCACTTTATGCAACCTATATCGAGCCAACGCTGGCCATGGATCGGGTTGGGTCAAGCAGAGCAAGTCGACTCTTCATGTGAATCGTTAGTTGATTTCATGTGTGAGTTGTGAGCAGGGTTGAATCGAGCTGATGCTTGGCATGAACGGTGATTCGGTTGGTTCATGTGCGGTGGTTGCGATGGACACTTGAAATAAAAAATTTCAAATCAAATTTATGGTATAAAAGCTCTTGATGAGTAGAACAACTTTTCTTCTGCAGCAAGGTGTGAAAATCATCTTTGATACAAAAATGGTGGCGCAAAGTTGAAGTTACGTGTGGGTAAACGATCGTTCAACTTCGGGAAAATGTTTAGTGGGTCAAACAAAGTCAAAATGATTTGCAATTTTGGGAGGATGTTTATGGAGATGTTAATAAGATATGTAATATTTATATTTTTTTTGGTTGCCTGCTTAAGAGGTTTATGGATGGTAGAGTGAAAGGGTGTCAGGTTTTACATATATTTCGTTGGAGGGGTGCTTGATGGCTGAAACAGAAGCGCATTTTGGTGAAATTAGATGGGAATGAAAGATGGCAAATAGGACAACAAGAAAATAGATAAAACAAACAAAGAAAAGATAGATTATGCATACCTTGATCCCTTTAGAATTATACACACCCTAAATCCCGTTGATTATACATACCAATGGAGGTTTTCGGTAGTTTAGACAAGAACCAAGAGCTCTCAAAATCAATTTTTTTGTAAGCAAATATCATTCTATATTCCTTATGGTTTACAACAAACACATCCTAATAGTGCTAAAAAAACCAAAAGGCCTTGTTAGAACTCCCTGAGTGACCTCACATGCTTGATGCAAATGTAATAGAAAAATATATTTCCCAAAATAATATAAATGCTAACACAATAAAAAATATTAAATAATATGGGTCTACGCATGACACAACACAATGTGACAACCCATCGTGAGCCTCCTCACCTTGTGAGTTGCCTATCTTGCATCAATAAGAAGGTAATGGAACATTAGTTAACAACACACATACATGCTAGGTTTCATTTCTTTAAAATTTTTGCCTTTGATAGCCTCATCATAAATTCAATTAAGGAAGGTACAAAAATATAAAAAAGAATAATATGAAACCATTAAAATTAAGTGAATAGCAGACTTTTTTTTTTACCATTCCTTACAGTGGATAACCCATTAATACTTCAACATTGTGTGAACTTAATGTATTTATGTCATTTGGAATCTATCACATAAATTCTGTTGAGTCATGCTTGAAGCTCAATCGAGATTAAAATGGCTTGAGAGCTTCTTGTCGAGACTTTTTAGAGACTGAATACCGGGCAATTCCTTAGTCACGAGATATTGGTCGAGTTTCTTGAGCGAGTAATGCTTGTGAATTGGCTATGGACGCTAGGGCTCCTTTTCCATTGCCTTGTCATGTGAGCTAATCATACACCCCTTCTTTAGAAATTGACTTGATGCTGAGAGTCATTTAAAGTTCATAGAAAATATTTATTTATTACACTGCAAATCTAGGCGCGAGTTATATGGGTCCAGAAGCGTGATGAGCCAAGATGAACAAAAGGTGAGTCTAGACACGTGATAAGCTTAGATATGCTGAAATCATGCCTAGATGCGTCGAGCCCAGGTGCAACAAAATCACGCCCATATATTAACTTGATAACTTTAGGTTGAATTTACATTTAATGAGTCTTGATCTATACATATAGTAGTGCTCGTAGATGCGACCATGCTAATTGTAAATACCTCTCAACAGATGTGATTTTTCTAAATTTTCTATTTCCTTGCCAAAGTATACACCTAAGGATCCTACGATCGAGAGCATCTTTGTGAATATTTGGAGCACAATTTTTCCAGCTTTTATCAAGTTATGTGATGGGATTAATGCGGAAGGACTATATATTTGATACGAAAGACTTTGGGAAAGGTTTTGGTAGACCAAATGGTGTCGGATTAGCATGAATCTTAGGATTAGATTGTGGTGGATGTTAAAATTCTGTAGGATGTTATTTTTTATGATTGGATGGCTATTTGGAAGAATTATTGACAGTGGAAGTGAGATGATGTCAGATTTTGCATTGATTTCGTAGAATGTATGTTTGAAGGCTGAAACGGAAGTGATTTGGACAAAACAAGAAGATGAAAGCTAACATAAAGTATTATGATACTAAACAGAAAATAACAAAAGAATATTATTCTCACATTGGGTTCTTGAAGGCTATGAGCACCTTCAAAGCCTTCTGTTATGCACAACGAAGAGAGTTTCATTTGGTTATCCATACCAACATGCTCTCAAGCAAATATTCTTTAATATCATCTAGGTTTCCAACAAAAAGGATTTATATTGGACATATATAGTCACCATGCTTTAATTTCAACTTAACAGTGCTAATAATGGCAATAAGTTACAATTACGCTTCCCCGGGTGACTTTTTATATTTTCTGCGCACAAATAGTAAAACATCATTAAAACATATATGCTAAAATAACATATATAAAAACATAAAATACATAAATAAAATGGATCCACAAACACATCGCGTCATAACCCGATAACCTCCTTTAAGCTCCTTGACTATGCCCGTGTCATCACACGTTCTCATATAAGTTTCTGCGCTGCATCAAATTCTCCCCCGCCATAGGAACTATGCTCTGCAGAGTTGAAGGTCACATAGTCTTCCAAGAGATCAGGGTCAAGCTTTTGCAATTCTTCATAAGTCAGCTAAGTGTCTTCAGAATGTGGCTTATCTTTCAATCTCACTAAGAACTTATGTTCTCATATTCACATGTGAACACCTCATCATATATTATAACATCAATATTAAATAAATAGGATTTATGATATTTATGTAAGAGTTTACTATTTAGCTCCGCAAAAATAGCACCTATATTTTTATGCATGATTTATTTAGTAAATGAAATTAAATCATCAACATTAAATATATGATGACAAATCAATCAAATATGTATTCATCTCGATCATTCTAAGGACCTTAAATGTCCTAGTCGCTCTAGCATGAAATTTCTTGTGTTTGTGGTAGAATAATGCTCTGGGCAAATGCGAATAAGCACATAATCACACATCAAATGTTCTACTTGATCTAGTAGCATTAGCCTTGGGTGCTTATTTTTTTATTTGATTTATCTCTTTTGACTCTATATTTTATAATGCATTTTATAAAATCTTTTGTAAATGTAAATGCAGCATCTGAATATGTATGTTGGGTAAGCTAACAGGATCTGCCAACTTCCTAAGATTAAACCAATAAATAATCTCAAATGGTGTCTGTTTGATTTTCTTAGAGATAGCGCTATTATATAAAAATTTAGCAGTCATAAATACCCAAATTATTACTCACAAGGCTTCTCAATAGATTTCCTGTAATTTTATTAACCATCTTAGTTTGTTCATCTGTTTGTGGGTGGAATGCAGAAAAAAATTTAAGGAAGTACCCAAAAAAGGCCATAAGATTTTCCAAAAATATGAAACAAACTTTACATCCCAATCAAACACAATAGTATAGGTAACCCGCAGTGCTTATTTATTTTGTTGAATAATAATCTTGCTCTGTGGGTGGCTTCCTTTGTTTTTGAACATGAGATAAAGTGATCCATTTTGGAAAAATTGTTGACCATTACATAAGTGCTAACATGGTGACGTGCAATCTAGGGAAGTCATAGCACAAAAATTATGGATAAAGCTTCCAATGATTGATATAGCACATGTAAAGCAATGTATTTTCTCGACCTCTGCTTTTGAGATTTGACCTTTTTATAGGTTAAGCATTAATAAGCATACTTACTCTCATCTCTTTTTAGTGATGGCCAGAAAATTTAGTCTCTACTAAATGTATAGTTTTGTCCCTCCCTAAATGAGCTATTATACCACCTGAATGCAACTCACCAATTAGAAAGATACGCAGTGAGATACGTGAAATGCACAACAAATGGTCACGAAAAAGATAATCGCCTACAATGTGATACAATGAATGTTGAGGTAACATCGAATCATTAGACTCAAAATAATATTATAAGAAAAAATCTGCTAGTTGGTAACATAATAGGTTGATGACGTCATACAACAAAGCAAGAACAAACAAAAAAGTACAAAAGAAAAAAAAATAAAATAATCACCAAACCCATCCCATGGCTCTCTTAAACAAGATGAACCCATTAGAAGCAACAAAAGAGGATAACATTATGACACATGGATCTCAAAAGCTAGAGGGATTAAGACTTTAGTATTGAGAGCAGATCTTCCGACTCATCGCCAACATCTTTTCCTAAGATTATAATCATTAAGATGATTATATATAGGCATCCTCTTAGAAGAGTTAGAGCCTTTTCTATTAATTTGGAAATTCTCAAATTAATTTAATTCATTATCTTATATCAATTTTACCTCATCAGAAGCAATATCAGACTTCACCTTAGGATGAGACTTAGAACTATTGATACCCGCATTAGAAAATGGAAACATGGAAGTGTTACGAGTGTGCCAACCACAATCATTCATGTTGAATTCTTTAGCGAGCATTATATTTATGGATTTCAAGAGATTGGGCTGAGAAGCCATGTCACCTGATGCAACTCTCCTTACGAGCTCCCAACCTAAGAATGTTTTGAACTGCAGTGTTCATTTCTCATGCATGCATAAACACCTCATCCTCAGGTGCGTCTGGTCATGGTAAAGGTGTAGCGACCTTTGGTTTGTCGTGCTATGGTCTGGATGCATGGGAATTAGGCGATTAGGGTTTCTCTAATTGGCCTAAGGTCGAGATAAAGGAGCAAGGACGATGCCACTGTGTGGGTTGGGCCGACCCGTGACCCGCGTGGTGCGACAGTCTCGGGTCCCTCGAGCTCCGATCGACCCGCGCCTTTTGGTATCAGGCTGAACCCATTTTAATAAATTCGATTTATTGGATTTATTTTTCTTAAGGAAAATAGTCCAATTAATCAAATCATAGAGAAATTAAATTGGAAAATGTAGAATAAATTAATTAAATAATTTTTGATCTATGGATCCAAACCTTATAACCTTATATACTAAATTAATCAGAAAATCATGAGGAATAAGAATATAAAATAATATAACACTTTTAATGGTTGAATTTTTTGATTTAGCTTAATTATTGTAGAACTTAATTAGGGTTTCTTAGCATATATACATCCAAATTACATGATTTAGGTGCCATTGTATTTCTTATACCTTGTAGAATGCATGTGTTAGGTGGGTTAATTTTCTGATTAATATATTCTTAATTATGTCCTAATCTTGTAAATGCATAATTAGTGAAAATTAAAGTTTTTGATTATCTAAATTTAGTAAACTTAGTTTTTGAATATTCACATGAATAAGTAGAATATAATCACCAAGTTTTATGAATTTCTAATAATTGGATTTGTAACTAGGTGCTAATCTATTTGTATTGAATTAAGGTTTGATTAGCACTAATTACCTTCTATTTTTTATAAATTTCTATTATTATGCTTTCATAACAATAGTATGAATGTAAAGAACTCATCTTGTATATATATTAAACTCTTGTTTTAGCTAAATAGATTTAGGTAGCTAAATAGATTTAGGTTGCTAAATTCTTTAATTAATATTAAGAAATATTAAGATCTTGATCAAGCTATTATCACTTGGTCTAAATTTAAGATTTTCCATTAATAACACACCAACAATACATTGATTTGACATTGATCTATAAACCAACAAATGGTCTTAGTTAGGTAAGGAAAGAGGTTAAACCCTAACCTATTTGATTAATAATTGAATCCTAATTCACTTAATAAATTAATTTGATTGAAAGATACTTCAACTGACATGATTCCAATAATGCATCTCATTTAGTATTGATCTCAAATCATTGAATTAGAAGTACTAAGATTAATAAAGAGCTCATGTGATTGAAACATCTGAATATAATCTTAAGATCCCTAATTTTCTCTTATATAAGACCCTTAGCAAAACATAAATAATAAAACTGCGTTGATTTATAGGATGATCTAATCCTAATAATATTCTTAATTTTATCCCATGATTGTAAAATAGAATGTGATCAGATGGATCTAACCGTCTGATCTGATCACTTTAATCCAAAGGGAACCTTAAATTAGTATAAGTGTTAGAAGGGTAAACTCTTAATGATCTTGCTATAGGAGTGTTTTGTAATATCTGAAAAGCCTAAATAATGCTAGTACATTGAGGTAAGAAGATCTTTTGTTGAACCTTGAGGTAGGAAATAAAACCTTCACTGTCTTCTTTTATGTCTATCAAGGATTATAGTGTGGCTCACCAATGCTCTCCCTTCACGTATCGAGGCCAACTGAAGCTGCACATAGAATTAATTTCACCACTGTTATTGCTTTAATAAGCATATCGGCTGGATTCTTAGAAGTATGAATCTTCTCCAATCCATGCTGCCCCTCTTCTAACAGTGTTCGGATGAAATGGTAATGGAGTTGAATGTGCTTTATCCTGGCATGAAAAGCAGCATTGTTAGCTAGGTGAATGACACTCATACTGTCACTGTAGAGCCTCACATCCTTCTACTCCTTGCCTAATTCAGCCATAAAACCCTTCAACTAAAGCATCTCCTTGCTTGCCTCCATGATGACAATGTACTCTACTTCCATTGTAGATAGCGATATAATGTTATGTAGCCTGGAGATCTAGCTCATCATTGTATTACCTAATGTATATACATAGCTTGTAGTACTTCTCATACTATCAGCATCTCCTGCAATATTTGAGTCTACATATCCCTGCAAAATGATATCAGATCTTCCAAAGCATAGAGCTTTGTCTGTTGTACATTTCAAATACGTTATGATCCACTTGATTGCATCCCAATGGTGCTTTCCTAGTTTCCCATGAATCTGCTAACCATTCCCACTATATGGGCAATGTTTGGTCTCATGCAGATTATCACGTACATCAAGCTCCCAACTTCTGAAGCATAAGGAACCTTCATTATATGTTCCTTCTCCTCTTCAGATTTTAGCATCTGTTCCTTCGATAAGCTGAAGTGACTTGCCAGGGGAGTGCCCACTGGCTTTGCTTCACTCATGTTGAATCATTTCAACACCTTTTCAACCTAATCCTTCTGTGATAGCTTCAGAATTCCTGCACTCCTTTCCATATGGATTCTCATTCCATGAATATGCTTGGCTGGCCCCAAGTCCTTCATGTCAAATTCCCTTGACATCTGCTCTTTCAGCATCTTTATCTCCTCCATGTATGATCCTACAATCAACATATCATCTACATACAGCAATAGAATGATGTAAAAGGACTTACACTACTTTTTGTAACAGCAGTGATCTGCTTGGCATCTTTTGTACCCTAATTCTGACATGAACCTATCAAACCTTCTATACCACTATCTTGGCACTTACTTTAAGTCATAGATACTCTTCTTGAGCTTGCACACTAGCTCAGACTTCTCTTTCCCTTGAGCCATGTACCCTTCATGCTATTGCATGTAACGCTCTTCTTCTAGTTTTTCATGAAGAATGCAGTTTTAACATCCATTTGCTCCATATGCAAATCTTCAACTATGACTAAATTCATTATAAACCTTATGGTTGTCATCTTCACAACTAGGGCAAAAATCTTACTGTAATCGACCCCATGCCTTTGCTGCAAACCTTTGACTATAAGTCTTGCCTTATAGCACTTGCTTCCATTCATATCTTCCTTTATCCGGTAAACCTACTTGCTTTAAAGAGCTTTCTTCCCAATTGGTAAGTATGTTAACTCCCATGTCACATTTGACATGAGTGATGCGATTTCATCATTCATAACAATCTTCCACTTGCTTGAATATTCAACTTGAAGTGCCTCTTCTAAGCTTTATGGTTCACCACTATTAGTTATTAATAAATAGAACAAAGAAGGAGAGTACCTCTATGGCGGTCTAGACACTATTGTAGACCTTCTTAACATGGGTATTTGTGGTTCAACATTAACACCCTCTTGAGCTTCTCCAACATCTAGCTCAGCGCTGTCATTAATTTCTATGTGCCGGGGTTCTCCATGTGAAGCATTCTTGGAGTTAGTCTTGACTCCCATACAATCCTTGTACACCTCACTTTCATTAAAAGCGACGTCCCTGCTTCTGATTGTCCCAGAATCTATATTCGAACTCACCCGCACCATATCCAGCAAATGTGCACTTGATCACATTTGCATCAAGTTTACTCCTGGATCCTGCATCAATGTGCACATAGGATGAGCAGCCAAATACCTTGAGGTGGTTCAACTTAACCTCCTTTCCGCTCCAAGCTTCTTTGGAGATCCCTTCATTCAAGGGTACGGAAGGTCCCCTATTGATTAAGTATACAGTCGTATTGATGGCTTCAGCCCAGAACTTCCTTGGGATACCTACATGCAATTTCATGCTCCTGGCTCTCTCTATGATTGTACGATTTATCCATTCTGCAACACCATTTTACTACAGTGTTTAAGAGACGGTAAACTCCTCTCGATGCACAGAACTCCTTGAACTCCTTATCACAGTACTTGCCGCCATTATCAAACCTTAAGCATTTCAGCTTTAATCTTGTCTCATTCTCCACCAAAGTTAACCACTTTCCAAATGCATCAAATACATATATTTATATTTGAGAAAGTAAACTCATACTTTTCTTATGTGATCATTAATGAAGGTGATAAAGTATGTTGCTCCACTTATGGACGATGTAGGAGTTGGTCCCCATACATCTGTATGTACCAACTCTAATTTCTTACTTTTGAGCTCCCTTCCAACTTTGGAGAATGAAACTTTCTTCAGCTTTCCTAGCACAACACAGTCTTCATAAAAATCCAAATCCACTGATTTCAATCCTTAGAGCTTCCTCTTTGACTGTAGAGATTTCAGCCCCCTCTTATTCATATGGCCAAGCTTTCGGTGCCATAGATCTGCATCTATCTCCTTTGCAGCTACAATAGTATCAGACACTTTATTGATCAAGTAAAGTGTACCTTCCATACTGCCATGTGCAATAATGACTGCACCCTTGGTGACCTTCCATGAGTATCCTATGTAACAAGTGTTGTAGCCTTCTCTGGCTAACTGGCTCACTAAGATCAAGTTTCTTCTTAGACATGGCATATGTCTAACATCCTTAAGCTTCCAAATAGCACCGCTTGGTAGCTTCACATCCACATCACCTCTGCCGATGATATCACACGCCTTATCATCTCCAAGATATACTTTTCCCAAGTCACCCTTGGTGTAGTTATTGAAAGCACTCCTCAATGGAGTGGCATGAAAAGAGGTGCCCGAGTCCACAACCCAGGACTCCATATTAATAAGTGAGAGGATCAAAGCATCATGATCCTCCACGGATAAAACATTTACAGTGGGGTTCAATATCTTACCATCACCACTTGGCTTTTTTAGAGTCAGACATTCCTTCTTGAATTGACCTGCCTTCTCACAATTCCAGCAATCCAGCTTTACTTTTCCGGGTCTTGATTTATCTCACCGAGATATAGACCTATTCCTGGTATGTCTCCTCTCAACATGTCTTCCTCTGCTCTCAGCATTTAGTGCTGAGGTAAATGCTTCTCCATGAGATATCTTCTGCACCTCCTCATTCAGCACTAGCCCAATGATATTGTTGAACTTCAATGATGCATTTCCAGATGAATTACCGATGGTTGTAACCAACCCATCCCAACTGTTTGGAAATGAAGAGAGGATTAACAGGGCTCAGACCTTGTCATCAAAACTAATGACAAATGAGCTCAGTTGGCTCGTCATACTGTTGAACCCATTGAGGTGTTCAGTCACTGAATACGCATCCATCATCTTCATATTAAACAGTCTCTTCATTAGGAAAACCTTATTCAAAGTCGAAGCTTCTCACACATCCTTGTCAGAGCATTCATGAGATATACAACTATTTTCTCATTAACATTATTAAAAGCAATAGAAGAAGATAGTGATAAGCGAATAAAACCCAATGCGGTTCTATCAATAACCTCCTATTCTTCATCAGTCATAGTTCTAGGTTTCTTATCGGCTCCTTTCAATGGAAGATATAACTTCTTCTGGTAGAGCAAATCCTCCTTTTGCATTTTCCAGAATGCAAAGTTAGTCCCGCTGAACTTCTCAATCTTGACTCTCATTTCTTCAGCCATTGCTACCACTCAAATAAGCAAACCCTCCTTAGCAACAAGGCAAAGGACCTAACTCTTGGATACCACTTGTTATGAACACCAGTGATACACAAGATACCAATGCAAAATACCACTTGTAATACAAACAACAAACCAAAGTCTAAAGACTTTGAGGATCAAGGTGCGTTGATGGTTTTCGAGCTAGCTTAGAAATTATAAATTACAACGAGAAAGAACGCATCATATACAATCATCCAGACACAAGCATATACGTGGAAAACCTAAGATTGGGAAAAAACCACGGAGCTACACCAACGAGAAAAATCCACTATGAAAAAGATTCAAGGTTTACAGAATTACAAGAGCTATATCACCTCAACATACATTGATGTAGCTCTACTTTTAGAATGGAGAAGGGAAGAAGCTGCTATCTCCTGAAGTTTTTTCTTTAAACAGCAAGCCTTCTCTTGCCCAGCAGCTCCCTAGGGTTTCTTCTAGGGTTCTTTTTTCCACAGCCTCCAAAGCCTCCAAACTGATTGCAAAAGTCTTAGGGTTTCCTCCACTACTATGGCTTAAGTAGCTAGCTCCATTTCAGACCCAAAAAGTCTAAAATACCCCTCAAATTTCTTCAGATCAAGACCTGGAACAAAGCAGAACTTTGTCGGTCGCTACAACACGCTGTAGCGGTCGACATTAAATTTGCATCAGCTGAAGCGCGCTATGGCGCACTGCGGCATGTTGTAGCGCCCGTGTTTGATTTCGCTGTGGTGCTGCAGCGCTCGCTTCTCAATTGTTGATCGCTGAGGCGCACCGTAGCGCCTTAGCTTTGGGCTTGGTTCCGCTGCGGCATGCAGCAGCGTGCGGCAGCGCCCGAGCCGCAGCTAGGCACTAAAGTCTCCATTACACAATACTGGCGCACTGCTTTGCCACCGAAATTAATTATGTTATCTCTTTTGTGTGTGGTGATGGGGTGGGGAGCTACATTGCTGGCCACCTGCCCTTCGTATGCCTTTGCACCCGATCGTGGTGCAGAGAGGCATACAGGAAAATGCCAGGGCTATTGGATCAGGCGTGCGATCCAATGGTCAGATCAAACCCAAGCATATTCGCCGTCTGATCCAACTATAGAATCACGAGACGGTTCAGATTGCACGGGATCGTTGTCCCGTGCTTCGCTTCCCGCAGCGAATTCTCGTAATCTAAAAAATAGAAGTTGGAATTCTTTTTAATATATATTAATTTAATTAATTCAAATATAATATTTAATTAATTAAATACACATAATTTAATACTTAAATTTAAATAAGAAAATAGACTCAAAAAATCCTAAAAAAAATTACCCTTATCTAATTGAGAAGTGAGGAACTCAAAAATACAATTAGAATTTTGATTAGAGGTCAATTTAATTATCTTAATTTTCTGAGTAATTAAATATTATTAAAATTTTCGGGGAAAATTCAACGACTTCCAACCACTTTCAAAATACCGCCCCTAACTAATTTGAGGGTGATGAATCCAATGGTTAACTCCGTTTTCAATTTTGAGGTCTAAATAAGTTTGGTATTCTCAAAATTATCAAAAATCTAGGAAATACTGAAAATTACTAAACGATTTCCAAATCGCACGAAATTTGAACTGGAGGCTCTTAACACTAATATAAGAGTAATAAAAAAGAAATTAAGTCAATTAGGCAAGTAATTAATGGGTAACAACACTAGTATTGTTATACTTAAATTATGTTAATATTATAAAATTTAATAGATAAATAAATAAATAAATATTTTTCCAAATTTATTATTTTATATGTGCTTTATGCTTAAGGGCCTTTTGTTTGGAAGAAAAAATGTTGGAAAGTAAAGGTTTTACGGGTAAATAGTAATTCCCCGTGTTTTTGTGTGTGAAAAAATAGAGGAAATAATTATTCGGGGTAAAACTCATTTGTAGTGGTATAAATATAACTGCTATAAATGAATTACGACCGAATTGGCTATAATCTTACGTTAAATGACTTACATGCTCGTCATCTTCGAAGCACTAACTCCTCTCCCCAATATGTGATTTATGAGCTCCTTCCAACATTTCTCATTCGATTTGTAAACCATTCTCTTTATAGTTATGGTGCACGTGGTGTAGTATTTGTCATTCATATGATCCTTCGTTACACCTCTTTCTCTTCGAGATTTGATTTTGGGTTTTAGCAATTTCTCTACAAATGATGTTTTAAGATTAATGACAGTTTGAGCATGTATTGTGTAATAACCATAACTCTTAAGAACCAATATATTATCTACTTTGACCTGATGGGCATCACAAATTTTCCCTTAGAAAATAATTTCCAAGTAAGTCACCAGTACAGCCCAAACTCTTAAGCACCAAGGTATTTTCCACTTTAGCCTAAAGGCCTCATATTTTTCTCTCAAAAGATAACTTCAAAGCAGGTCACCCATTCTGGGAGTGCTCCCACATGAGCATGCTTAAATTTGGAGTTTTTATCAAGAATTTTATCATTATCTGAAAAGGTGCCTCGATGTTTAAGAGTTTCACTTAATATTATTTTAAAGGGGTCGTTACAATCTCCCCAACTTAAGTAACTAATGTCATCGTCAGTATTCACGCACAGATCCAAGAACCATCCATTGGGTAGCTAGGACTAGAGGTAGCCCCTACAAGCTCAAGAGAAACCACATTTATATAGCACCTTAACCATCATGGGTTCAAGAGACTGCTCACATAAAGTAATAAGCTGCTCTGTATGACACTTAGCTCCTATTTTACACTATAAGGATTGCTCTGATACCATTTGTAACAGCCCAAACTCTTAAGCACCAAGATATTGTTCGTTTTAGCAAGAAGGGCCTCACAATTTTTCTATGGCACCCCGCCCCTCCACTCCGCACAAAGGGAGTGTAAGAAAGAGACGAGATGGGTCATCACTCGAAGATAACCCTAGATTAGTATTAATAAAGTAAATGTCTACTAAGAGGCCACTTACTTTGCTAATACTAATCATAATAAGATATCTAAGTAATCAACTACTTAGACATATGCTTGTGTCCCGAATTATCATATAATAATAATTATAATACAGAGTATAATTAGGCAGGTGCAACAAATAAATATAATATAGAAGCTTATAAAATTAAATACATCCATTCATCAAATTCAAAAAATAAATATAAAATAATGTAATTATTATAACTCAAATGTCATAGTACTGAAATAAAAATATACAACATAAAATTTATTATTACAAGCCATTAATTAAATAACAACTTTTAAGAAAGAAATATTGAAATGAAAAAAATCACTCTTTCCCTGAAAGTAAAAGAAAATCTATGCAATTATAGAAGAATTATTTTCATGCTCTTTCTCCCCACCTAACTTTGGCTCCTCAAACTGCTCTAAGACTAACATGTTGATTTTTACATGCTAGAGCCACAACTAAGAAAAGATAATTTTGGTTAAATAATTTGTCTAGGTACATTTTAGGCTGATAATTTATTAAGCTTTTGGATATCAAAAATCATCCTAAGCAATAAAGAAGCTACAAAGTATCAAATAAATTGATAAAATATATAAATAATACATTTATAATTTAAGCAAAATATAAGGTAAGTTAACATACCTCAAACCAAATAGCTACAGAAACATGTTAAGAAATTTACAAATTGCTAAGGTATAAGAAAAAGTCCTAAACAAATATGATCGAGTATACATGTTGATTTTACCGATAAAAGTGAAGAGTAAAATAATACTGAAAATTAGCATACTAACATGCTTGCACAAAAGATTTTTATATAAAACTAGAAAATTACTGAAATTATTGAAAATACTGTAAATGCTGTAGATGGTGAAATTGAACTAAGCTAGAATGGAAATAATAGAACTAAAAAAGATTGAATTACAAAACATTACATTCTTAATTAGACGTGTACCTAGATTAGTCATGTTATAACGGAAACTGCCTAAATATAGTCATATAATAGGAAGTCTCACATGTATTATATAGACCACTAATGACTAGATTCGAGCCAGATTATAGAATCAAACATGTATCATCCAAACCCTCTCATGGTTAGATCCAAGTCAATTCGATCTCAAAAATAGAACTGCAAAGGCAGACTAACTAAGACGCACTCCACTAACTTCCTTATCTAAATTTACTAAATTTATTGATTATTAATGCCAATGACATGCATTTCAAAATTAACATAGAATATTCATCAAATATTCTATGTCTCAACTAATGTGTCAAAATATTAAGGCTCAAATAACAAGAAAGCAGTGTGTACAAATCAAGAAAGTAAGGCTACTACTACACAAAATATATGATATTATTTGTTTTCTAATTTATTCATTCTAACTATTCTGAGATTATACAAGCTCGGTATCTCTAATGTCCTACTATCTAGTTTAAACTCAAAGTCACGGTCCTATAAAGTCACCCATTAGAACTAATTAAGTTTTAATTTAAATTAACTAATATCACCTACAAGAGTTAAATAACAAATCAATCGCCTTAATTGATAAAATTTCTTAATCCCAAAACCAATCTTGATAAATAAAATCAAGATTAAGGAATTAAGAATTAAACTCCAAAATATTGGGATTTACACCTCTTAATCCAAAAGCACTAAAGTCAAAGGATATAAAGATTCTCATATACTAAAAGTTAAGGCAAATCTTATTAAGAATAATCAAACTTAATTAGATGAATTTCTAATCTTAAGCTAAAGTCAAAAGATAAAATAATCAAAATAAAAACTTATATGAATCAAAGTCTTAATATCAAAAGCTACTATCTAAACTAGACTTAAGCTATTGACTAATTTCATTACTCAATAAAATAGAACATAAGGATTCTAAAGCTAAGGGTTAAATGATCAATTATTAAGAAAACCCAAAGGATTAATATGAAAAGATACTTAAAGAATTCATCTAACTTACATGAGATTTAATTAGATTAATTCTGATATAATAAGTTGATGATTCTAAGATTGAAGAAATTGAGGATTTCCACATTCACATTTCAACACTTAGGATAATTAGGGCAAAATTAGCATTTTTTGGCTTATTAGGCAAAAATATGGTCTAAAAAATCTTAAATTGATTTTAAACATTAAACTTACTGATTTTAAAGATAATGAATAGATTAAGATGATTAAATTGCACTTAAATTAATATTTAGCCAAAATAACCAAAATGCCCCTCATTAAGGGTCTAAAATGAGATAAGGAATTAGGGCTCCAAATTGAATTCTTTTAATGCCAAATGATTTCTTGCAGTCTAATATGAAGATTGACACTAAGAACATCCATATTGACCAAGGTTTCTTAAGACTTTCTTCTTGTAGTAAATAATGAGATTGTCATATAGCTATTTTACATCAAAGCGCATTAAAAGTAAGTAATGCTTTAGCATTTTATTATGATCTAAAATTTAATAAAATGCATGTTTTCTAAACATGGGGTTCTAAACTTTGCATAACATTCACAATTTTGTTCCCATATATAATAATCTACAAAATAAATAAAATTTTCATTCTCACTTTTTGAAAGTCAAAACTTATCTTGTAAAATAGTGAGAGAGAACAAAAGAAGTGCCCATCACTATTCAAATATTCCCTTTCCTAAATAGTGCCATTTTAATAATAATTTTTTACTCTTTATATCTTAAGATCATGTATTGTAGTGATGCATTCTTATACCACTAATTATCTTTAAGAGCTCAAATGGCACAACCCAAAAGGGGTTTAACTTAGATAAATCAAACATTACAATTTTTTAGTGATTTGATATAGTTCATAAAATTAAAAAACCTAAACTAAAAAGTAATTAAAATGAGGAACACTAATTTATAGTGGTTTGAGTCTAACTGACTTGACATCCACACTTTGAAAGTTTTCTTCATCTGAAATTTACATAAATACATGCTATTTTTTTTGCTTATCACACAACAGGTCAAGAACTTATACAATTTACTCATTTAGACACTTGGTCATAGAGTTGCAAAATATTTCCTTATTTCCAAAGTCATCCTTGAGGTAGTCTAACAACCCAAACTCTTAAGCACCAAGATATTGTCCGCTTTAGCCAGATAAGCCTCATGATTTTTTCTTATAAAGATAATTTCTCAATAGGTCACCCATCCTGATATTGCTCCCATGTGAGCATATTTAACTTTAGAGTTCTTATTAGAAACTCCATCGTTATTTGAAAAAATTCTTTAATATTTAAGAGTTTCACTTATTACTACTTAAGTAGTTCTTTACAATCTCCTTAACTTAAGTAACTGATGTTCTCATCAGTATCAACACATATTCAAGAATAATCTATTAAGTAGATAGGACTGGAGGTGGCCTCTACAAGCTCAATAGGTACTCACAATCATGTAGCACCTTTACCATCATGGGTTCATGAGGATGCTCAAATAAAGTGATATTTTGCCCTATATGATACTTAATTCATATTTGACACCCTATGGCCTATTTTGATACCATTTAAAATAGCCTAAACTCTTAAGAACTAAGATATTGTCTACTTTGGCCTGATAGTTATCACGATTTTTTCCTCAGAAGATAACTTCTCAGCAAGTTACCTATAAAGACTCACTTAAGTAGTAATAAGTGAAACTCTTAAATATCGAGACACTTTTTTAGATATCAGTGAAGTTTCTAATAAGAACTCCTAAGTTAAGCGTGCTCATATGGGAGCACTCCTAGGATGGGTGACATGCTGGGAAGTTATCTTTTAAGGGAAAAATCATCAGGCATTTCAGGACAAAACAGACAATACCTTGATGCTTAAGAGTTTGGGCTATTATAATTAGTATTAGAGCAGGCCATAGGGTTTCAGGTAGAAGCAAACTGTCATACAGGATAAAGTACCACTTCATGTGAGCAGCCTCTTGAACCCATGATGGTTAAGGTGCTATATGGTTGTGGGTACCTCTTAGGCCTGTAGGGGTTACCTCTAGTCATATCTACCTAATGGATGGTTCTTGGATCTGTGTGCGGATATTGACGAGGATGTCAGTTACTTAAGTTGGGGAGATTGTAAGGACTCACTTAAGTAGTAATAAGTGAAACTCTTAAACATCGAGACGTCTTTTCAGATAATGGTGGAGTTACTAATAAGAATTCCAAAGTTAAGCGTGCTCATATGGGAGCACTCCTAGGATGGGTGACTTGATGGGAAGTTATTTTTTGAGGAAAAAACTGTAGGCTTTTGAGGCCAAAGTGGACAATACCTTGGTGCTTAAGAGTTTGGGCTGTTACATTACTCATCTTAGGAGTGCTCTTAGTTAAGCATGCTTAACTTTGGAGTTCTTATTAGGAATTCCACTATTATTTAAAAAGGCTCCTCAATATTTAAGAGTTTCATTTATTATTACTTAAGTAGGTCTTTGCAGGTAGTCTCCTTGATCCCTATTTACAATCTATGCATGACCTTATTTATAATGGAGGTAATGGCAGTGTAGACCATCCTTCTAGGAGGGTTAGGCTAGGATATATGAATTAATCTTTCATATGCATGATGAAGTTTTCTTTTGATAGTTGTTGTGATGAATGTAAAATATTTTCATTTCTAAATCATAAAGGGTGGTTCTTAATTCTAAATTATGTCCAAGTAATTTACATGTTGCATTAAATTCTTATTTCGAACAAAAGTTCTAAAATTAGGGTATGTATGCTTCGTGTGATCTAGAGTAAATGAAACATTTTGCTTAAATATAAGGTTACTTTAGCAGGAGGATGTTGCAGTAGAGGCATCTATGACATAAGGTTAGATACAACTAAGAACCGACATCATTCAAATTGCACTGGATAGGGCAAAGCCGATGGAATATTTGATTAACCACCATTTAGACGTTAATGTTTGAAGTGGAGAGATCTCTTTAAGAGATTGACTAAAGATGATCTTAAGGTCAAAGAGGTGAGTGACCCTCGTACATGAGACATCCTGTAGCCATATGACACTAAAATATAAAATTTGCATAACTTGTTAAATTATTTGTTCAATGTGCATTGAAATCATGAAATCATATGATATTGGCCTAATTCTCACTGACCACTCCAAAATCCTCAATTAATCCATTAAGCTTTTATTTTAATTCATTTAAGGTAACTTAGAATTTGACAATTAATTTCTAATTGTCTGAATATTAATAGAGAAATGAGTAATTAATAACATATATATCAATCCCTGATGATGATACTATAGAATTATGTTCATATATTATTTCAGACTATGTATATTTGCGTATTTTATAATTACTTATTTGTTGCCATTCAATTGTGCTTGTGAATTTTTGTTTAGCTAAAAAATTACAAACTATAATTTTTCTATTTATTTTGACAAAATTTGCACAACGATATTAAAATTACAAATAATTTAGCTAGAAGATATATCGTTCGGAATTAATTCAATGGAAACAAATGTCTTTTATTTGACAACCAATTATTTTATTCAGAGTGTGATTTGGGGCTGAATAATAGCTTGAAGTGTGATTTATGAAAAAAAAATTATGATCGTATCCCTCTCTTCATCTAAGGGACTACATTTATTTAATTTAATCTTTTGGAGAGGAACATTAATTTTTCTCATTAATGTTAATGAAGGACTCTTGCAATATTATTTGACTCTCAAATATCTTTCAAAAAATATGAATAATTAAGATTTATGATTTAAAATATATATTTTTATAGGCCTCAAAAACAAATGAATTTAATAATAATTTTTTATTACATTAACTCTATAAATTCTAATTTATTAATATTTTTTTTGAGAAATATATATGAGATATATAACAAAATTCATTAATTTTATTGCCTTGTGCTGATTCCTAAAGAACTAGATCACACACCACAGGAAGTTCTTAGTTATAGCACATCCAAGTTTCCTGCTGGTCTTAGGCTTGCAATCCAATTTCAGTCTCTCTGCCCTATGCCCTAAATCTTAAACGTCTCATATTCTTTACACTTGGTCTATTAAAAAATGACAAATCTATATCAAACATTCACCTTTCCTTCTCTCGCCGACTCCAATTTTAGGGTTAAACCGTCTTCTTACTACCTTAATACCGTCGTCACCAGCACCGTCACCTTCCCTAAAAGATCCACCGGACACAAACCCTCTCCCTTTTCCGTCTTCTCTCTATCCACCAACATCAGCTCCTACTCTCCCGGGGCCCACGCAGCCAAGCTGTTCGACGAAATGCGCGCAAAGAATGGGACGGCTGATATTGTAACTTTCAACACTTTGCTGGGTGGGCTTTGCAAAAATAGGAAGGCTGAGCTAGCTTCGGATCTAATCAGCCGGCTCAGCAGCAGGGATCACTGCAAGCCGGTGCTGGCCAGCTATAATG
This sequence comes from Gastrodia elata, assembly GCA_016760335.1. Lineage (NCBI taxonomy): Eukaryota > Viridiplantae > Streptophyta > Magnoliopsida > Asparagales > Orchidaceae > Gastrodia > Gastrodia elata. The sequence goes on from CM028677.1 coordinate 43,238,340, forward strand.
CAGTAATCGAAGGGCTGTCGAAAGCAGGGAAGATTAACGAGGCTGTAGGGCTGCTGATGGAGATGAAAGGCAGGGGTTTGGTGCCTGATTTGACTTCTTATGCTGCTCTGGTTGCAGGGCTCATTAGGGAAGGGAGGGTTGATGAGGCAGTCAGCATAGTGCTTGAGCTGCGAGGCATGGGAAAACGGCTTAATGCGGCTATCTACAATTCTGTAATTCTTGGGCTTTGTAAGGCTAAGGAGACGCACAGAGCAATAGATTTCTATGCTTCCATGGTTTTAGAGGAGAGGTGCATGCCGACTGAATCAACCTACATGATTCTCATCGAGGGCTTAGTAAGAGAAGGCTTTGACGTTGCTGCTGTGAATTTGCTTGTTGAGTTGTATTCCAGAAGGGCTGTGAAGAAGAGCTCGATGCAGAATGTGATTGCTGGGATGTAATGCAATGCCCTGTTTTTTTTTTTTTTTTTTTTTTTTTTTTTTCAACTATCCTTAGAGGCGGTGCATCTTTTTGGCATTTAAACAAGAAAATTGATTGTTGATGTTTCCACTTCAAAGGAAGATAGCTTGTGTCGAGATCATAAAAATCGGATTGTAAGCACTAAAATCAACTTAAAGCTATGCAAAGGATTTTTGTTTGCTCAAATATGCATCTTGATGTGAAGCATGAAAACTTGTCAGCCATTACGGTTTTATAGCCTTTAGTTAGCCTTAAATGAAAACGGAAAGAATTGATTTGTAAGGAGATCATGTGACCAACCATATAGCACTATGAGAGTTATTTGGGATATAGTCCTCTATTTGTCGGACATGAAGTCACACCCAAACACATAAGAATGTGCTCTCCCATACGCAAATGAAAGCGCATAGGCATGCCCAAGCGCTGGGCCAACACAACCAGACTAAGTGATGGGTGCCCATGAATGCTAAGGCATCATTTGGGCCTGCTAGAGTGATTTTAGTGCCCAAGCATTGCATATTTGTTTGGGCCCGCTAGAGTGGGAAGCATTCACGCAAGCCCAAACTTCAGACAAATTAGTTCATTGTGCCCAGGCGCACTAAATCGTCAGGACTAATCCTGGAATTAGAATAGCCCAAGGTCTGGGTGCATCCAAGTGCCAATCGCGCCAATAAAATCCATTCAACTGAATTTAGGTCAATAGTTTGGCCATTTTGGGTAAAATCTGAGGCGGCTAAGAGCTAGAGAGAAATCCTAAGGAATGAAGAAGTTTGGCCACCGTTTGTAGAACTTCTTTGCTCTGGAGAAGTGCAAGGCAAGATCTAGTCTCAAGAGATGGGGAGAATAATTTCATACAATTTTGATTGGAGGTGCTGTGTGGCTTCATCATCTTCTCTAAGAAGGTTTTGTTTGTGAAGTTTATTACTCTGAGTTTTTTGCCCTCAAAAAAGGTTTTTAACTTTGTATTGTGTCATTCGTGAAAGTGAATAGATGGTATCAAATTTTGTTGAATAATTGTGCATGTTTTTACTCCATTATTATTAGATCCATGAATGTATCTATATTTTCCTGTGTGCATGCTTTATCTTGGAACATCAAGTGTTTGTGATTGGAATTTGAGATCTTAGCTTGGTTATTTGTTGCTACATTGTTGTGAGCCATAGTTCATTTATATTTTTATACAAGTTGTATTAGAGCAAGTTTCACTATGATAAGATTCATGGAGAGTAACCCTAGCTACATGATTAAACAATTTTAAATATCATGTGAGAAAAGGAAAATGATTGATTTGCTCTACATTAAAAACTAATACCTGTCGGCACTTGTATCTAATAAACTTGAAAATAAAATATACAGGGAATGGGAGCTTTAACATCGTTAAGTTTGCTGAAACATTCGACAATGGGTAGATGATAATGTTTTGATACAAATTAGGGAAGAAAAAAATGCCAAGGAATTGTTGGGGAAGCTTGAGTTGTATGCTAAATAAGAACAATAATAATAAGTTATATTGTTTTAAGCAGATGATGGGCCACCTTGGTTTATTTCAAATAACCATCAATCAATTTGCTAGGATGAACATCAAGCTCAAGGATGAAGTCAAGAGCTTACAGTTGTTGGGGATATTGTTGGTTTTTAGGGGGACTTTTACAAATCACTCTCAAACTCTGCACTAATTGTAGAGATCATCATGGAGTTGGTAAAGAGTGGCGTATCAGAGAGGAGATGACAAGGTTGTTTTAGAGAAGCTTCTACAACCTATAATAAGCACCCATTATGGAGTGGTGAGGTCAGAGTAAGAGAAAGGACCTTCAACCCATGATATGAGCAAGACCTGAGAGAAGATGTATTTCAATTCTGAGTTTTTTTGTTGTGGCAAGAAGTGCCACATCAATATGAACTATTTGACGTTGTAAGATAGCAAGAAGGATATGATCTTCTAAGACAATAGGGACTTAAAGAAAATCGATGTGTATCAAAAGAGTATTTTATATTGTATGATGACAACACCATCAATTTAGCTAGCCAATACACCATCAGTTCATACTACCTTGAGGAGAGATATCTTTTTATCTTATAACCATAATAATTATAAGAATGTAAGGATGATGAATAGGGAGTTTCCAAAGTTGTTGGCATTAGAAGTGTGTGCCTGAAGGCTGATAATAGGAATATCTATATTCTAAAGAGGTGAAACATGTACCTAACATTCAAATGGATTTGATATTAACTAAGAGGCTAAATTATGAAGGTTACTGCCATACGCTTTGTGAAGGCCAATGAAAGCTATTTAAGGGATTGTTGGTGGTGGCGTAAGACAAGAAGTTTTCTCCTTATATACGCTACAAGTTTAAGTGGTGGAATACTCAATGTGTGCAACACAAGCTGAAGATCAAATACAGTTCCAACATAATAGGTTGTGCCACATAAGTGAGAAGAGTCACACTTATTAACCATGTAGAAGTAAATTTTGTTGTGAACAAAGTGGTTTTGAAGGAGCTTTAGCACTTCTTTGATGGCAAGAAAATGAGTGATTGTCAATAATGACTAGGGATCATGTTAAAGGAAAGACAAGACTAAAATAACAAAAAATTAAATGTATATCCATTAATCTAATAAGAAGTTCATACAACATATATCAGAGCCATTAATATATAATAACATAGTAATGTCTCACATTATATCTATAAAACATGAAATATAAAGACACAAAGAGGCAATAATATAAAAAATATCCATCATCATAAAACTATCTCACTCACCCACCATGTGACAGGTAGTCCTTTTCCAAATAATGACAACAAATTAGAACTTCTAAGGGTTGTTGTCACCTAAAAATATTAGAATAATCAATTAGGATAGAGTACATAAAATCATTAAGTTATATTATTATGTTCATTTAATGTGCAAGGTTTATCATTTTCTTATCTTAGTTGACTAAGAAGTATATTATAAGATATAATATTAGTAAATGACATGTATAGCAAATAGTAAAACATATATATATATATATATATATATATATATATATATTTGTCAAGTTAAAATTCAAACAATTAGTTATATGTTACCATCACCATCAAGTAGGAGTCGAACCCACTCACTCGAGAATCAAACTCATTTTATAAACTCTTACCTATGAAAGTATATAATCATACATTTATGGTTGTTCACAAATAAAAATATAGCAAGTCCATTCATAAAAAAATGCTATTAGTCTTTTCAAGTGGTTAAAAATCTCTTTATTAGTTTGTACATTAGCAGCAGCACTAGCTGTTCAAATTTGCTTAAGTACACTCAACATAAAATCTCTAACTAGTTGGTCACAAGATCTTATGGTTGATTTGCAAGGCTCGATATTCTTATGTGGATTTTTTTTTTGTTTCGCTGAAATAATACTTTGGGTTTATATCTTCTTGCCGAGAGGGGAATTTTAATGACCTTGTGTCATTTATAAAAGACGTTAATTGCCCGCAAATTTTGAATTTCCATTTACTACACGCAAATTTCAGTTTTCAGTTAAAACTCTCGCTAAAATCCGTTACAATTCTCGATTTAGAAAGTTTTCAAACTCAATGCTGAAATATGAATTAATATTTGTCATTAAGCCATAATCAAATTAAGTAAAAGATAAATTACCTCATTTAAGACAAGAACCGGCTATCCATATTGAAACTGTCGGCAAATAAGCTTTTTTTGATTTTGGATTCCCGTAACATCCGGGCATTAGTTGCTGAAACGGGCGTGCGTTACATACGCACGCCCTATTTAATCACAAAGGGACCGAACGACTCTCGCCACTCGAACGAGCCTTCTCTCCCTCTCAGTTGTCGAACCCTCCCGCTCGACTCTCTCCTGCACGGAAGACGACTGTGCAGCAGCCGACGGGAGCGCTCCTTGCAGCAGGCGAGCAGGCGACAACGACTCGATCCCTTGCAGCCAGCAACGAAAGCCGACAGAAGTGCGGCCGACGTCTTAGCACGCACCCACAACTCTCCTCGCTCGATCTTCTGCGCTCGACAGGCGATTCTTTTCTCCCGATCGTAGCTGCTAATCCTTCTAAGGCTCCGCTATTTTCCCTAGGGCCCGTGAACTCAAGGTATGTTATTCCTTTTAAATATTGCTATTAAAATCCTTGATAATAATAATTTAGGATTAAATTTCTTTCACTATTTAATAATTAGTATAATGGAATTGAGCATTGTTAAATGATGGGATTAATCATGAAATGTCTAGACTCTACTGATGAACTAAATTGTTAGTAAAACATCATGCTTCGACCATTTGAAATATTTAGCATGTACATGGTACTATTCTTAAAACCTATTATTAGAAAACACATGGAATGATTGTTGTATGTCTATATTAGTTCCTAATGATCTATGCTCTGAAAGTCTGCTTCTAAACCTGAATTGAGTTGTCCGAAAATATTTATGCTTAGTTTACCTACACTTCAGAACTCTTAAGTGAATTTATTGTAATGAGATTTAAACCAATCACTTGATGCATCTACCTTACTATACTTAAGACTTGACTAATTCATATTGATTAATTGTTTCTATTTCTAATTGCACGGTTTAATACTTAATTTACATCTCTTATCTATAATAAAAATGCCAGTCTTCTTTAAATTATTTAAGTAAGAGATGTATGCATAGATTAACCAAGGTAGAGCGCGGTATTGAAATGCTATCTAAGGCTTTCTATACATGGATTTATCACAGTATGACTGATTAACTAACCTCTAAAATTATATTCACTTCAATGCACAAATGTTATGTAATAGATATTATGATGAAAGGATATTCTTGACATTGACATATGAATAGTTTCTATCATATTTTACAAGTAAGGTGTTTAGATTTTAACGTAAGTGCTCCAAATTGTATTATTTTATTTCAAGAAAGAAATGCCCTGTTGTCCTGCACTAGTATTGCTGAGCTTGCTATCTTACTATCTTGCTAATGAAAGTTAAAAGAACTTAGAATCATTGTAAGAGTTAATTAAGATTCATATCAAAAGGGTTGGGGAGGATATAAGAATGAAATGTTAAGATAGTTAGTATACCGAGTAATATGATTCGTGAAAACACAAAATATCACTTTCAAGGTTTAATAGAATTCCAATTATAACTTTTGCAGATACATCAAGTTTGTGAGTGAATCGTCTTGTCGAGTCAAACACAAAAGGTACACTGGATATTATTTTTATGCTTTTTACTTTTTGCTGCTTAAGCATTGCTTTGAGCCTGTTCCGTATTGCTATTTAATGCGTTATTCTTACTACTAATGATGTAAAATAAGCAAAAATGATGTTTATGTATCTTGTGAATATTGTAAAGGGTTCCGAAACGAAGGTTGAATTAAGTTAAGGACGGGGCTAGTCCATCAGGAGTTATAAGGGTGCCATCTGGAGCCTTTGAGGGGGGCCCAGGTGAAGGTTATGAAGCCATCTGGAGCCTTCAAGGGGGCCCAGGTGAAGGTTATGCCTAAATGCATTTTTATGAACCCAGCCTCATGGTTCTGGCTTTGCCCATCAGAACTGCTAACGTTGCTTCATAATATCATGACATAAACAAAAACATGAATATTTATGCGATTACTAATTGAAACTTAACTTGTGACAAAAGAACATTTATTTTGCAGGTTTTATGATCATCGTTTATTTGTAACAAACTGTATTTTCCTGCAATTATTATTATCATTTTTGCCTTCCGCTTTTGCTTAAAGTATATTTTTAATATCCTTTGTATTTAGAATGTGCTCAAAGGCATTACTTTTATAATGCCAGATCAGATACAGCTGGAGGAAGCTGATATAGTTTAAAGTCGTAAGAAAGAAGGGTGGCGCGGGAAATTAATTTACCTTTCGAGGATTAATTATTTTTTTGAATAATGACAATTATGTAATAAATTTCTGAATGCTATTTACTTTAAATTGAATGAATATTATTTCTTTATACTTGAATGGCTCTGGATATTGGTTAACCGCTATTTTACTTAACCGCCAATATGATCCTACGAAAAGATGCATCCGATGTTAGTTTGGTTGTTACCAATCTAACATGGGTCATCAGAGGAATTGTTGGCCCACCCCGCCCAAAAATGGAGATACTGGACGAAAGTGCGGATACTTGGGCTCTCAATCGCCGTACTTCGTTCGAGGAGCAGTTTGAGGAGATGACCCGATCCCCTTTCGGCAAAAGGAAGTGGATTTCGGAACTCTCTCAGATTGGCGAGTCCACTCTTGTGCTTCCGTTGGATCCAATTTTTTTCCTTGAATTGTTTAATTCTCTCAATTTAGCTTCAGCTCCGGGTTCAAACCTATTGGGGTGTATTAGCTGCCCACTTGTAAGAAACCTTTAGAAAAAATTCATGTGAAGGCTATGCATTTTTTCCATGTTATTGATGATGGCATTAGAAATTTAGAATACACAAACCTTGAAGCTGGAGCTTGTGTGTTCCGTAATTTAATTGAACGCTTATGCTTCAAAAAAAAATTGACTGCTATTTTTAGATAATATTTTCATGATGCAGAATATTCAGCTACTTGCTATAGTTTTATAGGTTTTTGGCCATTCTGAATAATTTTATATATCTGTTTTAGTTCGTAGGTTTTTGAAAGTATTATGTGCTTGCTGCAACTTGAAAATAATTGGGTTAGCTATGCGAATTCCCTTAATGCTGTTAGTCTAGTGGAAATTTGCACTGTCGTTCCTTAAACTTTGTGCTGTTTAATTGAACTTGAGGCATGCTGTTTTTCCATTACTTGCCAAAACTCCCACACTGCAGCATGTGTTTCTTAAACTTGCATTAGATCGATGTCTAAATGTTTTGTTCTCGCTGCAGAATTCTTGATGTTTCTATGGAGGAGCTTCTAGGTAATTTCGATTCTGAAGCATCTGATGCTTTAAAGAAGTTCTCAAATTATGCCAGAATTTTCTTAAAGTACTGTTGTTTCAGGGCGTTTGCAATAATGACTCAAGTTGTAGGCCATCCTTCCGATCCAAAGCTCGTGCGGCTTACATTTGATATGATGCTAGCATGGGAAGCTCTATTTTCAGAGAGCCCACCCTCACCTAAGGCAAAAACTTGATTCAGATGATTATTGCTTAGGATTTAAACTGAACCCCCAATTCCTATCTCATATATACCATCCATTAAAGCTATTTACAATTTTTTTTCAAAACTATATAATGTGCTAATACGAATGGATGCTGCTCTTATTGTCATGCTACTGTAATCGATCTTTACTGATCTTTGATGTGCTTGCAAATACGTATAAGGCCATCATGCATATTTTTCATGTGTTTGAAAATAATGACTAAGAAAAAGAATGTAAAATCTAACATGTGTTTGAAGAGTGGATTGGTGGAATCTTTAAAAGAGCAATACATAGTTTTTGGAGTGAAAATAAAAGCAAATAATATTATTGAATCCTGTTTTATGTTTAATGAGATTATGTGGGATGTAGCTCAAATGGTAGAGCACTCGCTTATACAAGCGAAAGAATTAGGGTTCGATTCCCTACATCTCTAATTGAATTGAACCGAACTGCATTGATGAAATTTTCACCCCTTTGATGGTCCGAATTTTTTCTGATTGAACATAAGAAGTTAAGCTTACAAGTTGAGATTTACACATTGTTAGTTTTCTTAGTTTTATGACATTTGGCATTTATTTTCGAATACCATTCAGTCCAAAGAATTCTCATTATTTTTCACAATCGTTCCTTTCTATTAAACTAATCCACCTGCTATGGTGCTAGTTGATAGAGAGTAGATGATATTGGGAATAAGTTTTCAAAAATTTTTATATAACATACATTTAAATTGTAATAAGACAAGTCAAAACATTCAAAGCATGTTTTATAGTTAAGATGCATGAGATGTATAGCAAAATTTCTGCATGCCACTCACTTATATAACTGAGAATAAAATGCACATTGAATTCTTAAAATGAAAAAGTCTTACAATTAATTATGCTCTCTTAATAAACTATTTACTTAGATAAAATTCTGAAAATGAAAAAGTAGTATTCAACACAAGCAAATTCCTAAAAGAATGATTCTCTGCTTATTCTATATTATTTGAGGTGGTATATGCACTTGCATTTGCTATCCATAGATAATAGTCTTCATTATATTTTTTACTGCAAATGGTATTCAATTCAAAGGAAGAATGCCTTACAGCTTTTGCCTAAAATTTTAACATATTTCATTGTTCAATCAATATTTAGACAATTGATCCCGCACTCTCACAACTAATTCTATCAAATCCTCCACTGTCCTCTTCAGACAATTGATCCCGCACTCTCTTCAGTCACAAAAAGTTGCCGGTAGAGAGCATCTTGTGCCACTGATAGCATTCTTCATTCAGTTTCAAGTACTCAGACACCACTTCCTCCGCCCAGTTCTAAACAGCTCTCTAACCTCAGTCTCAACAAATACATCAATTTTGAACCCACCAACAAGCTTCAACCTCTTGAAAATGCGTTTAAGTATCCTCAACCCAAAATAATAATAAAGAGCTCTACATCTTATATACTTGAATTTTGGCTTGAAGTAATAATATTACTGCAATTATCACTAGTTATTAAAATCTTAAATTATGTTAAATAAATAAATAAATAAATAAATAAATATTTCTCAAAAGTTTTTATTTTATATGTGCTTTATAGAAGAAAAAATGCTGGAAATTAAAGGTTTTACGGGTAAACAGTAATTCCACGTATTTGTTTAGTGAATAAACATAGGAAATAATTATTTGAGGTAAAACTCATTTACAGCGGTATAAATACAACTGATGTAAATGAGTTATTGTAGCGCCCCGTTCCGTCGCTACGCGCAAAGGAGTTAACAATTGGCAGCGGAACGGTGCGCTACTAGGGAAGGACTGCCGAACCTCCCCGAATAACGGCTGCCGAATACAAGAACTGCTGAGACTCAACCTCAAGAGAAGAGGGCTGAGTACTAATCCTTAAGATAAGCATAAAACTTTATCATAAGTATTGGACAATATAGTATATACATTAGATTATGAGTGGAATATGAGTAATCCAATATATATAGGTATAACAGCATCTCCCGTATACTGATTACATCATAATACTAAGTATAAATAGTAGTAAATACAGAGTGCAAAAGATAAAGCATACATCTAGAAATACTCATCACCGAAGCTAAGTAAAATATTCATCTTAAAAAGGAAAATATAACATATATAGAATTATTACAACAATTTACTTAATGAAAATACATAAAATAGTCTAAATACTGAACTGAAAGTAAACTAATGCAGAGAAGTAAATGCTGATGGAGAGTCCTCTAAGGCTTTATAAATTTCTCCTGGATCTCCTGAATTGGCTCCTGATCTGGCTCTACAAACAGCTCTGGATCTGGCAAACTGCCGGATCCCAAAAGTACCACATGTTAGACAATGAGTCTTAATACTTCGAAAGCTATTCTAAGCAGTTATAGTTTTTTAATGTTTAACATTTAAGTGATTAAATAAACCGTAGAAAAATATTAAAATAGCTGCAAACAAAATCATACAAAATTATAACTAAAAATAAAACTGTATAGAGCTGAAAGTAAAGTAAAACAAGGCTAAAAATTTAGTACTAAAAATAGGGAAAACTAAGGGAACTAAAATCAAGTAAATAATGCATTCAAATTGTGCTGTATGCCACTGAACTTATCTCTATGCATCAGAATATGCCACAGATATGATGACTTGGTGTCACATGACACCCCACAGATTCTAGGTGAGCGAACGCCCCACTAATAGAGTCCTTAGGTGAGCCAAGCACTTCGCTAATGCTGACATGACTTATGCATTTATGATATGCCAAGGCTTTAATGACAGTATGCTTTAAATCATCAAAATCCAGAAATCAAATCAAAATCAAGTAATAATTCCATTCCTCTTCATAATGCAGAATTCATCTAAATAAATTTTGACTCCTAATTCTAATTCATGGAATGATCTGAATTAAGATTATACTTAGGCTTATCAATTGAAGAGGTTGTATATACATAGTTGGTATGTTTCCAAAAATGGTGAATTTAACACTTAGTTTGTATAACTGCACTTATCGAAGGGCATGACTGTAAGGGGCAGAACTAGGTCACAATTTATTCTCTCAAACTAAGCTATTAAATACCCTAATTACAAGCATACTTATAGTGTCCTAAGAAGGGTGACTTGAGATACTTAGTTTGTTTAACTGCACTTATCGAAATACATAATGATAAGGGGCAGAACCCGGTCACAGTTTATTATCTCAAACTAAGTATTTAATTTTCCTAATTATAACACTCTTAGACTTGGAAAGTTTACTCTAAGATGGACTGTACTTATTCAATCACATAGGATAAGATCGAAACTCTACAATCATACTTAGAGTGACTCAACTAATCCTAAGTTTTATTGAAATGATTCAATACTATAGATATACACTATCACTTCCAACTAACAATCTATTGATTATATCAATTCTATTTAACAGTAACAGTAGTAGATGCACTCAGCCGTCAAGTTACTCTATCTTCCATGATATCGTCAAGTTCTCTAGAAGAATACTTCCAAAAGATCAAAATAAGGCAAGTGCGTGGTGCTATGTTGAGCACACTGATATCCATGAGTTTAGGTGAACCCACATTTCATCGTGATATCTCCATCTCTCAAACCAAGGATGAAGACTGTCTGAAGTTTGAAATAGACATTGAAAGTGGTCATTACTTTGATCTTCAGTTTCGAGGTAAAGTAATATATCAAGGAGATCGTCTGTGGATTCCCAAATCCATGCATCAAGAGATTCTAGTAGAAGATTATAATTTTGGTTACCAAGTACATCCTGGCAGTACTATGAAGTATCAGGACCTAAAGAAATCATTCTGGTGGCCGGGAATGAAGAAGAGTGCGGCCGAATTTGTAGCAAAGTGTCACGCTTGCAACTTAGTTAAAGCTGAACACCAAAAGCCCGGAGGACTTCTTCATCCTCTAGCAATTCCTGAATGGAAGTGGTTCGATATTTCTATGGTTTTCATTATGGGCTTACCTAAATCTAGATCCGGTGCCGATTCAATTTGGGTCATTGTCAATCAACTGACCAAATCAGCTCATTTTATTCCTATACGTCAAACCGATTCTGTGGAGAAATTATCAAAGCTGTATATCAAGGAAATTATCAAGCTCCATGGAATTTCAGATCTATTGTATCTGATCGAGATAACCGTTTCACTTCTAAATTTTGGCAAGCAGTGCATCAAGACTTGGGAACTACTCTAGCCATGAGCACCGCTTTTCATCCTCAAACAGATGGTTAAACAGAAAGAGTCAATTAAGTCCTGGAAGATCTTCTTCATCTCTGTATTCTGGATTTTGGAGGCTTTTGGGAAAATCATATTCCTCTCGTAGAGTTCGTATACAACAACATTTTTTAGGCAAGTATCGGCATGGCTCCATATGAACCTCTGTATGGCAGGAAATGCAGTACTCCTTTGGCATGGTCTGAAACAGGCAGTGTTCAGCTATATGGCTCAGAATTAATTGAAGAAACTAATCGTAAGATTCAACTAATCTAGCAAAGAATCAAAGCAGCTCAAGATCACCAGAGTAAGTATTATGATGCTCATCATTATACTCTAGAATTTGATGTTGTAAATTTTGTGTATCTTAAAGTCAGTTCGATGAAAGACGTATATCATATTGGTGTAGCTGGGAAGCTAAGTCCCCGCTATGTAGGACCTTTTGAAATCCTAGAGAAAATTGGTTATGCAGCTTATCGATTACATCTTCCTGAAGATTTCTCTGCATTCCATAATGTATTCCACATCTCCTCTCTGCGGAGATGTCTTCGTAATCGATCTCATATAATTTAACTTTCAGCAGTGTCTCTCCAACCGGATCTTTCTTATGCAGAGGAGCCAATTAAGATTTTAGCTCATGATCAAAAGCAGTTGAGAAATCGCTCAATCCCAATGGTAAAGGTTCAATAGAGAAATAGCTCTTTAGAAGAATCTACTTGGGAGAAAGAGACGGATATGAAAAGAAAGCATCCCAGTCTCTTTGAAAATCTAGGTACCCATTAACTTTCTAGATTTTATTTATATCCTTCAAAATTCAGCATGTTTGTCTTCTCTCTTGAGATGATGTTGAGGACGACATCGTTCTTAAGTGGGGGAGCTTGTAACAATCCTAGGTAGTTACCCTGCCAATAAATATAGCTTAATCAATTTTCAATTTTAATACCATTATTATAAGAGCATCAAATTGAGCCTGTCTAGGAAATTTGAAGTCCATCGGACATCTCTATGTCCAAAATAGCATTTTAATCAATCTAGATGCCCTAGATTAGACCTAAAATATTTTGATCTCATAATTAAAATTTGATCATATTTTTGAATTCCTCACCCCCAAATTAGCTAGAGGTGAAAGTTTGGTACAATTTGGAAATCATTTAGGTCATAATTCACATTTAATTAAAATGGATTAATTGCATAAAAGGGTTCCTAACTTTTCTAAATTTTGAATATACCCTTTAAACTAATTTAACAGTCGGGATCCGCTGTGCGGATCGCGGGCGATCCGCTGTGGAGCCCAGGTCACGCGACAGCGGTGTCCCGCCGATCTCGCTGTTGAGCCTTTAGATCCCACGGCCTGGATTTAATTTCCGCAGGATAGTGGATCCATCGTTAGATGAACTCATGGATCCTACGGCCAGGATCACTTCCACGATCGACCGTTAGGACCCGAGCGATCCCAGCCATAGCGCCAACTGATCGATAGATCAGACGGCATCCGAAGGTCCCGCTACTGTGGACCTTCGTCTTCCTCTCGCCCGTGCCCAACATGGAAGATCCCCCGTACAGCCAGCTGACTCTTTGTTTCCCACTCCTGCATCCACCTCAGCAGGTCGTTACGACCTCCCCCGTCTTGGCAAGGAACCCCAATTAGGCCTCGCGACCCGGCCGAGCTCGAATTGGAAATTTGAGAGCTCGGCCATGGCCCGATCACTCGAGTTTTCTTGGCCCAAGGTTAAGCCTCTGGAACCTTCCCCATCCCCTATTGAGGCTATAAATAGCCTTAGCATAGCTCCATTTGATCCTTGCTGATCAATTGAGCTCAATCCCCTTTCTACCATTGCCGTCGGGTTGGAGCTTGCGTAGGCACTTCTAGAAGCTCTCAAACCGCTGATAGTAGGTTCTCCTGGTATTCAAGGTCCTTTGCAGCATATGGAAGCTCAGCTAAGGCCAGCCACATCCTCTATTAGCTGTCCCTTGCCATCCCGGCGAACCGAGTACCCCCGTTTGCAAGTCTTGAGCTAATGAAGCTCGGACTCTTCTCCATTTGATTCATATGACTGCATATTGTCGAATCGAACCTAATGCTATTATAATTGAGTTGTGAGCTAGCCCTGATCGATCAAATCGATTGGTCAGGCTAAGTCTTTAAGGAACGTCTCGGGTTGAGTAGGGTCCCGGCATTCCAGCCCACCTCAGGCCCTCAGACCAGGGGGTTTTGATCCGTCTCACCTCCCTGATGGTGTAGGGATCGAGCCCTGGGTCTGGCATGGCCTTTGTAGGGAGAATTGTCTCCCCATAGTAGCCTCATTAAGGAGTTCTCGAGTGAGTAAGGTCTAGCTGATCCAGACCCTCTTACAGAGAGCTCCTGGTCTCAGTCGACGCATCTTGGTTAGGGGATCCATTCTTGATTGACCCGAGGCCGTGGCGTGGTCCCTAGGCTGCGGATTTGGCCAATTAGGGTTACCCTAATTGATGAGGCATCCCCGGGCCGACCCATGACCCGCGCAGTTCGACAGTAACAGGTCCCCGGGCCGAGCCGATCCACGTGTTTTGGTGAATGGGCCGAACCCATTTTAATTAATATCCGAATAATTGGAATTATGTTCCTTAAGGAAAATAATTCAATTATTCCAATCATAAGGATTTATTTAAATAAAAATACAGAATGCATTAACTGAATAACTTGTATTTTACTAGTCCAAATCCTATGATATTATATCAAATTGAACAGAAAACCCTCAGGAATAAGAATATAAAACAATATTGAACAAATGGCTAGATTTCCTATTTTAACCTAAGTATTACAGAACTTGATTAGGATGGATTAGTAATTATACTTAACCAAATTGCATGTTTAGGATACCATTAGTTTCCTTATGAGGAGTAGAATTAATGTGCTAAGTAATTTATTTTTCTGATCTCTGTATTTCAATTTATGCCATAATCTTGTTAAATCATGATTAGTGAAAATTAGGGTTTTTAACCATTGGATCTTAGCAAACTCAGTCTCTGATTAATTATATGATAAAATAAAACTTATGTGCCAAGTTGTAAAATTTCTGATGGTTAGATTTATAATTATGTGCTAATCTTTTTGAATTGGCTTAGGATTTAATTAGCACTAATTACTTTCTATCTTTATGAATTTTTCTATTAATATGCTTCATAATAGTGAGGTAGATGTAGTGAAACTATGTATGCAAATTTATGATGTATAAATTGAATAAACCTAAATTTGAAGAACTTAAACATCTTAATTAATCTTAAGAAGTCTTAAGATTTTGATCAAGCTATTAAGACTTGATCTAGGTCTAAGATTGCCACCAATAATGCATCCCTAATCTATTGATTTGACATTTGATCTATAAATGAACACTTGATCTTAATTAGATGTGAGTAGGGGTCAAACTATAACTTATTTGATTAAGATCCAAACTCTTAAACTTAATTAAGTTGACTTGATTATAAGATAATGTAATTGACATTATTCCAATAATGCATCTGATTTGGTATTGATCTTAAATCATTGAATTAGACATGTTAAGGTTAATAATCAAACCATATGATTGAATAATCTGAATCTATGCTTTGGATCCTTGATTTTCTCTTAAATAAGATTATTAGCATAAGAAGACAAATAAAAGTGTATTGATTTGATAAACTGATCTAACTCTAATAACATCATTGATTTGAATCCCATAATCTTAATTTAACATGTGATTATATGATCTAATCATCTGATCTAACCACTCTAAACCCAAATATTGGATAAAACTTATAACGTAGCATTAGAAGTAAGAGTGTGAGATCCCAAGTATCTCACTACTTAGCTCATATCTAAAATACTTAAAAGACCTTAATTAATGATACCTTGAGGTAGGAAGGATCTTTTGCAAACTTATTGAGGTAGAATCTTAGATGATCCCTTACCTTAGAAGTTGTTCTTACTACCTTGTGGTAGAACTCACCTAAGCTACTTAGAGTGAACCCATTTTCCTTATGGTAGAACCTAATTTGAGTGATCTTAGATCACATCCTTGGAGCCTTCTGTAGGATTCACCCATTTAGTATAAGAATGGATAGTCTTGATAAATCCTTGTGAATAAATAGAATTACTGAACCCTGATTGTTGGATGGTACAGTTGGGAATATCCATGTTACTGGGTCATTCCAGTAGTATTCTAGATTAGTTGATTTATCTTAATATAGATTATTTCAATTTTCTATCCTACGAGTTTAGTCGTACATAGTCTTACTTAGACTAAATCATTCAAACCTAAGAGTGTTATGATTAGGGAACTTAGATTATTAGCTTATCTGAATAAAAATCACCATCGGGTGATGCCTCCTATCGAAGATCACTTCCATAGGTATGTTTCAAGCAAACTATGTGATCCTAATCACCTTCTTTAGAACACTAAGTGTGCTTGTGAATTGGGTATTTTGATAGCTTAGCTTGAGATATAAGTCGCCATCGGGTGATGCCTCCTATCGAAGATCGCTTCATTAGGGTGGCTTAATCAAACTAAGAGTTAAAAACTAGCCTTCTTGGAAGTATGCTATATATGTGTATACCATCTCCCCATCTAACGATTTATAATTGAATTCTCAACTTTAACCAATTATCGTTCTAGAAGCTAGGAGTTAGAATCCTTTTAGCAGGATTCTGCACAATGGAGACTTTGGATTCAATATCGGTATTTCAAAGTATTTTATAGATTTCTGGACTTTACTCATGTAGAATAGAAGCATGAGCATGGACATGGGCATAAGTATGAGGAATGATTCCTGTGGTGGTGTATGTGTATCAGTGATGACTTATGGATTACGGAATGTTGCATGCATTGACTGAGAAATTTCTAGATGCATTGGCATCATAGTAAACTGTATTTCAAACTGGATGTATGTACACATTGGACCGTACGACTCATAGCCTTTCAGTGATAATTCTATTATATATCTGTGGGATACCGTGTTGTGGCATATTTGGATGCATGATCTCAGTGACATATAGTATAGCTTTGAGCATTATTACATTGGTTTATGAGCATTTGATGTTTTCACTTATTTTCAATATTCAGATTTCAGTTCATTTTCATGTTGTGCAGTCTTTACAGTTTCAGTTACTTAGTGCATTTTTCAACTTTTCTATAGCTTTCTTTACTTTACTGTCTATTTGTATTTACTTTAGTACTACTTAGTTTAGTTGCGATGTGTTAGACTTCTTATCTAATATGGGGTACTTTTGGGATTTGGCAATTTACTAGATCCTGAGCAGCTTGTTGAGATAGGGCAGGAGGACTTGTAGGAGATCCAGGAGGAGTACGTGGAGCCTTAATGGACCCATCTTCCACCTTTTTACTTTACTATTTCTATTTTAGTACTTCTGATAGACTTTACTTTTTTGCATCATTTAAAATCAGGCTGTAATAATTCTAGATGTATTTTACTTTTTTTTTTCTGAGATGAATATTACTACTGCTCTATGATGAATATATTATGAATGTTTTGCTTTAGCTTCCATACTCTATTATACTATTACTATACTTAGTATTGTGATGTGATCAGCATATTGAAAATATTGATATTTTAGAACATACAATATATTCCTTATTTATTTTGATAATCCAATATATGTGTTAGTCTAATACTTAAGATAAGTACTCTCCTCTTATTTTTAGTATTGACTCTCGATCCTACTCTTGGGTTCGAGTCAGCAGTCTTCAGTATGGCTAGTTTAGTTAGCCCATTCGGGAGGATGGGGGGAGCCTTCGTTCTCCCGAGTGGTGCACCGCTCCACCGTCGATCTGATTATACTTGTCTTTTGCGTGCGGCGATGGGGCGGGGTGCTACATAAATGTTATTTGAAAATTCTAAAATGCAACAAGGGAGATTACAAGTGGAACAAAAACAAGTAGAGCAAACACCAATTTGTTTATTCAAAAAGTCCATACCTTACAAACCACTGATACCTTCCCTTCAACGATTAGAAAAAATAAAATAAGCTGAGGGATTTGAAAAATTTTAAGAAATATTTAAGTAGCTGCACATTAATATACCAGTTGCTAGCAAAGCTATGTAAAATTTATGAAAGTAATTTTATCAAAGAAAAGGAATTTTTAGGATAAAAAAATCATAACACTCACTAAAGTGTGTAGTGTAATTATTCAAATAAAACTCCAACTACTTATGCCAAGTCTGGTATAGTGCAAATCATATCATATGGCACTAAATGCATTTCATCTTTTTTTTTAAATCTATTTTGGGGCACAAATTAGTAGATAAGTAAATGTGTGGTGCCAAAAGAAATATTCACCGACTCTATAAACTCATTCACCGAAAACTTTATCCACGCTTTCTCTAAATATCCCTTTTGGGTAAGCCAAAGCTTTCCTTCCTTCATATCCCTATGGATCTCAGTCCCAAGAATTTTTTGTACTTCCCTTAACTCCTTTATTACAAAGTTTTTTGACAACTGTTCCTTCATTTGATTCATCTCCGACTAATCTAAAGTGTCTACCAACATGTTGTCAGTATACAATTGTATATAAATAAAGTAACCTTAGGATAACCATTTGAAACACACATAATGGTCAAACAAACTCTTAGTATGATTCTCTTGATGCATGAATTAATCAAACTTTCTGTACTAATGCCTAGGTGACTACTTAATATTATAGAAAGGCTTGTCTACTTTGCAAACTAAATCTACGTATGCATGATTAGAATAACTAAATTATGAGGATGAAACTATGATTAAAAGATTGGAGAGTGTTAAGCTAATCAATTATGATTATAGGGGCTACGAATAATTAAACCCACTAGTGATTTCTCACTCACATGGGTTACACCACTAAACCCTAAGATCATCTTTGGCCAATCTCATACAAGACCTCTTGATATCAGACCATAACATCTAAATGATGGCTTATTTAAGTCTTATCAACATTTCATGTCTAGTGCAAATGGAACTAAATTGTTCTCACTTGCACATAGACATCTCCATGTTTTTAGGAGAGCATGTAGATCTCTCTACCATGATAATCATTTATTCTATCCACCTTATGTCTAAGCATGTGACCATTTGCAGAATTGAACATGGGTGAGGGACCGCCAAGGCACGCTGCAGTGGGCCATGGCGTGCTGCAGCGCCTGTGCTGTTATAGAACTTTACACCTTATTCTGAATTGCCTTAGAACCTCCTGGAAGCTCATCGGAGTACCCTTAGCATCCTCATGATGGATTAAATGGTCTCCACAACATAACATAGCTTAAGGAAGATTCACAAAGGAATAAGAAAGAAGCCATTTTAAGGAAAATTACTTAAGGAAATACTTAATGAATGGTTCAATTATTAAGCATTAGAGATACTTAAATCTAAATTATAGTTATTTATTAATTTTGAGAACTTAGGGATGACATAATGTGAACTGAATTCCAAATTATGAAACTTATAAATTTTGGGCATGTACTTAAATTTTAGAACGAAACTAGGATTTTGCTTTGAATTCAATCTAATGAGTCTAAATAATCTAAAATTGATTCATAATCACTTATTTTACTAATTTTAATGAATATTTTTGGTTTATAAGCTTAAAAATACTTAAATCAAATTTTGGACAAAATGACCACAATGCTCTACTTAAGGGTAAAAAATGCAACTCTTATAATTAGGGCTCCAAATTAGATTTTATGAATATCAAATGATTTATTACTGTTTAATATGAAGATAGACACTATGAACACCCAAATTGGCTAAGGATTAAAGCTAATGAGCATAAATTAGTGTTTAAGCTCAACATGGGTTGATTAATAATTTTACTTATTAAAATATAAAATTTTGAGATACTTATGCTATTTACTGCCTAAGGATTCCATAGAATCTAAAATTATGAAATTCTGAGGTCATTTGACTATATTATGATCAAAATAAGTTTTAGGTCTAAAAGGGAGTAATTAAGGAGATTTAGGATTAAGTTCAAAAACCTAACTTTTCCATTTGGTATCTATATTGAGTAAAGTCAGTGGCTATGATTTCCAAATAGCACACTGATCACAATGAAATTGAGTTCACTCAATTTGGACCCCATTTGATAACTTAGGCCCTAATTAGAGTTTAGGATAATTAGTGGGTGATTAGTGAACTTAATTTGTAGCATTGCAAAGTTAACTTCACCACTGTGTCCTACACTATACTAGGAGCTAACAATAACTTAAAATTCTAAATTTGGGTGATTAATGAAGGTAATCTTCACTAATTAAGTTTGAGAGACTAGGGCTAATTAGGCATCCTAATTACCAAAACCAAAATATTATTATAGTTTACTGTTCTACACATTCTTCTAATCAAAATAATATATTATATTACATGATTTGGAGCTTAAATAGAAAGTTATGGCCTATAGAAATTTTAGGGTTTAAGGAAGTAATTAGGAGAGGTCCTAAAAATCATTAGTCAAAATACTAATCTAACAGCAAAATGAACACTATCATAATATTCCTGGCATTTTTTTGGGTTAAAATGAGATACAACTAGACGATGTTTGGATTTATGGATTGCAAGTTATGGATAATTGAAGATTTGCTTAATTAAGATATTAATCAAGTTACATTAAAAATATTTAATAATCAACAAAAATATAAACATAAATCATTAATTTTACTGTGCAGAAAAGGCGCTGGCGGGACCCATGGCAGGTGCTGAAAAGGCTAGTGGGACCCACACGTCGATGCTTTAGAGTCGGGGTAATGGAGGCCCTAGTGGTACAATCAACGGGTTGGGTGGGTCCCACAGGCGCAGCCAACACGATGGGCGGGTCCCACCGATAGTTGACCCGATGCAGCAGAAGCAAGAAGCGAGCCTAAGCACCGAGTAGTGGGTCGGACCTGGCCCTATTCAGCCTCGACCGAGAGGATGGTTTGTCCTCCTCAACAAATCGCCCAGAGGTGAACCTTAGATTAGCGAAAAGACTCCAATTGAGCTCGAGAGAGCTCGAGCAACAACCAACAAGCCTCAGAAAAATGATAATTGCATAAACAAAAAGATTGATCTAAGATCGAACGAAGATCGAAGGGAAAATGGGGTACCCTAGGGTTCTTGGAGTTTCGGCGCTTCGTACGACCTATAGGTGCCAAAGCCTCCTATCTGATGCTCTCAAGGTCTTGCAGTTATCTATGGATTAAATGGAGTCTTAACAGGTCTTAGGCGGTGGAGGCCACCAGCGAGGATGAACTGCGATCGCGTGTCCTGCGAGCGACATGCACAGGCGAGATGGGGAAGGAGAACCCCAAGCCATCCGATCAGGATGGCTTGATCGATCGGCTCGAGTGGAGCTGATCGAACTGGCCTAGAGATTGGATGCAAGTTCGGTGTAATAACCCTAGGTTGTTACATAGTCTAATTTTAGTTTGATCGCACCCAAATTGTCATTCCATTAAGTTCATCTACCTATTAGAACCAAACCTTAAAATTTTAGGAGCAATTCCAAGCTCAATCGTATTTATAGAATATTTAATAATATTTAATTAATTAGAAAATTAAGATATTTAATTTATCTTCAAAATCTAAATTTGACTTCGCCATTATGATCGTCACCCCCAAATTAGCTATAGATGATATTTTGGAAGTATTTTGAAGTCATCGAATTTTTGCGAATATTTTAATATATTTTAAATACCCCAAAAATTAGGATAAGTAGATTGATCTCCAAATTAAAATCTGAGTTCACTGTTGAGTTCCTCACCTCCAAATTAGCTTGACAGTAAATTTTGGGTTTTTCGTAGCCCATTTATAAAAAAATTGATTTTTTAGAGCATTAATTAGTTAATTTAATTAAATTAAAATCCAATTTTATTAATTTTTCCTCCTCTAGCTGGACCTCACCTCCCTGCTGAAATCGGTGCCTCCCCCTTCTCTTCTTCTCTAGCGCACGCAAACCATGCCCTTCCCTCTCCATTTTCTGCCAACACCTCTTCCCATACTTGTGATGGGATGAGTCAAGCACATCCCATCCAAGAAAAAAGCCATTCTCTCCTCTCCCTTTAAATGGCAACTTCAATTTTCCCTCCCTCTCATTTTGCTCAAGCTGCTGAAGAAGCTCTCAAGCTCAAGCTCTCAAGGACTCATAAAAGAAATATTGTTCCATTTTCAAGTCATAGGTATCTCCTTTTCTCCTATTGGTTGATTCAATGGCTACTCCATGTTGTTCTAATGCTTATTCTGCATATCTAAACATTTGTGGTTGAGTATGGAATCCATTTAGAGCTCATAAGATAGTAACTTTTAGGGAAGAAAATGAATTCTGCAAGTATGATTTTGTATACCTAGACCTTTAGATTTAATGTTTTCATTGTTAAAATAATAATTTCATGTCAATTTTGGTATCAATGAAAAGGTATCGAAAAGACATTTTTATCGGTATATGGCACCGCCCTTGGGGTGCCATAAATCAAGAGCATTTGGGTGCCAAAGGGGACACGTTATAGTTTTCGCACAGGCAAAATCACCGTCGAGCGCTTCAGCGCGTCGTAGCACCTGGGTCTTGGCCAAGAGGCGCTACAGCACATCGCAGCACCCGTGTCTCGGGTTGGCTACGTCGTAGTGCATGGCTCTTGGTCAGGGGATGCTACAGCGCGCTGTAGCACATAGCTCTTGAGAAATTTGGCACCGTCACGCGCTGCAGCGCCTAAAAGCTCTGCCGCACGCCATAACGCTGAAATCTGTTGGAGCACTTCGTAGCGCCTGGCTCTCGGCCAGGGAGCACTCCAGTGAGCCGCAGCGCCCGAGTATCAGGAAATATGGCATCGTAGCATGCCACAGCTCTGAAATTCCTCGCAGCACGTCGCAGCGCCTGATAACGCTACAGTGCGCTGTAGCATCCAGGTCTCACAATGATTAATGCCGCAGCATGCCGTAGCGCCTAAGTCTCACAGCGGCTAGTGCCTCAGCGCACCGTAGTGCCTGGCTTTTGGCCAGGAGGTGCTATCGTGCGCTCCAACTCGCATAGCACGCAGAACTGCCTAGCTTTGCCTAAATTGCATAGTTTTTGCATTTTAATGACTCTATGATCCTTATAGTTTTGATAAAATCATGCATTGAGTAAATATATATGTGATTTGTAAAATCTATGATTAAGATGCTTAGGAATTTAATTGCTTAACTAGATTTCAAATTATGAATTTCTTAAATTATTAATTAAAGAGCCAATTGTTGTAGTGCATAATTAGTTAGTGGTAATATTCATTTTCCAAATATCATTATAATTTATCATGTGATCTAGATTTATTATGATAAAACTGATTTTGACCTTAATCAACTTTAATTAGACTTAAAGGAAAGTTGATCTCAATCGAACTTCTTATTTTGGCAATTATTAATCAGCATGAATTCATTCAGCAATTACTGATCTAACATTTGAATCTAGACTAGTAAACTATAAGTTCCCTTAAGATAACTCATGTGATTCATGATCCTAACTTAACCTTAAGATCTTGGATCAATAGAAATTCATCATTTTATAAATCCAGTTGGAATTGAATCATTCTATACTTGTTTATTTGAATCTTTTGAAATCCTTGTAGTGAGTTTAGGTTGATTCCACCTATAGAATAATAAGATTAGTCTATAGATTGAACTTAAATCTTAGATTCTTAAGTTTTTGATTGATTATTTTATCTTATGATAACTAGATTTGGCCCTTCTATAAAATCATAGTTTCTTTAATTTTTCAGCTTCTAAGATCCTTTATCTTTAGAATAAGTGTGGGTGTGAACCCTTAGATACTTAGAAGATTAGTACCTAGAATTTAAGTTTAAACCTCGATTTGGAGTTTGAACCCAAAATTCTTAATCTTGATTAGCATAATCAAGATTTGGGTTTGAGGTATAAAATACAATAATATATCGTTGATTAAAATTACTAGACCTTTGTAATTGTCATTCTGATTATAAATTAGAACTTGTTAAGTTCTAATATTAATTGTAAGGTCATAAATTTGAGTTGTATTGGATATATGGATATTAGAGATTCTATGCTTTTACTAGCTTAGAATAGATAGAATGAATTAAATTTAGATAACAACAGATATCACAGATATCTAGTTGAGTCTATTGCTTACTTGATTATTAATGGCTCACATACCTTGTGTTAGAGCCTTTTTCCTTTGATATATTAGTTGGACAGGATATTTGATGAGTACCCTATATTAAATTTGAATTTGCATAAACATCATTTAACTTCATTCAGTTCATTTAGTATAGTAGAGTATACTCTAATTTAGTCTGCCTCTTTAGTTCAGTTCTTTAGTTATAGATTAGACTCGAACCAAGCTCTGTGCTTGGTTAGGGGATACATGTCTAGGTCTTTAAGTTTAACTCGGACCTAGCTTTGTGGATGCTTAGGGGGATACATGTTGAACTTTTTGTATAATGGCCCTATTTTGGCCTATTTTTTTGTTATAGTAGTACTATTTCAGGCATACTTCTATTTTCAGTTCAGTTTTAGCTCAGTGGCTTGTTTAGCCATCTGTTTTACTTACATTTTTACTATTTTTTCTATATGCTTTTGTAGCTCATTTCAGTTCAATACTTTCAGTTCAACATTTTATTCAGTGTTCGCATATTCAGGATGCTAGTTGTATTTCAGTTTTCTTATGCTTCAGTTCAGATTTATTTATGAAAATCAGCACATATTTATATGATCATAAGCATGTTAAGATGAGTTTACTTTCAGTACTTTCTGTTATTATATATTTACCGCTTAACCTTATTATAACTTCTAGTTGATGTATGTTACTTTATATACTTTGCTTTGATTAGTTATAAATGTTAATGTATAGCTATCCTATTTCTTATAGCTTATTGCACCTTTATTACTTGTATGCTTAGTAAAAGATGTAATATCTTGAATATTTAGTCTCATTTAATCAGCCTAAAATGAACTTAGAAAATTTGTCTAATTATAAGTTTTCTCTTTCTTGGCTGGGGCCCTGACATTGTGATACTGACAATGTCAGATTAGGAGTTGTTCGTTGAGATTCCTGTGGGAGAGGGGCTTGGCTAGGAGGAGGGACTTCCTACTATTTAGCATAACTAGTTAGCTTTATTTTTAGTTATGAGGATTAGTGTTCCTTTTCTTTTAAATTTAGTCTGTAATAATTTCATATTCTGGATGTATTTACTTTCTTCACTGTTATATTGAGCTAAGTTATTATACTACTTTCCTTACTTTGATGTGAAGTGGATGTTATACTCTTTTCTGCTTTCACTACTTTGATATTTTGATGCTTGATCTCCAATTTCTGGTGGCAAGTCTTTCAGCTAAGGTGGGTTGGGGTTATACCTAACTCGACTATACTTGGGAAGATTGTCACAGTTGGAGACCGTACTCTCCGTAATCATGTTGATCTCAGTATTAGCATGACCGTGGAGGGTATGGGGCCCCCACACCAGGTTCAAGCCTGATTGAGGGGATAGGTCCGAATGGAAAAGGTGGGTCCGATAATTTGCGTAGTTGGGCCCCACCAGATTAGTTTTAATAAATAATAAGTTAAATTAATTTAAATAATTAATCTAATTTTTTTAAATAAAAAAACTAATTATAAAACAACTTTTGAAAATTCCAATAAATCAACTCTAGCTAAATAAAGGGTGAGGAATGCAACGATGAAATCAAATTTTGATTTCGATGAGTATTTATTTAATCTATTTTCTTGGTATTTTAAACTATTTAAATAATAGGGAAAATTCCAACGACTTCCAAACACTTCCAAAACATTACCTCTAGCTAATTTTGGGGTGATGAGCGCAACAGTAAAGTCAAATTTTTGTTTTGAGGTCAATTTACTTAGACCATTTTCCAGGTTATTCAAAATTTTTTAGAATTAGGGTTTGGTCCAAATGACTCCTTATTTGGACCAAAACTTTGGGTTTGCTCCTAATGGATTATTAAGACTATTAGAATCAAGACTAAGACCTGATTTAGTCTTGATTGATTAAGGTAACAATCTTGTGTTGTTACAAGGGGTCTATATGATACTTGTGCGATTCTATGCTCAGATCTAACCATGAGTGGTCTAGATAATCATGTGGAACTTTTTATTCAGTGGCTATGTTTAGCTAATTATTGTTATGACTGATTAATCTAGGCATACGTCCAATAAAATGATGATATCAGTTCAGATTACATAGAGTTCAGCTTTGTTTATAATTTTGCAGTTCTTTCTGTATTTATATGTTTTCAGCAATTTTTTTTGGCATTTATATACCTATGCTTGTTAGGATGCCAAATTTTTTGTTCTAGTATATACACTGCAATATTTTGTTAGTATGTTCAACATGTATTATTTTGATCATATATTTTTTAGGTATTTTGTCTTTTACTTGTATTAGTCTTTATGTACATATATACTTAACCCTTTTTGTAGCAGTTGGTTTTTAGGCTTGTGGTTACACTTACCTCCTTTTGTCAAGTTATACAAATTTTATTTATAACTTCTTTGTTCTATTGTTGGTTGTTGCACCTAAATTACTTAAATTAATTTTGTGATATCTTAAATTTATTTAAAATTGTATTTAGACTTACTAAAATCTAATCATTTTTTTGTTGTTGTTGTGCCATGTCATATATGTACATTTGGAAAATCAAGAGTATAGGACAAATCCAGCACTTGAGGATTAAGATTGTGATAGAAGGTCAAAGTAACGTATACGGCTTGTAGAAAGAAATTGTTAATTAAAATTTCTTTTTGCCCCATGTAATTACTTGTAATAAATAAATTTTCTTATTCTTCTGTAGATGCTATATTGTATGTGAATGGATAAATGTAAAATTTTTCTAGATGACTTTTCTTTCTTAATGCACTGCTATAATATATATGTTCTGACTGGATCTTGCTCATTTTATGATTTGTATCATGGAAATCTTATTTAATATTTATGATACTAATGACAATCACCTCTTAATCCTAGTTGGGTTAGTGCTAACTCAATGACAATTAGGAGACGGGTGTCACACTTTGGCCCTTCATTTGAAATGAGCTATATGATTTAA
This sequence comes from Gastrodia elata, assembly GCA_016760335.1. Lineage (NCBI taxonomy): Eukaryota > Viridiplantae > Streptophyta > Magnoliopsida > Asparagales > Orchidaceae > Gastrodia > Gastrodia elata. The sequence goes on from CM028677.1 coordinate 43,265,154, forward strand.
CTCAATGACAACTATGGTTTTGATGATCATTTGACGTGTGTTAAATGGCTATAAAGAGGCAACTATCTTATGCATCAAGGCATTTAAAATTTAATAGAAAATAAATATTCCTTCACTTATTAGTGTTCTTTCATGTTTTCATTCTTGAGAGAAGAAATCATTGAGTGTGAGTAGTGCAAGCCATAGAGATAGAATTCTAAGGAAGGAAGAAAATCTTGTGATGAAGGACTGTTTGTAAAGGTTGACTTTAACTTATCCTTACTATGCCACCAATTGCCTTAATTTTGAGATAGGTTAGATCAATCATAGCTCTTATTTATCTTTGTACTCTTATATGGTAAGGAGATATGTATGTTAGAATACATGTGGCTCAAATCATCTCTATCTTTTTTTTTTTGTTTCGTGTTTGTACGCAAAATCAGTTTTGTTTTATCAATACTTAATCATGAGTGATCTGTTATTTTATTGATGTAAAATCATCAAATATTATGCATATACATTCATTATTTTTGTCCTACATCAATATGATTTGTGTTCCTAGTGTATTATAGTGGGGTATCATCATTACTTTATTAGACACCTATAATCTTTTTCTTTATCATGTTTAAGCAATAGTTGGCTTTGGATAGATATTGGACTAACTAAGGCTCTTAAATGGTTAAGCTTACTTATCCTTGCACCAAGAATCTTGCTATAGATTACTTAGCATTTAGATGTCATAATTAGACCTTAAGGTTTGGGTTATATTTAAGTTAGCCCAAAGAAAAGATAGACTTTTTGGCCTATTCTTAAAGCATCAAATCTTAGTCCTAGGATGTTCAAGATAAGCTAATACCACCTCTATAATCAACTCAAGGTCTTATTTCACCTTGACATTCACTTGGGTTCACCATCATCCTATAGGTTGAACCTAAGTTCAACCAAGGTGACTAGATTAGCTCATAGGTGAGCAACCCCAAGATTCCATACTCCATTTCCTTTACGCCTAAGCTAATGAAATTGAGGGTGAGTTGATCTCAACCTTGGAATGACAAATGAGGACTTGATTTGGTGTTAAGCCCATTTGTGTTTACTCAAACACATGCATTTTTTCATGTTAACCTAAAATGACTTACATAAGTTCTAGGGCACTTTAGATACCATTATTCTAATATAAAAATTCTAATCCCAAGGTAAGCTAGAGATGGGTCAAGCCTATCCTTGAGATTAACTAAGAGCCTAGCTCATCTTTTTATTTAACTATGTTAGCCTATTTATGTGTGGCTAGCGCAAGTATTTAAGAGATTCAAAGAGTTTCTATGTACTTTTAAAGATATAAGAATTTTAATGGGTTGAAGATTTCAAGCCTCAAAGAGAGTTGATAATTGGATGCTTCAAAAATTTGAAAAACTCCTTAGAAACAGGTTATATCCAAGTACAATGAGTTGAAAGGTTTCATCCAAAAGGAAGGAAAGATGGGGTTGCTTGTTATTTCAGAGTGGCACCTTCGATCTTGACCATCTACATGGAAACAAAGGTATTTTGAGCTTTGAATACCCTTAAGAAAAGTAAGGTACTAATTGGGGAAGATTGAGATCATGTTTTTGGACATGGCACTGACCCATTAGGGAAGAGTTCCCAATGTGTTGCTAGCTAGGTGTAGGCCTTTCCAATGGGATATTATGTTTGCTTCTTTAGAGATGAATGGAAGAAGAATTATCCAAGACATTCTTCAAGAGAGTTGCAGATAAGGTTGGGATGAACCTTTGGATCTATTTTGAGCACTTCAGTTTATCTCACTTGGTCAAAAGCTCCAAACAATGCGAAGTTGTTGTAGGGTTCCAAAGAAAAAGGAAAAGATAATAAATATTGTTGGCGATTAGAGGGCTCAATCTTTAAAAGAACACCTTTAGGATGATAAAAGGAGTTAAATAGAGCTAGACAAAAGTCATGGGTTGGTTGAAGATAGTTAGACTACCCTAAAGTAGTTCTTGGTTTATGAGGTAGGGTGACCATGATCAACCTATAATATAGCTAAAATTGGGTCGACCAACGTGCTTAATTGCACATAAAGAGGTGTTTCATGCAATTTTAATGCAAAGAAAGGGTCAAGAAAGGACATATTAATGATATTGGGTTCAAGAAACCATAATCAAATTTCATGTTTTTGGTGTGAAGAAAATCATCACCCCCTATCGCATTTCTAAGTTCTATTTGAAGCTTAGCCTAAAACTGTGGCTTTTGAAATAATTTGGCATTGGCACGTAATGTCAGTAGTGAGAAATCTGACAAAAAGGCTTCTTGGAGAGAAAGCTATTTTGCAAAATTTATAGCAAATTAACTTCTAATTTCTATACCATTTTTCTCCTCTCAATTTTACGGATGGAATCAAATCAAAGGCCATAAGATTTGAGCCCTAATTAGAAAAGCTTAACTTGCCTAACCCTTGGGTGTAGGGCACAGCTCATCGAAGACAAAAATACTGTAGCATTGGAATGGTAGGTTGGGAAGGAAATAGTCCATTTTAATCCTAGCCATCGATTGGATAACGAGTTTGATCCAATTGTGCTTGATGTAATGACATTTATGTAATGTCGATTTGTCATCTTTTTGTATATGGAAACGGATAGCCATGATCAATCACGCGATTATTAATTACATGGATTCATCTTCATCGTTCATCTTGATCCAATAGATCTAATTTCTGTTGTGGTTTCATTAGATGCTTACCTTCGGATTGAATTTGATGATTCTACAGCTCGGAATCATCCTGTCATTTATAAAATGGAATACAATGATTGAATTAATTATAAATATTAGAAAAATTAAATCAACTTAATTTAAAGTATAGTTTTTATTTTCACTTTCATTTTAAATTTAAAAATTATGAAGTACATATAGGGAAACTAATGATTCTAAAATTTTTGTTTTTTGATTTTTGATTTATTTTGTTTAATTTTTAAAACTTAACTTCTTAAGAATTCTATTTTTGAGATCCAAATAATTTCAAATTTGAAGCATGGGTTCACCATAGAGTAGATTTAAGAAGATCATCTAAAATTTTCCAATAGTCACTTGAGAATTATTTTTAGAATTTAATAAAAAAATTAAAATAAATTAAGCTTATTTAATCAGGTTGAATAACCTTGGGTTGTTGCACCTAACGCATTGAAACTCAAGGCAGAATAATTTTTTCTTAAAAATTAACAATATAACAATAATAATTAGAATATAAATAATGATAATTAGCAATATTAATATTAATAGAAAATACATTAATTAACTAGTATATTGCATCAAACATGCTGTTTTATAAATCAAAATTTCTAAATTTTTAAGTTTTAATTTAATTAACCTTATTGCAAGCTTTCAAATAATTGTGAAATAAAGTGTAATTTGAAAAATAATAGAGCATCTATATGACCAACAATGTTAAAGTCTAGCGCTACAAAGATAGTAACAAATGTGAATGAGTGGGTCCATTTTAAAGTATAGAACAAGAAATGTCCTCTTTTAAAACAAGGTTGTATTGGGTTCAATAGCGAATCCAATATTATCTTAAGATTATTTAAACTTATTAAGTGATGATTGTTTAATGTCTAAATTGTTAAAGGATTGACATGCTCAAATGGTTTCTTAATGCACACATACATCAAGATCTCTTTGGCATGCAAGAAATGTGCCTAGATTATTAGAATTTATAGCCTTTATAATACGTAGAAAGAATAGCATTTGACCTTTTTAATATATCCTTGAGGAAAAAAAATAGTCCCTCTAAGAGTTATTTGGACCAAGCTAACCAAAGCAAATTTGCATAATTATTCATTTGCTTTTAGTAAGTTTTAGAAATAAAATCTCCTCCTATAGCTACTTACAAAAGGAAGCCCTAAGAAATGGAGATCGAGATCTTTCATCTATGCACTAAATGTATAATCTTTGAATTTAGTCAATTTATCATCACAACACCCTTTTTCTAATCATTTGAGAGTCTAATGCACTTGGAATTCTTATAAACAATCAAAAAACAAAGTGATGGTTTGTCATTAAAAAGAGATACGTTCAAAGATCCTTCAGGCATTGTGAGAGCTCGGAGCTAACCCAACCGTAGCCAAAAGGAACTGAATTATGATAATAGGGCTTGCCATAGATGTATTAAGCATTACAAGAACGTACCTCAAACTTTACAACAACGTTATCCCAGTTGAGCCAAAGTCGACAGAATAAGGTTTTATCAAAATTAATATATTCACGTTCATTTTGGAATGTCTGCCATTTTATAGACAAAAAAGCATCATCAAGGTAAGCATTAGACAACCTGGTCTTTATGAGAGGACCAAGAATTATCTTTCTAGTAGTGTTCACCAAATTCTCATGTGCAAATACCTAACAATCTAGTATAAATATTGATTGCTAACCATAAAAGTTATATGAGGATGAGTGGAAAAAAAAAGAAAATCGCCACCCTTAATCATGCCATTTTCTAAGGCTCGGTTGCCTTTCTGTGTGTAATCATAGCCATCCATATAGAAGCTCTTTGATCTTCATCATGAAAATCCAATGAAGAAGACGTCCTGCCAATGTTTGATTCCATATGACTTCTCTTGAGAGGGGAGGATGGAATGTTCAAGTCAAAGGAACTTGTAATATTCAAATGAGCAACACTACCAACATCCTTAGAAAGGTTCCTAGACTATGGGATCCATAGACAAAGTCAATTTCCCAAGGACAAATCAAGAACTTGACCAAGATAGTAGATTACTTAGATCTTAGTATTCATGAACATGAAACAAAGACTATGGAATTATTTGAGAAAAATAAAACTCAAATGCAAGAAATTAAAGATCAATTGCAAATCATCTTAAACCTCTTGCAAAATAATAAAAATTATGCTCCACATCCTATCCATAACCTTAACGCACCTATGGAAGATGATGGCTCATACATAGATGCAAATGAAGACAACTAAACCTTAAGAAAGCAGAAAGGAGAGACCACCAACGAGTTGCTAATAATTTTAATGATCCCTCTATGGGAGTTAAAGTTGAAGATCCTACTTATGATGGCACACATGATCTAAGTAAACTCAAAGATTGCTATATAAAGAGCTAATTTAAAAACTGAATCTCATCCCCAACCCTTTCATGTTAGTTGGGTTAACCATACTTTGCTTCCCATCACTAGTCGATATTTAGTTCCTATCAAGATTGGTTGTTATGAGGATAAAATTTGCTGTGATGTGCTCCATATGGATATCGCTCATATTCTACTTGAGCGACCATGGCTTTATGACTTGAGTGTAATTCCTTATGGTAGGGAGAAAATATATGTTTAAAAACATAATAATAAACCATCAAACTATTTCCAATCAAACTACTATAGAAGATACCATCTATAGCACCACATAAATCAACATTTGATTTTCAACCAAAACCCAATATCAAAAACGGAGTGAAGCTGCAACTGATTGTGATAAGGGATTTCATGCATAATCCTAGTTATAGCTTATTTACTTATTCTTCTTTAACATTTGATGTGAGATCAATAGGATTTGGAACCTTAAGAAAAGAATTTTCTGATCCGACTAATGTTTACCTTTTACATATAAAAGAAGTTAACTTAAATATTAATGAGATTCCTATTCCTAAAGAGGTTTTACCTCTCCTTTCTTAATTTAGAAAAATTGCTCCGAAGGAACTTCCAAATGAATTACCACCACTTTGATCCATCCAACACGTTATAGACTTAGTTCCAAGTTTACAACTTCCAAACCTTCCTCATTATAGAATGAACCCCATAGAACATGCAAAAATTAAGAGACAAGTCACTGAGTTACTTGAGAAAGGATTTATACAAGATAGTCTTAGTCCTTGTTCGGTCCCTGCCCTAATAACTCCTAAGAAGGATGGAACATGGAGAATATGCATCGATAGTTGGGCTATCAATAAAATCACTATCATATATCAATTCCCCATTCCTCGATTAGATGATATGTTAGACCAACTCTTAGGAGCAAACTTATTTTCTAAGATTGATTTGAAAAGTGGGTATCATCAAATTAAAATTAGATCTGGAGATGAATGGAAAATAGCTTTCAAGACCCTTGATGGACTCTATGAATGGTTAGTCATGCCATTTGAACTTTTGAATGCACCTAGTACATTTATGAGATTGATGAATACTGCTTTAAGCCATTTTTAGTAAAACTTTTGGCGGTTTATTTTGATGATATATTAATTTTTGCCCAAATAAAGTAAATCACCTTAATCATCTTAGACTAATTTTTAAGACCCTTAAAATTGAGAAGTTATACATTAATTTTAAAAAATATTTCTTCTTGCAAATTAAGGTGATGTACTTAGGTTTTATCATTTAATTTGAAAGAATAAAACTTGACCCAACCAAAGTTATGGCAACTATGGAGTGGACAACTCTTAAAAATTTTACTTAAGTAAAGAATCTTCATGGCCTCGTAACATTCTATAGACGATTCATTAGAAACTTTAGTGCTATTGTAGCACCAATCACTAATATACTGAAGTTAGACAAGTTTTGTTGGACCCCAAATGCTCAAAAGGCCTTAGATCAATTAAAGTTTTAAAGACATCAGCCCAGTACTTCAACTACCTATTTTTTCTAAAACCTTTGAAGTGACTTGTGACACATCTAGAATTTAATTTGGAGGAGTTTTATGTCAAGAAAATCATCATGTTGCTTTCTTTAGTGAGAAGTTGAATGATGCAAAGCAATGAAACTCAATATATGATAAGGAATTTCTTGCTATCATTCAGTCATTAAGGCATTGGAAACACTATCTTTTATACAATGATTTTATTCTTAACTCAGACCATCATGCCCTTAAATTTATTAATACTCAACAAAATTTAAATCATAGACATGCCAAATGGGTTGAGTTTATCTAAGACTATTCATTTGTCCTTAAACTTAAACTAAGAATTAAAAACAAACCTGATGATGCATTATCAAGGGTGGAAATAAACATCTCCTCTTTAGAATTAATAATTCTGGAATTAAACGAATTTGAGATGAGTACCTAGTGTGCCCGAACTTTCATCTGATTTACATGGAGCACTAGGACAAACCTCTAACCATAAATGCAACATATTATGTGATTAATGGGTTTCTTGATCAAAGAAAGCAACTTTGGATTCCTAGGTCTTCTATTATAGAGCTTTTAATATTTAAACTGCATTCAGGAGGAATTGCTGGCCATTTTGGTAGAGATAAAATAATATGCTTGATGGATAATTGATTTTTTTGGCCTTTCCTATAAAGAGATATTCAAAAACTAGTATCTCAATATTTAACTTGCAAACAGGCTAAATCTACTAAAAAAAAATTTGGCCAATACACAACGTTGCATGTTCCTCATAGGTCTTGGAAAGATTTAGCAATGGATTTTGTTCTTGGGTTACCCTAAACAGCTCATGATCATGATAGCATATTTGTGATTGTTGATAGATTTTCTAAGATGACCCATTTTATTCCTTGCTCTAAAGTTAATGATGCCTCCCATACTGCAAAATTATTATTTATGGAAATTGTGCGATTGCATGGCCTTCCTTCTACTATTATATTAGATCAAGATGTTAGGTTCGTCTTATAATCTTGGAAGATCTTTTGCAAACTTCTTAGGACAAAATTGAAAATTTTATCAGCTTTTCACCCCCAAACGGATGGTCAAACTGAAGTTGTCAATCGAATCTTAGGAAACTTACTCAGGTGCCTTATTAAAAAAAGCATAGGTAATTAGGGACTTACATTTACCTACTTCTAAATTTGCATATAATAGTAGTACTTCCTGAATAACCAAAACATCACCATTTGAAGTGGTGTATGGCCATAATCCTAAATGACCGATTGATGCTTCCAACCTTCTCATGCATTTTCTAATTCAGCATTCACATTTGCCAAAGATTTTCAAAGCCTTCATGATTCTATATGATAACAAATCACTTTAAGTAATGAAAAATATGCATCTAAGGAAAATTATAATAAATCAACTAAAGAATTTAAACAAGGTGATTATGTTTTGATTCGTATCCGCCCTATGCGATATAACAACACCAAATATAAGAAATTACATCCAAGGGATTGTGGCCTTTTCAAAATTCTTAAGAAAATTAGATCTAATGCTTATCACCTTGATTTGCCTAATGATATGCTAATTCATCCTCTTATTAATATCAAAGATAATTTATCATATGGAGTTAGTAAACCTCTACTTGCGCAGTTTAACTTTTTAGTAGGAGATATAGTTCTGTACATGCAAACTGCATCCTTTTTAGAAATTTTCCTACATCATCACTGAGGAGGCTCCTAATGATCAAGATGAAGAGCATCATTTTCTCATTTGTTGGAAGAATAAGCTGCCTACAAAAGACACATGGCTAATACATATTAATTCAGAAGCTCTATACTCATAATTAGTAGAAGATTACTTGGATTTTAACTCTTTGATGCAGAATTCAATTGGGCTGATAGGAGATGATGTAGCACATCCTAAGAATATTATCAAAGGCCTAATAATAAGAGCCATGGCTAAAGTTTAAGGGAAGAACTTGAAGGTGGGCCCAATTACAATAGCACAATCAAAAGCCCAATAAAGAGCCCAAATATTGGGCTTACCATTTGTATCTTGTTTTTATTAATATTGTACTTTTTTTATTTATTAAGGCACATGTTTAGCTAGCCATGTCATAAGAAAAATATTTGATGTAAGTAGTTGGAGTTACTCCCTCACTAATTGCCAATTACCAATCTTTCCCTCCACAATTTCCCTCCATATTTTCCCTCAAAAGCTCATAAGGCAAGAGACATGCAGTACTTATAAATATGAGCTAAAATATAATGAAATGAAGTAACTTGAATAAAATAATTTTATGGTGAATAGCGCTCATATTGCTTGGTGCTTGGTGATGTCAAGTTTATTGGCTATCTTTAGTAAGTTAGGTTGTTATCTTATTTATATTTTTTTTTCTAACTATACTCTTATTCTCATAACCTCAAACCTTCCACACATCTTCTCCAGTATTTTAAGTATCTTTTAGAATTATTAGATCATTATCTAATCCCTCAAACACTATCCAAACTCCACCACAACCTCCACAACCAAATCTGAAAATAGCATGACCTAGGCTTCTTTCCTATGCCTCGACACCAATCTAAACATCATCAAACCTAGCCATCTACTCCTGATTCAAACTATACATATTAGGGTTCCTTTATTAATTTATTTCCAACCCTTTAACCCACTAAAATCTCACCTACAAAAGGGATATTTTGAATCAGCTCAAATTAGGCTCGATCTGGACTAGTCTTGTCTTTCCTTTAGATAGTCCACTCTAAACCCATAACCAACTGTAACAATCCTAGGTTGTTACCATGCAAAGTATGGGTTGCTTAAATTTAATTTTTAGTATCCTTGCCTTTAGACCATCAATTTAAGCCTATCTAGAAGATTTGAAGTTCACTGGACTTTTTTAAGTCAAAATTTGCAAATTGATCAATCTAGATGATTTAGTTTAGACCCAAAATATTTTGATCTCAAAACTAAAATCTAATTGCATTTTTGAATTTCTCACCCCCAAATTAGCTAAGGATGAAAATTTGGTGCAAATTGGAATTCATTTGGACCATAATTCAATTTAAATTAAAATGGTTCAATTGCATAAAAGGGTTCCAAACAATAGAATTTTGCAAATATACCCATTTAACTAAATTAACAGCTGGGATCCGCTGTACGGACTGCGGGCAATCAGCTGCGGAGCCCGGGGCACGCGACAGCGTGATCCCGTGCATCTGACCGTTTCGCCTTTTTAATCTACGGTCAGGATTCAATTCTACAGAACCGCCGATCCGTCGTTGGATCTGTCCCATGGATCCTACGGCTAGGATCGCTCCCGTGATCGGCCGTTAGGATCCAGGCGATCCCAGCCATAGAGCATTCTGATCGATTGATCAGACGGCATCCAGGGCACCCGGCATTGTGGATCTTCGTCCCCGCCCATCCGCGAATCTAACAGGGAGAATTTCTCGTATTGCTAGCTGCCCCCTTGTCCCCCACTCGCGCCTCCAGTGCAGCAAGCCATTGCTGAGCTTCCCCTAATGACCAAGGGACCCCAATCGAGCCTCGTGGCCCAGCCAAGCTCGAAATGGAATTTTGAGAGCTCGGCCATCGCCCGACCCCTTCGACCTTGCTCAGCCCAATTAAAGGCTCTGGAAGGTTCACGACACTTCACTGAGGCTATAAATAGCCTCAGCTCTCCTCCATTTGATCCTTGCTGATCAATTGGAGTCGAGCTTCCTTCTCCGCCATTGCCGATTGTTGGAGCTTCTTCCAGGAGCTCCCAAGCTTGCTTACCACTAATAGGAGAGTCTCCTGGGGTTCAGGAACTCTTAGAGAAGCTTTAGGGATTTCAGCCAGCCAGCAATTTTCTCTGCATCATTTGCAAGCCATCCCGCAAAGCCAGGTACCCCAGTTGCAGGTTCTGAGCCAATGAGGCTCAAACCTTAGTCCATTTGATGCGCTCTTGTACATATTGTCGTTACGAACCCAACGGTATCGTAATTAGGATCTAGGTTCGCCCCGATCGATCGAATCGATCGATCGAGTTAAGTTCCATCTGGATCGCCTCGGTCGAGTAAGGACCCGGCGATCTAGACCATCCCAGACCCCCAGACTGGGTGGCTTCGATCCGCCTCACCTCCCTGATGGTGTAGGGATTGGGCCTGGGGTCTGGCGTGGCCTCTGTGGGGAGAATTATTTCTCCACAGTAGCTCCAATGGAGGAGCCCTCGGGTGAGTAAGGTCTGGCTGATCCAGACCATCTCACAAAGGGCTTCGAGTCCCAATCGATGCGTCTGACCACGGTGATCGATCAGCGATCGCGTGCCAGCCGAGCCGTGGGCTGGATGCGCCGGAATTTGGCGATTAGGGTTTCCCTAATCGCTCCCATCCTTCGGGACGACGGAGCGGGGACGACGACCCGCGCTGTGCGACAGTGCCGGGTCTCCCGGGCCCCGGTCGACCCGCGCATTTTGATTTTGGGCCGAGCCATTTTAATTAAATCAGAATTTTGGAATTATTTTCCTTAAGGAAAATAATTCAATTATTCAAATCATAGGATTTTGATTAAATAAAAATACAGAATGTATTATTTAAATAACTTTTAATCCACTGGTCCAAATCCTATAATATCATATGTGAAAATGATCAGAAAAATCTCAGGAACCTAAATATAAAAGAAAATCATACATCTGATGGTTAGATCTTCAATTATTTCCTAATTACAGTGGATCTTGATTAGGGTAAATTAGCAATTTTACTTATCCAAATTGCATGTTTAGGGTGCCATTCGTTCACTTATGATAACTAGAATGCATGTGCTAAGTAGAATATTTTCTGAGTTCTATAATTCTAGTTATGTATAATCTTGTTAAATCATGATTTGTAAATTTTAGGGTTTATACTCACAGGATCTTAGCAAACTTAGGCCTTGATTACTTGTATGATTAATTAGAACTTGTATGCCAAATATCATGTACTTTGAATGATTGGATTTATACTTATGTGCTAATCCTTTTTGATTGGAATTAGGGTTTGATTAGCACTAAGTACCCTCTATTTTATAAACTTTTATTGTTAATCTAACATATAACAGTAAGTTAAGTGTAGTGAATTGATTTAGATCAGCTTATTGAGTGTACTTGAATAAATCTAAGGATTTAGAATCTTAAATATCTTAATTAACTTAAGAAATCTTAAGATTTGGATCAAGCTTTTAAGACTTGATCCAGGTCTGAGATTGCCACCAATAATACACAATTAATCCACTGATTTGACATAGATCTTAAATACATACTTGATTTTACTTAAAACATGAGAAGGGATCAAACCCTAATCTACTTAAGAAGAATCTAAATCCTTAAGAATCCTAACTTAATTGATTTGATTTTAAAACTATGAATTAAACATTTTCCAATAATGCATTTGATTTATTATTAATTCTAAACATTTAAATTAGACAAATTAAGGTTAATAACAATTCTTGGTGATTTCACTATTTGAATCAAACCTTAAGATCCATGATTTTCTCTTATGTAATAAATTTGCATAAAGCGATTACTAATGCTATATTAATTTAATAAGTGATCAAATCCTTAACAATATGTTTGATTTAGATCCCATAATTTTAGTTTAAGTGTGATCAGATGACTTAATCATCCGATCTAATCATCCTAAATCAAATCTTAAAACAGAACCTATGAGATTAACATCAACATCTAGAAGGGAGATCTTGAGTATCTCTTCATAAGATCGTCTTGAATTATTTAAAAGACCTAAATTCATATATCATGAGGTAGGAAGCCTTGTATAATTCCTTGAGGTAGAAGTATAGAAGATCCCATCACCTTAGAAATTGATCTACTCTTCTTGTGGTAGTAATTCGTTAAGGCACTAGAATAGATACTTCTCCTTGTGGTAGAATCCATATTCAGCGATCCTTGATCACACTTGATTGATGAACCCTTGTATAGGATTTGCCTATTAGTTCAGGACTTATAGTTTTTGATAAATCCTTGTTCAATTAATTAGACTTGATTGAACCACAATTATTGAGTGGTGTAGTATAGTATACCCATATTACTGGTCCCTTCTAATATTCGAGATTGGTTGAGTCACTCTAAGTGAGATTTATCTTTGTTGTTATCCTGCGGGCTTAGGTGGATATAACCTCACTTAGAGTAAATCAATCGATTCTAAGAATGCATTAAATGGGTACCCATTCCTTAGCTTATTTGAAAGACAAGTTTCCATCGGGTAATACCTCCTAGCGAAGATCGCTTCAATAGGTATGGCTGAAATAAACTAAGTAATGGGATCCACCTTTCTTAAGATACTAAGTATGATTATGAGTTTAGTGACTTAATACTTAGCTTGAGATACAAAATCATCATCGGATGATGCCTCCTAATGAAGATCGCTTTGTTAGGATGGCCTAATCAAACTAAGTGATAAGAACTCTGTTCCTGCAACATATTTAATATGTGATACAATCACCCCATCTAGTGATCTTTAATGTAAATAAATAACTTTAACTAACCATCGCTTTAAAGATTAGTAGTCAGAATCATTTTAGCAGGATTTTGCACCTTGGAGACTTAGAATTCATCATTGTTTCTTACTAAACTCTTCATTGATTTCGAGATTTTCATTCATTCAACATAATGGCATAAGTATAAGCATAAGCATGAGTTGAACTCATTCCTTCTATTGTGACACATGGTTATCAGTGCTACAGTATGAGATACAGAATGTTATATACACAGACTAGGGAATTTTAGGGTGCATCTGCGTCACCATGCTGACTTCCTAACTGTTGTGCTTACATTGGACCGTACTACTCATAAACCTTCAGTGATAGTTCTGTAATATACCATGGTATAGCATATCTGTGGGCATTATTTCAGTAGCATATAGTGCAGCTTATAACATCTTTTTTGGCATAATATTTGTTTTACTTTCAGTTCTATTTGGTGATAGCTCCACAGTTTATAGCTCTTTTACTATCTTGTTTACTCAGTACTTATAGTTTTTCCTCACTTACATATTTTTCTTCAGCTCTGTTACGGTTTTGCTTTACTTATATACTTTGTTATGCTTAGTTTAGCTTTGCATAGCTAGTTTCGATGTGTTAGACTTCTTGTCTAACACAGGGTACTTTTGGGATCCAGCAATTTGCTAGATCCTGAGCAGTTTTTGGAGACATGTCAGGAGGGCGTACCAGAGGCTCAAGAGGAGCATTTGGAGCTGTAGTGGACCGAGCATCTACTTTTACTTGCTAGCTCTTTTCAGTATTGTAGATAAACTCTTTATATTTCTGCATTTAAATGATTTGTAATAAACTCTGGATGTACTTTTACTTTTCTTTTTCTGAGATGGATATTTACTACTGCTTGAGATGAATGCATTCTGGATGTTTTGATTTTTAGCTTCCGCACTCTGTTATACTGCTATACTTAGTATTGTGATGCAATCAGCATACTGGAAATGCTGATGTATTTTTGTAATGTACTTGGGTTCTTTCCCACTTCCTTGAACCTTGTGTATGTACTAGTCTAATACCTAAGATAAGTATTTCAGTCTTATCTTAGATATTGACTCTCAATCCTACTCTTAGAATTCGAGTCAGCAGCCTTCAGTATGGCTCCGTCTCTCTAGCCTATTCGGGATGATGGGACTTGCTTGTATGGCCCACCATTCCCGAGTAGCGCACCGTTCCGTCGCCGAATTATGTATCACACTTGTCCTTTGCGCACAACGACGGGATGAGGCATTACAGTTGGTATCAGATAAATATTATAAAGTGTCAGATAAGGAGCTTGTTCCTATCTACTTTATAATTTGTTCTCTGTGTCAGGACAAAATCACAATTACTATGTGTAGTGCAAAGCAATCATCCAAAAGGTTCATTAAGCTGTATTAAAAATAAAAAGAAAAACTATGTCTACAATACTGACACCCTAGGAATTAAATGCACGTAATAAGATAATTGAAACTGCAAAACTTAAAATAACATCTTAGGATTTAAATGAATCGTGAAAGAAATATGTGAATGAAATACTTATGGGTTGAACTATTTTAAAGGATGAAATACTCGCTGTCAGTATTCTGTTCTACCTTAGGAGGTTCGATAATTATTGGATAGACAACCTTCGAAATGGTCAGATCTACGGGAGGACCGTAGATGGAGTATCACCCGAGGAGTCGCAGTACTAGACAAGATCCTGATTCATTCATCATTCGGAGGTACCAGTCTTTCGACACTCGCCAAAGAGTGGCTGGATCGTGTTACCACGATGCTTCGAGAGACAGCCTGTCCAGAGAAGTACCGCCTAGAGATTGTAGAGATCCAACTGAGGGGATCAGCGAGTCGTTGGTGGTATTGGGTCTATAGGAGATTAGCCCGGAAAGGTCACGTAGTCACATATGATGACTTTTGTGCTGCCTTCTGGGTAGAGTATTATAACTAGATCCTAGGAGTTTCCTTATGTCATTTCTTATCATCTCATTTACTAATTTTGATGTATCCATGTATCTTCTCCTTTGAGAAAGAATTTAAGAATGAATGAAATTATATGCTTCTAAAACTTCATTATAACTGCAGCTATGAATCATGGTTCCCCCTTTGCTCCCACTCCTATTAAAAAGACGATCCCATCGTCAAGCGGATCTGAGGAGTCAAGCCTTATGGCCAATTTAATAAAGGCCTTAATTGACAGTAATGTGCAACAGGCGCAGGAGACACGGTCTCTCATCCTCTCAGTCAAACAACAATCCTCCGGATCCTCTTCTTATAATGCAGGAGATGGAGTCCTACATAATTTTCTTCATTTCCGTACTCCCACATTCATTGGGGCATTAAACCCCATGGATACAGTGACCTAGATAAAATTGGTAAAGAAGAATCTAGCCTTAATTAAATATCCTAATTCTGAGGCAATCCGTTTGGTGACCTACTTGTTCCAAGAAGAAGCAGAATACTGGTGGGAAAATGAACGAAATAACAGATTCGCGAACTTCGAGGTGGAGGACATTCCATGGGATATGTTCATGGAAGCATTCCGTGAAGCCTTCATCCCAGCCTCAGCACAAGCAATTTTAGAAGACGAACTCCTTCATCTTGCCCAAGGCAATAAGTCCGTGTCTGATTACAAACAAGAGTTCAGGAGATTGGCAAGATTCATTCCAGATCTAGTGAGAACGGAAGCATCCAACTGTCACCGCTTCCTGAAGGGTCTGAGAGATTCTATTAAAGCACACCTAGTCTCTCGACAGTTCAAAACCCTAATCAAATTAATCGAGGTTGCCCGTCTACAGGAAGGATTCCAAAGTCAGCTAGATAGGAAGAGAAAAGCTATAGTCACGCGCCCACGAGACGAGTGCTTTGGCCATCACAAAATGGCCAGAGTATACAATATGGAAACTACACAACCTCAGCCTCAGAATTCTGAATGTAAGAGGAAGCATCTGTACCGGAAGTGCTACCACTTTGGTGGTGTATGTTTCACTTGTGGCCGTAAGGGCCATCGCTACTATGAGTGTAAAGAGAAGAATACCATCGATGGTATGTCCATTGACCACTCTCGCCATAAGCAAACCTTTCGTGCTCAACCCATGAACCAGCGGGAGCCTGCTCCTGCCATAATGCCGGCTCCTACGACAATCTCAAGGGCAAATGTACATATACAAAGGTTGACTTACAATTGCCAAGATTCAGGGACCCAGAACAAGCAACCCTCGGCACCTGCCCGAGTATATATGTTAACTCCAGCTTCTGCTCCTGAA
This sequence comes from Gastrodia elata, assembly GCA_016760335.1. NCBI lineage: Eukaryota > Viridiplantae > Streptophyta > Magnoliopsida > Asparagales > Orchidaceae > Gastrodia > Gastrodia elata. The sequence goes on from CM028677.1 coordinate 43,281,501, forward strand.
AACAACGATGTGGTATCAGGTACGCCTTAAATAAATTCTCTTTTCTTGCTGTATTAATAATTGTCCCTTACTATTCCAGTATTTCAATTCATGAATAATTACCCTTACGCAAATAATCACAAATATAGGCACATTAATAATAAACGACATAACTTGTAATGTTTTATTCGATACGGGAGCAAGTCATTCTTTCGTATCAGAAGAGTGGGCTAAAATGCTTAAACTACAGACACATCAACTAGCCAGTTCACTATGTATTGGGCTACCTTCTGGAGCTCGTATGCAGTCCCAACAATTATGTAATCTAGATATTCCTATTGAGGATCAAAACTTTAGAGCCAAGCTAATTTTACTGCTAATTACCAATTTCAACATAATCCTAGGTATGAATTGGTTAAGCCAACATGGTGCGTCCATAAACTGCCAAAAGAAGAAAATAACCTTGGGTAGCAGAAGAAACTCCAAATCATTCGTGGGAAAATTTAGCACCCAATCGTCGTTAATCAACGCCATGGTGGCTGAGAAACTAATCAAGAAGGGATGCAGTGCGTACATTGTAACGATGTTAGGAAAAAGGAAAAAAGTCATACCTCTTTCCGAGAACAGTGTAGTTTGTGAGTTTCCTGATGTTTTCCCTGAAGAGCTGCCTGGTCTTCCTCCGAACAGAGAAATAGAGTTCACCATAGAAGTAATTCCTGGAACTCAACCACTGTCAAAGGCTCCGTACCGCATGGCACCAAAAGAACTCCAAGAGTTGAACAACCAACTTCAAGAATTACTAGAGAAGGGTCTCATCCGTCCAAGTTCATCCCCTTGGGGAGTGCCGGTGTTGTTCGTTAAAAAGAAAGATGGATCGATGAGGATGTGCATCGATTACAGGGAATTAAACAAAGTAACTATTAAGAACAAATACCCTTTGTCGCGTATCGACGATCTGTTTGATCAGTTATCTGGAGCAAAAGTCTTCTTCAAGATAGACTTGCGATCTGGGTATCATCAATTGCGAGTTAAGGATTCTGATATTGAGAAAACAGCGTTTCGAACTCGTTATGGACTTTATGAATTCTTGGTGATGTCATTTGGATTGACGAATGCACCGTCCATCTTTATGGACTTAATGCAGCGTGTGTTAAAACCACATCTAGATAAATTCGTCATCGTCTTCATCGACGACAAATTAATTTATTCCAGAAATAAGGCCGATCATGAAAACACCTTCGTATAGTACTTGAAGAACTCAGGAACCACGAACTCTATTCGAAGTATTCTAAGTGAGAGTTTTGGCTTGATTCCATCGCCTTTTTGGGTCACGTCATCGACTCTCAAGGAATCAGAGTAGACCAAAACAAAGTAAGCGCAGTCCGAGATTGGAAACAACCAAAATCCGTGACGGATATCAGGAGCTTCTTAGGATTGGCAGGCTATTATAGAAAATTCGTCAAAGGTTTCTCACAAATTGCGTCTCCTCTCACCAAGCTGACTCAGAAAGCGGTACCTTTTGTCTGGAATCCAGAATGTGAAAAAGCATTCCAAACATTGAAAGATGCTCTTTCTTCTGCCCCAGTCCTCGCCTTACCCAAGGATGGATTGAATTACCAAGTTTATACCGATGCATCTGGTATAGGGTTGGGATGTGTATTAATGCAGGAAGGAAGAGTCATAGCCTATGCATCTCGGCATTTGAAACCACATGAGAAGAACTATCCTGTTCACGACCTCGAACTAGCAGTAGTAGTCTTCGCTCTAAAGATCTAGCATCATAATTTGTATGGCGTCCAGTGTTCCATATTCACCGACCATTAGAGCTTGAAGTATATCTTCACCCAACGTGAGTTGAATTACCAACAGCGACGGTGGCTCGAGTTAATAAGCGATTATGACTTAAGCATTCAGTATCATCTGGGAAGAGCAAATGTCGTAGCAGATGCACTCAGCCATCATGCTACACTATCTTCTATGATTCTCACAAGTGCATTGGAGGAAGAATTCCAAAGGTTTTAAATCAGGCCAGTGCGTGAAGATATGCTAAGCACACTGGTATCCATGAGCTCAGTTGAACCTACCTTTCATCATGATGTTTTCATCTCTCAAACCAAGGATGAAAATTATTTGAAGTTCAAAGTCAATATCGAAAGTGGACGTCGCTTCGACCATCAGCTTCGTGGTAGCATAATTTACCAGGGTGATCGTCTATGGATTTCCAAATCCATGCATCAGGAGATCCTGGTCGAAGGCCATAATTCGGGTTACCAAGTGCATCTCGGTAGTACCAAAATGTATCAGGATCTGAAGAAATCATTTTGATGGCCTGGTATGAAAAAGAGTGTGGCAGAATTTATGGCAAAATGTCACGCTTGCAGTCTAGTCAAAGCTGAGCATCAATAGCCTGGAGGACTTCTTCACCCTCTAGCAATCCCCGAGTGGAAATAGTTCGACGTTTCTATGGATTTTGTCATGGGTTTGCATAAAACAAGATCTGGTGCGGATTCGATTTGGGTCATTGTGGATCGATTAACCAAATCAGCTCACTTCATCTCTATGCGTCAAACTGATTCTGTGGAGAAACTGGCAAAGTTATATATCAAGGAAATTATCAGGCTCCATGGTATTCCGAGATCCATTGTATCTGATCAAGATAGCCGTTTCACATCTAAATTTTGGCAAGCAGTTCATCAAGACTTGGGGACTACTATAGCTATGAGTACCGCCTTTCATCTTCAGACAGATGGACAAACTAAAAGAGTCAACCAAGTTATGGAAGATTTCCTTCATCTCTGTATACTAGACTTTGGAGGTTTTGGGAGGATCACCTTCCTCTGGTAGAATTTGCGTATAATAATAGTTTTCAAGCAAGTATCGGTATGGCTCCATATGAAGCTCTGTACGGCAGGAAATGTAGTATGCCACTAGCATGGTCTAAAACTGGTAGTGTTCAGCTTTACGGATCAGAATTAGTCGAAGAAACAAATCGCAAGATTCAATTGATTCAGCAAAGAATCAAAGCAGCTCAAGATCGACAAAGTAAATATCACGATGCTCATCATCGTGCTCAGGACCTTGAGGTGGGAAAATATGTGTACCTTAAAGTGAGTCCAATGAAAGGTGTTTATCATTTTTGTGTAGCTGGGAAGTTAAGTCCTCGCTACGTCGGACCGTTTGAAGTATTAGAAAAGATTGGTTCTACGGCGTATCGATTAAAGCTTCCTGAAGATATCTCTGCAGTTCATAATGTATTCCACATCTCCTCTCTGCGGAGATGTCTCCGTGATCCATCTCACTTAATTCAACTTCCAGCCGTATCACTCCAACCAGACCTTTCTTATGCAGAAGAGCAGATTAAGATCTTAGCTCAGGATCAAAAGCAGCTAAGGAATCGCTCAATCTCAATGGTAAAAGTTCAATGGAGAAATCGCTCTTTAGAAGAATCTACTTGGGAGAAAGAGGAAGATATGAGAAAAAAATATCCTAGTCTCTTTGAAACTCCAGGTACTCTTTAGTTTTAAAGTCTTATTCATGTGCTTCATTTTGTCTTGTTGTCTTCTCTTGACATGATGTCGAGGATAACATCGTTCTTAAGTAGGGGAGTCTGTAACAACCCTAGGTTGTTACCATGCAAAGTATGGGTTGCTTAAATTCAATTTTTAGTATTCCTACCTTTAGACCATCAATTTAATCCTATCTAGTAGATTTGAAGTTCACTGGACTTCTCTAAGTCAAAATTTGCAAATTGATCAATCTAGATGATTTAGTCTAGACCCAAAATATTTTGATCTCAAAACTAAAATCTGATTGCTTTTTTGAATTCCTCACCCCCAAATTAGCTAAGGCTGAAAATTTGGTGCAATTTGGAATTCATTTAGACCATAATTCAATTTAAACTAAAATGGTTCAATTGCATAAAAGGGTTCCAAACAATTTAATTTTGCAAATATACCCATTTAACTAAATTAACATCCGGAATCCGTTGTGCGGACCGCGGGCGATCCGCTGCGGAGCCCGGGGTACGCGACAACGGGATCCCGCCCATCTGACTGTTCTGCCTTTTTAATCTACGGTTAGGATTCAATTCCGCAGAGCTGCTGATCGGTCGTTGGACCTGTCCCGTGGATCCTACGGCCAGGATCGCTCCTGCAACCGGCCGTTAGGATCCGGGCGATCCCAGCCGTAGAGCCTTGTGATCGATCGATCAGACGGCATCCAGGGCACCCGGCACTGTGGATCTTCGTCCCCGCCAATCCGCGAATCCGACTCGGAGAATTTCCCGTACTGCCAGCTGCCCCTTGTCCCCCACTCATGCCTCCAGCTCAGCAAGTCGTTGCTGAGCTTCCCCTAATGACCAAGGGACCCCAATCAGGCCTCGTGGCCCAACCGAACTCGAAATGGAATTTTGAGAGCTCAGCCATGGCCCGACCCCTCCGACCCTCCTCAGCCCAATTAAAGGCTCTGGAAGGTTCACGGCACTTCCCTGAGGCTATAAATAGCCTCAGCTCTCCTCCATTTGATCCTTGCTGATCAATTGGAGTCGAGCTTCTTCTCCGCCATTGCGATTGTTGGAGGCTCTTCCAGGCGCTCCCGAGCTTGCGTACCACTGATAGGAGAGTCTCCTAGGGTTCAGGAACTCTCAGAGAAGCTTTAGGGAGCTCAGCCAGCCAGTAATTTTCTCTGCATCGTCTGCAAGCCCTCCCGCAAAGCCAGGTACCCCAGTTGCAGGTTCTGAGCCAATGAGGCTCAAACCTTAGTCCATTTGATGCGCTCTTGTACATATTGTCGTTACGAACCCAACGGTATTGTAATTAGGATCTAGGTTAGCCCCGATCGATTGAATCGATTGATCAGGTTAAGTTCCATCTGAATCACCTTGGTCGAGTAAGGACTCAGCGATCCAGACCACCCCAGACCCCCAGACTGGGTGGCTTCGATCCGCCTCACCTCCCTGATGGTGTAGGGATCAGGCCCGGGGTCTAGCGTGGCCTCTGTGGGGAGAATTATCTCCCCACAGTAGCTCCAATGGAGGAGCCCTCGGGTGAGTAAGGTTTGGCCGATCGATACCATCTCACAATGGGCTTCGAGTCCCAATCGACGCGTCTGACCACAGTGATCGATCAGCGATCGAGTGCCGGTCGAGCCGTGGGCTGGATGCGCCGGAATTTGGCGATTAGGGTTTCCTTAATCGGTCCCCTCCTTCGGGACGACAGAGCGGGGATGACAGCACTGTGCGGACCGGGTCGACCCACGACCCGCGCTGTGCGATAGTGCCGGGTCTCCCGGGCCCCGGTCGACCCGCGCGTTTTGATTTTGGGCCGAGCCATTTTAATTAAATCGGAATTTAAGGAAAATAATTCAATTATTCAAATAATAGGATTTTGATTAAATAAAAATATAGAATATATTATTTAAATAACTTTTAATCCGCTGGTCTAAATCCTATGATATTATATATGAAAATGATCAAAAAAATCTCAGGAACCTAAATATAAAAGAAAATCATGCATCTGATGGTTAGATCTTTAATTATTGCCTAATTACAGTGGATCTTGATTAAGGTAAATTAGTAATTTTACTTATCCAAATTGCATGTTTAGGGTGCCATTAGTTCACTTATGATAATTAGAATGCATGTGCTAAGTAGAATATTTTTTGAGTTCTATAATTCTAGTTATGCCCTAATCTTGTTAAATCATGATTTGTAAATTTTAAGGTTTATACTCACTGGATCTTAGCAAACTTAGGCTTTGGTTACTTGTATGATTAATTAGAACTTGCATGCCAAATATCATGTAATTTGAATGGTTTGATTTATACTTATGTGCTAATCATTTTTTATTAGAATTAGGGTTTAATTAGCACTAAGTACCCTCTGTTTTATAAACTTTAATTGTTAATCTGACTTATAACAGTAAGTTAAGTGTAGTGAATTGATTTAGATAAGCTTATTGAGTGTACTTAAATAAATCTAAGGATTTAGAATCTTAAATATCTTAATTAACTTAAGAAATCTTAAGATTTGGATCAAGCTTTTAAGACTTGATCTAGGTCTGAGATTGCCACCAATAATACACAATTAATCCACTGATTTGACATGGATCTTAAATACATACTTGATTTTACTTAAAGCATGAGAAGGGATCAAACCCTAATCTACTTAAGTATAATATAAATCCTTAAGAACCCTAACTTAATTGATTGAATTTCAAAACTATGAATTGAATATTTTCCAATAATACATTTGATTTATTTTTGATTCTAAGCATTTGAATTAGACAAATTAAGGTTAATAACAATTCTTGGTGATTTCACTATCTGAATCAAACCTTAAGATCCCTGATTTTCTCTTAAGTAATAAATTTGCATAAAGCGATTAGTAATGCTATATGAATTTAAAAAGTGATCAAATCCTTAACAATATGTTTGATTTAGATCCCATAATTTTAGTTTAAGTGTGATCAGATGACTTAATCATCCGATCAAATCATCCTAAATCAAATCTTAAAACAGAACCTATGAGATTAATATCAACATCTAGAAGGGAGATCTTGAGTATCTCTTCATAAGATCGTCTTGAATTATTTAAAAGACCTAAATTCATATATCATGAGATAGGAAGCCTTGTATGATTCCTTGAGGTAGAAGTATAGAAGATCCCATCACCTTAAAAATTAATCTACTCTCCTTGTGGTAGTAATTCATTAAGGCACTAGAATAGATACTTCTCCTTGTGGTAGAATCCATATTAAGTGATCTTTGATCACACTTGATTGATGAACCCTTATATAGGATTTGCCTATTAGTTCAGGACTTGTAGTTTTTGATAAATCATTGTTCAATTAATTAGACTTGATTGAACTATGATTATTGAGTGGTGTAGTATAATATACCCATATTACTAGTCCCTAGTAATATTCGGGATTGGTTGAGTCACTCTAAGTGAGATTTATCTTTGTTGCTATCCTGCGGACTTAGGTGGATATAACCTCGCTTAGAGTAAATCAATCGATTCTAAGAATATATTAAATGGGTACCCATTCCTTAGCTTAATTGAAAAACAAGTTGCCATCAGGCAATGCCTCCTAGCGAAGATCGCTTCAATAGGTATGGCTCAAATAAACTAAGTAATGGGATCCACCTTTCTTAAGACACTAAGTATGATTATGAGTTTAGTGACTTAATACTTAGCTTGAGATACAAAATTATCATTGGATGATGCCTCCTAATGAAGATCGCTTTGTTAGGGTGGCCTAATTAAACTAAGTGATAAGAACTCTATTCTGCAACATATTTAATATGTGTATACAGTCACCCCATCTAGTGATCTTTAATGTAAATAAATAACTTTAACTAACCATCGCTTTAGAGATTAGGAGTCAGAATCCTTTTAGCAGGATTCTGCACAGTGGAGACTTAGAATTCATCATTGTTTCTTACTAAACTCTTCATTGATTTTGGGATTTTCATTCATTCAACATAATGGCATAAGCATAAGCATAAGCATGAGTTGAACTCATTCCTTCTGTTGTGACACATGGTTATCAGTGATACAGTATGAGATACGGAATGTTATGTACACAGACTCGGGAATTTCAGGGTGCATCTGCGTCACCATGCTGACTTCCTAACTGTTGTGCTTACATTGGACCGTACTACTCATAATCCTTCAGTGGTAGTTCTGTGATATACCGTGGTATAGCATATCCGTGGGCATTGTTTCAGTAGCATATAATGCAGCTTATAACATCTTTTTTGGCATAATATTTGTTTTACTTTCAGTTCTATTTGGTGATAGCTCCACAGTTTATAGCTCTTTTACTATCTTGTTTACTCAGTACTTATAGTTTTTCCTCGCTTACATATTTTCTTCAGCTCTGTTACGGTTTTGCTTTACTTATATACTTTGTTATGCTTAGTTTAGCTTTGCATAGCTAGTTTCGATGTGTTAGACTTCTTGTATAACACGGGGTACTTTTGGGATCCGACAATTTGCTAGATCCTGAGCAGTTTTTGGAGACAGGTCAGGAGGGCGTACCAGAGGCTCAAGGAGCATTTGGAGCTGTAGTAGACCGAGCATCTACTTTTACTTGCTAGCTCTTTTCAGCATTTTAGATAAACTCTTTATATTTCTGCATTTAAATGGTTTGTAATAAGCTCTGGATGTACTTTTACTTTTCTTTTTCTGAGATGGTTATTTACTACTGCTTGAGATGAATGCATTCTGGATGTTTTGCTTTTTAGCTTCCGCACTCTGTTATACTGCTATATTTAGTATTGTGATGCGATCAGCATACTGGAAATGCTGATGTATTTTTATAATGTGCATGTGTTCTTTCCCACTTCCTTGAACCTTGTGTAGGTACTAGTCTAATACCTAAGATAAGTATTTCATTCTTATCTTAGATATTGACTCTCGATCCTACTCTTAGGATTCGAGTCAGCAGCCTTCAGTATGGCTCCGTCTCTCTAGCCTATTCGGGATGATGGGACTTGTTTGTATGGCCCACCATTCCCGAGTAGCATACCGTTCCGCCGCCGAATTATGTATCACACTTGTCCATTTCGCACCGCGACGGGACGGGGCGTTACACCAACCCACCACAAACTTCAGAAATCAACCTTATACATTATCTTACCAATCCATTCAATATTTAAATACCTAATTTATCAAAAAAAAGCAGCCCACTAGCATCAGTTCTTGGACTATGGGTTCTATAGACAATATTGTGAAAATTAATAAACTAAAATGAGGAGAAAATGAACTAGATACTCAAAGGAGAGATTAAAAATATATATAAGCAAACTCTAATTTGTAATAATACATTCTAGGATTTATATAGCCCACTATTCCTACGATTACACACTTGCGATTATAAGAAAAAATAGTTAATAAAACTATAGTATAGTTATTTCAGCTTCCTCTCTTGTCCACCATTTAGATAAACATAATCTTAAATTAGTTACCTGGATTTATCTAGATATTTGAGTTTATCAACAAATTCCTCTCTTAAACTCAAAATTCTTTCCATCATTCATGCCAATTGCTATTTTGCATTTTTCAAATAAAATTGTTGGTAATGGTTTTGTAAATATATCTACCACTTGATCATGACTTACAAAATAATTTATTCTCACACTTCCTTCCTTTACGTGTTCTTGGATGAAGTGAAATTTGACTTCAATATGTTTGCTTCTTTCATGATGTACTAGATTCTTTGCTAATTCAATTGCAGATTTGTTATCAACACAAATCTCAATTGCTTCTTTGTGTTGGAGATTTAGTTCATGGAACAAATTCTTTAGCCAAAATGCATGATAGACAAATCATGATGCTGCCATATATTCTGCTTCACATGTCGAAAGTGTCACGATCAATTTTTTCCTTGATATCCATGTAAATACCACATCTCTCATAAAACTCACTTACCCCATTGTACTCTTTCGATCATCTATGTCTCTGCACTAGTTACTGTCGAAGTAACCCACCAATTTATAATTCTCCATCTTTGAGTAAAAATAATCCGAGCGATTATGTTCCTCAGATATATCGCAGAATTTTTTTTAACGCCTTCCAATGTGTGTAAACCGGCTCTTCCATAAACCGACGTTGTAAGATATATCCAGCCTTGTGCATGTGAGATAAAACAAACTTCCGAGTAAACTTCTAAATTTTGTTGCGTCGGCTCGATCTCCACCATCAAACTTTGAGAGTTTCACACCTGCTTCCATCGGTGTTGACACCAGATTACTATTTACCATCTTGTCCTTCTTTAGGATGTCTTTTGAGTATGCTTCACATGACACAAAAATTCCTATCTTTCCTTGTCTGACCTCCAAACCAATAAAATGCTTCATCAATTCCAAATCTATCATCTCAAATTCTCTGTTCCATATTGCCACTATTTCCCATGAAAATAAGATCATTAATGTAAAGAGCAACAAACAATACATTACTTTCTTTCTTCTTCACATATAGTGCATGTTTATATGGGCATTGAATAAATCCATACCTTTTGAGGTACATGTCAATTCGAGTATTCCAAGCATGAGGTGCTTGTTTTAATCCGTAAAGCGCCTTCCTCAGCTTCAACACCTTTTGCTCTTCTCTGACTTTCATGTAACCGGGTGGTTGTTCGATATAAAATTTCTCTTTTAGCACTCCATTCAAGAAAGCCGGCTTCACATCCATCAAATATATTGACCATTCGAATTGTGCCGCCTGGGAGATGAGAAGTCGAATTGTCTCCATTATTGCAACCGCGGCATAAACCTCATCATAGTCGATCCCCGCCTTCTATCTGTATTCCTTTGCAAAAAATCGTGCCTTGTATCGATCTATCCCGCCTTGAGCGTTCATCTTCTTCTTGAACACCCACTTTACTCCAATAGATTGACTTCCTTTTGGTAGTTCTGCAAATTCCGATGTCTTTTTTTGTTCGATTGACTTGGTCTCCTCATACATAGATGCTTGCCATTTTTATTTTTCACCGCCTCTTTAAAACTTATATTCTCGCCATCTGCCAGAAGACAAACTAGGTGTGCCTCGCTTGTCGAGTCATACAAATCTCAAAGACTTCGCATCCTTGGTTGTCTTAGTTCTTGCTCGTCATCTGATGTTTGAAGATTCCTCGCTACTTGAGAATATGTTGGAAGATTTATTAATAAAATTGTTGATGATTCTCCACTTTCCGTTGGTTTTTCCGGTGAATTGTTCCAATTCAACTTGCTTGCTTCATTCACTTGAACATCTCGACTTACCATCGCCTTCTTGTTTATTGGGTCGAGTAATCTGTAGCCTTTAGTCTTCTCATCATATACCCAACTAACACAAATTTTTTGCTCGTCTTCTAGCTTTGTTCTTTGTTGATCTGGCACGTGCGCATAAGCCACACTACAGAATATCTTGGGAAGCGAGACTGTCGGTTTATGACTACTCCATACCTCTTGTGGAGTTTTATCTTCTAACTTTGCATGTGGACATCTGTTTTGTATATAAATTGAGCATTGTATGGTTTCCACCCAAAATTCTTTGGGCATCTTCTTACTCTTCTGCATAGACCGAACCATATCGAGAATGGTCCTATTCTTCCTCACTGCCACACCATTTTGTTGGAGAGAGTATGGTGCGGTTAGGAACCTTTATACTCCTTGATCCTCACAATAACTTGCAAAATCCCCTAAGCTCGCAAGGCTTTAATGTACTCGTGAGTTGTCTTCTCCACCATGACTTTGAAACTTGTAAACGCATTAAAGGCATCACATTTTTCTTTCAAGATGTAAGCCCAAGTTTTCAATATGAATTCCTTGTATGCTTACCGAGTACACACTCATCACAAATTTTGTTAGTGTAGTCTATCTCTAATAGTCCATACACCATTTTCTTCTTAAATAATTTTTGTAGGCCTTCATTGTGCAAATGACCGAATCGTAGATGCCATAGAGACACATTGTCTTCTAAATCAACTTGCAAGCCTTTTTCTTGTACATAAACTCGGTTGATTTTATATATTCGATTCTTCGTCATCTCAATCTGTGCAACTAGCCGCTCCTTGTCTTTCAGTTGTAGCACTCGATTTTTCCTAAACACCAAGTATCATTTATCTATAAGTTGTCCCAAACTTAGTATGTTACTTTTTAGATCTGGTACATAAGACACTTTTTCAATTAATCCTTTTCTGCCATCCTTTTGCAAGTAGGAAATTGTAACTTGACCTTTCACTCGAATTTTTGATGCATCTCCAAATGACACATGTCCATTATAAATGACATGTATTTCTTAGAACAAATGTTCATGCCCGCACATATGGTTGCTAGCACCAATGTCGAGATGCCAAATCGTCTCGCTACTGGTATACTTCTCATCGTGAGCCATCATGAGAAACCCATCATTCGTCTCTTCTTCTGTAACAAGATTTGTGTTTACTTCATTTTTCTTCTCGCCAAGCAGTCTTTTGCGTAATGCCCAAATTTTCCACAATTGTAACACTTGTTGGAGTTGTAGCCCTTTGCATAGTGACCATATTTTCCACATTTATAACACTCAACATTTGAGTGGTTTAGTCGGCTGCCTCTTCCACGACCTCGTCCTCGTCCTCGCCAATTTTGTTGATTTGACTGCTCCTTCTCCTTATAGTGTCCTTCGTGACCACGACCTCTACCACCACGCTCATCTCCATGACTTTTTCTTCCTCGCCATTTTCCAAGAGAATTTTAAGGATAGAGTACTTTATCGTCTTTAGTTGTCTCCTTGGATTGAAGAGCTTCTTCTAGCGTCTCTTTCTTCTTCTTCTTCTTTTACTACTCATGTGCCTCAAGATTGACAGCGAGCTCATCAACAGTTAGTGTGCCGAAATTGTTTGACTCTTCGATCGCACACACCACATTCTCAAAATTGTTTGTCAATGACCGTAATATCTTCTCCACGATTCGGGCATCGTTCATCATTTCATCATTTTGCTTGAGTTGATTTACTACAGTTTGCACACGTGTGATGTAATCAGGTACTCCTTCTGATTCCTTCATCTTCATCCCTTCCAATTTGCCTCACAGAGTTTGGAGGTGCCAATCGGCTCCTTTGAACAATTTTTCTAAAGTGTTCTATGCTTCTTTTGAAGTTGTCGCTCCGGCAATCTTCTCAAAGCCCGACTCGTCTATTGCTTGATATAGCAAGCAGAGAGCGATTTTATCCTTCGCTTGCGTCTCTTTTAACGCCTTTAGTTGATTCATCGTCATGCTAGCCGTATCTGTCAAATCAATGAAGTCGCTCTCAACGGCTTCCCATGATCTTGTGCACCTAGTAATGCCCGCATCTAAATATTACAATTATCAAAGTTCATCTTCGTGAGTCGTGGTAGCGGTGCATGTCTCATCGATAAATTTTCAGTATTTGCCATTCTCTCTGATGCTAATTTGTGAAAATTAATAAACCGAAATGAGGAGAAATAGAATCGGATACTCAAGGGAGAGATTAAAAATATATTTAAGCAAACTCTAATTTGTAATAATACATTATGGGCTTTATATAACGCACTATTCCTACGGTTACAAAGTTGCGGTTATAAAAAAAAAGAGTTAATAAAACTCTATTATAGTTATTTTAACTTCTCCGGTCCACTATTTAGATAAACATATTCTTACATTAGTTAGGAGGATTTATCCGAATATTTGAGTTTATGAATAAATATCTCTTATTGAGTTGGTTCATCTTCATGTGAGACTGCTTTGCTCAGGAATTAGAGGTATGTGGGAGGTGAAACACTAGATGTGTTCTCGGCAGGGGATCTACATCGATCTCTTGATCGCCGATAAGGGGTGCACCCTCTCTTAGGGGTGACCTCTTTAGAACTAGCATAACTACCATAGAACATGCTAAAGAACAACATATAAAGGACCTCCGCTCATATTCTACAACTAATTAAAAATGAGTGCTGCTAAGATTGCTCAGAGTAGATCCAGTGAGAACAGTGAGAACGATGATCTTGATACTTATCCGTCCGAGCAAACAGCAGACGTGTCTGGGATTAGGCAAAACTCGGGCAAGAAGCGAAGCCTTAACGTAATTGCTTCAACAGAGCATGACATAAGTTAGGAAACCTTACACAATTTAGTAGGAAGGAGGACTCCAAGGAGAGATCCCGTGACTTTATCAAGAAGGGAGCACTGCACAAACCCATATGAGCTCAAGAGGCGGCCATTATTTGAATTTTTATTGCACAAGTTTTGGCTTTCAGAATGAAAAAACAAAAAATAAATACGTAAAATTTGAATCCGTTTTGAAGATTGTGCACATGGTTTTGAAAACAGGGTGCCGGCGGAGAGAGCACGCGTCAAATGTGAGCCGGCGGCTGCAATCTCTCTTGCATATATGTAATTTAATTGCTCGACCTTTAGTCAAACAAATTCATATATAAATTAATTAATTTGCTTTTGTCGGTAATTACTGTGCTCTTGACAGTAATTATTTTTCTAGTGAGAACAGCGTGTGCAATAAAGCGTTCTGCTATAAAAAGACTTTACTAATTCATCTATGTATGTCTCTTCGAATTATCTGTTTCATAAGCTAAAATCAAGCGAAAAGAGTCATACAAACCAAAAAATTTGGCTCAAAGTTCATACTAATTCATCTATGTATGTCTCTTTGAATGAAATTAAGGCACTCAAACATAAGCCCAGCTGAATAGCGACAGGCTTATCAATGCAGCTAATCATTTGATCCAACATAAATTAGTTCTACAGTAAAGCAACTAATTGTCTTCAAGCATATGATGCTAAATGAAAATCCACAAGGAAAAACCTCAATTTGATGGGGGAGCCTTCCTAATATATGAAACTAAAATTGTCTTTAGCATATTTCATATTAGGTGATGTTCAATTTTGGATGACATCTTTGGTAAGATTCTCCCTTTGATATCAATTATACTGCGACTTTTGAATTTATTAGAAAAAATAAGCATGTTTCTTTCATCCAAAATGCTGTGGGAAATAATGGCTAAAGCAATTAAAGATCCTCTTTTCATCCATTTCCCTGAGCCCTTATCAACATTATCCAAAAATTGTGACAGATTTGATGTGACGCTTGATGATAAATTGTTGTTGCTATGGCTCGCAGGCTTTCTGTTTTTGAGCTTTCCATCTTGTTTAATTGATTCAAAGTTTTGGCCTCTTCATTTGTTGTCGCTGATTTTTTTTGTGTTCCCCCCTATGGCTTTTTCTTGATGGCATCGGAACCGACAATTAATCCTTTAAAGATGTGTTGGAGGGTAGTTCCTCCAACATCTCTAAAGAAGTTTATGGTTTAATGGTTTTCCGACCATATTCTTCTCTGAAGAGGAAATCTTAGAATTGGCATCCCCTTATCAGTTAGCATTGGCTGAAATATTTGTTAGTACCCTTCCAAGCTATGGAAAAATCATATCAAGCGTCTTAAATCAAATGGTTTAGTTTCTATTACGTTTTTTGATTACCTTAGGGTTTTCTTTAAATTTTTCAATGACTTGGATTAAGCGCTTGTTTTCGGTAATGATCATATGACATTTATGGTTTCACATTGAGGTTCTGTAAATGGAACCCATTTACTGATGTCTTTAATGATTCCCCGGTTGCTCGAGTATGGATTAATTTTCATGGTTTTCGGCTCAAGTAAATTTATAAGGAAATACTATGTTTTATCTCTAAGGCCATTGATAGCCTTCATAATTATATAGAGAAACAATGACTCATCGAACTTTTCGGCTCCTAGAGGGTTGGTAGAAATTGATATTTCTACAAATCGGCCTAGCATATTTGGCTAGGCATAAAATCTAGAGAATATTTTCAAGAAAATAATGAAAAGTTGCCTCTTTATTGTCATAATTATTATTATTTTGGTCACTTATGCAATGTTCCTAATTGGCTTGAATAGGCTGAATCGGAACTTATGATCCGGCATTAATCCAGGGTGAGGAGATTGAATTCATTGTGGTTCACCCAACCTTTCATCTAGGGAAAAATTATGGGTCCCAATGTAACAACCCTAGGCTATTACCAAGCTTAACCTAAGCTTAATCACACGTTGAAACTTAATTCATTGCATTCATAAGGTCATTAGGATCTAATCCTAAAGATTTGGGATCAATCAGACCTCATTAACTCAAATTGATAATTTCATTAAATTAGGTACCCTAATTAATAGCCAAAACAATTTGATATTCAAATTAAATTTTGATTGCATTTTTGAATTTCTCACCCCCAAATTAGCTAAGGTACAAGTTTGAGAATTTTTGGAGGTCATTTAGACTATAGTTGAATATAATTTAAATAGGGAAAATTGCACAAAATGGCCACAAACATTTCATATTTGCATTTATACCCAACGGTTATTACCTGTTGGGGATCTGCTGTGCGGATCACGGGCGATCCACAGCAAAGCCCGGGTCCCGCGACAGCTGATTTGAACCGCATCTAACCGTTACTCCGTGAATCCAACGACTTAGATTTAATCATTGCGGTGCCTAATCTCGGGCATTAGATCTTACCCGTTGATCCTATGGCTCGGATCACTCCCGCAATCGGCAGTTAGGATCTGGGAGATCTGTACCGTCACGTTTTTCCTACGATCAATCAGACGGCTCCTGCTTCTCCTGCACTATGGATCTTCGTTTCGGATGAGCTCAGTGCCCGACAAGAAAAAAATCCTCTATACCCCAGCCGTAGAGCTTGCCCCCCACTCCTCCACCTCAGCAATGTCGTTAAGAACCTTCTTGAATCGGTTGGAAACCATGGATGGTCCCCGAAGCCCGGATGTCCCTGATTTGGAGTTTTAGAGCTCTGCCTCTACACAAGCTCTCATGTCGATCCTGCTCAATTAGCCTCACCCAAACACTTCTCTGAGGCTATAAATAGCCTCAGGAATCATCCAGTGAGCTGTTTGCTCACTGTGAAGTCCCAATTGGCCTTCTATCAAATTCCCATTTTCAGCTTTCTCGAAACTTTCCCGGCAACCCTAGCTTCAACCAGTGGCAATCATAGGGTGAGACTTGGAGTTTAAATTCCCTAGCTACTTTTTGAAGATCAGCTAGTCCCTGGAATCCCTCTATCACTCAAACCAATCCTAGTCCTCCAAGCTAGGTACCATCCCTCTCCGTGGGGAGTCGAGTAAGCTCAGCACTACTCTAATTCGACTAGTAATTGCATGCTTAGGCTGAACGAACTCAATGCGAGCATTCCAGAGGTCAGGGTTAACCTCGATCGATCAATACGATAGATCGAGCTGAGACTCCTTTAGTAGGCTAGGTTTGAGTAAAGACCCAGCATCTTGGTGCGCCCCTTGCCTCATGGCCATACGAGTCTGATCCATCTCACCTCCCTGAAGGTGTAGGGATCAGGCGATTTTATGGGCTCTGTGGGGAGTATTCAATCCTCACAGTAAACCCTAACAGAAGGCCTAAGGTGAGTAAGGTTTGGACATGTCCGGCTTCCTCACAGAGGGCTTAATGGCGTGTTTGACCCGCCTTGGCCTCCTATTAGTGTAAAGATTAAATTCAGGTCGTGGCATGGTCGGGGCACCCGGTAATTTGGATCGGAAACCTAACCCTAATTTCCTGTCGTTGGGGGAATGCGGGAGGAAGATGAAGCCACTGTGTGGGTCGGGTCGACACGTGAAATGCGCGGTGAGATAATGACGGGCCATCAGGCCCGGCCGACCCGTGCCTTTTGAATGGGTTGCCTCTGTTATTTATTAAAAGAATTATTGTATTTATTTTTCTTAAGAAAAATAAATCAATAATATAAATCTTAATTACAAACATTTAGAATAAATGAATTGAATAACTTTGGCATCTTAGCTCCAAGCCTTATGAAATTATATATCGTTTTGTTCTGAAAAAGAAATAATAATATACAAAAATATTTTAGTTTCTATGAGTCATTGTCTTAATTTTGCTTAAACACTCAAATGGCTTGATTAGTAATTATTAACACTTACACTTGCCCAAAAACCTTGACTTAAGTTTCTAAATGTTAATTATGGCATATAGAGTGTATTACGAGTGCAAGTTTAACTTTCTAGAATCAAATTTGTTAGTTATTCCTTAATCCTCAATTTGCATGATTAGTGATAATTAAGATTTTTACTTAGCTTAAATGACATGTTTTAGTCTCTGTAAGTTCTCTTGGATAATTAGAATCAACTAGTTAAATTTGAAATACTATATGAATTTTATTTTTATTTCTAAGTGCTAATCACTTTTGAAATGGGTTGGTGCTAGTTGATCTTAATCACTTTTTAATTTTAGCAAATTTAGTATTCATATGGCCATTAAACAGTAAGAATTATATTGACAACCATCATAATCTGATTTGAACACCTTTAATCCCTCATAACTAGAGTGAAACTCTAATTGGCTTAATTAAGTGCTTAAATTGATTAAGTAAGAACCATTGTTGTCTTTGGCTTTATGTGATTAATCATATTGACTAAATCTTAAGATTCTTGATTTTCTTCTAAACAAGATAACCATCATGGATTTATCTTCACTGAAATATGATTGATTTGTAAGCAATTAATAATTATATGATTTTTATCCCACCATTTAAGTGCTTATGATTAAGATATAATTAAAGAATTACATGCTTGATTGTTGCATCTAGACCTTATGATTGAACTTGTAAACTTGCATGAGGTTTTATCATCTTAGTCTTCTTAGAAATTATTTGTAATTTAAATGTGATGATTAGCAACCTTAAATCTTTAAGGTATAAAGATAACTCTAAGTTTAAGTAAATACTCTATTTTTAAGTGGGACTAATTTGAGATAAAAATGTCTTATTTATCTCATTTTGAGGTAGAATCTTAGATGGACCTTAACAACTATAGATAATTATCCATAAACCTTGTGGTATAATAACCTAAAGAGACTAGATTGAGATTATCCCTTGTGGTAGTATCCTAAGTTGAGTAGCTTATATATCACATCCTTAGAGCCATTTGTGTAGGACTCACCACAATAGAGAATAGATTCATTAGCAAGAAAATCCTCAATCATTAAATAGATTGCTAGAATGATAGTTTTAGCATTATTATATGGAGATTGTAGTGTATATCCATAGAACTGAATTATTCAATAGAATATGGAATTAACTGATTTACCTTGAATAGAATTATAGAGTCTTGGTCTTATCTTAGGTAATTTGATAAGTACACTTTAGTTCAGGATAAACATCCGTAGTCCAAAGTGTGTCATAGATTAGGAATTTAACAGCTTAGTTTGATAGAATAAATAATAAATGGATTATGTTCCTTATTCTTGTGCGCATCGATAAGTGCAGTTAAACAAGCAAAGTGTTAAAGTTACCCTTCCTAGGACATACTAACCATGCATATATACTCTTCCCATATGATGAATTAGGATGTTATTAAATATTGACATGGAATACATGTTGAATTCAATGGAATTAGAATAGCTTGATATAGTTCATATAGTTAACTTCTGATTTATAAAGGCAAATGGATTTTTACTTTAGTTTTGATTATTTTCCAGTTTTTAATCAATTTAAAAGCATTCAATTATTAAGACCTTGGCAAATCGTGAATCACATAAGCATATCACTGTATTAGCGTAGCATTGTGCTCACTTAAGATATGTCAACAGAGCATAGTGCTCACCTAGGATTATTAGTGGAGCGTTATGCTCACCTAGGATATGTTAGCGAAGTATTGTGCTCACCTAGAATCTGTTAGCAGAGTGTTGTGCTCACCTAGAATCTATTAGCAGGGTGATTTTGCTTGCCTAGAATCTATGTGTGGTGCCCTGCCTCTCAATTCGCAATATTAAGCCAAGGGGAGGTGTACCACTCTGGAGAATCCCTAACTTATCATTAGATTAGGTATAATCCACAATCCACTAATAAGGGAGAGATATGCTCAGAATATATTTAATATGAATCAATCACTAAGTAAACACAAACTCAGAGTATGGAAGAAGAGTAAGTAAATAACACATCCAATTTACCATAATACATAAGGGAAATGCAACATATAGCTCAGAATAAATAGTACAGTAAAAAAAAAAACACAGCATAAAGGTACCTGTATTATTACAGCCTTTTAAATAAAATTAATAAAATAAAAGAGCAAAACTCTTATCCTCACAAGAAAGCAATAAAGGAACTAGACAACTTCTGGTAAAACCAGCTGGTCCTCCTCAAGATAAGGCTCTTCTTCAAGCACGAGCTCCTCAAAATGATCTGGTTCTGATATTGTCGGTTTCACAATGCTAGAGCCCCAACCAACAAAAGAAAAATCTTATTAGACAATTGTCTAAGTACATTTTAGGCTAATAAATTTTCATAAGTTTATTAATGTCATCATTTACTTTAAACTAAATAAAATATACTAGCGTAGGAGCAACAAGCATACAAAGGATGTGATAAGTTATAAATAAAAGTATTTATAGGTAAGCAAGAATGAGGTAAAAGACATACCTCAAAATAAGCTAAAATAAGGCTAGGCATACATGTATAAATACAGTAAATAAAAGTACTAAAAGGAAAGACTACACCTAAACATGCTGATGATCATATGACATATGCAGGTTGGAAATAAACAATCTGATTGTGATACCAATAGTAAGTAGTAATAAAATTTAGCATCCTATGACATACAAATAAGCATGTAAAGTAAAGTAAAGCTGACTAAAGTAACATGCATCAGTAAAACTTTAAATAGAAAATAGGTATGTACAAACTGCCATATCAAAAATTATCCAATTGGGTCATAGTAACATTCCCAAAGCCTTTCTGGGCTAAGGCAGAATAGAACTGAACAGGTGCGACTGAGGAGGCAGTAAATACAAATGCAGTAATTTTTTAGTTATTTTACTTTGCTCCTATGGACACGTCCAGAAGCAACTGAGGAATCAAGCATGTCTACAAGACTATATGGGTTCCAACTTAACAATACACTCATCAATGAGTAATATTAAGTAATCCTTATTTCTCATTACCCCTGTCCATTGGGGTAAATGTGCATCAGAATCAACCTGAATACTGAACCTAATGTAATTATTATCCTAATTATTCTAAGCTTTTTTTTTATGCAACAATGTTGTCTTATATGTCATGCTCAAGGTTTAAGGCATAAAACACAAGGAATGCATAAGCACAAATAATCAATGGTGAGCAAGGGACTCTACTATAATGGTTATACTATTATTATTTATTAAACTATTCTAACTATTCCAAGTTACACAAGTTCATGATCTCCAAATTTCTATTACCGAGTGTAACTTAGAAGCATGACCTTATAAGTTAAAAGCAATTAGAATTGATCAGGTTCTAATTAGGTTCAATCAATATCGCATATAAGTTAATTAAGAAATCAAAATGTCATAATTGATAAATTTAGACGTTCTAAGCTGAGATCTGATCAAGATCTACTAAACTAAGGATTATAATTTTAACACCATGAGTTGGAGTTAAGTACATAATCTAAAGGCCAAACATAAGGTCTAAGGTTTAAATCTAAATGTGAACTAATAATTAAAGCTAATCCTATTAATCAAAGTCAAGCTTAATAGGATGATCCTTCTATTCTTAATCTAAGAATGAAAGATAAAATAATCAAAATTAAACTTATAAAATTTGGAAACTAATAAAACCAAGGTTCTATTCATTGAATAACCCACTTTATTGAATGAATAAAATCTAATCTTGGATCTATTTCTAATCTTAAGAAAAGGGTCCTAATGTGAGGTGTAGATCCTAAAGAGCTCCTTAATAAAATGACTTAGA
Organism: Gastrodia elata; assembly: GCA_016760335.1. Lineage (NCBI taxonomy): Eukaryota > Viridiplantae > Streptophyta > Magnoliopsida > Asparagales > Orchidaceae > Gastrodia > Gastrodia elata. Next base: position 43,302,753 of record CM028677.1, read on the forward strand.
GGAATTTAAGAGTTGATGGAATTTAACTTAATAAAACTTTATTTATTAATTTTGATTATTTAAGAAGAGATAAGAGTGAGTTTTTGCTAAGTAAGGGACATTCTCCCTACATAGGGATTTTCAAGTCTTAGATTAGAACTCTTATCAAATTATTCAAATTATGGGATTTTAAGACTTAAATTGAGCCTAAATTAGTTTTATTACTAATTTTAATGATTTAAAAGATACTTTAAGGACTTAGGACACTAATCCTAAATTTTGGGCTAAATGACCATTTTGCCCCTATAGGGTATAAAAAGCTACTTTTTGATTTAGAGCTCCAAATTAAAATTTCTTGATGCTAAATCATTCTTTACTATCAAATATGAAGATAGATAACAAGTACACTAATTTTGACAAGAATTGAGTCCTATAGGTCTAAACTAAAGATTTTGACCTAAGGGGCAATTTAGCAATTTCACTTATTAAAATCTAAAACTTTGTACAATTTATTGTTGTTTGCTATTCCAGGATTCCATAGAGTCTAAGAACACTAAATTTTGAGGTCTATTGGACTAGTTATGATGATTTTAAGATTAGGATATTTATGTAGTTTCTAAGGTTAAGAGGGGTCAAAAATCCAACTTTTCCATTTGAGATCCAAATTCAGTAAACTCAGTAGCTATAGCTTTCTTATTTTACACTGAGTACTTTAATTGGGAGTAGACCCAATTTGGATCTCAATTGGTCAAGTTATGACCTAACTAGGGTTAAGGGTAGTTTGGTCAACTTAGGATTTCTATGGTTCAAAACCTAAATTTTATTTTAGTTTATATTTGGCACTAAATTTTTAAGCTAGTTAGACAAATGACTAAGATATGGCCTAACTAATTTCTAGGGTTTTAAGGTTATTAGTGAGGGTACCCAAAAGTCATTAGTCAAACTAATTACCCAATGACAAAACTAATACTATCAAAGTATTTCTTAGGTTTTCTTGATTACTTTAAGACCCATAATGGCTAGGTTTGGGTCACTAGGTACAAAGTTATGAGTGTTCAAAGATTTGGTAATTTGTGAGTGGATGTCCTAAAATATCATTATGTTAAATACTCATCCTACAGGAAAATAAATACTACCAATAAATTCTTCTTATTTTTTTGAGCAAAATAAGATATAACATTGCTATGTTTAGACTTATGGTTAATTAGTTATGAGCCTCTTAAGTTTTTTGGATTTAAATTAATTAACAGCATGCAATTTAAATAAATGAAACATTATTAAATAATTAAATAAACTACTAAATGAATAAACATAATTTAAATAATACATTTTAAATTAAACGGTGGAAAATGGGACCCACGGGAGTGGTACGCGGCATCCCGGGATTTGACGGGTAGACAAAGCGGGACCCACGGGCCATCAGCAAAGGGGACAAGGGGGCAAACCTATGATTCGCGGTGGCTTCGCACAAGGTGCAGAGATCGCAGATGGGACCCACGTGCTAGCGAGGCAGAAGACGGGGTCAGCCGAGATGATGGAGGGTCCCATGCGTCCTGCTACATTGACGGGGACGGGGCCTGCACCAATGGGTGCTCGACATGCATCCAAGCTCTTGAACCCGAAGGGATCCTCCCTTCTCGCAGGCACCCCTCATAATCTAATGCATACAAGTACCTTATATAATACTTAAGATAAGAATATTACACTTATCTTAAAGATTAGTCCTCAATTCTACCTTAGGTAGAATTTCTACAGCAGCACTAGAGGAGGTTCTGCAGCCCTTCTTAAGTTACATACCATTTGGCCGCCAATTGTTTTGTCTTTATTACTTTGGTTGTGCGTTGCAATGGGACGGGGTGTTACACCCAATCTCATAAATTTCTTAAGTTCCCTCTTCCCTCTAGACCATGTTCTCTTTTATCTGATGAATTTCTAACTTAGTGGCTACTAATGACAAGGGGTTTGAGAATTCTACTTCTAGCACGAGGCTCTAATATAGTTTGATGAAAATGGGGTTGTTTGTAACTCTACTATCACATTCCTTGTTGATGTTTCTAATAAGTTGACAACATGTGAAGAGATGAGGTTTTCATTGATGTGGTGAACCATGTTAGTTTATTAAATCATTTTGATGAGGGTTTAACAATTTTTTATCTTGTTTTAAATGATAATATTATCATATAAGATTCTAGTTGTATCAATTTGGAGGTTTTTACTATTCACGTTAGAGTTTCATTATCTCTCTCAAAATCCAATATGGTTTGTTTAAATGATAATCTTGCTATGCAGGTGGCCTCTATGGTTAATGAAACATGATCTTCAATTCGTAGTTCGGATGAGTAACTTCTTAAGGTTGAGCAAGCGACCATTTTTTCCAATTCATCTGTTGTAGTGGGAAATGGTTCTAACTTGGATAGAAGCATTCATGAAAATAATGCGGGTTCCAACAATTTTTTCTTGCACAACCCTTTGTCAAGCCTCATCTATGAGAAAGAGGATGTTGCCTGGTTCCTATTAATCTTTATTCTGATGGCGATTTATTTGTTGTTGGAAAGGTGTAAGTTTCCACTAAACGCAAGGAGTGAAATTTTCAAAAACTAAGATCATTGTATAAAGAACCATTTTTAACCATTTCTCCCAATAAGTATAAATACTTGATCCTTCTAGTAATTTGGTTGATATGAATAATGAACAAATCAAGATCACTGTTAATCAATCTTAAAATAAAAATGTTACATGTGCTGCAACTAAATAGAAGGGTTCAAAGGGGAAAATAATTAATGTCTTAAAGATCAACACTTTTTGTTGGAATATTAGATGAATATGTAATATATCCTTTAAGGATAGATTTAAGCATTTATCCTTCGAATATAAGATTGATTTAGCAGCATTCTTAGAGCCTAAAATCTAGTGCTGTTAAGTAAAGTGATTGGTTTGATGGCTAAGTATAAGGATGTTAGAGCTATTATATCAATTAAAATTTGAGTTTTTTGGAAAGGATTGGACAGTGAAAATTTAAAAGAGTGTGATCGAGGGGTGCATTTGAATTCGTCATATTCAATCTTATAATTAAAATGTTAGATGTGCTTACTATTCCACTCAAGCTCCTATTACTTTAGTAATTTAAGAACTAAAAAGGAAAACCTTTGGATTTTCTTAAAGGATCGCAATGCTATCAATCTTTCCTATATTGTGGTAGATGAATTTATCATCATCCTTAATGCCAGTGAATACAGAAGTTATGATTTGAGTCAAAGTCTGTTTCTAACAGATTTTAACAATGCTTATATCGATTGTGGCATGGAGGAGTTTAGTTTTTTTTGTTCTTCTTTCTCTTGGTTGAATGGCTTTAAATTTTCTAGTCTTGATGAGTTCCTCCCTAATTATTGATCATTTAACTCCATTATTTCTGAATACAAATCTATCATGTTCAAGGCAAGTAAAGAGTCTCATTCTAACCCAATATTCTTTAGGTTCCAATATTTTTTGTTCATAATGGAGGATTTTAATGAGATTATTTCCAAGCCATGGAATGAGCCATGCCCTTCTTAAGGGATGCTTAGGCTTACCACTAAATTTAAGAGCATGAGACCTCATATGGTTTCTTGGAATAAAACCCATATTGGAAACAGTTTTAGTTAGTTGGTTCACCAAGAGAATAAGATTTTTTTCCCTGAGAAAATTGTGAAGGGATCCCCAATAATTCTAATAGTATATTACAAGTAGCTTATATATTTCTTGCTCTCTTCATCTTGTATACGCTTACAATGCCTCTCTTTATTCTTAACAGGTAACTCACATATTTACTGATAGCTTATATATGCATGGTTAATTTTGTTAATAAAATGGAGTCAGTTATACTACATGCCATCACATCCATGTTGCATCACATCGGCTAAAATAAGTTCCTTGATAGTGGTACAAAAAATTTATTGATTCAAAAATGCACTAGATCATTGTGTCTAAACCATAAGATTGATCAAATAAAATTTTATTATTTTATTTATCGTATTGTGATGATATAATAATTATTAGGTTAAATGTACATGTGTTTAGTCATCTCAAGGGTAAGCAAACTAAGCCTTTCTCCATAAAAGACATGGACAAAAAAGTTAATGGGTGGGAAAAAAAATTGACATGAAAAAAAGAAGGCTATAGCTAACATAGAAATAATTCTTAAAGTACCTGTCAGGTTCAATATGAGTAGAGCTAAAGCTAAATTCACATTACTCGATGGAAACTTTAAGTTTATAGCTAACTAATGTTGCTCATGTGAACCAAACAAAGAAGATATGTTGAAAAGATCTCTTGTGCAACCCTAGTGGATATTTTGATGCATTCTATGATCTATACTAGACCAAAAATTTGTTGGGATGTGGAGATCATTTTTATTATCAATGGAGGTGCCAATAAAATTTAGGTGGGTTTCTAGAAAGTCTCAGGGTATTCTAAGACAAGTCAAGAGCAATTCGGGCGCTCCGGCGTACCCCAGCATGCCATGCAGTCCCTAGACCTAAAGACCAGGCACCCAAGCATGCTCCAATGCTTGGAAACTGAGAGCAACATGACCAAGCGCATGCCAGACAATGGACAAGGCGTCCAAGGCCCATGGAATGGGCCATACCCTGTCACGGGTTTGGGCGGTCCCTAAGATATTTTAGGGGTAATTTGGGTCTTTTTTTGTCTTTTTGGGACTTTTGTATTTAAGGAAATATATTAGGGATGTTTACTATGTTGAATGCTAAATATATTAGTGGTTTTGGATTATTGCTCGTATTTTGTTACCTTATAGTGAGAGCAACATTTTCCTTGAGGAGAAGAAGTTGATCGGGAGGCTTTAGAAGCGATAGATCCTTTTTGTTCCTGTGATGGAGATGCTCTCTTTAACTTTGTAGTTTCATTATCTTTCATAGTGGATTTTTGTGGGGATGTGGCTCCATATATTTTTCCCATTTTTTAGTTTTCCACGTAAACTGGCGCTTGGTTTAACATCCTCAGCTTAACAATAAAGGCTTATATTTACTTAGAATTTATTTACAGATTTTCATTAAGGCTTTGGGATGTGCACGAGCTTGTTTAATAGTATAATCCTTATAGATATCAGTTGTGCTATTTTTCCTCTTCAAAACCCAACTTATATCATCTGTCTTACTATAATTATTCTTTTTTACTTTTATTTTCACTCTTCCTATGTCTTACCTTTCATTTCTTAATTAACTCATCAAACTCAATATTAACCTCATTCTTGACTATATCTTGTAGAAAGGCACATAATTTAATTTTCTTTGAGACACATTCCCAGTATTTTTCCACAAATTCAAATTGCAAGTAATTCTCATAAAGAATGCTAGAGAATTTTATGACATTTGAGATATTACAAATGACTTCCACATCTTCATAATGTTGTATTAATTTACCATGTTCTACATCGATGAATGATTTACCTATTGCTAAACATTAAGGAATGATACTTGAGGTGTGTTGGGGATATATGTTTAATGTTGCATTTGATTAACTTTTTGTATTCGCAATTTTAGTTGTATGTTTGAATGTTCAAATATAATTTGACACTCTATATCTTCTATGTACTCATTATTTGTTTGAGTTAGAACTTCCTCCCTACACATTGAAACTTCTAGATCTTATTCTCCTATAACTCATTTACAACAGCCTCTTGGGTAGATTTAATCAATTATTATAATATGGACTCTAAGCAAGCCTCAATTCTCTTACATGCATTATCTTGATAATCGAATAGTAGCTCGTGCCTAATCAAGGTTGCCTCAGTTTTTTGCATATAGTTCCTCATATTCCCATAAAGTTATTCCATGGATTTTTCTAAGTGTGATAGCACATTTATCCAATTTTTGTTGTTCATGTTCTCATCAAGGCAAGTAGGATAATGTTGGAAGCTATGATCATAATTAGTGTAGTTAATGGGCTTTGTGCTAGAAGATGTGAAAGGGCTATTTTTATTACAATAAAAACTTGAACATGCTCCCTTGCATAATCTGCACCAATTTGGATGGTTATTGTGCATTATTTTGAAATCTGGGTACCCCGCATATAAAAAAAATGTATGAAAATGAAAACAAAATATAAAAATGAAAATATCAAAGTTACTAGTTTTAAGAATTTCACTAATACCTTCTAATTTAATCCTCGACAATGACACCAAGAACTTGACAAGCCTGAAAACACTGTGACTTTTGATCACATGAAAGTATACATGGTCTGGAGTAATACAGGGATGGTGAGTTCAAATTTACCATTCCTCATGGATTAGTTGAGGGTTACTAATTAATTATATTTCTTCTAATGCTTAGACAATTGATTTGATAGTTTCTTAACTAAATAAATGTATGCATGAAAGATAATAAAAATAATTTATGAGGATGAAATTATAATTAAAATGTTTGGAAGATTTATGCTAGATGACTATGATTCAATCTTCTTAATAATTGCTGAGTTATTTTAGCGGTAATTATGTGAGAATGAAAGTTTCTATTTCTAGATGTTACTGATAGTTATACCCATCAGTGATATCTCACTCACATGGGTAACTCATCACAAAATCTTAATTTTTTTTTAGCCAATATCATTTGAGACCTTTTGACTTTAGACCTTAACTTTTAAATGACAGCTTCCTTAAGTTTTATCGATATTCCCTATCTAGTGAAAATGGAACCAAATTTCCATCTTGTTCTTACTTGTACATAGATATCTCCATATTCTTAGAAAAGTGTGTAGATATCTCTACTTTGGATTCGGTCTTATCTTATGTCTAAGTGTAAGACCTCTTGAGGAGCTGAATATGGAAGACAAGAAGTGAAGATGCATTCAAAATTTTGATCTGGAATTTTTCTTCGATCTAGGATTTGTTATGACTTATATGTCTAGTGCACTTGGAATATCGAACATAACTTTTACTGCATTCTAGGTTTTAATGCACTATTGTGTCAAGTGCTCATAAATTATTGATATGAACTTTTGCTCTGAACTAGAATTCAGTGCCTCTTAACTCTCATGCTTCACATGCACATATACCATGATCTGAAATTTTAGTTCAATCCAAGGTGTAGTGGTTGTGAATGCACTCTATTGATTTTAGTGATGATTTTATAATTGTGTAAGAAAATTAGATAATGAACACTTAACAAACATTTATTCATAATTCACATAATTTGAACTCAACATTACATAAGGAATGTATAGTACTTAGATCTAGCCTAACCCTCCCCGTAAGATGGAGGATTTAGGCAACCATTACAAGTAAATCACAAGCAAGGAAATAAAATATTATTAAGAGCATCATGATTTTTACACATGATAATGCAAATGAAATGACTAAGGAAGTAAAATAGTTGTTACTAAAGGAATGCCCCTTTGTTCTCACTTAGAACACTAATTTTTTCCTCAATTTTTTTCTCTCTAGTTCAGCCACCCATAATCCCTTGAGTTTAAGGCTTTAATTTGGCCTTGGAACCACCCAAAACAACCACTTATATGTGTCAAGGGGCATCTAATTACGTCCTGGAGGCTGTTTGGGGCGCCTGGGCGTGCTTGAGTGCCCATGGGTATGTCTGGTGAGCGCTTGAGCATGTGTGAGCACCCGTTCATTTCTTCCCAAACACTCAGGTGTGCATGGGCGCCTGGGTCTCAGAAACCACCAAAAAAACTGGTCCTAAGGCGCGCTGGACTACCTGTGGCTATTGTCTTCTTCATCAAAACTTTTTGTATACATCATAACACAAATAGAAACAAAATAGACAAAAAATAAATTAAAAATAAAATATTTTAATATGAAATAATACAAAATAATGGGGTGATTTTAGTGTAAAATCAAGGCTTATCAACTGATGTCACTCATACATGAATGCTCCTGATCTAATCTAATCTCAATCTAATAAGGCACTCTCACAGTCAGAAGTCTTTTAAGAAGCAGTAGACTGAGCTGAGAGGCTAAGATGAAATTCAGTGGTAGAGTTAGGCAAGTGTTCATTGAGGAGGTTCGAAATATTTCAAACAATGAAGCATCTTGTTTAGCCTTAAATATTGTAACTAAAGAAAGAATTGTAGACTGTGAAGATCCAACATAATAGGTTCAAGTGAAGGTGGGGAAAATCAAGATCTAAAAAAGTAAATCCCTATTTTGAAGAAAGATTGCCCTATTTAAAAGAAGTCAAGAGGCATAAAGGATAAGACCTCAATAAATGTTTCAGTAGAGAAAGATCTGGATGCTTTGATCCTATCACATATTAGCACTAAATCATGGGTTCTTGATTCAGGTGCTTCGTTCCATGCAACTCCAAGCATTAATGTATTCAAAAATTACACCAAAGGTGATCTAATAAAATCTACTTAGGAGATGACAAGGCTTATAATATTGTAGGTGTAGTTGATGTGGACCTTCAACTACCAAATGGGTTAGTGTGGAAGCTGAAGGATGTCTGACATGTTCCTTATCTGAAAAAGAAACTTGATTTATATTTGCCAGTTAAAACATGAAGTATATAATACCTACTTTATAGGAGACTCTTGGAACATCACCAAAATTGCACTAGTAAAGATGCTCCAGCAATAAGGATTCTCTACTATAGTAAGATCATTTTCTCCAGTAGTAAAGATGACTAATATCGAAGTAGTGATGAACATTCTAGTAGTGGAGAATATGCATATAAAGTAGATGAACATAAAGGTTTCCTTTCTACATGGTGATATGGAGGAGGAACTATACATAGTGCAACCGCAAGGATTTGTGACCATAGGAAAAGAAGATATTGTCTGTAAGCTTGAGAGAAGCCTATATGGATTAAAGCAAGCGCCAAGGCATTATTACTGAAGATTTGACAGGTTTACATTAGACATGGGGTGCACAAGATGTCAGGCGGATCATTGTTATTACATAAAAAAAATTGATACCTCCTATATTACTCTACTACCATAAATAGTTGAAATGCTAATTGCAGGATTTGATATGGAGAAAATCAGGAGATTAAAGAAGCAACTATTAAAGAAGTTTAATATGAAAGACTTGGGGCAAGTAAAACAAACACTCGGGATGCGGTTCAGTAGGGAGAGAAGTGTAAGAATACTGAAGCTATCTCAAGTAGAATACATTAATGAGGTGTTAAAATGATTTAACATGAAGGAGGTAAAGCCAGTGGCACCCCCCTTGTAAGCTATTTCAATCTATCAAAGGATTAGATGCTTAAGACTACAGCAAAGAAATAATGGAAAAAGTTCTTTATGGTTTTGTAATCGGAAGGATGCATGCCATGATTTGTATAAGATCAGATATAGCATATTCAATGGGAGTGATCAGCAGATTCATGAGCAACCCAAGAAAGCACCACTAGAAGGTTATCATGTGGATACTCGAATATCTAAGGGGATAGTGGACAATGCACTTTTCTTTGGGAAATCGAATATAGAGCACATCAATAGGTAGACTTTAATTTAGCTAGAGATATAATATTAGGGGTACTATAGGATATGTGTTTACATTGGGCTGTGCTACAGTGAGTTGGATCTCCAGGCGACAAATTATAGTGACCTTAACGACTACTAAAGGGGAGTATGTTGCCATCACTAAGGCGAGTAAGGAGATGATTGGGTTGAAGAGCTTTCTAGATGGGTTGGGCAAAGAGCATGAGTATGTGAAATAACAAAGTAACAATATGAGTGCCATCCAACTAGCTAAGAACGTAGTATTTTATGCCAGGATAATGCACGTTCAATTTAGGTACCATTTCATCCGGGCACTATTGGAAGATGGTCAATTGGTATTGGAGAAAATTCGCACAATCTAGCTGAAATGCTTATGAAGACTTTAACAGTGAAGAAAAAGAAGTTATGTGCTACTTTAGTTGGCCTCGGTACGTAATAAAAGGGTGTGGTGAACTACACCACATCCTTTTTCTAGTATGGAAGCAAAGTTGAAGAAGATCCAAGGTTGAAGGTTGAATCAATCCAATAGGTCTCCAATTTGGAGATAGTTGGCATGTTGAGAACATTTTGATCATACATAGAGGTGCCAATGAAATTTTTGTGGGCTTCAGAAGGTTCCTGGGTGTTCTAGGATAAGTCAAGAGCAATTCAAGAGCCCCAGCACGCCCCAGCGTGCTTTGCAATCCTTGAACTCGAGGGTCAGGTATTGGGGCACGCCTCAGTGCCTAGAAACAGAAGCCTAGGTGCCAGGTAGATAGATGCAAAGGTGCCCAGGCGCCCGTGGAGCTGGCCAAACCAAACTTGGTGTGCCCCGGCGCCCGCAAAAACCTTGTAATGGGTTTCGGCTGTGCCCTAAGTAATTTTAGGGGTATTTTGGGTTTTTTTAGTCTATTTGGAGCTTGGGTATTTAAAGAACTATATCAGAGATGTTTCTTATGTTGAAACTTAATTTATTAGAGGTTGTGGCTGCTGCTAGTATTCTTCTAGCCTAGAGTGAGAGCAGGTTTTTTCTGGAGGAGAAGAAGTTGATCGAGAGGCTTTAGAAGCGATAGATCAATCTTGTTCTTGTGACGATGATGCTTTCTTTAATTATGTAACATAATTATCTTTCATAATGGATTTTCTTTGGTTGTGTGGCTTTGTGATTTTTCTCTTTCTTGGGTCTCATATAGTTATGTAGTTTGAGCAGTGATTATTGTGTGTTGTGATTTATTTCTTATTGTTTTGTTCTGTACTCTTACAAATTTTTCTTCTGTAACACCAACGTAAACCCACTGTGTTCATCCTCATTTTCTATATCAAACATAGCCTATGTAGCTGGAGACATTAGCAAGTGTCTTTCAAGACTAGGAAAGGCTCATTGAGATGTGATTAAGTGGATCCTACATTATCTAAAGTGGACATCTAGCTTAGGGCTTTGGTACTAGGATGGAGAGCCCATTTTAGTTGGGTTCACCAATTCATATATGGTTGGAGGTATCAACGCCATAAAGTCCTTCTTTGGCTTTATCATTGCATTCACAGGGGGAGTAGTTTCATGGTAATCCAAGTTGCAAATATGTCTCACTTTATTATCAACAAAAGTAGAGTACATTGTCATCACCAAAGGATGTGGAAGTTCCTTGGAATGAAACTGTTTTTGAAGGAGCATGGGCCGAGGTAAGAAGAATACGTGATATGTAATGTCGGTTAGAGTGCCACATAATTGTCCCAGATTGCCGAGGTAAGAAGAATACAAGATATGAAGTTACTTAGACTTGGGAAGATGCTCACTAGCAAGAATGGATCTGGCAAGCTCTCATAGAAGGCGTTTTCCAAAGAGAAGCTTGAGAAGTGCAAAAGAAGGACAAAATTTGCTGCCACATCTTGGGTGTGCTGGAGGGGAAGAAGATCTTCTGATTTCCCATCTACCGAAGACACGCAAAGACTCAAACTTGAGCCGTGCGGAGGCATGACTACATGATGACGCGAGCTTAAGTGGCACCCAGGCACAGTATCTGAAGACGCTCCCAGGTGCGAATACATGATGCGCCGATGTGCGCAATGTGCCGAAACACACGTTTGGATGCCCAAGATAAGGTCACACCCAGATGTGCGAATCGCCATGCTGATTAAATGAACATGGTGATTTAATTTAAGTACTGCCAGCTTATTTATCTATGTCATAATTCTATTTTAATTTTTATTGAAAGCCAACAAAGACAACATATCTATAGTAAAAACACTTTACTTGGTGGGTGTTTTGTCGGATTTCCCAATATCTGAAAAGAAAATGACGCTTGGGAGAAAAAGAAAGCTGATCAGCTGTAAAAATCAACGATTTTGTTATCACATCTTATCATCATATCTCTTTGAGATCATATTCGTGGCAAGCACACTAGCTTTATCTTAAATTATACGTCCCTTTGAAGTTGATCACATATGACAAATTATATGCCCCTTTGGAGATTAGTTCGTGTGAGCCTCATTTAAGTTATTAATAAATATTCTATAAAATTCTTTAATCACCTTAAAAGCACTCTTTCCTTTTATCCAACTAATATAAATTTGGTTTATTATAGGCCTTTAGTTGACCAATGTTTCATAAGATAGAACAAGGAACTACAATGGCAGAACTCGTATAATATCAATCTTTGTTTTGCTCAGGTTGGTGAAGCACAATGGCAAAATAATTGAGAATCATGCAACGACAATATTCCATCCTTTAAGTGTCCTCCATTCAATCCTTACTATAGTGAAAATGGAATTTTAGCTTTGGAGGATGACCGGACTGGGCTGGGTGGCGTTCAACCCATGTTGGTCTTTGGTGACATGGCCAGATTCTAGGACCTTCAGCTTGCTAGCCTATTGAATGACAATGGCAGCTGGGACATGGATAGGCTTCTGCTAATCTTTGGACAGAGCCTGGATGACTATATCCTCTATCAGGTTCAGACGTACCACTCAGAGTAGGATGCAACGTGGCACCACTTTTGTAGTATTGTTTTGAATACCTCTACGCATATCTATCAATCTAAGGTAGCCTGTGCTGAGTGGCATTTCTGCCATATTTCGGAGCTTTAGCTGGATCCCTACGAATGCCATCCCCATCAACTTGTGATTTCTCTCTAGGGGCCTCTCTACCTTAGACACGTGTTTGGGGCTGTGAGAGAGTGGAGGGCATGGAGCATTATAACTCCAACTATACATTTGGAACAACCATTCATGAGGCACTTATTATATGAGGAGTCATGTGATGACCAAATATTCTCATTAAAGAATTTATGCAAAATAAAACATTAACATTCATTCATATTAAAAAAAGCAAAATATCAAAATGACATCACAACTAACTTGTGATAGTTGTAGAATCTTATTAAGAAAATTAAGCTAAGAAATGATAAAATATTTTTTCATTCATCACAAAATAACATCCATCACAAACTAAAGCCATTCAACTTTAACATACATCATCTCTTATTATGTAAAGTGAAAATACAATAAAATTGATATCCTCACCTCCACATTAATGGCTAAAACTTCTTCTAGAGTAGTTTCAACAGTTTCTAGTCTCCCTAATCCAGCACATGAAACATGTCAAGGTACCTCGATTGTCCGGGGACGGGCTTTAATTGGCTTGTCAGCTAGATGTGGTTGGTACTGGCTCAGTTTAGAAGGTAAATCTAGACTTAACAACGTACCCAATCGTAAATCGATTTTTGCACGAGCACTCCTGGGGTCCGAGGGGGTTGAGCTCGTTGGTTTTTGGAATTCGACATAAGTCAGTGTTTTCACACCATCGACCGACATCGATTCATCTCAATATTGAAAAATTGCTAGAATTAGCTGAGTACAAGGTTTATTTTTTTATTTAACTAAATTTTTCATATGGACATTTGAAATAGAGGGGACAAGCATGTCTGCTTTCAATGGTGATTCTAAGAAATTATTCATACAACTACACAGAAACCTCTCAATGCTAGCACAAGCCTCATTATTACTCCAGTGGGCAATACCCTATCAACATATTTGGGTAGACTCAATTTTCAACATACAAGAACTAATGAATTTATTATTTTAGAAAACTTAAAAAGAATACTTCCTAACTTAATGTGCAAACTTATAAAAGTAGATCAAGGAAATACTTTGACATAGAAACATTAATGGTACTTTAATCCATATACGCTCCTGCAAACTTCAAGTGAAGCAATACAAAATTTTTATAAATATATCCATAATTGTCTCTTTAATATTCCTGTAAGCTTTATAAGAATGTTTTATCATGTATCAATCTCTTAAGAAATAAAAAAGGGTGGCTACTTGTAAATGTTGGATAATCATTAAAGGTGATAATTCTGATTTGTGCCAAGGGTGTTTAGGATGATATGATTATTCAAAACATTTTTAAACTATTAATATAAACCTTTCAGGTTCCTCAACTTGAAGTGTAGGCAAATTAAGGGGATTTCACTCTATGTAGAAAGTTTAGGGTTTCCATGGGAAGATGGTCAAATGGTCACTAATAATCATCAGCTAAGGTTTTTTCATAAGTTAATTTTTGTTCTACAACTTCAGTTTCAAAGTGGGATCTAAATAATTATCTTGTATATTACCCAAAATTTGTTTGAATGTGTGAAGATGGTGTGGACAATGAGTGATAGGAGTGTAAGGCTAAGTCCTCTACCAATAGCCTAAGGTGTCTCTGCTAATGGAGATGAGTACACTAAGGCTTCTAAGAATTAATTAAAACATCTGTTCATGATTGTTAAGGTATGACACAATATAGAAAAAATAATTATTAAAGATTTAAACTAGGTCCAATTATTACACAAGATAGGTAGGGTCAAGAAAAATCTCAAAGGTTCTACCCTAGGCTTAATGGTGTTTTTAGTTTCCTTTAATCTAACATACAATGTTTATTACAAGTTAGAGTTTAAATCCAAATAAATAAAACTCTAATGAAAAATTAGCAAGTTATTCCAAAGCAACAAGCTATATGTTACAATATGCAAGCTATACATATCTTTGGTCCTATGAATTATTGTCTAGGTTACCACCAACTAGGTTTTAAGGTTTATTTTACATCTCAATATATAACAGCCTTAGATTGTTACCATATCTTAACTTGGCTTATCCAAATCCTAAATTTATCATCATTAGGTTCTAAACATCATTAGGACATAATCCTATAAATTTAGAGTTAAAATGATTAATGATTATTTTCTTAATTATTTTAATTTTATTTAAATACCCTAAGACTTAGCTAAATTAAATTGACCTCAAATCAAAAATCTGAGGGCATAATTGAGCTCCTCACATCAAAATAAGCTAAAGGTACAAGTTTCATAACTTCTTGTATTTCTGGAAAAATACATAAAATACAATTCATATTTTTATTTAAATTGAAACTATAAGATTTTAATTAATTAACCAATTTTCAAAATTTAATGAATCCATTTTTTCAAAATCCTGAAATATTTTGCTTCAAGCCGAACACAGAACACCGGATCCAAAGAATCTCGGCCATTCTGCATTATGCGAATTTGATTAGATGGCTCTGATTAAGCCATCTCGTTGTTGCATGTTAAATTGCGACCGTCATACCGTACCGTGAATCCAACAGTCACTATTTAACCCATGATCGACCGTTACAATATGGGCAATTATAGTCAAATTTTTTTTTGATCAGAAATCAAACCGTGGACGAAGCTCACCATCGTCCTCAACTCAGACGCCAGACAACCGTGAATCCCTCGTATCAATGGAAAATAGAGCTGCTCCCCCCTAGTCGTTACACATCACCCAGCTATTTCCATCAGTGAGAGGAACCTCCCACGGGCACATGGACCTGTTCTGCCCCTAAATGGTAGGTGGGACGCTAACCTTCAAGCTCGGGCCTGACAGTGGTGGCTTGACCTCCCTAGGGCCTCACCCAGGCTATAAACTTCTCTACATTTTCCTCTTGTGAGCTCCTTTGCAACCTCTAGAATCAATCAAGCTCTTCAGCACCCTCCATTTCTTCTCCCAGCCCCTACCATCTCCACTTAAGGCCGACAGACCCAGGTGCACTCCAGCTTCCTTCCCCAATGAGTCAGTGATCTTAGATCGGTATTCTAGAACCTAGTAGTGAGCCAAGACACTAAGAAAACTCTCGACTTCCTCCTCAGCCTCTGAAACCCAATCAACAACACGTAATTTCTCCCGCAAGCCCTTTGTGCAAGATGCCCCTCCAACCACTTGTTGTTCAGCTCCAGCTAATCAAGTTAGCTCATTTTTATGCTAATGATAAATGTTAGGATCATTAGGGTGAAGCTAATATTCATTTTGAATCATAGTTGAGCCAATTCGCTCATCCCATGGCCGGGATTGAGCTGATTTCTCGAACAAGGAATCGCTAGAAAATTGGGCCAACACCATTAGCCAAAAACCCGCTCAGCCTTGGAATGCACCCGATTCACATTACCATGGCTAAGTGATAATTCTTGAGTTCCGATTGGGCTCAAGCTAGCCCAATCTACCGATGATATGATTGGGATCCACAATGACACGCAGTGGAGCTAGGCCAAGTAGACCTCCGACGATATAGGAGGGCCCAACCTTTGGGGATAGGTCCGTTAGAACAACAAGGTTGGCGATGGTGTAGGCGCCAAATGCTCTCTCTGGTGCAGCTTGTGATGAACTAATTGGGCTCTCACAGTAAACCCTAGCGGTTGAGCTTCGACCGAGGAAGCTCTCGTCGATCAGTGCCATTAGCCATGGGGCTTCAGGTGCCAATCAACGCACCTTGCTATGTTGATTTTTTTGGTAGGTTGCTCGTTTCCTGAGATGGTCGGAGTTGCCCAAAATTGGAGGTGAAAGTTCACCCCAATTTGGGGTCTCCGCAGGGATGAAGCATAGTCATTGGTCAGGTCGACCTATGACCCACGCGGTTCCATTAGGTGAAATATATTAGAATATTCAAGAACTTGTCGGGTTCCATTATCCCGTGCATTAAACTAGTAGAATATTCCTAGAATATTATAACGTTAATAATGGCGCTGAATTAAACTAAATTTAATTAGAACTTTAGGAATTTGATTCATATTGTGTTTTTGAAATGATTCAATCAATATAAATCTAAATAATACACACTTCTATACTATTTTGATCAAATTATAAAAGGAACCTACAAATGAAATAAAGTTTAAGATTTAGTGAGTGATTTTGCTAATCGCCCAATAAGGAATTTGAAATTTTTTGTTTGAGGTACTACTAGACAAATTATAAGCTCTTTTAACTTACAAGAGGGTTTATGGAATAATTTAATCAATGTTAGAGAATATTCCTGGAGTGGATAAGATGGATTTTAAGAAGTATAGAGCCAAGATGGAAATTTTTTAGCATAGAGAATCTTCACTGATCATCAAATCCATGACCTTCTTAGAGCTCCCACAAACCAGTTGATATGAGAAGGTTGAGGGGAGATTAACTGAGTTGCAGCCTGTGATGAACTATAGTAGGTGCTATGTTGAAGGACCCTATTGAGAGTCATACAATTTGAATAAAAGTAACATTCATACATTCATATAATTCAATATTTCAAATCACAATCCACTATAGAACATTAATTAATTATACAAATGTTTTAATTAAAATTCATATTTAAGATAAATTGTTGTATTTAAAAATAAGTTAATTATCTTCAAAAGCTAGTATCTCTAAAGTTCCCTTAAGCATCCATATCACACTCTTCAGTTTATACTCAACTAGTAGATGAAAGGTGCCCAAATAGAATCCCCTGCTAGAGTGAGCTAAGTACCAAATGATATCACAAAGTACATTTCTAAGACCAATATGTGGTGTTCAAAAGTAGGACAGCATAATAAAAAATATAGGAAAAATTAATGTCATCTAATCAAATCACAAAAGATGTCAAGACCACAAAATTTTATCCTTACAAGACATATTATTTGGTAGCATATAATGACTGATCATTTAAGAATGAATTCAACTATCTATTTCAAGCAGGTTTGCTAGAAAACATCACATGTTAAAATCCATAAGTAATTATATGACTTTCATTATACTTTTCATTAAAACTTGAGTTCATTCAAATATTATGTTCACAAAAGAGTACATTCAAAACTTAAACTTATACCTAAGTACATTCACAGAATTTGCTCATACCTATGTACATTCACACAATTCACTCATACCCGAGCACATTTACACAATACACTCATCCTAGGGTTCAGAATCTGCTCATGAAATCTTACGATGTCTCATCAACACTTTTGGCAATACAAAAAAAATTAGCATTTCAAAGATATGACATTATGCTCAAAAGCAAAGCTAAAATGTAGTAAGAAAAGTACGTAAAGATAAAAATGATATATATTATCTCTTTCTTAGTTATATGACAGACATGTTAGAAGTAAACTGTATTTGCATGATTTTATTACTTCATTATTTATTAGTACAAGAGTCTCAATACTAAAGGCTTTAGATAACTTTTTAATATCTGAAAAATTTATTTTTATTATAAATATGTTTCCCTTAGTCACTCGGACACTTTAGCATTTATATTCTTTTTATCTTGTCATTTACATTTTAGATTTACATGTTTATAGTTAAATGTGTAAATGCATGTATATTCTCTTATCTTGCATTTTACTATATGAATATTATGTATGTGTGTGTGTCTATATATATATATATATATATATGCATGCCCATATGTGTTGGTGAAAATATTTGCAAGAATATGCTCACATACACACATACACACACACAAATATATATATATATATATATATATATATATATATATATATATATATATATATACATATAGCCTTAATTTATTTATACTCCTCAATGCTTCTCCCTTTCACATGTTCTTAAGTTTGCATATTTATATTTATATTTTCTTATAATTGTCTTCTAGCACATTTTCCATTTAGGTAGTGCATATATATATATATATATATATATATATATATATATATATATATATATATATAGATGTCACAAATGGGTCAAATTTCATATACCACTATTGTGGTGAATTCTTTAGAACACATAATGACTTGTTCAACTTACAAACCAAGTCTTGCTTGTTTGTGATAATATATCCAGGAGGTTTTCACATATAAAGGTCTTCTAATTTCTCATGTAAAAATGTCATCTTCACACATGAACTTGTTCCAATATAATATCAACTTACCCTACAATTCCTAAGAAAATATGGATAGTGTGATATTTAATAGCAGAAGAAAAGACTTCATCACAATATACCCCAGCTTTGTGTAATGACAGACCTTATTTATGTAGTCTGTGCTTGCACGTAAGTGTACATGGTCTGAATTAATATGAGATTGTGAGATCCCGAGATTTATATTCCTTTGGGAATGGTTTGTGTTTGTTACTAAATTGTATTTCTTTTCAATAATGTTTAAATTATCAATAGTTGAGGGTGTTTTTGTCCCAATGATTAGACTAAATTATACTAAAGTGCTTTTTTAATTAATTTGATGAAAATTGGGGGGAGTGAGGGCTATAAAATGCAATTTATAGCAAATATGTGTGCAAGTAATTTTATTTTTTCTTAATGTCATGTCACATTTTTATTGATTTAGATAATTCTTCAATCAAGAGGTCCAGATTTATCATTTGAACATTGAATTAACTAGGACCCTATCTAGTGCTTTGGATGAACACTCTTAGATTCAATCTTAGCACATAGATATCCTTGTAATCATTTTATGAATGAAAGTTATCCTTATATCTATGCAAAAAAATCCATATTTTATGTTATAATCACTAGGTCTTGATTCCATCTATGGCTCATATACTCCTACTCTTGATTTAGCTAAGATAAGGAGCTGTTGAGCTACATGAGCATATCTCGTATAAATTGTGAGTGAGCAATGTCGCTCTATATTTGGGTCTCAGCTCATATCAAATCCATACCTTAACTTAGAGTCAGGAATGAGCTACGTGAACTATGTTACATCGTCCACTATCTTACATGCCTTCTCTTGGTGTTTTTAAATTGAGCTATCGAGCTCAGAGATTTTACCAAAATTTACTTATGACTCACATGATCAAGTCTCGGCCTAAAGCTCATGCTGGAGAAGTTATGCTCAGCGAATGATGTCAGATTCGTTTGTGATGTGAATGCTCTAGATGTACATATTCTAAAATAAGACGTTCATCAAGCACTATCAATTTTTCAATATAAATAGAATTAAAATAATATTCAAAAAAACTTTATGTTCAACAACTGATTTTCATTCATTAAAAAATAAATAACATTTCAGTTCAAACATGACATTTCATTTAGGAAAGAATAATTACACACACAACATCTAAAACTCTTTTATATGTTCACTACCAAATCCTCCCCAAATGGGGGTTTTATGTTGCCTATACAATGAGTACAACAAAAGATCTACATGTATTTGCAAATGCATACATTGTTCTCACAAGAAATGAAAATACAAGGTGAATTTAAGAGAATGATACACATGAACTGCGGTGGGCATTCTCTCTGTCTTTTTTTGTCTCTATGACTTGCTCATTTTCTTTCATGCTATGCTCTATCTTGCTTTGGCTGCAACCTCCCTCCTTCAAAACTCTATTGGATCATATATGGGAATTAGTGTTCTCCCCTTAAGTCTAGTTTTTCTAACATATTTCAGAACCTTTTCTTTGTATTCTATTTTTTCTTAAATAATCTTTTCTGCCACCATCTTCATTTCAATTCTTTCTTTAATTCCTCCTTGAGTAACTTCCTTGAGAGTTGAATCCATTAAGTCCTTTGTTTTGATTACCCCCTCATTTCTCATTGAAAATTGAGGAATTAACTTCTTCATTTAATTTTTTTTGGGAGCTGGAGTAATTTAGTATTTAGGTCATTTCAAATTCCTTATTTAATTAAGGTCTTAAGGAAGATTTTAAGGCGCACACTACGACGCACTATAGCGCAATGGTCTCAAGATTTCTGACACTACAACGTGCTGAGGTGCATTGGTCTCAACTAGTCTAGCGTGGTGGTGCACCGCGATGCAATAATATTGAGCATTATGGTGCTACGACGCGCTGCAGTGCAATGGTCTCAGCCCGTCTAACGCTCCGGTGCACGGTGGTGCTGATTCTTATTTTCTTGACAGACGCTAGGGCACGCACGACATCGATCCTTATTTCCTTGTTTGGTGCCAGGGCATGCTGCAGTCAGGTCCTTGCAAACTTCCCTGCGCTACAATGCGCTATGGCGGGTTCCTTGAGAACTGCGGCATGCTGCATTGCGTTGTGGCGTCTTTCTTCATTAAAATTCTCATTTTGATGATTTAATCATTTTTGACCTAAAAATTCATAAAAATAAACTAAAATAACAATAATACTTACTCAAATCTCACATCTTAAATAAGAAAATGAAAATAATTATGGGGCTGATCATGCAACACCTATAGCAGCAATTATTGCCTTATAGCGTTCATCAACAACTTTTAGAAATCCTTCCTTCTTAGCATATACCCATTTGCATCCAATAGCAGTACTACTTGGAGGATACTTTACAGAACTCCAGGTTGCATTCTTATGAAGAGACTCTATCACTTCATCCATTGCTCATCATATTAACTATTTCATGTTTCACCTTCTTTTTTTCTTTCAATGGTTCTCATTGGACACTCCCCTTGTTCTGAGCTCTTAGCCTTTAAAAGAAACTCCTCATCAAAAGTCACATCCTTGTTCATTCCAACTTTTCTATCCTTCATGTCATATATTTTGAAGCCCTTAACTCCTTAACTACACCCAATAAACACAACCTTTTTGGTTCTCAATTCAAACATATCATTCTTTATATGATAATAAGTAGGAAATTCAAGTATTTTCAAATTATAAAAATTGGTAGCATGTTTACTAGCTCCATAAGAGTTATTTTTCCAATATTTGTAGAAGGCAAATAATTGATAATGTGATAAGCATACTCTAAAGCCTCTACCAAAAAGACTCTCTCCATCCCAACAATTGATAACATACACCAAACTTTCTCCACCAAAGTTCAGTTCATTTGCCCTGCCACTTCGTTCTATTATGGCATCTCTATCACTGTTAAGTGGAACTTAATCCCAACTTCTTGGAACTCTTGCATGAATCCATTTGAAGAGACTCTCCCCCTTTTTCTAATATGTTCTTCTTCACCTTCTTACCAATTTATTTTTTCACTTACTTCTTCTAAATCACAAACTTATCTAGCATATCTCTTATTAACTTCATGATGTACACCCATACAAATTTGGAGTAGTTAATAAATGTGACAAAATATCACCATCCACTGAATTGAACCATCTTTTTTGAACCCAAGCATCCATGTGCACATATTTAAGTATTCCTTTGGTATTTTATTTCATATTACTAAAGGGTACACCTATCTTCATGCCAAACATGTAGTATTCACAAAATTTAAGCTTTAATGTATCTACTTCTTCAATTAAAACTTATTTCTTCAAGGTAACAAGTGAAGGTGCCAATGTATGTGCTAGCCTCATATTCCACAATCATAGCTTGTGGTGCCCCACCCCCTAATCAGCAGGATTAAACCTAAGGGGTGGTGTGCCGCTCTGGAAAATCCCACACTTATCATTGGATTAGGCGAAATCCACAATCCACTAATAAAGGAAGGATGTGTACATAATAACTATGAAGATCAGTCACTAAATCTAACATACATATAAAGTGCGGAAGCAAAAATGAAATAAATATTACATCCATTCACTATACATCAAGTAAGAGATAAAATATAGCTCAATAAATAATAAAGTGCAGAAAATGATCATAATTATAGTACATGTATTATTATAACATTTAATAAATAGTTTAAAAGACTAAAAGTAAATATAAGAATCTCTCATCCTCACAATAAGCTAAAAAGAAACTAGACAGTGTCTGTCTCTCCTTACTGATGCTCCTCCTCTAAATAAGGCTCCTCTCCTTCAGCACCCAACTACTCAAATCTATCTGAATCTGATATTATCGATTTCATAATGCCAGGGCCCCAGCAAATAAAAGAAAAATTCTTATTAAATAATTGTTTAAGTACATTTTAGGCTGAATATTTTAAATGAATTATTAATATCGCCATTTAAACTTAAACACAACAAAAAGTGAGCTAAAAGCATAGGAGCAGTAAGCATACAAGGAACCAGATAAGTTATAAATATAGCATTTATAATTAAATAGAAAGTGAGGCAAAAGCACATCTCAAGCCAACTAAATAATGAATGGGCACATGGTAAAAGTACTAAAAGTAAAGTCTAATCCTAAACATGTTGATGATTATATGACACATGCTAATTAAAGACAGAAATATGAACATGGTACATATAATAAGCAGTAAAGTCTAGCATCCTATAAATACATACAAGTGAGTAGGTAAGTAACAAAACACAGCTAACTAAAATATGTATCAATAATACAGTACACAGTAAGCTAAAACTGAAACAGGTATGTAAGGATTGCCATATCAGAAAATTGGCCAATCATGCCTAGTGAAATTCCCAAAGCTTTTCTGGGCTAGGGTAGACAGAAATTTCTATAGCCTTTCTGGGCTAGGGCAGATAGAAATTCCCATAGCCTTTCTAGGCTATGACAAATAAAATAGCAATGAAACTGAAGAGGCAGTAAATACAAATGCAGAATATTTTAGTTATTTTACTTTTGTTTCTGTGGACACGTTCAAAAACAGCTGAGGAGTCAAGCACATCTGCCAAACTATACAGGTTCCAAACTTAACACATACTCTTCAATGAGTAATGTTAAGCATCCTTATTACTGCTTACTCCTATCCATTAGGGTAAATGTGCACCAGACCTACCAAAATATAGTGAACCCAAAGGAAACTATTATCCTAATTATTCTAAGTTTTTATTTCTTACACAAAGTTATCTTATATGATATGTCCAAGGAATTAAGCACAAAATACAAGGAATGTATGGCAATAAAATAAATCAAGTAAGCAAGGGACTCTTCTAACATGGTGACACTATTGTTGTCTAATTAAATCATTCTAACTATTCTAAGTTACACAAGTTCAAGATATCCAATTCCTACAATCAAGTATAACTTAGAAGTATAACCTTATAAGTTAAAAGGATTATAACTGATTAGGTTCTAATCTAATTCAATCATACATGACTACAAGTTTAAATCAATAAATCATAACATCCTAATTTGATGAATTTAGATGTTCTACCTAAGATCTAATTAAGATTTACTAAATTATAGGTTATGGATTAAGAACCATGAGATTGAGCTTAATCACATAATCCAAAAATAATAAGATATAAGATTCAGGTTTTAATCTAAAATTGATCTATTGATTAAAGTAAATCTTATTAAGTAAATCAAATTTAATAGGATGAATCTCCTATCCTGAATCTAATAATAAAAGACAAATAATCAAAATAATTTATTAAAAATCTTGAAATTAATAAAACTAAGGATTCATTTATTGTATAACTCACTTATCCAATGAATAAAATCTAACCTATGAGCTAGTCCTAGTCTTAGGAATAGTCCTAATATGAGGTGTAAGGTCCTAATAAAAGACTTATAGGAAATTATCATTTTGGCCTAATAGTTGATTTAAATATTTAGAATGATTCTATTACAGTTCTAATATTAGTATTAGTAACTTAGAAGATAATTTAAGATTTAAAGATGCGTAACCTAAATATTGAGCAAAATGACCATTTTGCCACTACTCAAGGGTTCAAAAAGCTACTTCTTAAATTAAGGTTCCAAATTGGAATTTCTTACTGCCAAATGATTTCTTATTATTTAACATGAAGATTAATAATATAGGTCCAAACTAATATTTTTGAACTAAGGGGTATTTTAGTAATTTACATCTAATGGAATCAAAATTTTTATGCAGTTTACTGTTGGTTATTATTCAAGGATTCCATAGAGTTCAAGAACACTGCATTCTGAGGTCAAATGACTAAGTTATAGCTATTTCAATTTCTAAGGGTAATTTGGTAATTTTGTCGGTCAACGGGGACAAAAACCGCACTTTTCCGTTTGGAGTCTAATTTCAGAAAACTCAATTTCTATAGCTTCCCTATAATATACTGAGTGTATTGACAGGGAGTAAACCCAATTTGGACATCAAATGGTCAAGTTATGACCTGAGTATTTTGGTAATTTCTAATTTTTTAGGTTTCAGATCCTAAATATTACATTCGTTTATTGATGACACCAAAATTCTAAGCTAGTTAATACTTTGAATTTCTGAATTTAGAGTTGAATTGACCATGTTATGGTAAATTAAAGTCTAGGGGCATTTTAGTCATTTTCAAGGTATGGTCCTAAATGTTACTTTTCAAACTAAGCTCCAAATAGGGAAACTAATATTTCTATAGTATTGAGGCTATTTTTCTGAGTATTTTAAGACCCACATTGCCTATGTTTGGATAACTAGGTTAAAAATTACGATAGTTTGTTTAGGACCTAAAATATCACTACGTTATACGTACCCAAAATGAATTTTTGAATTACGTCATTTGATTCATTTTATTTTTCTGAGAAAAATGAGTCATATATTTGCTATATTTAGATTAATATTTTGAAAGTTATTAAAATTTAAGGTTTTGTATTTAATTTAAATAAAATTATTGTTCATTTATTTAAATTAAATGAATTCACTATTTTTAATTAATATAATTTAAATTAATTTCTATCATTATTGTTAATTAATTAACTAAGTATGCTTACTATTTTAATTTAATTATTTAATTAACTAATTTAGTTAGTTTGTCTATTATTTAATAATAATTAAACACTAATCACAATTTAATTAATTAACTGCTAACTATAACTTAACAGTAATTTGATTATATTGTCTTCTGTTTTAATAACTATATACTTATTAAATTAACCTAATTAGTTTGCTACTGAATATATTAACTTATATTACTTTAATTAATCAATTAACTAATCATAACTACAATTTAATGACGGTATACATATATACATATATGCATCTATATATACATATATACATATTTATATATAAGTTTTCTGTTTTCAAAATATTATGTAATAATAATTATATATAATTTTTTTATTTATTAATCCGGCAGTCATTAATGGAGGTGGGACCCTCCACAGCCACGTGGCGACTGAGGGCTGGCCGCGGAGTCGAAGGTAGGACCCGCCTCGACACGTGGCGGGCAACGGCTCAACGGGGCGTCAGAAGGCGGGCCCCACAGCTGACCCGCGCGTACGCGAGTGGGTCCCACCACGCAGCTGTCGGCCCGCTGACGCCTCACGCAGGTCGGGCTGACCCGACCCAGCCCGACACGCTGCGACCCCTCATCTCCTTCGATCGACGCAGCCAAAACTAGGGCTTGCCGGATGACGGCCCTCCCGGCGAGCCGGGGGTCCAACCCGCATAGCATTGAGAAGAGCTCAGAGAGCTCTTCCTAACGGTGGGCGGAACGCAGGCGGAGACGGCCTGGATCCAGAGAAAACTCTAGCCCTAGATTACCGTGATCAGGACGAAGGTTAAAACCTGCCATAGTTCATTCGATCGGGCCCGATCGATCAATTAACCACACTAAGAAATTACCATGCGAAGTAAAAATGGAAGTTTTACCTAGGAGATTAGGAAAAATCGACGTACCTGAGACGGAGGGTTGTGGTCTTCCGGCAGAGGGCTTGGCTTTTAGGGTTCGACCCTCGGTCTGGGTCTGGGTTTTCAGGATCCTAAGGATTGTCTAGGATCGATATAGAGAGGAAGGCGACCTCCGCGAGGTGTCGGGTCACGGCAAGTGGCCAGCAGGGGCGGCGGGCGACTAGCCTACCTTCGCATGTCACGCGCGATCCCACGAGAGGGACAATGGCGCATTCGTAGGATTCTGCGACCCGAATGTTGGGATCTTCCGTTAGATGTGACAGTAACGGTAGGCTTCAGTGGATGGCGCCATTAATCTAGGATTAAAATAATAATATTTTAATTAATTTCCTATTTAATTTTAATAATTAAATTGATTTCAGAAAAATTTAAAATATTCACCCCTAGATAATTGAGGGGTGAGGAACGCAATGGCAATGTCAGATTTTTGATCCGATGAGTATTTTAATTTTCCATTTTTTAGGGTATTTAAATATTATTAAAATATTCGTCAAAATTTTGACTACTTCCGATTGACATGAAAACATCACCCATGGCTTGTTTGGGGGCAATGAGCGATAGCAAAGTCCGATTTTTGATCTGAGGTCAACTTAGATAGGTAAATTTTTAGGGTTTCTAGATTTTTTAAGAAAAAAATTAGGATTTGATCAATTTCTCCTAATTTGAACTAGGTCTTAGTGGAAGACTCCTAATGACTTAATTAGTACTTAGGATCAAAATTAGGATTGAGATTAGTCCTAATCAACTAGGATGATGACTTGGGTTGTTTCATAGCTCCACCTTCCTCTGTACTTTTTTATTAATAGTACAAAATTTCTAACTAACTCACCTTATGCACATCTTAGCACCACAAGTAATTTTTAGAACTTCTGCCTCAATTCAACTTTAAAACCCTCAACTTCAAGAGATCCATTGATAGAAGATTCTTACAAATATCTAGAACATGTCTCACTTACTGTAATTCTTGAACAGCACCATCAACCATGTACACCAAGATGCTCCATATCCTAATAGTACAATAAGTATGATTTTTATCAATTGTAACAAGACTACTCACGTTGTGGACACACTATAATTCTCCTATTTAACATTTGTTTTAGCATTTGAAGAATCCTCTTTCCCATTCTTCAATTTTGAATGGTCCTTGTTTCAATGGCCATTCTCCAAATAAAACACGCATTAATTTCACCCACGACTTTGACCCTTGACTTGTTCCTTATTTGGCTACCACCACTAATCTTCTTCTTCTACTACTACTTCTTCTTCTTCTTCTTCTTCTTCTTCTTCTTCTTCTTCTTCTTCTTCTTCTTCTTCTTCTTATTCCATTCTTTTTTCTTCCATGTTCTTGTATGTTCGAGGATATGTGCATCAGTTATCTCTAACTTCATAGGCTCCTTGTTTCTTCATTGAAGTTTATGAATTATAATAGCGTGATCACTTCATCATACTCTAAGTCTTCCTTCCCATGAATGAACATCATGGTAAAAATTTTATACTCAGTTGGGAGCAAGTTCAATATAAGAAGTATCGTATCTTTATTATGCACGACTTCATCAAAATATTTAAGATCTTCAAATAATTTATTAAAATCATTAATATGCTCATCGATCGAGATATCCCTAGACATCTAGAATCTGTAGAGCCTCCACATCATATGAAGTTGAGTATACACAATTTTTATTAAGTACTTGTTCTCCATAGCTTACCATAACTTCTTTACCAATGTTTTAGTAAGAACTGAATACTTGATGCCCTGTGCTAAATAATTTTGAATCAATCCATATGTGCTCTTATTCATCCTTATCCAATCATTCTTTGGCATATTTTCTAGATTCCCACTGCCTTCTAGAATTTCTTCAAGATCCAGGCCACACATCAGATCCATTACCTCGCAATGCCACATCCCAAAGTTATTTTTCCTATTAATTTTGATGGTAAAATCTTTGAAGGATGCATTATAATTTGATGCAAGGATCTATTAAATCAATCTCTATTGATGAAGTTTCTTTATTCTCCACTGTGATTATATAATAGAAAATCTGCATGATTAATAATTATTTTTGTAGCTCAAGAACCTTAGTGTGATACCACCTATTGGGATTATAGCAATACTCTTGAAGAGCAATAAATCCAACAAAAACAAAGATTGTTGAAGTAAGTAAATCTTAAGAAAATTCACTGAAATTTTGAAGCACAAAGCACAATAGACATAATAATTTATGTTATTCAGTGAAGATCACTTACATCTATGAGTTGGAGAGGAAGAAAGTTATTATGAATTGAAAAAAATTACAAATTATCACCTACTGCTCATCCCTTGAACTCTCTCAGCCTATATATATAAGAGGAAGCATTTA
Organism: Gastrodia elata; assembly: GCA_016760335.1. NCBI lineage: Eukaryota > Viridiplantae > Streptophyta > Magnoliopsida > Asparagales > Orchidaceae > Gastrodia > Gastrodia elata. Next base: position 43,331,199 of record CM028677.1, read on the forward strand.
ATTTCCCATAAACAACAATATAATATCTTAACAAAGTTCCCAAATTTCATCTTGAAGCTCCATAAAACTCAAAATATCCTACCCAAAAATGACTACTCAACTCCCCAAAATTACACAAAACCACATTACTATCAATGGCTACTCAACTTCATAGTTTGATCTCTCCAGTTATGGATAGTTGCATAATGGCTATTGAGAAAATCATTATGAGATTTCTGTGTTAAGAGAAAAGTGAGGTAGCTTACCCTATGTGACCTGGATAGTTGGATAAACACTATGATGTCTTCATTATGGAGATAGATGAGGCCCAATAAGGTTTTTGGTGTCTAGAAGATATTACGAAAAGACCATCAGGCCTTATTTGATAGCTACAATAAATTTCTTAGAGGCTAGCTGGTTAGGTGTGGGTACAATTAATTGTTTCCCTACATTCATTAATCCACTTATTCACTGGTTTACAATAGCTCTTGTATACCCATTTCTCTTAATGGGTAAATATATTTGGATTAGATCTAATTTCCTATTAATTTTGAGATGATCGGCTAACATTAATCTTCTAAAAACTTTTATATGGAATTGTATACCAATTTGAGCGGGAAACTATTATATTGGACTGTAAACTGAGCACTAAACCTTTGCTTTTCTTTTTACATTTTCTTATTATATTTGCTCTTTAATGCGTCTTTCATTCCTTCATTATTGGCTGTAAGTGTAGTAACAGTCAAAGCCATATGCTTTAAAACTATCGATGCCTTAGCTTTATTTTATTTTCTTAGTCTTCAATGGAATAATTTTCAAAATATAGGATATGGAAACGGTTATGATCGAGACGAAAAAATAAAATAAAAAAAGTAATAGACACTATCTACATCCACGGGGAGAAAAAAATATTTTTACTATACGAGAAAAACAATTACAATAGAGTTCCAAATACTCAAGAGCCAAGCACACTTTAAAAAATAGCCCAACCATCCCTTTATATAATGGTTTCAGCATGGTTACAATTGGCAAACCCATTATACTTTCTTGATTGGCATATGTTTCACTTTAGCAAGCTCATTATATTTTCTTAATTGGGGTTAGTTACAATAGGCAAGCCCATTGTATCTCCTTAAATCGCAATTGACTTTAATTGGCTAGTTAATATTCTTTTTTTCTATTTTCTTGCTCCATTCAACAATTCTCCACCTCAGCTCTCATATCCGTCAGATGACAGATGACTCCAATATACTCTCAAGTTTAGCAACTGCATATCAAAGGCTGCTTAAGTATCTCTCTCCCAAAGAAATCAAGTTGCACATAGTTTGCGAAACAATGACCATTAGCAAATCTCTTTGATGTTCAGTATATTCTTACAATGAAATTTTGAACGATGGCTACAATAGTTAGTAGGTCCCCTGGGATGCTTTTGGTGTTAATCTATTTTCACAAAATTTCACCTTCTTCAATGATATCCTGTACCAAATGATGTCGAATATCAATGTGTTATGTGCGAGCATAGTAAATAAATTTAGTAGCTAGAAATATATAGCACTCTGACTATCACAATAAACTATTACACTATTATGATTCACAACCAAATCTCTTAATAAGCCTCTCATCCAAATAAACTCTTTAAATACTTCTATGATAGTTTATATTGTAGATAGGGGCAACCATATATTCACAACCAAATCTTTTAATAGCACTTGCCCGATAATGTCATCAAATTTCAATGATGCATTCCCCGATGAATTATAGATGGCTGTAACCAGCCTATCCCAATTGTCTGGCAATGATGAGAGAAATAATAGAGTTCTGACCTCATCATTAAACTTGATGCTCACCGAACTCAACTGACTCATTATAGTAATGATCTCATTGAGATGTTTAGTCACTGAAAAGTCGTCCATCATCTTCATATTGAACAGTCTCTTCATCAAGAACACTTTGTTTGAAGTCGAGGGCTTCTCACACCTCATTGTCAAAGCATCCATGAGATCTACAGTAGTTTACTCATTAATAATATTGAATGCAACAATAGAATACAATGATAATGAATCAAACCCAAAATTGTTCTATCAAGAACCTCAAACTCTTCATCTGACATAGTCGCTGGTTTTCTATCGGCTCCACTAAATGGTTCATACAACTTCTTTTGATAAAAAAAATCTTCCATTTACATTTTCCAGAATACAAAGTTTGTGCCGTTGAACTTTTTAATCTTGTGTGTCATCTTTTCGGCCATTGCTCCCACTCAAACAACAAACCCTAAAACCAACAAGAGAACCTCTCTCTGATACCATTTGTTGGAAGAAAAAATTTTCATCGAGCACACTGCAATAGAAGCAGTTTAGAGAAAGGGAATCATAACACATGCATGCAACACAACCATAAGCACATCCAAATAATCACAAATTTTACGAGGAAAATCCAAGACGGGTAAGAACTACCGAGCCACACCGCACATAAATTTTCACTATGTGAAATGAAGAGTACATAGTTACAAAGAGCTTACTCTTTTCAATTAACAATAGCTCTTCCTCTAGGATGAAGGGGAGGAGTAGCAGCCACAACTTGGAATGTCTTCTCCAACATGTAAAAACTTCCTTGCACAACAACTTTCCCTTAGGATTCCTCCTAGAAATCTCCACCCATGGTAGCCAAACCACTCTCAAGAAGAAAAATGCCAGCAACATAAGAAACTTCTCCAATATGTTCCCTTAAGTTGTCACCTCAATTTTAAACCACAAATTGTCCAGAATACCCTCCACTTTACTTAGTGCGAAACCTAAACTGGACCAGAATTCCACCAGGCACTACGACGAACCATAGCAACTAGGCTTCGAGTAGCCAGGCGCCTGGGCGCGCTGTAGCGCCATGTTCTCTCTTTGCCTGGTTCTCGCGCTCAACAGCCCGTGCCACGCTGTTGCTCGCTGTAGCGCCCGCTTCTCGGGTGCTTGCCGCTGCGGCGCGGTGTGACGGGCTGGTCTCCACAAACATAACACGACTCCTTGTGCAAAAACCTGCTAAAATTTCGTTGGCACCTCCTATGGTGATCCAATTAAGCTCCAAACCATAAAACCTTCATTTGGAGTACAAGACCAGCAACATTATAAGCCGGCGAGAAAAGTATTTTGCATCAAAATTTGCTTGCTATGCCATTATTACTATGAATCCCGTGAGCACTTATTCTTCTAAGGTAGGTTTTCCAAAGCTATCATTAAAAGACTCCCAATGGTTATGATGTTCATGGGTAACGATAGAACAGATGGGAGAAGATAGGCTATCTTCTGGCACTCAGTCTCACAAATTGTAGTGCATGGAAAGAGTGGAATAACATGCTCTTCAGTCTTTACAATACCTGAAGTGTCACCGTGATCTGGAACCCAAAATCGTCTCTTAGAAATGCGACCACCACCTTCTGCCCTAGCTTAAACTGTATTTTTTCCTTATATCTTCACTGCCCTTTTAACTGTTTAGCTTCACGCTTTTCAAGTTCTCTCAAGGTTGAGAAGATGGCTACAATGTTAAGAGGAACCAGAGAAGATAACAGTGGAAAGAGGCTGCTCGGAAGCCATTGTAAGGCTCAAGAGATAGAGCTTGCAATCACCATGCTGATTATCTCTGTATTATTCCCGACAAAGACTATTTTTTTATATGAATTGAAATGCCTGATTAGATTGTACTGTAGCAGCTATAAAAAGCCAAATTCGTTTATATTAAAAACGTTTCAACTCCATAATTGCATTAGTGTTGCCATGTGTTCATATTACTCGCACGTTTTTAGTTGGTTACTCGTGTATTTTATTTATCACAATACACATGTTATTCTTGTGATTTTTATCCAAAAAACATTATATGTATTAAAAAAATATTTTGTAAAATTATATGTGAATTTTTTCAAGATTAATTTAAATCAAAATTATTTTAGAAAATTATAAAGGTGTCAAAATTGAAAATTTTTGAATGTTTGAATTATACACAATTAAATTAGCTAGCAACAAAAATTTCATAACATTTGGAGCAGAAATGGATGAGGTATCCTAACAATCTATTTGAAATAAAATTAGTTGAATAATTGAATTAATTAAGAAAAAAAAAGATCGGCTGATAGCGTCGACGGCGCACGTTGTTAATCGGCTCTAAACTATCTAAAGACGAAGATCTTGGTTGCACTATCTCTCGAGCTTCATCAAAATTTATTTGCTTTAAGATAATATTTTCTCTTTGTTTCTCTCATTCCTTCCCTCCTTTACCAAATATCTTTCATATTTGAATATATATAATAATCAAATTAATGATTATTATAATATAAATAAATTTTAAGCACATTCATAATAATATTTTAGATTTTCATAATTCGTATGTGTAGATTCATACAAATTTAAGAAAATTTATTAGATTTACTCAAATATTTTATATTTTTCATCCCTACCTCGTGATATCATAATGATTGTCTTACTTAAAATTAGCTGTTGTAATTTTGCACACACATTCTCCTATGTATTATTAACAAATCACTAGAAGATACTATTCATTAGTTTTTCTCCTCTAAATATGTTAAAAAGTCACTCTACAGCTAGGATTAAAGTTCTTATTTATTTCAATATTTTTCCATAAAATTTTATTTTTTTTTTTTAAATTTGAAGAATTATAACTTTTCAATTACTAGTATCTGAGTATTGTAATTTTACATGTTTAGTCTCCTAGGTTTGTGAAAAATTTTATTGAAGATTTTATTAGTTTATTTAGACTCTAAGATTATCTTTTATGCACTCAAACTTCAACAAACACCTATTGAAATTCAAAATTTTAGAAAATTTCTTGCTATGTTGTTGTTATTATAACTTATAATATAATCATTGGATTTAGCTGATTTTTGGTATGGATACTCTTTATTATATTAGGAACAACTTCACTATTGAATATAGGACCTAGTTTTGCCATTTAGGACTCTATATTTAGGTCTAAAGTTTGGAAAATAGTGTGACTATTTCTTCAAAAATTTTAGAAATCATCAAAATTTATCCCAACCTTTGCACTTTCATAACATTTAAAATACTTTGAATCATTAGCTGAAATTTGGTATGCTTAATCTCATATTAATTATGATCAACTTTTATATAGACATTAATAGCTGAAAGTATCATTTGGACCTTCATTTAAGTATCCAAAGTTCACTAAAAACCCTAATCACACCACCTAACAAGTTCTAGTGTTTTCAACTAAAGTTTATAATATTGACACAAAATATTTATAATTTCTTTTCTTAGGTAATTAAATAGTAGATTAATATATATGATTTATTTTTTAACAAACTTTTGTATGGAAAATTTTGCTAAGTAAACGAACAAATCAGATACGTAGAGTTATTCTAATTATATTATGTTTAATATTATTTGAGCTTACTTCATTTGAATGCTTATAATCATTGCACGTATTCCGATGTATGAAAGTTAAATTACATTTTTACTTTCCATAAATGCTCGTGATAAATATATGTGATGAGTGTGTAGTCCAAAACTGAACCTATATATGTAGGGTTTGCTAGTAACCCATGAAGAAATAAGGAGAGATCTAGTCCACTAGTAAAAGACTGAATATCTAAAGGAAATACTCACCAAAATATAATTTATGTGAACTATTACGAATAGGTAATTGTATATCTTCCTAGAATAATTTTGATGCAAATATCTGGGTCTCCTAATAAAGCTTGGGGAACCTAAGCCTAAATGATATATTTATGTCACATAACAATTTATACTAAGATATTTTCATTTATGCCAATTTATATTTCTGTTTTGAAATTATTTGAGTCGCTTGAGAATCTTAAGTTACTAATTATTAAAATTGGCAAAACCCTCAAATTGTAATGATGATGTTTCTTTCAACCTTTATTGCATTATTTTCTAACCTATATAGGATGCTAGAAATTAATACTCTTAGATGCTCTACGTACTCCTGCCTAATTGATAATATTGCTAAATAATACAGGTCGTGAGAATTAAAAGCAAAAGCCAACTTCATTTCAAGAGCTATCTTCATTTGGAGACTCATTATTTCTTAAATTTATATTTATTTTAGTTAAGATAATTTGGTTAACTTTAATTTAAATTTTTGGTTATGTGATGTATGGAAATTATTTTATTTAGAATTTCCTATGATGAATGTTTATTCTTAATTTATTACTTAAAATCTCTCAAAACTAGTATTGGATATTTAGTTTGTGATAATCTTATGTTGGAATCTTGACATTGTTATTAGAAAATTGTTAAATATTTGTTTTATAGCTTCACCATCTTTCCTTAACATTATACATGTCATAGTATGACTTTTGATCAAAGCAAATGTTCTAAATAAGGAATTATGTGCACAATAATGCTTGTTCCTCATGTTGCACTGTAGTCTTGATCGGAGCAAAAATTTTGATAAAGTGTTTATGTGAACATGAGAGCTTCTTTCTCTTTCATGTTATGGTTAAATGTAGTAACTCACTTAGATATAATGTTATATTGAGTAAAGAGATGTTATAAAGACATATACATGCTTCCCTTTGAACACAAGTTTGTTTATGTGCATCTAAGACATAGATGAAAATCTAGATCAATTTGCACTAGATAGCGATTTCTGGTAGATCATCAAGAAACCATCGTTAGGATGCTAATTTTTGAATTTAAGGGATCTTATATGGAGATCAACTAAGAACAACTTTAGAGTTCAGTGGTGAGTGACCCATGTACGTGAGGCATCATTAGTGGGTTCACAAATCTGTAGTCCCTTGAGACACTAAATTTGATTCACACAAGTTATTATAATTACACTCAACATATCATAAAAATAATAAACCATAGTTGATTGACCTAATTTTCTCAGATTCCCTATACATTGTTATGATCCTCATTTACTTGTAGATTTACTTTTTTGCACCATAGAGTAATTTTAGCTTAAATCCAAGACTATCTATCCACCATTTAGGCATTCGTAATGATATTAGTAGCTAGTAACCATCTCTTTTTTGCTATGGATGACAAATACATAACTCACTATTTCTTTATTACTTTAGATCACACGCACTTGTGTGCATCTAAAAGACATACTATTTTGTTGCCTGTCAAAAAACAAAGTAAAAGATAACTTAACTATTCGATAAATTTAGAAGGAACTGTGGTTAAATAAAATATACAAAAGCAAGAACAGTAAATATCCAAGGTTTTAAAAATGCTGATAATAAATTTCTAAGGGATGACAAATATTAGGACTTACAAAAACACCGATTATTAAAAAAAAAAGAAATAGAAGAATTAATTGAAATCCATTTGCCAAAAATAAGCACTATACCCCCAAAACATGTCAATAATGAAACTAGCATATTAAGATCTCCCTTCCACCACCTATGTTCAAGGAGAAAAAGAGATAAAGGATGAATGCCAGGGTTATACTGATGAGAGGATTAAGACAAATGCTAAGGGATTAAAAGTTTTTAAGATCTAAGGGCTAATATGTCTCCCCATATCCCAAGATATGGATATAGAAAGGCTTGGATTATAGGGAGATTAGTTTTTTATGGTTTAATTATAAAATTAACAATAACTTCTCAAATTAGCCATATAATTACTTTTTTAGCTTTAATATAACTCATAAATGAAGAAACCATAAGACATGGGCCACCAAGCTTATTGAAATCATTGACATCCTTCATTTTACATGGTAATCAATCCTTCTCAATTGATGGTGGCTCATTGAAAAAAAATTCCTTAAAGGGGTTTTTTTTTTATAAGGGATATGACAATCTTTTATAGAATTACAACTAATATGAAAAAAATTCACAATCTACTTAATATAAAACAACCCAGTAAATTAAAGAAATGATAAAAAATAGAAAAACATGAAGGCATCAATTGTTTAATTTTCTTATCAATGAAAAATATGCAACTCCTGATAATGCAATAAGTAAAGTTAATGGTTATAATTGGTTTGGGCAGTGTAATGGTGCCTTGTAACAACTAGTATAAAATTGCAAGCCTTGCAAACTCTCATGATGGTTCTAGTATGTAATATTTCTTGTTTAAACATGAAGTTAACTATGAGGCTATTAGTCTTAGAGAAAGTAATTACATTCAAATATCAATCTGTTATTACTATTATATTGAACTTTAAGTAGGCTTTCTCAACTCTTTTACTCATCCAAAATATGTCATCATAGATTAAACATGTTATACATCCATATAAAACTCATTTAAGCTAGCCTACTCGTAATATATAGTGTAGAATTCTATCCATTTGACATTTACATTACTAATAACAATTCAATCTAGGCTTAATTTCTAGCTAAATTTAATTTTGATTGTACATACAATGACCGGAATAGCATCATAAAAAATCAACTTCAAGTAAATGTAAATGTTATACTAACCAAGATTGGAGCCTTATGGATATCATTCTTCAAGTCTCTTTGTCTTTTAGCAATACTGCAATCAACTACTTGAAGAGCTGAATGCACATCTTTCTTGAGAATCTTTAAAAAGAACAAATTGGATAAATCCAAAGTTATTAGCTTTTATTTCAATTTATTAATACAAAGATATATTATTTTTGTTGATCAACATTATGGGCCAATGCAAAATATCTTTACAATTGTATATAAATGCAATGATACTTTAAATGAAAAGGAATTATTATTTTTATGTTAACTCATATGTATACTTAGCATGTGAGCTTATTAAATTAATCTCAATCATATAAATTCAATGCATGTGTAAAATATAGTCAATAAATGTTAATATTAATGTTGGTGATCAATTATATTATTGATTGTACATAATTCTTTGATATGAAGCAAATGAAATGCACACTAAGAACTGTAAAAAAGTATAATATTCATTGTAGGGTGACATTTTTTTGTCCAACTTGTTTTAACATTTAGGAAAATAATTTTCATCCTTAGCTTCATGAAAAGTATAAGAAAGGTTGTCCCAACATTATTTGGATAAGACTACATAGGATAATGAAATGGCATACTTTAAGCTGTCTTGATTTGACCTTAATGATCAACATAATAGCATTTCCCTAATACAACCATGTATGCACACTTATTAAGTAGCTCTTAGCAATAATGAGTTTATGTACTCACCTTAGGTTGAGTTTTCCATCTTCTAGAGGATATAAGAGCTAAGTCTAAAGATATTTTTCCTCATCATTCATTCTATCATCATAGAATTTGAATTTATAACCAACAAAATATTGTCAAAAACATTATTAATGTTGCAAGCCTATTGATTAAACTTAATTATTTAATGATTCCCCCAACTTAAGAGAATGTGATGCCCATCCTTTTTGTCCCTAACAAGCCGCTAGTTTCCTATAGTTTTAATATTATTGTTTAATAAGTACCTTGTTGTCCTATGATTTTCATACTAGTCACAAAGGTTGGGAACTGATATAACATCTTATAGCAGATGAAATTCATGCATCGCCTTTTTCAAATTCCCTAGTTATAAATTTGGCAGGAGTCTTTTAAAATGTTGATAAAAATATATTATATTCATGATGGGAACATTTGTTGTTAGTGTTTGATTCACTATTACCTACCTATGGCATTTTGCATCAATTATGTAAATCATGCATATGGGAGATGAATGTCAAAATTGATTCACATGTAGAGCTCGACCACCAAGTGACTTGTGCTTGGTTGTCTGAATTCATCACTAAAAGAGATATTTGAACCCAAATCATCACAGATTCCCTAGTTTATTTCCAAAATAATAAGTTTACTATAAATCATGGTGAGAGAAATTTGTAGAAGGTCTTCAGGGATAAAAATATAAAGAAGGTATTACATGCTTGAAGAGAGAAACTACATTATTTCAATGACATAGAAGATAATCTTTTTCATATATCCCATCAATTCAATGGTATACTGAATATAATCCAATGTAATTAGAGGAATATAAAGACACTTTATGTTTTCTTAATAATTAGATCATATAAATAAAATAACAAATGATATTTTGCATACTATATTAGCTCATTGTCAAAGAATCTAATTACTTAAATTTCAGATTCCACATAAATATTCATAGATAAACATTGAGAATACTAAGTCAATAAATTTTGAACTACATATAATATTCAAGTTGAAGGTAGTTTGTTATATTATCTCTTATATACATTAGTACTTCCACTTTGTTGATCATTATTTTCTCTTATTACTAAAAAGGGTGATGTGATGGCCTTGACCCACCATAGTCCTGTTAACTCTTAAGTTAACAAGATTACGGTGGAGGGGTCATCTAAATGATAAGGTCCGTACTTAAAATTGGATTAGACACATATTCTAATCCACCTTAACTAAGGGCTTTGCCATTTCTCCAAGAATCCATCACTAAATAATCATACAAGTAACACAGAGTGCGGAAGTATAAAATACAACATCCATCCATACAATACAACAATTCAGAATAAGTAAAGTGCTAAAAAGAAATATTAACCCTAAATTATTACAACATTTTAAATAGTTTCAAAAGAACTGAAATTAGACTCTCATCCTCACAAGTACAGAAAGAAAACTAAGTCTAAGGATCTTCTGGTACAAGCTCCTCCTCCAATGGCAAGTTCTCCACTAGATCAACTACTCCAAGAAATTCAAAACCTATCATTATCAATTTCATAATGATAGGGCCCCAGCCAACAAAAGAAAAATCTAGTTAGACTATTGTCTAAGTACATTTTAGGCTACAAATTTATTATGTTATTTAGATATCACCATAAACAAGTATAAAAGCATATAAATAGGAGCAAGAAAGCATAAGAAAAGAACATGATAAAGATATAAACAAATAGTTTATAACTTATACAACTAGATAGTAAGCACATACCTCCTCCAAGCAACTGCAACAAGTTCAAGTAAGTAAAAGAATACTATGCAATAACTATAAAGTAAATATCTCCTAAATATGCTTATAATCAAAATAAGGTATGCTGAGTGACATAAAAGTAAATGAGTGTATCAAACAATGAAAAACTGAAAAGTTATCTAATATCCTATACATGTGAAAATAATAAATAAGGACTAGCATCCTATATATTAAAACTAGAAAAGACTGAAAAGACTGTGAATAAAAGCAGTGCAAAAATACAGGAAGAATGTAAAGTAAAACAGTAACTATAAAACTGGAAACTGTATTGGCTACTCAAGCCACTCAAACTGAAAGTACACAAAGTCTCTCTTAGCCTGATGGGTTAAGTTTGAAGCTTTGAATGGATTATAACGGTGTACTTAGCCTGTTAGGCTACAACAGAAAGCCAAGTATAAGTGTACTTAAATTAGTATAACCATATCAAATCCTGATTATTCAGTCAGTTGGGGTAAGAGTATATCCATCCTATCCCAAGGACTAGGCATGGCATAGACTATCGGTCTGACCTGAACCTGTAGCTGACCCCCACCGGGTGAAATGAAGAGGTATACTAATCAAGCTACACCCTACTAAAATATGAGAAAAGAACAAAATGCTACTTATGAATCATCAAAGTTGACATAAGATATTCATCAAGTATCTCATGTACCTAATATATGCTCAAGGTTTAAAAGTTCAAAAATCAAGGTAAGCGAAGCATCAAAACAAAGTAAGCAAGGGACTCGACTAGGACACTGATATCTATTTATTATCTAATTTAATCATTCTATCTACTCTAAGTTACACAAGTTCAGGATCTCCAGGTCCTACTATCGAGTGTAACTCAGATTCACGACCTTACAAGTTGGAAAATAGTTAGAACTGATTAGGTTCTAATCTTATCAAATCAATGTCGACTATACAAGGTAAATAATAAGTCAAACGTCCTATTTTAATGTTTAATCAAAATCCCAATCCATCTTGATTGATCAAATCAAGATGAAAGGATTAAGAATTAAACTATAAATATGGAATTTAATCACTTAATCCAAATGGTGTATCTTAAGGATCTAAGGCTTAATACCCATATCTCACAGATTAAGTTAAGGCAAATCCTAATGAAAATCAAATCATTAGGATAGATTTCTATCCTAAACTTTAAGGTTTAAAGATCAAATAATCATTTAAAGAAACTTAAGAAAATCTATAAACTAGTAAACTCAAAGTTTCACCTATTGAGTAACCCAATTTACTCAATAGATGAACACTAATCTAAGATCTATTTCTAATCCTAGAAATTTAAAGCTCTTAAGTAATAAGAGTATCTCTCATGACACACATCCTAACTAATGTTATAAGACCTAAGGAAAGATCTAAGAATGATTAAGGAAAGATGAGCACTCATATTTTACTTAGGATTTTCTTATAGACTTAAAAATAAGGTCTTGATCAAAAATCAAATTAAGGTTTAAATTTACTTAATTTCTATTCTAAATCACTTTATTTACTGTTTGAAATATTTAGAATGTGATTTTAGGATTTTAAAATGTTAAACCCTAATTCTGGGCAAAATGACCATTTTGCCCCTACTTAAGGGTTCAAAGATCAACTTTTGATCTAGGGTTCCAATTATAAAATTTTCTATTGCAAGGTGTTTCTTACTGTCTAATATAAGATTAGACAGCAACTACACTAAATTTGGGTGATTATTAAGCCTTATGAGGTCAAATTAGTAAATTTGACTCATAGGGGTATTTTGGTAATTTGGCTAAATATAATTTAAATTTTCATTTAGTTTACTGCTATTTACTGTCTAAGCTTTCCATAGAACCTAATTTTGCTAAATTCTAATAAGTATTGGCCAAGTTATGGCCAATATAAGTTTAGGGTTAAAAGGGGTAATTAAGGGATTCTTAATTAAGGGTTAAAAATCCTAACTTTGTCAATTAGAATCCAAATTGAGTAAAATTAGTGACAATAGTTTATAAATAGTCTACTGATCACAATGACATGTGGTAGAATTAGAATCCAAATTGAGTAAAATTAGTGACAATAGTTTATAAATAGTCTACTGATCACAATGACATGTGGTAGACTCAATTTGGATTTTAATTGGCTAAGTTATGGCCTAATTAGGGTTTAGGGTGATTAGTGAGTGATTAGTAAAATTAATCACCAAATTACTAATCCAACCCTGCAATTAGGTTCTAAAATATTCTATGAGTTCTCTAAAATTTAAATTATACAATTTGGATCATTAGGTTTGCTAATATTTACTAATCAAGTTTTAGGATAATTAGGGGTGATTAGTAAATCTAACAATTGGATCCTAAATATTTTTTATAGATTACTGCTAATTAGGTTTTGCTAATCTAAATTGGTGTTATTTAGAACTCAATTGACCAAGTTATGATCAATTGAAGTTCTAAGTATAATTAGGCTAATTAGGGTTAGGTCCTAAATGTGATTAGGCTCAAACTAATTCAAACAACAAAGTGGATAGTACTAAGTTAATCCTTAGAGTGTGCTGAGTATTTTGAGATTTATATTGGGTATATTTGGATTTTTGGTTTACAAGTTATGATTAATTGAAGTATTGTAACATTTTATGAATATCCAAATATCCTAAAATGTCAATATGCAAAATATAAGTACAATTGGAAATTTGACTATCCCATATTATTCTTTAATTTTTGTTGATAAATTTAGTATATTTAATTATTGTATTTGAATGTGTATTTTAAGAGTTATGATTTTCTAAAGTTTGTGATTAAATATAATTAATTAAGTCAATTAATCTTTATTATATTTAATGTTTAATTTAACTTTTTCATCTGTTTTTAAATTTAACTGATTTAACACTATAATTTATAAATTAGTAATTAATTAATTATGATTTAATATTTAATTAATTTGATATATAAGATTTCATATATAATCATATATGTAATTATATAAACATAAGTTATATATATATATATATTTATATCAGTTTTTATATAATTATATATAAATAATAATATTAATTATGCAGGAAGAGACGACTCGGCAGAGATGGCGGGTCCCACCCCCACGTGGCGCTCGACGGTTCGCTGCAGGCTGTCTGGCGGCCCCACACTCCGGCAGAAGCGGCGACAGAGGGTCCCACAGCGACCTCGGTGGCTCTACGCGACGACGACACGTGGTTTGACGCGACGCGGTTCCCACCAGATACACAAACGCTGGATGCATGACACGTGTCCTTCTGATGTGCGTTCCCGAACATGCGGGACGGGCTCGGGTCGACTCGGCACGACCCGATCCCTTCATCTTCTATGCCAGGACATCGAAGGGATCCCCGGTAGGGCTTGAGTTTCCAGCCACCTCCGTTGATTCGCCCATAAGTCGATAGGACATGACGAGACCTACCCGTTGGTGGTCTAAACGCAGCCGGAGATGGACTAGAACGGCCGGTGAATCGAGCCCTAGGTCGGCTTATACGACTTTAACGGTTTGTACTGTCGCTTCTACCCTAAATTACTTTGATTTATACACTTAATTGATGATCGGATCCGTTAAATTATCAATCAAAGATGTGAAATAAGGGTTTGAAATAATTGATTAAGGATCAAAGCAGTGTATAATAGGATAGGAGGTACCTTAAATGGACGACAAGGAAGGTTCAAGCTCTGATAGCCAAGATCTGGTCCTTGAGATTGAAACCGGGTGAAGTCGAAGTCCAGAGGTCTTATGCTACTCCTAATACGGTGTCTAAGTGGTGGGATGAGGTGGTGGAGGCCATCTGGCGTGCAAAGCTCGCGGCGCTAGTGTAGGGCGACGCGTGCAGCTTCCCTCGACACACGTCGAGGACGAAACGGCTCGACCGTTCGATCGAACCGTTCGATCTTCGATCGAATGGTCCAGAGCTTCCATCCGATGCTAACCGTGAGGGAGATGGCGTCCACTTCCATCTGACGGAGACCGTTAAGCTAAATAAATATATTATTATTTAATTAAATTTTTACATATAATTAATTAATTAAAATTAATTTATTAAGAGTATTCCAAAAATTCCCCATAAATCACCCCTAGATAATTGAGGGGTGAGGAACGCAATGGCGCATTCAGATTTTTGATCCGACGAGTATTTAATTATTTGATTTTTCGGGGTATTTAAATAATATTAAAATATTTGACTAAAATCCAACGACTTCTAAATGCATCCAAAACTTCACCCATAGCTAATTTGGGGGTGGTGAATGTAATGGTGAAGGCAGATTTTCAATCTGAGGTCTAGATAAAAAGTCAAATTCTAGGATTTGAGATTTTCTAGAATTTCTGATTTTGATCTAGTTGACTTCTAGTTTGACCTAGATTTTTTAGATAAGTTCTAAATTACTTAATTAGTGAACTAGAACCTCAATTAAGACTAAGATTGGTCTTAATTAACCAGAGTAACAACTTGGGTTGTTACATGTAATGCGTTTCTTTAAGTTTTGTATCACCACAAGTAGGCATGCACCAACATAAGCATAGTTATTTTGTAGAATTTGTGGAAGCTTACCCTTCGTAAATCATCAACTCATCCATTTTCTGTCTTTGTTAGAAACTCTATCATGGTACAATTTGTGTTTGTTAATTTTATAAATAAGGTTTATTCAATAAACTTTGTAGAGGTATGCAGCCTTTTCTCGCAAAATAATTCAATGTGTCTCTATTTTATCTGTTCAAAACAAAGCAAAGATCATTTACTATTAACTATCTCAGAGTAGCCTTTCTTGCTCATATTTTTGAATTAAATATCCATTATTAAAATATGCAAAGTAGCCTAGTCGACTAAATGAAACCCATAATCCCTATTTAAAGTCGCAATGAATTATAGATTTCTTGGTAAGAGTCAAAAGTCATCATTTTCTACTAAAGAATTCTTGTTTAGGTGGTGCACAAAACTTGTTAATTCTTTTCATTTTCCTAAGATACTTTCCATGAACATCTTTCCAATCAAATTTTATCAAGGTTGCACTAGAATACATCTTAAGCTCTTAAATCCATGAAATAAATTGAGACATGGTGATATTTCTTAAGACGTTTAAAGAGTAAAATTTCATTGCCAACAACTGCAATAATATGCCCAACTAAATCATGGTGAATACCTACACCTATAACTAAGAAAGAAGGAAAAGATATTGCGTAATAGTTAGCTTTAATCCAAAATGGGGGAGGGGGGCGCCAAACCAAAATACAATGATTGCGAAAGAGTAGAGGAAAATAATAATTATTGAAAATTGGGCAAAGAAAATTAGTGATGCAATCACTTAAGATGTTTATTACACATGTAATAGTCTAAAAATTATAGCTACGAATATTCCACACCCAACCATGCTAAGAAATAAAAGAACTTCACACTTCAATTTGAGGGTGTTAATTATGCTTTTGTTA
This sequence comes from Gastrodia elata, assembly GCA_016760335.1. Taxonomy (NCBI): domain Eukaryota; kingdom Viridiplantae; phylum Streptophyta; class Magnoliopsida; order Asparagales; family Orchidaceae; genus Gastrodia; species Gastrodia elata. The sequence goes on from CM028677.1 coordinate 43,347,494, forward strand.
ATACAAATCATTTGATTGCAAAGATAAAATTCCACTAGAAATTTTCTTTAGCACTTATAAGGTCCCACTTGAAGACTTGGAACTTTACTTTGTTGGAAACAAGAAAATTGCAATAAATATTATTTCTATCATCAATTAATTTATAACACAAAACACAATTCTCATGTTTAACCATGTTCTTATTATTTAACAAGATTGCACTTATAATATGTTCTAGCACAAGCTTACAAATGATTATAATAGCTCTAGGTCTCATATTATTATTCTAATACATACAGCTAATCATTCTCCATTTCCAAGAGAAACTTTAAGAACTAAGCCTAAGATTTTGTATAGTTAGTTCTTCACTTCTATTCTATAAAATCCTACTTTTGGGGTTTGAAATACTAATGTTAAGAACTCCAATGAGCTCAATCCTAAAGTAGATAGCCTAACCAAATGTCTAATGGGCTCATTAGGTAAATATCTACAAAGTAATAAGGAGATCAATTAACCAATTAATAATAGATGGGCTCCAATAAATAAGTTCTATCCAAATCAATTTAATGCTAATAAAATTGATGAGTACGCCATCTCATATATTCCACTCAAAATTATCAACTAATAATTGATTATTTTTACATAGTTTTTATAAATAATTGAGTCCTTATTGTTAAGGAATAAAGAACACAATTAAAAACATTAATAAGAAGGTGAAGAGGGCAAAGTGGATGAGATTTGTATTCAAGCTCAATCCTTTCTCATTAAATATGATGAGAGAACACTTCTATAGGGTTTTAGATATATGAAATATTGAGAAGTTTCTAAAATCCCTATAAATACACTTACACAAAATCTAGATATAGATCTTTTTAGATATTTTCTACACACAAACAAGATTCAATATGTAAAAAATTTATAGAAAGCTTCAAAACTAAAATAAGTCTAATTTTCATCACACTCTCTTAATTTTGGCTTAGTAATTCTAAGTAATCTCCGTACCCTGGAAAAATCTTCTTACTTCAATTGCTTTGAAAAGAAATTTTCATGTTGGTTTTAAGAGTTTATATACTCCACATGTACATCCTTCCTTGTGTTAGATTCTTTGTTGTAATGATAGTGTGCATCAATAAGCTTATGAAATATTATATTTATAGGTAACATTATTGTAGATGTATTATCAATATATGCTTTGAAGTCATGTTACACGATAAATACTTGAGGTTGTACCTGCATATTTTGCTTCACATGTAGAAAAAGTAATGGTTGGTTATTTCTTTAACATCTAAGTTAAAGCAGTATTTCCCATGAAGATCGCAAACCTAGTAGTATTTTTTCTTACATCCATGTTTCCTGCCCAACCATTGTCGCTTTATCCTACAAGATTGAAATCAGTGAATCATGAATAGAGAAGGCCAAGGGTAAGGGTAAATTTGATATAATGCAATGTTCTCCTAGCAAAATTCAAGTGTATGGCAGTACGAATATCCATATAGTGATTGATAAGTCTAACACCAAAAAGAATATATACTCTTATTCAAGCTAAGTAGAATAAATTTCAATTAAGTTTTTACGAGGAGTGGGATCAACCTTTTCACTTCCGTCTTTCTTTGTTAGCTTCATTCCACATTTCAGTAGCTTGAAAATGAGATTTGAGTTATCCATTTTTAATTTCTTGAGAGCTTCATTTGCATACCTTCCTGTTAGATAAATATGATTTTGACCTGTTGTGCTACATTTATAGTGAGATAATAAAACATTAATCCAAGAATTTTCATCTCAAATTCTTTGGTCATATCCATTTTAAACTCCGCAAAGATGTAAGGATTACAACCAATAAATATTTAATCATCGACAAATAAGCATACAATATAACTATCTTTCTTTTGAATTTTGTACATAAATTGCATGCTTATTGTGCATTTAATAAAATTCTTTTCTCGGGCATACTTGTATATTTGAATATTCCAAGCTATTAGTGCCTGCTTTAAATTCTTTAATGTCTTCTTCAACTTCATTACATTTTTTTCATGTGCATTAACTTTGTATCCCAATGGTTGCTCAATGTAAATTCCTTCCTCTAGAATTCAATTTAATAATGAATACTTTACATCCATTTGATAAATCTTTCATTTATTATGAGCTGCCAAAGAGATGAACAATCTAATTATTTATAGTCGAGTAATAAGAGCAAATACCACATCATAGTCAATGTTTGATCTTTAAATGTGACATTTCGCCACTAAACTTGCCATGTATCTCTTAATTTCTCCTTTTGCATTTTCCTTAGCTTTGTATAACCACTTCACACCAGTCACATTTTCTCTTATAGAAGGTGAAGCTAGCTCCGATGTGATATTTTTTAAAATTCCTTGATTTCTTCATCCTTAGATGCTTTTCACTTTTTATTTTGTACAACTTCTTGAAAATTCATAAGATTTTAATAAGCAAATAAATAAAAAAGAGTGATAATTTGATGATTTTCAATTACCTCATTAACTCTTGTAGACTTTAAAAATGTGGCATCTTATCATTTGAGCTCTCATTTTATGGTGTTGATGGCCATGAGTCTTTATATGCATTTGTTGAGATTATCGGAGTAGTAGGTTCTTAAAATTCCACTTGTAGTTGGTTGTACCCCCCCTATTTTTCAAAGCAAGGAAAAAAATCTTACACTTCATCTAGTGTGCTCCATATCAAATGAAACATCATGACTAATAATAGTCTTGCCACTTTTTGGATTATAGAGCTTATACTATTTATAATTTGAGTCATAGCTGATGAAGACATGCTTTTCACATTTGTCATTATGTTTTATTATCCTTTTTTTCAACACAATAGTGTAAAAAATGCTTCCAAACACTAAGATGTGAAATCATAGACATCCTTCCACTCTAAGATTCTTATAGAGTCATTCCATCCACACTTCTTGTTAATGATTGATTATATAGGTAAATCTCACATGCAACTACTTCAGCACAAAATTGTTTTAATATTTTTCTTACAATTGAGCATGCATCAAGCTATATTGAGATTTCTTTAATTCTTCCTCCCTTCATCGCCATTTTGTTGGAAGGATCTTCACACTACAAAGGGGGATGAATTCTATAATATTCACAAAAACTTTTCGACTCATTTAAAGTGAACTCTCCACCTCAATCGATTCTCATGAACTTTATTTCAAGCTCACTTTATTTCTTGAAAAAATTTTAACTTAAAGTTTCAAGAAACTTCAATTTTCAATTTTGAATTCTCTTTAATAATCGACAATAAAAAGTTGAAACTTTTTAATCATACAAAATGAGGTTGGGTTGATGGACCACAAAATTCAACATGTAGAAGTTTCAGAGACTTCATTACTCTAATAGTTGATTCCTTGGAAAGCTCTTGCAAAATTTCTTTCCAAATAAGCATCCCTTACATACTTTATTTGGTTGGTTGATACGTGGTAATCCTCTGGCCATTTAATAAAATTTCAAAGACACCAAAGTTGAGCTGCCCATATCATAAACCCATATCAATGATGGATAACTATAACAAGATTTCAAACACTTTGAAGTATCATATTCAATATTCAAACAAAATATTTGAATTATGGACATGGGTACCTTAGCAATAAATAATTTTTATCATCTCTTAGAAAAGATTGTTTTCTTTGATATGATTGTCATAACCTTTTTCTAATAACTAACACAAACTCAAAATATTTTCCTTTATGTTAGGCACGAAATAGACATTTGAAATAAATTGATGTTGTACAATTTTTAATCGTAACATTTGCTTCAAATTGATGTTTTTGATTCATCTCCAAATGAGACATTTTCTACCACTACTTTATCAAACTCTATGAACTTGCTTTTTTCTTCCACACATATGATTACTAGCATGAGTGTTAAGTTATCATCTATTTTCTTGATCTTGATATTTATCTTTGCATGCTAGTAATAGTGTTGCCGCTTCTTCTTCTTTCTTTTCTTCAATGAGATTGGCTTTCTCCTCCACTTTCTTTGGACATCCATGTTCGAAATCAAAATGGCATAATTTATTACAGATATAACTTTTGTTATGAAGTTTATAATACATTAGCCATGCATTCCCTTTACAGTGACATTTCCTTTACAGTGACCTCATATTGCTTGTGCTACTTCCTTATCTTCATTATTCAAGTTGTTGAAGATTTTGCTGTAGCTACCTCTTCCTCGACCACAACCATGCCCTATACCACAAGCTCTTCCTCTTTGGCTACAGTTGTTGCCAAAATTATCTTTTTTTAAGCTGAGTTTTGATAGTTAATCCATTTTTTCCCTTTGTAGCTTCTTCATCTTTAACTTTTCTTCAAATGCTATTAATGACCATTAAATATTCTACACTCATAGTTTCCAAATCTTTAGTCTCTTCATTTATAGTAGCGTTCACTTCAAAATTTGAATTTAGAGTGTGAAGTATATTTTCAATGACCCTTTTGTCAATAACATATTCTCCATTTCTTTTGAGTTGATTAGCTAAGGCTAATACATTTGAAAAGTAATCCAAAACTAATTTGGAATCTTTCATAAAGAAAAGTTCAAACCCGCCTCTAAGAGTTTGAAGATGAATCCTCTTAACAATCTCGGCTCCTTTATTGCAAAGTTGAAACTTTTCCCATGCATATTGGTTGTATTAGCACTTGAAATCTTCTGAAATCAATCTTCATCCACTTCTTGAAATTTAAGATAGAGATATTTCAGGTCCCTTTTTCTAAAGTTCCTTAAGGCTTCTTTTTAGACTTCGGAGGAAGCCACAATTTCTTGATCCTTAAAGCCTTTCTTGACGATCTCTTACACAACTTGCACGCAAATTAGAACCTCATGTTGATACTCCAACTATCATTGTTACTCTTAGTGAGCATCAGAACTTGAAACCAAATCATTCTTCTAATTGTCAATGTCATCACTATAAGGCAACTATGTTAAAAAATTAATTTCACAAATAAGAACAAGAATATGAAGGAGAAAAGGGCAAAGTGGAATAGACTTACATTAAAACTCAATTATTGCTTATTATAGATGATGAGAGAATACCACTATTTATTGGTTTCAATAGAAGGTTTTACATATATAAAATATTGATAAGTTCTTCGAATCTCTAAACACACTCTTACAAAAAACTATAAATACAACTATTTCTAGAATTTTCTTATTACATACTACAAATTTTCCTATTGTAGATATTTTTACAAGCTTAAAAGAACGTTCTATATACAAAACATTTATAGATAGTTCCAAGTCTAAATAAAGTTTTACTTTCAACACCTATTACAAAAAATAAAGATAACAATTTTGTGTCATAATTTGGAACTAAATATGTAATATGTAAATAATTCTCACAATTTTTAAAGTTGAACGTGTACTTAGCCACAATGAAATTTATTCATATTAATAGATTACATATACTAAGTCCTCAAATGGTCTTTGGTTTACAAACTTTAACCAAACTAAATGAAGAAGAACAAAGCTAGAGCTACTTTTTCCATAAAAATCTCCAAACTACATTTCTTAAATGAGAATATATTTTGTATGATTATGAGGTAAGTTGGTTATGCCTTGAATATGTACACGGAAATTTTAAGAGAATAATTGAATTTTTTTGTATAAATACGAGTAGTAAAGGTGTTTCATCACCAAAAAAAAAGAATAATAAAAGTCATAGTTATGAAAATGAAGCCAACATTTTGTCAAAATACATTACCCTGCTAGTTTGTATATTTTCAAACAAATTAGCAGGGGTATGCTAAATATTTAACAAGAAGTAAGTTTTAGGAATAAAATACCTATGAAGTTAAATTCAAATTATACTGATACTATTTGGTGGCATTCTAGTGTTTGGATCAAAGGAATTAAGCTATTACACAAATGTATTGTGTGGAAAGCCTTGCAATGTGATTTTGAAATGAAAGATATTATAGCTCTTCATGGAATTATATGCTCTAAAACATGTATCGTTTGTAATGATGCTAATGAATCACACCCTCATATATTCTTCAATTGATATTATAAAGTATATACTCATGCTTTTTCACTTATCTTTTTACTTCATCTCTCTCTCAATGACATATGGATAATTTTAACAAATGGATTCTTAAAGCTACTATACTTTCATTGAGTGTTATCATTAATGTGATTTGGAAGGAACCGAATGCTTGATTGTTCAATAATGTATACAAATCATTTGAAATTCTAATTAGAGAAGTTAAATCGTTGCTTTCTTATAATATAAGCAATTGAAGAGTTCCTTTAGAGACATAAATAAGGATTTATATCCTTATTTTATATGGAAAAAAAATATTTGTCTCATTAGTTCCCCTCTCTTTGAACACGGCTCACTGGATGTTTTCATTTATAGTATTGTTATGTTTCTATTATGGGAGCTATCTTTAGTGCTTGCTGTTTATTGGCTTGATTACTGGCTTCTTTCTCTTTAACTTCTCAGAAATTTTTGGATATTTTCTTGGTTTTATGATGTTTAGATTGCTGTTTTTACTTGGTCGATGTTTTGAAATGGCATCTTCTTGCTCCAAATTTATATTTTGTGGTAGTGGATTCTTGGTGGGAAACATTAGTCTATTATCTACTGGATTATTATGCCTTTTGCTATACATTTTATGCTAATTTTTTGGATGACTTATTTTTGAGGGATTTCTGGAAGCCATTCATGTGCTTCTTATTCAATGGATTTAATTATATTGCAAGAGATCATTGTTGAGACTGAATAAAGCTTAAACCAAAAGCGGAACAAAAAAAACTTGAGCAAGCGTTGAGAAACTAAAAATTAAAGCAAGAAAATCAAACTTACAAAACAATCACAGCCACAAGATAGAAATTACATAGTTCGGTGATCACACCTACGTCCATGGGGAGGAGAGCAAAGTTTCACTAAAATCAGAGAGGAATACAAATGGTTTTAGGGTTAGAGAACCCTTACAAAACCTTTCTCTTGGAGATTACTTTCTTTTCTTTCTATCTTAACTTGTATATCAAGGCCTATTTATAAGCCATCATTGATTCCCAAGAGTTACAAATTCCCAATCTCAATAATTATGGTATTAAAAGAGGCTAAAGAAAACTTCCAAATTTGGCCACCATAATTCCTGAAATGGAAGTTATTAATGCAGTAGTTTCTTAATGCCATAATTGAGAGATTTAATTATATATAAAGAAAAAATAATTTTCTTTAATTTTCTTCAATTAAGGAAACTTATTTTCCTTTAATTAAGTGAAATTAATTTCCTTTAATTTTCCTTCAATTCTTTACCTCAGGTCTCATGTGCTTCATATGAGAACTAAAACCTTATACTCTCGATCAATGCAGCTGCACCAAGTTGGTTGCCTACATGTCCCCCTCCCAAGGGAATCAAGCCACCCGTTGCTCCACCAAAAGGAGAAGTCTATTAATGCACCAAAGATTTACAATGGGTGAATTTACGAACAGTGAGCACCTTTGTCATCATAGCCGCAGGGTTGTCTTTGGTATCGATCTTCTACAGTAAGATCTCATCATCTTCGATAACATCTCGAACAAAATGATGTCAGATATCAATATGCTTTGTGCGAGCATGACAAACCAGATTAGTAGCCAAAAATATAGCGCTATGGTTATCACAATGTACTACTATCTCCTTTTGCTATGCACCTAGATCTTCCTGCAAGCCTTTCATCTAAATAGCTTCCTTGAATGCCTCAGTAACTGCCATATATCCTCTATTGTGGATAGGGCAATAGTAGACTAAAGGGTTGACCTCTACCCTACTGGACCTCCTACAAGTGTGAATACATAACCAGTTGTTGACCTTCTTTGATCCAAATCTTTGGCATAGTCGGAGTTCACATATCCCACGCACAAGTCATCTATTGAGGACTACTTCTAACAATAATCCAACACCAGTTGTACCTTTCAAGTACCTAAAGATTCTCATCACTACTTGCCAGTGATCCTTCCCTAGGTTATGCATGTAGCAGCTCATAACTCCAACAACTTGTGCCAAATCTGGTCTAGTGCAAACCATGGCATACATCAAGCTCCCAACTGCATTAGCATACGACACTGTGTGCATTTCTTCTTTTTCAAAATCTGACTTCGGACATTGCTCTGCAGATAGGTGAAAATAAGGTGCTAGAGGTATACTTATAGACTTTGTATTTTCTTTAATACTAAACCTCTTTAGCATTCTCTCCAAATACCCCTTCTGGGTTAACTAAGCCTTCCCTACAATTTTGTCTCTACAGATTTCCATTCCTAATATTTTCTTTGCCTCTCCTAGATTCTTCATTTTAAAGTTCTTTGACAATTGATCCTTCATATGATCCAATTCTGACTGATCTGAAGTAGCTATCAACATGTCATCGACATACATTAACAAATAAATAGCTTTCCTTCCTGGAGGGAGTTTCTCCAATCTCCATACCTCATTTTTGTGAAGAGACTCCATCTCTTCATCCATAGCCTGCTTCCATAAATTTCCTTCTGAGCTTGTCACCGCTTCTTTGAAATGAGAGGGAGCATCTTCCTACACTACGGACAATGCAAATGTGACATAGTTTCTGAGCCAGGCTGGCTATTGTGGTGCATTCCTACTGGGTTTATTTCTATTAATTGACTCCTGAGTTGGAGCCTCACTATCAGTATTACTTTGCTCTTCATCATCACCAACATGGTCTTCATTTGTAGGAGTATCTTCAATGTGATGTGAAGTCTTCTGTGGAATAAATGGGGTGATATCAAAACCTCACTCTCTACCTTCCTGTAAGAGTCTCCGTATTATCCTCCACTTGATGAGAACTCCTCTATCTCAAGAAATACTCTTCATCAAAGGTGACATCCCTGCTCACCACGATCCTTTTGTCAATTGGATAATATAATTTGTAGCCATTCACACCACGTCTGAAGCCCATGAAAAAATTGCTTTCCTAGCACACAGTTCAAGCTTATCCTTCCTAACATGGTAGTAAGCTAGGCTGCCAAAGATCTTCAGCGGATCCTTTTCATGTAGAGTCTATTCTCCATGCTCTTTGTCAGATACTTAGCCTCTAGGAATTTCCACAATTTCTACATCGATGTCTCTATTATATCTGCATACTTGATCTCCTGAGTCAAATAATTCTGGATCAAGCTGCATGCACTGCGGTTCATCTTGATCCAATCTCTCTCTAAAATTTTCTCTAGTTTTTCTTCGCCTTCCAGAGCATCTTCAAGATTTAGGGCACACATTGCGTCTGTCACCTTGCACTTCCACATCCCAAAGTTGTTCTTCCCATCAAATTTGACAACATCTATTTTAGCCAGATGTATCACAACTTGGTGGAGAGTCCTCTCTACCATCGACGATGACAAAGGTCCAACCACCACTTCTCCTCCTTCAGCCATGTTTATCTTCTTGCTTTAAAAAAACTCAATCACAAATTAACAAGCTGCCCAAGCAAAAAAATCCTAGCTCTTAAGAATGATCAAGGGAAAACAAACCTCTCTTTGATACCACTTGTTGAAATCGAATAGGGTTTAAACCAAAAGCGAAGCAAAAAGAAACTTGGGCGAGCATTGAGAAACTAAAAATTAAAGAAAGATTATCAAACTTACAAAACAATCGTAGCCACAAGATAGAAATTATGTGATTCGGTGATCACACCTATGTCCACGGAGAGGAGAGCAAAGTTTCACTAAAATCAGAGAGGAATACAAATGATTTTAAGGTTAGAGAACCCTTACAAAACTTTTCTCTTGGAGATTTCTTTTTTTTTCTCTATCTTAACTTGTATATCAAGGCCTATTTATAAGCTATCCTTGATTCCTAAGAGTTACAAATTCCCAATCTTAATAATTATAGTATTAAAAGGGCTTAAAGAAAACTTCCAAATTCAGCCACCATAATTCCTGAAACAGAAGTTATTAATGCAGCAGTTTTTTAATGCCATAATTTATAGATTTAATTCTATATATAGAAAAATAATTTTTTTTAATTTTTCTTCAATTAAGGAAACTTATTTTCTTTTTATTAAGGAAAATTAATTTCCTTTAATTTTCCTTCAATCATGATAGATTATGAAGGTATTTGGATCACGTTCATTTGTTGGAACACTTTTCATTTTGATTTTGGCTCTAGAACAGATACTTTATTTAAATACTACTTTGAAACAACTCCCAGATGGGTATATGCCCTCGCAAGTTTAGAAAAAAAAACAAAAAAACTATTTCATTTTACATATTGCTCAAACTAAGATAAATTAACATTATAATTTTAATATAATTGATAGATCCAATCTCCAAATCATAAAAAATCAAATTCATTTGTCAATATTGTTTGGTGTTCTTGTTGTTTGGTGATTGTTGGTGGAGATGTGGGTTTTATTTTGTGTTTTGTTGTATTGGTGTTGGATTTATTTGTTTTTTGCAATATTGACCCTGTCATGTTCCTACATTGTTTGTGGTGGGTGTAGATGTTGGTTTTTTCATTTAAGTTACTACATGTTGTTTGTTTGTTTGTTTGTGTTGTCTGGGCTCTAGAGTACTTTTCTAGCTTGTTGGGGTTTGTAAGTTGTTGCATCCTTTAGTTGCTTGTTGTGCTTCTATTCTATTTGTCTTCCTCAGTTGCCTGTAGTGCTTCTGATCTATCTGTCTTCTTTAGTTGCATGCTTCAAATTCCTTAGTTGCCTATTTGTGAGACCTCATTTTTGAATTTCTCCTACAGTTGTTGCATCCTGGTTGTTTTGGGTTTGGTGGATTCTTGATTAGATTTGGTTGTCTATTTACCTATTGGATGCTTCTTTCCAATTTTGGGCTTTAATTGGTCTGTTGAACGTTTGTTGCTGGAGTTGGTTAGCTTAACTTAGGTACGGACCAGCTTGCTTCTGTTTACTTAGCTTGGGCAAGGCTCTTTCTGTTATGGCTGTTATTTTGTTGGCCATTAGTGGGCTTCTTTGCTTCCTCTCCTTTCTTATTTGGTTATGTTTTAGTGTTTACTAGATTTGTTTGCTCGTTTTATATTTCTACTAGGTCCTTTTAAATTATACCCCGGGACTTAGGTTTTTTGGGGTTGGCTTTAGTCTTTTAGATTTATGTATTTTGTAATCTCTCAATCACATTCAGCATCTTTTTTGCTTTCAATAAAATGTAGCCAATACGACTTTTTCTATTATATATATATATATAAATATATTTAGTATCACAAACTTCAAAGCATTCATTTCTTAATTTACACCCACAATTGTGGTTTCCTTATATTTGGTTTGCAAGAGCTGTTAAAAAACAAAAAAAATAAAATGTTTCGCAAGTAAATATTTCCACTCAATGTTTGCTGAAGAGTTAGATCTATTTTCTGCCAATTAAAGCATAAGACAATTCAATTCCCACATGCTTTCTTGTTATAACTCACTAATGGGAACGAATTTAATCATTAAGGTTTACGAGAGGGAAAACATAGCAAACTTTAGGTGACAAACCTATAATTAAATGAAAAAATAACCATGTTTAGAAACAAGATATCATTCCACCTGATATAATGAAACCATATGCACATTTATAATGGCTCTTAACGAATAAAAGTTCTAATATGGATATATACTCTGCGAGATATCCTTCGTCTAATGCATGCATAAATTAATATATATATATATATATATATATATATCTATATATATTCTCTGGCAAATTATTCTTAATTTTTGTTTCCTACATATTCTTCAGCGTGTGTGATATGATAATTCCAAAACTATAGGAAACACTATTATATATCAGCATCTCATAGATTTGAAAGCCAACATCTCATCTTATAGTTAAGGCTTCCTTCAATTTGGTTGGCTAATGCAATGCCACGAACAAAATCAAAATGTCATGAAATAACAGCGAGTATGTTTGTTTTTCTTATTTTGAGGCGAGTTAGATATATTCATTGCCAATTCAGTATAAAACATTTCAACCCCTACACTGCTTTCTATTCATACTGCACTAATGGTACAAGTGAAAGATTAGTTCATGAAACGGAGAAGATACAAGTTCTAAGTGGCAAACCATTATTGAGAGGTTTCAGCACATGCAATATATATAGACATATATAATATGACATCTTTTAATTTTTCAGTGCTCTCCTGCTAAGGAAACAGAAGGCGACTTTTGGGTTTTCTACCTCGCCGGCTTCGCCGACGGTCGTTGGGCCCATTTCAATTGTCATGACTCTTCTCCTTCCTTTGGTCGATGCACTCTGTCCGTTTTCTTTGTGCTATATTTTCCTAGCCTTTTTATTTGCTCTTTGGTTTTGACCTAATATGAGGGGTGATGACTAATCCACTTCACCTTAGGTCTTTTAGGGACGTCGTGGAAGGAGATTTTCCTTCCATATTTCCAAACTGGTATTTGTGTTTCAAGGCTCTCCAACGATTTTCTTTACAGAAAATGAATTTCTAGACTTGTGGCTCCACATGATCTTACTATTATTAGCAAATTTAACAAAACTAAACAAGGTTTTAGCCTAATCCATGGCTTTTTAACTCGATTGAAGCTTGTCGGGACTCCTTCCATATAGTTTTTTTATTAAGAGACGGTTTTTTTTCAATTTTACTTATAATATTAATTATGTACTAGATACACAATGAAATACAAACAAGACCCTCATGTTGATGTCACACATGATGTTCCTAAAACTTCTATGTGGGTCAACCTTTTAGACCTCCTATTACATTACATTTCGAAAGATCTCTCTAAATTTGCTAAGGCTGTTGGGAAGCTATTCCAATTAGGAAAAAACATACCCACAAAGAGGACTTCAACAGCCCCAAGAATCCTAGTGGAGGTGGATGGGTCTACTGCCTTGCCATGATGTAGTTACTTGCTCCCATTGTCAAACTGATAACATGCATCTTTTAATATGTTTAGACCAATTGGATCATCAAGGGAAGAGCAAATGATGTTCTAGGGCCTTGAAGGCTTGAAACCCTAATATGAGAACAAGGAGAACCTTGAGAGATTAATAAGAAGAAGAAGATGAAGATGAAGAACCTCAAGGTGGTGGATCTTTTCTTCCTCTAAGAGATTGATAGTTTCTATGAAATCTGTAACATTTTTTCTATAGTTAACTTTCTTGTGGTGGTGTGGCTCCATGTTTTATCCCATTCTTGTGTTTCAACATAAATCTTTGTATTCATATGTTTGCGTGCTTATGAATGTTTGCAGTGTAAATTTTTAAATTTCTCGTGTTGGTAAATTTTTTTCTTTGCTTCGGTGACTCTCAGCAATCAAACCCCAATCCTATGATGGGTTAAGGTTTATGTGAGTGCTATTTTCTTGGAGAGCTTTTGGTGGTTTGGAGGGTTGAAACCTTAAAGTGAGAATGAGTAAGAATCTAGGAGAAGAAGAGAAAGAAGAAGCTCCCAACGGTGAATCTTTTCTTCAGTTAAGAGATTGATATGTTCTCCATAACTCTGTAATCATTTCTTCTGTAGTATATTTTTTTGTGGTGGTGTGGCTATGTGGTTTTGTATGGTGTTGCATCACCTTCTTTAATAAGGGAGGCTAAGACTATTAACTCACATTCAAGAAACAACACACTATTATTGATAAAAATGCGACGGGCCCAAGACAACTGATCCTACTTCCAAATTCCCAGAAAATATTGAGACTACATTAATGCAAGCCGAAAAGAACTCATCCCTTATTATGGTGAAAAATACTTTATTAATACCTTTAGCTGAAGGGTCTCCACCACAAGTTGTTGGTGCCATGAACCCTTTGACAATTCTCATCACTCATTGTCAGTGGGTTTTGAGAATCTCTCAATTGAACCCATCTTTGAAGAAAAAGAACACGCTGATTATATTGATAACAAGTCACTTGATATTGATAATGTCAGTATTATGATTTTATTATAAATTTATAAACATGTTTTTTATGTGATTATATGTTTTAGTATTGTTTCTTTCTAGCAAAACAATCGCCTTTCCTTAGTTCTATAGGTGAGGTAGTTCCCCTTCAAAATATGATAACATGCAGCCCCTGGCTGGTAAGTAGCCTCCTTCTTCTTAAAACTAGATTAAATATTTAGTGATGTTATTCCCTTTAAGAGTTTAAATCTTTTAACTAATTTGGATGAGAATGCTAATTTACTTATGGTTACAAAACTCAAAAGGGTGAACAATTTTACTCTCAAAAGATTTACCTAGCCCACTCTGGGCCTTCTAAAGTTTAACTATGAATATATTATACTGGAATATAAGGGGTATTTGAAATACCCCTTATAAGGCTTAAGCATATGATCATAGAAAATAAAAATAATCATATTTCTCTTTTTGAGCCAAAGCTAAAAAAAAGGGTTGTCATAAAATTTGTATGTTTCTCTAATTTGGGAGATACTTACCCTCACATTCAAGAAAAAAAGGGCTCTTTGTTCTAATGATTAGATGTTTGGCATTCTTGATCAATGTGAGCAAGAAATCCAACTCAAATTGTATAAGAGTAAAATTATCCTAGCCACTTTTGTCAATTTTGAGAATTTATGGAGTGCTTGCACGATCCTATGGGATTTCCCTTAAAAATGTGAAATTTCTCCATCCCTTAGTTTGCTGGATAAGATTTTTAACGTAGTTATTCATCAACGTTAATATTAAGGTTACCTCATAATCATTCTTTATCCACACTGGATTTCTGCTCGAGCATTATTCATTGTGGTCTAGATTACTTCGAGCACATTGACATTCCCTTCACATGGTCTAATGGTAGTAATTTGGCTTGACCTCATAGATTCCTAATCGTTAACAAATGGTGTAATACTTTGCATAAATTGCACAATACTTCTGTTATCTCCACTGCCTTCACCATAAACCCATCATTCTTAAATATTTTGAATAATATTAATTCCATTAACAAATACTTCAAAAACAAGCTCTTCTAAATCAAAACAATTGATTATGAGGAAATTGTCCATAACTTTTGGAATGAACTTTGCAACACTTTTGGTCTTTATACAGTTATGGACAAGCATAAAAACTCAGAAAAACTTTGAATATTTAGACCAAAAACTTTCTTGGAAATATTCTTAATAACATCACTAGGTATGAAAACTTAATTTCCAATTTGGAAATGCTCTATGAAACCAATCCGAATGACTCCACTTGATATACTTTCTCTATAGCTAGAGCCTACCTCATCCAATCTCATAATGAAATTGAAAATTTTTGGAAGTAAAAGTGCAACTTTAATTAGAATTTAAGGGTTTAAAATAAAGTGAAATTCTATCAAAGTTGGGTGAACAAGAGGAGACATGATAAAAAATTTAATTGAATCAAAACACTAGATGGGGCTAGATTATCCATCTCCAGGACCATTGACTTCTTTCAAATCCCTTACAAGTGTGATGGCCTTGTCTCCCTTTCCCACTCCCTCTTTCCCATTACCAACTATATTGATATTACCCATGACCAATACCTTAATTTTATTCCCGATGGAAATAAAATTTGGGAGGTGGTCAATTCCTTAAAGCATAATACTAGTCTGGGTCCTAACAATTTTATAGGTTGATTTTATTTTAAGTTTTGGGATATAAAAGTGAACAGTTGTAATGAATTAAAAAATTTTT
This sequence comes from Gastrodia elata, assembly GCA_016760335.1. Lineage (NCBI taxonomy): Eukaryota > Viridiplantae > Streptophyta > Magnoliopsida > Asparagales > Orchidaceae > Gastrodia > Gastrodia elata. The sequence goes on from CM028677.1 coordinate 43,363,065, forward strand.
ATTCTGATGTCCCTTCTCTTAAATTCATTACCCACACGATTATTTCCTTGATTCTTAAAGAAACTGTGATGACCTCAATATTGATTGAATAACTAAACTCAACATTGATACATTATCACAATATTTAATACTAGATTTGAAGGAAGCTAATTTAAATCATTAGATACTGTATTTGGCCAAGGATTCAGAAGAGTGTCTTAAGTTAAGATGGAAGAATTTTTTTAATAACATTACATGAAATACGCATGAAATATGAATTCAAAAGCATATGATTTGAGTACTTATGATTCTAGATATGAGAATACTAATGATAAGCATGTGAGATATATGTATAAATTAATTAAATCCTATGATCTTTCCTAAGCAATTCTGAAGAATTTTGGCATGACTTCTACTTATTTGATCAAAAGAATACCTATAACATCAACATATAAGTCTTCCATTCAATTGGAAGATTAATTAAGAGGATTAATAACCTAAAACTAATATAAAGTCAATCCGTTACATGGGATTACTTATTTCCAATTCTAATAATTTGAGATAGATAAAATCTACACATCCTATTCAAGATCATAAGGGATATAAAAATATGTGATGATTTTCTATTCTAAGTACACACATCCTACATCATTTACATTCATAAATAATTAAGATCTAAATATTCTAATTAGAATTATAAGTGAGAAAAATGTATGAAGCAATTATCTAACCTAGGATACACACATCCTATATCATTTACATACATACAAGAGAAATGAGGAATTAACAAAAATTCTCAAATTAAATATGCAACTACCTTCCAATTTAAAATGAAAGTAATTATACAGCTAAAGATTTATTTAACATTCATTCACATGTTTCCATTCATCCCAAACCAAGCATTTAAGTATAAGATTTAAACTATACACAAGCATAGTAGATACAAAACAAATGACTTTAATTATTTCAAACTAACAATAAATATTTGAAAGTGAAGAAAGTAAAGCTCACACTTGTAATAATATTAAGCAAAAGATTTATTTTTATAAACTGAAGTAACTATAGCTTAAGCACTTGGTCCAACTCCACTAGCCTCCAAATGCACCTAATATATCATATTTTGGCATTTAAATATGATAGGGCAAAGCCAATAAAAATAAAAAATTTGGTTAGACTAAACAGTTTAAGTACATTTTTAAAAAATTAGGCTAAATAATTTAACATTTATAAATGGATATCACTTTTAATTACAATATAAGGATAAGCTAGGGTGCACAACTAAAGCATGTAAGTAAGAGAAGGAAACTAAGAAAAGGAAAGTAAAAGGAGTAAGATTACTCACTTGAAATACATTTTAGCCTGCAAATAAGATAAGGGTAAAAGCATCCGAAATAGGCTAGAAAAGAACTAATGTGCATATGAAAGTAAATGAAACATAGCATGAATATGTTCAATGAATTTATGCTGAGTAAATAAAGGAAACAGTGAAGTATTAAAATGAAATTATATTAACATTCACTGTAATTCTAAAAGAATTATAAATAAGTAAAGTACAGTTCTAAACATGAAAATGCAAAGTATAGTAATTGAAGGAAGATCTTAGCCGCTTTGTCTAAGATACACATAGCCTAGGACTATGCAAAGTAACATAGCTAAGAAAAAGCTATGATGAGTCTTTACAATCAATAAGATTGTAGGAGAACTCATAAAATCTTTAATTGAAGTTACTTTAGGAAATTATTCATTTTGCAGGGACTTACAAAATAAAGCGAGGAGTTAAGAACATCTGTTTAACTAATAAAGGAAAGTAGGGTTTCAAATACACCAAACACTCATATTCACCCTTTGAGAATACGAGGTCACTTTATCACTCCTAATTAGTCTGCCCTTGGCTACAACAATTGTCAACCCCTAATAATTTAATGTGAAAGTTTTATTCATACTTATTGTCTTATATGAATGATTCAAATAAATAAGGTTCAATGCTAAGCAAGCATTCAAGGAAAATTCAATAATTGCAATTAAGTGATATCCAAAGTTATCTAATTTTAATGATGTACTTAATGATTAGAGCTAATTGAGCTCCCAATTGACTTTGAGGTATTGATCTCAAGTCAATTATAAGTAATAATAGTAATTACAGTTTTGAAAATAATAGTTTCAAATCTTTTTATGAGATGACAGAATAATTTATAAGTATAGTAATATTAAAATGAATCTAATCATATATTTATCCTAAACCATAAGATTCATATATGTTAACTAAACTAAGGCTTAGGAAACTAATTAGGAAATGTAGATTAAGTAAACACTACAATTAAGGAGATTAAGAGTTAAGGCTCTATATACTAAAGTCATCTATTTGGGTTGAATTAGAAGGATCTATTTAAAATCAACTACTAATTTAATTAGGTTAACATAAAAGGAAAGGTTCAAGGAATTTGGGAAAAAGAATTAAGATTTAATAACTTTATGTTTCCTATAAGTTGAAGGTTTAAGAAATCAATAGGATTCCTAACTATCCTCATGAATTTAGGACTCCTATTATAATCTTTAAGGGACTTAAGAGCTAATATTAAGCGAACTAGGATCTAATCTAGTTAATTAAGGCTAGTCTTAATAATTTCATAACCTACAACTATATAAGCATTAAGGTTAACTGCACTTAAATGATGCAATAATTACCTCTAGAATCATCTACATTTCCATTCACAAATCATTCCTACAGTTTCTATCTTAGGTTAAAAGGGTGAATCAAGTATTTTGCAATTGATTTAAATATTTAAAATAATGAGAACTAAGCTCAAACGTAAGTAATATAAATGGATATGGGAGGAAAATAATGTGATATGTTAGATATCCTAAGGTTTTAAGATACTAAAATATGCAATTAAAGAAAATAGAATTCATCATAATAACACTAATTAAGAGTCAATAACCTAAGATCACTAATTATTGTTTAATGGAAATAACATGCATATATTTGAAATCCTTATAACATAAGGAGAAGAATGACACTAACCAGGTTAATTTTAGACAATATTTGCAAATTAGGGTTTCGGGGACTCCTAATTAGGGTTAAGAAGTGATTATAAAAATTAAGTTTCAAATGTTAAATTTGATTTCATATTAATATTTCTCATATTTTTGTGAGTGAAATTGACTATTTGATCATTTAATTTGGACATTAAATGACCAAATTAAGTCACATGAAATGATGAAGTTAATTTATAATTAATTAATTAATCTTAAATATTGACTAATTAAAATATTCATCAAAAATTTAATTCCATATTATTAATATACATATTTTTATGATCAAAATGATATATAATTAAGTATTATTTGGATTAGTATATTTAAAGTTCTTATAAAATGAAATTTTGCATTTAGTTAATCATTAAATAATTAACTACTAATCATTAAATGAATAAACACAGAATTTAAGAATGGCACAGAATTTATAGAGGCACTAATTACGGGACCTGACGATTGGCAGCGGCAGAGAAGACGGAGCAACATTGAAATCAGCACTGCCCTAAAAACCACGACTTATGTGGCGCCTCCACAAATTGACATGTGTCTTTCTCGTAACATGAGATAACGGCGCGGTCGATTCGGGATAGACCGGCCCGGTATAGGAGGAAGACCTGGACCACAGTACGTATGGTCCGAACCGCTTCATCCCAAATAGGGGTCTGTGAGGGACGCCCTAGGTTTGAACCTCACAGTCAAACCCGAGGGTCTTACGAAACGATCCGCACCCCTGTTTGAAGCCCATTCCATGGCCGACCTAAAGGGCCAATAGTTGACTTGTAAGGTCGATTGAAATAGAGATAAAGTAATGCCCTAGGTTTTACCATCGGAACCCTAGAACCCGCTATGGATGATTCGATTCGTTCGAATTCAATTTGACTCAACCGAGTCCGATTAAGACTCGGATTGATAGATCTCCACTCAAAATAAACATAGATAAAAGCAACTTTAGAGGAAGAGAGAAGGATTGGTACCTGGACGTCTTCAAAGGTCTCGGTCACAGTGAAGTTTGGCAAGCTCCTGACATCGGCTCCACAGCTCCCAGCTCTAGGTAAGAGTCCCAAATGAATTAGCAAGCTCTAAGGAGAAGAATTGGGGGTCTGGAGTAGGCGGGGAGGGTCTAGACAGACGGATCGTGCTACGACTGTCAATTGCCACAGAGGTCATGGTCAAGCTAGAGGAGACGTACATGGTACCGATCCCAGACGTTCGATCGATCAAGCGATCGAACGGTTGGATCATCCTGATTAGGCCAGGTCACTTATGGACCGCTCGATCTACCTTAGGTAAAGCGCAATGGCCAGGATAAGGCCGCGAGGCTATCCAGTGCATTGGTCATGTTTTTGGGATCTGCAGGTTATGAATTTATTTGATTAAATTTATAATTAATATTTATATTAAATAATATAAATACTTTGTTTAATAATTAATTACAGACATTTTACTACACAAAATTAAATAACCAATGCACTCCAAAAACCCCTAAGAATTCACCCTTACCTAAGTGAGGTGTGGGGAACACAGAAATGCAATCAGATTTTTGATCAGAGGTTAATTTAAGTATTTAAATATTATTAAAATATTCAGGGAAAATTTGACGACTTCAAAACACTTTTAAAATACCACCTCTAGCTAATTTGGGTGTGGCAAGTCCAATGGTGAACTCCATTTTCAATTCTGAGATCAAAATAAATTAGGCATTCGAAGAATTACCATAAACCTAAGAAATGTGCTAAACGATCTCTAAATCACACGAAATTTGAAATTGAAGCTCCTAAGACTATTATAAGACTAATGGAAAAAGATTAGAGTCAAATAGGTCACTAATTGATAGGTAACAACACAAAGGTTATTACAAAAACAAATAGAAATTGGTTAACTCAATTTAGACTTATCAGTTTATGTTCAACCTTCAACAAAAGCATTTCCAAAATCTTTGCTAATAGGTTGAAAAATCTCATTCATGAGCTGATTAAGACCAACAAATATGGGTTGTTCCCAAGAGAAAATTCTAGGATGATTTTTTTGTAGCCCAAGTGCTATTCCATAGTATTAAACAAAAATGAGGGCCCAATCCTTATCATTGAGCTTGAATTGAAGAAAGACTTTGAAAACATCCATTGGAGTTTACATCACAAGCTCTTATCTCAATGGGTTTGATACTTGCTTCATCATTAAATTTAGTAACTCTATTAAAAACAATTGGTTTTCATCATCATTAAAGGGCAGCCTCATGGTTTTCTTAATTCACATAGGGGTTCAGGCATGGTGATCCCCATTCCTCTATCCTTATTATTATAGACATGAATTATTTGTCCTTGAATATCAACAACTTCTTTAATCAAAATCCGAGAATGTGCTTAAAGTTGGAGAGTAAATTTAGGGTGTCTCACCTTGCCTATGTTGGTGACCTGATTATTTTTTCCAATGGACACAAAAGAGCTATTTGAAAATTTAAGACTCTTCAATATATTTTTAAAAGGGATATTGGTCACTATAATAATTACAATAAATTCTTTCTTTAAATAAGAAATAAAGCTCCCTAACATGTTTCCCTTACTTTAATAACATGGGCTTTAAAAAAAAGATATTCCTAGTAAAGTACCATAGGATTTTCATTTTCAAAGGCTACAATAAAAATTTCAACTATAAAGATTTTTATTGAATCCATCTGCAAAAAACTTAGAGGTTACGAGAGAAAATTTCTCTTCCAAGTTGGTAGGCTGAGCATCTTTATTTATGTGCTTTATAGCATTCCAATTTATTGATTAGAATTCACCTTCACAACTAAATGGGTCATGAAGATTATCAAATTTATATTTAATTAATTTTATGGGTTCATAACTAAGGATCTAAAATGATTTCAACTTCCTGGAATGGTGTACCTTTCTTACCAATGAAGGTGGCCATGGCTTAAGATTTTTGAATGCCTTCATAATTTTTTCTCAATCAATCTTAGGTAAGAACTTTGATCTTCTTGCTCTTTATGGGTCTCCATTCTTAATGACAAATTTTGCCCCACTACCCTACCCAATTTGGAAAAGCATTACTTATAAAAAGGATATTATGGAATAACTCCTCTCCTTGAAATGTATAAATTATGATAATTCCTTTTGGTTTGATATGTGGGCTGATATCGAAACTCGTCATGATCTCTGTCAACCTAGTTACCTCAAGCTTCTCCTTAGGACTTTTATAGCAACTCCACCTATTGGAATTTCTCCCTTTTTTAGAACATTCTCCCTACTCATATCTTTGAGAAAATCCTCCTCCACTCTCCTAAATTGAGTCCTGAGAAATTTGCTTGCTCTAATCTTATAACAAACAACAAAATCAACCTTACTCATTTGTTGAACATTTGCAAAATATATGTGGCTTTGCCCAACATTTACTTTAGTTCTGGAATTTTGTCATTCGCTCATTCGTTATCATTCTTATTTGGTGGGTGCATACTAATTTTGGTAGTGAGGATGAGAAAGTAACCAAAATAATTGGCCTCCAAATTTATCTATTGTAATGATAGAGTCTAATGAGCATGTCTTTATTTCTAAAACCATAGCTCTAGATTTTGTAACTTCCTAGACCTCAATCATACACTTCCTTTTGGGTCTTACTACTCAAGGAACCCAGTAGTTGCATCTATCAAAGTCCAAGTGGGTGCATTCAGTCCATTATAAAACATCTGAACCTGCATAAATTGCGAGAATCTATGATGATGGCAGTGCTTCAAGTATTCCTTGAATTGTTCCCAACTATCATAAAAGGTTTCCCCACCTTGCTGAGAGTAATTTATTATCTCAATTCTCAGCCTGACAATTTTGGCTGGGTAGAAAATTTTAGCTAAAACTTTCCTAGTTAAATCATCCCACATTCATACGGAATCTTCGAGAAGAGAGCTGAGCCAATTTTAGCTCTATCTTTCAATGAGAATGGGAATAATCTTAACCTAATTGTGTCATCACTAACGCCATTATACCTAAATGTGTTGCATATCTTTAGGAAGTTTGAGATATGCGAATTGGGGTCCTCAATTGCCTGCCCTCTAAATTGATTATTTTGGACCATCTGTAGAGTTGATGATTTTATTTCAAAATTGTTAGCCTCTATATTAGGTCAGACTATTACATGTGGATTTCCCTTAATAGCAGGTAGGGCATAGTCTCTTAATGCTTTTCCCCTATTATGCTCATGCACCTCTCCTAAGTGATCTCCTAAGTTATCTATTAATGATACGATTGAGATTGTTCTAAGCTTGTCGTGACTCCAACATTGGATCGGGAACCCAACCCAACACTGGAGCACCACTACAACACTTATGAAATTTATAATTAAAAATCTACAGTGGAGCATAAAAGCATGAAAGTAAGAAGGAAAAGTAACTGTAAGGTAGAACAGCAAATAGGAAAAGGATAAAAACTCACAAGTAGTCTTATTCTAGCCTGTAACAACAAGTAAGAGAAAAAATAGCCTAATAAGGCTAGAAACTACTAATGTGCATATGAGAATATGAACTAGAAACATGCATATATCTAATAAATATTATGCTAAGTAAAGTAAGGAAAAGTAGTGAAGCATAAAATATAATTAAATAACATACACTGTGAGAAAGTAAAATTGTAAGTAAGTAAGGCACAATACTGAAAATGAAAGTGTAAATTAAGAAAAGTAAGATAAAACCTTAGCCTCTTGGGCTAGGAATACATAGCTTATAACTATAAAAAGTAAGCATAGCTCAAGGGCTATGGCAAGTATAAACAGTCAATAAGATTGTGATGACCCAAATATGTAAATTATTGAAGTTATTTTAATTTTCTGTTCTACGGGCAAAATTACAGAACAAGCGAGGAGTTAAGCACGTTTGCCTAACTAGCAAGGAAAACGAGGTCTCAATAAAAATCATACGTTCACATTCATCCTCTGAGAATGAGAAGTCTCCTTATATCCCCCCTAAGTTTGTCCTTGGCCATCACCAAAAAGAACCCCTATAATGAAAAGCTTTACATTCAAAGAAAAATAAGTAATTGTAAAGTATGTATTATCCATTATTATCTAATTTTAATGATCTAACTTAATGATTGGAACTAATTAAGCTCTCCATTAACTTAGAGATATTAATCTCAAGTTGATTGCAAGTCATAATATAAGCGATTGGAGTTTTGAAAAGTAGTAGTTTGATTTAGTTTATGGAATGACAAAATAGTTTATAAGTATATTAATGAAAAATGAAACTAATCTTACACTTATCCTAATCACAAAAATCATTATAGATTACTAAATTCAAGGCTTAGGGAACTATTAGGGAAAAGTAAGACAAATTAATTACTATACTTAAGGAAATGGAGTTAAGGATTTACTTACTAAACTCATCAAACTAGGCTACAATTGAAAGGCTCTATCTAAATCAATCACTAATCTAGCTAAGATCAAGTAATATGAGGAATCTAAGTGTATAGAAGAGGAAGGATTATAATCTACAAGCTCTATGTTCACTATAGGTTGGAGGTTAATGAAGTTTATTAGACATCTAAAACACATTAGGAGAGCTAAGCAACTTCTATTCCAATCCTTAGAGAGTTTAAAATTGGATTAAGAACTAAAGGAAAAAAGAGCTAGGATCTAATTTAATTGCTAAGAACTAGTCCTAATATATTTATAACCTACAATCAAGCATATACTAAGGTTAACTACACTAATTATGAGAATTAACAAACACTAAAGATCACAAATAGTCAAGGTTATAAAATCAATCATAAAGCATCTCTCCTAAAGTTGAGAATTCAATCAATGATTTTACTAAGCACATAAGCATATAAATTATGAAAGGTCAAGTATCAAACATACAATTAAAATTATATGAGAAGTAAATTAAAATGAGACATGTTTGCTGTCCTATAGTTTAAAATCCTAAAATAAGCATATTTAAAAATTATGAAATTACAAAATTACTCAAGTTGAGGAGCCAAATACCTAAAATATTCAATTATTGTCCAAATGAAATAATGTAAGTAAATATGGAATCCTTATAGCATAAAGAGAAGAATGACACTAAGCAAGTCAAAATCAGACAACGTTGAATTTTTAGGGTTCGAAGGACTCCTAATTAGGATTAAAAAGTCGTTTAGAAAATTAGAGTTTAAATCCTAAATTGAATTATACCATTATGTTCATCTCATTTTTCTAATCTAAATGATATATAAATTTGCATTAATTGGCTATGTATTTTTGAAGTAACTAAGGAAATAAAGTTTGCATTAAAATTAATAAAATAGGAATTAATTTAGCAATATTTCCATTAATCAGTCATTGGCACAGAAATTAAGGCGGCACAAAAAACTATAGCGCAGTAAATAGGAGATGATGGCTATCAGTGCATGGGCGACGCCTGTCTACCCTGCACCCACCAAAAACTAGCGTTTAACAACATGGTTCAGCGGACAATTTGACTCTGTTTGGCAAGGTCACCCGAACCGCAGAGCGCCCAATTCGAATCACTCTATCCCGAGAGGGGATCGAGAGAGCATGACCAGGGTTTGAGATCCCAAGCGACTACGAAGGTCCCTTGTCACAAATCACTTACCGGCATGAAGTACCTACCGAGGCCAACCCAACGCACCAAATAATGGCTCGTTGGGTCGACGGAGCTGCCAATAGGGTGATGCCCTAGGTTACGTAAGGTGAATTAGCACACACCCTACAAACTCAAGTGGATGATTTCAACGATCCGGGCTCTATCAAACTCGATTGAGCCTGATCAGAGTCTGGATCGGTGCAAACCCGCTCTTAATAATAATCAACACAATCAATTTAAGGCTTGAATGGTTAGATCAGTACCTAGATAGCTTCAAAAGTTCTTTTTCTGGCCAAGTTCGGCAAGCTCCTAAGGGTGATTCCGTAGCTCCCGGCTTCAACAATTACTCTTGATGTGTGCGAAAAGGAAAAAGGAAGAGAATGAAAGGTTTAATTACATCAGAGGAGGTTAGTTGGAGGGAATCATAGCATGGTGTGCGCCTCGGCATGCGCATGACCTAGCCAAGGACATGGATGTACAGTCCTTATCTTCAGTCGTCAGATCAAACGCTCGATCCGATAGCTAGATAAACATGGGCATAACAGGACATCCTTTGCCGTTGGATCAAACCACAAAAATGCGGAACAACAAGTATGCACTGATTTCGATGTTTCGTGTTTGATGCCATGTAGCTAATTTCCACCATTCCGAAAGAGCCACTAGATTAAATAATAAATATTAATTTATAATATGTTATTTAATTAATTAATTATACTTAATTTTATACTCAAATTTAGAAAATCAAATGGACTCTAAGAAATCCCAAATTTTAACTCTTACCTAATTGAGGGGTGAGGAATTCAAAAATGCAATTTGATTTTTGATCAAAGGTTAATTTAATTATCCTGATTTTCTAAGTATTTAAGTATTATTAATAATAATCGGGAGAATTTTGATGACTTCTAAACACTCCCAAAATACCACCCCTGGTAAATTTGGGGGTGATGAGTCCAATGGAAGACTCGATTTTGATTCTGAGGTCAAAATAAAATAAACATTCTCAGAATTATTGGGAAAATCAGGAATATTGAATAATATCAAATGATCTCCAAATTGCACGAAACTTGAGGTGGAGCTCTTAACACTATTATAAGAGTATTATAAGAGAAAATAAGTTGATTAGGAATCTAATTATATGGTAATAATAATAGGGTTGTTACAAAGCTTTTATCTCCTTAACCTTAACAAAATTTGTTTGATTTTAGGATCTAACAAATAATTGTTAATATTTTATCTATGCATGCACAACTAAGAATTAAGTGGGAATTATGTACAATTTAAAAGCAAAGAATATAATATAAATAAAAAAGTAAATACAAAAATTAAGAGAAAAGTAAATTACATAAATTGAAAATAAATGCACAAAAATCATAAATCACTATTTAATCTTGGATTATCTCTAACACAAATCAAATAAACCATTTCCTGACAATGGAACCAATAACTTGACAGACCTAAATTATGTATATCTGCATTCACACACAAGTGTACGTGGTTAGAAGTAATATGAGATGGTGAGATCCTGAGATTTATCGTCCTCTGAGACCAGTGTTTAGATTTGTTACCAGAGTATATTAAATTTCAATAATGTTTAAGCCATCAAATTTGTTGGGTTTGAGTTACTAAATTATATTTTCTAGACTATATCAACTTTGAAGCAGTTTTGAAAAATTGGGAAGAGTTGAGGTTAAACATGCAGTTTTTTATGGGTTCATGAAAATTGCTCTTCTTTTCAAATATATGTCCAGTAACTTGGAATTAATAATAATTTTATTATCAATAGATCTAGTATATTCTAATGTATACACTAAATGTACTAAATCTTATGTAGTGCTCTGATATAAACACTATACGATTCAACTTAGGCACAGTCAATCATATGATCTCTTAGTGAACCAAATCATCTTTTATGTCTAAGTGATAAAATCTATATTTTTTGTTAAGTATCACATGATCTTGATTCCACCTATGGCTCACATGAATCTACTCTTAATTTAGCTAAGAAAATGAGCTGCGATGCTAAATGAGCTTATGTCACATCACTCATAGCTTTATGCGCTTGAATTCCTCATGTAAATCAAGAGTGAACTATGGAGCTCTATAGGTGTAACACACTGCCCCATCACCACACGCAACTAAAAGATTAATAAAATACTTAATAGTTAGCAGCAGGGTGGTGCGTTACTTGGGAAGGGTGAACCTCCCTATACCTACTTACTACTGCTTTAAATTAACCCTTAATATATGTAACATCCTTATCTTAAGTATTAGTTAAGATACTTATACACATTTGATTTAGTAAAAAAGAAAAGAGTATATATACCCAATGTATATGAATACTTTATACGAGTTTTATTTTGGTCACATCACAATACTAAGTATATATTTAAGAAATATTAAGAGTAGGGAAGCTAAAAGCATTCATCCCATGCATTCATTATAGAATAGAATAAAAAAGCATTCATCTCTAAAAGAAATACAAAACACATCTAGAGTTAATTATTAAAAATTATAATTTAAATAAAAAAGCAATAAATGAATATCTCTCGTCTCACAACTATACGGTAAACAAAGAAAGTTAGTAAGAGTTCTGTCATCTACTACTCCTTCAAATTCTCTTGGGTCTCCTGGATGACCTCCTAAAACTGCAAAGGATCTAACATTATCAATTTCACAAGGCCAGGGACCCAACTAAGAAAAGAAAATTCTTGTGTTGGACAATTAGTCTAAGCACATTTTAGGCTGCAATATTTCTTTCTTACTGTTTAAATGATTTTAATTAGCATTCAATAAAACAAAAATCTACCACACAAAATTGAAGTAAACTAAACTGAAATCAAGTACTGAAAAATGAAAGTAAAGAAAACTTGTAATTGAGTAAAAGTACTAAAAGTAAATCAATTGTAAAATTGAACAAAGTTTTGAAAACAAAACTGTGTTAAATACTACTGTATATGTATATTTATATGCCACTGAATTATGCCATAATTATGCAGTTGATGCACCTTGCATCCAAAAGGGATCCTAATAACCTAATTCCTACTACATTCCGTAGTTTCTACTCAACTTTGATGCATGCTGCGTCCCATAGTTCTCAAATGATTCTTGATGTCTTATGCTTATGCAGTCTATGCCAAATGCTTTTAATGCAACAATATTTCCAAGTCATTAAAAATCAAGAAAACAAAAGAAGAGTAAACATCCCTTCTGGTTATGTGACTATTTAACCTAGTTTTTCCTAATATGAATATACACTCATAGATGCCATATAAATCAGAACTATAAATCACTTTGTTACTTTAACCCAAATTCACTTAAAATTGGTATTTCTACAAACTAGGTTCTCATAACCTTCTAAGTTGTCATATGTCAATAGTATATATACATACTTAGTATATATCTAGAAAATATAACTTAACACACTTAGTTTGTTTAAGTGCACTTATCAATGCGTAAAAAGATAAGGGAACAAAATCCTCTTATAATTTATTCTCTCAAACTAAGCTATCCAATCCCCTACTTATAATATACTTAGGAATTGGGACGTTTATCCTGAACTGTACTCTTCTTGTTAACCTAAGATAAGACCAAAACTCTACAATTATATTCAGGATAAAACAAATAATTTCACATCCAACTAACTCAAATCAATTTTATGGATATACACTATAATCTCCATATAGTAATTCTAATATTATTGTTCTATATATTTTTAAACTAACTAATTTAGCAAGCAAGGAATTTCAAACTATGTAATCCACTCTCCATTATAGTAGATGCTAATCAAAATAGTTCTAAGGATGTGACATAGAAGTCACTCAATTTAGGTGATCTATCACAATTGAATAACTCAATCTAACATTTTTTAAATCATCTCACCGCAACATATAAAATCGATCATCTAAGGTTCATGAGGTTCATCTAAGGACCTACCTCAACATCAATCAAATCAATATTTTCTACCTCAGAGTTATCTTATCTAAAGTGGTATTATTCATTAAAACTATAACGACCCCATAAATTGGATAGAAGATTAATCTAGATATTGGGGTGTTACCTTAGTACCCAACACTTGATTAGAAGAAAATAAATCAAGTGTTAGTACTAAGGTAACACCCTAATATCTAGATTAATCTTCTATCCAATTATTGGAGTCATTACAGTTGGTATCAGAGCCAAGGTTGAGAACGTTAAGTTAAAAGAAAGATATCCACTCATCCAAGTCAACAACACAGAAAGGTAAAAGTACTTAAAGAATGTCACCTTAGGAAAGTGAATGCACTTCAAATTCAATAATTGATAAAACCTTATTTGAATTAAGAAAGTGATTCTAAGAGAAAATAATCTAGAGTTTGAACTAGAATATGTTTATATTCCTTTCAAAGTCATTTATGACTTGTAAGTTTTTATTTTCAAACATTTTTATTTCTCTTTCAATTACATTTAATTTGACTGACTTTCAGATGGAAAATCCCGAGTCAGAGTTAAGACACTATACTAGAACGTTTATCAGTATTGGGGTGATGAATACAACTTTAGCTCGATATATGGACGTCTCTACTTAGAAGTATCTAATGATGGAGGTAAAGTACTTGATAAAATATTAAAATACTGTGTGTTCAGGGGAGATTGCATCCCTCAATTAGCAAGGGAGTGACTTTCAAGGGTCTCTGATACTTTTACAGCCATAGAATGCCCTGACCATATACGCCTCCAAATGCTATATGAGTTCTTCGATAATTATGCACAAGATTGGTAGGATTATGCCCATGACAACCTTATTCGAACAAGCAGACATCTTCATAGAACAGCTCATAAATAAAATAAAGACAAATTTTAACATGATTAGAAAATACCTAATCATAATATTTTATAAACATATTTTTACTTTGAATTCGATTGACTTTAATGAATTACCTATTATTAGCATAAAATCCTAAACCATTATTGATTCTTATAAAAGCAATACTATGGGAGAAAATCGGGTGAAGTACCTTTGCTTCTTTGCGGTTAAGAGAAGAGGGTTCAGGGAAAGGAGAAGTTTCGGCGAGTGAAGGGGGAGACGTCGGTGAGTAAAAAAAAATAAATGGATGGGTATTATAGGCTTACTTGGAGACGATCAAGGCAACTCCACAACTCGCAAGGAGGTGAGCTTTCGGTGACTGGTCATTAGACCTTGCGAGAGGTGGAAGCCACGCGTCTACTGTCCCCCTCTCATTCGCTCGAAGGAAGGGATGGAGAGGAGCCGAGCGTGCGTAGAGGATAAGATTAGGTCGCGGAGTGGGATTGAATTATGTAGGAGGGAAAGAATTTTGGCTGAGGAGAAGGTTAGATCTGGATGAATTAGGTTTTTAAAGAGATATATAAGTAAATCCTGAGATCTATATTAGCCGTTGGATCAAAATAAATGGCTGAAATTTCTGAGCCAAGATTTGAAGTCATTTGAGCTCCAAAAATTACAAACTTGGTATTGAAATGACTGTCTTGACGAGACGAACGTATGTGTCTAAATATTATTGAATTTGGACAAGTATTGTATTTTATATTGATTTTTAAGTGAAAAACTTGGAAAATTAATTATGATGAATTGGAAACTCGAAAATTAACGAAACTTGAAATATAGCATTCTCATATGGTGCTTGAGTTAAATATACAAAAATTTCGAAATTTCAATTTATATTATTTATATTATTAGCCTTTAAAGTTTAAACTTTATGAATTTATTCAGGACAATCCAGGATCCCAAACGCGCTCAAATTTTTGCAAGTAGGATCCTTTCAATAGGTATCATAAGAAGATAGTTTTATTACATTTTTATTTGACTTAATTGAAATCCTAATTTTAACAAAAAATTTTGAGCGATCGAAATTCAGCAGAAAATCCGGGAAAATCAATAATTTCCAAAAATTCCCAGAATAACATTCTTAGCCAACTTGGAGCTACTGAGTCCAATAGCAGACTCCGTTTTTAATTCTGATGTTTAAATAATTTAGGTATCTTCAGAACTATCTGAAAACTAGGAAACGTTGGAAATCGACAAACGATCTCCAATTTGCACGAAATTTGAGGTGATGACTTTTAACTCTATTATAAGAGTAATGAAAAAGATTTAGAGTCAATTAAATTTACTAATTGACATGTAACAATTTCTGGGTTGTTACAGACTCCCCCCTTAAAAAGTGTGCTGCCCTTGACACATAATTATTAAACTACATACTTATACATACTAGAAAGAAGTTTATTTAAAATTCAATTGGAAACGGAAAATTTTAATTACCTGATTAATTGAAGAATTCTGGAAATTTCTTTCGCATTTCTTCCTCCTTCTCCCAAGTGGCTTCTTTTTTAGAATGATTATGCCATTGGATTTTTATCATAGGAATACTGTGATTTCTTAATTGCTTAAGATCTCTTCCTAGAATTACTGTAGGCTTAACAATAAATGTCAGATTGGGTTACAGCTCTATTGCTGGTATCTGAACATGCTAGTTAGGATCTAACAGGCACTTCCTTAGTGATGGTATATGAAACACATTATGTACAACTGAGAAGTCATCTGGCAACTCTAACCTGTATGCTGATGTTCTAATTTTCTCAATCACTTTAAAGGGTCCTAAGTACCTTGGACTCAACTTTCCAATTATACCAAATCTCTGAATACCCTTCTTTGGACTAACCTTAAGATAAGCTCTATCACCTGTTTTGAATTCCAATTGACGATGATGGGCGTCATGATATTTCTTTTGCCTATCCTGAGTTGTCATCATATTTCGCTTAATCAACTGAACTTTCATAGCGGTTTCTTCAATTAGTTCAGAACCATAAAGTTGTGAGTCCCCTACTTCAGTCCATGCTAGAGGAATTGAACATCTCCTTCCATAAAAAAAAAAAAGTTGCATAAAACAATCATACAACAGCTCATAAATAAAATAAATACAGATTTTAACATGATTAGAAAATACCTAATCATAATATTTTACAAACATATTTTTACTTTGGATTCGATTGACTTTAATGAATTCCCTATTGTTAGCATAAAATCCTAAACCATTTTTGATTCTTATAAAAGCGATACTATGGGAGAAAATCGGGTGAAGTACCTTTGCTTCTTTGCGGTTAAGAGAAGAGGGCTCAGGGAAAGGAGAAGTTTCGGCGAGTGAAGGGGGAGGCGTCGGTGAGTAAGAAAAAATAAAGGGATGGGTATTATAGGCTTACATGGAGACGATCAAGGAAACTCCATGACTCGCGAGGAGGTGAGCTTTCGGCGACTGGTCATTAGACCTTGCGAGAGGTGGAAGCCACGCGTCTACTGTCCCTCTCTCGTTCACTCGAAGGAAGGGATGGAGAGGAGCCGAGCGTGTGTACAGGATAAGATTAGGTCGCGGATAGGGATTGGCTTATGTAGGAGGGAAAAAATTTTGGCTGAGGAGAAGGTTAGATCTAGATGAATTAGCTTTTCAAAGAGATATATAAGTAAATCCTGAGATCTATATTAGCCGTTGGATCAAAATAAACGGCTGAAATTTCTAAGCCAATATCTGGAGTCATTTGAGCTCCAAAAATTACAAACTTAGTATTGAAACGACCGTCTCGATGAGACGAATGCATGCGTCTATAAATGATTGAATTTGGACAAGTATTGTATTTTATATTGATTTTTAAGTGAAAAACTTGGAAAATTAATTATGATGAATTGGAAACTAAAAAATTAACGAATCTTGAAACATAGCATCCTCATATTGTAGAACTAGAAATGAGCAATCCTGTAAAAAAGATTAAACTCTATTGTAGAACTAGAAATGAGCAATCCTATAAAAAGGATTGAACTCTAATTTAGAATTGGAGATTGATTGTGAAAATTATATATTTAAACAAAAACAAAGGAGACTCTGCTGAAATTTCTAAGAATTTTAAGACTTAGAAAATTTTCAGAAAATTTTAATATTCTATTTAAAACATCCATTTCAATGGTTCATTTTGAATTTTAACTCTCAATGAACTTGATTGAAAATGATAATTTCTTTTCTTTTTAAACTTTAGATAAGCTTTCCTTTTATTTCAAATTAAATTATCTTTCAAATTTTATGAAAATAAACTTACAATTCATTCTACTTTTATTTGGAATTGACTTAAGATCAAATATCTGTAAGTCAATTTGGAGTTTAATTAAACTCCAATTATAAAGTAGATTATTAAAGTTTTGATAACAAGAAGATATCACATACTTTATAATTTTTGTAATCCATTGAATGCTTGCATAGCTTTGAGCCCCATTTCCTTGAATATATATTAAAGATCCTTGTGCATAAATAAAGATTTTCTTAAAATTTTAAAGGGAAATGCCTTATGGTAATTGAGTACAAAAGAAAGCGCTTACATTAGAACTTCACATTTTAGAGAGGATAAATGTGAATATTCATCTTCCCCACTGTATCTAGTTAAGCAGACGTGCTTAACTCCTCGCCCATTCTGTTGTGTACTCCTACAGAATGAGGTATTTCTAATTGTAACTTTAACTAATGATATAAGAAATTCTTTTACAAAGTGTAAGATCTCTTCATAATTATTTAGTTATGCTTTCATATCATAAGTCCTAGACTATGATCATCTTAGATTGAGAATCTAAGATACTTCCTCATTTCCTTTACACTCTCTATTTTTCAGTATTGTGTATTACTTACTTCAGTTTAATTTGAATACAGTGTATGTTGCTGAACTTCAATTAATACTTCACTGTATGTCAATTGCTTACTTAGCATACTTTCCAATTGATCATATATATTGCTTACATTTCATGCACATATTAGTTTCTAGCCTTTAAAATGCTTTCCCTTACCAATTTTTAGTAATAGGCTAAAACTTCAATAAAAAGTAAGTATTTTTACTCAATGATTTTCATACTGTTTTCCTTATAGTTGTGCTCATTCCTTTCCCCATACCTTATAGCTTTTTCTGCACCACTGCATACTTAAATTGTAAAACATAATTATGATATCTTGTTAATCTAAGAACATAGCCAATTTTAAAATGTGCTTAGACTGTTTAGTCTAACTACTCTTTTCTTTTCTTGGCTTTGCCCTATCATATTTAAATACCAAAATATGATAGATCAAGAGCCCTTTTATTCAGGTGATGCAGGTCCAAGTACTTGAAGAACTTTTAAGGAAATCTGCTTCCGCTTAGTCATATATAGTTCACTTGTATTTTCCATATATATTAAAAAGCCTTGTAATAATTAGATTGCTTAAGTTACTTTTACTTTTATTTGTTAATCTGTGTTGTATCTTCTATATATTTAAAACTACTTGGGATGATTGTGTGGATTAATTAATTTCTAGTATTGTAAATACTTGAAACATTGTATTTACTTATATCTTCATTTTCATTCATTTAACTTAACACATGCTCAAAAAGTGACTTGGCCACTTAGCATCAACACTTGATTTATTTCCTTCTAAAAAAGTGTTGGGTGCTAAGGTAACACCCTAATATTTGGATTAATCTTCTATCCAATTATTGGGGCCATTACAAAAACATAATATTATTCTTATCTTTCAAGGAATTTAAATCTCTTAATACTTACATCTATAATCTACAATTTCTAAGGATTGATTCTACAATCAAGGTATGTATAATTGCATTCACAATTATAAGTCTAATCATTGATTAAAGAAAACAAATAAAGTATGTAGATCCCTTAATTCTTAATCTTATAATTAAACATTCCAGTTATAAGATTATTTATTAAACATTTTACAGTTGATTGTTTGATAAATCAAGCATGTTTTATTAATTAATTAATGATCAATCCATGATAGTTCTCTTATTTAAGAGAAAATCAAGAAGACATAAGTACAAGATTAAGATAAAAATCATGTTAACCAACTTATTAACTCTATCCTTTAAGGGTCTTCTATAACTTTAAATTATTCCATCTATAATATACAAGTTATTAAGATTGAAGTAATAATCTATAATATCCTAAATTCATTACAAAGTTATATGCTTAATCATGGTTACTTGAGAAAATTAAAGGTAATAATCAAGAGTGCAAATATTTTCTTATCTTATTTCTATGGGATAATAATCAAGTCATAAGATAATTTAATAAATCTTGAATCTAGTGATTGAATCAATCAACAACTCTTATTAACTAAGTAAGTTACATTAAGCATGTTGATTCTCTAGTTTAAGAGAAAATCAATGAAATACAAGATTTAGCAATTATGTTTAAATCACAATAACTCTTTTAAAGAACTAATATTCTAGCATGCATAATCTAATTCAAGAAGCAAATCAGATGTCGTTAATTAATTCCATACTCATAAATGCAAGTTTGAAACAATATTCAAAGTAACTCTACCTATACTCTCACATTTTAGCAAGATGATAACACTATAATTCAAGTTTATAATATTTTCTCCAAAAATTTTGCAAAATAAAACTTACATTCTAACACAAGATTAAGAGAAATAAAAAACACATTAGTAACAATAAGTTCTATGCAAGTGATGTACGCACTTTACATAAAACTCAAGAAAAATGATTTAATTTATCAGAACTCGATACAAGTTCTAAGTACTTAACTTACCAGATTCATTTGTATACTCTGTAAGACTTTCCTTAAGTAAATCTTGAAGCAAGGAAATTTTGATGAAGCCTAGAGCTTCTCCTTGCCGTGGAAAAAATAAGATAATGCAGCCTATATCTCCTTCTTTAGGTTGCTTAGAGCTTCCAAGATCTTCTCCTTATCGTGGGATTTTCTTAAGGATGAAGTCCTCAAGATTTTAAAAGGTGGAGAAGAGGAAGAAAATGGAAGTTTGACAAATGCTTCCAAATGAAGGTAAGAAAAATATAAAAGCAAGATTTTAGGTTTCTAATTCAGATTAGAAGGTCTAGAAGTGCCCTTAAGTCTCGATCAAAGATCCAATTGTGTAGGTTTTATGAATGTGGTATTAAAATATTTCAAAGTAATTTGTCTTAAATTTATCCTTTATCAAGAATAATTTCTATGGAATAATGATTGGTGCCTTTAATTAGGTGATTTACATGCAAAAATCCAAACAATTATGGCATAATATTGCTTATTTTAGCTAATAATAAAATTTGAGTATTTCTCAAAATTAATGAAAACTATACCTCCAAAATTCAAATTTAAGATTTTAAAATATAAATCTCATTGAGAGGAATCCATAGTAACTAAAATTGTCAATTTGGCCAAGTGGTTGTCCCGAGATCTGAGTTTAAAGTTAGTCATAATCATGTTTGCCGAAACTGCAACGATGAATTTCTTTTTTCATTCCAAATGTATATTTATCATAACTCATCCATTTTAGCTCCAAAAATCATGAAATTTTTGTTGCTATCTAATTTGATGATGTAAAATTCAAAAATTAAAAAGCGTTTTAATTTTGACTCCCAAAAATTTCTCATAATTGTTTTTGATTTAAAACCATCACAAAATAACTAGGGAAATTTTTCTCATGGAAAAATTCCAAAAGTTTGCCCATAGCTAATTATGGGCGAGGAGTTCAATAACAAAGTTGAATTTTTGATCTGAGTTCAATTTACTTTAGCTAATTTTCTATGTCCTAAAATTAGCAAAATAGTCAATTAAATCTAATGAGGTTCTATTGACCCCAAAACTTTAGGAGTAGATTCTAATAACTAGATGAAAATAAGGAAATGAAAAGTAAGAGGTGATTACACTTAGATTAACTAGGGTAACAAACTAGGGTTATTACAATAGGTAGTTCTCAGCTTAGATACATCAAGTTCATACCTTTAAGTAGTATGAATTGAGCAATAAAGCCTTGAGAATATTATGTTGGATTTTCTTATGGCTCAAATGATCAAGCTCTTGTCCCAAGTTATGCATGACCTATTTTCACACAACAAATGTTGTCACAGTCATTTGCAGTGTTATTACTCTAAAGCGCACAACTTTTCGGACATGAAGATCATCAAGCTCTGTGAGATTCTCATTTATGCATATATATATTAAAGAATTTATATTCATAAGGTTTAATCATTTTCCAACTTGTTCAAAAATAAAATATGAAAACATTTTGAGCTTTAAATAATAATTTATTAATAAAAGAGTTTCACATGCATTACATCATGATTACTACATATTCTTGCCCAACCCTACCTAATGTGGGTTTAGGTTGCCAATATAATATATAAAGAAAGAATGCTACAAGAGATACTGAGCTTTTTCATTGCTCTTACAAGTAAATGAATGGAAAAGAAAGTGAGAATAAAATACTTATGAACAGCCTTGGTGTTCTCTTTATCTTATTCTCTCTTCCAATCTTCTTCACTTCTCCTTCCTCTGTGTGCACTTCCTTCTTCCTAATCTACAGCCTTCTCTTCCTCTTGAGGGTTTGGATGTGCTTCTGAATATCACTTTCCTAAGCTGAAAAATAGAATCCTCTCTTTGTATTTCTGCTTGTCTTTTATATTACCCTCTTCAGCCTCTTTCTCACAAAGCAGCCAACAATCTTCTGTTAAAACTAAGATTTTCAAGTAATTTTTATTCTCTTATTTCATTGAAAATGAAAGAGTTTAATGCTTATCATTAATTTTTTCTAAAGGAAAATGAAAAGTTTAAAGTTTTTTCGCTATCCCAATGCTGACTTGGAGCTAGTTTCCAAGATAACTTTACGATGCACGCAATGGTGTGCTATAGTGCCCCACTTTCGGTTTGTCTGGCTTTACGGCGCACTGTAGGACCTTAGACTTAGAACTTTGATGCTATGGTATGCTATAGCACCTTGTTTTCAAGAAACCATGCATTATGGCATGCTGTCGCACCTTTGTCTTGGGACATCTGGCACTATGGAGCCTTACATTTTGGAATCTCGGCATTGTGGTGCACTGTAGCACCTTTCTCTATGTGGAAGTGGCACTATGGTGCACTATAGTGCCTTTCTCTCTATGGAAGTTGCGCTGCGGCGTGCTGTAGCGCCTTGTCTTGAGAAACCAAGCATCGTGGTGTACTATAGCACCTTTGCAATTGTGAAAGTGGCATTGTGGTGCGATCTGTCTCTTTTCTCTCGGTGGAAGTGGTGTTGTGGTACACTATAGCGCCTTGATCTTAAAAAACCAAAATTTGTGGCACACTATAGCGCCTTTGTCTCTGGACGTATGATACTATGGCACACTATGTCACCTTACTCTCAGGAACAAGGGTACTAGGGAGTGCCATAAAGCGTTGTAGCATCATTTTCATTCAATTTCCTTTTCTTTTAATTTTGATCTCTTCTTACCTGAAATGGCACAAAAAATACACTAAAACTACAACTAATTATATTAAGCGCTTTAGCTAATAAGAACAAGAATTCTAGCAAAAAAATCACTTTATTTATTGAGCTCATCACATGCTTTTACTTATGGGCGACAAGGCGCTCCGTAGCTCTTGACACTCTGAAATAAGTGCTAGAACATGTCAGAGCATTTGTAGTTTTAAAAAATGCATTGAATGATTTTGCTTCTAGGCTCCAAGGTTTATCGTAGAGCCTGACACTCTAGAATAAGCGTCAGGGTGCGCCGTAGTACCTAACTCTTTGGAATAAGCACCAGGGCGCGCCGTAGTGCCGGGCCTTTTGCTCCGTTGAATTGGAATTTCATTCATTTTTCTTGATCTTCTCATCATGCTTTAAAAACATAAAATTGTGTAAAAATCACTTGAAATATATACAAATATCATCAAAATACACCTAAATTAACGTACCAAATTACTATGAATACGGGGATCATTAAACCCCCTCACTTAAATTCTTCCTTGTCCTAGAGTAAGTTGAATCAAATAGTATTCTGATGTATTGAAGTTAAATTAATGAGAATTAAATCTCTCTAGTCTAAGGATAGCTAAGAGAAATTTAATTTTATCAAATGGGTGGATCACTACAATCTATGATGTTAGAATTTGTCACCATAAAATTTATGGCTTTATGAAACTCACTCTTGGTTGATCTCACTTTTCTCTACTTAATATCATGATTACTATAAATCCAAGTTTAGATGCATTTTAGTTGTTTCTAGAGGACTGATTGTAGTAGTTGCCTCAAGAATATTTTAGTGTCATATGTACTTCTTCTTATGAAATGTACTTTATTGATGAGAGATATTTTTTATCATCCTTTTTTTTCCTTACTATGTCACACTTACCATGTGCATTACATTCATGGAGTATTTCATAAGCTTTGCACAGCCAATTTAAAACCATTCCAATCATTTCTACACATCAACAACTCCCCCACACTTTTGTCGATTTCGTCACCTGATTAAGCTGAGAATTTGTGTTAGACAGTTGTCAAGTTTGTTTCACTTAACCTAGTACTGTCAAGTTTCTTTTCTATCAAGATATCCATTGCACACTTGACCCCATTGATGCTACTGAATTAAATTTTGGAAAAATAGAAGTTCCATATTCATTATGCCCCATTATCAAACTACCAGTATTAACCCATTACCCATAGATGAACAAGATATTTGATGGCAAAAATAACATATGAACAATAAAAATAATGAAATAAAACACTGAAAAAAAGAAAAGAAAAATAAAATCTTATTAATTTAGGTTGTCACCCAACAGCTCTTTATTTATTATCTTTGGCCTATTTGTTGTTGCTTTAGGTGTCAAATTTAATTGGAGCATCTTGCAATAGAATGCTAGCTTTTTCTAGCATAGATTCCTACCTAAAATATGGTTTTAACCTTTCTTGATTTACGTTATATACTCTTTCTTTTGATGATGTATCAATTTCTCCATGGTAATAAACTTTCGCTATAGTAAAAGGACCTAAATATTGCGATATAAATTTTCTTGGAAATAATTTTAGCTTAGAGTAAATAATAGAACTTTCATCCCATACATAAAGTTCTTGTTTTTTTATATGTTTATCATGCCACATCTTGATTTTCTCCTTGTAGATTCTTGAATTTTCGTAAACATTCATTCTTATTTCAACCAACTCGTTTAGCTGCAGTACTCACCATTTACCCACCTGTTAGAAATAAAAATTGTGCTTTTTTACTGCCCAAAAAGTGTATGCTCAACTTCAACTGGTAGGTGACTTGACTTTCCATATATAAGTTTGTAAGCATACATTCGTAAATGAGTTTTATATGCTATTTTATAAGCCCACAAAGCGTCATCCAATTTTGATGTCCAATCCTTACTGTGGTGATTCACTTTTTTTTCACGGATTTGGTTTAATTCCTTGCTGGAGACTTCTACGTATCCACTAATTTGGGGATCAAATGTAGTTCCAATTTTGTGCCTCACACTGTACTTCTTTAGTAATATTTCAAGCTACCTATTGAAAAATGCTTTCCTCCATCACTAATTAGAATTTGAGCTGTACCGAAATGGCTTAAAATATTATTTTTAAGGAAAGTAAATACTACTTTTGAATCATTAGCAATACTAAAATTTGCTTCAACCAATTCAAAAACATACTCAAATAATACTAAGATGCAATTATTGAGTTTGGATGAGGGGAATGGGCCCATAAAATCAATTTCCCAAACACCAAAAAGCACAACCTCAAAAATACTTTGAAGAGGGAGCTCATCTCTTTTACCAATGTATCTTTTGCATTGGCATTGATCACAACTCTTTACATAGTTAAATGCATCTTTAAATAGAGTTGGCTAAAACAATCCATATTGCAAAGAAATTGCAGCCATTTTTTCAGAACTGTGGTGTGCACCATAAGGTAAAGAATGAAAATGAAATAAACACTCATTGATCTCACACTCACACACTTTCTCATGATTTATTTAGCACAGCATTTATAAGGAATTGGGTCATACCCAAGAAAATAATTGTCTTCTTAGAGAAATTTTTTCTTTTGCTAATAAGAAATTTCTGCATGTAGAACATTACAGATTAAGTAATTTGAAATATTAGCATACTAGGGTTGTTTTGATGTTTCAATTACAAGAAGCTACTTATCAGAAAAATTTTCAAAACAAATTTCTATAGATTTAGATTTATAATGCGCCATCTTAGATAAGTAATCTACATTAATGTTTTCACACCACTTTTTATCTCTAATCTTTAAATAAAACTTTTGAAGCAATAGGACCCATCTGATTAATCTAGGTTTTTCATCTTTTTATTGTAATAAGTATTTGATGGCAGCATGATCGATAAATACAAAGATTTTAGATCCTATTAAATATGATTTAAATTAATTGAATGCAAGAGCTACAACCATAAGTTTTTTTTTCTATAGTTGAATAATTCTTTTGGGCCCATTAATAACCTTAGTATAAAAGTAGATTGAATAGATCATTCAATATTTTCTCTACCCCAAATCAACACCTACAGCTACATCACTAGCATCACACATAATTTCAACAGGAAACACCCAATCTGGTGTTGAGATAATGGGAGTAAAAGTCAATGTAGCTTTTCATTTATTGAAGCTATTAAGACATGTTGTATCAAAATTAAATTCAACATCTTTTGCTGATAATATGCACATTGGGAGACTTATTTTTGAAATATCCTTGTTGAATCTTCTATGAAAATCCACATGTCCTAAAAAACTTATTATTTTTTTTATTGTGGTTAGGGGTGGAAATTTTCTGTCACATCCATTTTGGCTTGATCTACTTCAATTCCATTCATGGAAATCTTATGCCCCAAAAGACTATTCCTTCCTTTACCATAAAATAAAAATTTCCCAATTCAACATAATATTAGTTTGCTCACAGTGTTTAACTATCTTTATTAGCTTGTTTATGTAGTCATTAATGTTGATCCTATAATAGAAAAATCATCGATGAAAATTTCTAGAAAATTTTCAACCATATCAACAATAATAGCCATCATACTTCGTTGAAAGGTTGCAGGTGCATTGCACAACCCAAAGGGCATCCTCCTGAAAGCAAATATATCATATGGACAAGTAAAGGCTATTTTTTCTTGATCTTTTAGAGCAATCAAAATCTGGTTATAACTAGAATAACTATCCAAAAAATAGTAAAAGGAATTCCCAACTAATTGGTCAAGTATTTAGTCAATGAATGGTAGTGGAAAATGGTCCTTACATGCTTCTTTATTCAGTTTGCTATTTCTTATGTATACTCTCCATCATGTAACAATTCTTGTATGAATTAATTTATTGCTTTTATTAATGACCACCATCATTCCACTCTTCTTTGGCACTATGTGAATTGGACTAACCTATGAGCTATCGAAGATAGGGAAGATGATTCCTGCATCTAATAATTTAACAATTTTCTTATGCACCATCTCTTTAACATTTAAGTTCAACCTACATTAAGGTTCAAAAAAAGGTTTGAAGCTATTTTCCATCTTAATCCTATGTATAAATAAAGTTGGATTGATTCCTTTTATATTTGCAATGTTCCAGCCTATCGCTGGTTTATGATTTCTTAGCATTATACACAGTTGTCCCTCTTGATTGGCTTCTAATAGTGCTGAAATTATAATCGGGAGAGTGGATCCTACTGCAAAGTAGACATTTTTCAAATTGATGAGAGAGGTTTAAGTTCTAAGTCTAGTGATTTTTTCTGAAGCAATGCGGAATAGCACTTGTAATGCAAACAGCAAACCAAAGTCCAAAGACTTTGAGGATTGGGGTGCATTGACAATTACCAAGCTAGCTTTGAAATCACAAATCACAGCAAGAAATTTGCAGCACATACAAATCATCCAAACACAAACATATACATTGAAAACCCAAATATTGGGAAAAACTACGGAGCCACGCCAACAACAAAATCCACTATGAAAAATCTTCAAGGTTTACAAAGTTACATGAGCTATATCACCTCAGCATACACAGCTGTAGCTCTATTCTTAGAATGGAGAAACAAAGAAGCTGCTACCTCCTAGAATTTCCCGTCCAAATAGCAAGCCTTCTCTTACTCAGTAGCTCCCTAGGGTTTCTTCTAGGGTTCTCTCTTTCACAACCCTCAAGCCTCCAAACTGGTTGCAGAAGCCTTAGGTTTTCCTCCACTACTTTGGCTTAAGTAGCTAGCTCCATTTCGAACCAAAAAGTTCAAAATACCCTTCAGATTTCTTCAGATCGACACCTGGAACAAAGCAGAACTCCGTCGGTCACTATAGCATGCTACAACGTGCTGCAGCGCACCGTAGCGGTCTACTTTCAATTTTGCATATGCTGTAGCACGCTACGGTGTGCTATAGTGCTCGCGTTTTATTCCGTTGTGGCACGTTGCAACGCCCGCTTCTCGATTGCTAACCACTGAGGCGCGCCATAGTGCCTCAGCTTCGAGCTTGGTTCCACTGTAGCACGCTGTGGCACGTTGTGGTGTGCTATGGCATGCAGCAGCGCTTGTGCTGTTCTTGGACAATGAAGTCACCACAAGACAACAACAATCTCTCTCTCTCTCTCTCCTCTCTCTCTCTCTCTCTCTCTCTGCTTATTTGGTTGTTTTCTATAGAATTTATTGGTTCTCTCCTATTTTGAAATTTCCATTCAGTAGGCCATTAGAATGCATTAGTAGCCATCTCTTCAAGAAGATGATATGCATCTTCTTAAATTTTTCTATTTAATATATCTATAGAAGCTAGATCAATTAGGGTCCCCGTTGTGCATTCAATCCATTATAAAATTCTTGAACTTGTATGATGGGAAACTCATGATGAAGGAAATGCTTATGATATCCTGTAAGTCACTCCCAGCTATCGTATAACGACTCCCCTTCTTATTGTGTGTAATTTTATATCTCATTTTGGAGCCTAACGATTTTGACATGTGGGAAGTATTTAGCTAGGAAAGTTTTCCAATGCATTCAACATTGTAATTGAATTACTTGGTTGTGAAATTAACCAACTTTTAGCTCTATCTTTCAAGAAAAATGGGATTAGCCAAAGTCTTATGGCATTGTCAGTGACACCATTATAACTAAATGTATCACATATTTTTAAGCTGGGGTATTTAATGTAACAACCCTAGGTTATTATCCTACTAATCTATAACTTAATTACTCTTTAATTTTGGTCTCATTGCTTTTATAATATTAATTCAAGCCTATCCTAAAAATTGGAAGTCCATTGGACTTCTCTAAGTCAAAGATGATATTTTGATCAGTCTAGATGCCTTAGATTAGACCTAAAATATTTTAATCTTAGAATTAAATTCTAATTGCATTTTTGAATTCCTCACCCCCAAATTAGCTAAGAGTGAAAGTTTGGTGCAATTTGTAAATCATTTAGGCCATAATTCAAATTTGATTAAAATGGGTTAATTGCACTCTAGGGCTCCTAACATTTTAAATTTGCAAGTATACCCTCCAACGGTCGAGATTCGTTATCGGGACCGCGGGGGATCCGCTGCCTGACCCCGACCACAGTTCAGTATTTGTGACTCATGGATGGCGCCACACAAATCCTGGCGTCTTGATCTAGCGGTTCCGAGCCCGCATTTAAGTATAGCAGATCTATCGTTAGATCTTTTCTGTAGTTCAAACGGCCGTGTTTCCTTCCGCGTTCGTTCATTGATAGAACTAGGATTAGACCGTCCGCTTCTAACCAATGCACGATCAGACGATCCTAGGCCTACCTCCCACTGTGGATCGTCGTCCCAAATTTCCCGAAGGATCCTGACAGCTTCTGCTGTCGATGCTGGTGTGGTAGTACAGGGATCTTCCCTGCTCCCCACTTCCACTCGATCCTTAACGGCTTAGCACCTCAATCTTTCGGGTCTACCCTTGCCTAACCCCAGCCCAACTCCTTCAGTCCCCGAGCCATTCCGATGGGCTGCCTGAGCTCCTTACCACTCCCTTCCTGGCTATAAATAGCCAAGGAACTCCTCTAAGGACTCCTTTGCTGATTCTGGACCTCCACCTGAGCTCAATTGCCTTATGTTTCCCTTGGAGCCTCTTTGCAACCCGTAGGAAATCCAGCTCCATTTGCAATTGAGTCAGAGGTCAGGCTTGGTGTTCAAGCCCCCTACAGCTCCGTCTGGACCTGAGGAGCTTCTCTGCAATAGCCCCAGCTCCTAGATCAACTTCTATCTTCCCCAGTTAGCCAATTTTGTCCTCCCAGCTATCCAGGTACCCCTTCTATCTTGGACCGAGTCGAGTAGGCTCGGATCCTTCTTCTAATGCCATCTGATTGTAATCTTAGTCTAGGTGATGGCAATGCGTAGGTTTTGGTGGCTCTGGGTCAGCCCAATCGATTGTATCGATCAACCGGACTGCATCGCGTGAAGTGTCGGGCACCCGAGTAAGGTCCCACGCTTCTAGTAGTTCTCGGGTCAAGCCAGATTGGGGCTTGGGTGCGCCTTGTCAGACGGAAGGTGTAGCCATCAATCCCCAAGCCTGGCGAGCTCTCTGTGGGGAGTATTGATCCCTCACATCAGTGGTCGTAGAAGGTTTTGGGCTTAGTAGCTCTCCAGAGATCCAACCGCTCTTGGATGGGGGTTTTGGGTTCTATCGGCGTCTTGGCATGCTGATGGAGCCCCGATCCATCGGAGGTCGTGAGATGGTCAGGGAGATGAGAATTCAGCCGATTAGGGTTGCCCTAATCGGTTGGCTCTTGGGATGGCACCGGGGGAAGAAGATGCATAGTGCGAGTCAGGCCGACTCGTGACCCGCGCTGTGCGACAATGCCGGGCCATTGGGACAAGCCAACCCGCGCATTTTATAAACGGGTCAGGACCCATTTTAACGTAAATAAAATATATTTGGAATTATTTTTCATAAGGAAAATAGGATGGATTAATTAGAAAAATACAATTTAAATTAATGTTATAACTTTCAATCCACTGATCCATACCCTATGATATTATATATCAAATTGATCAAAAAATCTTTAGAAATAAAAATATAAAATAATATTGAACATCTAATGGTTAGATTTTCCAATTTTGCCTAATTATGTCAGATCTTAATTAAGGTTGATTAGTATTTATGCTTATCCAAATTGCATGTTTAGGGTGTTTTTAGTTTCCTTATGATTAGTAGAATGAATGCGCTAAGTAGTTTATTTTTTTGATTTTTATATTTCAACTTATGCCCTAATATTGTTAAATCATGATTAGTAAAAATTAGGGCCTGTAAATATTGGTTCTTAGCAAACTTAGTCTCTAATTAATAGTATAATTAAATAAAACTTATGTGCCAAGTTGTATAAAATTTTGATGGTTGGATTTGTATTTATGTGCTAATCTTTTTGAATTGGCTTAGGTTTGATTAGCACTAATTACTTTTTATTTTTCTGCATTTCTATGTTAATATGCTCCATAACAATAAGGTAGATGTATTTAAGCCATGTATGCTAATTTATGATGTATAAATTGAATATACCAAATTTGAGAACTTAAATATCTTAATTAAACTAAAGAAGTCTTAAGACTTTGATCAAGCTATTAAGATTTGATCTAGTTCTGAGATTGCCACCAATAATACATCCCTAATTCATGATTGACATTTAATATATAAATAAACACTTAATCCTAATTAAAAATGAGTAGGGGTTAAGCCCTAATCTATTTGATTAAGATCCAAACTCTTAAGTCTTAATTAAATTAACTTGATTACAAGATAATGCAATTGACATTATTCCAATAATGCACCTGATTTGGTATTGATCTTAAAGAATTGAACTAAAAATGATAAGGATAATAATCAAGCCATGTGATTAAATAATCTGAATCTAAGCTTTGGATCCTTGATTTTCTCATATATAAGACTACTAGCATAAGATGATTGATAAAAATGTTATTGATTTAATAACTGATATAACTCTAATAATATTTTTGATTTATCCCCATAATTGTAGCGTATAATGTGATTAGATAATTTAGGCATCTGATCTGATCACTTAAATCTAAGTTAATAAGTAACCCTTAAATGTTGGCTTAAGTGAAATAAGTGTGAGGTCCTAGGGATCTTGTTTCAGATGTCATCCTTAAAATATTTAAAAAACCTAAATTAATAACTCCTTGAGGCAGGAGAAATTTGTGTAACTCATTAAGGTAGAAACCTAGATGATCCCATCAACCTTAAAAGTTGATCTTAACCCTCATGGTAGGAATCACCTAAGTTACTTAGAATGAAACCTTTTCTTTATGGTAGAATATATATTGAGTGGTCTTTTGATCACATCCTTAGAGCCTTGTGTAGAATTCACCTCTTAGAGTAAGGATTGATAGTCTTGATAAATCCTTATGGTTTTCAATAGAATTGCTAAGCCTAGATCATTGGTTGGGTATAGTAAAGTATACCCATAGTACTGGATTACTTCAGTAATATTTAGGAATGGTTGAGTCACTCTAAGTGAGATTTATATTTGTGCTATCCTGCAAGCTTTGACTAGGGAATTACAGGATGATGGGTATCAGTGACGAATTATGGGTTACAGAATGTTGCATACATTGACTAGGGAATTTTAGGATGCATTAGCATCACCATGCTGTCTTCCCAATTGGGTGTATGTATACATTGGACTGTATAACTCATAGTCTTTCAGTGATAGTTCTGTTACATATCTGTGGAATACCATGTTATGGCATATTTAGATGCATTATCCCTGTGACATATAGTACAGCATTGGACATTTTTACATTGGTTTCGGGGTATTTGATGTTTTCACATACTTTCAACATTCAGCTTTTAGTTCATTTGCACCTTGATTAGTATTTACATTTTCAAATGATTCAGTAACTTTACTACTTTTCAACAATCTTGTTTACTTTACTGCCTACTTGTATTTACTTTAGTATTGTTTAGCCTAGTTTATATGTGTTAGACTTATTGTCTAACATGAGGTACTTTTGGGATTTGACAATTTGCTAGATCCCGAGCAGCTTATTGAGACAGGGCAGGAGGACTTGCAAGAGATCCCAGAAGAGTACGTGGAGCCTTAGTGGATCCGTCTTCCACCTTCTACTTTACTATTTTTGCTTTCAGTACTTTAGATGCACCTTACTTCGGCATCCTTTTAAATCAGTTTGTAATAATTCTGGTTATATTTTTCTTTTGTTTTTGAGATGAATGCTTACTTCTACTCTATGATGAATGTATTTTGGATGTTTTGCTTTAGCTTCTGCACTATGTTATACTACTACTATAGTTAGTATTGTGATGTGATCAGCATATTAGAAATGCTGATATTTTAGAAAATACATTGGATTCCTTATTTATTTTTGATAATCTAATGTATGTGTTAGTCTAATACTTAAGTTAAGTACTCTACTCTTATTTTAAGTATGGGCTCTCGATCCTACTCTTGGGTTTGAGTCAGCAACCCTTTAGTGTGGTTAGTTTTAATGTTGCATTGACCTTCAGGATGATAAGGTATGTAGTAGTGCCTGGCATTTTGCCCTGGGCGCCAGGGCGTGCTGGAGCATTCACATTTTAGAAAATTGTATTGCATGCATTTTTTTTTGGCACCAAGGAATGCCGTAGCATCTAACGCTCTGAAATAAGAACCAGGGCAAGCCGTAGCATCCTCGGATTGAGAAATCGTATTGTGTGCTTTTTCTTCTAAGCGCAAAGGCGTGCCATAGCGTTTGGCGCTCTGGAAAGTATGTCAAAGTGCGCTGTAGCTCCTGGCCTCCTGCTTCTTTGAATTCGAATTCCATTCATTTTGCTAGATCATTTCTTCATGCTTCAAAAAAAAAAAATTGTGCAAATATAACTTGAAATACACATAAAATCATCAAAATACACCAAAATTAATGTACAAAATTCCTATGAATATGGGTCTCAGCACCTACCTAAATCTCTTCTTGTGCTCTTAGCTACTTATGATTTTACATTAGGTTATCCCAAATTTCAAGAGCATATATCACTTCCTTCAACTTTTAAATTGTCCCATCCTGCATCCAAACAGAAACATTTTGTTTATGTTTCATATAGTAAACATAATTTGTTCCCATTATTAATTCACAACTATTATGGTTCCCATAAGTGTAAAACTAATCTCCTTGTGAGAAGATATGATAGGCTTTTCCATTATTCAATATCCAACACGAGACATTAGTATACAAACACTTTGAGTATACAAAAAGGAAGATGCATGAGATTTTTGAAATGACTCTCTCTAGAGTAATATGACATTTTTCCTCTAAAGGATCCAACTGCTTATCCATTAATAAGGAAATTCATCTTTAAATGGTTAGATACCAACCAAAATTTTGTATTGATTATGACCAACTCTACAATCTCATAATTTAGTAACTTTCAATTGTACCCACACTACTTCCCTTTTTCTTCTAGTTCATATTTTTCTCATATCTACAATGTTAGAGGGTGACTATTTTGATCTCATTTTTCTAGATCCTTGTACTTTTGATAAAACTCATGGTCCAATAATATTATAGATATTTCATCATATTTCAACTCTTTTTTCCTATGTAAAATTATCATGGGGATCTTTTCATACTGCTCCGGAGCCAAAGTTAAAAGATAGAGCACCTTATGTTCATCTTTCAGTTCTCATCCAAAATCACCAAATTTGTCATCAGCCTTGAAAAAATTATTTATGTGCTCACAATAGAAATATATATGCTCAGAAATTAAAGCTACCTACAAGAGAGTCCTAGGAAATAAATAGGTGTACAAGCAGAACCAGGAGCATGATAGAAGCAAACACTATAAAGCAATATTAGCCATGTTGGGCTATCAGCATTAGGAATGAGTGAACTTCTTACAGATCTTTTTTTTAGTATTCAAAATGGATAAAATTCATTTGGTACTAAGACTATTGGTAAGGAAGGATATAAAGTAGATGGATGTTCAAATATCATTCATGCATGAAGAGTTGGAGGAAGATATTTATTATGTACAATTATTGTGGTTTGAGGTAAGAGAAAAGATAGATATATTGTGCAAACTCAAGAAGAGTATGTACAGTTTGATGTGAACACCAAGAATACATTATAAGAAGTTTGGTGGAAACATGTTGGAGAATCAATACACTTTGTATAAAGCATTCCACTATGGGTACATCAAGAAATTTGATGGCTATTATATAATCTACATTATATGTAGATAATATTTTGATTTTTGGTAGTGATATGGGAGCTATTCAACACTCAATTGAATTTATTTTTAAAGAGTTTGTGATGATTATCTTGGTTGTGCCAAAATAGATCTTGGTATGGTTTTAGGATCCATAGGGGAAATAACTAAAAATAATCTAAATTCATGTAAGAGATTATATAGAGAATATATTACATGGTTCAACATAAGTATAGTAAAGTTAGTGAACACATCATTCAGCAATCAGTTATACCTTTTAAGGGAACAATCACTGAAGACTGATGAAGTGGGAAATAAAATGAACAAGACTCCATAAGCATAGGCCACCCTGGTCCTAAAATATTCCATGGTCTACAAATGTTCGTATATCACACATGATGTGGGAGTTATAAGTAGATTCAAAAGTAATGTAGTAAAGGTGCACTAGAATGTTGTGAAAGAGATCATTATATATTTTTGTGGGATCATAGAGAAATCATTCTATATTTTAGGATCTAATAAATATATCTATACATGTGGATAATAGAAAGATCACCTCCGTATATATGTTCACCAGGGTTATTGCTTTTATAATTTATTTCAAGGCTATAAAAAATGTATCTCTTTTAACTATAATATAGGCAAGCAAGAAAATGATTTGAAAGCAAACTTTAATGGTGGAGTTTTGCAAAAGACACGAGAATAGCAAGTTGAGTAGTCATAGTCAAAGCGTTCTTCATCCAGCAAAGAGGGTTATGTCTAGTCCAAGTTAAGGAACATTTATGTTTGATGCACTTCAGTTGAATTCATTTAGAGAAGGAACATTTAATGCTTTTGAAGATCCATACCTCTCATAAGCAAGTAGATATCATATTGAAGATGGTAATGTTGGTTAACAATGGTCTTGTTTAGCTTCAGTAGGCCTTGGCACTTGAGGTAATTGTAGTGATTGAGCCTCACCATGCCACAAAAAAGAAATTGACATTAAGGAGCGAACAAAGAAAAAATGTAAACATACTCAATCACGAAGCATGTTATTTTTATTTAATGAAGCTTCAAGTGCATTGAAGTAATAAATAAATTATCTTGGATTGATAATGGGTGAACTGAATATGAGATGCACAGAAGACTTTGGGTACCTAGGCATGCCTAATCATTGGGCCTCACACAAAGGTTAATCATAGCATGTGCTCAACCAATATTAGAGGTTTTGGCATGGGTTCCAGAGTGCGCCCAAGCACTTTCCAAGAATGGCTGAAGTTATCGCTTAGGTGTCACACCCATGCACATTATAGATACAAAAGAACTGAGTAGCCATTGTCTGGGCTAACTCGAGAACCCAATGAAATTACTTAGGAGCAACAATTTTGCACTTTGGCCATATAAGTGCTCACTTTTAGATTAAGCTAAACTAAGTAAATAGAGTGCCTAAGTGATCTCGACCCTTTGAGTTTAACTTAAACCATCCCAAATGTCAACAAAATCTAGAGCAACTGACATTTTGGCTTTCTTAGGTGCAAGGTGTAACTTGAGTTTATGTAGAATCTTGTCCCTATATTAATTGGCCATGGAACTAACCTTTTGATGGTGATTCAGGGCTTGTGCTAAGTTGGGGTACTAAAACCTTTAGTACTTGGGTCTTAATGCATTTATAGTACATGAAAAATAGGAAAGGTATTGTGGGAGTGAGGTTTTCTTCTTTGTATGAGAGAAAACTTTGGTTGCTTTAAGTAGAATCCATTGTAAGTTATATAAATTCTTCTTTATTAATAGTTATTTATTGTGGTATTGGATCAAGATGTTTTCCCCAATTTGGGGGTTTCCATAAAAATAGTATGTGTTCTCTATCATTAGTTTGATTTTATGTGATGTGCATTGTTTTGGATTGGGTTTTTTTTAATTTTTCTCTATTCTTATTGCTCTAAGTGTACCATGATTCTTATCAAAGTGAGCTATTTTAAACAAAATTTCTTGCCAACATAGCCAACACCTGGTCATCATTTCTAGCTCCTCTGACTTACACCTCTTCCGGGGTGATTAACAAATAAATTAATAAGCAACTCTTTGATATTCCTAATAATCAAGATGTATTGGAGGAAATTTTCCACTTGCAAGAAGGCACGACAACTGGCTTGGATAGTTTTATATTAAATTCTATTGCATTATTTAAATTTCTTAAAAAAGGATGGTAATAATGCAATAAATGAGTTCTTTTGTGTGGCAGATACTTCTAAATTCTTCACTCAAACCATAAGAACCTTGATTCTCTAATATGGTAATTATGTGTGCTAGGACGAATATTGTCCAATTAGTCTTTTTTCAGTCTTAGCAAAATTATTTCTAAAATTATGTTCATAAACTTAAACCTCATTTTCATTTCATTATAGAAATTATTCAAAGTGGCATTGTGCCAGGAAAACAATATACTCACCACCCAGGAATTATTTTATAGTTTTAAAATCAAGCAAAGGTGTTTTAATGTGGCTATAAAACTATACTAAACTAATTGAACAAGGAGCTCATTATCAATAATGTGAATGTCCTAGGTTTCAACCATTGTTTCATTATAGAACAAAATATATTATTAAGAAAATGTGGTATTTAATCAATTTAACAACTTCTCTTAATGTACTTTTTTAGTCCAACATAAGTTTAAGGCAAGGAGACCCATTAGCTCTAATTCTTTTCATTAACTCTATTGATTATTGGTTTTAAAATATAAATCATCTTACACGCAGAGACCAAAATCTTAGTTTCAACTCTAGTGGTAAAGGTTTAATAACTCATTTAGCCATTGCTAATGATTTTATCCTTTCCACAAATGGGGAAATTAGATACATTTTAAATCAAGGCTAAATTAAAAGAGGATCATCAAGCAGACTCTAGTTAGGGCATAAATATTACAATTACAATAAAGGTTCACTAAATAAATTAAATCTTCTTAAATAATCATTAGGATTCATAAGAGGGAAAAGTTCTCTTAATTACATTGATTAACTCCACTTATATCTTAGCCAAATTAATTTATGGTGTGTTTTTCTTAACGGTTCATTAAATTCTTAAGGATTTCATAATTTTTCATTAGTTGTGGGTGCTATTTATAATACAAAAACAAAATTGGTCTCACAAGATTTAAAGAGAATAAATAAAAATTGATGGCAAAATCTATCATGAGAATTCCTCTCATATAATATCTAATTGCAATATAGAAATGTTATTTAGACCAGCAACTGATGTTACACCCAAAAAAATCTATCTAATAAAATTTGAATATTATTTTATTAGTGTATTTATTTACATTAAAATAATACAAATTATTTTTAAGGATTATATCGAAATGATGTTAAAATCTCATTGAATAGTTTTTTTGAGTACCACATCAACGAGTCTAAATAGCATTTCTCTATCTGTATATGCTGAAGGGCGTTTAGTTTTTTTTTTTTTGTAATTTGTGAGAGGTTTACCCTTATCTTTCATCAAATAAACTTGCAATGAGAGAAATAGAAAAGAAAAGACAATTGAATTTTCAAATACAAAAAACTCAAATACTAGCAGACTCGGATTTAGGTTCTCAGAATAAGGCCTGCAGAAGATCAAAAATCCGAAGGGGCACCAAACCATAATCAATGTAGAATTTGATAGAGAACAAGAGGAAGTCTCCAAGTCATCAAACCAGATGATCACAAAATAAATGCTCCAGAGGAAATAAAACAAGCTGGGGAACCATTACACGGAGCTAGAAAGCTCGTCAATTATGTATAGCATAATAGTCCATCCAATTCATCAAATTATCGAAAGATGAATTTTCTCGCCACTTGCTAACAATCCCAAAAATCTTTGTTTTGATATTGAGATAAATGTTGGAATCATTCTTTGCAGTCTAATTGAAAATAGGCATTTATTTTCTTCCATATATAATCAATGATAATACCGATTACCGTGATATAATTGAATGCAATGAAGATGGAGGAAAATAGTAACATCATGAAATACATTATTTCGGAGATAAAGCTAACAAAAAGTATTGTAGTGTGCTCCCCTTCTGTTAAGAATATTTGTACACGCGTTCTAGTTTTGCTCATCCAAGAAAAAGGTAGGGTTTCATAATAATCATTTTCCATTTCGGCCAAAAAAGTTTAGCATATAATTCCAGAAGCCCAGATAGAACATTGTAAACAACAATAGCCAGCGATATACATCATCCAACGAGGTAGAAAACTACCTAACTGGGACTTATAAACAGCATAGGAAAAGAGAAAAAGCATAAAAAAATAAGCCGACACACAAATAGCCATAGAATAAACAAATATTAGCCCTTAAAAAGCTCGAAATCATGAGCCGAAGTGCTGTTCAAATGCTACCAATTTAAAACCAGATAGACTTTGTTTCTATTATCACTACGAATATGTTCAGTGTCTGCATCCAGATTGCCATAGTCACAATATCACAATCGAGCAAATAGTTTTAAATAATGATAGAGATGACAGAAATGTCAATGAAGATCTTCCAAAAAAGTAAAAAGTAACGTAGAAAAAGCAGATATTAGAAGAAGGTATAATAAAGAAAGAAAGCCAATGCCAGCTGATGGTAGAGCATGCCATGCAGCTACGAGATTCTAAATGCTGTTCCTGTGGCGTTTGTCAACGCAACGTTTATATGCAAGTCTTCTGTGCCTGAATTTTTCAAGAACTGCTTTTCATTTCATTTCTACTATTTTACATATGAGAAGAGAGGTTTGGTGATCACTCAAAAGGCGAGAGCCGAGGGCGATATTTCTTTTGTGTTTACTTGATGGCTATTTTATGCCATTGGTCGCTGTCTCAAAATTACGTGGATGTTGGGGTTTCCCATTTATGCGGTCCTACTCTGTTTGCATTTTTTTCTGGTTTTGTTATGTGATGATAAGATTTTGGTTCGGGATATTAAAAAGAAAGGATTAACTTCCGTTATTGGGAAACTATTTCTTCCAAGTAGTATTGCTAGACGGGGTACTTTTTGGAAACATGTCTTACTATAGGAATTAGTGACTAAGATGGTTCGCAATTCGAACTTTTTGTTGGGCGAAAGATGGAGTGCAAGTTATCGCCCATCTGATCAAAAGTCTAACTCTCCGTTAAATAGTATCCTTTGATGCAACCACAGAGCTTTGAAGGCTCCCTTTGTGATATTATTTTGGGTGCTCGAGCTCAACCAAGCGCCCAAAAAGAACCAAGAATTGACCATTAGGTGTTTGGGCACATTCATGCACCTGCTGAAATTGAAGAGCAGGATAGCCGACTGAGACATGGCACTTTGGCACAAAACCCAAGCAACCACCTTCAAACATAACCAACTCGATGGGCTAACACTTGAGCACTCCCAAGCGCCCTGGTCTCAGTCCAAACCTGCCAATTTTAGGGCATAACCATAGAGGTCAGTGACTGGGCAGACCAGATAAAACATGAAACATGCAGGTTCATGCCCATGCATTAATTGCGGACCAAAATTTTCCCCTTATAGAATGTTATAGATCATGATTTTGTCGGGGTATAAATGCCATCAGGGTTTAGAGCTATTTGAGCTGAATAGTGAATCTAAAGGTGATGATTGTTATTGTATGAAGGAAGTCTAAAACTCTCTTTAAAGGGTGTTATTTTTCTACAAGTCAAAGTGATATATGTCCTGTATTTTCCTCTTTATTTAGTGGTATATCTTCATTCAAAGTTTTTTTTTGAATGATGTATTTGTTATGAACATGTGATTTACATAATATTGCTTAGCTATAGAAAATGTTATATTCACCAATAACATATATTAGAGTTGTTGAGTATTCATCTAGCAGGAGCAATGGTGAATGAGACAAACTTTGTATTGTGAAAAATGTAAATAGAGAACTCGTTGTACCAAAAACATCTATACTTATCGTTGGGTAGATCATAGAATCAACTAGGAGATATGAACAAAGACAAGTGTATGAAGTTTGATAGAATAGGCCAATATTTGATTGAGATCTACCTAGTATCCTCAGTTGCTTTTAACATTGTTGACAAAAATACTATAACAAGTTTCATAAATGCTTTATCAAGAATGTATAAGAAACTTTCAACATCCAATAAGGTTTTGCAACAACCTAGTATCAGGTTAGTAAGACAACTATATTAGGTGTGACTATTACACCCTATATTGCATTAGTAAAGCTAATCCTATTTAAAGTGTTATCCCAAAGATCATATTGATGTGCAAACACATTAGCAAAATATAATCAAGTAAAAAAAAAATGTAGCATCCATAATTTTATATATCCTGGAAAAAGAAAGAATCTCTAGAAATTAAAATAAAACCCTTTTAGATAGATTATAAATCACTAAAATATAATAAAGAGTTTCACTCTTCCTTACAATGCATACAATAAAAATTATTGCAACTATAAAATAAAAATGGATTTTCCTCTTCCACATGCTCAAGCTCCACCTCAATTCTGGTATTCTTTACATGCTCCTAATATGATATGTAGGCATCTTATGTCAAAGTACAGATAAAAAATAAAAAATTGATTATACTTTCTTCTAAGTACATTTTAGGCTTTACTATTTTATTTTAGAATATCAAATTTTAATTACAATTAATTTAAGCAAATGCAAAAGCTGAAAATAACTGCAACAAATAACTAAAAATTGTAAAACTAAAAGTAAATTATATGTACCGCATGTCATCAAACTGTATAACCTGTAGAAATTTGCATTGTATATGGTACATATATGTACACAGCTGAAAGAAATGTGCAAAAATTAAATATGCTCAATTAAATGAAAGTGCAAAGTGAAAATTATAGTCTAACTGAAAGTAATCTACTATAGTCGTAACTTACAAATATATGACTCTACTTAAGGTGAATTAACCTCTGAGAACTTTACTAAACCTTGAACTTATAGCTATAAATAGGTGTATCTTAATTATAATGCTTATAACTACTAATAAGTGTACTATAAATGAAATGTCATACATTTAATTATCTTATTTATTATCTTGTTCTACGGGCACTACAGAGCAAGTGAGGATTCGTGCATGTCTGCTTAACCATCTGAGATTTTGGGTTCCCGTATAACTAACACTCCCCTCGTTAGAAAGTGTAGTCTCCATATATCTTTGAGGGATTGCCATAGCTATAAACATCTATGTACATACAAGATCAATCATACGAACCCACTGAGTATGTCTTATTATTATGTCAAATTCTTTATACATGATTTAAAATTATAGGCTCTAATGTGTGCTGCAACAATAAAGTTTCAATATTATTAATAATCGGTGATACCCCTTGTTATGTGCTAAGTTTTCTATCATCATTTTTTTGCATTTAATTATAATATTTCCATTTCATTAAATTCTCTAAAAAGTTTCAAAATCAAAACTTATATAGTACCCTAATCCACATTTCAAATCTAGTTAAAATTGAGTATGTTAAGACACAATATAGTATCTTAAACTATTGACTAAAAGTCTAACTTAGACTTACAATTTTAATCTGTTTAAGAACTTGATTTCAAATGATTTATACTTATTCACATTCTTAACTTATGGTAGTGATTGGCATTTCAAATACAAAATATAAGCCTAAGACTTATAATCTTAAATTAGATTCAAACTTTAGATAATTTCTAAAGTTCTAATTGTATACTGATTTAATTTCTTACTTTAGCATTCTGATTTCTTCTTTCTCAAGTAGGAGTCACTATTATCCATTTCTCATGCACAAGTTACTTAATCTACACAAAATTTACTAGGATCAAAGCCTAATTTCA
The DNA here is from genome assembly GCA_016760335.1 of Gastrodia elata. Taxonomy (NCBI): domain Eukaryota; kingdom Viridiplantae; phylum Streptophyta; class Magnoliopsida; order Asparagales; family Orchidaceae; genus Gastrodia; species Gastrodia elata. The sequence goes on from CM028677.1 coordinate 43,405,407, forward strand.
ATCTTAAATTATAAGATAAATCCTTTATTACAATGACTTAGAATGCTAATCCAACTTTCTTGATGACTTTAGTTGCTCAGTAGTGTTCTAAATACTATTTCCAGGATATTATGTCAAAAGAATATTCTTTTATTATCCTAGAATTTAACTTTGCCAATTAATGCAAAAAATTGATTAAGGCTATATACTTCTAATCCTTCACATTTCATAAAGTAAATGACACATTGCCTACACAAATCTAATATTTTTAGAGTCTAATCCTAGTTAATTACCCTTAATGCTCATTCAAAGGTAATTAATAAATTTATTTATTAAAAGTTAGTTCTTATTTCAATTTTATATTCCTCTTATTTTTGTGATCTTTTTTAATTTATAATTTTACTTTTTTTCATTTAAATTTCTGAACTTACCTCAAAAGTAAATTTGTAATTAAATTCCTTGTGTTTTTTATTTAATTTGCTAAATTGTTTATATTAGAATAATCCAAATGAATATTTCTTTCTAAATTATGTTGGTCTATCGAGTCATGAAACCCGACAAGCCAGCAAATATTCGGTAGAATATTCGCTCGGCAAACCATGAGACCCAACTAACTCGGTCCATCACTGTGTATCGTCTCCTTCGTGAGCATTCCCCAACAGCCAATCTAGGCTTTGTTTCAAATTCAAATTCCTGATTCCTTATAAAGATTTACTCTTCCTCCGCATATCTTCGTGCTCTTTGTGAGGAGGTTGTGAACATCGAAAGCTCATTTGTCACCACTGAAAAAATTGAGAATCTATTCCACCATGGCAAACCCTTAGGATTTGATGTATGGCTTAAATACTCTCTTGATAGTTCAAATCCCAATTCAAATTTGATCCCTACATGTTTTATGGGTCATGTCCAATCGATTGGTCTCAAAATATTTATGGCTAAGGCATGTGATTATGGGGAGTTTACTTGAGTGACCACCAATGTGCACTCCTGTAATACTTGAGGATATATTTGGCTAGACTAACCAAATTAAATCTAACTGGGTTCCTCAATTATTATTGAATAATTTGTAATAAATATTGAGAATAATTAACACACATGAAGGTTTCAGAGATGTCATACTTTAGACAAGAGCCAGAAAGATGGGTTTGATCTATCTAGCTAGTATAGAGCCTGATTAATCATTTGGACATCTTCCATATGCTCTTGAGAATTTTTGAGTTACTGAATTCAACCATGAAATGTAAAGAGATGCAAAAAAGGAAGTTAGGGCTGCTGAGGATTCTTAAATGACTAAAGAAGTTCATGAGAGATTTTTTAGGGCTTAAGTAATTTAGGGGCTAAGATTAAGACTAGTAAAGGTTCTTAGTAAAATTTTAGGTAGTATGGATTTATAGTGGTTCAATGAGGGCTTTCTCTGTGTCCATATGATGCATCGTGCTCAAAATACATTGTGGGACTTCCTGGGAAAGTGGCAAAGCCACGAGGAGCCACTGGATACATAAAACAGGAGCTGACAGCATATGTCCATTGGGAAACAAAAAAGGTCAAGGAGCAATTGTCATTAAAGTTTTCGCCATCAGATTCAAACCACATCCGAAGAATCTAGTTTAAATAATTCTATAACTAAATATGTGCCATCTAATCTAAGATCAGATAGGTGAGATCACTGCAATTATATTCACACCTTGTTGCCATCCTTCAGACCAAACAACATATTTATGTGATTTATGTTTTTCGCTTAAACCAATTTTAATGGTTATGTAAGTTAAATTTTCTTTAAGTTTAAATTTAAATAAGAAATAACTTAAATTTTATCATTATTTTGACTGTTTTAAGTTCAAAAATTATGAAAACACTAATGTGAGGAATTCAAATATACAATTAGATTCTGAATTTGAGATCAAAATATTTTTCTTAAATTATTTAAGATAATCATAATATTTTCTTTTTTTATTTTGACTAGAAATATCAAGGGTTAAGTGTAATGCTCTAGTGCTAAGTTAGTAAGTTCTAACCCAACACTATGGGTTATCATAGTACTTAATACTGAATTAGTAAGAAGCTAACTCACTATTAAGCACTATGTGGTCAATAATCTTTTTGATAAAAGAAAATTTAGCAATAAAATAGCAATATAGAAGTCTATCTATATCTATCAACCAGATCATTCATAGCAAAAGAAGGAAAATGCATCCGTCATAAAAATTAAAAATAAAAACATCTAGAATTATAATTATTATAAACAATTTATAAAATATTATAAAATTCTCTCAACCTGACTAATAATAAAATGCAAATCTTAAAGGGTACTATTGAAGGTCATGATCAGCTCCAACTTCAAGCTCCACGATATGCTCATGATCTAGTATATTTAGTTTCTAATACAGTAAGGCATAGCTAATAAAAAAAAAAGTTATTAGACTTAAAAAGTCTAAGTATATTTTAGGGTTGCACTAAGTTTTATTTAATTTTGAGTGAATATCATATTAGTCATTTATAATATTTAAGTAAGCGGTGCACTGAGCAACAAAAAAACAGGTACAAAAGTATGTAAAGATTGAAAAGTAAGTAAGAGAAAGTAAAAGTACTCATAAGAGGTTGCTTTAGCCTGCATAAAATATATAAGGAAGAAACAATATTTAACAACTAAAAATACTAGTGTGCATGTGGAACGTGAAGGAAAACATGTATATGTCCATTGGAAAATATGCTAAATAACAGAAAAAGTAAAACAATGTAAAGATAAATGAGAGTAAATAAGCAAACATACACTACAAGTAAGCTGAAATAAAATTGTAAGGAATGCAATACATAAATAGTAGGAAATATATTACAGTGAAGTAAAGTAAAATTTAGTCTCAAAGATTCAGTAAACATAATTATAATAAGACTATGATAATTATTCAATCATTAAGATTGTGAGAAATACAATGTTAAAATATTTATCTTACTTAAGGTTTTGTTTTGCGAGCACATTACAGAACAAATGAGGAGTTATGCAAGTCTGCTTAACCAAGAGTAGTGGAGTTTCCCATAACACACACACTCCCTCTCAATGATATGTGTGGTCTCTAATTCACTCCATGTGCTTCCCAAGCTTAAATATCCACTACATGAAACCCATATGTTTAATGCTTTAAAGCTTTATTTATGCACAGTATCTTAATGAATGTCTAAGGTTGTAATCTCAAAGCGTTGCAGCATTCAAGGAGTTCAAAATTAATTATAAATCATGTGATATCCATTATTGTCTAATTTAGTTATCTACCTTAATGATTGAGACTAATCAAGCCCCCAATTGACTTATATATTATAAACATCTAAGTAAATCGAAGTATGATATTATGTATAGTAATGTGGTTTTGGAAGATAATATTTTGATTAAGCGTTATTTAGATGACAAAATTGCTTAAGTATGTATATATAGAGATGCAAATTATAATTTAAAATCATATCTTACTTCTAGATCTATAAGCTACTATAACTTTTAATCCCTAAGATACTAGGTTTAGACTAGTGCTAAGATTTTCAACTAGAATGTTAGTTTGAGGATCTACTAAGCCTTGAGTATATTAGGGTATCTAAGGCTTAAACATTTCTAACTCTATAGCTACACCAACTTGTTAACTTATAGCTCACACTTTACTAAGAAGGGTTCTAAGGTAAAGGTCTTACTAACATAAGCTTTTAAGTCTTAATCTTTCTAATTGGGAACCTTAAGGTTAGCAATATGGCTTAACTTCTAATGAGCTTCTTTAGTCTCTAACACTTCATATTTAGTGCTAGCATGGGTTATGTCACTACTACATCAAAGGTGAGGATGGTGTTATACTTGGTTCAAACTAACCTCTTTAGGCTTCTATAATTGAATCTAATGGGTTATAGTTATAGGATACTCACTATTTTATTTCTACCTAAGAGATTAAAACAATCACAATAATCAATTACTAAATATAATCCTAGAATTTCACATTTTCTTCTCATTTATAAGGTTGAGGCTTTCTCTTAGGTTTAGTAGAAATAATTCAATACAAGATTAGCCTAAGTGTTTTTCTACCAAATGCATGCCTTAGGGTTCAGTCAAGTCACATCCCAGGTTAAGGCTTATTGTCCTAGGGTTCAGGAAGCTCAAATAGAAAAATTCCAAATTATTTCAATTTAATATTAATTAAATGAAGTGTCAAAAATACATATTTTCTAATTGATGTTCAAATTAGTTAATTTCAGTAAATATGGATTCCTGATAGCATAAGGTTCAAAATGATTGTAAGTAGAGTTAAATTGGACATCATTTGGCTAAATTATGGTTTAATTACAACTAATAACTATTAAAAGGTGATTAATAAAATTAACAGTCAAATCTTAAATTAAAATTAATATTAATATTCTAAATATTTTTTTGATTATTTTGGTATATAATTTTCCTATGTTTGGATGAGTATTTAAAAATTTATTCAAATAATTTAGATTGTATTTATTTTTAATTAAGTTAATCATTCATTAATTAATACTTTACACGTACACACCCTGGGTTTCTCAGATGCACAACCACTGCACACACATAGGTCTTCTGTGTGCATGGGCTTACTGAAGTGCCGTACGGGTCGGGGCCGACCCACCTGGCACTGTTCATCATCATGTCAATCGGAGAGAGATTAGTGTTCCATGGATTTTCCCTTATCCTTCCTCAACCAGGCCATCCCACGAGTCAAGCTGGGTACCAAAATGCTCTCCATCAGATGGCCTACACTGAAGTAGAGAAACCCCCATACCAAAATTTGTCGAGCTACCAGTTCTCTAACCTTAATTTTTTAGGGTTATGGTTTACTGTGGGGTCAAAATTCAACCCCCACAGTAAGTTAAAATGCCAGCAACCATAGTTATCACACTCCTTGGGACTAGGCTTACCAAATGGGCCTATTCACGTAGGTCCCAGGCATCAGGTTGGCAAATAAGGGATTTTGATGCTTACTATGGCTCGGGTATTATGGATCACTGTAAGGGCCCGAGCAGCGGTGAGCATGATATGCTTGATAGGGTTGAATTGAACCTATCAAATGATGAACACTTGCCATCAATGACCTCATGAAGCTAAAGAATAGTAATTGAAAAGTTCAAGTTAGATAAAAATGGAAGTACCTATCATCAAGTCGAAGCAACTTGGGTGGACTCTTGACGATGATTGGTGAGGCCTCAGCTCCATATGGAACTAGTAGTTGCTAGAGTTCAACATGAGAGTCTAATGATGGGTTGCTTAAGGCTTACTGCTATGAGAGTGGATGGGAGGATGAGACTGCAGTCCTTCCTCTGCACACGTCAGCCATGTGATTGTGTTGAACATGATAGAGTACAATGCTCTATGGCATTTTGGCCATTGGATCAGCAACTTGATCCAACAGTCTGATTGAGCAGAGGGATCTGTAGCCGTCAAATCTGCATGATTTAAATGGCACAACGATCCAGATTTATGGGATTGGCTATCCCGTACTCAGCCTAACACAGTGGATCATCCACTTATTGATTTAATATTAAACAAAAAATTAATCAAATAAAATTATTCAATTAATTAATTTTGATAACTTTAATAATTAAATTTGAGCTATCAAATGAGCTCTGAAAAACCCTAAAAATTCACCCCTAGCGAATTTGGGATTGAGGAACTCAAAAATGAAGTTTATTTTTCAATCGGATGACAATTTAATATTCTTAATTCTAAGGTTAGTTAAATTGCTCAAAATAAAATTAAAATCAAACAATCTCCAAATTGCACCAAAATTCAGGGATTAGCTCCTAATGTCATTAGTAGTCTAATGGCAAAGTTTTTAAGCTATTTAAAATACCCAAATAATAGGTAACAACATTAGGATTGCTATATTAAGTACTAATGATATTTAGAATCTAATAGTGAGTGATTTAGATTTAATTGAACTTGATCAAGCTAAGTAATAATTATGGGTTGTTACAATTTTCCTAATGAAATGGCACTTTGAAATAAAAGTGTTAAACAATAGCTCAATGGAAAAATGTTTCAACAATTTCATTACAATTATAATTTGTAAACGCCTATTTGGCAACAAATTTAAAAGTGAAGTCAGAGCATTATACTGTTATCCTCATTAATAGACATTTGGGATAATAATTTAAGAACTATGAGTAGCTCTTCAATGAAATCAACATTTAAACTCGATAATATAATAGTATTAATTATGTTCAAAGGGGTCTGGAGATGAGGTGTATACTTAAGCTTTGAGTACTGATGGAAGAATAAGAAGCCTAAAGTACTACATTTTATGTTATTGCATAAAAATTTGAACTAATGCACAATGATGCATGTGGTCCAGTTCCAATTTATTCATTGGGAGGCTCTAACTTATTTCTGAATTTCATTAATAATCACATGAGGAATGTGTGGGCCTAATTCTTAAGAAACAAATTAGATGTACTTAAAATACTTAAACACTAGTTAGTTGTAGTGGTGAATCAAGTAGAGCTGAATTTGTAATGCTTGAGGTTTGATAACAATAGTGAATATTATGATAAGTAGTTCAAGAAATTTTGCATTTAAGGATAAATTATGACATAATTGTATATCCCAAGGATAGTACTATAGATTGACTTTATTATAAAGATGAATCATATATTCATAAAATATGCTAAGAGTATGAGATTTCATTCAAGTTTTCTCAAGAAGTTTTGGAATGCTACTATGATAATATTTATGTATAAATCTATGATAAACCATCAATGCCATTGAATCAACAATTGCTTGAGTAGGAACCCAGTAGCAAGGAGGTAGATTTACCAAAACTTAATAGTGGTTTGATACTCTTCATATGTAAAGCTTGATGTAGGGAGTCACACCAAGCTGGAACTAAATAATTACTTTCAATGAAAATGAGATATACAAAGGTCAAGGTAGTTCCATACTAAATAATTAAGGGATGTCAAATGAGTGCATTGAAGTCAATGCAAATGTGAGCCCAAAGAGAAAGTTAAGCAAAATTTGGAGATACGAGTAGAGCCTCATGCTCAAATTAAACAATGAAAATTGTCAACCAAAATCTTAAGGCCACCAAAAATTACCTCAATATTTTATTTATTATTACCAATGGTGGTAAGCCAAAATTTATTATAGCATCCTAGCAAGTAAAATATTTGAGTGAGTAGGAGCATACTATGAATGAAGATATTCAATCATTACCATTCAATCAAACTTGGTATTTGCAAAAATTTCCCATGGGCAAGAAGGCCTCAAAACATATGGATGAGTAGGCTATAGTACGAGTAGAATGGAAGTAAGGTTTATATGGTGAGATTGGTCATGACGGGCTTCCAAAAAAAAGAATAGTATGCTCCAAAAAGGCAATGTATCTTTTGAAAAATATACTTGTAACTTCCCTTTATTATAGTATTAAGTTGCAATGAGATGCTTATGCAAGTGATAATATAATAGTTTAGGTTGTAGTACATGTACAAGGGTCTCCACAAAATCTAAACCTTATGTTTGCTTAAATCTCTTAAATGTTAAATTGGGCATTATTTTTAATAACTATACTATCATCACTTAGACTAATTATTAAAGATCTACTTAGTTCCATTAATATTTATAGAAATGTGCCATAGTACTAAATATCTAGTAGAATATCTTTCAAATTAATTAAGTTTATCTTGCATAGCTACGATCCCATTATCATCAAGGAGTACTTCATTAATAGAATTTAGTTGAATCAAAGAAAAAAGAAGCATTATTATTTTATTTCTTATTGATAATGTACTTTGAATTCCCTAAAGAAGATCACCAATGATAAATTCTAAAGGATTATTATCCATGTGCGTCCACTCCTTTAGCAAATTATTTTCATATCTAATATTTATTCACATGTTTATTTTACTAAAATGATTTTCTAAGTCATTATCTAAATAGTATTTGATCTAAAATTAATATTATGATTCATAAGGTGTCACATTGAGTGATTATTCAACCTTTAATTTCTTTCTTATTAAAATCCATCTGCACTTTACTATAGGAGTATCTAGCAAATTTTCTTCATATGAGCATGATTCAAATTTGCATTCACTTTTTATAAGCATAAAGCATTACAACCAAACACATGAAAATGAGAGTCTTAAATTTTTTCAATTGAGTAATACAACTTGAAGTTTTTTTATGAGACCCTTGAACATAAACACTATTTAAGAGAGCACACAATATTAGTTACTTCCATATAAGATTACATGGATTAGAGTTACTCAATTATCAAGGACCTAACCATCTCCTATCAAGTCCTATTTTTATATTCTACAACTCTATTTTGTTATGCATTTTAGAATTCGAAAAATTATATTTTATATTATTTAAAGTAAAAAATATATATATTATTTCAAAATGTCCCTTTTGTTTAGAATGAATTATTATAATTTAAAATAATAAATGAGTTTTAATCCAAATTACAAACTTCTCAAATTCACCAAAGGTTTCATTCTTATATTAATAGAATTTAACAAAAGTAAATCTAGAAAAATAATTTAAATTACAAAGAAAAATCTAGGTCATCTGAAGCTCACTGACTAACAAAACCAAACAGGACCAAATAGATCTATATGTGGAATCTGAAGTGGCTGTGATCAATATGTAATGAATGAAAAGTGCTTCTTATTTTCTAATGGAATTAAAACCCTAAACTCAAAATAAACTAAACTAGGAAAACTTGACACTAATCCTAATCTTAAAATATTCAAGAGAGTTTGACCCAACATAACATAGTGATACATGCCATATCCATGAGTCAATCATATCAATTTTAAATCTTTTTCTTTTAGACTTTTATAGAGAACAGATAAAAATTTATATATATATATATATATATATATATATATATATATATATATATATATATATATATATGTACTCTAATTCCTTTTATATGAGTTTGATTATCTTTATTAAAAATGCATAATCATGTTAAAATTCAATTATTAAAAGTAGCATCGCCTAATTTACCAATGCTTAAGAGACTGTGTTTAAGTTCATCTACAAAAAAGATATTTTCAATAAAAATAGTGTATGTCGCCGCCAATGTTTTTGATACACTTGAAATTTATATTTGTGATGTCCCCTAACATGACTCTTTGTAACAGTCCAATGTTGTTATCTTAGTTTAAACAAGATTAATCAGAGCCTAAACTGTCACCATTACGCTATAAACTTAATTAGGACTAAGCCCTGAAAATTAGAGATACAAATGATCGAGAAATATTTTCCAAAATATTTTATTTAATTCAGATACTCTAAAAATTAGGTAAATTATTTTGATCTCAAACCACAATCTAAAGGCATATTTGAATTCCTCACACTAAAATATGTTGTGAGTGCAAGTTTCATAATATTTTAACTTATATTAGTTGAAATATTCACAAATACAAATTATATTTTTATTTAAATTGAAACTAATTAATTGATTTATTAAAGTTTAAATTGCATTATTTTCAAAACCGCTAATATCCCGTGAAACGGGCCAAATACGAAACATCAAATCCAAAGGATCGTAGTAGTTTCGCATTTATGAGAACGGATAAGACGACGCTGATCATGCCGCACTATCGAAACTTTCTAGATTTAATCCTGAACTGTTAGACCATGTCATGGATCTAATGAATTTGGCTTAATCTTGCATCATCATGCCATTTTGATTGAGGATCAAACAACATTCGTGAGCCCCAATCCTATCTACCTTCGTCTACAAGGGATCGCGCCCGACATCCATGGAATCTTCATACCAATGGCTATCAGATCTGTCCCCCATGACCTCTAGACATTAGCAATTGTTTTCTAATAGTGGTATGGACCTCTTACCAGGCTGCCACATCTTGAATCCACATATAATTGCCTTAGAGAGGGAGACACAGGGACAAGACCCAAGATCCCAATGGCTGCTTGTCAGATCCTCCCTTGGTTGTTTAAGCTACCCAATTTCTTCTAAGAGATCTTTATTTACACCATTTGAGAACCTCTAGATCCCTCAACTTCTCATAAACCCTCCTATATCCACCATCTTTCACTCCTAAGAGCATCCATTATGTATAAATTAAGTAATTCAGTAGTCCAACCCCGATGAGTTCCAGGAAACCATTCTGGCAATTCGGTAGTCCAACCCGATGATCTTGTCCTCAAGTGGTAGCTGAGATCCTCAAGAAGTAGTAAGAGCCCTAGGAACTACTTGGAACCCTTTTTAAGGACATCCATTTGCCCTGAACACCAGTGCAAGATACCCCCCCCTTCAAAACACCCTTCCATTCATTTTCCCATGGCCAAATTGCCTTAATTATCTCTATGATGAATGTTAGAATGATTTAAGATGTCTTTTGAATGGGAAAAAATTGACTTAATTCGATTCAACCGACTCTAGGGTCGATGGATTGCCAGGATTGCAAAGGGCCGTCAGAACGTCCCTCTCACAATTCCCAGTGATTTAGAGCTTAAACATCTGTCCTTAACCCTTTGGTAACTATGCCAAAGAGGTAGGGAATGATTTTCAAACTCAACTAGCCTAGTTGAGGTTTGATACTCTCTGGCTCAATAGTGCTCCAAAGTGGAGTGAACCCCAAGTAAGTCCCCGGTGTTTTGGTAGGGCTCAGATGCCAAGGGTAGGCTCAATCAAACTAATGTGGGATGGTGATGGTACTGACATCAAAACACCCCATTGTCTTGGCTTGTGATAAGTTAATTTAGCTCGCACAGTAAACCCTAATGGCCGGCACTTGGCCGAGTATGGTCCCGGTGATCGGCGCTACCAGCCATGGGGCTTATGGTGCCAATAGATGTGTCTTCTCCCGCTGAACATTTTGATAGGTAGTACGTCACTGAAGATGGCTATAATCACCTAGAATTAGGGGCAGAAATTTGCCCTAATTCAGTGATTCTGTAGGGATGATGTACAATACTGATCTAGGCCGGCCTGTCACAACCCACTGTTCAATGGGAGGGAATATCCTTCAAATATTCTCTAACCCATCGGGCTTCCTAACAATCTGAGCAGTAACCCGTGATGGAATTGGAATATTCCCATAATATCCAATTTGAATAATGGCGCGATTAATTTATATAAATCAAAAGTTCACGAAATTAATATAAAATGTATTAATGAAATAATTTGATGAATACAAATCCAAAATATGCAAAATTATATACCATTTGATTAATAAATAAGAAGATCTAAATATAAAATAAAATCTAGAATTTGATGATTTATTTTGCTAATTACTCTCTAATTGCAATCAACCTTAATTAGTGCATATTATAATCCTTGGTTATCCAAATTTGATGATTAAGGTGCAATTTGACTCTTTAACCTATAAGCTTCCCTTAGAAATAGAAATATTGATTAATGGATGTCTACTTTTCTAATTCAACCTTTTTATCCTAAAATTATAATATCCTAATTTCCAACATTAAGAAATAATTGGAATCTATCTTTAGACTCTTAAATCGCCTTAATAACCTCAAACCAATATCTTTAGGAACTATACAACTGATGGCATCTAATTCCATTTAAGGAAACTCATTAAGTTTAAAACCACCTAAAGTCAAATTTTGAGTAACTTAAATCTAAGGAAAATCTAATTGATGAGATCCCAATTTAAGAGATCTAAACATTTTGATTAGTGCCTAAACTCTTAGCCATAATGTGATATTGATTGAAATAAGACTTAGTAAAGGTGTTAAATCATATACTAGGATGTATGGTTTGATAAGTTAACTTCACTCGATAAATTTATCTGATTTGAGTTAAAACTACATTTTATCTTAATATTTTAAAACTTATTATCATAAATCTAGAAATGTACTAGATAATAGGATACCATAGATCCTGAGCTTGTACATATTCAAAAGGGTTAGAAAGGATAATTAGATAGCAATGGATATTGCATAATTTTCAATTTAATTACCTTAAAATAACCCTACTTTTGGTAGCATTAGATTTGAGCTAATTTCTTGTAACATGTCATATAAGATTTTTGTGCATATAATGAGAAATTTAAAAACTTAGGAAAACATTTTGCATTAGATTCAATTAAAAATGGGTGACTCTGCATGCACATAATGGCCTGCATTGATGAAAGTTGTGTTAAGTTTGGGAACCCACACTTAATATTGCATATATGCTTGACTCCTCAAATGCTTTTGCACATGCTCACAACATCAAAGTTAAATGACTAAAATAAATATTGCATTTGTATTACTACCCATTCAGTCAAGTTTAGTTAATTACATTTTATGTAGGTATAAGTAGCTAGATATTTTATAGATTCCAGATTAGTTCAGTTTCATTAACTAATCAAATAGTGTAGTCTTACTTTTAGCTTTTATTTATACTTCTGTAGTTTCTTTCAGCATTTACTATTACTAGTATTGTTCTTAGCTGTGATTTCTATTATAATCTATTAGAATGTTTGTATTTGTGCTTACTTACAATACATTCTATTCCTCATTCACATTTTCTATCATATTTATAACAGTTTATCTTCAGCTTAGTATATGTATAAGTGTATGCCTAACCTTACTTGCAACTTTTGGATCTGATGTATGTGCTTAGTGTACCTCTTTTTCTTTAAGTTATAACTTGATTAAGCATAGTTCACCTATTTATAAATTATTATAAAATGTGATATCCTTAAATAAAATAAATCCATTAGTCAGCTTAAAATTTACTTAGACAATAATCTGACGTAAGATTTTTTTCTTGGCTCATGCCCTGGCATGTGAAACTAATATGTCAGATTTGGAGATTTTCTAAAAGCCAGTGGTAATGGAGGAGCAGGTGCTTGAGGAGGATTATGTTGCTAAATTTTTAGCTTTTATTTCCTACTCTTAGTTTTATTATTAGAGAGACAGAGAGAGAGATAAAGAGAGAGAGAGCTCTTTTTTAGTACATTTATTCTGGTTTGTAATAACTTAAATTGTCTGGATGCATTTTTTATTTATTTTTTAAGATGTATGCTTTATTTCATTTTTAGATGGATGGATGTAAGAGTGACTTTCCTTTGCCTCTTTCTATTTATATGCTTCCTTACATAGTAGTAGATGAGTAATTTTACTTAGTAGTATGGTAATTGACCACCTAATCATAGTCAGATTAGTAAGTGTATTAACCTAACAATGGCTACGGGCCATCATACTCTTCCTCCATTTAGTTCAAATTTGCTTAACCTAAAATGTTCACAGATCATATGTTTAGAGCATCAATTATTTAGGATTCTCATGTCCTCACTGCTCCTATTATGAGGATATACCTCACTACAAAAAATCAAATGTTAGTGTTTTAAACATGCAAAAAGTTGAGTTTACTTTCTAATCTATTTCTGAGTAACCAGACAATATTTAGATCTACTTGATCTACACATTGAATATTTATGATGAAATAAATTGTATTTGAAACATTATTTACTTAGTAATGATCTTTATAAAATGTTATTTATTTAGATCTATTACCCATAGATCTAGAATCAAATTCAATCAGTTCTTTGTCTAAAAATTTGTATATAAAAGAAACTTCTATAAGTTCATTATTTAGTCTTAAAATTTTTAACCAATATTATAATTGTTTCTTCAATGCCTTATTTGATTTATTTAGCCTTTCTTATATGTTACATATCATTATTTCTTACAAAAAGAGATAAACATATTTTAATTATATGTAGGTTGTAACTCTATATAAATTGTTAAAGATCCCAAAAATAAGTCTAATGAAAACATTTTAAATCCTTTTCTTTCATTTGTCAAAACCTTAGGATCTCAACTTTTTGGAAGACTATTGACAACTTTATTTACATCATCCTAATTTATAAATACTTTCTTAAGGGGTGTAAAGTAGTAATGATTTGTATGAATCTCATAAGCATATCAGATATGGACTTTTTAAATTTCAACTAAACATGCTCATAATCATACAAAAGAGAGTTTATGGGTAACTTATGAACATCATTTGTTCCTTCAAAGATGTTCATTAAATAATCTCATGTTTCATTTATAGTAGTGGCCAAGGGTACATACAAGTAATCATCATTTCTCTATGCACTTGAAAATAGGTGATTGCTTATGTGTTTAGTTGTGCAAATTTAAATAATTCTTCAATATATTTACTATGTGGGCTAGTTATTTTTGTGTAACTCTCAAAAGCTATAATCCATATGTGGTAATCTACGCGCTTTAGAAAACCATTCATTCTTATATTCTTAAAACAAAAACCTAATCCATCAAATAATAGAGGATGGGTACATAACTTACCCACAATCTTATGAATATTCTTATTCTCAATTAATTCCATTTCAAAGTAAATTCTTAAGTTTATTGATTGTCTGATAGACTATCATAGAGACATGCTTTGATACCACAAATTGGTTATTTAAAATATGGTATTATCCAAGAAAAAGATAAATTAGATTTTGATTTCTTATAGTTATTAACTTAAAACTTAAATTGGGATTTAAAATTAATTTATTGAATGGAAAATAAAATTGCAAGCAAATTAAATATATATGTGACACAATGCACAGAAAAAAGAAATATGAAAAATGCAAATATACGTAATAGATTTCTAGTGGTTTGGAAACACCTTTCCCCACATCGACTCCTTAGAGATTACCTCTCTCTGAAGATTCATTTTTGTGTGATTTATTTCCCCAATGCGAAGAAGTCTTCCCTCCATTGCAAAACTTGGTCGCTAAGTAGCGGGACAAACCATCCTTCACCGAAATGAAATGCCTATGTTAATTTCTCTTGCGCAATCTCAATTAGAGATGGGTTAGTAAAAAAATCTAAGAAAATGGAAATTAACTTACAAAATATTTTTTGAGAGATATTCTGAGAGAGCCTCATATCTTTGTAACAGAGACATTTTGTAAGGAGTTGTTAATTATTTAAAAATACCCTAAGTGCCTTTTTGGAAAGGCTAGAAGGTTATTAGCAAGAAGAGGTGCTTAGGACATGGTCAGTGGGTCCCTATTTATAGAAAATAACTAAGAGTCTAAATATAATATCCTAGGAGACTAGGCACATAGTCGTGATACATGGGTTATAGTTTGTTATCCGGCTATGCTTATAGAACAATAAATTTTATGTACTTCAACATCCAAGCCATACATCTAGTTGCATAGTCAAATTAATTCTTTTTATCTTATAGCCATTTAAGATCTCTTAATCTATTCTCAATGCTTACTAGCATTACATATTTTAGTGTCTTGTTTCTAGGTTACATAAAATAAAAAAGAAAAAAAAAAAAGCAATTAAACCTTTTAAAAGTTTTTTTTGAAGGTAGCTAAATACTCTTACTGCAGTCTCTAATTTGTAGTGCCACAGCATTGTTTCTAAGTAATCTTTTGTCTTTAAAATTTGCTTGTTTGTTCACTATTCATTAAATTTACAAACTCAAATAATCATGTTAATAATCAAAAGTAATTCTACAACATTTTGTGACCATCAAATGATAAATATCTATTTGATCAAATGTAATAGACTCCTAAACTTAATTAGATATGGTTATAAGAACCATTGTCATGCAACTATTTTAGTTGTGTCTTCAACTTCTGACAATTTCTTTGAACATACCATTATAGTGTTCTCACTCAATAATCTAGTTCACCCAACATTAGCACGTAAATTCTCTGAATGAGACAATGTGTCCTTCCCTATAAGACTGAGCACCTCATCAGTTATCTGACAGTTCTAACCAAGTGTAAGAAACTTTTTGTAAAATTTATGTCCCACTTTTCTCAATAGCAAACACTTTATATATTTCAAGTAATTTTCAGGATTATGACTTCCTTATAATGAGGCATCTCTTAATTTAGCATCATATTCTCCACTGCAAGTTCAAATCAAGACACAAATGGTGTCAAGTAACTTTAACAGACTAGCTAAAATTTGACTATCTTAAGGGTGGGTTCTTGAAGGTCATTTTTTAACTTAGCAAAATGAGTGAACCCCAAACTACTTGCCATATTCTTCAAATTATTCAAAAATGATTCTAAGAACTTGTGCACATTTAATCAAATGTAATGCTACTTTTCCAAAATCAAGACAGCATATTCCCACACATCCATTATAAAATTATTATCAAAAGAACTATAAATCTTTTCTATGGAATTGGAGGATTCTTGTTAGGGGTACTAAGTTTCTAACAAAGACTTTTCCTAAGAAATAGATTATTTCTAACTCGTCATGATTCTTCTTAGTCATGGTGATAACCTTCGCCCTCAAAGTTTCTAACTTATGTTGCATCTGAACAATAAAATAAAAAACTCTTTAAATTTTGCTCTTCCTAATTTTTTAATATCTTACTTTGAACGATTGAGCATGGGAATTTTTCAACCTAAAATTTAACCCTAGCTCAGTTAGTAGATGGAGGTTTTATTAGTTTCAATGGAGTTTTAGAAAAAATAATCTTTGTTGGCCATGGGGACACTTTTAATGGATCATCTTCTTTATTCTTTTCTGACATTAATTTCATAAATCAAATTGAGAGATATATAATTCTTCAAATCATGATATGGTTAATGATAGAGATGATGGATGATGTCGATATTTGAAAATCTTCAATGACTATGGAGGTACCTATAAGGCTCCCACTAAAACATTAAGAGAATTTTTGTTCTAATCTTTTTTCTTGTGTGAGGGATGTTATAAAATGAAGGAAAATTAAAGGAAATTAATTTCCCTTAATTAAAGGAAAATAAGTTTCCTTAATTGATAAAAAATTAAAGAAAATTATTTTTTCTTTATATAGAATTCAATCTCTCAACTATGGAATTAAGAAACTGCAGCATTAATAACTTCTGTTTCAGGAATTATGATGGCTGAATTTGGACATTTTTTTAGGCCTTTTTAATACTGTAATTATTGAGATTGGGAATTTGTAACCATTGGGAATCAATGATAGCTTATAAATAGGCCTTGATAAATAAGTTAAGGTATAAAAGAGAAAAAGAAATCTCTAAGAGAAAGGTTTTGTAAGGGTTCTATAACCCTAAAATCATTTGTATTCCTCTCTAATTTTAGTGAAATTTTGCTCTCCTCCCCATGGATGTAGGTGTGATCACCGAACCACGTAATTTCTGTCTTGTGGCTGTGATTATTTTGTAAGTTTAGTTTTCTTGCTTTAATTTTTGATTTATCAAATGCTCGCTCAAGTTTCTTTTTGTTCCGCTTTTGGTTTAAACCATAATCGATCTCAACAAGTGGTATCAGAGCGAGGTTTGTTTTCCCTTATTCACTCTTAAGGGCTAGGGATAATTTTTTTTTGCCTAGGCTGCTTGTTAATTTGTGATTTAGTTTTATTAAAGCAAGAAGATAAGCATGGCTGAAGGAGGAGAAGAGGTGGTTGGACCTTCGTCGTCGTCAGTGGTGGAGAGAACTCTCCACCAATTTATGACACATCTGGCTAAAATAGATGTTGTCAAATTTGATAGGAAGAACAACTTTGAGATATGGCAGTGTGAGGTGACAGACGCACTGTGTGCCCTAAATCTTGAAGATGCTCTGAATGGCAAAGAAAAACCATAAAAATTTCATAGAAGGACTGGATCAAGATGAACCGCAGTGCTTGCGGCTTGATCTGGAATTGTTTGACTCAAGAGATCAAGTATACAGTTATGATGGAGACATCGGCATGGAAATTGTGGAAATTCCTAGATGCTAAGTATCTGACAAAGAGCGTTGATATTAGACTCCGCATGAAAAGGTAGCTCTACAAATTTCAAATAAGAAGAGAGATTTCCATTGATGAGCATTTGAATGAATTCACAAAGCTGTTGGCAGATTTGCTAAATATTTATGAGACTGTGGAGGATGAAGACAAGGCCTTGTTATTGTTAAACTCATTGCAATACGAGTACGAGTACTTCACCATGACGTTGATCCATGGGAAGGAGGTTCTTAAGTATGAGGAGGTGACTACAGCCCCTATGAATAATAAGTTCAAAAGAAGGGAAAAGGAGTCTACCAAATATGATATGATAGAGGCACTTACACTCCAGAGGGGAAGACCGTAGAAGAAGAAGCAATAGCCAAAGAAGAATGTAGACTTCCACAAAAGGGGGAAATCCAGAGGCTGAAGCATTGGGCGCAATCAGTGCACATTCTGTTTAGAGACAGGACATTGGAAGAAGGACTGTCTAAAGTTAAAGACAAGCAGTGGGCGAGTGGATTTTTAGAGGCCAATATGATTCAAAATATGGTGGAGGGTTCAGAATCTGATGTATCTCTTATGACAATTTCTATGGGTCTAGTAGCAGATAGCTCCAGTTCGATCATGGACACTGGTGTGACATATAATATTTGCTCCCAGAAGGATTGGTTATGCTCGTACAAGGAAACGGACAGGGTGCAGTCACAATGAGAAATGATGCTACTGTTGGATTACAGGAGTTGGTAGTGTGCTGATAAGGACACATTTAGGAATAGTTCAGGAACTAAAGGAAGTCAAACACGTGCCAAAAATCAAGAATAATCTACTATTTATTGGGGCCTTAGAAGCTAAGGGATTTAAGGTGGTGAATGAGGTAGGAGTTCTAAAGATCAGCAAGGGTGCAATGACTTACTTGAGAGAAGTTAGACAACATAACCTATATTACTTACAAGGAAGTGCAGTGACAAGTACAGTGGCTGTTGCTGAAGACTCTGAAGATGCCATGATGTTGTAGCATATGAGACTAGCGCATGCAGGGAAACCATTACTAAAGGTATTGGAGAAAGTGGGGCTCATCAAAGGTATAAATTCTTGCAAATTACAATTTTATGAACATTGTATTTTTGGCAAGAAAGCATGCAAGCCCTTTGGTGTTGGCCTCCACAACACCAAAGGTATATTAGAATATATGCACACAGATTTATGGGGACCAACGAAGACTACATCATTCGGTGGTCAAAGATATATTGTTTCTTTAATAGATAATTACTCCAAATTTATATGGGTGTACACTTTGAAGAGCAAAACAAATGTACTAGAGGTATTTATAAACTAGAAGAAGATGGTGGAGAATCAAACGGGAAAAAGAATCAAGATGATCCATTCAGACAATGGCGAAGAGTTCACATATGACTCTTTTGTGAAGGAATGTCAAGAGTCGGGGATTGAGCGTCACTTCACGGTAAGAGAAACACCGCAGCTGAATGGGGCAGCAGAACGAATGAACTGTACTTGGTGGAAAAGGTGTGGTATATGTTGTCCAATGATGGGTTGGAGAGAGTCTATTGGGCGGAAGCCCTAGACTAAGCTTGCTATTTGGTGAACCGTCTGGCATCTGCCGCACTTAACAAGAAAACTCCAACTAATTTGTGGTCTGGACATCCTACCACAGATTATAATCAGCTAAAGATCTTTGGCAACCCAGCTTACTGCCTTGTTAGGAAGCATAAGCTTAAACCGCAGGCTAGGAATGCAATTTTCGTGGGCTTCAAATCTGACGTGAAGGGCTACAAATTGTATGATCCAATTGATAAGAGGATCGTGGTGTGCAGGGATATCACCTTTGATGAAGAGTATTTCTTGAGATAAAGGAGTTCTCATTAGGTGGAGGATAATACTTAGACTCTTACAGGAAGGCAAAGAGTGGGGTTTGATACCACCCCATTTATTCTACAGAAGACTTTACATCACATTGAAGACACTCCTACAGATTAAGACCATGTTGGTGATGATGAAGAGCAAACTGGTATTGATGGTGAGACTCCAACTTAGGAGTGAATTGCTAGAAATAGACCCAGAAGGAATGCACCTCAATAGCCAGTCTGGCTCAAAGACTATGTCACATTTACATTGTCCGTAGTGGAGGAAGATGCTCCCTCTCATTTCAAAGAAGCGGTGACAGGCTCAGAAGGAAATTTATGGAAGCAGGCTACGGATGAAGAGATGGAGTCTCTTCACAAAAATGAGGTATGGAAGTTGGAGAAACTCCCTCTAGGAAAAAAAAGCTATTGGGTGCAAATAGGTGTATGCAAAGAAAAAAGGTTCCTCATAAGCTAATGTGCGCTCTAAAGCTAGACTTGTGGCAAATGTCTTTGCTTAGAAGAAAGGGGTAAATTATGATGAGGTGTTTTTCCAGTTGTCAAACACTCCTTGATCCGTGTGCTCACACAAAGCATATTGATGTCCAACATCATTTCATTCGAGATATTATCAAAGATGGTGAGATCTTACTGGAGAATATCGATACCAAAGACAACCCCACGGATATGATAACCAATGGGCTCAATGTTCAAAAATTCACCCATTGTAAATCTTTGGTGAATTTGGAGAAGCATTAATAGACTTCTCTTTTTGGTGGAACTACGGGTGGCTTGATTCCTTTGGGAGAGGGATACATATGCAACCAACTTGGTGCAGCCGCATTGATCAAGAGTATAAGGTTTCAGTTCTCATGTGAAACACATGAGATATAAGGTGGAAAATTGAAGGAAAATTAAAGGAATTCAATTTCCCTTAATTAAAGGAAAATTAAAGGAAATTAAGTTTTTTTAATTGAAGAAAAATTTAAGGAAATTATTTTTTTCCTTATATAGAATTAAATCTCTCAATTATGGCATTAAGAAACTATCGCTTTAATAACTTCTATTTCCGGAATTATGGTGGCCAAATTTGGAAGTTTTCTTTAAGCCCTTTTAATACTGTAATTATTGAGATTAAGAATTTGTAACTCTTATGAATCAAGGATGGCTTATAAATAGGCCTTGATATACAAGTTAAGGTATAAAAGAAAAAAAGAAATCTCCAAGAGAAATATTTTGTATGGGTTCTCTAACCCTAAAATTATTTGTATTCCTCTCTGATTTTAATGAAACTTTGTTCTCCTCCCCGTGGACATAGGTGTGATCATCGAACCACAGAATTGCTGTCTTGTGGCTGTGATTATTTTGTAAGTTTGATTTTCTTGCTTTAATTTTTGGTTTCTCAAACACTCGCTCAAGTTTATTTTTGTTCCGCTTTAAACCCTAATCGATCTCAACATAAAACACTTTATGATGCTTATTAAATAATTTAATTATTCTATTTTTATATTTAATAACATATTTTCTAACTTGTTTTTATTTGTGGCTTCTATTATACATGTCTTTGCAATTATAGCTGCTCATACAAGGCCTAAACTGAGTAATAACATATTTTTTCTTGTCATTTTGTGATATCACTTGAAAGTAGGGTGGCAATTTTGCTCGAAACTCGAAACTCGCTCTATTTTTTACTCAAATAGAACTCGACTCAATATTTTTGTTTTGATTCTCGAGTTGAACTATCTGACTTGAACCCAATTTGACTTGAATTTTAGTTGAACTCAGCTTGACTCAAATTTGGTCAGAGTCAACTCAAAATTCATAATTAATAAAATATATAAAAAATAGACACACACACACACACGCACACACATACACACACACACACACACACACACACACACACACACACACACATATATATATATATATATATATATATATATATATATATATATATATATATATGTATGTGTGTGTGTGTGTGTGTGTATGTGCATGAAAAGTCTTAATAACTCAATCGACAATCCTTCGACTTTAAGTCTCCCCAATTTCACTCCATTATTTATCACAGAATTGGTATAAAACTTGGATAATGAAATTATTTTACAATTCAATAGAATTAACAATCTTATACTGTAGTCACCTGATTTTAAAATGGATGATTTCGATTTTAAATATCTTGAAACTCTCTTTGAGCTTTGAAATACATTTAGCATTCCCCTTTTATTTCTTACTTTGTTTCACCTGAATTAGTGTGTATGTTAAGTAAAAGTGATATCCTAAAATATGTAACATTCATTAAATTAAGCCTAAAATATACTTAAGCAATTACCTAACATAAAATTTTTATTTTTTGGCTGGGGTCCTAACATGTGAAACTGACATATTAGCTTTAGAGTAGTTGGTGGAGCCTTCTTCAGGTGAGGAACATGAGCGAGAGGATGATCCTACTGTAGTTATTTAGTTTTTGTTAGTATTTTGTTTGGAAGAGAGTGAAATTTAGTATTTTATTTCCTTTATTTTCATTAAACTTTAGTTTGTAATGATTCTGGATTTTTATACTTTTCATATTGTACTTCCTATTCTGAGATGAATACATTTCCTTTTATTTTATACTGCTTATATGTAATTGTAATGACCCCAATATCGGATCAGGAGCCCAATCCTATACTGGAGCACTACCACAGCACTTAACAATGGGTTGGAAGGAAACTAACCCAACATTGAGTATTGTGTAGCTAAGAATCTCTGTGAGGGTGTTAAGTTAAGAAATGAGGTAGTATAAGCAGAATAATATGCAAGTAGAAATTGTATTCTATCCACCATTAAAACCAAACCATTCATATGAAAGTAAATTCATAACAGAATAAAGTAAGAATATTACAGAGATTAAATTATTATAAACCTAAAATTTAAAGAGTGAATAAAATAAAATCTCTCACTCATATAGAGCAATAAAATTAAATGAAATGCAGAAGCAAAATTTCTTCAAATGCAACTAGTCCAAAACTAAGTCCAGCTCCACTACCCTGAAATTGCTCTTGATCTATCGTATTTTTTATTTAAAAAATACGGTAGGGCATAGCTAATAAAAAAAAATAAGTCGTTAGACTAAAAAGTCTATGTACATTTTAAGATTGGCTAAATTTTAATTACAATTTAGTTGGATATCACATAAGCTAATTTATAATTAAATTTTTTAGAGGAGCATGTAAAGCATCAAAGTAAGAAAAAAATATAACTGTAAAAAAGATAGTAGTAAGGAAAGGAGTACAAACTCACAAGTAGGTATGCTCTAGCCTATAACAATAAGTAAAGGTAGAAGCATCCTAATAAGGTTAGAAACTACTAATGTGCGTATGAAAATATGAAATGAATACATGGATATGTCCAATGAATATTATGCTAAGTAAAGAAAACTAAAGCAGTGAAGCATAAAATGTAAGTAAAGCACATACACTACATGAAAATGAAATTTGTAAGTAAAGCATTGTGCATTAAATGAAAGTGCATAGTAAGTAAAGTAAGAAAAAACTTAGCCTCTTATGCTAAGAAAATAGATTCAAACACTATGAAAGGTAAGCATAGCTCAAGATCTATGGTGAGTACTCACAATCAATAAGATTGTGATAGCCCAAATATTTAATTTGTTGAAGTTATTTTAAGTTTTTCATTCTACAAGCAAAGTTACAGAATGAGAGAGAAGTTAATCATGTCTGCCTAACTAGTAAGAAAAGTGGGGTCTCAAAGAAAATAAACACTCACATTCCTCCTCTACAATATGTGAGATTTTCTTATATCCCCTTTAAGCCTGCCCTGGCCATCACCAAAAAACCCCTATGATTTATTATAATATTTTATTTATACACAATGTCTTATATGAATGTTCAAGATTGTAGGCTCAAAGCAAAGCAAGTATTCAAGGAAATTCAAGTAATTGTAAATAATGTGATATCTAAAGTCTAATGTTTAAGTTGTCTAACTTAATGATTAGAGCTAATTAAACTCCCAATTGCATATAGATATTGATCTCTAAGTCAATTGTAAGTAATATTATAGGTAGTTTGAGTTTTGAAAAATAGTAATTTAAGTTTAATTTATGGAATAAAAAAATAATTTATAATTATATTAATGCAAATTGAGGCCATTCCTACCCTAATCCTAAACTATAAAATTAGTATTTGTTACTAGATTCAAGGTCTAGTGAACTAGTGGAGAAAGGTAAGGCTAAGAAATTACTATACCTAAAGAGGTAAAGGTTAAATATCACTTACTAAATTTCATCTAAACTAACATGCAATTGAAAGGATCTAGCCTAATCAAGCACTAGACTAATTAGGAACATCATTAGGAAAGGTCTAAGGCTAGGTAGGAATATAAGCTACTAGCTCCAGTTCACTAAAGGTTATATGCTAATGAAGTTTGTATGATATCTAAATCACATTAGGGAGCTAAGGAACTTATTATTCAATTACTAGAGAACTTAAATGAGGGCTAAGAGTTTAAGAGAATGTGTGCTAAGATCTATTCTAATTATTGGAAACTAGTCCTAACAGGTACAATTGATAAAATAAAGGCATACTAATAGTCTATTGTACCTATGGAATAGGTTAACTATAGTCATGATGGCAAATAAAATAAACTAGGGCTTTTAACTCCCATGAGATATCTTCTATTGGTGAAGGTTCAAATCATGAAAAGTGCTAAGTAATTAAGCACCTAATCCATAAAAATTCAAGTTCAAACTCATATTTAAAGTGACGTGGGATTTAAATAAAATGAAATATGCATGCTGTCCTAGAGTTTAAAAGCTTAAAACATGCAATTTATGAGATTGATAAATTACAAAATTCCACTAATTAAGGAGTCAAATATCTAAATTAACTAATTATTGTCCAAATAAAATAATGATAGCAATTATAAAATCCTTAGGGTATAAAGAGAAGAATAATACTAAGTAGGTCAAAATCAGACATATCATTGGATTTTTAGGGTTTTCACGACTCCTAATTAGGATTAAAAAGTATTTATGAAAATTAGAGTTCAAATCCTAAATTGGATTATACCAATGTTTTTGTCTCATTTTTTTAAATTAAATGGCATAAGTTCATATAATTTGGACATGTATTTTTAAAGTTATGACTAAAAGAAGTTTTGGATAATTAAATACAAATTAATTAAATAAAAAAATCAATTATTCAATCATTGGGAGCCAAATCAGCCGCTCGGCACCATTTTCGGGACAACACAAAAATCAGCACAATCTGATGACTCAAAAATCAGTGCCAACGAATCATGCTGAAAATGGGGCATCAAAACCCGCATGACGGCTGACTCATGCGAGAAACACTCGGGTCGCTCGCTGGTCAACCCGCGTCTCACTCGCACAGAGATACACGACCTAAAAAAAAGGGCTCGGGTTCGCCCTGATCCGATCCAAAGTTGGGGTTTATTTCAAAAAGAGACAACGGGCAAATTAGGGCACGGCCCTCTCGATGACTTCAGTCACCCCACGACATGACCTGCATCCCATTGAAAAGATCTTGATGAGACCTTTCAAACGGCACCTGCACTGTCACTTGAGGCCACCCCGGACTTAGGCAAAACTTAGCCCTAGGTCTATAGCTACAGTTGAATGTCAAGGACAAGGATAAACTATTGTGCAACACTGTGGACTGATTGTGAAATTAGGTCAAATCGAGCTCGATTAACCTCACAGATTGATTGCACAGCAATTGAAATAGGTAATGGAAATCAAAATGGAGCAATTTGATGATTAAAAGTATACCATCTAAAGGTCTCACGGGTTAGGATTAGGTTCAAACATAGGAAGCCTAAAATCTCTGAGGCACCTCCAGGCTCCCAAATGTCGCTAAGGTAAGAGGAGATGAGAAAAAATGCGTAGGAAGAGGGTGCTGAGGAGTTTTGAGGTCGTAGATGGGGCTCTCGTGAGGTGAAGTGTAAGTCCTTGCGCCCAATTCTAGAGCATAAGAACGTACGGGGACAAAGCAGGTGGGTTGTCCAATTCGATCGCTTGATCTGATGAACCACGGGTTAGGATGGATCGCCCCCGCTCGATCTTACCTTGATGAAATGCAACGGCCCTGATTGAGGTGGCCTGTTGTCCCATGCCTCAGGTGCCAACACCGGATCCACACTTTTTCAAAAAATAGCAGATAGAAAATGTTTAAGTAAAAATATTTAATTTATTTTAATTACATTAATTAATTAATTAAGCACTTTTAATTACTCAAATTTAAATAATCAAACGGACTCCAAAAAAACCCAAAAATTTACCCTTACCTAATTGAGAGGCGAGGAACTCAAAAATGTAATTGAATTTTTGGTCAAAAGTCAATATAATTATCCTAATTTTCCAAGTATTTAAATATTATTAAAATATTTGGGGAAAATTTGATGACTTCCAAACATTCCCAAAATTCTACCCCTATCTAATTTGGGGGTGATGAGTTCAATGGTATACTCTAATTTTTATTTTGAGATCAAAATAAAATAGGTATTCTTAGAATTATCAAGAAAACTAGGACTATTTGAAAATCTCAAATGTTCTCCAAATTGCACCAAACCTGATGTGAAGGCTTTTAATACTATTATAAGAGTACTATAAGTGGAATGGAGTTGATTAGGCCGCTAATTATAGGGTAAAAACATCAGGCTTGTTACAGTAATGGATTTATATTATTTTATTGCGTCTACACCTTTATTTTATATATAAATTGCATTTAAAATTTATAATTATCTTAGTAATACTCAGAGTTATTAAAATTGGCAATTAATAATTCATGACATTATAGTGGGTATCAGAGATGCATTAATTAATATATGTGATACTAGTGATGACCACCTCTTAATCATAGTATAGTTAGCATTAACTTAATGATAGTGATGAGGCGGCTGCCACTTTACGGTCTGCTATAATTTAATTTGTAATTTACCAAACTCTTAAGCACTAAGGTATTATCTGCTTAGGCCTGATATGCCTCAAAATTTCTCAAAAGATAAATTTCAAATATGTCACATATCCCATAGTGCTCCCATCTGAGCACACTTATCCTTGGTGCTTAAGTGTGCTCAGATAAGGGGAAATGAACTATGATGAAAAAATAATTGTATCTTTGGATTTCTTATCAGAAGCTTCATCATTAAATGAAAAAATGTCTCGATATTTAAGAGTTATACTTAATACTATTTAAGGGGGTCTTTTCAAAATGCAACATTAGCTTAAGCACCATTAAAGGTAGCAACATCTCAAGCATCTACAGAGGTAATAATAGCTCAAGCACCAACATAGGCAACATTAAGCTTACCATCAGTTATTTGAAAAGAAAAATATCATAATAAAATTTCAAAATTTTGAAATAATTTTGATTATCTATGAAAGGGTCTAAATATCATAAAATAATATGAAATAGTTATTTTTCATCATAGTCCATTTTCCCTCATGAACCTACAACAATTATTAGAAAGATATGCTAATTTAAGTAGTCTTTATAGTATAGCATAAACCCAAAGCAAAGTTCATGCAAATTCAAATCATTTGTTTTAGACATTTGCTTCAAAGTTCATTCAAAGTTATGCAAAGTTAAAGGCAGATTTAAATGAAACATTTTTTTACATGAATAATTAGAATATCCTAGCCATCTTTGTTGACGTGAGCTACATTAAAGAAACCATTTCTCGCCATTCTAAAGCACAAAAGTAGTTAATGCTATCCTCATCTAGATAAAGCCCCATCTCAAATTTTTTTAGTTGGGCTATAGAAACATACTCAATCAATGAGTCAAAATCTCATAAAATTGAATTTCATGGTTCATAATAAGTTGAACTAGAGCTAGCTTGAAGTATTGGCAAATTAGTTGAAGAATTAAACATTGCTCTAGATGTGTCTATATATTAATAAACATATAGTTCCAGCAAATTTAACAAAAAACACTCTAATTTCTCATTAAGGGTTGTCCCACAATAAATTTATCTAAATGCAAATTTGATAATACCATTTAATCTAAATCATTTCAAGAATGAAGAGAATAAAAGTTAGGTATGTTATACTTGAAAATACTCTTAAAACATTCTCAAAAGCTTTAAGAGTATATCTAATTCATCAAATATAACCCAATTGGCATTAATTAAATCCCAAATTAACCCCTGATCTTTTTAAAAAAATTAATGTAATATAATTTCATAATGAAAGACACAAACCAACATATAAAATGTGGAGTGATAAGCCCTAATTTATAGTGAATATTGTATGTTAATTAGTTGTGTTTTGATAAGATTTGTGTTTATTTCAAGTTATATTTGCACAATTTTATGTTATTAAGTACAAAGAGAAGATCAAGCAAAATAAATGAAATTACAATTCAAAAGAACAGAAGGCCAGGTGTTACATTGCACCCTGATGCCTAATCTAAGGCACCATGCTCTGCAAATCACCCCGGCACCCAAAATCTAGAAACAAAGGCTATTGCACAATACAATCTTGCAAACCGTGAACGCTACAGCACGCCATAATGCCAACCACAAAGAGCCACATGATGTGGTGTGCCACAGTGCATTTTTAAAATAGAACATAACGTGGAGCATTGAATGTAACCCAAATTATGGGTGCCCAGGCGTGCCTTGGTGCTGTCTAATGGCAAAGCTAAGCAAAATAATTGGATGATGGAAGAGTTCAATAAATTAATTAATTAATCCTTTCAATTTCCAAGGCTGATTAAAGGGGGGGATTTAATGATTTAATAGATTAATCATTTCATCTCCCAGGACTGATTAAGGGAAGAAAACTAAAGGAAAAATTTACTAATTCAGTCTCATAGGCTAAGTATTAAGGGATAAAATTTAAAAGAAGAAAAAATTAACTGAAAGGATCTATTGGAGGATTGAGAACGGGAGAAACCCTAGCTACAAAAACAAGAATAATTCAGAGAGTTTCTCAGAAAGGAAGGTGGCCACAAAATAGGAGAGAAGTCTTGAACACAAAGAAAGGAGCTTCAGAGTGAGGAAAAGACAGAAATATCTACACAAAGAATGTAACTTGTATCTCTCTTGTAATGTATCTCTTCACCATTTTATTAAAACTCCTTTGGAAAAGATGCATTGTATTTCTATTTTGGTTATCTCGTTGTACTTTTTTATTGTAATGGTAGTCTAATCCCCTATTATTGGGTAGGGTTAGGTTTAAAACTATGGATATGTATTTTGCCATGTGCAACGCAACCATTTTTTTATTTAGTATAAATGTGAGAAATAACATGTGCTAACATGAAAATATTATTTTGGAATGATTTATAATAATTATGTTGTGATGAAAATAAATAGTTAACAAGGCATAAATCACTGAGAGCTTTCATTGCTCAGTTTTAGTGACAGAAAACTAGATGCATGATAGTCATCATTGATTCATGTTTATGCTATCAGAACTAAATAGTAAATCAATTGCTTAGATGTAAGAATAGGTTTTATAAAAGTCTGTGCAAATTGACAAACAAAAAATACATAGTATGCGCTTACATGCAAGTGCACGTGGTCTGAAGTAATAAAGGATAGCAAGATCTCAAGATTTATCATCATCAGGGAACGGTATTTTTTTGGTTACAAGAGTTTGCTTAATTTTGCTAATGTTTAAGTTCTCAAATGGCTGATGATTTGGTCTTAATTTAACAAAGTTAGAGTTTCTTGGGTTTGAAACTACTTTTGGAGAAAATAGGGAGAGTTGGGTTTTAGCATGCAATTTAATAAGGGTTCATGTAAGTACTCTTTTTCTCCATTTAGTGTCAAATAAAATGGATCAATTTATTAATTAAACTTACTCTTCTCTAGGGAGTCTCCTAAATGTGCTAAGTCTTGTTTAGTGCTTAGATATGAACATAATATGGTTCAATCTTGACACATAGACCTTCATCTGATCAATATAGGTTGAGTTCAATGCTTACATCTAAGTTATGAAAATGTAGTTTCGATTGAGCATCACATGAACTTGATTTTGCTAATGGCTCACATGCATCAACTCTAGAATTAGCTAAGGAGATGAGCCACTAATCTTAATGGGTCTATGTCCCATCACCCATAGCACTTAATGCTCTAAATCCTCGAAGAAACTTAGAATGAGCTATGGAGCTCAATTAGTAGCTCTAGGCTCACACACATCAACTTCAAAGCTTAGCCAAGGTCATATGCTATGACACTCCAAGAGCTTGTCACATTGCTATAGTCTTAACATGCATAATTAGCTTGCATAATCTAATGGTGAGCAATAGAGCTCAGAGAATGTTAATGGTTTCTAGGGCTCAATTGATCAGCTTACGTCTAAGGTTGTGCATGGGCTAATATTGCACAGCGAATGTTGTCACAATCATTCACGGCATTGATGCTCAAGCATGCACATCCTTACTTTTAAGTGATCCATGAGCTCTATGTTTTATTTGCTATTAAACTATTTCTGCTTAGGTTTCTTCATTACAAAACATAATTTTCCAATTCAGTTGTTCACAAACATTCACTCAAAAAAACTAAATGATATTCATTGATATTGAAGAGTACATAGCAATACATCCTTAAATCCTTACATGCATATGCCCAACCCTCCCTAAGGAGAGTTTAGGCTACCATTAAATAAAAAACACTAAGGAGACAATAAGAGAAAATAAGCTCTTGCATAATTTTATAATTATGCTTCTCTTTGCTTAAGGGTTTATCCCTCCCTTATTAGTGGATTGGGGTCATACCTTAATCTAGTGATAAATGAGGCGCCCACCTCTTAGGGGCAAGTCGCCACAGCTTACTAGGCTAAAGTGAATAATACTTGGTCCTTAAGAGTTTGGGTTATTAAATTTTTGATGTTGCTTGGGCTGTTACTACTTGGTATGTTATTTCCTTTGCTACTACTTGGACTACTATTGTTAAGGCTATTGTTGTCTCCATTGTTGCTTGTGTTGTTACTGCCTCTATTACAGCTTGGGCTGCCACTACCTTTTCTAGTTCTTATTTGTGTATATTATAGTTATTATTGTTTTTAAAAATATATTAATTATTATTATATTGATATATTGTTCTTCATGAATTTGAGCATATTTCATTTTGTTCTATTATTGTTCTTTATGCTTTCGATGGTGATGTCTCTACTTGTGCTTAGGCTACTACTTCTTATAATGGTTCTTATTCTGTATGTTATTATTATTGGTTATAAAAATACAATAATTTAAACAAATGCATATCTTACTCTTATGTTTGTATATTATTATTCAGGTATTTATGCAAACTTAATTTGTTTATATTATTGTTCTTTGTGATTGGGTTGTTGTTACCTCTACTAGTACTTGGGATGCAACTATGTATTGCCACATCCCGTCATCACGCCCAATGGAAAGATATTAACAACATAATTGGTGGCAAAATGGTGCTTTACTCGGAAAGGCTGAACTTCCCCTAATCTAGCCTACTGCTTGATACTAATTCTTAAGGCAAATGTAATATTCTTATCTTAATTATTTGTTAAGGTACTTATACACATTGGCTTTATTAATAAGAATATATCCAATGTATATGAGTATTTCATATAAGTTTCTAGTTGATCACATCACAATAGCAAGTATAAGAAGCAATAATAACAGAGTATGGAAGCTTTAGCATTTATCCATAACATTCATCACAGGTCCTAAGTAAGAACATTCATCTCATAAAATAAAAGAAAATTACATCTAGACCTAAATTATTACAAACCAAAGCTTAAAATAAAATGAGCAGTAAATGTCTCTTATCACACAGTGGAAATTAAACAAAGCAAGTAAGTCAATGATGTGCTAGCTACTGCTCCTCTGGCTACTCCTGGATCTCTTGAAATGCCTCCAAAGCTAGCTTTTCCAACTGCTCAGGATCTAACATTGTCAGTTTCACAACGTCATGGCCCCGGTCAAAAAAGATAAATATTATTAGACAATGAGTCTATGTACATTTTATGATACATTTAGTATATTCTTACAATTAAGTGACTTTACTTAACATTTAGTAACATAGAAATCAACTGTAGAAAAATTAAGTAAACTAAGAATATAAATCTAAATATTAAAATTGAAAGTAGGAAAATAGTAACTAAACAAAATACTGGAAGTATATCAACAGAAAGAAAACATCAAATTGAAACAAACTGAAAATAGAAGTGTGTTATAAGCCACTTTATATGTATCTGAATATGCCACTGAAATTATGCAAAAATATGCATTTGATGCTACACTGTATCCAAGGGAATCCTATATATCATGATGCTTGATGCATCCTGTAGTTCCTACTCAACCTTGATGCACATTGCATCCTGTAGTTCACAAATGATCTTGTTGATTATGCTTATGCAATTCTTGTTAAATGCTTAAAGACACAGAATACCAAAAAAAATAAAAGTAAACATCCCTTCTTGTTATCTTACTATTTAACCTATCTTCTCTGATATGCACATTTACTTTAAAGCCCATATTATTCAAAATACTAAGTCACATACTTTACCTTAACCTAGATTCACTTAACTAAAGAAAGTGTTATCCAAGTTACACTTTTATATTATCCTAAGTTACCACATGTTAAGAATAATATACATATTTAATATGTTTCTATGAAAGGTAACTTGAAATATTTAGTTCGTTTAACTACACTTATCGATGTGCATAAAGATAAGGGATAGAATCTTCTTATTATTTATTCTCATAAACTAAGATGTTCAATTCCCAACCTATAACTTACTTTGGAAATGAGAAATTTATCATGAACTATAATTATCTATTAACATAAGATAAGACCAAAATTCTACAATTCTATTTAGGATGAATCAACTAATTCCATATCCCACTAAATCAAGTCAGCTCTATGAATATGCACTACAACCGATAAATGATAACACCAATATTTTCATCACTTATGGTTATAAGCAAAATAATTTAAAATCAAGGAAATTCAAGCTACATAATCTAATCTCCATTGTAGTAGGTCCTACTCAAATGGCTCCAAGGAACTCACATATACGTCATTCTGTTTAGGTTAACTACTACAAAGAAGATAACTCAATCTAAGTCTCTTTAGGTTATCTCACCACAATGTATAATATCAATCATCTAAGGTTCTACCTCAATGCATCATAAATAAGGCATCTCATAACTCAAGATTCTCATACTTAAGGTTGTACTACTTTTAACTTAACACTAACACTCAGCTTTCAGGAGGTCTAAAACTCTCACACTTGCATTTTATATTTTATATATAATAGGGTTTGATCCAAAATCAAGGTGACTATAGTTCATGCAAATTCTATAAATTCAATCATATGTTTAAAAGAAACAATCAAAAATGTTAATCCCTTAATTCCTAATCTTATATTAAACATTCAAGTCAGGGGATAAATCATAAGTAATTAGGAGTTGGTGGTATGATAATCAAGCACATTTTCTTAATATATTCAAGATAAATTCATGTTAGTTCTCTTATTTGTGAGAAAATCATAAAGATATAAGTTTAAGATTAAGGTGAATATCACGTTATTAATTTCAAGATTAAATGATCTAACATGACAATTTGTATGATCATATGACAAATCAAATGTTAATGATTTAATACTTATGGTCTGATGTGCTAAGATCAATGAGAAATCAAGAGTTGAATAAGCCCAAGTGCTAACTTGAGCTAAATAGGTTTTAAACTAATTAAGAAAAATTATGACTTTATCATGTCCAAAATAAAAATGCAAGTTCATCATTAGGTTATTTGCTATCTAAGGATCACATGGATACCAAAATCATCAATATTAGTTAAGTGAAAAAAGTAATCTTCACTAATTAGGATTTCATATATTAGCAATTAATTAATAAAATTAACCATGGAACATTAAATTTGACATTGCAATTAAGTTCTACATAACATTAAGAAGCAAGAGGAACTAGAAATATGCAAATTGGATAAGTAATTATCTTTACATTCACAAATCAAGCATTTAGGTCATTAAGACATAATTAAGAGATAAGGCACAAAGGAATAAATCTATCTTTACAATTGAATTCTACAAATTATAATGAACAATCACAGACCATACACATGTGATTTGGACCATTTCATACCCTAATATTCACTAATCAAGCTTACATACAATTAAGTCATAATTAGTAAATTCATCCTAAGAAACTAAAATATCTTTGCAGTTTATTAATCTACATATTTTTCTGATCAAAATAGTATTTGATATCATAGCATTTGGAAAAGTATTGAGAAAAATAAATCAAACACTAATTCTAGTAAATTTTTCTATGATTAGCACTTTAGGATATGAATTTAATAATTAAATTAATTCCATTTTCCTTACTAGGCTCTATCGGGACAGCTGGAACCCGATGAGCTGGCCCAGTGTAGGAACTGCGTAGGTAGATTGGGACCCGACGGCCCGCTCTGTCAAACAGCGCAAGTCATGGGCTGGCCCGACCTGGCATTATTCGGTATCTTCACCTGCAATCTTCGTCACCCTGAAGCATTAATATTAGAGTTAAACTCGAATTTCCATGTATCCCGACCATCCCACAGCCAGAACTTGATTGCTACATGATCAGTTGGCCAAGGTGCATCAAACATGCCAAAAAATCCCTCTGTGAGGTGGCCGGGATGGTCTGGACCTTACTCGCTTGAGGCCCTTGGCTGAGGTTTACTATGGGGAGCCAATTCTCCCCACAGAAACTGAACAACAATGGGCAATCGATCTCTGCACCATAATGATGCCAAGGTGGATTGAAGCCCTCTCTTGGCTCGACCTAAGGGTGGTTGAAACGTCAAAAGCTTATTCGGGCTTCAGCACTATGCAGTATCATAGCCCGATCGATCATATCAATTGATCGAAGCTAAATTGAGTCCTATGAAACCCATGGATCAGCTTGGTTAACTAAAGAATACAATAAAAAATCACATGGGATTGGGATTGAGCTCGCATTGCCAATAGAGCACCTTCGTCTTTGTTGGTTGCAGGCTCTATTTAGAGAGTGATTTTTTGCTGTTTGGACTAAGCTCACCTGCTCAATCCCATAAATACAAATGGTCTATCCTATATGGAGGTTTACAGCATTGAGAGCCTATGATATAGATTGGATTTTAGCTAAGCATTGAGCTCAGTCAGGTCAATGTGGGTAGAGGAGTACCTAGTCGTGCTACACTGACTGACAGAGGGGCCTGGTTAGTCTTCAAAGTTGAAGAGAGCTACCATGGATTGACTGGATAGCACTGGGGGTCTGAACCCCAGATTGAACCAACTTATCATCTGGAAGGATTTCAAGGAGCTTAGAAATGCTGGGAGTGCAAATAGATTGAATCGGCAATCGCAAGAATTTGAATGATTCTCAATGAGCAAAAAAACTCACTAAGCATCAAAAGAGCTATTTATAACTCAGCATATGAAGCTGAGCAGTGGGCCTTGCTCAAGCTAATAGATTTTTACCCAATTGCCAAGCAGGGGCAACTCAGGCCTGCTCGTTCCGATGGGATTGCTTAACAGAATGGGTATGGAGTCAAACAGTCTGCTGACATGGTCCTGAGAGTGCAAGATAGGTTGTGGTGCCAACATTCAAGCAGATCTTCCTTAACAAATGTGGGAGGCTTTGGGATGAAGATCAGCAGTAACGGGATGCATGACAGCCATCTGAATTATCGAACGAAAAGCGTAACGGCTCTAACGCGACTCCACATAGCTAAAAACTATGGGTGCAATGTTAGCTATTGAATCGTTCCTGATCTGACGGCTGATGCATCACCCGAGAGTTAAAGATCAAAAAGCATTGGATCTAGGTCATAGAAAAGTGTCGACGGTTCGGATCTCACGCACCTTTAGAAGGGAAGCCGACCACTGGATAAAAGGGAAATAAATAATTAATTCTAATCATAATTAAACCTAATTTATGGCTAAATGATCTCCAAAAATTGACACTTAACTAATTTGGGTGCAAGGAACTCAAAAATGAAGTTAGAATTAATTTGGAGATCAAATTAAATTAGTTAATTTCTAGGGTCCTAAAATTAGCAAAATTGACAATCCAACCTATTGAGGTTCAATTAACCTCAAATCTTTAGGATTAGGTCCTAATGACTTAATAAATTAATGAAATAAAATTGAGAGGCTGGTTAAGCCTTGTTTAATTAGGGTAATAGCCTAGGGCTGTTACATACTACCTCTATTGGAGCTTGGGCTGCATTTACCTCTACTGGTGCTTGGGCTAGTCCTACCTCTACAAAAGCTTGACTATAGTTGCTTCTATTATTTCTTGGAATGTTGTTGCCTCTACTGGAGCTTGGGTTGCTATTGTGCCTGCTAATTCTAGGGATACTTTTTCCTCTGCTTCTGCTTGGGTACTGCTGCTTCTATTAGTTTTTATTTGTGCATATTATTGTTATTATTAGTTCAATAAATACAGCAATTTTAACTAGTGCAAATTTTTTAACTGATTTCTTAGGTTGTTATTCTTGTATTTTTGCAAATTTTATTTTTATTTATTATTATTCCTTATCCTGGGGCTGATGTTACCTCTTCTAATACTTTGGTTATTGCTGCCTATTCTACTACTTGGGCTACTATTGCTTCTGCTAAAGCATGGGTTGAAGCTACTTTTGTTATTGCTAGGGCTACTACTACCCCTGTTACGACTGCCTCTAACCCTAAAAATAGGATCCCATCTTCAACTTACTACTTCGATCTTAAAGGAAGGCTTTCAAGTTGTTACATGTCTAAAAACTTAACTTTTGAATTTCTTTATACTCAATTTTTTTGTTTTATAAATTATTTTGAGCTCAACTTTTTTTTCTTACTTGTTTTATTTGAGCAAATCATTTGAGATGACTAGATTTATTTTATGATAAATGATCACTAATGTACTAAGTTGCTAGATTTGAGAAATAATATGTTAACATAAATCCCTTTAAAAAAGCAAATGAGTCCTAAATAAGATGAATCATTCAGAGTTAAATGATCTAAATATTATTTGCACATATTGAATTTTTCCTTTTTGTTTTTTAATTAAACCTTATAAATACCCAAAAATATAAATATTAGCTATTGTTTGTGCTGATTTTATATTGGTGTTGTTGACTTACTAGCTGCTATTGCCTCTACTTCTGCTTGGGCTGCTAGTTGTTGCTTGAGCTTCTAGCTGCTACAGCCCCTATTGCTACTTCAATTGATGGTTATTAATGCCTATACTACTACTTTGGCGGCTACTTGCTGCTGCTTTTGATGCATAAATGAAAATTCTAGCAAATATTAACAGCCCTAAAAAAATGAGCTTAAACCAGATTCTTCAGTGCTAATTCAAATCTGTAATTTCTTGCAATATATTATACTTTCATTTAGGATAGTTAAATTGGTCCAAGTTTTAAATAATGTTGCCTGAATGCTTTTTGTTTGTTGCTTTGTGCATATTTGCAAATGTCAGATTGTTTAAATTCTAATTAATATTGCCTACTACTCTTGTGTAGAGTTCAGCCTTATGTAGCAAAAATCAATTTATTAATGTGTAACGATAATAGGGCTGTGGGCCGCAATATTTTAAATGTCTCATCATGTCGTGAATTATTTGTAGGGTTAAATGATCATTTTTTCAATTTCTTTACTTTTTAAAGATATGTAATATGTTGAAAGCAATTTTAATACTATTAATTATTTTTTAAGACTTACATTTAAGAGGTTTTTAAATTTTAAATTATTTTCTTAGAGCTAACTCGAACGAACTTAAAATTTATGACTCAAAATGTAATTTCAAGCCAACTCAAATCCAAGTCGAGGCAGCTCGAACTTGAACTTTAATATAAGGAATCTTACTTAGTGAATGACCACCTAATTATTTTTGGATTAGTAAGTGTATTAACCCAACGATGGTTAGGGGTTCATCACACTTCCTCCATTTAGTTCAAATTTGCTAAACATAAAATTTTTGCTGATCATATGTTTGGAGAATCTACTATCTATGACTCACAAGTCTTCACTGCTCTGTGAGGATGTACCTCAATACAAAAAATCAAATGTTAGTGTTTTAAACATGCAAAAAGTTGAGTTTACTTTCTTTTTTATTTTGGGGTAACCATACTATATTTCTAGATTTACTTGATCTAGATATTGAATATTTATGATGAAATAAATTGTATTTGTAACATTACTTATTTGGTAATGATCTTTATAAAATATTATTTATTTTCTTCATTTATTTAGATCTATTACCCGTAGATCTATGCTCAAATTCATTCAGTTCTTTGTCTAGGAATTTGTATATAAAAGAAACTTCTATAAGTTCTTTATTTAGTATTAAAATTTTTAACTAATATGATAATTATTTCTTCAATGCCTTATTTGATTTATTTAATATTGTTTATATTTTACATATCATTATTTCTTACAAAAAGTGATAAACATATTTTAATTATATGTAGCTTGTAGCTGCTACTGCCCCTGCTACTGCTTGGACTATTGGTTATTAATGCCAATACTGCTATTTAGGCTGCTAGTTCCTGTTGCTTTTGATGCATATATGAAAGTTCTAACAAATATTAACAGCCCTAAAAAGAAAATGAGCTTAAATCAGAATCCGATTCTTCAACATTTACTCAAATATGTAATGTTTGCAATTTATAATACTTTCATTTAAGATAGTTAAATTAGTTTACATTTTAAATAATGTTATTTGGGCGCTTTTTGTTTGTTGCTTTTTGCATATTTGCAGATGTCAAAATTTCTAAATTTCAATTAGTATTGCATTCTGCTCTTGTGCATAGTTCAACCATATTTAGCAAAATTCAATTTATTAATGTGTAACTATAGTAGGTTTGTGGAGTGCAATATATTAAATGTCTCATTAAGTCTGAAATTATTTATAGGGTTAAATGCTTTAACTTAAAGCTGTGAGTTGAAGCAATATATTAAATGCTTTAATTTGATTTGTATCTATTATTATTCATTGTGCTTGGGCTGATGCTACCTCTTATACTGCTTGGGCTACTATTGCTTCTGCTAGAACTTGGGTTGAAGCTATCTCTGCTACTGCTTGGGCTGCTACTGCCCCTATTACTGCTTGGGTTACTGTTGTCTCTGACCCTAAAAATAGGATCACATCTTCAACTCACAGCTTCAACCCTGAAGGCAGGCCAACTTACTGCATGTCTAAAAACTTAAGAATTTAGAAATTTTTTATACTCAATTTTTTTGCTTTATAAATTATTTTGAACTCAACTTTTTATTTTTTACTTATTTTATTTGAGCAAATCATTTGAGATGACTAGATATGTTTTATGATAAATGATCACTAATGTACTAAGTTTATAGAACTGAGAAATGATATGCTAACTTTAGTCCCTTTAAAAAGGCAAATGGACCTAAAGAAGACAAATCATTCAGAGTAAATTGAGCTAAATATTATTTGCACATATTTAAATTTTTTCTTATAATTTCAATTCTACCTTATAAATACCTTAAAATCTAAATATTAGCTCTTGTTTTTGCTGACTCTTAGGATTGTCTAGCCCTGATTATATGATGTTGTTGACTTGCTGTTTGTTGTTGCCTCTGCTTCTGCTTGGGCTGCTAGTTGTTGCTTGTGCTACTAGATGCTACTGCCCTAGCTGCTGCTTAGATTGCCGATTGTTGTCGCCTCTACTAGTACTTGGGTTGTTGGTTGCTACTGCTTTTGATACATATATGAAAATTCTAATGACTATTAATAACCCTAAAAAGAAAATGAGCTTAAATTAGAATCAAATTCTTCAATGTTAATTCAAATTTGTAATGTTTACAATTTATTATGCTTTTATTTTGGATTGATAAATTGCTCTAAATTTTGTAATAATGTTGCTTGAATACTTTTTGTACGTTGCTTTATGCAGATTTGCAGATCTCAGATTGTCTAAATTTGAATTACTACTGCTTGAGGCTCTTGTGTAGCCTTATGTAGCAAATATCAATTTATTAATGTGCAACTATAGTAGGGTTGTGGGCTGCAATATATAAATGTCTCATTAATATCTAGAATTATTTGTAGAGTTAAATGTTTTAACTTGAAGCTATGGGTTGAAGCTATGATTATTTATTCAGTTTGTTTACTTCTTAAAGATATGTAATATGTTGAAAGCAATGTTAATACTATTAATTATTTTTTTATACATATATTTAAATTATTTTAAAATTTTAAATTTTTTTTCGAGCTGACTCGAACGAACTCAAAATGTATGGCTCGAAACGTAATTTCAAGCCAACTCAAATCCAGTTGGAGGCAGCTCAAACTCGAACTTTAACGAGTCAAACTTGACTGCTCGATTCAATGGAGGTGCATGTCCAAGGGACCCGAATTGACCTAAATCTAAGCTAGCCACCCTAATGCCTTTGTAGCTCATTGATTAGATGTAATAATTTTGCTGTCCCTGTTCAGTGTACATGGCTCATGCTATATTTCCGCCAGATAATTCAGCCCTTCTATTCAATGCATTGTCTTGTGATTTTATACTTATCGTATGAATTATGCTTAATAATGTTTAGGGTATAATATTATTTAATTCTAAGTGAAATGCATAACAGAGCAACAGTCAACATATCATATTGTTTAAAGATCTTTGAATTCTAATTTTAATTCTAGTCTTCGTAAAAGGGTTTGACCTTTTGCTCGTATCTTTTAAGTATTGAAGAATCAGCGAAACAATTAGAGTCGCTGCCGATTTAAATGAAATATTAAACAGATTAATTAGTATTAATGATTCAATCTTCTTAAGAAGTCAAGAAATAGGAGTTCGCGTTAACAACAAGCGATAGTCAGTTGAGATTTCTGCAAAGACCATGCCTTGGCGAAAGTTGCCACTGCAAAGACCATGCCTTGGCGCCCAACCCACTATCTTGCTTTTCCTTCGATGAGGGTCAGGGTGTGCCAAAGAGCTGAATCATTTGATTGCATGATCCCAACAGGCGCTTGGGCGTGTCGAAGCGCCCAACTCAATGAGTGTTCTCTTCAACAAGCACTTGCATGCACCTGCCATCAAATGTTTTCTTCCATTTGGTTTCTAGGTGTGCTCCCAGTCAGTTTCAGCTCGACGCTTCAACCCAGTCTCAACCCGTTCAACATCTAACTCGCCTATGGTTGGTATATAACTCATCTAATATCACTCAAAAGCCATTGAATGAATTATAACCATTCCAAGGGCACTCCATACCTAGCTCTCACTCACCTTGTCTACCATACCTAGCTCTCACTCGCCTTAGGCACGACATAACTTGGAAGACTTTCTAGCCTCAACCTTTGTTGCTTGAATGTAAGGACTATTCCAATTTAATAGAGAAAAAGTAAAATAAAACAACTAATTGAAAAATAGAAAAAGTTAAGGAAACTAAACTTTCTTTAAAAATTTTAATAGTTTATTAAATTGAATATTTAATATATAAATAAATTTGAAAACTTTTCATTAAGAAAGTTATTTATATATTTTAGATCTACTGCCCTGCATCACTGTGGATACTTCACCCATTAAAGCCTTTATTGGAATTCTATGGACTCGGACCCATACGCCCGAGTTAGCTCAAAATCCACAGTATCATCTTCTACA
This sequence comes from Gastrodia elata, assembly GCA_016760335.1. Taxonomy (NCBI): domain Eukaryota; kingdom Viridiplantae; phylum Streptophyta; class Magnoliopsida; order Asparagales; family Orchidaceae; genus Gastrodia; species Gastrodia elata. The sequence goes on from CM028677.1 coordinate 43,446,526, forward strand.
ACCTCACATGTGTAATGCCATGACTATTTTTTGAAACCCCTAATTTGTCGCACGATTTCATGTAAATTATTGTCCATTTGAACCGTTACCTAGAGAAGAATATAATAATATTTAAATTATCCATAATTCACCAATAATTAGGGATTAATTAGGGAACAATCTAGAAACCTATTTTGAAAAATTCTTCCTAGATGAACATTATCAACATAATAATGTCAATATTACTTTATTTGGTGAGCGTTAGCTTTACTAAGCTCTAAAGCTGTGAACTATTAGCAGAATTTGTTCTATTTTCTGATTCATCAAAGAGATACACTTCATATAATTTATTTTTTGAGATTTTTCTAGTCCCCATGAATCAACCACCTTTGATAGAAATTAAGGAAAGAATCAAAGAATCCTAATTTTGGGTTTCTCCATTTCTACTCACCTCAAAATAGTCATTGAGAAAAATCTAAGCCATTCGGCTTAGTTAAGAGACATTGTTGGAGATCAGTGGGGGCATTAGAAGGTTTGAAGTATGTTGAGATAGAAAGGAATTCTAAGAATTTATCCATTGGCAAAGAAGACTAAGGAAGCAATTTAAAAAAAATTATGTTAATAAGCTCATAAGGTGATTCAATTGAATGTTAAGGACACTGTAGTCCGAGCTAAGATTGTAAGTTATTCGCTTGCAAAGACTTTATCTCTTTTGAATTAAGTTCAATGGTATGTATTTCTTTTATGTTAATGAAAATTAGATTGATAAAGCCTTAATTTAGGCTACAAGATATATAAACTTATTGGTTAATGAACTATTTGTATGCTAGCTACTATGAGATTCATCATAAAATATGTTGAGAAAATATTATACGTGTACCTATTCATGTAGTACAATTAACGCACAACAAAAGAATAAGGTAAAATGTCATGTTCACTAGGAAGAGGCTCATGGCCTTTATATTTTGGGCTAATATATACCTAGATCGATTAAGACTAATTTAAGTCTTAATTATGGCTCTAGTATCTTAACTAAGTCATTAGAAGCTCACCTCTAAGATCCAGTCCAAATCAGAAATCAAATAGCAATAATATAGCTTTATATATGGGCTTTCTCAAGATCTAGCTTTATAGCAATGATATAACCATTTTATTTATCATTAAGACTATGAATTTTGGGCTAATATATATATTCCTATCAGGAATAAAGCACTTTAAATAGTTTCAATCATTGAATGAAGAAGCAATTTTAGTCTTTGGGCAACAATTTTGGATATTATCTTAGTAAACATAGAACCAAGACTGATAAGTTTATAATTATCCAACCCATCATTTGTTTCAATATTTGGAACAAGGAAGATGGTTTTGCGATTTAAATATTTTGATAATAAAGCACAATAAGAGAATTATTGAATGATACTTTAATAATCAATTTTGATGATGTCCCAACATTTCTTATAAAGTTATATATAAGGAACCCATTAGAGCCATTAGTTGTCCCTTTTCTTAATGAGGATATAACTTTCAATATGTTAGCCTCACTAGGAAAAGCCATTGGCTTGGATGTGGTGATATTATCGATGATGCAAGAAGGTGACTTTATATTCAATGTAGCTAATACAAATCAAAGTAACAAAATTGCTTAGTGAAAATATCAACAATAGAATTGTCATTATGTTCTTCACCAACAATAGGTTTCCCCTAGTGTTTGATTTCATTAATTATTAATGAGTCTACATTTATTGACCTAAGCATGAGAAAATTGATGGTAATTCTTTCCCCTATAAGTTTTAAATTAATGCTACATTTTAATTTTTAGAAAGCCTCGATATTATTGTGACATAGAATGAGTTGCACTCTAGTTTGGAATAGGTTTATTATATTTTTATAAGAGGTGATAGATTTAAATTTATCTTCTAATTGTTATAGTTTCTCATCTTCCTTGCTCAAATTAGAAAAAAAATTGTCAAAATAACTTTTATTCCAAATAGATAACATTTTTATTAAATTTTTTAGTTTGTATGTCTAATCATGTCAAAAGCTACTTAGCATATTCTTCCTAAGAATGCCTCACTAAGTTCAAAAAATTAGAGTTTGAAAACTAAATATTTTAAAATTTAGTGTTTTATTTATTAATAGAACCCCTCTAAATCTTAAGTAAATTCTGCTTGTTCTTTGATAACATGGAGCTAATGACAAATAATTGCACATTACTAAGAATATCAGTCTAATAATTAATCATGATGATTCAATCTAGTTTGGTAATTTGTGCCCACATGACCAAGTTTAACTAAGCCATAATAATTAATTTAATTTAAATAACTATCAAAAATAAATTTATTACAATATGCGAAGGATTTCTCATGTGAGTTAACACAACCTTTATATTTACTAACATGTTACGGAGTATTAAAATCCCCTCCCACAAGATAATTAAAAGAGATATTATGTTTGTTATTTATGATTAAAATTTTGCAAGCTAAATCTACTATATCTAGAGAAACTATTATGCACAAAAGTAAGAAAATAAAACTTAAAATAGAAACTAAACCCATATAACTTGATTGTGGCACAAAAAATTCCCAGTCCCATTATATTTCAACAATAATGGATTTTATTATAAAAATAATTAATGTGTAGTCACAGTGCTGTAAAAGCATAATTGAACTAGGAATTTAATTTTCTAGCTTAGAATGATTTATAGTTATAAGGTTGATTGCAATTTACATAACATAAATACTTACTAATGCATCAATTTTAGCTGCTACTGAGCTTTGAGTAGGAAGATCACCTGCCTGGTAAAATATTTAAATAAAAATTTTTCAAGATTTTGAGGAGACTGATTATTCTTGTAATGCATATGATTATTATCAACCAGCAGAATTTCATCATGTTCTTTGTTAGGAATACAAGTATTAGCCATTGTGCAGTTATTTTGTTGTGACCAAATGAAGCACAAAAAATACAAATTGAAGAAAGATTTTTGCTTATGATTTTTTGGATATAACCTAAGGAAGGAGATCCAAGTCAAATCTAGTCGAGGAGATGATATTAACTACTACCTAATATTATGTGGCCGATAAATTTTTCGATAATGCCTTGCTTTTATCTAATTGCAAGGGCTTACCTACAACCTTGTCTTTGGAGAATAAAGCTCTACAATTGATGCAATACAGCCATAAACCAAGAAAATTTATCTCAACTGGAGTGATAATAGAATTTAGAGTGACATCTAATGAAGGAGAGGACTTATAAAATTGAACTTTGTAGTCATCATACCATATGTACCATGAGAAACACTCTAACATAGTCAAGATCATATGCAAAATGTAGAAAAAACTTGAGATCTTCCAAATGATGGATATCAACAGAGCTCAAATGCTTAAGATGCTTTATAAAACTAGAAATAAAGGCTACAACAATGTGAATGAGGGATTTTTCCAACAAGAGTATGTTTAAAAGGCTTAGCCAATAAAGAAATCTCTTCATTCAAAATGAGGATGGTTGAGACCATCCAAAAAAGAGATTGAATTAAAAGCAGTAAAGGGGGATACACTAGTCACATCCCAAAAGGATTTAAGGGGGTGATGGAAAGGGGGGAGCTGTGGTCAAAACAAGTGCATAGTAAAACTGACAATCACTAGAGGCCAAAGACCACGAAGGACGGATAAACATGAAACCCTAGATCTTTAGCATAGTCTATAGCATAAGGGCATGAGACTAAAATCTAGTAAATCAATATTTATGTGTGTGTGTACATGTGTGTGTACTTATACTTGTCGAGCATGGCTAATACTATTGAAGGATTTCAGGTGCATGTTCAATCCGCAGTGGATCATTGGTAGATATTGTGCTATGTCATGCTAAAGGGAGGGAGAAAGTATGCTTGATGCTTAAGAGAATGGTCTATGCATAACTGGTCTCTAAGTAAAAATCGGAAAAAGCTTGGTAACTATGATTTGAGCCATAATGTTTTGATTGCTAAGATATAAGAAGTGAGCAAATATAGATAGTAATGCTGTAATTAAGGAATTGCTATGCCTAAAGGAAGCCCAAATGAGAGAGCCATAGGAAGGCCAAGAAAAAGGCAAGGCCAAGACTCCACCCAACAAAATAGCTGCTTACATGGAACCAGCACAATCGGATAAAAAAATAAAAAAAGGTGGGGGGGGGGGGGGGGGGGGTGGAGAATCAAATCTAAAGGGCCACAGAAGACAGAGAGCAAAAGAGAAGGATTCAAAGAAACGAATAGAGAAGAGAAGAATTCAGTGGGGGAGATGTTCGTTCGCCTGCTTGCGGCAGCTTAAAAAACGAAGTTTGTGCGTCGTTTGAAGGTTTCGCGATCCGCTATGCGACGGGAGAAGAAAAGGTAAAAAATGGATTACAGCGCAGGTCCATCTTGCGCAGGAGCAGTGGCATGCTGAAAGAGGCTGGCGAGGACAAAACAGTCCACCTAACTGCAAAATCTATCTTGACTGCCTCGAAGCGCCGGTTCGATTGACGCTACAAAACGTGTGGACGGCAGAGACCAGTCTGCATTTTTCTCATATTCCCTAAATACCCCCCTTCCTCCTTAATATAAGCTGCTGACCTTCCCTCGTCTGTCTATGCGCCCAGCGAACCCAGAAGCAATGGCAGCAGCCATGAAAGCAATCCTGAGCCGCCCTCTTGTTCAGAAGCCCTCCCTTTTTCATCAGACCGCTCTCCTGCAGCGGAGGAAGCTCGCCTTGGTTGACCAGAGCGCAAAGCAGAGGAAACAGAGGCAGGGGATCACTGCGGCCATGATCGTGGAGAGGCCGGCGGCAGCGGCTCCAGCGCCGGCGGAGAAGCCGAAGCCGGTGAAATTCAATGTCAGGGCTGCCGTCACCATCAGAAAGATGAGGAAACAGAGCGTGAAGGAGAGTTTCGAAGCGAGGCTGGAGTCTTTCGTATGCAAGCTCGGCCGCAGCATCGCGCTCGAGCTCGTCGGCACTGAAATCGATCCAAGTAAGCTGCCGTTAATATTTCGCAGGAATCGAAGGCCGGATTCTTCATAATTTTTCCAACTGGGCAGGAACGAACAGGGGTAAAACGAGCGGGGAAGCTGTGCTGAAGAACTGGGTCGAGAAAAAGAACTCGAAGGCGGAGGGATTAGTGTACACTGCGGAATTCAGCGTGGATTCCGGATTCGGCGAGCCGGGGGCCATCGCCGTGGTCAACAGGCACGGCAAGGAGATCTTCCTGGAAAGCATTGTGGTGGAAGGATTCGCGTGCGGCCCGGTTCACTTCACCTGCGATTCGTGGGTTCAGTCAGCAGAAAACCAGCCGGAGAAGAGAATCTTCTTCACAAATAAGGTAATCGTTTTGTTCAGTTATCTTCGCGTTAATCATTATAGATTGATTGTTCTTCGCAATTGCAGCCTTTCCTTCCCTGCGAGACGCCTGCGGGGCTGAGGGAGCTAAGAGACCGGGAGCTGAAGGGAATGAGGGGAGACGGGAGGGGAGAGAGGAGGCTCACTGATAGAGTCTACGACTTCGATTTATATAATGATTTGGGCAATCCGGACAAAGGCTTCGAGTATGCGCGACCGGTCTTTGGAGGGGAAGAGAGGCCATATCCGAGGCGCTGCAGAACAGGACGTCCCGAATCAATTACAGGTATAATCATTTTCTTCTTATTACAGCTGTGCGCTTCATTTAATATTTTTAATTATTATCGAGCTATTATTATATTTAATTAATGCATTCATTTCTTCTGCCGTGTCGCTAATTCAATACTCTCTCCCTCTCTTCTTTATTAAAATTATTTGTGATTAGTACCATTATTATAATTAATACTTCTTATTAAAAAAACATTAACTGCTCTGAAACGAGACTTTGAAGTTTTCCTTTGAAGCCGAATATCCTTTAATATTTTTTCTTAATTCTATTAAAATATACACAATCAATTAATCTTATTTTTCTGATTTTTAATTATATATTTTTATTTAATTGACTGCTTTTTCAACTTTAACTCAATTATATTACTTTTGATATCTCATTTTCATAGTTTAATTCTAAATGATTATATATTATCAATATTATTTTTCTTAAATTAAAATATTATCAATATTATTATTCCTCCTTTTATCATAATAATAATATCAATTTTCCTCAATCACTATTTTATGATAAATTTACTAGTTTATGTATCAAAAATCCACTAAATATATATATTTTAAATTTTAAATTTTATTTTTATGTACAAAAAATATTTACATACCCAATAAATATCATAATATTTTTCTCAATAAAATTAATTTTTAGGATAACTTGAATGAATGAAAGAGTCGTACTAAAAAGTAAGTCAAGATAGTTGCGATGAGTTGCTGTTCCGTGCAATATCTTCCGGAATTTCGAGCCCACTAATTATTTGACTAAGTACAGTGCTTAACTTGTGATTAAAAGCCTTATCGCATTTTTTTTTCTGCTTATTTATATTAAAAGCATATTTGTTGAGCATTTTTTATTGTGATATTTGGTAGCAAGTAGTTGTTTTACGCATAATTATATATATATATATATATATATATTTGGGTACTTTCGTTTTTACGATTCCTTGAAAAAAAACAAAGAATGGGCACATTTGAAGACGGGGGATGGTGTGCAGAGGGCGGGACGGAGAGCAGGATCGAGTACCCGACGCCGACGTACGTGCCGCGGGACGAGGCATTCGAGGAGGCGAAGCAGAAGATGCTGTCGGAGGGAGCACTGAAGGCTCTGCTCCACAATCTAACCCCTTCCATGGTTGCGTCCATCGTGCCCAAATGCCGCGACATCAACGCCTTTCACGAATTCGACAACCTCTTCAAAGAGGGAATCCGGCTGAGACGAGGCATCGAGGATCACCTCTTCAACAAGTTCCTTCCCCTGCTGAAGAAGCTCCAGGACTCCGGCGACTCTCTTCTCCGCTACGACACCCCCCACATCCTTTCCAGTAATAAACTCCCTCCTCTCCTCTCGTATGTACGTTTCTCCTTCTTGATAATCCCTGGGATTGTGCAGAGGACAAATTCTCGTGGCTTCGAGACGACGAATTCGCTCGGCAGACGCTCGCTGGAATCAACCCCGTCTCCATCGAGCGGCTTCGGGTGCGTGCGCGCAATCGAATGTATGATGGAGACGTGAGAGAGCTCCCCTTTTCTTCTTTTTTTAATTTGCCCTCTGGCTGGTTGATTGGTTCCAGGCATTCCCTCCGATGAGCAAGCTCGACCCGGGAGTGTACGGCCCGTCGGAATCCGGCATCAAGGAGGAGCACATCGCCGGTCAACTGGACGGGATGAGCATTCAGCAGGCAATAGAGGGGAACAGGCTGTACGTGCTTGATTACCACGACATCTACATCCCATTCCTGGAGCGCATCAACGCGCTGGATGGGCGGAAGTCGTACGCCACGCGCACCATCTTCTTCCTCACGAAGCAGGGGACTCTGACGCCGGTGGCCATCGAGCTGAGTCTGCCTCACGTGACCTCGAAGCCGAAGCGCGTGCTGACACCGCCATCCGACGCGACCAGTAGCTGGCTGTGGCAGCTGGCCAAGGCGCACGTCTGCGCGAACGACGCGGGCGCGCATCAGCTGGTGAACCACTGGCTGAGGACACACGCCTGTACGGAGCCCTTCGTTCTGGCTACCCACCGGCAGCTGAGCGCGATGCACCCGATATTCAAGCTGCTGAAGCCGCACACGCGCTACAACCTGGAGATCAACGCCATCGCCCGTCAGTTCCTCATAAACGCGGGCGGCATCATCGAGTCCAGCTTCACCCCCGGCCCCATCTCCATGGACATCAGCTCCTCCTTTTACGCCCGCACCTGGCGCTTCGACCACGAATCTCTCCCTGCCGACCTCATCAGACGGTGCGCATCCAATCCTCTAAAATTCTTACCTCTCTCTCTCTCTCTCTGTCTCTCTCTCTGTCTCTCTGAATCCAATCGTTCGTTCCTTCTCTCCGCAGAGGGGTTGCAGTGGAGGACAGGAGCTGCCCGCACGGGTTACGGATGCTAATAGAGGACTACCCGTACGCGAACGACGGCCTGCTGCTCTGGTCAGCGCTGGAAGGCTTCGTGCGGGAGTACGTTGCGGCGTACTACCCGTCCGCGGCGGCGGTGCAAGGGGACGCTGAGCTGCAGTCATGGTACGACGAGGCCCGGGGGATCGGCCACGCGGACCATCGGCACGCCCCATGGTGGCCCTCCATGGCCTCCCCCTCTGACCTCGCTGCCGTCCTTACCACCGTCATCTGGCTCGCGTCCGCCCAGCACGCCGCGCTCAACTTCGCCCAGTACCCCATCGGGGCGTACATCCCCTGCCGCCCGCCCCTGCTGCGGCGCCTTCTCCCCGACCCGGGGAACCCCGACTACGACTACTTCCTCGCCGACCCCCACCGCTACTTCCTCTCCGCCTTGCCAGAGCTCACCCAGGCGACGCTCTTCATGACTGTGATCGACACCCTGTCCACGCACTCCGAGGACGAGGAGTACTTGGGGGAGAGGAGGGAGGGCTGGACCGGGGACCAGAGGGCAGAGGACCTCTTCCGGGAATTTGCCGCCGAGATTGGCAGGGCCGAGGAGGAGATCCACAGGCGAAACAGGGATCCCCAGAGGAGAAACCGGTGCGGCGCCGGAGTCCTACCCTACGAGCTCATGGTTCCTTCCTCCCCGCCGGGGATTACCGCCCGAGGGGTTCCCAACAGTTGCTCCATTTAAATGCCCCAACAATCATATTCTTTCTTTTGTTTTGTAATTGCTTCATTCATGATTTGTGAATACAATGGCATTGTTAAGTTCTTGGTGAATAATTGTACTCTTTAAAAAGTATACGAAGTATAAATTTTGGGTAAACACTTTTGCTATTTGTAAATATGCGTGGGGCTCACTTCTCTTTTGAGTTCAGAAAGAGCATCTGTGCAAACTCAAAGCAGTTTTCTCGTCTACGCCATTAACTCTTGCTCGTCCTCAACATGTGTCTGCATGTGCCCATGCACGCCTAAGTGTGTGTTCGTTACTCTTTTATTCTGCCTGCCCAAATTTCCCCCCTATGGCAATGTCTGGACACAGATGGTACCCATATGCCAAAGTGTGTTTCTGAATTGGAGTTGTCTCTCTTCACTTAGTTCATAGAAGTTTAACCACTTGTTTGCGTGCATTTGTGTTTGAATTAAGTATTAAGGGGCTGCTTTGCATTATGAAATTTGAGAAATTTGAATGTAAATTAATCTGATTATAGTGTAATCAGATCATTTATTATTGTTTTGTATTTTTTCAGAATTTTTTTTTTGTTTAGAATGAATTAATTTGAGAGTATTGTGTTTTAGATAAATTACGGAGTAAGATTACCCAAATTCTATTTTTGTTTAAATTCAGGTTTCTCAAATGAAATGAAAATGATTCTTCGATCGAACGATTCGTTCGATTCGTTGTCAGAGAAGGAGTTTAACATCGCAGTCAGAGTCACAAGGCTTCCTCCCGTGTAACTTCTCGCATCTAGTTCGACTTCTTCGTTGATTGCGCATAAGCGCGAGTTACCCCCTATTCGGGCGTAACTGGATTACTTAGTTGCCTTATATACTAGCACAATAGTGAATTACACTATAATTATTTTTCACTCATTTTACTTCAAGCTAAACATAAGTAATCTCAATTTATCTGAAAATTTTTTACTTTATCCTAGTTTTATTTCAAACCAAACAACCCCTAAATATATTTTATGTTTATTTATGTTGGTGCAATGATTCTGAATGTGTATGCGGAAGGTATAATGATGATACACCAATAAAATAGCATATTACTCATTATGATTAAGTATCAATAGAACAAGGCGGACTTTGTGTACAAATGCAAAATTAAGAAAAAAAAGGAGATTTAGATTATTTTAACTATAAGTATGTTAACACATAATTCCTTACCATATAAAAATATAGAGATAAAGAAGAGCTATAGTTTATCTAATGTGTCAAAATTAAGGCAACCGATAGAGAAATGAGGATAAGTTGAAGTCAACCTCTAAAAGCAGCACTTTATTGCAGGATCTTCTTCCTTGCTTAGAGTTCTTCTTTAAAGTTTGCACTGCTCACAATAAAAAATTCTATGTCGTAAGAATGAAAGCACTATAAAATACAATAAGTTGAGAAATATATTTTCATTCAACCTTTCATAATATGATACGAAGATGTTTGCATTTTTATAGCTATACAATATATGCCAAATGACCACCAAAATTATAAGCTTACCCTCTCATGAAGAGCCAAACTGTATTTTCTATATATGACCATAACTAGTCTCATTCGTTAAATTTCACATATCGCCTATGTGTGTCAGCACCTGCTTTATATTTATCATAACGTAAAGTAAGTTTTATTGAATTTCTTGGGTGTAAATCAAGTATACTTTGTGCGAATGAAGATGCATATGCACTAAATATATATGAAATGGGAAGGTCAACAAGATCTATTAGCTTTCTTGGTTCATACCCTAAAATAATTAGATAAGGACTCTTTCTGATGGACCGATTTATATAACTATTATAAGCAAACTCGATTGTGGGTAGAACAAGATCCCAACTAGGGGTATGGTGTCACTGAGCACCTAAGAAGATCTTCTAAACTTCTATTTATTACATATGTTTGTCCATTAGTTTGAGAGTTATAAGCAATAAAAATAAGAGTTTTGTTCCAAGTTTCTTTTATAATGTTTTCCAAAAATAACTCAAAAACTTTAGATCGAGCAAGTTAGAACAAAGATGAAAATTTTGTTCCACTTGTGCTAGTCAAGGAATGTCGATAGAACTTGAAGAAGTCATCATTTAAACGTTAAGATCAGAAGTTAAGAGGTCTCATATGAGATCAGATGTGACGACCCCAATAATGAGTAGGAGATTAACCCAACATTGGCGCGTCACCACAGCATCTAATTGACTTAGTTAGAGGGAAGCCAACCTAATGCTATGTTTAGCCAAGGATCATGAAGAGACTCTTAAGTTAAGATGAGAAAGTGAAAGAAGAAAATGCATGACATACATATGAATTCAAATGCATGTACAAAATCATAATTGTAAGTATATGCAAAAGCAAGTAATCATATATCAACGAAGTAATTAAAATCAAAATACTAGGAAGAGAAGAGTAACATGAGTCAATAATAAAATGCAATTGATAAGAATGCTTGAATGGAAGTGATTTCAATTATAATAAAAGATATGAAACATGTGAATAAAAATATTTGCATTTTCTTGAAGTAAATGATAGTTGCAATCATACATATCAATAAGAATTTAATGAGATTACAACATATAAGTAAGAGTAACATTTCAAGTAATAGTAAAAATGAACATTCACATATATGAGCATAAGCTTACAATTTATGAGATACATGTTCAAATATATTACAATAATGATATATACAATTAATTACATGCAACAAATTGTTTATGAACATGTAATATTTATGCACGTTATCCATTCAATTATCTATTTATCCAAACCAAGCAATTTTAGTAGGAAAAGTCTAGTTCCAATATAAAATAAGTAAAGACAAAGAATTTTAATTAAATTATTACATGACATTAATTATAGACATCCTAGCCTGCAATTAAAGTAAGGGTAAAAGTATCTTAGATAGGCTAGAAAAATACTAATGTGCATATGAAGATAAATAAAATGAAGCATGTATATATTCAATGAACTTATGCTAAGTAAATAAAAAGATAGTGAAGTATTTAAATTAAATTATAATAACATTCACTACAATCTATATGAACTATAAGCAAGTAAAGTACATTACTAAAAATATAGAAACTGCAAAGCATAGTAAATTGAAGAAAATCTTATACTATAAGTCTAAGAAGTACATAGCCTACAATTAACAGGATTATAAAGAACTCATAATTTATTAATTTGAAGTTATTTTATGAAAGTATTCATTCTGTGGGCAAATACAAAATGAAGCGAGGAGTTAAACACGTCTGTTTAACAATAAATGGAAAGCGGGGTTCAAAACAAATAACACTCACATTTACCCTCTGAGAATGTGAGGTCTCTTTATTACTCCTAATTAGCCTGCCCTTAGCTAAAATCAACATTATAAACCACTACAGTAATAATGTGAAAGTTTTATTTATGCACAATGTCTTATATGAATGTATCAAATGAAATAGGTTCAAAGCTAAGTAAGCATTCAAGGAAATTCAATAATTGCAAACTATGTGATATTCAAAGTTATCTAATTTTAATGATCTTCTTAATAGTTGGAGCTAATTGAGCTCCCCATTTAACCTTAAAATTTTGATCTCAAGTTAAATGTAAGCAATAGTATAAGTAATTGGGGTTTTGAAAAATAATTATTTAATTTCATTTTATAAGATAGCAAAATAGTTTATAAGCATAGCAATACTAAAAAAAACTAGTTCTATTCTTATACTAAACTATAAGATTGAGATATGTTATTTCTAAGTACTTTTCATTTTTCCTCTCAGTTAATTTATGGTGAAATTGATGTACTATTTACTTATTTGCTTCCGCACTCTATACTTGTATTGATTTATTGACTGATCTTATGTATGCATTCTGTGCACATTCTTCACTTATTATGTGAATTGTGATTTCACATAATCCAATGATAAGTGAGGGATTTGCCAGAGTGGCACACCCCCTTAAGCCTAATCTTACAAATTAGGGGGCTAGGGAGAGCCACATTTACATTGTTGGTTAAGCTAAGGGTAGGTTAATTAGGAGTAATAAGGAGATCTCACATTCTCAAAGGGTAAATGTGAGTGTTATTTATTTTAACCCAGCTTTCCTTAATTTGTTAAACAAATGTATTTAACTCCTTGCTTTATTCTGTATTTGTATGTAGAATGAATACTGTTATAAAATGCTTCAACTAAATAATATATGAGATCTTCTACAATCTTATTGATTGTGAAGACTCATCATAGCTTTTAGCTATGTTACTTTCTATAGTTCTAAACTATATGAATCTTAGACTAATAGTCTAAGATCATCCTTCAATTATCATACTTTGCACTTTCTATGATTTTAGTATCGTACTTTACTTGTTTACAATTCACTTAGATTGCAGTGAATATTATTATAATTATATTTAAATGCTTCACTGTCTTCTTTTCTTTACTTAGCATAAGTTCATTGAACATATACATGATTTATTTCATTTACTTTCATATGCACTTTAGTACTTTTCTAGCTTATCTAGTATGCTTTTATTATTATTTTATTTACAAGATAGAATGTCAAATTATGTAAGTATTCTTACTTACTTTACCTTTTCCTTACTTTTTTTTTTATACTTATATGCTTTTATTTTTGCACCCTTGTTTATGCTTAGATTGTATCTAGTTGTGATATCCAAAATGAACAATAAAATATTCAAGTTAATCTTAAATTGTACACTATTTAGTCTAACCATATTTTTTCTTTTTATTGGCTTTGCTCTATCACATTTAAATGCCAAAATATGATAGATCAGGTGCACTTAGAAGCTAGTGAAGCTGGACCAAGAGCTTAAAGAAATAAATTGCTTCCACCTAAATAATTAAATTACTTGCTTTATATTAGATTTGAGAAAGAGACTTTTGTTTCTTTACATTCTATTTTGTTTAATTTGGCTTATATAACTAAAGTTATTTATTTTGTATTTACTATGCTTGTGTTAAAATTTAAATCTTTTACTTAATTATTTGTTTTGGGATGCATGGATATATGAATGAATACTTAATAAAACTTTAGTTGCATACTTAATTGGAATTTAGTTGTTAATTCCTCATTTTTAATTAATGTAAATGATGTAGGATGTGTGCATCCTAGGATAGAAAATTATTTCATATAATTTTTCTCACATATAATTATGAATTGTATGTTTGGATCTTAACTATCCATGAATATGATGAAGGAAAATGATGTTGGATGTGTGAATCCTAGGATAGTAAATTGCTTCATATGTTTTCCTCCCTTATAATCTTGCATAGGATGTGTAGATCTTACATATCCCTAAAGGTGATCAATGCAAATATTTAATGCTCATTTATGTTGGATCTTTCTATTATAAAAATTGCTTATGAAAGATTACATGAATGAAATTGAATTGTACGTACATCTCATAATGTATACTCATATTGTAAGTGCACATCATTAACATTTCCATATATAAAATTTCAAGTACTTAAATCTCACACATTTGAATTCATATACATCATAAGTATCTCATGCATTGTTCTTTAAATATTGTTCCCATCTTAACTTAAGACTCTCTTCTAAATCCTTAGCCAAATATAACATCTAATGATTTGGGTTAGTTTTTGTCTAATCTAGTATTAAGTGTTATGGTGACATATCAATATTGAGTTTAGTCATTTCTTAATATTGGGGTCGTCACAGTTAGTATCAGAGTCAAGTTTAGAACTTTAAGTTAAGATAAATATATTCATTTATGTGGCACCCCCGCTCCCTAAGCCCACAATCATTAAGCTAAGGAGCGGAGGGTCACTTGTGCAAATCCTACTCTTATCATTGGATTAGGTAAAATCCACAATCCACTAGTAAGGGAAGAACATGCACAGAACATCTGAGGATTAGTCACTAAATCTGACATACAAGCAGAGTACAGAAGCTAAATGAAGTAAATAGTACATCCATTCATCATGCATCACATAAGAAATAGTAATAAGATAGCTCAAAAAATAATAAAGTGCATAAAGTAAATCACAGTCACAGTACCTGTATTATTACAACATTTAAATAGTTTAAAAGACCGAAAGGAAAATCACTCATCCTCACAAGCGGCTAAAAGGAACTAAGCAATATCTGGCTCTCCTGGCTGAAGCTCCTTCTCTAAGTAAGGCACTTCTGCTTCAGCACCTAGCTCCTCAAACCTATCTGAAACTGACATTTCAGTTTCATAATGCTAGGGCCCCAGCCAATAAAAGAAAAATCTTGTTAGATAATTGTCTAAGTATATTTTAGGCTGAATATTTTACATGTGTTATTAATGTCACCATTTTTATACTTAAGCACAACAAAAGTAAACTCAAAAGTATAGGTGTAGTAAGCATACAAAGAAATAGGGATAGTTATAAATATAACATTTATAACTAAACAACAAATGAGACAAAAGCACACCTCAATAACTAGGCAAGGAATGGGCATATACATGTATTGCATAGTAAGTAAAAATACTGAAAGTAAAGTCTAATCCTAAACATGCTGATGATCATATGATATATGCAAATTAAATGACAGAAATCTGAATATGGTACGTATAGTAAGCAGTAAAGTCTAGCATCCTATAAATATGTACAACTGAGTAAGTAAGTAAAGAAAAACAGCTAACTAAAATATACATCAGAACACAGTACATAGTAAGCTAAAAACTGAAACAGGTATGTAAAGACTGTCATATCAGGAAGTTGGCCATCGGGCCGGTGAAATCCCCAAAGCCTTTTGGGGCTTGGGTAGATAGAAATTCTCATAGCCTTTCTGGGCTATGGCAGATAGAATTCAGCAGTAGAACTGAGGAGGCAGTAAATATAAATGCAAAATCTTTTAGTTATTTTATTTTGTTTCTATGGACACATCCAGAAATAGCTGAGGAGTCAAGCACATCTGCAAGACTATATGGGTTTCAAGCTTAACACACACTCCTCAATGAGTAATGTTAAGCATCCTTATTACTTCTTACCCCTGTCCATTAGGGTAAATGTGCACCCGAATCTACTAAATATACTGAACCCAAAGACAATTGTTATCCTAATTATTCTAAGTTTTTATTTCATGCACAAAGTTCTCTTATATGATATGAATAAAAAATTTAAGCACAAAATACAAGGAATGTGTAGCAACAAAAATTAATCAAGTAAGCAAGGGACTCTTCTATACATGGTGACACTGTTATTATCTAATTTAACCATTCTAACTATTCTAAGTTACACAAGTTCAGTATCGAGTGTAGCTTAGAAGCACAGACTTATATGTTAAAAGGATTAGAACTGATCAGGTTCTAATCTAATTCAATCAAACATGACTACAAGTTCAATCAATGAATCATATGTCCTAGTTTTATGAATTTAGACGTCCTATCTAAGATTTGATCAAGATCTACTAGACTATAGATTATGGATTAAACACTACGACATTGAGCTTAATCACATAATCCAAAAAGGTTAAGACATAAGATCTAGGTTTCAGTCTAAAATAATATATTGATTAAGATAGATCCTATTAAGCAAATCAAACTTAATAGAATGAATCTCCTTATCCTAAATCTAAGGTTAAAAGACAAAATAATCAAAATAAGTTATAAAATTTCTAGAAACTAATAAAACCAATGATTCATTCATTGGATAACCCACTTATCCCATAAATAAAATCTAACCTATGAGCTAGTCTTAGTCTCAAGAATGGTCCTAATGTGAGGTGAAAAGATCTTAAGAAAAGACTTAAAAATTTTTTGGGGAATTTTGATGAGTTGACCTAATAGTTGATTTTTTCTTACTTAGATGACTCTAATATAGTTCTAATACAGATCTTAATAATTTAGAACATAATTTAGAGGTTAATGACGCTTAACCTAAATTTTGGGCAAAATGACTATTTTGCCCCTAACTATGGGTCCAAAAAGTCAACTTTTGATTTAAAGGTCCAAATTGAATTTTCTTAATATCAAATGGTTCCTTACTATCTAACTTGAAGATAGACAGTAAGTATGCTTAATTTGGACGAGGAACGAGTCTTATAGGTCCACACTAAGGTTTTTAACCTAAGGGGTATTTTAGTAAATTTAACTAAATAAAATCTAAATTTTTATGCAATTTACTGTTGGTTACTATTCAAGGATTCCATAGAGTCCAATAA
Organism: Gastrodia elata; assembly: GCA_016760335.1. NCBI lineage: Eukaryota > Viridiplantae > Streptophyta > Magnoliopsida > Asparagales > Orchidaceae > Gastrodia > Gastrodia elata. The sequence goes on from CM028677.1 coordinate 43,463,382, forward strand.
CACTAAATTATGAGGTCTAATGAGTTAGTTATAGTCATTTGAATTTCAAAGGGTAAATAGATAATTTTCTAAGTTAAGAGGGGTCAAAAAGCTAACTCTTCCATTTGGTTTCCAAACTTAGCAAACTCAGTGGCTATAGCTTTCCTATAGTACACTAAGTATTTTAACTAGGAGTAGACCCAAATTGAACTTCAAATGGTCAAGTTATGACCTAACTAAGGTTATGAGTATTTTGGTTATTTCTTCTAATTTTTTAGGGTTCAAAACCTAAATATTATCTTAGGTTATTGTTGGCTGAGATTCTAAGTTATCTAGTAATTTGCACAAAACATTTAAGGCACCAAGTGGGTTTTGAGCACTTATTAAAAATGATAAGGTTTTCAAACTTAATTTCCATATAGAAATATATGCAATATTAGTATTTAGTCCCACTAGGGTCATAGGGACCATAAAATACAAAAACAATGAAGTTTTGGCCATTTCAGCCAAAACTGAGCAATTTTTTTCATAAAATTTTGTTAATTTTGCAAGTTCAGACGCTGCAGCGCGCTGTAGTGCTTCTCGGGCGGTGGCGCTTTTCGCACGGCAGCGCGCGGTAGCGTTTTTTGCGCGGCAGTGCTGCGGCCCGCTGCGGCGCGCTATGGCGCACTACAGTGGTTCAATTTGCAAAATTACTGTTCAATTAATTTAATTTTATTGACATTTCCTAAGTTTTCAAAAATTCTGCTGCAGCCCGCTGGAGCTCGCTACGGTACGCTGCAGCGGTCCATTTTGCAAAATACTATTTAATAATTGATTTTATATGATTTCTAGCGAAATCCTGATGCAGCACGCTGTGGCACGCTGCATTGGCCTATTTTGCAAAATTGAGCGCTGCAGCGCCAGATGGCGATTTCGCCAAGATGAAACCTGGAAGGCCTACTTTTGAGCTCAAATACTCTCAATCCAGAGCGTTCCATGAGCGGTGCTATATATCGATGAAAATGTCTTTCTGATACCTTTCCATCGACACCAAAATCGGCATGAACGAAACATCTTAGACATACAAAATATGCTAACAAATACAAGGGTATGCAGAATACAAGGAAAACATAGCAGTTTTCTATGATCCTTTTAAGATCCTTAATGGCTTCCATACATGCTTATGGGCTTCTAAGGATACATTCAAGCATTGCAATAACATAAGGAAGATAAGGAGGGGAGCAAGGAGGGGTACCTTAGTCCTTACAAGAAGAGGAGGGCCTTTGTTTCCTTCAAGACCTTGGAGATGAGCCTTCTCCTTCAAGGTGCAGCAATAGAGGGGCAGGGAGAGAGCTTTTGAAGTTACCTTGACAGCAAAAGAAAGAGGAGAGGGCTGTGATTCTTCTTAAAGAAGGAGACGAGGATGGGAGTAGGGGCTAGGCCATCATGAGCCTAGGGAGGGAGGCCATCAATGGGCAGCCAAGGGGCATGGGGCACTGACTAAGGTGATAGCCAGCTGAAAATGGGAATTAGAAAAATAGGGAAATTGCAATTTGGGGATTCAATGATTGGTTATTTATTTTCCTTATTTATTTAAAAATTCTGATTTTTGAAACGCACTTCAAAAATTTTCAAAAATTCACTCCTAGATAATTTAGTGGTGAGGAATCCAACGGCGAAGTCAGAATTTGATTATAACGATTATTTAATTATGTTAATTTTCGGGGTATTTAATTATATTAAAATATTCGTGAAAATTCGATGACTTCCAAATGCGTCCAAAGCGTCACCCCTAGCTAATTTGGGGGTGACTATCACAACGATGAAGTCAAATTTTGATTTTGAGGTCAAAATAAATACCTCTATTTCCTAATTAATTAAATTACAAAATAATCCAAAATATTAGATTTAGCTCTGAATTACTTCAAACCTTCATAGTTCGGTTCTAATGACTGGACGAATTTAATGGAATGGTAATTAAGACATGATTAGGCTTAAATTAAGCTGGGTAATAAGCTTGGGTTGTTACAGACTCCCCCACTTAAAAACGATGTCATTCTCGATATCATTACTAAGAAGGGAAGAGGAATGCAAATGATTAAGAATTGAAAATTAAAATTCTAAAAGGTACCTGGATTATCAAAGAGACTTTGATATTTTTGTTGCATATTAGCCTCTTTTTCCCAAGTAGATTCTTCAATAGAGGAATTACTCCACTGAACTTTTACCATTGGGATAGCACGATTTCTTAGCTGCCTTTGATCACGAGCTAAAATTCTGATTGGCTTTTCCATATAAGAAAGATCTTGCCAAAGAGATACCACTGGAAGTTGGACTAGATGAGACGGATTACGAAGATACCTCTGCATCGAGGAGATATGGAACACATTATGAACTGCAGAGAAATCTTCAGGAAGTTTTAGTCTATATGCTGCAGAACTGATTCTCTCTATCACTTCGAATGGTCCAACATAGCAGGACTGAGCTTTCTAGCTACACCGAAATGAAATACACCCTTCATTGGGCTTACTTTGAGATACGCAAAATCTCCAACATTAAATTCCAGAGAACGATGATGGGCATCGTGATATTTACTCTGGCGATCTTGAGCTACTTTAATTCTCTACTGGATCATTTTCACTTTCTTATTAGTTTCTTCAACTAAATCTGAACCATACAGCTGAACACTGCCTATTTCAGACCATGCTAAGGGCGTACTGCATCTGTCGTACAAGGCTTCATACGGAGCCATGCCGATACTTGATTGGAAACTATTACTATACACAAATTCTACTAAGGGAATGTGATCTTCCCAAAAACCTCCGAAATCCAAAATACATAGACAAAGAAGGTCTTCAAGAGTTTGATTAACTCGTTTAGTTTGACCATCTGTTTGAGGGTGAAAAGCAGTACTCATGGCTAGGGTAGTTCCCAAGTCCTGATGCACAGCTTGCCAGAACTTAGAGGTGAATCATCTATCACGATCAGATACAATAGACTTCGGAATTCCATGAAGTCTGATGATTTCCTTGATATACAGCTTTGCCAATTTCTCTACTAAATTAGTCTGACGTATTGGAATGAAATGTGCCGATTTGGTCAGTCGATTGACAATGACCTAAATTGAATCATCACTAGATCTTGATCTGGGTAAACCCATCACGAAGGCTATAGAAATATCAAGCCACTTCCATTCAGGAATTTCTAGAGGATTGAGAAGTCCTCCGGGCCTCTGATGTTCATCCTTGACTAGATTACAGGCATGACACTTTGATACAAACTCAGCCACACTTTTCTTCATCCCAGGCCACCAGAATAATTTCTTTAGATCTTGATACATCTTAGCACTACCATGATGTACTTGGTAACCAGAATTATGGCCTTCCACTAGAATCTCTTGCTGCATGGGTTTGGGAATCCATAGGTAATCTTCTTGATAGATAACACCTTTATGGAATCGAATGTCGGTACGACGGCCACTCTCGATGACTTGTTTAAAATTTAGGTACTCATCATCTTTTATTTGAGTATTAGATACATCTCTGTGGAACATGGGCTTCACATTAATCATTGAGAGCATTGTACTCACCTGGTCATTACGCGCTGATCGGATATCCAACTTACGAAATTCTTCTTCTAGAGGACTCTTAGAGATAAGAGCATTATGAGTAGCATGACGGCTTAGAGCGTCAGCTACCACATTTGCTTTTCCAGGGTGGTACTGGATATCAAGGTCATAGTCACTGATTAATTCTAACCACCTTCTCTGCCGGCAGTTCAACTCCCTTTGAGTGAATACGTATTTCAGACTCTGATGATCTGTGAAAATCGAGCACTGAATCCCATATAGATAGTGACGCCAAATCTTTAAGGCGAACACTACAGCAGCTAATTCAAGGTCGTGAACAGCATAATTTCTTTCATGGGTCTTCAATTGGCGGGAATCATATGCTATGACTTTCCCTTCTTGTATTAGTACAGCACCTAAGCCTATACTAGAGGCATCAGTATATACTTGATAGTTCACTCCTTCCTTAGGAATGACTAGAACGAGGGCAGAGATAAGCGCATCTTTCAGTGCTTGGAATGCTACTTCACAAGCTGGTGACCATTCAAAGGGTACAACCTTTTGGGTGAGTTTGGTGAGTGAAGAAGCTATCTGAGAAAAGCCTTTCACAAACCTTCTGTAATAACCGGCCAACACCAAGAAGCTTCTAATTTCTATCACCGACTTGGGTTGTACCCATTCTTGGATTTCGCTGACCTTGATTTGATCTACTTTGATCCCTTGAGCATCTATCACATGGCCTAAGAAGGCGACAGATTCAAGCCAAAATTCGCATTTTGAACATTTTGCATATAGCTAGTGACTTCTCAGTTCTTCTAACACGGTCCTGAGGTGACTTTCGTGTTCCTTCTTCGTCTTGGAGTATATTAAAATATCATCTATGAACACGATGACAAATTTGTTAAGGTATGGCTTCAAGACACGCTACATTAGGTCCATAAAGATGGAAGGCGCATTTGTCAATCCAAATGACATCACTAGGAATTTAGTCCCACTAGGGTCCTAGGGACCTTAAAATATAAAAATAGTAAAGTTTTGACCATTTCAGCCAAAACTGGCAATTTTTTCAAGAAATTATGTGAATTTTGAAAGTTCAGATGCTGCAGCGCGCTGGAGCGCTTTTCGTGCGGCAGCGCGCGGTAGCGCTTTTCGCGCGATAGCGCTTTTCGCGCGACAGTGATGTGGCCCACTGCGGCGCACTATGGCGCACCGCAACGGTTCAATTTGCAAAATTACTGTTCAATTAATTTAATTTTTTGACATTTCCTAAGTTTTCAGAAATTCCGCTATAGCCCGCAGTAGCGCGCTACGGCGCACTGCAGCGGTCCATTTTGCGAAATACTATTTAATAATTGATTTTATATGATTTCTAGCGAAATCTTGCTGCAGCTCGTTGCAGTGCGCCACAGCGCGCTGCAGTGGCCTATTTTGCAAAATCGAGTGCTGCAGCGCCAGACGACGATTTCGCCAGGATGAAACCTAGAAGGCCTACTTTAGAGCTCAATTACTCTCAATCCAGAGCGTTCCATGAGCGGTGTCATATATCGATGGAAAGGTCTTTCCGATACCTTTCCATCGACACCAAAATCGGCACAAATGGAGCATCCTGGCTATATGAAATATGCTAACGAATACAAGGATATGCAGAATACAAGAAAAACATAGTAGTTTTCTATGATACTTTTAAGAGCCTTAATGGCTTCCATACATGCTTATGGGCTTCTAAGGATACATTCAAGCATTGCAATAACATGAGGAAGATAAGGAGGAGAGCAAGGAGGGGTACCTTAGTCCTTGCAAGAAGAGGAGAGCCTTTGTTTCCTTCAAGACCTTGGGGATAAGCCTTCTCCTTCAAAGTGCAGCAATAGAGGGGCAGGGAGAGAGCTTTTGAGCTTACCTTGATAGCAAAAGAAGGAGGAGAGGGCTGTGATTCTTCTTAAAGAAGGAGAGGAGGATGGGAGTAGGGGCTAGGCCATCATGAGCCTAGGGAGGGAGGCCATTAATGGGCAGCTAAAGGGCATGGGGAGCTAGATGAGGTGATAGCCAGCTGAAAATGGGAATTAGAAAAGTAGGAAAATTACAATTTAGGGATTCAATGATTGCTTATTTATTTTCCTTATTTATTTAAAAATTCTGATTTTTGAAACGCACTCCGAAAATTCTCAAAAATTCACCCCTAGCTAATTTAGGGGTGAGGAATCCAACGGCGAAGTCAGAATTTGATTCCGACAATTATTTAATTATGGTAATTTTTGGGGTATTTAATTATATTAAAATATTCACAAAATTTGATGACTTCCAAACGCATCCAAAACGTCACCCCTAGCTAATTTGGGGGTGACGATCGCAACGGTGAAGTCAGATTTTGATTTCGAGGTCAAAATAAATACCTCCATTTCCTAATTAATTAAATATTAAAATAATCCAAAATATTGGATTTAGCTTTGAATTACTTCAAACCTTCAGGTTTTGGTTCTAATGATTGGATGAATTTAATGGAATGGTAATTAATACATAATTATGCTTAAATTAAGCTGGGCAACAACCTTGGGTTGTTATAATTTATCCAAAAACAAGCAACACAGAATAGTAAAGACAATCACATGACATCTTAAGATAATAAATGCCTTAGTAATCCAATAATTGATTTAAATTTCTAACTTAAACTGTAATTTAATTTTCAGATGGCAAATAGTGAAAATGAATTAAGATTCTTTACTAGATCGTTCTTCCAGTATTGGGAGGATGATCATTGGTTTGGTTCAACCTACGGTTGTGAGTATTATAGAGTATCTCAAGCGGGAGGTGAAGTTTTGAACAAAAGTTGTGTTTTTAGAGGCGATTACATCCCTCAGTTGGCTAGAGAATGGCTTACTCGAGTCTCTACGACTTTTGAGGCCCTAGCTTGCCCCAATCACATACGCTTTAAAATTTTGGATGAACTCTTTGATGACTATACCATGGAAAGGTGGTGTCGTATTCATGAAGTACTAATTCATGGGAGTAGACGTCTCCACCGTGCTCCTACCTATGAAGACTTTAAATTTATGTTTTATGCAAAATTTTGTAACTAGTAGTGCTAGTTTCTTTTTGCTCTAGTTTCTTTCCCTTTATTAGCTCTTTGTAAATAACTTATACTTTACTTATGCTTTTTCCTCCTTCCTCCAAAGTTGTATCTCTTAAATATTTCATATTTAATAGGAATTTCTTTTCCTATTTTCTTCAATTTTTGAATTGTGTTTTCTTTCCTTTCTTTAGAATGAATCCCGATTCCAATATCCTTGTTGAACCTGTAGTGGAAGAACTTACTTCCACCACAACTTCCCATATAGATCAGATGCAGAATCTATTAAAATTAACGAGGGTTATTATAACAACTAAAGGTTATTACCCAGCTTAATTTTAGCTCGATCATAACCCAATTAAGTTCATCGAGTCATTAGAACCAAACCCTGAAGGTTTGGAGCAATTCAGAGTTCAATCTAATATTTAGGATTATTTTAATATTTAATTAATTAGAAAATTGAGGCATTTATTTTGACCTCGAAATCGAAATCCGACTTCGCCGTTGCGATCGTCACCCCCAAATTAGCTAGGGGAGGTGTTTTGGATGGGAAGTCGTCAGATTTTCGCCAATATTTTAATATAATTAAATACCCCGAAAATTAGCATAATTAAATAATCGTCAGAATTAAAATCCAACTTCGCCGTTGAATTCCTCACCCCAAATTAGCTATGGGTGAATTTTTGGGAATTTTTGGAGCGCATTTCAAAAATCTAAATTTTTAAAATAATCAAAGAAAATAATTAGGGGATTATCTAGTCCTAATCCTGTAATTTCCCCTACATTTTCTATTCTTCCTGTCAGCCCCCCTCCCTAGCTGGCGCCTCCATGCTTCTTAGGCAAGCATGATGACCTCCCTACTCCACCCTACCCCCTAGGCTCATCATTCCTTCTCTTCACTTAAGAAGGGGGCCTAAAATCCTCCTTCTTCCCTTTGCAAAAGCTGAGCTCCACCTTCCTCCTTCTTGGCTTGCTGAAATTTTCTTCCCTCCTCCTCCATTGCTACACCTTGAAGAAGAAGCTCCTCTCCAAAGTCTTGAAGGAAGCAAAGGTTCCTTCCTCCTCTTCCTCTCCTTCCAAGAATATAAAGGTACCCATTTGCTCCTCTCCTTTTGCCTTCTACATGTTGTTATTATGCTAGAATACAGCCTTGGAAATCCATATGCATAAATGAAAGTCATTAAGGCTCTTAAAAGCTTCAAAGAAATATGCTCTATTTTTGTTTATTTCGTATACTCTGTCATTCATCTATATTTTTAATATAGCTAGGAGGCTCCATTCGTGTCGATTTTGGTGTCGATGGAAATGTATCAGAAATACATTTCCATTGATATATGGCACTACTCATGGAACATTCTAGATTGAGAGTAATCAAGCTCGAAAATAGGCCCTTACGGGTTTCGCACCTGGTGAAATCACCGTCTGCCGCTGCAGCGGAATTTCTCAGAAACATATAAAAAAATGCATATTGAACTAATTGAATAGTGATTTGCAAAACGGATCGCTACCACGCGCTGCAGCAGTCTGCAGCGATAAGTTCGTGAAATATATAAACATTACTAAAACTAATTGAGCAGTGAACCCACAAACTAGACCACTACACCGCGCTGCAGCGGAAATATTTTTGAAACTATAGGAAATGACAAAATAAATTAATTAAATAGTAATTTTGCAAATCGGACCGCTACAGCGCACCATAGCGCACTGCAGTGGGTTGCAGCGGACTGCAGCGAGCCGTAGCGCAATGGCGCTACCGCGCGCTGCCGCGCAAAAAGCGCTACAGCGCGCTGCAGCACCCAAATTTGCAAATTTTCCAGAAATTTCAGAAACTGCCCAGATTGTGTAAAATTGCCCAGTCTTGGCTAAAATGGCCAAAACTCAACTGTTTTGATATTTTAAGACCCCCTGGACCCTAGTGGGGCTAAGTTATATAAAATTGAAAAATTACATAAAATTCTATGATAAAATTAAATTTGAAACTTTGCCATTCTTAATGTGCTCAATAATCTACTATGTACTTTAAATGTATGTCATGTTAAATGCTAAGTAATAGAATCCTTAAAAGCATGTATCAAATAGGTAAACCTTAATAACCTAAATGGCATGAAACTTAGATCTTTGAGAATTATGATTAAGTGCTAATTCCTTTGTTTATTTTAGGATTTGATTAGCATTAATCACCTTTTTATTTTATGTCATCTTTCCATTTATATGCCTTTATGATATTAGAAAGTATGTTAGAAAACTTTAACATTTAAATAGGACATCTTAATATGTAAACTAAACTTGCACATAAGAATCTTGATAACTTGATTAAGTAGATAATACTTAATCCAAACCTAAGTTTGACATCAATAATACACTAATAATACATTGATTTGTCATTGACCTTTAAATTAACATTGGTCTTAATGATAGAAAGGTTAGGGGTTAAACCCTAGCTTGTCTTAATTAAGATCTAAACCTTAATCACTTAATTAATTAACTTGATTGTAAGATAATTCAACTGACATTATTCCAATAATGCATATGATATGATATTGATCTTAAATCATCAAATTAGAAGTGCTAAGGATAACATTGAATGTGTGTGATTGAACCATCTGAATCTAAACTTTAGATCTTTGATTTTCTCTTATATAAGATAATTAGCATAAGATGGAAATAAAAGTTGTAATGATTTATGTAATGATCTAACTCTAATAAGATCTTTGATTTTATCCCATGATTATAGAATAGGGAAACATCAAATGAATTTTAATCATCTGATCTGATCACCTTAACCTAAGTAGAGCAAGTAAATCTTAAGAAGTAGAAAAGTGAGATCTTAAGGGTCTTGCTATAGGATCACAATGCAAATGGTTAAAGACCTTATCTAATGATACATTGAGATAGGAAGGACTTTTGTAACTTATTGAGGTAAAAACCTAATTGATCCTTCATAATTTTAGAAGCTGAACTTGATACCTTGTGGTAGGAATCACCTAAAATACTTAGAATATTGCTCATTCCCTGTGGTAGCAACCTATGTTGAGTGATCCTTTGATCACATCCTTGGAGCCTACTTAGAGTAAGGATTAATAGATTTGATAAATCCTTGTTGATTAAATAGAATATGCTGAACTCAAATTATTGGTTGGGTATAGTAGGGTATACCCATATTACTGGATTAATTCAGTAATATTTAGGATTGGTTGATTCACTTCAATGTGGACTTATGACCAGGTGCTATCCTGCGAGATTAGCCGAATACAGTCCCATTAGAATAAATTTTCCAAGACTAAGAGTGTTACAATTAGTGAACAAGATCCTTAGTTTGAGATATAAACTGCAACCGAGTTCTGCCTCCTATCATAGTGCGCTTCGATAAGTGCAGTTTAAGCAAACTAAGTATCTTAATTCACTTTGCGTAGACCACTAAGCGTGCTTGTAATTAGGGCATTTAACGGCTTAGCTTGAGATGTAAACTGTGACCGGGTTCTACCTCCTATCGTAGTGCGCTTCAATAAGTGCAGTTTAAACAAGCTAAGGGTTAAATCCACTTTTCTTGCAAATATGCTAAATATGCGTATACAATCTCACTAGCTAATGATTTTTAAGTAAACTCTCAACTTTAACTAATTATCAAGGTTAGAATTTAGGAGTCAGAATCTTTTTAGCAGGATTTTGCACAATGGAGACCTAGAATTCATTATCAAATTTTAAAGCATTTTCTAGATTTATCTCATATAATTTAGAAGCATGAGCATGAGCACAAGTATGATGTGTGAGTATCAGAATGGTGTGTGAGTATCATAATGATGTATAAGTATCAGTGATGATCTATGAGTTACGGAATATTGCATATATTGATTGGGGAATTTCAAGATGCATCAGCATCAACAGTAGACAGTATTCCCAACGGGATATATGTATACACTGGACCGTACTGCTCATAACAGTTCAGTGATATTTTGGTGACATATTAGTAGCATACATTATTGTGGTATATTCAGATGCACAATTTCAGTGACATATAACATAGTTGTACATATGATTACTCAGTTTTAGACTCAGTACTATTTTAATTTATTTTCAATATCCAGTTACAGTTCAGTTTTACTTTACATGGCTTCAATTTGTACAGTTTTTGATAGTTTTGTAATTTCAGTTACCTTTACATTTTTCTGCAGATTTAATTACATTATGTAAATGTTAAATGAATAATTAGAACTGTTAGATTAGTTTCGATGTGTTAGACTTATTGTCTAACACGAGGTACTTTTGGGATCTGACAATTTGCTAGATCCTGAGCAGTATATTGAGACTGGTCAGGAGGACACTCAGAAGATTTAGGAGGAGCCCGTGGAGCACTAGTGGACTCTCCTCCAGTTTTATTTTCTGCTTAGTATTTTCAGTTCAGTTTTATGTCTATTTCAGTAAATAGTTTGTAATAATTCTGGATGTATTTTCTTTTCTTTTCTAAGACGTATATTTTCATATAGCTTCTGTGATGAATCTTTTCTAAGACTCTGTTATATACTACGTATACTTAGTATTGTGATGTATTCAGCATACTGGAAATGCTGATATATTATACATATATTGGATTCCTTTTGTATCCTAAATCCAATGTATGTATTTGTTTAATACTTAAGATAAGGATATTACTCTTATCTTGAGTATTAGTTATCAACCCTACTTGAGGTTGAGTCAGCAGCCCTCCAGATGGGCTTAGTTTTCAGCTATTCAAGGAAACGAGTTATTCCTCCCCGAGTGGCGCACCGCTCCGTCACCGATAAGATTGTACTTAGTTCTTTTGCGCACGGCGATGGGGCGGGGCGCTACAGTTATGATTGAAGCTCAAACATGTGCTGCTGAAAGGATGACCTCATCCTATAATCCTTTCCAACCTTCTCCTGCTCCATGTCAGTATTGTCTAACTCCTCCTCAAGCTTTTTTTCCAATTATTCTTGAAATTCCTATGGCTCCACAACCATCTGCTGGTCCTGTTGTGGATGCCTATCTCTTAACCTTCCTTTGCTTAAATCCTTCAACATTCAATGGCTCTGTTTCTCAATTTGAAGCCATTGACTGGTAAAAGGCTAAAGAGAAAACCTTTGCCAGTATAAAGTATCCTGAAAATGAGTGCCTTCATCTTGCCACTTACCTATTTCATGGCGAAGCAGAATATTGGTGGGATGGTGAGTTGAAGACCCGTTTCTTAGGTGTTCAGTTATAAGATATCCTGTGGGATGAATTTGAGCAAGTTTTCTGTGAGGAATTCATTCCTCCATCTGCCCAAACCATATCGAGAACGACTTCATGCAACTTACTCAAGGAAGCTGTTCTGTGCATGATTATGAGATGGAATTTCGCAAACTTTCCTGTTTTGCTCCTAATCTAGTCCACACTGATTTGACAAGGTGTACTGGATTTCTTTCTGGTCTAAAAGATTCCATCAAGAGTCATCTGATGTCTCAACATCATAATAATTTTCCTAAGCTTCTAGAAGGTGCTCGTATGGTTGAGTACCACCAAGCTCAAATGGAATTGAAGAAGCATTCCCATCCCCAACCCTCTAGATCTGGACCTTTCAAGAGGAATCGTCCTCATAGTCCTAGGGCCTTCCAGCTTATCTTTGGGCAAAATCCTAATCAGAATCTGAGGCAGAATCAGCAAGGAAGACCAAGTGCTAGATGTAACAGACCACATTCATATAAGAAGTGCTACCACATTGGTGGTAGATGTTATATTTGTAGAAGAACCAATCATCGCCATTGGGATCGTTGTGCCAATTAGACTGTGATAAGATGAAAATCAATCGCCAACCTTCCATTCAAAACCCTACTCCTATAAATCCCCAAGCGCCAGCACTTGCCTTAATGCCTCCTCTTGCTGGTGGAACTGAACAACATCAAAAGGGTGTACCTCTGTCTCCTTTCAAGCATGGTCACTATAACAAAAAAGATAAGGGCAAGTCTGTTGCTCAATATTCCGCGGTACCATGAGTCTACACTTTGTCTCCTTCAGTTGTCCAAGAAGACAACAATATTGTTACCAGTATATTCTATGTTTTATTTCCTATTTTCTATCTTTCATTTCATCTGCATTTTGTTATAAGTATTTTCTGCTTTTATTTTCATTAGTTGTAATTAGAGTTTATTTTCCCTGCTATAGGAACTCTAATTATTAAAAATCAATTCTGTGACACACTCTTTGACGCTGGTGCTAATCACTCTTTTATGTCAGTGAGTTGCGCTTCTTCCCTTAACCTTCAATATTTCAGCCTAGGCAATCCTTTGGTAGTGCAAATTCCATCTGGTGCTGAAATGTCTGCTAGTGAGTTCTATTTGATAGATATTCCAATCAATAACCAATTCTTTCAATCCAAACTTATTTTTATGTCAATTACGGACTTTGACAGAATTTTAGGTATAGATTAGTTAAGTTTAATATCGTTATAAATTGCTTTAGAAATAAAGTTTTGCTTAAGGTTGGAAAGAAACTTGAAGTTTTTGTGGGAAAGCTTGGCTTGATTGCATCCCTAATTAATGCAATTGAAGCCAAGCATCTCATTAGTAAAGGTTGCTATGCAATCTTAGTAACCTTAATCAGTGAAAAATAAAGCAACTTAGCAGTCCATAAGAGACTATCATCGTTAGAGAGTTCCTGGATGTGTTCCCTGAAGACTTGCCTGGACTACCTCCATTGGATGAGGCAAGGTTTTCTATTAAACTTATTCCTGGGACTCAACCTAAATCTAAGGCTCTGTATAGAATGGCACCGAAAGAATTGCAAGAGCTTAGAGATTAGTTGCAAGAGTTATTAGAGAAAGGATTTGTTCACCCTAGTATGTCACCTTGGGGAGCTCCTGTTCTATTCGTCAAGAAGAAGGATGATTCGATGCGGATGTGTATAGATTACCATGAGCTTAACAAAGTGACTATGAAGAATAAATATCCTCTCCCTAAGATCGATGATTTGTTTGATCAGCTCTTCGGAACAAAGATCTTCTCCAAGATTAATTTAAGGTCAGGTTACTGCCAGATTTGATTCAAGAATGAAGATGTTTCTAAGACTGCATTCAGGACCCGTTATGGGCATTTTGAGTTTCTAGTCATGTCTTTTGGACTAACAAATGGTCCTTCCATCTTCATGGCACTGATGCAACGTATCCTTAAGCCGTATCTCGGCGAGTTTGTCATCATTTTCATCGATGACATACTAATATATTCTAAGTCAGCTGCTGAGCATGAAGAGCATCTGCATGCTGTTCTTGAGTTGTTAAGAGAGAATAAGTTATTCGCTAAGTTTTCTAAGTGCGATTTTTGGCTTAAGTCCTTGTCATTTCTGGGTCACGTGATTTGATGCTGAAGGCATTAGAGTAGATAGATCAAAAGAAAATCCAAGCTGTTTAACAGTGGGTTCAACCTAAATTTGCAATAGAAATTTGCAGTTTCCTAGGACTTACAGGCTATTACAGAATGTTTGTTTCTAGATTTTCTCTAATCGCTTCGTCATTAACTCATCTAACTAGAAAAGAATCTTTTCAGAAGTTAAAATAGTTATTAATTTCTGCTCCTGTTCTAGTACTATCTCGTGAGGATAAATATATTCAGGTTTATATTAATGCCTCTAAGGTAGGGCTTAATTGTGTTCTGATGCAAGAATATCGTGTAATAGCCTATGTCTCTAGACAGCTTAAGCCTAATGAGAAGATCATGTGCATGATCTTAAACTTGCAGGAGTAGTTTTTGCTCTTAAGATCTGGAGACACTACTTGTATGGAATTAAGTATAAGATATTTACTGATCATCAAAGTTTAAAGTACATCTTCACTCAGAAGGAACTTAACTGCCATCAGTGTAGGTGGCTATAGTTACTTTGCGACTACGACTTAGAAATCCAGTACCATCCGAGTAAAGCTAATGTTGTAGTTGATGCCCTGAGTCATAAATCGACCTTATCTTTCCTTTATTGCAACAAATCTTAGAAGATTTTGTTAGATTGAAACTTGAGCTGATCAGTTCTGCTGATTTGGGCACTCTACTATTTACTATTCAGTCAGATGATTCTCTAAGGTCCAAGATTGTTGAAGCTCAGAAGGAAGATGCGAGTTATTTTGTTTTAGTTTCTGATATCGTTAATGACAAGAGATCCGAATTACATCTTGATGCTGAAGGTGTAATTTTTCAAAAAACTGGATTATGGATTCTTAAGAGCCTACAGTTGCAAACACTGTCAGAAGCCCATAACTCTGATTACACTGTTCATTCTGGAAGCAGTAAGATGTATCAAGATGTAAAGAGATCGTTCTGGTGGTCTGGCATGAAGAGGGATATTGCTATTTTCATTTCTAAGTGTCATTCCTGTTCGGTAGTTAAAGTGGAACATCAGAAGCCTGGTGGACTTCTCAAACCCTTAGATATTCCTAAATGAAATTGGTCTGATATTTCTATGGGCTTCATTGTGGGACTGCCTAAGTGTAGGTCTGGTTCTGACTCAATTTGGGTGATAGTTGATAGACTCACAAAGTCAACTCACTTCCTTCCAATTTGTCAGACAGATCCTGTGGAGAAGTTAACTAAGCTTTACCTTAAGGAAATTGTTATTTTTTGGTTTCTCCAATGTTGTTTTTCTTCTCATGTTTTTGTTTTTTCATTGGTTTTGTGCTTTGATGTCTTATTTTTAGCTCAATGGTTTCGTTTAATGGCTGCTCAAATCTCCATTGCATCTTTTAGGGAGGTGTTGGAGGGTAATATGGAAGTTGTCGTCAATATGGAAGCTTGTTAGCTCTCTTCCGAGTCATCATGGCAAGATTATTGTGCTTAATAACAGATTGAAATTGCATGGCATTGTCTCTATTAGGTATTTTTTGTTTGTTGCGG
This sequence comes from Gastrodia elata, assembly GCA_016760335.1. NCBI lineage: Eukaryota > Viridiplantae > Streptophyta > Magnoliopsida > Asparagales > Orchidaceae > Gastrodia > Gastrodia elata. The sequence goes on from CM028677.1 coordinate 43,478,845, forward strand.
GTGTTTTTTAAATTTTCGAACGATCTTGATTATACTCAGGTGTTTGTTAAGGGTTCCCATGACATTTAAGGGCGTGCTGTTCATTTTTGGAAGTGCAGCCCATTTAAATATATTATAGAAAATACTCCTTTTGCACCTGTGTGGTTTAACTTTCTTTGGCTTTAGCGTCAATTCAATTTTAGGAGATGCTTTTTTCTATATCCAAGGCCATTGAAAGGCCTTTGCAATTGGATAGAAAAACTACTACCCTTAACAATTTATCTGCTCCTTGAGTTCTTGTTGATATTGGTCTCTGCTTGACAGAAGGAAAAGTACATTTCAAAATATCGTATATGGGTATTTGCCTCTTTATTGTGTGGTGCGTGTCGCTTTTAGTCATAAATGCAAAGAGTCTAGAGGGATTGCTCAAGGTGGTCTGTTTGATTGAGGCAAGTTTCTCTCAGGAAGAGGCAATTGAGCTTAGGTTGAGCTTTAGTGCTCAAGGCCCCTCTATCCCTAGGAAAAACCCTAACTTTGGGTTGCAGTCATCTGCCTCACCACCCTCTTTAGGTCTCTCTGTCATTAATGATTTATTCCCTTATGTTAATGAAGGTATTGGAGAACAAGATCCTTATTAGGGTCTGTAGCGTCTACTGATGCTGAATATCAAGAAGCTTTGAATTTCTTAGTTGGTGTTTTCTCTGAATTTCCTTTAGATGCTCCTGATCGTAATCCTAAGCTGTCTCTTGGGGATTCAAATGTTGATGGTTTTATGGGAATACTTGAGATTATGAGGCCCCTATTACATCTTCATATGGCAAAGATTCTAGTTAATATGCGGCTAATTTGGACAATGGTTTGGTGGGTGATGGTTTAACTGGGGTTAATAAATAATTATAGTTTGAGGAATCTTGAAAAACATATGAAATAATGAATTAAAAATTAGTTTAGGGAGACTAAGTTGTCATCTTTTCATGGTGTGTATTGCATTAGTAAGTGTGTGGAGAGGCATGAAGATTCATCTATTATTTATTTTTCATTTTTTCTAAGGGCTTATAATAATTTAATTATTTTGCTCTGTGTTATTCAATCTGGATGAATGTGTGAACTAGCTTATCTTACAAATAAAAAGTCTATTTGATTATAAATTTGTTTTAACAAAATTGAGTTCACCTAAAAGGTGAGGAGGGCCACTTTCATAGCTCTTCAAGACTTCAATTCATGACAACTTTTAATGATTGAATATGCACCAATTATTGTGACTTCTATGAAGAGGTTTTAGGGTGAATGATATATAGGTTGTGACTTTGAAATTTTATTCATTTGGTAATGTGAAAGAACTTTGCAAGTAAAATTATTATGCAACCCTTCAAAATCAAGGAAAAATTATAAATTTTATTTTTATATCGCCACTAGAAAAGCTGATAAATCATCGGACCACCCTCTAATAGTCATTGGACCACTACCCACCACCATATCACCATCATGCTGTCCTTTTTGGTCCAAAAAGTCATCCTATAGAAGAGAATATGAATTAGTTTTTGACTTTATAAAATTGAACTTAAGAAATTTTATTGTATTTAATAATCTTGAGATATTCTAACTCATATTAAGAAAAAATAATAAAATACATAAGCAATTAAGAAAAAGTTGAAGTAAGAAAGTGCTTACACAACATATAGTTTATTAACTTGGCTTGAAAGACTTTATGTTAACCCTTCAAGGTTTATCATTTTCAATGTATCTGCTGAAACAAGACTCTCACTTTTTCCAAACAAATAAAAATGTTTTGCGGCCGAGAGTCTACCCTCTTTTTCAAAGCCATGCCATGGTGAAGCTTTCCTTCTCAAAGCTATGCCATGGTTGAGCTTCATCAACCCTCTTTTGCAAGCTTTGGCTGCGAAGCTTTCCTTTGTTCTTGAAGCTCTGTCGCACTCCCTCTCATTCACATACTTTGTCGGGCAGAGCAATCAAAAGTTATCTTCTTACACAACTTATATGAGAAGCTCAAGACAAACCACCTCAGGTAGTTGTTGGGCTACAATTGCCAAGCAACGCACCATTGCCGCGCACTGACGCCCAGCAACACCCTTCCAGACTAAAATGTTGTTGCACCATTAAACATCCAAATATCTCTAAGAACTTATGTTGTATATACTTAACATTTTCTTACTATAAATCAAACAGCCTCTACTAAAAAATATATGGTTCCCATAACAAATGCTAAAGTAGAAATTATTCAAAATAATGAAGAGATGAAATCAAATAGAGAGGAAGATTATTAAAGCATGTGTCCAAACAGTAAATCAGACAGCTACAACACTCGTGCTGTAATTCACTAATCATTATTTATATATATCATTAAGTGGGGTTCAAATATATAAAACAAAATATATATCTTTCTATCTCAAGAAATTAGAAAATTACATTGATGAAATAGACAAAAGGGAGATGTTAGGTGCCAAAGGAGAGGCCAAATCATGTCCCCATTAAAGAAAAAGAAATGTCGGGAACACTTGTGATGTATTTTTGCGTCTGTGATAGGATAAATCCAGGGTTGTCCAATGCATTTTGGACTGCTTTTCCCATAGATATAGTGGTTATGACATCAATAGATGTGTTGTTTATTGAACGAAAATGTATAGAAGGGTAGGCCACAATTACTCAGCTAAAGGAACAACTAGACCAAAGAGTGTCTAAACTTATTGCATTGTATTAAACCATACTTAATGATCTTATATATTTCGATGATATAGAGAGCCTTTACAGTATAACAGAAATTGAAATATAATATATAAATAAAGCAATTGATATCTAGAAGCACTGTATTCCCCTTTCTTCTATGCCTTGAGATGATAAGGAGATGCTGCAGCACTAGCGAGGATTAAGTATCCGCACTGTATGCATTCAGTGTTCAGTTTCTTGATGGTGTTGCTTTAATATTCATTGGTGGTGAACCTTACACGATGTGCGGATGTGCGGATGTGCAGATGCGTAGAGGATGTTGCCCTACAGCACGCCGTGCCCTCTGGTTAGCGCCAGCATACTGGGCTATGCCCATGCCAGCCCACCTCCTCTCATACCACACTGCCCATACTTGTGCCTCCCCTGAGCGATGACCAAGTCATGGCGGTGCCCATGCCCTACACGCAGCCCTGTACCTCGACTTGGATGAAAACAAATCATTGTCGTTTAATAACACAATTACAAGCGCACGATCATGCAAGTACAATGCAAAAGACAAATTTGTGATTCACATATATTCATATATTGAAACAGGGAGAAGAAGATACAAGCTTATTCTTTTACCCTAGTAGCCACCATCACCACCTTCAAAAATTGTCTTACAAAACTCCATAAGAGAAAATATGGCTGGTATCTCTTTTGCTCACAACTCTAACTCTAAAGCAACATACGAGTTTTTAAATAACAAATAAAGCCAAATTGCGTTATTTGTCTCCACGCCTATATCCAATAAAAATTGCTTTTTGGCCTCTAATCCATTTTATCATATTTTACAAAAATAATAATCTAGACATTCAAAAAATGTTAACTGATCGTAATAATAAGCAGGCTTACCCAGCCACATTTTCATCAGTCTTCTTTTTAGTAGTTGTAGAAGGCAGCCAGTTCACCAAGTGACAAGCAAAGTCTAAGGGCATCACCTTTGAAGACTCGTCCAATCATAGCATTCGAAAGCATACATTAGATTTTCTCCACCAAAGTCCAATTAATATATTCTTCCACCTCGTATTGTTGTGGCATCTTCCTCACCGTGTAGAGGTGCTCTATCCAAGATCGCTAGCACTCATGCAGGAGCTCTTTTGAGGTCCACTCTCTTCCATTGCCAAATGTGATCTTCATGAATCTTGTGCATGTGTGGTTTTCATCCCACTTTTTCCTAATCATCAATTTATCTAGCACTTCTTATTTGTGCTTCATTGTCTATACCAAAACATGTATAGAGAAATCAATAATAAAAGGTGACAATATTATCATCCACAGAATGACATAGTTTTTGTCAAACCTCATACAATTACGTGCCCATAATCAAGTATCTATTTGTGTGGCAAACATGCAGTGCTCACAAAATTTGAGCTTGTAAGTATCCTGACATACAGAAAATACAAGTCTGCACTTGAACGTAAGTGTACGTGGCCAGAAGTAAAATGGGATGATGAGATCCCGAGATTTATCGTCCTCTGGGAACGTTGTTTTATTTTGTTATTGGAGTGTACTTAAGTTCACTAATGTTTAAATATAAAATAAGTGTTTTGGTTTTGGTCTTGAATAACTACAGTCATATATTATTGTCTTAAGAATACTATTTGATGAAAATAGAGAGAGTTGGGTTTTGGCATGCAATTCAATAAAGTTTACGCGCTAGTACTCTTCGTTTAAATGTCATGTCAAGTGAATTGGAAAGATTTTATTATTTAGTAATCAAGAGACTTGGTCTTCTCTAAGGGGTCCCCTAAATGTCCCAAGTCTTATCTAGTGCCCAGAAATGAACAGCTGTCACATTCTCTTTCGCCTCTAAGACATTTATGAGATCTTTTTTTGAAATCTTGAAATGGTTTGAGCATCTCATGAACATGATTTCATCAATGGCTCTCATGCCTCAATTTTAGATTTAGCTAAGGAATTGAGTTGCTAGGCTACATGGGTCTATGTCACATCACCCAATAGCGCTTAGCGCTCTAAGACCTTGCATAAATCTAAAATGAGCTATTGAGCTCTATTGATAGTTCTCGGCTCTCATGCATCATCATCTTGATTTAGCCAAGGTCATTCTGCTACGAAGCTCAATAAAGCTTATCACTCATCCCTAGACTTAACATGCACTATTAACATTGCATAAATCAAGCAAACGCTATGGAGCTCAGAAATTTGTATATTACTTTCATAACTCAATTGATCTGCTTAAGTCTAAGGTTATGCACCAAGCATTTTCGCACATCAAATATTGTCATGGGCATTTGCGGCGTCAACTCTCTAATGTGCATCTCCTTATATTTAAGCTATCTATTGAGCTCAACGGGATTTTCCAGTAAAATGATTTACCCATAGATTTTACAATACAATTATGTTTTTCAAATTTATCATTCACATATATGAAATGAAATTAAACTAAATGATATTCATTTAAATAGGAAGAGTACACAGCATTTCAATCATTACATTCTTACATGCTTAACACTTGTGGCGCCCCACCCCTTAATCCACAAGATTAAGCTAAGGGGTGGTGTGTCACTTTGGCAAATCCCTCACTTAACATTGGATTAGGTGTAAACTTTATTCCACTAGTAATGAAAAAATAAGTTAATGCATACATGCTATGTAATCAGTCACTAAGCAAATACAGAATCAGAATACGGAAATAAGGTAAAGTAAACATACATCCAATTTACCACAATAAATAGAGAAAATACAGCATGCAACTCAGAATAAATAGTACAGTAAAGAAAAACACAATAAATAGTACATGTATTATTACAACATTGATTAATTTTAAATGAACTGGAATGAAATCACTCATCCTCACAATAAGCAGAAAAGACTAAACAGCTTCAGTTCTTTTCTGATGCCCCTCCTCAAGATATGGCTCCACTTCTGGATAAGGCTCCTCTTCACATCCCAGCTTCTCAAATCTTTCTGATTCTGATATTATCAGTTTCACAATGCCAGGGCCCCAACCAACAAAAGAAAAATCTCATTAGACAATTGTATAAGTATATTTTAGGCTGAATATTTTTCATATGCTATTAATGTCATCATTTTACTTAAACAAAACAAAAATCCTAAATATCATAAGAGTAGTAAGCATATAAGGAGAAGGATAAGTTATAGATACAACATTTATAACTAAACAAGATTTGAGACAAAAAGGCACACCTCAAGTAAACTAAGTAAGGATGCATACATGTATAATACAGTAAGTAAAAGTACTGAAAGAAAAATCTAATCCTAAATATTCTGATGATCATATGACATATGCTGATTTAAAAAAAATTAATCCAACAGTGGCACATATAAGTAAGCAACAAAGGTCTAGCATCGTATAATATACAAGTAAACAAGTAAAGCAAGAAAGACTAAAGTCAAGTACGACAGTAAATAAAAAATAGCGAATAGTAAACAGTAAACAGTGAACATGTATGTAAGAACTGCCATATCAGAAGAGAGATAATCTAACCTGCTGATATCAAAAGGATTCTTAGCGTCAACGCGGAGGCTAAGGCGACAAAATATTCCTAGCGTCATCTGAGGCTAGGCTGAAATAACAGAACTGAAGGGGCAGTAAACACAAATAAAGTAATATTTTAATTATTTACTTTACTTCTGTGGACATATCCATAAGAGCTGATGAGTCAAGCATATCTACAAGATTATACAGGTTCCAAACTTAGAACAACACTCCTCAATGAGTAATATTAAGTACTCCATATTTCTCCTTACTCCTGTCCAGTATGTTAAAATACGTCAGATCAACAAGTAACTGAACCCAATGCAATGTTATACAAGATATTCTATGTTTTCATTTCATGCAACAACATTATCTTGAATAACGTGTTCAAGGAAAAAGGCACAAAATACAAGAATGCGAAAGCACAAGTAGGACATTAATGAGCAAGAGACTCCACTACACATTATCACATCAATTGTTTTCTATTAAATCATTATAACTATTCCAAATTACACAAGTTTAGGATCTCAAATTCTTACTATCAAGTGTAATTTAGAAGCACGACCTTATAAGTCAAAAACAATTATAACTGATCAAGTTCTAATTTAGTTCAATTAGAATCAACTACAAGTTAAATAATAAATTATCACGTCCTTAATTGATGAATTTAGACGTTCTAAGCTAAGATCTGATCAAAATCTACTAAACTAGGGATTATGAATTAAACATCACGAGATTGGAGTTAATCACATAATTCAATGGTCAAACATAAGATCTAAGGTTTTTAAGTCTAAAAGTAAACTAAAGATTAAGACAAATCCTAATAAGTGTAATCAAACTTAATAGGATGATTTTCCTATTCTTAATCTAGAGTCAAGAGATAAAATAATCAAAATTCAAAGTATAACAATCTAAAAACTAATAAAATCAAGGATTCATTCATTGAATAAACCACTTTATTCAATGAATGAACTCTAACCTAGGATTTATTCTCAATCCTAAGAAAAAGGTCCTAAAGTGAAATGAAAATTCCTAATGAGCTCCTAATGGAATGACTTAAGAAATTTTAGGATTTGATGGAATTTATTATATTTTACCTTTATTTACTGATTTTGTTTATTTAAAAAAATTAAGGATGAGTTTTAACTAAGTTCAGATATAATGGATTTTACTTATGAATTTTACAAACCTTAAATTGAATTTTCAACCATTCACTTAATTTATGAGTTCAAGAGCTTAATTTGATTATAAATCAGTTTTATTATAGATATTAATAATCTAAAAGATATTTTAGAGGTTAGGGGTACTTAACCTAAATTTTGGACAAAATGATCATTTTGCCTCTACTTAAGGGTCTAAAATGCTACTTTTTGATTAAGGGATCTAAATTGAATTTTCTTAATGTCAAATGATTCCTTGCTATCTAACATGAAGATAAATACTAGGTACACCAAATTTGGATAAGAAATGGGTCACATATATTCAAACTAAGAAATTTGACCCAAGGGGCGATTTAGTAATCTTCTCTTGGTGGAATCTAAATATTTGTGCAGTTTATTATTGCTAGCTGTTTAAAGATTTCATAGAGTCTAAGAACACTAAATTCTTAGGTCAATTGGATTAGTTATGAGTGTTCTAAGTTTAAGAGTAAATGTATCATTTCTAGGGTTAAGAGGGGTCAAAAATCTAACTTTTCCATTTGAGATCCAAATTCAGCAAACCTAATAGCCATAACTTCCATATATCACACTGAGTACTTAAATTTGGAGTAGACCCAAATTGGATCTCATTTGACAAAGTTATGACCTAATTAGGATTAGGGGTATTTTTTTTAACCAAGGGTTTTTAGTGGTCAAAACCCATATTTCAGTTTACTATTGCACTAATTTCTAACCTCGTTAGCACCCTAAATTTCTTAATTTGGAGTCCAAATGATCAAGTTATAGTCATTTAAATGTTAGGGTTCTATTTTCTTGAAAGGGGTCAAAACCTAATATTTTCTACATTTAAAAATCATATACAATTTTCTACATTTAAAAATCAAAGTATTAATGAAATAAATATTCACCTAAGTTTGTAAGAAAAATAAGCATATAAAAAGTATGATACTATTGATGAAAAATGGAAAATCATACTACCAGCCAATGAAATCTGGAAATAGTTTAAGAATAACTTAGTAATAATACTGTGAGAATACATCACTAAAGGTGGTTAATCGATCATGGGCTTGTAGAATTATTGTTTAGATGCATTACATTACTATCATATAATAGAGGGACCAACATTTATATATTATTTCATGTAGAATTTTAGGGACATCATAGTAGTAAAATAAAAGTATCTTCTTTGCATCATCACATAATGCATCCTGCCACTTATATCATTTAACTAAACTACAACATGACACAAGAATCTGCTGAATAAATCTTCATTTTATATTGACAGCATCTCACGTTTGACTATTTATCATTTCCTGGCAAACTTCAAAGTTGCCAAACTTAATAGTGAGTAAACCAACATATTACTTAAGAGCCAATTATTCAAGCTACTCTATCAAGCAATTATTTTAAGAATAATAAGTATTTACCATTCATTATGTAAAATACTAATTAGCTCACCAAATCAAAAAAAAAAAAAAAAAAATCATTTCATATATTGATATAACTGCCTTTAAAGAACATAGCATAATATTCCATGATCAGAACATAAATCTAACAGGTTTGTCTCCATTATACAGAAACATAAGAATAGTGATTAGCAATTCAACAAACTATGGAAGTGTTGCTATAAAAAGCATTTTATGGCAAGTATAAATCATTGCATTGTTACTATGTAAAATTTTGTTTTATTTTGTTTCAGTCAAATACCTATAGTATTCAATAATTCTGATACAATTCTATGTACCATCAATGTATAACAAGATTCTATGCTGAGCTTGCTTGAGCATCAGAATAACAATATCATATAAAATTAAGACTAATTAAAATGATCACATGTAAATTGGGCATTTTAACTTAATGCATCTCATAAAATATATTTATTATACTATATAAAGGTTCATACGTCTCCTTCCATTTTTTTTTTTAACAAAGTTAATTAAAACCGAAAAAAAAAATGACTAAGATCAACTCAAATAACCAAAGAGTACCACTGCTAATATTGATTAAGAAAAAATAATTGGCAATAATAAATTTAGCTTCTATTAAAGATTAATATAAAACTGCAACTGAAATTGCGAATAGAACATAATGAATCTGAATCGAACAAGAATTAGATATACCCTGGTTGTATTGATACTTTATAAAACTTGGAAGACCTATCTAGAAATTGCATTCTTTAACTCCTCACTTATCAACATAAAATCTTGCATGTACCACTACTCTTTTTCTTCGATAGCTTAAAGTTTCAAAGTAATTATCGCACTCATGCACATAACGACTAAGAGGAAAAATTGAGTGAAGTACCTGTTTTGTGAGTCTAGGGTTTAGGAGGTCGTCCTGTGTGCCGCCTAACTCCTTCGCGATAAATGGTGAACGATGAAATATGAAGAGTCTAGATAAAAGATAGACTAATTATGTGCTTAACTCTTACAAAATTGAAGCTTTTGGCAGTTTGCCTGTGACCTGCGACGGATGAGGTCGCGGTGATGATCCGGACCCCTACACGAGCGGCCATTTGTGCGCGCGAAGTGCGGAAGCCACGCGTCGCTCCTACAGCTTCAAATGAGAAGGCGACCCTTCTCTTGAAGGATCGGCCGAAAGCTTCGATCGAACGGCATTGGGGTAAAGCAACATCCGTTCTAATGGAATTTGGGGAAAGGAGATAAGGAACGGATGGTAGTTTAGGGATTTTGGCCATTTAAAACTATTTATTTATTATTTAATTAATCAAATTAATAAATTAATTATTAAACATTTATTTAATTTGAATTAAACAATTATATGCTTATGAAAAATCTCAAAAAAAAATAAATTGGGGGTAAGGAACGTAACGCAGCAAAGTCGGATTTTAATTTCGAGATCCATTTAATTATCCTAATTTTCAGGGTGTCAGAAAATAATTAAATAATCTAGAAATTCTAAAGACTTCCAAATATCCCCAAAATTTCACTCATAACTAATTTGGGTGTGAGGAATTCAATGGTGAACTCTGATTTTTAATCTGAGGTCAAAATAATTTTCTTATTTTCCATATTTAAATAATTATCCAAAATTAGAGTTTTGCTCAATTGATCACCAAACTGAACTAAAATTTTAGAACTAGCTCCTAATGACTAATTAAAATTGTTTGGAAGAGATTTGAGGTTAATTGGACTGTTAAATAATGATTAACAATCTTGGGTTGTTACAAGTATAATACTAGGGAACAGCTTTCATATTCTCTTGGCTCTCTCTTAGAATCTTCCTTCCTCTCCTACTTTCTGTGCTCTTCTTCCTCACAAGTTGCAGCCTTCTACTTCCTTGGGAAAGGGCTCTCCTCTACTTAAGATCTACAACAATCTTTAGAAAAAATAACTCTTGAGCTGAGAAAATTGGAACCCTTGTTCAGCCTTTCCTCTTTGCTTTTATACTCCTTTATTTTCTCTTCAGCATTTATGCAATCAAGATTTCCCATTCCTTGAGAATTGAGTTTCATTATATTTTATTCTGTTATTCTCTTGAAAATGAGAAGTCTTAAATGTGTTGCAATGTATTTTGACCATGGGAAAAAGAAAATTATGTCTGTTGGCCTTCCCTATGCTGATTTAAATGCTTTGTTACAGAGAAAAATTATAGCGGGCGCTACAGCGTGCTGGAGCACTGAGCTCTCTGTCTTGGGTCCGCTCGGTGCGCTGTAGCGTTGCGCTCTCAGTTTGTGAGCGTTATGGAGTGTTGTAGCACCAGGGTTTCTATTTAATGTGCGCTACGGCGCGCTGTAGTACCAGAATGCACTGCGGCGCGCTGTAGCACCTTAATGTACTACGGTTCGCTGTAGCGCTTGACTTTCTATTTTTGAGCACACTACGGCGCACTGTAGCGCCAGACTTTCTATTTGAATACGCCGCAGCACGTAAAATTCTCCATTTTCATAAATTTCCATTTTTTTTTGTAATGTGATCACTTCCAAGTTGTAATGGTAATAAAACACACTAAAATAACAACTGGTTTCAGAAAAATCATGCATTTTAAACACAAAAATGACTATAGATATGGGGCTCATCATATCCGCTCCCTTAATGAATCATTTTTCTTCAATACTTATAATGAAGGCTCTCCCCGTATGTGCCAATGCATGGTAGCTTCATAAGGTTCATCGACAATTACAACTCCACCTATCATTGTGCTCCCTTGGAGGTTATACAGGTTGATATGGAAAACTCCCCTTATGTGCATTAGCACTTCTCTACTCATCTTCATGACTTCTACTTCAATCATAGCTCGATAGCCCTCATCTTCTAAGGACCGCATCTTAAACATGATGCACCTCCTTTAGCTCTCCTGCTGCTCCATCGTACAAGTGCACTAGAATGATGTCAATCCCCATAGTTCAGCAAGATCGATCATTACCCATCATCACCGCACCACTATCCAGATTTTTATAAGTTTGATGTTAATCCTGCTACGGGCATATGTAAAATGTAGCTCTAGTGTCCATGATCCAACATGTGTAATTTGCGTACAAGCACTGGGATGTCACAGAGAGTGACACATCTGAGCCTTTTCCATCATTTTTTTTTCCGCGTCACATGAGCTTTAGCTTTTATTAACTCAACCTTCTTATTCTTCAACTTAAGGGTAACCCTTCTCCCAATGGCTAGTTTCTAGACAAAATGCACATTTGTTGCGCCCAACACTCCGAGCCTTGAATTTTTCCTATCGTTGACTGCCACCACTGTTAATGCATTGCTCCTTCCCCTTATTCAATCTTTCACATTGGAAGGAATATGCTTTGACAATGTCAGTCTTCATATACTCCTTTTCCCACAAATATAACTCATGATTTAACAATGTTAACTCAAGTAAAAATGCTTTTTCAACTGCTCCTACTTCCCGCATCATAGAATCTTCTCCCTGCTCATCAGCTTTAGCTAATTTTGGGGCAAGCTCTATTACACTTATTTGGATGTAGCCCTGTGTGATGACATAGGGATCAATTCATACTTCAAACAACATTAGTAAAATAACTTAATTAACATGAGGTTATTTATCATACACAGAGCCATTTAACATTTTTATGATATAAGAATTAATAAATTCATACAATAAAAATTAGATAATAGTAAATGCATCTCCATATCACTTCTTTAATCTCAAGCCCTTATATTCCCTAGTTGTTCTCCTCTTAATTAGTTCTCAAACCTAAAATATTAAAATATTATTAGTCAGGTAGGACTACATAGAGGATTCAGTAAGTTATAACATCCTATATAGGGTGTGAAATCAGCAACAAAATTATTTCAAAGGAAAAATGCATCAAAGGAAATAAATGAGATAAAATCTGTATCATACGAAAGAAAGTATGTATTTGCTTGAACTTGCTAAATAAGTAGCATTTCTCAACAGAGATAGAAGCAATAATTTAAAATAATAAATTAATAATTTGAAATAAATTATATAATAATAATATCTTCTTTTGAGCCTAAGACCCCAAATCCTCACTGGAAAACACAGATATTGGCTTAAAATAATATAGAAAGGTATACAAATACCCATTAGAAATTATTCATAATTTTCATTTCAATTAGTGTCTTTTCTCTGGATCTTCTACCCCTTCCTAATGGATTAGATCTTTTCTTATTTTGCCATGAGTTGCTATCTGTGCAGGTTCATTTTTGTTTCTCCCTTCAAAGATTTTCACCATAGATATTTGTCACATATTTTATTAAGATTTTGTAATTCAATAAGCAAGAATTTGTAATTCAATATGCAGTAAAGCGTATACATATCATATCAAAATTGTAAATGAAAATAGACTCAAACATAAATGTTAGAAACAACAATTCATAAATAATTCTACGTACCTGACTATTTGATTATCTCAGTGTTTATACTTCAATCTGCTAAAAATTAATGCTCATACATTAATCTGATGTTTAATATTGTTTATAAGGCTTATGATTCAATATATTATGATGGTATCCAAATAATAATTTTCATAAAAAATACACTAAATTTGATTAATTAAAATTTTCAACTTGTTAAACTTTGCACATCTAAATTGTACTCCTAAAGTTCTCATTAGCATCCAGTGTCTAAAGATAATTTATTATCAATATATCAGAGAACATACATGCTAAATTTCATATTCTATTATTGCATGTATTGAAAGTTATAATCAAACAAATTTTGTGATAAATTTATTAAATTCTAAAAATTTTCTTAAGAAAATTTTATGTTTTTCTGAAATTTTGAGTACTTAAAGGAGCATCTTAATAATATTTCTTACTGATATGATCAACAAAAAATTGTTCATACTATAATCGAGAATACTCATGCAAAATTTCAGGTATTGATTATAGCTCAATTAAAAGTTATAATATTAACATAGCATGAAATATTCAGAAATATATCAAAAATATTTTATGAGTAAAAACAGGATTTTTGTTGAAGTTTGGGTGCCTAAATGAAGCTTTAGAGTTCAAATGATCTTGTAATGTATATTATGAAGTTATTCACAAAATATAGGATATAGGAGAATCGACATGCCAAGTTACAGCCTCTACTTTTAAGTAGTTAAGAAGTTATAATACTTCGAAATATCCAATAAAAGTCTGGAAACAAATTTCAAAAAAATTCTCTAAGAAAAATCAAAAAAAATTTTGAACTTTTGGAGTGATTTTAGAGGGCTTTAGAAATGATATTAGAGTATGACGTCTTCTAGTGATTTGTTAACAACATATATGATAATGTAAGTACAAGACTTCAAGATCCAACATTGAGTGAAATAAAAGTTATAGTATGCGAAGTTGAAAAAAAAATGAGGACAAATATATCAAATGAAAAATATTGAATTTCTATTGAAACTCATGCAAGCTTTAAAATTTAGGAAAAATACCTAAATCTTCATTTAAACATTCACCTCAAGAATAAACGAAAAATGAGAGAAAGGAAGAGAGATAGAGAGAGAATAAGAGTATTAACTTAAAGTAAGGCTTGATGGAATATCCTTGAAAGAAAGTACAACTTAGAAACACTCTTCCCTAGTGATTTGGAGCTCCCAAAATTTTTTCTTTGCGTTTGCTTGAGAAATTTAGGGTTTGAGAAGAGAGGAGGAAGAGAGGAGGAAGAGAGGAGGAGAGGAGAGTGAGGGATTTTGGAAAAATGCTATTAAATATAACAAGGAACAAAAGAGAGTGATGGCTGAACTCTTAGGAATCTAATTTGGGTTCAAAATTTATGGAGTATTTATAATGGTCTTAGGTTGATCCAAGAGTGGAGAATTAATTAAAGGGGGATTTGGATGACTTAAAATGTTAGACAAAAATTTGTCATCTGAATGAAAATGTTTCTATGATTTACTTATTAGTGCACTTAATTAAGTGATTTATAAGTGAGAGTCCCAAAAATTTTGTTCTTATTTAGTTTAATTTAGCTAAAAATAAAATATTTGTATTTTTCAAAATTATATACAAATATGCAACCAAAATACAATTGATTGGTCTAAAGGATAGGTCTCATTGAGAGAAATTCATAGCCACTAAAATTAGTCAATTTGGCCAAGTGATTGAACCAAAAGTTGGGTCTGAATCTGGTTCGACTCTGGTTCGCCGAGTTTGAACCAGACCGAACTGGTTTCATCGGTTTCTTCGGCGACTACCTCCTGTTGTTTTCTTAGCGAGCGACGTTAGATCGCGGCGCCACCTGTGTCATTCGTTCGAGCAGCAAAGCACGTGCGTCGTCAGATCGTCGAATTCGGACCGTTGAATCCGATCTGGTAAAGTAGAATGGCCTAAGTCAATTTGATTTGGTGTCCCACGTTTGGATCTAAACACAAGATCAATGCCATTTAAAATTTTTGAATTTTTCTATTTAAATAATTCAAATAAATTAATAAAATTAATTGTTTAATTACTAAATTTTATTTTGAGCCAATCTTCTCCAATTTAGCTCAAAAAATTATAAAATTTTTATTGTAAGCTAATTTGATTGTGTTGAATTTAAACATTCCAAAATATTTCACTTTTGATAGTCCATTAAATTTTCTTTAATTATTTTGAGTTAAATTCTCAAAAATTTCCAAAAATTTTCTAAATTTAATCTTAACATCCTAATATTTATCTTTTGCAAATCTATTTGATATTTTTGCTCAATCTAAAATTATGTTTAATCATATCATTTATCTCTCTTATCTACAAAATAATGATAAATAGAAGTAATTCTAAATTAGTAAATAATATCGCAAATAATGATAAAGAAATTGATCAGTGCTTTCTACCATTCCGTAGAAGTTATGCATGAAAAAGTTATTCTCAAAGTTGCTCATATGTTTGATTTACCTTAGAAGGGCTATGATCTACTGCAAGATTTATCATAATAAATAGAAATTCCTTTATTTTGTTAAGATTACTTAAATTGTTATAAAATGATCAATTCGACTCAATCCTCCTATTGCACAGCTACCCAAATGGAAGCATCGAGCCCCCTTTTCACACATCACACTATGTGATGACGTTGAGCCGCAATGCCACAAATCATAACCTTAAGATAATTATTTTACTGACTCGGTTCAAGTTCAAAGCTTTCTACCATTCCTCTATAAAATCTTTATGAACTCATTAGCCTTCAACTGAAGATCATTTGGAAGAATTTCCTTTTGCTCTTTCTATCTTGGCAATGATCGGATTTCAAAGTTACATTCAGACGAGCATATTGTCATTATCATCTTCCTTAGCCTTAAGCTCTAATCATCGCATGTGCATGGCACAGTTCAAGCTCTTCTCTAAAAGCAACGAGAAGGATGTCGATCATCAATAAAGGATTAAGAAAAATATTAACGTACTCTTCAACCTAATATATATTTTATATTTCCTAGCTACTATATTGTTAGTCTAATTATTAATCCTTATTATGCATCTCTAATGTGACACCTATGATAGGATTTCATCTTATAGTAGAAACTTCAATTTTGCATTGTGGTGATTATGAAGATATGTTACTCATTATTAATGAAGAAACACAAACATTTATTTGACTTGATAAAACTCAGAACCTGTAGTTTTAATACCTCTCTATTTAATGATACTTTATTTGTATACTAGCAAAAATTAGAATTGAAGTTGATGTGACATCTTTCTAAGCTAGAGAAAATGTAAAATTCATAAATTCTAAATAAAAATTATTTTTTTATTAAATCTTCTATATTAGATTGAACAAATTATCAGTTAAATTTGAAAAAAAAAATATTAGTATGTCAAGAATAATTTAGAAATTTTTGGCAATTTTTAGAAATTTGTCAATATTGGATTTTTTCCAATTATTTTAAAGATGATTTAAATCAAATAATTAAATAAAAATAATTTATTTTCAGAAGGAAAAATTTTAGTATTTTTGGACTACAAATTCAAATTAACCAACAACAAAAATTTCATAATTTTTGAAGCTAAATAGAAAAATTATGCCAAAAATATCATATAAATTAAATTAATTAAGTTATTTGAATTTATTTAATTAATAAAATGAATTTAATTTAAATAAAATGGACGGCAGTGATCTAGTGTTCGGATTCAAACACGGAACACCAAATCCGGGTGATCCACGCTGTCATGCAGTCAATCAATCTGATCAGACGGCTACTAAACGATACGCCATTTATTTAAAAAATAGTGGAATGGTATTAGCGACGGGTGGCGAACCAATGGCCAGATTTTTTTACTGCTTAAGCGGACAGCACAGATTGTGTGATCGATTTAACGTCTCTCTTCTCGAAAGCAACGACCATTAGGGCACACAATAATCTCCGCTGAACTAGTCCGGATGCGAGCCGAACTGGCCTTGACTTGACGAGACCCGAGCCAGACAACCTTCCAGAGCCAAATTCAAGCTAACCACTTATCCAAATGACCCAATTTTAGTATCTATAAATTCCTCTTATTGAGATCTATCATCAA
Source organism: Gastrodia elata (assembly GCA_016760335.1). Lineage (NCBI taxonomy): Eukaryota > Viridiplantae > Streptophyta > Magnoliopsida > Asparagales > Orchidaceae > Gastrodia > Gastrodia elata. The sequence goes on from CM028677.1 coordinate 43,496,097, forward strand.
AACCCGAGCCAAACGACCGTTATAACTTGAAATGTATTGCATGAAATCCCATATATCTTTTTAACCAAAATATAGGAACACCTCACACATCTATGAAGTCTCTAAGATCTACTAACATGCATGTAAAATCTTTAAAAAAATTAGAATTTTTATCTTGAATCATTTGAGTTATTTTTCAAATTTTTTTCTCCACTTTGTATCATCATAACTTTGCTGATGTAATTTGACACTCAAGTTCTCATATATGATTAACAAATCCCTAGAAGACATCATACCCTAATTTTGCATCTAAAGCGTAAGAAAATCACTCCAACATCCAAGAAATAAGATTATGATATTTTTTTTATTTTAGAAAAAATTTTAAGAAAAATTATTCTAAGTTTTTCTTGCTACTTTGGCATTACAATTTTTTAACCACTTGGTACTAGATGTTTTTACATTCTCCTGTATATAACGAACAACTTCATAGAAGAAATTATAAAATTATGTCGATACTAAAGCCTCATTTAAGTATTCAAATTTCAGCAAAAATTAATTTTTTTAACTGAATATTTGACAGATTTCACAAATTTCTTAAGCTATATTTGTAATATTATACTCTTGATCTAACCATAGTTAACAATTAATCTTTTGCATGCTTATTTTTGAATATACTAGTATCATATCTGTTGTTATCACATAAGCTAAAAATATAATTAAGATACTCCTTAAGTGCCCGAAATTTTATGAAAACATTTATTCTTAGAAAAATTTCTATAATTTAGAATTTTTCACCATGTCTGTTGATCGTTTATTTCAATATATGCAAAACTAGAATATAAGATCTAGCATGCATGTTTCCTCATATATTTGGAAGAAATTATATTTGGACATCAAAGACTAATGATCTCCTTTTTTGATGTCCAAAGTTCAACAAAAAGCTAAATATTTGATTAATCAAATTTAGTTTGTTCTTATGAAATTTGTTTTTTTTTTTATCAAATTATAAATACATTGAACCCTAAACCTTATAAATAATATTAAACATAAAACTAATAAATAAATATTGATTTTTAGTAGATTAAATTAAGGATAAAATATTCTAAAATTTGACCAGTCATGTATGTAATTATTTAGAAATTATTATTTCTAATTCGAGCCTTTTTTTTCATTTGTATAATTTAATATATGACATGTATACGCTTTATTGCTTATTGAATTGCAAAGTTTTTCATAATACTTGTGCCAAATTTCTATGGCAAGTCTTTGGATGGACCCATGGCAGAATAATGATGAATCTAATTCACTAGAAAGAGGTTGAAAATTCAAAATAAAGATTCACCAAAATTAAAATAAAATATATGACCAAATTACCCAAAGATAGTTGTATACATTTATAAAATCTTTAAGCAAGTGTGGATTTCCCAATGAGGATTGGGGGACTAAGGCCTAAGAAAAAGATATTATTGTCACTGAGTTTATTTCAAATTATTTAATATGATTCATTATTGTATTTGATGCAACCTTTTGAAATATTTTTATTATTCTTGATTTCACATCTTATATAGAATGTTAAGAGCTAACCGGCAAATATTGTAATATTTCAGATTTTGATAACTAATTAAGAGAAATTAAAGAGCTTGGAATTAAAGAAGTGAGATGGAGAAAACAAGTAATCTTGTATTAGATGTATTTACTACTATTTTAACTTTTATTGTATTAATTAATCAATTCATGTAGTCTGTTATTATGGAATGGCTATATGTTGGAAGGATTAATGCATTAATTAAGCAATTTAAATAATTTATTATGAATTATTACTTGATAATTCCCGACACTGATCCTCAGGTCGTCACACAAGAGGATCATTATAATCATATTATATTTATCGTTATCATCCTAACTCTGAGGCATGATAAGATACTCATATATTAACATATATTTTCTTTTTACAATTTCGTACATAATTAAATATCAATCTTAAAAGCATGAATTATATATATATATATATATATACATATTAGAAAAATCTATTGGAATTTTATTAATAATGATGGGCACATATATATTAGATGGTAACTAAAAACACTAAAAATATTAAAAAATAATTACGAGTCCCCAGAAGAATCTCACAAAGAAAAAATAATTAAAGAAAAGAAACAGAAGCGCAAATGAAATTATGAAAATATATGCATCTAGGTCAGCTTTTTTTTTTTCTTTGATAATATCATGAAATTCTTTTAGAGAAACCAGAATCCTTTGTTTGAAGTCGGTTGAAACAATCTTTCTCCATACCTTCATAATTACTCTCCTCGTGCATTTGATCGTTATCAAACATTGTAAGAGTACAAGAATGATCGCTAGGGCCACTGAATGGCATTAATTAGCAAAAGGACGGAGGTCTGCCACTGCCCGAATGTCGCAACATCATCCCTCATAGAATCTTGTACCTCCGAAGAGGTCTTAGAGGAAGAATTTTCTCCATAAGAAGCTATTGAATTGCACTGAATTTTGGGAAAATCACTGCTTTCATCTAAAATATTAGTAAATTCCCAAGCAAAATCTGGATTGATGCATCATTAAAGTATCTAGTTATGTAAGAGACTATTAATAGCACTAGACAAAAGGAAATTAAATTCCAAACCAACTATGCTTTTGTTTATGGCAACCTCCTTTTCAACATCAGCGGTCGCATCAGAATTCTACTCAACACTACCCATAACAAAGGCAACATCAATGTCCCTTTCCTCAATATTTCCATCATCAATGATCAAATTATTGCAAGCTTTTGTATCGGCAACTATTTCCACTAGAGCCAGCTCAATGATTTCCTTGATCAACATGATCCTTTGACGTTTAGGAACATAAAATTGTCTTGACTTAGCTTTTTGCACAACACATTCCTTTGAAATATTTTGATTTTTAAGTGAGGGTGTAATTTGAAACACGAAGAAACTTCATGCACAATTGTTTTGCAATTAAAGCATTAAATAGGCAAATTTTTGAAGATCACTTCCTCGAAGTATCCTTCAGTTTCACTCCCAATCCAGATGACAGATTCAAATGTGAGTCATTTATAGAGGAGATGGGGGAGGGCTAGGTCGGCATAGTCGGCGAGGAAGGAGTAGATCGGTGGTGGTGGGAAGTGAAGGGGATTGGTTGGCTGTGGCGGGGAGGGAAGTAGAGAAGAGTGGAAGAGGGAGGCTCGCATTGGCGAGCGAGGGAATTAAAAGAAGAGATGAAGAGGGAGGCTATGGTGGAGAAGAATGAAGGGAAGGAGAATATTTATAGGTGTTGGGGTGGGAAGGGAATAGGTCAGCATCAGGGCCATCCTAGCTAGGCAGGCAGCAACAACGTGAAGGCGGCACGACCTAGGGTTAGGCACGAGTGCATAGGGATAAAGTTTTGATTTGTAGGTGGGCATACAAAGAGAAAAATTTATTGGGCCAAAAAAAAAAATAATAATAAAATAATAATTATTTAATAAATATATTTATTAGAAAACTTGGTGAGGATGTGTATTTTGACAAGATGAACTCACCGGCAAAAAATTTTAAGTTTAGACTTGTATTTTAATTTATATTAATTTTAAAATATTAAAGCTAATATAAATTAAAATAAGTCTAAACTTAAAAGTTTTTTTCATGAATAGAGCTAGACAATTCATAACTCTAACTTAACTACTAATGACTATTTATATTACTATTCAATTGCATCAATAGTTTAGTGTCAAATACAAGATAATTGGCATGTGCCACATGCAACAATAGATGTTAATAACATTGTCTTTTGATTTGCAAGTTGCACAATAATTAGCAAATGCATAAACTTTTAAGTTAACTGTATTTGATGCAGCTTGCTAAAATGAATAGCTTGCATCACAACTAACTCACACTACTCGCTTATGATGTTGGCACAGCTCCTAAAGTCCCTTAGAATTCCGACAACATAACTTCATGATTTGGAAAAAAATGAAAATTTAGTCCTGGGATATTTATAGAGATATGGACACACTTAGACACACCATTTTGATCTAAATGTACAGGCTACACGGATCACTTCATAAATTCAACTCAACTCAATCCGATGCGCTCTTGAGCCCGTACCTGACCATGTCTGGGTGCACCCTTTAGGTGCTTGGTGCCCAACCCAACAAACAAAATAATAATACTAGGAATAACATACTAATGATATAAAACAAAAAGAAAAATTTATATGAATGTCACACCAGTTAAGAACAAGGTCAGAGCTAGTCCTAAAGTTCGTGGAGAGCATCCTTCTATGCAAATTTATGCTTGAATAATGTGTAAGCACTTTTAGCCTTCATGTAGGAGTTAAATGCCATGATTTTGCCCTCAAATAAGATTTTCTCATGGTATTTGTATTCATTTGTGCAAAGGATTCAATGGTGTCAGGTTCCTGTTGAACAATTGTGCATATTATACTCTTGATAACAAATAGGTTTGCAAGTGTTTGTTGAAAGTTTTTATTGCGATTCTGAATCAAGAGACTGCGGTGGAATTATTGTGACCCATAAGTATCTCCTCATTGTTAGTACCATCATGCTCTAGAATGCCTTATTATATGTTGAAGAGTTCACTGCTACAGAGATATATATATGCATCGTCAAACTCGCCTGATGTGCTACATTTTTCCTATCTATAAAATGTTGCATGTTTACTAAATTTTCTTATAAATAAGATTGCAGGTTATAAAAAAAATATACAAAAATCTAAGTATATTCACAACATATAAATATGTTTGCATACATTTAGGATAGAATTACTTTTCCCTATTTCCATTTTATATATTACTCTCTGCAACACACCACGAAATTTGTGGATATATTTATTCAATCGACACTTACATTTGTGCCCTAACATACACAATAATGTTTGATTTCAACCGGCAAGCATTCAATAAATATTTTCAGCTATGGGAGAACTTATCCAAGCAATCTTTTATACAATCTAAATTTCTTTATTTGCTTCTCTAAAGATTAAAACATTCACAGCAAAAAGGAGAGAAAGTGGAAGTACCTTTTTAACAAGAACAAAGTTGCTTGAGGCAATAGCATATTCAAGTAAGTTAAACTGAGCATTCATTGCTATACAAAAAAAATTGAGATAAAGAACAACCTTGAGACCTCTACTAGAGGAGAAGAGGCCTTTAGTAGAGCCATTTACATATAAAAAAGTGCATATTCATTGTGCAAGTTTGAACATATTTAATGAAGGCAAATGGGGAGTTCATTTTATATAGCTTATTGATAATGAATTCCCTGTATACACAATCAAAAGCTTTCTTTAAGTAAATCATAGCACAAAATACCTCTTTTAGTATCTAGCATTGAATAAATGAAAAAATTTATTGGTCAAAATAATAATGTGTTAGGAATGCCTCCCTTTAATGTAACATGTTTGAGCAGGACTAATGAGATTGGAAAGAACAGAAGCCAACCAATCAGCAAAAACATTTGAGATGGCTTTGTAATTAGTGTTGCAAATAGAGATAGGCTGAAAGTCTGTAAGAGAGTTAGCATTTTATTCTTTAGAATTAAAGTGATAATAGAGCGATTCAGCCACCTAGGGATCATAGATACTTTTAAGAAAATATCCCAATTTGCTTTATAAAAATATGATGTAAAGCCATTTGAACTGTGAGTAAATCAAAAGTTATGATGATACAAAGTGGTGACAAAATTTGAAAAACAGCTCAAATGATTCTATGTAAAAAATCAGAATTTTCTTGGAACTTTTCATGCATTTTAGAAGAACATAGAGGCTTCATGGGTGTGTGAGGTGTTACAATATTTTGGTGACAATACATTTTTTAAGTTCTAAAAGTGCTGAGCAAGAGAAACAAAATGAGTCAAAATAAAACAAAAAGTCTCATTTTGAAAATGAGGTTCTTAATGAAAAATTATCCCATCAAGCATGAGGATTGCATTTGATTTAGAGGTGCTTCCATAAAAGTGTCTAAATTAATTACAACTCCTCAAGCATCTCTTAACTCCTCATCACATTTGCATATATGGAAGAGAGAGAAAGAAAAGGAGAGAGAGAATTAACTTGAAGCTTTGTGGGAATGAATCTTGATGGAAATAGGAGCTTGAGGGGAGATGAAGTTTGGATCTCCTTTTCTTGGAGGATTTGAAGTTTCCAAAGTACTTAGTTGATCCTCAGTATGGCTTGTGAATGATGGCTTGGAGCTTTAGGGAAGAGGGAAAGAGGGAGCAGAGGAGAGGTAGGGAAAGCTCTCAAAAGGTATAAGTGGCAGAATTTAGTAGAGTTAAGGTGATAAGAGAGTTTATATGGCACTAGGATAAATCCAATGGTGGAGATTTGATCATATTGGGAATTGGATGGCTAAAAATAATATGATTTAAATTTGTCCTCAAATGAGACAAATTTCTGTGAAAACCTAAAAAATGATTTTTAAATGCAAGTTAAAGGAGAAATCTTCAAAATTTTCGATTTAATTTGAGCAAAATGGGCTAAAAATAAAATTTTAAAATTCTTTAAAATTAATAAGATAGAGACCACCAAAATACAAATTAAGAAGCCTTTGTGATAAGCTTTAGTGAGAGTAATTCATAGACACCAAAATCGGGTCATTTGGATAAGTGGTTGGCTCGAATTTGGCTATGGAAGGTAGTCGACTCGGGTCTTGTTGAGTTTGAACAAGTTCGGTTCGCGTCTGGAACGGCCTGGATCGCTCAAATTCGGTGTTCCGTGTTCGCATCTGAATATGGAATCGTCGTTGTCTGTTTTATTTAAATTAAATTTGTTTTATTAATTAAATAAATTGCAATAATTTAATTAATTTAATTCCAATTATGTTTTTGACATAATTCCTCCATTTTAGCTCCAAGAATTATGAAATTTTTGTTGCTAGCTAATTTGAATATGTAGTTCAAAAATGCTAAAATTTTTCCATTTTGAAAAAAATTAAGTTTTTTTATATGTTTTGATTTAAATCATATCTAAAATAACTGGAAAATTTTCAATTATGGAAAAATTACTAAAAGTTGCCAAAAATATTCTAAAATTATGCTTGACATCCTAATATTTTTCTTTTGCAAATTTAATTGATAATTTGTTCAATCTAAAATAAGAGATTAATAAAAATTAATTTTACTTAAAATCTAGGGATTTTACATGTTTCTAAGCGAAGAACAAAACCACTTAGGTATAAAACAAATGTCACTTTCTATTTTTGTGGTATTCTCTCATTATTTGTGACAATATATATATATATATATATATATGTATGTATATATATAAATGATGTGACAAATATAAATATAAACAACACATACAGTTAGATATAAGACATTTTTATTTCTTAAATATTGTGACATTCTTATGATAGGTGGATAGATTTTTATTATTGTCAGATTACCTTTCTTTGGAGGAAAATACATCAAAAGCTTTAAAAATATTTGTTATGTAACATTTGTTTTGCAGGAAAAGAAAACATAAAATATGGATGCCTCCATTGAAGCTAAATTTTTCATAAAATGCTGAAAGTCATTTTTGTTATTTTCACTTGCATTTTCATGTTTGTATTCCTATTAATTTGCACACCGCGTATATATGTGAACAATGATAATCAAGTATTGAGAATAATCGGACTAGGATTCTAGCCTAGGCACCTTTGTGTTAGGTCAGGTACTCGAGGGATCAAGAGGCTACATAATTGGCCAGGCGAGAGACAGCTTAAACGCATTTAACTACTATATAAATCTCTCTCTCTCTCTCTCTCTCTCTCTCTCTCTATATATATATATATATATATATATATATATATATATATTTGTTGAACTCACATTCAACACAATTCAATGCCCTGAAATAAGTAAAACATAGATGATGCTATACTCAACAATTACTTTTTAGTTGAATAGATGAATATATATTGAATGGATCTATGCTGAATGATTTTGCAAATATTATTTTACTTAAACAGTCCAATAGAATCTTGCAGATCAAAATTTTGCACGCAGAGGCAAATTAGCTCCGCTTATCCCATGCTAGGTCATCACATAAATTTCCTGGGCTAACTCCAATTGCTTAAGTTCTCGATTTGACCATAACATAATACTAGTTTAAGCCTTTGCATATTCCTGCCATCATTGTTAAAACATCAATTTTATATGCTCTATGATCACGGCTCCTAAGTTAAAAAAGTAAACATTTGATAGCTTGGTAAAATAAGCTTCTTTTTGGATGTAAGTTTGCAAATTGTTCGAGTATGCTATTGTGACTGTTCTCACCTTGTGGAACAATGGAACTTAAATAATTTATCTCTCTTGAGGCAGTCTTCTTCACAATTGACAAGCTCTCCATTTAACTGCTAAGTGGCTAATGCAATGCTTAGCACTTATCATTTGAGGAATTTGAAGTTCCCTCTGAGAAAAATTCATTTACTTGAGTGCTATCTGGCTAACACATTGCCCACCACTAACTCACTAAAAGTGCTATAATATATTTCACCTAAATATTGACTATTCAGTAAATCATCAAAAGAATGGATCATGCAGACTCTTTTGAGAAATGTGAGACTATTGACAAGAAGAACAGGTGTTGGGAGAATGTTTTCATTTGACTTGATGGCTTGCAATGACAATAATTGGTGTATAGAAGCATGAATAGCTTAAATAAACTCGTAATACATGATGTGATTCATCCTACACCAGTTGAGTCTTTGGTTTCTAGTTATTCGACAACTTCACTCTTTTGTTTCTTGTATTCTAGTTGTTTGCCTCTTCCAGGTGTTTGCGTTGATGCTTTTTGTTTCGTTCTTACATCCAATATTTTAGACTTTTTATTATTTCAATTCGTGGAGCCTTGACCCTCACCTTTTATTAAAAAAAAAAAAATTACTGATTTTGGGTGATTTAAATCCCAGAGAATATTTTAAATAAATATTTGTTTTGCTTTGTATTGCCTTGCATTTGACATCAATTCCTTTTAACGACTCTTTGATAGTTTAATGTAAGCAATTCAAAATTTAGTGGTTTCATACTTTAAAAAAATGATGAAATGTCTTTTTAGGCATTATTAAATGGCTAGGTAAAAAATATAGCAGCCCAAACCTGAGCTAGTTCAAAGAGAATGTACAAGCAGGATCCAACAAGCGAAAAAAGTGAACTGAAGAAGTTAATAATAATTACCAGCAAACTTCATAGGTGGAGGTCGATCCGCTCAGACCACTTGAATATATCGGAGTAGACTTGATCGCCACCTAAATCATCCCCGGCGGCTCCTGCAGCAACTCTGATAATATCCTCAATCAAGGCAAAATTGCCCATGATGTCGACGTGAGCGCCGCTTTGGGTTCCTCTTCCTTCTAATAAATTTGTAGGAGCCGCGTGGTCGTACTCCCTGACAAAAGTTTTGATACCAGAAGGATTGAATCGGGTCATCCCACGCCATCCTTTAGCACACATGTAGCCTGCGCTCAGAACAGGCACAGTCTCATCCCCATTAGTCGAGAAAACACCACCCTGCAAACAGCTCTGGCCATTTCCACCTTCAGCAGAAGTATCAATTTGGAAGGGTATGCTGCACTCAGATGAAGGGGATAACTTGTAAACATATGCTCTTTCCGTAGGAACTCCTACGCCATACATGGAATATATCTCCATATCAGGGGCATGAGGTAATCTGACAATACAGAAGCAGAACAAGATAAGAAAGTTGAATACAGCTATAGCAAATGCTTTTCTAGTGTGAAGGTATGGGATCTAAACAATGTTGTGAGCTCGATTAGTACTGAAGTTAACTCAAGAATGGAAATTCCTCAAGATTTCCTTAAAAGCTCAGAAGATTTATTTTTAGTTGCTATATATTTATTTTTAGTCGTTTTAAAATTTTATCAAAAGTTTCTCGGCAAGAAGAAGGTTTGATTTCATATGATTATGCACTTATTGTTCTACTCTAATGGTAACAATTTGAATTGCTGACATTATTTTTGTCAGGGGATGAAGAGATATCTTAAGAATTGATTAACTTTCATTTAAATTAACATTAAAGACAGAAATAGAGAGAGAGACGGAGATTTTAATCATAATAAAAGCTTGAATCTCGAGGATATAACTATTGAGAACCATATGATCAAGAAGAGTGAGAACTTTAAATACCTACTCAACTATGCAAAATAATTGTGAAATAAAAGACAATGTGATTAATAGGATCAAACTAGTTGAATTTATGGAGAACTATTTCTAGAGTGTTGTGTGATCAGAAAATTACACTCAACATATAAAATGTCTATATGACCAACTACATCATTCGAGGTTGGATGTTGATCAACAACAAAGAAATTACCAATAAAGCAGCTGCTAAACAGAAAAGATTCTAAAAGTGAATGAGTGAGTATGCTCAAAAGAATTGGATGAGAAATGAGTTCATTGATAGAAAGGTTTGAGGATAGTATAAGAGAATGTCATCTAAGATAGTTCGGATATATTGAACATATATCATTCAATGCCCTTGTTAGAAAATTGAGCGTATGAATATTGCTCATTTCAAAAGAGGAAAAGGAAGACAATAAACAACATGAGAAGACCATTCGAAATAATCTTTTTCTATTAGGAGCTTGGGGGCTGCTTTTTGATTGTGCACAATTACAATATAGGATTCATGTAGCTAACCCGCCTAGTATGACTAAGGCTTGGTATTAATGTTATTGTAATATCTCATGATAATTGTACAATGATCACATGGTGATTGAATATTAATTACTTGAATATTAAATAGAACTAAGGAAATAATTTAATTGAAGTAGTCAATAGCTGAGTCACTAGTTTTGCATGGTGAATAAAATATAATCACACATGATGATAATAAACTTTTTAATAGTCATATCCATGTCAAGTAGCCAAAGAGAATGGGATTCTCATGATCACTGTCCAATTTTCTTGACAATACAGTCGTGCACCACCTTCCCCGGGTAGCCTCTGATCACTGCCCGATTTTCTTGACGGATGCTTGCCTCAGGTTCCAGAGTACCGGTGCTCGGTACAAGTTCGAGGACATGTGGTTACAGTACCCGGAGGCCTTCTCTATGGTGGAGAGGACTTGGGGACTGCCGTCTTGCGACTCGTTGTCCTCAGTTCTCAACCACAAGTTGGCTCTCCGGGCACTGTGGAAATGGGGTCGGGACACGCTCCCGAACTTAAGGAGGAGGGAGATGGAGCTCACGGCGACTCTGACGCAGCTCCAAACGGAGGACATGGTATCGAACAGAGGTGGTGACCCAGAGCTTGTTTGGCTGCTCCTGGTCACCACGCAGGAGCTCTCTCATGTGGAGGCGAGGTTGGCGAGTTGGTGGCAGCTGCAAGCCAAGGCACGGTAGTTCTCTCAGGGTGACCGGTGCGCTGCGGTGCTTCAGCGGCTTGAGACACAGCGTCGTAAGTCAAACATCATGCTCAAGCTACAGGAGGAGTCCGGGGAGTTCACTTTAGACCCGCAACGGATTCGTTAGGTATTTTTTGAGTTTTTCCAAGGAAAGTGGGGCATCCCTTGTCCCGTAGGAGATTGCCCAAATGATTTGATTTCATATCGTATACTTGGTGACGTGCCTCTCTCCAATGTTAGTCACGGACGCAGAAATCTGGGCAACCTTAAAGGACCTTGGCCCTAACCATTCCCCTGGGATTGATGGTATTACCCCCTCTTTCTTTACGGGCTACTGGAGGATCACCCAGGCTGACACCCTAGCAGCCGTCCACCATTTCTTTAATGGTGAGCAGATGCCACAGCGCTGGCGTGATACTCTAGTAATCCTTATTTCGAAGGAAGAGGGGGCCTCCACTACGAGGCAATTCCGCCCCATCAACTTGTGCAAAATTGTTTATAAAGTAGTGGCCAAGATTTTGGTAAAACAGTGCTGCTTTCTTTGATCCCCCGTGAACTCGCCTTTGTTCCCGGGAGAGATATTAGCGAGAATTGTCTCACGGTCAAATAGATCCTCACTCATCTCATACTCCACCTCGACGGTCGGTCATATGACCATCAAAAGTTGGATATGGAGCAGGCTTACGACCGGATAGAGTGGGGGTGCTTATGCATGATTCTTCCAGTGAAGAAATAGCTTGAGCCCTTCCAAGTAACATTGGGAATAGGGATGCTCATATTTGATTTATTATTGGTTTTAAGGTGGGGTGAGCTTTAAATAGCTTGAAAAATCATGTCCAATGGTATTGCGTGCAAAATGAAGAGAAGATTGTGAATCTTAATTCTTATAGGTAACCATTAGTTGCTCCTCGAATCCATATTTCAATTTCAAAATGCTCGGTAAGATTGATTTCTACGAGGACCCGAGCAAAGGACGACCTAAGTAGGTATGCAGTTGCAAAATAAACTTTTAGTAGTTTCCCAAATTATAAGCCCAGAGAAAAGAGAATAGTATGGTTGATCGAGTACCCAAATAGGAGCAATAGGAGGTTTGCTCCTAGGATCAAAAGAAGGCTTTCATTTAACAACTTTTATTTGAAAATTCAAGATGAAGTAGGATCCTCTCAAGAAAAATCGTATATAATCCTCCTCACTCGAGAGGTTGATAAAGATACGATAAGAATATATCAAGCCAATGTTGTAGGGAGTCAACAACCATAAATCACTGAAGAATTTCTGAATGGACATCAAAAAAGGCTTCCCATTAGAAAATTTTCTAACAAAAGAAAACTCAAACGGCTTAACAAGAATTCACGCCTCTTCATTCGTTAGGATAAGCGCAAATTTACCTCTAAGCATCGAAATAGGCTTGATATCAATATGACCAGGGAGATTTAAATGGTTCATCAACGCTTCAATGAATGACTTGGGGGCCGAAGGAGGAGAAGATCTGATGTGAAGGTTTGGTAGAGCCACCCGACCCACGGGCCTTTGCAACTCCACCGGCACAAGGGGCACTCCCAGGAGGGGGAGCCACCATCGACGTCGCCAGCAGGGAAGTCGATATCGCTAGCAGGGAGGGTGACGCAGTGTCTCCAGCAGTATCTCCAGCAGGGTGCGCAACAAAGACCTAAATGTTTGCCTCCAATTAGCAGCCTCTCGATCGCCTCCAACTACGATCGCATCCGATGTTCTATTGACTCCCACGATGGGCAACCATCCACACGCACAACTGCGCAGAGACCAAGGGCCGCCAAATCAGGGAGGCAGTGGGAGCCGCCAACAAAACCCTAATATATATATATATATATGTATGTGTGTGTGTATGTGTGTGTGTATATATATATATATATATGTATATATATATATATATAGGTATATGTATATATGTATATATGTATATATGTATATATATATGCATGTATATATATATATGTATGTATATATACATAAGTATGCATATATATATATATAATGGTCATGGTGCTCTTGCTAAGAACACACCGTGTTCTTTTGACTCCTCGCTATGGTTCTTCGCTCCCGCGAATGTGGGTGTAGCAACGCCTGTGGTTAGTTTTGTCGTTAGCTCGCGACTTTTCTTCTTCACCGCTTGCTAGCGACTATCGAGTGCTTCGCCAAGTCGTGATATTGTTCTCAGCAGTTCAGTGATAGCTGCTGACAGTGGTTGCGAGAGTGAGGCTACTTGAATGCTGGTGGGTATTTCAAACCTGCAGGAATAAGGTCGTGTGGATATGGCAGAGATTTAGTCTCTCCCTAATATGCAAGTCAAGCCAGCCTCTTTTCTTTAGGCTCCAAAATCCTTCCTTCAAGCTCTCACTAATACATTCTCATCTCAAGAGCCAGTGGGTATCACCCATCTCTTCTCTTAGAGGTAAGCCAGGCCTTATTTAATTGAAAATGAATTGGAGGCTTTGACCAAGCCAAGCCCTTTGAGTACTCACTAATTGGGAAGTTTTCCAAGGAGAAACCTTCCTTAGCGGCCATTCGGGCCTTCCTCGAGAACTTGGGGTTGACGTGGTCGCACTATGCCAATCTCATTGATGCTAGACATATTTTGATCAAACTTTCCAATGATGTGGACTAAATATTATCTACAAGAAGGTCATACTTCATTGAAAACTATCACATGAAGCTCACAAAATGGACTATTGGTTTTGACCCAAATCTTGAATCACTTATTGTTCCGGTTTGAATAAACTTCCCTCAGATTAAAATGCATTTAAACACTCATTGCATTCTCTTTTCCCTGGAGGGCATATTATGGAAAACCATTTAAAGTCGACTACACGACTGCAAACCTCCTCCGGCCATCAGTGGCTCGAGTACTGGTTGAATTTGATCTCACAGAATCCTTCGATTTGACCATTTGGATTGGAAGTGAAAAAAAAGGTTATCTCCAAGAGGTTGTTTTTGAAAATCTACCGCTCTTTTGCTCTAACTACAAGAAAATTGAGCATGCATAACGTGTTACAAGCTTCATTTGAATCTTTAATTCCACTCTTTCGTATCTAATGACGAGCCGAGTACTCAGAAGAAAGTACCTAAATTGCAGGGGAGAGGCACTATTGTAAAGACAAAAAAAAGTGTATGTTGCAAAACAACCGCCACCCTTAGCGGAGAATGTGGATGTTCCTCTTGCATCAGAATGTCAGTTGTTACTCTAGCGGATAGAAGATTAGATGGTCAGCCATTGGATTCAGATGGTGATAGCTCCACGACTGCAATATTGTCGTCAAGTTCCATGTTTGATGGTTTTAAGAGATGTTAATGTTCCACCCTCGGAAGTGGTTGTTGATGATAGTGAGTTAGGAAATGATATTGCAAGTGAAGTCGTTCCAGCATATATGGTTGATTGTTCGAGTAAGGCCAATCAACAGGCAAACCCCTCTTGCCAGTTAGAGGTGACCGAGGGTGTAATGTTTTTGCTTTGTCGTTTGACCCCTTTGATGACAGAGGGGAGCTTGCAGGCTGCGTGGAGTACTCCTCACCAATGCTCCAAGAAGTTCTATTGAAGGCTCCCGACATGTTGAGGAAGAGGGATGAAGGGATTTTTGATGAGGAAGTTATGCACACCCCTTCAAAAAATCTCCAAACATACATTTGACAAAATTCTAGTTGTTTTGCATAGAAGAGGCATCGACATTTCATCTGTGGAGAATTCTTCTCTAGATAAAAGGCTTGTTCGACACTAGAATCCCCATGAAACAGAATTTCATTCGTCTATAAGAGTTCAACACATTGATGCAACGGAAGATGAACCGAATTTTGAAAAGATCGCTGAGATGGACTCAAATGTGGGATTAAAAGATGACCTATTGGATTCGGAGCTATTATATGATGTCATTGTTAGATACAAATAGTAAAATAAAAAGAGAAATGAAAAAGAAAAATCCAAATCCAATCGGAAATCATATTATAACATAAGGCAAAGATGCATTCGCTAGTTGGGTTTTTCTAGTATTGTTTAGTTCAGCATCAATTAGATCTTGAATCTGCTGAAATTTGGTGGCTGATTTTCTTGTTTTCTTTTTTAGTTTCCTTGTTTTTCTTATTTTTTGCTTTTATTCGATGTTGTGGTCACAATTTCCACTTCTGTTTGTATTATCTATAAAATGCAACAGGTTCTTAAGAAAAAAAATAATGGTCACTGCACTGTAGCAACTTTGCGGGTTCTGCGTGCGTAGGGTTTCGCGTGCGATGGAGGAGCTGGATGATCTTGATCCATTGTCTCTTCTCACAGGCATCGTCTCAAAATCTGTCATCTTTTCCCAATCTCCACCACAGGCATTTGGTGAGAAGATCAACCCCCATATCTTTTCAGGATGCCTTGAAAAATGCTTCCTCGGCAAGTGATCACTTCTCTTCGAGGTAAACCAGCCCTCCTCTCAAATGATGAATTGCAAATGCTTGCTAAACCATTCAAATTCGCTCTTGTTGGAAAATTTTATAATGAAAAACCTCTGATTGTTGTCATTTGAAAGTTTATCAACAGTTTGGGTTGACTAGAAATTTTAATGCGGGATTAATTGATTTCAGACATATTTTGATTAAGCTCTCCAATGAAATATATTATACTAGAATTTTTACAAGAGGATCTTTCATTATTGATAATTATCACAAGAGAGTTTTAAAATGGACCACGAATTTTAATTCAAGAAGCGAAACTTCCCATTATGCCGGTGTAGATCAATTTTCCATTGCTTATTTTATTTCGCATTCTATTTTATTTGAGTTGGGTTCTTACTTTGGCAAGTCTTTTAAAGTCGATTACACGACAACAAACGTTTTTGCCCCTTGGTTGCTCGGGTTATGACTTAACTAAGAAGTTTGAATCTGAAATTTGGACTGGAGATGAAGAGAAGGGGTCCTTCCAAGTATGTTTTTTAAAAAACATGCCTATATACTACTCTTATTGCCTTACTATTGGACATGATGTGTCAAAGTATTTCAAGCTTCACTCTCAACTTAAATACACATGTGGACAGGGGTGTGTTGCCTCCAAAGTTTTGAACAAAAAAAAAAAAGCTCATATACGCCCCAAAGAGGAAAGATCCCATAACGGTAGAACAGCATACTACTGTTCCCAATCCGGGGACGTTTGTCAAAGTTGACGTTCGAGCCCAGCACAAGGGAATGGAAATCTTGGTGTGGAATGCAATGTCATCAATGACCCATCAGGTGACAGCACTGTGGAAAAGGAGGGTAACATTGTTCTACTAAACAATAACATCGTTGGACCGATATTCAATTTCCCATTATCTATTGCTATTTATAGTCTTCTACATGGTCAGATGAGGATTAACTAACAATGCTTCAATCCAGAGTTTGATTGTGAATTTTAATAAAATTCTAGAAGAATGAGGTGAATCCCCTAAAATCAACATAATCCAACAGCTTCTTATGAACAAGGTTTGCTCTCCAATCGATGTGGTTCGACCCTCTGAGGAGGTACAAGATTCTGCCCTCCTGTTGGATGGTGAAGTGTTGATCAACAGAGGTGGGTCTCAACTCTTTTGCTAATGAATTCCATTCGATTGGTTCTGGCAAAGACAAACAAAACTCATTCTCTGGCAATGATTCTGGTGAGGAACAAGTGTATGAAGATAATGAATGTGAGAAACTTGAGGCTTGTTTTAGCAAACTTCAAAAGAAGAAAGAATGACTTCAATTCTTCTAAAATATTTTCACGATACCATCAAAGGAAAAAAGAAAGAGGTGGCCCAAAAGCTTGAGCAGTTGAGCAGAAGGTCATGATTTCATTGACGTTTGTGTTCTTTGCTTTAATGGGATCTCCTTTGTGAGAATCATTGTGAAATTGGTAACCATTTTTTCATATATATTTTTTTAATTTTAGTTTAAACTTTATTTTATTTATTTTTATTTTTTTAATGATTACCAATCCATATTTGTTTGTACTCATTATCTTTATTAATAAAATTTCAATAGATTTTACAAATATATACATATATATATATATATACATATATATATATATATAATGGTGCATGTATATAAATATACAATGAAATTAAATATGCACCTGTTGATATTTGAAAGGATGTAGATAGGCTAGCTATCAAATAATCATGTGTATGAATATGTATGTGTATATATACATGTAAATGTGACAAAGAGAAATCATATGCATAATTATCCATGAAATGATAGAATTGATTAAGATAGATAAAGTATATATATATATATATATATATGAAAACTTGGACATTAAGAATTATTTTGGCACATTAATATGTAAATGAAACCTAATAAATTTCCAATCATATTAATTTCAGATTTTGAGACCTAGAACTTTTGTATTGTCTTTTCTTTGCAGATTTCAGATATGCGGATATTATAAATTTGCATAGAGTAAATATTAATTTTTGCAATCCCCTTTCATTTTCTTTGAGATTACAAGTTCTTTTGCCACAGCTTTACTTTTGACATCACAGTACATTTTTTTGATAGCATGATGTGTCAATACCCAGTTTCATATACGTCCAATTGTATACCTTGCAAAGCAAAGAATCTTTGGATGAAATTTCTAGGCTAGTACTACCAATTACCAACATTCATCATATTTATAACAATCCTAGAAAGCGATACTGCAGCAACTACAAAATATTCACAAGGGAACAAAACGTGTTGAAGTTTTAATACAATAAAATAGCAATAAATGAATACACTGGTACTGGTAGCATAAACATAACAAAAAACCTAGCCAAGAGTCAATATAACAAAATAATAATAATAATAATAATATCAACCTAGAATGAATATGCTATCCTGGATGACCTTTAAGAAATAACCAAAACTGATCAATTAAAAAAAACTAAGAGAAACTTAAGTTATAAGAAAAATCACTTCTCTTATAAATCTAGTTAGTAATAAGGCTCATACATGGAATCAGCATCTTCCTTTTAAATTTTTCCAGTTTATGATTTCTTTGATATTTAGAGAACCAGTTATAATCTCAGACTAATTTGGTTGTTACTGACTGAAACTTCACAGTAAAATAAAAGATGAAGTGATGATAAACGCATTGTTAAAGGCTTACTTGGTCTCCAAAGGGTTCGACCAATATTTGTAGTGGTTGTATTTCGGATCATCCAAGTTATCAGCAATCCCATAAGAAAAATGAGCACTACCACGTTGCATCATCTTTGGAGCAACAAAACGAAGAAGATCTAAAACAGAATCAGACGTATACACCTTGTAATCAGCAACAGCTTTAATTCCTCCAACTCCAAGCTCATAGTACTCTGTCCAAACATCATGGCAAGAAGTATTTGGATGCGCCAAATTATTTCCTTTGACAGCATCCTGCACAAGAGTAATCAATCCAAATGGTAAAAAGATGCTAAGTCTATTTTGTGGGGTGCAGCTATCAATAAAGCCAGCCATGAAACTGCTAGAGGGAAAGTTGCGATTTGAAGTTATTTGGAAATTTCTTCTAAATATAGACAATATAGTTGTAAAACCAAAGGTTAAGAAACCACAGAACGCTACTGCAGTGCTAAAACGAGCAAAGATAAACTTATTCATACAATTGTTCTAATTATCCAAATTTGCTGAAATGTAACCAAAAAATACTATGCCATTTATTTTTAGGATTTAATGTGACACATGATCTATCAACGCAAATGCACAATATAAGATAAGATAAGCAAGAGAAGAGCTTGGAAAGCAACAAATTTACACATGATTTTGGAAAATGATTTCAAATTTAACACAATCTATAGTAAGCAAACACAATATATGAAAAGATGGTCAAAACAGATGACTGTTGGGAAAAATACCTTGCATATATAAAACTTACAATAAAGACGCATACAAATGTTAGTTGTCAGCAAATTTAAAAGATCGTGATTTAACAACAGACACAAAGTTAAATGCAATCAACTTATATGTTATATATTGAAATGAAGTTACAATTCCAGTTCTTAAATTGATTATCCAATTCACCTCTTTAATGAGAAAAATATTATCTTAAAATTTATGTTACTATCATAAAGTATATACCCAGGCTCAAGCATAGGCAGCTAGTGTAACGGCCACGGTGTTGACCTGGGGCAACAACAGCCATGGATAAGCAGGCAACAGGTGGGATGGCGATAGAGGCTCGAATCTGCAATGATTGGTGAGCACAATCGCCGGTTGCAGTGACAGATGGCTGATGGCAGGGGGAGATCGACAGATTGCGGTGTTGTGATCCAAGTTGAGTGAACTTAAGGCTGTTTAAGGGGCTTAAGTCCCTATGTTTGGCTTAGCTTAGGGGTTTAAGCTTGGATGCAAAAAATATTGTTTAGCTATTTTAGAGGCTCAAGGCTCAATCAAACAGGCCCTAGGAAAATTTGTAATACTTCATCAAAACAATCAAAAAAATCACATCATACTTGTTTTAAGAATTGTATCGTTGACAAGCAGCCATGTCATGCCTTTCCAAAAGTTTTGTCAGTTTATTTAATTCATTTTAAAAATAACTTGAGATAATGCCTCTCAATTAGTGAACAAATTATATCCATGTCAAATTATCTACTTAAGGTTAAATTTAGTTGTTAAAATTGCAACTTTATGCTTATCTATTAACAAATTTTAATACTAAATTTCATTTTCCAAAAAATGGCGTGCTATAATTTTAAATTTTAATATCAAAATGCATTAAAGTTTCTCGTATATTTTTCTTAATTATATACTTAGTATAATTGGAATAAAGAAAGTATCAAAATGGTCTATTAACTCTTGCAAATTATAAGTATAATTGGAATAAATAAAGTATCAAAATGGTCTATTAACTCTTGCAAATTATTGATATTAGTCTTGACTCTTTATGATTACTTTGGTCTCTGAACTTTTATGTGTCATTTTATTGATCGTATGCAATTAATTTAGATGGAAGCCAATAAATATGAAGGGTAACTTTGTCCTTTAAGGGTTTAGGGTATTTTTTTTATAATGCATGCAAATTTGCATGACATGATAAATAAAATTATTATTAGTTATAATATTTTTTCAACATAACTAATACTTGAAATAGATTTTATTTGTGCCTAAATAAAATGTCTACATATATCATTAAAAAATATTTTCACTCATAATATTTTTAGACATGTTGGCATTTTATTTAATATTAAGAATATGGTCTTTATTAGTTAGGTATATTTAGGCCTTTATTTAGACAAACAAAATTTGCAATATGATGCAAGCATATTTTTATTGATAATGCTTTTAGGCATTTTGAATTTGATCAAAGTATTTAATTTCAACGATGAACATCGTCGAAAGGTTTATTAACTTCTAAAGAAGTCGTCGAAGTCAAAAGATTCAGACTTATGGGCGACCGTTGAAGTCGGAAGTTTTGTCGACCCTGAAACGTCAACTTTGAAGCATCGTCAATGTCACAAGGGTCGTTGATGTCGGAAATGTTTTCGACGTTGTCGATGGTTCATGGGTTACACAGAAAGAGATACAAAGAGACCCGACAAATAAACGCAAAATCTAATCACCCCGTGGGATAAAAAATGAAACGGTTGTGAAAAAAAAAATAAAGGGAACCGCCTGGGGAATTATCTATTTTCCTTTATATATGAAATATAAGTGATGGAGTCAAGCCAAAAATTAATGATAGGACCAACAAAATATTTAAGCAAAAGTTATGGGACCAAAAATATATATAGATTCAAGAATTAGAATAAACAAATTACAAGTCAAGAGACAATTTTGATAATTCAATTAGAATATGATACATAATGTGTTTCCTCAAAATATTGTCTTCTTATTTTAAAAATCATACAAAAATAAAACCTAAATGTCACCTAAACTATTTTTCATGGCAAAGTAAGCAAAATAATGTGCCGATTTTTCTTAACTTTGAGAAATATTGTACTCCACTAATAAAGTTGCAAAAACCCTCTATGATGTGAACCAATTGTGACTTTTCTCTCTGTCAATATTTAGTTGATACATTTATAAAATTGGAACTTTTTTACTTTAAAAGAGGACTTCCAAAAATATAACTTCATGGTGTTTTGGGGGGAATGGTTTAAGGGGTGGTGTCAAAATGACATTAGAACTTTTGAGTCATATGATGTATATTTATAAATATATATTTTCATACTAGAACATCATGGGGGCTTTCCTACTAATACAATATTATATAGATTGAGACACACCAACCAAAGCAACAAGAAGCAGGTTTCAATAGAATTAGGCATTAATAGAATATCTATTAGATGCATTAACTCAAAGTTGTTCAAGCCATATACAACTGCTCAAGACAAAATCAAAACCAACATATATGAAAGCTCAAAAATAATTTCCTTATTAAGGTAGAATGGATATTTAGTTAAAAAAATTTCTTTAGTCATTAAATATCCATAACAATTATCTCTTCCAAGTGGAATAAGCATCTTGATTAATGGGGTCATTTGGAGCATTACTCCAAAAAAAATTTGACTTGCAAGACAGATGAAAATTATGGGAAAGTATTTGTAAATTATGTCAGAACCTCATAACTTCTTTTTTTTTTATTTTGAAATTCATAACTTCATTTACGGACTACTAGTTTACAAGCCTCTAATTACAAAGGAGACAAATTTTGACAATAATAATAGTTAGCAACAATAAGTGTGACCACATTCAAAGAGCTACTAAAATAATGGATTGAGGGGTGTTTTTTAACAATGAGGGCATTGGCTGTCATTAAAAATTATAATAAAATAGGTATATCAATGTCAGACAGCACATGGATTAAAAATATTATTGGATTATTCTAGCATTTTAGATTGTTACATGAATACATGCATCAAATTTATTTTTTGTTTATTCTAGCATTTTAACTTGTGACATGAATAGCATTTTGGAATTCAAATAAGAGATGGATATTAAAGTTAAATCAACAGATGCATCAAAAAAAATTTAGATTATACTAAAGAATAAATTCATTTAAGGACGACCAGTTTACAAGTCTCAAGCAAAAAGAACCTAAATTGTAGCATAAATAATTGTTATCAACAATTTGTGTAACCACGTCCAAATAACTAAAAAATTGTGTTATCAAAAAGTTGTGCTATTTTTACCAAAGAGACTTTGGCTAGCATTAGGAAT
This sequence comes from Gastrodia elata, assembly GCA_016760335.1. Lineage (NCBI taxonomy): Eukaryota > Viridiplantae > Streptophyta > Magnoliopsida > Asparagales > Orchidaceae > Gastrodia > Gastrodia elata. The sequence goes on from CM028677.1 coordinate 43,518,608, forward strand.
TCCAATAATAGTGTTATGAACTAAAACAGAACATGCATCCAAAATAATTTTGAATTATTCTAGCATTTTAAATTAGTTTTAGTACCTTCTTTTGTTATAGGTAAAGATTTAACTATCCTTTATTTTATTTAGATGCTGAAAATTTACCTTTACATTAACTTTATTTTGATTTAAATTTAAATGTCTTATTTAACCATGTAATCAAATTTCTTTAAATATTAATGAATTATAAATTATCATGCTGTCATGAATTAAAAACAAGGGTAATCTTCTTTTGACTTATTCTCTTTATTCCGCACCTTTCCTCGCTTTTACCTCTCACTCCTCCCATGTTCATTCGCTCTTATGTAAACTTACTCCTCACAAGTTTCATCGAAATCTTGACTACTGAAAATCTCCTTTTTCACAAAAATCTCGCCTTAACCAAATACATGTTCCTTTACTCTTCCTTTAAAATTTCTATGCAAGTGTAGTTAGCCGATCCATCTTTTAAGAGTAAATTCAAATAAAGATCATGCAATTCTATTGCAAATCTAATGGAGATCATCAATTCAGTATCAAAGTTGATAATTTGGCATCATATGCAACTTTATTATTATTATTATTATTATTATTTATTATAGATATATACATATATAAATAAAGAATATATACATAGGGCATGCAAATATTAATAACAGGCTCTATAAGAAACAAGAATTATCCTCTAATTTTTCCCATTCTAAAGCAGCGCACACCTAGACCACTTTCAATTCCAACACTTTTAGCGCGTTTTGTGATCACACGGGCGCTTTCTAACCATAACTTTAAGAAAAATTATCAATTAAATATAGAAAATACATAACTAAATTTCGCTTATTATTCCATTTCTCCTAATCAAGAGCTTACTAATTTACTATCCACATTAATCACTTACCTATAAAAAAAATTGTTTTATGTGAATTTTATCTGTATTTTCATGTTTTCAAATGATTACAAATCATTCCATCCCCTCAAGAAAAATTTTGATCCTTAACTTTCCTCTTACCTATAGAATTGCCAACCTTATTTCATACCCGTCCCCCAACTTTCTGCCCTTAAATCTTCCACTCCCCCTTTTCAGATCTTGTCTACCGTATGTAACTAGCGCACACCTAGCCCACCTTGCACTACTAACCCACTTCCTATACTTTATCAACTTTGTAACCAATGCAACCTGCCATTTAAGCTCAAGTTCAAATTAAACGTATACTCAAAAACTGGGTTTTTAAAAAATTCTCATTATTATTACTGCCATTTCAACTAAGATTTCCCACACAACGGCACCTGTAGAAGAATGAGTAAAGCATTTTTAGGTAAACGAGAGAGCATTTCAAGTAATAAAAATATTGAGAAAGGTAAAACTTTGAAACTAAAACCTACGCGTGTGCACCCCAAGGCAATATATTAACCTTCAGAGAAAAAAGTGAATTAATCACATGATGAAAATTTTAATTGAGAAAGATTAGAAAATTGATCTCATATTGTATTTGTTGTCATTCAAAAACAAGTTTTTAAAAAGGTAATTAACAGGCTTAATACTTTCCAACTGTATTAATATAAAAGAGCAAATTATTCGCAGCTAATAAGCAATAAAATTAAAAAAACAGCATAATGAAATGCAAGAAGTTACTTTTAGTTGCATCAATTAATTATAAGACAAAGCACAAAGGGTGAAGCCACTGAAGAGCCACAAAATCGAAATACAGATACAGCATCCTTAACAAGACTTACTCCAAAGTCTACTCTCACAATCTTGGAGGAAGGCATTTCAGCCACATCTTTTCCAAAAGATATAAGCCTTCCATAATGTATGTGACCTGATTGCTTTTTATCATTTTCTGCATCACTAAGATTAAGATTAATAGAATCGTGGCTCTTCTGCTTCTTAGAGCTGCACTCATAACCTTCTTCTGGAGACCAATCTAAGCCACCCCAAATAGTATCACCACCTTTGGGAATCATAGACATTGTTGAATCCCACGTCCTTGTCATATGCATTACATATCGTAAAGTCTGTAGCCCAAGGAAATCAGAATCTAAAACTCCAGGTGCAATTGCTCTGATTACACAGTAAATTTCAGTAAGATTCTTTTGTTTATGCTAAATATAAAAAATATATAATATGAAAACTTAGAATTTTCATATTTGTTTACATACAGAAGAATCTCATAACAATACAATGCCATTTCAACCAATTACTTCACATCACAATATCAGATTTTATAAGTATATGATAAAGTTGAAACCATCAAAAAAATTACCTTTAAGTAAGATGCAAGCATTCCATATTTTGCTAAGGCTGCAAATGAACTAAGTCAAGCTTGTAACTTGTTACAACTTTAAAATATATCTTTTCAGGCTAGGCTCCCAGGCATGACAGATTACACGCTCAGATGCACTGCACTCAGACATGATTATGGGTGCCTTCAAGCACATAGCCACTATTGCTAAGGCAGAAGAGCCGATGCTTAAATGTGCCGGAGCGTCGAGTGCTCAGTAGAGTGAGCATTCAAAGACGCCCATACGCTTATGGGTGCGTCCAAATGCATAAAATGTGGCAACTAAGAAACAAGGTGACCAAGTAATGGGACTGACCCAATCACATAAAATTGACTCAATAAATTGTACAATATTTGCCAAGTGCCCAGACACGAATTAACTCACGCCCAAGCACAATTGAAGGCTGAAGGTTGAAGGCTCAGGGAAACCTTAGTGTTTACGCTAAGTTTGTACACAAATTAACTCGATCTCATGAAAGTGCTTATGCTATGTTTGTGCTATAGCTGTGAGGACTATAGTCTGAAGGCTCGGGAAAACCTTAGTAAAGTATCACTCCTTGCTTTACGGTCGCTATAGTTTTTAAGGTACGCAGAAATTTAGCAAATTTATTATTTCATTCATGATTGCTAGTAATTGTTAGCGTTAACCTGCTCATTTCTTTTGAAAGGCCCTGCATATACCCTTCTCACTACTTGATAAAAATTGAGAGCTTTAATAGATTGCCATTTTCCTTTTCTTGCACATCTTTACTTGTCATAAGCTTCTTAGTACTTTCATAATGTCCTACAACTTAAGAATCATATAAAATTATGAATTGTTACATTGTTGAATCATGGAAGCAAGTATTTTTTCTCCTTGTTATGCACATATAAAACCTTCATATTCGTAGCACATATAAAACCTTCATATTCGTACTTGCTAATATTATTTGTGATTTTTCTCTTGAGATGATCTTAAGGCATTGATATAGCCTTTAATGTGATATGCTATTTTTATTAGGTGAGCTCGTATTTATGGTAATCGGTTTACATATGTTTACATATGCCTGTACAAATAGCGTTGCTATCAACTAATAAGCAAAGCCAATGTCGCTAGGAAGGGGCGCTGACTTCTTTGTGAAGGACTCACTATATTAAGTATCACCAATGGTACTATATACCTTCCTGAAAAGTTGATGATCTAGGTTATAGTCTCAGAGAGGTAAGTCGTGTGTCGATCCTCACAGTATATGGGAAGCAAATGATCTAAGTAAAAGTTCCGTGGACGTGAGTTGGAATAGAAGCTCTACCTCTATGTGATCACAAGCGTGGATTCAAAAGTTTCAATTATTAAAATAACAACTTAAATAGAAGCAAATATTTATAAATTCCAGTGATTGAAATAATGCTAAGTCGACATACTTTTCGCTATTATTGTTCTTACTTTTTTATTGATCCATTTTAAGAATCTACATGACTACAGTGCTCGTATCTTACCTGCTTAAAATTGCTACTTGTTACTTTATTATATACTTTTAAGTCTACCAAAATGTTGTCGCTTACTAAACCTAAAGAGCAAAAAAAAAAATTGGCATATGAATGAGATGATTAAATTGGATTTTTATGTATTCTTAATTAATAGGTATTTTTACCTAAAAATTTTCAGGAAAAGCTTTAGAATTTGATTAGTAAGAGTATTGAAGGAGAACATCCACATAGAGACACTTGGAAGTATTATTAAGGATGAAAATATTTACCTTTTTGTTATCATGATAATTATCATTTTTTCTTATATGGAAAGTAAAATCATAGATTTTAAAGTGGCTCTTTTGTATTTTATAAATTATGTAATAAATGGAAATTTTCCATTGAAATTTTTATAATGTTTTCATTTTTTTCCCAACCTTGTTCCCCATACCCCATAGAGCTTTCCTTTGTTCAAGCTTGAGCTCATTTATTCAAGCTCAATTTGAACTTAATTTGAGTATTTAAAGAGACGTTCAAGCTTTATTTGTTTAACTTTTCCCATGTTCACTCTTGATTTGAAGCTCATGCATTGTTCATTTATGCTTTATTGAGATCATATCAAGCCTTAAATAATTGAACAAACAAGCAGTTTAAACAATCTTAAATGATAACTTAAACAAGCATTTAGTTGTTCAATTGAAAAAAACAAATTAGCAATACTCAATGATACATAAACAAACATGTGAACAAACATTTTTTCATAACAAGCTTAAACAAAAATCAAGTGTTCATGAGCAAAAAAAATATAATATATAAATAAGATTTTAATCAAGCATTATATAAACATGTTACTAAACATTAAATGAACATGTTATTGAGCCTTACATGGACATAAATTGGCACATTATCAACCTATAAATGAGCATGTTTATGGACACTAAACAAAATTGTTCACAAACAAAAATGAGGTGAACATTACTAGTTCAAGCTCGTTCATTTAAAAGACAAATATTTCAAAAAAAAAAATCTCATGTTATGATAATAAGCAATCATATCAAGTCAAATTACAAGTTTCTTGTTAAGCACATGGTTTAGTTGTAACTCTATATTTGTTGAGATGGAAACAAAATTTACAGTGATGAATAATAAAAAATACATCTATGTCTAAATTTTCTCTTCGTATAGAGACAATGATTTGAGGAATTGGCAACTAAGAGATGAAGATTTTGATATTTGAAAGCAATTAGCACCTTTGCTACTATAATTAGCAAGTTTTCTGCAAATAATAAGAAACGCTTCCCAAATATTATTTGCACGTTCAATAGTAAGACCTGCAAACTTTCGATTAAATACCAGGAAAATATACTAATCTATAAAGAAAAAGTTCTTAAGGCGCTCCTTATACATACAAAGCTTACCAATTCAGGGAAGATCAATGTAAGAAGTGAACATGTAGCAAGCATCTTACAAAAGATGGGGCAAAATTAACTACCTAGCTACAGCAACATCCCTAGCTTCAGCTGAGAAAAGTCCAGTAACCGCCTTTGGAACACCCAAGAAAGGTCCACCAATATTCATCACAGCTTTTATGTGCTTTGCACACCAATCCCGACTGCCATTGCCCCCCATAGGAGCAGGTTCCTCAACCCACTTCATAAAGTGCAGGAAGTACAGAACTCCCATAGAATGTGGAATAACTACAACCTTGTTCCCACCATTTGCAGCTACCATGAGTTCTATTTTACTTTTTATGCTACTTAGGGTCTGATCCCTTACCTGTTCAAAAAAAAATTAACACAGGTTAAATATATCAAATATTAGACTTTTCAGATTATAACATGATGCTTGCATGCATTATGACAAACCATATATTTATGGAGTTGTGTTTTGATATGTATTGATATGCTTTCATATGCATTCAATATATCAATTACAAAAAAATTAAAAAATCGGGTGATATCTACACATATTATGAAAAATATATATTTCTAGAGCTTTGTTTTAATAAATAGATAGGCTTTCATATGCATTTAAGTTTGAAAATAAGAAACCATCAAGTTAATGCTCAAACTATATCAATAATAAAACTTATAGAGATTGGAGTTCAACAACAAAATAAAGCAGCCAATTCAATAAATTGAATAGAAAAGGCAAAGAGCTACCTCAGTGTTCTGAAATGAGAGTCTCCAATCATAAGCAGCCATGTACATAGTCTTCTCTTCATAGCCAATGCGTGCTAAATTAGCAATAAGGACTGCCCAAACAAAATATCCAGGAGCAAAATAGTCTGCTGCCACCAGCCCAGTAACAGGCCTAATTCTGATACCTGGTGGATCCATTCCAGTTTCATTGTCAAGAGACATATGTTCAATCCAGCATAACGGTCTGAAAATCTCCAAGAAAAGATAAGCATACAACTTCAGAACAAAAAGTCAAAGTGAGCTCGAAGTTACTGAATTTTTTTTTGTTTTCAAGAATGACCTGCTATAATTCTAGTAACATTTAAAATCAAGACAAGTAAATATCCAACAACTTTTCGGCATAAGTAGACTTGATAGAGCTCCTATTGCTATCTCTTGATTATTAAATTACACTTAAGGAAATTCTTAAATAGATATTCTTCCATCAGTAGCAAAAATTTCCTACGGCCCAGCACCAATTTGAAGCCGTAACAAGATTAAATTTCACAATCCCTCAGTGCCAAACTAGCTATAAGCTATAATTCAAAGTAAAAATTTGAGTAGCATTATTGAAAAAAATTGTAGAAACATTTATCAAAGTTTTGTTTCCAAAAATGGCCAACTATAATTACAGTAATATTAAAGATTAAGAAATGTGTATATCCAACTCCCTTTCAGCAAATAGTAAGCTTTAGAGAGCTTGTAATGCTGTCTTGATTATTAGATTGCCCCTTAACAAAGTTCTTAAGAGGGTGTTCCATCAGAATCAGAGTTCTCCTTCAGCCCAAGCAACAATTTGAAGACATGACAAGAATTAAATTTTAAAACCCCATGTATAGTTTTATATGCTTCTGGTACATGTCAACTCCTTTATATCCTACTGCACTTGCTAGCACACTCAGTTCAACTGCTAGAATATTACCCATACCAAAGAATGTGGGTCTACCATCAAGTGATAGCCTAGCTGCTACTACGGAGTATACTTGTGAAGTAGATATAAACAGTAAGCTAATAGAGGCTGATTTGATTATACTTCTGATTGTAACACTCGACATTATAGTAGGCATGGACAGAATGAGCAAGCAAATAAATTGCTCCAAAAAGAAATTCCATAATGGTATAATAAGAGATAAAATCACTTCACATGTCATAAAGGACTAGTTTCCTTTCTAATCTAATCTCTTCAAATCAATAAGTTCATAAAAAAAAATAATTAGGCCTTCTTAACAATCATAGCAATCATCCTTAGTAAACACAAAACATGTGAGGTTAAACAAGAACGTTGCAATCCCTTTCCATGATTAGGATTATTTCACAAATGCAAAGTGATATATTCTCTTATGCATCCATTCGGTGCGCCACGGTTTCAAACCATTCGAGAACTTCTAGTGAACTTATGATTTATTTCATGGCATTTCAAGAAGATTTTATAAACTATCTGGAAATTTTTAAAAATTTCTTGTGATGATAAGAATATAATTGCAATTTATCATCAATTCAACAAAATCTTATATAATTTTGGAAGTTTTAATTGCTTAAGTTTTGTTGGAATAGTTAGATAATTGTCTTTTGTTCGATCTATATTTTAAATGCTTATATGCTGCTTTCATTATGATATTTCTGAATATTTGGATGCTCTTGATTGTTGAATAGTTAAAAAAAAAATGTTTGCTTTTAATTTATGATGATTAAGATGAGGATTTTTAATGAAAATGATTAAATGGGAAGTAGATGAAAATGATAGTAATGAGAATAGTGATAAAAATAAGATTGATAAGATTAAATAATAAGGTACAAGTCTAGTCCCCTCTAAATATTGATTTGAATTGAAATTGAAAAAAGAAGTATTCTTAGAATTTTCTAGAGATTTATTACCTTCTGAGCCACAAAAGCTTATTATTTCTGAAAATGTACGAGTCTTGAATCTTAATTTTAAAAGAAATCTTTACATAAAATTTTGTACCTCTTATCTTGAATTCTTTGTACATGCATTCCGTATTGGAAAGATTTGCTAAAGAAATGTATGATTAAATTAAATTGTGAGGAGCTAGATTCTGAATTAAATTTTGATTTTCCAAAATTGAACTTAGGATAAAATGCATATGCTATACAAGTATGATTAGAGTTCAACTTGCACATGATTTACATTACATGTATTCAACTTCCAATTTAGGCAATTGAAGCTTATTGCAAAACCATCAATTCTAATTTATCATGTGGACTTTGTTCTTAAGCATCCGCATTCCCAATAAAGAAATTTTACTTTATTGCATTTTTAGCATATTTAAGTAGACTTACAATTCATGGGAAGTAACATCATACTGGCAAGTTAAAATTGAAGATTTGTACTGTATTGTTTCATTTGTGCATAATCCAGAATCTTATGCACTGATAAACCATTTCATTCAACAAAATTAATTAGAAATGAAATGACATCTCTTAATTATCGTAGTGTCATTTCTACAAAGGTAATGAACTCTTCTTCTTAAATCTAACAATTGTATCAAAGCATCAAACACTGCATACATTTTTTCTCCTATGCATAAAATTCTGATACAAAATCATATGGCCGTCCGAGATTTATTACTGTATGCATCTGACTTCATGATTTGGTATCTTGTTGCTGCGGTGAATTACCTCACAAAGTGAATGAAAGTTGAATTGTATAGAATTGAGATGCGTAACAGATTTAACAATCTTTTCGATTATAGAATTTTGCATTTTGCAGCCTTAGTAAAAGTTTCCATTTGATGTAACTTGTGATCTAAAAGGTGTAGTATTAAGGGTATATTAATAATACACTAAATCCTAAATTTGGAACCATCAATTGAAGATTGGGCAATTTTCTTCAAACCCGAATTTTGGTGCTCATCTTGAATGGGGTGTTTCGATGAAGACGCTCAACAGAAGTTGACTCAGCAAATGCTAAATTCGGCCTAGCTGCTAGCTAATTCTGAATCTAATTAGTTTTCAGTTCAGATTCATGAGCATTCTACCAGTATAACAAACTAACAAGAATAAATTTAGCTCTTGTAAGATCTAGGACATTCGGTACATTGATTTCAGATTCAACCACATACTATTTATTCGTGTGCTAGATTTTAACTAAGTTTGATATATGTTAATGTTTAATTATCACTATAAATGAATTAATGCCCTCAACAAGTTATTATGAATAATATTCACTTAGAACTTGTCTTTCATCATTCGATTATTTAATTCAACAAGTTTGATGTAATTTTATGAGTATTCTACACTCATAAATGATCAAAGCTTGAAAATATTTGATTTTCACTTACTTGTGACCACAAAATTCATCTTATAGTTTGTCAGTACACTCATTAAATCCAAACTAAATGTATCGATTCTTTTGAATCATGTTTCTATTGCAATCTAATAAATTAGAATCTTTTCCTATGTATGAAATATGTGAGTATAGTTTTATCAGTTTCCTTCCTGATTTTTTTGTGTTCCTCTTTTTTTGAAACACAAGGCTAGAAACAATAGCTTCAATTTGATTTGAAGATTGTTTCCATAATTTTGCTAAAGCACTTTTTGATTATTCTTCCATTTAAACAAAAGCATTTGACTTCAATGGTTATGCATGTATTTATCTTACTTAGTTTGTTTGAATGCTCTACTTTGGAATCTCAATCATATATTTGAGAATAGAAGGGTATGCTTTATTCAGGTAAGATGTTAAGCTTATAGTATGATTCATCTTTTTAACTAAACCTGAAAATTGATTTTGGTTCATTACATAATAATGAATTAAATTTAAATATGATCCATTGTTTAAACTCAGACTTCATCTCTTTTCTATTTTTAATGTCATCATATTATTTCAATGGGGTTCTTAAGTAATGGATTAGTAAGATCCTATATCTCAATAATGCGTAAACACAATATCGAAGTGTGCTTCAAATTTATCATTGAATGAATTGAAATACTTAATGGCCTGGTGAAGTGTCTTGATGTTATACAAATATTGGTAGTGACGTCAGAAGAAAGGATAAAACCAAAAGGATAGGCAGATGAGCTTAAATGGTTCATGAGTATATTCGAGATTTAATTTCTCATAGTAAGATCAATTAAATTTAATTTGAAGGTTTTGGAATTTCGATGCTTAGAAAATAGGCAGTTTGAGCAAACATCAATATGACAAGGACATCAACACATATATTAGTAAGAAACTAATAGTAATGTTTGAGATCAGTAACACAAATTTGAGATACTTTATGATGATGAGAAATTCATGTTGTGAAGTATTACTTTAGAGTTTATATATTTTCACCATAGTAAAAAAATAAATTAAATATGCGGATATTAGAAAGAGACAACCGCCGATTACAGAAGAGAACTATTCCCATGATTAAGGTGCAATGGAAAGGTCACAGTGCCAAGGAAGCAACATGGGAAAGAGAGGAGGATATGAGAAAGAATACCCCGGACGCTTTCAGAATTCAGGTACTCATAATTAAATCTTTTTGCATTCAACTAAATATTTTCTATTGCGGTGAAATGTAGAGGACGGCATTATTTTTAACTAAGGGAGTTTGTAATGACCCTAGATCATTTATAAGGAAAATATTAATGTCCCGCAAATTTCAGTTTCTTTTCCGTTAAAATCATCTCCCGCTAAAATAACTCTTCAGTTACAAATATTGATTAAGGAAGTTTTTCAAACTCAATGCAGAAATAGGAATTTATATTTGTCATTAAAACCATCTCCCGCTAAAATAACTCTTCGGTTACAAATATTGATTAAGGAAGTTTTTCAAACTCAATGCTGAAATAAAAATTTATATTTGTCATTAAAACTATCTCCCGCTAAAATAACTCTTCCGTTACAAATATTGATTAAGGAAGTTTTTCAAACTCAATGCTGAAATACGAATTTATATTTATCATTAAAACCATCTACCGCTAAAATAACTCTTCGGTTAAAAATATTGATTAAGGAAGTTTTTCAAACTCAATGCTGAAATAGAAATTTATATTTGTCATTAAAATCATCTCCCGTTAAAATAACTCTTTGGTTACAAATATTAATTAAGGAAGTTTTTCAAACTCAATGCTGAAATAAGAATTTATATTTGTCATTAAAACCATACTCAAATTTCAGTTTCCCGTTAAAACCCTCGTTAAATTCGATTTTCAGTTTCAATCCTTAATTTAGAAAGTTTTCAAATTCGTTTAAAGCTGAAATAGAAATTAAGACCCGTCGTTAACGCATACTTAAATTAGTAAAGCATAAATTGCCTCATTAAGACACATATTCAAGGCAAGAATTGGCTGCCCCTTTTAGAAACTGTTAAGCAATTAAATCTCAACTGTATAAGAAAGGTATGCAGAGAATAATAAAGGTAATTACCCGTAACTCACTGGCTAATCAACCCGAATGAAACGGATGTGCGTTACATACGCACGTCCTATTTAACCAGAAGGAGCCGAATGACTCTCACCACTCGAACGAGCCCTCCCTTCTTCTCAGTCAGTCGAACCCTCCCGCTCGACTCCCTCCCGCATGGAGGATGACTGCGCAGCAGTCAACGGGAGCACTCCTTGTAGTATGAGAGCATACGATGACAGCTCGATTCCTGTAATCGAGCTCCTCGACCCAACCCGCTGACAGTCACAGACCCGTCCGACACTGAAACTCACCCGTCCGACACTGAAACTCAAGGCAAAGATGGTCGCAAACCCATTCGACGCCGAAGACGCACGCAAGTTCGCTCCTTCAGCTTGACTCGTCCACCCGCCCGACGTAACGTACCTGGTAGCTGATCTCTCCCTGCGCCCGATCATCTCTACATGCGCCAATCTTTCTCTGCACGGCCGCTCGATCCTTCCGTCTCGGCACCGATCCCCTTTTGTGCGTTCAACCGAGAGTTATAAGGTGTGAATCCTTCTTTACGTCAGAGAATAGAATCTTAAGGGTAAGTTAGTAATACTTCAAATCAATATATACAAAAAATAATAATAAGGAATTTGTGAGAAACTTAGAAATATTGAAATCTTTGTTAAATTACCTAATTAACAATTGGGTCAAAATCCTATCATGAATATATGTGTCCATAATTATTGATTTTATTTAGAAATTGACGTCAAGATAGGGAGCAGTCCAGCATAATTGAGATCTCCTTTATTATAATCATTTCAATTAGTGTTTTAGGTAAAGATGTGTTATTCATTTTAAATTCTGAAATCAAAACTTATAGTAGAAATTTGTTAGAACCTTGTTGTACTAGATTGATGTAATATCAATTTAGATAATATGTCAATTTTATATAATGGTTGATAGTGTGAAAATAGAGGACAATAAAAATGTGCTAAGGTTATAGTAAAACTATGGTGAAAGCAATGTGCTGATGCTATTATTAGTCAACTACCATCTTGATTGATAACATCAACCTTCAATGTTTCTATTCCTTAATTAAGCTACAAAATTTCTGCTTCAATCTACTGCTAGATTCTAATTAATGATGGAATATAAGAGAGGTGAAATTGTCATATATAATAAAATCTATTGGCAAATTATCATCTACTGACAAATTGGAATCCCTACATAATGAATTAGGCACACGTTAAGTTACTTAGAATTCTGACGCATATCGAATGAGGAACTATGAAATCATTATAGTCATATTTTGATTCGTTAGTCTTTATCCTATTCACTAATGTATTAAATAAATTATAAGGACATATAATATTAAATTATAGGCATAGTTGTGCATGTATTTGTATGAGACTAATTATTCATTAGAGTATAATGAAGATTATAAATACAACTTTTGCAGACACAAATTTTGTGAGTGATTCATCTTCTTAAGTCAAAACACAAAAGGTACACTGGATATAATTTTTATGCTTTCTACCTTTTTGCTGCTTAAGCATCACTTTGAACCTGTTTTATATTGCCATTTAATGCTTTACTCTTACTGCTAATCATGTAAGAGAGGCAAAATGATGTTTATGTATCTTGTGAATATTGCAAATGGTTCCGAAACAGAGGTTGAATTAAGTTAGGGATGGGGCTAGTCCATCAGAAGTTATAAGGGTGCTATCTGGAGCCTTTGAGGGATCCAGGTGAAAGTTTTGCTTAACTGCATATATGATGTCATCTGGAGCCTTTAAATGGGGACCAGGTGAAGGTTGCCATCTGGAGCCTTGAGAGAGGCCTAGGTGAAGGTGCTATCTGAAGCCTTTAAAGAGGCCCAGGTGAAGATCATGCTTAACTGCATTTTATGAATCCAGCCTCATGGTTCTGACTTTGCCCATCAGAACTGCTAACATTGCTTCATAATATCAAGTCATAAACATAAACATAAACTTTTATGCGATTATTGCTTTCCGTTTGTAAATTTGGTATGTGACAAAAGGACATTTATGTTGCAGGAGACATGATCATCTTTTATTTGCAATAAGCTATATTTTTCTTGCAATTGATCATTATTTTTGCCTTCCGCTTTGCTTTAAGTATATTTTAATATCTTTTATATTTAGATTGTGCACTAAGGCATTATATTTATAATGTCAGATCAGATACAGCTAGAGGAAGCTGATATAGTTTAAAGACATGACGCGGCAAATTAACGGATTTTAACTGCCCCTTCAAGAGATAACTATTTTTGTATAATGAAAGCTATGTAATAAGTTCTGAATATTATTTTGCTTTAAATTGAATGAATACTATTTCTTACACTTGAATGGCTCTGGATGTGTTTAACTGCTATTTTACCTAATTGTCAATATGATCCTACAAAAAGATGCATCCGATGTTAGATTGGTTGTTACCAACCTAACAAGGGTCATCACACTTTACTAGAATGTTATTGTTAGTCTTATTCATCCTTATAAAAACTTATCAAGTACTTTTGTTTTATATTATAACCATGAATCGCATCAAATTTTATATAATAATTGCAAATAATTCTTTATTTTTGTGATGCACATAGAGACACTTTTCTAGTAATCATTTGCATATCCTTGTAGCAATATTTATGTCTTCCAAATATGGCCATATCATTTCCAATAGGGGGATAAATCAATTAGTGAATTTGTGATTCAATTTGTGTGAGTTACTTTTTTTGGTAAGATCTGAAGTCACTGTTCTTAGGCGTGACATCGACTTGTTTATAATGACTTGTTTTGGTGAACATCACCGACAATGTAGTTTAATCTTCCTAAATTAAGTTGATTATCTAAGTGATCAATCCTAGGGAGGTGAGTAAGGCATGCATGGTTGGTAAGCTAACAATTTGGGTGAAAGTTCATGGGAGGCGAGTACAATTTGAAAGATCAAGCGTTGATTGATAAGCTTTAGTTCTTGAACTAAAAATAAAATAACATGTTTATTTCTATTTGATAATCATGCATTGTTCCATTTTCATACAGTCAGTTTATCATCATATATGCTCATAGTTTACATGCTTAATTTGTTAACTATTAGTTACCAATTAATGCATCATTAAAAATTTACTTACATTTTGATACCAGCAAAACCTAATTAGCAGGTGAATGGGAAAATATAATATAAGATTTTTATTTAATCTTTATTGATAGATGTTTTTATCTAACCTTTTCAATTTATGAGAGGGTTGACAGTTATTGTACTAAGGAAAAATCTCTAAATGGAGTATCCAAGAGGTACCGTGGATGACAAGAAGATTTATTTTATTATTTGAGTTTTTACAATTATTTTAATTATTATTGATAATAAAACCAAAGATTTTGAATTTGCTCTTTTGTCTTTTGAATATGCAAAGAATTAAGAAACATAAATGAAAATATGTTAATTTTGATATTTTAATTCTGTGCTTATTTTTTCTCAACCCAGATCCCAGATGGTTCCCACATTAGGTCTCAAGCTGTTAATACCTTCTCTACTTAGAGCTGATCTCTAATCTTTTGATTGTACGGCTATGATATATCCTTTAGAAATTTTTTTGATTGTTTGACCTTATCCAATTGGTCAACTACACTTGATAGCAAGTTGCATGTGAATTGAGATGGATGATAGGTAACCCAAACAAGTCTTAAATAAACTGGATGTCGTTGAACTAGGGTAACTCAATTGAATGCCAAATTGAATACATGGAAGACACTCATCTCGTGTCTTAGATATATTATGAAATTCTCCAAGTAAATGAAATATTGTGTGATCAACAACCTCTGTTCGCTAGTCTGTTTGCGGATGAAAAGTTGTGATCCTCTTCAATGTCATTTCTTACAAAAGTTACTTTGAAATAGTGACTAATTCCATCAAAAATATTAGAACTAGACAATTCATAATTTACTCGCACATCCTTGAAGAATAATTTGACTGCAACTTTGAAACTGGTGTACGATGAAGATATTTGTAATATGAAATTTTGAAATGAATGAGAAATATCTTTAGCTTTTATATGTGCGTTCCTTTTCTTTCAAATTGCTCAATATGATCCTACGGTATGTGAGTACCCGATGTCGATGTCGGGACATTTTTTGCTGAGCCGGCTTCGGGACATCACAAACACATTTCCAAACACTTTGAACCCAAGCTTAGGAAATGCTAGTAGTACTCAACATAAAAATCATTTGGAAAGATCTATGAGTAAGTTTAGAAGTTCCACAACTACTGCATTAATAAGACAATAAGGCACCATTAAAAGAATAGAGAAACAATTAGAAGATATCATCAACCAGCTAAAAAAGCCTGCTTTGGTTGGAGCTATAAGTGAGTGTGAGAATGAGGAAGAAAACTCTATAACCTTAAGGACGGTAGAATCACTAAACCCCTAAAGAATAAGGATACTGAAATCAACTCTAACATTGATATAGAACAGGGCAGAGAAAAAGAAATAGGTTTAACTGAACCTACGGTGCAGATAGAAAAACTAAAACTAATCAGCCTATACCTTTCCCCTATCGAATGGCCAAGGAAAAAGTGGATCTTCAGTTCCAAAGGTTCTTAGAAAGCTTCAAAACTCTCCACATAAACATACCTTTTGCTGAAGCACTGGAACAGATGCCGAGCTATGCAAAATTCATGATAGACATTCTATCAAAGAAATGAAAAATAAATGAGAGGGAAATTGTTGCATTAACTGAAGAATGCAGTGCGATTTTGCAACAAAA
The DNA here is from genome assembly GCA_016760335.1 of Gastrodia elata. Classification (NCBI taxonomy): domain Eukaryota; kingdom Viridiplantae; phylum Streptophyta; class Magnoliopsida; order Asparagales; family Orchidaceae; genus Gastrodia; species Gastrodia elata. The sequence goes on from CM028677.1 coordinate 43,534,653, forward strand.
GATCCCCATTAAAAGAAAAGATCATAGTAGTTTCATAATCCCATGCTTAATAGAAAACCGAACCTTCTCTAAGGCACTCTGTGATTTAGGTGCATCCATCAACTTAATGCCTTAATACATTTTCAATGAATTGGGAATTGATAATTTGAAACCGACATCGATCTTTCTGCAGTTAGCTGATCGATCTGCAAGAACTCCCGTGGGAATCTTAGAAAATGTGCTTATAAAAGTAGATAAATTCATATTCTCAGTTGATTTTATCATTCTAGATATGAAAAATGAAAATCAAGAGATACCAATTATTCTTGGAAGACCTTTCTAGCCATTGGTAAGACTCTAATAGATGTAGACAAATGAGAGTTTAGTTTGCTCTGTGATGAGGAATAAGTGAGATTTAATATTCGGGAAACAATGAATCACCCAACTGATTCTAAGGAGAATTGCTGGAGAGCTGACCTTTTAGAAAATTTTAGTATGTTAGGAGAAATTTTAAAAGAGGAATATGATATCTGGGATGAAAAAGAAGAGGAAATTGAGAGGGAAATAGAAGAATTAATCAAGGAGAAAAGAAAAAACTGCTCCTTCAATTGAGAGTTCTTCAGATTTGGAACTCAAACCCCTCCCTAACCACTTGAAATATGCATATTTGGGGGAGGAAACCTCCTTGCCTGTAATAATTTCAGCTTTGCTTAATTCAAAGCAAGAAATTCAATTATGTACCACCTTGGGAAAATATAGGAAAGCTCTGGGATGGAGCTTAGCCGACATAAAGAGAATTAGCCCAACTCTTTGCATGCACAGAATCCTAATGGAGGATGATTTTAAGTTATCGATTGAACCCCTTTAAGAATGTCACCTTACAAACTTGTGTTTGGGAAGTCGTGTCACCTACCTGTTGAGCTGGAGCATCGCGCCTTCTGTGCTGTGAAAAAGCTTAATTTTGATTTAAAACAACCAGGAGAGCGAAGAGCTCTACCGCTCAATGAGATGGAAGAAATTAGAATGAATGCATACGAGAATGCCAGGATTTATAAGGAGAGAACTAAGAAATGGCATGACACATGACAAAATTTTAAAGCCCAAAAATTTTGAATCAGGGATGAAGGTTTTGTTATTCAACTCTAGATTAAAATTATTCCCAGGAAATTTAAAATCTGAGTGGTCAAGACCATTCAAAAGAGGGATTTTTCAAGGTTAACAGAGAGCGACTCAAACCCTACCACATGGAAGAACATGTTCTGGAAAAAGAAGTAATGACACTACGAGTGCATGTGGAGGGGATCACATAGAGAGCAACCATTCGGTCGGGCTGAGGACAATAAACCAAGCGCTCTATGGGAGGCAACCCAAAAATAAACATGCTGTAACTTCTCTTTTTGTTTTGTAGTTTTTTCTTTCTAGTTTGTTTATTTGTTTTCTTTACGTATTGGTTATCCATCATCGCTGTAATTAAGTGTTCGTACCTTATAAAAATCAATAGTATCAATTTTTGTGAATTTAGATATGCACAATCCAGCTCTAACTAGCAATCTGGGAATTTTTCTTGAATTAATGTGTTTGATAAATAATTGATTGAGAAGGTAGGTAACCATCATTTGTAAGAACTTCAATAAAACTTGCTAACAATCATTATCTTGTATCTTTTATTAAAAACTTGTGATGTTATAAAATTAAGTGTGGGAAAAACTAAGACTTGTATGAGATAAATGAAAGAATGGTGAAATAAAAAATGTTCTAGGCTTCTGTACAACTTACTGAATGTATTGCATAAATAATGGGATGAAGAAAAATATCTCTCCCAAGCTACTAGGAAAAAATATCAGGATAAAGAAAAATATCTCTCCCAAAAGAAGTAATATGCATGTATTACAGAAGAATAAGCACATATGGCACGAAAATGTTCAAGAATACCAACCTTCAGTTACACCAATACAAGAACTTGAAGGATTTCCAAAATCATCTGTTCTCAACATCAGTCACTATTTTTAAAGAAGAAGGGAAAAGGAAGTGAAAAGAGCAGGAGAACACTGAATCAAATACAAATGAGTAGTACCCCTATTCAATCATGACTTCGTTGAACAACTTTAAGACTATAGAGAAGAATTTCAGAATTTTTCTGAGTAGGATTAAATGATTCTAAGTACTCAAAAAAGGATATTCATTGCTTACTCGAGGACGAGTAAAAAGTTAAGTGTGGCGGTGTGATGAATCTAATAAATATAAATAAATTAGTGTTAGAATTCCTGTATTTCATAAGATTAGTGGTACTATGACAAGTATTTTTTGTGGCATTTCAAGACAAGGAACTCAATATCAAGAAGAAAGAAGACTTTAAGTAGCAAGGGCGTTGCGGAGCCCCACAGCGCCTCATTCCAGAGAGCAAGGCGCTACAGCGCGCCATAGCACCCATCCGGCAGAGACTTAGACGCTACAACGTGCCGCAGCGCCCATCAAATAGAGAATCTGGCGCTAAAGCGCACCGCAGCGCCGGATTAAACAGAAAGTGTGGCGCTACAGCGCGCCATAGCATGCTTCAATCAGAAACCATGGCGTTACAGCGCACCGCAGCGCCTATCAGACAAAGAACTTAGCGCTACAGCGCACCGCAACGCCCATCAAACAGAGAATCTGGCTCTACAATGTGCCGTAGCTCATTTTAGACAGAAAACATGGCGCTACAGCGCGTCGTAGCGCCCGACTAACAGACGAATAGGCGCTACGGCGCGCCGCAGCGTCGGATCAAACAGAAAGTGTGGCACTACCGCGCATCGTAGCACTCAACCGACAGAGGGCTTGGCACTATAGCGCACCGTAGCGCCTGCCGCATTTTCTACAATTTCATCTCTTCCCACTCTGCATTGAAAAAGCAAATGAATTTAATTCCTTCTTATTCCCACATCAGAATTAAATTGCTGGCAATAAATATCCTCATTACCAATGGAATAAAGAAATAAAAGTAAATGCAAAATTCAACTCTCAAGATGGACAATTAATTAGCAATGTAAATGCTGGGAGGTTGTCTTGAGGGTTATAAATGCAATGATTGGAGAGGAAGAAAAGTTCTGAATTTTTAGTGGAAGAGTTCCTAACCTAAAAGTGATGCTGAGATCTATCAGAGGAGAGTCCCCTACCCAAGGAAGAGAGCTAAGGAGAACTAAGGAGGATAGATTCGGGAGAACGCAACAGCAATTCCCTAGTATCATACCCTTTCTTAACTCTTGTTATTTCTTTGTAAAAGCCATGCAAAGGCTTAGTTTCTCTTACTTCTCTCCTTGTATTTCAAATATAATGAGAGCATAAACTCTACTTGGAGAGGGTTGGGTATAAGCATGTAGGGTTATATAAATGTAAAGCAATGTGATATTCTTATCAATGAATGATTGTTCAAAATTTGGAATATTTGCATAATGTGTGAATGAAATAGTTGGAAACTTATGATTCCCTATATAAATTTATGAATAAACATTTTTTATCATATAAACCTTATAGAGCTCATTGATCGTCTTGTTCAAAGTCTGTGCATGCTTGAACGTTAACGTCGCGAATGTATGTGATAATTTGTCGTGCGAAAATAGCCCATGCACAACCTTGGACAAGGCTTGATCGATAGAGCCACGAGAAAAATCTAACACTCTCTGAACTCCATAGCTTACTCCTGATTTACGCAAGGTGATTGTTGCACGTTAAGCTTTGAGCATTGTGACAAGCTCATTTAGCTTTGTAGAACATTGCCTTGGCTAAATCAAGAGTAGACGCATGTGAGCTGAGAGCCACTGATTAAGCCCCATAGCTCACTCTAGGTTTATGCGAAGTTATGAATGCACTTAGAGCTATGAGTAATGTGACAATAAACTCATTTAGCCTAGTAGCTTGTTTCCTTGGCTAAATCAAGAGGGGATGCATGTGAGCCATTAGTGGATTCAAGTTCATGTGATACTCAAACTAAAACACAGATTTCGTAACTTAGACGAAAGAGATGAACTCGTAAGATAAATATCACATGAATGACTATGTGCTGAAATTGAACCTGCTAGAATTCATTTCAGAGCACTAGACAAGACGTAGTACATTCAGTCATTTAACTAGAGAAGACTAAGTCTCTTGAATAAGACTTATGAAATTAATCCAATTAAATTTACATGAAGTTGAGAAGAAGAGAGCTTGTATGAATCATATGAACTTACATGTTGAATCCCAACTCTCCTCACTTTTTCCCAAAAATTAATTTCAAGTTAGAAACTCTGAAATTGTTATTAGGAACAAAAACAGCACACCATCTTAACACTTAAACATTAATACAATTAAGTATACTTTAATACAAAACAGAACACCGTTCCCTATGGACGATAAATCTCAAAATTTTACCATCTCATATTACTTTAGATCACGTACACTTGCACGCAAACACAGACTACGTATTTTCGGTCTGTCACATATCTTTGAAGATTAGAAGAGTTTTACTAACTCCAAAATAATCATCTATCATATGAAAATTGGTGCACATAATTGTTGCCTCTTGTAGAGAAAATTGCCTTAGTGACTAAACTCTAGAAAAGTTTGTTAGACACCTAGTCATCATCAATAATTACATGTGAACCATTACTAATAACTCAACACAACCCATATTTCTCTAAAATTAACATCTTCAATGTATCCTTCTCCATAATTCTCGAAAACAATATAGACTCTCACAACAATGATAAATACAATTGGAGGTTTAGACACAAAGTTAGCCAACTTGTTTTGCACTCCTCTCTTATACTCAATAACTAAATTGAATTATTGGAGATAATATCCTTCACTTTATAAATCTTATCTACTGAAGATTTGGCTGATTTTGCATATATTGTAGCAACTTAAGATCAATATGCATTGTAAAGTTCATTTATTATAGTTATTCAAAAATGAATTTCAAACATTCTCTTAAATTTTGAGTCAAATTCAACGACTTTGGAATTGTCAATTTTGTGGGCTTTTTGTGAAACCAAAAATTATTTATTGAAATTTTTATTGTTATCATGGGTGAAATGAATTTGTGTAAATTTTGACATAGATTTTGTCAAATCAGAGTTAAAATGAATTTATGATTAATTATTGAATATATCTTATATTTTACAAATTCCAAAAATTATAGATCCCTCTATTTAACCTAGTCAGCTAACTTCCTTTTATTTTAATTTTCATTCATGAGAAGCTAGGTTCGGTGCAGAAAGCTAGCAAAAACACAAGGGATCAAATGCCTCTCTAATTACCATAAAGATCTCTCTCCTGCTCGATCTCTCTCACCTCTATCATATCCCAAGGATCCCACCACACTCCCCACCTTACAACTGATTGCCCCTCTACCGTTGTCTATGTTTGGCCATCCATGACTGAACTTTAGCCAACCACCATCTTCTCCACCTCTCTTTTCCACTAAACCATAAGCAGCCCACATACCTCTCCCACATCCAAGTCCAACCATCCATGGCTAACCCTAACGGCTCTCTCTTCCTTCCTATGACCAAGACAGGGTTGGCCACGCTATGGCCAACCAAAACAAACCCTCTACCAATGTCAGCCACCCCTCCTATGCATTCAACAACCACCAAACAACCCTTATTCCCCTTTCCCACCCCAACATCCATCAAACAACCCCTATTTCCTGATTCCCTTCTTTCACTCCTTTTCTTTCTTCTCATTTACTCTTTTAATTTTCATTGAATGATTTTAACCTAAAATCTGCTATTTACAGATTTACCACTCTTCCAATCAGAGGAATAGTTGCCTCTGATTTTGTGCCCTACAACATACATGACCTTGACAACAAATTCGAAGCATGCCAAGAACCTTTCCTTGCACTTAAGATATCAATTTTAAATGAATTCATATTTATTGATTAGATCAAAATTATATTAGCTAAATCTTAATTGAGTTCCCTCCAATTAGTTTTACGCGACATCAAGCAGCTCCTTCATCTTCCCTTACCTCATCCATCAAAACTCCAAGGTAATTTCTTTTATTTCATCATTTTAATTAACTAAAAAATCAATTTAAACAATAGATTTATTCTTAACTTTCCAATCTAGGTTTTTTTGTTGGTGAACGATCATGGGATCAACACTTCCAAATCTTCAAATTCAAATTAAAGCGGGCAATTATAATTTTAATTTATAAGTTTATTTCTTTTCTATTTAATTAGCTCAACGCTTAAATTTGTCATAGAATTTTTATTTGCTATAGCCTAGAATTCAATAAGATTAAACACAATCTCAACAAATCTATTATTAAATCACTATGAGTCATGTATGTCGCTACATAATAAGGTTAAATAAAATAATTAGCTTATTAACTATAAGATAATTACCTACATAGAATTAAATATTATGTCACATGATGTAATAACATAGCCTAATTTACATGTTAGATAATCTTACATGAATTATTAAGCCTATCGAAATTAAATCATGCTAAAGTAAAGACAAATTCAATGCAAATGTATTAAATGTGGATGCTCAATTAAAGAATGCAGCACATTATTTTATACAAGTATATGTAGTTAGAAACTTATGCTCTTATTACTTCCATAATAAATCTCCCTAAACATAGGATCTTCCCTATAGTTGGAAGATTTTCTCACTATAGGTCATTAGGTAGAAATTTGCTCAGCTTTACTACGGGATACTCCATCCCCATTACAAGTGATAATAAAAGTCAAATGATTAATATTTAATTTAGAACCAAATTCATATTGATTGCATCTATATAATTCAAGTTTAATTACAATTTATTTTAGCTTTATTTTTTTCATTGTTAGGTTTTATTGCTTTAAGTATGTCCGCATTTCAACTTTTAAAGCATGCACATTCTTTTATCTTTACTATTAATAATACGTAGAAATTTTAATTATCCATGGTAACTTTTATTAATATTTTTTTAAATCAAAATTAATTGGCTAATATATTTATTAACAGGGCCTACATCTGCCGCCGCACTTAGCAGATATATCTTTAGTTTCTTTTTCAAATATAGTTTTTCCTTTAAAACACTATTTGTGCTCGTACTAGTTTGTGCTACTTAAGACTTCAGTATCAATGTAATTTAACTAAAATTATGAATACTTAGACAAATCTTCTTGTTGTTTAAATGATATATTTTTATATGGCTATTTTATGTTAAATGTTATATTCATTATTTCCATACCTCCATTTCCCCACATTTATTGAGTGTGGTATTAAAGCTAGGGTTGAACTAGAATTAAGTTTAAAAAGAGTCAATAAAAAAACTAATTTAATCAATCTATTTATCCTTCTTAGAGATTTAATTTGTGTTGCATTTCTACTAAAGCCACTATGCTCTATTTTACATTGTTTCAACTCCAAAACTAAGAGCGAGATAACCATAGAGATGGCTGTCAATGCTCCAAGCTAGAACCAAGAAATCCTTATTATTTTTGTAGGCTTTGTGATCATTAATACTTAGATTCTTACTCAAAGAATGGCCACTATGAACCAGATGATGCAATTGATCAATCCAAAGGTCAATGAGACAAGCATCAATGTTGCAATCGACAAGCACTTGAAAGTAATTCAAAATTTATAGTCAGCTCACTTCTCTAGAGCCATAAATCCTATAGTAATTAAACAGAATGAGGAGCCTTAAAGACCGGAAGGTATCCTTTGCCACATTTATGCTACGTGGAGAAATTGAACATCGGTGATCTTCCATCACTTGGGTAGACTTCACCGCCATATTCGAGGATTGGAGTATGTCGCCTACTACCAGGCAAGAGATGTAGATAAAAACTAAAGATATCAGTCTGGTTTAAAGAGATCGCAGTCTCCTAATATGAAGAAGTCATCCACCTCTCAAGATATGCTCATATTGACCCCTATATCAGCATATAAATGTGATAAATATCTAGATAGCTCAAAGAATCCATCAGACACTTCCTTCTTCATTTAGAAATTAAACATTTCTTTGTATTGGCAGAGAAGGCAAGATGTGTGGGGTTGAATCTCCAAGTCATTCAAATGCACAAAAACTCACGTAAGAGGAAAGCAGAAGGACTTATTCAGAATTTAAAAAAGCTAAGCTTGAACACCTTTCCAAATACTCAAATCAAGCTAGAGTTAAGCTTGAACAAGGTCTCCATAGATGAGTTTGATCCTGAATAAGGGCAAGCTCAGCTAAATTCATTTACAGACCTACATATGTAGTAGGAGTCAAGGGAACCAAAGAATATGTATCAATTCAAATAATGGATGCCAATAATATGCAAATGATTTCTCAAAAGGTTTGATGATGTGCACTAGGATAAAGGAAAGTTATTCAAAAAATTAAATGTTTTGGAAAATCAATTGTATAAAATAAAAAGAATTTCAAAGATCTTAAGATAAAAGTAAAGCAAATGTGTCAAGCAGTGTAGTTAAAATATGAAAAAGTGGTACCAGCATATTCATAGAACTCTACCTTTTCATTTTAAATAAAATCCCACCACCAATGGCATGCATTTATCTTCAGTTAACTAACTAACATGCATTTAATGAATACCACAACCACAATACCCACTAGGTTCAAATTGTCATATGCACTGGTTGCATACAAGTGCAGCATTATTATTATCTTCAAAATCTATAATGACAACTCCTTAATAGAATAATGATGAACTTTCCAAATTAATCCACATACAAAATATTAGTTTTTATTGTCATGCACCACAGTAGCATAAAGTATTAGAATACTTCATATATGCAAGTCATGTAAGCATCCACATCAACTATACATGAGACATAACAAAATTTTGATGTATTAATTATATTAATAGTATTTGCATTACTCTTCCTTAAAAGGTAGATAGTTGTAATGTTCATGGATCTCCATTCAAAAAATCTAAAGCAAAACATTAAATGGCTTCTATAAATGAAATGTATGCTAACAAAATTTGTCTATTTTCATCATGGGTAGGAAAGTTATAATCTTCATTTGATCCTTAAATATTTTGAGGAACAATAGACATAATAAAAAAGAAAAATTATTATAACACCGCATTACATTGTATGCATGGAATGATTTGCTATAGCACAACCCATTTTATAACAAACAAAACCTACTGGTTTTGTTCCATTTAAAATAATGACTAAAATTATCTTAAGAACATCACAATTATCTATACATGTAATAGAGCACTCAAATTACTACCTAAATAATGATTACAAAGGACAAAGATGTGAGGTGCAACTTAGTAATAGACTGATTGGGCCAAGGTGAGTGATACCTTACATAATTGTCAAGGTTGTTAAAATTGATACAATGGGTTTGATGGGTTTGTTGTAATTGGTGCAAATCTCAAGATTTTGTGAAATTCATTTGTTTGGTATGTGATAATTGGGGAGTAAAGTAAACTTTAGGGGAATTGAATTCCCCCATAGGCCCAATTTTGACATAATTGGATACCCCCCAAAATTGGGTGGTATCCAATTACGCATAAAATAAGCACATAATAAGTTGTAATATGCGACCATAGTTGGGTTTGGTCAACCTCACCGACCAAATTCGGGCTTCACTAGACCTCATCAGGTTATCAATGGCCACATCGGTAACTTTAGTGCATGAAACGTAGGTCAAACCTAGCACTAAAAGCACGGTTTTGAAATGCTCTTCCACCTTCGTCAGCTTCACCTTCGACAAACATTGGCCTTCATCCTCTCCCCCTTCAATGGTCTCCGCCTACCATGCCAGAGGTTGTAGGCCCTCATCGAGCCACTGGCCAGACATTCAAACTCATACCAAACCACTAGTCGGACGTCCAAACTTCATCGAGCCAAGTGTTAACTATGCATTTGATTTAGGATTTTCATTTTTTTGTATTTTTGTTGTTTATTTACTTTTCACCCAAATAAATAGCATAATTAAATTATACTGTAAATTTCAAACACTCAATTTCAATATAAACTTTGTTAAATTTATATAAAAATAAAATACATTGAAATTATTTACCTCAACAATTCAATTCCATCAAACCAAATAGTCCCTATATAAAAACTACATGTGGTATTCGCCTTTTAAGTCAAGTAGTATCTCATAACTTAGTCATTACATGATAACTTCAAAAAATGTCACAAATTATAAATTATTAATCAGCACACTTAGTTGCCAAGTTCATATAAGAAATCCACATGACATCTTAGAAGGTGATTGGCGTGAAATAGCCTTACTCTCTACTTGTATAGCCAATATTTATTTCTCATTTTTTGTTGTAAAATTTGGTTAATTGTTCCAACACTAATCTACTAAAAGACAAGCATCCTAGAGGTACACTAGAAAATGCTCCTTATTAGGAACTTTTTAATAGGCAATCGCTCTCTTGCCCCATCAAACAACTCTTGTTAAATTAAAATATCATCATACGCCGACAAACTTATGTTAGTTATCTCTATATGTAACTCCTCAATCCAAGCTGTGGTAAAATGCTCTCTATTTGAGCTTAGTCCATCCCATTATTAAAATGAACTTCACTTCCCCATACATGGTTACTTTCCAAAAAGCCACCCATCTGATAAGAAGTGCTCCACTATAAGAATGCTTCACAATGAAGTTCTTATGATAAATCAACAAGTTATCTTAGAAATGGCTTTTAAACAATGAGTGGATTTATCATAATAACTCCAAAAGTAATAGAGTTTATAGTGGAACACTCATAAGTGATCTCTATGGTATTAATTGTATAAGGAAAAGGCTAAGAAATTCAGTTCTATGCAAGGTGAGTAGAACTAAAGCAACAAACAATACCTAAGATAGAATGGCTTGGGTCATCACACAACCATCTAAATAATGTCGTCACTAACTCTCAAAACTTTTTAGAATCCAGTATCTACTCTCAGCATATAAATGCTGTGCGCAGTGAATAAATTCACCAATCTAAGTTGCACAAATTAAAATATTTAAAAAAAGCATTTAATTTATATTTGGAAAGATAAGATACATCAAAACAAAAGCTTCACTTTCCCGTATCAACTTCAAAGAATCTTCCTCTAATCTCCCCGCATTCTTAACTAAGCTCAGCGGAACAAATAAACAAGAAAAAGGAAAAATAGATTCAAACGAAGTATACCGTTTATAAATTTCGCCAAAGGTTCCTCCCCATAGCCTCTTGCGAAACAACCCATCTGCGCAATGGTGCCCTTCCCAGAGCTCCAATCCACCGGTAACAATCCCAGGAACAAAGACAACCGGATGGCGAGCGCGGAGTCCTTCCTTCTGCAGCTTTACCCCAGGCGGGTCAGGCATCGGGCCAGTGATAGCCTCGGTAACGTACTGCGGGAACGAAGGCGGCATCGCGTTGTAGAGAAACAATAGCAGCCACCACGCAGTGCAGATGCACCCGATCAGCCAGCAACAAGTATCCAAGCAAGACCATCGATGTTTCGTCTCCTTCTTTGCCTTCTCCTTCTTCGCCTTATCATCGTCCCTCTCCTCGACAACAGTCGAAGGTGTCGCGTCGTCGACTGGTGGAGGCGGTGGCGGCTGAGCGGTCCTTCTTCGCCTAAGCAAAGACATTATTGCGTTGACGAGAAGCTAGGGCAGTGCGGGCATAGGCAGCGAGGGGACAACAAGAAGGCGGCAGACAGTTGAAGGGAGAATTCTCTCCCTTGGATTTATTAAGGATTTCGGTTAGGATTTATGGGGAGGAGAATAAGGGGGCGTATGAGGATTTTTTTTTTATTTGTTTTTTTATTTTTTTGAAAGTAGGTGTAAGAAGCAAATTTGAGGACAACACCCACCCGTTTGTGGACTAGTCAAACATTTTACCTGTCAGAATTTAAACCTCCGCACTCGCGATACAGAACGGCCGATTGTTTGTGCAGTTATGAAAAAAAATTATTATTTTTTATAAAAAAAAAAGAAGATTGAGAAGTAAATATGTGGTTGGTACAAATTAAACATATAACATAAGAACAAATTTAAAATTTCAATTATAGAGCTACAGCATCATTTACTCATTGTCAAAAATTTAATTCGTCAATTTATTTTATTCAATAGGTTATTATGTGCTTGGAACACAAACTTTCTAAAAGCGACAAAAAGCGAAAAGCAAAAAGTAGCTTAGAGTTAGGGTTTCCTCTCGGGCACCCCGATGGGATCTTCATTGGCTCCCTCCTCAATCACAGTAAGCATTATAGGACTAATTCATCCCCAACCTTCTGAATTCGTTTTATCATCTGTATATCATAGAAGTATTTGTTTTCTTCAGTTCAAAAATCTTGCAAATAAATATCTATGTCTTTCATATCTCCCACTTATCAATATTATCACCTTACTAGTGATGAAATTTCAGAAATAGAGCAACAATGGAAGAGCTGTATTGTGGGTTGGCAAAAAAGCATTCCTATAGAGCCCTTTTAAACTCTATAATCAAGTTGTTGAAACTCAAAGGTTCACTTTCACTATACTCTATTTTTTATTATTGTTTTTTTCTCATATTGTATTAGGGTTTAGGGATTAGGATATAAACATAATTATTTTTCAACTACTCTTTCCTTATCATGCCTTGAACTAGGAATTTTTACCTTCTATTGGGCCTTTAAATCAATTCTTATACGTATGAAATTTTCGGAATTGTCGCTACATTTATGGATTGAAACTTGCATATAAAAATGGCTAGTGCCATTGGAACTTCTATACTGGATGATCGATTAACCTTCACTTGTGTATGCACTAAGATTTCCCTAAGCTCTTCTTTGCCAAAAGTCATTAATTATACATCCAAAGGTATCAATCACCCACAAATAGTCAATTATGATTAGCTTTCAAATACTTATTCAAATCACAAATCTTTTATTAGTGTAGGTTGCACTAGAAAACCTTTCTCTAGTCCTCCCTCTAATGGAGAACAGAGAAGGTTTAGACTCCCTCAACATAATTCACACAGACCAATCAAATCTCAAAATGGAAGAAAAGTGAATCTTATACTTCTACAATTTCTCTCTATTGACAAAAATGTGTCTGCCCCCTCAACCCCTCTTTCTCTTATAATTGAGTCTTGTTTTCATTCTAAAGTGAATGTTAACAACACCATATTCGTTCTTCTATCAATGTGTATTCCCAACAATCTAACATAATTGTATTTACTTCTCCGGCCACTTTGCCTCACCCCGTTTCTAGTGTTTCCCCTCTGCTAGCTAAGGACTTGGTAACTATCCCTAACCTCAATGATAATTCTATTTTTTATGCTTGTAACATCTCTTCCTCTTCATTTAGCCCTCACTCTCCAAGAGAATGGCCAAACTCTGATATGTTGGTTTCCATGTCTGCATTGCTCTTGAATTGAATATGGTTTCAAGAATAATGACAAGAATGGCCACAGTCGCTCTCTGAAGGCTAAACTTAGAATAATATGGGTTCAAATTAATGATTTTGACTTATGGGGGTATTTTGGTAATTTACCTAGTAAAGTCTTAAAATTTGTTCAGTTTATTGTTGTTTACTGTCCAAGGATTCAATTGAGTTCAAGAACACTAAATTCTGATGTAATTGGTTGAGTTATATAGAATTAAAGTTCAAGGGGCAATTATGTAATTTCTAGGGTTTAGTGAAGGGTCCAAAACTTAACTTTTCCAAATTTAGTAAACTTACTATCTATCTTCATATTAGACAGTAAGAAATATTCTAAGTCTAGCCTTTCTATTCTAATATTCATTGAATACCCCCATAGGCCTAATTATTATCCAAATTTAGTAAACTTACTACCTATCTTCATATTAGACAACAAGGAATTATTAGGCTTCAAAAAAATTTAATTTGGAGCCCTAAATAAAAAAATAGCATTTTAGACCCTTAAGTTGGGGTAAAATAGTCATTTTGCCCAAAAATTAGGTTAAGTTCCCTTAACCTTTAAAATACTATTTAGATTATTAAAATGAGTAATAAAACTAATTTAGAATTAATTTAAATTATTAATCTTATAAATTGAATAAGTTAATCAAAATTCTTTTTAATGTTTAAAAATCCTTAAGTAAGGCTAATACACCATAACTAAGATATATTCCATCTTTAATTTCCCTAAATAAACAAAAACAATAAAGGAAGATAAATTATAATAAATTTCTTTAATTCCTAAAATTCCCTAAATCAATTCATTAGGATCTTATTAGGAATCTACACTTTATCTTAGAATCTTTTCCTTGTGAATATGAATAGATACTATGTTAGATTTCATTCATTGAATAACTGAACCTTAGTTTTATTAGTTTCTAGATTTTCATACTTTAATTCTGATTATTTAATCTTTCAACTTTAGATTAAAATTAGGAGAATCATTCAATTAAGCTTGATTATGCTTAATAGAATTTGTCTCAATTATTAGTTCACATTTAGATTTAAATCCTAGATTTTAAGCTGTATTTTTGGATTATATGATTAACTCCAATTCATGGTATTTGATTCATAATCCATAGTTTTAGTAAATATTGATCATATCTTAGCTTAGAATATATAAGTTTATCAATTATGATGTATTGATATCCTTTTTAACTTGTAAATGATATTGATTGAATTAAATTAGAACCTAATAAGTTCTAATTACTTTTAACTCATAAGGTCATAATTATAAGTTATACTTTATAGTAAAAATTAGAGATCCTGAACTTATGTAACTTAGAATAGTTAGAATGGTTTAAGTAGATAACAACTGATATTACAATATATAGTAGTATAACAACCCAAGATTATTACCCATCTTAATTTTAACTTAATTATATCTTAATTATTATTTCGTTAAGTTCATCTAGTCATTAAAACTAATCCCTAAAGGTTTGGTGCGATTCGGAGCTAAATTAAATATTTTAGATTATTTTAATATTTAATTAATTAAAAATTGAGGTATTTAATTTGATCTCAAAATCAAAATCCAACATTGCCATTACGATCGTCACCCCCAAATTAGCTAGGGATGATATTTTGAACGTATTTGGAAGTCGTCGAATTTTTGCGAATATTTTAATATGATTAAATGCACCGGAAAATAGAATAATATTTATTCATCGGAATCGAAATCCGACGTCGTTGTTGGATTCCTCACCCCCAAATTAGTTATGGGTGAATTATTGGGATTTTTCGGAGCGTGTTTATTAAATCTAAATTTTTAATAAATTGAAAAATTAGAAATGAAATAAGTAATTATTTCCTATTTTCCTATTTTCTTTCCTAATTCTTTTCTTTTCCCTCTCTTCTAGCTGGCTCCCTGTTCGGCACCCCCATGCCTCTCCCCCCTCCATTGCACCCAAGGGGCAGAGCCCCATTCCCTTTTCTCCCGTCATTAGCCCTCTTAGCCCATGCCTTCACCTCTCATCTTCTCTCCTTTAAGAAGGAGCTCAGATCCTTCTTCCCCTCCATTTGAAAAAGCTGAGAGCTCCTCCCTCATTCCTTCATTACTACCCTTGTGCTGAAGAAGAAGGCTCCTCTCCAAGGTCCTTGAAGAAAACAGAGTTTCTTCTTCCCTTTCTAAAGGCTAAGGTACCCATTTTCTCTTCTTCCTTAGTCATTTCATTTCACTATTATGCTTATTTGTATCTTTAGATATTCATGATTAAGTATGGAAACCATTATAGTTCTTCAAGGTATTAAATCTCATGCTCTATATTTCTTCTATTTTGTATATCCCAACCTTTATCTCCATTATTCGTATAGTTAGGATAATCCATTCTTGCCAATTTTGGTATCAATAGAAAGGTCTTGGAATGACCTTTCCATTGATATATGGCACCACTCATGGAATGCTCTAGATTGAGAGTATTTGAGCTCAAAATGAGACCCCTCATGGTTTTTGCACACACGAAATCACTGACGGGCGCTACCGCGCGCCGTAGCGCCCGAGTTTCAAAGTGAATCCGCCGTAGCACGCCGTAGTGCGCCACAGCGCGCCACAGCGCGCCACAGCGCGCCACAGTGCTTCTGGAGCTAAAATAATGGCTTGGAAGAAAACTGCTACAGTGCGCCACAGCGGACTGCAGCATCATTTCAGGAAAAATCATAGGAACTCAAGAGAAAAATTAATTGAACAGTCACTCAAAAGTTAAACCACTGCAGCGCGCCACAGCTAGCTGCAGCATCATTTCAGGAAAATTATATGAAACCAAGAGATAAATTAATTGAACAGTGATTTTTGAAAGTTAGACCGCTACAGCGCGCCGTAGCGCTAAAAAGCGCCACAATGCGCTGTAGCATCCAACTCTCGGGAAATCGGGCATAAAATGAAAACATATAATAATTATGACAAAATTTACATATGGTTCAGTTACTTGTTAATTGTGCGTATTTAACCCTACTGGACCATAATAAGGAGAAATAGGGATTACTTAACATTACTCACAGAGTTGTAACCCTAATAGTTTTGCAGACATACTTGACTCCTCAGCCACTTCTGGACGTGTCCACGGAAGTAAAGTAAAATAACTAAAATATTAATGCATTTATAATTGATGCCTCTTCAGTTCAGTTTCTTCCTTGTAATTTATCGGCTTATCCTCAGATGATGCTAAGAATATACATTTTTCTATGCAGCAGGCTAGTTTAGCCCTCCTTCTGATATGGCAATTATTACATACTTATTTACAATTTACTATTACTTTTTACTTTAGTCACCTTACTTTATTTGCTTACTTATTTATAGAATGCTAAATTTATTTACTGTTTACTTATATTTATCATAGACTGATTACTTACTTTTAGACTTGCATACTTCATATAATCATTAGCATGTTTATGATTAGTCTTTTATTTTAGCAATTTTCTTACTATATTTATATATGTTTGCCTAACTTTGTTTTACCTTATGGTTGATGTATGTTCTTTTACCTTATTGTTGCTTAGTTATAAATACTTTTATTTATAACTCATCACCTCCTTTTGTATGCTTGTCGCTCTTATGCTAGCTTATTTTGTATAGCTTAAGTAAATTGTGACAGTAATAAATTCATGAAAAGTTATCAACCTAAAATGTACTTAGACAATATATCTAATAAGATTTTCTTTTCTTAGTTGGGGCCCTGGCATTATGAAACTGACAATATCAGAATCTGATCGCTTTGAGGACCTTGTGCCTGAAGAGGAGCCTTTCTCAGAGGAGGAGGAGCAGGGTGGAGCTGAAGCCATATAGATCTTTTTCTTTTTTATTCGTGAGGATGAGAGATGCATTTTTATTTCCTTAAAACTTATTTAAAATATTATAATAATATATGTACTTGTGGCTATGTTTCTTACTATACTATCTATCCTGAGCTGTTTGTTACTATTTTCTTACTTATATTATGGTGAATTGGGTGTATCACTTTCTTTCCCTTGCTTTTGTACTCTGTGTTTTAATTTACTCAGTGATTGATCATGTTGTATATATTCTGGGCACATCCTTCCCTTATTAGTGGATTGTGAATTATACCTAATCCAATGATGAGTGAGAGATTTGTCAGAATGACACACCTCCCCTTGACCTAATCTGGTGGATTAGGGGGACGGGGCGCCACAGTTGGTATTATAGAACTTCATAAGGTGTCAGATTGAAATTTGCATTCCTCTCTATCTAATGGGTTGTTCTTCTAACAATTCAGTCACTAATTAAATACTAGATTTACATCGAATGTACTACAATCTCATGCTCAGAATAAAAAGCATAGATTAGAAATACTTATATAATTATATACTAAACTCAAACTCTTAAGTAAACTATTTAAACTAACAAGACAAATATTTGATTGGACATATATGAATAGAACTACTCAATAATGTCGGTTCTAGACCACTTCAAAAACTTTGAGACTGTATGGGAATTCAATGTTCAAATTGCAATGCGACATGGTAGAGAAATAGACGGAGTATCCACGGCAAGATCAAGAGCGTTGGAGAGAATGCTCGAACACACAGTATTCCAGGGACTAGACTTCTCAGCCCTAGCAAAAGAGTGGCTTTGACATGTAACCACCATCTTTGAGGATATGGAGTATCCGGATGATATTCGACTAAGCTTACTAGGGTATTTACTCCAAGACCACGCAGAGTACTGGTGGGAGTACAACTATTGGGAGTTCAAGTACAGACCAGAGCGACTGAACTGGGAGATTTCATATGATGATTTGTATAGAGCCTTTTCTAATGAATATATTAAATAAGCCCTTAGTGTTCTATTTATCACCTTTTTATCTTCTTTATGATGTACTTTTATTGAGATGAATAATAAGAGAATAAGTTAGTCCAATCATCAAATATTATGGGTTCTGAGAATACATTGTTTTAATTCAGATTTAAAAGGAAAATGAATCCTGGACATAATTCTTCCCCTGCAGCATCCGTCAGCTTGTCTAGTGAGCTGAATGCACTGCTTGAAGCAGTCAAAATGATGGTAGACTCAACATAACAAGCAAGCAGAAAAAATGGCATAATCCCAAGCAAAACAAGTCGAGAGAATGGAACGGCTACTGACGACCCACATGAATCAAAGTCGCCCTAATATGGAAGTTGTCCCTGCACCTTATTACTCATTTCAGCACCATGTGCAGGTCGCAGAAGGATTGTTACACAGTTTCCTTTATTTGAGACCCCCTACTTTCAATAGGAGTCTTTCTACAATCGACACTGCCAATTGGATAAAAATGGTGGAAAAGAATCTAACCAGTATCAAGTGTCCAGATACTGAAGTAATTCATCTTACCACTCACCTCCTCCAAGACGAACCTGAGTATTGGTGGGATACCACCCGCAACACTCAGTTCGCCGATATCGAACTTGAAGAAACTACATGGGACAAATTTATTGAAGCATTCCAGGCCCAATACATCCCCTTGTCCACCAAACATAACTTGAGGGACATGTTGCTGAAGCTACAGCAGAAAAACCGTTCTGTATCCGCTTATGAAACTGAGTTTCGGTGCCTTGTGAGGTTCACCACTAACCTAGTTTCCACTGAATTGGATCGCTGCCACCGATTCCAAAGTGGTCCGCGACCTTCTATCCGGAGCCAGGTCGTTCCTCTCCGCTTAACAAATTTTCCTGAACTCCTGGAATCCGCCAAAGTGGTGGAGCAAGATCAAATGCTGGAAGGACCCAAAAAGAGTTTTGGGTCAGCTTCCTTTCAACATGATCACCCTAAGAAAGATAGGGTGTATCAGCTTGAGGCAGAGGCTCCTCCCACCAACCTCTCCAACAGTTGCTCTCGGCCTCTTCCTTATGGTCGATGCTACCATGGGGGCCGCACCTGTTACACCTGCAGAAGGCCAGAACATAGCTACTTACAATGTGCCTATAAGGAAATTGTCTATAGTGATCTGATCGATCACTCCAAACGCCAACAGGTCTTTGACTTATTTTGGAAGCCTACAGCAGCACTATAGGCACTACCTCCTCCTACTCCACAATAGTGTGAGACAACCATTGTCTCCCACCCATCACCATGGTAGCCCTACAACAATAGGCCTACTGGCCTTGCTCGTGTGCATGCCCTCACTCAGATGGAGGCCGTTGATGATAATCATGCGGTGTCAGGTACACACTTCTGAACCAACCTATTTTTACAGTATTACTTGCTTAATGTAGTTAATTATTTATTGCATCTATGAATAGGTTCAATCTGAGTGAATGATAAAACCTGCAATATATTATTTGACATCGGAGCTAGTCACTCCTTCATTTCTGAAAACTAGACAAAATTCCTCAACTTGCCACTGTATCGTCTCACAAATCCTTTAAGCATTGGGCTACCATCTGGAGCTCAAATGCCAGCTCACCAATTCTGCAAGATACAAATTCCTATTAGAGATATGGAGTTTGAAGCCAAGTTTGTAGTTCCACAAATAGTTAATTTCAACGTAATTTTGGGTATGAAATAGTTAAGCCAACACGATACCACCATCAACTGCCAAGAAAAGAAAATCACCTTAGGCAGTAGTCAAGCCAAATCATTTATCAGTAACTTTAGTACACGAGCTTCTTTGATTAATGCCATGGAAGCCAAGATGCTAGTAAATAAAGCCTATAGCGCTTTCTTAGTAACAATACTAGGAGAAAAAAAAGATGACATTTCTATAGTCAAAAATCCTATTGTTTGTGAGTTCATCTATGTCTTCCTCGAACATCTACCCGGCCTTCCACCCACTCAGGAAGTTGAATTCATAATAGATACCATTCTAGGAACCTAACTTATATCCAAGGCCCCTTATCGTATGGCTCCCAAGGAACTGCAAGAGTTGAATAAGTAGTTACAAAAGCTATTGGAGAAAGGCCTTATCAGACCTAGCTCATCTCCATGGGGAGCACCAGTATTACTTGTAAAAAAGAAAGATAGATCAAGATGAATGTGTATCGACTATCGTGAGTTGAATAAAGTCACAATCAAGAACAAGTACATATTGCCTTGCATAGATGACTTGTTCGATTAGATGTCAGGATCCAAAGTGTTCTCAAAGATTGACCTGTGATCGGGTTATCATCAACTGCAAATCAAAGACTCGGACATCAAGAAGACAATATTTAGAACTCGATATGGACACAATGAGTTCTTAGTAATGTCATTTGGGCTAACAAATGCACCTTCAATATTCATGGATCTAATACAGCACATTCTCAAACCCTACCTTGATAAATTCATCATCATCTTCATCGATGATATTCTGACCTACTCTAAGAGTAAAAAGTAGCATGAGACCCACTTAAGAACAGCATTGGGAGAATTGCGTGACCACGAGCTTTATGCTAAGTATTCCAAATGCAAATTCTAGCTCAATTCAGTAGCATTTCTGGGACATGTTATAGATTCATAGGGTATTAGAGTCGATCAAAATAAGGTTAGTGCCATTCAAGAATGGATTCAACCAAAGTCAGTCATCGATATCAGAAGTTACTTGGGTTTGGCTAGTTATTATAGGAAGTTTGTGAAAGGCTTTTCTAGATAGCCTCTCTGCTGACTAAGTTAACCCAAAAAGCTGTACCATTTGAATGGTCTCTAGCATGTGAAGAAGCATTTCAATAATTAAAGGATGCATTTTCCACTGCTCTAGTTCTAGTTCTCCCTAAAGAAGGTGTGAACTACTGTGATGACCCCAATATTGAGTAATAACTAAACCCAATATTGGCGCGTCACCTTAACATCTAATATCTAATTAGAAGGAAACTAACCAAATACTAGATACTAACTTTGGCCAAGGATCATGAAGAGGGTCTTAATTTAATATGAGAAAGTGGAAGTAAGGAAATGCACATAATGAATATGATTTCAAATGCATGTAATCAAAGTAGTTATAATTACATGTATAAAAATAATAATTATATGCATGTATAAGGTAAGCAAGCATGTAATTATAGAAGTAATTACAATTACTTGAATACAAAAGTGTATATGTAATCATAAATAGAAGAAATGAAATATGTAAATGGAAAATACTTGTAATATTCATGAACTAATTCATAGATGCAATTACAATCAATAATAAGAGTTAAAGTAATTACAATTACATATAGGAGCATAGCATTTGTAAATAGTAGTAGAGGTGAACATTCACATGAAGTAATATAAGTTTGATATTATGAAATGCATGTATAATTACACTATAATAAGAATAGATGTAATTGATTACATGCAACAAATAGTATTATGAACATGAAATATTTATGCAATTTATTCATTTATCCCAAACCAAACAACTTAAGTAAGAAAGAACTATTTCCATCACAAAATGAGTAAAGATAAGCAATTAAATTAAGTTATTACATACCAATTTAAATAGAGAATACAAAAGTAAAGTCTCTCTCTCACAATTAACATAAAAGCAAGGAAAACTATTTAATGTTGAAGCAAATAAACTACTTGGTCCAGCTTTACTAGCATCCAAATGCACCTGGTCTATCATATTTTGACATTTAAATATGGTAGAGCAAAGCCAAATAAAAAGAACAGCATAGTTAGACTAAATAGTCTAAGCACAATTTAAGATTGAGCTAAATATTTTATTATTATTCATTTTGTATATCACAACTAATTTACAATATAAGTAAAAGTAGCGGTGTAAATAAAGGCATATAAGTATGTAAGAGAATATACAATTGTAAAGAAGAATAGTATAAACTTAGTTTTCTAGTTAAGACACTTGTATGACTTAACATACTTCAGACTTAGTCATATAATTTAGTCAGTCTGAAAATACAAATGAAGATACTATATATTATTACTGCACTCAGAAATGATATTGAATGGATGAGATACCGATAGAGTTATCAAGAAATATAAATGAAATTATCTAATCACAAAAGAGTAAAACATAACAGCATAAGAATCACATCATAAACCACAAAAACATCCAAACACAAACAAATTTATGTGAAAAACTCAATAATAGAAAAAATTACGGAGCCACACCACACAGAAAAATCACTATGAACAAGAACATTACAAAGTTACAGAGAGCTTCACCTTCATAAGAATAAGAAGGATCTATCGCTTACAAAGCCTACCAATCAACTTCTTCTAATCCAAAAAAATTTAGCTCTCACTATAAGTTAAAGGAGACCAACAACAACCACAATACTAATTATGGTTGATCTCTCCTTAAGTAAACATTCCCTTATGTTTTCTTATATAATTAGGCTTCACATGGATCCTAAATGACCCAAAATGCCCATAAAAATTCTTAGGGGTCCACCAAAATTCGTAAATAGGTTTTGGCGGTGCCCTTGGGTGCACCAATTTCAAATCACAGAGCGCCACAAATGTCGGGGCACCCCATTTTTGAACAATGGGGTGCCACAGCATGCTGGGGCACCCCAACAGGTGCCAAGGATTTCCTGATGCCTAACCCTCAACTACAATGATTACAAGATACATCGGGGTGTGCTGGAGTGCCTGAATTTCCCCCGACTTATCTCAGTTCACCCTGGGACCTTTCAGAAAGCCACCATAGCTTTGTTAGAATATCCATAAGAATCTAAATGATCTCCACATCCCAACAATCTTCTACTTAGAGATTTGTTGAGATTATCTCTTATTTAATATTGGATCTTCATTATCTTATTTCATCCTTATCGAGAATGTGGTGTAGCTCATTCTCACTTTCTCATCACGTACCGAGGCCAACTGAAGTAGCACATAGCCTTAGTTTCTCTACTATTACAATTATTGTAAATATGTCAGTGGGAGTCTTTGAAGTGTGAATATTCTCCAATGCTAGCTAACATTCTTCCAATAGTGTCCGAATGAAATAGTACCGAAGGTGTATATGCTTCATCCTAGAATAAAGTGCAACATTCTTAGTGAGGTGAATCATGCTTATATTATCCTTGTAGAGCTTTACATCCTCTTGCTCCTTGTCTAATTCTTTCATAAAGTTTTTCAACCAAATTATCTCCTTACTCGCCTAAATTCTTTCATATAGTTTTTCAACCAAAAATTATCTCCTTGCTTAGGGTGATGTACTCAGGCTCAGTGGTGGATAGAGCATTAATACTCTGTACCCTAGAGATTTAGCTCATCGCTGCACTTTTGAATATGAACACATAACAATAGTGCTCCTCTAGCTATCAATATCTTATATAAGGCTTGATTCTACAAAGTATTGTAGATTATTATTAAATATACCAAAGCAAAGTGCTTCATCTATTGTACTCTTCAAATACCTCAAAATTCACCTAACTACTTTATAGTGGTGCTTCCCTAGATTGCCCATGAATTTGCTAATCATTCCCACTACATGTTTAATATCTAGTCTCATTAAGATTATCATGTACATCAAGCTCCCAATTGCAGAAGTATAAGGAACCTTTTTCATGTGTTCCTTCTCCTCTTCAATCTTTAGTATCTGATATTTTGATAGGATGAAGTGACTTACTAGGGGAGTACTTACTAGTTTTTCCTCACTCTTGTTGAACTGTTTAATACCTTTTCAATATATTCTTTCTAATACAATTTTAAAAGTCCTTCACTTCCCTCCATATTGATTCTCATTCTAAGAATAAAAACTCTAAAGTTAAACTTTCTCATATGGGAGCATTTCCAAGATGGGTAATCTACTAGGAAGTTATATTCTGAGGATAAAATAGTGAGGCTTTTCAGGCCAAAGACAATAATATCTTGGTGCTTACGAGTTTGGGTTATTATAAATAGTATTAGAGCAAGCCATAAGGTATCAGATAAGAGCTAAGTGACATACATGGAAAAGTACCACTTTATGTGAGCTTCCTCTTAAACCCATGATGGTTAAGGTGTTACATGGTTGTGGGTATCTCTTGAACATATAGGGGACACATCTAGTCCTATCCACCCAATGGATAGTTTTTGGATATGTTTGTGGATACTAATGAGGACATAAGTTACTTAAGTTGGGGAGATTGTAAAGACTCATTTAAGTAGTAATAAGTGAAACTCTTAAACATCGAGGCATCTTTTCAGATAATGGTGGAGTTCTTGATAAGAATTCTAAAGTTAATCATGCTTATGTGGGAGCCTCCCATGATGGGTGATATGCTGGGAAGTTATCTTTTGATGATAAAATCATGAGGCCTTTAAGACCAAAGTGGATAATACATTTGTACTTAAGAGTTTGAGTTGTTATATATGTAGAATGTTATATGCTGAAATGAGGGGCAGATAGAGCTACAACATGAATCACAAGTAGTTGCTGAGATATGAGGATGTTACGAGTCTCTTGGCTTGATGAGCCTTATTCTTAATTAGAGTCCTAACCAGGCCTACTAAATATTTGATATCATTAAACATGCTAGATGAAAAGATAGTGTGCTTGATGGGAGTAGTCATAGAGGGAGATTCTGAATTCATGTCTGCAATTTCCAAGAATAAAGATTTAGAGAAGAAAACAAAAAGATTATTTTTTAATCATTACTTCTCAAAGGAGAAGTTACATGGAATAAATAAATTGAAGAACACAATGCTATGAAAGAAAACATGATAACATAATCAGCTACAAAATTCAGCTATAAAAGAAGTGCAGAAATCATCATAAGTGACGATGTATTACTGTAACAACCCATAGGTTGTTACTTACCTTAATTGCATCATAATTATCATTTTATTGAGTTCATTTAGTCATTAGAATCAATCCCCAAAGATTTAGAGCTCAGTTTAATATTTGGATTATTTTAATAATATTTAATTAATTAGAAAATTGAGATATTTAATTTGACCTTGAAATCAAAATCCAACTTTACCATTATACTCATCACCAAAAAATCAGCTAGGTGTGATGTTTGGATGCATTGGAAGTCGTCGAATTTTCACGAATATTTTAATGTAATTAAATATTTTGTAAAATAAGAAAATGAAATACTTATCAGAATAAAAATCTAACTTCATCGTTGAATTCCTCACCCCCAAATTAGTTAGATGTGAATTTTTGGGATTTTTCGGAGCTCATTATAAAATCTGACTTTTTAAAGCAATAATTAATTAAATAAATTAAACTATAATTTATTAAATACCCTTTTCTTTTATTTTTCTCCATTCTCTGAGCTATACTAAAATTTGGTGCCTCTTCCATCCCTCCACATGCAAGAGTCTCTACTCCCTCTCCCATCCTGTCATTTTCTTTTCCCTCTCTATTGTTGCCCATTCTTCCCATACTTGTAATGGGATGAGTCAAGCTCATCCCATCCAAGAGCCATGCCATCCTCCACCTTTAAAGGCGCCCATCAGCCCTCTTTTCCTCTCTTGCTGTCAAGCTGAGCTCCCCTCGTATCCTCCTTCCTCCATTATTGTGCTGTTGAAGAAGCCCTCAAGCTCCCAAGTTCTTGCAGAAAATAGAGCTCTCTTCCTCCATCTTCTTATTTGAAAGCCAAGATACCTCCCTTTCCTCCATTGAATGGATTCAATGACTACTTCATTTCGCTCTTATACTTATTTTGCATTCTTAGAAATATGTGATTGAGTATGGAAACCATTAAAGTTCATCAAGGTATTAAATTTCATTGTAAATAAAATGCTCCATTTTTCCTCCTTTCTGCATACCTGAACCATTAACTCCATTGTTTGCATGGTTAGAATAATCATTTTGTGCCAATTTTGATATCGATGGAAAGGTCTCAGAAATACCTTTCCATCAGTATATAGCACCGCACTTGAAGTGATCTAGGATGATAGTATTTGAGCCCGAACGATGACCAGTTATGGTTTTCGCACTGGCGAAACTACCGTCGGGTGCCACAGCGCCCGAGTTTCGAAATTGAATCCACCGCAGCATGCTGTTGCGCGCCACAGCGCGTTGTAGCGCCCAACTTTCAAAATTGAATCTGCCGCAGCACACTGTTGCGTGCCACAGCACGCCGCAGCAGCTTATAAATTTGTTGAAATTAAATTAAATGCGTCGCAGCACTAAAATCCATCGTAGCGCCTAAAAGCGCAGCAGCGCGCCGGAGCGCCTGGCTCTCGGCCAGGGAGCACTACAGCGCACCGTAGTATCTAGCTCTCAGGAACTCTAGCACCGTAGCATGTGGCAATGCCTCAAAGCGTTGCTGCGTGCTACAACACTGAAAGCGCTGTAGAGTGCGGTAGTGCCTGGCTATCGCCCAAAAGGCGCTACGGCGCGCCGTAGCGCCCAGAACTGTCTGGAACTGCCCAGAATTATTCGGAATGGCCGAAACTTTATACTTTTCACATTTTAATGATCCTATGACCCCAATGGGGCCAAAATATATCAAATTTGAATATAGTCTTAGTAAAATTAAGTATTGTATAAAATTGTATGTGATTTTTGAATATATAAAAGTTGGATTTTGACCTCCTTTCATAAAGATAGAATCCTAATATTGAAACGACCATAACTTAATTATTAGATATTAAAATTCAGTATTCTTAGACTCTATGGAATTCTTGGATAGTAAACATCCATAAACTAACTGAATTCTTAGACTTTACCAAGTAAAATTACCAAAATACCCTAATAGTTCAAAATTCTTAAATTGGACCCATGAGATTGAATAATTGTCCAAATTTGATGTGCCTACTGTCTATCTTCATATTAGACAGTAAGGAATCATTTGACAATATGAAAATCCAATTTGGGGCATTAAATAAAAAAAATAACTTTTTAGGTCCTTAAATAGAGGCAAAATGATCATTTGCCCAAAATTTAGGTTAAGTATTCTTAACCCTTAAAATGTCCTTTAAATTATTAAAAATAATAATAAAACTAATTTAGGATCAATTTAAGTCTTAAATCCCATAATTTGAATAATTTATCAAACATCCTAATTTAGGCATGAAAAACTCTAAAGATAATATGCCTTACTTAGCTAAAATTTGTTCTTAACTTCCCTAATTAAATAAAAATAATAAATTAAGTTAAATTAAAATAAATTCAATTAATTTTTAAAATTTCTCTAAGTCTTCCATTAGGAGCTTCCTTAGAAACTTCACTTGCACCTTAGGACCTTTTTCCTTAAGATTAGGAGTAAATCCTATATTATATTTCATTCATTGAGGAAATGGGTTATTCAATGAATGAAATTTTGGTTTTATTAATTTCTAAATTTTTATACTTTAATTATGCTTATTTTATCTTTTAATTTTAGATTAAGACTAGGAGATTCATCCTATTAAGCCTTGATTTTACTTGATATGATTTACCTTAATCATTAGTTCATAATTTAGATTTAAACCATAATCCTTAAGTATTACCTTGGGATTATGTGATTAACTCCAATCTTATGCCATTTAATTCATACTCCTTAGCTTAGTAGATATTGATCAGATCTTAGTTTAGAATATTTAAATTCATTAATTATGACATAATAACTTCTTATTTAACTTATAATCATTATTGATTAAATTAAATTAGAACCTGATCAATTTTTGAATAGTAAGAATTAAAGATCCTGAACTTGTGTAATTTGGAATAGTTAGAATGATTTAATATATAATAATCGATGTCACCCTGTGTAGTAAGTTCCTTGCTCACTATTATTTACTTGTGCTTTTGCATTTCTTGTATTTTGTGCCTTATTCCTTGAACATGTCATACCATATAATATTGCTGCATGTAATAAAAATATAGAATATTAAGATAACATTTGCATTGGATTCAGTTACTTATTTATCTGAGCATTTAACCTTACTGGACAGGGGTAAGGAGAAATAAGGATTAATTAGCATTACTCATTGAGGAGTATTACACTAAGTTTGGAATTCGTATAGTCTTGAAGATCTGCTTGACTCCTTAGCTACTTCTGAATATGTCCACATAAGTAAAGTAAATAATTAAAATATTACTGCATTTGTGATTACTGCCTCTTTAGTTCCGCTTATGTTCTGTTATTCTGGCCTAGCCTCAGATGATGCTAGGAATATTTTGTCGCCTTAGCCTCCGCGTTGATGCTAAGAATCCTTTTTGTTATCAATAGGCTAGATTAGCCCTCTTCTGATATAGCAATCATTACATACCTGTTTACTATTTGCTATTTATTATTTATCATTTACTATTGTACTTTACTTTATAGTTAGATTTACTTTACCTGCTTATTTACTTATAGGATAGTACTTTTTGTTACTACTTACTATACATATCACACTCAGATTATTTATTTTTAACCTGCATATGTCAAGTGATCATAAGCATGTTTAGGATGAGTCTTTTCCTTTAGTATTTCTGTACTTTACTTAAATTTATATGCCTAACCTTGTTACAGCTTTGGTGTTGAGGTATATTCTTTAATCTCACATGTTGCTTAGTTATAAATGCCTTTATTTATAGCTTTTTTCTTTCTTTGTATGCTTATTGCACCCTTATGTTTTGCTTATTTTTATAGTATAAGTAAAATGGTGATATCATAAAACTCATGAAATATTAACAGCCTAAAATATACTTAGACAATATGTCTAACTTGATTTTTCTTTTTTTTGGCTGGGGCCCTATCATTGTGAAACCAACAATGGTAGATTCTGAGTTATTCGAGATAGTCAAGCCTTCTGAAGATCAGATTTATGAGGAGGACTGTACTGCTGCTAGAGACCCTTAGCTTAGCTTCTCTTTTACCTTTGTGAGGATGAGAGTTTTATCATTTTCATTAAGAATTATTTAATGTTTGTAATAATTCAGATATTTATGTATTCCCTTTTACTGTACTATTTTATTATGAGCTGCATGTTTACTTCTTACTTGTATTGTGATGGATTGGATGTAGCATATTTATTGTCTTTGCTTTCGTACTTTGATGAATATGTATACTTAGTGAATGATTCCGCAGTATTATTCAGGGCACATCCTTCCCTTATTAGTGGATTGATAAATTACACTTTAATCTAATGATAAGTGAGGGATTCGCTAGCATGGCACACTGCTCCTTAGCCTTGACTGTTGGCAGTCAATAGGCGGGGTACCATACTTGCCCTCTTTTGCGTTTCCTGTCGAGTCTTTGACACGGCTAGAACCACCATCTTCTAGCTGTTCCATTGAGCAATGCTCCCATGATCTATAGATGGTAATTGTCAGGACATGCAGTTTCTCTGAAGGCAGTAGTTACATTTTTTAACCATTCTCGAGCAAGGACTGGAAAGCTGGTTTCTTGAAAAGTCAGTTAAATTAAGATCTTGTCGAGCACTTCTACACTAATGGTAATGGTATATACTCTACTAATGGTTCTACCGTATACCTTGTTGTCTTAAAAGTCATTCGACCAGTAATTGTCGAAGAGCCTAAGGTAGTGATTGAACCCATAATAATGATTCTCCATTTCTAGAATGCCATTTTATGAAAGATTAGGATTTGAGTTAACTTTAATATTTTTAAGTGACTTTTACTTAAGTTTGTTCAAACCCTATGGTGTCATTTTCATATGTTCTTGATTTTATTTCTGAGATTCAACTTGATTAATTATGAATAATTCTTTCCTTACACTTAGTGATTATGAGAATATCGACTCCAGAGAATGGATTATAAAGTAAATTGGAACACTCTCCTTATCTGACACTTTATAATTCTTCTATGTTACCAACTATAACATCTCGTCCCATCTCCACGTGCAACACTAAGATTAAAGATAATATAATCAGCAGCACTATGGTGCGTTTCTCAGGAAGAGCTTAACTTTCCCTAATCTGACTTATTACCGAGTATTAATTCTTAAGAGAAGTGTAATATCTTTATCTTAAATATTAGTTAAGGTGCTTATACATATTAGGCTTAGGAAGGGTGATGAATAATTACCCAATATATATGAGTATCTTATATAATTTTTATATGGGTCATATCACAATACTAAGTAAAAGTAATAGTAATAATATAGTGTAGAAGCCTCAGCATTCATCTTTAACATTCCTTATAGTAGCTATGTAAAACTATTCATCTTAAAAAAGAAAGAAAATATATCCATATTTAATTATTACAAATCATAATTTAAAAATAAAAAGGGCATTAAAAGGTCTCTCATCTTATAACAAAAAAATAAACTAAGACAACAAGTGCTAGAATGGCTAATGCTCCTCTAGCTCCACATAGACCTCCTAAGTTGCCTTTAGAGCTGGCTCCTCCAGCTACTCAGGATTTGACATTGTCAGTTTCACAATGTTAGGGCCCTAGCCAAAAAAGAAAAAATTTTGTTAGACAATAAGTCTAAGTACATTTTAAGTTGTGATTAAAATTTTTTTACATTTTAAGAGAATTTTACTTAACATTTAATAAAATAGAAATCAAACTGTAAAAAATTGAAGTAAACTGAATTATCAATCTAATACTAAAATTGAAAAGAGAAAGGAAAATTATAACTAAATAAAAGTACTAAAAGTAAATCAATTAAAATGAAATGGTAACTAAAATAATAAAAATAAAGCTATGTCCATATGCAACTGAATATGCCGCTGAATTTATGCCACAAATATGTATATTTTGATACAACATGGTATCCTATAGATCCTGGGTGAGCAAAATCGCTCCGCTAGTATATCCTAGGTGAGCAGAACTACTCCACTAATGATATGATATGCTTATACTATTCATTACATGCAAATCAATTTTAATAAACTAAGTGTTTTTAATCCTTAAAAATAAAAAATAGACAAAACCAAAGTAAATATCATTTCTTATTGTCTAATTATTTAGCCTAATTCATTATGCACATTCACTTTGAATGTTATACTAATCAAAAGTTTAATTGTAGGAGCTATATAATTCTATTTTAATCTTGCTTAATTTAATATTTACTCAACACTATACTTTTATAGCATCCTAATTCATCACATGTTTAGAAGCACATAAACATAATTACTATGTCTTAAGAAAGGTGACTCTTAAACACTTAGTTTGTTTAACTGCACTTATCAATGCGCTCAAATATAAGAGACATAGTCCTTTAACTTTTTATTCTCTCAAACTAAGTTGTTCAATTCCCAACTTATAACATACTTTGGACTTGGGATATTTATCCTGAACTTAACTGTACTTATCTAATTACCTAAGATAAGATTAAAACTCTACAGTTCTATTTAGGGTAAATCAACTAATTCCATCCTGCTGAATCAAAGCAGTCCTATAGATATGCACTACAATCTCCATATGATAAAGCTAATGTTTTCATCACTTATAATTTTAACAAACTAATTTAGAACCAAGGAAATTCAAACTATATAATCCAATCTCCATTGTAGTAGGTTCTACACAAATGACTCCAAGAAAATGACATATACGTCATTCAATTTAGAATAACTACCACAAAAGATAACTTATTCTAAGTCTCTTTAGGTTATCCTACCACAAGGCATAGGATCAATCATCTAGGGTTGTTAAGGTTCATCTAAGAGCTTACCTCAAAATAAGAAATAAGGCATTTCCTTCCTCAATAATTACCTTACCAAAAGTATAATATTTACTTAACTTAATATTATCTTTATACCTTAAATATATAAAATTCAAATCAATACATCTAAATCTATTATTATCATGAGTTGATCCTAAATCAAGTTATTTAATTACATGTAGGTTTATAAGTTCAATCATTAAGTTAAGATGCAAAAATCAAGTATGCTAATTGTAACAACCCAAGGTTATTACCCAGCTTAATCTTAGCCTAATTGTATCGTAATTATCATTCCATTAAGTTCATCTAGTCACCAAACCATGAAGGTTTGGAGCAATTCGGAGCTTAATCAATTATTTTGAAATATTTTAATATTTAATTAATCAGAAAATTGAGGTATTTATTTTGACCTCGAAATCAAAATATGACTTCATCATTGCAATCGTCACCCCCAAATTAGCTAGGGGTGATGTTTTGCATACATTTAGAAGTCATCAAATTTTCACGAATATTTTAATATAATTAAATGCACTGGAAAATAGAATAATTAAATAATCATCGGAATCAAAATCCTACTTCACCGTTGAATTCCTCACCCCCAAATTAGCTAGGAGTGAATTTTTGGGAATTTTTGGAGTTCGTTTCAAAAAATTTAATAAATAAATATTTATTTAATTAAGAAAATTAATTTTCTTAATTCACCTGACAACCTCCCCTCATTCGGCACCCTCCCTGTTTACACGCAAGAGGAATGACTGAAAGCCATTCCTTTCCTCCATGCCTTGATGTGAGGGAACCTCCTCATCTCCTCTTAGCCATGCCTCCATCCCATCTTTTTTTCTCCTATAAATGGAGCTTAGTTTCCTCTCCTCCACCTCTTGCTATCTATCTAGAGCTCCCCACATTCCCCTCCATTGCCGAGTTGTGCTGAAGAAGAAGAAATTCGGCTCCTCTCCAAGTTCTTGGAGAAAACAGAGTGATCTCTTCCTCTTCTAAAAGTCAAAGGTATCCATTTGCTCCTCTCAGTTGTCTTCTTCATAGTGATACTATGCTTGTTTTAGCTCTAAAACCTCATGATGGTGAAAGGAAGCCATTAAGGCTCATTGTGGCATCTCAGTTCTTTGAAAAACCATGCTCTATTTTTCGCCCATTTTGTATAACCTATTCTTTATTTACATTTTTCGTATAGTTAAGATACTCTGTTTATGTTAATTTTAGTGTCAATGGAAAGGTATCAGAAAGACCTTTCCATTGATATATATCACCACTCATGGAATGCTCCGGATTGAGAATATTGGAGCTCGAAAGTAGGCCCTTACGGTTTTCGCACCTGACGAAATTACCGTCTGGCGCTGCAGTGCCCAAAGTTGCAAAATGGACCGCTACAGCGCGCTGTAATGGGCTGTAGCGGCATTTTAAGATAATTTTAGGAAATATGAAAAATGAATTAAGTGAACAGAAATTTCACAAGTTGGACCGCTGCGGCATTAAAAGCGCCACAGCTCGTTGCAGCGCCAGAAGCACCACAGCGCGCTCCAGCGCTAGAAGCGCAGCAGTGCGCCATAGCGCGCCACAACGCGCTGTCACACCCAAAATTGCAAAATGCCCAAAAATGTCTGAAAACTGCCCAGAATTGGTTGAAATGGCCAAAACTTCATTATTTTTGCATTTTAAGGTCCCTAGGACCTTAGTGGGACTGAATTATATCAAATGTGAACCTATTTTAGTTAAAATTGAACATTGCATAAAATTCTATATGAAAATTAAGTTTGAAATTAATAAATGATCAAAATCTACCATGTATCTTAGATGTATTTTATGTCGAATGCTAAGTCATAGAATCTTAAGTGTTTGAATGGAATAAGTATATCTCAACAACTAAATGGCATGAAACCTAAGTCTTTTAGAATTGTAATCAAGTGTTAACCCCTTTGCTTTAATTTAGAATTTAGTTAGCCTTAATTACCTTCTACTTTATGTCATCTTATATTTATATGCTTTTATGATATTAGGATGTATGTTAGAAAACTCTAAACATTTATTCAGACACCTAATTGTGTGTAATTGACATTAAAATAAACTTGAACATAAGAATCTTGACAACTTAATTAAGTAGATGATACTTAATTTAAACCTGAAATTACCATCAATAATACACTAATAATATATTGATTTGTCATTGATCTTTAAATTAACCTTTGGTCTTAATGATGGAAAGGTTAGGGGTTAAACCCTACCTTATCTTTATTAAGATCTAAATCTTAATTACTTAATAAATTAACCTGATTGTAATATAATTTAACTATCATCATTCCAATAATGCATCTGATTTAGTATTGATCTTAAATCATTGAATTAGAAGTACTATGGTTAATATTAAATTTGTGTGATTGAAGCATCTAAATTTAAGACTTTAGATCTTTGATTTTCTCTTATATAAGACTATTAGCATAAGATGGATCATAAAATTTTAATAATTTATAAAATGACCTAACTCTAATAATATATTTAATTTTATCCCATGATTATAGAATAGAGTTTGATGAGATGGATTTCATTCACTTCAATCCAAAACTAATAAGTAAACCTTGAATATTAACTTAAGAAATAGCAAAGTGAGATCTTAAGGGTCTTGGCTTAGGATCGTTCTTGTAATATTTTAGAACTTTCATTATTGATACATTGAGGTAGGAAGAACTTTTGAAACTTATTGAGGTAGGAACTTAGATGACCCTTCATAACCTTAGAAGTTGAGTTTGATACCTTGTGATAGGAATCACTTAAAGCAGTTAGAATGAGACTTACTCCTTGCAATAGAAATCAATATTGAGTGATCCTTTGATCACATCATTGGAGCTTTGTGTAGGACACACCTATTTAGAGTAAGAATTAATAGCTTTGATAAATCCTTGTTGCTTAAATAGAGTTGTCTGAACCTAGATTATAGGTTGGTGTAGTATGGTATACCCATTGTACTGGATTACTTCAGTAGTATTCAGGATTGGTTGATTCACTCCAATGTAGACTTATGACCAGGTGATATCCCAAGGGATTAGATGAATATAGTCCCATTATAGTTAATCTTCCAAGAATAAGAGTGTTATAAATAGGGACTCATTCCTTAGTTTGATTAAAATACAAATCGCCATCGGGCGATGCCTCCTAGCGAAGATTGCTTCAATAGGTGTGGCTTAAACAAATTAAGTAATTCGAGTTACCTTCTTTAGGACGCTAAGTGTGATTGTGAGTTGGGCATTTTAATGACTTAGCTTGAGATACAAATCTCCATCGAGTGATGCCTCCTATCGAAGATCGCTTCGTTAGGGTGGCTTAATCAAACTAAGTGTTAAGAACTACCTTTCTTGCAAACGTGCTAAATATGTATATGCAATCATCCCATCTAATAATTTTTATATAAACTCTCAACTTTAACCAAGTATCAAACTAAAATATAGGAGTCAAAATCCTTTTAGCAGGATTCTGCACAATGGAGACCTTGAATTCATTATCAGATTTCAAAGCATTTTTCTAGATTTTTGGATTTATCTCATGTAGCTTAGAAGCATGAGCATAAGCATAAGCATGATGTTGAGTATCAATAATGATGTATGAGTATTAGTGATGATTTGTAGGTTACGAAATGGTACATACATTGATTGGGGAATTTCAGGATGCATCGGCATTGCAGTTCCCAACTAGATGCATGTAAATATTGGACTGACTCATAGCAGTTTAGTGATATTTTGGTTGCATATCAGTATTATACAGTATTGTGCCATATTCAGATGTATATTTTATGTGGCATATAATATAGTTTTACATGCTATTACTTAGTTTCGTATCTATTACTATTTTGGTTTACCTTCAGTATTCTGTTTACAATTCAGTTTTACTTTACTTTACTTCAGTTTTGTACAATTTTATATAATTTTATGCCTTCAGTTATCTTTACAATATTTTTACAGATTTAATCACATTATGTAAATATTAAATGAATAACTAAAACTGCTTAGACTAGTTTCGATGTATTAGACTTATTATTTAACACGGGGTACTTTTAGGATCCGACAATTTGCTAGATTTTGAGCAGTATATTGAGCCAGGTCAGAAGGACACCCAGGAGATTCAGGAGGAGCCCGTGGAGCACTAGTGGACTCTTCTCCAATTTTACTACCTTTCTACTTAGTTTATTTTAGTTCAGTACTTAGCTTTATGTCTGTAATTCAGTAACTGTTTGTAATAATTCTGGATGTATTTTCTTTTCTTTTCTCAGACAAATGTTTTCATACAACTTTTGTGATGAATGTTTCTGAATGTTTGCTTTAAGCTTCTGCATTCTATTATATACTATTTATACTTAGTATTGTGATGTGATCAGTATACTGAAAATGCTGATATCTTATACATATATTGGATTCCTATGGTATTCTAAATCTAATGTATGTATTTGTATAATATTACTCTTATCTTAAGTATTAAATCTCAACCCTCCTTGAGATTAAGTCAGTAGCCCTTCAGACAGGCTTGGCAATCAGCTATTCAGGGAGACGGGATATTCCTCCCTGAATGACGTGCCGCTCCACCACCGAACTGATTACACCTATCTTTTGCGCGCGGTGACGTGGCGGGGCGCTACGCTAATCTTCTAAAATCTACCTTAACCATAAGTACTAAAATTGTGGAGTAAAATCATATAATTATTGAAAGTTGTTTATTTGCAAATCAATCGTATTTTTTTAAACTATGATCAGTTTATACTAGTTGTCTTATTTAAAAAAAAATCAAGAAGATACTAAGGTTTTTGATTAAGATAGTTAAATCACATTAACCAGTATAAAGCCTAATCTTCTAACTTGATATCCAAAGATCAAATGACAAAATCAACAAGTGTTAGTTAATTTTATACATATTAATGAGTGCAAAATCATTGATTCGACTTATGTTTTAGATTAATTAATGAACTTAATTAAGGCTAATTATGGCTAAAGCAAATTAGACATGATTAAGGTTTATTTATGCAAAGTTTGAAATGTAAGGTTATCATTAAATTACTCATCAATTATTGAAGTTCAAATTAGCATTAGGACTCATTTTTGTTAAGTCATGTGCTTATCAAAGCTAATTAGGTTTTCACCCTAGTTAGGATACATTAAAAGTTACGTGTGTCCAAATTAGATTATGAAGTTTCAATTATGTTGTTCATTGACCAATGATCATATAAATGCAAAAATTATCAAAATCAGATAGTAATTAAGGTTAATTATCATTAATCAAATCCTAAGGTAATTAGCATTTAACTAACCAAATAAAATTATAAAAATAAATCTAACTAAATTTGTCAATGCTAAACCTTTAAAAGAACATTCAGATATTACAATATGTCATTTATGTTAAGTTCACTAATTATCTCTAATCATGCAAACTAGGGATTATGGCATAATTAATAAAATTGATTTTAGAAAATTTAATTAACATTGGGAATAAATTCTACATGCCATAATGAACATTTAGAAACCCTAATCAAGACAATTTGATAATTATAAATGTTAATATTCACTAATCAATCCATTGGAATAGTTAGGCAAAATTAACAAAAATGAATTATAGGAATTGAAATATGCTTACATATTAATATTCCTTACATTTTCTTATCAAAATGATATATAATTTTATATAATTTGGATTTAAATTGACAAAGTATGGATCGATGTTCTGTATTCTATTCTGCTACACGGGGTCTTTGCGGTTTTGAGTGACGTTATATAATTTATAGCATTTGATTTTTAATTAAATTTATCTAAAGTACTATAATTTTAATTTACATAAAAATTTAAATTTGGCAACTCTACGATAATCTAAATAGTCTTTACATCCCAACATGGAAGAACAATTATGATTTTCATGAACAAAATGAAGCACAAAACGATCAAAATAACGACATATTTTCATAAGTAATTTTTTGAAAATAACCTTTGTCTCTGGTTCCCATCCATATTTTGTTTGAAGGATATTTTAGAATATTAAGCTTCACAAACACCCTAGGAGCATATATGTTCCTAAAGGTAGTCGTGTTTTTGTCAAGTTGCAGAGGTCGGTCGATGGCCCTAGCCATATCAAAGAGGAGCTCTTTACTAATGAAATGGAGTCTAAGCCTCAAAAATTTTATCCATACCGACATAGTTGGCACATCATTGAACACATTCACATACGAATCCCATTTGTAGAAGCACACCATATGGCCAAGGATGTCATAAGATCATTTCATAAAAACTCGTGCTTAAGCGAGGTCATTAGTAAATTTGAAAAAAACACAATGTTGTAAAAAAATTGAAAAGAACCTTTACGTTTAGCTTAAGGCGAGTGAGACATGCTACAATTTCCCCATATTTAGGTAGCAAAGATAAAATTTTTCCAATTATAAGATTGTAAGGAGTTGCGAGATGCTCAATTTTAGTCTCAGAGAAGTAGATTACAAGAATACAATCCACAACATTGATCACCTTGAGGCGGTTTGGGGAAGGCCCCTCAAAAATGTCCCTAAAGGATTTGTATGCATGAGCAGAATCACCTGCCATTATTACATCAGCACCATAAATAAAGGAAAAAAAAACCAAGATGAAAAAGGATGCCGATGCAGAACAAAAAAAATCTAACAACAAATAACCAAATAAGAGAATAAAGTGAAAGTAGAGTATCACTGGGACAAAGGATATAATAGGATCAAGAACCACTAAACAAAAGGAGGCCACAACTCGTCAGCTGGAGGTTGATGAGCAAAACCATAAATCGCCTCAGAGGGAGTCAAGGGATAAGAACCAATTTACACACATGATGACATTTTGATATATTAAACCCATGCAATCATATTATATATATACATATATATATATATATATATATATATATATATATTTATATATATATAAGTAGGCACTTCATCAGATTCAAAGGTATTCCTTCATAACTTACCAATACACATTAACATAACATAAATAAAAAGACATTAATACATGGGTACTAAGAACATACTCCACAAAATAAATTATAAAAATATATGATGCTACTAACATGGGTCAAACTAGCATGATGACATAACACAATTTGGTGCATCACCTACTTACTCATATCCACTTAAAGGGCCTCCTCATGTGAGATGCATGTCCTGCATCAGATTCTCCCCCAACAAAAAAATTTCTCCGCAAAGTTGATCCTTTGAACTCTTCATATGAAAAATAGTTATCATTTGATGGCATTCTATCCTTCCATCATGTTAGGAATCTATCCTCAATATGCTTTCCATTTTTACCCTTTGAAAAAGTACCTTGAGTGACAGTGAACATATCATCGCTCATGTGTTGAAACTTCTTACATTCCTACTTCTCCATTGAGTGATCAAATCTCTATTTTAGTATCACTAAAGTGTAGTTGATGATATTAACTTCTAATGCCACAAACAATACTGAAATTAGAGGTCGGACGATAGAGAACAGTGTCAGAAGTTGGAGCGATGATGTAATTACCATAGGTTGTTACTTAGTCTAATCAAGGTCAATTAAAGCCTAAACTTATTTTCATTAGGTTCTAAACATCATTAGGACCTAACCCTAAAAATTTGTAACCAAAATGATCAAGAAAATAATTCTTGATTATTTTATTTAAATTAAATATCCTGAAAATTAGGTAAATTAATTTGGACCTCAAAACCTAAATCTAATGACATATTTGAGTTCTATCATTAAAATAAGATAAGGGTGTAAGTTTCATAATTTTTGGATTTGTGTTCGTGGAAAAATATAAATAATATAATTTTTATTTTTATTTAAATTAAAACTAAATGAATTTAATTAAATAAATTGAATTTTTTGGATTTATTAAATGTATAAAAATCAAACCACAAAAATCCTATTTAGCAGGCCAAATCAAGGAACACTGGATCTAGAAGATTTTGACTGGTCCGTGCTATAAGATTAGATCAGATAGCGCAAATCTAATTGCGCTATCGTAACTCGTTTAATTCAAAGTAGATTGTCAAAAAGAGTCCTAGTTCCAATGAATGTGATTTAATCCCTTAGCTACCATTATGATATGCGCGATCATGTTCATTACCAATTTTTGATCAAGGATCAGACGACACTTGGAGCTCCCGACGTTGTTTATCTTTGTCTCTGGTGGATATAGCTTGACAACAAGATTCCCCAGTACCAACGATGTGTTAGGCTACTTTACATGACCTATCCACATCATCAGGCTGCTGCCATTAGTGGGAGGAACCTCTCATGGGCCATATTGACTTCATTCTTTCCTTAAGGAGCAAGGGGAGGCCGACATATGGGTCAGGCCCGAGAGCAATGGCCCGACCTCCCCACTACTCCTCTGACTGTTTAAGACCTTCATTTTTCTCAGAGAGATTTTTTCCACTATCTAAAATCCCATATATCTCTCAATTCCCTCTAAAGCCCCCTATATCCTTGACATTTCCTCCCTCAAGCTCATAGGACCCTGGCAAACTAAGAGCTTTGTCCTAGCAAGGTAGTTAGTGAAACTGGGATTTTGAGTACCCAGTCATGAGATAGCACTCTAAGGAAGCTTTGGGACCTATTAACATTGTCTGGGACTACTTAACAAGCCAACTAGAATCCCCACAAGCCTTCTATGGCAAGTACCCCCCTAAACTGGATTGGCTATAATACTAGTACTTCAATTAGTCTTTTGAAATGGCTATGATGAATGCCAAATCAAACTATAACATGTTAGCAATGAAATCAAATCAAAATTAGAGTGATTTGTCGATCCTAAGACCTGGATTGGGACAGTTTCCTGAACTTGTGATGTGTCTACGAGAAATCGATGACATTCTCGCTGATGGATTAGTCGAATAAACCCCACAATGCCTATGTTTTGCATTCATGGGGTTGTGTAATTATTGTTACTTGGTTTTAGCATCCATATTATATTAAGACTAATGTCGGTAGACCCCTAGTAGCATTAGGAGCATATACTTAAAATATGGTGTAATTTGGAGATCATTCATTTTCAATAAATTTTCAAGGTATTTAAATAACACAGAAATTACTTAATTTATTTTGACCTCCAAATCAAATTTGGAGTTTGCCATTGAACTAATTACTCCCAAATTAGCTAAAAAAAATATTCTATGAATTTTTGGAAGTCATCAAATTTTTCCCAAATATTTTAATATATTTTAAGTGCTCAAAAAATTAAGATAATTAAATTGATCTCCGATCAAAAATCCGACTTCAATTTTGAGTTCCTCACCCTTAATTTAGCCAAGAATAAATTTTTTGAATTTTTGGAGCTTGTTTATTTATTTAATTCTCATTAATTAAAAGCAATAATTATTAAATAAT
This sequence comes from Gastrodia elata, assembly GCA_016760335.1. Classification (NCBI taxonomy): domain Eukaryota; kingdom Viridiplantae; phylum Streptophyta; class Magnoliopsida; order Asparagales; family Orchidaceae; genus Gastrodia; species Gastrodia elata. The sequence goes on from CM028677.1 coordinate 43,575,770, forward strand.
AATAATAATTAAATTAATTAATTAAACATATTTATCTGTGAATCCATTGATTTTAACCATATTTTGCTCCAACCTTGTAGGAGACAGAACGTGAAACAACAGTATCAGAAGATCTGAGTCATTCCGTGTTTCTCCTTTTCGATCTAAAGGCTGAAACAGACAGAAGCATTGTGCTCATGTCGTCTTCTCTTGCTCGGCCATGCACAGTTGAGTGAGTGGGAGTACGGTTGTCCTTCGCACTGCTGAGCCTCTTTAGGCTCCTCTTTCAATCGCAATTCGCACGTAAGCCCATTAGTATTCACATGGAATAATGTTTGGTAGCTGAGGCCCTTTGTGGATTGAGCTCGCTCTCTGAAGTTCTTGGCTGCCGACGGTGTCAGGTACTCTCTTCCATTCACGTCACTAGCATTTTATAATTTTACTTATACACTTTTGTTTCTTAATTTTGTGCGGTTAAGTATCGATTGGTAGGGTCAATTTGACCCTTCCAATCATGTTGAGGTTGTCGTGACTCAGGTATCTATAGTTCTCGAGCCATGTTTGGGCAGAGCAAGCACATTTCAAACACATTGGATTCAATCAACAATTTTAAGTTCAATAGACATATGCGGTTGCAGGGATCAAGTCAACCTTAGTTGCATTTGCTAGAGTTCACTGTAAGTGTCAATAATCGACCCCACAGTAAACCCTAGCCATAAACGCTTTTGCCGCCCATTCGAAGCCAGCAATGACCATTATGGCTAGGGCTTTCTATCCCGTCATGTAGGCCTCCTCATAAGCTTTATTTTGGTATGCAAAAGGGTGAACGAAGTTACCTGTATGAAGAGTATAGAGATGCCCTAGGGCTTCCATCTCAGCCCCCTTTTGGGAACGAAGGCAAACAGTGCCGCTGTTTAGCCAAATCGCAGCACTGTGTGGTCTAGCGAACCAACCCGTGTGCAGCTGCAGGAGCAGCACGCATAAGTGAATAGTGTGTGCGTGCGAGCTGGATTTTGGAACAATAACGTCTTTTGACATAATTAATTAGAATTTTAATTAGTTTAATAACTTTAAAAATATGACTCCAAAAATAATGAAATTATATTGCATTTTAGTCAGAAAAATGAGATGAACAATAATATGACATTAGATTTATAGTTTGAGGATTAATTTCACTAATCATTATTTTAATTAATTAATTAATTATTTAGCTTAATTTTGAAAATGCCTAACATAGTCAATTATCATCCAAATTTGATGATCTAATAGTCCATTTCAAACACAAAAATATGTTAGATTATGATGTAAAATTTCTAATTTGATAACTAATTTTACTAATGACCTTTTAGTGTCATTAAGAGTCATTAAATCCTCGATTAGCCATTTAATATTTGATTTGACCATACTTTGTGTCTTTTTACTCGTTATACTATAAAGAAGTTATAGCCACTTTGTTTATTTAATGTGGACATCAAATGGAAAATATGAGTTTTTGACCCTTGAATAAAATAATATTAACTTCTCTAATTTAGGTTTTTGCATGTTTATGCCTCCTAAAGGAAAAGACACCTTAGAAAATATAACTTATGAAATATAATAACATTAGATGACATTTTGAGTAAGAAAATACTTAGTTTAGTACTTAGGGATTGTAGTACTCCTAGTTTAGTGCTAGAAAAATAAGCTAGAGCCTCGACATATAAATGAATTGATCTTATATGGTAATAATGCTTGATTTAGTACTTAGGGATCGTAGTAGTCATAAACTCTAGGGTAGATTGGACTAGTTAGTTTCTCTTGATTGTATGAACCATTAGTAAGGATCTTAATGGTTGATTGAACTTAGGCCAGTTCCTTACATCCCTTAGTGTAGGATCAACCTTAAACACCCTAGTGTGTAACTAAGAGATGTCATCCCATTAAAGTAAGTTAAACTTCTTAGCTAATTAGGACTAGTGCCTTAATGTGAACCCTAAAATCCCTTAGCTAAATCAAGGATTCCTAGTGCCTTCACTCACTAGAATTACTCTACTTAGTAACTAATCACAATAAAATTATTAATTAGTATCTCTCAGTCCTTAGAATTCCTTAGTGAAGTTAAGGCTAGAAGAACTCCTATGCCAACCTTCTAGCTAGGGATTATTGGTGTTAATCCATGTCTAAAAGCTTGTTAATAATAGTAATATTAATTATGAGTTAAACCCTTAAGCTCAGCATGGATCCTTAATTACATATTAAATGTCTTCTATATAACATAGAATATATCCCAAATTGGTAGAATAGAGAAAGCATATATCATACCTAGATCATGTAAACTATTTAGGATAATATTAAGTAACCCTTAATTTAGCCTTTGTGACTAAGAGAGAGCACTTATAAGATGATTAGGATGGAGACATTTTTAGAAATTTAGTGCCTTCCACTTAGACCTAAATAATAACCTAAGTGGCTAAGTAACCTACTTAGGATTATATGAGTAGCCATAGTATGCTAAGTATAGAACTTAGAGCTTAATACAAGTAGTTAAGTACATCCTTCTTAGTGTAGTGCAGTTAGAAGTTCTTTCCTAAGTAAGATGCTTATAATCACTTAGAAAGACTGAATTATTAAGCTAAGACTTGAAGTAAACTTAAATGATGTAGATGATTAGATCCTTAAGGTTTTGACCAACTAAGTAAAAGCTAGACTTAGTGTAACACTCCGTCTCATCGCCCCGCGCAAAAGAGTTAATTTAAGGAGTAATAATTGGTGGTGGAATGGTGCGTTACTCGGGAAGGAAATTGAAACTCTCCAAATACATCTGCTGAGCTGAAAATAAGGAGCTACTGTAACTCAGCCTCAAGGAGAAGAGGGGTGAGTACTATTCATTAAGATAAGTGTATTGTCCTTATCTTAAGTATTAGATATGAAACTCGTGTATATTGGATTATGAATAAGGGCAAGATTCAAGTTACATGAATAGTAGCATTTTATGTATATTCTGATCACATCGCAATACTAAGTATAAGTTATAGTAAATACATAGTGCAAAAGCTAAAGCATACATTCAGAAATATTTATCTTAGAAACTAAGTAAAGCATTCATCTCAGAAAAGAAAAGAAAATACATCCAGAATTTTTACAAACTATTTACTTAATGAAAATATAGAAAATAATTTAAGTACTGAACTGAAAGTAACTAGTGTAGAAAATAAATGTTGATGAAGAGCCCTCTAATGCTCCACTAACTCCTCCTGGATCTTCTGTGAAGGCTCTTCATCTAGCTCCACAAGGTGCTCTGATTCTAACAAATTACAAGATCCCAAAAGTACCATGTGTTAGATAATAAGTCTTAACATATTGAAAGCTACTCTAACAGTTATAATTATCTACAACTTAACATTTAAATACTTTAAGTAAAATGGTAGAAAATACTATAAGATAGCTAGAAACTCAAAATAGTACAAATCTAAAAATAAAGTAAAACTAAAACTACAACTAAATACTGAAATATAGAGGAAATAGTAGGAAATCTAGAACAAAGTACATAATGATTTAAAACTGTGCAGTATGTCATTGAATTTATAATTATGCATCTGAATATGTCACTGAACTATATGCCACTAATATGCTAACTTGGTATCACAAGACACTCCACAGATCCTAGGTGAGTGAACACTCTGCTAACATAGTCCTTATGTGAGCTCATTCACTCTGCGAATACAGACATGACTTATGCATTTATGATATGCCAAGACTTTTTTGACTATATTCTTTAAATCATCAAAATCTAGAATTAATTCAATATTAAGTAATGATTCCTTTTATCTCCATCTAGTAGAATTCATCTAAATGAATTTTGACTCCTAATTGAATGGAACTGCTAAAATTATCTAAACTCATCAACTAAAGAAGTTGTATACATGTAGTCGGTATATTTCTAAGAAAGGCAACTTTAACGCTTAGTTTGTTTAACTGCTTTTATCAAAACGCATGACGATAAGGGGTAGGACTCGGTCACAGTTTATTCTCTCAAACTAAGCCATTAAATGCCCTAATTACAAGCATACTTATAGTGTCCTAAGAAAGGTAGCTTGAAGCACTTAGTTTGTTTATCTACAGTTATTGAAATGCATGATGATAAGAAGCAAAGCCCTCTCAAAGGTTATTCTCTCAAACTAAGTATTCAATTCTTACTTAGAACACTCTTGGACTTAGAATATTTATCTTAAACTGAACTGTACTTATCTAATTACCTAAGATAAGATTGAGACTCTACAGTTCTATTCAGAATAAATTAGCCAACTCCATTTTCTACTAAAATAAATCAGTTCTATGGATATACACTATCACCTCCAACTGATAGTTATATTGGTTCATTTAATTCTATTTAATAATCAAGGAATACAACTAATGAATCTCACTCTATTATGGTGAATCCTACATGAGGGTATCAAGATTTTAATTAGGATACTACCATAAGAAAATGATCACAATCTAAACCTTTAGGTTATTTTACCATAAGGATCTAGGATCAATTCTCTAAAGATGAGAAGGTGCATCTAAGTACCTATCTCAAGGTTAGACAATAAGTTCTTCCTACCTCAATAGCTCACATATTAATAAGGTTTAACAATTATTGAATTAATATCACTAAGTCACAACCTTAAGGGTCTAGCACTAAAATGAACAAATTATAATCTAAGATCTAAGATTTATATTAAGTTCACAATTCTTATTCATTAGACTGATTTATACAAATCAGATGGGTAAACTCATCTGATCACAACCTATATTATAATTATGGGATAAAATCATGTAATTTATTAAGAATTTGTCATTTTGCAAATCATTATCATGTTATGGTTTATCTCATGCTAAGGGTCTTACTTAAGAGAAAATTAAAGATTTAAAGGGATATGTTTAGATGATTAATCACATGAATTTATTATAGATCTTAATATTTATTGTTTAATCATTTAAGATCAATGTCAAATTGATAGATATTATTGAAGCTATGCAAATCCTTTATTTGTTCAAATAAAGTGTTTTACTTAGGGTGATTACGGTTTATACCTTAATCTAGACAAATTAGAACTTAGTTCATAACTTTACCAAACTAAGACCAATTGTTTAGTTAATGATCAATGATAAAATCAGTGAGTTATTTGTACATTATTGATGTCCAAATTAACTACAAATCAGATATTGATTAATTTAATCATTTTCTTTAAGATTCTTAGGGTTTAATGTTGATTTATATCAAATAAATTAATTGAGGTATCCAAATTAGGGTTTAACTTCTCTAACATGCATACTAATGTATTAAAGCATATAAACATTTAATTAAGCAAAATAAAAAGTAATTAAGGCTAATTAAATTCTAAATTAAGCCAAAATGGATTAGCACTTAATTACAAATCTAAATATTCAAAATTTATGAAACTTGGCAATTAAATCCTACTTATCCATATGAACAATCAGGGACTTAGTCTACTAGGTTTGATTAAGTATAAGCCCTAATTTTCACTAATCATATATTTTAAAGATTAAGGCATAATTAATAGAATAATAATAAAAAAATTAATCCCATTGACATATGCATTCTACAAAGCATAAGAAGGATAATGAAACTTAAATCATGCACTTTGGCTAAGTATATAGGCTAATCCACCCTAATTAAGATCTGAAGTAATAAAGCAATATTAAGAAATCCAACCACAAAAACCTAAATATTTTTGTATATTATTATTCCTTAAGAATTTCTAAGCAACATAGTATATAATTTTATATAGTTTGATTATGTGGATCAAAAGTTATTTGAATAATTTATTATGCATTATTTTAATTACATTTATAATTATCCATTGAAATTTCCTTAAGGAATTTAATTCCAAAATAGTTTTATTAAAAGTAAATGTGCATCGGTCCATTAACAGAAATGTGAGGGTTACCTCGACCTGGGGACCCGCCACTATCGCAATGCGCGGGTCATGGGTCGGCCCGACTCGCACAGTGGAGTCATCTTCCCCGAGCCATCCCCGACTCTTGGCCGATTAGGGTAACTCTAATCGGCCAAATTCATGGTCGATAGGCCATGACATGGTCTCGGATCGATTGGGACACACTACTTATGCCTAGGAGCACCTATGGAGAGTAAAATCCCCATCGGGGGTTGACTAAATCCTGGAGGCCCTACCTTCGATTTCTCGACCTTAGAGCTTTATGTGAAAGGACAATTCTCCCTCCACAGACCACCATTGATGCTCCTTTCAATCCCTACACCATCCCCAAATGATGGAGAAGTGAAGCCTTTCATCCATTGGGTCCGGGAATGGCACAATCAATGGGTTCTTACTCGGACCCAAGCCATGCGAAAGAATCTTACCGGATCAATCAATACGATCGATCGGAGCTAGCTCAAGCTTTGGATTCGATCGAGATGAGTTCACCTAACATAGGCGTGCAATTACGAATAAAAAAGAGGAATGTATTGAGCCTTATTGGCTCTTTACATCAAAGGGAGGTATCTAGTTTGATGGGGGAGCTAGGATCGATCAGCAAAGGAGACTCCAGAGCTTTGCTGAGGTTTAGAGTAGAGCTAGGGGTCCTGAACACCAGGACTACCCTCTATCAACAATACGCAAGCAGCTGGATAACCGGAAGAAAGCTCAGACAGACCGACAATGGAGAATTGGGAAAAATTAAATTCTCAATTCAATTGATGGGCAAACAGCTCATGGATGGGATACTGAGGCTATTTATTGCCTCAGTAGAGGGATGGAAAGGTTCCAGAGGCGGAGGCTTGGGCTATAGGCATCTCGAGAGCTCGGGCCATGGCTGAGTTCGAAATTTCTAAATCAAGTTTGGTCGGACGACAGGGCCCAATTAGGTTGCCATGTCGTTGAGGGATGATCCCCAATGGTCTGCTGAGGTGGAACGGGGGACAACATCTGGCACCGGTGGTACGAAGATTTTCTCAGTCGGGAGCACGAGCGAAGTGGAGATAACGATCCACATTTGTGGGAGCCTTCAGAGCCATCTGATTGATCAAAGTAGAAGGCGCGATAGCTCAGATCTCTTGGATCCTAACGGCTGATCGTGGAAGCAATCTGGGTCGTAGGATCTACGGGATAAATATAACGGCAGATCCATGCTTCTGTGAAATTGAATCCCAACCGTAGGATTGCGGGTTTTAGGTGAGAAAAAGCAAGGCTACACTATCGCGTAACCTGGGCTCCGTTGCGGATCAACCCCAGTCCGCACAGTGGATCCCAGACGGGTAAATTGGTTAAAGGTAAAGTTGTAAATATGAAATGTTAGGAACCCATATGTGCAATTTTCCTAATTTAAATTAAATTTAATTATGGCCTAAATGACCTCCAAAGATTCCTAAACTTTTACCCCTAGCTTATTTGGGAGTGAGGAATTCAAAAATACAATCAGATTTTGGATTAGAGATCAAAATAATTTAGCTATTATTTAGGGTACCTAATTGGACCAAAATATTCATTTGACTTAGAGAGGTTCGATTGACCCCAAATTTTTAAGATTAACTTATAATGACTTATTAAATGCAATGGAACTATAATTAGGGCATGATTAGGCTTATAATTAGCTAAGTAATAATCTAGAATTGTTACACTTAGAATCCTCTAACTGTTAACCATGATAGTAAAAACTAGGACTTAATGTACGTATCAATTAGACTTGAAATCTTAGAATAACCTAAGAAGAGATATTATTAGATTTATAATCCCTTAGAATGATTGCATTAAAGTTAAAGTGAGATATTGCCTTAAGTATTAAAAGGCTTAGAATCTCTTAAGTGCTAAGTAATGAAACTAAGTTTATGAATCTTAGTGATTATAATATAGAAGATTGGAAACTTAGGAGTAAGAGAAGAACCCTACTATCAGATTAGTAACTTAATGGAAGTCTAAATTTATAATAACCCTAGTTATTACCCTAACTAATTGTGATGACTCCAATATTGAGAATAATTAAACTCAACATTGATACATCACCATAATACCTAATACTAAATTGAAGAAAACTAATCCAAATAATTAGATGTTGTGTTTGGCCAAGGATTTAGAAAATGGTCTTAAATTAAGATGGAAGGGAATTTTATAAAATGTGCTATGTGTAATACAAATAAAGATACAATACGTATTAAAAATGTGAGAATGTAATTTAAAAGTAATTTATGTGAGTACTTGCAATTCTAGATATGAAATTCTAGATATTTAATAAGTGAAACTGGGTCTACAGTTTGTAATAAAATTTATAAGTTATTAATTTCTTAAAAATTTCGGTAGAGTTTCTGCTGTAAATGGCTAAAGAAATACCTGCAATGTAGACATACAAGACTTCCATTCCAATGGAAGTTATAATTGAAAGAAAAATAACCTAAAACTAACATGAAATAATTCCATTACACAGGATTATATAATTCCAGTTCTAATATAGAGTCAATCATTACATAGGATTTACTCATTTACAATTCTAATATAAAGTCAATCCGTTAGATGAGATTGCTTATTTTCAATTCTAAAGTAAATGCAATCCATTACATGGGATTGCTTATTTCCAATTCTAAAAGTTTAAAGTGAGAAATTACATGGGTAATAATTATCTACCCAACATTTATTACATACATGAAGATAAGAAAAGATTTTCAACTTAGATATGAAATTAATTCCAATCATTATTCAAAGTAGATATGCAATTAATGACTTAATTAATATTCATTTATATCCATTCATTTACATCCATTCATTCATTCTTCACAAGCATTTAAATATAAAGCTAAGCTCCAACATAAGTATAGTGAAAGTAAAGTAAATGACATTAATTACAAACCAATAATAAACTTAAATGAAAGTAAGAATTGAAGCTCACTTGCAATTAATTATAAGTTATATATTTATGATATTATAAGTGGAAGCAGCTAGCTTTTAGCGCTTGGTCCAGCTCCACTTGCCTCCAAATGCACCCGATATATCATATTTTGGTATTTAAATATGATAGGGCAAAGCCAAGAAATAGAAAATCTAGTTAGACTAAATAGTCTAAGTACATTTTAAGATTGGCTAAGCATATTATTATTTAATTGGATATCACTACTAGTTACAAAATAAGCGCAAGCATGGGTGCAAAAAGGTAAGCATACAAATGTGAAAAAATAAGTAAGAAAAAATGACAAAGTGAGTTAGAATACTCACTTAAAGTACATCCTAGCCTATAAATAAAATAAGGACAAAAGCATCCTAAATAGGCTAGAATGAAATAAAAGTGCATATAAAAGTAATTGAATTAAAGCATGTATATGTTCAAATGAACTTATGCTAGGTAAGGAAAAGAAATAGTGAAGCATTTAAATATAATTTTAACAATATTTACTAAAATCTAAGTAACCTGTAAACAAGTAAAATATAGTACTAAATCATAGAAATGTATAGTATAAAAATTGAATGAAGATCCTAAACTATTAGTTTAAGATTCACATAGTCTAGAACTATGAAAAGTAATATATCTAAAAGCTATGATGAGTCTTAACAATCTATAAGATTGAAAAAGATCTCATACGTTAATTGAATAAAATTATTTTAATCTGTACTTATTCTGCGTGCACATATAGAATGAAGAGAGGAGTTAAACACATTTGTTTAACAGCTGAAGAAAAGTAGGGTCAAAACCTATAATACTCACATTCACCCTCTGAGAATGTGAGGTCTCCTTATTAATCTTTTTTAGCCTGCCCTAAGCTGATCCATCAATATAAACCCCTATTAATTTTAATATGAAAGTTTTATTCATACACAATGTCTTATATGAATGATTCAAATGAATAAGGCTCAAAGCTAAGCAAACATCAAGAAAATTCAATAATTGCAACTAAGTGATATCCAAAGTTATTTAATTTTAATGATCTACTTAATGATTGGAGCTAATTGAGCTCCCAATTAACTTTGAGATATTGATCTCAAGTTAATTGTAATTAATAGTAATGATTGGAGTTTTAAAAATAATAAATTCAATTAAATTTGTATGATATGACAAAATAATTTATAAGTATAATTGATACAATTAGAAACTACTTCTTATTCACATCCTAAACTATGAGATTTAATTATATAATTAAATCAAGGTTTAAGTGTCTAGAAGGAAGAGATTAAGATAAAGAAAATATCTAACTTAAGAAATTGAAAATTAAGGTAAATTCACTAAAGTTCACTAGCTAAGTTATAGTTTGAAGGATCTAACCAATCAAGTACTAATCTAGCTAGATTATAATAAAGTGAAAGGTTTAAAGTAAGAAATTGATAGGACTTAAGAACTATAAATTCTAAATATCCTAATAGTTGATGTTTAAGGAATTCAGTAGGATTTCTAAACTAATTTTAGTAAATTAGGATTCGTATTACTAGCTCTTAAAGAAATCAAATGAAGACCTTAAGGGTTAGGATGAATGAACTAAGTTCTAATATAGTCACTAAAGCTAGATCTAGTTGATTCAATAATTTACAATTATAAAGGTAGTAAGACTAACTACTCTCAATGGGTGTAACTAATAGATCTAGGGACCACCTACAATTCAAATTATAAACTAATCCTAGGGTTTCTACCTTAAGGTTGAAGGGTAAATCAAGTAATTTGTATTTGATTCACATATCTATAAAGTGAGAACTAAGCTCTCACTTAAATAATATGGTTTGACATGTTAGCTATCCTAGGGTTTTATAATACCTAAAGCATGCCATATAGGAATTTAGAATTATCACAATAACACCTAATTAAGAATCAATAATCTAAAATTACTAATTATTGTCCAATTGAATTAATATATATATAATTGAAATCCTTATATCATAAGGAGAAAAATGATACTAAGTAGGTCAATTTTGGATAACATTTGAAATTTAGGGTTTCCAGGACTCCTAATTATAGTTAAAAAGTGATTAAGTAAAATTATAGTTCAAATGTTAAATTTGATTTCATATTATTATTTCTCATATATTTTGTGAGTGAAATATACTATTTGATCATTTAATTTGGACATTAAATAATCAAATTAGGTCACAAGAAATAATGAAATTAATTTGTAATTATTTAATTAATATCAAATATTGATTAATTAAAATGTTTATCGAAATAGAAATTAAATTTCATAATATTAATCTACTCATTTTTGTGATCAAAATAGTATATTCTATTACATTATTTCGTTATGTATACTTAAAGTTATTAATGATATAAAAATTTGCATTATAATTAATAAGAGATAAAAATTCACATATTATAATAATATCAATAATTACAAACCCATTTAATCACTACCGACCATATGCATGACAGGCGCAGAAAGTGATCCAAAATAACGGCGCGGAAAAATAAGTTTTGCATTAATAATGAGTTCGGCGTACATAATTTCGACACGTGTCGGCATCACATCCAATGGAATAAATGCATACGACAGAAATTAAATGGAAAAGAATCGCCAAATTCACTCTTGAACCACTCGATTATTTGGTTTAAACCGAGCCAAATACTGTGCTTCTCCTACCTTTGACACCCGGGAAGAAGGAAACAAAATTAGGGTTAGCCCTAATTTTGCACTAAGACAACTTCACGAGGTGTACGACCCACCATTCCAAAGCTATAAAAAGGCTCTATATGATGAATCAAAAACCCCATACATCGATCCTTCTATGGTTTGCAGAAATGATAAAACAAAAGAGGTGAGTTAAATTGGTTTGATGGAGAAGCTTAACTCAATCTCATTCGAGTTTGATATAAGCTCATTACTTAATTTACAGATCCTAAACATGATATTAAAATATAACTTAAACAATGACACAACTAATAAATATATTAAGATATAATAGGGAGTACCTTATACCCTCATCCAAACAGCTTAGGATGCTCTGCAGGTCGAAGCTCGGACCAATAATGGCAGCTCCTTATCGCCTTCGCAATGAGTTGTTGCCTAGAAGCAAGGTTTGTGAGAGGTGGAAGAAGAAAAAGAAAAGAATGCAGATTATGATGTTTTGGTAGTTTTAGAGGAGGAGGACAGCTGCGAGAGGTACGGTATCTCTGCAATTTCAGGCACGATCGAGCCTTTTCGTAGAGATCTGTAGAAATGCAATCGTAGTCGTCCATTCGATAAATTGATCCAACGGATGAATCTAATGGCGATGACTTAACCGTTGGATTTAGTTGATTTGAACCAATGCACTAGATTTTTTCGCATTGCTGCATGGTGTATGGAGGAGAACAGCGGATCTTCCACTATTCTTAAATTAAACTGACGGAAATAAATATAATTTATATGATTATTATGTAAGTTAAATGAATAATTAATTAATTAATTTAACAAATACATTTAAACAAATTTAAATAACCAAACACACTCCGAAAAATCCCAAAGTTTCATCCTTACCTAATTGAGGTGTGAGGAACTCAAAAATACAATCATATTTTTGATCGGATGTCAATTTAATTATCTTAATTTTCTGGATATTTAATTATTATTAAAATATTTTATGGGAAAATTTGAAGACTTCCAAACACTTCCAAATACCGCTTATAGCTAATTTGGGTGTGATGAGTCCAATGGTGAACTTTATTTTCGATTCTGAGGTCTAAATAAATTATGCATTCTTAGAATTATTAGAAAACTAGAAAATAATGGAAATTATCAAACAATCTCTAAATTGCATAAAATTTGAAATGGAGAGACTCCTAATATTATTATAAGACTAATGGAAAAAGAATTAGAGTTAATTAGGTCACTAATTGATGGGTAACAATACTAGAGTTGTTACACTAATCAATATTAATTTAAGCTAAACCAAGCAATGATTTTAGTTATATTAGATTTAATGGGTCAATTAAACCTAAACCTTAAAGTTTAAAATTAATTAGAGCTCATTTGGCTAATCTAGCTATTTTGCTTATTTTAAGATTCTAAAAATTAGCTAAATTAATTTGATCTCCAAATCAGAATCTGATTTTATTTTTGAATTCCGTGCACCCTAATTAGCTAAAGCTAGATTTTTGAGAATTACTGGAGCTCATATAGCCTTAAATTGGGTTTAGGATTTATTAGAAATATTATTTAATTAATTAAATGAAATTTATTAATATTTATATGTGTGGGATTTGCTGTTAGAATCGCGGCAGATCCGCAGCGGGTCCTAACATCGGTGCATACCCTCCCGCGAATAATCGCGCTAGCACACATCTTAGTGTGGTTCATCTAACGGATTGCACTCTATGAGTTTAGATCTAATCCTTACCTTCGGATCGACCCCTCACATTCAATGGTTCAAGCTTCCTCCGTGTTTAATCAGTTAAGTAGCTCATCAGGGACCATCCACGCCAAACATCCCCATAATTAGATGGCCTCGAGCGAGCATATCATCGTGGATCATCTCCTCCAATTCGCCTCTCACACATCTGCACCCCCCCCCTGCCGCCCCCCCCTCCCCCCCCCCCTCAAAAAAAAAAAAAACTTGACCCTCTATAAACCTAGTTCTAGTTCGAGAACACCTCGATCTTCTTCTTCTACCCTCGAGCTCAACAACTTGTAGACGGCCTTCACCCTAAACTTCCCCTGACCATTGGAGCCTTACCTCTCTCTCGGGTAAAGACATTGCCAAGGACCTGACCATGGCAGCCAAACCAAAACCTTCCCACTGCCTATAAATACCCCTGGGACATCACAGTGAGCCCCTTTGCTCACTTAGATCCCTCAATTTTTCCTATTGAATCCCCTGGAGCTCTCAAAACTCTCGGCAATCCCTGCTGCTACATACTACTGATAAAGGGCTAGGTCTAGTGTTCAGACTCCATGTAAATCTCCTTGAGTCCTCTAGAAGCTCCACCTTACTTCAATTCCTCCTTAGACGTCTTTGCCATCACCATTGCCAGGTTGGTATTAGCCTTTCCCTATGGATCTGTATGGAATCGACTTCAATTTAAATGTTTTATATTAGCTATGTAATGTCTTCAAGCTCTTCTTAGTATCCTAGGTCATATGCGTGTGCATTTGGGATTAATTGATCCAAGTTCAGAAAGAAGTTGTTCACTATATGGATGACATTAGGGCTCAATGCGGTAAGAGTTTCCCCACTGAGTTCCAGAGCTCAATTAAGCTCAATTAATCTCAACTCCACCTCAGACATTCTCCTCGTGGCTAATTGAACCTTCCTCGATTGTCATCAAGGTCTAATCTAGCTCCGATCGATCAAGCTAGTGGCCAAACCAAGAGCTGAGTCCGAGTAAGGACCCAGCTATTGGTTGCACCCCAGGTCACATAATCTTGGGTGTTATACTTGCCTCACCTCATTGATGGTGTATGGATCAAACCCCATCTCTCTTGTGGTCTCTATTAGGAGAATTGACCCCTCACAATAAACCTAAAGCATCCTTACTTAGGTCGATTCCATGGAGTAGCTCTAACGATTCAATGCATCCCAATTAAGATTTTTAGATCCAATCGATGAGTCTGGACTCCATGATCGTGTAGAGATCAAGATTTGGCACCAGCATGTTCTTAGCACCAAGAATTTGGCTCAAGAGTGTTGTCCCTCTTCGGCCTGTTGAAGGATGGGGCAGGAACGATGACACTGTCACATCGCGGCTAGCCCAGGCCCACGCGGTACGACAGTGCCGACCCAGTTGGTCTCTGATCCGACCCGCGCCTTTTGGATTTCAGGTCGGGCTAATTAATTTGAATTATGAATTAAAATCCTAAAGGAAAATAAATGATAAATGAATTTAATTAAATATCATATAGTTTAATTAATTGAAAGCATTCAAATTAAATTAGTGAGATAACTTAATCAATTCTAATCCAAATAATATGATTCAATATACTATTTTAATTAGAAAATCATAAGGAACAATAATATGAATAAAATTTTAGATCCAATGGTTAGATTTTCTAATTTAGCATAATCTTTCTCTAATCTTAATTTGTGAATAAATAATTCATTAAATGTTCCAATCTCATAATTAAGGTCTCTGATTGTTCATAAGATAGAGGATAATTTAATTATGCCTTTAAAAATGATTTATAAATTCTAAATTTACTAATCACCTCTTAATTATCCTAGATATTAATTAGTGTTTAATGATATAAATTAATATTTGATTTTGGTGGACCAAGTTTCTATTGTCTTCTTAAGTATATTAGAGCTCATCTATGTGTTCATATTTCTATATTAAACCCTAATTTTATTAATCACTCTTTTTAACCTTATAAGGTGATTAATGCTAATTAAGCTAATCTTAAATCCTAAACTTGAATTTTATAGTCTTATTCTCCTTATTAGACAATATTAAGCCTATTAGAACTGATTAGAGTCAATTTGGATACTTAAATCTAAGAATCCCAATTTTAGCCTTAAGAGATGTATTTTGGTCATTTTGATCAAAAGGTTAGTTTAAGATGAAATATCATTAATATGCTTTTAATCAGTAATGTAATATATTAGGATCATTCCTCGAGCTTTTGGACCTAGTTGATTTATCTAAATTGTTTACACTTTTTTCTCTTAAATTTCTCTTAAGTAATCATAAAGATTTTAAGGCGATCTTAGACCCTTCATTTAATCCTAATTTATGAAATTTAATCTTATAAAACTAGTATTAATTATCTTTTCAATACCAATCATTATATTTATTTTTAAGAAAATATCCTAATGAAAACCCTTTGTCTAAATCTAAGCTGAATTATTAAGAGATTAAACCTAATACTTAGATCTTAGATCCTTTGTGAAAATCTATAGGAATCCATTGAATCCCATCCTTGAAATTCCTATCTGATTGAATCCTTTGAATCCTTCTTATGGATTTAGGTTGACTCAATCTATAAAATAATGTGATTATTCTATAGACTGAATTTAGATCTTAGATTCATAAGTTCTTCTTTGATTATTTTGTCTTATAATTATATATTCAGCCTTTCTTTAAGATCATAGTTTCTTAATATTTCAACTTCTAAGATTTTATACCTTTAGATGAAGTTAGGGTATTGTAACAACCCAAATTATTACTCCATCTAATTAGGACTAATCATAGTTTTAATTTTGATCTTAGTGCATTAATTAGGTCATTAGGCGTTCACCACCCAGTCTTAGTCTAAATCAAAGGTCAAATGGATCAAACCCTGATTTTGGAAATTTCAGGAACCCTGAAAATTGACCTAATTATTTTTACCTTAGATCAAAAATTGGGCTTCGCCATTGCTAGGGGTGATGTTTTGGTGGCGTTCGGTAGTCGTCAAAAATCTATCGAACATTTTAATAATATTTAAATACCTCAAAAAATGAAGAAAATAAAATACTCGTTGCAACCAAAATCCGACTCCTTGGTTGCGTTCCTCACCCCTAAATTAGCTAGAGGTGTATATCTGAAATTTTTTGGAAGTCATTTAATTAGTTAAAATTAATTAATAAAAATTAGAATTTAAATTATTAAATTAATTAAATTATTAATTAATTTATTAAATAAATTCGTGGCGCCATTAAATCCCTAATGCCATCTGCATAATTTGCGCGCACCGTCAGTCCTCACTGTTTGATTAGATGGCTGATTCTAGTCGTCTGATCTGGATCAGACGGTGCGGGGTCATCCCCTTCCTCGAATCCTCCGCAGAACTCCACGCGACTGCTCACCGCTAGTCGCGCCCAGCCAGCGCCCCCGAGCCCTCAGCTGCTCCATCCTGAGGCCAACATGGCCCTCACCCGTGCCTAGTGTGGTCCCTTGGTATGTATTGGAACCTAAAGAGCCACTGAGAGTGTCGATCGAGCCCTAGCTTCCCTCCACTGTCGGCTAAGGTACCCCTCTGATCTCCTTCCTTCTTCAAGCAATTGCTCAATTCTCATTTAGATACTTTATTAAATGCATTGGATTGTTTTTAGATTGTGCTTGATTGATGTTAAGCAAGATAAATTGATCGAATTTTTGACTCGATTAACATTATAAACCGTTACCCCCTTTTTTCGTCTCATCGACCCTATCCATTAGGGTTAGTCGTATCTTGCCACTCCGACCACCCCAACGTCTGGTCCGGTGGTTAGTGGAAAGCCCTATCGAGATCTTCTCACTGCTGTGCTGATCGGACCCCGCCATCTCCCTAAATCGATTATATCTGATAGAGATAGCAAGTTTACTTCTAAGTTTTGGCAGGTAGTGCACATAAATCTAAGTTTTATAACAACTCAGGTTGTTACTTAGATCATTTAGGACTAATCTAAGTCCTAATTATAGTTCCAGTTTATTAATTAAGTCATTAGGAACTCACCACTAAGGCCTAGTCCAAATCAGGAATCAAATATATCAAATAATGATTTTTTTTTTGGAATTTCTAGAAACCCTAGAAATTGACTTATTTAATTTGACATCAAATTAATAATCGGACTTCGCCATTGTACTCATCACCCGCAAATTAGCTAGGGGTGATGTTTTGGATGCATTTGGAAGTCGCTGGCTTTTTAGAGTATTTTAATATTTTTTAAATACCCTGAAAATTCAAATAATTAAATACTCGTCAAATCAAAATTCCGATTGCGCCGTTGCGTTCCTCGCCCTTCAGTTAGCTAAGGGTGATTTATTGAGAATTTTTTGAATGTATTTAGATATTTAATTTTAATTAAAAAAATCAGTATAAATTAATTAAAATAATAAATGAATTTTTATAATAGCGTCGTTAGTATATATATCTCGCGCCGTTCAATTCTACTAACACTGTTCACCCACTTCGAATATATCTGACGGTCAAATCTAACCATTCGATTGGTTTGATTGGACGGTCGAGCGCTCACCTTCCTCCTTGCATGCTCATCCCTGTGCCCGCGAATGGCGAACGATCAGGCGTGCGGCACCCTCCATGCCTCGCCAGATGGCTTGCTTCCCCCACCGCTTCCTAATGGGCGTATTAACCCATCTTATTCTCTAAATGGAGATGTTCATCTTCTGAAGCATTTTGGGGAATTGAATCAAAAACCTGGTGTGTGTGTCAAACTCTTCTTCACCGAGTTCATTGCTGCCTGGACCTGAGGTACTAGTTCACTCATTTAATTCAATTTCAATATTTTATTATATGTGTACAATTACATTAGTAATGATTAATTGCTTTAATTCAATCAAACTCGAATGAGCTGATCGAGTCTTATTTCCATTCGCTAGATATCCTGTTGCGATCTGTTAACGTCCGATATAGCCTAGCTAGGGTATCATGGCTTGGGGTGCTGGAGTGCTCCAAATTTGTAATCTTAAGGTTCATTGGGAAGTCTTGATTGAGAGCTTCAATTTGATTCTTGTTTTGCATAGTGCTAAGCCCCGCGCATCAATTACTGTTCTGCCCTAGTTTTTCCCCCTTCGGCTATCCTATCAGGAGGACGAAGTCCCTCTCCATGGGCCGAGCCGGGTCGAGTTCATCTCGACTCGAGTGCTTGTCGGACCAGCCCATTAGCACCGTCTCTATCACAATTCTGCCATGGGACCCACCTGCAGTGATAAACGAATGACAGATTTTTGTAATTTAATGATTTGTATTAATTTAATTAAATGATTAAATATAGAACTTTAACACTCAATAAATCTCAAACCACAACTCCAAATTTAGCAAAATTATATACCATTATACTCAAAAAATTATGAGGAATTTATTGGCACTGTCAAACTCTCATTTGGAGCTATATATTCTTAGTGACATTTTGGACCCTAATTAAACCCTAAATGTCCCAAAAAATTTCATATAACCATAACTTTGTAACCGCTTACCCAAATATACCCAATATGGGTCTTAAATTAATCAGCAAACCCTCAGGAATATTCATATAGGGTTAATTTCTTTGTTTGGGTGATATTTAACCTAATCACTTTTGGACCCAAACTCTAATCTTCCAAGGCTTATAATTTTTCACACACTAGACTAAATATAGGTAATATGAGTCTTAAAGTGATTAGAAAAGCCTATATAATAACCTAGTAATATTCATTTTTTTATTTGAATTAGGGTTAGCTTAATCACTTTTAGGACCTAACCCTAATTACCCTAATTAACCGTAGAACTTCAATTGACCACAACTTAGTTAATTGAGCTCCAAATTGGGTCTTCCAACATACCATTTTGATCAAGATTACATAATAAGCAGTAAATTGCAAAAATATTTAAGATCTAATGGCTAGATCTCTTAATTAACCTTAATCACCTTAAAACTTGATCAGTGAATATTAGCAAATTTAGCAATCCAAATTAAGTAATTTCACTTTTTGATAGCTCCTAGAGTAGAATAGAACCTAGTAGTATGGTTGGTTTAGTGATTCTATGATTAATTTCATTAATCACTCCCTAATCACCTAAACTCTAATTAAGCCATAACTTGACCAAATGAGTTCCAACTTGGGTTTACTCTTAGTTAAAGTAATCAATGGGTTATAGGGAAGCTATAGCCACTGAGTTTACTGAATTTGAACTTAAAATGGAAAAGTTAGGTTTTTGACCCCATTTATGAAACTCTAATTTCCATAATTAACCCTAAACTTATTTTGGCTATAACTTAGCCAATACTTATCAGAATTTAGTGATTTTAGGCTCTATGGAACCTTTAGACAGTAAGCTTAAATAAATTGATAGAAAAATTAGATTCCATTAAGTAAAATTACCAAATTACCTCTATGAGTCAAACTCCTTAATTTGATCTCATAAAGCTTAATAATTATCCAAAATTGATGTACTTACAATCTATTCTTATATTAGATGGTAAGTAATCATTTGCCACTGAGAATTTTAATTTAGAGCCCTAAATCAAAAAGTAAATTTTTAGACCCTTAATGAGGGGCAAAATGGTCATTTTGCCCAAATTTAAGGTTAAGTGCTTTTATGCATTAATATTCATGTTATAATAGTTAAAATTAGTAAGAAAAGTAATTTATAATAAAATTTTATTAATCTAAGCCATTAATTAAGTTTTAATCAAAATTCTTAAAATTTCTTCTTTAGGAAAATTTTAAGTAAATTATTAGCTGTATAATGTGAGATTCATCTCACATCGTACCTTTTTCTGAACCTTCTTAATCCATCCTAAATCCTACTTATAACATTAGTTAGGTCTAGAGATTGAGTGTTCATCTTAGTGTTTAAGAGCTCATTTCTTAAGAGTTAGGATTAGTTCTTAAGTTAGATTTTATCTATTGAGTAAAATGGGTTACTCAATATGTGAAGCCTTGATTTTTATAGTTTATAAATTTTTATAGTTTATTAATCATTATTTGATCTTTTAATTTTAGACTTAAGAATAGAGATCCTTATTAAGTATGACTTCACTTAATAGGATTTGCCTTAAATCTTAATCTGTGAGTTTTGGCATTTGAAACCTTAGTCCTTTAGGATCACCATTTGGATTAAGTAATTAAGTCCTAATATATTTGGAGTTTAATCCTTAATCCTCTCATCTTGATTTGGCTAATCAAGATAGTTTGGGTTACTTAAACAAACAAACTAGGTCGATTGATTTATTTAGACTTGTAGCCGATATTGATTTACTTATAATTAGGACCTAGCTAGTCTTAATAATTTTCAACTTATAAGATTGTGAATCTAAGTTACACTTGATAGTAGGAATTAGAAATCATAAAATTGTGTAACTTAGAGTAGATAGAATGAACAAATTAGACAACAATGGATATCACCTATATCCTAGTAGAGTCTCTTGCTCACTTTGAAAATTGATGCTTTGCTTACCTTATTTTGAGCCTTATACCTTGTTCACATATATTGGACATAAGATATTTGATAAGTATCTCATGTCATCTTTAAATTTTCATAAAAAAACATTTGCATTTTTATCGGTGCTTTTGGCTTTACTGAATTCAGTTAAGTAGAGTGTGATCTAATTAGTCCGCCTCTCGATTCCTTCTGTTCTGATTTGTTTTATGGTTGTTGGCCCAGTTTTGATATAGTAGTACTAATTTTAGGTACACTTCTACTCAGCGATTCTGCCTCTCGATTCCTTTTGATCTGATCTACTGTCTATCCCATGCCTGGGATGATCCAGGATGATGTGTAATAGACTTCTTTTGTGGCTGTTGGCCCGGTTTTTATATGGCAATAAGTGAGTTCATATATTTTTCAATTCAGATTTGGCCAGTGCAGTTTTTCAGCTTATACTTACTATTTTCAGTTTACTTTTCTGCATTTCAGCACTTTATTACTTCTATCTTACTGCATTTAGTAGCCTTACTTTTACTTATAGGATGCTAGTCTTGCTCGCTGCTAATATATATAGGATATTTGTCTTACTTTTAGTTATTTAATTATTTCACATGTGCTTTTGCTTTAAGTCAATTAGCATAAGTTTATATTGATCATCAGCATGCTTAGGTTGAGTTTTCTTTCAGTTATATTTGTATATAGTTCTTATTTTATAACTAACCTTTTTGCAGCTATTCTTGGAGATATATGCTTACTTCCTATGTTGTTAAGTTATAGACTTTTTATTTATAACTGCCTTTCTTTTTTCTTATGCATTCTGCTCCTACACTTCTTGCATGTCATATTTTTAATGGTGATATCTATATTAACATAATAAAATTGCAACCTAAAATGTGCTTAGACTTTTTGTCTAATTAGATTTTTCTTTTGTTGGATGGGGCCCTATCATTGTGAAACTGACAATGGTAGACTCTGAGCTATTCGAGGTTATGGAACCTTTTGAAGTTCGGATTCAGGAGGAGGATCGAGCTATTGAAGACCCTTAGTTCTTTTACTATTATTTCTTTTGTTGCCTGTGAGGATGAGTGTTACTCTTTTCATTTCTGTTTAATCTTTTAAATCATGTTGTAATAATACATATTTAATTTGTACTTTTTTTTATTGCTATTATTCTGAGTTGTATGTTCTTACTATAATATTTTGATGGGATAGATGTTACTATTTTACTTCTGCACTCTGCTTTCATGTACTTTTCATTTAGTGAAATAATTCTTAAATAACAAACTCCTTAATTATAATGGGCTAGGACTGTGCCTAATTTATTCATAAGTAAGGATATTGTTATTTGGTAACCCCTCTACCATAATCATGTTAACTTAAGAGTTAATAGGACCACGACAGGATAGGGCCACCACAAGACACCACCCTAGCTATGAGCACAGCTTTTTATCCTCAAACGGATGGTCAGATAGAAACTATAAATCAAGTTCTTGAAGATTTGCCTAAGCTCTGCATTCTCAATTTTACCAGTTCCTAGAAAGATTATATCACATTAGTGGAGTTTACATATAACAACAATTTCCAAGCCAGTATTAAAATGGCATCCTATGAGGCCTTATATGGCATAAAATGTAATATTCCTATGGTGTAATAAAAAATAGGAAGCATCTAGCTTTATGGATCTGAATTGGTTGAAGAAATTAATAAGAAGGTTCATGTGATTCAGCAAAGAATCAGTGCTACTCAAGATAGTCAGAGCAAATATCATGATGCTCATCACCATCTTTTAGAATTCTGTATTGGAGATTCTGCTTATCTGAAAGTATGTCCAATGAAAGGTCTCTATAGATTTAACATAGCAAGAAAACTCAGTCCCCGTTATGTCGGACCTTTTGAGATACTAGCCAAAGTGGGACCATCAGTCTACAGGTTGAGTCTTCCTGATGAATTTACCATAGTTCACAATGTATTTTATGTATCATCATTAAGAAGATGTCTTAGAGAACCTTCTCACCTCATCTAACTTCCAAAAGTAGAGATTCGGCCTGATCTTTACGTCCGCCAAAGAGCCAGTTAAAATCTTAGCTCGTGATCAAAAGTAGCTAAGGAATCATTTAATTCCAATGATTAAAGTTCAGTGGAAGAATCAATCATTAGAAGAATCTACTTGGGAAAAGGAAGTGGATCTGTGCCATAAATATCTGCAGCTCTTTGCAAACCCAAGTACTTCTCATATTCCTTTCCTTTCAGTTATTGTTCAGTATTTTAATTTTATAGTATTTTTCTTCACTTGAGTGATATTGAGAATGATATTATTCTTAAGTGGGGGAGTATGTAATAACTTTAATTATTACTCTAACTAATCCAACTTAATTTAAGCTAAACTAAGATTTGATTTTCATTCTATTATATTCAATGGGGCAGTTAAACCTAATCTTAGAAGTTTGAAATCAATCGGAACTCATTTGGCTAATCTAGCTATTTTGCTTATTTTAGGATCCTAAAAATTAGCTAATCTAATTTGATCTTCAAATCAAAATCTAATTTTATTTTTAAATTCCTTACACCCTAATTAGCTATGGGTAAATATTTGGATAATTTTGAAGCTCATCCAGCCCTAAATTGGGTTTAGAATTTATTAGGGATATTATATAATTAATTAAAGTAATTATATTAATTAAATTAAATATATATTAAATTTTATATGTATGGGATCTGTTGTCGGGACCACGGCAAATCAGTTGCAGGGTCCCGACAGCGGTGCATACCCTCCCACGAATAATCTTAGTGCGGTCCATCCAACAGCTTACACTCTCCATGCATAGATCTTATCCTAGCCTTCGGATTGACCCCTCTCATTCGATGGCTGATGCTTCCCTTGTGTTTAATCAGTTAAGTAGCGCAGCAGGGACAGTCCACACACAATGGCACCGTGATCAAACAGCCTGTAGCGAGCCTATTATGATGGATAATCTACTCCAATTCACTGCTGTAACAACCCAGGTTGTTACTTTACTCAATTAAGACTAATCTAAGTCTTAATTAAGGTTCTAAGTTACTAATCAAGTGATTTGAAGCTAATCCCTAAAACCTAGGTCAACCCAAGAAGTCAACAAAGTCAAAACAGGAATTCTGGAAAATCCCAAAACCTGGAAATTTGACTTTTTATCTAGACCTCAGATTGAAAATCTGACTTCACCATTGCGTTCAGAACACCCAAATTAGCTAGGGGTGAAATTTTGGAGGCAATTGGAAGTCGTTGATTTTTCATCGAATATTTTAATAATATTTAGATACCCCAAATAATTGAATAATTAAATACTCGTCGAAACAAAAATATGATCACTCCATTGCGTTCATCACCCCTCAATTAGCTAGGAGTGATTTATTGGAAATTTTCTAGATAAAATTAATCATATAAATTTAATTAAGAAATTTGTAAAATTTAATTTTAAATTCTAATATTTTATTAGTACTTAATGGCGTCATCTGCCTTCTCTTCACCGTTAATCCACGCAGCTAACCCTCTAACGGCGATCGTATGCCGTTCGATCTTAGATCGAACGGCTGGTAGCTTTCGTTCTGGATCCTCCGCGTGTCGGGATCCCGAGTGAACGCGCGTCGCCCCGAGCTCCAGATGGCGATCTCGCCGCTTCAACAGAGGGGATGGATAGCATTTAGATAAAAGCTTCGAACATTCAATTCGGCATTTTGGAAAGAACATCCGGAAGAAACTGAACAACCTACAGGCGAAAATCCTAAAACCCATTTCCTGCGATCGATTAGGTACTTCACTTCTATACCTCCATTTGCTCCTTCATTTTGCTTTTAATTGCTATT
This sequence comes from Gastrodia elata, assembly GCA_016760335.1. Classification (NCBI taxonomy): domain Eukaryota; kingdom Viridiplantae; phylum Streptophyta; class Magnoliopsida; order Asparagales; family Orchidaceae; genus Gastrodia; species Gastrodia elata. The sequence continues at coordinate 43,600,299 of CM028677.1, forward strand.
TTAGTTGTTCTAATTGTAAACATCATTGTATATGAACCTACTCGGCAATCAAACAAGTTAATTGCATTCAATTCGATCATATTAGGCGGTTTCGTCGCACCGTCGTTCGTATACCTATAACTAGGGTTGCTCTTAGTCGGCTGTTCAGGCCATCTCAAGCCAAGGCTCGACCATCTTTGAAAAGCTCTCGTCGCGTCCTACCCACGGCCGTGCGGGCCGGCCTCTGTTGAGGCCGATTGGACCTCAAAATTTCGTGCCCTAATCCTTTGCACGCGAATGAAGAAGAAGGCGATGTCTGCGTGGCATCTTGCGCTGAGGAGGTGGGTCCCGCGACACGTGTTTTCCGCAGGGCGTATGGTGGGCCGGGTTCTGTCAAGTTGAGTCAGCAGTGTGACATAATCTTGTCATTTTCCTGCAGTTAATCATAGTGTAATATACATATATAGGTATATAAATAGATGTAAACATATATATGTTACTTATAATATATATACTAAAGTATATTCATTACATAGATGTATATATATGTAATCATATATGGGACTAAATTATTGATAAATTATAATATTTGATTATTTAAAATTAAACAATAATATTTATGTAATTAATTAATTCAGTTAATCGTCAAACTATAAGTATTCATAACTTACAAAATATATGTCCAATTTACACAAATAAATATACCAAATTGTTCAGAAAAATCTAATAAATTTATTGGAACTATCAAATTTTCATTCAGAGTAATATATCACATAGTGAAATTTCAGAATACTTGAATATTCACAAAATGTCACAAATCTTATTTAGCTCATAACTTTGTGTAGATTGATCCAAATATACCCAATATGGGTCTTAAAGTGATCAGAAAACCCTAAGGATTAATTTGATAGTGTTTGTTTTGCTGTTTGGATTAGTAATTGCTTAATGACATTTAGGACCTAATCCTAATTAGGTTAATTAATCACCCTAAACTCTAATTAGACCTTAACTTAGTCAAATTAGGTCCAAATTGAGTCTACCACATATCATTATGATCAGTGAGCTATTTGTAATTCATAGCCACTGATTTTACTTAATTTGGACATTAATTGGCAAAATTAAAATTTTTGACCTATAATTATCAATTCCTTAATTAACCTTAAAACCCTAAATTCAATTTTTCCAATCATTAAAATCAGTAAATGGAATGATTTAGAACTGAAAATTAATCAAACTTAGGTCTAAATTAAGTTTTGATTAAAATCTCAGAATTTGCTCATTTAGAAAATTCCTAAGTCCTAAGTGAGTGTTCTCTTTCCTTAATTATTCTTAGACCCATCCTTAGGTCTTATAACATTAGTTAGGATGTGTGTCTTGAGAGATACTCTTAGTAATTAAGAGCCTTAATTCTTAAGATTAGGAATAGATCTTAAGTTAGAATTCATCTATTGAGTAAATTGGGTTACTCAATTAGATGAAACCTTGAGTTTTCTAGTTTCTAGATTTTTCTTAGTTTATTAAATGATTATTTAATCTTTAAACTTTAGAATTAAGAATAGAGATCTATCCTAATGAATTGATTTATCATTAGGACTTGCCTTAACTTAATTTGTGAGATTTGGGTTCTAAACCTTAGACCCTTAGTTATACCTTTAGATTAAGTGATTAGACCCCATCATCTGGAGTCTAGTTCTTAATCTTTTCATCTTGATTTGGCTAATCAAGATGAGGTTGGGATGAATTAAATTACAAAATTAGGTCGCTGATTTATTCATTTTAACCAAATAGTCGTCTTTTGATTTAGTTATAATTAGGACTTGGCCAGTCCTAATTATCTTCAACAAGTAGGATTCGTGATTCTAAAGTTACAGAATGTGTAAGAGTTGTTGATTCTGAAACTTATGTAACTTAGAGTAGATAGAACGAATAAAGTAGACAACAAAGGATATCACCTGTGTTTTAGATAGAGTTTTCTTGCACTTTGATTTTTTTATGCTTCGCATTCCTTGATTTTTGAGCCTTATACCTTGAACATATATTATGTACTTAAGATATTTGATGAATATCTTATGTCAATTTTGAACATTCATAAAAAGCATTGTGTTCGTTTCACAAGTGGTTTGTAAGGTGTAGCTTGATTAGTATACCTCTCCGATCAACTCGTTCGGGGTCGGCAACCTTTCGAGGGTTTAATGTCCGACAGTCTATTGGCCATGCCTAGTCCGAGTAATAGGATGGATAGACTCTTGCCCTACTGACTATAGAGTCAGGATTCTGATATGGATATACTAATTCAAATACACTTACATTCAGTTCTGCTTTAGCTCATCAGGCTAAGAGTTTCAGTGATGTTCAGTTCAGAGTTTCTTAGCTCATCAGGCTAAGAATTGCTGAGTTTGTATTCAGTTTAGATGATTTGTACAGTTGCTATAGATTCAGTTTACAGTTACTGTTTTACTAGTATATTCTGCATTTCAGCACTGTTTTACTTACAGCTTCCTTGCACGTATTTTATATATATATAGGATGCTAGATTTACTTACTGTTTTCATATGCTTAATTAGGATGTTAGAGTACTCAGTTTTATACTATTTGAACTTTGTATGTCACTTGGCATAATCAGTTTGATCATATGCATATTTAGGTTGTATATTCTTACAGTTTTACTCTTCTTTTACTTACCTGTTTTGTGTTGCAGTTGCTTGGGGGAGGTATGTTTTACTTTCTTTTCGTTTAGTTATAAACTATGGTTTATAACTTATTACAGCTCTTTTATACGCTTTTCTGCACCTATTTTGCTCAGTACTGTTTTTATGGTGATATTCAGTTAACTTAAATAAACTCTTACCCTAAAATGTACTTAGACTTATTGTCTAACCAGTTTTTCTTTTGTTGGCTGGGGCCCTACCATTATGAAACTGATAATGATAGGTTCTGAGTTTGTTGGTTTAGCAGATCCAGTGAAGAGTTTGCCTTTGGAGGAGGAGTCCGTTCCTGAAGATCTGTAGCTTAGTTTTCTATTTTTCAGAGAGGTTGAGAGTTTTCTTTCAGTTCTTTTAATCTCATTAAATGTTGTAATAATACATAATTATATTTCTTTTTCAGTACTTTACTTATTCTGTAATGTTGTATTTGTACTGTATTGGATGGATGTTATGTTTGATGCTTCTGCACTCTGAGTTCATGTATGATCATTTAGTGATAGTAGTTCTGGATTGAAAGGCAAAGTCCTTATTTAAATTAGATTAGAATGTATGTCTAATCCAATCTTAAGTGGGGACCTTGTCATTTGGTGACCCCTCCACCGTAATCATGTTAACTTAAGGGTTAACAGGACCACGGCGGGGCAGGGCCGCCACAACTGCTCACACACCTGGTCCCCCCTTAGACAGCTCGACCCTCTGCAGACCTAGTGGCACTACGAGAACGCCCCGATCTTTCTCTTCTGGCCTCGAGCCCAATGGCTTGCCAGCTACCTTCTCCTTAAACTGCCCTCGATTATTGGAACCTTACCTCTCTCTCGGGACAAGCCATTGCCAGGGATTCGAGCCATGGCAGCCAACCCAAAATCTTCCCACTTCATATTGGGACATCACAATGAGCCCATTTACTCACTGAGATCCCTCAATTTTTCCAATTGAATCCCCTAGTGCTCTCAAAACTCTCGGTGATCCCTGCTGCTACATACCACTGATAAAGGGCTAGGTTTGGTGTTCAAACTCTCTATGAATCTCCCCAAGTCATTTAGAAGTTCCAGCTCACTTCAATTCCTCATTAGATGTGTTCGCCATCACCATTACCAGGTAGCAACCTTTCCCCATCGAGACATGTGGGCTCAGTGTCAATTTAAATGCTTTAGGGTAGGTTTATGTTGTCATCTAGCTCTCCTTAGTATCCTAGGGCATATGCGCATGTGCTTAGGATTATTTGAGCCCAGTCCAAATAGAATTTGTTTACTATCTGGACGACATTGGGGCTCAGTAAGGTCAAAGTTACCCCTCTGGGTTCTAGAGCTCAATTAATTTAATTCCACTTCAGACCTTCTCCTCGTGTCTAATCGAACCTACCCGATTATTGCCAAGGTATGATCTAGCTCTGATTGATCATATCGATCGATCGAGCAAGTGGCCAAACCAGGAGCTGAGTCTGAGAAAGGACCCATCTACTGGCTGCACCCCAGGTCACATAACCTTGGGGGTTTGACTCGCCTTACTTCACTTATGGTGTAGGGATCGAATCCCATCCGTCTAGCAGTCTATCTGAGGAGAACTGACCCCTCACAGTAAACCCAAAGTGTTCTCACTTAGGTCGATTTGATGAAGTAGCTATCTGGAGATCAACTGCATTCTAGATCGGGCTTCTAAATCCTAGCGATGTATCTGGACTCCATGATCGTGTAGCGATCGAGATCTGGCACTGGCATGGTCTTGGCGTCGAGAATTTGGCTCAATAGTGTCGTCCCTCTTTGGCATGTCGAAGGATGGGGCGGGGACGATGACACTGTCGCATCGGGCCGAGCCCGCCCAGGCCCGCACGGTGCGATAGTGCCAACCGAGTCAGTCCCCGATCCGACCCATGCCTTTTGGATTTTGGGTCGAGCTAATTAATTTGAATTAGGAATTAAAATCCTAAAGGAAAATAAATGATAAATGAATTTAATTAAATATCATATGGTTTAATTAATTGAAAATATTCAAATTAAATTAATGAGATAACTTAATCAATTCTAATCCAAATGGTATGATCCAATATATCCTTTTAATCCAAAAATTATAATGAACATTAAAATTCAATAAAATTTTAGATCCAATGGTTAGATTTTCTGATTTAGCCTAATCTTTCTCTAGTCTTAATTAGTGAATAAATAATTCATTAATGTCCAAATCTCATGATTAAGGTCTCTGATTGTTCAAAAAAAAGAGGAGAATTTTGTTATGCCTCAAAAAATGATTTAAGAATTCTAAATTTGCTAATCATCTCTTAATTATCCTATATATTGATTAGTATCTAATAACTTAAATTAACCACTAATTTTGGTGGACCAAGTTCCTATTGTCTACTTAAGTATATTAGAGCTCATCTATGTGTTCATATTTCCATATTAAACCCTAATTTCATTAATCACTCTTCTTAACCTTAGAAGGTGATTAATATTAATTAAGCTAATATTAAATCCTAAACTTGAATTTTATAGTATTATTCTTCTTATTAGATAATATTAAGCCTATTATAACTGATTTGAGTCAATTTGGATACTTAAATTTTAGAATCCCAATTTTAGCCTTAAGAGATGTATTTTGGTCATTTTGATCAAAAAGTTAGTTTAAGAACCTCTAAACCCTAAAAATATCAGTAATATGCTTTTAATCATTAATGTAATGTATTAGGATCATTCCTTGAGCTTTTGGACCTAATTAATTTATCTAAATTATTTAAGCTTATTTTCTCTTAAATTTCTCTTAAGTAATCATAAAGATCTTAAGGTGATCTTAGGACCTTCATTTTATCCTGATTTATGAAATTTAATCTTATAAACTAGTATTAATTATCTTATCAAAACCAATCATAATAATTATTCATAAGAAAATATCCTAATGAAAATCCTAAGTTAAATCTAAGTTGAAGTTTTAAGAGATTAAACCTAAGACTTAGATCTTAGATCCTTAATGAAAATCCATAGGAATCCATTTGAATCCCACCCTTGAATTCCTGTCTGATTGAATCCTTCTTATGATTTTAGGTTAATTCAATCTATAAAATAATGTGATTATTCTATAGACTGAATTTAGACCTAGATTCATAAGTTCTTATTTGATTATTTTGTTTTATAATTATATATTTAGCCTTTCTTTAATATCATAATTTAATCTTTCAGCTTCTAAGATTCTCTAACTTTAGATGAAGTGTGGGTGTGAACCCTAGATCCCTAGAGATTAGTGCTTTGGATTCAAGTTTAAACCCAGAATCCTTAATCTTGATTGACATAATCAAGATTTGGGTTTGAATTATCAAAATACATTAATTAAGCTATTAATTTATTTACTTAACTCTTATAATCATCACTTCTGATTATGAATTAGAACTTATTAAGTCATAATGTTAAGTTTAAGGTCTTAAATTTGGGATTTTATAGGATAGTTGGATATTAAAGATCTTAAGCAAGCACTAGATCATATTAGATAGAACGTATTAAATTCGATAATAATAGATATCACATATGTCTAATTGAGTCCCTTGCTTACTTTGACTATTGTTGCTTTGCGTACCTTGTGTTTGAGCCTTTTTCCTTGGACATACTAGTTGGGAACATGATATTTGATAAGTATCCTATGTTATGTTTGAAATTGCATAAACATAATTTAACTTCATTGAGTTCATTGAGTTCTTAGTTCAGTAGAGTGTGTCCTAACTTAGCCTTCCTTTTTAGTTCAGATCTTTTGATATAGAATAGAATCAGACCTAACTCTGTGGTTGGCTAGAGGGATATATGTCGATTCATTAAGTTCAACTCAGACTTAGCTCTACGGTTGCCTAGGGGTGACATGTTGAACTTTCTGTGCAGTGGCCCTGTTTTAGCCCGTTTTCATTATGATAGCACTAATTTTAGGCATACTTCTACTCTTCAGTTCAATTTCAGTTCAATGGCTTGTTTAGCCAAATATTTTAGTTGCATCTTTGCCATTTTCTACACGCTTTTACAGTTCAGTGTTTTCAGTTTAGCTTTGCTTAGTTCTTGCACACTCTAGGATGCTAGTCTTAATTTTAGTTCTTTTATATTTCAGTACAAATTTCCTTTATTTAATCATCACATGTTCTCATGATCATAAGCATATTATGATAAGCTTACTTTTAGTACTTTTTTAGTCATTTATATATTTATTACTTAATTTTGTTGCAACTTCTGGATAAGGTATATTAGTTTACATACTTAACTTTATTTAGTTATAAATGCTTAATTTATAACTATCCTGTTTCTTGTGGCTTGTTGCATCTTAATTAATTGCATGCTTAGTTAGAAGGTGATATTTTAAATACTTAATTTCATTTAAATAAGCTTAAACTATGCTCAGAGTCTAACAGTAAGTTTTTTTTTTTTTTTTGGCTGGGGCCCTGCCATTGTGATACCGATAATGTTAGATCTGGAGCTGTTTATTGAGGCTGCTTCTCGAGAGGAGCTTGGTCAGGAAGAGGACCTTCCTTCCGCTGTAGCTTAACTAGTTTTATTTTCAGCTGTGAGGATGAGTGTTCTTTTTTCTCTTATAATTCATATTGTAATAATTTCATATTCTAGATGTATTTACTTTCTATATTTTTCATAGTGAGCTGAGTCACCGTATTCATCGTAATCATGTTAATCTTAGTATTGGCATGGCCACAGAGGACACGGGGTTCCACAAAATTAGATAATAATAACTTAAATAATATCATACAATAATAACTAAAGTAATATCATCCCTTTAGTCTTGCCTTAATAGACTAAAAGCTTTTATAAAACTATTAAGTTTAAGATTAGATTAGTATTATCATACTAGTAACATATCTAAGGTTAAAATAATGTAAGTAATTAGATGAGTGAACTTTTTTAAGCATAGAACCTCTAAGTTGTTATTAAAATAAAATTCTTAAAAGAGAGTATTAACTTAAGTGTTTGGATAGAATAAGTTAAGAGAACCCTATACCTTAAGTGTAGTGTGACATTAAGCTTAGTATCTATTGAGTCTTATATCTAAACCTTCAAGTAATCTAAGTCATAGGAATCTAGTAACCTGAGTAGTGTACTAGTCAACCTTTAGTATCTAAGCTAGAGTGTCCCATTAGAGTAGAAGTGTTATATTATTAGTTTAGATGATTGTAGTGTTAGAAATATGATAGGATGTTTGTTTATAATAACTCAATTATATATATAAATTATTTTGTCACATGAATAATACCTTAATCAAATCATTACTTTTAAACCTTATTTTAAATAGTATATTATTATTGTATTGATTGATGAAGACATTCAATGAGTGTCTAAGTTAATTGAGGAGCTTAGTTAGCTTCAGTCATAGAATAGATGACTAAAGTAGATAACATCGAATATCACATAGTTTATAATTTGCTTTGAAACATCCTTGAATGCTGCAATATATTGAGACTACATCCTAGAATATATTCATAAGAAAATTATGCATAAAATAAACTTATAACATTTACTTGGGGTTTCATATGGTGGACTATGCCAGGGCAAGCAATAATGTAATAAGAAGACCTCATATATCCTAGAAGGGGAATGTGTGTTATGGGAAGCCCCTTTACTTAGTTAAGCAAACATGCTTAACTCCTCACTTGTTTCTACACATATATAATAATATTACAAGATAAATAACTTAATATATTATCATTTATGAATGTTCTTACTTTTCCCACAATCTTTGTGATTGTGGATGCTTTATCATAGTCTTTTGACTATGTTTACTCAGTCATTTATGACTGGTTTTACTTTATACTCAGTCTTTGAGACTGAGACATTCTTTACTTGCATACATTATATGTTCATCTGTATTTACAGCTTATTTTCTTACTTACCTACTTGTTGTGTATGTTGTTATCACTTATATTTATGCTGACACTTCTTTCACTTATGCTACTTAGCGTATATCTATTTGTACATATTTCCTTATTATTTATTGCACATTTGTTAATATAGCTGTACTTGTTTCTCCTTACTTACATAGATGATGCAGATTGTACTAGCTTTCCTCTTTTATTATTTTTAGTCTTTGATTATTACTTACAGTCACTTACTTTACTTTACTTAGTTTACTTTTCCTTTTTACTGCATTGAGCTTCGCTTAAGTAACAATTATAAATCGCTAATGTGATATCTGCTTAATTTAAATATATTAATTGCCCTAAATGTACTTAGACACTTTAAGTATAATCACTAAATTTTCTTTTATTGGATGTGCCCTACCATATTAAATATCAAATACAGTAAATTAGGAGCTTATAGTAGATCTTGTACCTGAGGTAGATCAGATCCAGTAATTACTTCTTTGAAGACTTTTACTTTTTGCTATTTTTCTTTACTTTATGCATCTCGTGAGGATGAGTGTCATTACGTCTAAATGTTTGTATAAATTTAATTAACTCTAGATGTTTTACTTTATTATTCTGTGCTGTGTTTTTACTTTCTTTTTGTATGGCTGGAATGGTTTATATTTACTTAATGTTTATGCATATAGTTTTCCCATTTAGAGACCCTTGGCTCCCTGTAGTGCTTAATAGTGGGTTAAGACTCACTACCCCAATATTAAGTACTACAGTAACATCTAATATTGGATTGGATTCCTGATCCAATATTGGTGTTGTTACAGGTTGGCCCAAGAATTGATGAGCTCAACCAAGCCCGAGCTAGCCTAGTTGAGCCTCGATATGATCGGGCTCCATGGTGTCACATATTGGTGCCTCGATTGAGTAGGCTCCCAGCATTTTGGGAGAGTCCATACACCGTGGATAGGATCAATAAAACCATCATGGGATGGTGATGGTGTAGAAACCAAAACCCCAATCGGTTGTGGCCTGTGTTGAACCAATTTAGCTCGTACAGTAAACCATAGCGGTCAACTTACAATTGAGTAATATCCCGATGATCAGGGCCACCAACCATGGGGCTGTTGGTGCCAATCGATGCATCTTGATGTGCTGAATGTTTAGGTAGGTCGCTCATCGCTTGAAGTGACTGGAATTGCCCAGAATTAGCGGCATAAGTCAGCCCTAATTTGGGGATTTTGCAGAGACGAAGCACAGTCATGGGTCAGGCCGACCCATGATCTGCATGATTTCGACAGGCAGAATATTCCCCGAATATTCCAGAACCCATCAGGTTCCGTCAGCCCGCGCCTTGACCCATTAACAAAATGGAATATTGTGAGAATATTCCATTTATGATTAATGGTACAATGAATTTAATTAAATCATACTTTAGAGAATTAGTACATGATATATTAATGAAATAATTTGATCAATATAAATCCAAACCATATGATATTATATTTTATTTTAATCAAAAAAATGAGAGGAACCTAAGTATACAATAAAAATTAATGTTTGATGATTAATCTTGCTAATCACCCTTTAATTGATTTAACCTTATTTATGTATATTATGACCTTTAGTGACCCAAATTTTGATGTTTAAAGTGTCATTTGACTCCTTAGATAATAACCTTTCACATTGAACAGAAAAATTAAGGATTAAATGCTTAAATTGCAAAGTCAACTTTTGGATTCCAAAATAATATTATTTTTATCAAATAATGCGATTGAAATCTATTAGCAAAATTAGATTCTCTAATATATTAAGATGATAAAAATAAGTGAATTATAGCACATGAAGAGTAAATCTTATAAGTGTAAAGCTAATAAGAATTCTTGTAACCTAGTATAAAAAGAGTAGATCTAAGTGCTAGATCTAGTTAACCTAAGTAGTAAGGATAAGGTTAGGGATTGATTAAGTACCATGGAAATCCTATGGTTGTGTTTTAACTTAAATTCCAAAAATAATGGTTTGTAATTCATCTAAGAGTTAGTGCAAAACTTTGTAGTCCCTTGAAGGCTTAGATAATCTTAGACCATTGTGATCAAATGTAGATATTAGCTAAAATGTTTAAAAGTTAATATAAGATGGAATAAGCCATATAGAACCTTGAACTTTAAGAGTTAAATTTATTATCACGAGTAAAAGAAATACAGGTACATGATCATTGATTAATCAATAGAATTAGCCTTCTAACCTCGATAAAACTGTAAAAGGGTTTTTCCCCTTATCTCTATGCGCGGAGGTAAGTGCAGTTATGTAGAATGTAAGAATCTTTATTCTATTTCTTCTTGAATTGTAGGTGTTGGTTGCTTCATATTGTAGAATGCTATAAAAAGGGTTTTGCTTTTTATCTCTGTGTATAGGGATACTTGCAGCTAATTAGAAGATAAATGTTCCAATTCCTTAGTGTGTCATGAGTTAGGATTTGGACATCTTATTTTGGGTGAATAAACTGTAAAAGAATTTTGTTCTTTATTTTCGTGCACAAGAATAATTGCACTTAAATAATTTAAGTGTCCGTCTATCCTTTATGGTGACATACTGAGTATATATACATGTAAACCCAAGCTTGTGAGCAGATAAATTTTAGAATAACTAGTAACATGAAAGAATGATAAATGTTTAGATAAGAATGCAATCATTAAGGTTATGGAATGAGCAGGCCTTAACATCAGGAATAAATCATGTAATTAATATCTTGTAATTAGAAAATAAGGGATATCATTCTGATAATTTTGTTGATTTTTTTGCTATATTATTTCTATATAATACTGTGATTTAGGCATACTTAGGATCTCTTAGCAGTGTGATTCAGGCACATCATGATTGCATGTATACGACATATTTGTTTTAGTTTCATTTTTTAATATCTTATTGTATTTCAGCAATTCAATTTACATTCTTAGTTTTAACAATTTTGATTTACTGTCACAGTTTTACTTTCAATTTTATGTAGTTGAAACCTTACAGTTTTTATATGCAATGTGTATGACTATTTTTTGTTGTGGCAATAATGATATCATTAAATTGTAATGTAATGAAATTTAGCATTTTAAAATGTACTTAAGAAATTATCCAACATAAGATTTCTCTTTTTTGGTTGGGGCTCTAGCATGTGAAACCGATATGTCAGGTTTAAAGTACCCTAAAGAGCCAATATTTGAGGAGGTACATGTGCTGCAAGAGGAGGAGGAGCTTGTTGTCGAGTAGCTGTCTTTGTAGTTAGCTATTTTAACTACTTTGGTGAGATGAGTGTCATTTGCTAAACATTTAAATTCTGATTTGTAATAAATTAAATTGCTCTTGATGTATTTTTCATTTCTTTTTGATATGAATGTCTTACTTTAGTGCTAGATGGGTGAAATGCATGTATGAGATTTCTATTTAACTTCCACACTTCTTATATTTTGTCCTCATGCTCAGTATTGTGTTGAAATCATACTCGGTGACCAACTTATATTCATTGGCGTATTAGTAAAATATCTAACTTAGCAATGAGTAGAGGCCATCACAGATGAAGAAAAGTTGTTCACAGACATTGGGGAAAGCGAGTAGGTGTGTGCTGGCGTTTGAGCATGTTTGGACGGCATGCAGGCTTGGTTCAAATCAGATCGGGCCAGTTTGGATGGGTCGAGCCGATTCAGCTCGCACGAGCCGAAACTGTGAAGCAATTTGGGAAGTTGACGGTTCACGAACTGGTGTGACATGGGTCGCTTTGATCCTACATCAGCGACGTCTATTTATGGTTGGAAAATAGAGTCGAAATAGGGTAAAAAAACACAAAAATTGCGAAAGTATATGTAAATTTTTCAGCATGAAATGCTCTACAATCTTAGCCAAGAAATTTGACTATGATACCAAGATTTAATAGGAGTTAATATGGAAGGATTATCGGTTTGATACGAAGGGCTTTGAGAAGGCTTAAGATGGACTAAATGTTTAATTGATGCAAAATTTTAGGGGGATGATAAAGGGAAAATACTAAAGAATTATTGGGAAACGATGGATCACATCAAGGAAGCACAAGTGAAGAATAATATACATTAAGATAAATCTCAAGATTATTCACATCGTGGGTTATTGTAGATTATATATACCTTCAAGATTTTTGATTATGCACATTGAAGAGGAGTAATGACTATCAATAATAACACAAGATAGATTACAGGGATTATACACAACTTTGTGACATTGCCGCTATGCACACACATAAGATTGACGTGATTATCAATAGCACATCATGAATACTCTGGCAAGAACATCATTCACATAAATAAGGAAGAAAAAAGTTTTTCTTGCCTATTTTTTTCAAATAAAATATATAGTATATGTATAGGTGTGAGGCACACTATCATATATTAAGGTGTCATTTTACATCATACCAATTCATATAAGTTTAACACGACTTGCTCAAAAGAAAAACTAATATAGCACGACTAGGGTCCCAATACAATTTGAAACAAAAAAAAATATAACACAACCCAATAAAAAAGCAATCCATAATAGCTAAGCTCCGTACAAAAGCTCGAATCATGATTTCCTCTTCGAATGTACTTGTTGTCTTGCAAATATCTAAAGATAATTTACTCTTTGGGCTACCAAAGGATATTAAGAGATCACATAAAAAAATCAAAAAAAAGTAAAGATAATCTCATATTTCTCCATATCTTGAGCTCTTGAAAATTATACACATCTTTAAGAACTTATATTATGCACAATAAATGAGAGTGATGACTATCCACACAAATATACGATAGATTACTGTATTATATACAGCCCGATGATTTTGCCGCTATGTACGAACGTAAGATTGAAATGATTATCCTCACATGGAACACTCTCGGCAAGAGCAACAACATTAAGGAGAAAAAAATATTTTTTGGTTCACTATTCTTTCCAAATGACATGCATAGCTTATACAATGCATCCTATCATATTCCAAAGTGTCCATTTAAAATACATGATGCTATCAATATTAGTCAAAATAACATGACTCACGATAATATAGTCTGATACAACAACCGCTTAACCTTCAAGTATGCTCCATACAAATGCTGAAGCCGTGAACCTCGTTGTGTTATACATTTGTACTGCTTTTATTTATTTGGACAACCACTTGGAATAATTGGAATTGTGTGTTTACAATAGAAATAAGATAAAATAGTTGCAATTTCTTTCTAATAATCTCTTGGGCCGTTCTTACTAATGTGTTTAAGCGGGAATCCCATGTTGTCTTGATTCAAGTTATGATTCATTAAGATATGTTATCTATCTAATTAGTTAGTACAGATGGCCAATTAAAAAAAAAAATCTCCCGTCCCTTTCGCTTCTAATTACTACTATAAAAGAAATATAAAAGAAACACAGTGGAGCAGATGGCTGCTTAATCTGAAATTGCAACGGGATGCTCACTTGCATCGCTTGCTCGAAGCAACTCAGCACGTTCCATGAAACGGATGACAACGATGATGCCGCGGCCGCCACTGCCGGCACACAGGGCACCAGCCAGGCCATCAAAGCCCTCACTTCTCAGGTCAGATCCCGGATCGTCGTTTACCCTCGCGTTCTTTACTTTCGTTGTTATTTTTTAATCCATGTCTATGCGTCACCTACCAGATCAAGGACATGGCCTTGAAGGCCTCTGGGGCTTACCGCAACTGCAAGCCATGCGGGGCGTCGGAGCCCGAAAGGCGATTCGAGGAGTCCTCTATATCCGCGTCTGGATCAGAACGATTCCTGTATTCTTATCGGCGAGCTTGTGCTGGCGGTAGGAGCTGCGGGTCAACGCCGAGATTAAGGGGTTTTTCAAGCGGTGAGCGGACACCTTCTGCGAGTGGCCGTGCTGAGTCGGCAGCCACCGTTGCAGCGGTGTTACTGGAGGAAGATGAAGAACCGAGGGAATGGGTCGCCCAGGTCGAGCCTGGCGTTCTCATTACTTTCCTGTCTTTGCCCCAAGGCGGGAACGATCTCAAAAGAATCCGATTCAGGTACATTCTTCCCGTTCCCTTCCCTTCCCCCCATGATGTAGGAGCGATAGAGTGAAGGCAGAGTGAGTCTTTCAAGGCATTGGTAGCCGCCCGAATTCTTGGTCGCGTCTTCCTCAATTTAAATCACTTCATTTCAAGCCAAATCCGAGCTTGGATCCACCGATGTACTCTTTGTTTGTTCTTGTTAATCAAGGATAAAACTTTTTTAGACCAGAATAAATAAAGGTTCGGTGTGTATTTAATCTATAAACATAATTTTCTATTGTGCTTATATTATAAAGGGTCCATGTCAGTTTGGTGAAAACTTGTGCTTGGAAGGACGTCCTGAGATCTTAACTTTTCTCTACACTTAGTTATGAGTTAAATTTAGTACAATGAAATTTTTTGTTGTAGTGCTGAGTGACTTAGTCTTCTTTTTTTTTTTTTTTTTTTTGATTGAATGCAACGAGCATTTACATTTCCAGTATGTTTTGTTCATGATGTCAAGTGTTGTTATTATTGAGTTGAAACCTGATTAAATTAAGCTCAGGAATCTTTGTTTCTTTGATCCTAGGAGTGGGGATGACCAACTCTCCAGGTCTCACAACTTCTATCTTAAAAGTAAGGAAGACTATGTATCATAGTGGATGACTTTGGTGTGGACCTATTGGCCCATAAAACATTGGGCAAATCCTTAGCCCAACTTCCCCTTGAGTGTCAAGTCGCATCTTGTGGAGTTGAAAAATGGTGTATTTGATGCCTTAGCCCGATCATTTGATTGCAGGTGGTGGACGGATGCAAACCTGAGTTGCTGTTTTCTTACTTAATGTCTTGCAAATATTTTGAGGTGAATGGAGGTTCATTAGCAATTATTATGGCTAATGAAAAGCGGATTCCCAGGAAGAGGTGCTCGATAAAATTTATCATTGGCTAAGATGTTGTTTTAATTAGGGATTTTGTCTCAACCCGTTTAGTAAAGTAGTTGATGAGGATTAACACAAATATTAGTTTACTTGAAGTTGGTGGGAAAGGCCCTATGAAGTCCATCCCCCTTAGTGCAAAGAGCCAAGAAGAGAAGATGAGTTAGGTAACTTATCTATTTTAGCACTTTTGCATATTTTTGACAACTCTACAATGTTGAGCTATATCTCGAGCATCCTTTTTGATGAATGGCTAGTAGTAGGCATGCCTAAAGACTTTGTAGGTAATGTTGTTTCTAACAAAGTGATTTTCAAACTCTTTGAGTTTAGCTCAAAGAGGATTTGTTAGTTGCCTCTTTGCTGACACACTTAAGACCCATCTCTTCATATGAGTGCCTATGTAGAGTGCCATCATGTGTGAAATATCGCTCGACGCATCAAACTAGGGTTTAGGCCTTTTATTTGACATTGGGAAAATGACAACTCTTTCGGAAGCTGTATATTTCCTTGAGCTAGACTCTTGATGGTGCTAATTCTACCATGAATATGACCTTTTGACTTGTATGGTGTGATGAGACAATTCCCTAGCATGAGTGATATAGGGGTTTGATACAGGGGTCTCCATATTTAGCTGTTAGGTTACTCTCCCTAGGATATTCTCAATGCTAAAATTACTAAACTTTAGGATCTTAGATTGAACAACAATCAAGTACACTTTAGAGTGTTGTCTTTATTCTTGTATGCGCCAACAATTTGGTTTTTACCAACTAAGAGTTGGCAAACAATCTTAAATTATTTGTTTTGATCCTTTAGGCTAGTAGGCGTTCATTAAGGAGAGCTTCATACTCAGGCTTGTTTTTTTGTAATTGACAAATTTAGCTTTATGTATGAAAACAAGATTATTTATTCTCGAGTTTACTAGGAAATTCCTACTCAACACTATGCACTCTAGAGGCCCTGTAAGTAAACATTAGTCAAAAGCCACTTGATTGGTTGTCAAGTCTTTTCGTTATGTATGCAAAGAGTTGGCAATAAAGTCGGCTACATTGATGCTTTGATTGTGTTCTTAATGACATTCAATGTCGAATACGGAAAGCTCTATAATCTATTTTGTGGATCGATTAGCTGATTATGATGGTGTACTGTAATATTTAGTGGCTAATTGATGATGATTTTCTTGGTGTGAGTGAAAAAGTTGACAATTTCCTAGATATTTTCAATTGGGTGAAGGCCATTGCTATAATCATGGAATTAATTTTCTCTCGTACCATAATTTGACTATAGTAACGCATCATCATTTTGACACCATCAACGTTTGGACCAAGATAGAGCTTAACACTTCACTATCATTTCCCATAATATTAAGGATTATATTACTCGAATGTGGAGCTGTGAGAGTTAGCAACTGAGTTACGCATTATTTTAGGCATTTGAATGCTTGTTGGCATTGCTTTGACCAATGGAAGGTCCGACTAGTCTTCAAAATTTTGATGAGGGGTTCACACTTCTTACCCAATTTGAAGATTAATTGGGTGAGACTAACTTCTCACGTGGTTTGGAGTTGAATTTGTGTTACCAAATACTCACCCGATTTGGAGATGAATTGGCTGAGAGCCATTTATTCTACATGGTTTCTCATTTTTATAATATTTTAAGGTGGTGGAGCATCGAGAATAACTTGTATTTTACTTAGGTTAGCATAATTTTTTTGGTTGATTAAATATCTTAAGAATCATCCTAATTAAGCCATGAAAATTATTTTTTGATATTCATTTTGATGTTATGACGTGGAAGATTAAGTCTTATCTAAGTTTGCCAAGTGTTCCTCATCACTTTGAATTTTAACTAGCATATCGCCAATGTAGACTTTTATGTTTCGAGTGTTTTTTTTCTTGCTTACAATGTTTTATCCATCTGTCTATATATCTAGTGTTCTTCAACCTAAAGGGCATGACTTTACGACATTACGTGATGATTGGTTTGATAAATGATGCTTTCTCATCAATTGGATTCAACTTTATTTAGTGGTAACTTGGTTAAGCATCTGGAAAGGGAAAGGGTTGAATCCAACGACCGAGTTTACTAAGTCGTCATTGTTAGGTCGGGGTTTGGGCAAATGTCATTTACTTTCTTGAATTTCACATACATCCTTTATTTGCCATTAGCCTTGTTGTTCATGACAATATTTGTAATGCCCAGGGCTAATCGCCGACCAATAACCCGGGACATTAACTCAAGGGAACCCATCCTATCCCGTCATTAACTCACCACTCATGCTGAATTGATTGGGGTCAAATGAGTTATCTTTAAATATTTCTACATCTGAGGCTAATTTTTAAGATGAGTATAATCTCTTTATCTTAAGTATTAGATAACTTACTCCTATGCATTAGCGGTATGATAATTTATGAAGAGCCTATGAATATGAAGGTCTAGTAGCATAACGATCACATCACAATACTGAGTATAAGATAATATAATATCAAAGTGCGGAAGCTTAAACATTCATCCATAACATTCATCACATAAATTAAGTAAATATTCGTCTCAGAAAAGAAAAGTGAAAATATATTCAGATTTAATTATTACAAATTAGAATTTAAATATTCAGATAAAGTAGTCCTCTCATCTCATCAGCATAAATAATAAACCAAGTACTAAAATCAGCACTCCAACGGCTATTGCTCCTTCGTCGCCTCCTAAATTTCCTCAAAAGCAGACTCTTCGAACTATTTCAAGCTTGATATGTCAGTTTCACATGCTAGAGCCTCAGCTAAAAATAAAGAAAATTTGTGTTAGACAATATGTCTAAGTATATTTTTGGCTAATTATAGTATTTTTTTAATATTTAAGGGATATTACTCAACATAACAGTGGATAAACAACAAAACAGAATAAAACTGTACAAACTGAAGTAAAGTTATAATTATAAGTCAAACTGCTGAAAATATAGACTAAATGATACTGAAAATAAAATAAGTGTACTGAAATAAGATAACTGAAAGTAAGACTGTAAACTGAATAAAATGCAAAACTGATCCGTATATATGCCAACTGAAAGTGCATCTGAGTATGCTATAGAATATGCCACATGTATGCATAATCTTGATGCCATATTGCATCCCACCGATCCTAGGTGTACTCCTAATCGCACCGCTAATAGATTCTAGGTGTGCTATGCATTGCACCGTTAATGATATGTTATGTTTATACGATTCATGTTATGCCAAAAATTGCAAGGATTAAATAACCAAAATCTAGAAAATAGAAATTATATCCCCTTTTGTTGTCTATTTATTTATTCTGTCACATCCTAATACACATTAATTCAGGTGCCTTATTATTCAAAAGTCTTATTCATAAGAATCATTTGATTATATACATTTAGATCTCAATCTCAATTATACTTAA
The DNA here is from genome assembly GCA_016760335.1 of Gastrodia elata. NCBI lineage: Eukaryota > Viridiplantae > Streptophyta > Magnoliopsida > Asparagales > Orchidaceae > Gastrodia > Gastrodia elata. The sequence goes on from CM028677.1 coordinate 43,619,158, forward strand.
TCTAACAGGTTTCATAATCATAACTTGAAGTTGACATAATTTATCATATATTAAGAGTACATACATATATTTAGCATGTCCTAAGGAAGGTGATATTGGACACTTAGGTTGTTTAATTGCGCTTATCCCTGCTCATAGGGATAGGAGATATACATCCTTTCCAAGTTTGTTTTTCCCAAATTAATGTATCCAAACCCTAACTCATAACATACATTGGAATTGGGATGTTTGTCTTGATATGAACTATACTTATCAACATGCTTAAGATAAAACATTAACTCTACAATTATTTACAAGGCAAATTAACCAATTTCTTAAGTTATCTGAAAATCAAAGTTGGGTTATAGATATGTACTGCATTCCCGTGTGATAATACTATTATTATTACTGGGATATGTTCTAAGCAAACTATTTAAGGTTCAAGGATTTACAAGGCTACATGAGATATACTTAAATGCTAATAGTTTAACATTAAGCTCTAAGGTAAGACCATCTAAATTTTGCATTTGGACTTGCTACCACAAGAATGTAAGTTCAATCTAATTTCATTGGGTCCTCACTACCACAAAAATAAGTTCAATTCTTAGAGTTCATGTGGTAAATCTGGGGTTCTATCTCAAAGTGTTACAAATAGGGCACCCTACCTCAATGAATTAGCTTAATAGTTCAATCAATCATTTGATTTAAACTTATCCTTTAAGGATTCTACTAAATCCTAACTATTCTAACTACCAAAAACAAGTTTCTAAGATTGAATTGCAAATCATAGTGAGTATTGATTAGAGTAAAAGTATTTACAATTGGTGTCTACTAAATAGATCTAGAAGGCTAATCAAGAATGCAATTTTCTTTTTTAAGCTATATTTCTCAAATATTAACACCTTATTAAATGATTTCTTACAATTGGAGTATGGTTGTTAAGAATCAATGCCTTTTAATTATATTAATAAGTGACTTAAGCATTTTAGTTCACTGATTTTGGGAGAAACTATCAAGGTTTGAGTATTTATGACTTAAACCTTAAATTCTCTAATCATACGAATCCTTTTTAATGGTTTTAAAGTCTAACATGTGGAATTGAGTTCAAGAACAAAATATAATATCATTAACTAACTCCTTACTATCTAATGAGGGTTTAGACAGTGAGTAGGCTAAATTTGGTTAAGTAGATTGCTTAATATTAATTAATTAGGGTTTTGAGTTAATTAAGGGTTATAAACAAAATTATAATCTAAATATGGAATATTACATTACTATTAGATTCCTTGCTGTTCATTAAATCCATAGACATTTAAAGCACTTAAATTAGATCACAAACAAGATTAATATTCACTATTCAAGGTTTAAGGTAATTAGTGAATGATTAGCACAATTAATTCCAGAAAATAATTCTCATTTCATAATTAAATTCTCCTCTGCATAATGAAGAAATGAAAACCCTAAACATGCAATTTGGCAAAGTAACCATCCTAATATTCACTAATCAAGCTTTGGAATAATTAGGGCATAATTAGGAAATTCATTCACAAAAAGTAAAATATTATTGCAGTTTATTATTCTACATATTTTTCTGATCAAAATGATATATAAGATCATATAATTTGGATACATATTGACTGAAAACAAGCAAACCCTAGCTTTCATTATTTTCCTTAAGTTAGGACTTTAGGTTAAATTAAATAATTTCACAGTTATTTCATTGCTAGCGCTCGGGCTCCATTGGGTTGACCGGGACTTGACGGGTTGGCCCATTTTGGAACCGTTCGGGTCAACCGGGGTCCGACGGGTTCGCATTGTTGAACAGTGCGGGCTGCGGTCGGCCCGACCCGACACTGTTCGTCATCTTTTGTCGAACGGATCCGGGAAGACGGGGATTTAGGGTTTTGGAGAAACCTTAAATCCTCATCATTCAATGCGCCAAATCCTTCCATTAATAGCTTAAATCATTCACACGACTAAACCTTACACAAAAAACCCTAAAGCCCTATCTGAAGTGCTCTAGATCGACCACTTCCTATTCGACTACCACGATTTCTAGGGTTTACTGTGGAGGGGAAATTCACCCTCCACAGTCGACCACTCGAGTTGGCTAATTTCTCAGTACATTCCTTGGGTCAAGGTCGACCAAGGGAATGTGTCAACAAATGGGGAGAGCAGTAGGATCGCTGAAACCCTATTAAGGCTCGGGCACTGTACCCCACTGCACAGGTCCGAGTCAATTGTTGTTTGATCGGGTTCAATCGAACCTGATCGATAACAATAATTGAATTAGGTTGGTTCGGGAGTGCAATCAGTGCAATTAAACACAAGTATGGGGAGTTCAGTACACTGGTAGAGGAGTACTTGGGCTGAGGAGGAAATCAGCGAGTTGCGGGTGATCAGGAGTAGACTAGGGACCAAACTTGATTGCTGAAGCTTCCCTGAGATGGCCGTAATCTTCTGGGGACTCGAACGCCGAGCCTCACCCACTGTGGCACTGAGAGCTGAGTCGGGAGTGCGCTGGGCCGACAGGTTGTAGTAGGGACGAATTCGGGAGACTTGGGGTTAACTGGGTGCAATTGGGGTTCGGAGATGAGTAAAGGAGCCTATAGGAAGAAAATCCATGGCTATTTATAGCCAGAGGGATGAAGGGAGCTCGAGATGGATCGAGTTAGGGTTATCATCCCGAACTTGATAAGTCTGCCTTCGAGAGGCCAAATGGGGCACTCTCGGGCCACTGCAACCCGCAGGGAGGGATCAACCAATTCAGGAAATTGGTTAGGATCTGTTGGAGATCGGGGACAGCCCTGACATCGGTTGTATGATCAGATTTCTGCTGTCGGGACAAAAAGGGCTGGGGACGATGATGAATAGGGACGGGTGCGCTGTGGGGCGGAACTGGTCTAAATGCGTCGCCCGTAACGGCCGAACGCGGAGAGGATCCTAGCCGTTGGATCACAGGCGCGATCCAACGTCTGGTAGTCGATTAGGGCTAGTTTCGATTGGGACCGTATGATCCAGGCGGGTAGACGGTCAGATGGCGCTGTATCCGCTGTTGCGTGACCGGGACTTCACAGTGGAGCGTCCGCTGTCTGCACCGTGAATCCCAGGATTCAGTCAACCGTTGGAAGGTGTTTTATGTAATTATTCATATTTAGGATCCCTTACGTGCAATTTCTCCAATTTAATTTTAATTGGATTAAGGCCTAAACGACCTCCAAAAATTCTCAAAATTTTACCCTAGTTAATTTGGGGTGAAAAATTCAAAAGTGCAATCAGAATTTGGTTTGGAGATCAATTTAATTTAGTTAATTTTCTAGGTCTTGACTAATTAGTCAACTGCTCCAAATGGATTCCGATGAATCCCAAATTTTTAGGGTTTGGTCTTAATGATGTTTAGAACCTAGTAACGCAAATTTTAAGATCTAATTAAGCACATATTAGGCATGGTAACAACTTAGGATTGCTACAATATTGAACCACCAAGTAGGTAGTTAGAAATCCTTAATAAAGCCTGATTTGAGAAGTTTTGTGACTTCCTCCTCAATAGACAAGCTTTTCTCTTGTGAGAAGAGACTCAGCCTTTGGTTTATAGGTGGCATATGTAGATCAATTGGTAAACTATGCAATGCCTTATAATGATTCACACTTGATATATCTTGGGATTACCAGACAAAACAACTCAAAGTATCTCTTAAGGAGATTCATTAATTTATTTAAAAAATTAGCTTATGTATTCTTGCTTATGATGAAGTTCTTGGCCCCTAAGCTTTCTGGGTCGGCTGGCATGAGTTGAGTGTTTGTAGGTGTGGTGTCATCTTTTTTTTAGCTCAAACTCAGACTATCGGGATGAAACTTAGATGTGTCTGACTCTGAATGCGTTTGCTGTGCTTTTATCATTGACACATAAATCTCCCAGGGTGCCATAAGGGCCCTCTCATTCAAATGATAGCACCATTTGCAAGGAACTTTACCATCATATCTCATCAGGATTATGGTTTGGAAGGCATCTACCATCTAATGATGCCATTGTAACTTTTTGCAGGAACTCGGATCAGCACAAATTTTTATCCTTTACATCATAGTCCCTTTCTAAGCCATAGATAATTTTGTAGGGGCACACGCGAATACATTCAACTACTTAGTGACAGACTAGAGGTTCTTTATTGGAATGTCCAGGCAGTGGATGACATGCAGGCCAAGTATATGAACATTATTTCCAATATTCATTAATAGCTGGGAGACTTGGGTTGTCACAAAGATCATTTGAACCATGTTCTTGTTGTGGAATGAGTGTTTGAAATTCAACTTATTTACATTTGAGAAGTAGTTTACCAATCCTGTAGATTGGTCGAGAGGACTTTGCTTTGTCAGATTCTCTTCAAACTTTTAGCTCGCTTTGCTTCCAGTTTAGTGCCCCAAAAGATCGCCATCAAAGACTTGGTACACTTGGATACCATGTTATTGTTGCCATTGACCAGGTGTTGGGGAAGGTCTATTCTTTTTCCCATCGAGTCTTGTTATATTAGTTCTACTTTTATTGTTTCTCTTCTCTTAAAAATGTACTCTTTGAGTTGCTCCTTTATCTATCTATCTTGGAATGTTTTGGATAAACAATTGGAGGTGTTGTGTGGGGCAGAATTTATGGGATTTTTGCTTAAGTTTTTTTCTTTGGCAATGGGGTGGATTTAAGCAAAATATTTGGGAAGGGAAAAACCTTCTTTGGTATATGACAGACTTAATTTGTACGTCTACGTTTACACGCAAGTGGATGTGGTCTGAAGTAATATTTGGGGTACTGAGATCCCGAGATTTATTGTTCTTTGGGAACGGTGTTGTTTCGTTACTAAAGTATATTTGAGTTTACTAATGTTTGAATGATGATTTAGTGTTGATGTTTGGTTCTAATTTAGCAAATCAGAGTTTCTTGGATTAAAAACTACTTGTTGAGAAAGTAGGAAGAGTTGCATTTAGCATGCAATTTATTAAGGGTTTGTGTAAATACTCTTATTTATCAACTTTTAGTGTCAAATAAATTGAATGTTTTAATTATAATCAAGAAACATAATCTTCTCTAGGGTGTCCTCCAAATGTACTAAGTTTTGCCTAGTGCTTGGAGATGAACACATTAAGGTTTAATCTCGGCACATAGACCCTCATGTGACCAATTTTGGTTGAGTTCAATCCTTACGTCTTGAGACCGTTGCAGCGCGCTGGGGTGTGCATAATTCTCCATTTTCATTAATTTCCATTTTTTTTTGTAATTTGATCACTTTCAAGCTGTAATGGCAATAAAGCACACTAACATAACGACTGGTTTCAGAAAAATCATGCATTTTAACTTAAAAATGACTATGGATATGGGGCTCATCACACCCCACACTTAAATTTTTGCTCGTCCTCGAGCAGGCAATCAAAATAGCTTCTTGTGGTAATTGAAATTAATGATTGAGAATTACATAAGTAATATTCTGATTTGGTGGTTTAAGATCAATTCCGCAAAATCAAGTCATTAATTCTTTTTGTGATCAATGCTAAATATTAATTTAAACAAGCGTTTCAGATTTTTAGTTAGACTAACATGTTGCTTTCCCAACTATTCGTTCTTAATTTTATGATTACTATAAACAGAATTTGAGAGAATCTTAATTACATTTAAGAGAATTGGTTCAGTAGTCATTCTAGCAACTTTTATGTGCCATATGTGCTTCTTATAAGATGTAATATTTTTCTCATAAGGAGAGATATTTTTCTTCATTTCTTTTATGTTTTATGGGAGAGATATTTTTCTTCATCCCATAATAGTCATGAAATATATATATATATATATATATATATATATATATAATATGTCGAATTTAGCATGTGTATTACATCCATAAAGTTCTACAGAAGTCTAGCGCATTCCAAATTCAACCACTAGTTTCATTTCTCTCTTTGCAATCCTTACTCCCCCACACTTAGTTTATTTCATCATTTTAATTAAGTCAAGAGTATGTGTTGGTTATTTTATCAAGTTAATCAAACAAACCTTACTTTATTTGGTTAAAAATTTTAGTTAGACATCTATCATTAATCCAAACCTTTTGATGCACAGAATTATAATTTTATTTTCAATTCAGATTATTTTTGGAAGAGTAAATTCTTAAATTGATCAACTCAATTATCAAATCGCTAGTTTTAATCATTACTCTTAGATGAACAATTTCAACAAATGATCAGATGAAAAGACTAAAATATCAAATAACAAAAACAAAACTATAAAACTAGTTACCAAATTAAAAATAATTTACTAGGAGTAGTAAGGAATGAAACAACCTGATAGAGATAATGGAAGGCCTTAGGATATGCACGAGCTTGCTTAATAATATAATCTTTATGGATATCAATTATACTATCCTTATTTTTCCAGGCCCAGCCCGTGTTCTCTAACTTGCAATAATTCTTCTTTTCATTCTTCTCACTTCTCGCCTTATGTTTGTCATCAAACTCATCAAATTCATCATTAACATCATTCTCAATTTCATTTTGTAAAAAGGCGTAAAATTCAATTTTTTTAGGAGTACAGTTCATGTATTCCTCAACAAATTCGAATTGCACATAATAATCCTCAAGATTGCTAAGGGGTTTATTGATATTTGAGATGCTACAAATGATTTTGGCTTCTTCATTATTTTGAATCAATTTACCTTACTCATCCTCAAATAATGCGTCACCTATTGTTAAACATTGAGGTAGGTGCATTTAAGGTGTGTATGATACATAATTTTGGATTACAATTGATCAACTTTTTCAATTTGAAAATCTTGTTGTATTTTCAAATTGTCTAATTTAAATTAATATTCCTACTCTTTCTCATTTTCATTGTTTGTTTAAGTTAAAGCTTCTTCATTACATGTTGGCACTTCTTGTTGCATTTTTGAATGGTTTATTTTCAGTGGATAATCTAACTCTTTCTCTTTGTCATTATTAGTTTGAGTTAAAGTTTCCTCCCTACACATTGGCACTTCTTGAGCTTGTTCCTTTATTTGTTCAATTTAACAACTTCTTGGACATGTTTAGCTAATTGTTGCAACATAAATTCTAACTTAACCTCAATTGAATTACATAGATGCTTTTGATCTTCCAGATTAAACTTTTGTCTAATCGAGGTTGGTTCAGTTTCGTCCAAATTGTTGTTCACAATCCCACTGAAATTTTCAACCGATTCTTCTAATTATGATTGCTCACTTGTCCAATTTGTGTTATTAATGTTTATATCAGAGTGAGTGTAATAGTATTGCAAGTTGTGATCACAGTTAATGTTATTAATCAATTTATTCTCGAAGGTGCAAAATGGTTATTCTTATTACAATCAGAACTTGAATGTATTTCACCGCACCACATACACCAATTTTGATTATTGTTGTGCAAGATCATGAAATTTGAGTACTCTATATATGAAAATAAAAATTATAAAAATTAAAAGATAAGTAAATTACAAAATCAGAAAATATATTCAGCAAAAATTTCAAATTACTAGTTACTATCAAGTTATCTTTAATACGAAACAATTAACCGTTCCTCGGCAACGGCGCCAAAAACTTAACGGACTTAATTTGTACGTCTGCGGTTACACGCAAGTGCACGTGGTCTGTAGTAATATTTGGGATGGTGAGATCCCGAGATTTATCATCCTCTAGGAACAGTGTTGTTTTGTTACTAAAGTATATTTGAGTTTACTAATGTTTGAATGATGATTGATTTAGTGTTGATGTTTAGTTCTAATTTAGCAAATCAGAGTTTCTTGGATTAGAAACTACTTGTTGAGAAAGTAGGGAGAGTTGTGTTTAGCATGCAATTCATTAAGGGTTCGTGTAAGTACTATTCTTTATCAACTTTTAGTGTCAAATAAATTGGATGTTTTAATTATAATCAAGAAACATAGTCTTTTCTAGGGTGTCCCCCAAATGTACTAAATTTTGCCTAGTGCTCAGAGATGAACTCATAGACCCTCATGTGACCAACTTTGGTTGAGTTCAATCCTTATGTCTAAGTTATGAAATTGATAGTTTTAGTTATGCATCACATGAGCTTGATTCCACCGATGGCTCATATGCATAAGTTCTAGGTTTAGCTAAGGAAGAGAGCCATTGGGCTAAGTTGGTTATGTCACATCACCCACAAGCACACAATGCATCTTAATCTTCGCATAAACTTAGCACGAGCTATGGAGCTCAACCGGTGGCTCTTGGCTCACATGCATCAACTTCTCAACTTAGCAAAGAAACTATGCTACGACGCTCATAGAGCTTGTCACAAGGCTTTAGGCAATCGTGCACAAGTTCCTCGCATAAGCTAATGGTGAGCAGTGGAGCTCAAAGATTATTTAATATTCCATAGCTCTATTCATTATCTTAAATCGAAGGATTTGCACTGGTCATCTTCGCACAGCGAATGTTGTCACGGACATTCACGGCGAGGATGCTCAACATGCATACCCTTGGTTTTAATAGATCAACGAGCTCGATGTTTTCCTAGTTTAAAACATTCATATGCTTAAAATATATTCATGACAAAACAATTCATCCAATACATTCTCCACATCATTTAATCAAAAGAAATGACTAAACAAGAAATTCATTAATAATTTCAGAGTACAAATACTTTTCATTCCTTAACTCATTATATGCATATGCCAAGGGTTAGGCTGCCATTAAAAAGTATATACAAGGATAGTTACTAAGAATGGAGAGCCTTTGCATGGATCTTACAAAAAAGAAAATGAGTCAGATGGAGATACAATACTAGGAACCACTGTCGCGTTTGCCGGACCTTCTCTCTATCTCAGAGCTCTTTCTCCCTTCCGTTTCCTATGCTTTTGATTCTTCCTCCTTCAGTGCAGACCTTCTCCTTCCTTGGGTAGGGGGGAATTCTCCTTCCTAATGCAGCAGCAACCTTAGTCTCCAAATGGCATTGAGTATGAAAATCTTGAACCCTTCCTTAGTCTTGAAGCTGTGCTTTTAGAGTCCTTCAAATATTTCTTTAGCATTTAATCTGCCACCCTTTCCCATTCCTTGAGATTTGGATTTCATTAAGTTTTATTCTATTATGCTTTTGGAAATGAGGAAGCTTTAATGTATTTGCAATAATTTTTTGTTGTGGGAAGAGAAGTTATGATCTTTGGCTTTCTCTATGCTGCCTTAAATGCTTCAACCTGGCAGAAATTACGGCGGGTGCTATGGCGTGCGGCAGCGCCGGACTTTCGGTCTTGAGGGCGCTACGGCGCGCGGCACTTTCGAATTTGATGGCGCTGCGGCGTGCGGTAGTGCAAGACTTTCGAATTTGGGGGCGCTACGGTGCGCGGTAGTGCAAGACTTTCGGTCTTGAGGGTGCTACGGCGAGCGGTAGCGCCAATCATTTGAATTTGGGGGTGCTGCAGCGCGCGGTAGCTTGGGACTTACGGTCTTGAAACCGCTGCAACGCGCTATGACGCGCTGTAGCGCGCAAAATTCTTCATTTTCATCAATTTTCATCAATTTTCATCTTTTTTGTAATCTGATCACTTCTAAGCTGCAATGGCAATAAAGTACATTAAAAGAACGACTGATTTCAGAAAAATCATGCATTTTAACATAAAAATGGCTATAGATATAGGGCTCATCAGTAGATTTGATACCCCCATTGATGCCAAAAGATTGTAAAACGCTGGTGATGAAGGTCCGTTCCAGAGACTTGGGAACTAGTTACTGTTTTGAACGACAGGGAAGATTCCATACTACAGCTTCCTAGAATTTGTCATTATTAAGGTCAAATATTCTCTTATTTTTAATAAGAGAAAATCTATTTTTATTAGAGAATATCTAATTCAATGAAAGAATTAAAAGAAAAAATACATGTGTTTGCTAGTTGTGTGATATTACAACTAGAATTTAAGGGAAGATTTAAGTAGTGGAGGAATAAATATTTTGGAAATTTAGTAAGAGGGAGAGAGAGAGAAGCAGGGATTAACTAAAGAACACTAACACCAATATTAACAATAATAACAAATCAACATTAATTTCATGTGGGGTCGATCACTCGAGTCTAAGAGAGGTGGTTATCACCAAAATAAAATTATCACATCTCAAAAATTTGAATGCTTAATATAAAATATACTAGTATGCAAATCTAGTTCAAACTTTTATTTAGTTAGAAGCCTAAGAGAAAGTGCAAAATTAAATTTTTAATAAGAGTGTTTAGGCTAATCACTTTTTAGGAGGCAATTTAAGTTTAAAAAATATTTCATAAATCTTTTAATTATAACAATAACTTACCAAATAAATTTTCTTTCAAAAATTGAATTTCAAATTAATTGCAATTTTATCTACTTATAAATATTTAGAAGTTAATGTAATTATTGTTTTATTAAGGATATAATGAGAAATGAGCTTATTTATAGCAAGATTGGAGTGGCTCCAATAGTGGATAAGTTTAGAGAATGCCACTTTAAAAGGTTTGGGCATAATACTATAGGCCATTCAATGTCCCTGTTAGAAAAATTGAGTTTATGAATATTTTATCATATTAAAAGAGAAAGTTGAACACCAAAAAAGGTAAGTGAAGAATCCATTTTAAATGATCTTCTCTATTTGGGCTTCTATTTGATGTGCACAATGAAAACAAAGTATTCATGTAATCAACCCTATCTAATGAGATTAATTCTTGGTGTTGGTATTGTTATTATTGTTGTTACTATTGTTTTCTTAATAATAAATTGATGTTATGCTGCATTAAAAACTAGGTAGTAAGAGTAGTTATAATGAAAGTAAGGCTGTTGGAGAATGGCACTTGGCATACTACGATGGTATATGGTGGTTAGTTAATGTGGAAGGATTAGGAAATTAAGATGGTGGATTAAAAAATGACATAAAATCTGAGAAAAGGTTGAGCTAGACCCGTACGGCTCAGAACAAATGGAGATTGAAAATTTACATTGCCAATTGTATGAATGGTAAGATAAATGAGTATACTAATGATATTTGTCGACATGTTACAATTAACCAAAGCTTAAGCTGTAGAGCTTCTGTAATTTATCTAGCATTCATATGATAGTGAAATTAAGTATCTTTTTGTTTGTCTTTATGGTGGGAAGTAGTTATATTTTTTAAAGTTGATTTAAGATGTTAACTTTGTTAATGTGACATAATTTGTGAATCTCTACTATGATTTCTTATGTTTTTTAACAGAATTAGCTTTCGGAACAATGTAGAGTTATTTTATTTGTGCTTTATGTAATCTATGCTTTGTACAATATTGTTCATATGGGTATTAAATTGGCTAAATATTTGTAGTCTCATAATTTTCCTACGTACAGAAAATTAAGACATTTGAATCTGTGGAAAGAAAGGGCCAAGCTATTTGTTGAGGCATGAAAGATACAGATGTAGTAAGTGCATTAACATATTCTAGAATAGGAATGTGTCTGCCTAGAGCATACAAAACCATTTTTTTGTTTTGCAAAATGATATGAATGAGCATTAAATTTTATTGTTTTTTTTGCACATACTGTCTCTACTATTAAACTAGCTCAAAAGCATGTTATTTACTACAAAGAAATTATTGTACCATGCACATTTTTGTGCTAAAAGTTTAAATTTCTTAATCTTAAATTGATGCGGTGTTGTGGTGAGATAAGTTATGCTGAAAGCAAGAAGTAAAAGAATGACTAGTTTGGCATACAACAGTGTGCATACGTGATAATATAAAGTTAAGTGCAAATAAATTAGGAATCAAAAGGCATGGATTGAAAGCAACATTGTAAAAATTGAGAAATGGAGCTATCCCCTCATGCATCACTCATTAGGAATAAATGGTGAATCAAGATTCATGTTGCTGCCTGCAAGAGTTGCAGGACAAATGAATCCATGAAAAGAAAGAGAAGTTATTTTGAAATGCATGAAAGTTCTTGAGGTAGTAAATGTATTGATATATTCTGAAGTCGAATGTCTGCCTAAAACATGGGGAGTTATTTCTTTTTGCAAAAACGCCAGAAAGTGCTTCAAATATTTTCTTTCTCCAGCACCAGCATTTTCTATCATTCAACCAATCCTGAACCTTGCTATTATATAATACTCTGAAGAAATCATTGTACCTTATACATTTTGTTTTAATATCATAGGTTCTTGCATATTTCTTATCGCTTTGCATTGTTGTAGCCGAGAGATGTTCAACAAAAGGCAAGCTCAGCAGTGGTGGGGTGAGAACTATGACAAGGTGATGGAGCTCTATAATGTGCAAGGGTTTAATCGCCAGGCTGCTCCTCTTCCCACCCCTCTTCGTTCTGAAGATGAGGCATGCTTCAAACAACCTTTTATCTTCCTCTTCGTATACTATTCTCTGGGCCTTAGATGCTTACTACCATATTTTACCTTGTTTGTGTAGAGTACCAAAGTGGATTCAATAGAAGACAGTCCGGTGACACCTCCACTGATCAAGGATCATCTTCCTTGCAATTTTCACTTGCCAGCGAGCTGTAGCAGTGTTGGTTGTCTGGCTTATTCCTCCTCAGACTCGTTGGAGCACCATCCAAACTGCACCCACCACTACTCCCAGCGGCATTATCACCATCATGGTGGGCGGCACTGCTATGGTGGTGGTTTGGTTTCCACTCCAAAGCTATCTAGTATCAGTGGTGCTAGGACAGAGACCTCATCTATGGATGCATCCGTGAGGACTAGTTCGTCGCCCGAGGATGCAGATCATTCCGGGGAGTTGTCTGCAACGATAAGTAATGCAAGTGACCTGGAGCGGGAATGGGTGGAGGAGGATGAGCCTGGTGTTTACATCACTATTCGTGCTCTGCCAGGTGGCGTCAAAGAGTTAAGGCGTGTTCGTTTCAGGTCAGCTCCATTTTTCTTACTTGTTCCACTTGCGTAAAAGTTGAAATATTTGAAAATGCAGAAATGGTTAATAATTCAGCAAGTTTAGTGGCATATGAATTTTTTGAATTCTAAAACGGTTAAATATCTTGTTGAGCATTCAAAATTATTATTATTATTTTCATTCAAAGATCTCTACAAAATTTAGTTTAGTTTATCTTCCAAAAATAATTTGTGAGGTGCAAACCTGTTTTTATATCTTTTCTTCCATTGGGTTATCATAATTTTCTGCAGTTGCTTATTCCTTAAATTTTAATGTTATGGTTATCGGTATGTCAAATAACCCTATGGGTATTATTATATTATCTTAATTAAAGTCTCATCACTATGCTACTGCAGCTAAACAGGATCCGGGTGGAACTTTATGAATAATGAACATGGTAGAGATTTACTGGGTTTGTGAACCTAAATTTTTCTACAACTGTTTCAGTTGCTTCTCTTAGAAATTGTGGGCAGGTGTTTGACTGCTCGGTAGAAAAAAGAACAGAGTTGTCTTTTTCAGATAGATTCTTTTCTTTTTAATGTTTGGCTTTTATTTTTTTAGAATTTCTCTATCCCTAGCATTCTTAGAGAGGATGTAATTGGCCCTGTATTTCTCCTACTAATTTTGTATTCCTTCTTGTATTTGGCAATAGATTCATTTATTCTTTCTCTTCCCATGAATCTACGTTATCCTTGATCGAGCTATGTAGATCTTATTATTCCTGCATTTGTTTTGTTTTTTGTGTATCATGTTTGTGTGTTTACTGGTTTTGTTTATTGGAGGTTAATCATAACAAATTTGTTTCAAAGAAACATGATTAGGAGATGTCAGCAACAGTGCCTTCTGCCTGAATTACCAAATATGTCTTTGAGGAGTTCAATTAGAAAATTATTCAACGGTAATAGAGTGAAGATGGGGTAAATCGTTCTCCAAGGGTATACATAAGGCATTGATGGTTAATGTCTCTGCAAGTGACACAGTGATCAGGTGTGCAGTGCTAAGAATTCCAATTATAATGTCGTAAGGCATTGATGGCTAATGACTACAAGTATCACAGTGATCAGGAGCGCAGTGCTAAGTATTCCTCTTATACTGTCAATCATACATTTGTAAATCATCTATCATGGGCTTGTGTTCTAATTATAATGTCACAATTATTTGAGCAACTCTTGGTGAGGCTTGTGTTCTAATTATCTGTCTTCTAATTCTTCTTTTCTTGAGGAATAAAGGCAAGTAATATAATATAGTTTCGAATGTAGGTGCAACATCACTATTTGTGTTATTTTTGGCATTGACACTATTATCTGTTTTCACTCTTGATCTCATGTCATCAGAGAAGGTGGTGGTTCTTCTCATGAAGTGTCTCAACATGTGATATAACTAATAAGACTGGTGTAGTCAATCATGTTAGCAAAGGAAATCATCTGTCCTATCAATTGGTATCTTAAGAGAAAATGAAAGGAATTGTAGCCAATGACAGAAGATGAGAATTTCAGTATTGACAGGCTCGATGGTCGAGACTTGGCATTTTGGTGAATTTTCATTGATTATTTATAGTAGAGATGTTGTTGGGGGAGAAGTCAAAAATCAGGAGGCAACAGATATGAGATTTTTGAATTGTCAAATACTAGGAGTGGTGTGCTTGACGCTACCTCGGAATGAAGCATTCATATTGTGAACAATGAAGGTATTGTCAAATATGATAATTGTTCATGTGGCATTCAAATCATATAAACAATGATGGTACTATCTACACATATGATAATCTCTCCATGTTGAATTTCTTGGTATTTCTACAAATTTATACCAATATTGTTTTTCATCCATTTGACCTTGCACTTAATAATCTATAACCTTGAACCCATCTATCTTAAAAATTCACTCCCTTATGTTATAGCTCTTCATGTTGGTTGTTAATCTCTCAGTTAGAGGTATTCCGACATTGGAACTATTATTCATTTAAAACTAGTTAACTATGTCAAACTATTGCTGTCTTACATTGTGTTGAACACTGACATTAGTAAACCAACAAGGCCTTAGTTACTCTATATCACAAGAAGCTCTCTATATTGTTTGAATCAACTCTATACTAATTATTGAGTTCACAATTTTGGGATATTTGAGCCTAACAGAAAAGTCAAATATGCTAGCCCAAAAGTTTGTTGGTGTGTTTAGGTAAGTTTTATTCTACATTTAAAAATAATATAGCAATTTTTTTAAAATATTGGGGATCACTCTTTAATTTCTTATGTACATTAATTAGGTCGAAGTTTTAGAACTTCTTTCTCATTCTCAAAGTTCTTTATGCTTGCATGAACAACAAATGATGAAAAATTATTTTTGTTTTCATAGATTTACTTAGAGCGTATTGCTAATACTGTCTAATAATTCATCAGTTCTTTTTAGGAATGATAATGGCAAATCACAGGGATTTTGGTTTAGTTGTTAATGATTGTGGTTAGGTTTATGCCTTTGGCAGGGTTATTTTGGTGGATAGAAGCTGTTTGTAGCTTATTTTGGGCAAAATCTGTAGATGAGCGTTGGTTTATTTGTATTCATGAGCTAAAAATTTAATTCCATTATGTATAATTACACCAATAATTTTTTGTTGATTATCTAATTTGTCAGCTATCATTTGTATCATTGTGCATATAATGGTTGCTAAAAAATATCTGTGCGTAATCCCCTTGTAAAACTCTCGCGAATCATGAGAATCCTTGAATGATGTATTATTTATAAATATATCGTACTAATTATAATAAGGGGATCCCAGAATATCTTGAGGAAAAGAACCAAAATGGACTCTTATGCTAATTGATGAGGACTATCTCTTTTAAGTCGGGGATAGTAGGGTTAAATAGAAAAGTAGGCCGTGCTATTGGAGAAATAATAAGGTTTTGTTCACAGTAGAAAAAATGATTTTATTAGCGGTTCTAAGGTAAAAAAGGGCTGCTTGTTGATCTTACAACAATAGATACGGATTTGTTGGATGTGAACGGTTACTGTAATTTTTAAGTTAATTGGTTCAGAAGACTTGCAACTGAATGAAAAGGGTGTAAAGGTGGGTGGGTTTGGCTTGCTAGTTACATTGCTACTGGTGGCTTGGCTAAATAAAGGCTGATATCCAGCTGCTTGCTATCAGGAGCACTTGGTGTTAAATGAAAGTATGAAGAGGGGGATGAGGAAAATGTTGCGGAAGGAGTGGAGAAGAAATAAAGAGAGATGAAGAAGAAAGTTCGGGGAAAGAATAACAATATACTTGGGAATAAGAGGATGCAAAAGAATGATAAAAGAGCACCTAATGCAAATTTATTCCCAAAACTATTTTATAAATTTTATAATAATTTGGGATTAAGAGGGGAGGGGGAAATACATGGAGGAAGAAGGGAAGGTAAAATAATGTGACTTGACAATGAGAGAATAAGAACTTTGGTGGAAGATGAATAAGAAATTCTAGGAAAGAGGAAATAAAATTTGAAACTTTTTATTCATTCTAAAATTTGAATTTCTAATACAAGAGACAAGCTAAGTATCACTTTAATCTAATTAAAATTTTTATTTACAGGGAATCATAAATGGAAAAATCTAAAGGTACTTCCTTAAATATATGATTAATTTTAGAGATTATAATGGGGCCAATCATTTTCTTGGATATTAAAATTCAAAAACTCCCATAATATTGTTTATTTCTATATTAACTTGCTCTATTTATTTTCCTTCAAAATTTAAATTTGAAATATAAAAGTTGAAAATCAATTCAAGCAAGAAAATTGAAATAATAATTTGACTTACTAAAAGTTTTTTCCTCTAAAATTTAAATTTCCAATTCAAAATTAGGCAATAAACTTACAATCAAATGTTTTTGATATTAAAAAATATATTTAGCAAGGTTGATGGCTAAATCTATATGCTACTGACATGGCAATTCGTGACAATATATATGTCCATCTTTTGTTATCGCATCAAATTTCCTAGACTGTCAAAAATTATTGTTCTAGTTAGAAACTGTTAAGGTTCTCTAGAAATTATGTGTCAAATCGTACACAATTAATTTGAAAGATGGTCTGAGCGGCTCAATAAAGAAATAACCATACATGGTAAGGTAGGTTTTGTTGTATGCAGGTTTGCAAAAGATGCATTTCTTTTGAATTTAACGGTGGATTTAAAGGTTTTCTTGATAATATGATGGGAAGAAGTTTGAGGATTGACATTTAAGGTGGTGGTATGCATATTCTCTTAATTTTGCTTTTGGGTATTGTGTGGCCGCAACATTTAGGAGATAGTAATGGTTGAGGTATCAGAATGAATTTAGGAATGATAAAAGTGATGGTAACGGTGGTATGAGTGGTGGCAGAGTTATCTTATGTTCAGGATTTAATATGGAAAAATCGATAAAAGAAGGCGGTGGTGAGGGCAATGTAAATACTGTCATCACCAATCTTTGCTTAGAAACTAGCGTAGGTAGTAGTTGTAAATCTTTGAAGGTTGTGGGAAAATTTTGGTGATGTTATGGGCTTTGGATTTGGAAGGGGTGTATGTTTATCATCCTGCACCATATTTTTGTGTATATCATTCTTATTATTAGTAATTAATTTATTCTCTTAATAAATGGTGATTTCGAATCGCAAGGAAGTTGGTTTACTTTTAGGTGAGCTTTTTGGAGCCAAGGATGGTTGTTATTGTGGGGAAGATGAATGATTTTGGTAAGGTTATTTTTCTAGAGGGGAGTCCCTTGTAGTATACTGGTGGAAAACCCAATGATGCCCCTTTTAGTATACTAGGAATTAAAAATTTTATACTGTTGTGTGTTAACGCAAATAGCTCTATGTTGGTTTATCGAGTTTTTCGTCAATCGTATGGGATCTTGTGTCATCCTATAATAAAAAAATCTATCCATATTTTTCTTTTATTTATAAAATTCTTGTGTTTCATAGAAACCCTTGATACATTGTAATATAAAATTGTCATCTTTCATGTAAGAATTTTATTGTGCTTAAAAAATAAAAATATTTGACTCTTGTTTCCTTTCTATCTCCTCTTCAGCCGCGAGAGGTTCGGTGAGATGCATGCGAGATTGTGGTGGGAAGAAAATAGAAGACGAATACATGAGCAATACCTCTGAATGAAAGTGAGGCAATTATCTCGATTTATTCATTTTTTTATTTGTTTATTTATAGCAAGTCAGTGCGGCAAATATTTCCTTGTGTTTTTATTTTCAGTTTCCCTCTCTTATTAAGGCTATTGCTTTGTTGAATTTGCAATGGAAACTGTTTATACCCTCTTCTCTTTCATCACTCTTCTCTGTTGTTTTGATGTCAGTGCTATCCATTAAACAATGCATGCTCTGTTTATAGTGTTGTTGGAATGCTTGGTTCAGTAATTATCGCTCAAATGATTTGTAGGGAATCATCTAGATGATCTTAAGATCATATATATGATCAGAAATCAAAGCTTTGAAGCAACCCTTCAGCTATTTTTCACTGTTGTTGCACACCTGTGAATGAACCTCCTTTGCCTGCTTTGCTTGTTAAGTGGAAGGCATGAGCTTCTATTTACTTTTAACAAAGGTTTAAGTTTCAAAATTTTATTTATTGGTTCAAATTCTTATTTAATGAATGATATTTTCAGCACTCTTGAAGATTGTTGCAGATAAATTTTGATTGGCCAGTGAGACGACTATAGAAGAAATTTGGTTCTATTTTGCCCAACTTTATTGCCTAGTTGAGAGGGCAAACTTTATGGAGAACAATATATAGATTGTTTTTAGAAAATCTATCACTAAGAAAACCATGAGAACCATTAATGGATATGTTCTTTAGCAAGAAACCAAGATTTCAGCCAAAAGTTTTTAGTGCAGCAACACCCAATATTATACAACCACTCTAAGATACCTATATATGCCAGTAAGGATTCTTACTTAGTATTGCTCATTCTGAAGAATGATAAGATGCTAATGTGGTAATATGTGCTATTATAATATTTGATTTTCCTCGCTCAATACTAATTAATTATTGTGTCAGTCACTCTTTCTTAATCAATATGATAACAGTAAGAATAGGTCTTCATAGAATGGGGTTTTCTACTTTTTTAGCTGTAAAAATGTTCTCTAATGGTACACTTTTTAACAGGAATGATATTTGCAAAATAGAGATTAGTCATAAAAGTCCTACCAATTTAATCCTATTAATCATTAAAAAATTTGAAATTATCCTGAGGATGAAATGACTTAGTCATTTTGATAGTATTATTGGTTGCCTCCAAAAGAAGATTGTTTTGCACCTATGTAAGGAAGACATGATTTTTATAGGGCATCATGAAATTTTGTCATGTTGATTTTCATTTGCATAGCGGTTCGATTTATACTTGTGAACATAGGAAATGATAAAAAGATACAAGAAATACTAACGCAGTGAGAGTTTATGAATATATTTCTCAAAGATTTGCTTGGTATGCCTCAAACTAAAGAGAGTTCATAATGAAATTGATATGTAATCCCCAATCAATCTCTAAGACTTAATATGAATAACACTTTGATTTAAAAGAGTAGTTGCAAGGGGTTACTGAATTGTAGTTTTATTAAACTTAAATAGTTAACACTAGGTGCATTAATTTTGTCTGTTGAAAAGAAGAGTGATACTAAAAATATGTAATGATTATAGGGAGCTTTAAAAAATTACTATGAAAAATAATATCATTTTTTAGAATAGATGATATGTTTGATCAATTAATAGGAGTAGCTTTCTTTGTGAAGATCGATACGAGGTTTGGGTACCATCAATTTTGACTTAAGGAGGTTAATTTGAAGACAACGTTTTGCATTAGGAGCAATCATTATGAATTTCTATTAATGCCCTTTAGCCTAATTATTGCATTGTTCATGTTTATGAACATGATGCAAAGATTCTTGAAACTTTATCTAGGCAAGTTTGGTATTGTGTTTATTGATAATATATTAATTTTCTCCAAAATAATAGAAGAGCACATGAAAGACCTTAAGATTATCATAAGCATGTTAGAAAAAGAGCAAATGTACATGACATTTTCAAAATGCAAATTTTAGCTCAAAATTATGTCATTCATAGGACATGTGATAATAATGAAGGCATATTGTGGACCCTTTAAAGATCAGGGTAACTTTGGATTTACCAAGATCTGCTAATATTACTGAAGACATTTTATTAGCTTTAGTTAAGCTTTCTTGTGAATGGATTTTCTAAATTATGTTTTCTTTAACTCAACTAACCCAAAAATTGTGCACTTCAAACGGTACGATAGATGTGAAAACAGATATTTCATTATCTTGAAGAATGTTGCATGCTTTACATATGGATGAAAAAAATTACCAACTTTATAGTGATAGTCTTTGGAATGGACTTGATGGAGACCTCTTTCATCCAGATAAGAACTAAGGAAGAATGAAATTGATATAACTATAGTAAATTTTCTTAGACCAACCATATATTAAAATGACCGGAGATGCATGAACGATTGGTTTAGAGATTATTTTGATGAACATAAGAGTTGACATTTGAAAAGATGAAGGTATCTTATTTGTATGGAAGCAAGTCAAGGTACCCGCCTACAAAGAGCTAAGCCAACCAATTGAAAGCTAATATCAACCATTATATTGCATTTTGGAAGCACCAAGGTGTAATAAGACCCAAAGATCCACTTTAGGTGGCCAAGACTAAAGAAAGAGGCAAACACGCTCGTATATGTGCAAAAATTGTAGCCTTATAATAGTAGAGCATTAGAGCCAGGTAAACTATTTCATTTGTTATTGATCATTGAGTGCAATGGAGCAATATATCGATGTATTTCATTATGAGATTATCTCGAGTCAAGGCTAGCTACAATGGAATCTTAGTGATCGTAGAGAAATTGATCATATTTGCAAACTTAATGCTAATTAAACAAATATGCATTACTAATAAGCTGACAAAACCATATATAAAAGAGAGTATTAAACTTCAATTTAGAGGGCAACATCAAATTAGGATAATAGATTCACCTTTAAATTTTAATAAATACTTCAAATAGATATAGGATAAACTTTTAGTATTTGAACAACTTTTCTTCTATTTAATAATGATTGAAAAAGGGTTAATCAGGTAATTGAAGTTATATTAAGATTGCATATGCTTGACGTTAGCAGTGGCTGGCATAAGCACTTGACATTAATTGAGTTTGCAAGTAATAATGTATACCAGTTGAGTTCGCTCTGTGATAATAATTGAGCTCACTTTGTGATAGTGCTTGCTTCCAGATAGAGTGAAACTCGCCTCACATTGAGAATGGATTTCAGCAAAACAACTTGACGAGCTCTCTATATTGTGAGAGGAAATCTCAACTTACGACTGTTGCTTTCGCTTCCCAGTTCACAGATGGAAACCTGCTTCACCCAGATAAGTCAACTGGGAATCAACAACTCTAACCTCTTCATCCAATGAATCCTTTGATTTTTGAGAACTCAGCTGTGGTTGATGTACCTGACAACCAGTATACAAGTATAACAATCCCTTATCGCTGGTTTAATATTTTAAATATGGATCTTCCATAAGATAATAATGCTATTTCTAGTGAAGGTACTAGTGAAATTAGTGTTGCCTTGAGAGGTTAACATGATAGTTGCGAGTGGGCTTTTTACCAGATCTAAAACTAAGGGTTAGAGTGTGCTTTTTACCAGTTATTGATGAATATCTTATGTTGAAATATTCTAAGTATAGGTAATACCTCGCCAAAAAATATATTTAAACATATAAATAATGATCATAGCATTGATGTTGCTATTATCATTGAACCTATGATTTTTAAATTATAAATACCCAAAATTTGCAAACATAAACTTCTCAAATGGTATAGTCAATTGTTCTAATAAGATTTGGATTTTTAGAGGTGTGATTGGTCTATAAAAGTTATTAGGGATGTTGATCACACCATACACATGAATATTTATTATCACTCCATGTAATATTTCAGTACTTTTATCCTTGGGTTACCAGATTTGAAAGATTCAATTTTTGTAGTTTCCTTAGATTGTGCAACATAATCGATAATAAACATTGGAATGTGGGTGGAGACTTCAATACTGCTACACAGTCATGAACACCTTGACTATTCTCACTCTCACTATCTCTCTACCACACTTTAATTCAATAATTACTGATTTTGGTATTGTTGAAGTAAACTACACGAGATTTGAGTACACCTAATCCAACGAGAGAAAAATTGCTAACTTAGAGATTATTCTTAAATAATGCTTGGGTGAATAAATTTAACAATATTAATAACTTCATACTCAAATTTACTATTTTTTATCATAAACTCCTTATATTTAAGGTTTCGAATGATCCTATTAACAAAAAATAAATCTCTTAAATTCCAAAATATTTGATTTCACAAGGAGGCTTCTTTGACAAAAAAAATTCATTGGAGGTGTTGATTGACTATTTTGGTATGTATCAGATCAATATTAAATTTAAATTCTTGAGAAAAGCCCACTTGGTTCGGAATAAAAATTATGTAGGAAACATATTCAAAACTTAAAGAACTAGGAAGATCTTGTGTATTGTCTTAAGAAATCTTTTGAAGATGAGACTTTTGACCCTAACAAAGAAGCTTTATCCTGAGAGATAAACTTGTTCAAAACCATAATGATATTAAGACTTTTAAAAATAGAAATATAACATCAATTGAAGACTCCATGGAGGAAACAAACACTAAGTTTTATCATAATTAGGTGAACAAATGTAGACAAATCAATAGAATCATGGAAATTGTGCCTCAAGCTGAAACTAATATTATTGATTATGTTGTTAATTCTTTTATTACTCATTTTAGTGATCGTGCATCTCATCAACATGTGTTCTCCTGGTGTTCCCCACCTTAGCTTATTGATGAGCCTACAATTGATATATCAATTCAGTGCCCACCGATGATGAAATTTGGGTAGTCATCGAATCTAAGTTCAATCTATAGAATAATCAAACTATTTTATTGGTTGAATCAACCTAAACCAACTAAAAGGATTCAAAAGAATTAAAACAAATAAGAATTTCAAGAATAAGATGGTACAATTCAAGTGGATTACTATGGGTAATCACTAAGGATTAAAGATCTAAGTCTTAGGTTTAATTACTTGTCTTTTTAGCTGGAATTTAGACTTAGGATTTTCTTTAAGATATTTTCTTAGGAAAAATTATTAAGAATAGTTTTGATAAGATAACTAATACTAGTTTCATAAGGTTAAAATTCAATAATCAAGATTAAATGAAGGGTCCAAGATCACTTTAAGATCTTTATAATTTACTTGAGAGAAAACTTAAGAAGAATTAAGCTTAAGCCATTAGATTAATCAATTAGGTCTAAAAGCAAAATGATTGATATTAATACATTATATTACTGATTAAAAGCATATTAATGATATTTCTAGGGTTTAAGAGTTCTCAAACAAATTTTTGGCCAACATGACCAAAGTACCCTTCTTAAGATTAGAATTGGGATTTTAAAATTTAAGCACCCAAATTAACTATAATCAGTTTTAATAGGCTTAGCATTGGCTAATAAGAGAAATGAGACACTTAAATTTAAGTTTGAACTTATGATTAGATTAATTAGCACTAATCACTTTTTAAGGCTAAGAAAAATGATTAGTGAAATTAGGGTTTAATATGGGAAGTTAGGTGAGTTCTATTACACTTAAGAAGATAATAAGAACTTGATTTACCAAAGTTTGAGGATTAATTTGGTCATTGGTCAAAGGGTGATTAATAGGTGATTAACAAATTTATCACTCCTAAAATATTTTTAAGAATATGATTAAGTTCTCCTGCCTTATGAACAATCAAAGATCTTAATTATGGATTTTGGACATAAAATAAATTATATATTCACTAATTAATATTAGAGGAAAATTAGACTAATCTAAAAAATCTAATCATTGGATCTAGAATTTTATTGCATATTAATATTTCTTATATTTTTTCTGATCAAAATAGTTTATTAGATCATACTATTTGGATAAGTATTAATTAAGTTATTCAATTAATTTAGTTTGAATGTTTTCAATTAATCAAACTATATGATATTTAATTAAATTAATTTAACATTTATATTCTCTTAGAAATGTAATTCATAAATCATATTAATTAGCCCGACCCGAAATACAAAATACGTGGGTCAACCGGGGGCCGACTGGGTCGGCATTGTCGCACCGTGCGGGCTGGCCTGGCCCGATGCGACATTATCATCGTCCCCGCCCCCCCTTTGACAGGTCAAAGAGGGACGACATACCCGAGCCAAATTCTCGGTGCCAAGACCATGATGATGCCTGGTCTCAATCGCTAGACATTCACATAGTCAAGGCATATCAATTGGACCTAGAAGCCCTAATTAGGATGCAGTGGATCACTGGATGGATACTCCACTAAAATGACCTAAGTGAGGACATTTAGGGTTTACTGTGAAAGGTCAATTCTCCTCATAAAGATCAATAAATGGATGTGGTTTGATCCATACACCACAGTGAGGTGAGGCGAGTCAAACCGCCAAGGTTATACGACCTGGGGTGCAATCGATAGCTGGGTCCTTACTCAAACTCAACTCCTGGTTTAGCCGCTAGCTCGATTGATTGATACAATCGATTAGAGCTAAATAATACCCTAGTGACAATCATAATAGGTTTGACTGATCCAGAGAAGAATATTCAAGATAGAATTGATTGGAATTGGGCTCCGGTGTTCAGTGAGGTGGCTCTGACCTCACTGAGCACTAAAGATGTACAAAGAGTGAGCATTCACTATATAGATTGAGGCCACTGGATCCCAACTACTAGCATGGACTTCCTAGGAGGCTAAGGGAAGTTAGACGACATTCAGAGGCTCTCCTAGCTGCTTAATTACATGTTGAGCTCACACGACTCAATGAGATTAGGCTAGTACCAAGAAATGGCGACGATATAGATGTCTAAGGAGGAATTGAAGTGAGCTAGAGCTTCCAAGCAACTCAAGGAGAAGCATAAGGAGTTTGAACTCTAGACCTAGGCCTCTATCAGCAGTACGCAGCAACAGGGATTGCCGAGAGTGCCGAGAGCTACAGAGGATTAAACTAAGAAAATTGAGGGATCTCTGTGAGCAAAGGGATTCACTGCGATGTCCTAGGGTTATTTATAAGCCGTGGGAAGGTCCTGGGTTGTTTCCATGGCTGGGAGCCATGGTTTAGGCTTGACTTGAGGGAGAGGTAAGGATGAAACGGCCGAGGGAAATTCAAGGAGAAGGTAGCCGATAGACCGTTGCGCCTGAGGGTAGAGGAAGAAGACCATGGAAAGCCCGTTTTTCCATAGGGCCTACGGAGGTTGGGTTGTCAGGGAGGGACCAGAAGAGTGAGAGGTGAGCTGGAGGAGATGATCCATAGTGCTCGGCCCACAAGGGGCTGTCTGATCACAGAGCTGTTGGATCTGTACGTTCCATGATGCGCTACTTAACAAATTAAACATGGAAGAGACATCAGATGTCAGATGCGAAGGGTTGATCCAATGGATATGATTATGTATAGGCACAACTAACGTATGCCATTGGATGGATTGCCTTAAGATGCGTGCTAGAGCGATCATTCGCGGGAACCTATGCGCTGTTATGGGGACCCCGCTGCGGATCTGCCGCGGTTTCAACAACAAATCCCACAGATATAAAATTAATGTATATTTAATTTAAATAATATAATCCTTTAATTAATTAAATAATAGTCCTAAAAAAATTTAAATCCAATTTAGGACTTAATGAGCTTCAAAAATTCCCAAAAATTCACCCTTAGCTAATTAGAGCATGAGAAATTTAAAAATAAAATCAGATTTTAATTTGGAGATCAAACAAATTTAGCTAATTTTCAGTATCCAATATAGGAAAAAATAACTAGGTTGATCAATTTATTTTGATTAATTTCAAACTTCTAGGGTTAGGTTAAAGTGACCCATTAAGTCTAATGGAATGAAAATCATAGCTTGGTTTAGCTTAAATTAACTTTGATTTGTTAGGGTAAGAACAAGGGTTGTTACATTATTGTTCTAGAAGCATAAATGATATCCTTAAGAATGACCAACATATGAGATATAATGTTATTCTTAAATGTATAATTACCCATTTAGTTTATGAAGATGATCTAATGATATTCAATAATGAGGACAATAGAACCATTCATAGAATAAAATACCTCTACTTTACAAAATGACATTAATACTACCAAATTGAAATGTTACATAATAGACAAATGTCCAAGACCCTTAACTAACATATAAAGGATGAGATTGGCTTCCATAAGGGAAAATTTTCAATGACCTATTTTGAAATTCCTATATTTTGTTGGTATAATAAAAATAAGTATTATAACTTTCTCATTGAGAAGTTTTGCAATCATATATGAGGTTGAAAAATTAAATTATTGTCTTTGGAGGTCATCTTGTGCTTATAAAATACATCTTAAATACTCTCCCTGTATATTGGTTGGAAGTTATTGCTCACACAGAATGGTTTTACAAATGAATCAAATCCATTCTTGTTAAATTCCTTTGGGTACATCAAGATGGGTCTAAAATTATATGGCCTTCCTGAGACAATTTTTCTTTTCCAACAATTGAAGGTGGATTAGGCTTAATAAAAACTTGAAGATATTTACCATGTCCACTCTCAAACTTTGGTGGAATTTTTATATCAGAGCTTTATTTGGGTTAGCCTTATCTAAACTAAATATTGTGCAACAAAACATTTATTTGTGGTGAAACTATAGCTCCTTGATTTGATTAATAATAACAACTCCTGATATGATGTTTGGTCTCCTTTGGATATGATGTGAAACATTACCAACCTTATTGATTTGAAGCTACTATTGGCTAATTGTATCAACTCTAAAGGCTCCTAGAATTGGGATTTATATTTCTCCTAATGTAATAACCTAATGTTGGGTTAATAAAAATAATTCAACATTAGGTATTAACAACTAAAAATCATATTAGGGTTAAAATAATGATGCACAATAATAAATATTTCACACCCTTATCCATTCAATACATCCATAAATAAAAAATTTCCATTCAGAATATTCATTTATGCAATCCATCAAATAAAAGAAAAATAAAAAGCACTTGTCTCTAAAATAAAAATAAAATGATTTAGTTTAATTATTCCTCTGGACTAGGTTCATCTTCTACAATTTGATACTCTTAGTTCTCCTAATCTAGCATAATATTGTATGCCAGGGCAAAGCCAAAGAATCATACACCCCAAAGAATCATAATATCCATGATGCATGATGCATCCCGTAGGTCCTACCAACATTGATGCATGCTGCATCCTGTATTTCACAATGCTTTCATGCTTATGCTTATGTAATTATGCCAATGATTTTAATTTAACATGATTCGTAAAATCATCAAAAAATAGAAATCCATTTCAAGAGAGAATCATTTAACACAATTCTTAATTCTCATAATCAATTTAGCAAGCACTCATGCTTGTATCTGCTGAATTTAGAATCTACCATAATTTTAATCATATAATCCTAAATTATCACATATATAGAGTACATGTACATATGAAGTAAGTATTTAAGAAGGTAAACTTGAATTTCTTAGATTGTTTAACTGCAATTATCAATGCGCACAAAGATAAGGGGACAAAATATTTTTACAGTTTATTCTCTCAAACTGATATATTCAATACCCTAATTGATACATGAGTTTGAGTACGTTCTAAGAAAGGTAACATAATCACTTTGTTTGTTTAATTGCATTTATGAATGCACATAAAGATAAAGGGATGAAACTATTTTACAGTTTATTCTCTCAAACTAAGAGGTTTAATACCTTAATTAAACATACTATAAAAATGAGATGTTTGTACTAAACTGAACTGCACTTATCAATGCGCTCAAGGATAAGGGGATGCAACCCATTTACAATCTTCTTTAGGACAAATCAATTAATTTTTTGTCCCACTGAATTGAATTAATCAAATGGACATGCACTAAAATCTCCACATGATAATACTAATAGTATCATTTCTAAACTGACTAATTTAAAATCCAAGAAATATTAGACTAAATGCATCCACACTCTATTGCGGTGAGTCCTACTCAATGGTTCCATGGGAGTGCCATGAAAGTCACTCGACTTAGGATACTACCACAAGAAAGAATCTCATTCTAGAGTTTTTAAGTTATTCTATCATATGGATCTAAGATCAGAATCTAAGGATCTTAAAGGTTCATCTAAGCCTCTACCTCAAAATAAAACAATAAGTTCTTCCTATCTCAATAGTTCATTATTTTAAGGTCTAGCCATTGATTGAATTAAATCATTAATAGTTCAACCTTAACTTTCTAAGTATTGAAATGTATAAGTATAATCTAAGTTATAAGATTCATTTTACAATAGGCTGGGTTATACAACACAGGTGGGTAAACCCAGCTGGTTCTAACATATACTATAATTATGAGATACAATCATATGAATTATTAGGAATTAATCTTTTCATAAATCAATCTTATTTTAAAATTTAGTTTATGCTAATGATCTTTCTTAGAAGAAAATAAAAAATATAAAGTTAAGATTCAGATGATCAATTATATTAATTTGTTATAAACCTAAGTTCTTCCAATTTAATGGCTTAAGATCAAATAGCAATTAACAATCATTATTGGAGTTATGCAAGTTATTAGTGTCCAAATCAAGTGCCTTATTTATTGATCAAGATTTGAGTTTTAATCTAACCAGGCTAGGGTTTAACTCCCAACTTGACAAAATCAGGATTGATTACATAATTATTAATCAATTTAAGAAAAATTAGCAAGCTTATTATCCATTATTGATATCCAACTCCAAGTAAATTCAATTATTGATTTAACTAAGCACTTCTTTAAGATTCTTTAAGGTTTAATTATTGATTTATGTCAAATCAATTAAATAAATGTCCAAAACAACATATAAGATTTATAACATGCATCCTATGGTTATTGAAACATAAGAACATCACATTGATTTAAAACAACAAGTAATTAAGGTCATTACACTTGTTAATATTTGGCACAAAATGTTCAAGTTTATTTTTTAGGAAATTAGAACATGTCATTAGGATAAGAGATATATTACATTTTGAAAATCACCTCTAAATTCACATAATGCTTGATTTCATTATAACCAACTTTAGTTTTAGTATATTTCTGCATTTTTAAGATTCTAGAGTCATTAAAATGCAAAAAAGATCAATTTTTAAAAAAACTGGATAGTTCTGCGCACTACGGTGCGTTGCAGTGCACAGTAGCTCCTTCTGGCCGAGAAATAGGCACTACGGTGCTAGCCAACCCAAGACCTGGGCACAATGGTATGCTATAGCGCCCTCTGGTCAAGAGCCAGGCGCTACGGTGCACTATGGTGCCAGTAAACCCGAGACTCGGGCACAATGGCGCGCGACAATGCTTTCAGGTGCTGCGGCGTGCTACAGTTCCAGATTTCTAGAGATCGGACCTGCAGTGTCGGGCATTGCAGTGTGCTACGACTCCATATCTTTCGAGACTCAGGCACTATAGTGCGCGATAGCGCTTTCTGAGACAACGGCACGCTATGACGATAAACTCCTTGTGACGCGGGGTAGTGCCCCTTGGCCACGAGCCAGGCGCTGTGGTGTGCTGTAGCAAAAATAGAACGTGTCACCTTTCACTTCAAATACTTTCGATTTTGGGCACCTCAAGTGCGGTACCATATACTGATGGAAAGGTCTTTCCAGTACCTTTCCATTGGTACCAAAATCGGTACGAAAGAAGTACGCTAATGTCACAAATAATGGCACATTAGCTACCTATGTAGAGATTTCTTTTTACACAGTATCATTCATTTTTTCTTTTTAAAATGGATTCTGATCGAGCACTATTGAGCTCGATCGCTCAAATACATGATCTTAATAATGAAATAAGCATATTAGAACATGAAGCAGCCCTTGGATCAATTCAATGGGAGAAAGAAAAGTACATGGAAAGGATATAAAATGGTGCCTTAGCTTATAAGAATGGAGGTTCCTGCTTGGTTCTCTTCAAGAGCTTGGAAGGGGAATCTTCTTCTTCTTCTTCAGGTATTTAGAAAATGGGGAGATTGGAGAGTTGAGTTTTCTTCAGAAGCTTGGGGAGGAGAAAGTGTGATGACCATAATATTGAGAATCACTTAACTCAACATTGATATGTCACCACAATACCTAATACTAAATTAGAAGGAAGTTAATCCAAATCATTAGATATTGTGTTTGACTAAGAATTTAGACGAGGGTCTTAAGTTAAGATGAAAGGGGATTTTAAAAATTATGTTATTTGTAATACATATATGAAGATGCAATATGTACTAAAACATGTGAGAATGTAATTTAATGCAATTTATGAGATAACTTGTAATTCTAATTATGAAATTTTAGATATTTAATAAGTGAAACATGAGTCTACAGCTTGCTATGAAATTACTAAGTCCTTAAATTCTTAAAAAATTTCGGCTAAAGAAACACCTGCAAGGTAGACATACAAGACTTCCATTCTAATGGAAGTTATAATTGAAAGAAAAATAACATAAAACTAACATAAAATCAACCCATTATATAAGATTGTTTAATTCTAGTTCTAATATAGAGCTAATCCATTACATAGGATTTGCTCATTAATAATTCTAATATAAAGTCAATCCATTATATGGGATTACTTATTTCTAATTCTAAAGTAAAGTCAATCCGTTACATGGGATTGTTTATTTCCAATTCTAAAGTAAAGTGAAAAACACATGTGTAACAATTATCTACCCTAAGGTATGCTCAATTCACAACATTTATTACATACTAAGGATGATGAAAGATTCTCAACTTAAACATGTAGCTATTTTCCAATTCTATATACAATTTAGAATACAACTAATTCCAATCAACATATAAAGTAGATATGCAACTAAAGAATTAGTTAATATTCATTTACATCCATTCATTTATATCTAACCATTCATTTATATCCATCAATTCATTCATCACGAGCATTTAAGAAAAAAACCAAGCTCCAACACAAGTGTAGTAAAAGTAAAGTAATTAACATTAATTATAAACCAATATTAAATATAAAGGAAAGTAAGAATTAAAGCTCACTTGCAATTAATTATAAGCAATATTTTTATGATATTATAAGCAGAATCAGCTAGATTTTAGCACTTGGTCCAGCTCCACTAGCTTCCAAATGCTCCTGATCTATCATATTTTGGCATTAAAATGTGATAGGGCAAAGCCAAGTAAATAGAAAATCTGGTTAGACTAAACAGTCTATGTATATTTTAAGATTGGGCTAAGCATTTTATTATTTCATTGGATATCACTACTAGTTACAAGATAAGCACAAGCATAGGTGAAAAAAGGTAAGCATACAAGTGTGAAAAAATAAGTGAGAAAATGACAAAGTGAGTTAGAATACTCACTTAAATGAACATTCTAGCCTGCAAATAAAACAAGGGTAAAAATATCCTAAATAGGCTAGAAAGAAATTGAAATAAAGCATGTATATGTTCAAATGAACTTAAGCAAAGTAATGAAAAGAAACATTGAAGCATTTAAATGTAATTTTAGCAATATTCACTATAATCTAAGTAAACTATAAACAAGTAAAGTACAGTACTAAATAATAGAAAATGCATAGTGTAGAAATTGAAGGAGGATCTTAGATTACTAGTCTAAGATTCACATAGTCTAGAACTATAGAAAGTAACATAATCAAAAGTTATGATGAGCCTTAACAATCTATAAGATTTAAGATCTCATATGTTAATTAATTAAAGTTATTTTAAATTGTATTCACTCTGCGAGCACATACAGAATGAAAAGAGGAGTTAAACACGTCTGTTTAACAACTAAAGAAAAGCGGGGTCAAAACCTATAGCACTCACATTCACCCTCTGAAAATATGAGGTATCCTTATTACTTCTTTTTAGCCTGCCCTAGGCTGATCCATCAATATAAACCCCTATTAATTTTAATATGAAAGTTTTATTCATGCACAATATCTTATATGAATGATTTAATGAATAAGGCTCAAAGCTAAGCAAGCATTCAAGAAAATTCAATAATTGCAACTAAGTGATATCTAAAGTTATTTAATTTTAATGATCTACTTAATGATTGGAGCTAATTGAGCTCCCAATTAACTTTGAGATATTGATCTCAAGTTAATTGTAATTATAGTAGTAATTGGGATTTTGAAAATAGTAGTTTCAATTTAATTAATATGATATGACAACATAATTTGTAAGTATAATTGATACAATTAAAAACTAGTTCTTATTCACATCCTAAACTATAAGTTTCAATAATAATAATAAAATCAAGATTTAGGTGTTTAGAAAGAAGAGATTAAGATAAAGAAAATATGTAACTTAAGAAATTGGAAGTTAAGGTAAATCCGCTAAAGTTCACTAGATAGGTTATAGTTTGAAGGATCTAACCAATCAAGTACTAATCTAACTAGGTTATAATAAAGTGAAATGTGTAAAGTAAGTAATTGATAGGACTTAAGAACTACAAGTTCAAAGTATTATAATAGTTGATGTTCATGAAATTTAATAGGATTCCTAAACTAATCTAAGTAAGAATAGGAATTTTTATTATTAGCTCTTAAAAGATTTAAGAGAAGGCTCTAGGGGTTAGAATGAATGAACTAAGCTCTAATCTAGTCACTAATGGATAGGTCTAATAGATTAAATAATCTACAATTCATGTTTAAATTAATCATAGGGTTTCTACCTTAGGGTTGAAAGGTGAATAAAGCAATTTGTAATTGATTCACATATTTATAAAATGAGAACTAAGCTCAATTAAAAGTGATATAAATTGATATGGGAAATAATAAATGTGATATGTTAGCTATCCTAAGGTTTTATAATACCTAAGACATGCCATCTAGGAAATTAGAATTATCACAATAACTCCTAATTAAGAGTTAATAACCTAAAATCACTAATTGTTGAAAATAATTTACATATTATTGAAATCCTTAAGTCATAAGTAGAAAAATGATATTAAGTATGTCAAATTTGAACAACATTGGAAAAATTAGGGTTTAAAAGTGATTAAGAAAATTAAGGTTCAAATATTAAATTTGATTTCATATTATTGTTCCTCATATTTTTGTGAGTGAAATTAACTATTTGATCATTTAATTTGGATATTAAATGATCAAATTAGGTTACATGAAATGATGAAATTAATTTGTAATTAATTAATTAATCTTAAATATTGACTAATTAAAATATTTATTAAAACAAAAATTAAATTGCATATCATTATTCTATATATTTTTGTGATCAAAATGATATATAATATTACATTAATTGGATGTGTATAATTATAGTTATAACTGAAAAAAATTTGAATAAATAACATTTATTAAATACAAAACTAATTATTACATTAATCTATATTAATCAGTAGCAGCACAGAAAATAATAAAAGCACGAAAAATGGCACAGTCATTGAAATTTGAGCGGCGCAGATAGAAAGGAAGTGACGGCGACACCCAATTTCATGCGCCGTGTAGGACGCGTGTCATCCCATTACGGGAGACACACGTCACGGCGGGTCCCGCCTCCAACTGGATGCGGTTTAAAAGAACTGGGCAGTTCATGCAAGGAAACAAAGTGTTGACTGGTTCACCGAACCGTCATCTTCTTTGCAGAAAAACAAAGGAGACGCCGAGGGATAACTAGGGTTAGAAGTTGCTTCGCATTTAGGAGATCTCACAGAGCCTAAGACCCATCGACGGAAAGCCATTGACGAGCTCTTGCCAAAGAACACAAAAACCCTAATTACCAGATCTTCTATATGCATTGATTTATCGCAAGAATAAATACATTTTGGTTAGGATTAATAATTATTTTAACTCATATAACCCAGGACTAAATTTCTCAGTTCGATCAATATGAATCTTACAATCTATTAAGAATCTAAATTGCTGAAATTGAGCAAGATAATGGTAAGGTGAGTACATGGAGGTTCGATTGGCAAATTAGAGTTTTTCACTAGATGAGCACCCAGGATTTTGCTCACAGCACCTTAGCTTCCCTAGCAGCTCGACGAGGCAGAGAGATAGAAATCGAAAAGTTCTTAGGATTAGAATGGGCCTCAAGGATAAGGGGGGGAAGCAACTGCCAGTGATCTATGTATGCCTCTGCACCTGATAGTGGTGCAGAGAGATGTATAGAGGAGTCGATCCATGCCATCCAAACTCAGCCAAGATCTAACAGCTATATCGAGTGGAGAACCCCTGATCAAATCAGAGCTATAGGATTAAATCCAATTTAGGTGCAATGGCTATGATTGCGTCGGACCGCTGTCCCGTGCACTGGTCTCACACACAAGATCGACGCAGATTCAGAAAAAAAAAATCTACTTTTAAATTAATTCAATTATAAATTTAATTACATTATTTAATTAATATAATTAAATCCATTTTATTAATCAAAATTAAATAACCAAACGCACTCCGAAAATCCAAAAAATTCACCCTTAACTAATTAAGGTCTGGGAAATTCAAAAATGTAATCAGATTTTTGATCGGATGTCAATTTAATTATCTTAATTTTTAGGGTATTTAATTATTATTAAATTATTTGGGAAAAATTCGATGACTTCCAAACACTTCTAAAATAGCACTCATAGCTAATTTGGGTGTGATGAGTCTAATGGTGGACTCCATTTTTGATTCTGAGGTCTAAATTAATTAGATATTCTTAAAATCATTAGAAAACTAGGAAATATTAGAACTTGCCAAATGATTTCCAGATCGCACGAAAATTGAAATGGGGACTGCTAATACTATTATAAGACTAATGGAAAAATATTAGAGTCATTTAGGTCACTAATTGATGAGTAACAACACTAGGGTTGTTACAGAAGGAGCTTCAGTAGACAACAAATGGAGAGGGGAACTGAGGATCTATACTTAAAGGAGGATGAGGTGTGGGTTGGGAGAGGGGATGGCGGGGCAGCATTCGTGGAGCAGCAGGCCCTCCCCCATCAATA
Source organism: Gastrodia elata (assembly GCA_016760335.1). Lineage (NCBI taxonomy): Eukaryota > Viridiplantae > Streptophyta > Magnoliopsida > Asparagales > Orchidaceae > Gastrodia > Gastrodia elata. The sequence continues at coordinate 43,654,092 of CM028677.1, forward strand.
AGCATGGGGAGGAAGTTTTCTTGTGTAGGAAGTGGGGAAGAAGGTGCAGGGAAAGGAAGATAAGGCAGGAGAGTTCCAGCAAACATAAGGAAAATGAAAAATAAATGGAAAATAACATTTTCCAATTTTCTTAATTTATTTATTAAAATACAGATTTGATAAATGTGCTCTAAAAAATCCCAAAAATTCACCCATAGCTAATTTGGGGGTGATGAATTCAATGACGAAGTCAGAGTTTAATTTGGAGATCAATTTAAATATCCTAATTTTTAGGATATTTAAATATATTAAAATATTCAAAAAAATTTGATGACTTCCAAATACTTCTAAAACATCTCTCCTAACTAATTTAGGAGTGATGAGCGCAATAGCGAAGTCAGATTTCAATTTTGATGTCAAATTAAATATTTAAATATTATAATTAATTAAATATTATTAAAATAATATAAATATTCGTTTGAGCTCCGAATTGCTCCAAATCTTTAAGGATTAGTTTTAATGACTAAAAGAACCTAATGGAATGATAATTAGGCTACAATTAAGCTAATATTTGGCTAAGGAAAAACCTAGGGTTGTTACAATGCATAGGCTAAATGAACTTATTTGATTAATTCCAAGGTTTGCGCTAGCCCGGATCGATTATATTGATCGACCGGGCTAGTTCCTCCCGCTCAGTCTGGGTATGAATAAGGACCCACTAATTGGGCCATTCCTAGACCCAGAGGGTGGAGGGCTTAGCTTCTCCATCACTTAGGGATGGTGTAGGGATCAAGAGGGACTGAAATGGTGGTTTGTGGAAGGAGAATTATCTCTACACAGAGAGTCTAGAGGTCGAGAAAATTCGAATATGGTTTCTGAGTTAGGGCCAATCTACAATGGGAATTTTGGGCTCTATCAACGTGCCTTGGCATGAGGATGGACTCCCAAATCATTCGAGGCCATGGCATAACCTAGCAGCCGTGAATTCAGCAGATTAGGGTTTCCTTAATCTGTGAGTATTGGGGATGGCTCGGGGAAGATGATGAAAGGTGCGGGTCGGGCTGACTCGTGACTCGAGCGATTTGACAGTCATGGGTCCCTAGGTTAAGTTGACTCGCACGTTTTGTTAACAGGATGAGCCCATTTTATTAATATAAAACCCATTTAGGAATTATTTTCCTTATGAAAATCAAATGGAATATTAGAAATGTAGTTACAAAAATGCAGAATAAATTAATTGCATAACCTTTTATCTACTTATCCAAACCCTATAAAATTACATATCATTTTGTTCATAAAATCATAAGGAATAGAAATATGAAATAAAATTACACTTTCTATGGGTAGATTTTTTAATTATGCTTAATTACTGCAGAATTTAATTAGTGAAGATTAGCATGTATACTTAGCCAAAATACATGATTCAAGTTTCATTATGCTCTATATGCCTTGTAGAATGCATGTACTAGATGAATTAACTTTCTTTTTAATATTTTATTAATTAGAGCTTAATCTTGATTTATGTATTTTGTAAAAATTAGGGTATATACTTAATCAAATTTAACAAATTTAGCCTTTGATTATTCACAGGAATAAATAGGACTTAATTATCAAGCTATTGGAAATTTAGATATTTAATTTTATAATTAAGTGCAAATCCTTTTTGGCTTAATTTAGGGTTTGCTTAGCTCTAATTATTTTTTGTTTTAATCAATGTGATGTTTATTTGCTTCATTAACAGTAGGATGCATGATAGAGAACTTAAACTCTAATTTGAACACATAAATATGTAATTTGACAATAATCAACACCTTAATATTTATTATTCGTAAGGAACACCTTAATCTAAACAATAATTGACTTAACATCAATTTGAATATCAATAATGCACAACAAGTTTATTGAATTGATTATTGATCAAAACCTAAGAAAACAAACTTGATTTGGTCAAGTTGGGAGTTAAACCCTAATTTGGTTAAATTAAGATTCAAATTCTAGTTAACCTAAATAAGACACCTGATTTGGACATTTAAAGAACTTGCATGATTTTAAAAATACTTATTAATTTGACATTATAAGTATCAAGAATTATGACAAATTCATATAATTAATCAACTGAATCTAACCTTTCGATCTATGACTTTAACATAAGAAAGATAATTAGCATAAACTAAATTATAAAATAAAAATGATTTATGAAATGACCAATTCCTAATAATCCACACACACACACACACACACACACACACACACACACACACACACACACACACACACACACACACACACACACACACACACACACACATATATATATATATATATATATATATATATATATATATATCCCATAATCCTAGTATAGGTTGTGATCAGATGGGTTCACCCATTTGATTTATATAATCTAGCTTAATGTATTGAGGATTGCAGATGTAATATGAATCTTGTAGCTTAGATCATACTTGTTAATTTCAGTGCTTATAAATTTAAGATAGAAAATATAGTGGTTTAATTTAATCATTTGTTAGACCTTTTATTAACTAAACTAATAAGGTATGAAGAGCTTAGTGTTTGATTTTGAGATAGATGCTTAGATGAACCATTATCATCCATGGACTCAAATATTAGATCCTTGTAGTAGAATAACCTAAAGATTCTAGAATGAGATTCTTCATTATGGTAGTATCCTAAATTGAGTGATATTTAGGTCACATCCATAGAATCTTATGTAGCACTCACCATAATAGTGTGTGGATTCATTAACATGTATTCCTTAATTTATATATATATATATATATACTTGTTAGAATGAGAATCAATAAAACTACTAGTTAGAGATGATAGTGTATATCCATAGGACTGATTTATTTCAGTAGAAAGCAGTATTGGTTGATTTATCCTGAATAGAATTATAGAGTCTTGGTCTTATCTTTGGTAATTAGATAAGTACAACATAGTTCAAGATATACATCCCAAGTTTAAGAGTGTTACAAGTAAGGGATTGAACAACTTACTTTGTGAGAATAAACTATAAAAGGATTCTATCCCTTATTGTTATACGTTTCGATAAGTGTAGTTAAACAAACTAAGAGTTTCATGTTACTTTTCTTAGGATACTGTATGTATGCTTATAATTAGGGTATTTAATAACTTAGTCTAAGAGAATAAATTGTAAAAGGATTATGTCCCTTATCATTATGAATTTTGATAAGTGCAGTTAAACCAAAAAAGTGTTAAATCCACCTTTCTTATAAACATACCAATCATGCTTATACAACTCTTCCCATCTGGTGATTTAGGGTGTAATTATACTAAGAAACCCTAATAATTTAAAAGACTTACATCAGGAGTCATAATTTATTTAGGTGAATTCTACACAATATATATAAATAGAATCATTATTGAATTTTTAATCAATTTTAGGATTTCAATAATTTAAAGAATATAATCATTAAATACTTAGCATATTATAAATGCGTAAGTCATGTTAGTATTAGTAGAGCACTTGGTTCACCTAAGGACTCTATTAGCGGAGCGTTCACTCATCTAGCATCTGTGGGGTGTCATGAGACACCAAGTCAGCATATTTGTGGCATATTCAGATGTATTTGTATAAATTCAGTGGTATACAATATAGTTTTAATTCATTATTTACTCAATTATAGTTTCTTTACTGTTCTCTCTACTTTTAGTACTCAATTTTCAGTTTCTATTTTACTTTATTTCAAATTTGTATTATTTTGGACTCTTTCAATTGTTTTTGTACTTTCTGCACTTTTATTTAAATGTTAAATATTAGATAACCATAACTGCTTATAATAGATTTTGATGTGTTAGACTTATTATCTAATATATGGTACTTTTGGGATTCGTAATTTTCTAGATCTAAAGAAGTTCATAAAGTAAGATTAGTTGGGTAGACAAGAAATCTAGAGGGAGTTTGTAGAGCACTAGAGCACTCTTTTTCAGCATTTTTTCCCCTTCCTTAGTTTACTTTCTGTTCCATATTTAGGCTATTATCTATATTTCATTAAGTAAACTATCTGTAATAATTTTAATCTCTGGATGTATTTTCTTTTTTTTCTGAGATGAATGATTTACTTAACTTTTATGACGAATGATTGGTATGTATGCTTTAGCTTTCGCACTCTGTGTTTACTATTACTTATACTTAGTATTGTGATGTGATCAACATGAATAAAATGCTAATACTCATGTGTATTGGATCCTATTTCCCCTTGTAATATAATGCACATAAGTACCTTACCTAATACTTAAGATAATGATGTTACACTTATCTTAAGGATTAGTACTCAGCTCCTTCTCTCTTTTTTCTCTTGGAGTTGAACCTCAGTAGCTCTTTATTTAACAGTGTATTCGGGGAGATTCGACAGCCCTTCCCGAGTAACGCACTATTCCGCCGCCAATTGTTAACTCTTTTGCGAGCAGCGATGAGACATGGCATTACAGTTGGTATCAGAGAAATATCATAAAGTGTAAAAAAAGGAGAATGTTCCTATCTACTTATGATCTATTCTCGGTAGTAGATATGATCACAATCACTAAGTATAAGAAAAGTAGCATCCATAGTTCATTCAACTGAAATCTCAGAAATGAAATTTAGAATATTTGGAAAAGACACCTGAGGACTTGAATGAACTTTAAAAAAGTAAAATATATATAAAACAAGCAAAATGCATATAATTAAAATAAGTGAAAAACTAGAACTAATATTTGAATGAACTTTTAGGAATGGAATGTCAACAACACAGGTTCAACTACTACCTTAGATTATTCGACGAGTATTAGACAAATAGTTTCCAAGATGGTAAAGTTTATGGTATAATCATTGGTGGAGTGTCCCCTCGTAGAGTAAAAGTACTAGATAAGATCCTAGTCTACTCAACCTTTAGAGGAACCTGTCTTCCTGTTCTTGCCAAGGAATGGTTGGATCATGCGACTACAGCCTTTTGAGAGACAACATGTTCAGATGGCTATCATCTCCATATTTTGGGAATGCTACTCGGAGGATCAGCTGAGAGATGGTGGTTCGGACCTATAGAAGATAAGTAAGGAAGCATCATGTAGTCACGTATAATGATTTCTGTACTGCTTTATGAAAAAATATTGTAGTTGATCATATTAAATTATCTCTTGTATTTCCCTTACACATCCATTTATCATTCATGCCTATCTTTGTAACTTCTACTTTGAGAAGTAATGATTGAAACAATTAGTGGATTTTTGTTCTATTCCCTAAATCAGTATCTTTGGATATTGTAGTCATGAATCCAAGTTCCCCTTCAGTTCCTATCCCCATTAAGAACATGGTCTCGTCCACTGGCGAACCTAATGAAGTTAACTCACTGGCTAGTTTAATGAAGGCTTTAATAGAAAGCAACGCTCAACAGGCACAGTAAACTCACGCCCTTATCCTAAACACGCAGCAGCCACATGTCATTCAGATGACCGCTCCGTCCGCATCACACTTTTCTGTTGTCAATTTATGCATAGTTTCCTATGACTTAGGACACCTACCTTCAATGGATCACTGAACCCCATGGACATGATCAGTTGGCTCAAGTTAGTTGAAAAGAACCAGACAAGCATAAAGTGCCCAAAATCTAAAGCCATCCATCTAACCACCCACCTGTTCCAAGATGAGGCCAAATATTGGTAAGAACATGAGTGCAACACCAGGTTTGTGGACTATGAACTCGAGGATATTTCATGGGTTCAGTTTTTAGAAGCCTTCAGAGAAGCTTTTATTCTGGTATATGCTCAAATGATACTTGAAGATGAACTGCGCCATCTTTCTCAGGGTGGAAGATCTGTGGCTGACTACGAACTCTAATTTCATCGACTGTCCCGCTTCACTCGAGATTTGATTAAATCTGAAGCTTATAGATGTCAGTGGTTCCTAATAGGGCTGAGAGACCTAATCAGAGCTCACTTAATCTCACAGCAAATTAAAATCTTCCCTAAATTAGTCGAAGCCGCTTGTTTATAAGAGAATTTTTAAAGCCAAATGGATTGCAAGATGAAAGCTAACTTTGCACCATCAAGAAGAGAAAATTCCGATACCAAAAGGTGGCAAAAGTATTTAATCTTGAGGCAGATCATATGTAAGCATAACCCTCTGAGTGTAAGCGTCGTCATCCATATGTTTTGTCGGCGTGATTAAGTGTTTTGTCCTCAACCGCTGAATAGTCGAGCTCCTTTCTTGGCAGTAATGCCAGCCCCCGCTCCTTCTGCAAATCCTAAGGCAGCAGCACCTGCACTAAGCCAGCATACAACCATCAAGGCCAAAGACCTCAGAATAAGCAACCAACAGCTCCTACCCGAGTGTATATATTAACTCCCACATCGGCTCCCCAAGACAACAACATCGTATCGGGTATGTCTTTGATTTATTTTCAATTCTGCTATGTTATTTTTATATTTCTTGAAAGTTTCAAATAGCGATTCTTATTATTGCTAAAACTGTAGCCACCTTAATAATTAATGATAAACCAAGCAACATTACTTTTGATACTAGAGCGAGTTACTCCTTCATATTAAAAAGTTGAGTTAAAGCCCTTAAATCACTGTCATATTGTTTGGCAAGCTCGTTAAGCATCGAGTTTCCTTATGGAGCCCTGTATATAATCTCATAAATTCTGTAATATAAAAATCCCTATTTGTGAATAAAAGTTCGAAGCTAAGTTGATTGTACTACCGATTGCTAATTTTGATATAATTATGAGAATCAACTGGTTAAGCAAGCGTGACAGTACTATCAACTATCAGAGAAAGAAAATCACATTAGGTAGCAAAAGTCAAGTGAATACTTTCATTGGCAAATTTAGTACTCAAGCTTCATTAATCAACGTGATGAAAGCTAAGAATATAGTCAGGATAGGGTGTGATGTATACCTAATAATAATGCTAGGTGAGAAGAAAGAAAATATCCCTATCACTAAAAATTATATAGTATGTGAATTCCCTAATGTATTTTCTGAAGAACTACCTGATCTTCTACCTGTCAGAGAAGTATAAATTGCGATAGAATTAATTCCAGGAACGCAACCATTATCAAAAGTTCTTTATCGCATAGGGCCTAAGTAATTGCTAGAGTTGAATAAATGTGGTGCCCCACCCCTTAATCCACAGGAATTAAGTTAAGGGGTGGTGTGTCACTCTAGTTAACCCTTCACTTATAATTAGATTAGGATGAAATCCACAATCCACCTAATAAGGGAAGGAGTGAGCATGGAATCAAACATTCAGTCACTATTTAAGTAAACATACAGAGTGCGGAAGCGATTTTTAATATAAAACATCTAAGCATCACAACATAAGTATAAAGAAATGTATCTCAGAACATAAGCATAGAATCCAAATACGTAGTCATAAGTACCTGTATTATTACATCAATTTAAGTTCTAAATAATAATAATAAAAGTGCACTCATCCTCACTTATAATGGAAGATCTAAATAGCTGGTTCTTCCACAGGCTACTCCTCCGGATATGGCTCCACACTAAAATCCTGATTGTACAACTAAAGAGGATATGTCATTGTCGATTTCACAATGTAGGGCCCCAGCCAAAAAAGAGAAAAATTTGGTTAGACAATTATCTAAGTATATTTTAAGCTGATAAGTTTTATATGTGTTATGTAATATTATCATTCTATAACTTCTAAGCAACAATATATATATGGGAGCAACAAGCAATACAAAAGGAAAGAAAAGCTATAAACCATCATTTATAACTTAAGCAAAAAGAGAGGCTAAGATGTGCCTCAAATGTGAGCTAAGCAAGGTAAGACATATAAAGATACATAATCGAACAAGTACTGTAAGAAAAATGCTACATCCTAAATATGCTGGTGATCAAGGAAATATGCCAATTAAAATAAAATAGCTCAACAGTGATATATATAAATAGCAGCAAGGTTCTAACATCCTAAAATATAAAAGCAGTACAAAGAAATAGCTGACTGAACAAAAATGCTGAAAAGTAAACAAAACATCATAACTGCATATATATATAAATGTCCGTGTATCAACTGCCATACATAAAAGAGCTAATCTAGCCCATCAGATATCGAAGGATCTTAGCACCAGTACGGCTAAGGCACCAACGGTGTACCCCTAGTGTCAATAAGGAGACTAGGCAAACAACACACAACAGAGTAACATAAGATATAAATAAGGTCTTCCCCTAGTATCAACAAGGAGACTAGGCAATCAGAAGACAATACTGAGAGGTAGCTCAAACACATTATTATCTTTAATTAATAACTTTAATATTTTCATAAGAAATTTAAGGAGTCTCCATATTTTCCTAACATTTTATTCATGCATCAAAAATCTTATATGACATGCTCAAGAAAATATGGCACAAAAATCAAGGAATGCATAGTAACAAAATATCAATAGAAGGAAGGGACTCTACTAAACATGGTGATATTATTTGTTTTCTACTTACCCATTCTAACTATCCCAAGTTACACAAGTTCAAGATCACCATTTTTCTACTATCGAGTGTAACTTATAAATTCATCCTTATAAGTTAAAAAAGATTAGAACTGATCAGGTTCTAATCTAGTCAAATCAGATAGACGACTATGAGTTAAATCAATAAATCATACATCCTAGTTTTGTGAATTTAGACGTTCTATCTAAGATCTGATCAAGATCTTCTAAGTCTATAGATTATGGATTAAACACTATAAAATTTAGGTTTAATCACATAATCCAAAAAGGATAAGAACTAAGTTTTAGGTTTTATTCTATAAGTGATATACTAGTTAAGGTCAATCCTATTAAGTAATCAAACTTAATAGAATGAATCTCCTATCCTAAAACTAAAGTTATAAGACAAAATAATCATAACAAGTTGTAAAATAAAAGAAAAACCTAGAAACTAATAAAACCAAGGTTTCACCCATTAGGTAACCCAATTTACCAAACGAATGAACTCTAACCTAAGATCTAGTCTTAGTCTCAGGAAAGGTCCTTACGGTGTAGTGTTTAAGACTTAGAAGAATCTTGGAATCTGATCTAAGGGTTGATTTCACTCACTTAAATATCACTAACATGATTATAGCATTAGTTTTAATGTTTTAGAATATTAACTAAAAGTTAGGGGTACTTAGTCCAATCTTAGGGCAAAATGACCATTTTGCCCTTACTCTAAGCGTCAACAAGTCAACTTTTGACTTATGGGTTGGAATTGAATTCTCTTAGTTCCAACTGATTTCTTACTATCTAACTTGAAGATAGACAGTAAGTATGTCCAATTTGGACTTCAAACGGTCAAGTTATGACCAAAATAAAGCCAAGAGTATTTTGGTCATTTTCTAAATTTCTAGGGTTCAGGTCCTAAATATTATTTTAGTTTATTGATGATATTGAAATTCTAAACTAGTTAGCATCTTGAATTTTTAAATTTGGAGTTGATTTGACTAAGTTATGGCTGCTTGAAGTCTAGGAGATTTTGGTCATTTTCACTAAGAATTCTAAAGTTGACTTTTTATCCTGACATCAAATGAGAAAATTAATACTACTACAGTGATGGGGCCGCTCTCTTGAGCATTTTAAGACCCATATTGACTATATTTGGATAACTGGGTAAAAAGTTATGAGGTTTCAAAGAAGTCCTAAAATGTTACCTCATTATGCGTACCTCAAAATTAATTTTTGACTTATGTTATTCGATTCCTTACATTTTTTTGATCAAAATGAGATCTATATTGGCTATGTTTGGATCATCCTACAAAAAATTATTAAATTTTTAGGTTTTACTATTCAAAAATATAATTTTAATTATTTTACTATTCATTTATTCAAATTAAATTGTTTTACTGTTCATTCCTAAAGTTATATATATATATATAGTTTCTGAATTTATTAATCTTTAATTAATCTGTGATTAATTAGGCTTAATTATTAATTAATAATAATTAATCCATTAATTAATTAATTAAATTATATAATATTATTATTTTACTATTGAAAAGTCATTAGCCCTAATTACTATTTAATTAATCTTAATCACATGTTAATATCTAATTAAGAATAATTAATTATAGTTTATTGTTTAATAATAATTAATTATTCTAATTACAGTTAAAGTTTGATTAACATTAAAATAATCCTAATTAATTTCTTAATTACAGGATTACTGTTGAAACATCATTAACACTAATTATAATTAATTAATCACTAACTATAATTAATTACTGACTAATGGTAATTAATTAAAGTAATTCACTAACTGAGATGGTAGTGGGTGCCACCTATGACACGTGGCAGCACCTGATTAGGTGTTGCCCTGCATGTGGGCCCCACTAGACACGTGGCATGCCTGGAGGTTGCCACGTGGCTCTGTGGCCCCACGGGAAGCTGAAAGGTTTCGGGCGGTGGGTCCCACCTGACACGTGGCATGCTATGATGCTGCCATGTGGCACTGTGGGCCCCACTTGGGCAGCCGAAGAGCCGCAGGGGCTCGGGCTGTGGGCCCCACGTGATACGTGGCGCAGTGGGCCCCACGGCCAAAGCCGAAGCGCCGCGGGGCTCGGGCTATGGGCCCCCACGTGACACGTGGCGCGCCGGATGGCTGCCACATGGCGCAGTGGGCCCCACGACCGTAGCCAAAGAGGCGCGGGCATGGTCGGTGGGTCCCACCTGACACGTGGAAGGCCAGGATGGTGCCACGTGGCTTTGTGGACCCCACCTGGCTGACGCGTACCCGGCTGAAGGCGGGTCGGGCTCGGGTCGACCCGGCCCGGCCCGGACTTCTTCTTCTCCGCGGAGGGGTCCCAAGGGCGCCGGCTAGGGCACGACTTTTGCCGGCCTTCCTGGAGCCGGACCGCCTCTGCCCGCACGGCCGATGGTAGCCCACGCCGGGGGCAACACGTCAGTGGGCGGACCATCGCCTGAGGAGGTCGGAGTCGCCGGCAATGGGCAACCCTAGGTCTAGGCTATGGGGTCGCAGACAGGGCGGAACCCGAGAGGTTCGAACCCCTATCTGGGTCGATCAGACCTGATCGGGGTCGATCAGGTCCAGTTGATTGCTAGCCTACCCCTATATCTATAATTATCAGGTGTCAATGTGGTGAAAAATGAAGGAGAGGGGGAGATCCAGTACCTAAACAGACGGCTCTGCGTTTAGGGTTCGACGGAGGCTCGGCAGCTTCAGCTGGTTCGCGCGTCGCGACCAGGCGGTGAGTCCCGAGTCTTAACGGGGCTCGGGACGGAGCTCATGAGGCCGGGGAGGGGCCGGATTGGGCCGGCATGCGGTGGCACGCCGCGTGGCCAGCGGGGACGGAGAAGCCGAGGGAGGAGAGCTCGGGACCGTTATATCCCGCGACGCGTGGACGGCCCGAATCGATCCGGATCGCAGGTCGCGGATCGCGGTGGCGGGCCATCTGATTCGAGCGAATCAGGACAGTCCGAAGGGATCCGTCCGATCAGACAGCGCCGTCCACTTAAGTTGACGGCGTAGGACGACGCCGTCAACTATAATAATAAAATATTATTATTATTATTTTTTCAAAATTTTAGAATTTCAAATATGTTTTTCCTAGCTATTTGAGAGGTGTGGAACGCAATGGTGATGTCAGATTTTTGATCCGATGAGTATTTTGATTCATCGATTTCCGGGGCATATTTATTATTAAAATATTCGTCGAAATTTCGACGACTTCCGATTGACATGAAAACTTCACCCTAAGCTAATTTGGGGTCAATGAACGCAATGGCGGTATCCATTTTCCAATTCGAGGTCAATTTTAGGGTTTTTGGATTTTCTAGAAATCAGGATTCGATCCATTTGATCCCCGATTTTGGGGTTGGCCCTAGAGGCTAACTCCAATCGACCTAATTAGCACTTATAATTATATTTACGACTAAGATTAGTCCTAATTACTAAGGTAACAACTTGGGATGTTACAATAAACAACTTCAAGAGCTACTCGAGATGGGCCTTATTCGACCAAGTTCATCTCCTTGGAGAGTGTCAGCATTGTTCATAAAGAAGAAGGATGGTTCGATGCACATGTGTATCGACTATCGTGAGCTGAATAAGCTGACCATCAAGAATAAATACTAGTTACCTTGAATCAATGATCTTTTTGATCAATTATTTAGAGCTAAGGTATTCTCCAAGATTGACTTGCGATCAAATTATCACCAATTTCAAGTCAAGGATTCTGATATAAAGATGACATCATTCAGAACTCGATATTGACACTACGAGTTTCTAGTAATTTCATTTGTTCTAACAAATGCACCATTATTTTTATGGACTTAATGCAGCGTGCGCTTAAGACATTCTTAGATAAATTCATCATCATCTTTATCAACGATATTTTGATTTATTCGAAAAGTAAAGCAAAACATGAGAACTGCTTAAGATCAGTGTTAGAAGAACCGCGTGACCACAAACTCTATGCCAAATATTTCAAATACAAATTTTGGCTTGACTCGGTCACTTTTTTGGGTCATGTTGTAGATGCCTAAGGTATTAAGGTAGATCAGAATAAGGTCAGAACTGTTCAAGATTGGTCGTAGCCAAAATCTGTGACTGACATCAGAAGCTTCCTGGGTTTGGCTGGTTATTATTCATAGTTTGTGAAAGACTTTTCTCGGATAGCCTCTCCTCCATTAAAGTTAACTCAAAAGGTAGTACCTTTTGTCTAGAGTTTTGAATGCGAGGATGCATTCCAATTATCAAAAGATGCTCTTCCCTCTTCCTCAGTGCTTGCCTTGCCCAAAGAAGGCTTAAATTACCAAGTGTATATCGATGCCTCTGGAATAGGCTTAGGTTGTGTTTAAATGCAAGAAAGAAAAGTCATTGCATATGCTTCTTGACAGTAAAAGTCACACGAGAAGAACTACCCTATTCATGACCTTGAGCTTGCCGTTGTAGTTTTTGCTCTGAAGATACGACATCATTATCTTTATGGCGTCTAGTGTTCTATATTCATAGATCATTAGAGCCTAAAATACATTTTCACTCTGCATGAACTTAATTGTCATTAGTGAAGATGGCTCGAATTGATAAGCAATTTTGATTTAAGTATTTAATATCATGCTAGTAAGGCCACTGTCATTGCCAATGCCCTCAGCCGTCATGCTACATTAAGTGCTATGATCGTCAAAAGCCCAATTGAAGAAGCGTTTCATAAATTAGAAATTGTTCCATTGCATGGCGATATGCTAAGCTCAATGCTATCTAGTATCACTGTAGAACCAACCTTCTATTGTGATGTCTCCATATTTCAAAATAAGGATGAAGGTTATCTAAAGTTCAAAGTAGATATCGATGGAGGCTGCCATCATGACTTATAGTTGCGTAGTAATGTAATCTATCAAGATAATCATTTATGGATTCCAAAATTCATGCACTAAGAGATTCTCATCGAAGGCCATAAATTAGGGTATCAACTTCATCCTGGCAGTATAAAAGTGTATCAAGATCTGAAAGTCATTTTGAAGGCCTGGCATGAAGAAGGGCTTAGCAGAGTTCGTTGCGAAATGTCATGCATGTAATATTGTCAAGGTAGAACATCAAAGGCCCAGATAACTCTTACGTACTCTAGCTATCCCTGGATGAAAGTGGTTTTATATTTACATGAGCTTTATCATGGGCTTGCCGAAGTCAAGGTTTGCTGGTGATTTAATTTGAGTCATAGTCGATGGACTAACTAAGTCAGCATATTTTATTCCATTGCATTAAGCCGATTCCATGGAGAGGTTGGAAAAACTATACGTTAGAGAAACTATCAGACTCCATGGTATCCTGAGATATATCAGTTTTGATCGTGATAGCAGATTCACCTCTAAGTTCTGGCAAGTAGTGCATCAAGACATAGGGACTACCCTGGCCATGAGCACCGCCTTCCATCCACAGATTAATGGAAAAACAAAACGAGTTAATCAAGTTCTTGAAGACCTTCTACATTTATGTATTCTAGATTTTAGAGGTTTTTGGGAAGACCACACTCCTCTGGTGGAGTTCGCCTATAACAGTAGTTATCAAACAAGTATCGACATGACACCATATGAAGCTTTGTATGGTAGGAAGTTCAGCACTCCATTGGCATGGTCTGAAACATGCAGTGTGTAGTTGTATGAATCAAATTTGGTAGAAGAAACTGATAGGAAAGTGCAATTAAAGCAGTGCAAGATCGCCAGAGTAAATATCACGGTGCTCATCATCGTCCTCTAGATTTCAATGTTAGAGATTTTGCTTATCTCAAATTTAGTCCTATGAATGGATTATTCCATTTTGGTGTAGCAGGGAAGCTCAGTCCTTGCTATGTCGGATCTTTTAAAGTATTAGCCAAGATAGGATCTGTGGCCTATAGATTAAAGCTTCTGGAGGATTTCTCTATAGTCCACAATGTATTTCATATCTCATCATTATGGAGATATCTTCTTGATCCATCTCACTTAGTTCAACTTCTAGTAGTATCTCTCTAGCCAGACCTTTCTTATGTAGAGGAGCATATCAAGATCTTAGCTCATGACCAAAAGCAGCTAAGAAATTCCTCCATCTCTATGGTGAAGGTTTAGTGGAAGAATTGCTCTCTTGAAGAATCCACTTGGGAGAAAGAGGCTGATATGCAATTAAAATATTAGTGTCTTTTTAAAAATTCAAGTACCTTTATATTCTAAATCCCGTTCTTAAATTTTTTCGTGTTTTATTTTCCCTTCTTAGAATGATATTGAGGACGTCATCGTTCTAAAGTGGGGGAGTCAGTAATAACACTAGGCTTTTACTTAGCTTAATCATAAGCTAACCATTTTCTTTCTTTAATTCCATTGCATTCAATAGATTATTAAAAGTTAATCCTGAATATTTGAGATCAATGAGACCTCTTTAGTTCAAATGGGCATTTTTGTTAGTTTAGGTGCCCTAATTAATAGTAAAAATATTTTGATCTCTAATCCGAAATTTGATTGCACTTTTAAATTTCTCACTCGCAAATTAGCTAGGGGTGCAAGTTTAGAAAATTTTGAAGGTCGTTTAGGCTATAATTGAAACTAATTTAAATTGGGGAAATTGCAAATTTGGGTTCCTAACATTTAATACTTGTAACTTTACCTTTAACTGATTTAACCATTCGGAATCTACTGTGCGGACTACGGGCAATCCCCTGTGGAGCACGGGTCATGCGACACCGGATCCCCATTCCATCTGACCGTTAAACCTGCAATCCTATGGATATGATTCAGATCTATGGTAGCACGGTCTGCCCTCTGATCCACTTCATGGATCCTACGGCCTGGATCCTATGTGCACGATCGATCGTTAGGGTCCAAAGGATCTGGGCCATCGCACCTTTTTGATTGATCAATCAGATGGCTACGCGATAACGCAACACTGTGGATCTTCGTCCTCACTCATCCGCATCCCAGACCAAGGGAATCTCACGTACACCGACAACAGGCTCTAACCCCCACTCCTCCTTTCCACTTCAGCCCCACAGCTAACCTATGACGTTGAAGGGGTGGGCCCAACCGGTGCTGGACGGATGGGCCAGCCCAAATGGATGACCCGCAATGGAGCAGAGGTGGGCCCAAATAGACTATGGGGTTTAGAGGCGCGCATGCGGACTGGTCCATGACGACCCATGCGAGTCGATATAAACTCAACCCGGCCCACCTCCGGAAGGGTCTCTAACCCCGACAACTGGAAAAATAGGACAAAAAAGTGACCTCCGATCGACGCACGTACCGTATCTTAGAGCAAAAATCCCTATCAAAACGAAGCTCCTGATCTTCTCCTTTCAAGGAGTGGAACATATAAGTTGGACCTCCTCTGACTACCTGATTGGAGTGATAACCTAAATTTATAGGTCAAGAAGGCGACTGGTCGATGGCTAGATAGTAAAGATCGAGCTCAATTAAGCTCGATCAACAAGTGATGATGCAGTTTAAATAATAATAAGCTTAAATAAAAATAATGAGATGCAATAATGCAATATCTGAAATTGAAAAATGGGAGGGTGGGTACCTTTGATTAATTGATCCTTGTGGGGGATGGAAGATGAAGAATTGAGAAGGATCTTTTTAGGATAGAGTTGATCCACGCTTTAGCCTTCGAATCAAGTTTAATCTATGCAAGGGAAGGAGATAGGGTTAAAGGTTAAAGGTGGTGGAAGGGGAAACCATTTGGAGCGAGATAGCAGTCACATGATAATGGGCTAGAGCGATACACACAGAGAGATTGAGCAGATCATGCGCAGAATGAACCGACCCAGCCCGACATTGGCCCTGATCCAGGCCAAACACGGACCATGGGCATGGCCCGCAAGTATTACGGGCCCAGAGTGCAGACGCATTGAGCCCGACCTGAGAGTGCACTGCGCTCTACTCGGTCTAAAACAATGGTTAATTGGCAAGTGGGTCCCACTAGCCAATTTAAAATATTAAATTGATTTATTTTATATTTAATTTTATAATTAAATTTAAGCTCTTAAATGAGGTCAAAAAATTCTAATAGTTCACCACTTGCAAATTAAAGGGCGAGGAACACAATAATGAAGTCAAATTTTGATTTCGATGAGTATTTAATTTCCTATTTTTAGAATATTTTAAATATATTAAATTTTTTGCCAAAAATCAAACGACTTTCAAATGCTTCTAAAACATCACTCCTAGCTAATTTGGGGGTGATGAGCGCAATGGCGGAGTTCAATTTTTGATTTGAGGTCAATTAAAATAGGTCAAATTTCAGGGTTTTAAAAATTTTCAGAATCAGGGTTTTATCTATTTGGCACCTGATTTAGATCAAAACTTCAGGGTGAGCTCAGGACCAAAACTTCAGGGTGAGCTCCTAATGACTTATTTATAATGTTAGCAGTAAGATCAAGATCGAATTAAGCCCTGATTGACTAAGGTAACAATCTAAGGTTGTTACACAGAGCCCTAGCCAAGAAAAGAAAAGCTTGCATTAGATAATTGTCTAAGTTATTTTTAGCAGATTTATTGAAATCTACATATTTTAAGATATCACAATTAATAAAATATTTAAGCAGTTATAAAGGTGCAAAAAATAGCAAAGAAAATGGATAGTTATAAATACAGTATTTATAACTTAACAAAATAAAGTATGATTAAGAAAACATACCTCAATGCAGACGTTGAAATAAGGTTAGGCAATATATGTATATAAGACTAAAAATAACTGAAAGAAAGTTCTAAACATGTATATGATCATCTGAAGTATGCTTATTCAACAAAAAAAAAGATAACAAATTGATGTAAAATAGAAATTGAGTTCAACTTGATAGCAAATCTAGTATCCTACAAGTAGTAGTAAAAGACAATACTAAAAGCATGCAGAACAAAAAATTAAAAGTAAGAATATTACAACATATGATTGGACTAATAAAGCTATTGAAACTGTACTGAAACTGAAAGAAAAACTAAAATTAGACATGTGCCTAAATTAGTACTGCTATAACAAGAATGGGCTTAACATAGCCACTAAACAAAAAATTCAACATATATCATCTAGACCACTCATGGCTAGATCTAAGCCAGATTATAGAATTCGACATGTATCATCCAAAACCTCTTAGGGTTCGATCTAAGTCAATTCTATTGCAAAAGAACTGAACTACATAGGCAGACTAACTAGAACACATTGTACTGAACAGATAACTTAAAGTACTGAATATACTAATTTTGATTGATAATGTTTATGCATTTCAAAAGTGACACAATACTCATTGAGTATTCTATGTTCAACTAAATATGCTCAAGGTACAAGGCTCAAATACAAAGTGTGCAAAGTAATAAATTCAAAGTAGGCAAGATTTTATTAAAACATGTGTGATATTTATTATTATCTAATATAATTCAGTCTATATTTTCTGAGAGAATTCAAGTTCAGGTTCTCTAATATTTTACTATCAAGTAAAATCTCAGATTTACAACCTTAAAGGCTAACCATTAGAGCTTAACAAGTTCTAATGTAAAATCAAAAATTTCATTTGCAAAGGTTAAACAATTAATCAATGACTTAATTGATGTATTTTTAATAACCCATAACCAATCTTTATAAAGATAATCAAGATTTAGGTATTTAGAGTTAAAAGCTAAAATTGGGGTTTAAGCTTTATACCCAAGGTATTAACATCTAAGGATCTAGGGTTTCTCACAGTTCTCACTCTAAAGATAGAAAATTATAAGGATTAAAGAGTTCTTAAGATAAAATAATTCTATCTTAGAAAGGCTGAAAGTCTAAGGTCATAAGACAAAATAATAAAAAATTTAACTTATAGATCTAAAAATAGGATTCAATTAATTGAGTAACTTTAATACTCATAGAGTTAAATTTACTAAAGACTATAAAATTTAATTAATTGAGTAAAGACTATAAAACTCAATAAACACTTAATAGTATTTTTATAGAATTTAAGAATAAAATTTAATTTTTAATAAGATGAATATTACAAGTCTTAAGAATGTTCAAACTATTGAGTGATTCAATTACTCAATAGAAATAAACTACTAAAATCTATGATTGGAAGATTAAGACTAAGCTCTTATGATGTTAACTAAGGTTGATTTAAGAATTCTCCTTAAGATGTCCACTTAGGATCGAAATCAAGGATAGTTTATTGATTATATAATTTAGATATTAATGATCTAATAAGTATTGCATTTCATCTACTAAGATCTACCTTAAGGATCTTAATGTTTTTCTTAAGTAAATTTTAGGAAGAATTAGGGTTTGGTCTTTAGGCTTCATTCTTCAAGTTTAAATATTGTTAAAAAATGGTTTTAATAACTTAAATTATTGATTTTAAGCATTTGAACAGAATCCTAAGCCTTAGAAGTACTCAAACCAACACTAGGGTAAGATAATCAAAATGACCTTCCCTTAAGATCAAAATTAAGATTTAGAGTTCTAGGGTTTTAAATTGAATACTCAATTTAATAGCTTTATTACTGCCTAGTGAAAGGATTAACATCTAAAACTTGTAGTTTGAACTTCAAATAAGCCTAAGAACACTAATCCATTTATATGGTCATTAAGAGTGATTAACCAAATTAGGCTATGAAATTGGTTTTTAAATGTACCAATAACTTCCATATGAGTTATGAAGTTCATAGATACCAATATTTTTGAATAAAGAGTTCAATTAAGCTAACTATCCACTAATCAACATTTTGGGTAGTTAAGAGGTGATTAGTGAATTTAACCCTTAAAAAATATTTTTTTTTTGCATAATTAAGTTCTCCTCTACCTAATAAAGATTTAAAGACCTTAATAATGCAATTTTACCAAGGAATGGGTTTAATATTCACAAATTGAGGTTTTGGGTAATTAGAGCTTAATTAAGAAATCTAACCATAGAAACTACAATTTTATTGTAGTTTTTTGTTCATTACATTTTTTAATCAGATAAGTTTATTTGGATCATACCATTTATATTAGAATTGACAAATTTATTCAATTAATACATTTGGAACGTTTCCATTTAATAAACCATAGGTTGATTAATGAGGTTTAAGGTTAAATGAAAATTTGAGTTACAAAACTTAAATATTATTGCAGATTAGCATTCTACACATCCTCCTGATCAAAATAATATATAAAATTGTTGGACTTAATTTTATTAAAATTTTCATTAATTTTTCCTTAGTTCAAATCATAGGCAAAAATTATCAAAGCATTAATATCATTAAGCCAATCTTCGGGCCCTATCGGATCAATCGATATTCGATGGGTCTAGGAACTGTTGAACCGCGTGAGTTTTGGGTTGACCCAGTGCAAACTATTTGTAATGCCCTAATATCAGATCAGGAACCCAATCCAATACTAGGGTGTTACCATAGCATTTAACATCTAATCAGAAGGAAACTAATCTAATATCAAGTGCTATGTGGCCTAGAATCTTTGTGAGGTAGTTAGGTAGTGGAATATACAAGTTGGAAATATGCAATAAATAATTGTATTCAATCCACTATCCAAACCAAGCAGGTAAATAAAAGCAAATCCACTACTAAAATAAAATAAAAATATTACAAAAAATTAAGTTATTACAAACTAAGTTAAATAAAATTAGAAGTACTTTCTCTCATACTCACTAAAGCAATAAAAGAGTATGGAAGTAGAATCTTTAGTCTACAAATGGTTGGTACTAGTCCCAGCTCCACTTTCCAAGAAATGCTTCTAAACTATAGTATTTAATTTGAATGAAGTAGGATATAGAAAATAAATGAAAAACAAGTGATTAGACCAAAAAGTCTAAGTATATTTTAAAATTAGGATAAGTTTTAATTTAAGTCTTAGTTGGATATCACATATGCAATTTTACAATTAAAGACTATAATCAAAGAACTAAGCATCAAAGTATGGGTAAAACCTGTATAATAGATAGTAAAAAAAGTAAGGAGTAAGAACTCTGAAGTAAGTTTGTTTTAGCCTGCAATAATAAGTATGGGAAAAATAGGCATCCTAATAAGATTATAAACTACTAAAGTGCATATGAAATCATACAATGAATATATGAATATGTTTAATGAATATTATGCTAAGTAAAGCAGACTGAAGTAGTGAAGCATAAAATGAATGTAAAAATAATATACACTGTATCAAGGTAAAGACTGTAAAGTAAAGTAAACTATAGTACAAAAGTAAGCACGAATAGTAAAGTAAAGAAAAAAGTAAAGTGAAGCTTAGCCATAAGGTTAAGTAAACATAGTAAAGGACTATAATAAGTAAATATAGCCTAAAGGCTATGAAAAGCAGTCACAATCAATAAGATTGTGATAATATGATGTTTAATTGTTCAAGTTATTTTAAGTTTTCTATTTTGCGGGCATAAATTACAAAACGAGTGAGAAGTTAAGCACGTCTGCCTAAGTAAGTAGAAAATTGGGGTCTCTAAACAAACACTCACATTCCTCCACTAGGATATGTGAGGTCTCTTTCTTACTCCATAGCCTACTTGGTTTGACATCCTTCATATGAAACATTTAAGTTTTACTTATGAATATTTTATTTATGCATAATGTTTTTATGAATGCTTAAGGTTGTAGTCTCAAAGCAAAGTGGCATTTCAAGGAATTCAAGTAATTTTAAATTATGTGATATCTATTATTATATATGATTTAGGTTATCTAAGTTATTGATTGGAGCTGATTAAGCTCCCAATTAACTTAGACATATTAATCTCTAAGTCAATTTAAAGTAATGGTTTAAGTGAATTAAGTTTGGAAAGTAGTGATTTCATTTAAGTTTATGTAAATGACAAAATAATTTATATGCATATTTATGCAATATGAGGTTAGTCCTACACTAATCCTATGCCATATAATATTTATTGGTTTCTAGATTCAAGGCTTAAAGAGCTAATAAGAGAGGTAAAGGTTAAAGATTTACTACACTTAAAGAGGTGCAAGTTGTAGGTTAATAACTACAATCTAACTAAGGTAACTTAGATTTAATGGATCCTAGCTCATTGAGTCACTAATTTAACTAAGTACTTCATTGGAAGGTTCTAAGTGTATGGGAGAGGGAAGGATTACAAACTACAAGTTCTATGTTGACTTATGGTTATAAGGTTGCTAATGCTTAAAAGAGAGTTAAATATTCTTAGAAAGCCAAAGGGATACTAAAATGGAGGTTATGGAGCTTAAAGTAAGGTTTGGGACAAGAAGGGTAAGTTCATTGAATCTAACTGGAAGTACTAGAAATTGATTCTAATAGGTTTACAAACCATAAGTAAAGGCATTCCTATAGTTAACACTACTTAATGGCAATATTAACTACACTTAGAATGACAAATTGAACAAAGCAAGAGATTCTCAACGTAGACTATCTCTCCTAATATTGAGGCTTAAATCACAAGTTTACTACCCTAAACAAGCATCTAACTACTCTAAATCAAACTAAATATCACAAATCAAAATGACTTGAAAGTCAAAAAAATTGAATATGCTTGCTATCCTAAGGTATTAAAGCCTACACATGTAAGTGTTAAATTAATAAAAATCACATAATATGAAGGATTTAGGAGCTAAATATCCAAGTTATCCTAATATTGTCCAATCACAAAATTAATACATATATGCAATCCTCATATCATAATGAGAAGAATAACACTAAGTAGGTCAAAATCAGACAACATTGGAAAATTAGGGTTTTTGGGACTCCTAATTAAAAAGTGATGAAGAAAATTAAGCTGAAATCCTAAATTAAATTATACCATTGTGTTCGTCTCATTTTTCTGAATAAAATGATATATAATTTTGTAAAATTTGGATGTGTATATTTAAAGTTATGATTGAGTGAAGTTTACTTAAACTAATTTTAATTAAATGCAAAATAAATATATTATTAAATCCATTTAAATAAAATTGGCTATTTGTGTTGAAATTGGTGGTACAAAAATCCAGATACGCAAAAAATGGGGCAGTTTGAAAAATCAGGGCGCGCAAAATGGCACCAACTATCAGCGCTGAAATTGGAGCCGTTGTTCACTCCGACAAGCGGTTGGGTCCATGTATCGAGCCGATTGGGTGATGTGTGTTAACCCATTTTACATACCGCATTCAGCACTGATGGTGTGGTTCAGAGGTCGGATCAGTCTGGTCCAACAAAAATGCCTCCACCGAAATGTAGAGCCGGCTCAACTCCTTTGATACCCTAACCGCCCCTTTGAGGCTAGAGATTGATCTCCTAGTCGGACTCGGGGGTCCTAAGGGGAAGCCCGCATACTGACGGGTAGCCCTCGCCTCGGCTGACTTGCTGAGGTCGGAGCCGATGCCAGCCTTTGACGCAGCAACCGGTGGCATGATGCCCTAGCCTCAAAGGAGCAGTTAAAGTATCTACACTATAGGTCACTTTGGATGGTCGGGCAAATTAGGGTTGATCGAGTTTGATTAACTCGATCGGACCCGTTCAAACCACCACAAGAGCTTGAAATCAATTTACAAAAGTTACAATTAAGGAAAATATTAGATAAATAAGGGATTGGGGAGTACCTGTCTTTCGATCCGACGAATCTTTGACGAGTTCTTATAGGCGATACTGGGGCTTCCAGGTTCAGCTTGAAGTCTCAAATGAAATGCTAAATGCCAAGGGTTCTTCAGGTGACCTTAATTGTAGCTGAAGGGGAAGGGGTCGATAGTCTGTGCTACGGCATGGTAGCTACCGAGCAGTCATGGCCAACTCAATAGAAGATGTACAGTGGAAGCATCTGGGTCGTTGATTTGAATGAGCGATCCAACAACCATATGGGGCAGATTAGAGCGGGTCACTCCTCAGCCATTTGATCAGTTCAGGAAGAAGGCGCTACAATTGGGAATAACGATATTCGTTGTTTCGTGCATGGGCGCCCACACTAGATCCCAGCCTTATCGCTAACAGTCGTTAGGATTAATATATATATATATATATATATATATATATATATATATATATATATGTATATATATATATATATTAATTAATTTAAATACTTTATTTATTAAATGAATTTAATATATTTAATTAATCAAGATTAAATAACCAAACAGAGTCTAAAAAATCTCAAAAATTCACCCTTACCTAAATGAGGGGTGAGGAACTCAAAATTACAATCTTATTTTTGATCGGATATCAATTTAATTATTTTAATTTTCTTGGGTAATAAAATATTATTAAAATATTCAAGAAAAATTTTACAATTTCCAAGTATTCCTAAAATGCAACCCCTAGCTAATTTGGGTGTGTGGAGTCCAATTGCAAACTTCGACTTTGATTTTAAGGTCAAAATAAAATAAGTATTTTCAGATTGATCAAAATAATCAGGAATATTTGGTTATTACAAATGATCCCCAAATCACAGCAAACTTGAGTTGAAGGCTCCTAATATTATTATAAGAGTACTAAAAGTGAAATGGAGCTAATTGGGCTACCCATTAATGGGTAATAATACTAGGTTATTACATTGTTCTTCTCCTTTGTCCGATGGGAATCAGGAGATGAACAGCTAGGGATCGATTCAAGCTCCAAATTCTCTCGACTCAGGTAAATTCAGCAGATGCAAAGACTACCAAAACAATCATAGATCTAAGGGCTTTGCAATGGAAGAAAAATCCCTAAGCTCGTGCCAATGCTGAGCACTCAAAATTGGGGTTCGAGCGAGCTCTAATGATTGGATAGCTACTGGACTAGTGGCATTATACAACAGTGTTCTGAGTTGGTTGAGCCAACCATAGATCTATTGAACGAAATAGATTTACACAATAATTGAAGGGAAAATTGAGCTAAGTTTTTCGGTTTAGGGAGGTACTTGCGTCCAGCGATTCATGACGGATTGGGGATGACGAAGATTGACAAAGATGCCTAGGATCGATGATCTTCCTCTCTATGGGTTGCTGAGGCCAAATGGAATGAATGGGAGAGAAAATTAGAGCTTAAATGGACATAGAGGGATTAGGGAGACAACCGTTATGTACGGATCTCGGAGACGTTATAGGAGGAGATGGCCATCTCGAACAAGAGGACAAATTGGTTGGCCCGACCCAGCCAACAGCTTGAATCGCATTCGAGTGCTTAATCAATGGCATGATGACTTAGGACCGCTGGATCTAATCTGGCTACGGCTCATAGTCCACCGTCTGATCCCAACAGACATAACCACCGGACGGCTTAGATTGCTTGATCAGGCTGTCCCGTGTTCACGAGCTAGCACATGATTAAGCGCTAAAGGATTAAAACCATTGGTGGATTAGTAATTAAATAAATAACTAATTTAAATTAATATTTAATGAAATTAAATGAAATTAAATGAAATTAAATGAAATTAAATGAAATTTAATCTAATTTAGGATGGAATGATCTCTTAAAATTCTCAAAAATTCATCCTTAGCTAATTTGGGGGTGAAGAGTTTAAAAATTCAATCCAATTTTAATTTGGAGATCAAATTAATTTAGCTAATTTTCAAGTTCCTAAAATTGACAAAATAGTCAATTAGCTCAAATGAGTTCCGATTGATCCTAAAATTTTATGGTTAGATGTTAATGACTAGATGAAACTAATGGAATGTAAATTAAGATTTGGTATAGTTTAGAGTTGCTAGGGTAACAACCTTGAGTTGTTACAGTATCTGTAAAAATCTCTTAACAAACTTATGATAATACCCAACTAGTTCTAAGAAACTGTGGATATTAATTATTGATTTTGGTTGGGACCATTCTTACACAATATTGACTTTCCTCTGATTGACTCTAATTCCTTGGGAGTCGACGATGTAACCCAAGAATGCTACATAGTTGAGCTAGAACTTGCACTTGGAGTACTTAGCATAGAGTTGATGTTCACCCAATACACTGCTCTTAAGTGGTCTTCATGTTTCACCCCACTCTTTGATTAAATGAGAATATTGTCGATGAATGCGATCACATATTTATCTAAAAAAGACTTCAATACTCTTTGCATTAAGTACATGAAATGGATAGTGCATTTTTTAGGCCAAAGGACATCACTAAAAACTCGTACGCACCACGCCAGAAGTAGGTACTTTAATACCCCTACTTCCTCTGGCTATATGTTCGACACGTTCATTCCTTTCAGTCATCTTCTTTCTTTATAGGGTAATTGCATTGTTAAACTTACTGAAGTTAAGTGTAAGCTTCGAATCATTTTTGGATGTGTAAGTATAATGTTGCTTCCATTCTACCTCATGAATCCCTTATATTTCAGTTTATCAAACCCCTTATTAGAAGTATCGGAGTAATTAAAATGGTTGTATAGTACTTAGGAATTTGATAAATGATATTTATTTTTTTCTGCCCTTCTTTTTGATCTTGAGCAAAGGATCAATGATGAGCTTAGATAGGATAAATTATGCTCTATTTGATATAGTATTTGATGTTTCGACTTCTACAACTAGTACTCCATTTATTGTCGAACCTATTTGTCTTTGTTTTAATGGCTTTCATCATTTTTTTCCTTATTTTTATAATTACAGAATTTCTGGCAATATAATATGAGATATAGATAAACTTAACTAAATCTTTCCCTTCCTTTTTGATAGGTTTATCAAAATAACGAATTCCCTATCTTTTAGTTCGAATGATCTCTTTTAGAGTTTTATTAATAAATTAGGGATGCCATTAATTATCTTTTATGAAGTATGCATATTCTTTTATTCAATATATCTTGGATAAATTGATTTGGATTTGAATTCATTAACGCCATTAATGCTAAGATCAACAAAGAAGCCATTAATGGAGAGATTTGACTCTCATATAAGATAATGGATATTAAAAGAAATTAGTCTAACTGCAGCTTATTCTGAAAACTTAGATTTAATGAATTTGATCTAATCTAGTACGAATGCATTGTCAAACTGCTAACATAAGAAATACACATCACTAAACATCAGGATAATGGCAGCATAATATTTTCATGTTGAGCAGCATATACTCGGTTAGTGCAAATCAGCTCTCACCAAAAAAAAAAAAAAAGGAATGAGATGCGAACTCATTCGTATGAGATACAAACTGAATTATACTTGATATCAAACCTTAACTAAAATTGATTCAAATGGAATGACAAAGAGACAATAAATTAGGGAATACAATAATTATGAAATATGCAAATTCATGCTTATGTCTATTAAATTTTACTATGTAAATCTCCTTGTCAATTCCGGAAGACTATATTAGAAAAGTTTATATAATAAAATTCTAATATATTTCTTTTAAAGTAGTTTGAAAAGCTGTAATGAAGAAAGCATGCAATGATTATATTAATATCAATGGATTAAGTGATTATCCTTCAAATGTGAACTTCTGTGCCGTTAAAGCTTTTGCATCAAATCAGCAAGAGACCATTCCCGTCTTGATTACACTGTGTTTCTAAATTATACTGTGTTTTTAAATCAGCTTGCAATTATACTGTGTTTTAAATCATTTCTAAGCAACCTTCGAGGATAGGGATGATGGAATCTTATGTATTAAATCATGAAATATTAATGTAAGAGCATTTCTTTTATCTACACTTAATTCATTATTGAAATCGCCTTCACATTGTAGAACCAAGGTTTTATGTTGTTACCATATATAAATTCACCGTCAAGCTAGACATAATAATTGATGTTACTCATTTTATTTGTATTATAAAAAAATTGAATGTTTATTCTTGAGAAAGTTGATTTTTTAGTCTTCTACTTGTGTTTTATAGTTTAATGGTTTTGTTAATAAAGAATTACTACAGATTTTAATGGCTATAGACTTGGGAAAAGTATTCTCAACCTATGATGCATCCATTAGAAATAGAAACTATGCTAAGCAATTAGTTTTGTAATCTTCCATAGATTTGGAAAATGTCTTGGGTTTTTGATAATCATAACCTTTTACTTCATATTACAGTTTGCAATTACTTAGATATATTATCTATGTTTCTTACCTTGTTGCATAATAGCTTTTGCGGGAGTGCTAGTTTTGAATAACATTTATTTCAGTTCAAATTATAAGTAGTTAACATATTTTCATCTACTGTGTTAACTGTGTGATAACTAACTTTGCTATATTTAAGGTTATAAATATCAAACACTTAATTTAGTTAAGAAACTCAAGTAAAGGTACAATTGTTGTGTAGATTTTGTATCATGTAACCTTTATGTTTAGTTATTCGCTTCAATTTGTCTTTCAATCTATAAATAGAATCATGTGCTTTGCTTCATCGTAGTATTCATCATTGCTTGTATGATCTCATAAACTAATGAGAATTCGAGCATCTTGATTGAATTTAGTAGAGCTCAAAGGTCTATACCTCATCTCTACATGTTTAGAACTTTTCTTGTCGCTTCTTCAACAATGATAATGTTCTTGAACGACACAAGATTTGCCATTTTTTTTATAAGGTTGATAAGGCTAGATTCAATGTTTAGCTTTTCTCTTTTGTAACTTGGTTTCCACAAAAATCATCAACACACTTTTGTTAATTGATTAAGTTGGCAATGACTGCAAAATTTACTATGAAATTTTGCACACATTGGAACAAATGAAGCTTCTTTGGATGCATCATCTAGTCTTCTCTAGTTATGAATGACCATGATCTTGGTGGGGTCCATTTTAATTTCCCCTTAGTCGATCTTGAGTCTAAGGTACACAAGTGATGTCAACTTGAATCCAAATGTTTTGGCATGAAGTGATAGCTTGTACTTCCTTTGACAGCACTAGCAGCTTAACAAGTTGCTCAGAATGAGCTTATTTTCTTGGGAAAAGCTGTTGAAAATGATAGTGACCTGCATAGGTTGTTCTAGTTGATTATTTATTACTAGGAATTGACATTGGCTCTTCATCAAATGTTGCCTTTATTTCTAAAGCGATGGGATAAAATGCTGCCATTTCTTTTAACGAATCATATGATGCCATCAATTGTATACTAGAATATATACTGTTGTTTCTCTTGTTAACACCAATGCTGCCATGTATTTTCTCAAATGAGATCAATGAGATCATATGTGATTCAATGCTGCCATGTATTTTTTTAAAATGAGATCAATGAAATCATAAGTGATTCAATGTTGCTACTAATTGAAATGAGAGAACATGTGCTGCCATTTATTTCAATATGAATCAAATGCTATCATGAGTCAAATGCTTCCATCATTTATATTATAAGATCCAAATGCTGCCAATGGATTATATGAGAATCAATGCTGTCATTCTTTTATAAAATCATATGTTACCATCGATTGTGTAAGAGAATATGTACTGCTATCAATTGTGAGTAAGAACCTAAGTTGGCATCAATTGTATAAGAGAATGAATGCTGCCATCTATCACGTGTAAGATCATATGTTACCATCTTTGTATATGAGGTCAATTGATCAAATATTGCCACATATATATTAGAATCATATGTTGCTATTAGATGAATGTGAGATTAATGTAATATGAGAATAAATACTATCATATTGCTGCCATCTTTGTATATGAGGTCAAATGATCGAATGCTGCCATGTATACATTATTTTCATATGTTGCCATTTATTATTAAAGTGAGATCAATAAGATCAAATGAAATTAAATGCTGCCACTTCTTTCATTAAAACCATATGTGGCCAATTATATAAAAGAAAGAATCAATGGATCATGTGGGATATAGTACCGTATTTTACATTTTTTGAATTAAATTAATTTTTATCATTAAATGCATTGTAAGAAACAAATGCTGTGATATATTTTAGTTTAAATGATTATTATTTCTTTTATATGTAAATGCTAACTTCAATATTGTTATTCCTTGCAGGTTAAGTTATAAATTATATCAATAGAAATGCTGAACCAAATGCCATTACTTATGGCATATTAAGTCAAATGATGCTGCCCCTTTTTAAATACTAATTTTATTACGGCACCTTTCATTTTTTCTTATAAATGTATGATTTAAGAGGTGTGAACCATAGGTTAGTAAATTGCATCATTAAAGTTTCTCACTTGAAACTATTAGAATTGGAAATAGTCAATGGATTGACTTATAAATTGATGTTCTTTATAATTGTTAAAATTAGTAGAACTGGAAATAATCAATGGATTGACTTATAAATTAATATTCTTTACAATTGTTAAAATTAGTAGAACTGGAAATAGTCAATGGATTGACTTATAAATTAATATTCTCTATAATTGTTGAAATTATTAGAACTAGAAATAGTCAATCCCATGTAACAGATTGATTTTATTTTAGAATTGGAAATAAGCAATCCCAAGTAAGGGATTGACTTTATTTTAGAACTGAAAATAAGCAATCCCATGTAATAGATTGACTTTACTTTAGAATTGGAAATGAGCAATCCTATGTAATGGATTGACTCTATACTAGAACTAGAACTAAACAATCCTATGCAATGGATTGATTACATATTAGTCTTAGTTGCTTTTCTTTCAATTATAACTTCCATTGGAACGGTAGTCTTGTATGTCTACCTTCTATGTGTTTCTTTAGCCATTTATAGCGGAAACTCTGCCAAAATTTTTAAGAGTTTGATAACTTAGAAATTTTATGAAAAATTGTAGACTTATATTTCACATGTTAAATACTTATTAAATATCTAGAATTTCATATCTAGGATTGTAAGTATTCACTTCAATTATTTATTTTAGAATATTAGTTCTCAATCAATTAGATTGAGAGTAATAGCTTCCTTTCATACTTTTGATGAGCTTTTAGATTTCTAATCCCTTACAATCTAAAAAATGAATTGTTTCATGTATGGTGTAATCTATCTCTTTTCTTAATTTTAAATATTTAATATTAATTAATCTTAGATAATTTTAAGATTAAATTGAGTTGATACTTTTTGTTTATAAGTTAAATAGGTGAAGTTACTAGAATATCCTTTAGCTTATACTTTCATTAACTTAGAAATCTATAAACATTATTCTTCCTTACTAGTTTCCTTAAACTTAATCATAAATCTAATTGATTTGATTAGTTTAGGACTAGTATAAGATGAACTTCAATTACATGAAAATACTAATTTCCAAACTTAATTCCCTTCTACTTTTTATCAAAATTGATTTAATGATCAATATCTATAAGTCAATGTGGAGCTCAATTAGCTCCAATCATTAAGTAGATCATTAAAGCTTAGATAATAAAAGGATATCACATACTTTATAATTATTAAAATTTATTTAGTGTTTATTTAGCTTTGAGCATTTTTCCTTAAACATTCATTCAAGATCATTGTGCATAAATAAAGGTTTTCATAAAACTTTAAGGGAAATGCCTTATGGAAAATTTGAATAAAAAAGATAATGCTTATATTAGGACTTCATATCTTAGAGAGGGTAAATGTAAATGTTCGACCTGCCCACTGTATCTAGTTAGGCAGACGTGCTTAACTCCTCGCCCTATTCTATTGAGTACTCTCGCAGAATGAGGTAGCTTCTAAATATAACTTCAACTAAAGATATAAGAGTTCTTTTACAATCTTATTGATTGTAGGATCTTTTCATAATTATTTAGTTATGCTTACTTTTCATAGTCCTAAGCTATGTTTGTCTTAGATCAAGAGTCTAAGATACTCTTTTATTTTTTATGCTTTACACTCTCTATTTTCAGTATTATGTATTGCTTGCTTTAGTTATATTTAAATACAGTGTATGTTGCTTAATTTTATTTAATGCTTCACTGTATTTCATTGCTTACTTAGCATAAATTTTATTGAACATGTATTACTTTCAATTCATTTTACCATAATGCACATAGTTGTTTATAGTCTTTTATGATGTTTTTCCTTACTAATTTTGGATGCAGGCTAGGACTTTTATATAAGTGAGTATTTTTACTCAACTTATTTTATACTGCCTCCTTTACAAATATACTTAATTCCTTTTTCCATACTTGACAGCTTTAATAGCTCCGCTGCTTACTTTAAATTGTAAAATTATGTTTGTGATATCTTATCAATTTAAATATATAGCCAATCTTATAATGTGCTTAGACTATTTAGTATAGCTACACTTTTTCTTTTTCTTTGGCTTTGCCCTATCATATTAAATACAAAAATATGATAAATCAAGAGCCCTTTGATTCAGGTAATGCAGGTCCAAGTACTTGAAGGGCTTATAAAGAATTTTGCTTCCGCTTAATTTAGAATTATTTACTTGTATTTTTGTTATAAGTGAGAGAGTGACCTATAACTATCTTCTACTCTTACATTTAAAAAGGTTTGTTATAATTAAATTATAAACTGCTTGAGTTTGGTTAAGTTACTTTTACCTACTCTTAAATAATCTATATTGTGTTTACTATTTTATAATTGCTTGGGATGAATGAGTGAATTACTCTAATTGCAATATTGTATTTACATGTATCTCCTTATAATGTATCTTAGTTTGCATTCATTTGTAAACTTAATTTTAACTAAACAACTACTCATAAAGTGACTTGGCCACTTAGCATCTATACTTGATTTATTTTCTTTTAATCGAGTATTGGGTGCTAAGGTAACATTAATCTCCTATCCAATTATTGGGGTCGTTACACCAAGCCCCCTCTAATCATGCTCTATGGGTCAGTAAAGTAGAAGGAGGGAGATTTCATCGAACACCCATGGATGATGTGCATAGTCCATTGAATTCGATGAATCCTCTCCCTTAGCTAAACAACGTGTGTAGCGCACGATGTTGATTGGTGAGAATCAAAGCTTGTGAGATCAATTGAACTAAAAGAATGTTTTGGTAACCTAGATGTAGGAAATTGAAATTAAACTAACTATAATATCATAAGAATCTATATGCTGAGGTAGAACCCCTAGGGTGTTCTCCTTATGCACTAGATTTGAACTTGTTGGAATTAGAGGACCAATCTAAGGAAGGCAATGTTAATTTGATTGATTAGGCATAGTAAAATTACTTTATGAATTGTAATGACATGATTACAACAATGAGTCCTTATGGGTCACATAATGAACCCCTAGCTCTCTCTTCTTAAATCAAATAGTATCTTCAATTTAATCTTTACATTATTAAATTAGGAACCACACCAAAATCAAAATACAAATTGTCTAAACATTATTGAATGTAGATAAAACTTAGTAACAAAACCACAGTTCCCTGTGGATAATCTAAATCCAAAACTTACCATTCCAAATTATTACTTTGGACTATGTACACTTGGGTGAATGCACAGACATGAAATTTAGGTCAGCCACTATGTTTTTCAGTCCTTTATGATAGTTGCTTTTACTTTACACTAAGTCCATTATGATTATCTTTTCTATACACTCAATCCTTTATAACTATTTTCACTATGCACTCAGTCATTGAGATTGAGACTTCACTTTACTTGCATATATTATAGGTTCACATGTATTTACAAATCATTTTCTTACTTATAGTGCAAGTTGTTATCGCTTACATTTATGATTAAACTGTCTTCATTTATATAATTTAACATATGTCAATTTGTACATATTTCCTTATTATTTTTATTGCACACTTGTTAGTATAGCTGTACATATTTTTCTTTCTTATATAGATGGGGCATGTTGTACTAGAGTTTCCTCTTTTATTACTTTATAACATTTTTATTAATATTTACAGTCATTTACTTTGCTATACTTTACTTCACTTTACCCAATTTACTTCTCTTTTTACGGCATTGAGCTCTGCTTAAATAACAATTATAAATGTTTAAATGTGATATTTACTTAACATATAAATAGATTAGTTGTCCAAAAATGTACTTAGACTTCTTAAGTTTAATGACTTTCTTTACTTTTATTGGTTGTGCCCTATTGTATTAAATACCGAATACGATAGATCAAGAATTTGGAATAGATCTTGTACTTGAGATAGACTAGATCTAGTAGTTGTAGCTATAAAAGTTTTACTTTCCATTGTATCTCTTACGTTATGCATCCCATGAGGATGTGTACCATTACATCTAAATGATTGTATAAATTTAGGTAATTTTGGATGTTTTACTTTATTATTATATGATGTGTTCTTACTTTTTTTTCTGGATGGCTGGAATATCCTATATTACTTAGTATTATACATATAGTTTTTCTCCTTAGAAACCCTTGTCTCCCTGTAGTGCTTAATAGTGGGTTAAGACTTATTAACCCAGTATTAAGTATTACAATAGCATCTAATGTTAGATTGGGTTTTTGATCCAATATTGAGGTCGTTATAGGAACGGTGGAGAGTGCATCCTTGAGTTTCTGAACTAATTCCTCATAATCATGATTTTAAGGGAATGACAGTGCTTTTTGAGCCAGCATGGTTAATGGAGATGCAATATGAGAAAAACCCTTGACAAATGTTTTTGTAATATCCTGCTAATCCTATAATGTTATGGATATCTATTATTGACTATGCTGTGCCCATTCCTGAATAACACTAACTATATTTTGATCTACCCTTATTATTTAGGCATCAACAACATGCCCCAAGAATGCAACATAATTTAATCATAACTCACACTTGGAATAATTTGGTAGAGCTTGTGAGTTCTAAGGTTTTCAAGAATAGATCTAAGTTGGTTCTCATGATCAAAATGGGATTTATAATAGATAAGGATGCTATTAATAAAGACAATAACAAACTTATCCAAGGATAGTTTTAGAACACGCAACATTAGATCCATGAATATAGATGACGCATTAGCGAGTCCAAATGACATCATTAAGAATTCAAAGTGAGCACAGAGGGTCCTAAATACTATCTTTCAACTCTGCATCCTTAACTAGCAATTGATGATAACCAGATTTTAAATCAATTTTGAAAAGATAACAACTCCAAATATTTGATCGAATAGATCATCATCCTAGGAAGAGGGTATTTTTTCTTGATGGTTACCTTTTTTAATTTACGATACTCTATGCATATCTGCATGGAACCATCCTTCTTTTTAACAAAAAGAAGTGGCACACCCTAAGGAGACATACTTGGCCTAATAAAGCCTTTGCTTAGTTGTTCTTGTAGTTGTTCATTTAACTCATATAGTTCCATGGGTGCTATTCTATACAGAACCTTGGAAATAGGCTATGTTCCACAAATTCACTCAATCAAAAATTCTACCTCATGAATGGAAGGTATCTTAGGCAGATATTCTGGAAACACATCATCAAATTCCTTAACAACTTCATTTTCAGAAAGTGGAATGTCTTCCTTTGCATTGCCAAACATGGTGATGAGATAGGCAACATAACCTTTATTTATCAACTTTTTAGCTTTAATTACGTTTATTAATGACGCTTTGGTACTAAACCCTCCTACAAAGTTTAATGAGTATCGAACAAATGCAAGATGACTTTCTTCTTTTGGAAGTTGATGGTTGCATCATGCATGCTAAGCCAGATCATACCTAATATTATATCAAAATTTACTATAGCCAAAATAACTAGCTTGGCTTCAAAGGCTTGATTGTTCAAAGGCATCCTAAGGTCACATAATTTGGGATCCCTTAGATGTGATATGAAAGGAAGTCTAACAAGAAAATTTACAGACTTAGTGATTCTTTCTGATATAATGGAGTGACTCGCACCAGTATCAAATAATACTCTACATAGCTTGTCGTTAATGCATATGGTTCTTATGTTGAATTATTTAATGAATTATATATCACAGAAACAAAAACTTGTAGCAATAAAATGGCTAAGCAACAAAGATAAAAATAGGCTCTGCGATGTGTACCTAAACTAACATTATTATCTTCGGCTGCTTCAACAGAAGTTAAAGTGTATACTCAAGTTGGTTCAGTAGGTTTATTATGATAAGACTGCTTTAGGGAGGATTTGCATTAGGTGCACAAGGTGCATTAGCTTGATTCTTAATCTTTGATAGAGTTTTTGCTTGATGAGGCATAATTTCCAACCTCAGATCTCTGCAGTTTACAAGAGTAAAATTAAGGGTCTACTTGTGATGAGAATGGTTAATACGCACACCATCCACCCTCTCCACATAATTACAGTGGTAGAACAAGTGCCCTGGCCTGCCGCAAGTATAATAGCATCAACCATTGTGATAGCACTTCCAGTACGATGGGACCGCGTACAAATATTAATCTACTCTAAGGAAACTGTTGCTGCCTCAATTTGGTAAACCTTACCCAGCTAGGGTCTAAGTTTCTTAAATGTGTCATTGCAATTTGGAGAAGCATGTAACTTCCTCTTTAGGTCCTTCTGAGACTAGTGGTGCTCCACTACCCTAGCTATCTCAACAAGTTGGGTGAAATCCAAGAGTTGCAGTGGCACTATGTGATCTTTTATGGAATTATGGAGGCCACTCTAAAAATGATGGCATTGGGCTGCCTCTATCTTAACTAGATTAGAAGCAAAATAGGCGAGCTGTCTGAAATCTATTTCATATTTTGACACATGTCTGCTGCCCTATTTTATTCATAGCAGGGTATCCACTAAAATGTTCTGAATTGAAGGGGGAATGAACTCAGCTTTGAATGCTTTGATGAAAGAATCCCAGGGGATGTCCTCGATATCATAGTCAGCAAAGAGAGAATTTCTTTCATTATCCTGCCAGAATTCTACTTCTTCTTGGAACATATGCATAGTGAGATGAATAACTTCAAAGTTTGGGCACTTGATGCTCGTGAGGATCTTCTCTACTAGCTTCAGCCGGCTAGCGGTATCCATGGCAGATAAATTTCCACTGAACATTGGAGTTCTAAGACATAGAAAGTTATGCAAGATCCCATCAGTAGTCTTTTGGTAAGCTTGAGGAGGGTATAAATGGGTTGGAGATAATGGAACTAGAGATGAATTTTTATTGCCTTGAACTGCCAGCAATCTCTCTATCTTCTCGGCTTATTTAACATTTGTTCCCACTAGAGTTTTAACCATTTCTACTAACACATTAATTTCTCCAGATGACCTACTAGACTTGTCATCTTGACAGGTGTTGTCAAAGAGGGAGATCCAGGATTCATTATCTTGAGTTACAATGATTATTCATTCAAAAATAGGAAGAAAACATATATTTCATAAAAGAAGATTTAAGGCTAAAGAGAGTTCTCATTTAAACTTCTTTGAACCATAAATGCAGAAAATGGACTTAATAAAAAAGGCAAGTGATGATAATCATATAACTGAGAATACATAATGCTTAGAAGAAAACTCTAAGCAAGTTATGGAAATCCCAGTATGATCATCCAAAGTACTTGATGGAAAAAGCTACACATAAGTCTTTGTAAGTAATGACACATTGCTCTCTTTGACACTTCTTCACTATCTTCCATTTGACGTTGTCCCACCAACATCCCGCTCAATCTTGAATAAGATGAGGCAAAATTTAAAAATAGACATTATCGGGACACTAGACAATGTTAAAAGCTAAAGTCGTGCGGTGTACCCACTCCCAAGTTAAAATCAAAAAGTATGATCCTTTGAAAACTAGATATCTCAACATTTTATCTAACACTAGCACTCCTATGGGTGATACACTCTGCACATTTCTACCATAACTCTAATAGTGTTGGATGTCTTCTTCCTAGATGGTATCAAACCTCCTAAATATATTACTTGGTTGCTGAAAGGAGGAATGTCATTCTACACAATTTACAGCTATATAAGTATTATTATTTACTAGAGTTATATTGCTCTGAATTTATTATTAGAAGTATTAATCATTAATATTTCCTCTAAGAATTTGTTATAATCTATAAGGTTTAATTCCTAATACATTTCTCTTTTCAGTTTATATTCTGAGATGAAAAGAATGTGAAGTTATGGATGTAAGAAGTTTGCACTTAGCATATTTACTTTGTTAGAGAATAGCCCATTATGTAGGTAGGAACATATCCCCCACCAAGAACTTTATGGTATTCTCTGATACAAATTATGGTGCCCCACCCGACGCTTGTGCAAATGAAGTACCATTAGTGAAGGGATGGGTCATCGCTATAATGATAACCTTAGATTAATGTTGACACTATAAATTCTTGCTGAGAGACACTTATATTTCCCACATTAATCTTGTTGGAATATTCAAGTGACTAAATACTTAGATACCTATGATGGGGGTAATTGTGCCTCGAATTATCTTGTAATAATAATAATAATTCAGAGTATAATACTGATATATGCAAACATTCATCACAGAGTGTGAAAGCTATAAAAAAATATGTACATCCAAATAATAAAGAGTATATAGTATACATCTTAGATAGTAAAGTGCTGAAATAAGAAACATACACCATTGAATTTATTTATTATAGACCAAAGTGCAATGAAAATAAAGAGAATGAAAAATTAAAGATCACTCTCTTCCAAATAAAAGAACAACTAAAGCTAAAAAGAAGCAGTAGGATTATCTTCTTGCTCTTGCTTGTCACATGGTGCAGACTCCTCAAAAAGCTCAAGATCTGACATGTTGGTTCTTACATACTAGGAGCCATGAAAATAAAAGATCTCGTGTTAGAAAAATTAGTTTAGTATATTTTAGGCAGATAAATTATTACTGAAATCTTAGATATCACAAACTATCCTAAGCAATATAGGAGAAAAAAGCATTCAACTGAATGAGAAAGCTAGAAATAAATCATTTCTAACTTTAACAAATAAGGTAAGTAAGATAACATACCTCCAATCCAACTGATGCAGAATAGGTTAAGCATATATATGTAAAAGAACTAATACAGTATAAGAATAATATTTAAATAGAATATGATCAAATATGAACATGTTGAACATACTACAAAAATATAGAAAGATATATAACAAGACTAAGAAGTCAAGCATCCTATCATGCATAGATATATATAATGCCATAAAATCTAATGAAATTAGGAAAATTCAAAAAATACTGCAAAACTATAAACTGAACTGAGCTGAATTATTTGTAAGCTAAATTGAAGTCAACATTAACTAGACGTATGCTTAGACTAGCTTGCCATAACAATAATTGACTAAACATACCCACTGAATAAAAAATTTCACATGTATCATCTAGACCACTCATGGCTAGATCTGAGCAAAACTATAGAATCAACATGTATCATCCAGCCACAAATGGCTGGATCTGAGTTGATTATATCATAATAAGAATTGAGGAGGCAAACTAACTAGGACATACTCCACTGAAATGTTATATGATTTACTGAGTTTAAGTTAACTTATGCAATAATGTCATATTTTGCAAAGTTAATATGAAGTATTTATCAATATCTCATAACTTATCTAACTAGACATAAGGCAAACAATGCTCAAAAATAAGGTAACATAGAGCATTTAAATAAAGTATTTAAGTAGTAAAGCAATTAATATTTGTGATATTTTTGTTTTCTAAATTTTTTATTTTAACTATTATAAGAATATACAAGCTTAGTATCTCCAATATATTACTATCCATTATAATCTTAGAGTCACAATCATATACGATCAAATACTAGAACTAATCAGGTTCTAATACAAAATCATACAATATTGCCTATAAAGTTAAATAACCAAATAAATTGTTCTAATTAAAGTATTTATTATCCCAGATCAATCTTGATTAAATAAATTAAGATTCCAAGGTTAAAGTTAAACTCCAACATATGGTGTTTTAACCTCTTAACCTAAGGTACTAACATATAATGTCTAGGTTCTCTCAAATTAACTATCCCACATTATAAGTTAAGGAAATTAAATTAAGTGTAATCAAACCTAATAAGATAAGAAATACTAACCTTATGAGGAGGAACAACTAGCTAAGGTCAAAAGATAAATAATCAAGCTTTACTTCAAGGGTTAAGGTTTAAACTAAAATCTCTATATTATAAATTAGGACATAATCTATTGAGTAATCCCATTACTCAATAGACTAAACTACTTGAATAATGAGTAAAGACTTAAAGAAGGGATTGGAAAGTTTAATCATTAGTTGTAAATACCTACTTAAGTAGTAATAAGTAAAAGTTTTAAACATCGAGGCACCTTTTTAGATAATGTTGGAGTTCCTGATAAGAACTCCAAAGTTAAGCATGCTCATGTGGGAGCACTCTTAGGATAGGTGACCTGCTGAGAAGTTATCTTTTGAGGGCAAAAACATGAAGTCTTTTAGGCTAAAGCGGACAATACCTTGGTCCTTAAGAGGTTGGGCTATTACGTTGGAACACTTATAGAATCACTTAAGTCATAAATGGGGATTTTAACTTAAGAAAAATATTATAAGTCAAAAAATAAGTCTAAGTTGATTATAGATGATTTAACAAGTCTCATTAAGCATTAAGAAAGGAGAAACCACATTTAATTATTCTAAAGTTAACTTAATTAATTTAAGGGAAAACTAAGGTTATACCATTAGGGCTGAACCATGAGTCAAACTAACCCCAAAATGTTCTAAACACTTAACCTATTGACTTTAGAGGAAATTAACATGTTATGAAGTTCTATTTAACACTTTAAACAAGGGTTGACCAAAGTTACCAAAGTGCCTTTTTATTAAGGATCTAAAAGATAACTTTAAGTTTTAGGGTTCCAAACTAAATTTACTCAATGCTAAATAGTTTCTTATGGTCTAAGAATAAGATTAACACTTTAAACACTAAATTTGGTTTAGAATTAGGCATAATGAGCACTAATTATGGTGTAAGTTCATTAAGAAGTGATTGATAAAATAAGTTATGGAAATTGAAATCTTAATTTAGAAACAGGTTCTACTTTATTTAAAGAATTATTAAATACCTTAATTTCTAAAATCAAATCTTAATTAGTTTAATTATTCACTAATCACAAGAACCTGAATATTTTTGTAGAATAATGTTCTACACATCTTTCAAATTAAAATGATATATTGAATCATTATAAATGGATTTGAATTGATTAAGTTATTTTTCTAATTAAAATAAATTTTTTCCATTTAATAATCTTAGGGTTTTGATTTTTAGAAACCATTGATAGAAACATTTTAATTCCAATTAATTGGTTATATAGTTAGCCCGATTCTAAACCACGCATGTTCGGGTTCAGCCCGACCCATTATTATTTGTCTTATGCGCTTAGGAATCCCTGACTGATTGCCTTAGAGTTAGGTTCTTTCATCAAATTCTCGACAACTAGATGACCTCATGCTTTGATGTCGATCACAACACCATCCTTACACCAAGACCCACCATTTGCACCCAGATGCCCTCCACGGGGTGGCCGGAAGTGCCAGAATGCGGGATGTCCTATTTTGCTTTACTAGATTTTCTAGTGTTTGATGTGGAGATTGAATTCTCCCAACAGAGGCAAACATTTTCTTAGTGCTTATTATATACATGTTCAGTGTGTCAAAATAGAGAAAAGCCCCATCCTATCATGATGGGAGAAACGCTAGGATGCCAGGTCCTTACTCAACTTATAATAATGTGGAGTACTATAACCTAACAAACCAAACTATAGTCGCTCGGTCTAACCTGATGGCTCAGGGCCTTACTAATCAATCCACAATGATATGGATTGTAATAATGAATGTGGCAGAGCTGGATTGGTGTGCCAATTACCATTGTAAATCCTTTGCTTCCACTAGTTGACAACTCCATCTAGATAGCAAAAATTTGTTATCTAGACCGTGGCCATAATTCCAAGCCATGTCCAGATGGCCACCTGGCTATTCTAGAAAGTTTGTAGCATAATACAAAAGCCAAGAAAAAAAGAAATTGATGAACATTTAGCTCACACCTCTCAATGGGGATATGTAAGTATATAAATACAGTTATCGAGCTGAATGCAAGGGAGTCGAGTGCACTCCAGATGTTGGATCACGCTTAGGAGCTTCTTTTAGCTGCTAGCTATTAGTTGGGGGCTTGAAATCCAAGCCGCCCCCATAGGATTGTTTAGAGTATACACTGTCGGGGTTGACGGGACAACTAGAGAAAATGTAGGTGTATTGGAGCAAGTAGAGGCCAATTGTACTTCAGAAGAAGAGGCACAGTGAGCAAAGAGCTCATTTTGAAAAAATTCAAGGCTATTTATAGCTCTAAAAAAATATTGAGAGCTCGAACTGACTTCCCAAGGCTATCCCGAGAGAGATGGACCTTGGGCCCAATCCACGAGGGGAAAAATTTGTAAGAGAACATACCTCAAACCATTGTAGTGCAAGGAGTGGTGGATAGACAGGATTAGTCATACGTCCAGCGAGACAGCCCGTTGGGAGCTGTCACGGTGACCGCTCTGCTGAGGTGAAGCTCTATAACGCTTGGAATTTTGCTGGTCATCTGATCCATCAACCGAGTTAACAGGATGGCTCTGATGGGACCTTGTGTGATAGTTGAATGCAGGTTAGATCGCTACCATTGGATCGCGACTGCAATTTGATGGCTAGTGACGGGATCACATGAAGATTAAATGTGGTCCATTCGCTAGAGGGTTATAAAATGCATAATAGTTGGGATTCAAAGGATTCGACAACCGTTAGACTAATTAAGATTTTAAATTTTAATTAAATTAAATTAATTAACCTTAATTGAAAATAAATCCAAATTAGGTCCAAATGACCTTCAAAAATTTCCAAAAATTCACCCTTAGCTAATTTAGGGGTGAAGAATTTAGAAATGTAATCGAGTTTTAATTTGGAGATCAATTTAAATTATTTAATTTCTTAGGTTAATAAATTAGCAAAATAGCCAATTGCTCCAATTAATTTTTGATGAATCCTAAGTTTTCAGGATTAGGTTCTAATGATAATTTGAGTCTATTGGAATAAGAATTTGACTTTTTTTAGTCCAGATTAGCCATTATAATAACCTAGAGTTGTTACATTAGGTATCTTCTACTTTAGGTTCGTTAAGGTTCTATGTGTCATTTCTAGATTTTTTTGTTTTCTGTTCTGAGATAAGGCTTGATGAATTATGGATGATGTATTATTATACTTAGTGATTGTGATCATAATTATTCTGGAGAACAAATCGTTAGATAGACATGAACACTCTTCTTATCTGACACCTTATGGTTCTCTCTGATACCAACTATATTGCTCAAGTTAACCGCTGATGGATAGCCTAAAATATCAATGGGAGGTAACTCATCCCAATCTATCATCAACCCAACACTCATGTTAAATTTATTAGATTAAATGAGTCATCCTTAAAGATCTCTATCTGTGAAATCATCC
Source organism: Gastrodia elata (assembly GCA_016760335.1). Lineage (NCBI taxonomy): Eukaryota > Viridiplantae > Streptophyta > Magnoliopsida > Asparagales > Orchidaceae > Gastrodia > Gastrodia elata. Next base: position 43,696,634 of record CM028677.1, read on the forward strand.
TTAAGATAATTATGATTTTTATCTCAAGTATTAATCACATTATCACTATGCATTGGCAGCATATTTAACTCAAAAGAATCACTAATAAATATGAGGTAAGGATAATAATAGAAAGATTACATCACAATACTAAGTATAATATAATGTACAATCAAAGTGTGGAAGCTAAGCATTCATCCATAACATTCATCATGAAAGCAGAAAGTAAATGTTTGTCTCTAAAAATAAAATAAAAATACATCTAGAATTATCTAATTATTATAAGCCAGATTTTAAAATACAGAAAAAAATTAACTTTCATCTCACTAGCAGAAAAGTCAAACTAATAATTGGATCAACAATCCCATAATTCTAGTTCCTCTACCTTCTTTTGATGCTCCTTGACCTTCTCAAAAGTAGGCTCCTCAAACTTCCCCAATTATGACATGCCATTTTCACTTGCCAGGCCCTAGTAAAAAAAGAAAAATCTTGTGTTAGACAATAAGCCTAAGTGCATTTTAGGCTAATTATAGTTCGATCTTATTTAAAGGATATTACTCAACATTAAGAAACAAAAATAAAATACGTAGTGAAAATGAAATAAAACTGCATAAAACTAAAAGTAAACATGTAAACTAAATAAAATGCTGAAAATAAACTATAATAATTGAATTATTGAAAAAGATATGATGCTAAACTGAATATGCCACTGAATATATTGTTGTATATGCCACGTGTATGCAAAGCCCAGATGCTTGAACGACATCCTATTGATCCTTGGTGTGCTCCGTATCGAACCGCTATAGATCCTTGGTGTGCTATGCATCCCATCGCTAAGGAAATATTATGATCTTGCAATTCATGTTATTCTAAAATTGAGTGAATTAAAATAAAAAAAATGTAGAAATCTCAATTAACAAAAAATATATCCCCTTTGTTGTCTAACTATTTTATCCTAACACTTCTAATAAGCATATTTATTCCCATGCCACATTATTCAAGAATTTACGCATAAAATTATTTAATTTACATACAATTTAGATACTGATTATACATAATATTATCAATTGATAATCTAATTATTAACATTAACCAACTAGTTACATTATCATACCTTGACTCAAATTCTAATTTATCGTAAGTTAAGAGTGTGTGCATACAACTAGTATGTTCCAAGAAAGGTGAATTTGGACACTTAGGTTGCTTAACTACACGTAATCTTGTGCATAGAGACAAGAGACATAAATCCTTTCAATTTATTCTCCCAAACTAAGGTATCCAAATCCTAACTCATAACACACACTGATATTTATCTTGAAATGGACTGTACTTATCCATTTACCTAAGATAAGACAAAATCTCTACAGTTCCTTATATAGCAAATTAACCAATCCTTGAGTTAAATAAGGAATCAAATTCATATTATATATATGAACTTCATTCACATGTGATAATCCTAAACATTATCAATAATTTAAGTTCAAAATAAACTGTATTAGGTTTCAAAGACTTTCAAAACTACAAGAGACTTGGACTGATAATATTTCAATAATTTTAAGTTAACCGATAAATATTCATTTAATCCTTCATTTGGAGTTAACTACCATAAAATGTAAGTATAATCTAACTTTCACTTGAATTTAGCTATCACAAGAATTAAGTTCAAATCTTGGGTTTTACTTGAACTATAAGATTTTACCACAAAGCATTATAATTAAGCCAACCCTACCTCAAGGTTTTATTGAGCTATGGCTCTTGCAATATTAACTCAAACCTCACGACAATTTTTTAATAAGTTTATATAATTTTTCTAACCTCTTCTAATGTTAAGGTGATAACTTAATCAAATATAATGTATCTTAGGAATTTATGAACCTGACTTAGGTGCTACACACATAAGGGTGTTGATTCCTTTACCTTATACTACCTCGTTTAAGAATTATTAATTAATATTTTAAGCAACTCATTTATTCATAATCAAAATTTGGGTTTAGACTTTTGATTTGCCAATGCATTCAAATAAATCTAATAGGATTTCTAAGCACTTATTTCACTATATCTAAGAGGAATATATTGGTTAGAGACCTATTATTAGGTCTTAGATTCCATTTGATTTAATCATTCAAGCTTAAGGGTTCTAAAGTTGGTTCTATGAAATTGAGTTCAAAAATGAAAATTCTCAATCCTAAGTAATTCCTTACTGTTTAAAAAATATATAAATAGTAAGTATGCTAAATTTGGCCAAATGATTAGCTTAATATTTACTAAATAAGGTTTTGAGCTTATTAAAGGTGATTAACAAATTAAATTCCCTAAAATGAATTATTAGGTTATATTTATAATATATATTGTTTAATGAGTTATTAGACTTTAATTACTAAAATCAGACCACTAATGAACTTGATATTCATTAATTAAGTTTTAGGGTGATTAATGAGTGATTAACAAAATTCAGCACAGGAAAATATTTTTGATTCCATAATCAAGTTATCCTTTGTCTAAGGAAATATTAATATTAATCCAATGATTTAGCCTAATACTCACTAATCCATTTATAGGATAATTAGGATTTAATTAAAAAATCTAGCTACATAAAGTAAAATATTATTGTTGATTAATGTTCTTCATGTTTTTTTTATTAAAATGATATATAAGATCAATATTTTTGGATGCAAGATGACTAAAATCAAGCAAATTCTAATTTCCATTAACTTTCTTAAGTTAGAACTCTAATAAAACTTAAATAAAATCAAATTATACTCTTTTAAGCCCTTGGGTTCCGTTGTGTCGACCAGAACCCGACTGGCTCACCCAAAACAGAATTGCGCGGGTCGACAGTCCGCAACTGCACAACGCAGGACGCGGGCGGCTCAACCCACACTGTTCTTTTTCATCCCTAGGTGGACGGAGAACAAAAATTAGAGATTTAGGGTTTCAGAGAAACCTTAAATACTTGATATATGGGCTACCAAATTTTGCATTCAATGGCTTAAAATGAAGCTACAACTGAGCTCTACATGATGGCACATGAAACCCCAAATGGGATGTACTTTAACAGTTAAGCTCTATTCTCCAATTACAAACCTAGGGTTTACTATGGAGGGGAAATTCTCCTTCCACAATCAACCGTATCTCCGGCCGAGCTGCCTACATATTCTTTGCATCAAGGCCGACCCTAGGAATGTGTCAACGGAGCGGGATACAATCTAAAACAATCAGACCTTACTAAGGCTCCAACACTGTACCCCACTGTATAGACCCAAGCCAATCATTTGTTAATTAGGTTCAATCCAACTCAATCAACAACATCAATTAGCCTATGATTGATTGCAATAAGGAAACAAAGCATTAGAGAGTGAAATTGACTGCTTAGTATTTGGGAAAATGGAGCACCTGGACTGCAAAGAAAAAATGCAAATTCCAAGTGATTGGAGGCAGTTTGGGAGCTGGATTCGATTGTGGAAACTTGAACACCAAGTGTCACCCACATAATTGTTGAAATAGTAGTCAAAATTATCGAGGTCGACTGGAGCAGTAAGAAGGAACTCAGGAAGAATTCAAGTTTGCTAAATGAAATTGAGGAGCAATTGGGATTTTTAGAGGGTGCAAAGTGACTCTATGAGGATTCCAAAGGGTCTAAATAGACTTATAAGTTATGTGAAGCTTGGAGGCAGTCGAGCCATTAGCTACGAGTCCTGGCCCAACAATTGGCTTCCATTAGCCATTCTAGATGAATTCGAGCCGAGGCGACCTGTCAGTAGGTTCGTGCCACCTTAGGAAATATATTAGGGGTCATTGGAGGTAGTCGATGACATGTTTAACGTGGCTAGGTACAGAGAATTTTCTCTATCAAGGTTGGTTCAGCAGGGACGAAGCTGAACAGTAACGAGTGCTTTATTGTAACACCCTAATATTACATTAAATAATCTAATTCGACACTAGGTGTTACTGTAGTACATAATACTGGGTATGTAAGTCTTTACCCACTATTAAGCAGTACTGTGATGGCCCAATGCTAACTTAGATATCAACTAATTAACATTGGGTACATCTCTACGGGATCATATTGACGGTTGAGAGAAAATAGCATTCAGACATAAATCAAATAATAAAGCCATATGACATAATATATTTTCCATTCATTTTATTTAAAGAATATATTATCCAAGTTATTATAAGTTAACAGCATGAGTAAATAAAAGTTTACTGAATTAAAACTAAAGCTATAAGCAGTAACTCATTATGTGATTTCTATAGATAACCTCAAGCTATGTCAACTTCTTCCAACTGCACATGATCTGGCATTATAAGAATAATGCCTTAATACACAACTTAAGTAAAAGAGATATTAAATAGTGTACTTTAGTAAAAAGGAAAGCTGTAAGCAAAAGCATGTAGCAAAATTCTAAGAAAGCAAAGGTAAGTTAAAAGTTCTTGCAAGTAATATGGGTTGCCATAATTATGTCACATGCCATTTCATTTAAAATATAAGAAACATCCACAAATATATATAAGTATGTCTTGTTTACAAGAAGCAATGTTAGAAGTTTTGTTGGAAAAATCTAGAACCTTGAGGTTGGGTTCAATAAGAGCTTTTCCTTTACCTAGGCTCCCTCAAAGGCTCCAGATGGCACCCTTATAATTTTTGATGGACTAGTCCCATCCCTAACCTAAATCAATCACCATTTTAGAACCCTTGCAAACACTCACAAGACATAACAAATACATTCAATTTTATGACATTATTTTGGCAGTAAGCAGGCATTTCATCAACATGGGTAAAGTTTCAAAGTGATGATAAAGCAATAATAAAAGCAATTAAGTGCAAGCAGTAATATCTTATGTACCACAGTATTTGAATACGCTGAAAAGTACTCAAAAAATCTGTTGTCTACAAAAGTTATATCTGCAATATTATTAGGTTTTGAAAAGGACACATAATAATTAAATATAAATTATTACTCCTAAGTCTTAATATTTCCTTAGAGTTGTTCCCATTAATGATTTCTTTTAAAACTTCTAAGCTTATGTAAGCATTCTCTAAATATCTCAATCTTCATTTTATTAAGTTATAATGCTTTATAAGGAAATAATTCCCCACATTAATCTATATCAAGCATCCAAACCCATGCTTTAAAAATAAAATAGTGGGCAAGTAATTTAATTGGAGTGATTCAATCATTTCACTAAAGAACAAAAGGCTTACCATCATTGATGAACCATAGAAAATTATCTAGTTTATTCCTATTATTTCATTTTGTTCAGCTTATCCTAATCTTATTCGAGCATTTCTTTCCCTCTTCATTTAAATAATGGAACACTCTACATTTTCCTTAGTATTGCAGAAATTTGATATGGATTTGATCACAAAGTTTAAATTGTCCTTATTGTCCAATTTAATAGTTCCATCTGAAGTTGCATTGCATAGATGAATAGGTGTCAATGGTTTTGGGATCCATAATTCTCTAACTAAACTAGTAACTTCATTGCATAGGTTAATAATCGACACCATAAGAATATGACCCAATTAATATGTAGATCTATAGCAATTTGGAATACTATAAATTTATAGAGTTCTACCATCATCATCCCTAGTCCATAAAAGTATAATATATATCTTCTAGGGTAGAAAACACAGTTAGTGTAGATCTTCTAATTGCATAAAAGTTGATCTTTATAGTTAATGAATGTTTAGAAATACATATTTTAACTTTAAAATATTATAAGATTTTACTCCCAACCTTCAACTAGATTCAAGTATTCTAATTCAGACTCCACTAATAAGTGACAAGAACAACACAAAGATCTAAATTAAACACTTCTCTGCACTCATCAAATCAACTTCACCATCTAACCTGAGGACTTAGCAGTTCTTTATCATTAAATATATGCACATAAGTACTAAGATGGTAGTTGAGAGCATGTTAGAAGAATACAGCACTGCTATATTTGCCACTCCCTTGACAATTCTATTGAAATGTGGCTTTAGTAATTTCATTAGATTTAAATGACAAGATGCAAATTTTAGAGCAAAGTTTTATAACAGTAAGAATGTACAGATCTTCTTAAGAATGTAAGTGACATTTCATTTAGAACTAGATTAGTTGTATTAAGTTAGAAATTGCAACAAGAGTTACTAAATAAAGGGGATCCCATTGAATTTTTAGTACTTAAATCGAAGTGGCTTCCTTCTACTCTTATTGCCTAATTAAAAATTGTATAACAAATAGGTTCTAGTATCGTACACCTCAGTAGAGGCTAAGTGTAGATTGGGTGCAAATCTCTGTCTCTCTATCAAAGAATTAAGGCTTATATAAACATACATTTCAGTAGTTATAATAAAACATCATATACCTTATAAGATTGGGTATATCTCTAGAAAACAGAAATTGGATGCATGCATTTGGGACAGATCTTTGGTGGATGGAGTCGAGACAGGATATGCAGGAAAATTGGGTGGAGCTTCGGTGGATGGAGTCCAAGCTGCTTGCTGACAGACGAGACTATATCTATTGTTGAACGAGGATCGGACGAGATGATCTTTGTTGTCCAACGAGGATCAGACGAGAGGAGTACCACAGGTTCAGAGAGTCTTTGTCGATAGCCGCTTAATTCCAGAGGAAGAAAGTGGCTCGGGCATGACATCGGCAGCGGAGAAAAAGACAGAGCGTATGAACTTCATAAGAGCTGTGATAGTCTAAGTGCTCAGGCGTCATAGGTTCTATCAGCCTAAATAAAATATCGATGATTCTTATCAATGTGTCACACTCTTCCGCAAGCAATGTCACGCCTCATGGAGATAGAGGTGCTATTTATGGGATTTGGCAGCAATTGAAGGGTTGGCAGGTAAAATATTATTGTTACAATTTTTCTTTTTTAAATGAGAATAGAAATAGTTGTAGGAATATATTGGTGGGTCATCAACGTAAAATCAAAATTTGGGAATTTAATAATAATTCATGGGGATTAATACTATAGTGGGTAATTAACGAACATTAAGGATTTGCGAGGATGTTAACACCTTTCTTAGTAACGACCAAGGGTCGTTACAACTACGGGGCGAGGATAATCTATATAGGGGAAGATTAGATGCATAAAACTATATAGATATATACTATTGCAGCCATCCAAAAAAGAAAGAAAAACACATCACAGAACAGCAAAGTAAAACATCTTGAGTTTAAGTAAAATTATACAAATATTGATGCAATGACACTCATCATCACGGGATAAATAAAGTAAAAAAATGATAGTAAAAGTAAGGTCTTCAAGTTACAACTACTAGGCTCGATCTACCTCAGGTGAAAGATCCATTCCAAGCTTCGGATCTATCGTATTTGACATTTAATACAGTAGGGCACAACCAACAAAAGAAAAGCCAAGTGATTAGATTAAAAAGTTTAAGCACATTTTAAGGTAACTAAATTATTTTAGATTTGGTGGATATTACTTTAGCCATTTATAGATATTTTAAGTGAAACACAAAATAGTAAAAGAATAAGGAAAAGTGTAACAACCTAAGGTTGTTACCCAGCTTGAATTTAGCCTAATCGTATTATAATTATCATTCCATTAAGTTTCTCTAGTCATTAGAACAAAACACTGAAGGTTTGGAGCAATTCGGAGCCCAATTGATTATTTTGGAATATTTTAATATTTAATTAATCATAAAATTGAGGTATTTATTTTGACTTCAAAATCAAAATTCGACTTTGCCATTACGGTCGTCACTCCCAAATTAATCAGGGGTGATGTTTTGGACGCATTTGGAAGTCGTCGGATTTTTGTGAATATTTTAATATAATTAAATACCCTGAAAATTAGCATAATTAAATAATCGTCGGAATTGAAATCCGGCTTCGCCGTTGAATTCCTCACCCCAAATTAGTTAGGGGTGAATTTTTGGAAATTTTTGGAGCACGTTTCAAAAATACGAATTTTTGAATAATTAGAGAAAATAAATAAGGCATTATCTAGTCTTAAATTTATAATTTCCCCTATTTCTATTCCTTGTTGTCAGCCCCATTACCATTTATGGCACCTCCATGCCCCTTAGGCTGAAAAATAATGGCCTCCCCTCCCTATGCTCATGATGGCCTAGTCCCCCTATCACCTCTCATTCTCCTCCTTTAAGAAGGAGCTCAAGCTCCTTCTTCTTTCCCATTTGGCAAAAGTTGCAGCTCTCCCTTACCTTTTCCCATTGTTGCTCTATTGTTGTACCTTGAAGAAGCTTCCTCCAAGCTCTTAAAGAAAGCAGTAAAGTCTTCATCCCCCATTCCTTCCAAGGATTAGGGTACCCCTTTGCTCCTCTCCTTGTCTTTCGCATATTGTTACAATATTTGAATGTATCTTTTAAAGTCCATAATTAACTTCACTATTTTAGTTAAAATTGAACATTGCAAAATATTCTATATTGAAATTAAGTTTGAAGTTTCGTCACATTAATCAAGTGCTCAAAACCTAGCATGTATCTTAAATGTATTGTGTCAATTGCTACATAGTAGAATCCCTAAATGTTTGAACTAAATAAGTATATCTCAACAACCAAATGGCATGAAATCTAAGTCTGTCAGATTTGTAATCAAATGCTAATCCTTTTGCTTTGATTTAGAATTTGATTAGCATTAATTACCTTTTATGTCATCTTTTCATTTATATGCTTTTATGATTTTAGGATGTATGTTAGAAAATCTTAATGTTTACTTGGGCACTTAAATGTGCTTAGTTGACATTAAATTACAATTGAACATAAGAATCTTGATAACCTGATTACATATATGACACTTAATCTAAATCTAAGGGTTGATATCAATAATATACTAATAATACATTAATTTGTCATTGACCCTTAAATTAACCTTTGGTCTTAATGATAGAAGGGTTAGGGGTTAAACCCTAACTTATCTTGATTAAGATCTAAACCTTTATCACTTAATCAATTAATTTGATTGAAAGATAATTTAATTGATATTATTCCAGTAATGTATATGATTTGATATTGATCTTAAATCATTGAATTAGAGGTGCTAAGGTTAATATTGAATATGTGTGATTGAACCATCTGAATCTAAACTTTATATATTTGATTTTCTCTTATATAAGACCGTTAGCATAAAATGGATAATAAAATTGTAATGATTTATGAGATGATCTAGTCCTAATAAGATATTTGATTTCATCCCATAATTGTAGAATAGGAAGGGATCAGATGAATTCTAATCATATGATCTGATTACTTTAACCTAAGCCTAACAAATAAACCTTAAGAAATAAAAAAGTGAGATTTAGAGGGTCTTGTTTTGGGATCATTCTTGAAATGATTAAGGACCCTAATTATTGATACCTTGAGGTAAGAAGAGCTTTTGTAACTTATTGAGGTAGAAACTTAGATGATCCTTCATAACTTTAAAAGTTAAACTTGATATATTGTCGTAAGAATCACTTAAAGTACTTAGAATGTGACTTATTCCTTATGGTAGCAACCTACATTGAATGATCTTTTGATCATACTCTTGGAGCCTTATGTAGGACTCACCCATGTAGAGTAAAGATTAATAGCTTTGATAAATCCTTGTTGATTAAATAGAGTTATCTGAATCCAGATTATTGGTTGGTGTAAGTATGGTATACCCATAGTACTAGATTACTTCAGTAGTACTCAGGATTGGTTGATTCACACTAATATGGACTTATGACTAGGTGCTATCCTGAGGGATTAGACAAATACAGTCCCATTAGAGTAAATCTTCCAAGACTAAGAGTGTTATAATTAGTGAACAAGATCCTTAGTTTGAGATATAAATTGTGACCGAGTTCTGCCTCCTATCGTAGTACGCTTCGATAAGTGCAGTTTATGTAACCTAAGTATCCCAAGTCACTTTGCGTAGAACACTAAGTATGCTTATAATTAGGTCATTTAATGGTTTAGCTTGAGATGTAAACTATGACCAGGTTCTGCCTCCAATCGTAGTACGCTTTGATAAGTGCAGTTTAAAGAAGCTAAGGGTTAAATCCACCTTTCTTGCAAACATGCTAAATATGTGTATACAATCATCCCAGCTAATGATTTTTAAGTAAACTCTCAACTTTAACAAAGTATCGAACTAGAATGTAGGAGTCAGAATCCTTTTAGCAGGATTCTGCACAATGGAGACCTTGAATTCATTATTGGATTTCAAGCATTTTCTAGATTTTTGGATTTATCTCATATAGCTATAAGCATGAGCAAAAGCATGATGTGTGAGTATCAGAATGATGTATGAGTATCACTGATGATTTGTGAGTTACAGAATGTTGTATACATTGACTAGGAAATTTCAGGATACATCGGCATCATTAGTAAACAGTATTCCCAACTAGATGTATGTGTACATTGGACCGTACTACTCATAGCAGTTTAGTGATATTTTGGTTACATATCAGTGGCATACAATGTTGTGGCATATTCAGATGCACAGTTTCAGTGACATACATTATAGTTTTACATATGATTATTCAGTTTCAGATTTATTACTGCTTTGGTTCATTTTCAATATTTAGTTTATAGTTCAGCTTTACCTTACTTTACTTTATTTTTATACAGTTTTATATAATTTTATGCTTTCAGTTACCTTTACAGTATTTCTACAATTTAATTACATTATGTACATGCTAAATAAATAATTAGAACTGTTTAGATTAGTTTTTATGTGTTAGACTTATTGTCTAACACGAGGTACTTTTGGGATCCGAAAATTTGCTAGATCTTGAGCAGTATATTGGTCCAGGTCAGGAGGACACTCAGGATATTTAGGAGGAGCCCGTGGAGCACTATTGGACTCTTCTCCAATTTTACTATCTTTCTGCTTAGTTTATTTCCGTTCAGTTCAGTACTTAGCTCTATATCTATTATTCAGTAAATGTTTGTAATAATTTTGTATGTATTTTCTTTTCTTTTCTGAGATGAATGTTTTCATACAGCTTCTGTGATGAATGTTCTGGATGTTTTCTTTTAGCTTCCGCACTCTATTTATATACTACTTATACTTAGTATTGTGATGTGATCAGTATACTGTAAATGCTGATATCTTATACATATATTGGATTCCTATTGTATTCTAAATCTAATGTATGTATTTATCTAATACTTAGGATAAGGATACTACCATTATCTTAAGTATTAGCTCTCAACCCCCTTGAGATTAAGTCAGCAGCCCTTCAGAGGGGTTCAATTTTCAGCTATTCGGGGAGACGGGATATTCCTCCCCGAGTGGCGCACCCCTCCACCACAGAATTATGATCCTACCTCTTTGTGCATGGCAACGGGGCGGGGCGCTACAAAAAGAAATGCCTGTAAATAACAAGTGAAAAGGTAAATATAGTAAAAGGAGAAAAGTTGACCACAACTTGTATCAAATATGTAAGGAATGTACATACAACTATACATACAAGTGTGCAATAAATAATAGAAATATGTACAAATGACATATGCTAGGTAAGCAAAATAGTGTAACCAGAATGTATACAAAAGTTGAACTACACTGTAGAAATGCAAGTAAATGAACTATAAATATTAGTAAATAGTGTATATGAAAGTAAGGAGATTTCAGTCTTAAGAACTAAATAAATTATTAATATAATCATAAAGGATAGTAACTATAAATGTTATTAATTTACCTTGATTTAAATATATTTTGTTCAGTGGGTAAAAATTACAAAATAAATGAGGAGTCAAGCACGTCCACCCAACAAAAGTAAGCGGGGTTTCCCGATAACACACAATTTCTCCCATGTAGGACCTATGTTGTCTCCTGATTATTTTATAGCCTGCCCTGGCTCAGTAACAGCTGTACAGCATTGTCCAGCATATGGAATCCCAACATAAATATTATATATTTAATTTATGCACAATGTTCTTAATAAATATTTTCAAGGATTTTGTCTCAATGTGTTGCAGCATTTAAGGATGTTCAAAACTAATTGTAAACTATGTGATATCAATTATTATATACTTTAGTTATTTATCCTATGATTATGATTAATCAAGCCCCTCAATTAACTTAGACATTCACCAAATGTTTCAATCAATTAATACATAATATTGTATAATTTTAATGAGGTTTTAAAAATAATAATTTGATTAAGATCTTATTTAGGTGATAAAATAATTTATAAATATAGTTACAATGCTAGAAATAAACATCATATCCTATTGCTAACACTACAATTATCTAAACAATCTCATATTTTATAAGTCTCACTACATTGGTTGTAAGATTTCTATGGCTTCTCTATTCAAACTTCAAAGTTAACACTATTCTCTAATCAGTTTATCTCACTAACATTTTAAGGTTCTATGCTTATGAACGTTCTTTCATCTAACCACTAAGGTTATCTTAATCTTAAGTATGACACTAGTGGACAATTCTAATCTATTCTTAAACTTAATGATTTTACAAGATTACTAAACTAAAGGGATAATATTACTTAGAGTTATTATTATCTAGATTTATCTCACATTAGTTTACTAATCTAGCATCAAGTCTCTTTTCTTAATCTTAAGGTTACAAATCTTAATATTATAGACACAAAGTCTTATGTTTTACTAAGATGATTACACTTAAATAATTTTTAGTCTTAATAATGTCTCATCCTAAATGATTCCAAGCACTACACTTAGCATGATACGACCTCTTATACAACACTAAGTTTGTCATCGTAGGTTACTTAGATCACTTATTAGATCCTAGTGGGATCTAGACACTAGTTAATCACTAATCTTTCTAAGATGGTCCCACCCTAACATCTTATAAGCCTTCTCTTAATACATTAAGTATGGATGTATGATGAGTTAAGAACCTATCTTACTGCTAAACTTCCTATTCTCTTAAGCTACTAGGATTAGACTAGTGCTACAGTTTTTAGCTAGAAGATTAGTATATAAGTTTACTAGTTTTAAGTTCACTAAGGCATCTAAGATTTAGGGGGATCCTAATTCATCATCTATACCAATTTGACTAACTACAAAGTAATGTATTTCTAGTAAGTAAGGTGTTAAGTGAGGGTTTTCTAACCACTAACTTCTAGGTTCTAATAAAATGCACTATGAAATTTAGAGTTAACTAAGGGATTAGGCTACTAAAATGATCCATAATTACTAGGCCACACTAGGATGCTAGGGTTAGTTCTATACTTAAGGGATATAAGGAAACAGGATAAACTTGGCCTATCCTTTTAAGGGTCATACTAATGAATAATATAATTATAGGGAACAAACCAATTTATTATCCATCCTAGGGTTTAGATTCAATACAATAATCAAATACTATGTCAATTTCTAAGGATCCACACTAATCTCTCAACACTGGCCTTTTAATCTCTATGTTAAGTCTCTTTCCTAAGATTTCTAGTGCTAAGCCAAAACTAGGTTATTTTAGTTAGTTTCCTATTTAAAACATCATTTAATGTTGAAACATGTCATAGGCTAAGTTTTCTAAGGTGTCCTTTGGTTTAGGAGACCTAAATAGTAAAAATCCTAATTTTGGAAATTTAATATTAATTATTTCAAGGGTAAAAAACTCATATTTTTTATAGTATAACAAGTACAATGACAGTGAGTAGGGACAAATTGGATATCAAATGGTTAATTTATGCATTAATAACTCTTAATAGCAATTAAAAAGTCATTAGTAATATTAATTATAAAAATAAAACAATTAACATCATATTAATATTCTACACAATTTCTAGTCATTTTGGTATATAATTTTAAGATATTTGGAATTATATTTTTAAGTTATTAAATTAATAAAAATTGAATTAAATATTTATTTAATTAGCAAATTAATCGATTGGTCCTTCCCATCACACGCGACCTACCGCATGCATGTCTCAAATCACGACCATTCCTACACACGCGGGCGACTCACGTGCGAGAGCTCGATAGCAGTGCCGTACCGGTCGAGGGTCTATCCGCCCAGCACTGTAGCTCTTCCAATGGGTACCATAACCTAGGATGCTAGGGTTGACAAATTAACCGCATACAGAGGGTTTCAGGATACCTACTTGGTATCAATGGAAAGCTAAGGAGGAGGTCTATAGATTGGCAAAAGAAGCCCTAAGTGGCGACACCTCTACTACAATCCCTAATTCTTGATTTAACAGGTTAGGGTTTACCGCCACATACTGTTCCAAATCGATGGAATAAGCGTCGTTCGAGCTCGATTGAGCTCGATAGAAGCTCTTCAAATAGTTTTACGATAGAGGAATAAGTAAACGAAATCTAAAGAAGAAAATTGTGCTTCATGATGAGTGGGATAGTCAAGTACCATAGGTTTCGTCGATTCAATTAAAGTTTGCAAAAATGATGCACTTAGAAGCTCCTCCTCCTCCCGAAATTCCCCAATAGCTAGCCCTCACTAAATGTAACTAAATGAGGGGTCTAGCTACTATAAATGGGGAAATGGAGCGGCCGTAGGGTACAATTCTACGGCTCCTGTGCGCGTGATCGTGCGCTGCACTGGAGACGTACGATACCGCATCTATGCAGCTGTCCGATTGGATGGATTGGGGGATGGACGGTTACGATGGGCTTTCTGTTTGATCAAATGATGGGTCAATGCTGTAAGCCCGATTAATTGCATTAAATAAATTAATACATATCAAATATTTAATATCTATTTAATTTATCAAAATTAGATAACCAAATGAGCTCCGAAAAATTTCAAGAATTTACCCCTAGCAAATTTGAGGTTGAGAAACTCAAAAATGAAGTCAGATTTTTTATCGGAAGTCAATTTAATTTTATAATTAATTAAATATATTAAAAATATTCGATAAATTCAAACGACTTCTAAAGTGCACCATATTTTTAGGGATTGCTTTAAACATCATTTGGAGATTAATGGCGATGGTTTCAACATAATTTGGATGTTTAAAATCAAGTAACAATAATGAGGTTGTTACAACTATCCACCATCTGATCGATCGAAGGAAAACACAGAGCGACCCTGATGCATCAAGGCGTAACAACCAATCGCGTGAGCGATTCGAGCCGTCTGATGAGCGAGGACGGACGATTTGATTACGCTGAATTGGTTGTCGCGTGGAAGGGGCTCCATAGCGTATTGCCTGCAGTTCGTAAAGTGGAGCCTAGTCTTAGTCGACCGTTAAAAGGTTTAGAATGCAATTATTTGATTTGTGGATCCCATTTTTGCAATTTCCCAAATTTAAATTAAATGCAATTTAGGCCTTAATGGATCTCCAAAAATTTTAAAAAATTTCAAAATTTTTAAAAATTCTCAAAATTTCACCCTTTCTTTCTGAGGAAATAAAAAAATGTAATCAGATTTTGATTATATATATATATATATATATATATAAAAGGTAGATTAATTGAGTACTTTACAATAGTCTAATAAAATCGTACAAAAGTTTTTAGAAAAATAATACAGCACCCAATTAATCCACAAAAGCTTCTAAATTATTTTAGGTTAACAGTTTATCTTATCTTAGATATCTTAAGCAATAAAAAAAAATAGATATAATTTAATGAAGATTTGAGATATATAATAAAAAAATTCAGTTTAGATATGTAAATAAAATCTTGGTAGATATAACACAGTTTAGAAAATTATGTCACAAATCTATAGATTTATTCAATAAAAATGAGAGAGAAAGAATTTATGAGAAGCTTGCATATCAAAATACATATTTTTAATATAAGAAAATGAAAAGGAAAATTAAAAATATAATACTGTATAGATAATAAGAAAGATATATAAAAAAGTATATTTACATTTAAACGACTCAAATACTTATAATTTACAAATTAAATATCCAAAATTTAATATTTAATTTTTACAAATAAAAATAAGGGCCACACAAAACTCTAGGGTTGCAGGACATCATTTGTTATCTCATATCTTAGTTTAATTCATACCCAACTTATATTCTTTCTTATTAACTAACCTAATTTCTAATTAACCTTTTTATTCTCTTATTATGTAAATACAAAACTTTAGATTTTTTTTATAATAACATTATCATGGTATTTATTCTAATGATACTGAGCTATCTGAATTCGTTGCTAAATAAGTCTAACCTTTTTGTTAGTTTCTTCAACTAATTCAAACCAATATAACTAAACATCTTCAATTTCGGACCAGGATAATGGAGTAACTCACCTTCTACCATATAATGCTTCATAAGGAGCCATCTTAATGCTAGCTTGATAGCTTTTGCTATAAGCAAACTCAACTAATAGAAGATGATCTTCCCAGCTTCCACTGAAATCAAGAATGCAAAGCCTTAATAGATTTTCAAGTACTTTATTTACTCTTTCAGTCTGACCATTTATTTGAGGATGAAAGACCCTACTCACTGCTTGGTAGTTCCTAGGTCCTGATCTTGCCTGCAGAACTTATAAGTAAATCTGCTATCATGATCAAATATTATTGATTTTGGAATACCATGCAGCTGTCAATTACTTGAATGTGGAGCTTAGTGAGCTTTTCTACTGAGTCAGCCTAATGGATTATAATGAAATGAGCAGATTTGGTTAACTGATCGATAATAACCTAAATTGCATCCACACCTGATTTTGCACGTGATAATCCCAATACAAAGTTCATAGAAATGTTGAAGTCCATCAGGTCTCTAATGCTCTAATTTAATGAGGTTACAAGCATGGCATTTGACTACCAATTCAACAATGCTTTTCTTCATTCATGGCCACCAAAAAGATTGCTTCGGGTCTTGGTGCACCATGTTACTTTCAGATAAATTGCATAACTAGATTTATGAGCTTCAACAAAAACTTCCTGGTGCATGGATATTGGAACCCAAATTAAATTCCTTTGATAATTTCCATAAAAATGCAAGTCAGTTTGATGATCACTTTTAATGTCAACTTTAAATTTCTGATAATATTCATCTTAAGTTTAATAGATTGAAACATCTTTGACAAACATTGGTTATAATGAACTTATTTCAATTAGCTTATTCAAACATATTTCCTTGCATATGCACTATACTCATTTTATGAAATTCATCCACTAATGGATTTTCAGCTTTCATCGCACAAAGAGTAGCACGATGATTGAGGGCATGTGCTGTGACGTTAGAATTTTTAGGATGATGCTAAATACTAAGAACATAATCACTAATTAATTTAAGCTATCTTCTTTGATGATAGTTCAATTTACGCTGAGTGAAAATGTACTTCAGGCTCTGATGGTTAGTGAATATTTCACACTTGATGCCATACAAATAGTCTCACCAAATCTGTAAAGCAAACACTACAACTGCAAGCTCTAAGTCATGGATAGGATAATTCTTCTCATGCAGTTTTAACTAACATGATGCATATGCAATGACTTTTGTATCTTGCATAAAAACACATCCTAATCCAATTCCAGAAGCATTAGTGTAGACTTGATTATCTAACCTTTCTTTAGGCAGAACTAATACTGATGCTAATGTTAACGCATTCTTAAGCTTCTGAAATGATTCTTCTCAATTGAAACTTCAAATGAATGATACTGTTTTATAAGAAGTTTTGTTACTGGAAAAGAAATCTGAGAAAACCTTTTAAAAAATTTTCTATAATAATCAGCTAATCCTAAAAAGCTTTGAATATATGTTACTGACTTAGGCTATAACCATTCATGGATTACATTAACTTTATTTTGATCTACCTTGATTCTTTGGGAATCCACAACATAACCCAAGAATACAACAGAGTCCAACCAAAATTTGCTTTTTGAGTATTTTGCATAGAGATTATGAGTTTGAAGGTTTCTAGAATAGCTCTAAGATGATATTCATGCTCAAAATGGCTTATAGAATAGATAAGGATATCATCGATAGAAAATATCAAACTTACCTAAAAATTATCTTAAAATACATTGTATCAAATTCATAAAGATAGATGAAGCATTAGTGAGTCAGAGTGACATCACTAATAATTCAAAATGACCATAGCAAGTTTTGAATATTATTTTCTCAACATCTATATCCTTAACTCTCAACTAATGTTAGCTTGATCTCAAATTGATCTTAGAGAATATTATAGCTCCAGACAATTGATCAAATAGATCATTTATTCTCAGAAGTAGGTAATTACTCTTTATGATAACCTTATTAAGTTTACGGTAGTCTATGCCGATACACATGGAACCATATTTCTTCCTTACAAACAAAATAGACGCTTCCCAAGAAGACATACTTGGCCTAATGAACCTCTTGCTCAGAAGTTCTTGTAGTTGCTCATTAAACTCTTGCAGTTCCTTGAATGCCATTCTATACAGAGCCTTAGAAATAAGTTGTGCTCATGGAATTATTTCAATTGAGAATTATACATAACGAATGGGTGGTAATTAAGTAGATCTTCAGAAAACACATCCGCAAATTCTTTTATAATTTTATTATCAATACAAAGATGTCTTCATTTGCATTACCCACCATAATGACAAAGTAAGCAACACAACCCTTGCTAATCAACTTGTTAGCTTTTATTGCATTTATTAAGGAGTCTTGAGTACTACACCTTCCAACAAAGGTTTCTGATGTACTAAGCAAATGAAGGGTAACTTTCTTCTTTTGATAATTAATAGTTGCATTATGCTTGTTGAGCCAGTTCATGCCTAAAATTATATCAAGGTTTGTTATCAGCAAAACAATTAGCTTAGCATTGAATGCTTGATTATTTAACAGAATTTTAACATCTTAGAATTTAATGACATTTATTTAGGCTCCAGAAGGAAGTCCAACACTTAAGATCTTTATTAGCCAATTGAAAGGTAGATTTAGCAATTTGGTGAAATGCTCAAAAATAAAAGAATGGCTCGACTCAGTATCAAACAATACCTTACAGGGCTTTTCATGAATACATAAAGTTTCTATGCTGAAGGTTTGCACAAGTTAAAACTCTTTGCTGAAATGAAATGCTTAAAAAGAGAGAATGACTTCTTAATAGAAAGAATGCTGAGAAATGTGTACATGAAACAACATTATTATATTTAATAGCTTCAATTGGAGTCAAAGTGTACACAAAAGTAGGACCAGTAGGTCAGTGGTTGTGAATCTGCTTCCTAGGAAGATTCTAAGTTTGCACATGAGGTGCAACAGACTGATCTTTAATTTGTATAGAGGTTTCAACTTGTGGAGGTGACATGATTGCCAATCTTGAATCTTTGCAGTTGACTAGAGTAGCTTGAAAAACTTGCCGGTGGTAGGAGTGATCGATGCGAACACCATCCAGCATTTCTTAAAATTCATAGTGGTAGAACATGTGGCCTTGTCTACCACAGGTGTAGCAACAATGCCAAAAATGGTAGCATTTACCACAGGGATGAGGCTTATTACAACCTTGGGTAGGTTTAACATATGGCACTACTTTCATTTAATAAGTCTTGGAAGTTTGTGGCCTATGCTTCT
Source organism: Gastrodia elata (assembly GCA_016760335.1). Classification (NCBI taxonomy): domain Eukaryota; kingdom Viridiplantae; phylum Streptophyta; class Magnoliopsida; order Asparagales; family Orchidaceae; genus Gastrodia; species Gastrodia elata. Next base: position 43,716,029 of record CM028677.1, read on the forward strand.
TGAAAGAATTTTGATAATTGGGAGTTGCATGGCACTTTGTTTTTATTTTTTTTGAGACTAGTGGTGCTCAACCACCCTTACAGTTTCTACTAACTAAGTGAAGTCAGTAAGATGGAGGTGAATGATGTGATCCTTAATTGAGTCTCTCAGACCACTTTGAAATTAGTGACAACATGCTACCTTGAACGTTACTAAATTCAATGCGAAATGAGTTAACTGTCTAAACTCCATCCCATACTCAAATACTGAACGACCACCTTGCTTCATCCTCACCAAAGTTTCCTCAAGGATATTATACACCGATGGGGGAATGAATTTTGCCTTAAATGCTTACATAAAATAATCTCAGAGGATATCTTCAATGTTATATTCAACAAAGCCAAAATTTCTCTCATTGTCCCACCAAAACTCTACTTCTTTCTGGAATGAATGAGTCATGGACAGATTGCCTCAAAATTTGAACATTTGATACTCGCAAGGTTCTTCTCGATTAGTTTCAGCTAGCTTGATGTGTAGATGGTGGACTGATTGCCACTAAAAGTGGCAGTCCTCATCCTAAGGAAGTTGTGCACCATTTGCATAATAGTGGTGATGAGGGGGAAGAACTTATTAGGCTTGAGTTATAGGGGTTGTTGCATGAGTTTGATTGATCTTGGCTATCATCAGCCTTTCTATCATATCATACTATCAAACTTGATTGCTGACTAATGATCTTACCATGCTTAGTAGTGCATTGATTTCTTTAGACATGTTGCTAGACACAATAGTTATCTTAATTGGAGTAGTCAATGATGGAGGATCAGGATTCATTCTGATTATTAAAAATATTCATTATTTAGACACATGAAAAAAAATCTTCTTTCATTGGCTTAGAAAGAAGAATTTTCATTAATTCATGCTTTTTAGGTACAATCATTAACGAAAACACTACTAAAGATACAATGTGAAAGTACTAATAGTGATAGTAATAATCATGCAAAAAGGGAAGATAGAATCATGATGTTGAAAAAGACTATTATAAATATCTGATGAAATTAACAAAATTATTTGGTAGTAAATGCAATATATAATTCATCATAGGTGACTCGACAATGCTCTCTTTTGCACCTTCGCACTAGTCTCCAACTAGTAGTATCCCACCAACTTTTGGCTCAATCTTACAGAAGAAGAACTAGGATCTGAAGATGAACATCATTGAGACACCGAATGATGTTCAAGGCTATCATCGCACGGTGTAGCCACACTAGCTACGATGGGAAAGTACGATTCTCTAATGATTGGATACCTTAAGATCTTATCTAGCACTAGCACTCCATGTGAGATACACCATGCAAAATTCTACCATGACTTTAACCATGCTGATAATATTTTTCCAACATGATGTCAAATCCTAGTGTAATGCTTGAATTTTGGAAGGTTGTAGTCCATTTAATCTGCACAATTCAAGGCTATGATCAGCTTTATTTCAATAGGAAATAACTTCAAATAAGCACAAATATGAAGAAAATTGATATAAACATTCATTCTTTTGTAAAGGAAAGTACACATTTATAGAGAAATTACTAAAGCAAAATGAAATTTAAACCAAAAAAAAAAAATTTCATCCAAAAAAGCCATATTTTGCATGAAAAACCCAAAAATGGAAAAAATCATAGAACCACTTCACCACAAAAAAATTCCAATATGAAGTAATAAGGGATTATAGAGTTTATATAGAACTTAACTCTTTAAATAAATATAAAGAAGATAACACCACCTTTTTAACCACAAAAAATATGACTAGCATGAGCCTTAATTGTTGTAGTGTACCTCCATACACACATCACTCATAATGTCAGAAAACTTCTTTGCAAAATAGGCTCTAACCACCCATTAATACTCAAAGGGACACCTTCCTTCATGTCTAAACCATTGCAGGCACCTGGGAACCCATCCTCGATTCCTATATATGTTTCACCACTTGTGATGAGTCATGTTTGTTCATGACATAACTGCCACAAGCGCTTTGGAATGCCTAAGCACCCATCTTTCCAATGACAGAGGCTCAAGCGTGCTTGGGAGTCTAGTGTTTGTTTACCCTCTTTAAGGCTTTTCCAACACATGCTTTGCACATCCAATCTTGCTCCATAAATAACAATCTCTCACTTTGAATCTTATTGTGATTAATCCTTCTTTAATTTTGAAATTTTCCCCAATTCTCCTTCTAATCATATTATAAGGCCAACTATAGCAGTACTGTGGCACCCCATCCTTAAGTTCACAATCATTAGACTAAGGAGTGGAGTGTCACTCTGGCAAATCCCTCACTTATCATTATATTAGGTAAGATCCACAATCCACTGCTAAGAGAAGGATGTGCACAGAATAACTAAGAGAATCAGTCATTAAATCTATATGTACATATAGAGTGCAGAAGCAATAAGAAGTAAAGATTACATCCATTCACCATACATCAGACATGAAATAAAATGAAATAGCTTAGAAAATAATAATGTGCTGAAAGTAAACACAGTCACGAGTTGTAACAACCCAAGGTTTTTACCCAGCTTAATTTTAGCCTAATCATATCGTAATTATCATTCCATTAAGCTTTCTAGCCATTAGAGCCAAACCCTAAAAGTTTGGAGGAATTCAAAGCTCAATCGATTATTTTGGAATATTTTAATATTTAATTAATTAGAAATTTGAGGTATTTATTTTGACCTCGAAATCAAAATCCGACTTCGCCATTGTGATTGTCACCCCCAAATTAGCTAGGGGTGATATTTTGGACGCATTTGGAAGTCATCGAATTTTCACGAATATTTTAATATAATTAAATACCCCAAAATTAGCATAGTTAAATAATCATTGGAATCAAATTTTGACTTCGTCATTGGATTCCTCACCCCCAAATTAGTTAGGGGTGAATTATTGGGAATTTTCGGAGCGCGTTTCAAAAATCTAAATTTTTAAATAAATAAGGAAAATAAATAAGCAATCATTGAATCCCCAAATTGCAATTTTCCCTATTTTCTATTGCTTGCTGTCAGCCCCATTACCATTTCCGGTGCCTCGATGCCCTTGAGCTGACAAATGATGACCTCTTCCCCCCTATACTCATGATGGCCTAGTCCCCCTATCACCTCTTATTCTCCTCCTTTAAGAAGGAGCTCAAAACCTTCTTCCTCCCCTTTGCAAAAAGCTGAGCTCCTCCTTTGTCCTCCCTTCTTCTTGGGGTGCTTGTTGAAAAAGAAGAAGTGCAGCTCTTCACCTCCAAAGTTCTTGGAGAAATCAGAGTATCCCCTTCCTCCTCTTCTTGTAAGGACTAAGGCACCCCTATACCCCTCTCTTTTGTCTTCTTCATATAGTTACAATGCTTGAATGTATCTCTAGAAGTCTATAAACATCTATGGAAGCAATTAAGGCTCATTGAGGTAGTTCATCTCATTGAAAAATTAATGCTCTATTTTCATCTATTTTGTGTACCCTTGCATTCATCATCATTTTTTGTATAGTTAGAATGCTCCGTTCATACCAATTTTGGTGTCGATAGAAAGGTATCAGAAAGATCTTTCCATTAATATATAGTACCGCTCATGGAATGCTTTGGATTGGGAGCATTTAGGCTCGAAAATAGGCCTTAAGGTTTCACCCAGAAGAAAATGCCGTCTGACGCTGCAGCGCGCGGCAGCGCCCAAACTTGCAAAACGAGCCGCTGTAGCGCGCCATAGTGGGCGCGCTGCAGCAGTATTTCTTAAAAATCATATATAAATCAGTGATTAAATTAATTGAACAGTAAAAATCACAAGTTGGATCGCTGCTGCGCGCCATAGCGCGTTGTAGCGGGCTGCAGCGGAAATATTTCATGAAAAACTTAGGAAATCAATTAATGATGTATTTAAACAGTATTTTGAAAATTGAACTGCTGCCGCACACCATAGCGCGCCGTAGCGGGCCATAGTGGGCCGAAGCGCACCCAGCGCTAAAAGCGTTACAGCGCGCTGCCGCGCGAAAAGCGCTCTAGCGCGCTGCAGTGCCTGAATTTGCAAAATGCCCAGAATTTCTTAAAAAATTGCCCTGTTTCGGCTGAAATTGCCAAAACTTTACTGTTTTTATATTTTAAGGTCCCTATGACCCTAGTGGGGCTGAATTATATCAAACTTGTATTTTAGTTAAAATTGAACATTGCATAAATTTTTATATGGAAATTAAGTTTGAAAACCTTGTCATTTTTAATAAGTGCTCACAACCTACCTTGTACCTTAAATGTATTATGCAAATTGCTAAATAATTTAGAATTTCAATACCAATAATAACCCAAAATAATATTTAAGTTTTGAACCCTAGAAAATTAGAAGAAATGACCAAAATACTCCTAACCTTAATTAGGTCATAACTTGACTATTTGAAGTCCAATTTAGGTCTACTCCCACTTAAAGTACTTAGTATATTATAGGGAAGCTATAGCCATTGAGTTTGCTGAATTAGACACCAAATGGAAGAGTTAGCTTTTTGACCCATCTTAACTTAGAAAATTACTAAATTACCCTTAGAAATTCAAATGACTATAACTAACTCATTAGACCTCCTAATTTAGTGTTCTTAGACTCTATAGAATCCTTAAATAGCAACCAACAATAAACTGCATAAAAAAATTAGATTTCATTAAGTGCAATTTATTAAAATGCCCCTTAGGTCAAAAACCTTAGTTTAGACTTACATGACCCATTTCTTACCCAAATTTGGTGTACCTACTATCTATCTTTATGTTAGATAGTAGGGAATCATTTAACAATAAGAAATCCTAATTTGGAGCCCTAAATCAAAAGTTGACTTTTTGGACCCTTGAGTAGAGGCAAAATGGTCATTTTGCCCAAAATTTTGGTTAAGTGTCATTAACCTTTAATCTGTGTTTTCAATCACTCAAACTAGTATTTGAACTGTATTAGAATTGTTTAAGTGAGAAAAATCAGCCATTAGGTCAACTTAGTAAAATTCCTCAAAATTCTCTAAGTCTTTTCCTTAGGATCTTTCACCTCATATTAGGACTACTCATAAGACTAGTATTAGCTCATATGTTAGATTTCATTCATTAGATAAGTAGGTTATTTAATGAATGAATCATTAGTTTTATTAGTTTTTAGAAATTTTATAACTTATTTTGATTATTTTGTCTTTTAACCCTATATTTAGGATAAGGAGATTCATCCTATTAAGTTTAATTTGCTTAATAGGATCTACCTTAATCAATAGATCACTTTTAGACTAAAAACTAGACCTTATGTATTAACCTTTTTGGATTATATGATTAAGCCTAATCTCGTGGTGTTTAATCCATAATCTATAGTTTAGTAGATATTGATCAGATCTTAAATAGAATGTCTAAATTCATCAAATAAGGATGTTATGATTTATTGATTCAACCTGTAGTCGTACTTGATTGAATTAGATTAGACCTGATCAGTTTTAATCCCTTGAACTTATAAGGTCGTGCTTCTAAGTTATACTCAATAATAGGAATTGGAGATCCTGAACTTGTGTAACTTAGAATAGTTAGAATAGTTTAATTAGACAACAACAGTGTCACCATGTATAGAAGAGTCCCTTGCTTACTTAATTAATTTTTGTTACTATGTATTCCATATTTTTGTGCTTAAATTCCTTGTTCATATCATATAAGAGAACTTTGTGCATGAAATAAAAACTTAGAATAATTAGGATAACAATTCCCTTTGGGTTCAGTATATTTAGTAGATTTGGGTGCATATTTACCATAATGAACAGGGGTAAGGAGTAATAAGGATGCTTAACATTACTCATTGAGGAGTGTGTGTTAAGCTTATAACCCATATAATCTTGCAGACATGCTTGACTCCTCAGCTGTTTCTGGACGCGTCCACAGAAACAAAGTAAAATAACTAAAAGATTCTGCATTTGTATTTACTGCCTCTTTAGTTCTGCTACGGGATTTTGTCTGCCCTAGCCCAGAAAAGCTATGGAAATTTCTGCCTGCCCAAGCCCAGAAAGGCTTTGGGGATTTCACCAGCCCGATGGCCATCTTTCTGATATGGCAGTCCTTACATACCTGTTTCAGTTTTAGCTTACTGTGTACTATATTTTAATGCATATTTCAGTCAGCTATATTTCTTTACTTACCTGCTCATTTGTATGTATTTATAGGATGCTAGACTTTACTGCTTACTATATGTACCATGTTCAGATTTCTGCCTTTAATCAGCATATGCCATATGACATCAGCATGTTTAGGATTAGACTTTACTTTCAGTATTTTTACTTACTGCGATTTATATATATATATATGCCATTTTCTTGCCTAGCTGTTGAGGTGTGGCTTGCCTTATTTGTTGTTTAATTATAAATATTGTATTTATAATTATTCCTATTCTTTGTATGCTTACTGCTCCTACTGCTTTAGTTTACCTCTTTGTTGTGCTTAAGTATAAAAATGGTGACATAATAACACACGCAAAATATTAAACCTAAAATATACTTAGACAATTATCTAGCAATATTTTTCTTTATTGGCTGGGGCCCTAGCATTATGAAACTAATAATGTCAGATTCAGTTAGGTTTGAGGATCTAGGTGCTGAAGTAGAGGTGCCTTACTTAGAGGAGGAGCTTCAGCCAGGAGAGCTAGATATTGCTTAGTTCCTTTTAGTCGCCTCTGAGGATGAGTGATTTATCTTTCAGTCTTTTAAACTATTTAAATATTGTAATAATATAAGTATTGTGACTGTGATTTACTTTATGCACTTTATTATTTTTTGAGCTATCTTATTACTGTTTCTTATGTGATGCATGGTGAATGGATGTATTATTTACTTCATTTAGCTTTTGCACTCTATTTGTATATCAGATTTAGTGACTGATCCCCTCATATGTTCTGTGCACATTCTCCCCTTATTAGTAGATTGTGGATTTTACCTAATCCAATGATAAGAGAAGGATTTACACAAGTGACCCTCCACTCCTTAGCTTAATGATTGTGGGCTTAGGGAGCGGGGCGCCACACGAGTACCTGTATTATTACAACATTTTAATTAAAGTTTAAGAGGTGGAATAAAAATAACTCTCATCTGTATAAGAATAAAAAGACAGCTAAATATCCTCTGCTCCAAGCTAATGCACCTCTTCTATGTAAGGCTCCTCCTCAGGCACTGACTCCTTAAACTGCTCAAGATTTATCTAGCATGGGAGCAAGTAAGCATACAAGGAAAACATGATAAGTTATAAATGTAATTTTTATAACTAAGCAAGAATTGAAGAAAAAACACACTTCAAGTAAACTAAACAAGGTAGGGCATATATATATATAATATAATAAGTAAAAATATTAAAAAGAGAAGTCTAATATAAACATGTTGATGATCATATGGCATATGCTAATTTAAAACATAAATCTAAAAATGGTACATATAATAAGTAGTAAAGTCTTGCATCCTATATATGCATCTACTCAAGTAAGCAAGTAAAACAGGGAAAATACAGCTAACTGAAATAAAATGCATCAACAACATAGAAAATAGTAAGCTGAACTAAAATAGAACGTATAGCTGCCATATCAGAATGAATTGGCCAATCTGGCCTAATATATTCTCATAGCCTTTATGGGCCAGGACGGACATAATATAACAATATAGTACAATATGATTGAAGAGGCAGATAATACTTATGCAAATATCTTTTAGTTATTTCAATTTTATTTTTGTGGACAATTTTAGAAATAGCTGAGAAATCAAGCATGTCTGCAAGACTGATTGGGTCCCAAGCTTAACACACTCTCCTCAATGAGTGATGTTAAGCATCCTGATCTCTTCTTACCCCTGTCCATTAGAGTAATGTGCACTATAATCCACTATGAACTGAACCCAAATGCAAATGTTTTCCTATTATTCAAAGTTATCATTTTCATACAATAATATTTCTCTTATATGACATGTTCAAGGAAAATAATCACAAAATTCAAGGAATGCGTAGTACAAAATCAAATAGTAAGCAATGGACTCTATTAAACATAGTGATATCATTTGTTGTCTAATTTAAATGTTCTAACTATTCCAAGTTACGCAAGTTTAGAATCTCCAACTCCTACTATCGAGTGTAACTTAGAAGTACGTCCTTATATATTACAAAATATTATGACTAGCTAGGTCATAATATGCTTAATCAATGTCGACTATAAGAAATAATTACGACCTAGTTTATGAATTCAGATGTTCTACACTATTAGCTAACCAAAATCTACAAACTAGAGATTATGAATTTATCACTACGAGATTGGGCTAAATCACAGAATCCCAAAGGTAAGACTTAAGATCTAAGTTTCAATCTAAATGTGATCTAATGATTAAGGCAACTCCTATTAAGCAAATCAAACTTAATATGATGAATCTTCTATCCTAAATCTAAAGTTGAAAGACAAAATAATCAAAATATGTTGTAAAATCTAGAAACTAATAAAACTAATGATTCATTCATTGAATAACCCACTTATCTAATAAATGAATTCTAACTTATGAGCTAGTCCTAGTCTTAGGAATAGTCCTAATATGAAGTGAAAAGATCCTAAAGAAAGGATTTAGAGGAAAATTAGGGATTTTTTAATTTTGTCCTAATAGTTAATTTTACTCACTTAGAAGATCCTAATACAGCTCAAATACTAATTTTTTGTGATTTACTAAATAAATTAGGAGTTAAAGATGCTTAACCTAAATTTTGGGCAAAATGATCATTTTTACCCATACTCTAGGGTCTAAAAAGCTACTTTTTGAATTAGGATTCCAAATTGAAATTTCTTATTGCCAAATAATTTTTTACTGTCTAACATGAAGATAGACACTAAGTACACTCAATTTGAATAAGAAACGGGTCCTATATGTCCAAACTAAGGTTTTTGACCTAAGGGGTATTTTCATAATTTACACCTACTAAATTTTTATGCATTTTACTGTTAGTTACTGTTCAAGGATTACATAGATTCTAAGAACACTACATTCTGAGGTCAAATAGTTAAGTTATAGCTATTTCAAATTCTAAGAGTAATTCGATAATTTTTATCGGTTAACGGGGGACAAAAATAAAACTTTTCCATTTGAAGTCCAAATTCAACAAACTTAGTTTCTATAGCTTCCCTATAGTATAATGAGTCCTTCAACAGAGAGTAAACCTAGTTTGGACTTCAAATGGTTAAGTTATAGCTTAACTAAGATTAGGGGTATTTTGGTCTTTTTTGATTTTCTAGGTTTCAGATCCAAAATATTATTTTAGTTTATTGATGATACTAAAATTTTAAGCTAGTTAGCACTTTGAATTTCTGGATTTGGAGTTGAATTGACCAAGTTATGGTCAATTGAATACTAGGGGCATTTTGGTTATTTTTAGGGTAGGGTCCTAAATGTTACTTTTCAAACTAAGACCCAAATGGGAAAACTAATACTTTTATAGTGTTGGGGTTATTTTCTTAAGTATTGTAAGACCCATATTGCCTATGTTTGGACAACTAGGTTAAAAGTTATGAGGGTTTGTTTAGATCCTAAAATGTCACTACGTTATATGTACCCCGAAATGAATTTTTTATCATTTGATCCCTTTTATTTTTCTGAGTAAAATGAGACCTATATTTGATATGTTTGGATCATCACACAAAAAGTTATGAAACTTTAAAGTTTTGAATTATATAAATTAAATTAAATAGATTTTACTATTCAATTATTCAAATTGAATTAATTTACTATTAATACCTATAGCTAAAATGAATTTATTATTTTTATTAGTTAATTAATTAATTATTATTTATCTATTTTTAATTATCATTAATTTTAATTAATTATTACTTAATTTATTATTTAATTGGCTAAATATATTAATTATCAATTATCATATATTTAAATATTAATTTACTATTTAATTAATATTAATTATTTTTACTATTTTTGATTAGGCTTAGCATTAATTAATAGTATTAAACTTAATAAATGATTAATTATCTGAATATTTGTTTATTAGTTTAAAGATGAGTGTTAATTATTATTAATACTTATTCAATAATATTTAATTTACTGTTTGAATTGTTTAGTTTGATTAATTTAATGTAAGAAGATTAATTAAGATTAGATTAATTAATTTCAATTGATTAATCACTAATCACTATTTAATGAATTCAATTAATCTAATTTTGATAATTATTAATCCTCTGTTTTTAATTAATTATTTAACTAATAATTAACTAAACCCTCTACTAATCCCTAATTATCATAATTAACTAACTGCTAATCCTAGTTTAATACTAATTAATTTTACTAATCTAATATGTATATATAATAGAGGCTAAAGTTTCTGTATAATAATTAGTATATATATAAGTATATATATATATATATATATATATATATATTTAATATCTATTTGCAAGTATGAATTTATTACGCGGGGCCGCCACTGCCACGTGGTAGCTGCTACTCGTTGTGGCAGGGAAGGCGGGATCCACTGGGCCATGTGGCGCAACGCGACAGGCCACAGCAAAGCACGCGGGCCCCACAGCTGCTCGAACGAGACCGTGCTGACGCGGTCATCCAGATGCGGGCCCCACGGCCACGCATCGCGCGATCGGCACATGAACGACGCATCGCGAGCCCCACGTGCCAGACTCTCGACCCGAACGTACCCGGGTAGGGCTCGAGTCGACCCGGCTAGGCCCTAAAGGCTTCTCCTACCTCCCCGAGATGACAGAGCTAGGGTTGGGAGTTTTGGGCCTTCCCAGCGAAATCAGGGTCCAGCCCGCACGGTGTTGGAAGGGGCTCGACGTGGCTGTCATGTCAAGGGTCACGACGTGGCACGGGGTGGCTTGGACTGGCAGCAAAGGCTAGCCATAGAATCCTAGGGTTCGGGGACGAAGGACTAATGCTATCGATTGTAGACGCGGACTCGGATCGCTCCAATTGGCTTCGATCGGACCTAATCGAAGCCGATCAATTATCGCATCTACGCATGCAATAGGTATACGAATTGAAATCTCAAGGATTGAATGGGAGTCGAGAGAGATCGAGGAGGTTACCTAATTGATGGTCCAAGATTGCTAGGGTTCGAAGCTTGCGAGCACGAGATGGATTCGACGAAACTCTTGACTCCGAGCATGGGATTGAGCCTTACTGGCTCCGAGGCGGAGCTGTCGAGGTCAGTGGGCGCGGGGTTGGGCGACGCCGCAGCGGACATGCCGCGTGGAGATCGGCGGCGGCGACGAGGGAGATGATCCCTCGTCCGTTCGATCTGCTTCGATCCGACGAATCGAAAGGAGCGGATCCGGATATCAGATCCGGACCTGATAAGGAGCTGACCCGCTGACTGCTGATCCTAATCCGATAACGGGGCGGATCTGACCCGTTAAGAACGGTGGATCCGACCCGTTAAGGCATTAAATAATTAATTTTTTTTTTTCTTATTCAAAATAATCAAATTAAGTTTCAGAAAATGTCCAAATATTCACCCCTAACTAATTGAGGGTGAGGAACGCAACGGCGAGGTTGAATTTTTGATTTGAAGAGTATTTTATTTTCCCAATTTTCGGGGCATTAAATATTATTAAAATATTCGTCCAAATTTTGACGACTCCCAATTGACACAAAAACATCAGCCCTAGCTAATTTGGGGGCAATGAGCGTAATGACGAAGTCCATTTTTTGATCTGAGGTCAATTATAGAGGTCAAATTCTAGGGTTTCTCAATTTTCTAAAAATTATGATTCGTTCCATTTGACTCCCGATTTGGATTGGGTCTTAGGGCTTCACTCCTAATGACCTGATTAACACTTATGATCAAAATTATAATTGAGATTAGTCCTAATTGACTAAGATAATAAATTGGCTTGTTACAAGTACACAACTTCAATTTCTCTAGTCAATACTTTTGTAAGCATGTTTGTTGGTTTTGTAATGTATAAATGTAATAACCAAAGTTGTTATCTTAGTCAATTAGGACTAATCTCAGTCTTAATCTTGATCCTAAGTACTAATTAAATTATTAGGAGCCAACCTCTAAGACCCAGTCCAAATCAGGAGTCAAATGGATCGAACCCTGATTTCGGGAAAATCCAGAAACTCTAAAATTTGACCTCTCTAAAATGACCTCGGATCGGAAAATGGACTTCGCCATTGCGCTCATTGCCCCCAAATTAGCTAGGGGCATGTTTTCGTGTCAATCGGAAGTCGTCAAAATTTCAACGAATATTTAATAATATTTAAATACCCCGAAAATTGGGAAATTAAAATACTCGTCGGATCAAAAATCCGACCCCACCGTTGCTTTTCTCACCCTTCAATTAGTTAGGGGTGAACATTTGGAATTTTTTTTACTCAATTGATTATTTAGTTTAAATAAATAATTATTTAAAAATAATTAATTATTTTCCCTAAACGACGTCGTCAAGTCTACCGCGCCGTTTCCCTCCCAGTCGTTGGATCAAATGGCTAGCTCCACTCGTCTCATCGCTCGATCAGACGATAGTCGTGTCATCGTCTTCAGCCGCGAACCCTAGGATCGCGCGTGGAATGCCCGCGCGCCGCGTATAGTCCCTGCCTCGCGAGCTCCGCCCAAGGCCTCGTTAAACCTCCATTGAGCTACCAAATGCACACATAACAGGCTATGTGGGCTAAGTCAGCAAAAGAACTCAAGACCTCCACGTCCGCGAACCCTAGATCCCCAACCATCGATCCAGGTACCCGCTCGATCTCCCCCGATTTACATTCGATTGCTGCTTTCCTATTTGGAAGATCATCTCCCTCGTCGATTCGTGCGGCTTTATGGAGCTCAAACAGTTCGATCGAGTTTATTTGGAAGATCATCCACAATACAAACCGTTAGAGCCCGAGTGCCCGAACGGTCGAACCTCGGGTTCACCCTAGCCGCCACCTCCGTGGCCCGGCCAGGTGCCCTCGGGTAGGTCTCGCCGAGACCTACCATCGGCCGTGCGAGTCGAACGCCAACGCTGCTGGGAAGGCCGCCTTTTGGCGTGCCCTAGCTTCGGCCGGGCGAGGGGGATAGCGAGGTACTCGGGCTGGGTCACGTCAACCTGGGCCCGCCAAGGGATGCACGCGCAGGTCGCGTGCGGGCTCTGCGCCTGGGACATGGGGCCCGCATCTGCGTGAGCCGCGTCAGTTGACGCGCTCGTGGGGCCCACACGCGGGCATTCGGTTTGTCTCTGTCTGCCTGTCGCGTGGCAGGGTGGGTCCCACCTCCGCTGCCGCGACCAATTAAGGCCTGCCACGTGTAGCCGTGGGTCCCGCCACCTGCACGATTTTAAATAAATTATTAGTATATATATATATATATAATCTCTGTTAGAATAAGATAATTAATTAACTTAATTAATTACTGATTATTAATAATATATAGTAAATTAATTAGAATCAAAATTTATTTACATTAATAGATTCAATCAAATAGTGAAATTATTTAAGTAATTAGTAAATAATTATCAAATTACTTTAATTAATGGCAATTAATAATTAGTTAATTAAGTTAATTAATATTTTTCTTAATTATTAAAATTAGTAATAATAATTAGCATTTAATTAATTTAATTAATGAATAGTAAATATAATTAATTAATTATGAATAATTTAATTTAATAAATACAGTAAACTAATATTAAACTTTAATTAGTAAGGATTAATTAATACTAATCCTAACATTAATTAAACAAATATTTAAATATTATTAAATAGATAATTAATTCATTAATTAGGTTAAATAGTAGTATAATTAATTAATTAACACTAACCCTAATTAAATAGTAATTTTAATATTTATATAATTAAAATATTTAAATTATTTAAATAATAGATTAATCATTAATTAATTAATAATTAATATTAATATAGATTAGAGATAATTAAATAATTAATTAATAACATAGAAAATTCATTTTTACCTTTAGGAATCAATAGTAAATTAATATAATTTGAATAAATAACTTATAACTTTATTTATTTAAATTATTTAATTCAAAATTCTTAAAAGTTTATTAAGTTTTTGTAGGATAATCCAAACATAGTCAATATAGGTCTCATTTTACTCGAAAAAATAAAAGGAATCAAATGACGTAATATAAAAATTAGTTTCGAGGTACGTATAATGGAGTGATATTTTATAACATAATTAAACCCTCACAACTTTTAACATAATTGTTCAAACATAATCAATATGGGTCTTAAAATACTCAGGAGAACAGCCCCAATGCCATAGAAGTATTAATTTTCCTATTTGGAGATTAATTTGAAAAGTAACATTTAGGACCCTACCCTAAAAATGACCAAAATGCCCCTAGACTTCAATTGACAATAACTTGGTCAATTCAACTCCAATTTTAAAAATTCAAAAAGCTAACTAGCTTAAAATTTTAATGTCATCAATAAACTGAAATAATATTTAGGATTTGAATCTTAAAAAATTAGAAAATGACCAAAATACTCCTAACTTTAGTTAGGCCATAACTTGACGATTTGAAGTCCAAATTGGATTTACTTCCTGTCAACACACTCAGTATATTATAGGGGAGTTATAGAAACTAAGTTTTCTGAAATTATACTTCAAACGGAAAAGTTATATTTTTGCCCCCCATTGACCGACAAAATTACTGAATTGCCCTTAAAAATCGAAATAGCTATAACTTAGCCTTTTGGCCTCAGAATGCAGTGTTCTTGGACTCTATGGAATCCTTGAATAGTAACCAATAATAAGTTGCACAAAAATTTAGATTCCATTAGGTGCAAATTTCAAGATTTCCCCTTAAATCAAAAACCTTAATTTAGACCTATAAGATCTGTTTCTTGTCCAAATTGAGTGTACTTACTGTCTATCTTCATGTTAGACAATAAAGAATCATTTGGTAGTAAGAAGTTCTAATTTGAAACCCAAATTCAAAAAGTTGCTTTTTGAACCCTTAAGTAGGGGCAAAATGGTCATTTAGCCCAAAATTTTGATTAATCATCTTTTACTCTTAAATTAGCTTCTAAATGAGTTAAGCCCATGTTAGAACTCTAATAGGATCATTTAAGTAATCAAAATCAATAATTTAATCAACTTAGTAAAATTCCCTAATCTTCTCTAATCATTTTCCTTAGTATCCTTTTCACCTCACATTAGAACTACTTCTGAGACTAGGATTAGATCATAGGTTAGATTTCATTCATTAAAAAACAAGAATGAATCCTTAGTTTTACTAATTTCTAGAGTTTACACTTTTATTTTTTGATTATTTTGTCTTTCAACCTTAGATCTAGGATTAGAGATGCATCTTATTAAGTTTGTTTTGCTTAATAGAATTTACCTTAATCAATAGATCACTTTTAGACTGAAACCTAGATCTTAGGTTTTACCTTTGGGATTATATGATTTAGCCCAATCTCATGGTGTTAAATCTATAATCTCTAGGCTGTATATTTTGGTCAATTAATAGTTTAAAGCATCTGACTCATAAAGTAGGTCATGATCATTTCTTATAATTGACATTGATTAAGCATATTAAGACCTAGCTAGTCCTAATATTTTGTAACCTATAAGGACATACTTCTAAGTTACACTTGATAGTAAGAATTAGAGATCCTGAACTTACGTAACTTGGAATAGTTAGAATATTTAAATTATACAACAAATGATATCATCATGCTTAGTAGAGTCACTTGCTTACTATTTGACTTTGTGCTATGCATTTCCCCTTGGACATATCATATAAGAAAAATATTCATGCATGAAAATAAAAACTTAGAATATTAGAAAAATATTTGCATTTGGGTTCAGTTTATGGTGGATTATGGTGCACATTTACTCCAATGGACAGGGATAAGTTGAGATCAGGATGCTTAACATCACCCATTGAAGAGAGTGTGTTAGGTTTGGGACCCATTTAGTCTTGCAGACGTGCTTGACTCCTCAGTTATTTCTAAAATTGTCCATATAAATAAAAGTAAAATAACTAAAAATATTTATATAATATTATCTGCCTCTTCAATCATACAGTATTATATAGTGATATGTTTGCCCTAGCCCATAAAGGCTATGGGGATGGATATATATATATATATATATATATATATATATATATATATATATATATATATATATATATTAGGTTAGATTGGCCAATTCTTTCTGATATGGTAGTTATACATTTCTTTCAGTTTTAGCTTACTATTTATTATGTTGATGATGTATTTATTTCAGTTAGCTGTATTTTCCCTATTTTACCTGCTTACTTGAGTAAATGCTTATATATATGATGCTAGATTTTATTGCATATTATATGTACCATTTTTAGATTTAATATTTCAAATTAGCATATGCCATATGACCATCAACATGTTAAGTTTAGACTTTTCTTTCAGTACTTTTAACTACTGTATAATACATGTATGCATGTTCCTTATTTTGTTATTAGAAATGTGCTTTTGCCTCACCTGTTGTTTAGTTATAAATACTATGTTTTATAACTTATCATATTTTTCTTGTAAGCTTACTTGCTCCCATGCTATATAGTTGTTGACTTGTTTAGAGTAAAAATGGTGATATTATAAAATGCTTAGTAAAATTTACTTGCTTAAAATGTACTTAGACATTTTTTCTAACAAGATTTTTCTTTATTGGCTGGGGCCCTAGCATTGTGAAACCGACAATATCAGAACTTAAGCAGTTTGAGGAGCTTGTGCTTGAGGAGGAGCCCTTTATAGAGAAAGTGTAGTAGCTTGGATCAGAGGATATTTAGTTGCCCTTTTATTTTATAGTGAGGATAAGAGTTATTTATTTTATTTCATAAACTTTATTTAAAATATTATAATAATACAGGTACTATGATTGTGATTTACTTTCTGCACTTTATTATTTTCAGAGCTATCCTATTTTACTTTATGTTACTGATGCATGATGAATGGATGTAGCCCTTAATTTTCATATGCTTCCGCACTCTGTATATATAGATGTAGTGACTGATTCTCTTATTTAATTTGTGCACATTCTTCCCTTAGCAGTGGATTGTAGATCTCACTTAATCCAATAATAAGAGAGGGATTTGCATGAGTGACACACCGCCCCTTAGCCTAATGATTATGGGCTTAGGGAGTGGGGCGCCACAATAAATCTTTTATAAAGACAATTAACCATCTTCTAGTAGTAAATAGATCAAATGGTATTGTAACTATATATACTATGTTCTAGCATAAAAAGAAGTATTCTTATCTAGATAAATAACACTCATGCTATCATTGTGTAATTTTCCATCCTCTTGACCCTTGCTAATTCATCTAAAATATATTTCAACCATATCATATTTTTTCTATCCTTAGTGATGGAAACATATTCTTCCTTAGTGGTAAAAGTATGACAACCTTTTGTAGTTTGAAGACCAAACCCATTATAACACTACCCAAAGTAAATATATATCTAGTTATGCTTCTTCGACTATTAACGTCTCCAGCTAATAATTAATTTATATATCCTTTTAGTTCAATATCCATCTTCCCAAGGAAATTGCTTTATGTGCAGATCCTCTTAGGTAACTAAATATCAATTTGATTGCCTCCCAATAGTGCTTGCTAGGATTACTCATGAACCAATTAACCACTCCCACTAAATGTGTTATATCTGATCCCGTGTGCATATTATAGCATGCATCAAGCTACCATTCACAAAAGCATAAGGAACTCTCTTTATATGTTTTTGTTCTATTTTGGACTTTAGCAAATGTTCCTTTCATAGTCTAAAGTGACTTTCTAAGGGAGTGAAAACAAGTTGAATCTTTTTAAAACCTTTTCAACATATTCAACTTTATACAACTTTAGTGCATGTGTACTCCTCTTTCTACTAATTCTTAAACTGAGTATCTATTTTGTTGGCCCCATTTCCTTCATATCAAATTCAATGAATACTTGCTTCTTAAATCTTTAGATTTCCTTCATATTGGATTCATCAACCAACATGTCAACAACATATAATAGCAGAATAATATAGGTGGTATCAAATTTCTTAATAAAGTAATAATGTTCTGCATGACACTTTTTGTACCCACTATCAGATATAAACTTGTAACATCTCTATACTACTGCCTTGCCTATTTCTAGCCATATAAACTTTTTTTGAGCTTAAGTACTAGCTCTTATGGTCTTATGATCATGTATCATTGTCATTGCATTATTTACAACTCCTCTAGATCACCATGGATAAAAGTTGTTTTTATATTCATTTGTTCTAAATGTATTTCCTCCACTATTAATCTATTCAATACCACCCTGATTATTATCATTTTCACTATTGGAGAAAAAAATTCACTATAGTCAATTCCTTGCTTTTGCTGAATATTTTTCACCGCTAGCCTTACCTTATAGTGCTTGCTTATATTAAGTTTTTATTTCAGCTTATAAACTCATTTATTATGGAGAGCCTTCTTTTCACCCAGAAGTTAGAGTGGGGCCCCATACCCTCCGTGGCTATGCTAATATGGATATTAACATAATCAGGAGGAGTATAGTGCTCCAACTGTGGCAAATCCCCAACTTATATAGAGTCATGTATAACCCAACCCGCCTTAAGCAGAGGACTTCTCACCTGAAATTGAGAGCATACATCAACATATGAAAGTAGCGGAAGCAAAAAAATAGTATAACATAATATCCACATCACATCATAGTATAAAAAAGTAAATGCAATAGTAACTCAGTTCAAAGTGCAGAATTTAAATACATCCAGATTAAGAATTATTACAGACGACATATTTAAAAGAAAGAAAAGAGCTCTCAATCTCACAACAGAAAATGAAATCTAACTAAGCAGCAACAGAAAGATTCTCCTCCTGTCCAAGCTCCTCTCCTACAGAACCACCAACGAACAGCTCCAAATCTAACATTTGTCAGTATCATAAATGCCAGGGCCCCAGCCAACAAAAGAAAAATATTACAGTTAGATAATTTTCTAAGTACATTTTAGGCTGATTAAGTGAACCTAACATTTAAAAATATCACATTATTACTTTAAGCATGAAAGTAAGTTAAGGTGCAACAAGCTACAATGAATAGGATAGCTATAAACAATATATTTATAACTAAACAACAAGTATGTAAAATAATATACTAAACATGAAGCTAAATAAGGTAAAGCTAAAATGCATAAATAACTGCAAAGTACTGGAAGTAAACTCATCCTAACATGCTTATGATCACCTGACTACATGCTGATTTCATAAAAAAAAGGTATATTGAAACATGATGAATTAAGTATACAAAACTAGCATCCTAAACATGCCAATACTAATAAATACTGAATAGGAATAAATATATATATATGCAGAACTAATAAGTAAAAGGCCACTAAAGCATGTGGCAAAGCAATACAAAGCACTAAAATGAAAATAAAAGTAAGGCCATTAAAGCATATGGCAAAACAAGCCAAAGTACTAGAACTGAACTGAAGTAAAAGCATGCCTAAACATAGTACTGCCATAACAGAAATAGGCCATACGGGACCTCTGAACATAAGTTCAGCATGTATCCATCTTAGCCAAGCACAGTGCTAGGTGTGAGTCTATTCTATAACAAAACTGGAACTGAGGAGGCAGACTGAGCTAAGACACACCCTAGTGAACTTAATGCACTGAATGAACTGAATTAATGTTTATGCTTTTCAATTACTAACTTAGGATACATTGTCAATATCCTAAGTTCACCTATTATGTCCAAGGAAAAAGACTCAATATGCAAAGTGTGTAGATCAGCTAAAGTTAAAGCAAGTAAGAGACTCAACTAGACTTATGTGATATCTGTTGTTGTCTAATTTAATTTAGTCTAACTGCTCTAAGAAATATAAGTTTAGGATCTCCAATATCCAACTATCGACTATAATCTTAGATTTGGGACCTTAATGTTA
Organism: Gastrodia elata; assembly: GCA_016760335.1. Lineage (NCBI taxonomy): Eukaryota > Viridiplantae > Streptophyta > Magnoliopsida > Asparagales > Orchidaceae > Gastrodia > Gastrodia elata. The sequence continues at coordinate 43,735,935 of CM028677.1, forward strand.
ACATTAGTACTTAATAAGTTCTAATTCAAAATCAGATGATGACTATAAAAGATTAAAGTAAATGAATCAATGACTTAAGTATTATATTTTTCTCACTTAACCCAAATCTTGATTTTTGCAAATCTAGATTAAAGATTTTGGACTTATACTCCATATTTGGGGTTTAAATCTTGAATCCAAGGTGCTACCCTATCAAGGATATAAGGTTCACACACAACCTTAATCTAAAGGTAAAGGATCTTATAAGCTAAAAGATTCAGAAGCTAAGGTCTTAGTGAAAGATTATTCTAATATCATAAGACAAAATAAATACTTAAGAACATATGAATCTAAGATCTACATTCAATAAATAGAATAATCACATTATTTTATATACTAAATCAGTCCTACACCCACAAGGAGGTTTCAAGGAAATTAAGATGATATTAGATCAAAAATGATTAATGGTCTAAGATCTAAGATCTAAGGTTTGGATCACTTGAGATTTAGGGCTAAGAAGACTAAACTTAGGATTCTTTATAAAGCATTTTCTTTAAGGCTATAATTCATGAATAATTGGGATTAGAAACTCTAGCTTACTATTGATTAAGTTAATTTTATGGAGGGTCTTAAGATCACTCAAAATCTTAAGAGCTACAAGGTTTTTAAGACTGAAGCACTAGAATTCAATTATGAGTTAGTAAAGCTTAATAATTAATGTTAATACATTTCATTACTGATTATAAACACTTTACTGAAATTTCTATGGTTTAAGGATGCTTAAGCAATATTTTGGTCAAAAATGACTAAAATACCCATCTTAAGACTAAAATTGGAAATTTAGGTTTTAAATATTCAATTTGATTTAAATCAATTTTAATAAACTTAATATTGACTAATGAGGTGAATGAAACACTTAACATAAGATTTGATAACATGAATTAGCTAAATTAGCACTAATCATATTTTAATACCAATTAAGGTGATTGAGAAAATTAAAGCACATTAGGATAATTCAAAAATAGAGAAGTGTTCTAATATTCATAAGAAAGCATTAGAAACTTGATTCATAAAAATCAGAGGATTAATTAAGGCTTAATTCACTAATCAAGGTTTAGGGTAATTAAGAGGTGATTAACAACTTAAAAACTCTAAAATTATTTCTAATGGTATAGATGGATTCTACACTATCTCATGAGCAATCAAAGATCTTAATTGAAATTTTTGGACTTTAATTGAATATATTATGAATTTAATAAGAACAAAGAAAGATTAGGAAATTTTGGAAAATCCAACCATTGAATCATGGATTTTATTTTATATTATTATTCTTTATATTTTTCTGATTAAAATGGTATATTAGATCATACCATTTGGATAAGCATAGCCAAAGTTATTTAATAAATTTAATCTAAATGTTTATTTAAATTGAATCATATGATATTTAATTAAATCCAATTATAATTGAATTAACATAAGAAAATAATTCCTAATTAAATTAATTAACCAGACCCGGATATCAAACTGCGCAGGTCAGAGCGGGGCCCAACTTGGTTGGCACTATCGCACCGCGCGAACCTAGGCTGGCCCGGCCAGATGCGCCAGTGCCTTCATCCCCGATACCCCCTTCGCAGATAGCCATTGGAGGGTACCTTGGGATGCCAAATTCATCATCGATAGATCACGCCACAACCAGCATTTAATCGCCACACCTTCAGGAAGTCAATGTGCATCGAATTAACCTAGAAACCCTAACTGTAATGAGCTAAAATACCGGATGGCTATTCCACAAAACTCCCGAGTTCAGATGATTAGGATTCACTATGAGGGGATAATTCTCCTCATAGAAGCCACTAAATGGATGGGGCTCAATCCCTACACTATTAGTGAGGCAAGTCGAACCCCCAAGGTTTCGCAACCTGGGGTGCTGCCGATCACTGGGCCCTTACTCGGACTCAGCCATGGCTTGGCTGCTAGCTCGATCGATCGATACGATTGATCAGAGCTAGCTCAAACTCTAGCGACAATCAGATTAGGTTCCCTAAGTGGCTAAGAAAAGTTAGACGGCATCCAAAGGCTCATTCAGCAGCTTAAATGAAGAATTGAACTCACACTGTTCAGTGGGGAGAATTTGTACATGAAGGTGGGGTTGCTGGCACGATCGAGAGGAATTGAGGTAAGCAGGAGCTTTTGGGAAATCACAACAACCTAACAGGGGGTCTGAACACCAGACACGCGCCCTCTATCAGCAGTATGTAGCAGTCAATACACCGAGAAAAATTGCTGAGATGACGGGGAGCTCCAGAGGATTTCAACTAGATAATTGGGTATTCACAATGAGTAAAGGGGCTCACTGTGATGTTCTAAGGGTATTTATAAGCTGAAGAGGACTCTAGGGATGTATGATAGAGCTCGGGTTTGGAGAAATGGCTCGGGCCAAAGGTGAGGCTTGCTTCAATGGCTGAGGGCAAATTCATGAGAGCACTACCGGCAGATGATTGTGCCTGAGGGTAGAAGAGGAAGAATGAAACATTTCCCATACTGCCACGGAGGTTGAAGGGGATATGGTTGTCAGGGGGGACCAGGCATGTGACGGGCGAGAGGAAGGAGATGATCCACAGTGCTGGGGACACTGGGAGCCGTCTGATAGATCATCAGATGATGCGAACGGTTTTAATTTTCTGACACTGAATGGCCGAGCGCGAATATAAGGTCAGCCATTGGATCAGATCAGAAGATCTAACGGTTGATCGAGGATACCTACGGCGGATAGCTAGATGATGTTGGATTATAATCTCGAAACCGTAGAACGGTCGAGATGAGACGGATCCAATCAAAGGCACGGGCCGTTGGATTAGATTTGCAGGATCAATGTCCCAGATGGTGCCCGCGGTTTGGGGTCAGCCGACCGTTGGAGGGAGGATATATTTGTAATTATGAATTGTTCTGAACCCTAATATGCAAATGAACCAAATTAAATTAAATCCAAAATAGGCCTAAATGACCTCAAAAAATTCACCCTTAGCTAATTTGGGAGTGGGGAATTTGAAATTGAACTTAGATTTTGATTTGGAGATTAAATTAATTTAGCTATTTTTCAAGGTCCAAAAACTAGCAAAAAATACTAAAATACTCAATTGAGCTCCAATGGATTTCAAACTTCTAGTGCTAGGTTTAAATGACACATTGAGTCTAATGGAATTAAAATCAATGCTTAGTTTATCTTAATTAATTTAAATTTAGCCAGGGTAACAACTAGGGTTGTTATTGTTAGCTACTTCCCATGCCTGATTTAACCTAAGTGAGTGAATCTCATCATCCATGCCAGCTCCCACTTCCTTGAATCATAAACTTATAAATCATCTTCATAACTTTTTGGTTCACAATTATCTGTAAGCAATAAATTGTACAAATATGGAGAATATATTCATATATTTTATTAAACTCTAGTGGATCTTCTGATATCTATGGTAGGTGTCTGAGGAACTTCTGCACACCACCTTCATGAGCACCATGCTTGATATGTTCATCCTAGCCATTGGTTTCCTCTATTTCAACATACTTGGTTGTATCATCTGAAGCTTCTTTTGCTCTATTTTGGATTCCATATCTATCCTTATACATCTCATTCTCATTGAATATAGCATCCCTACTTCTGATGATTTTTTATCTTGATAGTTTTAGAATCTATAGCCAAACTCAGTCATGCCATATCCAATGAATGTACTCTGGATATCCTTTGGATCAAGCTACCTAGAGATCCTATATCAATATGATCATAATAGGAAAAATGAAACACTTTTAGGTGGGATAATTTCACTTCTTTACCACACCAAGCTTCCTCGGGTATTCCTTCTTTCAAAGGAACTGAAGGTCCTCGATTAATAAAATGTATAGATGTATTGACTACATATTTTCATAATTATTTAGGTAAACTTACATGCAATTTCATGATTCTAACATGTTATATTATAGTTCTATTCATATGCTCAGAAATACCATTTTCTTATGGTGTTTCTAGAATAGTAAACTAATGTTTGATTCCATTTAAATCACAAAATTCTATGAAATATTTCTCATACTACACTCCACCATTATCAGATCTTAGACACTTGAATTTAAGTATGGCTCTTTCTCAACCATGGCTAACCACTCCTTGAATACACCAAACACATTGAACTTGTGTTTTAAGAAGTATACACATATTTTTATGGTATGATCATCAATATAGGTAACAAAGTAAGTGTGGCGCCCCGCTCCTTAAGTCCACAATCTTTAGACTAAGGAGTGGAGTGTCACTCTAGCGAATCTCTCACTTATCACTGGATTAGGTAAGATCTAAAATCCACTTATAAGGAAAGGACGTGCACAGAATAATTAAGAGGATTAGTCAATAAATAAGACACACATACAGAGTGCGGAAGCAAAATGAAATAAACATTACATCCATTCGCCATACGTCAAGTAAGAAACAAAACATAGCTCAATAAATAATAAAGCACAGAAAATTAATCACAGTCATAATACCTATATTATTACAACATTTAAATGAATAGTTTAAAAGACTGAATAAAATCATTCATCCTCATAATAGGCTAAAGGAAGATTAGGCAGCGTCTATCTCTCCTAGCTAGTGCTCCTCCTCTAGAAATGGCTCCTCTTCTTCAGCACTTAGCTCCTCAAACCTATCTGAATCTGACATTATCGGTTTCATAATGCCAGGGCCCCAGCAATTAAAAAAAAAACTTATTAGACAATTGTCTAAGTACATTTTAGGCAAAATATTTTACATAAGTTATTAATATCACCACTTTAACTTAAGTACAACAAAAAGTAAACTACGAGCAGTAGGAGCAGTAAGCGTACAAAGAACATGGTAAGTTATAAATACAACATTTATAACTAAACAAAAAGTGAGGCAAAAGTACACCTCAATAACTAAGCAAGGGGTGGGCATATACATATATATAGTGCAATAAGTAAAAGTACTGAAAGTAAAGTCTAATCCTAAATATGCTGATGATCATATGACATATGCTAATTAAAGAAAGAAATCTAAAAATGGTACATACAATAACTAGTAAAGTCTAGCATCATATAAGTGCATACAAGTGAGCAGGTAAGTAAGGAAAATACCACCGACTGAAACATGCATTAATAATACAGTAGACAGCAAGCTAAAACTAAAACATGTAAGTAAAATTGACATATCAGAAAATTAGCCAATCGGGCCCAGTGAAATTTCCAAAGCCTTTTTGGGCTAGTGCAGACAGGTGCAGCAGCAGAACTGAGGAGGCAGTAAATATAAATGTAGAATCTCTTAGTTATTTTAATTTTGTTCCTGTGGACACGTCCAGAAACAACTGAGGAGTCAAGCACGTCTGTAATACTATACGGGTTCCAAGCTTAACACACACTCCTCAATGAGTAATGTTAAGCATTTTTATAATTCCTTACCCTTGTCCATTATGGTAAATGTGCACCAGAATCCACCCAGAAACTGAACATAAAGGCAACTGTTATCCTAATCATTCTAAGTTTTCATTTTTTGCACAAAGTTTTCTCATATGATATGTCCAAAGAATTAAGCATAAAATACAAGGAATGCATAGCAACAAAATAAATCAAGTAAGCAAGGGACTCTTCTATACATGGTGACATTATTGTTGTCTAATTAAACCATTATAACTATTCTAAGTTACACAAGTTTAGGATCTCCAATTCCTACTATCGAGTGTAACTTAGATGCACGACCTTATAAGTTAAAAGACTTAGAACTGATCAAGTTCTAATCTAATTCAATCTAGTATGTCTACAAGTTTAATCAATAAATCACAACATCCTAATTTGATGAATTATGATGTTCTATCTAAGATATGATCAAGAAATACTAAACTATGGATTATGGATTAAACACCACAAAATTGGGCTTAATCACATAATCCTAAAGGATAAGAAATAAGATCTATGTTTTAGTCTAAAAGTGATCTATTGATTAAAGCAAATCATATTAAGCAAATCAGACTTAATATGATGAATCTCCTATCCTGAATCTAGGTTTAAAAAGATAAAATAATAAAATTAATTTGTAAAATCTATAAACTAATAAAACTAATGATTCATTCATTAAATAACTCACTTATCCAATGAATGAAATCCAACATATGAGCTAGTCCTAGTCTTAGGAATAGTCCTAATGTGAGGTGTAACATCCTAAGAAAAGATTTAAAGGAAATTTAGGAAATTTAATCTTTTTTATCTAATAACTGATTTTTACATTTAGAATAATTCTATTATAGTTCTAATATTAGTTTTAGTGACTTAGAAGATAAATTAAGGTTTGAAGATGCTTAACCTAAATTTTGGACAAAATGACCATTTTGCTCATACTTTAGGGTCCAAAAGTACTTTTTGATTTAGGGCTCCAATTTGGAATTTCTTATTGCCAAATGATTCTTTACTGTCTAACATGAAGATAGACAATAAGTACCCTCAATTTGGATAAGAAATGGATCATACAGGTCCAAACTAAGGTTTTTGACCTAAAGGGCATCTTAATAAGTTATTCATAGTGGAATCTAAGCTTTTATGCAGTTTATTGTTGGTTACTATTCAAGGGTTCCATAGAGTCTAAGAATACTGCATTCTGAGGTCAAATGACTAAGTTATGACTATTTCAGTTTCTAAGGGCAATTCGGTAATTTTGTCGGTCAACAGGAGACAAAAACTGAATTTTTCCATTTTATGTCCAATTTCAGCAAACTCAGATTTTATAGCTTCCTATAGTATACTGAGTGTGTTGACAGGGAGTAAACCTAATTTGGACTTCAAATGATCTAGTTTTGGCCTAACTATGGATAGGGGTATTTTTGGTCACTTCTAACTCTTTAAGTTTCAGATCCTAAATATTATTTTAGTTTATTGATGACATTGAAATTCTAAGCTAGTTAGCACTTTGAACTTCTGAATTTGGAGTTGAATAGACCAAGTTATGGTTAATTGAAGTCTAGGGGCATTTTGGTCATTTTCAGGGTATGGTCCTTAATATTACTTTTCAAACTAAGCTCCAAACGGGAAAACTAATACTTCTATAGTGTTGGAGATGCTCTCCTGAGTATTTTAAGACCCATATTGCCTGTGTTTGGACAATTAGGTTAAAAGTTACGAGGGTTTGTTTAGGTCCTAAAATGTCACTACATTATACGTACCGCGAAATGAATTTTTGAATTATGTCATTTGGTTTCTTTTATTTTTCTGAGTAAAATGAGACCTATATTTGCTATATTTGGATCATTGTACAAAAAGTTTTTAAACTTTTAAGCTTTTGAATTAAATAATTTAAATAAATAAAGTTACTATTCATTTATTCAAATTGTATTAATTTACTATTTATTCTTAAAGTTAAAAATAATTTTTTTTTTCTATCTTTATCAATTAATTAATTACTTATTCTTAATTTGTATTTAATTAATATTAATTATTAATAAATAATTAATCTATTATTCAATTAATTAATTCAAATATATTAATTATATTTTATTATTTAATTAGGGTTTGATTAATTAATTACTTATTTAAACCTAATTAATAAATTAATTATCTATTTAATAATACTTAATATTTATTTAATTAAGATTAGGATTAGTGCTAATTAATTCATAATCAATTACTGTTAATATTAGTTTGCTGTATTTATTAAATTAAACCTAATTAATTTAATTAATTATATTCATTATTTATTAATTAAACTAATTAATGCTAATTACTCTTACTATTTGATTAGTGATTAATTAATCTTAATTAAGTTCTAATTAATTAATTATTATTAATAATATAAAGTTAATTAATTACACTTAGTCTAATATTTAATAACTAATAAAATTAATTAACTAGTTAATTAATTAAGTAATGTTTACTGTTTGATAATCACTTAATTAGATTAGATAATCAGTTACTTAATTAGTCTAATTAACTACTAATTAACTACTAATCCGCTACACAACAGACGCGGACACGTCTGCAGACCCAGACCGATCCGGGTTGGGCCTGACCCGGCCCGAGAACTCTCGTCTTCATCCCGAGCTGAGGAACCTAGGGTTCCATAATGCCGACGATGCCGACGGCGAGAGACACCAGCCCGCATGGCTGAGAGCATACCTCGGCGAGGTCTACCCAATGGGACCTAGGCCGGCCCCGGAGGTGACCGGAGATGGGCAAAAATGCAAACCCTAGATAACTAAGGTTCGGTCATGGGCTATAACGGCTTCCACTGTGGAATAAATCCACGATTCGCTCGATCGGGTTCGATCTAACCCAGTCAAACCCGATCATAAAGCCATCGAGGGCACGCAATAAGATTATGAGAAGGAAGATCCATATTTGCATAATTGAAGAAGGAAATTGGCGAGTACCTATAACGGACGGTCGGCGTGATTTGGGTTTACAGAGGTATAACACCTCACTATTAGATTAAATATAATAATCAAACAATGGGTGTTATGGTAGTGTTCAATATTGAGTTAGGTGGTTCTAACTCAACATTAAATACTACATTTTATTATAAGGATCTATGGGTGGAAGGAAATTCAATTATTCTAACTCAAATATTCATTATTTATAATATGAATTTACAAACAATATGAAAGAATAGTTTACACGCATTACAAAATATTTAAATTACAAATGTTTAAAAATAAAATTGATTCTCACATAAAGAAACAAAAGTGAATTAACTTTTCCCAGTTGTTGCCCAGATTCTTCTTTAATTGCAGGTCCTGATCCTCGCTCTTGATCTACCGTATTTTGGTTTTTAAATACGGTAGGGCACAACCAAAAAAAAGAAAAAGGTGGTTAGACTTTAAAAGTCTAAGTACATTTTAAAAGTAAGCTAAACATTAATTAAGCGGATATCACATTAGACATTTACAATTTAAAGAATAAGCGGTGCAATAAGTATGAAAATAGTAAGGAGGGCATGTAAGAAAATTTCCTCACAGTGCTAGAATATTTTTACAAATCTTGCAATAATTAAGTTAGTAAAGCATTTGAAATATTTGCAAAATAAAGGGAAATATGAATATATTCAAATAATTTTATATGCTAAGTAAGAAAAACAAAAAAAGAAATTATGTTTTTAAAATAAAATCTTACACTGTACAAATTTTGAAAGATTTAGAATGCTGTAAATCATTTCAGTCTAAAGACTGAATATATCATCCACAATCAATGAGATTGTGAGAAATGCAATTTATAATTTATTTATTTTATAATTTTGTTTTATGGGCGCAGAACAAGCGAGGAGTTGAGTACGTCTACTCAACTTATCTGTAAGTGGGGTCAAAAACAAACACACACATTCCTCCTCAAAGGAATTATGTGGTCTCTAGATACACTAATAGCCTTACTTAGGCAAATGATAACTGTACTAAAATCTTTCATATAGACCCCTCTGAAATATTTATTAAAAAGTTTATTAAATGCATAAAATCTTAATGTATAATCAAGATTTAGGTTCAATGCATAGCAGCACAAGAAATTTATCAAGGTATTTATAAACTATGTGATATCCATTGTTTTTAATTTTTGATTCTAGTAATTGCATATTCACAATGGTTACCCATATATAGGCCATCCAAATTGTGATGACAATAAGAGAGAAGAAAAAAATACTGTTATTATTCAATAATTATAATGTACTTATGAGTTTAAATTTTGAATAACATACAGGAAAATTTAATGTATTAATAATGAGCACAAAATAGTAATTTATTTCAAAGAGAGTGGTATTTTTGAAATAAGAAATGCAACAATCATTCTTAAATTAACATTTGATGAATTACTATGAAATAGATGCATTAATTTATGGATTAGCCACTTTAATTTGTAAATCTATATTAACTTGTAGAAATTAAGTTACATCTACTTTTCTTTATGTCAAAGTATAACTAAGTTTAAATCTTATATGTAACAAATGGAGAAGCTAAACATTTAAAAATGAAATTCAAGTTCTAAAATTTTTGGCATGGCCTCCTTTGTATTTACTCAAAATAAACACTTATAATATCAATATATAAGTCAATCCGTTATATGGGATTGGCTATTTCCAATTCTAATAATTTCAAGTGAGAAAATCAAATGAAGCAATTTGCTAACTTAAGATTCTCACATCCTAAATTGAATAATTATGAAAATAATAAGAGATATAGTAATTAATTTAGTAATAAAAAGGCAGCATCATTTCACTCATCATAGCATTTGATTCACATTGAAATAAATGACAGCACTTGTTTTCTCATTACAATTAATAGCAACATTGAATCACTTATGATCTTATTGATCTCATTTTAGAAAATACATGGCAGCATTGATTCATATATGATCTCATATAAAAATGGCAACATGTGATGTTTAATAAGAGAAACGATAGTATATATTCTAGTATACATTTGATGGCATCATATGATCTTACTCATAATAGATAGCAGCATTCATCCTCTTATTGAATTGATGGCAACATATTTTCTTACTCACAATTAATAGCAGCACATATTCTCTTACACAATTGATTGTAACATATGATCTTTCACATGATAGATGGTAGCATTTGATTATTTGATCTCATATAAGAACAAAAGATGGCAGCATATGATTTAAGTAAAAATAATGACAGCATTTATTTTTAGAAGGCAATTATCGAAATGAAGTAATAGATGCATAATATTGATTGGATTATGAAGAATGTCATTTAATAGCGATTAGATTGAATTGAAATTCTATAATTTATGTGAAGTTATTTGACAATAGACATACATCCATATTTACTAAGTGATTAATAGTTCAAATCATTACATATTCTAAAGGTAATTAAAGTAACTATATATCATTTGCCAATTCATACTTATTTTGGCAGCAAATGAAAAGTATACATGGAGAGTAAAGATATTAATGTAAATTCAACATTAAATTAGCAATTTATCTTTAGAAGTAAGCATAACTTAAACTAATTCGCACAATTGGTGATAAATGAGCTATACAAATATCTTGAGTGAACCCATATAATCTAAACATAAGCAGCAATTGAAATTTATATGATAAATGGCAGTAATTCTATCATATTAGAACAAACGATAGCATTTGGATCTCAAATAATACATAACAGCATTGGATCTCAAATAATACATGTAGCATTGGATCTTATATGATAAATAGCAGCATTTGAATATTATAAGCTAATGGCATCATATCCATTCAGTATTATGAAGTGTTGAAATGTTAACTCAGCATTATAGAGTACAGCAATATAAATCCAATGTTGTAAAGTATTACAACATTTATCTCAGCATGTAGAGAAATGGAATACTTCACTTAATATACAAGGAATGACTTTACTTAGATCGTATGAATTTGATTTGAGTTTTATGTGTTTTAATTATAATTGTTAAATAAGTATGACAGGTGGCAGTTTGTAGTAGCAATGATAAACAAGCAAGTATAGAAGTTGGAGATCATGTCAAAGAAGAGTAGATAAATCATAATCAATTTATCACTTCTCTTTATAAACATTTGATTCCTCTTTTTGAACGTTGTTATTATTCAGATTTTCTTCAACTAACATTTCTATATAATCAACTGATGACTTATGCACAGTCGGTTAACAATTTAATTAACAGTATTTAATCATATAGATTTAACTAAAAGCATTTAATCACATAATTTAACTAACAGCATTTGATTCACATAGATTTAGCTAACAGCATTTGATTCACATAAATCAATTGACAGCATTAATTTAACTTTCTAAAGAACAGCTGAAATTTAAAATTATAAGAGAAAGGAAGTTTGATACATTTATATTATCGGCAATAGCATCTATAGTGTCAATAACTAATTATCTAGTCTCCCCATCCTCTAATTTAGATATGATAGTATCAAGAGAAGAATTACTAAACATAAAAGCTGCATAATACAAAGATCTATACAACAATTATATTCTTTATCAAATTTCCTAACTAAATTAAGTGTTTGATATTTATAACACAATGTATATCAAAGTTAGATGTTGAACAATTGATGAGGTAAATGAAAATAAGTCAATTACATGCAGATAGAACTAAAATAACTGTTATACAAAAGCTATCATTTTCACAAATACTATTAAGCATCAAAATATGTCTAAGTAATTATAGCTATAGCATGAGATAAAAAGGCACACAATACTTGTATTCTCATTGCTATTAGATGAAAAGAGAGTTTAAAGTTGTAAGTAAAGAATGCTAATAAACTAATTAAAAGTATAAACTTAGCGACATGCAACTTGAATTCAAACAACATGTATTGACTCATGAGTTTCATTAAAATCTAATAACTACATTAGCATGTTGAGATAAGTAAAAAAAAAAAATCATATTCTTATCAACTCCATTTTTTTTTGTCCAAATAAATGGATGTCCTGGCAAACAATCAAAAATTTGACAGAAGTTAAAGCTTATTATATAAAGAAAATTGAGAGAAATCTAATTATAGCTCACAAGCAAAGTGCATGGCTTCAATCTTATTCTTACGCCTAAAATGCCATAATATCAAGCCAATCTTTGTTTGTATTTTAGTTTAAGTATCAAAACCCTTGTCCAAAGTAGCCCAAAGTAGAAGCATAACAACATAGTAAACTTATGTAAAAGAAATTAAACCAAATAGCAGAATGCCAAAATTGTGCCATATAAAATTTCACACTTTCATTCAACCTTTCTTAAATATTATACTACACAATAACTCGAAGTGAGAAACTATTTGAGAGTATCATAGTAATTAACTTCCCTCCAACTCATATACCATTGTATTCGAGTGCATGGCAATCCCTTAGATATTTGTGATAAAAAAAAATAGAATGACTAAAAGTGATATAAAGCATTATTTAGCAGAAAGAAAAAAAAAAATGTACCTCAAAAGGTAGCCTCAAAACAACACAAAATACAAAAGGTAGAGAAGTTTCGAGGTCTATTTGGCACAATTTTAGATGTAGATATTTGAGGAGGATCTAAAGTCTAATTCCCCACACACACACACTTTTAAATGGTTGGTGGTATTATGAGAAAAAAAAACTATTGTACCCGCCTATGAGTCTTGCCTGCCTAACCAATCACACTTTCATATTTTATCCTAAGAAATGCCAGATGTCCCAACAAACAAATCAAAAATTAGACAGAATTTCAAGCTTATTATTAAAAATAAGTTGAGACAAATCTAATTATAGCTTACAAGTAAAGTGCATGGCGTCAATACTGTTCTTACGCATACAATGCCACCATATCTTTACCCATGAATTCTATTAACGAATTCCTCATTCAACAACTTAGAGATCAAAATTAACTATCCAAGAAAAAATTCTTACATATTTAACATTAGGATAAAAAAAATCGAGTGGAGTACCTGAGTTGGGTATCGAGAGATTGCTGCTAGGGTTTAAGAGATCATCTGCTTGCGCCGATTTCAAAAACTTGTGAAGGTTTCCAACCGAGGAGGTGAGGCTCCAATAAATAAGGAGGTAGATCTGACTTTACCTCCATTCGACTGGATGAGGCAGCGGCAAATCTGATCTTTGTCGAGGCCTCCCATTGGCGAGAGCAGCGGCGCGAGCCACGCGTCGCTTCTTCTCGATGGAGCGAGAGGGCGATTCGTTTGGGCGAGAGGCGATAAGCTATTAGGAAGATTATGAGATAATGGAAGATTTATGTATATATATATATATATATATATATATATATATATATATATATCCTTTTTTGCTCTCTTTCCTGAGGGCTCGAGGCGATCTTTTGGGCGATTCTAGGGTTTCCGTCGACAATCTCCGTCGGCGCTGCCGATGGATCGGAGCTTCCTTGGCTTCCCCTCGGTGACCTTATTCTCCCTACGCTTTTCTTTGTGTCGCTGATTTTCCTTTATTTTGTTTAGCATGCTCTTTTAATGGAGGTTTCGGTCCGCTCGTTCAAAGATATTGTCGCGAGTTCGTCGGCAGCTCTATCTAAACCTGTAAGCTCTTTTAATGGAGGCCCTGCAATTCCTTTTTCTGATGAAGAAGTTCTGGCCCTGGCTAACCCTCATTCACTAACTTTGGTAGGCAAATTTTCTAGGGTTAAGCCAAATTTTGGGCTGATTTTGGGGTTCATAGAAGGCCTTAAACTGATTAGCCCTGTTAATATACGTGCCTTTGATTCCCATCGCATTTTTTTCACCTTCCACTCTGATCTTGATTATGCCCGGGTTTTTTCAAAAGGCACCTATGATCTTAAAGGCAACCCAATTCGGTTTTGCAAATGGGACCCTTTCACCGACGTAAGGCATGACGTCCCGATCGTCCCAATCTGGGTAAATTTTCCTGGACTTCGTTTGCATTTCACCTCTAAGGAAATCCTTTTTAACATTGGGAAAGCAATTGGAAAGCCTCTCCAATTAGACAAAAACACGGCAACGAACAGAAACATCTCGGCACCTAGAATTTTAATTGAAGTTGATATCACTTCCCCTCCCCCAAACTCGGTCTGGTTGGGATCAATCGAAAAAGGTGATGCTCAAGAAATTTGCTATGAAAATTTATCGCTTTACTACAATTGGTGTTGTATGCTAGGTCATAATACCGATAATTGTAACTTTAGATATCAAAACTCCCCATCTCTCACTAGCAGAGAAATGGAATTTGGCCCGATTTCGATCAACTCGCTTCAACCTTTAATCATTGAGGATCCCCACAGCTTAGCCATAGTGGCCCATAACCAAATGATTGGAGCTAGTATCCTCTCCTCAGTCCCAAGGGTTCCTGAACCGATTAATAATAATACTATTATAACTCCCATTTTATCTGACGGGAACGCCCCGCCGTTGGAAAGTATTGAGGGTCTGGCCTCGCCTACTGTAACTCTTGTTGAAAATGCAGGGCTCTGGGAACCGGCTGCTATTTCTGGTCCAAAGGCTATTTCAACCCCTAATTTAGATAAAAATGTTGATGCTAGTGCGAATGTTCAACCTATGTTACCTCCATATGCGGAAATGGCCAGGAACACAACTCTTGCTACTGCCATCACAAATATTGTTGCTGAGATTGTTGGTAATAGCACTTTGGTTAACATGGTTGAGAAGGGTTCCCAACCCGATGATAACATTATGATTCCACAAAAAAAAATTTTGGCCTCTCCCCAGGCAACAACTGAACTTGGTTTAAATCCTAAAATCCTTTTGGCCAGTGCTTCTAGCACGGATGGTCTTACAGCATGTACAAATGAGGAAATTGCAAGCATTGCAATTTGTGATGCTAGTGCAACTTCTCAAATGAATAATTCTAAAAAATATGCTTCTACTTCTGACTCCTATTTTAAGTATGCAGGACGATTTGATGCAGGTTCGCCCGCTGATGCTGTAGATTCTGCCCCCCCCCCCCCCCCCCCCCCCCCCCCCCCCCGTGTCTGGATTAGGGAGTTCAAAATCTTCCCCAGACAAAGCCGTTGGAATCTCGGTTGCTCTTTATGCTAACGATGTTTATTTGCAGGGCCATCAACAAACAAAAGCTCCTCACCAAGGTATGCATAATTCGGAAGCCTTTATAAAACCAAAATCGCCCATGAAAAATAAAAGAGTCCAATTCAGCATAAACAAAATGCCGGTCTCTAACAGGTATAAATCCTTATCCCATTTACAAGAAAATGATAATATTGCTACGGAAAAAAACTACTTCTTGTGTTGAACTAAAAACTGATTCCGTGTCTGAAAATTGTCAGTCGATCCCAAGTGGATCTTCTACTGTCCATAAATGAATATTCTGTGCTGGAATATTCGGGGCATTGGAAATGTCTCTTCCAAAAATAGAATTAAACATATTATTTATGAATAAAAAATAAGTATAGCCGCCATTTTTGAGCCCAAGATTAGCCAGGAAAAAATTAATGAGATCCCTCGTTTTGCTAAATTCCCGAATGTTGTTGCCTCTTCCTCTAACAAAATCTGGGTTACGTGGAGTGATCTATGGAAGGCTGAGTTTCTGGCTAAGTGCCAACAAGCCACCCATATTCATTTTTTTAATGAGACCCAAAATTTTCTTATAACCTTCGTCCATGCTAATAATCTTAGGTCTGAGCGTCTCCCCCTTTGGAGGTTCCTAAAGGACTGCAGCTCCTCTACCCTTCCTTGGGCAGTTGGTGGGTATTTCAATGCTATCCTTAATTCCTCGAAGTATAAAGGCTATTCTATGGATCACTCCATGTCCTCAATCGATTTTAATTATGCTCTGTTAGATTGTGGCCTTGAAGATGCTAAGTACTCGGGATCATCCTTTACATGGAATTCCGGGAGAAAATTTGCAAGGTTAGATAGATTCCTCATCAGCAATGAATGGTGTAACTCTTTCCTTAATGACACTGCCTCTTCCTTAAACTCCACCGTCTCTGATCATAAACCAATTATTCTCTCCACTTGGCTTACAACTCAAAAAATCCCTAAATCTTTCCGTTTCCAACTTTTTTGGCTAAAAAAAGAGGATTTTTATGATATCGTTAAATTAAATTGGAATGAACATTGTGGTTCCTTTGGTCTCATTCGCCTTGTGGAGAAATTCAAAAGGCTTAGGAAAAAAATAAATGAATGGAACAAAAAAGAGATTGGAAACATTTTAGCAACGCCGCTTTTCAGGAAAAAAGGGTTAACTCCTTGGAAACCTTATTTGAATTAGATCCTTCCAATTGCAACAAAGTAGAAGTATCAAAGGCCAAAGCCACCCTGATCCAAACCCATAATGACATTGAAACCTTCTGGAGACAAAAATGTAGCCTCAACTGGGAAACCCAAGGGGAAAGAAATACATCCTTTTATTATAACTGGGTAAATAAAAGAAGGCACCATAATCACATCACTGAAATCATTTCCCCAAATAATACAATGTTTAGCGACCTGAGTTGTAACAACCCAGGTTGTTACTTTGCTCAATTAAGACTAACTTAAGTCTTAATTAAGGTTCTAAGTCACTAATTAAGTAATTTAGAACTCATCTCTGAAACCTAGGTCAAATCTGAAGTCAAAAAAGTCAAAACAAGAATTTTGGAAAATCCTAAAACCTGGAAATTTGACTTTTTATCTAGATCTTAGATTGAAAATCTGACTTTACCATTGCGTTCAGAACACCCAAATTAGCTAGGGGTGAAATTTTTGAGGCATTTGGAAGTCGTTGATTTTTCGTCGAATATTTTAATATTATTTAAATACCCTAAATAATCAAATAATTAAATACTCGTCGAAACAAAAATCCGAGTGCGCCATTGTGTTCCTCACCCTTCATTTAGTTAAGGGTGATTTATTGGAAATTCTTGGGATGCATTTAATAGGTTAAAATTAATTAATTAAATCTGTATAATTTAATTTAAATAATTATTTAAATATTGAAACTTAACGGACTTCCGTTAGATTATTTAATCCGCCGTTTCTTTATCCTAACGCTGCTAAGGTCACCGTCCAGCCAATCAGGAAGCATCTGAGCCGTCTGATCAGATCTCGGTGCGAGATCAGACGGCTCAGACATCATCTCCCTCGTTGCTCAGCGCGTGTCGCGCTGAGCTCTCGCTCGCGAACGCGCAGCAGACGCAGCGCCGCGATCTGCTCCAGTTGGCTTCTACCGGGGTAAAGTCACCGCTTTAGGCAATTATAAATCATCTAAGACTCTATTCTCCTCTCGGTTCCATCTCTGAAGACCTGTTTTGGCGATCGAAGCTCGGACCAATCCCTGCCATCCATCTAAGGTACTCGATCTCACCCGAATCTTAGTTTGATTCCAAATATTATTGTTTCTATATGCAATCTATACCTAGATAATTAATCCATGCGGTTTGATTAAGCTATGGAGTCTTCGATCGAACGGGATCTTCGATCGAAGATCTCCTCACAAAACCCTAATGTGCGAAGACGAAACAACGCCCCGAGTGAACCGGCCACTCTGTACCGGTTCAATTTTTCCGTCTCCGCCGGTCCGGTTCGAAGAGGAAGGCAAAACGTCGCCTCAGATCTACTGTCAGATCAGGATTCAGATCCAACCATTGGATCTGAATCAATCTCAATCCATTAGATTTAGTTGAGTTGATTTTAAACCGTAGGATCGGGTAATGATCAAACCGGTCCAAGACTGGACCGGTATGCCTCCGGATCGACGCGGGCCGGGCCGCGTGAGCCGGGCCGAAGGCTCTGTGCGCGCCGCGTGTCCCACGCATTGAGTGCAGTGGGGCCCGCCATGCAGCGCGCCAGCGTATCGCGGCGCGCCACGTGGCCTGGTCATGCTGACCGTCTGACCTGTGGGGCCCGCCATCTGCCGCTCATCCAGTAACAAACCGCCACGTGTATCTGCAGAAAGATAGAAATGATTATATTCATTTATATATATTTATAATCAGTTAATATTTTTATTTAATCTATAAGTATGTATATATATATCTATAGTATTAGAGTATATAATTATATTTATAAAACAAAAAATTAAATTAATATTCATAAATTAAATTTTTGAATACTCTTAAAAAGATGAATTAATAAAATTATAATAATTACAATTCAGTAAATTTAATATTTATATATATATATATAATTTAATTAAATTAAATTAAAATATCCAAAACTTTAAATATTCATAACTCCTAAAATACACATCCAAATTATACAAATAAATATATTAAATTAATCAAAAAAATATGAGGAATTTATTGATGCCAACAATTTTGCTGTAGGATCAATATTTTGCAAAGTGATTATTTAGGATTTAATTAAATTTAAATTAAATGTACAAACCTTATTTAGCTCATAACTTTGTACCCAATGATCCAAACATATTGAATATGGGTCTTAAATTGATCAGAAAACCCTAAGGATCATTTTAGTAGGGTTAACTTGACTGTTTGGATTAGTTTGAGCCTAATCACATTTAAGTCCTAACCCTAATTACCCTAATACGACCTAGAACTTCAATTGACCATAACTTGGTCAATTGAGCTCCAAATTTGATGATCCAAAGGTCCATTTAGATCAGAAGATCTTAATTAACAATAATATGTAAGAATATTTTAGATCCAACGGTTAGATTTGCTAATCTTCTTTAATTACTCTAAATCTTGATTAGTGAATATTAGCAACTCTAGTAATCCAAATTGAGTGATTTAAATTTTAGAGAACTCCTAGAACCACTTAGAATCTATCTATGAGGTTTGATTAGTGTTTGAGTGCTTAATTTTGCTAATCACTCACTAATCTCTCCCAACCCTAATTAGGTCTTAACTTAGGTCCAAATTGAGCCTACAACATGTTACTATGATCAGTGGACTATTTGTAAACCATAGCTATTGATTTTGTTCAATTTGGACACTAATTGGCAAAGTTAGGTTTTTAACTCATAGTTAAGAATCCCTTAATTAACCTTAAACCCTAGATCTTGTATTGGCCATAATTTGGCCAATACTTATGAGATTTCTGCAAATTTAGGTTCTATGGAAAGCTTAGACAGTAAAGAACATTAAAATGAAAGAAAAATTTAACTTTCACTTAATCAAATTACTATTTTGCCCTTATGAGTCAAATTCACTAATTTGATCTCTTATGGCTTAATAATTACCCAAATTTAATTTAGTTGCTGTCTAATCTTACATTATACAGTAAGAAACTCTTTCCAAAAGAAAATTTTAGAATTAAAGCCTTAGATCAAAAAAGTTGATCTTTTGAACCCTTGAGTAGGGGCAAAATGGTCATTTTACCCAAATTTAGGGTTTAGCCTTTAAAAGCCTTAAATTCAATTTCTAATCACTAAAACCAGTAAATAGAATGATTTAGAACTGAAATTAATCAAATTCAAGTCTAAATAAGATTTTGATTAAAATCTCAAAATATGCTCTTTAAGAAAATTCCTAAGTAAATTATGAGTGTTTATCTTTCCTTAATCATTCTTAGATCCATCCTTAGGTCCTATAACATTAGTTAGGATGTGTGTCTTGAGAGATACTCTTAGTAATTAAGAGCCTTATTTCCTAAGATTAGGAATAGATCTTAAGTTAGAATTCATCTATTGAGTAAATTGGGTTACTCAATTATATGAAACCTTGAGTTTTCTAGTTTATAGATTTTCTTAGTTTATTAAATGATTATTTGATCTTTAAACTTTAGAACTAAGAATAGAGATCCATCCTAATGAAATTGATTTATCATTAGGATTTGCCTTAACCTAGTCTGTGAGTTTTGGGTTCTAAACCTTAGACCCTTAGATTATACCTTTAGATTAAGTGATTAGACCCCATCATCTGGAGTCTAATTCTTAATCTATTTCATCTTGATTTGGCTAATCAAGATGTGGTTGGGATAAATTAAATTGCAAAACTAGGTCATTGATTTATTCATTTTAACCAAATAGACGTCTTTTGATTAAGTTATAATTAGGACTTGGCCAGTCCTAATTATCTTCAACAAGTAGGATTCATGATTCTAAGTTACAGAATGTGTAAGAATTGATAATTCTGAAACTTTTGTAACTTAGAGTAGATAGAACGAATAAAGTAGATAACAACAGATATCACCTGTGTTTAGATAGAGTTTCTTGCACTTTGATTTTGATGTTTCGCATTCCTTGATTTTGAGCCTTATACCTTGAACATATATTATGTACTTAAGATATTTGATAAATATCTTATGTCAATTTTGAACATTCATAAATAGCATTGTGTTTTTGTTTCACAAGTGGTTTGTAAGGTGTAGCTTGACTAGTATACCTCTTCGATCAACTCGTTCGGGGTCGGCTTCTTGTAGGGGGTTTCAGTCCGATAGTCTATACCATGCCTAGTCCATGGGATAGGATGGATAGACTCTTGCCCTACTGACTATATAGTCAGGATTTTGATATGGTTATACTAATTCAAGTACACTTACATTCAGATTTCTTAGCTCATCAGGCTAAGATTTGTTGAGTTCGTATAGTTGCTGTAGTTTCAGTTTGCAGTTACTGTTTTACTAGCATATTCTGCATTTCAGCACTGTTTTACTTACAGCTTTCTTGCACGTGTTTTTATAGGATGCTAGTTTTACTTATTGTTTTCATATGCTCACATAGGATGTTAGTGTTTTCAGTTTTATACTGTTTAAATTTTGTATGTCACTTAGCATAATCCGTTTGATCATATGCATATTTAGGTTATATTTTCTTACAGTTTTACTTTTCTTTTACTTACCTGTTTTTGTTACAGTTGCTTGGAGGAGGTATGTATTACTTCCTATTTGTTTAGTTGTAGACTGTGGTTTATAACTTATTACTGTTCTTTTGTACGCTTTTCTGCACCTATTTTTGCTCAGTTCTATTTTTATAGTGATATTCAGTTAACTTAAATAAACTTTTGCCCTAAAATGTACTTAGACATTTTGTCTAACCAGTTTTTCTTTTGTTGGCTGGGGCCCTACCATTATAAAATTAATAATGGTAGGTTCTGAGTTTGTTGGTTTAGCAGATCCAGTGGAGAGTTTGCCATTAGAGGAGGAGCCCGTTCTTGAAGATCTGTAGCCTAGTTTTTTGTTTTCAGTGAGATTGAGAGTTTTCTTTCAGTTCATTTAAACTTATTAAATGCTGTAATAATACAAGTTTATATTACTCTTTCAGTACTTTACTTATTCTGTATTGTTGTATTTATACTGTATTGGATGGATGTTATACCTTTTATTGCTTCCGCACTCTGAATTCTTGTATGATCATTTAGTGATAAATTCTGGAATGAATGACAAAGTCCTTAGTTAAACTGGATTAGAATGTGTGTCTAATCCAATCTTAAGTGGGGACCTTGTCATTTGGTGACCCATCCACCGTAATCATGTTAACTTAAGGGTTAACAGGACCACGGCGGGGCAGGGCCGCCACAGTTGGTATCAAAGAATTCCATAAGGTGTCAGATTGGAATTCATTCCTTTCTACCTAATGGACTGTTCTTCTGCCACTTGATCACTAAATGAATACTTGAATTGACATCCATCATATTATGAGTATAACTCAGAATAAGTTAAGGTTATTAGATAACTATAAAAGATGATAATTATCAAATTATGTATATATGCTCAACAAATCTAAGTAGAATGTTATAATTGTAGGAATAGAAGAACATTTAGAAATGGCATTCATGACTTACCTAAAGGAGTTCGAGACTATTTGAAAATATGAACATAAACTAGGTAAGAGGCAAGGAAGAATAATTGAAGGAGTATCAGAACAAGGATCGCAAGTAATAAACAAATTACTGAAAGAAGGCATCTATAGAGGCCTTGACTTTCCAGTACTAGCAAGGGAATGGCTTGCGAGAGTTGACCATATATTTGGTGTTATGGAATGGCCTAGTCACATCAGATTAGAAGTGGTGCTATGTCTTCTGCGTATGCAAGCAAAGGAATGGTGGATTATGTCATACGAAGAACTGTTTCGTAAAGCACAAGAGGAGCATCGTGAAGTGATTTATGAAGACTTTCATAGAGCATTTTTCATAAAATATATAGGATGGGAATAGTTTTATAAATCTATGATGATGTATTCTATTATTTCAATAAAAATTTAAATGAATGAGAAAAGCAGTAGTTATATTATGTCTTGTTGTAATAAAGAACTTAAGATAGTTGTTTTGATTTCAGGAAAATGAATTATGCTACTTCTCCCAACAATACTCCACTCAACCCTCAACCATCTGTAAGCAATGCTCCAAATAATACCGTGGCCACTTCTAATACTATTGACGAAATAACTTCTTTAAGAAATATGGTTACTGTAATGCTAGAGAATCAAAATCAGCAGGCTCTAGCTATTCAAAAGTTAGTATCTATAATACCTGCTACTAATGCCAGCACCTCTTCAGCATCCCCCGCTCCTCAAGTTCCCAATACCTATCGGCAGTCTGCAGATGGGATACTTCACAGTTTCCTAAGGTTAAGACTGCCTACCTTTGAAGGATCTGAATCCCCGATGGATACTTTGGCATGGCTGAAGTCTATAGAGAAGAATATCACTAGTCTTGGTTGTTCAAGCAACCAATCTGTAAGACTAGCTACTCATCTTCTGCAAGGAGAGGCAGAACATTGGTGGGAACAAGAAAGGAACACATGTTTTGAAGAATTTGAATTAGATGAAATAGAATGGAGCTAGTTTGTCCAAGCCTTCAAAGAATCATTTATCCCACCCTCCACCAAGAACATCATTGGTGAGTCCTTATTGAGGTTAACCCAAGGAAGTCAAACAGTAGCTGAATATACTTCAGAATTTCGAAAGCTCATCTGATTTTCACCTCATTTGGTTCCTACTGAAGAAGATAGATGTTTCAGATACGAGAATGGACTCTGAGAGTCTATCAAAGATCATGTAATTCCTTTACAACATACCAAATTCGAGAAGCTAGTTGAGACAGCTCGGGTAGTAGAGCATCATCAAAATATTAAAGACATGAAGAGAAAGGCTTTCAATATGAATAAATACCCTCAGAACTTCAAGCAACAATGAGCAAATCAAGGAAGGGTATATCAAATGGAAACCACTGAAACATCAAGCCAAAATGCTGCATGTAATAGGCCACATTCTTATGAGAAATGTTATCATTTTGGCAGAGTGTGTTTTACCTGTGGAAGATCGGGTCATGCATATCGGGTTTGCCAAGCAAATAAGACAATTGACGGAGCGACTATTGAACGGAATCGTACAAATAAAGTATTCCACTCCTGTCAATTTCAGAGAACCTCAGAAAACTCTTATGCCACCTCCTGCTCAAGAGCGAACTCTTACAAAGGTTCCATATGTAGCAAAGCCTTCAAATCCAAATCAATCAACAGCTCAAATACCTGACAGCAGACCTGCTGGAAAGGCAAGAGTATACAATCTCACTCCAGTAGAAGCAGCAGAAGACAACAATGTAGTCTCAGGTACAAATTGCAAACTTTTGCTTTTCTTGCTGAATTAGAGTTTCCTAAAGTCTATACTTTTATTATTAGGCACTTTATACTTCAAGGATGAGCCCTGCAGTATATTGTTTGATACTGGGGCTAGTCATTCATTCATCTCTGAAAATTTTGCCAAGAAATTAGGACTATCATATTTCAAACTTGCAAAGACTTTGAGTGTTGGACTTCCGTCTGGAGCCCAACTTAGTGCAAACAAATTCTGTAACGTCCAAATACCAATCAATAACCATACCTTCCAAGCCAAGTTAGTTATGCTACCTATAGTAAATTTTGATATCATATTAGGCATGAATTGGCTTAGTATGCATAGCGCTACTATCAATTGTCAAAAGAAGAAGGTTGTGTTGCAAACTCCAGGAGCTTCAACAACATTTATTGGGAAGATCAGCACTAGTAGCTCCTTAATCAATGCAATTCAAGCAGAGAAAATGGTGTGCAAAGGTTATAGTTGTATTCTGATGGTGATGATGGGTGGTAGCAAAGAAGTAACCCCAATCTCTAAAATAAAAGTTGTTAGAGATTTTGAAGATGTTTTCCCTGAAGATCTGCCTGGTTTAACTCCAACCAGAGAAGTAGAATTTGAAATAAATATAGTTCCAGGAACACAACCTCTATCAAAAGCACCATATAGAATGGCCCCGAAAGAACTGCAAGAGTTAAATGAGTAATTGCAAGAACTGTTAAATAAGGGGTTTATTAAACCAAGTATGTCCCCATGGGGAGCCCCGGTACTATTTGTTAAGAAGAAAGATGGGTCTATGAGAATGTGCATAGACTACAGAGAGCTGAATAAAGTCACAATTAAAAATAGATACCCACTTCCTCGTATTGATGATCTGTTCGATCAACTTGCCGGTGCTGTCGTGTTCTCTAAAATTGATTTAAGGTCAGGGTATCATCAAGTGAAGGTAAAGGACTCAGATGTAGAAAAGATAGCGTTCAGAACACGATATGGGCATTTTGAGTTTCTTGTAATGTCATTTGGTCTCACTAATGCCCCATCTCTATTCATGGACTTAATGCAGAGAGTTCTGAAACCTTATCTAGATAAATTTGTGATAGTATTTATTGATGATATCTTAATTTACTCCAAGACAGTAAAGGATCATGAAGAACACTTGAGATTGGTTCTGGAGAAGCTTAGAGAACATGAGTTATATGCTAAATTCTCTAAGTGTGAATTTTGGCTGGATTCTGTATCATTTCTTGGACATGTGGTTGATGCTCGAGGAATCCAAGTAGACCAAAGTAAAATTAGTGCTATTCAGGATTGGGTTCAGCCCAAGACAGTTACTGAAATTCGTAGTTTTTTGAGTTTAGCTGGATACTACAGAAGGTTCGTTAAAGGCTTCTCTCAGCTTGTTGCACCTCTTACAAAACTAACTCAGAAGGCAGTTCCATTTGTTTGGTCAGAAGAATGTGAAACTGCATTTCAGTCTTTAAAGGACGCATTAACTTCTGCTCCAGTTTTAGTTCTTCCAAAAGAAGGAGTTAATTATCAGGTGTATACAGATGCATCTGGAATTGGGTTAGGATGTGTATTAATGCAAGAAGGCAAAGTTATAGCATACGCATCTCGCCAGCTTAAAACCCATGAAAGAAACTATGTTGTACATGATTTAGAATTGGAAGCATTAGTTTTTGCATTAAAAATCTGGCGCCATTATTTGTACGGAGTTCAATGCTCCATATTCACAGACCACCAAAGCTTAAAGTACATCTTTACCCAGAGAGAATTGAATTGTAGGCAAAGAAGATGGCTGGAATTAATAAGTGATTATGATTTAGATATCCAGTATCATCCAGGCAAAGCTAATGTAGTAGCTGATGCGTTAAGCCGTCACACTGTTCTTAACAGCTTAATTTCAGAAAGTTCGTTGGCGGATGAGTTTCATAAAATGGAAATTTCTCTTGCTAAGGGAAATTCAGTCAGTACCATGATATCCATGAATAATATAGAACCTACTTTTCATAGAGATGTTTCAATTTCTCAAAGTAAGGATGACGAATATTTAAACCTTAAAGTGGCAATAGAAAGTGGTCGTCGTCCAGAATTGAATTTTAAGAAAGGTGCTATTTACATGAATAATCGTCTCTGGATTCCTAAATCCATGCAGAAAGAGATCCTAATTGAAAATCACAATTCAGGATATCAAATTCATCCAGGAAATTCTAAGATGTACCAAGACCTAAAACAATCATTCTGGTGGCCAGGAATGAAGAAAGGTATTGCAGAATTTGTTGCAAAATGCCACGCTTGTTGCTTAATAAAAGCAGAACATCAAAAGCCTGGTGGCTTATTGCACCCACTAGAAATCCCAGAATGGAAATGGACTGATATATCCATGGATTTTGTTATGGGTTTGCCTCGATCAAGATCTGGAGCTGATTCAATATGGGTAATAGTATATTGCCTTACAAAATCTGCCCATTTTATTCCAATCCGTCAAACTGACTCAGTGGAGAAATTGGCAAAATTATATATTAAGGAAATAGTCAGATTGCACGGAATTCCTAAAACAATTGTATCTGATAGAGACAGTCGTTTTACTTCTAAATTTTGGCAGGCTGTCCATCAAGATTTAGGCACAACTTTGGCCATGAGTACGGCATTCCATCCCCAAACAGATGGCCAAACAGAGCGAGTGAATCAAGTCTTAGAAGATCTTCTGCATTTATGTATGTTGAATTTTTCTGGATCCTGGGAAGAGCATATCCTTTTAGTGGAATTTGCATACAACAACAGTTTTCAATCCAGCATAAAGATGGCACAATATGAAGCCTTATATGGGAAAAAATGTTCATCCCCAATAGCATGGTCTGAGTCAGGAGATACTCAATTATATGGATCTGAGCTAGTGGAAGAAACAAATAAGAAGGTTAAACTCATTCAGCAAAGAATAAAATTAGCTCAAGATAGGCAGAGTAAATATCATAATAATCATCATCGTCCTCTAGAATTCAGTGAAGAAGATTTTGTGTACTTAAAAGTGAGCCCGATGAAAGGAATCTATCATTTTGGAGTTTCAGGAAAGCTCAGTCCAAGGTACATTGGACCTTTCAAAATTTTACAGAAGATTGGTTCAGCAGCTTATAAATTAGAACTTCCAGAAGACTTCGCTGCTGTACATAATGTATTTCACGTCTCATCTCTAAGGAAGTGTCTCCGAGATCCTTCTCATCTTATTGAACATCCTGCAATTGAAATTCAACCTGATCTTTCTTTCACTGAAGAACTAATAAAAATCCTAGATCATGATCTGAAGAAATTAAGGAATAGATCCATTCCAATGATAAAGATTTAATGGAAGAACCGGTCTCGTAATGAAGCCACCTGGGAGAAAGAGGTGGATATGTGCCAAAAGTACCCAAACCTTTTTAATCAAGGTGATTCTTCAACTCAATCTTATTTCAATTCGTTTCATTATATTTGCAGAAATTCTTTTTCTCACTTGAGTGATGTCGAGGACGACATCATTCTTAAGTGAGGGAGTTTGTAACAATCTAGGTTGTTACTTTGCTCAATTAAGACTAACTTAAGTCTTAATTAAGGTTCTAAGTCACTAATTAAGTAATTTAGAACTCATCTCTGAAACCTAGGTCAAATCTGAAGTCAACAAAGTCAAAACAAGAATTCTGGAAAATCCTAAAACTTGGAAATTTGACTTTTTATCTAGACCTCGGATTGAAAATCTGACTTCACCATTACGTTCAAAACACCCAAATTAGCTAGGGGTGAAATTTTGGAGGCATTTGGAAGTCGTTGATTTTTCGTCGAATATTTTAATATTATTTAAATACCCTAAATAATCAAATAATTAAATACTCATCGAAACAAAAATCCGAGTGCTCCATTGTGTTCCTCACCCTTCATTTAGTTAAGGGTGATTTATTGGAAATTTTTGGGATGCATTTAATAGGTTAAAATTAATTAATTAAATCTGTATAATTTAATTTAAATAATTATTTAAATATTGAAACTTAACGGACTTCCGTTAGATTATTTAATCCGCCGTTTCTTTATCCTAACGCCACTAAGGTCACCGTCCAGCCAATCAGGAAGCATCTGAGCCGTCTGATCAGATCTCGGCGCGAGATCAGACGGCTCAGACATTATCTCCCTCGTTGCTCAGCGCGTGTCGCGCTGAGCTCTCGCTCGCGAACGCGCGGCAGACGCAGCGCCGCGATCTGCTCCAGTTGGCTTCTACCGGGGTAAAGTCACCGCTTTAGGCAATTATAAATCATCTAAGACTCTATTCTCCTCTCGGTTCCATCTCTGAAGACCTGTTTTGGCAATCGAAGCTCGGACCAATCCCGGCCATCCATCTAAGGTACTCGATCTCACCCGAATCTTAGTTTGATTCCAAATATTATTGTTTCTATATGCAATCTATACCTAGATAATTAATCCATGCGGTTTGATTAAGCTATGGAGTCTTCAATCGAACGGGATCTTCGATCGAAGATCTCCTCACGAAACCCTAATGTGCGAAGACGAAACAACGCCCCGAGTGAACCGGCCACTCTGTACCGGTTCAATTTTTCCGTCTGCGCCGGTCCGGTTCGAAGAGGAAGGCGAAACGCCGCCTCAGATCTATCGTCAGATCAGGATTCAGATCCAACCATTGGATCTGAATCAATCTCAATCCATTAGATTTAGTTGAGTTGATTTTAAACCGTAGGATCGGGTAATGATCAAACCGGTCCAAGACTGGACCGGTTTGCCTCCGGATCGAGGCGGGCCGGGCCGCGTGAGCCGGGCCGAAGGCTCTGTGCGCGCCGCGTGTCCCACGCATTTAGTGCAGTGGGGCCCGCCATGCAGCGCGCCAGCGTATCGCGGCGCGCCACGTGGCCTGGTCATGCTGACCGTCTGACCTGTGGGGCCCGCCATCTGCCGCTCATCCAGTAACAAACCGCCACGTGTACCTGCAGAAAGATAGAAATGATTATATTAATTTATATATATTTATAATCAGTTAATATTTTTATTTAATCTATAAGTATGTATATATATATCTATAGTATTATAGTATATAATTATATTTATAAAACAGAAAATTAAATTAATATTCATAAATTAAATTATTGAATACTGTTAAAAAGATGAATTAATAAAATTATAATAATTACAATTCAGTAAATTTAATATTTATATATATATATAATTTAATTAAATTAAATTAAAATATCCAAAACTTTAAATATTCATAACTCCTAAAATACACATCCAAATTATACAAATAAATATATTAAATTAATCAGAAAAATATGAGGAATTTATTGATGCCAACAATTTTGCTGTAGGATCAATATTTTGCAAAGTGATTATTTAGGATTTTATTAAATTTAAATTAAATGTCACAAACCTTATTTAGCTCATAACTTTGTACCCAATGATCCAAACATATTGAATATGGGTCTTAAAGTGATCAGAAAATCCTAAGGATCATTTTAGTAGGGTTAACTTGACTGTTTGGATTAGTTTGAGCCTAATCACATTTAAGTCCTAACTCTAATTACCCTAATTAGACCTAGAACTTTAATTGATTATAACTTGGTCAATTGAGCTCCAAATTTGATGATCCAAAGGTCCATTTAGATCAGAAGATCTTAATTAACAATAATATGTAAGAATATTTTAGATCTAACGGTTAGATTTGCTAATCTTCCTTAATTACTCTAAATCTTGATTAGTGAATATTAGCAACTCTAGTAATCCAAATTGAGTGATTTAAATTTTAGAGAACTCCTAGAACCACTTAGAATCTATCTATGAGGTTTGATTAGTGTTTGAGTACTTAATTTTGCTAATCACTCACTAATCTCTCCCAACCCTAATTAGGTCTTAACTTAGGTCCAAATTGAGCCTACAACATGTTACTATGATCAGTGGACTATTTGTAAACCATAGCTACTGATTTTGTTCAATTTGGACACTAATTGGCAAAGTTAGGTTTTTAACTCATAGTTAAGAATCCCTTAATTAACCTTAAACCCTAGATCTTGTATTGGCCATAATTTGGCCAATACTTATGAGATTTCAGCAAATTTAGGTTCTATGGAAAGCTTAGACAGTAAAGAACATTAAAATGAAAGAAAAATTTAACTTTCACTTAATCAAATTACTATTTTGCCCTTATGAGTCAAATTCACTAATTTGATCTCTTATGGCTTAATAATTACCCAAAATTAATTTAGTTGCTGTCTAATCTTACATTAGATAGTAAGAAACTCTTTCCAAAAGAAAATTTTAGAATTAAAGCCTTAGATCAAAAAAGTTGATCTTTTGAACCCTTGAGTAGGGGCAAAATGGTCATTTTGCCCAAATTTAGGGTTTAGCCTTTAAAAGCCTTAAATTCAATTTCTAATCACTAAAACCAGTAAATAGAATGATTTAGAACTAAAATTAATCAAATTCAAGTCTAAATAAGATTTTGATTAAAATCTCAAAATATGCTCTTTAAGAAAATTCCTAAGTAAATAAAGAGTGTTTATCTTTCCTTAATCATTCTTAGATCCATCCTTAGGTCCTATAACATTAGTTAGGATGTGTGTCTTGAGAGATACTCTTAGTAATTAAGAGCCTTATTTCCTAAGATTAGGAATAGATCTTAAGTTAAAATTCATCTATTGAGTAAATTGGGTTACTCAATTATATGAAACCTTGAGTTTTCTAATTTATAGATTTTCTTAGTTTATTAAATGATTATTTGTTCTTTAAACTTTAGAACTAAGAATAGAGATCCATCCTAATGAAATTAATTTATCATTAGGATTTGCCTTAACCTAGTCTGTGAGTTTTGGTTTCTAAACCTTAGACCCTTAGATTATACCTTTAGATTAAGTGATTAGACCCCATCATCTGGAGTCTAATTTTTAATTTATTTCATCTTGATTTGGCTAATCAAGATGTGGTTGGGATAAATTAAATTGCAAAACTAGGTCATTGATTTATTCATTTTAACCAAATAGACATCTTTTGATTAAGTTATAATTAGGACTTGGCCAGTCCTAATTATCTTCAACAAGTAGGATTCGTGATTCTAAGTTACAGAATGTGTAAGAATTGATAATTCTGAAACTTATGTAACTTAGAGTAGATAGAACGAATAAAGTAGATAACAACAGATATCACCTGTGTTTAGATAGAGTTTCTTGCACTTTGATTTTGATGCTTCGCATTCCTTGATTTTGAGCCTTATACCTTGAACATATATTATGTACTTAAGATATTTGATAAATATCTTATGTCAATTTTGAACATTCATAAATAGCATTGTGTTTTTATTTCACAAGTGGTTAGTAAGGTGTAGCTTGACTAGTATACCTCTTCGATCAACTCGTTCGGGGTCGGCTTCTTGTAGGGGGTTTCAGTCCGATAGTCTATACCATGCCTAGTCCATGGCATAGGATGGATAGACTCTTGCCCTACTGACTATATAGTCAGGATTTTGATATGGTTATACTAATTCAAGTACACTTACATTCAGAGTTTCTTAGCTCATCAGGCTAAGATTTGTTGAGTTCGTATAGTTGCTGTAGTTTCAGTTTGTAGTTATTGTTTTACTAGCATATTCTGCATTTCAGCACTGTTTTACTTACAGCTTTCTTGCACGTGTTTTTATAGGATGCTAGTTTTACTTACTGCTTTCATATGCTCACATAGGATGTTAGTGTTTTCAGTTTTATACTGTTTAAATTTTGTATGTCACTTAGTATAATCCGTTTGATCATATGCATATTTAGGTTGTATTTTCTTACAGTTTTACTTTTCTTTTACTTACCTGTTTTTGTTGCAGTTGCTTGGAGGAGGTATGTATTACTTCCTATTTGTTTAGTTGTAGACTGTGGTTTATAACTTATTACTGTTCTTTTGTACGCTTTTCTGCACCTATTTTTGCTCAGTTCTATTTTTATAGTGATATTCAGTTAACTTAAATAAACTTTTGCCCTAAAATGTACTTAGACATTTTGTCTAATCAGTTTTTCTTTTGTTGGCTGGGGCCCTACCATTATAAAATTAATAATGGTAGGTTCTGAGTTTGTTGGTTTAGCAGATCCAGTGGAGAGTTTGCCATTAGAGGAGGAGCCCGTTCTTGAAGATCTGTAGCCTAGTTTTCTGTTTTCAGTGAGATTTAGAGTTTCCTTTCAGTTCATTTAAACTTATTAAATGTTGTAATAATACAGGTTTATATTTCTCTTTCAGTACTTTACTTATTCTGTATTGTTGTATTTATACTGTATTGGATGGATGTTATACCTTTTATTGCTTCCGCACTCTGAATTCTTGTATGATCATTTAGTGATAAATTCTGGAATGAATGACAAAGTCCTTAGTTAAACTGGATTAGAATGTGTGTCTAATCCAATCTTAAGTGGGGACTTTGTCATTTGGTGACCCCTCCACCGTAATCATGTTAACTTAAGGGTTAACAGGACCACGGTGGGCAGGGCCGCCACATGAGTGATATCCAAAACTCTGCAATCTCTCATTTCCAAGACCTTTTGAAAGCCAGGCCTCCTGATTCCCTTAACTTTATGTCCCCCACTATTCCCCAAATTCTGAATGAGGATAACATCTTCCTAAATTTGATTCCCACTGATTAAGAAATTTGGGAAATAGTTAAAGACTTAAAGAAAAGCTCCAGCCCAGGTCCTGACGGTTTCCCTGGTGAGTTTTTCAGTAAATTCTGGGAAGTAATTCAAAGAGATGTTTGTGATGGGGTTAAGGAATTTTTTTGTGATGTCCGCTTACCCAAATTCTTTTCTCACACAATGATTTCCTTAATCCCAAAAAAGGCAAAAGCTTCTTGGTGGTCCGACTTCAGGCCCATCAGTCTGTGCTCCACCATAAACAAAATCATCTCAAAAATCATAACTAAAAGACTTCAAAAACTTTTACCATCTCTCATTGAGCCAAACCAATCTGCCTTTGTCCCTGGAAGAAAAATTCAAGATAATATTTTGGCCACCCAATAACTCTTTCACAGTCTCAACAAAAAATGTTGGGGACATGACTTCATTCTTAAACTTGATCTAGAGAAAGCCTTTGACAGTTTGGATTGGAATTTCTTGATAAAAATGCTTAACAGTTACGGGTTCAGCAATAGTTTTATACAAAAAATCATTAATCTCACCCACTACAACAACTTTTCAATTTTGATTAATGGAAAAGCTGGGGGTTTCTTTGGTGCTGAAAGAGATCTCAGATAAGGAGATCCCCTTTTCCCTATCCTGTTCATTCTTACTTTTAACTATTAGTCTATAAGCCTAAATTCCATGTTCAAAAGGGATCCTAATCTTCATTTTTATGCAGGAGGGAAAGTGTTAGTAACTAATCTTGCCTATGCTGATGATATCATCATTTTCAGTAATGCTAGTAGGAACTCTATAACCAAAATTAAAAATATGATTGTCTCTTTAGAGAATGTTTCCGGCCTCAAGATAAATCTTCCTAACTTCCATTTTTTCACTAGCCCCAAACCCCTTTGAATCATATTAATAGGATTTCTGATACCTTAAACATAAAGCCCGTAAAACTTCCCATCACCTACCTTGGCATTCCGATATCTAGGGGGCACAATAAAAGCTCTAATTTCTCAAACCTCATCAATATTATTTTCAAAAAACTCCAAGGGTGGGAGCATAACTACTTGTCCCAAGGGGGACGTTTAGTGCTTCTCAAATATGTCCAAAATACTTTACCCCTGTACTGGTTTGAAGTGACCTCTCCAACGAAACTTACCCTAAGAACCTTGAAGACTATTTTTAACAAATTTCTCTGGATTCACCCCAAAGGAAGTAAAATGATTTGGTGCTCTTGGGACCAACCCACTTTTCCTACTAACGAGGGAGGTTTGGGTTTGAAGTGCTTCTCCTCTATCCTTAAAGCTTTCTCTCTTAAACTTTGGTGGAAATTTAGAACTTCAAATTCAATTTGGTCAAGTATCCTCTTAGCCAAATATTGTGCTAGATCGCACCCCTCTAAAACCAAACAAAAAATTACTGACTCCATCATCTGGAAAAGAATGATTGACTCTAGAGATATTATTGAGGAAACTCTTACTTGGGACGCTCTTGACTCCTCCAACTCCTTCTGGTATGATTGTTGGAATGGAAAGGAGACTCTAGGAAATTTATCCAGCCAAGGCTTCATCCCTAACCCAAATCTAAGACTTTCTGAGTGTTTCAACCCAGAAATGGGATGGAATTCCTATCATTTTAACAACCTTCTCCCCATAGACAAAGTCAAAGAAATAGAAAGTTCCTCCCCATCCCTTGCTGCAACAAAAGTAGCCAACTCTATTCTCTGCAAAAATAGCAAAATAAGTTTATCCCTTCTATGGAAAATTTGTAGACCTATTGGCTCTTTTGCCCATCCCACCTGATTTTGGTAGAACTGTATCCCTACCCTCAAAGGGTTGTTCCTATGGAGACTCTATAATAATTATATTAGTACGGATGATATCATTCAAAGAAAAGGTTACAACCTAGCTTCGAAATGCTTATGCTGCTCAAAAAATAATGAAACTATCAACCACATTTTCATTGAGAATGGCATAAGTCAGAAAATCTGGTCCTCTTTGAATATTCAAAATAGCACCACTCACGGCTTGCAAAATATTCAAGACGTTTGGAACCGTTGGCCCAATCACAAAAAGAAACTCCACATTGGCCAACTAGTGGACAGCACCGTCCTATGGAATGTTTGGAAGGCCAAGAACTCTAGGAAATATGTTTCTCATCCTTTCTTGTTTGACAAACTTCTGGAAGCAATAAAAAGTGAAAGCCACCAAAATTTAAGCAACTTTGGCACCAAAAACTTTTGCTGGATCAATTTAAATGGAGAGCACACAAAAAAGATCCTATCCTTCTCCTAAGCCTTGGCGGCTCTGGAGGACCCCCCCCCCCCCCCCCGTCTCTTGTTATTGGACTGGTTGTTGGTATTTTTTTCCTGCGGTCCCCGTGATCCGAAACTTCGGCCCTTTGATCTGGTGCTGGGTGACTCTGGGGATGGCACCCTTTTTATTTTTAGCTTGCCTTTTTCGGCCCCTAATGTTGCTCTGTGGTATTCTGGTTATAATGGGAATATACATTTCTACTGGCAGGTATATATATATACTTATATATATACTTACTTGGATACATGTATCTTCTTTTATACTTTTTAGATATTGCCACTATTTATTTATCTAGTTGCCTCAGTCATACTAGGATGTTTAAGATTTTTTGGCAAAATGGTATTTGGCAGATTAAGAATTGGCATTCTTTGTGTGAGGATGATCTGTGGAAGATCTTATGCTCCTTTAAGGTCTGTTTGCTTGATTTCTTGGAAGGATGTTCGCTGGAATATGGTTAAATGGTTTATGGTTTGGTTTCGCTGGAATCTGGTTGGCTGCAATATCCTTTCTTACCATAAAAATTTAAAGTGGCTCTTTGATAGTCATTGCTACATCTTTTGGATGTTCTGGACTCCCAATAGCTATACGTGCGTCAATGCCCGCGGCTGGAGCTTTATTCTCTATGTCCTTATTGCAAATCTTTTAACTAGTTGTGCAAAAATGATCAATGGCTGGAGTTTTTTAGAAAAATTCAAGGCTTTAGAAGTTTTTTTCTTAGTTTGTGTTGGTTTAGCATCCACACCGACTAATGGTGGTTATCTCTTAATTTTGTTAAAGCCAACTGCATATGATATTGATGTTGGGCTGGCCGGGGATTATGGTTTGAATCTGCTTCTAGTGTTTAATGATGAGGATCATGGCTACCGATTAGTTGGTGCTGTGGTCTTTCGGGTTGATTGCTCTAATTTTACTGCCCATTTTATAAGCAACAAAACCTCTTTAAACCTTCACTTTTGTGATGCTATGCTCTACGTTATCTATACGAAGGTCAAGGAAAATGCTCATCGTCTGCACTTAATGAATATGTGGGGCTTGGCTACTATGAATACCGAGCTCTCGAACATGAGTGCTGGTGGGGGATCGGCATCATGGCGGCTAGGTCTTCGACAAGGCCGAGGGCCTGGGTTACGCCGGAATTTGGATGGGTATGTTAGTTTGGTAGGTGCTAATCTTGGGGCTGGTCAGCTTTCGGGTGACTTCTATGAGGTTGATTGGGTCTACTGGGGTTCTAGCTGCTACTGGATCCTTGGTATTGGTTATGAGGACTGGGTTCTGTCCCATCTGTCTTTCTCTTTCGGTTCAATTTTGGGTCTCAATCCTGCTAATTTCAGCATTTGCTAGATGGAGACTATGGGTTTTGGCTTGGGGTCTCCTGTCTCTGATTCCTAACTCGAATGGATGCTTTGCTACGGCTGGTTTGCTCATTTGTTGGGCGGTATGTGGTATTTTAATTCTTTCTCACTGCATCTGTTCGTGGTATGTTGTGGCGCTTACCGAGGCTTTCTTTTTGGCAGGTAGTTTGTATGTTTTTCTTTTTGGGGTGGAGAGGACCTTTTAGGTTATACCTTGGGTCTTTCCTTTTTTGGGGCTGGTTTTAGGATTTTATGTAACCTCCCAATCCTTGTCCTGTATCGTCTTTTTCTATGGAATAAAATCTGCCGAGAAGGCTTTTCCCAAAAAGGGAATATATATATATATATATATATATATATATATATATATATATATATAATATTATTTAATTTAGAGATTTATTTAATTAGAATTATATGCTTATTTGATTCTAAAAGCAATTTTAAAAAATTGCTTTTTAGCTAAATTGGGGGTGACGGACTCAAAAATGCACTTAAAATTTTAATCAAAAGTTAACTTAATTATTTCATTTTTCAGGTTTTTGAAAATATATAATAAAATAATTGAGAAATTTTTGACTATCTCCAAAACTCATCAAAATTTCACCTGAAAAATTCCTAATAACTTGATTACCACTTATGATCAAGAGTAAGACTGAAATTAGTCTTATTTGACTAAGGTAACAACTTGGGTTATTACAGTAAGTGGATCCTCCAAGAGAAGATATGAGAGCAAGACACATACATCTGTGTATACTAGTTCCAATTTCTATGACTTTAAATCTCTCCCACCCTTTCAGAAACTAGTTTTCTTCAATTTGTCATAGACATAATCATTATAGAACTCTAAGTTCATAGATTTTAAACTTGGGTTATTTTCTTTAGTGAACAATGACTTCATCTCTTTCTCACTCATATGATAAAATTTTTAGTGATATAGATATACATTAATCTCATTTCTTACTGTTGCAAAAGATTTTGATACTTTATTGATCAGATCAAGTGTGCCTTCCAAATTAGCATGAGAAATAACCATTGCACATTTATCACTTTCCATCAGTGTCCTATGAAGGATGTAACAAAGCTTACACGATCTAGTTGGTTGACAAAAATCAAATTTTCATTCAATTACAAAACTTACCTTCTTTAAGTTGCCATACTGATCCATTCGATAACCTGATATCTACATCACCTTTGGCACAATATTTCATAGATTATCATCTCCCATATAAATCTTTCCTATATCACCTTGAATGCAATTTCTGAATCTGAATGCATCTTTACTTGAACTTGCATGAAAGGATGCATATAAATCCACAATCCAAGATCCAGTGCTAACTAAAGATAAGATTAGTGCACCTTGGTCATCTATTGCTAGGACATTTACATAATGACTTTTATCTTGATTTTTGTAGCCTGACTTCTTTAAGGCAAAACAATCTATCATGAAGTGCCCTTTTTTCTGCAATTCCATCACTCAATCTTTTCTGAACTTTGATTTTACATGCCTTAATTTAGATCTAATTCTATTCAATTTTCTATCAAACTCCTTCTTCTTCTTTCGGCATTTAGGGCTAAAATTGAAGGTTCACCACAAGCCCTTTTTCAAACTTTTTCATTCAACATAAGCCCCATAATATCATCAAAATTTAATTTTGTATTTCTTGATGAGTTACTCACTATAGCAACTAGACCATCTCATCTATCTAACAATGAAGATAGAGGTAACAAAGCTCTAACCTCATTATCAAACTTGATGTCTTTAGAGCTTAACTATATCACAATATTGAAATAATTCAGATGTTTAGATATTAAGCCACTATCTACCATCTTCATGCTAAAAAGTCCCTTCATCAAGAAAACTTATTTGAATTTAAAGACTTCTCATACATCCTTATTAGGCCACCACGAGTTCAACAATTGTCTTTTCATTGACAATATTGAAAGCAACATGTAAGGATAATAAAAGACAAATCAAACCTATGGTTGTTCTATCATGAGCTTCTAATTCTTCATAATCTAGTTCAAGTTTCTTATCAATTCCTCCTAGTGGTAAATATAATTTCTTCTGATATAGTGAATCTTCAGTTTGCATCTTCTAAAAAGAAAAGTTTGTTGCATTAAATTTCTCAATCTTGTATCTTATTCCATATGCCATTGCTCCCAAATGAACTAATAAAACCAAACTCTCTGATACTAATTGTTATGGAAATTACATAATACTAGAGAAGATTACTAGTGCAAAATGATATTAAATAAAATGCAGATAACACAAAATGACAGATCATAGAAAAATTATCATCCATAGAACACAATATTTTACTTGGAAAATCCAAAAAATAGGAAAAAAAAGATTATAGAGTTTATAGGGAATTTAACTCTTCAAAGAAGGAAGAAGAAGATGATATTGCTTTATAACCACCAATAAATAGGACTAACACAAACCATAATCTTTTCAGCCATCCACATACACATCAGTCATAATAGCTCAAAACTATTTTATTAAATAGGCTCTAACTGCCTAATAAAACATAATGGGTCACCTCCTTTCATGGCTAAACCGCCACAGGCGCCTTGGTGCTCAGTCTCTGGTGCTTTATGCATTACACCGCTTATGAATAATTGTGTCTGTTTATGACATAACTATAGCGGGCGCCTGGGCATCCATCCTCTATCTATGGCATACCTGCCACATGCACCTAAGTGCGCCTGAGCACCCAGCCTACTGATGATAGATGATAACTCCAAGATTTATAATAAAATAAAAGAAGAAAATACAAACAATTATATGTTATAATGGTCTACTTTGATGGGTTTTCCAATACTTTCAGGCAAAAAGACAAGATGAACTAAAATCTGGGCAAAACAAAAATTCTAGAAGAAACTACCATGGCACGCCCAAGCGCGCCAATGCACACTGAAGCGGGTACAAACCTAAGAGCTCAGTGCCACCGCGCACCACAACGGGTCCAAATCCGAGAGCTCGGTGCTACTGTGTGCTGCAGCGGGTCCAAACCCCAGAGCTTGGCGCTACCGCGCACCGCATCGGAACTCATCAGACCAAACATATCAAACATTTAAAGAAGACTGCTACCGTGCACCACAACGGGTCAAAACCCAAGAGCCCCATGCTACTACTCGCCGCAGTGGGTCCAAACCCGAGAGCTCGGTGCTACCACACACCGCAGTGGGTCAAAACCCAAGAGCTCGACACTACCGCGCACCGCAACGGAACTCCCCAGACTAAACTTAGCAAATATTTATGGAAGACCACTACCGTGCGCCACAGCGGGTCAAAACCTGAGAGCTCGGCGCCACCGCACGCCACAGTGGGTCCAAACCTGAGAGCTCAACATTACCGCGAGCCACAGTGAAACTCACCAGATCCAGACTCAACAAATATTTAAGGAAGACCACTGTCGTGCGCCTGTAATAACCCAGGTTGTTACTTAGGTCAATTAGGACTAATCTAAGTCTTAATTATGCTTCTAGTGCCATAATTAAGTCATTAGAAGCTCACCTCTATAATCCAGTCTAAATCAGGAATCAAATAAATCAAATCCTGATTTCTAGAAAATCCAAAAAATCCTAAAATTTGACATGTCTTAATTGACCTCAAATCAAAATCGGACTTCGCCATTGCGCTTATTTCCCCCAAATTAGCTTGGGGTGATGTTTTCGTGTCAATCGAAAGTCGTCAAAATTTTGATGAATATTTTAATATTATTTAAATCCCCCAAAAAATCAAATAATTAATTATTCATCAAAACTAAAATTTGATTATGTCGTTGCGTTCCTCACCCCTCAATTAGTTAAGAGTGATTTATTTAAAATTTTTGGAATGTGTTTAGTTAATAAATTTTAATAAATTAATTAAGTAAATTAGTTTAAATTAATAAATATTTTAAATACTTAAATTTGGACTTAACCGCACGTCGTCAGCAGCATAGTAGCGCCGCCCCTTCTTTCCTAATCATGCCGTTAGATCTAACGATGCATCCGAGCCGTCTGATCAATCAGATCAGACGGCGGTGCCTCCTTCACGTCTCAGTGCGTGGCAGTCGAGAGGATCGTGTGGTTTCTTCATCGACAAGTGGCGCCGCTTAAGATTTGATTTAAGTTCATCGATCATCCCTAATGCTAGATCTTGCTAAGTTTTGATTTTGGCGAGGGATTGACGGTCACCGATAGAACCCTAAGTCCTTGACCGTTAAAGAGAAGGTACCTCTATCTTTCCATCTACTCATCCAATTATTGTATTCCTTATTCAGATATTGATTTCATGTTTCTGATTGAGTTTTGAGCG
Source organism: Gastrodia elata (assembly GCA_016760335.1). Taxonomy (NCBI): domain Eukaryota; kingdom Viridiplantae; phylum Streptophyta; class Magnoliopsida; order Asparagales; family Orchidaceae; genus Gastrodia; species Gastrodia elata. The sequence continues at coordinate 43,776,446 of CM028677.1, forward strand.
GACCCGATCGGGTTGATCAGGTCTGATTGATTCGAATTTGGCTATGTTCATACAAGTATTACCGTTATCAGCATGCGTGGGCTAGGGTTAGGTTTTATGGTCGTCTCTGAGTACCTTACCTATTAAACAAGTAGTCATTAGGAAGATGGGACTAAGCTCTACACTTTTCCATGCGAGTTCCTCTAGCCCGCCGTTGAGACAACCTCCATTTTTCCTGCCCTAGTTCCGTCGCTTGCGAGAAAGAAGGCGAAGCTTTCGGCCCGGGCCGGGTCGACCCAGGCCCGATCCATGGACAATCGAGTCGACAACACAGCTTCTGTGGCCTGCAATCAGACCTCACAACATTAGCAGGTGGGCCCCACTTCTGGCTCCCCGTCGCGCGGATGAAGGGCGCGTGTTCCATGGGACCGTCACCTGATGCCGCTGTCCGCCACGTCAGCATCCTGCGGGTCTTGCCGTATAATTGATTTGGGAATTTATATAGTTTTATTTATGCTGATTATTTGATTTAAATTAAATTAATACATTAAATTATCCAAACTTTAGCCCTTGATATCTTGCAAATTACAAGTTCAAATAATACAAATAAATATACCATTTTGATCAGCAAAAATAGAAAAATATTATAGTACCATTTAATTTTCAGTAGAATCAATATTTTGTATAGTGACATTTAGGGGTATTAAATAATTCAAAATATATCACAAAACTTCATTTAGCTATAACTTTGTAACCATTAACCCAAACATATCTAATATGGGTCTCAAAGTAATTAATAAAGCCTCAAAAATATTCCTATAGGGTTAAATTTTCTATTTGGGTGATAATTAGACTAATCACTTTTTGACCCAAACCCTAATATTCCAAGGCTCATAACTTCTTAACCACTAGTCCAAACCTAGGCAATATGGTTCTTAAGGTTATCAGTAAAATCTCTAGAACAACCTAGTAGTGTTCAAGTCTCTGTTTAAATTAGTTTTAGCTTAATTACTTTTAGGACCTAACCTTAATTACCCTAATTAACCCTAGAACTTCAATTCACCATAAGTTGGTCAATTGAGCTCCAAATTAGGTCTTCCAATATATCATTTTGATCAAGAAGACTAAATTAATAGTAAACTATAAATATATTTTAGATATAATGGTTAGATCTCTTAATTATCCCTAATTACCTTAAAACTTAATTAGTGAATATTAATATAATTAATAATCCAAATTGAGTAATTTCAGTTTTTGATTACTACTAGAATAAAATAAAACTTAGTTATATGGTTAGTTTAGTGATTCTATGATGAATTTCACTAATCACTCACTAATCACCTTAAACCCTAATTATTAATCCTAAAACTTGTATTGGCTATAACTTAGCCAATACTAATCAAAATTTAATGATTTTATACTATATGGAAACCTTAGATAATAATATTTAATAAACTGATAGAAAATTTAAATTTTATTAGGCTAATTACCAAATTGCCTTTATAAGTCAAATTACTTAATTTGACCTCATAAGGCTTAATTCTTATCCAAAATAGATGTACTTACTATCTAAGCTCATATTAGATAGTAAGTAATCATTCCATTTCAATAAATTCTAAATTAGAGCCCTAATTCATAAAGTTGAATCTTATACCCTTAAGTAGGGGCAAAATGGTTATTTTGTCCAAATTTAGATTTAAACATTCTTAGGCCCTAAATTCATAATTAAACCTTTAAAATTAGTATTATAACTGATTTGGAATCATTTTGGATGATTAATCTCATCATTTTGTCATTTTAAGAAAATACCTTAAAACTTTCTTAAAAATCTCTAAGTCATAAATTAAGTCTCATAAGGTGAATTTAATTTACCTTATGCCTTCCATAAGTTAATTATACCATAATTTTAGTGAAGTAATATCAAACTCAAAGCTTAAAGATTCTCTTTAGGACTTTACTTCAATCCTTTAGGATCTTATTTCCTTAGGATCTAGCTTAGAAATTTAGCTTAGAGTTCATCTATTAAATAAATGAGTACTTAATAGATGAAACCTTTATTTTATTATTTTCTAAAATTTCATCCTTTATTTATGATTATTTTGTATTAAAACCTTAGATTTAAGATTAGATATCCATTTTATTAAAGCTTGATTTTGCTTGATAAGATAGCCTTAATTATATCTCATTTGAATTTGAGTTTAACTTTATACCATTATGATTAAAACCTATGGATTAAGAAGTTAAAATCAAATACTTGGATTTTAACATCTTAATCCTCCAATTTTGATTCATATTAATCAAGATGGGCTTGGTATTCATAAAATCATCAATTAGGATGTTTGATTTATTTATTAAGCTTAAATAAGCATTATGTGATTAATATTAGAACTTGATTAGTTCTAATTTCTTTTAACTTATAGGATCGTTATTCTGGACTTATACTCGATAGCTAGATGTTGGAGATCCTAAACTTGTATAAGTTCAGATTAGATAGAATGACTTAATTAGAAAATAAAGTGATATCACAAAGTTTGTTTAGTGCTATTTTATTCATTAAGATTTGAATGCTTGGCTTTCTTGTTTTAAACTTTATACTTTAACACATTATATAGAACATAGTATATTTCTATGTCAATTTGATTCATTCATAAAGCATATTATTAATTGAAAGAAAGAATTTAAGGTAATGAATTTTATGTAACTTATAGTGGAGTATGTTTTACTTAGTCTGCCTGGATAGTGTTACTTTATTTTTGCACTAGGATGTTTCTCCTAGGTGCTCAGATGATACTTTACTTTTCCTCTAAGATGTTTCTCTTAGATGCTCAGCAAGTACTTTGTGGCATTATTTTGATCTGGGATATTTTTCCTAAATTTCAGATGGAACTAATTGGAAATAAGTGATTTTGGATCTAGTATGCTCATTCAGTGATTGGTTCTATTTTGCTCATCATATTAGGGCATATCTTCCCTTGACATTTGATTAAGAAGGTTTATTCCTTAATCTGAATGCTAAGTGAAGGTTTGCCATTGACGACCACCTCTTAATTCAGATAATTAAGGGGCTGCCGCCACAGCGCCGTGACGAGTCCAACCCCGAGAGCTCGGCGCTACCGCGCGCCGCAACAAGTCCAACTCGAGAGCTCGATGCTATCGCGTGTTACAGCGGGCAGACACTTAACATCCATTTTGAAACAAAACTGTCGTAGTGCTCCCAAGCACGCTGCAGTGCCTGCCGGAATTCCAACCATAAATGGGCAATTAATTCAGCTTAGGGAAGGCCACAAATTCAAATATTTTGCCTTCCCATAGCTACCTTAACTCCAAATACAATTAATATTTTCACTCAATATGAATAAAAAAATAATCAAGAATAAGCCATTAAGAAATGGGAGTTGGAGGGTTGGACAAAATTAATTCCAAAATGGGCTGAAGGCTGCACTATAAAAGCAAGAGAAAAAGACTAAGTGTAACAACCCAGGTTGTTACTTAGGTCATTTAGGACTAACTTAAGTTCTAATTATGATTCTAGTTCCCTAATTAAGTTTTTGAGAACTCACTACTAATAAGATCCAGTCCAAATCAGGAATCAAATTGATAAAATCTTTATTTTAAAATTTTCAGAAACCCTAGAAATTGACCTATTTATTTTGAACTCAAATCGAAAATCTGACTTTGCCATTGCGCTCATCACCCCAAAATTAGCTAGGGGTGATGTTTTGGAGGCATTTGGAAGACGTTGGGTTTTTGTCATATATTTTAATATATTTAAATACCCCAAAAAAATTGAATAATTAAATATTCATCGAATCAAAAATCTGATCACGCAGTTGCGTTCCTCACCTCTTAATTAGTTAGGGGCAATTTATTGGAATTTTTTATAATACATTTATTAGTTTAATTTTAATTTTAATTAATAAAATCAAATAATATTATTTAAATAAAAATATTAAATTCAGTTAACGGTTCCATCCTTCGCCATCCAAATCTTTTTCCGCGCTGTCTGCTCTCCCGTTCAACTAAACGGTGAGATCAAAGCCGTCCGATCGAACCAATTGGATGGCTCCAGGCCGTCATCCCCGCGACAGAGAGAAGTCGCTACGTGTGGCGCTCCTCCGCAAACGCGTGGCTTTCCACCGCTTCAAATGTGCAATTAATCCTTCTTCAACTCAAATCTACGACTCTTTCCCCTCAGATCGACAGGATCATGCGTTTGAGAGGCTTATCTTTTAGTTTAAATCCTTCCCAATTTTGGAGAATCTAGACCCATTTTGTAGGTACGTCTCCAACCTACTGATTTACTTAAGCAATTGCAGATCTATATTCCAATTATTAAATTATGATTTTGATTCAGTGATTGCCAATTTAGTTCTATTTTGTGCGAGTCCAAGCAAATTAAATCGATATAGCGTGTTAGGTATTAGCAAAATTAGGATGTTTCATCACCCATGTTGCACCTAGGGTTAGGATTATCTCGCAAATTTTGGCCTATCGTGGGGAGTTATCACCGTCCTTCGATCGATCTCATCTAGACCATACCGATTGTATGCGAGTTGATGCCTATCAATGCCATTTTTGTCGCCATCGTTCTTGCCCTAGTCAGCCTACGAAGGGGAGGAAGAGACCTTCGGGTCAGGACGGGTCGACCCGGGCCAGACCCGGGTGCCAAAGGTTCGCTGCTATGAAAGGTGGGGCCCACACCAGTTGCGCTATCTTTTGCGTGTGGGCCATCCCTGTGTCTGTATTCCTTGTGGTGGGTCCCACTCCTGATCCTTATCGCTCGATTGACTGTCACTTGTACCATGGGGCCCGCCATTACTATAGAATTGGTTAAGACAGAAAAAAAAACATTAAGAGCGATAAAAGATCTATAATTAAAAAAGTTAGTATTAACTTAAGTTAAATTAAATGATTAATTATATAATTTAATGTCCTCATAACTCCTAAAATATAACTCCAAATCTAATGATATTATATGCCATTTTAATAAAAAAAATGAGAGGAATTTATTAGTAGTATCAGATTTTTCATTGGGTACTTATGCAACCTAATGACATTTAAAACCCTATTGAATGACCTAATTGACCCTAATCTTCAATTAGCCATAATTTTTACACTGTAATCCAAATATAGCCAATATGGGTCTTAAATTAATCAGCAAATCCTTAGGATTATTTCAGTAGTGTTAATTTCCCTATTTGGATGATATTTAGCCTAATCACTTTTGGACCCAAACCCTAATCTTATAAGGATTATAACTTTTCACCTACTAGTCCAAATATAGGTAATATGGGTCTTAAAGTGATCAGTAAATCCTATATAATAACCTAGTAGTGTTCAATTCTTTATTTGGATTTGTATTTACCAAATCACTTTTAGGACCTAACCCTAATTACTCTAATTAACCCTATTATAGTCAATTAAGCTCCCAATTTGGTCTTTGAATATACCATTTTGATCAGGAAGATCAAATTAATAGTAAACTATAAAAATATTTAGGATCTAATGGTTAGATCTTTTAATCAACTCTAACCACCTTAAAATTTAATTAGTCAATATTAGCATAATTAATTATTCAAATTAAGTAATTTTGTTTTCTAATTACTCATAGAGTAGAGTATAATCTAGTGGTGTAATTGGTTAAGTGATTCTGTGATTAATTTTACTAATCACTCACTAATCACCTAAATTTTAATTAAACCATAACTTAACCAAATGAGGTCCAAATTGGGTCTACTCCTAATTAAAGTTCTCAATATATTATAGGGAAGCTATAACCACTAAATTTACTTAATTTGGAACTTCAAATGGAAAAGTTAGGTTTATGACCCCATTTAAGGAAACCCTAATTTCCTTAATTAGCCCTAAATCTTATATTAGCTATAACTCAGCCAATACTTATCATAATTTAGAAATTTTATGTTCTATGGAATCCTTAGACAGCAAGTTATAATAAATTAATAAAAAAATTAGAATCATTAAGTAAAATTACCAAATTATAATAGTTAAAATTAGTAAATGAAGTAATTATGAATTGAATTCAATTGGTTTAAGTCATAAATCATGTTCTAAAGTAAAACCTTAATAATTCATCCTAAATAAATTCAAAGTTAATTGTATGATGTGAGATAAATCTCACATCATACCTCTTCTTTAAACCTCTTATCTCTTTTCCTTAATCCATCTTATAATATTAGTTAGGAGTAGAGCTTGAGTGTTCATCTTAGTGTTTAAGAGCTTATTCCTTAGGAGTTAGGATTGGCTCTTAAGTTAAAATTCATCTATTAAGTAAAATGGGTTACTCAATATATGAAGCCTTGATCTTTATAGTTTATAGATTTTCATAGTTTATTTATGATTATTTGATCTTTTAACTTTAGGTTTTAAGAATATAGATCCATCCTATTAAGTATGGTTTCACATAATAGGATTTTCCTTAAATCTTAATCTATGAGTTTGGATATTTGAAACCTAGTCCTTTATGATCACCATTTAGATTAAGTGATTAAACCCTAATATTTAGAATTTAATTCTTAATCCTTTATCTTAATTTGGCTAATTAAGATATTTTGGGTTGCTTAAAATCATTAAAATAAGTCATTTTATTTATTATTCAACTTATAGTCAACATCAATTTATTTATAATTAGGACCTAGCTAGTCCTAATTACTTTCAACTTATAAAGTCGTAAATCTGAGTTACACTTGATAGTAAGAATTGGAGATCCTAAGCTTATGTAACCCAGAGTAGATATAATGAATAAATTAGACAACAATGGATATCACCTATGTCCTAGTAGAGTCTCTTATTCACTTTAAAAATTGATGCTATGCTTACCTCTTTTTTTTAGCCTTATACCTTATTCACATATATTAGACATAAGATATTTGATAAGTATCTCATGCCACCTTTGAATTTGCATAAACAACATTTGCATTTTTATCAGGTGCTTTTGGTTTTATTGAATTCAGTTAAGTAGAGTGTGATCTAATTAGTCTGCCTCTCGGATTCTCTTATCTGATCTTAGACTTCTTTTATGGCTGTTGGCCCAGTTCCGATATGGTAGTACTAGTTTTAGGTGCACTTCTACTCAGTTTCTCTACCTCTCGATTCCTTTTTTCTGATCTTAGACTTCTTTTTGTGGCTGTTAGCCCAGTTTTAATATGGCAATAAGTGAGTTCTTATATTTTCTTTTCAGTTGGAAAGTTTGGCCAGTGCAGTTTTTCAGCATATACTTACTATTTTTAGTTTACTTTTATGCATTTCAGCATTTTATTACTTCTGTCTTACTACATTTACTAGCTTTACTTTTACTTATAGGATGCTAGTCTTGTTTGTTGCTTATACATAGGATGTTAGTCTTGCTTTTAGTTATTTAATTATTTCATATGTGCTTTTACTTTAAGTCAATTAGCATGAGTTTATATTGATCATCAGTATGTTTAGGTTGAGTTTTCTTTTAGTTATATTAGTACTTAGTCTTTATTTTATAACTAACCTTGTTGCAGCTATACTTGGAGGTATGCGCTTACTTCCTATTTTGTTAAGTTATAGACTTATGGTTTATAATTATCTTTCTCTTTCATATGCATTTTGCTCCCTTACTGCTTGTTTTATATGTAAGGATTATGGTGATATTTAAATTAGCATAATAAAATTGCTGCCTAAAATATACTTAGACATGTTGTCTAATTAAATTTTTCTTTTGTTGGCTGGGGCTCTATCATTATGAAACCGACAATGGTAGACTCTGAGCTTTTTGAGGTTGTGGAGCCTTCTAAAGACCAAGTTCAGGAGGAGAATCAAGTACTGAAGAATCTTAAATCTTAGTTCCTTACTTCTTTTGCTATGAGGATGAGTATTTGCTTTATTTTATTTCAGCTTTTATCCTTTAAAAATGTTGTAATAATATAGGGTTTACTTTACTTTTACTACTTTACTTATTCTGAGTTGGATGCTTAGTTCCTTATATTGTAATGAATGGATGTTTACTATTTTGCTTCTGCACTCTGCTTTCTAGTACTTTTTATTTAGTGAAATTTTGCTTGGAAATGGCAAAGTCTTTAACTATGATAGATTAGGATGAGTACCTAATCTAATTATAAGTAGAGATCTTGTCATTTAGGTGACCCTCCACCATAATCATGTTAACTTAAAAGTTAACAGGACCACGGTGGGATGGGCCACCACACTAAGAGAGGCTTCCCCTCTTTGACATTCAAGGATATAATTTCTGAGGCTGCTGTAAGAAAGAAAGGAAGAACCCTAACCAAGGAAGGAGAAGATAACCATTCAAGGAGAGAAAGGAAAGACAACTCAAGGAGTTGGAAGAGAAGAAATTGGAGAGCAAGGAGAGATCTGGAGAATGCCGAGGGCTGTTCCTAGTATTTCTCTAAAAACTCTTCTTTGATTTTCTTCCAGAGAACCATGCAAAGGTTCACTTCCTTGTATTTTATTTCCTGCATCTCTTTTGTAATGGAAGGCTAAACCCTCCTTGGGGAGGGTTGGGCCGAAATCATATAATGAGTTAAGGGACAAAATGGTGTTTGTATAAATCTTCTTCAATAAATAAAATTTTTGTCTTTTAGATTTAGATATGTTTCTTGTGAATGCATGATTGTGGAATGAATGTATATTATATTTTAAATGGTTTTATAATGAAAATAATATCGAATCAACTAGCCATACCAGGCTCAAGGGAATGCACATAAAGGTCCTCGCTGCAAATACATATTCGCTGCGCAAGGATTCTCAATGTAAACACCTTGAGATTGGAATTAAAGGTTGATTTGGTAACTTAAATCTTTTTGAGCTCTATAGCTCACCAATTGGCATAAAACTAAAAATATGCGAGTTAGTACTTGGATCCCAATGACAAGCTCTTAAGCCTAACATCACTATTCCTTGAGCTCAGTCGAGAGGTCGATGCATGTGAGCCAAGAGCCACCAATCAAGCTCCGTGGCTCAGCAGATGTTAAAGAAGGAAATGGAATTATTGAGTGCTCATGGATAATCGTGACATAATCCATGCAGCCCAATAATTTACTTCCTTAGCAAAACAATGCATGTAGCATGTGATGCAAATTGTGTGGGAATCAAGCTCATGTGATTGCTAAATTAAAATGATTATTTTGATAACTTAAATGTAAGGAATCTTAATTAACTCTTGTCGATCACATGATGATCTATGTGCCAAGATCAAACCCTTGTGTGTTCATCTTGTGCTCTAGATATGAAATAGTTGGAATTAGAGGACCCATCTAAGGAATGTTATCTTCACTTAATTATAATTAGCATGAAAACAAGTTTCATTAAATTTTGAAATAATTTAACTACTTACACCAGTCCCAATAGATATTGCATGATTGAAACCCAACTCTCCTTTATTCTCAAATATTATCTTCAGTTTGATATCTTTGAATTACTAATTAGGAGCCATATAAAACCAAAAATATTTTAGTCTAAACAATATTAAAAGTAGATAAACCTTAGTACCAAAACACGCTATTCCCTGAGGATGATAAATGTAGCGCCCCCCCCCCCCCCCCCCCCCCCCCCCCGTCGCCGCACGCAAAAGACAAGTATAATCAAAATCAGTGGCAGAGCGGTGCGCTACTCGGGAGGACGAGCTTACAAACCATCTTCCTGGATAGGCTAAAAGACTGAGCCACACTGAAGGCTGCTGACTCGAACCTAAGAGTAGGATCAAGGGTTAATACTTAAGATAAAAGTAGATTACTTGTCTTAAGTATTAGACTAATATGTACATTGGATTTAAAAAGATAAATATAAATCCAATATACATTATTAATATATCAGCATTTTCAGTATGTTGATCACATCACAATACTAAGTATAGTAGTATAATAGAGTGCGAAAGCTAAAGCAAAACATCCAGAATACATTCGTCACAGAGCAGTAGTAAATATTCATCTCAGAAAAGAAAAGTAAAATACATCCAGAATTATTACAAACTGATTTAAAAGACGAAAAGTAAAGTCTTTCTAAAGTACTAAAAATAAAGCAGTAAGAAAAGGTGGAAGACTAATCCACTAAGGCTCCACTTACTCCTCCTGGATCCCCTGTAAATCCTCCTACCCTGTCTCCACAAACTGCTCGGGATCTAGCAAATTATCGGATCCCAAAAGTACCCTGTGTTAGGCAAGAAGTCTAACACATTGCAACTAACTAAGCAATTCTAAAGTTAATGCAATAGATAGTAAGGTACACACGATTGAAAATAATAGTAAAGGCACTAAGTACTGAAAATGTAACGACTGCATCAAAATATAATACTGAAAGTAATCAAAAATATCAAAAAAAAAACTCAGAAATCAATATGAACAATGCCCAATACTGTACTATATATCACTGGAATGATGCACCCAAATAAGCCACAAAAATGGTATGCCACAGTATGTAACAGAACTATCACTGAAGGGCTATGAGTCGTACGGTCCAATGTATACATACACCCAATTAGGAAGATAGTATGGCGATGCCAATGCAACTTAAAATTCCCCAGTCAATGTATGTAATATTTTATAACCCATAATTTATCACTGATACTCATACATCACTGCTGAAATGATTCCTCAAACTCATGCTCATGTTTATGCCCATGTTTCTACTCTATATGAGTAAAATTCAGAAATCCACAAAACTTTGAATACTGATAGTGAATTCTAGGTCTCCACTATGCAGAATCCTGCTAAAAGGATTCTGACTCCTAGCTTCTAGAATGATAATTGATTAAAGATGAAGATTTACTTAAAGATTATTAGATAGAATGATTGTATACACATATTTAGCACATTTGCAAGAAAGGTGATTCTTATCACTTAGTTTGATTAAGCCACCCTAACAAAGCGATCTTTGATAAGAGGCATTGCCCGTTGGCGATTTGTATCTCAAGCTAAGTTATTAAGATGCCTAACTCACAATCACACTCAGTGTCTTAAAGAAGGTAATTCTAATTACTTAGTTTGTTTGAGCCATACTTATTGAAGCGGTCTTCGCTAGGAGGCATCACCCGTTGGCGATTTGTATTTCAATCAAACTAAGGAATGAGTACATATTTAATACACTCTTAGTCTTGGGAGATATACTCTAATGGGACTGTATTCGTCTAATCTCTCGGGATAGCACCTGCTCATAAGTCCACATTGGAGTGAATCAAATAATTCTGAATACTACTGAAGAAAATTAGTACTATGGGTATGCTATACTACACTAACCAATAATCTAGGTTCACAGAACTCTATTTAATTAACAAGGATCTATCAAGACTATAAATTTTTATGCTAAATAGGTGAGTCCTATACAAATTTCCAAAAAATATGTGATCAAGTATCACTCAATATAGATTCTACCACAAGGAAAGGTGTCATTCTAATATCTTAAGTGATTCCTACCGCGAAGGGTTAAGATCAACTTCTAAAGTTAAGAGATCATCTAAGCTTCTATCTCAATGAGTTATATAAAGTTCTCCTACCTCAATGTATATTCAAATTTAGGTCTTTAAAATATTTCAAAAATAATCTTGTGTTGAGATACTTAAGATCTCACACACTTAACTCTACTACTAACACTATAGGTTTTGCTTATTATTTAGACTTAGGATGATCAAATCAGATGATTAAGTCATTTGATCATAGCTTATTCTAAGATCTTGGTATTTAAATCAAGAATATTAATAGAGTTAGATCACTTGTTCAATCAATATGGTTCTATCAATCTTATCCTACTAATAGTCTTATTTATGAGAAAATCAAGGATCTAAGGTTAAGATTCAAATTAAGCAATCTCATAAGTTTATTATTAATCTTAACATATCTAATCCAAATGTTTAAGATCAATGTCAAATCAAATGCATTATTAGAATAATGTCAATCACATTATCTTATAATCATATTCATTTATTTAAGGTTTAAGAGTTTGGATCTTAATCAAGCAGATTATGGTTTAACCCTTACTCATGTCCAATTAAGATAAAGTGTTTATTTATAGATCAAATGTTAAATCAGTGAATTAAATATGTATTATTGGTGGAAATCTTAGACCTAGATCAAGTCTTAATAGCCTGATCAAAGTCTTAAGACTTCTTAGGTTAATTAAGATGATTAAGTTCTCCAAAATTCTTAGGATTATTCAAGTTATACATTATAAATTAGCATACATGGTTTCCATATATTTACCTTACTATTATAAAGCATATCAATAGAAAATTTTATAAAAATAGAAAGTAATTCGTGCTAATCAAACCCTAAATCCATTCAAAAAGATTAACACCTAATTACAAATCTAGCTATCAAAATTCCATACAAATTAGCACATAAGTTCTATTTTATATTACAAATAATCAGAGACTAAGTTTGCTAAGATCCAATATATATATCCTAATTTTTACTAATCATAGTTTAACAAGATTATAGCATAAGTTGAAATATAGAGATCAGAAAAATAATTCACTTAGCATATTTATTCTACTCATCATAAGCAAACTAATGGCACCCTAAACATGCAATTTGGTTAAGTGTAATTGCTAATAAACCCTAATCAAGGTCTGCAATAATTAGGCAAAAATAGAAAATCTAACCATTAGATGTGCAATATTATTTTATATTCAGACCCTGATGATTTTTTGATCAATTTCATATATAATATTATAGGGTTTGGATCAATGAATTAAAAGTTATTCAATTAATATATTCTATATTTTTCTAATTAATTTAATCTATTTTCCTTGAGGAAAATAATTAGGAATAGATTTCATTCAATTTAAAACGGGTCTTGACCCATTTACAAAATGCGCGGGTCGGCTTTGACCCGATGGCCCAGCACTGTCGCACAGCATGGGTCACGAGTTGACCCGACCCGCACTATGTGTCTTCTTCCTCCTGGCGCCATCCCGAGAGCCATATGATTAGGGTAACCCTAATCGGCTAAATTCTCTTCTCCCCAACCACCTCACAGCCTCCAATGGATCGGGGTCCCATCAGTATATCAAGACGCACCGATGGAACCCAAAACCCCCATCCGAGAGTGGCTGGAGCTTCAGGGAATTACTAGGCCCAAAACCTCCCTCGGTCGGTGACATGGGGGATCAATACTCTCCACAGAGGGTTCGCCAGGCTCGAAGATTATTGGCTACACTTTCAGGGTGACAAGGCGCACCCAAGCCCCAATCTAGCTTGACCCGAGGACCACTGGAAGCATGGGACCTTACACTGGCGCCAAACTGCTTATGCGATGTCGCCCGATCGATCGATATGATGATCGGGCTGACCCAGAGCCACTAAATCTATGCATTATAATCGCCTAGACAAAGAGTACAAGTAGATGGTATTGGAAGAAGGACTGATCCTACTCAACTCGGTCCAAGGCAGAAGGGGTACCTGGATAGCTGGAAGGATGAAGTCGGCTAGCTGGGGAAGGCAAAGGTTGATTCAGAAGCTGGAGCTGATGCAAACGAGCTCCCTAGGTCCATACGAAGCTATAGGGGGCTTGACACTAAGCCTGACCCTCTGACTGGATTGCGATCAAAGAAAGCCTGTCGACGGGTTGTAGTGAGAATCCAAGGAAGACAGAAGGCAATTGAACTCAAGTGGAGGTTTAGACTCAGCAAAGGAGACCTTAGAGGAGTTCCCTAGCTATTTATAGCCATGAAGGAGGAGGTGAAGAGCTCGGGCAACCCATTGGAATGGCCCGAGGACTGAAGGAATTGGGTCGGGGTTAGGCGAGAGCAGACCTGGAAGATTGAGGTGCCGAGACGATAGAAATCGAATGGTAGTGGGGAGCAGGAAGGATCCCTGTGCTGCCACGCCAGCATCGACAGCAGAAGCTATCGGGATCCTTCGGGAAGTTCAGGGAAGACAATCCATAGTGGGAGATGGCCCCGGGATCGTCTGATCGTCTGTTGGTTAGAAGTGGATGGTCTGATCATAGCCCTGTCAACAAACGAACGCAGACGGGATCGCAACCGTCCAATACTTGGAAAAGATCCGACGGTAGATCGGCTATACTTAGACGCGGAATCGGGACCGCTAGATTAAGACACCAGGGTTCGTGCGGCGCCATCCATGTGCCACAAATGTTGAACCACGGTCGGGGTCCCGCAGTGGATCTCCCGCGGTTCCGATAGTGGATCCCGACCGTTGGAAGGTATATTTGCAATTTGAAATTGTTAGGAGCCCTAGAGTGCAATTAAACCATTTTAGTTAAAGGTGAATTATGGTCTAAACAATTTCTAAATTACACCAAACTTTCACCCCTAGCTAATTTGGGGGTGAGAAATTCAAAAATACCATCAAATTTTAATTCTGAGATCAAAATATTTTAGGTCTAAACTAGGGCATCTAGATTGATCAAAATATCATTTTGGACTTAGAGAAGTCCAATGGACTCCAAATTTTCAGGATATGATTCATTTGATGTTCTTAAAGAAATGGAATAAAAATTAATGATTTCTTAAACTACAGATTAGCAGGGTAACAACTTAGGGTTGTTACAATAAATCTCGAAATTTACTTTTCAAATATTACTTCAGACCACATACACTTGCGTGCTAGCGCAGACGTGTATTTACAGTCTGTCAATAGATGCCTAGGTGTTTATCAATCCTCATCAAGACTCTGCCAACACATCATGTGTTGATCTAAGTAAGCTCTAAAAATAACATTTGTATAAGGAAAACCCCAAGATCAGAGAAATATAATGGATTCACACTAAGGAGTTTCATTATAATAATTAAGAGAAATGTACATGAGTTGTGACTCTTTATGAGCTTTTAGAGATTTTTCTAGCCAAACTCACAGCTTCTTTTTCCTCACAACACACAAACCCTAAAATCCTCCAACCATTATAACACCATGATAACATCCTAAAGACTAAGCATCCATAAGGTATTTTTATCCCTCCAAATAGACCACCAAAGCCTCTGTCTAACATAAGAAACATTATATGCTTTCCAAATGCACCCATACCCTTCTTGCTTTCCACATGCCTAACTTCTCATTCTTGTGTGCTAAAATGTCTCCAAGCTCTTAGGTTCATGGCCTAGCGCTGGGAACGTCCAAGCATCGGGGTCTCAGACTACTTTAGTTAGTTAGGGGTAGAGATGCACATAGTGTTTGGGCGTACCTTAGCCTCTATCCTACATCTCACTAAGTTCTATTACTAGTGCTTGAACATGTCCAAGTAAGGAAGTTTCTAGCTTGGCTTTGTTTCCTGGTGAAGTTCTAGCCCAGACAAGCAAATTTTAAGTTGTTGCAACCTGATAGAAGAGTCCAATGCTTGGGTGTGCCCAATCCTCAGTTTGTTGATATTTTAGAATCAACTTTTAAGCGCTTAAGTGTGCCTGCTAACCCAAGCCTCTACTATAGTAAACTATCCTAATACTTCTTGCTTCTCGGCCATTGCAATCCCTTCATCAATTTTAAGCTCAACTTGATCTGTTGGAGTTCAGCCTGCACTCGGTTGATTTGTAGATAACCTGAATTCGCTCAAATCTTTGCAACAGATCTATGGTACACCCTCCAAGACCACTTCGTTGCCCTTGAGACTTCACCACATCTAGCTATAGCTCGCATTAACACACTTCACGTTGTTAGTTCAATTTCACCCAAACTTGTAGCGCCATCTTGGTTGCTCTTTAGACTCCATAAAACCCAACGCATGAGTAGGGTGAAGCGTGAGAGAAAAGGGTTCCCCCTCACACATCGTGCGGCTTTGGGAGAGTGTGCAAGTTAGAATAAATTTTAGCATTGATACTAGCAAGGTGGGGCTATGTTGTGCCGCACAATGCATGTGCAGGGCCGAGATGGAGTGCATGCACGTTGCAAGGCCGAGTGCTAAGAAGACACAGCATATTGAATACATTACATGATAAGTTGTAGTTGATGGGGTGGATCCACATTGCGTCATGGAGCAGCTCACGCACAAGGCCTTATCTGTGCTAAAGCAACAAACAGCAAGGCAGAACTAGCAGAATAACATGACCATGACATGGTGTGACTCGACATCTAGGTACATATGACCAAGTGGGGTATAGACAAAACACATGTCAGCCGACGTGTAGCGAGGTAAACACATGAATAAATTGTGTACGATGCACAATAAATCAAATTGACATATGCTTGCTTTTATAAATTCTGAGATTTTGTGAGGAGAGAGAATGGGAGAGAGAAAAATGATTTCATTTTGGCATTTCTTATATATATATATATTATCGCTTCTATCATGGTCCCTTTGGAGAAGACGAGGGGCGAGATGATACATCTGCACATCGTACAAGTTTTGTCTCGCATGATTTTTTTTTTTTTTTTGAAGAATTTTGAGGGCATGGCCCGATATATTCAATAGAAACGAATATTCTCCAAAGTGGAGATACAGAAATAGTGTCCAATGACTGAAAAAGAAAACCTACAGGAAATATAAAAAATACAAAAACACAGTAAACTAGGAAAGAAACGGTATCACAAGCAAAGAAAGAAAGGATGAAATAAAAGAGGGCTAAGGATTCAGATCCTCCTGAATGAGGCCGACACGAGACCGAAGATTCGCTGGGCAGCAAACAAAGATCAGTGTAGAATCAATTTGATTTTTCAAAGGTTCGGCACATAAAAATTGGAAGGATTCATTTCTTTATGAAAGATTCAAAGTGATCCTCATTGCTGATTTCAAGAAGTATAATAATGTATGGATACAAAGAATTTCATGCCATGTTGAATATTATTTTAGAGGCATTATCCTAAGAAAAAAGAAAAAACTTTAATCTATAATATTGTGACAAAGACCAATTCTCCAAACAACAGAAAGTTTTTAACTGGACTTAAAATTACACTAAAATCGCTCAATTATTTTTTGTTATTTCATATTAGAATATATTACTTTTAATTTTTCTGTTGTATGTTTCGTTCTCTTTATGGTTTTCAGGTATTCAAGGGCAATATGTTGATTTATTTGTCCATTAAGCATCAAAAAGGGTAGCCGACACTCAGGCGCACTTGAGCGCCCTATTACAACACTTGAGCAGTATTCTGAAGTTTGGGCGCTTAGGCAATCCCAAGTGCAGCAGTGGCAGAAGCTTATGCACTCAAGTGGGCTCATGCGCAGGACAAACAGACAATTCTATGCCCAAGTGCGCTCAAGCACCAGATCAACAGAAAATTTTGTGCTCAAGTGCACTCAGGCGTCAGAGCAGCAGAGATATGTGTACTCAGGCACTCCCAAGTGCCAGACTGGTCAAACATTATGCCCTTAGGCACTCTCAAGTGCCAGACTAGTCAAACATTCTGCGCTCAAGCATGCTCAAGCGCCCAATGGGTACAGTTTTAAAAAGGTCAAATCGAAGAAGGAATGGAAGTGTTTCTTGGCTCTCCAGGAGCAATTTTGGAGATGTTTCAAGGCCAAATAAAATCCCCAATCAATTAGAATGAAAGATGGAGGAATTAGAGAGAAGATAAATTAATGGGAAATTAGGGTTCCCAGAGGATAACTTCCCAGTCTATTCTAAGGAGAACCTTAGGTGGCCATTAAAGAACTAAAGAAGGAAGAAGAAGAATAAGGTGAAGAAGAAGAGAACTCTATGATATTCCTTCAGTAACATTATCTTCACTTTCTTATTCTTTTCTTTTGATTTATCTTGTGTAAAATTCATGATGCTCTTAAAAACTATTTCTATCTTTTCTTGTGATTTAACTATAATGGTACCCTAAACTCCTCCTTTCGGGGAGGGTTAGGCTAGATCTATGTATTAGACCTTTCTTATTAAACGTTGAGTTTGAATTGTGTAATTTTGAAAAGGCATGTTTGTGATGTGTTTATTATTAGTCTTTACAACACAACTATATATTAGTCACTAAAATCAATGGAGAGCATTCATAAGAACTACACTTTGGGTCAAATCAAAAGTTCTGATCAAGGTGTATGTGCATGTGAAGCATGAAAGTTAAGAAGTACTGAAGTTTAGATCAGGGTCAAAGTCCAGATCAAAGACTTATGAGAATTTGACACAAGAGTTTCACTAAACCCTATAATGGAGTAAAATTCTGGTTCAATGATTTAAGTGCACTAATTACATAAGTAGCAAAATTCCAGATCAAAGATTTATGTGCACTATGATTTCTTATCTCCCAAGTTCAATTCCTCAAGCTGTCTCACTCTTAGCGTAAGGTGAGACCGAGTAAGGATTAACAAAGTAGAGAGAGTTGTAGTTTCCTTGAAACACATAGATGTCTATGTGCAAGTGGGAACAATTATGGGAATTTAGTTCCATTTCCACTAGACAGGAAATGTCGATAAACTTAAAGAAGTCGTCATTTAGACGTTAAGATCCGAAGTCAAAAGGTCTTGTATAAGATCAACTAAAGATGACCTTATGGTTTAGTGGTGAGTGACCCATGGGCGTTAGAGATCACTATTGTGTTTAATTATTTGTAACCCCTAAAAATATTAATTTAGCATTCTCACATAATTACTACTTTAAGAGCTCAACAATAGTAATAAAGGTTGAACCATAGTTGATTGGTCTAACTCTCCTCAATCTTTTAATCATTGTTACATCCTCATAATTTAGATTTCTTATCTTGCATGCGCAGATTTAATTTAGTTAAAATACCAACAATTTGATTATTTAAGAATTAGAAGAGAAAATATTAACTTGTATCCCTCTATTAATCTTTAAGGGTGATAAATCTGGGTCTTACCATCTCTATATTTCTCTAGACCTCGTATACTTATGTGTGATTAAAAGTCACACTATGCTGTGGCCTATAAAGTTTTGGCATCATTGTTGGGGATTAAGTTAAAATGCATTAGTGAAATTTATGGAACTAATGACTTAGATGCTTTTACTGTGCTCATATTTAGTTTTTATTATTTTCATTTTTGTGCATATTTAGCTTTAAATTTATTTGTTTTTGAAACAATTTGTGTTATTGTGACCAAAATATTTGAATTGTTCTTAAATCTATGTATATAATGTGTAGGTGACTGCAATTTACTTTTTGTTCCTGAAATTCATAGAACTTACCATAGACTTAGATGTCATTTAGCCCTTCACATAGAAACTCAAAATATGGTTGAACCAAATTTAAGAGAAATTCACAACAATCACAATCACAATAACACACCTAGGGATTTAAGAGATTATGCACTACCCATTGTGGGAGGAATCCTCAATGCGATTGTACAGCTAAGTATACAAGCTAATAGTTTTGAAATTAAAGATGTCACTCTGCAGATGGTGCAAAATAATCAATTTGGTGGATTACCAAGTGAGGATCCCAATATCCATGTATCAAATTTTCTTGAGATATGTGATACTCTTAGATATATAATGGTGTTATTGATGATGCCATTAAACTTAGGTTGTTTCCATTTTCACAGAGAGATCACATGAAGATTTGGATGAAATCACCCCCTAGTGATTCCATAACCACTTAGGATGAGTTGGCTCAAATGTTTTTAGCCAAATATTTTCCTCCATCTAAAACATCTCTCTTGAGAAATTAGATTTCCAACTACATCCATTATGATAGCAAAATATTATATGATAGTTGAGAGAGATTTAAGGAATTACTTACAAGATGCCCTCACCATGAATTGCCCCTTTGGCTTTAAGTGCAAACATTTTACAAAGGATTAAATGCAAGTACTAGAATGCTAATAGATGCGACATCTGGTGAATTTATAAATAGTAAAACTCAGAAGCAATCTTATGATTTGTTAGAGGAGATGACCATGAACTCATATCAAGGGCCTACTGAATAGCAACACAATCCTAAGAAGGAACAACTTAGCATAATAGGGAACCCCTTAATTACCCAACTTCAATAAGAAATAACTGCATAAGAAATTGAATGCTTTGTCAGTTAATGCAATTCAAAAAGATCATTGTAAATTATGTGGAGGTGCACATACTAGTTCAACGTGGAATTTAAACAATCCTAATGCACCCTCTCATGTAGAACAAATGAATTTTGTGAACAAGAATACTAATAACTTCCAATAACAAAATAACCCTTATTCAAATACTTTCAATGCAAGGTGGAAAAATCATCCAAATTTTTATTGGAAGAATAATCAAGGAGAATTTCATTCGTAACAAGACCATGCTAATCAGTTTTAGGATTTTGGTAACCAAGGTCAACCAATTTATCAGGGCCAAATTTAAAGCTAGCGCACTTTAGTTCATGAAAAGGATAGAAATTATATTTAATAGGCATAAGATATTAATCCAATGTACTAAAGTGTCAATTAGGAACATAGAAATTCAAATTGGCAAAATCTCCCAACAACTAGCTAGTAGACCTCAAGGTGCTTTATCATGTACTACTGAGGTGAATCCCAAGGAAATGGTAGGTATGATTTGTTCAACTAATTCAAATTCTAATCTACACAAATTGAATGCCCCCAAATCTAAAGACATGGCTAGCACATCTAGAGAGAAGCACAACCAACAAGAATTCTAAATGAGCAAAGCATAGCATTAAGCCCTTTAATAATTGAACCTGAATTCTTAAAATCAAGAAAAGGAATGAGCATTTCTCTCAAATTAGGAGATCCTGACATATTTAATATCCCTTGCTCCATAATAAGTTATCATTTTCTAAATCCACTTTATGACTTGTGAGCTTATATTAATGTTTGGCCATATCATATGTATGAAAGAATGGGAATGGGAGGAATGTGAGACACACAATTCATTATTCTATTAGTTGATTTATCTTCAATGGTACCAATTGGAATGGTAGAGGATGTGGTTGTGAAAGTTAGAAGTTTTAGAATTTCAGTTATTTTTATAATCTGTGAGATTGATGCACCAAATGATGAGATTTCAATCATTTTTGAGAGACCATTTTTAGCAACCACACAAGCTCTAATAGACATAGAAAATGGAACTATGCTCTTGAGAGTTCAAGATAAAAGTGAGGAAATTGATCTAATAAGCATGGTGTATCTAGGAGAAAAATTAAATCACTTGAGTTGGATCATAAAGGAATGAGAAGGGAGGTTGATGGAGAGCAACTAGGCTATGACTATGATAACAAGGTGGACAAAGTTAAAGAAACAAAAACTGTTAGTGAGATGAAGACTCTCAATATATTTTGGAAGATGTTCACCCTCCAATACTAAAGAAGAAAATTTGTAGAGGGAAAAGGAAGAGTAAAGTGAAAGCATTAACTAATGAACATAAAATTGTGCATGATGAAAAGATAAACGATATAGGGAATCAAGGGGTTTGGATTCCAAAAAGAAGCACATCACCTAAACTACAAAATATACGTATTATTTGTGATAGTGCTCGCCCCTTTGAAAAATAAAAAATTTGGAAAGAAATATCGAAAGGAACTACACAATAATGAATTCCAGAATGGTCTAGCTGAGGACGTTAAAACAATTGCTTTCCAAAAGCAACGCAAGTTTTTTAGTTTGTTTTAGGATTTTGTGTTCATTTTTTTTAGTGTGTTTTTGTTTTTTTGTTAATAAAATTAGTAAGTGATAAGGAGAAAAATGGTGCACTGAATAGTAGAAGAAGGGAGCAATTTTGAATTAGTTGGATCAACTTTTGGTTAAGCGCTTAGGCACGCTCAAGCATGCTACGCTCGAGTGCTCGAGCACGTGTAGGCACGCTGTTAGTTGGCAGTAAGGAGTCAAGAGCACTCAAGTGTGCTCCAGTTCTAGCTAACGGGTCAAACATTTTTTAAACTTTTTTTGAAAAATGTGGATGGTCTTGAGAAGCCTTAGGAGCCTTAACTCTTACATGTGACCTTGACCACGTGTTGGGGAATCAAAAATCATCCTTAGAATGCCCTTTTGACTAGCCAATGGAATTTATCAAATAGAAATCACATTAATTTTATGGATGGAAAGTTACAATGAGCATCTTTGGATCCCATCTCTATATTATGCTCCTTCCCTACATCCATCTCCCTCACCAAGCACTTAGAGAATTCTACCAAGTTTTCCTCTTTTTGTTCTTATCTCTCTTTGCAAACTCCAAGCAAGATATGGCCATAGAGACAGGTAGTAAGGAAGGTTCATCTATCTAAAACCTATGATGGTAGCTATTTTGCTTTATACGATGCTTTCCAACATTTCCAAATGACTACATCACAATGCAAGGTAATTCAATAGGGGATTTATCTTGCCCTTTCTTGAGTCAATGATGCAAGATACTCAGGGGGAATGGAAAATGTTATGTTCACACCCATCCTTAATTTGTATCCCTCTTCTCTAAGAGGTTGCACAAATGTCATAGGAAGTAAGAATAAATCATTTTGGGTGCATGAAAACTTGTGGATTTTTCTAAAATGGCTATCAATGCCTATTATAGCCTACCAAGTGTATTGATTTATAGCTTTCAAAAGTTGATGTCTAGTGTAACAACCCTAAGTTATTACCATGCTTGATTTGTACTAAACCAAGTTTATATTTTTATTCTATTAGGTTCTAAATGGCATTAAGATCTAACCTTGAAAATTTGGGATCTATCAGAACTCGATTGACCTCAAAATTTAAAGATCTTAGACTTCATAGAATTATTAGATAGTAAACAATAATAGTATAATAGAAATTTTATATTTCCCTAAGTAAAATTACAAATTTGCCTCTAATGAGCTTAATCCTTATCCAATTTGAGTATACTTATTGTCTATCTTTATATTATACAGTTAGTAACTATTTGGCATTAATAAATTTCAATTTAGAACCCTAAATCAAAAATTACAGTTAAGACCCTTGAGTAGGGGCAAAATTTTGCCCAAATCTAAGCTTAAGTATTCTTAAACCTTAGAAACATAATCTAATCACTAAAATTAGTAAGGTAATTAATTTAAAATTTAATTTTGGATCTTTTGGACTCATTAATTTGTTGTTTTAAGAAAAACCCTAAATTTCACTTATAATTTCCTATGTCTTAAAATAAACTTCATAAGGTGAATTTAATCCACCTTATACCTTCCATAAGATAATCACATCAGAAGAATATATATATATAGTTAAGATTAATTAAGATTAATGCTTAAGTTATTCACTTTTCTCCTAACTTAATTTATTAAGATTTCCTTTAATTTTAGGATCTTCTTCCTTAGGGATTAGTGTTAGAATTAGGTTAAATTTCATTCATTGAGTAACTGGGTTACTAAATGGATGAAACTATAGTTTTATTAGTTTTTAGATTTCATCTTTTATTTTGATTATTTTGTATTTTAACTTTAGTCTAAGTTTAGAGATTAATCTTATTAAGCTTGACTTTGCCTAATAAGATAGCCCTAACTGCAGAACGTGAGAGTTAGGTTTATCCATATAACATTAGTCTTAGAACTTATTAGATTAAGAGGTTAAACCCCAATATTTGGAGTTTAACTCTTAATCCCTCAATCTTGATTTATATTAATCAAGATTGGCTTTGGATTAATTAAATTTATTAATTAGGACATTTGATTTATTATCCAACTTATGTAAGCATCATTAACTTAATTATATTAGAACTTAATTAGTTCTAATTATTTTAAACTTTATAGGACCAATCTTCTAAGTTTATACTGGATAGTAGTATATTAGAGATCCTGAGTTTGTATAATCTCAGATTAGTTAGAATAGATTAAATTATAAAATAAGTAATATCATAGAATTTTGTGTAGTGTTATTTATTATCTTGACTTGATGCTTTGCTTCCTTATTTTGAACCATTATATTTGTAACATAATAGATGAATCATGAAATATTTGTGGAATATTCTTTGTTAACTTTGAAAATTTCATAAGACATATTCATGAATATTAAATGAACAAATTAAAGATGAATCAATAAAATATTTAAGATTTGAAATGAAATTTGTCCTACTTAGTCTGCCTCTACAATACGATTTCATATATTGAAATTCATATGCAGTTTAGTGCCCATGTATTTGAGTACTAGGAGGATATATATATGTTGATCTGAGAAATTTCTCTAGATGATATTATTTTTAGTGGACTTGTTGATATAGGAAGTATCTCTTAGATGCAGAAGGTTTATTTTTGATATGATGATATGGCATTATTTTCTATGGACATGTTGATCTAAGTGTTTAATCCTAGATACTTCAACAGATTTATATAGTGGCTAGATGAGCCACCATTTTTTTTTTATTATGGCAGTTCTAAGTAGGCATATGTCCATATGAGATAGCATTTTTGTTATATTTCCAGTTTGGTATTTTTTCAATATTTCTAAAGTTATAGCATTTTTAAATTTTATTTATATATTCAACAGTTCTTGATTTAAATGTGCAAGTATGTTAGGATAATAGATTTATTTTAGCTTTATTCATATTTCATATTATTTATTAAATTGGCATGAGTAAATTTGATCATATTTACTTAAAATGTCCTTATACTTAATAGCTTTTACATACACCTTGCTTAACCTTTTATGTAGTTTCTAGTTGATGTATGTGCTTATCTCACATTTTGCTTTAAGCTATAAATGAATGATTATAGCTTTTATCAATTTTCCTTTGTTGTTTTATTGCTCTTAAGATGCTTTTGTTGTTTGTGATATCATAAAATGCAAGTAATAGTAGCTTAAAATATACTTAGATAATTTGTCTAACCAATTTTTCTTTTTTTTTTGCTAGGGCCTTGTCATTGTGAAACTGACAATAGCAGCTTCTGAGCATTTTGAGGAGTTAGTATCTGAGGAGGAGCGTCTTAGAGCTGAGGAGCCTTAGTTTAGGTTGCTCTTTTTTATTTAAGTGAGGATGAATGTCCTTTATTTTTTTCTGCTTAAAACTTATTTAATCTATAATAATAATGCAGGTATCTCATTATATTTTTCTTTACTGCTTACTTTATTCTGAGCTGTATATTTTTTATTTTGTATTATGGTTTTAATTGATGTAAATTTATTTTCCTTTCTTCTACACTCTGATAATCATGTATACTCATTTGGTGAATAGTTTAGTTGCTTTACTTATTGCATATCTTTCCCTTGTTAGTAGATTAAGGAAGAAAACCTAATATAATGATAAGTGAGGGATTGCCCAGTGACAATCACCTCTTAACCTTAATTGGTTATGGGGCGGCCTCCACATTTTTAGTGCCTATAAATATGACCTGAAATGTAATGTAATGAGGAAACTTGAATGAAGAAATTTTGTGGTGAATTACTCTCATATTATTTAGTGCTTGGTGGTGTCAAGTTTGTTGCATATCTTGGGTAAGTTATGTTGTTATCTTATTTTATCTTTTATTTTTATTCTAAACTCTCATACGCATAACCTCAAACCATCCTCACTTCTTCTCCAGCATCTTAAGTATCATTTAAATTTAGTAAGCCATTATCTAAAGTCTTAGACACACTCCAAACTCCATCATAAATTCAATGGCTAAATATGAAAATAGCACAATATAGTTTTATTCCCTACCCCTTGACACCATCTAAACCCCACTAAACCCCACTAAACCTATCCACTACTCTAAATTTAAACTACACATTCTAGGCTTTTTATTTTACTTTAATTCCAACCCTTTCACCCACAAAAACCCCACCGATAAGAGAGATATTTTGAATCAGCCCAAACTAGACCCAAGTGAGACTACTCTTGGTTTCCCTTTTGATAGTTCACTCTAAACCCATAATCAACCTACCACAAACTCCAAAAATCATCCTTAAACATTACCCTACTCATTCATATAATATTTGAATACTTAATTCACCAAAAAGGCAGCCCACTAGCATCAAGGCATCCCTTGGTCCTCTATGGGCAGTTTTGGGACGGTTCCAAGGCCAAATAAAAGTCTTAATCAATTATAATTAAAGGAGGAGGAATTAGAGAGAAGAAAAAATAAAAAAGATGTTCCAAGAGGGAAACTTTCCTATCTATACTAAGGAGAACCCTACGCAACCATTAGAGACTGAAAAAGAAAGAAGAAGAAGAAGAAGAAGAAGAAGAAGAAGAAGAAGAAGAAGAAGAAGAAGACAAAGATGAAGAGAACTCCATGGACGTTCCTTCAGTAACATTTTATTGACTTCCTTATTCTTTTCTTTTGATTTATCTTATGTAAAAGTCATGATGCTTTTAAAAATCATTTCTATCTTTGCTTGTGATTTAATTGTAATGGTAACCTAAATCCCTACTTTTGGAGAGGGTTAGACTAGATCTATGTACTAAACATTTCTTATTAAATGCAGAGTTTGAATTATGTAATATTAAGATGTGTTTATTATTAGTTTTTACTTCAAATTATAAATTAGGCATTAAAATCAACATAGTGCATTCATAAGCACTACACCTTGGATCTAATCAAAAGTTCTGATCAAGGTGTGTGCATGTGAAACATGAAAGTTATGAAGCACTAAATTCTAGATTGGAGCAAAAGGCCTGATCAAGAATTTATGAGCACTTGACACAAGAGTTGCATTAAACCCTATAACAAAACAAAAGTCTTGTTCAAGGATTTAAGTGCACTAGACATATAAGTAGAGCACTGAATCCTAGATCAGATCAAAAATCCAGATCAATGATTTGTGTGCGCTATCATTTATTGTTTCACGTGTTCAGTTTCTTAAGCGATCTCACACTTGGATGTAAGGTGAGCCCAAGTAAAGGATTGCCATAGGAGATATCTATATGATTTAATTAAAATACGTAGATATCTATGTGCAAGTGAGAATATATATGGAAATTTAGTTCTATTGCCTTAGACTGAGAATGCTGATAAAACTTAAAGAAGCTATCATTTAGATGTTAAAGTCTGAAGTTAAGAGATCTCGTACGAGATCGGCTAAAGACGACTTAGGATTTAGATGTGAGTGACCAATGTGCGTGAGAGATCATTAGTGGGTTTAATTATCTATATCCTCTAGAAATAAAAACTCAGCAATAGTTAGGAAGGTTGAATCATAGTTGATATGTCTAACTCTCCATGATCTTTGAATCATTGTTACATCCTAGTAATTTAGATTTCTTATCTTGCATGCGTAGATTTAGTTTAGTTTAAATACCAATAATTTGATTGTTGAAGCATTGGAAGATAAAAGATTTAATAGTACCCCTCTATTAATTTCTGAGGATGATAAATCTGAGACTCGTCATCCCTATATTACTCCAGACCATGTATACTTACGTGTGATCAAAAGTCACACTATTTTATGGTATGTCAACTTCCGGACTTTTGATAGAGCATTAAAATAAACAAAGCCTAGACCACTTGTAGATATCAAAGAGAGCAATACCCCCAAATAATTTTATAAACATTGATTTGGTTTGATTCCCAAGAACATAGCACAAATTGATTTTGAGGGTTTCAAGATAGAAGCTAGCAAATGAGTGTAAATTCCTCAAATAAGTGGCAACAGAGCATTGAATAAGCTATAATCTATTAGAAATCAAGAGTTTCATTTATTCAACAATTTAGCCATAAACCCCATTTTATATTCAAACTACATTGTTGTCATTTATTTTAAGAATCACGGCCAGCACCTGGCTCCATTTCTATAAATACCTAACGCATCAACGCCCTCGGCCCAGTTTCCCTGCTCCATTCCCAAAGATCAATACTGCCTGCAATCGACTCAATCGATCGATGGGGACGTTGATCGGCCATGTCGCCCCCGGCTCGGGCTTCCTTCTGATCGGCCTCTGGCACCTCTTCAACCACATCAAGCACTTCTCCCTCAGCCCCAAATCCTACCGATCCCTCCCGTGGTTCCCCTTCCCGAAGATCCGCCATCTGGAGCTCCTCCTCATCGCCGCTGGCTCCTCCATCTCCATCGCCATGGAGCTCTTCATCGGTCCGGATCGCCACCAGCCGCTCGATCCCGATCTCTCCATCCCCTCCAACCATCTCCAGAACTTCGAGCACTCCTCCATGTCCCTCGCCTTCCTCCTCTACTCCGCCGTCGCCGCCGCGCTCGACAGAGCCCGCCCCCCTCTTCCGGCCGCCGAGCCCCTCACGGCCCTCGCACTGTCCGCTGCCTTCGCCCAGCAGCTCCTACTCTTCCGAGTTCACTCCGCCGACCACATGGGCGTCGAGGGCCGCTACCATTGGATCCTCCAGCTCGTCGTCACCGTCTCCCTTTTTACCACCCTCTTGGGCGTCGGCCACCCCCACAGCTTCCCCCTCGGATTCGTCCGATCTGCCAGCATCGCTCTCCAAGGGGTTTGGTTTGTGGCCATGGGCTTCGCCCTCTGGACTCCCGCTCTGATCCCCAAAGGATGCTTTATGAATCTCGAGGTCGGCCACACCGTCGTCCGCTGCCGGACCGACGCCGCCCTCCACCGTGCAAAATCCCTAGTAGACATCCTCTTCAGCTGGATCTTCGTTGCCGTCGTCGCCTTCTCCATGATCCTCTATCTACTTTTCAGCCGGAGCTATGCCCATCCGCCGGAGTATTTCAAGGCGAGTCCCCATGAAGATGACGATTCCGAGGATTTCGAACTGTTGGACTCCGACAAGCGCAGCAGCTTCGTTAGCTTGGAGAGCGGGATCGGAAACGCTGATCTCGGAAGGTAAATCATCGAAACATTTCCTTCTCTTTTTATTTGATTCATTGAGTTGATTCGGAGATTTTCTCTGAATTAATCTGATGAATGAAATAAATGAATGACGCTGGCACTGGTTCGTGAAGAGCGATTGAGCTTTTTCTTCTTTTTTTGTTTTTTAAATGTAAAAGTAGTGTCCATGACCTGTGTGTGAATGGAGCGCGAAAGTTTTGTGCCCTTTTAATTAAAGATGTATATTTGCAATTAAACTATTCTTAAGTGGGTTCGTTATATATTGTAATTTTTAAATTTCGGTAATTCGTGCAAAATTTAATGATTTTAAGGAAACCATTAACGAATGTTTTTGTTGCTTTTAATGAATTTTTTATTTTAATTTCTTACTAAGGAATCTCAATTATTACAAATACTAATGTTACATATTTCTTTTTAAAATACAAATTTGACTAATAAAAAAGAGAGATGCTATTTGTACTCGCTGACGTGGCACCCAAAAAAATTCAATTCAATAGGATTTGAGCATATTTCATTAGTGTTTATTTATTTACATTATAATAATATAAATATTATTTTTAATATTTGTATTGAAATCATATCCAAATATTATTTGATGGGCTTTTTAGGGTGCCACGTTAACGGAGTTGAGAAAGTTTATTTCTTATGTGAAAATATACTTTTTTGAAGAATTTCAAAAGATGGTGCGTTTGTTTGTATGGCCATATATTTTGAATAAGGAAAATATCAAATTTACATAAATAATATTTGATATCAATAAATATTTCTATTTCAATTTTATTGTACCAAAAACTCAAAACTCCAAAAATTGCTCAAATTTCGAGTCGAATTAAACTCAATACAAAATTTTCGAGTCGATTCTCGATTTGAATCGGGTGACTCGAACCCAATTCGAATCCAGTTTGAGTTTGACTTGACTCGACTCCAATTTGGTTCAAGTCAAATCGAAATAAATAGATCATGTAATGCATAACTGTATAAACCCTACTTTCTTAACAAATAAAAATGACATCATTGTCGGTGAACCATGAGATTTTTGCTCGCTTGATTCCCAACCGGCCGCAGTTCAATTCTTCATTATGCAAGCAAAATTATTTTTTTTAAACTACCAATAGCAGTGGGTTTTAAACCCCGATTAATTGCGAATTTGAAATCCCACAGAGCTGAAGGCATATCCTTTCACAAAGGGGTGAGGGATATTAGGTATTTCCAATTTTTTGATATTTTCGACTTCTTATGTCTTGCCTTCTTCTAGCTGGCTAACTCCTTTGCTTTCGAGTTGATCTTCCTGGCTTTCTATTTTTGCTAATCGTGATTCTTCTCTGTTGAAATCATGAGCTTATGATATCTACATAGGTTTTGTAAGGTATCTAATGTCTTAAATAAATGTATTTTAGGTTTTCAGACACATACAAGAGGTTGTGAACTTGCTTTTAAGATTAACATCATGAGATGAAGTTGCGATCTTCCTTTGATCTTTTTTAAATATTTTTAATATTCTTAAACATACAGTAAGTGGTGAACCAGTTTTTAGGGTTAAAACAATGGGCTAAAGTTGTATCCTTTTTATGTTATGTTTAAATGTTTTTTAATTTTTATGATTTTCTTTAGTAATTATCAAACATGCAGTTAGTTATGAGTTTATTTTTAGAGTTAAAAAACAGTGAGTTCAAACAATGATCATATTTACTGTTTGTTTTTTTTTCAAATATTACTAAGATTTTGTTTTTAGGATTTTCAAACATAAAGTAAATTGTGAGCCTTTTTGCTGGGTTGAAGTTGTAAACTAGAATATAATCGTGATTTAATGTTGTGAACATCTTTACTATGTTCAAAATTATTCAATTTTTCAGGATATTTTTGTTAGGGTTTCGAAATAAATAAGTAGTTGTGAACCTATTTTTACTTTTTTTGTTAAAACTGTAAGTTAAAGTCGCTACTCTCTTTATTGTTTATTTAGTTTTTTCTTAAATTTTTTTAGTATTTTCAAACACACAGTAAGTTGTGAACCTATTTTTAAGGTTCAAGTTATGAACTTAAGTTGTGATTCTCTTTATTAATCTTTTATTCTGTTTAAAAATGGTGCCTTATTATTATCGTTATCAGATATATTCATATATGTTAAGTTGTGCATGTGAGCCTTTGTTTAGAGTTAAAGCTATGAGGAATGTGAATTGAATTTGTGATTATCTTTCAGGTCTATTTATTTATTTCATAATTTGTTAAGGTTGTTGACTTGTTACTTTATTTTAAGGTTAACATAGATCTCTACAATGAGATGTGATGTGACATGTGAGCTTGTTTGTAGGGTTACAGTTGTGATTATCTTTACAGTTTGTTTATTTTAATTTTAATATTTTTGGGTTTTTTTTTTAATATTTCAGAGATGTAATAAGATGTGAGCAAATTTATAGGGTTAAAGTTGTGATATGATAATGTGATCATCTTTGTAGTCTATTTATTTTGTTTACAAAAATTTAGGTTTCTTAATTGCAAGGGTATATAAATATGCATTAACTTGTGATCTTATTTTTAAGGTTAAAGTTATGAGCTTAAGCAGTGAAGCTTATGATCCTACTTGAGGTGAGTATATTTAGTTTCAAAATTGTTAAGAAATTTATTAATGCAGTAAGTTATGAGACTGTTTTAGGATTTGTAAGTATGATGTTAGTTTTTATGAAACTTTAAACATTCAATTTTTCTTGAAATCTTAATATTGCACACTTGCACTAATTTTTATTGTAGTTTTGTACAATAATTTCAGCACTAGTGCAGTTTTTATAAAATTTTAATAATTTAGTTCTATGAAATCTCAAATTGCAGTTTTTACTTTTAAAAGTTGAAACATGCAGTAAACTTATGTCACTAGTAACAAATGTTAATAATTATAGTTTTTAGAGAATATAAATGATTAATTTGGGCTTTGACTAATGATGATTGGGATAAATTTGATCGAATTATATATATTCTTAAATCTCTTAAGAATGCTTCTAAGGTATTTTCAGGATCAAGCTACCCAATTCATAATATTTTTCTTCTTGAAATGATTCAAATTAAATGTATTCTTGAGAGTGGGCAAGTTATAATGATGACTTTGTTAGACTATTGTGCATTTTTATAAAGGAAAGTTTTGATAAATATTAGGCTAATAGCAACTTGCTAATGTGCATTGTGCTTGAACCTAAAAGAAAATTGGCATTCCTTAAATATTCATTTAGATCTCTTTATTCTTGATCAAGCCTTGATGAAAAAATTGATTGGGTCTTACAAAACTTGCATTATTTTTATGGTTATTATTATTTAGATACATCTATAGAAGTTGTAAATTATTCAAGTAGCGTGGCAATGCTTCAACCCAACTCAACTTCAAGTTATTTGAAATTAGGAAATCGTTTATTAAGAGATTTGACTCATTTTTGTAGTTAGCTTTTGCCACCCAACTAATGAAATTTGAGATGGAGTTTTATCTTGAAAAAGAACTTCTTTTGATATTTTTGGAATGATGGAAAATGGCTTCTTTAAAATGGCTTACTCTAGCAAAGATGGCCATAGATATTCTTACTATTCCTATTATAATGGTTGCATCTGAATCTACCTTTAGAGCTCGTGGGCATGTACTTGATTATTACAAAAGCTTATCATCATCATATCTTGATAATGCACTAATTTGCACTGCAAATTATTTTGCTGGGTAGCCAATCTTAAATCTTAAAATGAGTAAATGCTAACATTGTTTTGTCTTTTTTTTTTGTTCTATGTTGCTACAAGAAGTACAACTAATGTGCCATATACCTGATGAAATTTCTGTAAAGTTAACTAAGTTAAGTCAAATAGTTTATGAAATATTACTGCCTTTATTTTTAATTTTATATCATTATGCTAAACACCCATAAGTCTAGACTCTTCAATATTTTTGTTGTTAATTGTAGCACTTTAGTATTCCTATTTAATGTTGTTGAAATGTTGAGCTATTTTATTTGGATTATGGATTATGCAAGTTCACGAGGGTAAAAGAGAGCTATAATGAAATCTAAATTATTTCAAAATATGTAATGGGATAGTTTGACCCTTTCTTAGGTGCCCATGATTATTCTTTTCAAATTGTTATTTTCTTATTTTTCTTTTGCTACTGCTGTTGCTTGTGTATTACTATTAGAGGTGTTAGGCTAACTACTGCTACTACCTCTACTACTACTTGGACTACTGCTGCTATTTTGGCTGCTGCTGCTGTCTTTGTTCCTTCTTGGGTTGCTCACTATGTTGCTGCTTGGGATGGGCTGCTACTGCTTAAGCTACACCTAGTACTTGTGCTAGTTCCCTAGTTCTTAAGTTGCTCTTATATGTGTATAATTATTTATTTAATTTATAATTAAATTTAGAACATTTTAATTATTACATTTTTTGGGTTTTTTTGCAAATTTGATTTTTTCTATGATTGTGTTTTTTTTGTGTTGTTACTGCTGCCTCTGCTGTTGTTTAGGTTATTGGCAGCTACTATCTCTACTGTTGCTTGGGCTGCTGGCAGCTGCTGCCTCTACTGTTGCTTGAGATGTTGACAGCTGCCTCTACTGTATATTTGCAAACCCTAGCAAGATACAACCCTAAAAAATTTTAAAACTAATATACATATTGTAAAGATGATCGTAGATTCAACTCATGACTTTAACTCTAAAAATAGGCTCATGACTTAATGCATGTTTTAAACAAATGCATACTATACATTACTACTATAATGCTCTTGCTGCTGCATCTAGTTTGTTGCCTTGTTAGTGCTTTGATTGGTTTATTTTCTTTTTATTTTTTTTTCTTTTATGAATTTTTTGAATCTCAATTTTCTTATGTAGTATTTTATATAGTGTTTTTTTTACTTGTTTGATTTGGGCAATCATTTAAAATGGCTAGATTGAGACTATAATAAATGATTAATATTGAGTATTCACTACTAAGATAATCATGCTATGCTATTAGTTTTAAGAAGAGATATGTTAACCGAAATCCCTCTTAATATTTAAATGAGTCAAAATCAGTATCAAATTCTTCAGTGTTAATTTCAATAAATAATTTTTATATATTTTTTTATTTACAATTTATTATAATTTCATTTAAATTAATTAAATTAATATAAATTTCAAATAATACTACAATAATACTTTTTATTTGTTGCTTTATACATGCTTGTAGATTACAAGCTTTGCAGCCTTGTTTGGGTTCAAGTCATTATGGATTAAAGCTAGAGCATGCTTACTTTGCCTTGGGGATTAAAATAGAATTGTAAATTGCCTAAATTTTAAGTTGTATTGATTGTTGTTGGTGCTTAAGTAGAGTGCAGACTTATGCAGCAAATAACAATGTCTAAATTTCAATTAGTATTGCCTTCGTGGCAGAAAGATTTTAACAGACTGTCTGCTATGAGTTGGAAGTTATTATTATTTTTCAATATGTTTATTTTTCTTATATATGTAAAAGTTATATATAAATGTATTGTTAACTTGTTATTTACAGTACTTTCAGATATATAAGAATTTTAAAAAATTAATAATGCACTAATGAAATTTGATCATCTCTGTTTATTTTTTTATCAACAATATTTAATATCACTAATTATTTTTTGGAAGTAAATTTATACATTTAAATTGTTTTTAAATTAAAAAAAACATTTTATTAGTCGAAATATTATCTTGAGTGGACTCGAATTAAGTTCGAGCCGACTGAGACTCGAACATGAACGAGTCGAACTGACTTGGCTCGAACTTGATTCACGTTCGAGTTCGAGTTGGGCTAAACTCAAAATTTTCGAGTTCAAGTTTAGAATAATTTGTTCGAACTCTAATCAAATATAGTTTTACATGAGCCTAAATAATAAAAAAAGTGTATTATCCAATTATTTGCTTATATATTATTGAGTTTTTTAATAGGCTAGTGTAGAATAACATCTCTTTTTAATATAAATATATCCAAATCTCTTTTGAAATCTCTTATCTTTAAAAAATATTAGGGTAAAATAATGAGTTAATGTGAATTGTAGTGTGACCTAATAGTTAGTTAGATATAGAGCTGTCTTCGAATCGAGTCAGCCCATACTTGAACTCGACTCGAACATGTTCAAGTTCGAGTTCGATCCGAATTCTAGTCGAGTTCGAGCAGAGTTCAAATCGAGCTCAAGCCAAGCTCAAGTCATTTCGATTTATTTCAATAGGGTTCGAATAAAGCCGTTCGACTTGAATGCAACTAGAAAACTTTTGAGCAAGTTTGAGTTGAGTCAAAATATTTAGAGTTCAAATTTGAGTTAAATTTCCGGTCAAATTGTGGGCTCTAATTGTATAAATACTCAAATGCTTATATATTAAAAATTACATATTTGCATTTTAAAAAAAAATAAAAAATAAAAAAAAGATTTTCTATGGGCACATTTGCATAAAACAAAACAAATTAAGGCTTATTTTTTACAATTCTTCTAAGAAAAACTGAGATTTACAGCCGTGCTTTTTCTATATTTAAATATTTTCTTAAGAAAATTGAGCCCATTTTAAATATTTAGTAAATTTTAAATAATTAAATATATTTTTTCAAAAATAAAAGTATAATTATATATAATTTTTAATATCAAATTTATTAAAATATATATTCATATGAAAGAGCGTTCACAAAATATAAATTTTTTTATTTATCTTGAATTCTTTTATATATATATATATATATATATATATATATATATATATATGGAAAATATTTCAATATTTCAATAAATACTTCAGCATTTTTTTTATATTATTATTAATTTTTAATTAATTATTTTTATATTATTATGAATTAATTATTAATTTTAAGTACATTAATAAATAAATATGAGACATTGAAGGAACAATTTCCTATATATATTATAAGTATAAAAATTGGATTCTAGATCTTCCAAATTTTGAAGTTCAGTCAACTTGAAAGGGCTATTTCGGTATTTTGAGAACATGCTGCGTCTTTCGTGTTGCCCAAGTAGTAGTTAGTGAACATAGACCAAAGAGAGGAAAGAGAGGAATTAAATTTGATTATGAGTTCTTTAGTGTAAAAATTGGATTAATAGGATATATTTTTATTTAAGAGTTCCGATAAATTGTACAATAAAAAAGAGGAAAAAATATGGAATGAGAATTCTTTCCAATGTAGCAATGTCGTATCCAAATAGTATATGTTCGAGCTAAGATAAATAGAAAGCATTACATATGGATGCATGTGGCCCATAAAAATATCATGATCCATCCTATTCTCAAAGAAATAAGAGAAAAGAGTCCAATAGGCAAGTGCAAAACCAACAATATAGCATCTGCAACAAAAGGAAACTAATAACTGTTGAACTCGAATATTTCAACAAAAAGCATCTGTCATAGAAAAATGTTGGTATTAAATCTCAACTCCACCGGGCACACTCTTCGCAGCGGAAGCGGCTTGATTGCACACTCGATCAAGGACCAGTATTGCATTGACGGTTACCAAACAAATCCGAAATCACAAAATGACAAATAGAAAATCACACAGCATATGCATGCAAGATAAACACAAACAAGCAAACATCCAACCACAGAAAATTACGTAGAAAATCCAAGAATGAGAAAATCATAGAGCCACACCACAGAAATTTCACAATAAGAACTTGAAGATTACAGAGTTACAAAGAGCTTATACTTGACTGAAAATAAATAAGCTCTTACTCTAATATGGAGATGAGAGGATGCAGTCACCATGGAGTGTCTTCTCCAACATACAAGAAGTTTCTTGCACTGCAGCTTCTTTAATATTTCACCTTTGAATCTCCTCCTCACAGCAGCAATCAACCTCCAATCTGAAAGGCCAATCTTGTAAACTCATCCCAACTTGTTTGCTTAAGTACCCAGCTCAATTTGGGACCCTAAAAGATCCAAAATGCCTTCCAAATTACTAAGGGTGTAATCTGAACTAGAGCAAAACTCCGCCAGGCGCTACGGCACGTTGTGCGTCGTATCGCCCCTGTTTCGAATGGCCTGCTGCTGCGGAGCGTGATAGCGCCAGTGTGTCCGGATGGAACCCGCTGTTGCTCGCGAGAGCGCTCGCCTTATGAACAGCTTGTGCCTTGGGATGGATCCACTACGGCACGCTGCAGCACCGATTTTTGTTGAGATGCACTGCAACACCAATTTTCGCTGCAGTTTGCTGAAGTGCCTATTTCTCTGTCTGCTGATAGGTGGGGCGCACAATAGCGCTTTCGTTTTAGGTGAGGGATCACTAGGGTGCGCTATAGTGTCTGTGTTGTTACTGGACTTCACAATTTGTTCTGAATCTCCTAAAAACCTCATGGAAGATCATCAGAGCATCATTATCATCTTCATGATGGACTAAGAAATCTCCACAACACAATAATCTCTCACTTGAAGACCTTTAAGAAATCACCCCCCCCCTTATGCGTTTAACTCTTCATTGTCTTCTTCTATTCTTATAAAGAACGTGGAGTGGCTCACCCCTACTCTCTTTTCACGTATCGAGGCCTACTGAAGCTGCACATAGTTTCAGTTTCTCCACTGTTACTACTTTTTTAAGCATATGTGGGGCCTCGTACCCTTCCACGGCCATGCTAATACTGATATTAATATAATCACGAGGATTGCGGTGCTCCAATTGTGGCAAATCCTCAACTTAAGTAGAGTCGGGTATAACTCAACCCGCCTTAAGTAGAAGACTTGTAACCTGAAACTGATAACATTCATCAACATATCAAAGTAGCAAAAGCAGAAAATAGTCTAATATAACATCCACATCACAATATAGTATAGAAAGGTAAATGCAATAGTAACTCAGCTCAAAGTGCAAAAAGTAAATAAATCTAGATTAAGAATTATTATAGACTAAATATTTAAATAAAAGGAAAGAGCTCTCATCCTCACAGCAGAAAATAAAATCTAACTAAGCAGCAACAGGAAGATCCTCTTTTTGTCCAAGCTCCTCTCCAGCAGAACCACCAACAAATAGCTTCAAATCTGACATTTGCTGGTATCACAAATACCAAAGCCCCAACCAACAAAAAAAAATATTACAGTTAGACAAATTACCTAAGTACATTTTAGGCTGATTAAGAGAATTATATAATTA
Source organism: Gastrodia elata (assembly GCA_016760335.1). Taxonomy (NCBI): domain Eukaryota; kingdom Viridiplantae; phylum Streptophyta; class Magnoliopsida; order Asparagales; family Orchidaceae; genus Gastrodia; species Gastrodia elata. The sequence continues at coordinate 43,814,043 of CM028677.1, forward strand.
ATAATATCACATTATTATATTAAGAATGCAAATAGTTTAAGGTGCATCAAGCTACAAGGAACTAGATAATTATAAATAATATATTTATAACTAAATAACAAAGTATGCAAAATATATACTAAATATGAAGCTGAACAAGGTAAGGCTAAAATGTATAAATACTTGCAAAGTACTGAAAGTAAGCTCATCCTAACATGCTTATGATCACATGAATATATGCTGATTTCATGAAAGAAAGTTGTACTGAAATGTACTGAATTGAGTATACAAAACTAGCATCCTAAACATGCCAATATTTAATAAATACTGAACTTGAATAAATATACAAGTATACATAACTAATAAGTAAAAGTCACTGAAGCATGTGACAAAATAAGCCAAAGTGTTGAAATAAAATAAAAGTAAAACTACTAAAGCATGTGGCAGAGCAAGCTAAAGTACTGAAATGAAATAAAAGTAAAGCCACTAAATCATGTGGCAAAACAAGCCAAAGTACTAGAACTGAACTGAAGTAAAAGCATACCTAAACATAGTACTGCCATAACATAAACAGGCCATACAGAACCTCTGAATAAAAAGTTCAACATGTATCCATCCTAAACATAATCAAAGCTAGGTCCGAGTTGAACTTAGAGAATAAGACATGTATCCATCCTAGCCAAGCACAGAGCTAGGTCCAAGTCTATTCTATAACAAAACTAGAACTGAGGAGGTAGACTAAGCTAGGACACACCCTACTAAACTGAATGCACTGAATGAACTGAATGAATGTTTATGCTTTTCAAATACTAAGTTATGATACATTATAAATATCCTGAGCTCACCTATTATGTCCAAAGAAAATGCTCAATATACAAGGTGTGCAGAGCAACAATAGTCAAAGTACGCAAGTGCCTCAACTAGACTTATGTGATATCTATTGTTGTCTAATTTAATTTAGTCTAACTATTTTGAAAAAATACAAGTTTAGGATCTCCCATATCCAGCTATCGAGTATAATCCTAAATTCACGACCTTAATGTTAACATTAGAACTTAACAAGTTCTAATCCAAAATCAAATGATGACTATAAAAGATTAAAGTAAATGAATCAACGACTTAACTAATATGTTTTACTCACTCAACCCAAATCTTGATTATGCAAATCAAGATTAAGGACTCTGAACTTAAACTCTATAGTTAGATTCAAATCCTAATATGCTTTACTATTTAAAATAAGGATCTAAGGTTCACACCCAACGTTAGTCCAAAGGTGAAGGATCTTATGAGCTGAAAGATAAAGAAGCTAAGATTTTAATGAAAGGTTATTCTATTATTAAAAGACAAAATAATCAATTAAAAACATATGAATCTAAGATCTACATCCAATCTTTAAAATATTCACATTATCTTAAAGATTGAATCAATCCTACACTCACAAGGAGGTTTTAAGGAAATTAAGATAATAAATCAGTTAATGATTTCCAAGATGATATGGTATAATTAGATCAAAATGATTGAGTCTAAGATCTAAGATTTGATCACTTAAGAAAAAAAGGAATTTTAAACTTAACTCAATTAGATTAATTAGGCTCAAAAGTTAAGGAAATGACACTAATATAATTCATTACTAATTATAAACAGTTTACTGAAGTTTCTAAAGTTTAAGGGATCTTAAAAACACTTTACTGAAATGTTGGTTCTATGGTACTCATATATATTAGTTTGCTTAGCATAGCACCATGAACTGGCCTGATATCAAGCTTTCTGAATTCTTCCTCCAAAGGACTTAAAGTTATTAAGGAAAAAGTGTAGCATGACAACTGAGTGCATCAGCTACAGCATTCGCTTTATCGGGATGGTATTGAATACTTAAATCATAATCACTTATTAATTTGAGCCATCTTCGTTGACGGCAGTTGAGCTCACGCTGGGTGAAGATATACTTCAAGCTCTGATGATTTGTAAATATGGAACATTGGATGCCATACAGGTAATGACGCCAAATTTTCAAGGCAAAAACTATAGCGGCTAATTCGAGATCATGGACAGGATAATTTTTTTCATGCGGTTTTAGCTGACGAAACTCATATGCGATTTTCCTTCCTGCATGAGTACACATCCCAAGCCTATCACAGATGCATCAGTATAGGCTTATAGTTGAGACCTTCTTTTGGTAAGGCCAGAACTAGTGCAGAAGAAAGAGCATCTTTTAGCGATTGAAATATCTTCTCACATTCTGGACTCCAGATAAAAGGTACTGCTTTCTACGTCAACTTTGTGAAATGAGACACAATTTGTTAGAAGCCCTTAACCAATTTCCTGTAGTAACCAGCTAAACCCAAAAAACTTCTGATATCATTCACGGACTTTGGCTGTGACCAATCCTGAACTGCGCTTACTTTATTCTGTTCAACCTTAATTCCTTGTGCATTTACGACGTGACCCAAGAAAGCAACTGAGTCAAGCCAGAATTAGCACTTAGAATACTTAGAATATAATTCATGGCTTTGAAGCTCTTCTAACAATAATTGCAAATGATTTTCGTGTTCAGCTTCGCTTCTTGAATAAATCAAGATATCGTCGATGAAGACGATGACAAATTTATCTTGATATGCTTTCAACACGCGCCACATTAAATCCATAAAAATGGACGATGCATTTGTTAAGCCGAAAGACATTACCAAAAATTCATAGTGTCCATAACGGGTTTCCAAACGCGAATTTCTCAACATCTAAATCTTTAACTCGCAGCAGGTGGTAACCTGATCGCAAGTCGATTTTTGAGAAAACTTTAGCTCCAGATAGTTGATCAAACAGATCATCGATACGTGGCAAAGGATACTTATTCTTGATGGTTACTTTATTCAGTTCACTATAATCAATACACATTCGCATCGAACCAACCTTCTTTTTCACGAATAAAATTGACGCTCCCCAAGGACAAACTTAGGCGGATAAGACCCTTCTCCAACAACTCATGAAGTTGCTTGTTCAGCTCTTACAGTTCCTTGGGCGCCATATGGATGGAACCTTCGCTAGTGACTGGATTCCAGGGATTATCTCAATTGCAAACTCTACTTCTCTAACTGAAGGAAGATTAGGTATGTCTTCAAGAAAGATGTCAGGAAATTCACGAACTATTCAATTCTCCAAAATAGGCACGACTTCTTTCTTGTCTCCTAACATCGTTACGAGATACACATCGCAGCCTTTATTAACTAATCTTTCTACTTTCATCGCATTAATCAACGATGCTTGAGTACTCAATCTACCTATAAAGATTGCGACTGACTCCCACTGCCAAAAGTGATTTTCGTCTTTTGGCAATTTATGGATGCACCATGTTTGCTTAGCCAGTCCATACCTAGAATTACATCAAAATTTGCGATTCACAACACAATTAATTTAGCCCCATATTTTTGTTCTCCAATAGAAACATCAACGATATCGAATTATTTGAATTGCATACAGACTCCGGAAGGTAACCCGATGCTCAATGAATTTACTAATCGATAGGTTGGCAGATTAAGAGTTTTAACCCAACTTTCCGATACGAATGAATGACTTGCTCCTTTATCAAAAAGAATATTGCAAGATTTATCATCTATCGTTAAGGTGCCTATGATTACAACAGTTATAATGAGAATTGATATTCAAACATTCGAAAATACTGAAATAGAAAAGACTGAATACTGAAACAATGAAAATATAATTTATGACGTACCTAAATCTTCAAGAGTTGAGGCAGGTGTTAGCATATACACTCTCACAGGAGCTGATGATTGTTTGCCCTGAGGCCGCTTACCTTGGTGATTATAGGCCAGCTTTGGCACAGGAGCAGATATATTCTTGTTGAAACCACATCACTAGTTATTCACATTTCCATATTGCTTGCCAATGGGCTAGCCTTAAATACTTTGCCGTATGCATCTAAGGCATGTCCTTTTATTACTTTTAAAATTAATATATCTACAAAATTAGCTGTTCGCTCTCAAACTTATCATATTTGTAACATGTTCTAGTGTTCTTTTTGAGATCTTGGGGATTCATTTTTGCTTAATAATAGATTGTACTAGAAACAATAAATTATTTCACCATTATGTAAAATTAATCATATTAGAGGCAAAAACGCACTCCAAAGAAGCTGAAACTCCAAATGTTTTCTAATTAAATAAACTAATTTTCTTATTAATTAGTTCAATCTATCAAATAAAATTTTATAAAATTCTATTCTCTCTTTGATTGCGATTATAAACTATCAAATGGTATCAATGTTAGTTTGTTAAAGTACAAAGCATAAGATATTCTTTCAACAATAATATAATCTAAACACAAGAATGTGACAACCCTTTCAGGTAATTAAGTAACAAAATTACTGTACTTTGTCAAAGCCACGTTGCTTTATTTTTTAAAATATTATACAAAATTACACTCAGAAATTCAAGTAAATAAATGAAAAAGAAATATATTCTAACAGCGGTTTTTCATTTCAGACAGTGCAGACTTGAGCTCAATGTTTTCTTGCCTCAGTTTTTTGAGCTCAGCCCTGAGCTCTGCATTGCTATGCTGAAGACTTTTCAAGTCTTCTTGCAGACTGGATTCATTGTTCTACAAAGCATAATAATAAGAGAAGCTGTGAATTGAAGAAAAGCATAATAATAACAGGAAAGATACGGCTGAGATTTTGTTTCTACCATGCTTGAGTTCATTGGCGGCAAAACCTGAGCCTTCCCCAGCATGTATGGGGCAGAAAGCAATACTTCTTTGGTGAATTTATTGGCTGCTAAGTCGTGAATCCCCATGTTTTCATAGCTCCAGAAAGCGCCGAGCGTGCCCATGAATCCTTCATGGCATAAGAATGTTGTCTGCACCTGATCTTTAGACCTAATTAAACCAAAGCAGCAGTGATTAGGCTTTAATAACAATATAAAGTAAATGCTGAACTGATTTTAAGAATTAGATGTCGTGAAGACAAAGAAACAAAAGAACATTCAGACAATCACATCCTTGAATCAACAGTCCAAACTGATGTAAAGAAATCTTTGCACCTTCCTCTCCTAGGGCTTCAGACTTCACACTTTCCTACCTATCTCCAACAAATGGGGTTGTTTTAGTTAATGCTGATCTTGTGGCCAAAGGTGTTAAGCTATGGGATCTATGCCTTATGAGGTTTTTGCTCGGCCGCAAGCACACTTTGGAAGCCCTAATCTCAGCTCTAAGAGGAAAAGTTGATCCTCAATGGTCAGTTTGATTTAATCACACTAGAAGTGGTTTCTACTTCATTCGTTTAAGCTGGTGAAGATCTTCAGAAAATCATTAAAGGCGGCCCTTACCATTTTTTTTTTAGTTCCCCTTTTGCCTGGTGAGTTCAACCTTTGTGCCTTCGTATGCAGTTGCGGACGCCTATCTGGTCTTCCTTTGGTCTTGTGGTTCGAATCTGAGCTCTCTATGATTTCCAATTGTATCTGATCCCAACGTTTGCACATACCCTCACAAAATCGAGGAAAAGGCTTGCATTTGCTCGGCTCTATTGAAGTCACACCTGGAGTGGTATTTCCAGATTCCATCCACATTAACATCACGGTGTGTCCTACAATCAAAGCGTAATATATAAATAGTTGCCTGAGGCAATGCAAACAATTCCGGTTCTCTTCAACCTGCTGCAATAGAAAAACTAGGTCCATTAGAGAAAGGTCCAAGAGGAAGGAGTCTAGGAATGCTCGACTTTTAAAATCTGTGCAGCGAATGTCCAAAAATTCCCCAAGTCCTATTAAGGATTCTGCACCCTGACTTATGTTGAATGCTTGGGAACTTCTTCCCCTAAACAGCCTGCTAAGTTAGCTGGAAGAAATGACCCTGTCCTGACTATTGGATCGAGCACAAGGAAGGATGCAAGTTCGGTCCAGTCTCCAAATTGCTTAATTGAGGGCTTGACCATGGAACCTGCTCCTCAAAGCATTGATACCACACACTCTGTTTCTCCAGTTAGCAAAACGAGCTCTCTTAATTTATGCCCCTTGCCAGTGATGGAGTCCACCACAATTAACGGTGGGCTGATTTGAGAAGACTAAAAAGCTGGCTTGCTAGATGATTCCAATTGAAATGTCATTACAAGGAGGCGTGGAAAAAGTGGAATAAGGAGTAAATAATCTTTTTTGTTTTGATGAATAGCTGTCAAGTTCTTTGTTGAAATGTTAGAGGGTTACATATGGACTCTCATGAGTGTAGGTAGATCATCAAAAGAAACTAAAATCTCCTTTGCTGCATGACTGAACATAAATTTTCTGCCGATTCAATATGGATGATAAAAGGCTCGAAAATGGGTTTTCTTTAATAATGAAAACCCATTGCTGGTCCTTGGATTCTCTGCGGAGATTTAAATAATATTAGATATTCATGAAAAACAGTGATGCATTTGTGCATTTTTATAAGCTCAATTACTTCAGTGATTTTATATTTGCAATTTATCTTGAAAACTTATCCTCTAGAGGCCTCACCTCCACTTGGGCTAATCATCAAACGGATGCTCCAATACTTGCTAAACCCTCTGCGGAAATTTTAATAATATTAGATATTCATGAAAAAAAGGTGATGCATTGGTGCTTTTTATAGGTTCAATACTTTAGTTATTTTATATTTGCAATTTATCTTGAGGACTTATCCTCTTGAGGCCTTTTCTCCACTTGGGCTAACATCAAAAGGATGCTTCTATACTTGCTAAACTGGATCGTGTTTTGTGCGTTACTCCCTGGAAAGCTAAGGCTTCATACTATTTTTATCATGTGGGGGGGACCCACAAACTTTATATCATCCCCTTTGTAAATTTCATTGTTTCCCAAGTATTTTCAAGCAAGTAGGTTTATGTACAATAATTATGGAGGGCTATAAACATAACGTTTTAATTGTTTGGAACCCTTAATTTGCAGGAGATTGTCTTCATGTTCTTTCTCAAAAACTTTCTGTTTTTCCTATATACTTTGGATAATTTGGATGGAGAGTCACTATCTAATCTTTCAGGATCCACTAACGGAAGAATTGAGATGAAGGTTGTTAGCTGGGTCAAACAAAGAAGCTAAACTCCTGGCTAAAGGCGGGAGAAGACAACCTTGGGTACCTTTATAGGCATATTAATGCAAGGAGAAATGCTAACTTCATCAAATCTATTGAGGGGCTATGTGAGCAACAACAGGTTGCTGTTATACAGTCTCCTACTTTCAAAACCTCTTTAACTTCAATCTAAGAGGTGAATAGTCATAGTAACAGTAACATATAATGGATCCTTTGATTGCTGAAAATCTTATCTTTCCATTTACAGAGATGAAATTTTCACATCACTGAAGAGTATTAATATCAATGCTCCCTTGGATTGCTTCACATTTGACTGCTTCATTCAGAATTGGGACACCGTTGGATCCCATGTTTGTGAAGTAGTTCATTTTTGCTTGCAAAAAAACACACTACCAAAAAGTATCACTCATTCCACCATTACTCTAATTCCTAAATCGGAGCATGCAGATAACATTGCTGATTATAGGCCTACATCATTATGTACCATTGTTTATAAGCTTCTTGCCAAGCTGTTAGCAACTTTCATCTCTAGTCTAAGAAATCCTAAAGAGATTTGATCACTCTTCTGTGAAATGTTGTTGTGCCAAGCTAAATATCAAAAATGCTTACTGTAAAGCAAGCAAAAGGTTTATACTTTGTAAACTTGAAGATGCCAGGTTTCGTCCTCTGTTCATTAAGTGGGTCAAAGCTTGAATTTTCAATGGTTTATGGCAGGGTGTCCATTCTCACCATATTTATTCATGTTGGTCATGGATGAATTATCTTTTATTTATTATAATGAGGCCCCATGGCTCTTTTATTTCAAATGCTCAAGATGTTTTCAACTGCACTCGCCTATTATTTACGGACGGTTTTCTTTGTTTTGAGAAAGCTAACATGGAGAATATTACTGCACTAGAAATCATTCTTCACATTTTCAAGAATGCATCAGGAACGGAGGTCAATCTCCAAAAGTCTTTTATCTTATTCTCCAAGTCGATAAATAATCAGCAAATCCTACTCCACATGCCTTTACTAAATACACATTCTGTTACTTGGGCCTTCCTATCACAAGCAAACCACTAAAAGATGTGCACTGCCCTAAATTGATAAGGTGAATGAGTGGCTCAATGGCTGGAATATGAAGTTCCTCTCCTTTGCCGGTAGGATTCAATTGTTGAGAAGTTCAAAAATTAATAACCTACTAGTGTCGTGCTATTGCCTACGCGAGTCATTAAATACTCGAGCCAAATCTGTGCTAGATTTCTCTTTAATGGGTCTGATAAGCAAAAAAAAAATTGAGGTTGATTGGTCGGGACATCGCCACTGCTCCCAAATAGTAAGAGGTTTGAGTTTTATTAATTTTAACGTTTTAGCGAAAGCTTGCAAACTCGTGGCATTCGGCAATGTGGAATGTGACCAAGGGCGAACAAAAGCAATTATATTTTGAAGAAGGGTCAAGGAGATTCTCTTTCATATCATAAAAGCCATCAAGGAGGAGTCTTAAAGCCACTTATATTTCAAGTGCAATTATTCTTTTACAATTATTAAAAGTTATAGAGTGAAAATGTTTTCTTCCCTCCTATTGCTCAAATTTTTTAAAATGGAACATAACTATAGGTTTGCGATTACAAACTTAAGCAGCACTCAGGTACAAATGGCATCGGTATGCGGGGTTTTCTCCTGTACATGTACATGTACCCTATTCTATAACTTGTACCCTATTCTAATAAATGTACCTACAGATTTACCTGTGCCTATCCTAATTTTCTTCTTTTCTTTACATGTATTGCATTCACTCGACTTCCTTCTATTGCTTGCCTTCGCTTCTGCTTCACAGTTGCATGTGCTCGACCGCTCGTGGTGTCCAGCGAAGGGGGAAGTATCGGCTATTTATAGATGAGGAGAAGAGATGGTTCCTGCGACAGTTCCAAGGCTCTTGACAAGGAAGTTATCGAGCAGTGGTTGTGATGAGAAGTATGCGGTCAAAAAAAAAGTTGTGATCGGTTTGGATTGTCGCAGTTGGCTCCAGATGGTTCAAGGGACTTCGCCTGGGATGATTTCGAGCAGTTGAGATAATGACTCGATAGAATTCAATTCACATGTGGTTTCTTCATCAAAAGCCTATATCACGTGGGCGAATGAAAATCGTGAGGAGAGCAGTGGGGTCTTCGACACAAGCTTTCCAATGTAGACAAGCGAGGATTGCGAGAGTGTGGGCGGACGAAACTCATAAATTCTAAAATACAGGCAACACTGAGGCGTCGTGGGATGGGTCTGCGACATAAGCAAGCGATGCACAAGGCAGAAAGGCAGAGCGTCGATGTAAGTGGAGTGCAAAAGGCCGAGGTGGCAGTTGAGCTTTCTTCCCCTTCTTTCGTCCGCTGCTTCGTACCCCTGTAATTTTTTTTTTTTGCTTCTTATTTCTCTTCTTTTTTTCTGGTTCGAACAGTATGTCTACTGCTATCTTGTAGCGGATGCCGGTTTCTTGAGCTTCTGCTGGCTGTTTCTTGGACTGTGACACACATTTTGCTGTAAGAAGTGCCTCTTGTATGCAGCTGAATTGCTTCGGTGGCTTTGGCGTCTCTTCATTGCTGCTCTTCCCAGCCATTCATCTGTTGTTGATATAGTTGTGATCTATGGGCATCTGAAGTCTTGGTTGTCGCCATGAACGGGCTTTAAGCTGGAATCTATTTTAACTTTTGAGTAGGATGTCTGAAGTATCATTTGTTAGCTTTATTAGCACCTTACTCACGTGTTCTTTTCTTTTAACTTTGCAATATTGTATTTACTTTTCATCTTGGAATTTTTATGCCTGTAGGCTAGAAAACTTTCCAAACAAAAAAATCACTTCTAGGAGAATTAAAAGCTTTCAAACAGTTGAATACAGCTATGCAAAAAACAGATAACTACATTTAGTAAAAAAACATTACAGTCGCAGTTTAACATGTTTACCAATATTTTAATGCACGGGAAATCTTGTCCATTGTTTTGGCATGACCGCAAATATAAGTTCCTCGAAAGAAAATCCTTTTAAGCCCAGAAAGCTGTGCAACAAAGTAGGTAATCTGTAAAGACCAATAATAATGTCAGCCAAGCAGTTACTACACTGATGCTCATCACTGACTCCAAAATTCACGCAGATGAGCATAAAGGAGTGGAGCTTTATTTCCCTTATTTACAAAATACACTAAAGCATTGCACTAGAAAGAAATTTCAAAATGCTTGGTTATTTTTGTCTGTTCTCATCTTTAATGGCTAACTAAGCTGAACTCAAAGCAGCTTGGATTTTTTCAATGCAGAGATAGCATCAAATCACTGGAGATTTGGGATTTAAGAACATGCTTTAACTGCGTACACCTTTTATCAAAAAGCATAAGTGTAACTCTCAGTTGGACTGACTGGCTTCAACTGAATCCCAAAGGCTGAATTGTTTAAGTTGCTATACGAGTTAATTGGAAGGAAGAAAGAAGTTTGCGCAAGATAATTATGCCAAATTGAAAGACAAGTGGGACAAAACTTCTTAAACCTCATCCTTTCATAAATAATCCACGCCTTCGTAGAAACAAAATGGCCAATTCCAAGCTGCAAATTTTCTTACTGTTTTGCACTTTAACTAAGGTTTAAGAAAATAAGCAAGATATCGGTGTCGAATCCTCAGTTAAAACAGCAATATATCCCCTCTATTCTAAAATGTTTCATTTCAGATTTCAGGTTATCAATGCAGACCTTGACTAAGACACAATACACTCTCAATAGAGCATCTAAGTTAAAACTCCTAGGGTTATCCTATGGCTCTTCAAAAAAACATCAAAGCTTAAAATCTTCAAATTAAATTTGCCCAGCCCTAGTTTAACTTAGTTCAATTTTGTGCCAATTTGAAAAATTTTAAGAGCCAATTCTTCTCCAGTTCATTTTAAATAGTGAGATTTATCCAATTTCTATTATTGTTCTGTTAATTTGTGTTTCAAAATTGAATGTCAACTTTAATGATGTTCTGAAAAGACAATGGGCAAATTAATTTAATGGTTTTAAATATCTCAAAAATTCTAATTTAGAGTATGATATATATATCAATTTTAAATTGAGACTTCGGTCCAAAAGGATTTAGACATCTCAGAAAATCATCAAATGGGTAACTATAAATCAGTTTTATGATAAATTCTACTTTTATATAATTTAGTGGTTTTTAGTATTGTACCCCTTGTTGATTTTTACTAAGATATATACAACCTTTAAAACCCAAATAGTATCCATTTTACTATATGAAACAAATTAAACTGCAATAAATCATGAATATTTTATACATTATAGTTGAAAAATCAATGAAATATTATAATAAAAAACTCTATTCAATCAATCCAAAAACTAGCAATCCAATTGTACACAAATAACCTATGGTTTGATAATATTACTTGTTGGATTTATGCTTGAAAATTATAATTTTTAAATTCCAAAAAAATAAAAAATTTCCCTAAGACTAGAATTGTACTCTAATTAATCTTTATTTTTTTTTAAATTTGTTATGACCAAAAGGATTAAAAAAATAGATGAACAAACACAAAATTAGTAAGCCCTATGTTACACATACTAAACCTAAGCCAATCTTAATAAGAATCTTTCTATATCAATTTTACATCACATAATATCATGTATCATGTATGCTAAGTTTAAGGAGCTAAATTAAAAAAAACTCAATAAAATAGATACCCAATATTATGACAAAGGTGGCTATATTAATTTTTTTTTTCATCATGCATAATAAAATAGAAGTTTGTCCTTAAGTTCCAAATAAAGAAGACCCTTTTTAATAGTTTCTTCCAATGTCATTTTTGATGTTCCTCTCTTAGCATAGGATTATTCATGAACACAAATTTACTAACAAGAAAAGTAAATATTTTACATTAATATGCTAAAATCATCTAAAAAACCCTCTAAGCTTATCCCACATTGGAGCAACTATAGCATTGCCATGAAAGAAGACACTTTCTCATCATATCTTTTCAAGTACAGCACTCATCCACCTTAACAATCTCATTTTTGTAACAAGCATCACTAAGCTTTTTATTTGTAAGACAATAATCTTCTCCAAATAACATTTAGGCCTTCTAACTACTCTAAAAAACTTCCTTTTTTGAGTGGGATTTTTAAATCATAACTCGAAAAATGTTCCCTCATTCATCCAACTGGCAAGAATTCTATTAATATCATCAGTCTCTATTTTGTCATTGTTTTATCTATACTTGATCCAAGGTAACTGATCCACTCACTCTTCTTGATCACATTGATCACATGATCCTCAATAATTATAAGCTCAAGATAAATAAAGCAAGCAAGTTAAATAGGAAAAAAAATCAAGCACTGATCAAAAGAATGTTTTTCCATTAACACAATTAAACCAGTACACCTGTAGGCTTTTTAGCCATTCATGAATTTACAATTATTTATTCACAACTTTTCTAGCCCTTTTCACTTATGTTATTTCTTACACATTAAGAAATTAATTGCAATTTCTTACTTACAATTTTGAATTTATGTATACTAATTTATTAAGAGAAAATTATCAAAATGGTCATTTGAATCTTACAAAATGTTCAAAATAGTCTTTTAACTATGTAGATATTTTTTGTCCTTGACTCTTGTTCAAGTATTTTTTTGTCATTGTCGTTAACTTCCCGTCCCCCTTTCGTTAAATTTGCATTTTCCAGCCGAAATCAGCCTTTAAAGTTTAATGAAAAGTGAAGGGGGAGTTAACAACAGAGACAAAAAAAATACTAGTAAAAGTCAAGGGACCAAAAAAAATATTTACAAGAGTTAAGGGTCATTTTGAACATTTTGCAGGAATTAATGAACCATTTTGAACATTCTCTCGGGTTAATAATTTGTACATTTTATAATATTATATTCATCCGCTTTTATAATCTATTAAAACACAATTTCAGGTCAAGTAGTTCAAGATTTAAATGCCTGATAAATTGGTAAACATAAATAACAAATAACATCATGTATGTACGTGTTGTTCTATTTTCAAATATTTTTGGAATTTTATGTTGTACTTAATTTATTTAATGAATAATGTGATAGCAAGACTTTATTTTTTTAAAATTAATAAAATGGTTGTTTTAGTGAAATTTTAGTTATTTTAATAAAAATTTTCTTGTTAATTGGTCTTGATTATATGAGAAGCTTAGGTACATTGTCATCAAACCTTTAATTCCCGCCTTAAAAGTTTCCTTTATAGGTGATCTTGAGCTAACCAAGCCTAGCATGATAAGAAAACAACAAACACAATGCCAATATAAAATTGAATTTTTAAAGAAGAGTCGTTCTGATAAATATAATTATTAACCCTTTTTAAAGAGGCTTAATGTTTACCTTCTTGTTTAGTAGATCTCTTAAATTTTTCTTCTATAAATGAAGAGTGTGGGTAAGAAAAGGATACACAGAGGTTGTCCAAAATGAACTCTTGTGATTGCTACATTAGGTTTAGAATAAAATTGCTTCATTGTACAACATCGTGTCCAAAGCAACCTACTACATGACAAACAAAGAGATTAATGCCCAACTTTACAAATTACAAAGGAAAGGTTTCATTAAACCTAGCTCGGCACCTAAAGGAGCATTTATTCTCTCTATTTAACAACAAGGATAGAAGCTTAAAGCTCAACATTAAATACGAGAATCTAAAAAAACTCACTATCAAGCACATTCATTGTTAATGATTAATGACATATTTGATCAGCTTGAGGGAGTTACCATCTATATAAAAATTAATTTGAGATTGAGCTATCATCGAGTAAAAGTTAAAGAGAATGACAACAAAGACGATCTTCAATATTTAATAGGCATTATGAATTCGTAACCGTGTCTATAAGATTTACAAATGTTTCACCAACTTCTGTAAACTTGGAGATCAAATTCCATCTCCTTAAATTCTAATGTAGTTTTATTTATATGACATCCTCTTACACTCCAAGAACAAGACTAGCCATGCCAATATCTCTAATCTAAATTATAGTCTAATTACTGTTATTAATGTAAGAAGTTTGCTTGAGCTTGTTGGCTACTATCGGAGACTTCTAAATGAACTTTCCAAAATGGAAATGCAAAATTTCTTATGATGCCTTGTATGAAAGGAAAAACAAAATTCCGTTATGTTTGGTAGAAACTAGTGAGGCAAATTATTAACATCAAATTAATGTATAAAAAAATTGAAAAAATCAAACAAATCTGAGAATGCTTGAAAGATATTCATGATAGACAAAAAAAGTACTATGTTGCCAAACACAATTATAGACTTTGGGGTTAGAGATTTGTTCACTATGAAGTCCAAATAAGGATATCTCCAAATTCGACAAGGCTAGAAGGCTTAGCCAAAAATTTATTGGCCTTTCAAGATCACAGAGATTTAAAAAGATTGCATATAGAACACAATACCATTTAGGATAAATAAAAAGGCATAGACTAATGCAAGCTTTATCACTTTAGCTAAGGTTTAAATGATTTAATTCCTAAAGTTCAAGAATAAATCTTTAAAATGATGGAAGATTGTGATATCCCTTAATAAAAATTATTTGAGAGGGGTTTGTAATTTTCAAGGGTGAGTGGCATTTTCATAAATTCTCAAATACGACACTTATAAAATTTCAAATTTAAATTAAATCTAAGACTAGATAATTTGACAATCTTTTCAAAATTTTGAACTTTTCTTTGGAAGTTGATGGATATATTATTAGTTAACCCAATTTGAATGTAATAGCTGAATCCACCTCTTCCCATATATGTAACTATCGCTTATCACCCCTCCTTTAGAGCAACTACACAGTGGAATTTGGAAGCCCCTATAAGAGTTGACCCTATATTTTTCATCCCATGTCTCTTCCCTCCTATAACCATCCACTCATCTTCCTCTATCTCCCGCTACCTCTTCTCCTCCGACCTGCAAGAAAATAGCAATAACTTTGGGAGTGTTACAGCCTCCACTCCACTTCCAATCAGAGTTGTCCTGTCCTTCTCTCTCACAGTTTGGTCTACATGACAACAACCCATGCTGTCTTCATACTAAAAGAGCTATTTTTCTATCTTTCTCTCAGAAACAATCGCATTCCCACCTTCTTCCTCCATCATAGCAAGCAATCGAAGGACAAAAGCTTAATGACTTCGAGTTTTGCAGAGATATGTAATGCTAACTTCAGTCCCAACCATCTTCTATGATCTCGCCATCGTTTTTAATATAAGTAACTCAACTAGTGCCTTCTATTTTGTAAAAGCAACAACAAAATTTACTTAAACCTGAGCTTACATTTCACAATCTAGGGTTAGCTGTGTTTCAATTCCAACATCAACTCCAAATGCATCTTACGCCTTTGACAACAAACAGGTGCAAGATTTCAATATTTTTCCACATTACTTTAGTAAGGAAAACAAGATATCTCTATCCTAAAATGTTTCTTTTTCCATTTAGAGTTATGAACATCAAACTTGACTTGGACATACTCTTCTTTCAAAAGCACGTACAAGGTAAAATCCTTAGACGTTACAAAAGCTCCCATAAAATCAGCAAGAAAAACCATATTAATGTGCCATGCTCTGATTTATACTTAATATGTTTCGTGTTAATTTGGACAGACTAGGAGAGCCGTTTTCTCATTGATTCATTTAAAATAGTATAATCCATCTCTAGGATTATTCTATAAATTTTTGTAAAAAAAATTAATTGGCAAATTATACGGCACGATGAGAACAACAATTTTAATATTTATTTTGAAGAAATTTAAATGTCTGAAAGATTATTAGAATGATTTAAGAATCTAGGCAAAATAAAAATTTTCTATTTTAGGAGCAGCAGACCATGAGAATTTGAACATCTCTCAAGCACAAAAAATCAAATTTTATTCAATTAAATTAAATTTTAATTAACAATTTCTAATTTCTTCAAATTTAATTAAGCTTCAGCTTATTTATTTAGTTTTAATTGATGTAAATATAGAATGCTCAACAGATAGAATTTGAAAAAAAGGATTTAAATTAAAAGACCAAAATAGCAAGCACAAAAATTAGCAAGCCCAATGCTACACATGCTAAATTTAGAATCTATATTAATAGAAATCATTCTTTCCCAGATTTATACCCACCAGATAAGCCCAATGTATACCAATTTAAATAAACTAAATTAAATAAAATGAACATAAGAAATAGATATCTAAATCATATTACTATATTACTACACACATATGAGTGAGAACCTCACTAAGACATGAGAATGTTTGTTATAGGCTCTTAGAACGTATGTTAGACAAAATGTTCATGGATTCTTAGGATTATTATTTAGAATCATTAAAACTACAAATGTGAAATCAGATAGGGCTGTCTTCGAGTCCAGGCAACCCAAACAAAGCGTAGGTTCGACTCGAACTCGTTCGAGTTCAAGTAAAGTTCGAGTCATTTCAAGTTAAGTCAAATAGGGTTCGAGTCAAGCCGCTCGACTCGAACTCAACTTGAAAATTTAGAGTCGAGTCAAAATGTATCAAGTTGTACTTCCTCACCAATGTTAGGCTCTCTCCTCACTTATACTTCCTCTACCAACGTTAGAAATATTAGCCCACACATTCCTTTCTCTTCCTCTTTCCTCCAATCAATAGCAACCCTCTTCCTCCAATGCTTCTCGTCCATCTTTTTCTTTTTCACTATCTTTCTCGTTTTGTTGCTCTTCCACTATAAAAAGCAGCTGCCACTCATTTTACCATCAAATCAAATGGTTAAAGTTTATGATATTGAATACAGCAAGGTTTCCGGCCATTGTCTTCTACAAACCTTTTTCATCCTCTGCGTCAACCCTAAGGTTAAACATTATATAATTTCAATTTTGTATTACTGTAAATGCTCTGCTCAATTTAACATATTTTGAGGTGTTGATTTCAACGTCACAGAACAATGAGGTTGATCTTTTGTTAAAGTTTTCTTCCTCTGAAACTTAAATTTTATTTAAACAATATTACATGGAAAATTTTTGATCATATTTCACCTTTAAAGCCAATGAGACCAAACCCAATCAACTTCATCGCCTGCACACTGCCAACAAAGCTATACTAATTCGGTCTAAAATTAAATGCTTCCCAATTTATGGTTCAATCAAGAGACTTGGCACCAAAATTAAGCCTACACATGTTCTACCAGCCCAATGCATCAAAGGTAGGCATTCTCCCTTAAGATACTTTATTTTAGTTGGTACAGTAAATTAAAATCCCCAATCGATATTCACACATTTTTATTTTGTTCTACGAACATCTTGAATATTTTGAAAATACTTTATTTTAGTTGGTACAGTAAATTAAAATCCCCAATCGATATTCACACATTTTTATTTTGTTCTACCAACATCTTAAATATTTTGAAAAGCAATATGATAATTGGGTTCCTCTATCTCACCAATTTAACAAGGTATACCCTACTTAGTCATTATTATTATATGTTCTAATGTCAGCATTAAGAGTAAATTCATGGCATGCTGTGAAGGAAAGCGCCAAATTAAACATATTATTAATTTCCAGCGGCAAAACCAAGTGCCTTGATCATATTTAGAAGCATAATTACCCCAGTTAATTTATCTTTAGTGTGCCTACAACCTACTCTTAAGCTATAATTTTCCTTTAAAAAGAGATAAACTTGCAAAGCTTCGGACATCTTCCTGATGTCTGAAAATTCCACAGTACAAAATAAAAAACAGTAAATTGTTTTGTGATTTATATTAGATTTTGGATTTACTCATTGAGTAAGAACTATATAATTTTAATATACGATTATATTCAGTTAACCCAAAGAAACCATTTAGAATCAATATCCCGTATAAATTATATATAATAAATGACTATTTCTATCAATGGTTAGCTAAGCGACTAAAACGATCAATCTAAGCATGCTAAGTCAAAACTTATAGCATTAAGGATCTTCTCTTACTAAAATTTGTTACACGTAGAGCCTAACCATGCCATATCAAATAAAAACTAAAAAAAAAAAAAAACAAAAACCAAAACAAAAACCAAAACAAAAACAAAGAATAATACTAAAAAAATACATGCTAAAATCTAAGACTAGTTATTCCGTAGGTATGTAATAGTGATAATCTCTAAAAAGTAAGATGATGAGTGTCTTAGGCCTGACGTCTATTCAAGGCACATAAAGATATCATCTATAAGGCTTGAATGTTTGCTCAAGCAATAGAGGTCTCACTACAGGACTTTGATGGTGAGTTTATAAAATAACTATAAATAAATAAAACTAAGAAAAATTGAGAGGGCATTCAATTGCTATTGAATAATAGACAAACTAGCATACATAAAAAACAATATTTTGCAACATTATTTTAGATTTATAACATACACTAGTTTTATAGATTTATAGCATATGCTAGTTAGGATCAAGATTTGATATTTTAAAAAAATATTGGCCTAACCTATAAACTTCATGTACCCCTCAAGTGGTACAATTATTTCATATTTTTCTTGCTTATGTTGTAACAACCCAATGTCGTCAAATTAGGTCAAAACTCACATCAGACATCAGGACCCCGGGATATTTCAAATTATGGTAAACAAAATTTCCTTTAGATAATAATAATTTTTAGATCAAAGTGCCCTAGTTTGGGAGAATTTAGATAACGAAAACTCCCGCTTTATTTTTCTGAATTATTTAAATCCAATAAATCAAGAATATTGAAATACGTATCTAAATTCATCGTTTTCAGTATCGTTATGTTAAGTTTATTATTTAAAGGCTGCTCCAAAGATTTCATCAAATTCTGAGCTCTGGTTTGATCGTGGTTAATTTTCGAAGTTTCAAATTTCAGAAATTAATTAAAAATAAAATATCTATCTGAATCGAAAATTTTCGGTGCGAGGGTGTTTGTTATGTCACAACACACCTCGGTGTCAAGTTTCGTTATTTTTGGAAGCCAAACGGCGAAAAAATGCAAAAACTTTAAAAACATGCCCAGATCAGTAGTGGATGAGTATAAATAAAGGGGGGAGGAAGGAAAAATAGAAATTTTTCTCAATTTTGTACTTGCCCAACAAAATCATATTTTGCCTCAGATATCAAATGCTAAAATTATGTATTTATTTTTGTGACTGCAATTATTTTTATGCTAAGTTTTAAATGCAATTAAAATAGATTTGCAGGGATAAGTTCGTACAGCTTTTATTTTCTATCAAATTATTGATTATTTTGTTTATTATTTAATATTTATAAAGATGACATCTATCAGCACTTAGTTTCACAACTAACTGGTATTCGAATGCCCACACTTTTGAAACATGCCCAGATCAGTAGTTCATCATTGAAGAAAGGTGCTAAGAACCAAGCAGTGCTGATACTACTTTCTGCTGATCTTTCGCTTTCTTTTTTACTCTATATTTTTAAAAAGTTTACGACTTTTCTTTTATTTTAATCTTTGTAATCAGAACTTGTGAATTATGAATAAATGAGTTATATTTGATGTCTATATATCTGTCTCTTAAATCACTCAATATAATCCTGCGGCTATAAGACTTGTCATTTTACATCCCCACAACCAGTGCTGGATCTGCTCCCACTAACTATGTAAGAAGTCTAACACATCGAAACTAAATTAAACAATTCTAAAACATATACAATGCAACAGTAAAGTAACTAAAACTACATAAAAGTTGTAAAGGTAACTGGATAACTAAAACAAACTAAGTAAAATAAAACTGAACTATAAACTGAATGCGGAAAACAATAAAAGACAACAAATGATCTGAAACTGATATGAAAACATCCCAATTGTGTTGTATGTCACTAAATTCATGCATCTGAATATGCCACAATATTGCATGCCACTGATATGCAACTGAACTATAACTGAACTACTATGAGCCGTACGGTCCAATGTCTACATACATCCTACTCGAAAATTTATCGTGATGTCTCAACATCTTGAATTTTCCCTGTTGAATGTATGCAATATTTCGTAACTCATAAATCATCACTGATACTCATACATCATGCTCATGCTCATGCTTATGCTCATGCCTCTATATTACATTACTTAAATCTGAAAATCCAGAAATGCTTGAAATCCGATTATGACTCAAATATCTCCATTGTGCAGAATCCTGCTAAAAGAATTCTGACTCCTATATTCTAATTTTCAATAATTAGTTTTACTTATGATTTTACTTAAAATCATCAATTGGAATGGTTGTATACACATATTGGGTATATTTCCAAGAAAGGTGGATTTAACACTTAGTTTGTTTAAAACTGCACTTATTGAAGCGCACTAAGATAGGAGGCAGAACCCGGTCGCAATTTATAGCTCAAACTAAGCTGTTAAATACTTTAATTACAAGCATACCTAGTGTCCTAAAGAGGGTAACTTAAATTACTTAGTTTGTTT
This sequence comes from Gastrodia elata, assembly GCA_016760335.1. Classification (NCBI taxonomy): domain Eukaryota; kingdom Viridiplantae; phylum Streptophyta; class Magnoliopsida; order Asparagales; family Orchidaceae; genus Gastrodia; species Gastrodia elata. Next base: position 43,834,489 of record CM028677.1, read on the forward strand.
AAAACTGCACTTATTTAAGCACACTAAGATAGGAGGCAGAACCCGGTCATAATTTATATCTCAAACTAAAGATTTAAGTCTCTAATTATAACACTCTTCAGATTAATTGATTTACTCTAAACGAGATTTTATCCGCCTAAGCCCGCAGGATAACACAAAGATAAATCTTACTATGGATATACACTACTGTTTGAGTGATCCAATACTATGAATATACACTACTATACATAACTAATAATCTGGGTTCAGTCAATTCTATTTAATCACCAAGGATTTGTCCAACACTATAAATCCTTACTCTAATTGGATGAGTCCTATACAAGGCTCCAAGGATGTGACCAAGAGGTCACTCAACATAGGTTACCTACCACATGGGAGAATCTCTATCTAATATATCATGTGTATTCTACCTCAAGGTTTAAGATCAGCGTCTAAGATTAGGGAGGATCATCTATGTTCCTACCTCAATATGTCACAATAAGTCTTTCCTACCTCAAGGTGTAACATTCTTTAAGGCTTTCAAATATTTTAAGCACTCCTAAAACAAGATCCTTATGATCTCACTCTTCTACCACTTACGTTAAAAATTCGAGATTTACTTATTAACTTGGATAAAAGTGATCAATTCAGATGGCTAGATCCATCTAATCATATCATATTCTACAATCATGGGATAAAATCAAAGATATTATTAAAGTTAGGTCATTTCATAAGTCATTACAATTTTATTAACCATCTTATGTTAATAATCTTATATAAGAGAAAATCAAAGATCTAAAGCTTAGATTCAAATGACTCAATCACATAACTTCATTATTAATCTTAGCATTTCTAATTCAATGGTTAAAGGTCAATGTCAAATCAAAAGCATTATTAGAATAATGTCAATTGAATTATCTTATAATCAAGTTATTTGATTAAATGATTAAGGATTTAAATCTTAATTAAAATAGATTAGGGTTTAACCCCTATCCTTATCTAATTAAGACCATTTGTTGATTTATGGATCAAATGTCAAAACAATATATTATTGATATATTATTGGTGGCAATCTTAGATTTCAACCAAGTATAATTCACTTGACCAAGATATTAAGATTTTTTAAGTTTAATTTAAAGAATTATGCTACTTTAATCAAATTGGTTAAATTAAATGTTTAAAATTCACATGATAGGTTCTTTACAATCATAGTACTATTATGAAAGCTAATTAATAGGATTTTGCATAAATATAAGATAATTAGTGCTAATCAAACCTTAATTCAAAACAAATGGATTAGCACTTAATTATAAATCCAATCATTAGAAATTTATGAAACTTAGCAATTATATTTTATTTATTCACATGAATAATTAGAGGCTGAGTTTTCTAATTCTAACTAAGTAGAAATCCTAATTTTTACTAATCATGCATTTACAAGATTAGGGCAAAATAAAAAATACATTAATCAAAAAATTAAACCACCTAACACATGCATCCTACAAAGCATAAGGAACACAAAAACACCTAAATCATGCAATTTGGCTAAGTATACATGCTAATCAACCCTAGTTAAGTTCTCCAATAATTAAGCTAATCCAGAAAATCCAACCATTAAAAGTGCAATATTATTTTATATTCTAATGCCTTATGATTTTCTGATCAATTTGGTATATAATATTATAAGGTTTGGAACAGTGGATCAAAAGTTATCACATTAATTTAATTTGCATTTTTCCAATTAAATTTTCCTATAATTGGATTAATTGAATTATTTTCCTTAAAGAAAATAAATCTAATTAATCGGATTTATTAACACGGGTCCGGCCGATTAACCAAACCGCGCAGGTCGGTCGGGGCTCGAGAGACCCGGGACTATCGCACTCGTGGGTCACGGGTCGGCCCGACCCGCACAGTGGCTTCATCCCCGACCCCTCATCCTGATGGATGCTCGATTAGGGAAACCCTAATTGGCCAATTCCCGTGCATCCATACCATGGCATGGCCGGCTGAAGGTCGCTACACCTTCACCATGGCCAGACGCACTGATTGGGACCCGAAGCCCCCTGTGAGGTGGTTTGGATCAACTAGACCTTACTCACCTGAGAGCTCCCACTACGGAGCTACCGTGGGGAGACAATTCTCCCCATAGAGGTCATGACTGACCTAGCGCTCGATCTCTACACCTTCAGGGAGGTGAGACAGATCAAAGCCCCCTGGTCTGAGGGTCTGAGCTGGGATGGATCGCTGGGTCCTTACACGAACCCAGCCTCCTTTCGGGACTTAGCCTGATCGATCAATTCGATCGATCGAGGATAGCTCAAAGCACAATTATGATCGCATTATGTTCGAATTGACAATACGCATTTAAATGAATCAAAAGGAGAGGATTCTGAGCCACATTGGCTCAGACCGAGTAAACTGGGGTACCTTGTTCGACGATGAGAGCTGGATCGATCGACAAAGAGGAAGGCAGGGGCTGCAGAGCTTCAGACGAACGCACTTAGGTTTCCTGAACGCCAGAAATTGCCTCTATCAGCAGTACGCACACCAGGGATACCTAGGGAAGCTTGGGAAGGTCGGCAATGGCGGAGGGAAGCTTGACTCCAATTGACCAGCAAGGATCAAGGGAGGAATGCTAAGGGTATTTATAGCCTCAACAGAGAAATGGGAAACTTCCAGAGAGCTGGGTAGGACTGGAGCTGGCCCGAGAGGTCGAGCCGAGGCCATGTTTCCTAATTTCTAAGTATGAAGCTCGGGCCTCAATGCCTGATCCAGGGAGCTTCGCCAGGAGAGAGGTCCTATACGCCATGCTGATGTGTCCAGAGTACTGAGGGACAGGCTAGGCGATCGGAGATCCTCAGGATTTCCTCTGTTGGGCACAAGCGAGGTGAAGATGAAGATTCACAGTGCGAGTGCACTGTGGGCCGTCTGATTGATCGATCAGCACCGTGAAACGGTCCTGATGACCCAGATCCTAACGGACGGATCCGATCTGATCATGGCCATAGGTCCCATGGGATGGATCCAACGATGGATCCGTGATCCCGCGAAATTAAATCCTAGCCAATGGATCAAACGGTGCAACTGTGAGATTTGCAGGACTTCGTTGTCGCGTGACCCGGACTCCACAGCGGATCGCCTGCGGTCTGCAAAGCGAATCCCGATCGTTTAATCGGGTATAAGGTATATTTGCAATTTTAAATTGTTGGAAACCCTAGAATGCAATTAGACTATTTTAATTTAAATTGAATTATAGTCTAAATGATCTCCAAATTTTACCAAACTTTCACTCTTAGCTAATTTGGGAGTGAGAAATTCAAAAATACAATCAGATTTTAATTCTGAGATAAAATATTTTTAGGTCTTATTTAGGGCATCTAAACTGATCAAAATGCTAACTGGACTTAAAGAAGTCCAATTTACTTCAAATTAATGTCTAATTAAACTGATAATTAATAGGGTAACAACTTAGGGTTGTTATAGACTCCCCCACTTAAGAACGATGTCGTCCTCGACATCATCTCAAGAGAGAAAACAACAATGCATAAATTTTAAGAACAAATTTATAGGTTCAGAATTCAACGGGTACCTGGATTCTCAAAGAGACCGGAATACTTTCTTCGAATATCAGCCTCTTTCTCCCAAGTAGATTCTTCTAGAGAGCAATTCCTCCACTTAACCTTTACCATTGGAATCGAGCGATTTCTCAGCTGATTTTGATCATGAGCTAAGATCTTAATTGGCTCCTCCGCATAAGAAAGATCCGACAAGAGAGATAGCGCTGGAAGTTGAATTAGATGAGAAGGATCACGAAGATATTTTTGCAGAGAGGAGATGTAGAACACATTATGGACTGCAGAGAAATCTTCATTAAGCTTCAATCTATAAGCTACAGAACCAATCTTTTCTAGGATTTCGAAAGGTCCGACGTAGAGGGAACTTGGCTTCCCAGCTACACCAAAACGATATACACTAATATTTTTATTGGAGGTCACCAACTACTCTTCTATTGTCTACTTTTATGGCTATTTATCAAATACAATAGCTTCAAAAAATATATAATAATAATAATAATAAAATAAAATAAATATATATATATATTATCCTTTAATACGGCCCATCTGTTGTGTGGGCTCCAAAAATAGCGATTTAGGGTTCCCGCGTGAACAGCTTTGTCGCCACCCCTTGCGTTGTGTCAAAGAGTTCTGGGCAACGACTGGCGCCATCCGGATCTCGGCTCGTCGTAGCTTGCGTGGGGCGTGGCTCTTCGTTGGATCTACCGTCGGCTCCTTTTCGTCGGGTTTTGATCATATGTCGGAACCGCAAGAGATAAACAACATGGAGGTCTCACCTAACCTTCACGTAAAACCTTCTTCTTCTCACTCCTTCACTCCCATTGTTTTCCTTGATGTACAAGGGGGTTCTATCTTATCCTTGATGCAAGGTCTTATCGAGTGAGCAAGATTATACATGGCTCTTTTCAAGGGAGTCCTATTTTATCCTCAATTTCCATATGAAAATCTTGAAATGAACCACTTCTTTTGATCCAAGATGTGAAACCTCTATTGTTCCCATTTGAATAAACTTCCCTTTGCTCAAGGCACATTTGATATACCATGCTGTACTTATCTCCTTGGGATCATATTTTGGCAAGCCGCTCAAGGTAGACTTTGCAACTGTAAATCTACTTAGATTATATGTGGCTTGAGTTTTCGTGAAAATAGATTTAATAGAACAATTTGATAACATAATTTGGAATCGAGGTGAATCTAATGGGTATTTTCAATAAGTTTACTTCGAAAATTTGCCATATTTTTGTTTGAATTGCAATATATGAATCTTTGGGTTGCTTTAAACTTCACCCACACCTCAAGGGGGCCAAACCGATCTCGATGTTGAGAGGTAAACTGACGCTTGTCTATCTAAGAAAGAAGTGAAGAGGCTAGCCAAGCTGTTTGCATTAACATTGGTAGGAAAATATTATTATAATAAAAAGCCTCCTATGATAATAATTCAGAAGTTTTTCAATTATATGGGTCTTTCGGCCACCTATAGCATCAGTTTGATTCATCATCGGTATATACTCATAAAATTATTGAGTGAGCAAGATTATACATGGCTCTTTTCAAGGTGGTCCTATTTTATCCTCAATTTCCATATGAAAATCTTGAAATGAACCACTTTTTTGATCCAAGATGTGAAACCCCTATTATCCTTGTTTAGATAAACTTCCCTTTGCTCAAGGCACGTTTGATATATACCATGCTATTCTTTTCTTCTTGGGATCATATTTTGGCAAGCTGATCAAGGTAGACTTTGCAACTGCAAATCTACTTAGTTCGTCTGTGGCTTGAGTCATGGAAATAAATTTAATAGAACAATTTGAGAACATAATTTGGAATCAAGATAAATCTAATGGTATTTTCAAGAAGTTTGCTTCAAAAATTTGCCATATTTTTGTTTGAAATGCAATATATAAATCTTTGGGTTGCTTTAAACTTCACTCATACCTCAAACCAAGACATTAAGCCAACCATCATACCTCAAGAAGCTTGCCTAGCAAAATGCATGGTATATGTCCCTAAATAAGTTGCTACGGAATGCCTAGGTGTTGGGCTGCCTATCAAGCCTTTAGAAACGGATGGTGAGCACCTAATGTCTGCTGCTGCAGCCGAACAAAATGGTGAGGAAAATGACATAGCCGCTTATCTTTCCTTCTCGATTGAGTTGACCAAGAATTTGGTGCAGTAGGTAATGAATGCACCACTATATGATCGCACAAATGATTACGATAATGAAAAGAATGAGGAACGTTTTCCAAGTTCAATGATGGGGTTGGGCACCACTTGCCTTTGCCGGAGGTAGCATATGACCATCTGAACCCCTGCTCTATCGCGTAGAAGAAGATCCAATGTTCAGTGAAGGTAATGATAGCATGAAAAGGAAGAATGTCTCTAATTCCTCAGATAGAACGACATGTAGGCGTCATACTATTTCCAAAGTGCTTACGACAAGGAATTTTAATGAAGAACAAGTAATCCAAGATTTGTAAACAAAAGAAGATATAACAGAGTAAAAAATGAATTTGATGATATTGAAAAATTCATATGAAAAATGAAAAAAAAAAAAAGGAAGAATGACCACCAATATTATTTCTATTACAGTCGAAGCCATCTGATTTCTGTTACAGTCAATGCAAGCGGTCTATATTCGGCTTCCGTAAATGATCGTGCTATTGTGTGTGTTTTTTTTTTGTGCTCCAACTAACATGTGTGCTGCTACGGAATATGCTGAATCCTATTATAGATTTCCGATCTATGGAGTAGCCAGCCCAATCTCAGTCAAAATAAGCGTGAAGTTTTGTATTTTAGGAGGTAATTGGTAGACCAAACAGTATGGTTCCTTGATGTACCGTAGGATGCGCTTAAGTTGAGAGAAATTGTGCTGCGATAGCTGGTGCATCTGTTGGCAAATGCGATTGATGGCAAAGCATATATATGGATGGATGATAGTCAGGAACTGGAGGCATCTAGCAACCTTGCAGTAAAGCTGTTGGGCAATGAAAGGAGCTATATATATATATATATATATAATATATATATATATATATATATAGTTATTTAAAAATGTAATGCAACTATTGGGGTGTCTATTGTTATGTGCCTTTTATAATGTTATAAGAGGTGTAAGATGTGTTATAACAGATATATAATGAATTAGACATCATACCTTTATACTAATATATATATATAGATACACAAGGGAAAAAGATGAATGAACTACATCAAAAAAGAAAGAAAATATCTTTCTTTTAAGATTTTCTACAAAGGAACAACCTATAACATCTTCAATAATATACATCTTGAAATAGACAAATGCATCTCAAACACAGTACATGTAATAAAAAAAAAGCAGTCACTACAGGAACAGAGTTGGTAGACAGGATCAAGGGTAAATGACCAACCTGTCCAATATTGTATGTAAAAGCATTTAAGAGAGCAGCAGCAAAGTCCTCAGCTTTGTAATCAGAAAGTTTGTTAGAAATAACTTTCCCAAAGCTAGATGCCGTTGTTGTTGCTGGAAGACCAATCTGTAATTTGTTCAACAATTAGCTTACCAGTTTACTATAGAAAAGTAAATTACAAACGATGTTCAACGTAAGTTCAAAATGAAACATCTCTAAATTGATGCCTTCAAATACCTTCCATCAACATTAAAACCATTCCTAATAAGTTAAACTTTTGGGAATCAATTCCCAGCAGAACTGCTTCTCATGCTTATAAATTCCTACAGATGGTACAAAGCCTATTTTTATTAAAACTGAACTACAACCATACATACACAACATATCATGCATGCCTCCTGCTTTTCTGAATCTTAATCATAAGCACACTAATATCAAGTGGGTTAAAGAGGGTTTGTGTATAAATAAGAAAGCACAAATTTAGATTGGGGTGTATAAATTTAGAAAGCACAAATTTAGACTGCAAAACTAAAGAGTGTTGATAAAAATAAAACATCTAGGCTTACGATTGTAGCCAGGGAAATGATCAAGACGTGCTCCCACTACCTCCCCATGGCATGTAGTCACGGTGAAACTGCTTTACAGAAAGCCAACATAGACTTGTGTTATTCATATAAGAGTTTAACAATCTTGAAATCATTAGGAAGCTTACTCGATCGCTGCAGCATTTGTGCTCAGCCCAAGGACTCAAAGATGAGATTCAAGTTTTATCTTTATATTTTATCACAGATCTTTTTTTCATTTGATTAAGGTGATTGAATTTTCGTTAAAAGCTTCAACAATGAAAAAATTAATCCAGGAATCCCAATTTTTTGCTGTAGATTTCAAATTACTCTTAAAATTTTAACTTAATTTAATAAAAAAAATTCTAAATAAAAATTCACTTTATCGTATGTTAGTTGTACAAATACCACTCTGTTTTACAATTGTGCATTTTTTTTCTTCAAACTTTGCATAAGGCTAGTTGTAGTCCCTTAGATCTCTACCAATAATCTGTCCTACATCAATTATACGTATAGACAAAAGAGGTTTGGACATATATGGCAAAAGTTAGGAGCTTTTTATCAAAAAGGAGAGGTATGTTAATCTGGACCTGGCTAAATATTTTAAGAAAATGAAATCAACAAAGCAGCATCTCATGCAGCACTCAACAGAAAAACATAAAGGATTCATAAATCTAGTATGGAATAATTCAAATGACAATGATGATGATTAATATCAAGAAAATGTAGAATTGTATGGCATCTGAAAAATAAAATAAAATAAATCAAAAGAAACTTGAAATGAGACAATTTTAAAAGGTCAGAAATATTATTCATGAAACATTTTTTAAAACTAAAATTCAGGAATCTTTACAATTAGGACTCTTATAGCTACTGATTCAGATCTTAACTAATAAAACAATGAAAAATCATACCTTTGGATAACCATGCTCACCATAAATATCACCAACAGTCAGGTCAACGGACAAGTTATTACCCCTTTGGCTCAACTCCAGGAAATCATCATAACTAAACTCCCAATACAGATAAAAATGAAAAAAATTTAGTGTAGCAACCATTATAGAGCTGAGGAAGTGCAAATATGGCATCAATTACCTCGTACAACCAGTCAAAAGTCTAGCTAAACCAAGAATGGTACCACCACCAAGGTGGGTTCCAATGATCCGCTCAAACTTCCCTTTCCCAATCACCTGATTCATACAAACAGATCATTAATTCTAAGAATTTATTACTTAAGAAGAGTAGTGTATGTAAATAGAGTAATAAATTAAATAGACTATACTAAAAGTTTTAAGGACTCTTTTTAAATACAGCTCTCCTAGACAAATTCCATATCATGATGTTTCAAAGAAATCCATCTGTTGTGATCGTCACATTTTTCCTATAAAAAATAAAAAAAGTAAGCTTGTACGCAATAAGGTTTTCAACTCAAACAAAGACTCAATTATCAACATCCTTTAGAATAATTAAAAAATTCACTATTCGGTACCGACAAAATAATTGTTTGACAAAAACTTAGGTTGCTCAACCTTTTAATTTAGTCAGTGTAAATGATCTAAACATAGAGGCTGTTACGAGATCCCAAAAGTGTTGTTAACGCCTCAGCGACTATTCCCTTTATGAAGGGATAGTTAAAATTTTAGACAAATCTCACCCCAAGAAGTTGTGGCAAACTCAAATTATCATTTCAGAAAATCAAGCGACTAATGAGCAATCCATTGAAAAAAAAAAATGAAAGTCTCGTTCAATCCTTAGTGTCTCCAATGAATGAATTCAGCCGCCAACTAACTGTAACAAATTCATCCCTCCCTCCCTGCCTACCAATGCAATTCTCATTCGATCCTTAGTATAACTCTAAGAAATGAATTTCCTTACCAACTATATGTAATAACTATACTCCCTCCCTATTGAAAACTGAAATTTAACATTTTTGTGCCCAATCGAGTTCTGGCGGAAGTATTGATACTAGATTTGTTTCAATAAACTTCTCCCTCCTCTATGCCAGCCCCAAGGTATAAATTTTGTAATTTTTTCTTCTTGAACAGAAAATTTAATAAAAACATTATTTTACCTCATAGAATAGGTCAATTTGATACAGAAATTGACAAGAATCATTCCCTAGACAACCGACATATGCATACTCTTTCTTTCTATTTTTATATAATATAATAAAATTTTAATTCCACTCTAATATTTCTTATTAATATTTTTTATCAGATTCAAGATTTAATTGGCTATTATAATGATCAAACTAACCCAAAGATGCTGCCACGTCCCTCTTAAGTAGTATTTTCATATTGTGTATCTTAAATTCTGATTTTCTATTAGATGTGTTCATTTGTGTCATACTAATTGCCATTTATTTCAGTTATTTATGGAAATAAAAAGCTCTTTTTTATTCATTTTAATAAAATACTATATTTTAGTTGACTTACATTTTGTTGACTGGAAATTTGTCATGGTTTTAGTTCTCTTTTATTTATGAATGTGAAGTATTAATTATTGCTATCAGATTCTGCAGTCTCAACAAATCCCGATCTATTTGGGTTGGGATTTGATATACAATATCAGAACCAAGATTGAATTAAAATTTTGATTTAATAAGAAGCTATAATAATGAATCTCGCTTTAGCCATGCTACAGACAAGGATATGTATGAGATGACTGAAAATGTTCAAAACCAATGTCAAAAAGATCCAGTAGTATGATTTGTGACCATCAATGTAGATCCACTAGTTTGCCAGAACCAGAGGTACAATCACCATCAATGTAGAGGTCTTCACTCAGATAATGAAAATAAAAAACTAGATGATGCAATTGATTCTGCCAAAGGTTAATGATCTTGTGGATCCACAGTCAATAAAAACAGTTAAAATATTCTACGATTTGTGACCTACCTAGTCATTGGACCTGATAATGCTGAAACAGCTAAAGATTTACCCGCAAAGCTAGAGAAAATTGTAAACGGGTTGGTGTGCCCAAAGGATCCAAAGAAGACTACCAAACCTTTGTACTGAATTTGAAACTGAACATTAATGGAAGAGTCACTGTCGGGAAAAATTATGAGTTTCCAACTCTTCCATCAACTAAAAGGATTTCTTATTGCATTTCATGACTGGCATATGCCGCCTACCTCCAAATGCCAAATACTAGAGAAATTTCTGAGACTGACCAAAGGAGGTCACACTGCGTTGCAGTACAATGCAGAATATACATGTTTATCACACTACAATAAACTTTATATCCACTGTGACTCAGAAGTATAATTAATTCCTAGATAGACTCAAGGCTTCTATTAAGCAGCACTAGTTCCTTAAGAAATCAAATACTTTTGTTCTGGTGGAAACAGCTAGTCGAGTGCATATAGACCTCAATTTGTATAAAGGCACTAAGATGCTCATAAGAGGAAATTGAAGGTTGAATGATCAAAATCTTAATCAGCAAGCATGCCAAGAAAACAATAAATGGTAGAAAGCAAAAAACCCCTACAATATGGTAGAAACATCTTTGGGATTCCAATCAATAATTAATCACTGGGGAAATAAATTAAGACTTTATTTAGTAGTAAACTTTATACGAGGAAAATTTGTGTTAACAAAACTTTCCTTGGTAAATAAATTAAGGTTTTATCAAGATTGAGAGTTTAAGAATTTCTTAAAGGTGCAACCTCCCTAGGTTAATCAGCCTTCCTATCCATGAAAGATAGCTCATAATTAAAGTTTGATTGCGGCTTGTAGTTTGTATTTATTTTAAAGCAAATAATAGATAAGTATCTATAAGACCACATATGTCTAGGTAAATTAATATAGACCCAATTAAGTTCCCAAGTTTCTATCATCATGGGATGGCTTATGATCAAATTTATCAATAGTAGAGGACATTAACCAATAACATCTAGAAATACTGACTAGAAAGCACAGATTACTTCATTTCAGATATCTCAAGAAAAGTTGGCAGAATTGGTTTGAAGATTTGTTTTTTGGGTTTAGCATTGACGAATGAATTGATAAAAGACTTGTCATACCAATTTTGACAAAGTAATTAAGCAGTATATAGCATAACCATTAGGGTTCAGATATTATAAATAATCCATTAGAGGTTTGAAGGCATTAAGATAACAATCAAGTCAGTTATTCGCTGAGATTTAAGACTATTGGAATGCCGAAATTCATATTCAACATGGGCTTACATTCTTCAAAAAGCCAAGATGGGTGGTCTTACGACCTTTTCATAGATAATGTGACCCGTTATAAGATGTCTAAGATATTTAGATATTCTAAGGATCAAACTTTGACTTTGAATAATTCAACCAAAATCACTTAGAATATCTATGACTTAGATCATCAAACTTAGTATAATTCAACAAAGATAATTTATATTTACTTAGGAAACAAATTACAACTTAGTATGATTCATCTAAAATTGTTTAGATCAACTCAGAGCCAAATTATTAACTTAGCATTATTCATTTTAGGATAATTTAAATCCTTTTAGAATCAGGTTATTATGTTTAATGTGATTTAACTAAGATTGTATAGATCTATTAAAAATCAAGCAATTAAACTTACAATGATTTGAGTAGGATCACTAAGATTTACTAAAAGTAATAAAATCATGCGATTTTGAATGACTTAAGTTGAATAATTAAGATCTCAAAAGATTGGAATGATTTGAACTCTTAGATTGATTGTTTGATCTACTAAATTTATTATTAATTTCATGCATTTATTCTTCTTACTATCTTTTTTGTGCACATGACTTATTGTACATTTATTTTTTATCATATTGATCATGATTTGCTTGTGTGCATATTGTGGCTAGTAGAAGAGACGAAAATGAAAGCATCCAAAAGTGCTCGAGGGAACAGGCAAGAGAGGAAGGAGGAGAATATTGCGTTCGAACGTGTTTTTACAAGGTAAGAAACTGAGAATTATATAGTGTTCGAGGAAGCCTCATAGTTCGATATTACCAAGGGTTCGATATAATCGAGTGACAAAGTCGCTACACAGCTTAATAAATAAAATAGGGGTAAACTGATAAATCAGGTAACATTGTCATTACGCCCTAGCAAGGTCATCGCCGATAGGTGGATGAGCTTGTTTGCACTCTCCTGGAACTTTGTGATTGGCAGCGGCTTTGTGAGGACATTTGCAATTTGTTGGTCACTCGAAACGTGGCAGACTTTGAGGTGATTGGTGTGAACTAGATCACGAACAAAGTGGTAATCCACCTCCACATACTTCATGCACGCATGAAGTATTGTCTTGGAAGTGATGAGGTAAAGTTGCCATAGAATATTGCGGGTGCTAACCCAAGGGGGAAACCAAGTTACTGCAGAAGAGTAGTGATCCATAGAACTTTGTTGGCAATGTTGGCGATGGACTTGTACTCAGCATCAATACTAGACTGATCCACAGTTTGCTGCTTTTTGGAGGACCACGATACAAGGTTGTCACCACAAAACACATAATACATGGAGGTGGATTTGCGATCAAAGGAGTCGCCAACCTAGTCAGCATCGCAAAATGCAGATACGGTAAAGACGGGAAGAGGTCTGAGCAATAGGCCACAAGATGATGTGCAGTGGAGTGGAGATAACGAAGGATACACTTAACTTTGGACCAATCGGAGTTGGTTGGGTTGTGCATGGATTGACAAGCTCTATAGATGTTGACGGTAATATTTGGGCGAGTGTGTTGCAAGTACTGGAGGGCCCGACGACATTGCGATAGAGAGTCCCATCTAAGAATGGAATGTTGTCAAGGTTGTCGGCAGTTAGGCACAGTCATGGGTGTTGGTACCAATTTGAATGCCTGCAAGCCGGCATGAAGGAGGTGGTTGGTAATGTAATGCTACTGTGACAGAAATAGTGAGTTCCCAGAAAAATAGTCGTAGTCTAAGCATAAATAAGTAAAAACATCAGTACATCATCAACCGAGATCAAACTCCACAGTGTCCTCAACGAGGAGGTCTAAGAGCCTCCCGAGGAGCACATCTTCCCTAAAAAAAGAAAAATCGCCCTATCGGGCTAATATAGAACAATAGTCCGCCGCACGATTCGCATCGCGCGATCGGTGAACAAAAATCACACGAGGAAAGTGCAGTAGGAAACCATGGTGATCAAAGTGGTGCTCTCCGCCTCGTGAATAGAGATTCCTCTCCCAATAACGTTGGAGCCTCCGGATCGCTCCAAGATAGTCTCCCTCTATGATGACTCCCCTCAATGTCAGTGTCTCTGAGCAGAAGGGCCAGTCACAGAATAGTAATCGTCTGCATCTCAGCTTGGAGGGGAGACAAGGTATGTAAACAGACTCCAGTAGCAGCGAACAAATGGCCTTCTGAGTCACGAACCACAACTCCACCTAAAGCAGCAAGCTCCCCGCCGTATCATAAGAAGTATCAATGTTGGCCTTCAGTCAATGGGTCGGGGGGGGGCACCATCTCAAGAAGGTGGAGGGGAGGGGCCCTGGCGGACTGTGGAACCCCAGGAATCAGACCCGTCATGTGGACCAGCACTGACAATCACCAAGAGAATCAACCCGTACAAACCAGCAGAGTCGGGTGCGGACTACCGTGAGAACGCTAAGTCTTACTCCACCAAGCTTGGTAGAGAGAGTAGGCCACAACCTGACAGCTAAAATGGTGGTTGCGAGAAGCAGCAGCCGTCAAATAAAAACTAGTAAACTGGTCCCAGGAGGTCAGAGTGGCCGGCAGCAATCCCCAACGCATAAAAGTTTCTAATATGTCCGTCGTATAAAACTATAGTGGGCCACGAAGTGGGGGGGGGGCACCATCTCAAGAAGGTGGAGGGGAGGGGCCCTGGCGGACCGTGGAACCCCAGGAATCAGACCCGTCATGTGGACTAGCACTAACAATCACCAAGCGAATCAACCGTACAAACCAGCGGAGTCGGGTGCGGACTACCGTGAGAACGCTTAGTCCTACTCCACCAAGCTTGGTAGAGAGAGTGGCCACAACCTGACAGCTAAAATGGCGGTTGCGAGAAGCAGCAGCCGTCAAACAAAAACTAGTAAACTGGTCCCAGGAGGTCAGAGTGGCTGGCAGCAAGCCCCAACACATAAAAGTTTCTAATATGTCTGTCGTATAAAACTATAGTGGGCCACAAAGTGGGGGGCACCATCTCAAGAAGGTGGAGGGAAGTGGCCCTGGCGGACCGTGGAACCCCAGGAATCAGACCCGTCATGTGGACCAGCACTGACAAGCACCAAGAGAATCAACCCGTACAAACCAGCAGAGTCGGGTGCGGACTACCGTGAGAACGCTTAGTCCTACTCCACCAAGATTGGTAGAGAGAGTAGGCCACAACCTGACAGCTAAAATGGCGGTTGCGAGAAACAGCAGCCATCAAATAAAAACTAGTAAACTGGTCCCAGGAGGTCAGAGTGGCCAGCAGCAAGCCCCAACGCATAAAAGTTTCTAATATGTCCGTCATATAAAACTATAGTGGGCCACGAAGTGGGGGGGGCACCATCTCAAGAAGGTGGAGGGGAGGGGCCCTGGCGGACCGTGGAACCCCAGGAATCAGACCCATCATGTGGACTAGCACTAACAATCACCAAGAGAATCAACCCGTACAAACCAGCGGAGTCGGGTGCGGACTACCGTGAGAACGCTTAGTCCTACTCCACCAAGCTTAGTAGAGAGAGTAGGCCACAACCTGACAGCTAAAATGGCTGTTGCGAGAAGCAGCAGCCGTCAAATAAAAACTAGTAAACTGGTCCCAGGAGGTCAGAGTGACCGGCAGCAAGCCCCAACGCATAAAAGTTTCTAATATGTCCGTCGTATAAAACTATAGTGGGCCACGACGTGGGGGGGCACCATCTCAAGAAGGTGGAGGGGAGGGGCCCTGGCAGACCGTGGAACCCCAAGAATCAGACCCGTCATTTGGACCAGCACTGACAATCACCAAGAGAATCAACCCGTACAAACCAGCAGAGTCGGGTGCGGACTACCGTGAGAACGCTTAGTCCTACTCCACCAAGCTTGGTAGAGAGAGTAGGCCACAACCTGACAGCTAAAATGGCGGTTGCGAGAAGCAGCACCCGTCAAATAAAAACTAGTAAACTGGTCCCAGGAGGTCAGAGTGGCCGGCAGCAAGCCCCAACGCATAAAAGTTTCTAATATGTCCGTCGTATAAAACTATAGTGGACCACGAAGTGCTCCCTATCCTCATCGGTATCATAACCCCAGACACAGGCCGTTGACTGAGTGAGTCACCTCTTGAGCAGCCAACACCCCATCGGGATGGCATCATTGAGTAATTGCCACAGGAAACAAGCCTCCCTGGGGCCTAGAGCCATCGCCCACACGGCCGCAAACTGCCAAGGCCGGTCACCCATCTCCGCTCTGTAAATCTGGCTAGCCCGACTCCCCGTGAAAGCGTCGACCTGCCACTGCAAACTCTCCTCTACTGACAGAGTGTGGCACTGGGCGACATGGTGCAAAACTGCTTATATTAGGTAAGAACAACAAAAGAACGAATCTTGGGCCATAATTGGTTGATGAATCAATAGAGAAGATCAAATAGATTGAAAGCACTCTAATGCAAATAAAAAGCTTATGACTTCAAGCACAAGCTAGTAAAATTTAATTTGAAGATTGTGTTTGTGAAAGTTTGATGTAAAGCAATTTATAAATTTTGCAAGATTTCCATGTTGAGCTCAAGGTGCTTTGGACCATTCGAGATCTCAAAGATGATTGTTACTATCTCCTACAAATTAATCATTCTAGAGCACATGCAAATGGTTAATGACATGTTTCAAATCTCATCTCAAAAATTCATAACATGTTATAAAGATTCTCTGTGTAGAATAGAAAAATTTAATCCATGCCTAACTATTTTGTAAATTTTATAAATAATAAAAGTCAATTTACATAATGTTGCATCACTATTTTCCAAGATAGATGCTATGTCTCATTGTTTTACTAAATCTAAAATTAAAAGTTTATTATTAACGTAAGGATTACAATGAACAAATATATGTAATGCTTACGATAACATAAATAAGAAATATCCAAATTCTATGTTGTCACATGCCCTTTGTTAATTATGTAAAAGAAAAATATTTATTATTTTCAAGGTAATCTTCTCTATGAATAGGATCCCCTATAGAATCGAAAAAGTGCTCACCACATGACTTAGTTGTGTTTGTTCAATGTTTTCAAAGGTATAATTAGCGAGAATAAATTAAAACAAAAGTTCAATTATTAATAAGAAACCAAAAACCAATTCATGTAAGACTTGTATCTTTATTTCCCCTTGTTAATTTTTCTTCAGTATTACTTTTTACATGTGTTTGTAACTACTTATCTTTATTTTACTATTGCTAGACCCTTTATTATTTACTTTGAGCTCTACTACATTTATCTTTATAGAGCAGATATACTCTTCTTTTGCTATTATAATTACTTGATGAAATTGTAATTATCCACTTTAATATTCTATCCTTACATTTTTCAAGTTCGATTCAGAATTTACAAGATTGATATGATGAATATCCTAATCTGCAGACGCACATACCTCTTGAGCAATATTTTTGTTTTGCATTTTTTAATTTGTGTAAAGGTGTGTTTGCCAAAATATAGCTTCTTTTAATTGTGATAGTTTGTATCAAAATAAGCGACCTTTATTTCATATGAGGCTGTAAGACTTTATTTTTGCTCTTTCAATGAATTTATGAATATTTAGTTGGCTCTTACTTTGGTGGTTAGATGTTAATTGTGTGGTGTACCTTTTGTTTATGAATGTGAATCTTAATTCATTATCTTGGGATTTCGTACCCCCCTCAAAAGCTTCCCTCGTGAATAATCTCAGGGCTATCAGAGCGAATCATGTGCTATCCGTCATACGCAAAGTTTATACAAACAATAAGAAATCGGTAACCTAATAACTAGACATTCTACAAAGCATTTACCAATGAATATTATTTCATTTAGGATAAACTTTTATTAATGTTGCATTGTTAGCATTCTCTGTAACGCATTTGTAGTTTGCAACTCCTCTAGTAGTCATAACCTTGCCTCTTTTTTAAGTATAAATTATTATTTACCTTTTGGAATGAAAAAACAGCATATTCACAAACTTAGGATGTAGTAATAAAAGGATTACCTCAATCATACTAACACCGGAGCCAATATTGACAAGTAGGTATGGAAACACAGTATCTTCCTTAAGTTCATTTGTTAATTTACCATCATCAACTTTGGAAGAATTAATGTTGAACTCCTGCATAGCATTTTTACAAACATGATTAAAAGAGCAAACCGTGTGATAAAAAGTACTTGTTGGTAGCTGCATCATATGCATGCCAAAAAAGTTGCGATAAACACAAGCTTCAAGAAAACACATTTGATGGACAGTAATGCCAAAAGAAATTGTAGAATGGTTTTTAATAATCAGCACTTAATGTTAAAATATCATTACATATAAAATAAAGCATTTTAGATGCATGAACATATGTAATCAATGATGATTTTAAGATATGAATTTGATGGAGCAGTAGGTTAACCATTTGCCAACTTATTATTATAAAAACGTAGCACATAAATGTGACGAAGAATCATATTATTAACATTTTACTTAACATTGTTTTAGTTGAATTTCCACTTGGTTTAGTTCATGAGGTAGCTGCATCACAAGTATGCCTAAAACGTTGCAATTAGCATCAGTTGCAAAGATTAATGCACCTAAAGGCTAGCAAGCATGCCTTTTAATAATCAGCACTAATCGTTAAAATACCATTCCATTAAAAGTAATGAAGTTTAGATTCCTAAGCATATGCCATAGATGTTGATTTTAAGTGGTGAATTTGATGAAACAATACGTTAACCATTTTCTTAGTTAGGATTATAAAAAAGTAGCACAATAATGTGACAAAGGAACATATGATTAACCACTTACTTCACATCCTTTCCTAATAAACCCTTGTTCACTACAAAATGGCTTGGGAGCCAACGTCCATAATCGGGTTGTGGCAATTGCAGGATCCTACTAGATATTTAAGAAAAATAGAATAAAAGAAAAAACTAAATTTACATTTAATATAATAAATTAAAATTCTATAACTTTTACAAGCAGAGCCACAAATTTAATATTACAAGTTTTGAATTAAATAAAAAAATTGCATTTTGCAGAAAGACATGTTGTGGCAAAGATTATCAAAACTAAACAAGGGTAAAATAGAAGCTAATAAGTATGATACGACTATTCAAAACACTGGTTGATTAATGATACAATAATTTAATAAGCAACAAACTAACAAATTGAGAAATAAAAGCTGAGCAGACATAATACTATAATTGATTTTAAGCAATAAGTAATAAATACTAGAATGGATAAAAAAAAGTAATAGTTAAAACAATCAAACCTTTGAATAAGCTTTCTAATCATGTGCAGGCCTTCACTTGTTCCTCTAAAAACATGCTTTCTACAAAACTTAAAGTTATGATAGAAAGCCCATCCTAGGTTGATCCTCTTCCTCTAAAAACCTAAGCAAAGGTTCTTCTATTTACTCGCCAAATAAGTGATATATGTTCTAAGTCAGCACAAGTATAATAAACATTTGGATGATATAATATCTAAGAGGATTCAAGCTCCAGCCAATCCTAAGTATCGAATAACTATAATAACGTTTATATTCATTAAATTTATTTTTCAAAGATTAAAAATAAACTTAAGTTCCTTTCTTTTGAATTAATTTTAAGTTTTTCTCTTGGTTAACCGTATTTAATTTAGAACTAGCGTTGTTTGAAGCTAAGTCATTAAACTGTTCTTTTAAGGAGTCAAGTTCCCATTAATAATGCAACTCAAATTCAGATAACTCTCTCTTCAGTTTCTTATGCTCCTCTTTAAAAGTCATACACAAAGCATAAGATTCCTCTATAAATAATAACAATTATTTCTTATTTAAATCACTACATACATCATCTTTTGAAAGGACTGATTTTGACTCAAATGTTGATATTGACTTTGAAACTGAACTCTCTTCCTTTAAGCATCATTTAACAAAGGTTGAATTCCTCAACTAAGTTGCCTTCTAAGTTTTCTAACTCGATTGCAAAGATTGCATTCTTCCTATAGCACTTCTTGTTCTACAACTTTGGGTACTTGGGCTTAATGTATCTATTCTCATTGCACTCATAATAAGTAAAAGTATTAGAGTAAAATATAATTAAAGAGCCAAAGATCTTTATCCTTATTCCAGTACTTTTAAACTTCCCTATCAACTTCTAAATTTGTTTATCATCCATATAGTCACTGCTTGATGAATCTTTGACTTCCTCAACTTTTTAAGGCAGTTGTTTTCCTCTTTGTTTTTGTCTTCTTTTTCTTTGTGATTCGATAGGACATGTTCTTCACACTAAAGCAAAAAAAAATCTACAGAATAAATCTTAAGATCTTTGACTTCAAAAATTTATAAATTGCATAAAGTTTTTCATTTTTTATTTTAAGAAGATAAAATAAACTCCAACGAACAATGGAGAGCGGGCATAAGAAGTAACTTCCATTCGAGCATTCCCTTCTCCAAATTGTGTCCAAACAAATCTTTACTCCACAAGATTGCAGAATCTTAATATAGTAGAAGCACCCTCTAATATCACTTAATGCTTTTAAGGCCAAGCAGACTGTAACGACCCAAAGTCGTTGTTTTACAAATTAGGTCAGAATCCCGCCTTAGGAATCAGGATCCCGGGAAATTTCACTTTAAGGCAAACAAAACTACCAATCGGTAGAAACAACTTTAAAGATCAAAGAGCCCTAATTCGGGAAAAAATCCGAAAGACGGAAGCTCCTGTTCTACCTTTGAAATTTCTAAATTCTAAAAAAATCAAAAACATTGAAATACGTGTCCGAATTCATCGTTTTCAGTATCGACGTGTTAAGTATATTATTCTCGAGAAGTTTCATCAAATTCTGAGCATCGATTTGATCATGGCAAATTTTCGAAGTTTTAAACCCCTAAAATTAAAATAAAATAAAATTTTGCTCCAAATCGAAAATTTTTGGCGCGACGGTGTTCGTCATGTTGTAACACACCTCGGTGTCAAGTTTCGTTGTATTCGGATGTCGAACGACGGAAATTTGAGAAGATTTTAAATTTAAGTTTTTTTTTAAATTTTCCTCTATTTTCCTTCCTACGCCCCCCCCCTCTTTTTTCTTTCGCATCCTGCGACCTTTCTCCCAAGCCAGGCGGGATAAGTTTCCGCGCCAGGCGGAAGCCTGGCGCACATACGGCGCCTGCCTGCGCCATTTTTGGCGCAGGCTATCGGCCCATAGGGCCGACCACGTCTCCCCCGACCCCACCGACCCCACTCCCGCCTTCTGGCGGGAGAAGCTTCTGCGCCAGAGGCCCCCCTGGCGCGTGCCAGGCGCCATTTGGCGCCACTTCCCGCAGCTTCCAGCAGCCCCCGGCAGTACCTTCCGGCAGCCCGGCAGCCCCACAGCGGCTCCAGCAACCCTCGGCCATCCTTCGGCCAACCCGTTCCAACTCTCTTCGTATTTCGGCGATCCTAAATCTAAGGTTAGAGAAGGAAATTTGAAAAACATATTCGTTTTCTCTTAATCTGATTACTCTCTTTATAACTATCAAATTTATGGCTAGTCATGCACAATAGAATTATTCTCATTAATTAATAATGAGAATAATTCAAAGTGTTATAAATGACTAGTATTTTCTATTTGCCAATTCAGTCGATTATTCTGACTTTTTCGTCATACATTAGTATGATAGCCATAAAGACACCTTAACAACTGCTTTAACAGTAGCTTAATTCAATTGAACTTCAAAGGCAAAAGAAGAAGAACATAATGAAAGAATAAATTAAACTCCTAAATCATTAAAAAGCTAACTTAAAAATATTGGGGACTTAAATGCAGATTGAGCGAACTGTCACTCATTCGAGCTGTTGAACTGCTGAACTTAAAGATTAAAGGTACCCAGTATATGACATGTATTATATTTTGCATTTTTTTTCTTACTGCTTTGCTTCGCATATTTGCTTTGAGCCGAATTTCGTTTTGAAGCTTGGTTGGTTGTCTGGAACCAATGTAATATCATTCGGGGTTGTTACCGAAAAATGACATCGGTATCATTCGGGGTTGTTACTGGAAAATGACATCAGTAATACTCGGGGTTGTTGCTGGAAAAATGACATCAGCAATATTCGGGGTTGTTATTGAAAATGATATCAATAACATTCGGGGTTGTTACTGGAAAAATGACATCAGTAACATTCGAGGTTAGTTACTGGAAAATGACATCAGTAACCGTTATTTTGTGATAACTACTTATTGCAAAATTTTGCTTGCTTATTTTGCGCAGTTGTCTTACCTATCCTGCATTTTTACCTCTGTTAAACTCATTTTCATAAATTAATTTGTTATTGTGTACTACTGTACTTAGAGTATTCTCTAATTACTGGGAATTCAAATCTCGGTATTATTTTCTGTACAATACCAGGTCAGGTGCTCCTGAAAGAGGTTAAACAAGAACCTTAACTTTCAAAAGATCGACACTTGTAATAAGAACTTTTTGTTTTGTACGATGATGGAACTTGTAATAAGATCCTGAATTGCTTATTTTGTTTTTTTTTGTTTTGTACGATGATGGAACTTGTAATAAGAACTTTTGATAAATAAAAAATATCATTCACTTTTATATGCGCATTCTTTTTCTCTCATATTGCTTGTTATGATCCTGCGGTGAGCAGTTACCCAATACCAGAACAGTTTCTACCGACCGGCATCGGGCCCTCACACAGACACTAGCAGCCAGGAGGTGAATTGATTTTCTAATATACAAAAATTAAACTTAACTATTTGCTTATGCATGAGTTTGAGATATTTTAGTTAATACAAAAAAACTAATAACCACAAACAAAAAAGAAAAAAGTTAAAGCTAAGAAAATAAAGAAAAGAATGCATAGATTTATAGTGGTACAAGTCAACCCAGACACTACATCCACGCTTGGGAAGTTCGTCTCCTCGAGGAATTCATAAAAACACTAATACCACAACAATCGGAAAAACCTGTACAACTAGAGAAAAAAAAATCTCTTCCTCAAAGCCGTCCCGAGGCAAAGCGTACTCGATCCCTCCTTCACTCTCTTTGGATACAGAGTTGCTGATCATTCCCTCGCTCCCAAAGTAGTGCCGATGCGGAACTTTCTCAATCCCTCAGCAAACATCGTTCTTTGCGGAGCTATCACAGACATCGCAAGAACAAAGCCAAGAAATAAAATATATTTACACAAAATACTCATACAATTGGTGAAGAAGTCCTCAAATTCAGATCTTCATAAGGTTTTTGAGAGCTTTCTTTCTTATAGCATCTTAGATCCTTATTAGAAACTAAAGGAAGAATTTTAGCTGTTCTTGGTGTGAAACAAGATTTGTTAAGGGACCCTATTTATAAGTGAGGTGTGAGGGTTGATTTATGGCAAGGTTATAAATCTGGTTGGGGTAGCACACCTGGGAGCATAACTTCTGCATGCCTAGGCACCTGGCTGGCAATGTATGGCTCGGCCTTTTCCTTACCAAGCCTACTTAGGTGCGGTTTGAAGCCCTTCTAGATGTGGCAAGATATTTGGGCGGGATCCCACCAACCCACAGATTAGCCCACAGCAATCATGGGGGGCCTTGGTGTGATTATTGTATACTTGGAGCATTTGTTTGAACGCCCATGAGGTTAGCATATGGGCACATTTTATATGGGTGCATTCAAATGTGCAAGCTAAGAAAATTTGTGTGGTGCAGTTAGCTAACTCTCCAAGTCTAATCTCTCTTAATCTTTTGTGATACAATTAGCTAACTCTCTTAGTCTAACTCTTTAAGTTTAATCTTAACTATGGCTTAAGACAGGCTAAGCTTAAAGCTTTTAATTTTCATGAAAAAGATACTAAACAAAATTATCAGTATATTAGCAAAAACAAAATTATATTTTGCAACCATCATATCAAACTTGAGTGGGCCCAAACCCTAAAGTCAACATAAACATGCACCAATGAAAAGAGAGATGAAGCCACACTAATGGAACATCTCCTTAATCATTGTTTATATTCTTCCTCATATCCAAATGCAACCCATAAACATATACAATATATACTTTCTTGAATACATATTCCCCCATTAAATGCATTCAAGAATTGTGCAGTATATAAAAATAATTATACAATACTCACTTCTTTTAAAAATAATAAAATATATATTGGTATTTATAGCTTTGAATAAAAAAAGAGTGCAATCCACCTTTATTTGTATAGAGTTCAATTGGTCACATTATGTATTACTCGGGTAGCATATTGTTTGTGTAAAGCACAATATTTCACATAATGAATAACCATGTCATTTAAACCCTCTCCAGATTTAAGAAAATACAAAGCATATTTTGGATTACCCTTTTAACTTGTTTTTTATATATTTAAAAATTAATAAATGGCAGCTTTTAAAGAAACTCTTCTCTCTCTCCCCCTTTTGAGTGAATAGTCTCTTTTATATTTTATTCATATTAGTATATAAACATATTTTTGAAAAGGTATTAAAGTAAGACTTCGGTTAATTTTGATTACTATTTTAATGGATTTGGACGTCATATTATCCTAATAAAAAGCTTTTAGCCAAAAACATTAATTGGAAAATAAATTCTTTGATATCATTACATAATATATCCTGGCTCTTATTTTATTTAAGAGTTGCACGTTATTTCTTTCTTGAATATAACATGACAGCCAGATGGTAGAACTTGCACAAAATTTTGTTAGGATATATGAACTTCAATATAACCTTTGTAAATTATTGTTTCCTCAGCATTTTGGCAAGAGCTTGGAATCGATAATTTCAAAATTTTATTCAAAGCCTTTGATAATGAATCTTTGAACATGTAGTGAAAATGCATACCTATAAATCAGGCTTCTGATGCACACAATCTATATTCCACACAAAAAATTGCTCTTTGGCAATCTATTTTGGAACTAAGAAAAAGAAAAGTTGTAGCAAAACAAATACAGCATATAAGCTGTTCATGTAAATACATTGTATTTACTTTCAAGGTATTTGAACTTTCTAAGATATTTTATTTTTGATATTTAGTTTGGACAAAATAAAATAAAAAATAAGAAAAAAAATATGAAGCAAGAGCATGCTAAAAATTTAAAACATGGCAAACATGAGATTAGTCTAGAACCACCAAGCCTTGGCGAGCTCCGGTAAGGACAACACCAACAAGGACTGGACATCGTTTGCTAGAGTTGATTGGCTAGAATAAGAACGGCTGTGTAAATTTAGGATTTCAGAAATTTTCTATTATGAAAATTAACGCATAAACAAAATCACCCATTTCTAGAGTAGAAGTTGTGTGAATTTTGGAATCTCGAGTAAGACTTTAACCAATAATCTTAAAGTAATTTAGTTTTACATCGAACCATCAATTAAAAATCCATATTAAAAATAAAGCTTTTACTTTTCCTCACCTTGACACCAAACTTAAGAGCCAGTGGTGTTCATGACGCATTCTAGTGTAGAATAAGGCATCTTAAGATAGATTTGTTATTTACTATGTGCTACAATTTTTTAAATTTTTCACTAAACTTTTTTCCAAATTTTAATTCCTGACATAAGCAAGATAGCCTAACTGTTCTTGCTAATATAGTTATGACTGCTTCAAAAATATTTTCTGCAAATTGAGATATGACTTTCATCTATTTTTCTTTAATTCTTTCAACAAAAAAATTTGGGCATATTTTTATATTTTAAGAGCCATTTCAACCATTGAAGAAAACATTACAACCAAAGTCTCCAATATACCGATAAAGAGTCTTTTCCTTTGATTTTCTGCTTCGCAGCCTCTTGTTGAAATATTATATAAAAGTATACCGTACTCAAAACGCTTCTAATGGGAACCTGTTGAGTTAGACTCTAAGGGAAAGACCCTTCTCTCTAATTCACTATTCGACTATCTTTCAATATATTATAGCCTTATTCTACTTCTACGAAAATAATCTTGCTATTGGATCTCCCTGGTATTCTTTTTGTACACCGCATGAGTGATTCCAATAGAGCAACGGATTTTTATTCTTCTTTGGCCCAGCAGGGCAACTTTTCTTTTGTTTGAGAGATGTGCTCCTAAGGAGACTTTTGGACCTCTCAGCTGATGATACCGTGAAGTTTGATCTCGATTGATTATATACTCTTAATTTTATTATAATATCTACATAGGCCTGGATCAGCTTTCATGATGACAAAGTGAGTAAGATATTAATAAGGGATCTTTTATTCATATCATCTAGATGACAAATTCAAAAAGTAAGAAATTGCAGAAGCTGTAAAGTTCCTTTATTAAAGTCAATCAAGATTGCATTTCTAATGTTCTTCTAAATTTGAATTGAATTTTCAAAAAAAAAAAAAAAAAGACAAATTTATCCTAACAAGTTGTTTATGTAAAATAAAAGACTTACAACATTAACACCACTAAGCCTTAATCGCACTATGTGAGATCAACTACATGAATCATTTGTTTTCATTGTGTATGAATAAATAGAAGCCCGTCCCTAAGATTCAAATAAAGATCATCTTTAATGTTTTCTTATTTTCTTTTATGCATCAAAAATATATAATTTTTTTAACATATATGAACTAAAACTAGAAGAATTTTGTGCAAGTTCATTCAAATCAGAATTATAATGAGTTCTGGTCAAATTTATCAATAATTATTTTTTTTTTCAAAATGCCAAAACAGCCTTCAGCCATCTATTTAACAGTTAAACCACTACCCCACCATTTCGCTCAATAATTCCAACGTAACCATAGCCGCACGACATGCACCCAAACCACACAAAAGAACCCACCAACTGCAAGGATCGGTTACCTTACAATCCATGTAAACTTCTCAGTACTTCTCTCCCTCACTCAATCTTTCTCTCTCACATGTCCCTCTCTTCTTTTCTTCCTCACATCTATATGGCAAGTTCAAAGAGTAAGAAAATTAAAGATATTATAAAGTCCCTTTATTAAAGTTTCCCAAAGTTTATTTCTAATGTTCCCCTAACTTTTTAGCTGAATTTTCAAAAAATGAAAAATTACACCTAAAAATAATGCTAAATAAAAAATGATTAGTCTCTTAACTATAAGAAAATCACCAGCTTATAATTAATTATTCATATTACATGATGTTTGTGTAGCTTATCTACATCATTAATGATCTTACATACTGTTTACATAGTCAATGTTTACATGAAAGATGATCTTATAAAGTTATCGAGTTTATGAAATTAAATCATCTTAAATTAAAGGGTGTTCAATAAAAATATTAGTGTTATGAATGTGTTAAAATACAAATGTCCAATTACAAAATACAACGCACGCTTATATGTTTGTATATATGATAGAGACCTACACATTATTTTCACAATGAATCTTCCTTGAGGATGAGATCCTCATATCTAGATTTGAAAGGGTTCTCATTGCAAGGTCTTAGATGGTGAGTCACTCAACTTTACTATAGGTGTACTCTATCCAAGATATAAGTGATTATAAAATTTAAATGATTAATATGTACATGCAGAACATGATCCGTGTTGACTCCAACTACCCATTACATGCAATGATTTATTCTAATTAATTTATCAATTATTTTCAGCTACTAACCTTGTCATTTAATATTTACAATTTTGAGCCTATATGCATTTCAACTACTAAAATATGTATATTCTCTTTTCTTTATATTTAATTATTAAGTAAGAAATTAAAATCTACTCTATGTATCTTTTATTAATATTTTAAGGTCAAAATTAGATAACTAATATTTTACTAATCTAATCTACACTCATCATTGTGTTCGCTATGTCTTTCAGTTCCTTTTATTTAAATTATAGTTATTCTTTTGTGCTAGCATTTATAGTATTTTTACATGTGCTAGTTTTGTGAGATGCAAGACTTTATTATCATTCAATTTAATTAAATATTTTAAACAATTAGTTAACACTTATGTATATTATTTAAACGATATATGATATATGGCTCTTAAATGCTATTTGTTAAGTTATGTTTTTCATCATCCGATGCATATGGATCCGAATCATGATAGATGTTTCTATACTACCACTAACCTAATGATGTATGCTATTATTAGGGTGATAGCTAGTAATTCACATTAATTGGGAAGGGCAACTCCGGATAAGTCTTTTCCTTTATACCTATTTGTTATGTAATTATAGTTTAAATGTACCTTTGAGTTTTGAATATATAATTGAACAACCAGAATAATTATTTTCCAAGAAAAAATTTAATTAGTAAACTACACTTTAATACATTAATAATGCATGTGATCTCAAGAAAGCTAATTATACAAAGATTATCTAAGCACCAATGTTTTGCAATAATTTTGAATTTACATAGCATTAACAAAAGCATGTAAATAATCATCTAAATAAGCAACCAAATTGGGGGTTCTTTCTTCAAGTTTAAATAAACCTTTTATCCTTTACTAGTGAGCCATCATCCATAAATACTAGAAGAATTATCGGCACTTACACCCTCTATTGAATCTTCAAGTATCAAATCAACATTTTTAAGATTCGCATTACTCAATAATGCACCCAAAGCGCCTAAAAACCCCTCATGACGCAAGAAAATGGCATGCATTTGGCCTTTCGACCTGAAAAGATACATAACTTTCAAGAATAGAAATATAATAAAATGTTGAAAAACTAAAAGTATGATGGTACATTTATATGATCTGCAAAAGGCAGGTTATAAGGCAATCATAGATAAGATGGGTGTAATCTTCGAATCATTTAATATGACTAATAATATTGATATGTAGAATACCAAAAATCAATAGCATAAGAAATATTGTCCATCGTGCTAGCATGCCCTCGTATATAAGATCCTCCAAAATAAACTCTCTTGAGCTTTAGAAGTGATGCTACAAGAAACGATACCTGCAGGCAGCATGCAGATCATGTAATCAAAGAATCAAAAATAAACAACACGACTTTTTAAAACAAAGAATTAATAAATTGTCAAATTATGAACCTGAGCAATTTGTTTAATGTAAGAGGTTTTACAATCATGGCAAAGCACACGAATTTTGAAGTACAATACGAGCTTGCTGCTTCATATGGAACATTAACGCAAGTTCACATACCTTCATCCCCTAAATGGCAGTAGATTCTTGGTGGCTACTCAGATTAAACATCAGTTGAAGAAAAAAAGATGGATACTTTCATGCAACTTGAGCTTGGATAAAAATAACATTCATACATCATATAAGCGTGTCATAAATACATGAAGTTTTCATAAGGCCAGTATGTAGTCAAATTGCCATATAATCCCTATGCACAATTTGGATCGTGGTTTCCTATAAAACAGCTTAAATGCATTTTTTTTTTGGAAAAAGTAAGATTAGTTTAATATATCATGAATAATTCCTCTTCCTGCTCTTTAACTTCATGGTATGCTGAGCCCATTCTTGATTAATTCACCTTCCAATGTAGCATAGGCAACTTACTATACATTGCTAGTTAAGAATCGTAAAACAGGCAAGAATGAGTCCACAACAAACCTAAAAAAATGTGAACGAATCCGAAACCTTAGAGATGCAACACAAAAAAGCAATCTTGTGGAATTTCTTCAGATAATAATGAAAAGAAACAAAAAAATATTCCAAATTGAAACAAAATACACATGAAAGATATTAAGCAATGGATTTTCTATATTTTGTGTGTATACATTAGCGTGCATGAGTTCAAAGGAGATGAATGATGCAAAATAAAAAGAATATTTTTTGTGTAATTTTATGTGGACACACAGATGTGCAATGTCATGCAAGAAAAAATAAAAGAAAAACATGTGAGCCAATTTTTAAAAACTACGTTTTTGTAAATTTTCATATATCTTTGGTTCAACTATCGTCTCAATCTTTGAGATCCTGTATGGCTGATCAATACTATAATCAGAAAAAATAATAAATATATTTGTAAGAATTCAAATGTGAAAATCATTTAAAGAAAAATCATCATGATCATGCTATGAAGATTTAAGATAGGAAATTTATTTCTATATTAAAATACAATTGTGAAAAAATTTCTACTTATCCAATAAAGGACTGATTAAGAATCAAGTAATAAGAGAATTCAAATAAATTTCAATTAAAAATAATTCTAAATCAGCCCAAGACAAGAAAAAGAAAGAAAGAATTTAACCGGCTTGACCCCTTTATTTTTTATATAAGAATTATTGAATCTCATACATGTTTCTTATTAACTATTTACTTTTTTGTTTTAATTGAGAGCCTATTTAAGGTTCTAAACCTATGTAACATATGCAATTTCACAAGCAAGAAAAAATAAAAGAAAAACAGATGAGCCAATTTTTAAAAACTATGTTTTTGTAAATTTTCATATATAAAATACTATATTCAGAAAAAATAATAAATTTATTTATAAAAATTCAAATGTGAAAATCATTTAAAGGAAAATCATCATGTTCATGCTATGAAGATTTAAGATAGGAAATTTATTTCTATATTAAAATATAATTGTGAAAATATTTCTACTTATCCAATAAAGGACTGATTAAGAATCAAGTAATAAGAGACTTCAAATAAATTTCAATTAAAAATAATTCTAAACCAGCCCAAGCCAAGAAAAAGAAAGAAAGAAATTAACTGACTTGACCCCTTTATTTTTTATACCAGAATTATTGAATCTCATACATGTTTCTTATTAACTATTTACTTTTTTGTTTTTATTGAGAGCCTATTTAAGGTTCTAAGCCTATGTAACATGACAATTTAAAAATGATAATAAAAATTTAAGGCTATAAATTCCTCTTCTCACCAATATCTTTTTCATCTTCTTCCTGTTAGTATTTAAATATATCTCCGTGTCAATCACACAATTTTTTTTCCTCCAATAATCATTTTTCACATCCCTCTCAGAACTCCTAACAATTATAATCCAAACCAGTCAGAGGAAGTAACGGTTTAAAAACAGCCATCAATCAACAGTTGACAATTCGAGGAGCCAGTGAAAACTATTCACTATCCAAGTTCCAAGTAAAGCAAGATGTACTCACTGCTATATAACACTAGGGCTTTCAAGATAATTTGATATCTAAAGATCTAATGAATAAAATAAGCTTTGTAAACATCCACATCATATCATTGGGTTAGATTCAAAAATATCAACAATATCTAGTGAAGTTCATCATTAAAAAAATTATTGATGAAGTATTGTGAGATGTAGTGCCTCTCAATATATATCAACTAATCTGTAGAATACCTTATTTATGGGACAAAGATGTTGTATTTACCCGAAGGAGACACTAATATGATACAATTATGGATGTAAGAAATTGTAATAACTCTATATTGTTATCAGATTAATAAAACTTAATTAAACCTAAGGACATCAAAATTAAGAGAATGAAACATTTATCTCAAGGAATGCACAAATGATGATAGCAAAACATCCCAAATGTCAAGCGATGTATGAAAGTGATGGAACAACGAGAATTAAATTATAAAAACTAAATAAGAAAAATACTTGGGTAAATTATAAAAAACATTTAATGGACAATACTCAAAAATACATTTAGATTTAGATTTCTCATATTAAAATATATTGTCGATTAAAAATTTAATCATATTTGGAATTAAAACAATACATAAAATACATTAGGCCTAAAAGTAATTATTTTTTCTATATTTAAAATAATAAAAATTCAAATTAAACCCTTTAATAAATGATGGGTGAATTCTTGGTTGTCTGATCAATAGATCTAATCCGACAGCAACTATTAAACTAAATCGCAATTGGAATCTAGATCATCAAAACCGCAAGATCAAAGATATAATGGCATTTATCAATCTAAACAGCAGGATAAATCTAGGCCATTAGATCCAATTTGATAACGGGAT
This sequence comes from Gastrodia elata, assembly GCA_016760335.1. Lineage (NCBI taxonomy): Eukaryota > Viridiplantae > Streptophyta > Magnoliopsida > Asparagales > Orchidaceae > Gastrodia > Gastrodia elata. The sequence continues at coordinate 43,865,934 of CM028677.1, forward strand.
CGAAATTATAAAGATGGGAGATATCAAAACAATCGAATCATTAATTAAATTACAAGGCTAGCAATAAATCAAAACTGCGAAGCGATTACATGTTGTAGAATCTAGTACCGGTTGGATCAAATGGTTAAGAAATCTCCAACCAGTATATGTTGCACAGTGTCGTTGTCACCACTAAGAATTGCCCCGATACCCTAAACCTAACCAAGGAGAACTCAAGCACAGAGACCTTCGATTGGGAAATTTTCGATCCAAAACAAATCTTACGACTAAGGGAAACAAATTGATATCGAAATCAAGCCCACTTTCTTCTAGGTAGACTGAATGGAACTGTGACCATGGAGAGCCAAAATTCGAAGTTCCAACAGCAAGATGGACCTCCCTTCGAACCCTCAACACCTAGAGCAGCGCCATGAACTCAAGAAATTTACGTAAACCCTAAGCTAACTATTTGTTATCAGTTTATTTTTTAAACCTTGAACCAAGGTTGAACCACCATCAAGAAGAGCTACCTAAGCCCTTTAATGGTGGCGTTCCCATGCCCCAATAGAGCTGGGATTGATCCATGTGGCCATTGGCAACTGGCCACATGGGTTGTTGTTGCCACGACAAACGACACTTACGAAATGCCATCCTAGTCGACGATAGCCAACAGCTGATAACGTCATTAGCCAATCGGCTTGATCTGGTCTCTGATCAAGCCAAAACTGCCTATATAATTCCAGGATTTCCTTGGAAAACTCCTTTTCCAAGCCCTCAGACCTACTTAAATTTCTTGAAAATCGCTCCCACTCCTCTCGACTTCCCTTCACTATGTACACCCTCTCCGACAACCACCCGACTACCCTAGATCACCTAAGTCTTCTTCTATGTTCCAAAAATACACAGAAGACAATTGGGAGCTTCTGGAGCAACTGGGGAGAAACCTTTAGCAGCTGATCGGTGATTCTTCAACGAAAGCTTGAGAACCACTTCACTTGCAATTGAGCTAGCCTAAGCGTCAACCCGAGCTAGCCCAGGGTCCAAGCAAGCTCAACCAACTTATCTGAGGCTTAACTTGATTCTTGAGTACTTTTTTAGGCCCCTAGCAAGCGTTGTAAGTAATGAAATTTATTATATAAACTTCTATCCAAATATATGGCATGCATGGCTAAGTTCCTTCCTTAGTAATCTAAAGGATGATTTAATAAATTATTGGTATGCCATTAAATCCCTAAATCATGCACACTGATGATTGTAAAGAAAGAGAGATTAAGGCATGCAAAATAATCCAATGAGTAAAGAACCATGGAGAAAAATTATTCCATGGACTTACTTTAAAGGAAATGCATGTCCAATGAAGCTTGTAATGGAACTTAGAAAATGCTCTTGGTAATTAAAGATTCATAATCACATTTAACATGCCATAGTCTTCTAAATTGTTCACATGCTCAATTGAAAGATTTAGGATTGATCAATGGTATAAAGAACTTTAGCTTTCCTTAACAAATGATATTGGCAATGCAAGCATAGTCTAGATGTGACCTTAGTGAAAAGACTATTGAACTATTAACTCCAACTTATTATTTCATTGGATGATAAGTTCAATTATGCTTGATTTGTTACATCTTTATTAGCATTCTCAAATTTGATACACCCTATAGCTTAAGGTTAGATGAATATTTCAAGGTAGAGTTAACTATATACTATGATTAATTGTATCTTAGAAATAGTAAATGCCATAACTAATAACCTATGTAAACCTTAATAAAGAATATTAATTAATGTTTATTCTCTGATTTTCTTTGAATAATGTAATGAAATATAGGCAACATTAAGAGATGGCATGCATGTCAATATGTATGGAAGCGTGAATGAACCCCCAGCCCAATATAACCAAAGCCCTATGCTTATAGGATATATTTAATAAATAACTTTAACAAATAAGTAAAGGATTAATATATTCCCATTTAAATATTTATATCATTATTATAAGTTATGGGTCATATGATAATAAGGCCTTGCTTGAATTCACACCCTCATACTTGAGCGAATACATGAGCAAGCTAAGCCTAAGAGTCATCTAAGCTTATCTCAACAATAAATAAGTTATGGGTCATATGATTATAAACTCATTGAATGTTGTACTATCTTAACATTATAATATTTAATCTTGATTAATCCCATGAAAGGTTGAAATTGTATAGCAAGTCCCACAACATAAGCATTTCATACGATAAATATGGACTAATTGATTTGATGTCCTAATTACATGATGTACAATCCAAAAAGTTTATGAACTTAATAAGGGATTGATAATAATATCATACACCTTACTTATAGGTCTTTATGAAACCTATGATTGTAGTTCCACAGAAGAAGCATATACTATAACCCATGTCAAAATTTCCTTAAGACTAGTCAGATAGTACTACAAGACAGCTTAGGCATGCCTAATGACTAATTTAACAACCTCTATGATTAGTATAAATAACTAATGCCCTATTCACCATCAAATCAATGGTTGAATATCAGTTTTATGTCGCAAGTACATCATGAATACCGATTGCTATGCCTACGCATTTTAATTCAAGAGGATAAGTACGCGAGTCTCCCATTTTCATAAAGATTAAGGAATAAAACACCCATGAGAAAGGATAAACACACCTAGGAAATACCATACATTATAGTGGCATCCTATCACTTGTTGAACTTAGGAGTAGAATTACAAGTAGAATTTTAATCTCTCTCTTGAAGAGCAAAACCAAAATAAAATTAGTACATAGATATAACAAGAAGATTCATATGTAATATCCCAAAGTTTCTTTATGTGGAAAAAGATTCAAAAGAAAATCAAAACAGAGAATATTAATCGGCTGCCAGCAAATTTAGGATCAAATTTGATTAATGACCGAAATCAAGTATGATAAATAAATGAATGTAAGCTATGCTTTCAATCAGAAATCCTACTTGAGTTTTTCTTGAAATAAATGTGAAAAACCTGTTCAATCTTAAGCAAGCACAGAACAAAAGTTTTTTTGGCTCAATTGCCAGAGTTCTAAGAAAAACCATGCTATGTATCTCATGATAAAGAACAGTAATAGTATTTTGTGCTTATACTCTTGATGAAATGATGATATACTTGTTGGAATGCATGTACTAAAATTTCACCAGGTACAGATTAATAATGAATAGTCAGATTAGCCAATTGAATTGTGAAATACAGAAATAAAAATAACTAAACTTGTATGGGCAAATTAAAATGAATGAGATGAATCACAAATGTTGCATGGTGAACAAATGAGTAAAAAAAAATTATAGTGTGAATTATAAATTACATGAGTTACAACTATTGATTTATTAGAAAGAGAGAAGACAGAGAACTTCATTTTATTATCAAATTTATTTTTATTAATCCACGAGCTAAAAATAAATTTAATATAGATATTCTGAAGCAAGCTTCAAGCTACAGTCATTTTTTTCTTGGGGTAAGCTATGAACATAGTCCACACCAACCAGAGAGTATAAATATACACCATAAGCCTAATTTGGCAAAAGGCACGGTTTATAAATTTGAGAATCGATTTATACCCTATTAACAAAATATAAAACAGCAGCTTACTTGGGCAATATTGTAAGTAAATGCGCTCAATAATGTGGTGGCAAGATCCTCGGCTTTGTAGTCTGAAAGAATTCTTCTTGAGCTTAAGACTTTACCAAAGCTGGAAGCAAGAGTTGATCCTGAAAGACCTTGCTAGAGAAAAAACAGTAAACCATGTTCAGTGATATTAAAACTAGCCATATAAGGAAAGCATCCACTGGTCTTGGGAAGCAAGTAAAGCTATAATCCAATTAAACTCAATATCAAATATACAATTATAAACTACAAGCTAAAATAAATAGAATCAAAAAATAGAAGCTTCAACTTACCTATCATCTCAAACACCAGCACAGATCCTCATGGGTCTAAAACAAACACAAACAATAATTCTAAACTACAAACTAAAATAAATAGTCAAAAAATAGAAGCTTCAACTCTCATGACTGGAACCGTACCTATCATCTTAAACACCAGCACAGATCCTCATGGGTCTAAAACAAACACAAACAATAAAGCCTATTATTTCCAATGCAATTGCTCTTCCTTTTCAATTCTTTTTCTAACAGATGCTTTTTAATACATATATTGTGGCTTGTACAAGAAAAAGAAATTAATAGTTTTGAAAAATATAGCTTTGTTTGGTGCAATTGAAATTGTCTAAAGAAGTTGTTGCGAACCAGTTCATAAGACATCGTTATTTAAATGCTCTATTTCTCATACTATTGTGCACAACATCAATGGTAGATGACACTACGCAGTTGTGGCCAAAAAACAGTTGGTGGCCAAGTAAACACTTTGATGAGTTGACATGTTTTAGTGGTGGTGAAGAGTTATAATAACCATAAATTCCATATGCTAAAACAAGGAAAGCAGTACTGCACTATGAAAATTGATTCATAACAACTTCTTTCTAAGATGTTTTTTAAAGAAGCAAAAAAGAGCGATTCCCCCAAACAACAAAAATCAGACAGCTGAGCTTTATATAAAATGCAACAGTAAGAAAGCCCAACATACAACTACATTTCTTAAAAGAAAAATAAAAAGCACGAATTTTCAGAATAACCAACAAGATAGTGTGATTTTGAACTTTGGTGTAATTGCATCATATGTACAAAAATGCAACAATCCTTTTAAATGTAAAAAATATTTCCCACTCATCTCTCACCACACATAAACTTAGACGAATGTATATAATGCAAAATCATGATGTAACTTTTTGATAATAAAGTTAAATTTTGACTTTACATTCCATTCATTTATCAATCCTGAGAAGAACATTTAAACTTAGCCCAGGCTGATGATTTTCCAACTTAGCCCAGGCTGCAACATCTCAATGGAACGATATACCAAATTATATTGTAATGATGTAATTATAGTAGGAAAATGAGAAAAACAGCATCAGTTATTGGAGTTCGTTCAGTAAACGTGATCACTCACTCAACTATCCAATCCTGAGACCTTCACCCCAACCTTTCTTAATTATCGCTTTGTGGTTCACTCAGAGAATCACAAAACATCATTGGGTGACCCAAGACAGCTTTCATTTAAGAGGCATTTTATCCACCACATGCCCCCATTCTGATTCCATCTCATGCCCCAATACCTTTGCTCATACCAATTTATCTGTCAATTTCCCTTTTTTTCTCAACTTTTCCTACTTCCTGTCATCTTCCTCCCACCATTTAAACATATTAGAGTAGTTCTGAGTTGAGATTTGGAAGATTGTAGAGGTATGCTTGTGTGTGCTGATTTGGAAATTTGTGCAGGTGTGCATGGGTGTGGAGTTTAGATTTAAGTGCGTCATCAAGTCTCTCTTTGACGCGTGTAAGAGTTAAGAAGTTTAATTTCAACCCCCAATACCTCTCCTCATTCCCATTTACTTCCATCCATCTCCCTCTCTTTCGCAAATTTCTCTTCTCCTTTTTACTTTGTCCATTGCAAAATAAAACAGTAGTGTTGTGTTAAGAATTGAAAGGTTGTGGAGTTGTGTTTGGGCGTTCTAAGATTTGAAGGTTGTGGAGATATTCTTGGGGTGAAGCTTAGAATTAAGTGCATCATCATCTTTAGAAGGTCTCTCTCTACCTTTTCTCGCTCCACCCTAACTATAATTGTGTAATCTAAATAAATTTTGTCAGCAATGCCAAACTATAGTAAATATACTGATACATCACTGCGTGCAAATTAAGATGCCTACCTTAAATCATAAACAAAAATTTTTAGTAATTCTGTTTAAAATTACAAAAAACTCGTGATAAATTTTGTTTTTTTTCAAAAATAGAAATTAAGTATATTTTGCAAATATTAAATTTCTTTCAATAAGTTTCAATAAAATATTTAGCATTTTGCTTTGCACTTTTGTCCTAGCATTTCAGCATTGTATATTTCAGCATTTATGAGCTATTTGGTTTCATTTTGTCCTGCATTTTTCAGGATACATTTCTAATTTGCATGCATATTAATTTTGTGACCATGACTTGGAATGTTGATTTGGATTAGAACCTAATGACTATGGCTCACCCACATGGCTGTTTCATTTCTTTTTAAGAGATGAAATCAGCTTTGGACAGTGAATCCTTGAAAGCAGGCTGAGAGAGGGGAGGTATGAATGAACCATGAGTTTTAAAAAGTTCACAGAGATGAGTGCTTACGTATGCACAAATCAACTATATGAATTTTTCTAAATGATGATGGTGTGGTGTATGAGCATGTAGAAATATGCAATACATACTACATGATGGAAATTTAGTCGCACAGTTATTAAAAAGCCCAAAATAGTCTTCGAACTCTATTAAGAATTCAAATTAGTCCCAAATCGATTTTTCCGTCTCATTTTACTCCATCGTTAATCTTTTGAGGTAAAATGGAAAAATTGTTGTCACGCGTGTATAAGCAAAATAAAAAAAAGCATCATAGATTTATGGACCCTTTGTGACCTTCTCTTCAACTACAATCTACACCACCACTATGAACTCCGTGATCTTCTCCACCAACTCTATGATCTAGCAATCTTTTTCGCCGACTATGATCTTCTCTATCGATTGCGGACTTCTTCAGCGATTGTAATCTGTTTCACAATATTTTCCATGATCTGCTATGCCAACTGCAATCTTCTCAGCCAATTGCGAGCCATTCGCAATCTATGTGCTACTGCAAGCCAGCAGCGATCTCTGCTATTACCAGCCAGCTTCTCAACTACCAACTGTGAGCCATCATCTTGGCTAATTGCAACTGTCTCAATAACATTGCCTAATGTATCTCACAGCAAAAATTTTAATACAAAACTTAGATACCTATAACAAAAAACATAAGAAAAAACATAAAAAAAAAATTAATTATATTATTAATTATGGTTAACTATTTTAATAACTAATTTTAGAAAATTTAATATCTAAATATTTTATATACATTTTAACTAATTACAAAATGTCCTTCATTAATTTAAATTTTTCATAAAAACTGAATGAAAAGTTAAATTTGAAATAAATTTGACTTTTAAAACATGTTAAGAAACTAGTTTGGGCATTTTTCAATAGTTGGGAGAGCACTTCAAGAAGTAACTAGAACTTTTATACTATTGCGACTGAAGAATGAGGTGGGGACTGATTAGAACTAAAGGTTTGGAATCATAATGAGCATTCTCAGAGTCTCGAAATAAATTTAACTAAATTGTTTTTTCATCAAAAAGAGGTCTAAAAATGTGTGGAGACCATGAATTGAACCTTTAGTGCTTATTATACATCTTATTCTAAATTAACATTAGATAGCCATAGGATGATAAGATAGGTATTGCTTTTTTCCCCAAATAATTGTTCAATATAATAAAGATAAATGCCACAACTCCTACAAATTGTCAATGCATAAGAATTCATGATAAAGAAAAAATCGAAGCAATATAATTCACGTGGGAACAGTACCTAAATGTTTCTCTCTATTTTTCTATATATCTCACTTATGTCAACATACCTAAAATATATGGGATAAAGAATTTACGTAACTCAGAAACATATGGGACAAAGCAAGAGTTCTATAAGAAAGCACATGTGCCAAATATTCAGAATTAAAGAATCATATGCCTAGATATCTCTTGATCACTTAAAAATGTTGTTATGATCCATGAAAAGGTTAAAGGAACCATAAAACTGAAATTATAGGTGTCCTAGAAAAATTTCTAAAATTCATTCTCTATTTAAGAAGGTATACATACATTCAAGTTGCTAAATTTTTCAAGAGCCCCTGATTCTGCTATAAAAAGGGGCTGTGCTTTGATGCAACAAATAGATGAGCTTTTAGATAATTTTGATTAGAAATACCGCAACTTCAAATATAGAGTGCAAAGATGACCAATACATACAGAAACCGTTAAACATCTCATTATAAAGAATTGCAACTGAAGAATATAGCATAACAAATAAAAACATAACAAAGGAAATAGCTAGCTGGAAGGCAAATGTAAGAAAGCTTGCTAGCTAAAAATTCTTACCAACAGTGTCATTTTGCTTGTAAATGGTTACAGTAATATAGAAGTCAATGTTATGCATTAGTATAGTTTTTCAAATAGAATCAGTAACTGAACCAGAGAAAACTTCACCTTTTGGCAAACAAGTTCTCCACAAATGTCTTTAGCAATTAAGTCTAGAACAAGATTGTCTCCTTGCTGGCTCAACTGTAAAAACTCATCATACCTGCAACAGAAAAGACAAAACCCGTTAAATCTTCTACAGAAATACTCTGCACATGCTCTGATAAAGTTTTTCCTTCCATTATTTCCCAATAAAGAACAAATTAATCCATCGATAGGGTTTGAAGACCGTCCAAAGGTGGAGAACTTACCTGATGCAACCGGTCAAAAGTTTTGCTAGCCCAAACATAGTTCCGCCGCCAATGTGAGTACCAGTAACCCGTTCAAACTTCCTGTCTCCCATCACCTACAAACTATTGTCATTTATTAGTACATCCAAGCAGGTACACACATCAAGCAGAAAACTACAAAAAAACAAATTCAACCTAAGATATGCTAGAATCACCTTTATCATACTAACACCGGATCCGATATTTACAAGCAGATACGGGAACAAATTCTTCTGGTCAACATCTACAGGGATTCGAACCCCATTTATGAATCTAAAGGACTCATTTGGAATATTCTGATAAGAAAATAGTTGAACAACACTTAGTTCCAATCTTAAGAATGAGAAAAAAAAAGACCATATACAATAAAATGATGAAATCCTACAACCAGTTAAAAGAACGAAATCTCCCTCGTCATACATTGATATAAATATATATATAGGCACACATATTGTAATGACCCAATATCGTTATTTTGCAAATTAGGTCAGATCCCGCCTCAGAAATTAAGATCCCGAAGAATTTCAAATTAGGGCAAACAAAATTTCCTTTAGATAGAATTAATTTTTAGATCAAAGTGCTCTAATTTGGGAGAATTCGAATAACAAAAACTCCCACTTTATTTTTTTCTGAATTATTTAAATTCAATCAATTTTCATGTCATTATGTTAAGTATATTATTTAAAGGCTACTCGAAAAGTTTCATCGATTTTTGAGCTCCGGTTAGGCCTCAATTAATTTTTGAAATTTCAAGCTTCAGAAATTAATTAATAAAAAAATATTTGTTCGAATCAAAAAATTTTTGCACGAGAGTGTTCGTTACATCATAACACATCTTGGTGTCAAATTTCGTTATTTTTAGAGGTCAAACGGCAGAAAATATGAAAAATTTAACTTTAAGTAATTATTTAAATTTTTTTCCATAAATTTTCCTTCTTTTTCTGCCCCCACCCGCCTGCGACCGAGCAGGGGGGCCTGCGCCGTTTTGGCGTAGGATTGGTCGGCCCTGAGCTCGTGTAGTTTCTATGATGTGGCGGTGTTTGCGCTTGGTGATTCCATTTTGTTGTAGGGTGTAGGGGCATAACATACGGTGTTGTATTCCCAAATTTTTGAGGAATGTATGGTAGATGGTGGAGCTGTTTTCCCTTCTTCGTCAAATGGAGGACTTTGATGCGAGCGTTGTATTGGCACTTAATGAATTTATGTAGTTCAATAAATTTGTGGATGGTTTCATATTTGTGTTTAAAAGGAAATAGCCAAGTAAACCGAGTGTAATCATCAATGAAATAACAGAATTTATAACATTCATTCGAGATAATAGGGGTAGGTCCCCATACATCGGTGTGTAACAATTCAAGAGCTTTATATTTTCTAGTTGAATGTTTTTGAAATGGTAGGCGATGATGCTCTGATATAATACAAGTGGTATAGGGAGGAGAGTGATTGCCGGTTTGGATGTCGGATTGAGTCTTTTTGAGTAGTTGGTGAATTTTTGGATTATTATGTCCAAGTCGATCGTGCAAAGGAGGAGTTGTAGCAGTAGTTGTTGAGTGCAGAATTTTCCTGCTTGAGGTGATATCTGATGGATGAATAGTGTAGAGACCGTTGTGGCTTGTCCCTTTGAGGAGAGGAGTGTTGGCGTGTGTAGATCCTTGATGATGAAGCCATGTTTGTTGAAGGTAATGGAACAAGAGTTGTCATATGCTAGTTTATGAACGGATAAGAGATTATAATGACATTTAAGAGTGTGAAGGATTTTGTTTAGGTAAAAGTTACAGTTAGGTGCGGTAAAATTCTGGTATCTATGTTGGAGATAGGAAGGGGATCATCGTTTCCAATTGTGACATTGTCGCTGACTTGATATAGTTCAGCTATGGATAGGTGGCACAGATCATTTGTGATGTGATTAGAGGCTCCTGAATCAAGGTACCAACTGGGGTTCGGTGGTCCTTCGCTATAGAATGTCGTTGGTTTGGCCATTTTGTGCGGGGCTGTTGTAGGCTTGATTCATTCTATGCCAACAGTCTTTTGTCGTAAAACTTGGTTTGTAGCAAATTTGGCATTCAATGTAGGTTGCTTTGGCTTGGTGTCCTCGATTTGTTGGGTGATAGGTTCTTGATTGCATTTTGTAGGCTTGTCATGTCCACAGAGTTCTTCGACGCTGCTGATTTGTATGATGGCACTGTTGATGTGTGGGATTGCTTACCCTTTCTCTGTTTCTCGGTGAAACTGCATGTCCACACTCCATTTGGTGTTCGTAGTATAGGGTGATGTTTGAAGAGTTGTAGTTTGCTGATAGGTGTATTTCTTTATGTAATTCTTGTTGGATGTTGACTTCCTCACTGCAGAGAAGAGAGTACAGGTCGTCTAGGCTAATTGGCGTAGCCTTTGTTCAAATGGCTGTTTTGAAGACTTAGTAGGTTGAGGGTAAGTCATTCAAGGTGGTATAGGATGACATCTTCTTGATCGATCTATGAGCCGCTGATGTTGATCTTGTCAACTAGCTCCTTTATTTCAGCGAGGTACTCTTGCATTGGTCTATCCTTTAGAAACACATTGTGGAGTTCATTCTTGAGTTGCATAGTTCTTGAACGGTTGGAGGGTTGTAGACGCCTTTCTAGAGTGACCCAGATTTCTTGACGTGGCTCGACATCCAGTATATGTGATATATTGGAGGGTGATATTACCAAGTATAGGGCAGCAACCTGATTATTATCAGCAGAGATCCATGCATCATTATTGTCTTCATTTCTACTTGAGTTAGGCTAGACTCTTAGGTGATCATAGATATTATTTTCTTTGAACAACTTTGTTACTTGAGCTCGTCATATGTGATAGTATTCAGTGGTGAGAGTGTTTTGGACAAGGTTCTTGATGTAAGAAATCAAGAATTTGAGATTCTTGAGGCCGGTTGCTTCGGCGGTACTGCGATATGAACAGCGGTTGGATTGGTTGTTGCTGGATTGGGAGTTTGTGTAGGTTAATTCCATGATTGTAGTGCAGTTCTTGAGGAGGGAGAGTTCTGAGCTGTCTTGAGCGAGAGGAATTTTTGGACAGGGAAGGAGGATGGGGATGGTGCTGAGGTAGGAGATAGGCTGGCTGACTGGAAGGTTTTTGAGGACAGACTAGCGGCTGTATACAGAGAGGTTGGAGGGCTGAACTGCAAGCTAGAAGGTTCTTTAGAAGAGTTCTTGAGCTGATAGGTGATTCTTGAACGTTCTTGTTAGCTAAGGATAATTGGCTGGAGAGGGAAAGGAATTGCTGAACTGCAGGTTCTTGTGAGCTGAAGACAGGCGGCTAGATGGTTCTTGTGGCTGGTGCGTCCTTTGGAGAGACCGAGACAAGAAGAGCTAGAGACTAGGTACCTGGAGAGGTGCAGGTGGTGATGATGTTCTTAATGGAGACTGCGGTAGAAGCGGGTGTAGGAGAAACCTTGCTCTGACATCATGTATAGGACATCAAGAAAGGGAGAAGAGAGTAATGAAGGCTGGAATATATTTTCTACTTATTATATTCAGCATTTCTCCTCATATATATAAAAGTAACATAAGTATGTATATAAAAGTAATGAGTCTTCAGCCATCTGATGTAGATATCCTAATCGTGTGACATGGATGTTCTGATGGCTGCAATTATCTCCCACCCTCTTTTCTCATGATTGTTTCTCTCCCCTCTCACAATCTCTTTTGGCTAGCAGCCATCTCCATTCTCCTTTTCCTTAAACTCTATTAAGCCCACTTATCTACCCTCTCTATGACCCTAAATAATACCATAAATATTAGCTAAACGCACACACCATAATATTTTAAACTAGCACTATAAAACCAACAATTCTCAAACACAGGACCCAAAAATTACATCCACCACCTGTCATAGCCCTTCGAAAATTAATTGTAACTTCATCAATTCTTATTCAATTAGAGTGTGCAAATACTTGTTGAAATATTATGATTTACATCTACATCTTTTATGTCAACATCTTTCAACCGTCAACGATTTTGACTCTCAAAAATACAAAAAACAAAGAGCTATTAGTGGTTGCCCATATCTTAGATATTTTTAGATGCCATCCCACCACAAAAAACTAAAACCAAACAAAGCTAGATATTTCAAATGGCAAGAGAAAGATGAAATCCTTGGTCACACTCAATGATTTAATGTCAAAACTTTTTGCCTACAAAGTGATACTACTACACAAGAATTGTGAAAGGTACGCAACTAAGCCAAATGAAAAACATAAACTTTTTTATAACAGGATAAAATGCTAATAAAAAGTAAGCAAACATATCAAAATGGCAAAAGAAAATCAGATAAATGATCTAATGCTGCTTCTGTAACAGAGAACCCAGACAGACCTCAAGTATTTTTATTAACTCCGTAAAATAGCGAAAATCACACATCATAACAGAAGTTGTTGATCGTATTAGATGGATAAGAACTAAATGATCATTTAGATACACACCATAACTAGGCCATACCTTCAACAAAAAATTTGCGCCAGTTACAACGGTATCCATTTCGTCTAATTTATCAAGAGAAACATCAAGCTTCTCTTTGAAAGCATCAGCAAACTTGTAGGCCCCACCACCTGTAGCCTAGAGGAACAATGAAACAGCACAAGTAATTTGACAGCCGATAAAGTGAAATATGCATTAATAGATAACTTGAGAAGAGGCCCAGTGCAACATTATACATTTCAATTAAGCAAATGATAGCACAAGTTCTGGACTGTGTAACAAATGTTTAAACTCATTATCAAAATATTCATCAAGTTGAGCAAATATTGGCACCATCAACAGATCAAGAAATATGGCTGCATTCTTTTAAAATGATAATTGTTCATGAAGAAGTTTCACTAGAAAACTGGCACTTGTAGTAGCGGTGTCTTTTAGTAAATAGGGTAGTAGTAAGAGCAGCAATTGCAAACATAACATAACAGAACAGTAGCAGGTGGTATTAGTAGCCGTGGAAATAAAATTAGCTACAGCAACAAAAGCATTATAATGTATGCAGTCTGTGTTAAAAGTATCTAAGCGCCGAACAAAACAATGTGGATGATAATGCAAATGAGATCCCGTAGGATAATGTAAATTCAAAAGGCAAAATCACATATGCCCCAAAAATGTCAGATACAAATAATATGACAATTTTTAAAAGCAGTGAAATTCTGAATGTCATTAACAGGGAGGTGAACTTCCATTGATAGTCACCACAAAAGGTTTGCATAACTTCAACACAGTCGTTTCCAGGAGAAAGAGGCGTGCATTTTTAGTAGTATTATGTAACTATTCAGACAACATCGATGAGGAAAAAACATTCTCAATGGGAAGCTTGAAAAAAATTTAGAGCCATGGAAAACTCCATCCAACTAAAAGGCATCAACACTGTTTATAGCAGAACAACCAATCACAACAAGAACTTTTTTACTTAAAAACTTCTATAATACTACAGTAGTTCTAATGCGATAGAATGAAACAAGTTGTAACGGTGAACTGCCTCAATAAATAATGATATTGCTTGATAAAAAAATTATATTAAAAAAGTATTTTCGTACAGTTTTTAATCGACCTTAAGAAATGTGATGAAGAAGTACAGTAATAAATTTGGTGTGCATAGGCAGAAGAATGTGTTAAAGACAGTTGAAGTAATGGTTTGATGAGTAATGTAATTGCAGACTGAATAAAGATCAGCCTATAATAGTAGGACTACATCAAAGATTAACTGCAAATCCAAATATTCTTGTAGTACTAGAGATGATTGCAGTGGATATTCATGATGAGATTCCATGATATATGACATTTTTAGATGATTTCTTAATTAGTGAATCTCTTACAAATGTAGAATGCTGTAAAAATAAAGAAACTTTGAGAATATAACAGCCACCAATAAAAAAACATCCAAGACCAAGTATTTCATATGTAAACTGTTGGTGTGAAACTAAAAAAATATGAATCAATACACGAAGATACTGAAAATAGGTTCGTGTATATTGGGTTATTGTATAAAAGTTGGGCAATGGTTCTGTCCAAATATCTGAGTGTTATGCCATTTAATATCGCAAGAATATGCATGTCGATTTAGAATCAAAACTAAACAGCTAAAATGAAATTAAAAATCTTTAATTCTCAAAATTCTTCATATAAATGTCTACCTTGATTTTGACATTCAAACTAATTGATCCTTCAGCAAATCCTGCAAAATCAAAATATATTTAATATTATTTGATACAAAGCTAATACAAAACAAGATAGAAAAAAAGCCTAACTTCAAGAAAATAACTGCCAATTTCATAATTGTAAGAGAAAAAATAAAAAAATTTAAATTTTGTTTGCATTTAACTAGTACATTAACTGATTGAGCAATTTACACAATTCTTAACATTGATTTAGCGTTCAAAATTTAAAAACCCCACAATTTAGTTTCGTTCAAAGTCAAATTTTAATAATGGGACTATTTTGTTTGGATTCAGTTCAAATCATCTAAAAAACTCAACAAACTCAGTTTAGTGGTAAGTTTAGTTAGAACACAACCAAACCGTGAATTAAAGTTTACACCTAAATTGCAACATTTGTGAAGTTTTCCCTACAAACCATTGCATAATATTTATAAATAAATTGATGTGAATCGCATCTACATGCAACACGAGCTTAATTATATGTGATATTTAATAAATATCAGTTACGAGTTTTTTTTCATAATCTTATTATTTTGTAACTATATAACTTAGAATGGTATTTATAGGTAGTTTTTATCACAAATCATGATTCTTAGATATTAAATAGAGCTCACTAGTCAGCAGCTATAATCATCAAATGATATGACTCACAGATCATCATCTAGTCAATATAATGTAGCTGCCTATCAATGATCAACTATTTTATATCATGATCAAAATTGGATGCATGGAATACAAAGGCAAGAACCAAAGTTATAATGGAAAAATCATAATTCTAAGCTTTTATGAAATCCCAATACAAAGAAGTTCCACTAAAACTAAAAGATTTTCATTACATTTCTAAAAAGCATCCAAATCTAAACATAAGATGCGTACAAATACACCAGCATTACCTTTTGCTTTAGATAATCAAAGCGTATAAAAAGAGTCTCTATACTAATTGTATAAAATTATTTAATTTGAATCCTTCTATATTCATATACAAATTCGTTCTACATTTAATCCATCTAAACTTGACCTAATACATTTATTTAAAGATTGAGTTTACCAGCAAAGCATAATTACAGCACTATTATATAAAAATAACAATGAAGGGAAACATTAAGCATGCAGATCATTATGCAATATTCGAAGAATAAGACTGCCTGGCAATAACAAATATAAGGAACAAATTGAGCATATGAATAATTAAGGAGTTCATTCATCCAATCAGGTATATTAGTTGAACATACCTACATACCTCTTACATATCATTTCTCATCATTATCATTTAATAATTATATGCACCATATACTTTAGCCTCACATATTTTATTATAGAATCATTTTTTTAAAACAATTCACACAAAGTTATGTTTATGGTGTGAGGATCTGGTGCCAGGTCAGCGGGAGCAGATCCAGCACCGGTTGTGGGGATGTAAAATGAAAAGTCCTCTAGCCGCGGGATCATATTGAGTGATTTAAGAGACAGATATATAGATATCAAACATAACTCATTTATTATTCACAAGTCCTGATTATAAAGATTAACATAAAAGAAAAGTTACAAACTTTTTAAAAAATATATATAAAATCAAAAAGAAAGCGGAAGATCAGTAGGAAGTAGTATCAATACTGCTTGGTTCTTAGTACCGTTCTTCAAGGACAAACTCCTGATCTTGGCACGTTTCAAAAGTGTGGGCATTCAAATACCAGTTAGTTGTGAAACTAAGTTTTGATAGATGTCATCTTTACAAATGTTAAATAATAAGCAAAATAATCAATAATTTGACAGAAAATAAAAGCTGTACGAACTTATCCCTGCAAACATGTTTCAATTGCACTTGAAACTTAGCATAAAAGTAATTGCAGTCATAAAAATAAATACATAATTTTAACTTTAGATATCTGAGGCAAAATATAATTTTGTTAGACAAGTACAAAAAAGAGGAAAAGAGGAGTTCATTTTTGTGTAACATATCCCAACTTCCCTCTATACCTGCCCCCTCAAAGGCTTATCATTATAGGCTCCTTATGACTCCCGATGTCGGACAGCCCCGTCCTAGCAGCTGTCTGATCAAACAAAAAGTATAAATCAACATGGAACCCTTGCTTCTCACTTATCCAAACTTGTTCATATATGATTTTATGTAACTTTAAAAAGTGATATGATATATTTTCTTTATGAATTTTTTTTAGTTTCTTATTTTCCATTCTACTTTTCTTTTATTCTTTTATCTTAATAGAAGACATCATTTCAAGTCTCTGAAGATAGTAATTATATTTAATATAATGCTATTATTATCATTATGTAATAATAATAATAATGATAATAATGTATGAAAGAAATGACAAAGAATGGAAATAACTGTAAAAATTTGCATAAAGTAATAATAATAAGAGAATGAAAATGATAATAAAAAATACTTGAATTGAAATAATAGCCAATTTATAATATTTGTATAGTTTTCATTATTAATTAATGAGAACCATATTATTGTGAATGACGTAATTTTATCATTATTCTTTTTTATAATAATTATTAAGTATATATAAAAGAACAAGAAATAGCAAAGACTCTTTATCATTCCCCTCCTCTTTTCCTTCTCCTCTTACTTTGTTGCCAAAAAAAAATGGAGAGAGGCCGGCAGGAGGTTGCCGGGGCAGCGGGGGCTGGCTGGCCAGAGGAGGGAGCCGGCTAAACGGGCTGTTAGGAGAGGGAGAGGGGCTGAGGGAGCAGAGGGCTGCTGCTCTTTGGGAGAAGGAGGGGAGGGGAAGGCTGGGGGAGGAGAGTGGCTGCTGCCGAGGGCTGAGGGTGGCTAGGAGGGTAATTGTCGGCTGATGTGAGGGAGAGAGGGATGCTGATTTTGGGGAGAAAGGGAGAGGGTTTGGGGGTTTTATAGAGAAGAGAGGGGAAGAGGGAGAGGGTCAGGAGGGGGAGAGGGGAAGCTTGACACCGAGGTGTGTTACAATGTAACGAACACCCTCGCGCCAAAAATTGTCGATTTGGACAAATATTTTATTTTATATTAATTTCTAAAGTTTAAAACTTCAAAAATTAACCACGATCAAACCGGCGCTCAGAATTTGATGAAATTTTTTGAGCAGCTTTTAAATAATATACTTAACACAATGACATTGAAAACGATGAATTCGGACATGTATTTCAATGTTCTTGATTTATTGGATTTAAATAATTAAAAAAATAAAATGGGGGCTTCTGTTATCCGAATTCTCCCAAACTATGGCACTTTGATCTAAAAATCATTTCTATCTAATGAAAATTTTATTTGCCCAATTTGGAATTTCGCGGGTCCTGATGTCTGAGGCGGGTTTTGACATAATTTGAAAAGTAACGACATTGGGTCATTACATATGGAAACTCAAGTACATCCCATAGTGGTGCAACTGGTTTGGGCACACCTGACTAAAGCTTAAAAGGCATAAATGCAAGCTAGAACGGATTGATAAAGTTTCCGGTGCAATAGAATGGACTTGGAATGGATCATGAATTAGTTGCAGAGCTTGGAGTGACTTTAAGTCAATCATGGATCAATCGGGTGTGAACAGGACACGATTCAGATCAAATGAGACTGAAGATTGCTAAAGCAGTTGAACTATACAGAGAAGTCGGCGCTTAAGCGAGCCCAAACGTTGAGCCAAAGTTCTTCAACCGAGGCTTGAGCGTTTGGGCAATTAGGCACACCTAAGCGTTGATGAGATATTCCTATAGTCCACAAGAACTTGTGGCTTGGGCATCTATGTGCACCCAAGAGCTGGAGGCATTTGATCAGAGCAATGAGCCAAACCTTGGGCGCTTGGGCATGCCTAGGAGTCGGCACTTCTTCAAAGTGTAAACCAAAGATAGAAGGAACACCTTAGCGCCCTCTACATCTCTAGACAGTCAAAAAAACTAGAAAACCAGGCGCCTGGGGCCTAGACGGTGAATGCAAATTTCTCTAATGAAATTGGAATACTGGGATCGCCTGACTGGACATGAGGCTGATTCATATGAAGTATGGGTACACATGGCCAATGTGCAAAGGTTATGGAATCCAGGTGGGGGCTATTTTTTTCTTATTCTTATGGAATATTAAAAGTGTCTTTACATTTGCTAATAAAATAGGGATCTGCTGTGGAGATAAAGCTAAGAAAACGTGATGTGTTGTATGTGCTAAGTGCATTGATGGCTCGAGGTTGTTGCTGGGTGGCTGAGTGCTGTGAGGAAGAAGGTGAAATTGCAGGAGGATTGAGAAAAAGCTTGAGACTTCTGAAGAGAGTGAGAACTCTTTTGTATCTTTTCTTGTTCATGGTTTTTCCTCAATTTTGGGGTTTTCCATGTAAAAATCTGTAAGTGCTTATAGATGTATGTATTTGTCTTCCTATTTTATTGTGTCTTGCTTGTATTCTCAAAGGTGATGAAGCCAAAGGATCCCTCGAAGCTTTTATGACTTTCTCATTTGTGCTTGATGAGGTGAACTGCAATGTGATTTAGAACTCAAATCAAAATGCACAATACATACATGAAATACACAAGTAGATTTAGAATAAGTTGAGTTCAACTTACAATCAACATAACTTGTTTTTGCCAATTGTAATAAGAAAATATGCAAATTTGATAATAAGGATATGGCAATGGTATATATAATTCCCAAAAGGCTATACCATATGGAGTCTTAATAAAATTAAGCACAAGAAAGTGATGCCTTATAGAAAAATAAATGAACCATTTAGTTTGTTGTAATATGGGTGTAAAATTATTTAATTCTTGAAAAATGTAAATTTTCACCTACTTGGTATGGAGTAAGAGAGTTGCATGGCAATTTTGTTAGAGAATTCAATTAAATTATTGCTAATTTTATTAAATACCAACTATAATTAAAGTCACTCGGCATCATCCATATTGCAGGTGAACGTCCCTGCCTTCGTTAACATTGTCCCCAACTACATCAACTTCGTCCTTGGCCATTGCCAGCTACCAGCGACTCTCGCTGACCTCAGTTTCAATTCCTTCGATTATCACTTCCATCGGATTCAACCATATCTACCCTGGTTGTTCATTTTGGAAGAAAATTACATTAGCAAAAATACACCCAGAACATCAAACTATGAATTCCAAAAGACTTTATTATAATACAAACATTATCAATTAAATTACATTGTATTTATTTAACCTGAAACTTCACAATAGTACTTTTTACTCTATAATTCTTTTTATCTTTTAAAGCAAGCAGCCCCTAAATGAATTTGTTCTAACATTTACAAGCCTAAGGTCTCATTTAATGATGGATTACCTCAAATATTCAATAAACCAAAAGTGTGATGTTTCAAGATTAGATGTAAATTTTCAAGACAAAAGTATGCTCCTAAAAAAATTAGTAATTTGTAATATCAATGCCTTAATTTCTTTTAAGAACTATGATATCTATACAAAGATGAAAGATAATGCTACAATACCTAAGAAGTTGATTGCATAGAACTCTCAATCATGATTTTTATGTTTTTGCTTGGACTCATTTTGTTTCACCTTAAAATAAATATAAGAGTCCATCTTGAGTAACTACTCCTATTCTTGCAAAACCCAATTAATCTCAATACAAATACTTAGATCAAATTATCCATAATTTTATTTAAATACTTCCTTTACACTTTTTTTCAACCAAACTCACTTTTTAAACAATTTGTAAGTGGCGTTACTATTTTTCAAAATTCTTGAATAGTTTTTATAAGCAAGCAAGCAATAAAAAATTCTAATAATAGGACTAGTGGTAGGTGCAAGACATTCTCATATCACCTTAACCTTATCAACCGCTAGTAGCAAGCCTTTTCCCAAATTAACAAACCTTAACAAAATTCTAGACGCAAGACATTCTCATATCACCTTAACCTTATCAACAACTAGTGCCAAATTAACAAATCTTAAGAAAATTCCAAATGCAGCCACAAATCACTCTTCTAGAAGTTTAAATATAATTTTTTTATTTTAAATATTTCAAATGCTTAGGCGCACCATATATTCACACTTAGTCTTGCTATATTAAAATTATTGGATTTTTGGGACAATCAGCATTTACCCAAAAAGGGTAAATTGGTTTCTAATTTAGAAAAAATGAACTAAGAAAACTTTGCTTAGTTTTGTGAGTTTGAGAGTATTAATTTATGGAAGAACTCATAAATACAAGCAAAAGAGTATACTAAAAATTTAAAAACAAAGTAAAGAGTATACTAAAAATTTAAAAACGAAGTAAAGAAACACACACAAATTTATAGTAGTTTGGGTCACAGCCACAGACCCTATATCCATCTTCAAAAGTTCACCGCCTATGAGATTCCACTCGTAAAGAGTTATCTCTTTCTATATCCAATAGAAAGTTGATATTCCCATACTATCCATCCTTTAAACACTTTGATCGTGAAGCCGTAGAAATTCCCTCCTCAAAGTCATTCCTTGGCAAAGCTTCCATCGCAGTAGCAAAACTATTTTTACTGAGAAGATTGATTCAAGAAATTGGAAATTCTCATTGCTTAATTGAAAGAGGCACAAACCTAGCAAACCAAACATTCTATAGGCTTTTTTCTTTCTTATTATTTGGTTCAAGCTAATTCAACTAGTAGTTATACCTCTATGAACAATAGTGAGTACTTTAGCTATTTAGCACACATGTATTCTATATAATGAAATAAAAAGAGGTTTAAGGATAGTACAATGAGATCCTAATCTCAAAACAAGCAAGTAACATTACTAACTGATAAAACAAAACCATTGAAAAACCCATTAGAGAGAATCGCCTGCTATGTAAGCCACCAGAGACTCATTCAAATACTATAGAAACAACCCTACAAATAATACAAACACGACATCTATTCATTATCGTGTAGCTATGCACAACGAGTCATTGAATGAATTAGGTAAGGCCTCATTGAAACAAACAACCAAATGGTTGAACATATGACGTGGAGACCATACCCCATTCCTTGGCTTGCGACCTAGGAACAAACTAGAAGGGTTTTGGCATTTCTATAGAGACAAGGCATTTCTAGAATTAATGAAGAATTTCTATCAATATAAGAAATTAAAGAAAGAACAATCTTAACTATGGCCATTGAATCGAAACTAAAAGGATATGTGACAAAAAAAATACACCTAATTTCTAGCACACCTAACCAATACAAACTCTGATCATCTTCTATTAGATGCTTGTGTGTTCCTTTGAAGCCCCTCAATGTCCTTGCTAATTCCAAGACTCTTTATGCTTGCCTTGATGGATCACTCCTTTACTACATCCACAGAAGTGGTTTTGTTGGTTGTTTCATTCCATTGGGTCCATAGAAAGTGAGTGAGAGACCCACCTGAAAAAACTATTGGGTTCTCATTGATAGTCATTCTTGCTGACCAAATAGAGAGAACATCCGGCTTCGATGATTGACTCCTCAATCAAACCTTGTAATAGCACTCTAACATGTGTTACAGCTAAAGGAAAATGGGCATTGAAAATGAGAAGGCTAGATGTGAGCTCAACCCAAAAGCTTGCTTGAAGAGCTCCTCAAAAGAAATGTGTATCATTTGTATGAGTTGTTCTATTAGAATATAAAGTCTGCGGTTTATCTGAACCATTGAAAAGACTTAAAAACATACTATGAAATCCATTCCAATTTAGATGAGTGCCCTAAGAAAGGAAAGCTAGCTTCAAGTGTGTATCCAAGATGAATAAGTGGGATTTCATTCCAAACTGGACTTAATAATAGGTAAGAGTTCTTTTATCTCAAAGGGGTTCATTTTTCACTCTAGGACTTAGATTCTACATCAAAACTTCAGTTGAATTCTACTTCCTAATTCATTTGCAGGTATTAGTTTCAACATGGGATCTTGTGTGAATTGGCATTCCTTGTGAGTCAATCTCAAAAATAGCTTCTAGGAAAAGACTATTATGTGTTTCAAATCTTTCTTTTGCTCTTAAATTGCCATGACCTCATCCTCCAAAATCCCTTTCATCGACATTGCAAGAAAGGGATATTTGAACTAGATATAAGAGCTACATCAAGGAAAATGTGAGAGTGGTGGATAGTTAAGTCAGTAAGGAAATTGCTTTGAACAAGAAAAAGGGCATGTTTTCATTACATGAATATTGACTTAGAATAGCATTGATCTTTAGACAGACTATGTGAAACCCCCTTCACACACTTTGGCATCAGAACTGCAAAGTTTTACTCCCCAAAATTGAGCAAAGGCAAAGCGTCCTCGATTCCTCATTCGCAAACTTTGGTCGCAAAGCAAAGAACCTTCCCTCCTTCCCAAAGGTTTGTCAAGACAGAGCTTCCTCAATCCCCTTTGAAAATTGTGTATGGCAGAGTTTTCATATTTTCTCTTGCATACCCCGTAAGAGTAAGACAAAAAATAGCAAAAGTTATACAAAAAATAAATATTTAAATCTTGAAGTGAAATTCACAAGATCAGATATTCCTAATTATGAGAAAATTTGAGAACTTTCATAAAGTGCTTTAGATCTTACTTAGGTTGCTCGATGTTTGTGATTGTCTGGAACTATAATTTAGGGATGGTTCATGATCCCTATTTATTAAAAGTGATATCATATTTTGGGAAATAGGTGTGCTTGGCCTGAGGTTATGGAGCACGTGAGCTAGCGATCTGTGGCTTGGACTATTCCTTAACAAGTCCACTCATATGCGGGTCAAAACCCAACTAGGCGTACTTAAGCAAAAGAATATTGTGCCATCCTATCTTCCCATGAATTGGATCGCTTCAATCAAGGCACGCCTGAGCGCATGATTGATACGTGTCTAGGGGCATGTGTAACAGCCTCCTAATAGAAATAATTAATTAAGCTTTTAAAGTAAATAAATTGTATAATAGAAATAAGATTTAAATTAAATCCAATGGTTAAAATTTGGAAACGGCGGGGATCCGCTGTTTTGTCCCAAACGCGGAACAGCGGGTCAGCTGAATCCAGGCCGTTGCGCTCTCTTTAGATTTAATCGAGCGATTCAGATCCAATCCGAAGTCCATCTCCCGATCCAGCCGTTGGATCGCCATTTGAGACGGATGGCGTAGATGCGTTCTACTGTACGTCTCTCTGAGCCACTACCAGGCGCAGAGGCGTACGTTGATCTGCATCCAGCTGTCCCCCTCCTCCTTTAGGTCTCGTCAGTTGCCTCATTTCCCTTCTTGCTGCCTTTTTGCATTTTAGTTTCTGCTGAAGGTGCGAGTGGAAGCCGCCAGCTGAAGGAGAGGTTGCTCAAGCCGTGCGAAGGGGAAAAGAAAGCTTTGCGTACCTTAAGCCATTGTTGGCGAACCGATTTAAGCGAAAACTCGAGGTACCTCAATCTATTTCGTTTTTACCTATGAACAAGTGCTTATGTGAATCCTTGATCAAATCCAGTTGCGTTTCTACTTAATCCCTCTTAAGCGGCCGAATGATGATATTTCTTAAAGATGCTTAGGGATTTAAGTCGTTTCTATGCTCTACATTAATCGACTAGTATCAATCTAATTACTCTATCTGAATTTCATCTCCTCTTGTTCTATAGAACTCGTAAAAAGGGGACAGAAGGAATTAAGTTAGGGCATTCATTCTACTTACCTTAAACCGAATTTCGATTTAAATCCATAAGCGTTCCTTTAAGGTCTTCGATCGGCTTGCGTTCTATAAAGTCTGGGGTTCTGCAACTTGCCTTATCTCTCCCGTCTCCGATGCCCTAGAACCTCCTCTTCGCGTCTAGCGGGAGGGGTGAAGTGCAGACCCCGATTTTTTCCCTTGAAGCAGGTTTCGTTAAGGTCCGGTTCATTTTCCCTTATGAACCGCGCCGAATAGGACTTAAATCCTGCACTGTCAGCGCCGAAACTCTTAAACCTAATTAAGATAACTAAACGATTATTAAAGAATTATTAATATAATAAGTAATGTCATTTATTTTATTCGATAAATTGAAAAATACTTATCCAAATAGCATAAAATTATATACCGTTTTGATCACAAAAATGAGTAGATCAATAATATATAATTTAATTTATGTTTTGACAATTATTTTGTTGAGTCAATATTTAGGATCAATTAATTAACTTTAAATTAATATTAATCTTTCATGTGACCTAATTTGATCATTTGAGATCCAAATCAAATGATCAAATAGTCCATTTCACTCACAAAAATGTGAGGATCAATAATATAAAATAAAATATAATATTTGAACACTAATATTCTTAATCACTTTTTAACCTAATTAGGAGTCATTAAAACCCTAATTTTTCCAAAGTTGTCCAAAATTGACAAACTTGATGTCAATCTTCTCCTTATGAAATAAGGATTTCATTTATTTATAAGATATTTCTATTGGACAATAAATTATGATTTTAAGTTTTTGACTCTTACTTAGTGTTATTGTGATTAACCTAAATTTCTAAATAGTTTACTTTAGGTCTTATAAAACCCTAGGATAGCTAACTTGTCGCATTTATTATCTCCCTTATCATTTAGATAGTATTTGTATGAGCTTAGTTCTCAACCTTTTCATTATATGAATTAATTGCCAAGTGCTTAATTCACTTTTCAACCCTAAGGTAGAAACCCTATGATTGAATTGCAATTGATCTATAGTTGAATCCTAAGTCTATTAGTTATAACCATTAAGAATAGATAGTCTTTAATGTATTAGAAATTGTAGAATTGTGAATCAACTAGATCTAATTTTAGTGATTAGTTTAGTACTTAGCTTATTCATCCTAATTCCTAAAACCTATTTTTATTTAATTTAAGATATAGTAATAGGTATCCTTAACTTACTTAGATTAGTTTAAAAATTCTATTGAATACTTTAAACATATATTAATAGTGAACATAGAACTTATAGTTCTTAAGCCTAGTAAGTACTTATCATAAGCCTTATAATTACTTGTAACTTAGCTAAATTAATATTGTTTGATTAGAACATTCAAAATATAACCTAACTAGAAAATCATAATGAAAAGTAGTATAATTAGTTTAGTTTCAAATTTCTTAAGTTAGATAATTTCTTATATCAATCTCTACCTACTAAGTACCTAAACCTTGATTTAATTAGTGTAATTAGATCTTATAGTTTAAGATGAGATTAAGAGCTAATTTCTAATAACAACAATTATACTTATAAATTATTTTGCCATATCATATTCAATGAATTGAATCTATTATTTTCAAAATCACAACTACTATTATATTACAATTAACTTGAGATCAATATCTCAAAGTTAATTGGGAACTCAATTAGCTCCAATCATAAGTAGATCATTAAAATTAGATAACTTTGGATATCACTTAGTTGCAAATATTGAATTTTCTTTGTTGGCTTGCTTAGCTTTGAGCCTTATTCATTGAATCATTCAAAAAAAATATTGTGCATGAATAAAACTTTCACATAAAATTACTAGGGGTTCTATATGGTGGACCAGTCTAGAGCGAACTGAAATGGAGTAATAAGGAGACATCACATTCTTATAGGGAGAATATGAGTATTTTAGGTATGGACCCCGTTTTCCTTAGATGTTAAACAGACATGTTTAACTCCTCATCTCATTCTGAATATGCCCACAGAATAAGCACAGATTAAAATAACTTCAATTAATAAATATGTGAGATCTTCAATCTTATAGATTGTTAAGACTCATCATAGCTTTTAGCTATACTACTTTATATAGTCCTAGGCTATGTGTATCTTAGATTTAAGTCTAAGATTATTCCTTCAATTTCCTTACTATGCATTTTCTATGATTTAGGACTGTACTTTACTTGTTTACAATTTATTTAGATTACAGTGAATGTTGTATAACTCCATTTAAATGCTTCATTGTTTGTTTTTCCTTACTTAGCATAAGTTCATTTGAACATATACATGCTTTATTTCATTAAATTTCATATGCACACTAGTTCATTTTAGCCTATTTAGGATGCTTTACCCTTGTATTGTTTGTAGGCTATAATGTTTGATTAAGTGAGCATTCTATCTCACTTGTTTTTCCTTTCTTTATTTGTATGCTTACCACACTGCACTTATGCTTATGCTTGATTTGTAACTAGAACTGTGATATCCAATTATAACAATAACATGTTTAGCCAATCTTAAATTGTGCTTAGACTGTTTAGTCTAACCAGGTTTTCTATTTCTTGACTTTGCCCTATCACATTTAAATATCAAAATGTGATAGATCAAGTGCACTTGGATGCTAGTGGAGCTGGACCAAGCGCTAAAAACTAAAATTGCTTCCGCCTATCATATATTATAAATTTATAACTTATTAAGAACTCCAAGTGAGCTGTAAATTTTCTTTTCTTATTTAGTTTACTATTGTTTTGTAATAATGTCATTTACTTTAATTTATCATACTTGTTGGAGCTTAGAATATACTTAATTACTTGTGATGAATGAATGGATGAGTAAATGAATGGATGAATGGGAATTAAATGTATAAAATTTGTGTATTAATTAAGTTTTTGCATATCTTCCTATGAATATTGAATGTCTTGATGAAATAAATCATAGTATAGACAATTGTTACACATGTACTTCTCTCCCTTTTTCTTCTAGAATTGAAAATGAGCAATCCTATAAAAAGATTGAACTCTATTGTAGAATTGGAAGTGAGCAATCCTATAAAAAAGATTGAACTCTATATTAGAATTGGAGTTAAAGTAGATTGAATGTATGATAATTTAGGTTGTCTTTTCTTTTAAATTATAACTCCCATTGGAATGGGAGTATTGCATATACTTCTGCAGGTGTTTCCTTAACTATTTACAAAGGAGACTCTGTCAAAATTTTTAAGAAAATCTAGACTTAGAATATTTGGGAAAAATATAAACCCATAATTCACATATTAATTTCCCCATAAATAATTAGAATCTCATGTCTAGGATTAAATGTAAGTAATTCATTTATTTTAGATTACTATTGCCTGTACTCATGTCAATTGCTTAAATTGTAATCTCATGTATTCTTTCATAATTTGCATGTTCAAATCAATTTTACTTTCATTCTTAAATCCATCTGTTGCATCTTTATTTACAAACTTCTAAATACCATTCATAACTCCCCTTCCATCTTAACTTAAGACCCTCTCCTAAATCCTTGGCCAAACACAATATTGTGGTGACGTATTAGGTATTGTGGTGACGTATCAATATTGAATTAAGTGATTTCCAATATTGGGGTCGTCACAGCATGAGCCTGGGCGAGTGAGCCTAGGCACTTGCATTTGGGCGCACAGTGAATTGCGTCCGGGCACAAGTGATGGTTAAGCAAAATGCATAATATAAGTAGCTAGCGTTTTAAGAAACTGATCTCCCTCAAGCTTTAACAAGATATATCATGTCACAAAATACAATACATCAAATACATAAAAAAAGAATAAAAACTAAAAACAAATTCTTCAATTCTAAAGCTAAAAATTGGCTAAATTTGAGCTTCTAAGATATCCTTCCACAGACAAGAACAAAATTAAAATTTACAATCATTAAATCAACTTAAAGAATAAACAAACTCAAACTCTAGAGTTAATAGTCTCTCCTTTTTAGAAGATTGCAACTCATAATCTTATTTTTGCTAAATATAAAGTGAAAAAATTCAAAAATCTAATTTTATAAGTGAAATAAAAAATAAACTAAGCAAACAAAGGCTAAAAGAGATTTCTTTCCTCATTGACACAAAGACAAGCTAACAACAAGAATTTGAAATCAATTAAGAACATCTAAATAAACATGAAGTTAAACTATTTGCTATAATAATAAACATGCATTAAACTTTGACTTGCTTAAATATACAAGATATAAAACTATGATGATGCAACTTTAAATAAAATATTAGCAATCAAATATTAAATAAAGAATATGCTAACAAATAAGGCTAAACATCTTAAATATAATAGTTAGGATTTGCTTCGAGTCAAATTTAATTAAGTCATACTTTTCAAGCTTAGATAGACTAAAACTTGAATCATTTTGAGTCGAGTTGTTCAATTGGATAAAATATTAACAAAAGAGAGGGGATTTGAATCCGTGACCTTCCTCTCTTGAACAATGCCCCAAACTAAGATGCACACATGAACTAATTAGAAAATACATTTATTATTAATTTCATAAAATAAGCTTTAGCATTTAATTATATATCTCTAAATTTTATATTCGTCAATTATCTATACGGGATGGTAGGTTTAATATAACCTTCTATTATTATCCACATAAAATAAGTTTTGTATTGTATAAAGTTTTTATTTTCATTTCCAAAGGTCAAAATATATTCTGTTGAACATAGATGACAGCGGGTATAAGAAGCATCTTCCATAGTGTGATCATTTGCTTCTTTGAGCAGTGCCATTCGAACAGGTCTTTACTCTACTGACATGATATCTAGTATAATATAGACACACTCTAATGCCACTTAATAGTTTTTTTAAGGCCAAACAACATAACCAAGAGGAGCTGAAGTGAATTTCTAACTTAGAAAAATTAAATAAATAATATATTTATTTTGTTTTTAATGAATTTGAAATATTTTAATTAATATACAAAAAAATATACAAACGCAATTAAAAAGTGTAACATTAAAAACTAAAAAGCAAAGTAAAGAAACATATAGAATAGTTTGGGTTAACTATAGACTTTGTGTCCACTCTTCAAGACTTACACTTTCAAAATTTCACTAGTTAAATAGTTGTCTCCTTCGTTGTCCTATGCAATCAAAGAAGTCTGCGCAATTCGCATTTTGACCACAGAGTTGCAAAACTTTCCTCAAAGTCATTCCTTGGAAGAGCTGCTAATATCCATCCTTTACAAACTTTGGCAGCAAAATTGTAAAAGCTTTCCCTCCTCAAAGTTGTGTCGAGGCGATGCTTCCTCAATCCCACCTTAACAGACCAAGTTTGATGAAGCTACAATAATTTCTCTTGCACACCTCACAAGAGTAGGGTAAAAAACAAAAAAAAATTAAAAAACAAAACATAGTCTTGAGATAAGCTCTCCAAGATCAAATCTTCCTAAACTTTGAAAAGGCTTTAACTTTCTTAAAGCGCAATAAATCTTCATTAGGTTGTTTAGAAATGTTTTTGTTTATCTTAGGGTCTGAATTAAGGCTGATCCATGATCCCTATTTATAAGTGAGGAGAATGGGTTGATTTAAGCCAGCATCTTATTTTGGCCGGGCAAACGCCCCGGGGAAAAGGTAGAGCACTCCTAGATGAATGAGTTGGCAATATATGGCCGAACTATTCTTTAACCAGCCCATTTAGGCACGATTCAAAACCAGTTGGCCCATTTAGGCCAGAGATAGAGTGTCGGAACCAGCTGTCCCATTTAGGCTAGAGATAGAGTGTCGGCCCACCTTCCCATGGATTGGCACACTTCAATCACATCAAGTGTAGACGTGTGATTAATACATGTTTGGGCATATAAACCTAGGCGTAGCGCATGAGCCTGAGTGCGTGAGCTTGAGCACATGCATTTGGGCACATAAAGAGTTGTGCATAAGCACAAGTGCATGCTAAATAAAATGATAAATGCAGTTAGCAAGCTCTATAAGTGACTAATCACTCTAAGTGACTAATCTCTCTCAAACTTTAGTAAATTATTATATCACATCGTAAACTTCAGTAAATACATTCAATACGTAGATAATAAAAATTAAAATAAAAATATAATCTTCAATTATGAAGCTAAAAGCTAGCTAAACTTGAGCTTCTAAGCTACCTTAAGTATTCAATAGACAAATTTATTAGCCATAAGTAAAAAAAATTACACTTTGTGACCATCAAAACTAAATAAGAAAATAAACTTAGATTCAAACTTTGAAACCTTCTTAATTATAATTAAGCAAAACACTTAAACATTAAGACACCTTTTGAAATAAGGGTAAGTGTAACGACCCAAGTCGTTACTAAGATAATTATGACTAAATCCGACTCAAAAATCAGGATCCCGAGTGACTTTAAAATTAGGACAAACTAAAAATACCATTGGATAGAGTATATTTTTGTGATCGTAATACCCAAGTTCAAGAGCAATCTGGATAACAGATACTCCTGAATTAATTTTTGAATTATTTAATTTAAGCAAATTGAAAAAATTAAATACAAGTTCAAATTCAACGATTTTAATGCTGTTGGATTAAGAATATTATAAAAAGGCTACACAAAAAATTTTGTCGAATTTTGAGCTCTGAATTTATCATAATTAATTTTTGAAATTTTTATCTTCAAAAATTAATAAAAAATAAAATCTTGCTCCAAATCAAAAAAAAATTGCACTAGTGTATTTTTCTCATCAAGATACACCTCCGTGTCAAGTTTTGTTATTTTCTGGAAAAAAATGAAGGAGAGAGAAAGAAAAGAGTGAAAGAGGAGAGAGAAAAAAGAGATAAGGATGAAGAGAAAGCTAAATAGAACATTCAAAGCATTTATGAAGAAAATGACAAATCTATTCTCATCCAAATAATGAAGGAGAGAAAAAATTAAATAATTAATTAATTAAAAAAAATTATAAATACACCCCCTCATCCTCCACCATTTCTCTTCCTCTCCTCTCCCCCTCCCCCTCCTCCACTACTCCCTCTCTCTTCTTCAGCCACCACCGATTCCTCCCGCCGACCTCCAGTAAAGTCCCATTAACACCAAGATAGAGTAAGAAATGAGAAAGATAAAAATTTTCTATTCTTTTTATTTTTTCTTCTTCTTTTAATAATAATAATAATATTATTATTATTATTAATGTTATTATTACTATTATTATTATATTTCTATTTATGCAAATTTTCCTTTTCTTCTATATATGTATATATTTTATAATTTATGCAACTTTTATTTCTGTCATTTTTTTTATATATGTATATATTTCATAATTTCTGCAACTTTCATTTCTGTCATTTTTTTTTCTATATATGTATATATTTCTAATTTCTGCAGCTTTCATTTCTTTATATATATATATATTTCTAATTTCTGTAACTTTCATTTCTGTCATTTTTTCATTTTTTTTATATATGTATATATTTCCTAATTTTTTGCAACTTTCATTTCTGTCATTTTCTTATATATATATATATATATATATATATATATATATATATATATATATATATTCTTAATTTCTATAACTTTCATTTCAGTCATTATTTTTATATATGTATATATTTTCTTAATTTCTGTAACTTTCATTTCTGTTATTTTTTTTTCTATATATGTATATATTTTTTAATTTATGTAACTTTCATTTATATCATTTGCTTATTTTCTAAATATGTATATATTTCTTAATTTCTGCAACTTTCATTTCTGTCATTTTTTTTTCTAAATATATATATTTCTAAATTTCTGCAACTTTCAATTTAGTTATTTTTCTTTCATTTAATATATAAATATTAATATATATATATATATTATTACTTATAATAATAAAAATTATTATTTTTAATATATAAAAGATAAATAACCAATATAATATTAATATTGATATTTTTATTAAAATAAAATGAAAGATATTATTCTTTTCATTTAATTATTTCATTTGTAGCTTTTGCATCGCAATTAAGCTTTGACCCACTTTGATATATTTATATGAGATTTTGTGCTCAAAATTTGAAATAAATGATCAAAAATCAATATCATGGATTCATTCAAATTGATCTTAAGTCTGTACAGACAATACGTTAAGCTAGGACATGTTAATATCTGAAGAAATAAGGAGATTATACATAGCCTTTGAGGGGGAATGTGTAGTTAGTCAGGAACCCACATCTCAAATAGTTGATAGATATATCTAACTCATCGATTATTCTATAACTTTGTCCAATAAAATATATATTATATCTTGCTGCATTTTCTTTCAGAATGAGCACATATCTTAAATATGTATATTGAATTTATAATTTTGACAATTTTGCAAGCATATTATACTTAAATATCATATTTTACTTGTATATTCTTCTCATGCAGAATCATGCCACTTAAATATTAAATGCAAATTTTGATATCCTACAAAATTTACTTAAACCTTTGTGTTTAATTAAATATTTTCTTTTCTTTTTTTTTCTTAGTTCGCCCTGTCATATACATATATATTTATATATATATATATGGAAATTCAAGAACAATCTCTAGATCAAATTTTTGAGGAGCTGGTGCATGATGGAGCAACTTAGATACTGATTTTCTTAAAGTTTTAAATTTTTACTTAGTATGTAATAGATTTTGTAAGACAATTATTATCTTTATAATAAATAAATTTTCATTATTATTATGGTATTTCTGAATGTTACAACGAATATGAAAGTGTGTATTTTATACGCCTCTAAATACATTGTTATACTAAACCTCGATATGATCATGAGGAGTGAGCACATAATGCTGAATTAGCTATGCTGACCCAGCGATGAGTCGTTACAGTAAGAACTCTAAAATTAAGTGTGCTTGGATGAGAGCACTCCTAGGATGGTTGACCTTTTAGTATAAAGTCACAACATGTAGTTCCTTATCCTCTCAAACTTGGTGCACTGGTTAATCAAAAAAAGTATGATTATTATTTATGCAATCCATCATTTATTTTAAATCCATTTTCTCATTCCCATTTTAATTTACTTATAACTACATCAAAAATCAATCCTGGCCACAACTCCATCAAATCTAATAAGTTATTAATTCTTAAAATTAAGATTAAAATATTCACAATAATCTTATTGATTGCATGACTCTCTATATGCCAACCCCACCTAAATGCTCAGAAATTACCTTGGGGGAACATCTGTGGCAGGAATGAAGTTCTAATGACAAGGAAGATAAGCTTATACATGTACAAAAAAGCCATAGCATACAAATTATTTTAACCAACAAAGAACCCCTAAATATCAATCAATTCAATAGCAAAAATAATTATAGATCAAATAACCATCAAAGACTAATAAAAAGTGGTAATTAACAAATACATAAAAATATTAAAAAAAAGTAATAGTCAATAATTATATTAAAAAAAAACTCAATATTCAAAAGGACTAATAGTAGCAGTAAGTAAAAGTAAAGACTAAAGCTGTAATTAAGAAAATAAATGATAACAAATGTAAAACTGATAGATTGTTAATGTTTGTGTGAAAATAAGTTTAATTAATGGTTTATTTCATTTTTTATTATTTTTTATTATTTAACTTTTTAGTAAAGTCCTTTGAAATTTCTCAAATCCTTTAAATATTTCAATAAAGACGACTCTCTGCGCTATGGAAACTTTCTTAAAATATTCATGTAAGGCTTAAATATAAGCCCCAAACCTAAGACCGCACTCATCCTACCACCATGAAGAGATCCTCACCATCATAGTGTGTTTGGCTGGGAGGTTTTATAAAGAGGGTGGATCCACTTTAAGTATAAATCAAGGTATTTTACAAAAATAATAAATTTTCAAATAAAATATAGCAAAAACCATAGAAATCATCAAAAGTTCTAATAATAGTTTCAATTCTGCAAAGTTTAAAAATTATATTTCAACACCAATTTGCAAAATTATGATAATACCCTTAGATGTAAAAATTACAATAATTGCTACTAAAAATCTTTTTTGTTAATACAATATACCCTCCTTAAAAGAAATTTTGCCATCAAAATCCAGAAACTAGAATAATTATACATTAGCTGAAGAGATAGGGGTAGTGTTAATGCATATCTTCTTTCTTTCATGTGACCTGCTCATCAAATCGTTCTTTTTATGAACTATAATATGACAAATGCATTTGTTTCTCAGATGCCTCACATTCATATCCAAAATGTGGAATAGATCCTCAATGCAAGTCGGACCTGCTAAACCTTCACATTATATGAGTTGATTCTCTTAGACTCATCTTATGAACTTCCTAAGAAAGAGATCTTGAACACATCATGAACTCTTTGCATATTGTCATGATCTATGAAGCATGAACACTGAACACCGACACATGACATGAACTCATCATAGACACGGTGACACATTGATACAGAAAAAATTCAAAAAAAATGTACATATCATGTTATTTTATTGTTAATCCACGTCAAATAGTATTACACAATAATTAATAAATTTAAATATATCTAAATAATAATAATAATAATAATAATAATGATAATAATCACCACACATTTAATACTATATATTTCAAATAGTCAATAAATGAGAAAACAAAATTTAAAATGAGGTTATATAAAATTATTACACACAACATTCTAGGTAAATTAAACTTGTACAAAATTGATATTAAGCAGTAGTAGAAAGCAGCAATTATCTACTACTCAAACAATCCCAAACTGTAGTCAAACAGCCCCTGACCTCACTCCAAATCAATTCACAAATCAGTCCAAGAATAGTATCATTTCAGCACCTAAATCAGCCCAAAACAGCCCCATGTAGTTGTTCAAATCAGTAACAATCAGCAGCCAAAGAGCAACTAACAAAACTTGCTGAATTAACACTTCGTAAATGGTTCTTGTATATTTATGTTAGTGCGTGCTTTTGTGTGTATATGTGCAAACATGCATATTTATGTATAAAATGGGTTAGAAGCTTTCAAAGTTTAACAACTTTGCTATGTAATTAACAGTACTAAATTAATTGTGCTCAAAAAACAAGGCAGTCTAACCATGAAAATAAATGTTTGTATCAACGTGCAATGTTTGCACAAACAAAACAGTAAAGACACGAATTAATGCTTATGAAAACAAAAAAAAGGTTACTAGCTCTTTGAAACACAAAACAATAAAAATTGTAACAGGTAGTTAAGTAATCAGCAAACCAACAAAAAAATTGTTTGCATACTGAGAAGAACGAAGCAGAGACCAGTCGTAATTGGAGACTACTGAAGATATAGAACCTGAACATTAGTTGAAGACATCCAAACTGGAGACCACTGAGGCTGTGTCGATCAAACACAGAAAGACATCAAGACTGAGACATCGAGACCAAGAGGCCATTGTGGCTGCATCTTCAATACGAAGAGGTAGAGGCGGAGATAGCATCAAGAACTGGAGATGGTTATGGCGTCTGCAAGAACAAGAGGTGGCAATGTCGTTGAGACAGACGCAAGAACGCGTGTTTGTTTTTTTTTTAATTTACACATCGTCGTGCGCAAGACAGTGAGCATGCCTTGCCCGTGTCAAGGCATGTCGCCCCATGTCATTTTAGCTTTTTTACTGGAAAAAATAGGTGCTTCAAACACGTGTCAGGATGTCTTGATGTCGTGTCCATGTCTAACATATGTCCATTATGGGACACGAGAGGTCTTTAAACGTGTCTATATTTCATAGACCTTGATAGAATTAATATGTAGGCAACACTTGAAATTTTCTTTAAGATCTCAAAAATGCCAACATATTTTGAACTCTAAGTTCCACTCTTTCCATTTGAGGTTGCCTATTATTGGGCTAGCATACATGAAAAGAAAAACCTCCAATTTCAAACCCTATAGACCTGTGCTTATAATCATATTACTCATTTTGTATACTTAAAGGGCTTTCATTTTACCATGGATTAGTATGATTTCCTATATTGCTTTATCCAACAATTTTAAACCAATAATACATATCTAACTAGTTCTACCAAATATAAAAAAGTTAGGCACTTTATGCAGAATCTCACAAGAAACAATTTAATGCTTAAATTAAAATTGTTAATGTAATAAACTTAATCAGAGGTATATGTTTCTCTTAACCTTGATAAAAGTCAAGAACACATAACCTAAGCTGGCCTTTCATAGTTGTATGACTTTCTTATTTGTTTGCAAGTTTAAGAATAAAAAAAAAGTGTTGAGACTTAACTTGATGCTAAGAACTTTCAAAATGTTCTTCCATAGCTGAGAATTAACATCCATCATCTTCGCTTAATCTCCTCAACAAAGTCTAGCCAATTCTTCACCAAGTCAATCTGTCTAATTGGTAAAAACATGTATTAGCTTCATTAATCGATACACAATAATCCAAATTGTGTCACAACCCTAACTCGGTAGAAGAAAACTGACTACAAAGTCTACGAAAATCTCTTCCCACTGGCGTTATACGCAAGAATTAGGTTAAATCACCTGAATTTTTGATGTTTTAATATAAAACACTTAAACAACAAATGGGGTACCCAAATATAAACTCTATTATGCTCTTATTAAGTCCTACCCACCAAAACATGCTAGTCATAATATATATTTAAAATCACATGGTGGATCATAAAGCTAGAGTGAGGACCTTCATATAACATATCCTTCCACGAATTCTCAACATCAAAAAAACAAACTCTTCTCTTTATCATGGTAGTCTTTCCCCGTCATCTCTAAATAACAATACATTCTTTCGTCCATGATAGCCAACCGTCGCAAATGATTCTTGCTAGATGCAAACTTCGTGCCTCATTGCAAGCAGTCACTAGCTTGCAAACCCCGTTTGCATCTTTGGCTCTTCACTGTATTTCCAACTCCATCTCCCACTCCATCTTCTATTTCACCTCTTTGGATTTTTTTGTTGCATCTCCGGCTTTTTCTCTTTATTTTTTTGTTCAACAAGTTTACTAATAAATTAAAATAAAAGTTATTATTATTAGAGGTTATGTTACCTAAAATATCATTACAACTATACAACATACAAAGAACAATGAACCAAACGCCCAATGCAATCTAAATAACATTATCCCAATAGCATCTTATTTGAAGAGCATGCTATTACCAAGGTAGCCCTTAGAATTTGTCTGAATTGACTGTATTCCACAAAGTTAACCAGACATGAATTTTTATTATTCAGAAAAATCCAATCGTTTGACAGTTTACGCTTTGAAAATCTGCAACACAAACAGCCCAAGATAAGTTAACAGCACGAACAAAATAAATGATCAAAAAAAATAAACGACTCAGACAGTTAAGTCGAGGAATTGCAACACAAAAGCAAAACGCTTAATGTCCCCTTAAAACGGCAGGCACAATAAAAACTTATGAAGCACAATAGCTAAGCTAGCAAGAGTTTAGCAATCCCAGTCAAGTAGTTCGTATAGACGAAGGGCCAATACCTCTGCAATGAAGCAGCTTTTTAGAGCGAATAAATTCCATGCACTCATCCAGCTGACTTGTTTGGAACTTGACGAACCTGAGAAGGCCCCCGGTCTCTTTCTCGTGACTCTTAACCGCCGCATTGCCCTCAAAATTAACCACTTTGATCAATGTTCCTGACATTTTACATCAACTCCAACGTCGATCATCGAACTATCAAAAAGAAATCAGTGTCAAGAAAACCAGGCGCACCTCCTATGTCGACAGCTAGAAGGACGCTATCTGAACGCTGCCTGGGAAGCGAGATCGGAGGGTTCCGCTCCTCCGGATCGCCGCATATCTCCGCGCCTTCGAGATCCAGCAAACCTTCGGATTCCTTCATGTTAAGATTCATGAGATCGACCGTATTCCAAGAACTGCTGCAGGATTACGCTGGAACAAATATTGCATATGACAAAATCTTCCATCAATTCTACTAAATTGCAAGTAAACGGTCAGTAGAGATGCAATCCGATTGTGCCGTCATATTCACTAGGGCTTACCGGATAACTGATTTTTCTTTTACTCAAAAATAAAATATAAAAAATAGATTTTAATTTAACAAAATGAGCATTTCCAAAGACAAATATATAGCAGATAAGAGGATGGTGTTGCAATCATTTCTAAATTAAATCCACCTACGTTTGATGGAACAATCGTGTAACAAACCTAACATTATTACCTAGTTTTAGATGTCTAACTTAGGTTAAAAACATCACCATTAGTCTCCAAATAATATTTGGAGCAATTACAAAAAATTTGGTGCAATTTGAAAGTTGTTTAAATTTATCGTATATTTTAATATATCTAATTAATCAAAAAGTTAAGTATATTAAATTGATTTTTAATTAAAAATTTGATATCAATTTTTAATTATTCACCTCCAAATTAGTTATGAGTGAATTTTTTGGATTTTCAGAGCTTGATTGATTATCTAATTTTAATTTTAATTTTAATTTTAATTAAAGAGAAATTATTTTATTAAATAATTAATTAAATTATTTTCCCTGGAAATGGTGTCTGTCCGCCGTTTGATAAAATGGCGGGCCAGATCACAGCCATTCGTCCCGCGAAAATTGATGATTAGACGACTGAGGTTACTTCAATGTACGCATAATGTCATCGTCCCCCCCTCTGCCCCGTACGGGAACCTGGCTCAGAGCCCGTACACGTGCGATCGTCCTTCGCCTGACCTCCCCTCGCTTTTAGATTGCATTGAGACCACCAATTCACTTAATTCAACGAAGCTGCGAGTGAGACCAAGAGGAAAGTAGAGCGACTCCAAGCGGTAATTGTGTTAACCTTAGGGAGACACCATTGGTGAAAGGTACTCTTCTCATCCCATTCAATTCAGTGTGTAATTTACTCCCTGAAGATTCATTACTCTATTTCTTCATCCATTGCATTGATTGTGGAGCTCCAATCGAGCTCGAGCTCGAGGGAGCTCGATTGGTGCTCGATAGTGTCGGTTGTATAGTGATGCCAATTGCGCGCTCGAGTTACGTCCCAGCCTCCTTCCCCACGTCATGTCCTAATTTAGAGTTCCGTGTGTTAGCCTCAACCCACGAAAACTGACAGTATGTTACTCGATGCCTAAGATGCTATGTGCAGGGAGAAATCTCTGAATTAAAATGATCGAAATAAAATTTTCAAAAATTAGAAATAATATATATATATATATCGAAACAAAGAAAATAACTGAATTGAAATGACAAAAATAAAAATTATAAAATTTAGGAATAATAATAGTAATAATAATAATAATGATAGTAATAATATATATATATATTAAAATAAGGAAAATGATTGAATTCAAATGATTGAAATAAAAATTTGTATAAATTATAAATAATAATATTAATAATATGTATATAGAAAGAAAGAAAATGATTGAAATAAAAATTTGCATAAATTAAGAATAATAATAATAATAGTAATATTATATAAATATATAAAGAAAATAACTCAAATAAAAATTATATAAATTAGGAATAATAATAAGAATTATATATATATATATATAAGAAGAAAACTAACTGAATTAAATTAACAGAAATAAAAATTACATAACATAAATAATAATTATAATAATAGTTATAGTAAAGATAATAATAACAACACTATTAATAATAATAATAATATTTTATTATTAATAAAAAAAGAATAAAAAAGAATAATACAAAATAAAAAAATTAAAAAAAATTCATTTCTTTATAATTTATTATCCCATCTTACTGTTGATGAGTATTTACCGAAAATTGGCAGGAAAAATCAGCAGTAGCTGAGGAAGAAAGAGGGGGAGTGGAGAGAGGAAAGGAGAGGGAAGAGAAGATGGACAAGAGTGGGGGAGGGGGGGTGTGAGGAAATGAGAGGGAGGTGGAGTGTATTTATGAAAAAAATTATATATATTTTTTTCTCTCGTTCATGACTTTTTTAACATGATTCTATTCCTACTCTCTCTTCCATAAATTCTTAAAGTATTAAAATTTGCTTTCTCTTTCTCTGTCTTCTAACTTCACTCTTAAGTTTACTTACATATCAAATCATTTTAACATGATATATTTTGGATAAATAATACATTAATATAATGAATAATAAAATATTTGATGATTGAGAAGATAATTTATTTTTAATAAATAAGTAGCAATTTTAATTAATACATTATTTTTATGCAACTTTCCATTATTTTCAAAAATAATAAAATTTGACACGAAGATATATTTTGATGATACAAACACACTTGCACCAAAATTTCTAAATTTAGAGTAATAATTTATTTTATATTAATTATAAAGATTAAAACTTTAATAATTAATTATTGTCAATTCGGAACTCCAAATTTGATAAAACTTTTTCTATAACCTTATCATAATATTCTTAATCCAATGACACTAAAATTGCTAAATTTGAACTTGTATTTAATTTTTTCAATTTAGTGAATTTAAATTATTCTAAAATTAATTCATGAGTATCTAATATCCGAATTGCTCCTAAACTTGGGCATTATTATCACAAAAATATATTCTATCCAATAGTATTTTTGGTTTGCCCTAATTTTGAAGTCTTTCGGGATCCTGAATTTTGAGTCAAATTTAGTTTTAAATTGAATGGTAACAACTTTGGTGATTACATTAAGCCTCATAGAAAGTTAATATACTCTAAGTAAGTCTAGGAGTATACATAAGTTTAACATTCTCAAGATTTAGATATCTACCCAAAAGGTTTCCAATCATATTTGAGATAAATAACTTACTCATCTCTTAACTCATACTAACACATACTAAGACTATCTTTCCTTGATTGATAATTAATTAGGAATTTAATCCAACTCCTTTCAGTTGAATCTAATGGTACTAAGCTTATTGCCTTTATCATATTAACTTGGCTACCTAATAGTTGATCAAACTTTCTCATAGTTCAATATCAATTCCTATGAATCTCACTTCAAATTTATTATAATAACCCAATGTTGTTAATCAGTATTTAGCAGTCAAATTACTTTGTAACGATCTCCATTAGACTTCAAATTATGTTTAGAGCAAACCTTAAGAATTTGGGGCAAATCTGAGCTCAATTGAATAACTTGCATATTTTAAAATTTTTATCAAAATTAGAAAATCATGATAATTAAATTGACCTTCAAATCAAAATCGAACTTCACCGTTAATCTTCTCACCCCCAAATTAGCTAGTGGTGAAAATTTGATAAGTTTCAGGGATTGTCAAAATTTCTCCAATATTTTATTGTATTTCACTACCCTGAAAAAATGAATTAATTAAAACGACATCCAATTAAAAATTTGACTGCATTTTTGAGATTCTCGCCTCCAATTTAGTTAAGGGCAAATTTTTGGAATTTTTTAGAGCTCATTTAATAAATTAATTCTAATTAAATTAAATATTAATATAATTAATTATTGATTAATCTAAACAGCATCGCTGACTGTCTCCCGCGGTTCTTTTGTCGCTCAATCAGACGACGCGTTGATCTATGCCGTTGGATCTGCTCAGCCGTTCAGATCGGGTGGCTGAGACCTCTTCATCCCGAAGAGGTTGCGAGTGCCCTGCGCGTGGCACATATCATGACCTCCTCCAATCATAGGTCATGAAGTGAGGCAAAAAATCACAATTAAGCCCATTTCCTCTTCTGCCTTTATCTCAAACATAACCCTACCTCCACATCATGCCATCATTGCAATCTATTAATAAACCCTAGCTTTGTCCCAATCTCAAAAAGAAACTCCAACGGTCGACTCTAAGGTAATCCTTCAATCGCTTCCACACTTTCTTAGTTTCATTTCAATTACAATTAATTTAACATACAATTTGTATCGAGCCCAATTAAGGTTTCAATTGCTGAATACATTGGCTGTGACTTACAGTAATGACATGTAAGCACCGTAAATACCCGATCTAGGGCATCATATTTTAGGGTGTTAGAGCTATCCAATTGCGATGCCTTCGATGCTTATGGAAACATCTCGAGGATACCTTTCATCCAACATGTTATTCGCTACCTGAGATTGCCTACGTAAAAACTAATTGGATGCCCAAGCTCCTTTTATCCGTTGGCTCAACGGGGAGAAGTTGCTGAGCGAGCCGGGTCGGGCCTGACCTGACCCACGTGTCCTTGTTCACAGGCATCTTATAATCGCAAGCTTGCATGCATTCACTTGTGTATATTCAATTAATTAGGGTTTAATTAGATTAAATTAATTAAGCCCTATTTAATCAAAGCCTCATAAATTGAAAAATATAAGTCTAAAAATAATGAAATTTTATATCATTTCGATCAAAAAAATACCAAGAATACTAATATGAGGTTAAAATTATATTTCGATAATTATTTTCACTAATCACCTTTTTGATGTTCATTAAAGGTGATAAAGCCATAAATAGACAAATTAAAATCCATATGAGGCTTATTTACTTTCATTATGATTATAATCAATTAAATACTAATTATAAGCAAGTTGGGTGTGAATTAGATTTAATGTAATCTCACCTCCCTGGTATATGATTAATTAAAACCCTAGATTTAGATAATTGTTTAATTGTTCTTTAAGAACTTAGGACAGCAAGATATCATGTTTAGTTGAACCCTAGAGACATATTATTGGAAGTAATCAAGTAGTAGTAAGTATATAAAATTGTTTATGGAAAACCTTAGGTCTTAAGGAATGAGATTGGCATAGCTAAACAAGAGAATAAATGAAAAGTATTATGAGTAAAATTTAGTGACTTAGATTAATTCTATTAGATATAGTCTAAACTAATTAATCTCTCATCAAATCATATAATATTCCATATTAATACTTTAAGGTTTTAGGTATTCAAACTTAGTATAGATTCCTTTAAATCTCATAGCACTAAATTTAGTAAAGGCTAAGTCCTCACTTCAACCTATAATATATTAAGAGCAATAATTCTTATTGCAAATCAAATACTTTAGTACGAAATCAATAACTCATTAATACTTAATGGAGATAGCTTTATTAAGTAAACATGTAAATTCACCATAAGGAAGGATTATTTACTTTAAAATATAAAAGTAATGTATATCTCTCTTAAGAGATTAAGGTTTAATTATCCTTATACATCTTCAGAATACTTAAGTTTAGTTAAGTTATTGAAGTGACTAATAAGTTAGTGAATTATATAAATTGATTGAGCATGCTAGCAAACCTTAGGCTTAGCTTTAAGTAATAGTAAGATGTTAGTAGAACATTATGATTTCAAAGTAAGGTAATTAACTTATAAAATTAAATAGAATTAGATTTGGATACCCATGCAATAATAATAATACTTAGCATTCCCTTAGTTCAACAAATAAATAATTAGATCTTTAATATATATATATATATATATTACCCTAGAAATAGTATTGCATAAAGATAAATAAACTACTTTAATTAAATTCATTAATTAAGAAATAAAGAGGATTTACAAATATAATTAGTCTAACTCTATTATGTATCCTTAGTTAAAGATTAAATAAAGACCTTCAGAACCTAACTCATTTAAATCTTCAATTATCAGGACTAGATGAATTTGAATTATATTTTGTCAATAAGATTAAGACCTTCATTGATTATGCATATATTTTAACTCACTTATAAAATAACTTATAACTATAAACTAATTTGTCACCACATAAAGTTAATTAAATTACTACTTTCCAAAAATTGATATTATTATACTATTATTATATTAATTAACTTATAAATCTATGATGCCTAAGTTAATTAGGGGATTTTCCTAGTCCCAATCATTAGGATAGATAATTAAAAATAGAAAACAATAGATATCACGTGGCTTACAATATTAAACTCTTTGTAACTCTGTGACATATTAAATTCATTTATTGAATCATACATTAAGACTTTTGTGTATATAATAAACATTTAAAATTACTTCAAATGGGTTTTTACTTAGAGAATATTAGTGCAACTGTCATTAAGCTGGGCAGGCTATTAGAGTATTAGGAGACTGCATTATTCCAATTTGGGGGAATATGTGTGTTTGCAGTTGACCCCATTTTACTTATAGTTGATTAAGCACAATCAACTCATCATGTTTTGGGCCTGCATAACCAAATATAAGATAAATAAATCATGAATTTCATTTCTCATAATCTTATTGACTGTGAATGATTATTATATTTATTCAGTCTCTTAGACTGAAATGGCTTACTTTATTACTTTTCAATACTTTAATACTTTATTTTTATTTATGCAGTGTAATTTTTTCTACAACCATAATTTAATTAAATTATGTATACTATCTTCTTACTCTGCATGTAAATTCATTTGAACATATTCATGTTTCTTAAAATGCACATTATACTAAATGTCATGCTAACCTATTTGATGCATGAATGATTAGATTACTTGAAACTATATGAGCTCTTCTT
Organism: Gastrodia elata; assembly: GCA_016760335.1. Lineage (NCBI taxonomy): Eukaryota > Viridiplantae > Streptophyta > Magnoliopsida > Asparagales > Orchidaceae > Gastrodia > Gastrodia elata. The sequence goes on from CM028677.1 coordinate 43,910,473, forward strand.
ATTTTATAGCTTTTAGTAGTTGTTTACCAGCTCATTCCTTTCATGCTAAATGCTCCATTTATAATTAATATTGTAAATTGCTAAATGTGATATCCACTTAAATTAAACATTATAGTATATTTAAATTGTACTTAAACTTTTTTAATTATAATCACATTTTTTTCTTTCATTGTCTGCACTCTACCGTATTATAAACTAAATATGGTTGATCAGGAGCGTTGACCAAGTGCTGCACTCAAGGAATAACCTGAACTGTAGCTGTGTTGAAGACTTTATTTACTTATCATTTTCATTCATGTGAGGGAGAGTGATGTATTTAAATAATCACATTGTGTATAAATGTTCTATAATGTTAAACTATTCTTTTCTATTGTACACTTTTATGCATGATGAATGTTTGATTAGATTATTTATGTTTCCTTCTACCTATATATTTTCATATATTTAAGTGCAGTACTTAATAATGGGTTTTAATACTCTAATCCAATATTAAGTACTATTGTAACACTCATTTTTTGATTAACATCAAATATAATAACATTCAGGCGCTATAGCGCGTCGCAACACATGCTTTATTTGGTTGTAGGAAAAATTAATTTAATTAAATTGAGGTTCATCTTCTCTTATTGCCTCCTTTGTATTTTTGATTCAATGGCAGCCTAAACCCTCCTTGGGGAGGTTTGGGCATATTCATGTAAGGATTTAAGAATGTAATATTTGTACTCTAAAATATTAATGAATATCATTTAATCATTTATGATTAAATGTTTATGAATAAATGAGTTGGAAAAGCATATTTTGTAATGAAGAAATCTAAGCAAATAATATTTTAATAGTAAAAATCATAGTGCTTATGGATTACTTAAAAGTAAGGTTGTGCATGCTTGAGCATCAACGCCATGAATGTCACTGACAACATTCACTATGCAAAAATGGCCCATGCACAACCTTAGTTATAAGATAATCAATAAAGCCATGGAACTATTACCATTCTTTGAGCTTCATTGCTCACCATTAGCTTATGCAAAGAATTTATGCATGATAAGCCTAGAGATATGTGACAAGCTCTATGAGCGTCATAGCACATGACTGACCTTGGCTAAGCTAAGAAATTGATGCATGTGAGCCGAGAGCCACTAGTTGAGCTCCATAGATCATTCTAAACTTATGTAATAATTTAGAACATTAAGTGCTATGGGTGATGTGACATAAACCCACTTAGCCTAATGACTCATCTCCTTAGCTAAACTTAGAATTGATGCATGTGAGCCATTAGTGGAATCAAGTTCATGTGATGCACAACTTAAAACAACATATCTTTAGACGTAAGAATTGAACTAAATTAATATTGATCACTTGAAGGTCTAAGTGCCGAGATTGAACCTTTTTGCATTTATCTCTGAGCACTAGAGAAGACATAGTATATTTAGGGGACTCCCTAGATGTAACAACTCAACTTGTTACCTTAGCTAACCCAAGCTTAATCAAGTGCTAATTATCATTTTATTAAACTAAAATTATCAATTAAACCTAACCTTAGAAGTTTGGAATCATTTGGAGCTCAATTGAATAATTAAGCTATTTTGCCTATTTTAGAATCTTGAAAATTAGCTAAAATAATTTGACCTCTAAATTGAAATCTAACTGCATTTTTGAATTCCTTGCACCATAATTAGCTAAAAGTGAATTTTTGGAGCTCATTTAGTCCTAAATTAGATTTAAAAGTATTAAGAATTAATTATGTTAATTAAAAGATTATTAATATATATATATATATTTTAATATCTGGGATTTGTAGTTGGGACCGCGACAGATCTGCTGCGGGGTTTCGACAGCAGCACATGCTCTCTATCGTATGGATGCTCCCGCACGCATCCTGGCACACCCAATCAAATGACATCGATGCCATGCATTAAGATCCATCTTCAGCAATTGGATTGCTCTCTCGATCCAACGACTGATCACTAATTCCCTTAAGTAAATAGCCCGGGCGTATCAGGACTGTGAAGAGCCAACGATCAACCAATCAGACGATCCTGAGCAATCCCGCACTGTGGATCATTATCCCCAATTTGTCTTCCTGCGCGCCTGGTCCTCCCTGCTAGTTTGACCCTCACCAGGCACCATGGCAATACAGGGATAGCCCAATTTTCCTCTTCTGCCCTCAAGCCCAACGGCTTGCCGACTGCCTCTTTCCCAAGTTGCCCTCAGCCATTGAAACCTTTCCTTGCCTTCAGCTCGAGCCCCAGTTTTGCCTTTGAGCCTAGAAGCCATCCCTAAACCTCTCCGCTGCCAATAAGTACCTCTTTAAAATCACAGTGAGCTCCTTTACTCACTGCGATCTTTCAATTTTCCAATTCCATTCTCTCTAGCTCTTGGCACTTTCGATGACCCCAGCTGCTACGTATTACTGATAGTAGGTTAAGTCTAGTGTTCAGACTCCCTGTGCATCTGCTGAGATCTTCTGGAAGCTCCAGCATCTTCTCAATTCTCTCCAATCAATTCTGCCTTTATTATTACCAAGTACTAGCTTATTTCCATCGAGTCATGAACTTGACGTTCAATTGATCGCTCTAGGATATCATCTAGATGTTGTCTAGCTTCCTCAGTACCTTAGGACATCTGCACAGGGGATTTGGATTGATTGAGCTCAATCCAAACAACAATTGCTCACTGTATGGATGGCATGGGTGCTTAGTGGGGTTGAAGCTAGCCCACTGAACACCCAAATTTCAATTAAACCCAATTTTATCTCGATTCTTCTCCTATGGGACAATCAAACCTATTCTAATTGTTGCCAAGGTTCGAGCTAGCTCCGATCGATTATATCGATCGATCGAGCTAGCGGCCAATTCAAGGTTGAATCCAAGTAAGGACCCACTATCGACTTCACCCCAAGCCTCATAACCTTGGAGTTTCGACTCGCCTCAACTTCTTGATGGTGTAAGAATTGAACGCCATCCATTTGGTGGTCTCTATGAGAAAAATTGACTCCTCACAGTAAACTCTAAGCATCTGCACTTTGGTCGATTCCATGGAGTAACCATCTGGTGATCTAGTGCCTCCCAGTGTGAGCTTCTTGGTTCAATCAAAGAGTGTTGACTCCCTGATGGTGTGGCAATTTAATGCTGGCCGTGGCATGGCATATCGGTAGTGAATTTGGTGATCTAAGTCTTGCCTCTTCAGCATGTATATAAAGGAAGGTATCGGGGACGATGACACTGTCACCTCAGGCTGGGCCAGCCCAAGCCCGCGGGGTGGGACAGTGTCTGCCCAGCCGGGTCCTGGTGCAACCCACATCTTTTGGATAATGGGTCGTGCTAATTAAATAATTTAAGAATTAATTTCTTTCTAAAAACTAAATGATAAATAGGTTTAATTAATTAACATATGGTTTAATTAATTAAATAACTTTAGATATACTGATCCAAATGATATGATATGATATACCATTTTGATCAGAAAAATACAAGGAACAATAATTTTAAATAATATTTCACTTTCTATAATTATAATTTCAAAATTAGCCTAATCTCTCTCTAATCTTAATTAGTGAATAATTAATTCAATTAATGGCCAAATTACATGATTAATACCTCTAATTGTTCATATTACAGAGAAGAATCTATGCATGCCTTTAAAAATATTTTTGAGTTATATACTTGCTAATCACCTTTTAATTACCCTGGACCTTGATTAGTGTCTAATGACCTATTTTAGTCTTTGATTTTGGCAAACTTAGTGTCGGTTGCTTTGGAACCTATCTATAAGCTTAGAATCCTATAATATAAGTCTTAATTTGCTTAATCACTTTTCATAGCCTTAAGAAGTAATTAGTACTAATTAAGCTAGCCTTAAGTCTAAACTTAAATTTTAAAATTTTATTCCTTTTATTAGATAATATAAAGCTTATTAGAACTGATTAGGATCAATTTGGAAGTTTAAATCCTAAAATCCTAATTTTACCCTTAGATAGGGCATTTTGATCATTTTGACCAAATAATAGTTTAAGAGCCATTAAACCTTGAAAATATCATTAAGATGTTTAAAAATTAGTAAATGAATGTTTAGAATCATTTCATAAGCCTTGATAAACCATTATTGTATCTTAATCATTTAAGTCCTTTTCTTCTCTATGTATATTTTATAAACAATTAAGATTTTAAGGTGATCTTAGACCTTCCTTATGATCTACTTATTAAAATTTAATCCTATGAAATCAGTCCTAATTAACTTATCTAAATTTATCATAATAATTATTCTTAAGTAAATATCTTAACAAAAATTTTAAGTTAATCTTAAGTAAGGTCTTAAGCATTTGGATCTAAGTCTTAGATCTTGTATCTTTATTAGCTGTTTATTTGATAAATCCTCTTTTGAATGTGAAACCTTTCATTCTTATAATCCTTAATGATTAAATCCCTTGGAATTCTCTTAGTGGGTTTAAGTTTATTAAACTTATAGAATAATGAAATTATTCTATATATTGAATATAGTTCTTAGATTCATAAGTTCTTGCTTGATTACTTTATCTTATAACTTTAGATTTAGCCTTTCTTATAAGATCATATTTTTTATAATCTTTCAGCTTTTAAGATTCTCTTTCTTTAGAGTAAGTCTTGGGAGTGAACCTTAGACCCTTAAACATTAGTACCTTGGATTTAGAGTTTAAACCCCAATTTGGAGTTTAAACCTTAAATTCTTAAATCTTGACTTGCTTAAATCAAGATTTGGGCATGAGTTATCAAAATACATTAATTAAGTCATTAATTAATTACTTAATTTTTTATTGTCATCATTTATGATTTTTGAATTAGAACTTGTTAAGCTCTAATATGTTAATCTTTAAGTTCATAAATATGGGATTTTACATGATAGTTGGATATTGGAGATCCTAAGCTTGTACTATCTCATAATAGATATAACATATTAAATTAGATAATAGCTGATATCACATATGTTTAGAAGAGTTTCTTACTTAATTTGAATATTGTTGCTTAGCATACCTTATATTTGAACTTTATACCTTGAACATATTAGTTAAATATTAAATATTTGATGAGTATCCCATGTAAATTTGAATGCATATACATTATTAAATTATAAATGAGTTCATTCAGTTCTTCAGTGCTCAGTTTAGTAGAATGTGTTCTAATTAGACTAGACCTAGCTTTAGGGTTGGCTAGGATGATGGGGTCTGATTCTATAGTCTAACTAGACCTAGCTCTATGATTGGCTAGGGTGATATATTTTTGACTTTTTTATTCAGTAGCTTCATTTAGTCAATTTTTATGATGGCAGTACAAATTTAGGCACATCTATCTTTTTTGATTCTTTAGTATAACTAGACCTAGCTCTTTAGTTGGCAGGATGATATATGTTAGACTCTTTTAGTTCAGTGGATTTGCTTACCAAGTTATATATTATCAGTTATGCATATGTTTTACTATTTTCTACACAATTTTACAGTTCATATCGGCTCAATATTTTTAGTTTAGTTTTACTCAGTCCTTACCAATACTAGGATGCTAGTTCTTACTTCAGTTATTGTTATGCTTCGGTTCATATTTTCTTTGTGTAAATCAGCACATATTTATTTGATCATAAGCATGTTATAATAAGTTTTACTTTAGTATTTTAGTTATTATATATATTTACTGCATAACCTTGTTGCTACTTTTGGTTGAGGTATGTTACTCTACATACTTCATTTTGTTTAATTATAAATATTTTATTTATAGCTATCTTGTTATTTTTTCGCTTATTGCACTGTTTTGAAATGCATGCATGTTTAGTAAAATGTAATATTTCAAACATGTAATTTTATTTAATCACCATAAAATATACTTAGACGATTGTTTAACTTTAAGTTTTTCTTTTCTTGGCTAGGGCCCTGGCATTATGATACCGATAATGTCAAATTCAGAGCCTTTCATGGCGGTAGCTTCAGAAGATGAGCTTAGTCAGGAGGAGGATCTTCCTATTATTATTAAACATTAGATAATTTTTTTTTGCTCGTGAGGATGAGAGTTCCTTTAATTTAAATTTTGTTTGTAATAATTAAATATTTTGGATGTATTTATTTTTTGCATTTGCTACCGCTATATTGATATTTTAATGCATGTCTCAACTTCGGGTGACAAATCTTCCAATTAAGGCAGGTTAAGCTTAAACCTGACTTAATTATAGTTTGGAGGGTTGCCACGTAGTTGGGGACCATCTTCACTGTAATCATGTTAATATTAGTATTAGCATGATCATGACAGGAATGGGGCTCCACATTAGAGAAGACTAACTTTCTTGATTTTTAATTCATTAATCCAATTTGTTTCACTAAATTGAGGAAGAAGAGTACTAATATGAACCTTTATTAAATTGCCCCTTGAAGCCCAACTCTCTTTATTTTCTCCAAAATTAATTTTGAATCCATGAAACTTTAATTTTATTAAATCAGGACAAAAAATAATCAACCATTTGAGCACTTAAATATTAGCAAAATTAATCAAACTCTAGTAATAAAAAGAAAATCATTCCCAGAGCATGATAAATCTCAGGATCTTACTATATATTATTATTTCAAACTACATACACTTGTGTGCAAGTGCAGACATATATTTTCTGTCTGTCATATGGTAATTAGGTAAAATTAAAAAATCTAATTATAGAAATTAGAATATTATTACAATTTATTATTCCTTGCATTTTATTAAACAATGGTATAATGGATCATATTGAGTATTTTATTTCAAATATATGTTTGGAGTAATTTGTATAATTAACATAGGTTGGTTACTTAGATTAAGATCTAATGAAAATTTTAATCATAGAAATTTGAAACTTATTTCAGATTAGCATTCAAGACCTTCTCTAGGTCAAAATGGTATATAAGATTAATGAAATTAAAATTTTATTAATAAGTTGTTTTTATTAATTAAATTCAAATAAATTAACCTAAGTTAGGATCTTAGGCCGTATTTAATAAATGCATAATTTTAATAATACAGCCCTCGGGTCCTATCGGGTCAACCGGGACCTGACAAACCTTTGATTTCCCGAATTGTGCGGGTTGTGGGAAGCTCGACCCGCATTATTCATCTCTCTCACTCGACGAGGAACAAAAGACTGAGGATTAGGGTGTTATTTTGTGGAGACTATTTAGTCCATCATGTAGATGCTAATGGGGCTTCTGTGAGCTTCCGAGAGGTTCCGAGATAATTCAGAACAAGGTGTGAATTCTAGGAACAGCACAAGGCACTGCAGCGCACTATCGTGCACTACAATGCATATTGGGAGTCGCTCACCCGAGATGGAGGCGCTGTCACGCGCCTAAGTGGTTAACAGACAGAGAAGCGGTCACTACAGCATGATGTAGTGGAAATAAGAACTACAGCGTGCCGTAATAGCATGCAACCTGAGAGATGATGCTACTGTGTGACGCGGTGGCAGGCTGTAGTGCCCTGCCCCATCGCCGCCTCAAAAAGGGGTAATCGTAAATGATTCGGCGATGGAGTGGTGCGCCACTCGGGGAGAAATATTTCATCTTCCCAAATAACTGAAACCAAACCCATCTGAAGGGTTGCTGACTCAACCTCAAGGAGGGTTGAGAGCTAATACTTACGATAAGGATAATATCCTTATCCTAAGTATTAGACCAATATATACATTGGATATAAAATATATGAGGAATCCAATATATGTATAAGATATCAACATTTCCAGTATACTGATCACATCACAATACTAAGTATAAGTAGTATATAAACAGAGTGCGGAAGCTAAAGCAAACATCCAAAAACATTTATCATAGAAGCTGTATGAAACATGCGTCTCATAAAAGAAAAGAAAACATATCCATAATTATTACAAACAGTTTACTAAAATACAGATATAAAAGCTAAGTACTGAACTTAAATAGACTAAGCAAAATAGTAATGATGGAGAAGAGTCCACTAGTGCTCCACGGGCTCCTCCTGAATCTCCTTGGTGTCCTCCTAACCCTGCTCAATATACTGCTCAAGATCTAGCAAATTGCCGAATCCCAAAAGTACCCAGTGTTAGACAATAAGTCTAACACATCGAAACTAATTTAAATAGTTTTAATAAAGAGATATTAATCTCTTACTAAGGAGTTTTACTAAGGCAAAAAAGATCAATATCCATTTATGAGACATAGCTTCAATGTTAAGGGAAAGCTTGAGACATTAAGCCACACATGATGACTTTAATACCCAAAATTTAAGATGTTACACAAGGCTACTAACGTAAGTCATAAGCTATGACTTGGATGAGGCAAGGAACTTACCCATAAGAATAAGTGTTAGGATGCTTAATAGGGACTAAGACTGTAATAATAAGTCATAATCTATGACTTATTCTAGAGGTTATAGAACTAGGTGCTAATATATAACTCACAAGATGCGACTTAGATCACTAAGGATTTAAAGGTTAAATTTATCCTAGCTGGAAGGAGGGCTTATTTCAAGAGAATGATCAATTAATGCTTAAGTTATATCATGACCTAGGCACACGTTTTAGGGTCAAAATTAAAATACTTGGGAAAGGAGACTTTTGTATTAAAAAGGGAATAAGATCCTCTACAAACAGTCTATTACACTTTAAGTGATATTCATCACTTAATGAGGATTATACTAAAGAATAAGGGAATTACTATCCAATTAAAATGGATAGGAAAAAGTACAAGGTCAACTTATTAAGTCACCACAAGTGACTTAGCCAAAATGGGTTGCAAAGGATAACTATAAATTCTAATCCAAGAATTATAATTTAAGGACTTTATAACTGAAATGAGAGTTTAATATCAAAGAGCAAAGATCCTTTGACTTAGAATGAGTTCAAGATCAAAGAACTAGACAAAACACCATCACTAGATCAAGCCTACTAATGAGTCAAGGTTTACTATAAGCTGCACTTATGATCTTACTTACAAAGGTTAGAATGATCTAACCATGATACAACCTCACACTAAAGAGGGTGAATGCCCAATTTGGATACTCAATCTCAAGGAAGAGGAAGGTCTAATGCATCAAGTCACACAATATGACTTAATACCTTACAGTTTTAAAGGTCAACAGAATTAATCAAGACAAGAGATCACTTATCCAATTAGGATAAGATATTAGAGAATATATCATAAGGCTACTATCAGAGTCATGAACTATGAATTAATCAACTATGGTTCAATGGTTATAACAACCCATTCTAAAGGATATGGGAACACTCATTCCAATGGAAAGATGTGATTTAAGTCTAAGGAATAGGCTAGGCTAATAATTTAACTCACAAAGGTGACTTATCCAATAATACCTTCAGGGCTTTAACAATCAATAAACCTAGGGAATATGAAGTTACTCATCCAATTTGGGTTAAGTCAAGTCGACCCAACATTAAGGCTTAGGAGTGGTTTGGATAGCAAGAATTAAAGTCTAAACCATTGGGATCAGCTTGATCTAATCTCAAGGGTGAAAAGGTCATTTTTGAGGCTTGACACTATCTTTGATTAACATGATTCAGACTCTGAAAGTTATACGCTATTCATGATTTAACCTAATTAGGCAATATCTAACAAAGCCATTTATAAAGTCCTAAATATTATTAAATTTTTCAGATTCTACAAGTTCTCTTGAGTTTGCTGAGAATTTAGGATGAGAGCATGAGGCACGAGTTTCTTGTGCCTATTGTGCATTACTTTCTATTAAATCTTTTATCAGGATTGCTAGAGAATTACCATCATCGGGTCCGCCTGAAGACTAGATCGTGTTCTTGATCGGGGTTTAAATTGTAGGGGATCCTGGATTCATGATTGTAATTCCTAGGGATATAATTTTAGGGAACGGAACAAAAATCACAATTTCTTACTTTTCAAAGAGAAGTTGCAGGGATAGATATAAATAGTAAATTAATGTGAAAGTGGGGTATGATAGACAATTAAAGGATATTAACTACAATATGATGCCCTAAAGGCAGTACAATAATTATTGTACAAGACTTCTAGACGCTTTCTTGCTAATCTTTTATAGGTCCATAACTACCATCTATCAGCTGATTCTCCGAGTAGAGTTCCCAAAACCTCAAGACAATAGCTATCGAAACATGCTACATCTCGAAATGCAGTGGTCGCACGATCCAACCATTCGATTATTAGTCCTGATTTCACATTTGTTTTGCCGATAACTAATTTACTTGCATATTTTACTTCTTTAAAGTCCGTTCAAATCCTAAGATGTCCCTTGTTACTTGTATTTAACATTTAACCATGTTTTACTCTTTTATGGTTCGATCAATTTTTAAGGTGTCATTTTCAGATATTTTTAGTTTCATTTCTGAGATTTTAGTAGGATGAACTATGGATGAAGCTTTTCTTACACTTAATAATTGTGATCATGTCCGCTGTAGAGAATGGATCATAAAGTAGATATGAACATTTCCTTATCTGACACTTTATGATACTTCTCTGATACCAACTGTAGCGTTTTGCCCTGTCACCGCGCGCAAGAAGGGGTAATCGTAATTGAATCAGCGGCAGAGCGGCGCGCCACTCGGGGAGAAATATCCCGTCTTCCCGAATAGCTGAAACCAAACCCATCAGAAGGGCTTGTGACTCAGCCTCAAGAATGGTTGAGAGCTAATACTTAAGATAAGAGTAGTATTCTTATCCTAAGTATTAGACCAATACATACATTGGATGTAAAACACATGAGAAATCCAATATATATATATATATATATATATATATATATAGGATATCAGCATTTTTAGTATACTGATCACATCGCAATACTAAGTATAAGTAGTATATAAACAGAGTGCGGAAGCTAAAGTAAATATCCATAAATATTCATCACAGAAGCTGTATGAAATATGCATCTCAAAAAAGAAAAAAGAAAAAAAATACATCCAGAATTATTACAAACAGTTTACTAAAATACAGACATAAAAGCTAAGTACTGAACTGAAATAAACTAAGCAAAATAGTAATGCTGGGGAAGACTCCACTAGTATTCCACAGACTTCTCCTGAATCTCTTGGGTATCCTCCTGACCTGGCTTAATATACTGCTCAAGATCTAGCAAATTGTTGGATCTCAAAAGTACCTCGTATTAGATAATAAGTCTAACACATCGAAACTAATATAAATAGTTCTAATTAATCGTTTAACATTTACATAATGTGAGTAAATCTGCAGAAAAACTGTAAAGGTACCTGAAAGTATAAAACAGTACAAAACTGAAGTAAAGTAAAGTAAAGCTGTACTGGAACTGAATACTAAAAATAAATATAGTAATGGATCTACAACTGAGTAATAGTATATAAAATTATACTGTATGCCACTGAAATTATGCTTCTAAATATGCCACAATACTATATGCTACTGATATGCAGCCAAAATATCACTGAATAGCTATGAGTCGTACGGTCTAATGTATACATACATCCAGTTGGGAACTGCGATGCCGATGCATCCTGAAATTCTTTAGTTAATGTATGCAATATTCCGTAACCCATAAATCATCACTGATACTCATACATCATTACTGATATTCATACATCACGCTTATACTCATGCTCATGCTTCTAAGCTACATGAATTAAATCCAAAAATCTAGAAATACTTTGAAATCCGATAATGAATTCAAGGTCTCCATTGTGCAGAATTCCGCTAAAAAGATTCAGACTCCTAAATTCTAGTTTTGATAATTGGTTAAAGTTGGGATTTTAACTTAAAAATTATTATATAGGAAGATTGTATACACATATTTAGCATGTTTACAAGAAAGGTGGTTCTTAACATTTAGTTTGATTAAGCGATCTTTGATAGGAGGCATCATCCGATGGCAATTTATATCTCAAGCTAAGTAATTAAGATGCCCAACTTACAATCACACTTAGTGTCTTAAAGGAGTGACTCGAATTACTTAATTTATTTAAGCCACACCTATTGAAGTGATCTTAGCTAGGAGGCATCACCCATTGTATTTTAATCAAACTAAAGAATGAGTACCTATTTATAACACTCTTATGATTGATTGATTTACTCTAAGTGAGATTATATCTGCCTAAGCCCGCAGGATATCATAAAGATAAATCTTACTTAGAGTGACTCAGCCATCCCTGAATACTACTGAAATAATTCATTACTTTGGATATACCCTACTATACCCAACCAATAATCTGAGTTCAGACAACTCTATTTAATCAACAAGGATTTATCAAAGCTATTAATTCTTACTCTAAATATGTGAGTCCTACACAAGGCTCCAAGGATATAATCCAAAAAGATCACTCAATATTGATTTCTACCGCAATGGAGAAGTTCTATTCTAACTGCTTTAGGTGATTTCTACCACGAGGTGTCAAGATTAAGTTCTAAGATTATGAAGGATCATTTAAGTTTTTACCTCAATAAGTTATAAAAGTTCTTCCTACCTCAATGTATCAATATTTAAGGTCTTTAAGCATTTCAAGAATGATCCTATAGCAAGACCCTTGAGATCTCACTTTTCTATTTCTTAAGTTAACATTCAAGATTTACTTATTAGTCTTGGATTAAAGTGATCAGATCAGATGATTAAAAATAATCCATCTGATCCTATTCTATTATACAATCATGGGATGAAATTAAAGATATTGTTAGAGTTCGATCATTTCATAAATCATTACAATTTTATTATCCATCTTATACTAATAGTCTTATATAAGAGAAAATTAAAGATCTAAAGTTTAGATTCAGATGATTCAATCACATAGATTCAATATTAACCTTAGCACTTCTAATTCAATAATTTAAGATTAATACTAAATCAGATATATTATTGAAATCATGTCAATTGAATTATTTAACAATCAAGTTAATTGATTAAGTGATTAAAGTTTAGATCTTAATTAAGACAAGTTAAGGTTTAACCCTTAGCCTTACCAAAATTAAGACCAATGGTTAATTTAAAGATTAATGATAAGTCAATATATTATTGGTGTATTATTGATGTCAAATTTTAGATTTAGACTAAGTATCATTTACTTAATCAAGTTCTTAAGATTCTTATGTTCAAATATAGTTTAATATCAATTTAAGCACATTTAGGTATCCAAATAAATGTTAAAGTTTTCTAACATACATCTTAATATCATGAAAACATAGGAATATAAAGATGACATCAAATAAAAGGTAAATAAGGCTAACCAAATTCTAAATCAAACCAAAAGGGTTATTATTTGATTACAGCTCTAAAAGTCTTAAGTTTCATGCAATTTAGTTATTAAGATATACCTAATCAATACAAGCATTCAAATATTCTATTATTTAGCATTTGACATAAAAATACTTAAGGCACATAAGAGGTCCTTGCACATGCCATAAAAGGGCAAACTTTCAAAGTTGATTATTACACAAAATTTTATGCAATGCTCAATTTTAACTAAACTATGTTCAAATTTGATATAATTCAGTCCCACTAGGGTCCTAGGGACCTTAAAATGCAAAAAATGAGGAGTTTTGGCCATTTTAGCTAATTATGCGCATTTTTAGAAAATTCTTGGTGCTACGGCGCACTGTGGCGGGCTGCGACGGAAAATAATACTGTGACGTGCCGCAACGCTTTTAGGCACTGCAGCGCGCCACAGTAAAAATTAGCGCTGTGGCGTGCTGCAAATGTTTCAGGCGCTGCGGCGTGCTGTGGGAGATTAACTTTTTAAAACACTGTTCAATTAATTATTCCTTGATTTCATTTGGTTTTCCCAAAATGACACTGCAACCCACTGTGGCTCGCTGTAGCGGTTTAACTTTCGTGTGACTGTTCAATTAATTTTTCTCTTGATTTACTATAATTTTTCCTGAAATGACGCTGCACTTGATGTGGCGGGCTGCAGCGGTTTAGTTCAAGGCTATTATTTTAGCTCTAAAAGTGCTGTGGCATGCTATAGTGCGCTGTGGTGTACTACGACGGATTCAGTTTGAGACTCGGGCGCTACGGTGTGCAGTAGAGCTGACGGTGATTTTGCCTATGGGAAAATTGTGAAGGGTCTCATTTCAAGCTAAAATACTCTCAGTCTAAAGCATTCCATGAGCGGTGCCATATATCAATTGGAAATATCTTTTCAATACCTTTCCATCGATACCAAAATCGGCACAAATGGATTGTTCTAACTATACGAAACATGGAGTTAAAGGTTCGTGTATACAGAATGGATGAAAAACAGAGCATGAGATTTTCAAAATAATATGATTCCTTAATGAACCTTAATGGCTTCTAAATACAATCATAAATCTTCTAAAGATACAAAATAATATAATAATAAAGTGAAGTAGATAAGGAAGAGGAGTAAATGGGTACCTTAGCCTTGCAAGAAATGGAGGAAGAAGACTTGGAATGCTTAGATGAGGAACTTCTTCTTCTTCTTCTTCAGCATAAGACTTCAGCAATGGAAGGGGAAGGATGGAGCTTTTGAGCTTCAGCTTTTGTAAAGGGGATGAAGAAGAGCTGAACTCCTTCTTAAAAGAGGAGAAGGAGATGGGGGAGGCCATCATGAGCTAGGGAGGCTAGGAGGTGAGGGGGAGGAATGGCCTCAAGTTGCTTGTATAGGAGAAAATGGAGGGATGACTAGCCAAAAATGGAGGGATGGCTAGCCAAAAAATGTAAGAGAGGAAAGAGGAAAAATGCAAATTAAGGAATAATTAATTATTATTCATAATTTTTAATTTATTAAAAAATTAAGGTTAAATAAACGCACTTCGAAAAATCCCAAAAATTTACCCCTAGCCAATTTGGGGGTGAGGAATTCAACGGTGAAGTCATATTTCGATTCCAATGATTATTTAATTATTCTATTTTCTGGTGTATTTAATTATATTAAAATATTCACAAAAATCCGATGACTTCCAAACGCGTCCAAAATATCACCCCTAGCTAATTTAGGTTTGACAATCGCAACGGTGAAGTCAGATTTTGATTTTAAGGTCAAATTAAATATCTTAATTTCCTAATTAATTAAATATCAAAATAATCAAAAAATATTGATTGAGCTCCGAATTACTCCAAATCTTCAGAGTTTGGTTCTAATGGCTAGATGAACTTAATTAAGATACGGCTAAGCTAAAATTAAGCTGGGTAACAACCTTGGGTTGTTACAGACTTTTCCACTTAAAAATGATGTCATCCTCAACATCATCAAAAAGAAGGAAAAAGAAAATGCAGATAATTAAGATTTGAAATTTAAAATTTTAAAGGTACCTAGATTTTCAAGGAGACTTGGATATTTTTGTCGCATATCGGCCTCTTTTTTCCTAAGTGGATTTTTTAATAGAGTGATTACTCCACTGGACCTTTACTATCATGATAGAATGATTTCTCAGCTGCCTTTGATCATGATCTAAGATTTTGATAGGCTCTTCCATATAAGAAAGATCCGGCTGAAGAGATACCACTGGGAGCTAGATTAGGTGAGAAGGATTACAAAGACAGCTCCATAGAGAGGAGATATAGAACACATTATGGACTACAGAGAAATCTTCAGAAACCTTTAGCCTATATGCTGCAGGACTGAGCTTCCCGGCCACACCGAAATGAAATACACCTTTCACTGGGCTAATTATGAGATACACAAAATTTCCAACATTGAACTCCAGAGAACGATGATGGGCATTGTGATATCTACTCTCACAATCTTGAGCTGCTTTGATTCTCTGTTGGATCAACTGCACTTTCTTATTCATTTCTTCAACTAAATCTGAACCATACAGCTGAACCCTACCTATTTCAGACCACGCTAAGGGCGTACTGCATTTTTTGCCGTACAAGGCCTTATACGGAGCCATGCTGATACTTGATTGGAAACTGTTGTTATAAGCAAACTCAATTAAGAAAATATGATCTTCCCAAAATCTCTGAAATCCAGAATACAGAGACGAATAAGATCTTCAAGAATTTGATTAACTCGCTCTGTTTGACCATTTGTTTGAGAATGAAAAGCGGTGCTCATGGCTAGGGTAGTTCCCAAGTCTTAATGCACAGCTTGCCAGAATTTAGAAGTGAATCGGCTATCGCGATCAGATACAATAGACCTCCGAATCCCATGAAGATTGATGATTTCCTCGATATACAACTTTGCTCATTTCTCTACAGAATCGGTTTGATGCATAGGAATAAATTGTGCCGATTTGGTCAGTCAATCGACAATGACCCTAATTAAATCAGCACCTGACCTTGACTTAGGATAAGACTCATGGGAAAATAAAACCATACTAATTTGGGAAATTAGCACAATATGGAGGAGATTTACAGGCTTTTGATGCCTGCCTTGACTAGGCTAGAATAATGGTACTTGGCAGCAGATTCAACAATGCATTCCTTAGTAGATTGCATTGCCTTTGGAATTGCAGGTTGTTTTGGTAACCATTCAATATAACGCCATGAACTTAAGAACTGATTAACAATATAGGACTTCAGATTTCTCAAATGAACTTAAGGCTTTTAGGGTAATTGAAAGCTCAAAGATTCTAAATTTAGAATCCAACATCAAACTTGAGGTTTAAGGCTGGACCTTAATAACCCTACTTTACAGGCTACGATTTTAGAATTTTAATCAAGGTTCTAAGCTTAAGGGAGCTAAATAAACTAAATGATAACCATTGCCCCATAAAAAAGAAAATAAGAGAAAGAAACGCTAACATCCAGCCAAGTTGAATGTAATATTAAGGGATTAAATATTAACTCCCAAATCATAACACATGACTTAGCACTATAGGGTAAGGCTACTACTTAGCAGGTGATATCACATACTAGGCACAAGATAAACTTAGGATCAAAGATCTTAAAGGTTCTACACTTAAGTAATATTCATCACTTAAGAAAGCTTTAGGTAACTAGTTAAGTCACTATAAGACTTAACCAAGACTAAAAGATACTAACCATTATGATTTAGTGAATTAGAGAACAAAAGGTTTGGCATAAAAGAACTAGAGTTCTTTGACTACTTACTCTATTAGGATCTAAGACTTAAAAACTAGCAAAAGAGCTATTATTGGACTAAGTCTAATGATGAAGCCAAGTGATTAGCTGTTAAGCTCTACTTAAAGGATAAGATTAGGATGAACTAATTATATGAATTAGTCCACCCTATATGTAAACTAATAAAGAGATATTCATCTCTTACTAAGGGGTTTTACTAAGGCAAAAAAAATCAATATCCATTTATGAGACGTAGCTTCAATGTTAAGGGAAAGCTTGAGACATTTAGTCACACATGATGACTTTAACACCCAAAATTTAAGATGTTACACAAGGCTACTAACAAAAGTCATAAGTTATGACTTGGATGAGGCAAGGAACTTACTTACTTATAAGGATAAGTGTTAGGAAGCTTAATAGGGACTAAGACTATAATAATAAGTCATAATCTATGACTTATTCCAGAGGTTCTAGAACTAAGTGCTAATATATAATTCACAAGATGCGACTTAGATCACTAAGGATTTAAAGGTTAAATTTATCCTATCTAGAAGGAGGGCTCATTCCAAGAGAATGATCAATTAATGCTTAAGTCATATCATGACCTAGGCACACGTTCTAGGGTCAAACTTAAAATACTTGGGAAAGGAACCTTTCGTATTAAAAAGGGAATAAGATCCTCTATAAACAGTCTATTACACTTTAAGTGCTATTCATCACTTAATAAAGATTATACTAAAGAAAAAGGGAATTACTATTCAATAAAATAGGAAAAAGTACAAGGTGAACTTATTAAGTCACCATAAGTGACTTAGCCAAAATAGGTTGCAAAGGATAACTATAAATTCTAATCCAAGAATTAGAATTTAAAGACTTTACAACTTAAACGAGAGTTTATTATCAAAGAGAAAAGATCCTTTGACTTAGAATGAGTTCAATATCAAAGAACTAGATAAAATACCATCACTAGACCAAGCCTACTAATGAGTCAAAGTTTGCTATAAGCTGCACTTATGATCTTACATACAAAAGTTAGAATGATCTAACCATGATGCAACCTCACACTAAAGAGGGTGAATGCCCAATTTAGATACTCAATCTCAAGGAAGAGGAAGGTCTAATGCATAAAGTCACACAATGTGACTTAATATCTTAAAGTTCTAAAAGTTAACAAAATTAATCAAGATAAGAGATCACTTATCCAATTGGATAAGATATTAGAGAATATATCATAAGGCTACTATCGGAGTCATGAATTATGAATTAATCAACTAGGGTTCAATGGTTATAACTACCCATTCCAAAGGATATGGGAACACTCATTCCAATGGAATGATGTGATTTAAGTCTAAGGAATAAGCTAGGATAATAATTTAACTCACAAAGGTGACTTATCCAATAGTACCTTCGGGGACTTAACAATCAATTAACCTAAGGAATATGAAGTTACTTATCCAATTTAGGTTAGGTCAAGTCGACCCAACACTAAGGCTTAGGAGTGTTTTGGATAGCAAGAATTAAAGTCTAAACCATTGGGATTAGCTTGATCTAATCTCAAGGGTGAAAAGGTCATTTTTGAGGCTTGACACTATCTTTGATTAACATGGTTCAGACTCTAAGAGTTATACACTATTCATAATTTAGCCTAATTAGGCAATATCTAACAAAGCCATTTGTAGTCCTAAATATTATTAAATTTTTTAGATTTTACAAGTTCTCTTGAGCTTGCTGAGAATTTAGGATGAGAGCACGAGGCACGAGTTTCTTGTGCCTGTTGTGCATTACTTTTTATTAAATCGTTCATCAGGATTGCTAGAGAATTACCATCGTCGGGTCCACCTGAAGCAAAGAATGTGTTCTTGATCGGGATTTAAATTGAAGGGGATCCTAGATTCATGACTGTAATTCCCAAGGATATAATTTTAGGGAACAGAACAAAAATCACAATTTCTTACTTATCCAAGAGAAGTTGAAGGGATAAACATAAATGGTAAATTAATGTGAAAGGGGGATACGATAGATAATTAAAGGAGATTAACAACAATATTCTGCCCTGAAGGCAGTACAATAATCATTATACAAGGCTTCTAGACGCTTTCTTGCTAATCTTTTATAGGTCCAGAACTACCATCTATCCGCTGATCCTCCGAGTAGAGTTTCCAAAACCTCTGAGTAGAGTTTCCAACACCTCTAGAGCATTCCACAAGTGGTGACATATATCAATGGAAAGATATTTTGCTGATACCTTTCCATCGATACTAAAATCAGCACAAATGGATTGTCCTAACTATACAAAACATGAAGTTAAAGGCTCAAGTATACAGAATGGATGAAAAATAGAGCATGAGTTTTTCAAAATAATATAATACCTTAATGAAGCTTAATGGCTTCCAAATATAATCATAGATCTTTTAAAGAAACAAAATAGCATAATAGCAAAGTGAAGTAGATAAGGAAGAGGAGCAAATGGGTACCTTAGCCTTGCAAGAAATGAAGGAAGAAGATTTGGAAAGCTTGGAAGAGGAACTTCTTCTTCATCATCACAAGACTTATGCAATGGAAGGGCACGGAGGGAGCTTAAGAGCTTCAGCTTTTGCAAAGGGGATGAAGAAGAGCTGAACTCCTTCTTAAAAGAGGAGAATGAGATGGGGGAGGCCCTTCATAAGCTAGGGAGGCTAGGAGGTGAGGGGGAGGAATGGCCTCAAGTTGCTTGCATAGGAGAAAATGGAGGGATGGCCAGCCAAAAATGGAGCAGTGGCCAGCTAAAAAATGTAAGGGTGGAAAGAGGAAAAATGCAAATTAAGGAACAATTAATTATTATTCCTAATTTTTAATTTATTAAAAAATTCAGGTTAAATAAACGCACTCCGAAAAATCCAAAAAATTCACCCCTAGCTAATTTCGGAGTGTGGAATTCAACGGTGAAGTCGGATTTCGATTCCGACAATTATTTAATTATTTCATTTTCCTGTACATTTAATTATATTAAAATATTTGCAAAAATCCGACGACTTTCAAATGCGTCCAAAACATCACCCCTACTGATTTGGGGGTGATGATCGCAATGGCAAAGTCGGATTTCGATTTTGAGGTCAAATTAAATACCTCAATTTCCTAATTAATTAAATATCAAAAGAATCCAAAAATATTGATTGAGCTCTGAATTGCTCCAAATCTTCAGGATTTGGTTCTAATGACTAGATGACCTTAATTAAGATACGGTTAAGCAAAAATTAAGCTGGGTAACAACCTTAGTTTGTTACATAAGCAACCTAAGAGACAGGCGCTACAGCACGCTGTAATAGTAGGCTAGCAAAGTACATACTGCTACAGCGCGCCCTAGCGTCTGGCTACCCAAGATCCAGGCACTTCGATGCGCTGTAGTGCATGGCTGAATTCTGCTCTGGTTTAGGTTACACCCTATGTAATTTGAACAGCATTTTGAATCTTTTAGGGTTTGAAATTGGCCTAGGTACTTAAGGAATCAAGTTGGGAGTAGTTTTATAAGTTGGGATTCTCAATTGGAGGCTTTGGATGTTGTGAAGAGGAGATCCCAAGGTGAAACTCTAAGAAAGCTGCAGTGTAAGAGAGCTCTTTAATGTTGGAGAATATACTCCTGGTAGTGGCTGCTTCCTCTCCTCTTCATCATAAGAGCTTCTGTGTTTCATGTCAAAAGTCAAGCTCTTTGTAACTCTGTACTCTTCAAGATTCTTAGTGGATATTTTATGTGGTGTGAATCTATGGTTTTTCCCATTATTGGATTTTCCACATCATTTTTATGTTTGGATATTTGTGTGCTTGAGTTTGCTTTGCATGCATGTGCTGATATCTATTATTAGTGGTTTTGAGATTTCAGATTTACTTGGTAACTGTCAATACAACCCCAATTTTCAATCGAGTGCGCTAGTCAAACCAACTTCCACTGCCAAGTGTTCTCAATGCTGGAAGGTTTAATTTACCAACAAAAATACATTTGAAATAATTTGCTTAATTAACTGTATGTTGGTTAATGAGATTAAGGTCTAATGAAAATTTTAATAACATAAACTTGAATATTTTTTAGATTATCATTCTATATATTTTTTTGATTAAAATGGTATAAAAGTTTATTGAAATTGGAATTTTATTGATAAAAATTTATATTAATTAAATTTAAATAATTTAAACTAACTTAGGATCGTAAGCCATATTTAATAAATGCATAATTTCAATAATTCAGCCCTCGGGTCCTGTCGGGTCAACCGTGACTTGACGAGTCTTTGATTTCCCGAATCGTGTGGGTCATGGGCAACCCGACCCACGTTGTTTATCTCCCTTAGTTGATAGGGAATCAGAAGACTGAGGATTAGTGTGTAATGACCCCAATATTAAATCAAGAACCCAATCTAATACTAGGATGTTACCACATCACTTAATACTGAAATAGAAGGAAACCAATCTAACATTGAGTGTTGTGTGGCCAAGTATCTTTATGAGTGTGTAAGTTAAGAAATGAAATATACAAGTAGATAAATATGCAAATAAAAAGGTGCATTTAATCCACAATCCAAACTAAGCAATTAATAATGAAAGTAAATCCATCATAGAATAAAGTAAGAACATCACAGGAATTAAGTTATTACAAACTAAATTTTAAAAGTAAAGAAAGTAAATTTACTCATCTCACATGCAATAAAATAAAAGATGCAAAAGCAGGAATCTTCAAATCTATTAGAGTTCAGAACTAGGTTCAACTCCTCTATCTCAAAAATGCTCATGACCTACCATATTTTTGGTTTATAAAATATAGTAGGGTACAACCAAATAGGAGAAAATAAGTGATTAGACTAAAGAGTCTAATAATATTTTAAGATTGGCTAATTTTTAATTACAGTTTAGTTGGATATCACTTATGCCAATTTATAATTAAGTACTAATAGCGGAGCATTTAAAGAACCAAAGTAAGGGTAAAATAACTATAAAGAAAAGTAAGAACAGAGTATGAACTCATAAGTAGGTTTGCTCTAGCCTGCAACAGCATATATGAGAAAATACATCCTTATATGGCTATAAACTACAAATGTGCATATAAATGTGTACAATGAAAATATGAATATGCTCAATAAATGTTATACTAAGTAAGGGAAGCTAAAGCAGTGAAACATAAAATGTAAGTAAGAAAATATACACTGCATAAAGTAAAATTGTAAGTAAAGTAAACTACAATATAAAAGTAAGAACTGAATAGTAAAGTAAAGTAAGAAGTATCTTAGCCTCATGGACTAAGAAGGCATAGTCAAAGACTATGAAATATAAGCATTTCTCATGACAGGTTCTCACAATCAATATGATTGTGCTATCCCAATAATTAAGTTATTTAAGTTTTTCCATTCTTTGAGCATAACTTACAGAACGAATGAGTAGTTAGACACGTCTATCTAACTAAGTAAAGAAGTGAGGTCTCCAATATATTTATAAACACTTACATTCCCCCTATAGAATATGTGAGGTCTCCTTATAACCCTCATAGCTTGCCCTAGCATAAACCTCCATGAAACCCCTAAGTTATAATTATGAATATTTTTATTTATGCACAATATCTTATATGAATATTCAAGGTTATAATCTCAAAGTAAAGCATGTATTCAATAAATTTAAGTAATTGTAAACTATGTGATATCCAAAGTTATCTAATATTTAGGTTATCCTACTTAATGATTAGAACTAATTAAGTTCTCAATTGACTTAGAGATATTGATCTTTAAGTCAATTGTAAGTAATGTTATAAGTGATTTGAGTTTTGGAAAACAGTAATTTGATTTAAGTTTATGAAATGATAAATAATTTATGGGTATATTAATGTAAAATGAGGCCAATCATACACTAATCCTGAACCACATAGTCAATATTAGTTACTAGATTCAAGGCTTAAGGAACTCATGGAGAAAGAGAAGGGCTCAGGATTTATTATACCTAAAGAAGTGAAAGTATAGGTCCACTACTATAGCTTATCTAAGACAACTTGCACTTTAAAGGTTCTAGCTTAAATCAAACATTAGACTAACTAAGAGCATTATTAAAAGAAGTTTAAGTATATGAAAGAGAAAGGGTTACAAGCTACAAGTTCTAATTCACTAAAGGTTGTAGGTTATTGAAGCTTAGAGGAAACCTAATTCTAATTAGGGAGTTAAGTAACACTTCTAATTAAATGCTATAGTCTTAAAGTAAAGACTAAAAGCTAAAGGGAATGATTTGTAAGTTCAAATCTAAGTGTTAAGAACTAGTCCTATTAAGTTCACATCCTACAAAGAGGTATGAGCTAAGATTAAATATTCTAAATAGAAGGGTTAGTTAACACTTAGGATTACAATCAAATTAAGGTTAAGAAATCACTCCTACAATAATTCTCCTAAAGTGGAGGATTAAATCAATAATTTTGCTAAGACTACAAGCATCTAATCTAAACTAATTCAAGATCAAATTCGCAAATGAAGTGACATAAACGTCAAAAATAGTGAGACATATTTACTGTCCGAGGGTTTTAAAACCTAAAATATGCAAATTATAAAGTCATGAAAATCACATAATTTCAAAAATTAAGGAGTCAAATACCTAATTTAACCATTTGTTGTCTAATCACAAGGATATTAGTAAATGTGAAATCTTTGTAGTATAAGGAGAAGAATGACACTAAGTAGGTCAAAATCGAACAATATTGGAAAATTAAGGTTTTAAAAACTCCTAATTAGGGTTAAAAAGTGATTAAAATTTTTTGGGTTCAAATCTTAAAATAACATATACCAATGTGTTAGTCTTATTTTTCTTATTAAAATGATATATAATTTATATAATTTGGATGTGTATATTTAAAGTTATGAGGGAAATGAAATTTGCATTTAAAATTAATTAATTAGGATTAATTAAATCCATTCTTATTGTCGGCGCTAAAATTGAGTGCCCGATTAGGCAGCCGATGGTGCAGATTTAATCACTGTCGTCAGCACAGAAATTGGGACGACGACGCGATGGCTGCACGGATGAATACGCATCGCCTCGTATTCCAAAGCTGACACATGTCAGCACGCGATTCGTGAGCCGAGAAAGCATGATGACGCGGCCTGTCCCAATTGAACCAGCCCAGCCCAGCAACAAATTATAAACCGAGATGTAGACATGCTGAACCGCTTCATCCTGATACAAACCTGAAGGAGTGCACCTAGGGTTAGGTTTCCCGATCAAATCCAGGGGTCCCCCGACGCGACCTGCATACCGGTGTGAAGCCCTTGCGAGGCTGACCCAACATGACATGGACCGACCCCTGACTATGATGGTGCAGCTTAGATGGTCAATCCTTATGTCCCAAAAGGTGGACCCGAACCCTCACTGTAGGTTACTGTGGCCGGTTCACTGGGCCATGGCTCAATCGAGCTCGGATGAGCATGATTGAGCTTCGATAGTGCAATCAGGTCTCGGAATTACTTTAGGGAAGGTTAATTTATAGAAAGAATGAAGGGAAGGTACCTGACAACTTCAAATTTGCCAAGGGAAATTAGGGTTAGGGCATTTCGGCTGTATTCTCTTCGACAGCTTCTCTCGATGGGTTCTTGAGCTCACAGATAGAGAATAAGGTAGAGAATTGGAGTTTAGAGGGGCATTAGAGGCTGAGAGGTGAACTGGAGGGGTACGACCATGCCTCGCCTGCACCTCTACCATGCCACTAACAGGTGTAGAGGAGGCGTTTAGGGAATTCATTCTAGCCGTCGGATCCGGATCTGAATCAGATGGTCATATCTAGTTGATGGATCTGTAACCGACTGATCAACCCCAAATAGCACGTGACAGCTTAGAATGCACAGAACCGTTGTCCCGTGCTTGTCACCTCGCAGTGGATCTGCACAGTTCAAAAATTTGGGCTGCTGGAATTAATATTCATTATATATATTTAATTAATTTAGTTACAGTATTTAATTATTTAATTTACTAATTTAATTACTCCAACTTAAATAATCAAACGGATTCTAACAAATCTCAAAAATTCACATGTACTTAATTGAGGGGTGAGGAACTCAAAAATATAATCGAATTTTTGATTGGAGGTCAATTTAATTTTTCTAATTTTCTGAGTATTTAAATATTCTTAAAATATTTAGGAAAATTTGGATGAGTTCCAAACATTCCCAAATTACCATCTCTAGCTAATTTGGAGGTGATGAGTCCAATGAAAAACTCTAATTTTGATTTTGAGATCAAAATAAAATTGGCATTCTCAAAATTATCAGAAAAATTAGGAATGTTTGTTAATCCCAAATGATCTTCAAATTACACCAAACTTGAGGTGAATGCTCCTAATACCGTTATAAGAGTACTAAAAGTGAAATGGAATTAATTAGGCTTCTAATTAATGGGTAATAATATTAAGGCTATTACATAAGGTGTCAAAACCTTAATTTCTCACAATAGAAGCCAAATTGGAATGCACATATTAACTCAAAAAGATCACATGAGTGAGCTCTACACGTTCATATAAGAAACTCAAATAGAGATGAAATGAATTGCCAAAACCCTAATTGCATAAATTCAGCCTCTAAGGTTTATTGTGGAGGGGGAATGCTCACCCCACATTCAACCTCTGGCGCTGATCCACCAATTATACAATCTTTAGATCCAGGCTAATCCAATGGTATCAGGTTTGAGGGCTGGTTCAACTCGGGTGATGGAAAGGCTATTCGGCCAGGACCACTGTACAAACTTGGTCGAATCAAGCACTGGATCGAGCTCGATTAATTTTTGAAAGAAATCAAGCATAATATTAATTGATAATCCAAAGCATGGGAAGGCAATACAAGAGAGCATTGCCAGTATAAGGAGGTACCTGGGTCCGGTAATTTGTGCTAGATCGGGGACTATGTAGCTTGAATAAGATGCCTTGAATCACTGTTCCTCCTCACGCAAGTTGCTTGAGATCAAATGGAGGGAATGGGAATAATCGCTGTGCTTATATGGAGGTAGTTGCGGTTCGAGGAGACGGTCGTTACTTATGGCCATCAAAGCCTTTGCTGGTGTAAATACCCACTTAAGTAGTAATAAGTGAAACACTTAAACATCAAGACGCCTTTTCAGATAACAATTGAGTTTCTGATAAGAACTCCAAAGTTAAGCATGCTCATGTGGAAGCACTCCCAAGATGGGTGACCTACTAGGAAGTTATCTTCTGAGGGCAAAACTATGAGGCCCTTCAGGACAAAACAGACAATACCTTAGTGCTTAAGAGTTTGAGCTATTACAAATGGTATCAGAGCAGGCTATAAGGTGTCATATAGGAGCTAAGTTCCATACAGTGCAAATTACCAATTCATGGGAGCAACCTCTTGAACCTATACTGGCTAAGGTGCTACATAGTTATGAATACCTCTTAAGCTTGTAGGGGTCACCTCTAGTCTTATCTACCTAATTAATAGTTCTTGGATCTGTGTGTGAATACTGGTAATAACATCAATTACTTAAGTTGGAGAAGATTATAACGATCTACTTAAGTAGTAATAAGTAAAAATCTTAAACATCAAGATACTTTTTAGATAATGCTAGAGTTCCTGATAAGAACTCTGAAGTTATGCGTGATCATGTGGGAGCACTCCTAGGATGAGTGACCTGCTAGAAAATTTTCTTTTGAGGGCAAAACCGTAAGGCCTTTCAGGCCAAAGCGGACAATACCTTGGTGCTTAATAGTTTGAGCTGTTACAGCTAGGGAGGTGGCTAGCGTAGATAAAAGGACGACGTGGTTCCCTCGGCCCGCTAAACCCGACCCATCAAGCAGCACCAATCGAATCCAAACACTAATATGTGACGGTGTAACTCAGAACCATTATATATAATCCAAACCCAACGGTCAAGATTAGATTTGGCTGCGACTCTGTAACGACCCCAATATTAAATCGGGAACCCAATCCAACACTAGAGCATTACTATTACACTTAACACAGAGTTAAAAAAAATTAATCCAACATCAAGTGTTATGTGGCCAAGTATATTTATGATAGAGTTAAGTTAAGAAAAATGCAATAGTAAAGAAGGAAGAATATGAAATATATGAAAGTAGAACTGAATACTATCACTTTCCAAACCAAGTAGTTTAATATGAAACTAAATTCATCACAGAAAGAAGTAAAAATATTACAGAATTTAAGTTATTACAAACTTTGAAATTTAAAGAGCAATATAAAGTAAAAATATGCTCGCTTACATGAAAACTAGTAAAAGAAAAAGAAAGTTTGCAGAAGAAGAAATAAATTCAAAAGCGACTAGTGTTTAGAACTAGGCCCAGCTCCGCTAACTTGAAAATGCTCCAGATCTACCGTATTTTTGGTTTATAAAAAATAGTAGGGCACAATCAAGAAAAAAGAAAAAACTGGTTAGACTAAAAAGTTGAAGCATATTTTAATATTGACTAAATTTAAAAAAAAAAAAAGAAAAGCTGGTTATACTAAGAAGTCAGCATATTTTAAGATTGACTAAATTTTAATTATAATTTAGTTGGATATCATATATGCTAATTTATAATTAGAAACTGCAGTGGAGCATAAAAAATATCAAAGCAAATGGAAAAAATTATAATTGTAAAGAAAAATAGTAAAAAGGGAAAATCATATAACACCTTAATTCTAACTCTAATCATCATAAATTATTAACTATATATATTTAAACAAAACAACATAAAATACTCATTAAGTATAAATCTAATGTGTAAATATTTCTATTTACATTAATACCACTAAACTAACTTTTTTTTAGATTGCAATTGAGCAAGAGGCGTTCTAACTTAATTGACTGAGCTTTTACCTTTGCGCAAGATTTCATACTTTACCTCTGCACACAATATGATGAATATATAAAACAATAATAAATATGATGATTAACTTTATTAAAGTGATTTAAGTCGTTATTAAGATTCAGCAATCAAATCACCATGCCTCTTCTCCCACTCTTTTACCACAAAGCAGATAACACCCTCAGTAGCCACTAAAATCATTTTCCCCTTTTTTTTTGTCCTTAACAGTTAAAAAAAAATATGCCAAGGTGCTAACCAATAGGTGGCGATTCATCGATCAAAACTGCGAATTCTTACTGGTACAAAGATTTGCTATTTTTACTAGTAAACAAAGGTAAGGTCATTTATTTTAGATTGAACACCAATATACAACTCATATTAGATGATTATATTAAAATATAAAATGAATAAAAGAAAAGAACATCAAATGATAGCTTTGGCAACTCAACAGTTTATCCATAAATAAGAAAATAGAAAAATAAACAAACACAGTACTCATGAAACAAGGAAAAAAGCCATAGAATTAAGAAGCTTAATTTTAAGAACTTAATAAAAGTCATGTATAGATTTAGGTACCTTGCCACATTAGATGGTGAGGGAAGAGGAATATCTATGTGAGAGGGTATTTCAACTATGAATAAGGAGAGTTGCTGGACTCGACGATGAGGACCGCAGCTCGGCATAAGAAGAGAGCGATAGCTGCTTGGATCGGCAAAGGGCTGCTGGCTGGAATCTCGACATCCATCCAAGAAAGGAGGGGAGGTGACGGGCTGGAGGGCTCTCAACCTTCAGCCGAATTAGAAAAGAGGATGGAAGCTCAGTGCCTCAAGGTTGGAGCAAGGACGTCTTACGTGTTGGAGAGCTCACAGGCTTTAGCCGAGAGGAAGAGAAGGAGATGGAATCTATTGGCTAGAAGGAAGTCTGCCTCGCCGAGTAGAGAGGAGAGTTGCAGCAACTCTGACGCTTGACCAAGACAAACGAGGAGTCAGCCTCTCAATCTCCTATCGAGAGGGAAGGGCTGGCTCTCGGCCTCCTGCCGAGAGATGGAGAGGCGCAGCCTCTCGGCCTTCTGCCGAGAGAGAGAGAGAGAGAGAGAGAGAGAGAGAGAGAGAGAGACTCTTAGCCTCTTGCCGAGAGAGGGAGAGGGAAGCGAGAGAAAGGGAGGTTTGCAGCTGTCGTGCGATAGATATGGAATTAGGTTTTAGGAACAAAAAATTAGGTTAGATGAGAAATATAAAGCAAATCTATGATCTAATTATGTCGTTGGATTTAAAATGAATGACTGAAATTTCTCAAGCTATGTTCTATAGCCAATTAAACTTTAAAAATTACAAACTTAGTATCAAAATGAGAGTCTCGACGAGAAGAACGGATGCGTTCAAAATATAGTGAATATAGACGAGTATTTTATTTTATATTAATTTTTTAAGTAAAAACTTTAATAATTCACTATGCTAAATCGGGAGTTAAAAAATTTGTGAAACTTAAAACATAGCATCATCAATTGATGCTTAACTTAAATATACAAAGATTTCTAATTTTGATATATATTTTTCTTATTATTAGTCTTTAATGTTTATACTTTATGAATATATTTAGGACAAATCGAGATCCCAAACGTGCTTAACTTTCGTAGTAGGATCATCTCAATTGGCATTATAAGAGTATATTTTTATTAAATTTTTATTTGACTTGAATTTGGATACTGATTTAGACTTAATTTTGTGAGTGCTCGAAATACAATAAATTATCCGGGAAATTCAACTTCTAAAAAAAATTATAGAATATCACCCATAGCTAATTTAGAGATGTTGAGCCCAATAGTGAACTCCATTTTCGATTCTGAGATCAAAATAAATTAAGTAATTTCCAAAATATTTAAATTGCATCGAAATGTGTGCTAAAAACAAATAATATTTAAATCACACTAACTTTCAGGTGTAGGCTTGCTCCAAATGGCATTAGGAGTCTATTGGCAAAGGTTTTAACCTAATTTGGTAGTTTAAACCAAGTAACAACTCTCTAGTTGTTACTGGCTCATAGCTCGACGTCTGATCTCAACAGACATAACTGCGGGATGGCTCAGATTGCCCGATTAGGCTGCCTTGTGTTCTGGAGTTGGCACAGGATTTGGTTTTTAATGGTTAAAGACATTAGTGGTTAAATGAAATTAAATAATTAATATAAATGAAATTAAATTCAATTTAGGACTGAACGATTTCCAAAAATTTCCAAAAATTCACCCATAATTAATTTGGGGGTAAAGAATTTGAAAATGCAATTTTACTTTAATTTGAAGACTAATTTAATTTAGCTAATTTTCTGGATCATAAAATTGGCAAAATAACCAAATAACCCAATTGAGGTTCGATTGACCCCAAATTTTTAAATTTATGTCCTAACGACTAAATAAATTTAATAAAATAGTAATTAGAACTTAGTTTTGCCCATATTTACTTGGGTAACAACTTAGGGTTGTTACAAATATCCCTTCTGGTAAGGCTAGTAATTCTTATCTTATTGAGTTTGATTACACTCAATGAGATCTCCTTAACTCATAGTGCTTGAGAGTTGTGTTGGGAATCCTAGATCTTATATGCTAGTACATTAGATTAAGAGGCCTAAACACCATATTTTGGGATATTAAAATATAATAATTATGATAATTGATTTATTTATTTCACTTTTGTAGGCGATATTATTTATTTTTTTTTTATTTTAACTTGATTAGTTCTAATGTTTGACTTTATAGGGCCATGACTCTGAGATTATACTGGATAGTAGGATATTAAAGATTTTAGGCTTATAGATTCTCAAAATAATTATAATAAATAAATTAGAAAATAAAAGATATCACAGATCTTATTTCGATATTGCTTAAATTTCTTGATTTGTATGCTCCATGACAATGGAAAATACACATCTGTGTTTGTACACAAGTATACGTGATCTAAAGTAATAAGAGAAAGTTTTAATTTAGAGATTTATCATCTTCTGGGTATGGTGGTTCTGATACCAAGTTATATTTTCTTTCAATAATGTTTAAATGTTGATTATTGGATTGATTTTTGATTCTTAAATTAGCAATACAAATTACCTTAAGTTAAGATGCGATTTGATTAAAAGGAGAAAGTTGAGTTTTCATTGTAATAGTTGCAAGGGCTTGGTGATATAATTTCATTATTGAATGTATACTTTAAATCTTCATGCTTAATTTAATTAAGTGAACACTATTGGAATCGAAGTTACCCTCCTATTACAATTAGTTCAAGTTTAGTGCACAAAGAGAACTCCCATTTGGGTTCTTCCTTAGCACATAAACTTTTATGAGATCATGATTTATTAATTAGACCCGATTCCCTGCGTCTAGGTTACCAAATGATATCTTTTGTTCCTATTG
Organism: Gastrodia elata; assembly: GCA_016760335.1. Classification (NCBI taxonomy): domain Eukaryota; kingdom Viridiplantae; phylum Streptophyta; class Magnoliopsida; order Asparagales; family Orchidaceae; genus Gastrodia; species Gastrodia elata. Next base: position 43,941,638 of record CM028677.1, read on the forward strand.
ATCTCACAAACAAGTTTTCCATTAACCATGCATCATGCACTTCACACACGACTTAGCTAGATAGGAGGATGTGTTGGGTCAAAGGACTATATCACATCTTCCATCGAGTATTCCAACATCATCCATCCCTTCCACTTTGCTAAGCAGTAGAGCAAATTTAATGGAGAACTTTGTTCACAAGCATCAAATCTCTTGGTAGAGCATTTAAGGAAAGGTGCAAGTGAGTTTGAGAATTTGTCACATAATTCTCAGCTCGACTTGCTCTTACCCAATTGATGAGCTTGGAACACAAGTTCTTTAGATAAATTAATGATTTATTTAGGTTTCTTTTTAGAAAAAAATAATAATTTTGACTTTATTCCATCCAAGCATTCATTCCAACATTTATAATAAACAATAAGAACATCTTTTCATTCATTCAAACAAATTCATTACAACACCACCATATGTGATGACACACTTAAGTAGTAATAAGTGAAACTTTTAAACATCGAGGCGATTTTTCAGATAACAGTGGAGTTCCTGATAAGAACTCCAAAGTTAAGCGTGTTCAAGTGGGAGCACTCCCAGGATGGGTGACATGCTGGGAAGTTATCTTCTGAGGGCAAAATCGTGAGGCCTTTCAGGCTAAAACGGACAATACCTTGGTGCTTAAGAGTTTGGGCTATTACAAATAGCATTATAACAAACCATAGGGTGTCAGATAGGAGCTAAGTGCTATACAGAGCAAAGTACCGCTTCATGTGAGCAGCATCTTAAACCCATGATGGTTAAGGTGCTACATGGTTGTGTGTACCTCTTGCGCCAATAAGGGTCACCTCTAGTCCTATCTACCCAATGAATGGTTCTTAGATCTGTGTGTGGATACTGACGAGGACGTTAGTTACTTAAGTTGGGGAGATTGTGATGACCCATTTAAGTAGTAATAAGTGAAACTCTTAAACATCGAGGCACTTATTCAGATAATAGTGGAGTTTATGATAAGAACTCCAAAATTAAGCGTGCTCAAGTGGGAGCACTCCTAGGATGGGTGACTTGCTGGGAAATTATCTTCTAAGGCAAAATCATGAGGCCTTTCAGGCTAAAGTAGATAATACCTTGATACTTAAGAGTTTGGGCTGTTACACTATACCCCTTACAATTTTATACAATTACATCTCAACCCTCTCCTAAGGGATTTTAGCCTTCCATTACTAAATAAGCATAAGCACACATACAAAGGAAAGTGAACCTTGACATCAGTTCATAATAGAAAGAAATTAGAGAATATTAAAAAGAAATGCTAGAAATAACTTGGAGCTTTTCTGGTGTTCTCTTGGATTCCTTCTGCACTTCCTCTTGATTCCTCCGCTTTTTTTCCTTTACTGTCTCCTTCTCCTTACTATTCTTGGTAAACCTTCTTTCCCTTGGAGAGTTCTCATTTCTCCTCCTCCTGCAGCTTTTCTTTATGGGCACTTGAATGTCAGAAATTGGCACTCTCTCAAGGTCTGAGGTTGGCCCTTAAATAGGGAAGCTCTCAGCCCCAAGGCATTAATTATGTGACTTTTCACCTTCTTTATATTTATTTCAAACCCTTTTAATGTTTATTCTATTATTCCATTGGAATTCAACAAAATTTATGTGCACTTCAGTTTTCAAGAGGCTGGGGAAGGCTAAAGGTTGCATTTTGTGGCCTTCCCTATGCTGCATTTACAGCTGTTCTGGAGAATTCTGGCATAACCGCTGCGGTGCGCTGTAGCAGCTGCGTTCCAAATACTGTTCCGCTATGACGCGCAGTAGCAGCTGAGGTTCAAACGATGTTCCTGCTATATAAGTTAGTATTTTACCTTAGGACACCGCTGTGCTAGCTATGGCGTGCTGCGGTGCGCTACAACTGATAAACCTTCGCAAATGTGGAATAATAACTATTTCAATAGTTCGCATATAATTTTCATGAATAATTAAAAATGCTGATGTGGCTCACTGCAGTGCGCTACAGTAGCCAAACCTTCATAAATGCATAATTATTATTGTTTAATTAGTTCACAAAAAGTTTTATACAATGATAAATTTACCCGCTGTGACGTACTGTGACGTGCTGCAGTGTGCCACAACAGTTTTAGTCTCAGGTTAATACTAAGCATTGATAAGGCATGGCGTGCTGCAGTGAAAAAACTTCTGAAAAGGCTTTTCAATTTCTCCTTATATGGTTTTAATTTTTCTTTGAGAAATGACGTTGTGGCGCACTGCGCCGCGTTGTGGAGTGCTGCAGCGATCTTTCTTCCAGGTCTTCATTTCCCCTTCAGGCTGAGGGAGTTATTTGGAAAGCCCTGGCACTCAAATCTTCCTTGTTCTCCTTTGTTTTTCTGAAAACACATGGATTATATTCAAAGTACTTTGTTTCATATATGTTTAGGAATGTTTTGATACTAGATTTTGCTATAAATTCCATATACATCACTCCATTTACCTTATTTTTAGAGCTTTATTGCCTTATGCATGTTTAGTTAAGATATGAAATAATTAATTAATATTACTTATTTGCTTTGAAAAGCATTTCATTTTCATATCAGTTTAAAGTAAAAATTAGTAAAACTGATAACAGTTTAATGGAGTGTGTACTAGTAGTTTGCCTCTTTAATTCTTGTTATGATAGAATCGACTTAGATCTAGCCATAAGTAGTCTAAATAATATATATAAGATTATATAGTACGGCTTTGTGAAGCCCCATCCATTTTGTGGTCATGTTAACACGTATATTAACATGATTACATTAGAGTGGTCCCTATGACAGGTCCCCAATTATAGCCAGATTAATTTTTTTCTCTAATATGCTAATAACTGCAAGATATGCTACTTGCCCGTAATTCAATCACCAAATGTGTATACATAAATATCAGAGTATGGAAGAAATTTAGATAACATCCATATACATGATGCATAAATAAAAGAATATAGCTCAACTCATAATAAAAGTGCAGAAAATAAATACATCCAGATCATGAATTATTACAAATTATGGATGTAATGCCCTGCTATTAGGTTATGTCAATTAACTAAAGAGTGAGTGTTACGGTAGTATTTAATACTAAATTAGAGTATTATAATCCACTATTCGGTGCTACCTTTCAATATATACAGATCTATTGGTAGAAGGAAACATAAATAATCTAATCAAACATTCATCATATATAAAAGTGTACAACATGAAGGAACATGTTAACATCATAGAACATTTATTTACTATTTGATTATTTAAATGGATCACTCTTCCTCACATAAATGAAAATAAAAGGTAAATAAAGTCTTCAACATAGCTACAGTTTAGGTTCTTCCTTGAGTGCAGCACCTGGTCCACGCTTCTGATTAATCACATTTGATTTATAATATGGTAGGACACAGTCAATAAGAAAAAAAGTAATTATACTTAAAAAGTCTAAATATAATTTAAAGGAACTATAATGATTAGTTTTAGCGGATATCTTGCAGCAATTTATAATATTAATTATAAGTGAAGCATTTAGCATGAAATTAATGAATAAGTAAACAACTACTACAAGCTGTAAAGTAAGAAAATATTACATTATTTTAAGTGATCTAATTATTCCAGCATCAAATAGGTTAGTATGACATTTAGTATAATGTGCATTTTAAGAAATATGAATATGTTCAAATAGATTTATATGCAAAGTAAGAAGATAGTGTAAATGATTTAAGTAAATTGTATTTGTAGGAAAAATTACACTGCATAAATAAAACTGTAGCATTTAAATGTTATAAAGTAATAATATAAGCAATTTCTATCTTGGAGATTGAATATAGTCATAAGACTATAATAATCATTCATAATTAATAAGATTATGAGAAATGCACTTCATGACTTATTTATCTTATATTTGATTATGTGGGCACAAAACACATGAGAAGTTGAGTAGGTATACTCAACTATACCTAAAATAGGTCAACTACAAACCTACATATTCCCCCTCATAGGAATAATGTGGTCTTCTGATAGCCCAATAGCTGCACAGGCTTAATGACAGCTGTACTAATATTCTCTAAGTAAAATAACCTTTCTAAAATAATTTTAAATGTTTATTTCAATGCACAAAAGTTGTAATGTATGAATCAAGAAATGAATTGAATGAATTGCAGCATTATAAGGAGTTTAATATTGTAAGCCATGTGATATCCATTATTTCTTATTTTTAACTATCTGACCTAATGATTGGGACTAATAAAGCCCATAATTAACTTAGGAATCATAGATTCCTAAGTTAATTGATATAATAATAGTATAGTAAAGTTAATTTTTGAAATATATTAATTTAATTAACTTTATGGGGTAATAAATTAATTAATAGCTATATTTATATAAGTTAGAGATAGAACCTATGTTTGCTGAATGAAGTCCTTCTCCTAAGTATTGATGTTCTCAAATAGTTGAAAATTAATCCTTAACTATTCTTATTCCTTAAGCATGATCTTACTTTGATAACTTTATTAACATTCATATACTTGGTTCATGATAGTTTAGGAATATAAGCTAAGGTTTATTTAATTTTAATAATTGAAGATCTTAAGAAATTTTGTGTCTTTGGTTTTAAAAATCCCCATTTAACTTTTAACATAAGTTACTTTTAATTACATTTATAAAATTATTTATTAAGAACTTTATTCTTAGTAAGTGTGCTATAATAAATTAGGTTGTAGAATCATAATAGTCATAAGATTAGAGAAGTTCTAAATCTCAATTCAAAGTTCATCTAATTTTGATAATTAAAGATTTAAATGAGTTAAGCTCTTAAAGGTCCTTATTTAATCTTTAACTAAGGATACATAATAGAGTTAGACTAATTATATTTATAAAGCCTCTTTATTTTTAAAGTAATGAATTCAATTAAGGTAGTTTATTTATCTTCATGCAATACTAATTTTAAGGTAAATGATTATCCTTCTTATAGTCTAATTTTAAGGATATATATATATATATATATATATATATATATATATATATTAATGAAGTAATTATTTGTTTGTTGACTAAGAGAGTTCTAAGTATTATTATTATTTCTTAGGCATCTAAATTTTATTCTAATTTAATTTTATAAGTTAATTACCTTACTTTGAAATCATAAGGTTCTACTAGCTTCTTGCTATTACTTAAGGCTAAGCCTAAGGTTTACTGCTTACTCAAATTAATTGATATAATTCACTTAGTAGTTAAATTTAAATATTTTAAAGGTGGATAAAAATAATCAAACTTTAATCTTATAAGAGAGGCTTATATTTTACTTTATATTTTAGAGTAAACAATCATTCTTTATGGTGAACTTGCATTCTTACTAATGAAGCTATCTCCATTAAATTAGTTACAAAATGATATGTTTATTAGTGTTTCTCTAAAATATTTGATTTGCAACATGAGTGATCATACTTAGTTAGTTATGGCTTAAGGTGAGAGCCTAGCCTTCTCTAAGTAGATCTCTTAAAGAATTAAGTAAATACATATTTAATTTTTGGTTAGCTAAGTCACAAGGTATCATATTAATTCTAGTTCAGTTTGGTGAAGGTATGTTCAACTTAGTTAATATGTAACTACAAAGTTTCAATCCTAAGTTTAACTATGCTAACCACATTTCTAAGGCCTAAGATCTTTCATAATAATATTATAAATTTATAACAATTTGATCACTTCAAATAATATATCTCTAATATTCATCTAAACATTTATTTAAAATGATTCAAAACTATCTTAAGTTTTGAAGAAACAATTATACAATTGTCTAACATAGGGTTTCCATTAATCACATATAAGGAAGGAAAATTTGCATTAGTTCCAAATCACATCCAAATGGCTCATAATAAGTATATAAAGATCCTTAGTTAATCAAGAGCATAATGATATAAAATAAGCCTCATTTGGGTGTTAATTAGCCTAATTAAGGCTTAATCACATTTGAAAATTGTCAAGAAGATGATTGGTAATAGTAAGTATCAAAGTATAAATTTGACCTCTTTTTGCATTCATGTTATTTTTCTAATCGATTTGACATATAATTTCAATATTTTTAGTTTTGTATTTTTTAAGTTCAAAATGGTTTGATTATTTAGGGTTTAATTAAAATATTTTAATTAAAGCATTATTCATAATATATGGGTAGAAACTCAGTGGAACGTACACATGCCATTAACAAAAGGTGGGACCCACGCTTAAGACCTCTTGGGCCTTGCCCGGCCCGAGTAGCACATCTTACTTGCCAAAGCGACGGAACTCGTAAGCTAGGGCTAGAGGTCATTCTCGATACAGAACTCTATATCTATTAAGTAAGACATTGATTGAATGGTATTTTTAGGACTTTCCTACTGATATGGAAATTTCTGGCCAGTTCCATCTCTAGCATTCGAAATGTTGATGCCCTAAATCAGGCATAGAATGAGACACACACGATTGATGTTTGACAGAGTCATGTCTTGATTAAGTTCAATTGGACTTAACCAAGACGTTGATAGACCCTTACTGTCGTAAAGATATATAGATAGGATATGATCAAGAGATTTTACACTAAATCCGAAGGTTTTCAAAATCTAGGGTTTCCCATTACAACTTCATTAGGTTGAATTAGCCTTATCTGAATGCCAAGCAATTATGAATTCAAATAAAGGATTTTATGAAGTAATTTGATAATGACAGAGTAACTGAATACTGCATCTAGGATTCCTGGGCTAGCTTGGAAAGATAATAATTATATTGCCAAAAATTACATTAATGAACTCAGAATACACATATATAAGATACAAAAATGATATGGATCTTATTGCATGAGATCGGCGGTAATCTATTTCTCATCGAGGCCTCCCATTAGCATGCGCTTGCGGTGCGAGCCACGCATTACTTTTGCGACATCAGAGGAGAAGACAATCTCTCATCCGTAGGATCGGGCCGATCGACTCGATCGAATGATGCTGATCAATGCACCGTTCGATCGAATAATGTTAGGGAAGAACAGACGACAATTTATAATTTAACTAATTAAAGTATTAAATTATTTAATATACATTTTATTTAATCAGAATTAAATAAGCATATAAGCTCCGAAAAATCTTAAAATTTTGCCCTTAACTAAATTGGGGGCAAGAAATTCAAAAATACAGCCAAAATTATAATTGGAGGTCATTTTAATTATTATTTTTTATGTATCAAAAATGGAATAAAATATTTGTGAAATTTTGACAATCTTCAAAGTAGACCAAATTTTCACCCATAACTAATTTGGGGGTGAGGATTTGAATGACAAAGTCTGATTTGAATGACAAACCTAATTCGATTCTTTTCTAAATTTGATAAAAGGTATTAAAATATTCAGATTGTTTAATTGAGCTCAAGTTTGCTCTGAATTCTCAGGATTTGCTCTAATCACCATTTAAAGTCTAATGAAGATAATTACAAAGTAATTTTATTGCGAAATGCTGATTAACAGCATTGGGTTGTTACAATGGATATCAATTTAACTGAAAATGAAACACTCATCCTCCCACATGTCGAAGTAAACGTGAATTTTTGGAAGTCATTTAGACCATAATTGAACTTAATTTAAATATGAAAAATTGCATAAAAGAGCCTTTAACATTTTATATTTTCATTTATACCTTCAACGGTCACCAGCTGTCCGGGATCCGCTATGCATACTAGTAGATGATCCGTTGCGGTGCCCAGGTCTTATGACAACACATTCAATTAGCTTTTAGCTATCACTCCATTAATTCTGATGGCCTAGATTTAATTGCATGCATCGATTGACTGTTAGATCGAGCCCAGGGATCCCACGGCCCGGATCACTCAGAATCAGTCTGTTATGTTCTAGAGGATCAGAACTGTTCCTCAGTTCTGATAGATAGATCACATGGCCATCGCAAATCCCGCAATGTGGATCTTTATCCCGAAAGTGCCCTGCACCCAACATGAAGGATCTTTGTACCCCTGACCGTAGGGCTTGTTCCCCACTCTCCCTCCACCTCAGTGAACCCGTTAAAACTTTACTTAGACTGGGAGAACACCATAAACGGGCCTCAAAGCTTGGCTATCATCATTTTAGAAATTGAGAGCCCATCCTCGACCTGAGCTCTCGAGTCAATCCAGCGCATCAGCCATATTCCATCACTCCCCTAAGGCTATAAATAGCCTCAAGAATTGCCCAATGGGCTGTTTGCTCACTGTGAATTCCTAATTTGCTTTTAATCTCAAATCCCGTTCTCAATTATCCCACAAGCTCCCTGGCTTTTCCCAACTCTAGTTAATATTAATCTGAGGGTGAGGTCTGACGTTCAGACCCCCTAGCTACTTCCTAAAGCTTAGCTTGTTCCTAGAACCCCTCTGTCGCCCGAACCAGCTTAATTCAGTCAGTCCAAGTAGCTCCTTCTCTATGTTGAGTCAAATAGGTTCAGCATCACTTCAATTCTACTCGTAATTGCATGCTTACGCTAAATAAACTCAATGCAAGCATCCCTGAGGTATGGATTAGCTCTGATTGATCGATACAATCGATCAGTCTGCGACCCTTCAGAAGGCTGGGTCTGAGTAAGGGCCCAGAGTCTGGACACATCCCATGCCTTTTGACCATAGGGGTTCAATCTGTTTCACTTTCATGAAAGTGTAGAGATCGGGTGCATGCGATTTAGTGGGCTCTGTGGGGAGTATTTGATCCCCACAGTAAACCCTAATAGAGGGACCTTAGTAAGAAATACCTTGGTGCATCTTTGGCCTCCTCACAAAGGACTCCTTGGTGCATCTGACGTGCCTCAGCCTCATGATCATGTAGTAATTGAATTCTGGAAGTGGCGTGGTCGGGGCACCTAGCAATTTTTGTCAGATCCTAACCCTAATTCCTCTATCGTTGGGGAAGGCAGGGATGAAGAAGAAGCCACTGTGCGGGTCGGGTCGACCCGTGACCCGCGTTGTGTGACAGTACACAGGTCATCAGACCCGACCGATTTGCGTCATTTAATCGGTCCGCCTCTGTTATCTTAAAAGAATTTTTGGATTTAATTCCTCAAGAAAAATAAATAAAAAAAAAACAAAATATAATTAAATTAATTCAGAATGTATTATTTCAATAACTTTGTCATCCTAGCTCCAAACTATATGAAATTATATACTATTTTATTCAGAAAAATGCAAGGAATAATAAATAAAAATATTTTAGTTTGTGTGAGCCATTTTCTTAATCTTTCTTAAACACTCCAATAGCTTGATTAGCAAATATTAGCACTTTCACTTGCCTAAATGCCTTGATTTAAGTTTGTAAATGTTAATTATGGCATGCTGAATGTATTCCAAGTGCTGGATTAATTTTTTAAATTAAATTTTGTTATTTATGCCTTAATCACCAATTTGTATAATTAGTGATAATTGTTTTTTTTTCTTAATCTTAATGATACTTTGTAACTTCTGATTATTCATTCAGATGTTTATGATCAGTTGGTTAAATTTTCTAAATTTAATTTTTAAATTAGATGCTAATTAACTTGCAATTTGATTAGTGTTAATTAGTCTTAATTATTTTTAATTTTGATAAATTTAGTATTCTTATGACTATTAAATAGTAGGAAATACATTGGCAAACATCATAATTTGATTTGAACACATTTAATTCTTTCTCCTAATTAAGGTGAAATACTAATTAGCTTAGTTAAATGCTTGAATTGATCTAAGTAAAAACTATTGCTATCTTTGGCTTTAATAATGGATAAGTAAATTAATAATAATTGTGCATTTTTAAATTGGTATGTGAAATCTTTAACTATGTCTAGTTGGCTCTAATTCATTGTAGCCTTAATAAAATAATATAAACTTAGGTTAAATCACTAATTTTGTTTTTTACTGGTTTTGCATAAATTTAACAAACTCCTTCTAATTTTGCATGAACTCAATTAGCACTTAGTGATTTGATAGTGAATATAAGCTAGTAAACTAGAAGATTTAATCTTTATAATTGATGTGATTAATCATCTTAATTAAACCTTAAGATCCTTGATTTTTTCCTAATTAAGGTAATTAGCATAAATTAATTCTTTATAAAATATGATTGATTGCAAACAATCAATTCCCAATAATTATATGACCTTTACCCCACCATTCAAGTGCTTATAATTAAGATATAGTTTAGAGAGTTGCATGTTTGACTTTTGCATCTAGATCTTATGATTGAACTTGTAAGCCAATATGGAGTTTCATCATCTTAATTTCTTATAGTTTACTTGTAATTTTAGTGTGAAAATTAACAACTTTAAATCTTTAAGGTATTATGATAGTTGTAAGTTTAAGCAAATGATATATCCTTAATAGGGTTACTTTGAGATAAGAATGCCTTAATTATCTTCTTTTGAGATAGGACCTTAGATAGGCCTTAACAACTTTAGATGATTGTCCTTATGCCTTGTGGTAAGATAGCTTAAAAGAGACTTAGTTTGAGATTATCTCTTGTGATAATATTCTAAATTGAGCGACTTATATGTCACTTCCTTGGAGCAATTTGTGTAGGACTTACCACAATGGAGAAAGGATTCATTTGCTTGTAAATTCTTGATCATTAAATAGATTATTAGAATGAGAACTTTAGTATTATTATATGGAGATTATAGTGCATATCCATAGAACTGAGTTATTCCGTAAAATATGGAATTGGTTGATTTATCTTGAATAGAACTATTGAGTTTTAGTCTATCTTAGGTAATTAAATAAGTACAGTTCAGTTCAAGATAAACATCCCAAGTTCAAGATGTGTTATAAGTTGGGGATTTAATAGCTTATTTTGAGAGAATAAAAGGTAAAAGAATTGTCCCTTATCCTTGTGTGCATCGATAAGTACAGTTAAACAAACTCAATATTTAATGTCACCCCTTCTAGGACATATTGATCATGCAAATGTGATCTAACGTATGATAAATTTAGATATTATAAAATTATTATGAATTTAATATTGAATTCAGTGGAATTTTAATAAATGATGTAATTCATATAGTTAAATTTTTGATTTGTGAAGATAAATAGATATTTAAATTGGTTTTGTCTGCTTTCTAGTTTTTAATGATTTAAAAATATTCAATTATTAAAACCTTGGCATATCATGGATCACATAAGCATGTCTTTGCATTAGCAGAGCAATTTTGCTCACCTAGAATATGTTAATGGTGTGGTTCTCACATAGGATCTGTGGGATGTCTTGTGACATCAAGGTTATGCAGATTTGAGCCATATTATTCTTTCAGATGTATATATATATATATATATATATATATATATATATATATAATGATATACAACATTATTTTGTCTCAATGTTTTATTCAGTTTTAGATTCTTTATAGATTCTTATTTTTAGTATATTGTCTTTTAGTTACTATTTTAATTTACTTCCAGTTCTGTACAATTTTATATCTTTTAGTTACTTCATTACTTATCTGTAGTAGTGTTCTAGTTTATTTAAAATGTTAATCTCATTAAAATATAATAAGGTATGTTGTAGCTTTTTATGTGTTTGATTTATTATCTAACACAGAGTACTTTTCTTCTATTCTTTTTGTCTGGGAAACTGGCATTTTAAGATCCGACAATTTATCAGATCTGAAGCAGTTTGAGGAGAAGGCCTTAGAGGTTTCCCAGGAGATATAGGAGGAGTTCATAGAGCATTAGCTAGCACAGCTTTTACTTACCATTTTAGTTGCTTTCTATTGTGAGTTGAGAGATATTTACTGCCTTTTTATTTTAAGAAATGGTTTGTAATGATTTTAACTCTGGATGTATTCTCTCTTTCTTTTCTTAAATGAATGCTTTTACTTAGCTTCTATGATGAATGATAGGGATGAATATTATAGCATCTGCACCATGTTATTATTACTATTTATAATTAGAATTGTGATGTGATCTGTAAGTAAATTATGCAAATACTTATATACATTGGATTCTTAACAAATTCATCTTTTATAAATCTAATAATGTATATAATTATCTTTTCTAATGCTTAAGATAAGATTATCACACTTATCTTAAGGATTATACTTCAATTTGACCTTGAGTAGAGTCATAGCAGAATTCATGGAGGTTCACTAGTCTTTCCCGAGTGACGCACCGTTCCGATGCCAATTGTTTTATTTTGAATACCTTGATTGCACGCGAAGATGGGATGGGCATTACACTTTTGATCTCCCTCTTTCCTTCATACGATCAATGATATGTTATTTCATAACCTTATTTCACATGATGGATTATTACATGATTGAGCCCGATCGAGCTCGATCGGGCAAATTTCATGGGACATCTACAGTAGTCGACAGTAGACTAGGTTCACTCCATCGCGTCCATCTGTATAGAGCTAGGCTTTGAGGTGGTCGGAGTTAGAGCTTACCTCCGGCATCGATTTAGCCACCATTTGAAAGGTCTCTGTGAGACCATTCCAACGGCGGGCGGCGGCCACCGACGACGTCAAGAAGGTCCCCAATTTGGCTGCCCTAGTATGTGCCTCTCAGTTTCACCAAGTTTTTGTGCGAGCCAATTCGGATCAGATTGGATCGGACCCGACCTGCGTATTTGCATTGGGAACGTATGGCGCTGAGGCCGAAGCCCATGGGTCCCTCATTTTTTTTCTCTCGGCTCGATCGCTCGCGCCGTACCCTATCAAGATGTGGTATGGGACCCGCCGTTGTTTGATTGAAGGATTGTAAATAAAATTTTAAGTTAATTAATTATATGTTATTTTAATTAATATAATTATCTAAAAGTATTCAAACACTCATAACTTTAAATCCACAAATCTAAATATAGCAAAATTATATCTTATTTTGCTTAGAAAAATATAAGGATCATTTTGGTGGTGTTAATTTTTTTGTTGGTTCCTTATTTTAGCTAATGACATTCTTAGGCTAAATAAACCCCTCATTAAGCCTTATATTTTTATTAGCTCATATCATAGCCAATTTAGTTCCAAATCATATGATCAAATATACCATTTTGATCAGAAAAATGTAAGGATCAATAAACTACAAAAAAATTTCAATTTTAGTAAGTTGATTTCTTAATTAATCCTAATTATTCTAAAAATAGATTAGTGATCATTAAGCTCATTAATTACTCAAATTTCAAAATTCAAGCTTTTAATTACTCGCAGAATAGAGTAGAACACATTGGCAAAGTCAAAATCATTTTTCTGTTATTAATTTCATGAATCAGCATAAATCTTAATTTAGGCTTAGATTAATTAATTGAGGTTCAAATTGAGTAAACTCATAGTCATTATGCTCAGTATACTATAAGGAACTCATAGCCACTGACTTTACTTAATTTGGAAACCAATCAGTGAAGTTGGGCTTTTGAGCCCTACCCTTGATCTCCCTTGATTACCTTTTTAAGAAAGTTCTTATTTGGCTCATAACTTGGCCATTCGACCCTAGAATTTAGCAAACTTAGTTTCTTTGGAATTCTTAAACAAACTAGAACCTCAGTATAATAAAAATTTTATATTTCACTAAATAATTTTGCTAATCAACCCGTAATGAGCTAAAACCATAACTTGAGCTTATTAACGTTAATCCTTGGACAAATTGGGTGTTCTTAGTGTCTATCTTTGCATTAGAAGATAATAAATAATTTGGCATTAATAAATCCAATTTGGAGCCCTATATCCTAAATTTCCATTTTTTATCATTAAGGAGGGACATTTTGGTCATTTTGCCCAAAATTTGATTTAAGTACCCTTAAGCTCTAGAAATTTATCATTTTCCCTAAAATTGGTAAAATAAGTGTTTAGGAATCAAATTTAAATCACTTAGACTTATTAAATTAATTTTAAGGCAAAACCCTGATTATCCCTAAATATTCTTAAGTTAATTTGTAAACTTCATAATCTGGATGTGAACCCACATTATGGATGTGTATAATTATTAAATCTTTTTCAAAGTCATTTCATTAAGAATTCTCTTAGTAGTTTTCCTTCATAAGATCTTAGGAATCTCTTCTTTAGTGCTTAAGTGTAGATTTATGTTAAATTTTATTCTATTGAGTAAAATGGGTTGCTCATTAGAATGGATCCTTTATTTTTGATTTTAGGATTAAAAACTTTCAAGACTAATCATTTTATCTTTTGACTTTAGCTATTGATATCCATTCTTAAGTTTTGAAATTTTGATCTTCAAATTTTTGTTTCAATTCCTTTAATCTTCCCAAATCCTTAGTATAAGTGTTATGATAAACTTTAGACCTTTAGATGTTAGTACCTTGGATTTTATAACTTAAATCCCATATTTAGAGTTTGACTCTAAGATCCTTAATCTTGATTATTTCAATCAAGATTGCCTTGGGATTGATAAATATGTCAAATTAGGATGATTTCTTGTTTACTTAATCCTTGTAGGTGATATTTTTGATTTTAAATTAGAACTTATTATGTTCTTATGTTTAATTTTATAAGGCTGTAAATTTGAGTTTATATTGGATAGTAAGATATTGGAGATACCGAGCTTGTGCAAACTTAGAATAGTTAGAATAGATAAATTAGATAACAACATATATGACATGTGTTTTAAGAGTCTTTTTTACTATTAAACTTTGTTGCTTTGCATTCATTATCTTTGAGCCTTTTTTCCATGAGCATAACAAATAAGATAAAGTTGGTGCATGAAATGAAAATATAAAAAAACTTGAATAACATTTGCATTGGGTTCAGTATCAGGATTGGTGATTGTGTATACACATTACTGCCAATGAACATACGATAAGGAAAAATACAGATATTTGACAATTACTCATTAGGGAGGGTTGTGTCTAATTTGGGAACCCACTTCAATCTTGTAGACGTACTTGACTCCTCAGCTACTTTTGGACGTTCCACAGAAGTGAAGTAAAACAACTAAAATTAATTGTATATGTATTTCTGCCTCTTCAATTCAGTACAATTTTTTGCTTTAGCTTTGAGAAGCTAAATGATATGATATAATACAGTTCAGTTACGATTTCAATGGCTTGATTAGCCAATTCTTCTGATATGGTAGTTTGACGTGTTACCATTTTGCTTTCTATTTACTTTAGTGTAGTTCAGCTTTTATACAATACTTGCTTACTTATATACATATTAAAATGCTAGTATTGATTATTTATTTGACTCAATTTACTTATATGTATCACAGCTCAGTTTACTTTCTATTTAATATGTATTAAATCTATTTATCATAAGCATATTTGGATGTGCTTTTCCTTCAATAGTTTTGCTTATTACAGTTTATATATATATCCCAAGCTTATTGTAGATTCTAATTTGAGGTATGTTTCCTGCATACTCCCTTGCTTAAGTTATAGATGTATTATTTAAAGCTTTTCCAGTTCCCTTTGTAGCTTATTGCTCCAATTTACTTGCTCTTGTTGTTATAGTCTAAATATGATATCTTAAAGAATATGAAATTCATATAATCAGCCTAAAAGGTATTTTGACAATTATCTAACTTGTTTTTCTCTTTTTTTGGCTGGGGTCTAGTATTGTGAAACTGACAATGTCAGATTCCATGTTTTTTAAGGTTTGAGCATTAGGAGAGGAGCTGGATCAAGAGGAGGACCTTCTTATTGTTGTGAATTTTTAGATAATTTTTACTTTTATTTCTGTGAGAATGAGGGTTTTTCATTTAGTTTATCTTTATTTCAAATGCTGTATTAATATACAATTTTGATGTATTTTCTTTACTACTTTTTTTTTAATTAAGTTGAATTTTTTTTTTCTGTATTATTGTTAAATGGATGCTAAATTTACTTGCTTCCTCACTTTAAATTTCTTATATGTACATTTAGTGAAATATCCAATTTAATTATGTGGCATATCTCTCAGTTGTTAGTAGATTAAGGTGAAAAACTAATCTGTTATAAATGAGGGATCTGTCACAATGACCAATCCACCGTAATCATGTTAACATACATGTTAACATGACCACGACTAGGGAGGGGCGCCACATGGCTGCTTCTCTCCTTTTTCTTTCTAGAGTAAGAGCTGGTGTTCCCTGTTAGAGAATTAATCGATCGGGAGGCTTTGTAAGCTGTGGATCTTTCTTTCTCTTATGAAGGTGAAGTTCTTTGTAATTCTGTATTCTTGTTCATACATAGTATAATTTATGTGTGGTGTGGCTCCGTGATTTATCCCATCTTTGGGTTGTCCATATAAAATCCTTTTTGTTTGGATGCTTGTGTGTGGATGCATGTGCATGTGCATGTGCTACGATCTATATTTTGTTATGCTTGTGATTTTGTCATTTGTTATGTATCCTTGTCCAATATCCTACTTTAACCCGAAAGTTGTTAAACCTTATTTATCAGTCAAAATAGCTTTTAATCATCTTCAATTATATTTATATGATATTTTGAGTAAATCTTAAAATTTTTTAGCAATTCAAAACTCAATAGAATATTTTTATTATTTTAATGAATTTATCAAATTAAAAAATTATGGTAATTATTTTGATCTCCAAATCAAAATTGGAGTTCACTATTAAACTCCACACCCCCAATTTAACTAGGGCTAAAAATTTAGAAAATTTTGGGAGTCATTGAATTTTCCTGAATATTTTATTATATTTTAAATACCTAAAAAATTAAGATAATTAAATAGATCTACAATTAAGATACTAACTTCATTTTTGAGTTTCTCACATCCCAAATTAGCTAGAGGTAAATTTTTGGGATTTATTGGAGCCCGTCTAATAGCTTAACTCTAAAATATATTAAATAATTAATTAAGTTATTAAGTGGCGGAACCCACCATCTGTTACTAGGACAACAAGGTGTCATACCCTATGAAGAGCAAGCTATAGCATGGCTTTGATTACCACCCCACTTTTAGTGATGAACTCCCTATATCTTATCCTTTAATTAAGCCCATACCCTCTTCCCTCCTTATCTAGACACCCACTACTCACCTTGCATGTTGTTAAGATTTGTTAGAGAGCAAAGGACACTTCATCCCAAGTTGAGAAGACCTTCATCATTTAAAGTCTAGGCACTTCCTTTCCCTTGACATTAATCATGCGAATGCTTCATTTCAAGTTTTCTTGCTTATTACTCCACAATTGCAAAACTCTAGTGCTCGATCGAGTTCAAACGAGCTTGATCTGAGTTCTGTTTTGAGGAAGATGAACAATATTTTTTAGTATAAATTGAATTTTCTTTTGGATACCCAAAGCTAGAGCATCCATTTTAGTGATGTTAAAGTGGTCCAAATATGTCGATTTAAGTACCAATTGAAAGGTCTCAGAAAGACCTTTCGATCGGTATATGGCACGATTCATGAGATGACCTAATTTAAAAGAAATTTGATGCCCTAAGAGAACTTTATAGTTTAAGTTCAAGCAGGATGATTCATGCGGCGGCGTAGCGAGCTATAACACCCGACTCTTGGGCTGAGTGCACTTTACATGCTGTAGCATCCGAATTTCGGGTCGAGCATATTGTAGCATGCTGTAGCGCCCGACTCTCATACTAAGAGAGTCTTAGCATGATGTAGCGCCCAGCTTTCGGGTCAAGTGCACCATAGCACCTAGCTTTCAGATTGAGCGCGCTGCAGCACTTAAGCCACATGATTTTTGGCGCTAAGACACACTGAAGAGCACCGTAGCGCGCCCTAGTGCCCAGTTTTCCAAATCTCTATAAATTTTGAAATCTGCCCACTTCATATTTGAAATAACATAAAAATATACTAAAATAATGACTAATTTTAGTAAAACATTATTATATAAATATGAAATTATTACTTTAAATGATTGGATCATATAAATATAAAGTTTGTATGGCAAACTTGCATTGTGGCATTATTTTATGAACCAATTAAAATCATATATATTGAATGGATTTATTAATATTTCCTAGAACCTAGGAAAACAAGGTTAAAATTAAATTGATTCTTAGGTGAACCTTAATACATTATGTTAGAGAAGATTAAGTAATAAAAAATTCTTCATATTACTTATAGTAAATCTCTAACCTTATTAATAAAGATTAAGAGCTTAAAGTATGGGACTTTATATTTGAAACCTTGTAATCAAATCCTAACTTATTTTGAATAATTAGAATAGGATATAAACTCCATTTAAATTGCATTAGATTCAAAAATAATGAATCTTGAGGTTTTAGGTGTTGTGTTGTGGAGACTTCATTGTCCAAAAATAGCACAGGCGCTGCAGTGCGCTACAGTGCACCACAGCGTGTTGCAGCGCTCTCTAGCGTGCTATAGCGGATGCAATTTTGAAAGTCGACTATTACGGTGCGCTGTAGCGGCCGATGGAGTTTTGCTTCATTCCAGGTCTCGATTTGAAGAAATTTGAGGGGTATTTTGGACTTTTTGGGTTAGAAATGGAGCTAGCTACTTTAGCCTAAGTAGTGGAGGAAAACCTAAGGCTTTGGCAATCAGTCTAACGCACCCCGATCCTGAAAGTCTTTGGACTTTGGTTTGCTGTTTGCATTATAAGTGTCATTCCGCATTAGGTATCTTGTGTATCACTAGTATTTTTTTCAAACATTAGGTAATCAGTCTTTTAGATCAAACTTACCTTTTTAAGGTAAGAAATAAACTCTTTTATTATAGCCATATGAAACATTATAAAGTAACATTTGAGTAGACTGCTTTAGAACTTAGTCTTGCATTAACCATGAGATATCCCAAATCATTTGATTAAAGGAGTATTATTTATTAAACTATCTATATAAGGGATCTTCATTATAATCAAAGTTATGTGGATACTAATAAAGAATGTCTAAATTTTAAGATAATTAATAGACTTACAGTAAATATAAAACCTTAAAAAAAGCCTCAGTATAGACCTAAGCTAGTGAAAAGAATGTTAGAAGGTATTATATTTATTAGAATAAACAAAACTTAAAATATATGTGAAAAGGTGGTGTAACTTGGAGGTTTAATAATTAGAGTCATCAATAGTAAGATTGCACTTAGCTTATATAAAGGAATTATAGATCAGTCGAATTATGAGGGACACAATAGGATAAATTCCTAAGCTTACATATAGCAATGGAAATTGAATCATTATCAACCTTTAATTAAATAAAATCATTTAATAAATATAGATCTTATCTCACCAATTAAATAATTATATTTATAAAATTATTTTATCACTATAATTGAATAATTATATTTAATTAACATACTATTTTCCAAAAGTGATTCTTTATACTATTATTATTATTTCAATTAACTTAGATATTCATTATATCTAAGTTAATTTAGAGGCCTCATTAGTCATAAACATGAAGATAAGTAATTAAAAATAGAAAACTATGTATATCATGTGGTTTACAATAAAATTAATAATTCCTTGTAATACTGCAATGCATTGAAATCAATCATTAAATCGTACATTAAGATCTTTGTGCATATAATCAACATTTCAAAATTACTTCAAAGGGGTTTTTATTTGGTGAATTTTAATACAATTGTCATTAATCTTTAGCGGGCTATTAGAGTATCAGGAGACCACATTATTCATACGAGAGAGAATATGTGTATTTGCAGATGACCCTATTTTATTTATAGTTGAGTGGACGTACTCAACTCCTGATGTGTTCTACACCCACAGAACTAAATCCATGATAAATAAATTGTATTTCTAGTTTACAATCCGTTATGATTGTATTTCAGTACATTCAGTCCTTAAGACTGTGATTTTTTACTTACTTTGTTGCAGTATCTTACTTTACATCATTGTATACTTACAATTTTTACATTATAAATTTACTTGTCACTTATAAATTTTCCTACACTATCTTTTACTGCTACTTAGAATTTACTTTATTGGACATATTCATGTTCCCTTACTTGTTAAGTGCATCATTATATAAAAGCTTTATTAACCCATTTGATGCAGGATTTAATAGCTTACTTGCATACTTTACAGTTTTTGACACTATTTTCCATTCTGTTTAGTCATTTGAATTTTGCTCTGCTTTAATTAAATTGTAAATGAATGTTAAATCCAAACATCATTTGAATTTTGCTCTGCTTTAATTACTTGTCACTTACATATTTTCCTAATCATTTGACTTTTGCTCCACTTTACTTGCATACTTTATAGTTTTTGACAATATTTTCAATCCTAAGAAATGAAGCTTTCATTAAGATGGCATTGATAATCTTAGAAAGGTAGCAAATATCTAAAGTTAGAAGGCAAAATAATTGGACTTATCTTTCTAAATCTATGAATAAGATTCAATCTGTTGAGTAATTCTATTACTTAATTAATTGAATTTACTAAATTTAGGAGTGAAGATGTAAGGCTCCAACACTTAAGAATTTATAGGGATTTAAGAATATTTTAAGGATTGAAATCTAATTCTCAATAAGACGGAGATTACAAGTCTTGTGAAAGGCTTAATCTGTTGAGTAGTTCCTTTAATAAAATTGAATCACTAAACTCTAGAACTAAAAGGCCAAGACTAAGAATTTAGGAGTTTTACTAAGTTTAAAGATTTTCTTGAGAGATTACTGATAAGAACTCCAAAGTTAAGCATGCTCATGTGGGAGTACTCCCAGGATGGGTGACTTGTTTGGAAGCTATCTTCTGAGAGCAAAATCATGAGGCATTTTAGGCCAAAGTAGACAATACCTTGGTGCTTAAGAGTTTGGGTTGTTACAATTATGGACACTAAGTCATAGTCCTTACATAGTTATTCAGTACCTTAAGGTTCTAAGCCATCTTATTATCTAAGATTAATTTTAGTTTTAACTTATTCATTTAATCTTTTAAAATGATCCTAAGCCTCACACTTAGAATAAATGACTAACTACACTACATTAAGAAGGTTGCACTTATATACATAGATTAGTCTCTAAGTTCAAGTGGAAAGTACCAGTCTTCCTAAGCTGGTTCCGTTCTAATCATCTTATAAGTCTTCTTTTAGTCACAAGTGCTATACTAAAAATTCTTCAATACTACTCAAAATAATTCTTAAGATCTAAGTATGAAATAAAAATAATCTCTCCTAAGAGTTAGGATTTAATGTAAGTTATCTAAATGACAAATAATGTGTAAGTATTGATGTAAGTTAGATTAAGAGTCTAACTTACTACTAAGCTTCCTCTTTTATCAAGTCACTAGACTTAGACTGGTACTCGTCTTCTTATTTAGAAGTTATCATGGAGATGCTAATTCATCAACTTTACTAATTTGATTAACTAATTACTAATGTAATTTAAATGTGAAAAAGTATTAAGGAAGGATTTCCTAACCAATAGCTTGTAAGTTCTAGTTAATGCATTAGGAATCCTAGAATTTGGCTAAGTGATTATGCTACTAAAACGAGCTAATGTCACTAATGTTATATAATGGGATGAATAGGGTCAAACATATACTTAAGAAATGTAAGGAACTAAGTTAAGCTCTATCTAACCTCTTAAGGATCATACTAATAAATCTCATATTCATAAGGAATTAACTAATCCATTTTCATCCTAGGGATTAAGACTACTAAAATCCTCAAACACTAAATCAAGCCTTAAGGACTCACATATAATCAATTTATTTTTATATTGAGGCTCTTTCCTAGGTTTATTAGCACTAAACTAAAACTAAGTTATCATAGTTATTTTCCTACCAAAGCATCCTCTAATGTTGAAATATGTCATAAGATAAGTTTTTTAAGATGTCTTAGGGCTTAGGAGACCTAAATAGGAAAAACCATAATTTTGGAAAATTTAATATTATTTTATTTGAGAGTCAAAAACTCCCATTTTCTATTTGATGTTCAAATCTTATAAATATAGTGGCTATAACATATTTATGGCATAACAAATACAATGACACTAAGCAGGGTCAAATTGGACATCAAATGACTAATATGGGCATTAATGACTCTTAATGACAATTAAAAGGTTAATAAAATCAATTATCAAATTAGAACTACATATGTTTTTTATCAAAATGATATATAATTTCGATGTATTTGAACTTATATTACTAAGGATATTAAAATAATTTAAAATTGAATTAAATTAAATATTGCATTCAGTGTTCCCTAGCCACAGCCACATGTGTGGCACTCCTGCACGCACGCCACAGCTACGGCCTGCACGCGGGTCAAGCTACATGCACGACCTGGTGACAGTGGAGTGCGGGTCAAGGTCGACCCACTCGGCACTGTTTATCTCTTATGTCGGGACACCAATATAGGGATTCTAGGGCATCACAATTGCTCCTGCTCCATCCACTCCAACCGACATGTCGCATATTGAGATGAAGCTCTCATCAAGGCCATCACACTAAAACCAAAAGCCCCCTCTATAGCTAACTATAACGACCTCAATTTTGTTGCCCTAATATCTAATTTTCGTACGATAGGTATTATTGTGCACCACTGTGCAACTCGATAAATTGAACTCCAACTGAGCTCGAATGAATTTGATTGGAGCTCAACAACTCTATGATTAATGAAATAAGCAAGCTAAATTTGAAGAGGAGAATTACATAACTAAATAGAGTACCTCAGTCTCCATCGAGGGTTTGCTGGGTTAGGTCAAAACTAACACCTACAGCAGCTCCAATACCTTCTGGACCCTCCCACTCCTTGACAACATCGGAGGGAGTGAAATGCCAAGGACATGGGGTGCATACTGAGCTTATGCGATGGGGGGGAAGGCCGTAGTCATGGCCATTGTGCCCCCTCACTACACGCGCGATCGTTTGTTGCGCAATGACGTAGAGTGCCTCCTACGCACCCATTCAATATGTGTGATCGAGCGCTGAACGATTGTGATTGGACCCGCCATTTGATCAGATGATGGATCTGACGCTGCCTACAGATTAATTAAAATATTAAATATTAATAAATAATAACTATTTAATTAATCAAAATTAGACAACCAAACGAGCTACAAAAAATCCTAAAAATTCACCCCTAATTAAATTAGGGGCGAGGAACTCAAATATAAAGTTAGATTTCTGATCTGAAGTCAATTTAATTTTCTTAATTTATGATTAATTAAATGCAATAAAATATCTACCGAAAAAAATAATCTTCAAATCACACCAAATTTCAGGGGATGGCTCCTAATGTTATTATGAGTCTAATGGCAATGGTTTTAACCTAATTTGAATGTCTAAAAATAAGTAACAATGATGAAATTATTACAGGTACGTCTACCTAACTGTATCTATTAGGTATCATGTATAACCACTATTCCCCCTCAAGGACATGTGTGATCTTTTGACCACTCCATAACTAGCCCTAGCTCAATATTTATACAGACTAATCCACCTTGTGTGAAACCCCTTTTCCAATTTAATTTATAGTTATATTATGCAAATAAATTATGACCAATTGAATAAGGTTTTAAGAACATTGCTGAATATTAAGGAATTTTCCAAAAATACAAACAAAGTACTGACATCTATTTGGTGCCTAATTTTAGTTATCTACTTTAATAATTGAGATTAATTAAACCTCCAATTGAACTAAGACACCAATCTTAGCCAATTGATAAGAATATATATATATATATATATATATATATATATATATATATATATATTTATATATATATATAATCAAGCTTATAATTTAAAAACAAAATGCTTTATTTAACTTCTAAAAGTATAAAATCCTTTTATGTCTATCTATCCTATACTATAGATATTGACCTCAAAGTCTCGTAGTGAACACTATACTAACCCCTATAATGTAAGCATCGATCTTAAAAAATTATAATAAATTCTAAGGTTTATTCTACCTAAAGGATTTATAGGGTTTTAAGCATTTCAGAAAGTTAGTCTACTTTAGATAAGTTTGGAATTATATTCTCATTTAGCATTCTCAAGATCTAAATATCCACCCAAAAGGTTTCCAATCATATTTGAGCTAAAGAACCTACTCATCTCTTAACTTATACTAACACCTACTGAGACTATCTTTCCTTGATTGATAATTGACTAGGAATTCAATCCAACTCCTTTCAGTTGAATCTAGTGCTACTAACCTTATTGCCTTTAACATAATAACATGGCTACCTACTAGTTGATCAAACCTTCTCCTTATTCAAAAGCTAACTCTTATGAATCTCACTTCAAATCTATATCTCCCATAAACTATTCTCCCAAATATTCTGAAAGTGACATTTCCTAAAGTGACCTTAAGGGTTCTTTCAACTACACTCTCTTACCTAAGGTCAGCCAATGTAATAGAAATTCTCAAGCTACTCTATCCTTGGGTTAGATATTCTTAACTAGCAAACCAATATTTAATATTCAAAGATCAACATGGGATTGAATTCCCAAATGGCAACCTCTACATTTGTTACCCAATCTAAGCAAAACTAATGATATCATCTTCCCCATAACATAACAAGAACAATGACTGTGAGTATGACTGATCTGGAGTTGATTTGACCTAACTAGGGATTTAATCTATGTTAATTAAGGTTCCAAAATGTCACTAGTGAAAACATTAGTCAAATTGAAAAGTTAATATCACAAGAATATTCCTCTCTTTTTTTTATCACCTTAAGATATACCATTAGCATATTTGGATCATTAGATAAAGAGTTATTAACAATATAATATTTGGATTAAATAAATTAAATTATCTATTAACCTAGTATTTTTCCATACGCATGCACGCACGTCTGCCATCACCACGGCATGCCTGTTGTCCCTCTACGTGCGCGACCCGAAGGCAGTGACGTGTGGGTCGGGGTCGAGTTACCCAGCACTGTTCACTATCCCTGCTAGGAAAAACTGTGACCTGACAACTAGACCATCAAAATACTCTCCATTCAATCAACTACAACCGACGGTTTAGGTGTCAAAATGCTCCTATCGATAAGGCCTATTCACTGTATACAAAAACCATATGTGGAATTGCCCCTTTCGTTCAGATCCTACTCATCCCTCATTCACCCTTAGGGTTTACTGTGGAGGGAAAATATTTCCCCCACAGGCTCCCTCACGACTCGAGTGTTTTACCCAAACACTCGCAGCGATGAGGCAAAGCCAACATACCCCAGAAATATATATGGGCAATGATGGTTGGTCGGTATGTATGGGATGCTGATAGGCTAACTTTCGCCATAAATTCTATAACCATAGCTTCAATCACCACATAAATAATTAAACAAAACCCAAGCTGAAAGAATGGAGTAGTAATTACAAGGGAGAAAAGGGAGTTTCCTTGTGTTTGTTGTGTCATCGGATCCAATGGTTGGAGTCATTCGTATCAGACAGCTCTGAGCCTCATCAACGCCCGCAACTGCACGATTCTCCAAAATAGATCTTAAGGTGAAGTCCGGCCTGATCTTGAGCAGATGGAGAGGTGGCTCTAACATTATTTCAAAGAGGCACGCATCCTCATGCATCAGCTCTGAGGACGACCATCCGTTAAATGGCCCAATTAATCTCACCCGTCCGATCACTCGTGAAGATCAGCGGACGGCTGATCTTTCACTATTTGATTAAAATACAATGGCTGAATATATTAAATAATTATTATTTAATTAATTAATATATTTCAATATAATTAAATATAAAATATTTAGTAAATGACCTCTAAAAATTCCCAAAATTTTACCATTTGCTTATTTGGGTGGAGGAACTCAAAAATAAAGTTGGATTTTCAATTGGAGGTCTAAATAATTACCTCAATTTTCCAATTAATTAATTTAATTAAAATATTTATCTCACTCAAATGGCTTTCAAATTTCACCAAAACTTCACGGATTGGTCTTGAGACTATATTAAGACTAATGAAAAGATTCTTAAGCTAATTTGGTGATTAAAAATTCAAGTAGCAACCATAGGTTGTTACACTGTGTGTGTAGAAGATTAATTATAAATTAATTAATTAATTTAATTTAATTTAATTTAAATAATATTACTATCTTATTAATTATAAATCTAAATATATTGGAATTATATGCCAAAATGATTAGAAAAATATGTAAGACAATGTGGCCGGGGAATTTTCAATGAACAATTCATAATCAAAGTATTGGTAATGAAAATAAAGTGATACTAAGTTTATAATCATTCATATAGAGCTATTTACATAAATATTACATGAATTATTTAATAATACAATAAAAATTAAAAATAAATTCTTCTTTGCAGCTCACTTCTTAAATTCAAGCCCTTTTTCCTTACTCAAGTTGCTCCTCTTATGTTTAATTATCAAAACCTGAAAATTTAATAACAAATGTCAGTCAGGTAGGAGTACGTAAACTATTCTTATAAGAGTTACTTTCTAGCATCATATATCAGTTATAAATCAATGTAAAAGTTACATGATATCTTTGCATAGCAAGAAATGAATTATAAATATTTACCAATTGAAACTAGTTTTGCCTTGCATGCTAGACATGAATTTAGTAAGAAATAAATCTCATCAAAAGCATTACGTGACATATAGTCGAGTTCGAAGATCACTGAACTCGAATAGGTAAACCCATATGCATAGACTTTAGGAAGCTTTCTCACAACACGTTAGTAGCTTATTAGCCTTACAAAAATGATGGTGTGTCTTTCCTCTTGATTTATCTACTTCGTAAAAGGGCTAAATTTCTTAATATAACTCCTAGGGGTTGCTAGCAAGCCCAATTTGTACAGATTCTCAGTGCTGATTTGCTCCCTTCAAAGACAAATATTATAAATAATGGTACAATTCATCTTTTTATCACATATTTTATGATAATATTTTTGCAATTCATTAAGCAGTAAGCATATCAAAAGCATGATTTAACTAGAAGTATGCACAAGATAAATATAATTAAGTAAAATTATAAATAGATCTACGTATCTGACTGATTTGATAATGTACAAATTTTTCACTTGATTTAATCTATTAAACATCAATTTAAATTAAATTTTGATATACTATATCTTTAAGGGGTGAATAATACATTGGTTGAATGTGCATGACTTTCATTAGTTTATAAGTGAATGTTTTGTCATTCAAAATATAAATATCAAAAAGATCCAAATATTAAAAATAGTGAATCTATATTTATACTACATGATTTTACTAAAATCATTTATTATTTTAGTATGTTTTTATGTTATTTCAGTTCTAAAGCAGGCAGATTACAAAATTTGTAAATATTTAAAAAGCTGGGTACTGGAGCGCTCTACGGTGTGCTACAATGCCCCTCGGCCTGAGAGTTGGGCGCTATGACGCCCCCTGACCTGAGATTCGGGCACTGTCACCTTCCGACGCTACGACATGCTATGATGCCTTTTGATGCTATGGTGCGCTACGCTGCCCCCGACCTGAGAGTCGAGCGCTACAATGCACTACTGTGCCCCCCAACCGAAGAGTCCGGTACTACAACGAACTACAATGCTCCTTGATGCTACGACACGCTACAGTGCTCCTCGACCCGAGAATCGGGAGCCAGAGTCTACTACAGCACCCCTTGACGCTACGACGCACTGCAGTGCCCCCCGACCAGAGAGTCAGGTGCTACGGTGCTCCAAAGCGCCGCACGGGTCAACTTGCTTCGGACGTAAAACACATGTATTCCTTAGGCATACAAATTCTCTCAATTTAGGACAACTCATGGGTCGTGTCATATACCGATCAAAAGGTCTTTCTGAGACTTTTTAGTTGGTACCTAAATCGATATATTTGAACCACTCTAATACTATTAAAATTGATGTTTTTGGGTATCAGAAATGAAAAATATAAACTGCAATTTTAAAGAGCAAAACTATTCCTCTTCCTCAACAATTGGAATCATATCGTATTTGTTTAAGCTTGATTGAGCACTTTAGGGATTCAAAGTAAAGAGTAATAAGCTTGCGAACTTGAAATGATTGCATAATTAAATCCATAGGAAAGAAAATACCTTAGCTCAACTATTGGAGATTTCTCCTTTGCTTGGGATGAAGTTTTCAGTAGACCTTTTTTTCTCCTTCTCTCAAAATTTCTAAGTGTAGGCTGAGAGATCTGGATGGGTGTTGATAAAGGAGTGAAGCATGGGCTGGATGAGGAGATATACTATAAGTTTCTGAGTTTGTAAGTGGGGAGGATGTGCTTGACTATAAATTGTAGATTTTGCAAGTAGAGAAAGATGTATTTGATTAGAAAAGGTGGAACAATTGCAATAAGTTTTTTATTTTTTGTAAGAAAGCTAGGCTAAATAAGAGGGTAAAATTATAGAGGTTCATCCTTTGCTGCAAGTGGGGAAGATAAGCATGACTTAATAGGATAAACTATGCTTGGAAACATGAGAGGTGCAAGTGGAGAAATTAGGTTGGATAGGGAATAAATTAAAGGGTTTAATATCTGCTGCAAGTGGAGAGGATGAGGAAGTGGTGGAGATATGAAAGATTTTAAGAGGGTTGGCTGCAAGTGGAGAAGAGGTGGCAGGCCCCAGTTGCTAGAATGATTAACTAATTTAATAATTAAGTTTAGGCTATTACACAAGTTTCGAAACATCCAAAAACTCTTACCCTTAGCTTATTTGAGTGAGGAATTTAATGATAAACTCTAATTTTGATTTGGATGTAAGTTTAATTATCTAAATTTTTCTTATTAAATCAATACATTAAAATAACCCAAAAAATTTGCAAATGGAAAATTTTTTTGAAATTTACCAAAAATTCTCTAAAAGTACTTTACAATCTTAAAATTTTATTAAGCTAAATTGTCACATGATTTGATTAAATTAAAAACCAAGATAAACAAAATTAAAACATGGTATTTCATAGATAATAATAGGTCAATGGTGCAAGTTCCATAATTTTCGAGCTTGTATTAGTAGAAATATGCACAAAATATAAATTATATTATTATTTAAATTTAAACTATTTGATTATAATTAAATTTTAATTAAAATCAAATTTTATAAATATTATAATGTTAATATTCAAAACCGCGGAGATCCTGAACAGCGGGACATCGCACGAAACATAGGAATCCTATCGATCACAGCTGTTTTGCATTTTTACAACTTGATTAGACGACTGTGATAGGATCGAGCCACCAAAATTTGTTAGATTTGAATCCCGAGCATCGGATCGAGGTGTTAATCCAGCAACTGAGATTAATCCCAATATTGTTCATCTTTGTTTCGCCAAATCGTTCATAATCGTAGAAGATCGCCCGTACCAATAGTTGTCTGTGCTATCCCCCACTCTCGCTAGTGCTCCCTAATAGCTTCCCACTATGGAAGGAATCTTCAACGGACCACATTGGCTTGATTTCTCCCAAAATGGAATAAAGGAGGCCAATAACTTGGAACCAACCTGAGAGCCACGACCCGACATCCTCGAGCTCTCTCTGGCTATTTAAACCCTTATCAAATTCTCAAGAGAACCCTATACACCATTTGCGAGTCCTCATAGCCCTAAATTTAGAAGCTTAGAGACTCCTCCTTAGCATTCCAGTGGATGATACTTATTGTTCTGAATCTCAAAACATTCATGAGGTCCCCAGGAAGCGATTAAATCCATCCTTGAAGCTCAGCACCCTCTGGAAGTTCGACATTATTCTCAAAATCATCGGTTCAAGGTACCCCCCTGAACCTCTCATTCAGCTCATAATGGTTCTTTAGCTCTTGATTATCTTAAAATAATTACTAAACCAAACTAGAATGTTCTATAATTGATTTAGAATTGATTGGAGTTAGTTTGATTGACTTTTAGGTTGGAATCGCTCAAAATTCCAGAGGGTTCGCCATTACATTAGTTTGATAAATTCATACGATCAAAGTCCCATTAAATCTCATATAACCTTTAGATAGCTATGTTGAAGGCTTAGGAGATTATTGTTGAGCTCATCTGAGCTAAAGTTATCCCAAATGAGCTACAATTTGGTCAGGTTCTATAGTACCGTAGAGTGAGATTTGCTCAAGTAGGCTTCCGATGATCAAGGTGGGCTCAGTCGTTGTGGGATGGTGAAGGTGTGGGCACTTTAACCCCACACTGGTGTGGCCTATGTCGAGCCAATTTAGCTTGTACAATAAACTTTAGCGAACCTCTTACGACCAAGTAAGGTCTCAATGATCGATGCCACTAGCCAAGGGGCATCTAGTGCTAACTAGTGCGCCTGACCTTGCAAAGAATTTTTATATTACATCGATCCTGGTGGTGGTCGAATTCAATGGGAATTAGTGGCAGAATTCTGTGGTGCCCCGCCCCTTAACCGCCAATAATCAAGGCTAAGGAGAGGTGTGCCACTTTGGCAAATCCCTCACTTATCATTAGATTAAGATATAATTCCTTAATCCACTAATAAAGGAAGGATGTGTCCTGGATAATATAGCTGATTCATTCACTAAGTATATACATTCATTAGAGTGCAGAAGCAAAAATAATAAAATATGCTACATCCAATCCACCACAATACAAGTAAGAAGTAAATATATAGCTCAAAATAAAATAGTACAGTAAAAAATATACATAAATATCTAAATTATTATAAGTATTAAATAAATCTTATTGAAAATGATAAAGCTCTCATCCTCACAAAAATAAAAGAGAAGCTAAGCTAAGGATATCTAGCAGCAGCACACTTCTCCTCCTAAATCTAACCTTCAGAAGGCTCGACTACCTCGAATAACTCGGAATCTACCATTATCGGTTTTACAATGATAGGGCCCCAGCCAAAGAAAAGAAAAATCCAGTTAGACATATTGTCTAAGTACATTTCAGGCTGTCATTTTTCATAAATTTTATGATATCACCATATTACTTAAACTATAAAACAAACAAAGCGCAAGGGTGCAATAAGCATACAAAGGGATATAGAAAATTATAAATACATCATTTATAACTGAGCAATATATGAAGCAAAAGAATATACCTCAGTACTAATTTGTGATAAGGTTAGGCATATATATATATATATATATATATATATATATATATATATATATAGTAAGAAATGTATTTAAAAGAAAAGACTCATCCTAAATATGCTGATGATCATATGAAATATGTAGGTCTAAAAGTAAGTAATCAATCTGTGATAAGTATAAGTAAATAGTAAGAAATCTAGCATCCTATAGGTAAGTAAGCAGGTAAAGTAAAGTTGACTGAAATAAAATATAACAGTAAATGATAAACCGTAGGCAGTAAACAATAATAATAAATAAGTATGTAATGAATACCATATCATAAGAGGGCTAATCTAGCCTACTACAACAAGTATATGTATATTCCTAGCATCATTTGAGGCTAGGCCAGAATAACAGAATAAAAACTGAACTGAAGAGACAGTAATCATAAATGCATGAATGTTTTAGTTATTTACTTTAGTTCTGTGGATATACCCAGAAGTAACTGAGGAGTCAAGCACGTCTGCAAGATTAAGCAGGTTCCAACTTAACACAACACTCATCAATGAGTAATATTAAGTAATCCTTATTTCTCCTTACCCCTATCTAGTAAGATAAAATGCGCAAGATCAACAAGTAACTGAACCATATGCAAATATTATCCTAGTTATTCTATATTTTTATTTTATACAACAATGACATCTTGTATGACATGTGAAAGAAATAAGGCACATAATACAAGGAATGCAAAAGCAACAAGTGAGTCAATGGTAAGCAAGGGAATCTACTACACATGGTAATTGATAATTCCAAGATTTATAATAAAATAGATTAATAAAAGTAAGCACTTTTTAATTAAAATTATATATTTTAATGTGCTTTCGCTGCTTTTTAGGATAAAAGATGAGTAAATTAAAATTTAGCGTAAATATGCAATTTTGGAAGAAAATCGCCGCAGCGCGCCACAGCGTCATTTCTCGAAAATAAATTAAAATCATATAACAAGAAATTGAACAGTGTTTTCGAAAATACTTCCGCTGCAGTACGCCGCAGCGCGTCACAGTGGGTAAATTATCATTTTTTAAAACCTTATGTAAATTAATTGATCCACATTTTTGAAGTATTTTTTGCTGCAGTGCGCCACAGTGCACCACATTGGAATATTTATTAATAATTTAAACTATAACTGAACTATTGGAATAGTATTTTGAAAGTTAAATCCGCTACTGCGCATCGCATCAGAATAGTGTTTGAAACACTGCTGCTGCAGCGCGCCACAGCACGCCGCTGCTCCCGACACAGTTTTTTCCAAAAATAAACATTCAAGGCAGCATAGGGAAGGCCAAAGAATTGAATTCTTCCCCTTCCCACAGCTGAAATTAATATCAAATTAATTTAAAACTTCTCATTCTCGAGAAATAATTCATGAAGAAATAAATTAAGATATAAGAAAAATGGAAGGGGTGGATGCAATAAAAATTGAGGAATCTTTATTATAAATAATATTATAAAAGTCACATGTTTAAGCCATCATGAGGAAGAACAAGCGGTTGGTTTAATTATTTTACTCAATAAAACATAAATACAAACAACTTAAATCCCTTAATTACCAAGGAAATAAATGAATAATCATTTAATCAAAGCACACATTTCTAAATGGAATTTATTTACTGAATTAAATTTTAAATAAGAAAAGAAGTCTATAAAAGGGAGACTTGAAGATTGAGAAAGGGTTCCAACTTTAGTTATTCAAAGACCAAAAAGAAAGGCTGGAGGAGGAGAAAGAGGGAGAACTCTCTAAGGAAAAAAGAGGACCAAGAACAGGAAAAAAGAGAAGACAGCAAGGAATGAAGGGTGGAGCTTCAAGAGGATGGTGCAGGAAGAGTCAAGAGAAC
This sequence comes from Gastrodia elata, assembly GCA_016760335.1. Taxonomy (NCBI): domain Eukaryota; kingdom Viridiplantae; phylum Streptophyta; class Magnoliopsida; order Asparagales; family Orchidaceae; genus Gastrodia; species Gastrodia elata. Next base: position 43,974,310 of record CM028677.1, read on the forward strand.
CTCAGAAAATCTCTGGGTGATTCCTTGTATTTCTCCTAAACTCCCTTGATTTATTTCTTGCCGTGAACTGATGGAGATATTCACTTTTCTTTGTATGTATGCTTTTTCTTACTTAGTAATGGAAGGCTAAAAACCCCTTGAAGAGTGTTGAAATGTAGTTGTAAGAATATGTAAGGGATAAATGGTGTGTGATGACATTATTTGAATGTAATAAAAAATTTTTATTATCATTTTTATTTAATGTTTGAATGAATGCTTGGATGAAAGAAATTCTAAATTATATTATTTAAAAGAACTTGTGTTCCAATGCTCATTTATTGGGTAAGAGCAAAGAAGGTAGTGCAAGTAGAGCGGAGAATTAAGTGACAAAATTCTCAAAGCTCACATGCACCCTTCCTTAATAGCTCTCCAAGAGATTAACAATTGAGAACCAAGTTCTCCATTAACCTTGCTCTGCTGATCAGCAAAGTAAAAGGGATGAGAGGATATTGGAAACTTCAATGGATGATATGACATAATCCATTGACCCAATTCATCCTCCCATTTAGCTAAACTGCGTGTGAAGCACATGATGCATGATAAATGAAAATCTTATTTAAGAGATTTTCTAAAATATATATCTTTTGATAACCTAAATGTAGAAAGTCAAAATTTTAATTAATGAAACTTAATCTCATGATAGTTTATGTACTAAGGAAGAACCCAAAAGAGTTCTCCTTAAGCACTAAACTTAAACCTAATGAAATCAGAGAGTACTCCAATTTCATTGGTATTCACTTGATTTAACAAAGCAAATAAATTGAAGGTATACACTCAATAATAAAGTCATCTCACCAACCCTTGTAGCTATTACAATAAAATCTCAACTCTCTCTCCTTTTAATCAAACTAGTATCTTTACTTAAGGTCTTTTGTATCGCTAATTATGAACCAATAAAATCAATCAAATTTATCATCTAAGCATTAGTGAAAGAAAATACAACTTGGTATCAAAACACACGTTTCTTGAAGATCGATAAATCCTAGAAATTAAACTTTCCACTTATTACTTCAGACCACATACACTTGCATGCAAACACAGACGTGTATTTCTGTCTGTCAAGTTTTTGGCGCCGTTGCCGGGGAACGGTTTCATTTTGTATCAAGTACAATTTTCTAATAATCAGTGATTTAGATCTTTATCTTTTGTATACATTTTCTGTTAACTGTAATTTTATTTAATCTGACTTGTAGGACTGACTAGGGTAGAATTTAGTTATTGTAATTTCTAAAACTGTATCGTAAAATCTTGTAAATGCTAACAATTGTGTAATCTTAATTACTGAACTATCTTTATTATTTATGAATTTACCTTGCTGTATTCTGTGAGATCTTGTCTGTTATACTACTGTAATTTCTTATATCTTAGGATAGTTTTGATTAGCCTAAATGGGGTACTGGAATATCATGGACATGTACTACAATAATCAAAGTTGTCGTATGTGGTGCGGGGGAACACATTTAAGTTCTAATTGTAATACAAACAACCCATTTGCACCTTCAAAAATAAAACCGATCAATGACTTTAAGTATGATAACAATTTGCAATACTATGGCACTCACTCTAATATGGACATTAATAATATAAATTGGATGTGTGAGCAATCTTACTTAGAAGTGGATGATTATAATAGCAATGAGATCAACAATCTATATGAAACTGAACCAATCTTGGTTATGAACAAATTTAATATAGAAGATCAAAAGCATTTATTTGAATCAATTGAGGCTAAGTTAGAATTTATATTGCAACAATTAGCTAACCCCATCCAAGAAGTTATTACAATTAAGCAATTAAAGGAACAAGCTGAAGAAGTGCCAACGTATAGTGAAGAAACTTTAACTCAAACAAATAGTAAAAATGAGAGAGAGGTGGAGGATCAACTTGAATTGGACAATTTGAAAATGCAACAAAAGTTTCAAACTAAAAAATTTGACCAAGAGCAATTCAAAATTTATGTCCCATACACACCTCAAGTGCTTTCAATTGAATGCTCAGCAATAGGTGACCCACTATATGAAAATAACTAAGATGAATTGTTTGAAAATAATATGAGGATCAATAAACTAAGTGAATCTTGAGGTAGTGAAAGTAAAGAAATTATTATCTTTGACATCTCGACCATCAGAAAACCCCTTAGAAATATCGATAGTATTTGTGTGCAATTTGAATTTGTAGAGAATCACCTTAAGAGTAGTCCTGAAAGAATTGAGCTTTACACATTCTTACAAAATGAAATGGATGATGATAACAAGAAAAAATATGAAGAGTTTGATTACAAGTATAAAGGCGGAAATGAAAGGAATGAAAAAATAAACAGAAATAAAACATGTTATAAGACTGATGATACTGATTCAGCTTATAAAAAAAATAGTATAGTTGGTGTTCATGATGACCCAATTATTAAACTAGCTCGTACTCATCTTAAGAAGTTAATGAAAATCTGGAAAGAAATTTTGAAAGGATATAAACTCTTTTTGGTCAGGCTGAGGACCTTAAACTAAGCGCTGATTGGGAGGCAACCCAACAAATAATTTTATATTTATTATCTATTTCAGATTCTAAGTAGTACTTGTGGGTGTTAATAAAGGAGCAAGAGGAATCTCAAGCATGATTACAACAATGACAATTTGTCATTATTTATATCAGATTATTTCATTCCTTACTACTCATAGTAATGTATGTTCATTTTGCTTTTAATTTTGTGCTTTTAATTTTTGTTTAATTAAATGTTAGTGAATTACTATCCCCCAATTTTTGTGCTAATAGAATGTTATTAACTAGGAAAATTTTCTGAAAAGTTCAATGGGCTAAATTCAATTATAATAAGCATGTGAAGGTTTTTTTATTTTAATTTTATTAATAAGAGGTGATCAAGTAAAACGTATAGTTCTTAGATCTTTCTGCTAAATCATCTTACACTCATTTTACTATAAGTATCCAACATTAGAAATGTATGATGCTCTAAATCTAAGTGTGGGGGTGGGCTTAAGGAACTAAAAGTAGATAAGTGAGAAACGGTGAAATAAGAATGTGCTAGGCTTCTGTAGGAGTTATTGAATGCAATAAAAAATAGATGGAGATGAAAAAAAATGTCTCTCCCTTTAACTGAATGTAAAAGAAAATCCAGGGATAAAGAGGAATATCTCTCCCAAAGTAAAAATTGAGAAAAAATAGAATGAAGAAAAATATCTCTCCTGAAAAGAAATTTTCATTGTGATGCAGAAGAAGAAGCATAAATGGCACGAGATTATTACACATTGAATCAAACTTTTCTAAGTAAGCAATCCTAGAAACCCCTCAGGAATTATGAGTTGAGTATCATACATTTAGATATTGGAAATTCAATTAGTTAAACGAAAAGAAAAACTAGTATGAGACTTGTTAGAATTTAAATACTTCTAATCACCTTTGTCAAGTAATGCATGAAATGGGAAAAATACTTCATACATATCCAATTGAATTTTACAATATTTAAAATCAGAAAAATTTATTTTAACCTTACTCGAGAATGAGCAAGAATTTTAGTGTGGGGGTGTGATAACTCTAAGATTTATAGTAAAATAGGTTAATAAAAGAAAGCACTTTTTAATTAAAATTATATATTTTGATGTGCTTTCGCTGCTTTTCAGGATAAAAGATGAGTAAATTAAAATTTGGCTTAAATATGCAATTTTGGGAGAAAATCGCAGCAGTGCGCCGCGGCGTGCCGCGGTGCGCCACAACGTCATTTTTCAAAAATAAATTAAAATCATATAACAAGAAATTGAATAGTGTTTTCGAAAATACTTCTGCTGCAGCGTGCCACAGCGGGTAAATTATCATTTTTTAAAACCTTATGTGAATTAATTGATCCACATTTTCGAAGTATTTTCCGTTGCAGCGCGCCACAGCGCACCACAATAAAATATTTTATTAATCATTTAAACTATAGCTAAACTATTGGAATAGTATTTCGAAAGTTAATCCGTTGTAGCGCGCCGTAGCGGAATATGTTTGGAATGCTGCTGTCACGGTGCCCTACACAGTTTTGCCAAAAATATGCATTCAAGGCACCATAAGGAAGACCAAAGAATTGAATTCTTCCCCTTCCAACAGTTGGAATTAATATCAAATTAATTTAAAACTTCTCATTCTCAAGAAATAATTCATGAAGAAATAAATTAAAGATATGAGGAAGATGGAAGGGGTGGATGCAATAAAAATCGAGGAATCTTTATTATAAATATTATTATAAAAGGCACATGTTTTAGTCATTATGAGAAAGAGCAAGAGGTTGGTTTAATTATTTTACTCAATAAAACATAAATACAAATAACATAAATCCCTTCATTACCAAGAAAATAAATGAATAATCATTTAATGAAAGCACACATTTCTAAATGAGATTTATTTGTTGAATTAAATTTTAAAGAGGAAATGAAGTCTATAAAAGAGAAACTTGAAGATTGAGAAAAGGTTCTAACTTTGATTATTCAAAGACCAAAAAGAAAAGATGCAGGAGGAGAAAGAGGGAGAACTCTCCAAGGAGAAAATAGGACTAAGAACAGGAAGAAAAAGAAGACAACAGGGAATGAAAGGTGGAGCTTCAAGAGGATGGTGCAGGAAGAGTCAAGAGAACCTCAGAAAACCTCCGGGTGATTCCTTGTATTTCTCATAAACTCCCTTGATTTATTTCTTACCGTGAACTGATGGCGATATTCACTTTTCTTTGTATGTATGCTCTTTCTTACTTAGTAATGGAAGGCTAAATACCCCTTGAAGAGTGTTGAAATGTAGTTGTAAGAATATGTAAGGGATAAATGGTGTGTGATGACATTATTTGAATGTAATAAAAAAATTTTATTATCATTTTTATTTAATGTTTGAATGAATGCTTGGATGAAAGAAATTCTAAATTATATTATTTAAAAGAACTTGTGTTCCAATGCTCATCTATTGGGTAAGAGCAAAGAAGGTAGTGCAAGTAGAGCGGAGAATTAAGTGACAAAATTCTCAAAGCTCACATGCAGCCTTCCTTAATAGCTCTCCAAGAGATTAAGAATTGAGAACCAAGTTCTCCATTAACCTTGCTCTGCTGATCAGCAAAGTAAAAGGGATGAGAGGATATTGGGAACTTCAATGGATGTTATGACATAATCCATTGACCCAATGCATCCTCCCATTTAGCTAAACTACGTGTGAAGCACATGATGCATGATAAATAAAAATCTTATTTAAGAGATTATCTAAAATATGATATATCTTTTGGTAACCTAAACGTAGGAAGTCAGAATTTTAATTAATGAAACTTGATCTCATGAGAGTTTATGTGCTAAGAAAGAACCCAAAAGAGTTCTCCTTAAGCACTAAACTTGAACCTAATGAAATTGGAGGGTACTCCGATTCTAATAGTGTTCACTTGATTTAATAAAGTAAATAAATCGAGGGTATACACTCAACAATAAAGTCATCTCACCAACCCTTGCAGCTATTACTATGAAATCTCAACTCTCTCCTTTAAATCAAACTAGTATCTTTATATAAGGTCTTTTGTATCGTTAATTATGAACCAACAAAATCAACCAAAATTGTCATCTAAATATTAGTGAAGGAAATTATAACTTCCCGTTCCTTGAAGATCGATAAATCCCAAAAATTAAACTTTCCACTTATTACTTCAGACCACGTACGCTTGCGTGCAAACGTAGACATGTATTTCTGTCTGTTAGTAATATTTGTTGTTATCTATTAAACCATTCTAACTATTCCAAGTTATACAAGTTCAAGATATCCAATTCCTACTATAGAGTATAACTCCTACTTGATGAATTTAAATGTTCTAAACTAACTTCTAATCAAGATCTACTAAAATTAGAAATTATGTATTAAACACCACGAATTGAGTATAATCACATAATCCAAAGGGTAAGTCTTAAGGACTAAGGTTTGAGTCTAAATATGAACTAATAATCAAGACAAATTCTATTAAACATAATCAAGCTTAATAGAATGATTCTCCTAATCTTAATCTAAAATTGAAAAATAAAATAATCAAAATTAAAGTATGAGAGGCTAGAAATTAATAAAACTAAGGTTTTATCCATTGAATATCGCATTTACTCAATGAGTGAAATCTAACCTAGGATTTATTCCTAATCTTAAGGAAAAGATCATAAGATAGAGTATAGATCCTAAGAAGCTCCTAATAAAATACTTAAGGGAATTTAAGAGTTGATGATAATTATTATAATTTATCTTTGTGTTGTCCTAATTTACTCAAAGAGGTGTGTGATTAGGGCTAAGTTAGAAGCATTAATTTTACTCAAAGAGGTGTGTGATTAGGGCTAAGTTAGAAGCATTAATTTTACTTAAGAGTTAACTTGAAATTAGAACTTTACCAAATTACTTAATTATGAGGTTAAGAGTTCTAAATTGATTCCAAATTTGTTTTATTACTGTTTTTAATGATTTAGATGACACTTTGGAGGTTAATGGCACTTAACCTAAATTTTGGGTAAAATGGCCGTTCTAATTGCTTAGGAAATTTTAACTCCTAGTTCTAATTATAATAACTAGCTTAGTTTAGGATTTTACTTAAAATCATTATTTGGAAAGGTTGTATACACATAGTTGTATATTTCCAAGAAAGGTGGATTTAACACTTAGCTTGTTTTAAATTGCACTTATCGAAGTGCACTTCGATAGAAGGCAGAACCCGATCGCAGTTTATATCTCAAGCTAAGCTATTAAATACCCTAATTACAAGCATACTTAGTGTTCTACACAAAGTGACTTGAGATACTTAGTTTGTTTTAAACTATATTTATCAAAGTGCACAACGATAAGAGGCAGAACCCAGTCATAGTTTATATCTCAAATTAAGGATCTAGTTCACTAATTGTAACACTCTTAGTCTTAGAAAATTTACTCTAACAAGACTGTATTCGTCTAATTCCTCGGGATAGCACCTGATCATAAGTCAACATTGGAGTGACTCAACCAATCCTAAATATTGCTGAAGTGACTCAGCACCATAGATATGCATAATGATATCCAACTATAATTTGGGTTCTAGCAATTTTATTTAGTGACCAAGGATTTATCAAAGCTATAAATACTAACTATAATTGGGTAAATCCTACATAAGATTCCAAGAGTGTGACCAAAAGGTCACTCAATATAGGTTACTACCACATGGGAGGAATCTCATTCTAATAATTTTGGGTGATCCTATCTCAAGGGTTTAAGATTAATCTTCTAAGGCTAAGAAGGATCATCTAAGTTCTTACCTCAAGATGTAACAATAAGTTCTTCCTACCTTAATGTGTTAACATTTTGTTAAGGCTTTTAATTATAAAAAAATTCTATTGTAAGATCATCAAGATCCTACACATCTAATATTTAACTTAATAATTTGCACTAAGATTATAAGTTGTATTTGTTAAGTCTGAATTAGTTTGATCATATCAGATGGTTAGATCTATCTAATCACATCCTATACTACAATCATGGGATAAAATCAAGAATATTATTAGAATTAAATCATGTTGTAAATCATTATAATTTTATAATTATTCGCATGCTAAGAATCTTATATAGAAGAAAATCAGATATCTCAAGCTTAAGTTCAAATAGTTAATCATATATATTCTTTTAATATTCTTAGCACTTCTAATATAATGTATTTAAGTTCAATGTCAAATCAAATGTATTATTGGAATTATGCAAGTTAAATTATCTTTCAATTAAAGTTACTTGATTAAGATGATTAAGGTTTAGATCTTATTCAAGATAAGTTAGGATTTAACCCCTAGCCTTACCAAAATTAAGATCAATGGTTGATTTATAGATCAATAATAAATCAATATATTATTGGTGTATTATTGATGGCAAATTTCAGATTTATATTAAGTATCATTTACTTAATCAAGGTCTTAAGATTCTCATGTTCAAATATTGTTAAATAGCAATTAAGTACATCAAGGTGTCCAAATAAATGTTAAAATTCTATAATATACATCATAATATTATGAAAGCATAGGAATGTAAAGTAACATAAAATAGAAGATAATTAAAGCTAACCAAATCCTAAATCAAATTAAAGGGATTAGCAATTGATTACAAATTTAAAGGATTTAAGTTTTATGTAATATGGTTATTAAGATCTACTTGGTCAATACAAGCAGTCAAAGATAATATTATTTAACATTTGGCATAAATATTTAAGACATAAGGGATTTTAGCACATGTTATAAAGGATAAATTTTTACATTTGAATTTCACATAAATTTTTATACAATGCTTAATTTTATTAAAACTAGGTTCAAATTTAATATATTTTGGCCCAACTAGTGTCCTAGGGTCCTTAAATGAGAAAAATATGAAGTTTCGACCATTCTAGATAGTTCTAAGCACTACGGTGCGCAGCAGCGCTTTTAGGTGCTACGGATGATTGCAGTGCTGTGGCGAAAAACTTTTTGAACTATGGGTGCTGCGGTACGCTGCAGCGCTTTCAGGCACCGCAGTTTTCAGGTGCTGCGGTAGAAATTAGCGTGATGCCATGCTGCAACGCTTTTTGGCACTACAGCGCGATCAACCCGAGAGTTGGGTGCTAGGGCGCTTGATTCCTCGAGGTGTAGACGCTCTGACACGCTACGATGGATTTTATTTAATTTCATCAAAAATATTTTTATGCTTCATCAAACTATTATGCCGCTGCGGCGCACTGCGGCAGACTCGAATTCGAAACTTCGGGCGCTGCGGCGCCCGCCGGTGATTTCACCTATGCGAATACCGTGATGGGTCTCCTTTCGTACCCAAATACTCTCAATCAAAAGCATTCTATGTGCGGTGCCTTATATCGATGGAAAGGTCATTTCAAGACCTTTACATTGATGCTTAAATCGGTAAGAATAGATCATTATAATGAGCAAAAATTAAAGTTCTAGCTACTGGTATACAAAAATCATACAATTTTTTTGACATAAATTTTAATGGATGAAGGAGCTTCAATCGGACTCATTTGAGTCCGATTGAGGTTCTACGATTACACCTAGATGTTATGCAAGAACTAATGAAAGTATCATCCACAGTATTTTGATAAATCAAAGAGAAAGTAGCCAAGGAAGTAGAGCAAATGGGTACCTTGGTTAGGAAGAAAATAACTCTATTATTTTTAAGAACTTTGGAGGAATGAACTCCTTCTTCTTCAACAAGCACAATAAGGTAGGAGGGAGGAAGAGCTTCAGCTTTTGTAAATGGAGAGAAAGGAGGTTGAGCTCTTTTTTAAAAGAGAAGAAGATGATAGTTTAGGCATGGCCTATGGGAGAAGGGAGATGCCTCAGCCTTGCGTATGCCATGGAGGGGGGGTATGGGGCGCTGAACCAAGGAGAGGAGGCGGGTCCCATGCAACAAGAGGAAGAAAGAAAATGCAATTAAATGAATACTTAATTATTCATTTATAATATTTAATTTATTAAAAATTCAGATTTGATAAATGCGCTCTGAAAAATCCAAAAAATTCACTCATAGCTAATTTGGGGGTGAGGAATTCAACGGTGAAGTGGATTTTGATTCTGATGATTATTTAATTATTATATTTTCTAGTGCATTTATTATATTAAAATATTTGTAAAGATCTGACGACTTCCAAACGCGTCCAAAACATCACTCCTAGCTAATTTGGGAGTGATGATCGCAATGGCGAAGTTGGATTTTGATTTCAATGTCATTTTAAATACCTCAAATTTCTAATTAATTAAATATATTAAAGTATTCTAATTATTCGATTGAGCTTCGAATCGCTCCAAAAAATCAATGATTGGTTCTAATGACTAGATGAACTTAATAGAATGATAATTAAGATGCGATTAAGCTAAAATTAACCTGGGTAAGTTGTTACAAATTTGAGGGTGATAATCATAATGATAAAGTCAAATTTTGATTTCGAGGTCACATTAAATATCTAAATTTTCCATTAATTAAATATTATTAAAATATTTAACGGATTTTTGACGACTTCTGATTGTCGCCAAAATATCACCCATAGCTATTTTGGGGGCAATGAGCGCAATGACGAAGACCAATTTTTGATCTGAGGTTAAAATAATTAGGTCCAATTTTAGGATTCCTGAAATTCCAAAAATTAGGATTTGATATATTTGACTCCTAATTTGGACTAGGTCTTAGTAGTGAACTCCTAATAACTTAATTAATACACTAAGAACAGACTCATAACTCAAATTAGTCATAAATAGCTAGAATAACAACTTGAGTTGTTATAAATTCTACCTTAATTCAGTTAATTAGGAGAGAAGAACTGTCGCGGGTTGGGCTAACCCATGCCCGCACAGTTTTGATAGGCAAAATATTCCTATAATTTTTTTGGACTCGTTGGGTTTCATCAGCCCAAGCCTTGGCCCAAAGACAAATATAATATTTTGAGAATACTCTATCTCAAATAAATGGCACAATTAATTAAATTAAATCAAAACTTTGGGAAACTACTACAGAGTTAATGAAATAATTTGGGATATATTAATCTAAAATATATAAGATTATATATCATTTTGATCAAAATAATATGAGAAAAATTTATATAAAATAAAAACCAAGATTTAATGAATAGTCTTACTAATCACCTTCTAATAAGTATTAACCTTGATTAGAGTATATTAAGCCTGATAGAGACCCAAAATTAACATTTAAGATATCAGTATATTCCTTAGATAAGGATCATATTTGGTATAAATTTAGAGGTTCAGATGCCTTAAATGCAAAGTCTCATTTGTAGCTCCTAAATAATAATTATTTAGTCCCAATTTGGGAAATAGGCCAAATTGTAAGATAAGACCCTTAATCATCCTTGGAATCACTAGGATCAAGGTTTTGAATAATGTGGAAGTTAAGTTACTCTAATAAAATAATTTTCTAATTTAGGATTCTAAGTGTAGTTCTAAGTTGAGTAATCTTTAAAGAAAACAGAAATTAAAATAGTCATTAAGTTAGAGTCCAAGCTTGAGCAAGTTTTAAGAAAAGCAGAAGATAAAGATTAGCATTTAAGTTAAAAGTTAGGATTACTAGTAGTAGTAGTTTTGGATGGTTTTTCTTTCTTAGAGAAATAATCCATAAAACTTAGTAGAGTTAACCACTAGAATTGATAAGTCTTTGAAATTTAGATTCAATAATTCACCAATTAAATTAGATTTTTAGGTTAAAACTATTTTATGTATAAAGATCAGTTCAGATCATTTATTTTGAAAATGTACAAGATAGTATGATGATGGATAATCCCAAGCATGTATATTTTTGAAGTAATTAAATCAACATAGTTATATAACAATGGATATCATAACTGCAGTTAAATTTTTTGAAATAACTTTCTTATTGCTGCATCAGTTTGAGCTAAAATTCTTGCTGCATAACACATAATATTTGTGCATAAAATAAAAAATTAATAATTAGGAAAACATTCAGCACACGGATCATCAGAATGGGTTGGTTGTGCATGCACATTATGGACAATAGGTAGGATGTAAGGAGAAATAAGGATACTTACATGTACCCATTATATATAGTTTATATAAGTTTGAGGAATCCTTTTTCAGTTTTACAGATGTGCTTAACTCCTTAGCTACTTTTGTATGCGCCTTTAGAGAGAAGTAAAATAAGTTAAAATGAATTATTGCATATATATTACTTTTTATTCTAGTTCAGATCTAATTATTAGTAGCTACTCAAATATATCAGATCAGTTCTAGCTTTCAAAATCTAGTTAGATAGTGCAATTCTACTTTCAATATTTACATTTATTTATTCAATTCTGTAGTCTCTATTTTTAGCATCATTACTTATCGTTATTTCTGTTAATATTACTAGTTAGCACTTTAGTATCGTTACTCATTTATATTACAATTAATTAAATATTTATTATTTGGTCATATTTTCTTTAGTTTCTTATTTCAGTATATTATACTTTATATGCCTAACCTTTTTTACAACTTATGACCAATGAGGTATGTGTTCTATTCACCTTAGTTTTGCTCAGTTATAACTAGTCATAGTTATAACTCTACTTTCTTATTTATATAGCATTATTGCACCCATTAATTAACTGTGTAAATGTGATATTATTAACTTAAGAATCAAAGTAGATAACCTAAACTGTGCATAGACAATTATCTAATACAATTTTTCTTATGGAGCTTTAACATGTGAAACCAACATGTCAGATCAGGAGCAGTTCAAAGAGCCAACTTTTGAGGAGGTGCAGGTGCACTAGGAGGAGCCCGCAACTTAGTATCTGAGCTCAACATATGATAACCCCTTTTATTTTTGTGAGATGTGAGAACATTTACTTTTTCAACATATTATTCAGTTTGTATTTGCTTATTAATGTTATGAATGTATTTTCGATCTCCTCGTTGAAACACATATATTTTCTTTTTTTTTTATGGATAAATGGTTATGGACGATGTATTTAGCTTTTGCACTTGATATTTACTCTGTATGTTGTTATACTTAGATTATGCAGGATCATGCTCTGATGATCAATCACATACCCTATTTGAATTAGTATGAGTAATATCTCACACATAACACTAGTAACATTCAATACAATATAGTTATAACCACATGATTTCGATTCTTTTAAAGTTACCTTTGAATTGTTACAAACGCAATTTTATTATTATTTGTATGTGATAGTTCACTTGACCTGGCCAAAGTTCTTTTTCATGAAATTCATAGAATGTTATATGTTCTCATTAACTTGGCCGATATATTGAAAAATACTTTGTTTATGAAGCTTTTTATATAGCATATTTTCTTATTATATTTGTGTTGTTCTTCATTTTATGATTAGCCTAAAAACTTTCCAAATCTTGCAATTTTAATAAATGCTCTCATAATAAGTTATATATTTAGCTTAGATTAATTAATATTCATAACTTGGTATATATTTTAAATGATAACTTTTGAAGGTCGTTTGTATTAGTTGATGAAGATTGTGTTTGTAAAATTTAAAACTTTGAAGGCATGCAATTTTATTATAATGTTATCATTATTAAGTTTATTATGTTAATTATATAAACTTTTATCTTAATTATTTATAAATGTGGCTAAGTAATTTCATAGTATATATATATATATTTATTTATTTATTTATATATATTATTCTTGTGAAAAGAATTAAGAAACATATATTAATTTAAATAATGCATATGTTCATTGAAACATGGTCTAATAAATCCCGCACTCATTACACCCACACTATAGAAAAGTATTTTACTTAACCAAATTAGTGCTACTATTGTAGGGGGAACCACAGAGTGATTGAGTGTAGTGCTACTACTATAGGGGGGAACCATAGGGTGGTTGAGTGTAGTGCTACCAGCACTATTTTTCGGTATTGCTGTAAATATTGCATCCAAAAGATCAATGAGATAGATGAAGTACTCTAAACAAGACACTAGTGCCAAATCAGCTCATGTATTAACCTAATTATTTAGCTTGATGCCACCAAAAGCTTGGGATACTCTCATTGTTTTTACTTGTATGATTTACATTATATAGCAAACTTGTATTGTATTATTTAATTAAAGTGCAATACCTTTCC